>OY728127.1:372091834-376891834 GCA_963277665.1 Viscum album | reverse complement strand
TTAAATAGTAGTAAATGATCATCCCAAGCCCCTATAAGGTTGAGAATATAGCACTCTCTATTTGTCCATCCGACTACAAATGGTAGGAAGTGCTTAAAATAACCTCATATCCAAGATCAACTTGGAGGCCCCTCCAAATGCATGATGTAAACTAAGGATCCCTATCAGAGATTATAGAAGAAGTTACTCTATGAATATAGACAATCACGTTCACATAGAAATTTTCAAACTCCTCAACTATGGATATATCATGAATGGGTATAAAGTGACTCAACTTTGTCAGCATGTTGATCACAACCCATATCATATTATTATTTTTTGGGGAACAAGGTAAACCAAACACAAAGTCTATATAGATCTCATAGCACTTCCATGTAGGGACTGGAAGCGGTTGATGTAAATTTGATGGTTTTTATGCTCATCCATAACCTGTTGGTATGTATAATAGTGGGAAAAAAACTCAATAATGACCCATCTTCTACCTAGCCACCAGAAATAACAACGCATTTCATAGAACATTTTAGTGGTTCTTGGGTGCAAATCCCTCTAGGAATTATTAAATCCCCCATCATAGATTTAATTTCCACTAAAGGCATAATGAAGTGATTCTGATGAAATAGAACGCCCTCTTTGGAGAACAACCACTGGGAAACTTTCTCCCCAGCATAAAGAGAGTCTCTAATATTATCGGATTCATAATCAAGTTTTTATCATGAAAAATCATCTCATGAATAGTGTATGTAAAATGAGTACTAGAAAAAGAAACCTCATGCCCTGATTCCTAGAATCCAATATGAAACTATTCAAAGAGATCCATAAAATCTCACTCTTCCAAATATTCATTCACTACCTGGGTTGGAAGTTTCCTACTCAACACATCTACAATGACATTCCCTTTCCCTAGGGTATAGGTGATGTCAAAGTCAAAATATTACAGGTATTCCACCCAATGCCTCTGACAGAGATTCAAATATTTTTAAGAGAAGATATAACTAAAGATATTTTTTTCTAAATCCATAGTAACCATTCTCCATAAAAGTAAAGATTCCAAATATAAAGCATGTGAATTAGACCTACATGTTCAAGGTCATGGGTAGGATAATTCATCATATGAGGCCTAATATAATGAGATCCATAGGAAATGACATGATTACATTGCATAAGAACACGTCTCATGGATGAACTTGATGCATCATAGAAGACCACATAGCCTTAACCAACCTCCGGAAGAGTCAACACTACCATAATAGTAAAAAGTAATTTTACAAAAACAAAACAATTATGACTTTTATTTTAATATCCCAGTTATGGTTGCCACCCTGAGGTGCCCCGTACTCAGTTGGTCACATGGGCTCTAGCACATTTCCCCAAATGATAGTGGCTGCAGACTAGCAGCGATGGCCTTGGGTGTGATAGTGGGGAAACAATTCCCTCATTGGAAGAGTAACATAGTTGAAACAAACAGATAAGAGGAGCATAAGAAGTAATACTATAACAAAAATAAAAAGTATAATACTAAAAATAAATAAACAACTGCAACATATATATAAATAAGGATGCACGACATAAGTATCTATGAAAACAACCAAACAAGTCACAATGTTGTAATACAGTACTAAACCAAGGTACAATGGAAAATAAGTAAACAACTCCAACAGCATCTCAAGCCTCAACATGGTCATATGCTCTCCAGCTCCACCACAATCAAGTACCCGAAGTAGACGAGCGCATTCTATTATCTATCCCTGCAATAATATAATCTGTTTGGGCCCAAAAGCAGGACCCAAACAGGGTGTGAGATGAATCCTAGTAGGCAACCACCCAAGTATTTGTGCATAA
Organism: Viscum album; assembly: GCA_963277665.1. Taxonomy (NCBI): domain Eukaryota; kingdom Viridiplantae; phylum Streptophyta; class Magnoliopsida; order Santalales; family Viscaceae; genus Viscum; species Viscum album. The sequence goes on along the minus strand of OY728127.1, from coordinate 376,889,995 downwards.
CTATCAGTGAATATATATATATATAGCAGGAAAATATTCCAACCGATGTAATAAACTAGGATTTACTCAATGTAAATATTCATATAGTTTCAAATACAATCATTTACATATACCAATTATTCAAAAAAACAAACACAAGCAATCCTATTGGAAGTTCTCACAGTCTAACCCCTCTGGTTGAGCTTAGACAAATACTCTCTGAGGAATCACTCACCATCAATTCCATATGTGGTCTTGTAATGGAAAACTACATACTCTCAGAGGATGCACTCAACATCCAATTCCCCATGTCGTCTCATAATGTGGAACTATAGACACTCTGAGGGATCACTCACATCCATCCCCCCTATGCTCTCAAAACATGATAAGTATATCCAACACTCTGAGAAGACCTCATCATCCATTCCTCCTATGGTCTAACTACACTAGGTTCCCATAGCCCTATGTAAAACAATTGTGCACAAAATATATCTAGAAGACATTGTAAATCTCGAAAACTACTTGGACAAACTTCTATAATGCATATCATATAATAAACATTCCATCCTTACAGCACTAGTCATGGAAAGAAAAACGGAATAATAGGAAATTCTAGACCCAAGGAAGAAAGGTAATAAACCCTATTTGTGATCAAACACCCCTTCTAAAGTGAACAAAGCATTGCTAGAATTATTGGGATTAAATTCTTTAAACACGCAACACCCTAAACTAGGGTATTGGAATATTTTTTCAATTATGACTCAAGGAAATCTATAGAAAGGCCCAAACCACCTACCTTGACATTGTACGATCTATATAGTTCAATCTCAACCGTTGATTCGACCATGAATGTCGAGATCTACAAAAACGTAAAAAATGTTCAACCTTGAATAACTCACAAAAGATGGTAAATGAAAAGAAGAGGCTCTAGAATAAGGAATAACTCACCGATGCAATTACAAGGCAATCCATGATGTTCAATTCATAGAACAGATATCTAAATGGGTGATCAGAGAAGAATCGACGATATCTGTCATTCCTAGATGAGACGATGCTAGAAGAAGGCGGTTCTGTCAATTATACACGACCCTAGTCTGATATAAAAATTAAAAATAAAAATGCACGACATGTTCTTTAAAGATACATAGTGTGTATATTCCTTTACCGAGCCCCACTTTAGGTATTCTCTAGGTTACCCCATACAGTCATGTACTCAGCCGTTACACAGCCATTACATGACGTCCCATTGAAACATTGTACACGGCATGTGCTCTTATGTAAACGACAGGTCCTCCGAAGTGCACGGTGTGTGCTCCTAAGTCCACGGTGTGTACTCCGAAGTACACGGCGTGTACTCCTTAAATTTCCAAAAAAACTACCCTTTTTCTCAAAAATAGAAAAAATCAAGATCCATACCTGAAATGAAGATCCGACTTCTTACAAAATTCCCCCTTATATTCATCCCTAAATTTCCCTATAACGGTAGATAATAAGAAAGAGAATACCCAAACAGCTCCAGCCACTACAATCACACTTCGGTCTCCCTCTCTCAAGTCTTGTTCTATTCTTACCCATGCTACCATAGCACCCACAATAGGGGAACAGACTAGCCATAGAGAACCTTCGCGATGCAATCAACAATCCGAATAGGATGCTCTTCAAACGATGGTTCCACCTCTAACTCAACATCCTTGTGTTAAAAAACATGAGACTTTTCTGAGAATTAATGATGTGGCCAAGAAACATGGAAGACATTAGGCATGGCTCGGTACCCTTGAGGTAACTGCAAATGATAAGAAACCCACCCGTCTTTCTCCACAATCATAAACGGCCCAACGATACATGGTGAAAGCTTGCCCTATCTCGTAATCCTCTTATGTCCCAACCTCGGTGTGACATGTAGGAAAACATGATCTCTAACCTTGAACTCCAGAGGTCATTGCTGTTGGTCAGCATAAGACTTCTTCTATGACTCTATAGTAGTCATCCTATTCTGAATCAAATCCACCTGCATTTTGGTCTCCTAGACAAGATGAGGTCCCTGCATAGTTGCCTCTCCTACTTCTATTCAATATAGGGGTGATTGGTATGGAATACCATATAAAGACTGATAAGGATCCACCATAATAATTTCTTGAAAAATATTATGTTAGGAAAACTCCACCAAAGGTACGTGTTTCTCCCGAGAACCTCCAAAATCTATGACGCGTGCTCGAAGCATGTCCTCCAGCACCTGTATCGTACACTCAGACTGGCCATCTGTCTGGGGATGGTAAGTTGTACTCAAAAGTACCTATGTACCCAAAGCTCTCTGTATTCTATTCCAGACCCAAGAAGTTAAACAAAAATACATGTCTAAAAATATGGAGTACCGAACCCCATGTAAACGTACAATCTCTCATATGTACAACCATCCCAGATAATCAATGCTAATGGTATCCTTGATCAGTGAGAATTGTGAAACCTTCTTGATTTTGTAAATGACAACCCAAACTACATCATTCCCTTGAGGATACCATGGAAATCCTTTAACGAATTCAACTGCGACATCATTCCACTTCCACTCGGGAATGGGTAACTAATGAAAATTCCCAACTAGTCCTTGATGCTCTGCCTTAACCTACTGAAAATTGGTTCAACTCATCACAAAACTAGAAACATCTATCTTCATGGATGGTCACAAATACTAATGGTGTAGATATCGATACATCTTGGTAAAACCAGGATGAACTACCCAAACTAAAGAATGAAAATCCAGCACCAACTCCTCACGTATGTCTGCTGACACCCATATGCACTGACGGAAACACAAGATCTCATCCACACATACTACACATCCAGGAATATGGTCTTCTCCTAACTCACTCTCCCATAGAATGAGGCCTCCAAAATATAATATCTTCCTCATTCATAATTGCTCAAGTAGAGTAGAGGTAACTGCTATAGAAGAAGGAAACATCTTCCCCTGTCTCTCAGGAACATCCAAATGCATATCAGATAACAAATACATAAGTTCCCACTCATTGTTGGCATCTAGAACTACCTGTATCTATGTTCTCCTAGTCAAAACACCAGCCACTGCATTGTATTTCCCAGGTATGTTGGTAAGCACAAAATAAAATGACCGAAGTTATTCAACCCACCTTTATTGTCTCAAATTTAGATCATGGTGAGTGATGATATAGTTGATACTTTTGTGGTTGGTGAAAACCAAAAAATGTTCTCCCAAAAGATAATGTCTCCAATAGTTTAAATCATGAACAAATAAATCCAAATCCAGATCGTGCTTCTGGTAATTCCACTCATGTGGCATCAACTACCGAGACCCGTACGCAATGAATCCTTCCCCCTTCCTAAGCACTACTCCCAATCTGATAGCTGATGCATCATAGTAAACTGTATAACATTTTACCAGCTCTTGAAAAACTAGTATCCCTGATAAATTCAATATCCCTTTCAACTCTTGAATAGATGAATCACAATAATTTGTCTACAAGTACTTCACACCCTTCTTAGTCAGGACCATCAGTGGCATTGATATACATGAAAAGTCCTATATAAAATGCATGTAGTGACAAGCCAGACCTTGAAAACTTTGTACCTCAAAGACGTTTTTCAGATTCCCCCAGAAAACTATGTCTCTCACTTTCTATAGGTCTACTAATACTCTTTTATTTGTGATAACATGACCCAAGAAGTGAATCTGATCCATCTAAAAGTGGCATTTTGAGAGCATAGAAAATAAATGATTCTCCCTCAGTGTACTAAAAAATATCTCAAGATGGGTAGCATGGTCTTGTCATGTGTGAGAGTACACAATGATATCATCCACAAAATCAACCATGAATGAGTCAAAGTATAGATGGAACACTTAATTCATCAACGCCATAAAACTTTCAGGCCCATTCGTGAGACCAAATGGCATTACCACATACTCGTATAGACCATACCAGCTCCGAAAGTTTGTAAGAGGTATATCTGATGGTCTAACGCACAACTAATGATAATTGGATCTCAAGTCAATCTTCGAGATCACATGGTGTCCTCGAATATGATCAAATATATCACCGATTCTCGGTAAGGAATATCAGTTCTTGACTATAAACTTGTCTAGCTTCTGATAATCCACACAAATTCTGAGGGTACCATCTGCCTTTTCACAAACAAAGCAGGAGAACCCCAAGGATAAGTACCAGGTCAGATGAAACCCTTTTCTTATAACACCTCTAACTACATCTTGAGATCATGTAACTATGGCGTATCTATCCAATAAGGAGGAATGGACACTGGTTCCACTCCTGGCACCTAATAAATAGAAAATTCCACCTCTCGCTCCAGAGGAAAACCTGAAAAGTCATTTGGGAAGACATCCTAAAACAATACACCACTAGAGGAATTAATATCTTTGAATTCCCATGGTCATCCATATATGGACTAGGGATATGGGTTGTAACTCTTCCCAACCAATGATGCATAGGTCTAGCTCTGATTACTTGGACATCTCATTCTCCCTTCTGTAGAAACGACTTTTCCTCCAATGATGTGAAACTCACCCTACGATGATAGAAATCGACAAAATTCTATAAGGAAACCAACCAGTCCATTCCAAGAATGAAATCATAGCTCTTCATCACTAAGACATAAATTTTCCATAAGAAGTGACAGCTACCAACCTCAAGAGGGAACTCCTTGCACAGACAGACACAAGCCATTCTATTCCTCAACGGAGTGTCTAGCGTCATGATATTGGCATAGGTAAAGATATAAATCCCAATTCTATCCAAAATATCAATATATACGAAACTATGAAAAACCCATGTATATAAAAGTGCCAAAGTGAAAACCAAGGCAAATAGAATTGTAACTCAAACTATAGAGGGTCCGAGATCCTACTCCTACTGGGTCTGCTCCAATGCAAAAGCATATCCTGCGCCGCAGTCCTATGAAAATGTTTGTGATCCCTTAGCTGATCCACCCTACGGCTGTCAAAAATCATATGGCTGCCCACTATTTCCAGGACCTCCACCTTGGCCTGAATGGCCTGAAGAACTCCAATTCGCTTACTAATATAGGACTGGTGTTCAGGCTCTGGTATATGGAGTCGAAATATAACCCCTATCACTAGCTTCTGGTGAGAAAACCTAACAGAAACTTTGAATATGACCCATCTTTCCGCAATATCATCACTCAACTGGGTCTCTAGGGAAATGCGGCCTCATATCTCCTTTATTCATGCACTAGTAGCATACCACCAAGCTACCTGAGGAAGTATTCCACCTACTCGGATCTCCATGAATAGACATTCTACGACGCTTCTTATTGTCATTCGGAGGGGTACCAACTCTGGATACCAAGCCACCCTAGATCGCATCCCCAGAATCCCTCAGGTTGCACTCTATGATCATCTTAGGTTGACAATAGAAGTTATGGAAGACAACCTAAAGTTGTTCAGTTAAGATCATATTTCATGATTGAGTCTACTCTCAAACATCCTCACCACGAATAATTCATCACCCCATGGGATGGGTGTGAAGCACTATAGCTCTGTGAAGTGAGAAGTATAATGCATGACGGAAATATTACCCTGCTACATACTCATGAACTCTCAGGCTCGGTTGGCCCTCAAAGTCTTCAGGTATAAGTAATCATAGAAGGAATGCTAAAAATCATCCCAATACATACCCTATTGGCGCCCTTCCGGTGTTATCACATCCCACTATATCTTGATATAATCCCATAGAATGTACATAGTGAGCTTCACCATCATATCTAGAGATATCTCTAGGTGTTCAATGATAGAAAACATTAATTCTAACAATGACTATGCAGCCTAATGTCATCGAACCCCTATGAAAGTGGGAGGATGATGCTATTGAAAAACCTACAGCAACTATACCATAGATGGGGCCGGATGTGGTGCTCTCTTTAAGGTCTTTATAAACCTCATGAAGCCTTCTCAGCACTATGCATTGGGTCTTGTAATTGGAATGAGAACTGGTGCCAACACAGGCAAGATAATTGGATTTATTGGTAGTCCTTGATCTATCATGTTAAGTGTCTGATCATTTCCCTATATATGGCATACAAAGAGAGGATGTCTTGATGGCTTGACTATGCAAGGTAAAGCGCATAGATTAGTTAAACATTTTCATGGAGTGAAACATAAAAGAGCAGGAAAGGAATAAGAGAAATAAAACATTCACGTTTTCCAAAATAGGGATACACGGTGTGTACGACCCTTACACAGCATGATCCCTTAATACTTTACATGGGCGTGTACTTATGTCAACCCAGTCATGTAACACCCCATACACTCGGTGTGTTCTCCTTTGACATGGTGTGTACTCGAATCTTTCCCCTAGAACAAGTTCTTCTAAAGGGATAAACCACATGACTCCTTCCTCGGTATCTCTAAATGGCAGGTTCTCCCGGGACAGAACATTTATCCCCCATGTTTCCACCAACCATGTCATTAGTCATAGGGTCAAAGACACGGTTGACTCTCCAAGGTGTGTTTATTCCTGAGATGGCATATACTAGAAGGATTTCGCAGACCCCAGTCATTAGTCAACAGGCTGAGTACATGGTCTCTACAAAACTGCTTGTATGTCAGGTACACGACATGTTCCATCAATGATTTATCAACCCCATGCATTTTCCCATATATTCAAGAGCACAATTAAATATTAAAAAGTGTGTACATAAGAAAAATAGTTCATTTCCAAACATAAGGATACATGGCATGTATTAATCATTACAAACCATGTATTATTGGTTTTTCCGGATAGTAAGCCTCAAAAAATACTATGGAATCCCATAAAAATCCTAAAAACATTTAAGTGCCAAATTCCATTCAATGGGGGCCCATACTCCGAGAAAATCAATGATTGGAATCATATACATGTCTATCACAGGGTGTAACATTGCAATCAATCACATGATCTACCAAATTTCGATTCACGAGGGACTATAACACCTCAATAAAAAAATTGCATCCATTCCAATGATAATTTAAACATTAGAAATATCCTCTAAAATAGATGGTATTCTATCAAGGAATCTATCACAACATCATGAATATCAAGAACAACATCTATCACAACAACATGAAATTGATAATTTACCCTAAATGGCCTAACAATAATGCATGACTTGTGATCTCTAGAAAGTTCCTATATAATGCATGAGATGGAATAACCTCATTTAATCGGGTTGCAAAAGAAATAGAACTTCAATAACACCAATGATAATTGCACAAAACATTTGAATCATCCAATGGCGAAATCAAAAAACTGTAACAATTGCAAAACCAGAAAATTGAAATAATTAAGGCATAATGGATTTTCCACGTACACGAGTCAGCTACTCTAAAAAAAACTTATTACCAACTACATATTCCTTCTTATCCCTATATATAGGAACTAAATAATAATTCAAAGAAGAAAATAATTCCTTTGATGCCACTTTATAACGTCCATATTCCAGGTTCCACCCATAGGTACCCTGTACCCAGTTGGTCACCTGGCCTCAAGCACATTTCCCCGAACGCCAAAGGCTACCGACTAGCTGTGAGGGCCTTGGGAGTGATAGTAGGGAAACAATTCCCTCATTGGTAGAGTAACATAGAAGAAACAAATATATAATAGTAGAGGAAGCATTAATACCAAACCATAAGTAAACAGCGGAAGACTGAAGATAAATAAACCACTGCAGCATATTTATAAATAATGTTGCATGAAACAAGTATATAGGAAAACAGCCAAACAAGTCATAATTCTGGAATACAATACTAAAAAAAATTACAAATGAAAACAATTAAAGAACTCCAACAACATCGCAATCCTCAGCATGGTCCCATGCTTTTCAATTCCACAATAATCAAGTACCTGATGTTGACATACACTTTCTCTTATCGATCCCTGAAACAATAAAATCTGTTTGGGCCAAAAATCATCAACCAAACAGGGTGTGAGATGAATCCCAATAGTAAACCACCCAAATATCTATGCCTAAATGTTAGTGAATATATATATACGAGGAAAATATTAAAAATTATGTAATATGAAAATAAGCACTCAAAGTAAATATTCCTACTATTTCAACTATATTCATTTAAATCTACAAATTATTCAACCAAACAAACATAAGAAACCCTAGGCAAAGTTCTCACAATCTAACCCCACTATTTTAGCATAGAAAAAGACTCGCTGAGGAAGAAATAAGCATCAATTCCCCCAGTGGTCTCGCAATGGTAAACTATAGACTCTCTGAGGAAGCACTCAATGTGTGATTCCCCTTATGGTCTCGCAACATGGAACTATAGAAACTCTGAGAGACCACTCACATCCATCCCCCCTATGGTTTCGCAACGTGAAAAGAATAACAAACACTCTAGGTAAGCCTTCATCGACCATTCCCATTAAGGTCTAACTGCACAATGTTCCTAGAGCCCTGTGTAATATGATCATCCACAAAATGATATCTATCACCCAAATTAAATCTCAAATACTACATTGATAAACTACTACAATTAATATCATATAATAACCACTCTATCGTAAGAGCTCTATGCATAGAAATAGAAACAACCTAACAAGAAATTCTAGACCCAAAGACCAATACCAAACAAACATGGGAAAAGACATCCATGGAAAGATAATAAACCATATTCGTAATCAATCACACCTTCTCAAGAAAAAAATCATAGCAGGAATTATTAAAATAAAATTCCATAAACATGCAATACCCTAAATTAGGGTATTGGGATATTTTTTCACATATAACTTACATAAATCTACGGAAAGGCACAAACCACCTACATTGACATTGTATGATCGATATAGTTGAATCTCAGCCTTTTATTCAGCTTAGAACACTGTAGGTCTAAAAAATTTAAAAACGTTCAACCTTGAATAACTCACGAAAGAGGAGAAATCAATATAAGATGATCTAGTTGAAGGAAGAACTCACTGATGCAATTTCAACGCGATTGATGGTGTTCGATTCGAAGAATGGACAGCCAAACGGGGGCTTAGAGAAAAATCAATGATATCCGTCGCTCCTAGACGAGTCGATGCTAGAAGAAGACTGCTTTATCGATTAGATGCATCCCCAATCCGATAAGACAATTAAAAATAAAAATACATGGTGTGTTATTTAAAGACACACAACATGCATATGCCTTCATTGATACCTTATTTAGGTGATCTCCAGGTCCCCACACATGGCCATGTACTTGACCATTGCAGGGCTAGTACACAACTACTTGTAGAAACCAAGTACACAATGTGTACTCCAAAGTACGCAGCGTGTACTACATATTTTTCTATAAACTCCCCTTCATCTCAAAAACATGAGAAATCACGATCCATACCTAAAATAAAGATCTAGTTTCTTACATTTATCATCCCAAAAAAACTTCACCCCCTTCGGAGTTAGAGAATTCATTAGAGAATCCAACTTCAAGAAGTCCTTCAGAAACCATTGATAATATCTGGCTATGCACAATATGCTCTAAATATCAAATACATTTTGTTATTTCTCACATGTAATAATAATGTTCACCTTATTAGGATAAACTGATATTCCTGTTTTGGAAACTACATGTCCCATCAATTTCACTTCCTGAATCTAGAAATCACATTTCAAACGATTGGAATATAGTAAGTGATTTCTCAGAAGACTCAGAGCTATTCTCAGATGATGCACACGACACTCCTCGGACTTGGAGTAAATGAGGATGTCATCTAGAAAGACTAATAATAGGGTATCATGATTCTAATGGAAAATCATATTCATTAAATCCATGACAACAATAAGAGTATTGGATGGAACAAATGAAATAACATGATACTCATAATGACCATAAGTGCTCTAAAAGGCAATTTTCTGAATGTTAGATACTTTTATCCTCAATTGATGGTAACCAGATTGAAGGTCGATATTTCAAAACTATTTCTCCATATTCAAAAGAACATATATATCATCAATCCCAGGCAACAAATACTTGGTCTTCACTGTTAATCAATTGAGTTTTTTTAATCAACAAATAATTTAATAGAACCATCATATTTCTTAGTGAAGAGAACTGGCACCCCCAATGTGACACACTCAGGAGTATAAAAACATTATCAAGAATATCATCCAACTAGGACTTCAACTCTTTCAATTCATCTGGTTCCTTGTTGATTAGGGGAATTGAAACTAGTTGAGTACTAAACAGTAGGTCAATAGAGGAATCAACCTCCCTCGTCAATAGAAAACCAATGAAATCTGAACTAAACACATCAGGAAACTCAACAAAAACTATAGGGTGATCACCAATCAAAGATCTCCACTTTAGTTCAAAAGAATACACAGATATTCCCTTCCCAACCCGGGATAATAATTTCCAAACCTGCTCGACCATGGGTCCCATTCTTGTTGATATAAGAGAGACACACCACTAGGTGTAGTAAGGTAGACCCATCAAAGATAACAATCAATCCAGGATTTTTTGGAAATGATCCAATCCATTCCAAAAATGATGTCAAGAGGTATCATGTAGAGGACCATAAAACTCCCATCCAGTTCAATTTCTTATAGTGAAAAGACAACAGCGGGAATACGGAGACCCTATTTTCTCTTCATACCAAGGAGTATAGTAATATCCATTAAACAAGACAAAATCTCTACTAGGAGATTTGGCCAATTATCAATATGGGTTGAAATAAAGGAATGAGATGCACCAATATCAAATAGAGTGTTCACTAATGAGAAATATATAGTAATGTTACCTGTCACAATTAATGGACTTTTTCTCACGTCCTCTGGAAACTCTTCCACTACATGAAGTAGCTTCGTTGAGAATTCTTATGCATGTAACCCCTTTATACATGAATAATCTGATTACCCCATAGTTTTAGGATGATATGATGATCATGTTCTACAATGTAGACTTGAACATATATTGATGAATATTTATAAGATCCCTAAAAATTTTTAGGGGCCACAGTTCTTCAGTGCCTCAATGAAAACACACTTATAATATACTAACTTTCCACACATATAGTAAATTTAAGGACTTCATCCTAGCACTGTAGGTGGTCTAGAATGACCATGCCTTCATGGACTACAAGTAGAATCATCATGTTTCCTCTTTATCATATAAGAACATACGCTGCCCCTAGGAAAAAAAATAAATCTCATCATCCCTGAATTTTCATCCAATTACATCTAAACCATCATCACCCTATCCATCACATTAGTATAAGTGGACTTCTTTAGAAATAAATCCTATGTACAGATATTATATTTACATCCAAACATAAACTATGAAGCCTTATTCCTCTCAATATATACCATCTTAGGCAAAAATTTCATGGGTTCAACAGTGTGATTTGAATACTCTGACACTATTTTTTTGGCCTTCTCAAAATTGTAAAACACAATGGCCTAGAACAAAACCATTGACTCTGGATTGAAATGTCCAACAAAAAGAACCTTGAATTCATTCCAATCTAATCCCTAATATTTCTTCACCATAGCCATTGTTTCCCACAATCTCCTACATGGACCCTATAATACGATGGTGATGCACTTCACCTTTATCATGTCTCGTGTCTCCAAGAACTCAAATATACATTCTATCATGACCTATCATTTCTCAATATGTTAAGGATCAGGGGAACCTTTGAAAACAGGTGGATTCTAGTGAAGGAAATCTCAAGAACTAACTTTTAGAACTTCCCTATGATGTTCCACATTTGGAGCCTGAATGAGAACTGGAGGTGGTTCCTATCATAAAGCATGGACAATTCACACAACCACCTCTACTAGATTTGGATCAACAATATGATTTTCTCACTAAGGTTCAGTAGAAGACTCTAACTAGATGAGATTCAAACATATTCTCAGATCCATGATGCTACACAACATCAACAGACAATTAGGCTGACATTATATAATGCTCAAACATAGTGATGGTGGAAACGTAAACCCGAACAGAAGAAAAAAGAATATTTGAATTTCAATTTATCAAAATAAAAAATGGAAAATACTAGAACTAATACACAAAAAATATTTACCTAAACACCATTGGTGACTTAAGGATTGTTATGATGATATTTGGATGAAGACCTCAATCGCATCTACCTCTTATGTCATGATAAGATTTCATAAATGAATACAGGTTTCAAGAAAATAAGCTCAACCTTACTTTAATACCACCTTTTTCACAAACAATCCTAGGTAACCCTATAATCATACAACCAAGAAAAACCTTACATATCCCCTAGGGCATTCTGGATCCCTATGTGTTGAAAACTAGCATCGAGCATCATATAAAATAAAAGTGAGAAAATTTTTTGCATAAAATATACTGATGTAAGAGGTGTAAGGAAGTATGAATATCAAAAGATACGCTGTTAGGAGTAATGTACCTAAATTCAAATAGATGTTAAAACCCAATTTTAAACATCCCAAGTACCAAAATAGTGGAAAACTACCAAATTACCTATGGAAACAACTCAGAAAAACCAAGGTTCAATAGCTGGATCCACCTTTAAGAGATCCTCCCCACATGATCGAACCTAGAAAGTGATAGTCTATGAACACCCAAAGGTACAAGTAAGGTGTTAGATAAAAATCCTAGTATGGTCTTACCTAGTATTCCATAATAGATTCCAATAATAAATTAACTCATGGAATGCTTTCAATTTTTAAAATAAAGCGGTTTGGTATTTGAAATCATATTTAAAAAAATCATGCTATACAGTTCCAATGATGGAAAATACTTTAAGAAAAGGATTTAAAAGTGATGGAAAATTTTGAAATCAAGGGTGTAAATAAAAAATTTTATATAAAAAGTTTATATAAATTTAGAAGGCATGTAAACTAGTTTAACAACATTGGCATTCATTTATATCTCAAATATAAACAATCAAGAAACATGATCATCTTCTAAATAGGTATGAAAGTTCCATGCTATATGAATCCACACTATTTATGTGATCATGGAAATATGTGTAATGATATGTTCTCTAGACACTTGTTATATATGAAACCTCACCATCCCATCAGGGATGTGATCTCCTTCATTTTTTTGAATGTCGTCTAATCGTAGAGTGTGTCCAAATAACTCATAACCTACCTAAGGCTTGAATGTACTCTTACACAATAAATGATGAAAATTTTATATTAATATCACATATAATACAATTTAAATTTCATTCCCCCATTTCAAATGCCAATTTTCCATTTATAACCCAATTTTTTTAATTAAAACAACCCTTTTTACCTAGATAAAACCATTGGGTTTCTATTAAAATCATTTTAAGGAATTTTTATAAGTTTAAAGACAATTAAAAACCAATTAAATAAATTTAACAATTAATTTCCCAAGTTAAATTCAAAATTTTAATGGAAATAGTATCTATTAAAAATACAATTTAAATTAAATAATTTAAATCAACCAATTTCCATAAACACACCCCAATTCAATGGAAATGCGTTTTTTCCCAATTTTAATTCCAAAACCATTTAAAACCTACCAAATCACATGAATTGGGTTTTAATAAATAAAATTAATGAAATTTTGATATATTTAATTGACATCAATAATTGAAATAAATCAATAAATTCAAGGTTAAGAAATTTTTCCAAGTTATATAAAATCACCAACATTTTTCCAGAAACTCAACACCCGAAATGAAACCTGCCAATGATAATGAAGGGAAATAAGACCTAAAAAATAAAAATAGAGATGATATCCAAAAAATAGAGTATTGACACATTAATTTTAAGATTATATATTAAAATAAAATAAGGAGATAGAGAATGAGAAGAAGAAGAAGGGAGAACACTTACTCTAGAATTCATACTGTAAGCGCAACGACGATTGAAAAATGAAAGAAAGGACTAAAAATGGTTTGGGAGCTCCAAGATCACATTGGGAAGGATTTGGGTTGAGAAAAATGAAATGAGAGAGTAGGGTAAAAGAAGAACTCACCTATTCTTCCTGCATATTACTGGGATGTGGTGACTTACATGACAAGTAATCTGATTACACATCGTGAAATAGTTAAATTTTGTAACTATATAAATAACCATCAAATTGAATTAAATAAAAATTATTAATTAACTCTTGATGTGTAATGACTCATCATGTCATGTAACATTCACAATGTGAACCCTTCCTAGTATGCACCTAGAAACCATTACATATTGGGTTACCTAGTTATATAGCGTGTACCCTCAGTTATCCTTTAGAAATGACCAGTTAAAGCTGAGAGTACATCAAATTTCAGACTTCAAAATTATAGGTATAATATCAATTCCATATCATCAATTCATATTTAATGAAGAGGAAAACCAATGGAATGGTTTATATCATTCTTGATATAAAGGTAAAGGGATGTTACAAAATATTTTTTAATGTATTCTGGATGTGTTTTAGCATATTTTGGGAACACTGTTCTTACCCTACATGTGCAAGAATAACCTAAGGAATGGAAACTGTACATTTGAAAAAACATGAATGGATCATATAACCTACAATGTTGAAAATGTATGGTTAATAAAACCTATGTTTGTATAGAACCATACATTTGAAAAAATGGGATGTATGGAAAATTGACCTTATATATATAAGGAACCCAACATTTGAGGAAACAATTGTATTGTACATCAACCTTACTTTGGTAATAAAATTTATGTTCTAAAACCTATGTTTGGTTTTTTTCATCATATAAAGGAACCCTGCATTTAACTATTCAATAATGCAGTCTTAAATCAATGATATTATCTCTGAGTTATGAAATTGACTTGGTGGAGGTAATGATATGTCCAATGTTATTTTAAAACTAATTAAATGTCTCTTTATGATTGTTTTGAAGGATCATATTCAATGTAGTAAATATTTTCTATTCTTATGGGAAGTTATGAAACTCTTGAATGTTTTTGAAATAAAATATTTCTAATTTATTGTGTGATATTTATGGAGCGGGTTGGCCTAGGGATGATCAGACTATATTATAAATATCTATACATTATTTATCAAACTATACAGAAGAAATATACCTTAGAAAAAACCATGTGTCATTTCCTTTAGAGATAAAATTTGGAGACATAAAAGTTTTGATCTATCTAATCAACTCACTATAATTATCGTCACTACTTCTTCAACTTCTTGCAACATCCTCTTCTTAAAGAATGAAAAATCATTCTAGGCGAAGATTAACATTGAAAAAATACATGTTTAATCATATTTCTGGTGACTTCTTTGCTATTATTTAATTAAATATTTTGCAATGTTTATGATCTAATTACTGCTCTGTAATATTGATGATATCAATTTATATACTAGTTTCTAATAAAAATTATGATGTTTAACTTTTAGTATCAAACAAATCAAATACTTTTCATTTATTTGAGTCTTTACTTCCTGTACATAGTTTTTGTGATGTTTTAGCTTCTTATTCAAAGTAGTGTATATTTTTTTCAGTGTAAAAGTACCAAAAGAACCTAAAAAAGTGTTATAATGTGTCAACTGCCAACACTCATTTATTTTTTAAAGGTCTTAGGATAGGAGAACTCAATAGAAAAAATCACGAATCTCATGGAGTTGAGTGTGTTTGGAGTGGACAAGGGGAACTTTTTGTTCTAAATGATAGTATTTCATTGATTCCATTTCCTTTATTTATATATGCTACTCACTCATCTATGAGAGATGGAAAGGTTTTCTTTATAATAACAGGAGTGTTCTAAATCTTTAAATGTTTTTGAAGAACAAAATTCACCACCCACTTATGTCTTTATCTTCATCATAATCATTCTTACCAATAGTTTATAATTTTATATCTATAAAAGAAGATACATTATTGGTTATTTTTTTACTTGTTGATGTGTGAGAACACATGATTGAATTTATAAAGACATTAATTTTATTATATATGTAATTATTTTTTATAAAGAAATTAACATTTAACAATACATATCATTTTCAAAAAGGGCATGATAACACTTCAGAGTTTCAATAGGAAAGAGGAAAACAATTTTTCGACGTATATAGGAAAATCTAAATTATGTTCTAATTAAAACAATATTAATTATAAATAAAACCTTACTTCCAATTGAAAAATTATTTTCAAACAAAATATTCATCATCAAGAATGAGTAATATAATGTGAATATTAAATTCTGAGATATATGTTTCAAATAATTTCAACCAACATAGTTACAAAATTCGAATTTTTTATATTTATAAATTACCTTTTTATTTATCATAACATTATATTGAAATTATATGTCACCTTTACATTTATATATATTTGAATATTTTTATGATCATTTTTCTTAAAATAAATATGATTTTAATCTTTTACAAAAAATATAGAGAAATATTTTTAAGTTTGATTTATTATTAGTTTGTAATATAGACATTCAAGTTTATTTTCAAATTTTATAATTTTTCTAATTCGAAAAATGATTTGAGGAAAATACATTTTATTGGTTCTAATGTTATTGTTATATTACTATTGTTTATTCTTTTTTGTTGATGCTTCTACATGAGGAATACTGGTTTCATGTAAAAAAGATCTAAAAAAATATCATTTCAACATCAGTTATGTTAAAAGAAAGGAGGATATGAAATAATATATTAATTATAATAGTTTTTGATTAACACCAATTTTTAAAAGAGAGGATGTTAAATTTTTTTATTCAATGTTTGTTTAATTAAATGAAAGTGAAAAGGTTTCCACATCGTCACTTTTTATGAAATTTTATTTTCACTTATACTTACCCATAATAACAATCAAGAAAATCCCATTTCTGCACTAATAGTAGGTCAGAGTGTGATAAAATGTCAAGAGAGAGTGGGGGTTAATTATACTTTAAAAAAATTAAACAAATCAATGAAAACAACTACTAAAATAATCATTTTGAAATATGTTAGATAATTGAACGATTTTGATGTGTTTAATGATATCAATTTAAACAAATAACTCAAAATTTCTTTTATATAACTATATATATATATATTTCTAAAAATATAATAACAAAATAAAAATATATTCATAAATTTAAAGATTGGATGTATTAATGGTAACATAATTTTTTAATTAAAAATATGAAATTGATTAATAAATAATACCATGTAATGTAAATAAGGCACATAATTTGGTAGGTAATTTCAATAATTACTCAATAAGTTCCCATGTGTATACAATCTTGATGACTTGATGATATAGTGTATTAGTCTCTTAGATATAATGGTATCAAAGATACCAAAACCTCTTAATTGTTAGGGTAAAAAAATAAAATACAATCGACCATATCATTTTAAGGGATACAGCTATGAACCTCAAAAATAAATAGTCCCTTTCATTTTAGTGTTTATGGATGGAGAACCAAAGTCAATCACTTTAAAGTTTGTGAACACTGATAATATATGAATGAGTATAAAGAGATTATTTCTAGGCGAAATCATTTTTTATAATGGAAATTATTCTCTCAAAAGAATAAGAAGAACCACTATGAGATAATGAAGAATATTATGGGTGGAGAATATTTTTAAAATATGATCATGCACTTGAATGGATGAAAGAGAAGATAGAAAATGAGGGAACTTTAGGGAATGTTAGGGATCATAGCTTGTTTCCAACGGTGAAATAATGATAATCTAAGTGTCTAATGATATCAAGTGGTGTATTTATAGCCTCAAAACTAATTGGGAACATTTTTATAATTCATCCATGGTTATAAAGAAACAGTTATACTAAATTAAAGAATTTATTCCATTAATAATCATTATCTTTATGATGATGTCTCAATGCCACTGGATACCTGGTAGCCTCCACTGGGTATCTAGTGGACCAACTTAAACTCCATAAATTCATCCTTCTCACAATAGGTACCCAGTGCTCCCCCACAATATGGATAGTGGGTACCTGGATCGTGAATTACTTTTATCCAATAACACTGATTGGTTGATGTGATTATTTTATAAGGAGAAGATACTGCCATCACCACCATCTATCTAGTCACTATGCGTAGTTTAGTCAATGCTACATGTTGATGTTAAAACACCTTTTTAATATATTATCTTCCCTGGTTTCCCTCAAAATATATCACAACTTCACTAAAAGATTCTAATAAGACAATCAATACTTCTCTATATAATAATTATGACTCTTTCAAGAATATATCATGATTTAATTAATTTTCTAGCTTATAATCGCGTAAATGAAATAATTTGAAATATTAAATTGTGTTTGTCATCATGATTACATAATAATATGAGAATAGAAAAAATCACACCCTTATTAATAACTAAACACTATAATAATAATTTAATTTAATTATAACATATAAGAAATTAAAATAAGATATATAATAAATATTTATCTCTATAGAAATTATTCATTTATCTTGATTAAATAAAACATCTAATAAATATTTCCCCCAAAAAACTATAAAATTAACTTTACTCTAGAAATAATGAGATATTCAAAATTTCTCCCCCACTGAAATTATTGAAAAGGAATCAAATATGTGGTTACAGTAAATAAATCTAAAAAATAAGATCAATATTTTAATCATTAAAGATCATGCAATAGAGAATAAATAAATTGTTTAAAAAATTTTAAAACTAAAAAAATTTAAAAGTATGATTTTCAAGTAATATCAAGATGATATATAACAATTTCATTTATAAATATACCTCGTGATAAAAATAAAACATTCAAATTTTTTTTCAAAAAAATTCCCATAATTGGTTTTTAAATTAGGATAACAATTTCCATTATACAATCATTTCAGTATTTACAAGATTAGATCCCCTAAATTAATGCATCTTAAATATGAGGATGCATTAAAAATAAATAACTAAATAAATAAAATATAAAAATAAAATCAGTACTAGTATATGGGTTTTTTTCAACACTTATATTCCAACGGTTTTCTTAAATCATTCGTATATAAGAGTTTTACGAATGGTTTTCTTAAACCATTGGTAAAACTAGTCGCAGGAAACCCTTTACAAATGGTTCACTAGAACCGTTGGTAAAGGGGTCTAAATCCCCCCCCCCCTTACCAACGGTTCTTGAATACCGTTGGCAAAGGTTTTCCTCAATAACCCCACATGAACCTTCTCCTCTCCCCCATTCAGATAGAGCCCTAATTTGATAGCACCTCTCCCATGCGATCGAGCACCTCTCCCCCATTTGGACAGCACCTCACCCCTGTAATCAGACCACCTCTCCCCCATTCAGATAGCACCTTTCTCGGGTTCATTTCAATTCCTTCTTCTGAATGGTTTGAATCTCGACATCCCACATCCAAGCTACTGAATCTCCATCCGAACCATCCCAAATTAGGTATCTTCTTAATTGGTACGTTATTTTTATTGTTATCTATCTAATATATTTTTTTTATGTTTTGATTTTAATGTGTATATATTTTTTCTATTTTTATTTAACCTTGAAAACCCTTCTATATTTTTTCTCTAGAACCATAGAAAACCCTTATTGATTTTTTAGTTTTCACATTAATTTATCATATCATTATATTAAAATGTTATATAAATAGACTGGATAGTTATAGTCCTCTTGGTGGTCACCTACATGAATTGTATCACACACATTATTCGAAATGCCATTGGGTACCCAGATAGACTACATTATTATATGTTTAGATAAGGGGAATCACCATTATACAGATGCATGATTACTCACATGACTTAGGATGGATTATGTAGTAGATGTTTGGGTTGTAGATCAAGAAGCTAGGTCAAATTTTATAATTTATTGAGCTCTTGTATAGTAATACTTCCTACTAGTTGTAACTATGTTTTCCTTCTTGATACCTGACATACATTACCATCATTTGGTTTATGATTTTGTTATTAGTTGGTATTAATGATTTGTTTATTTTCATCCATTTCCAGTATTTTCCCATTGTTACCTTTCTTCAAATTTTTAACTGATAATATTAAAATTGTGCAACTTAGGTAATCAGGGAATAGTCTCCCCCAGACACACCAAAGGCTCTCATTATTAGTCAATAACATTTTTAATTTTGGTAGATGTGCTTGAGTCCATGTGGACATCTAGGTTTGGGTCACTAATGATTGGCATCCTAGTTTTGGACGTCACAATTCCTGGATATTCTTTTTATAGGTGTTTCTAATAAAATCCATACCTATAACTATTGAAGGTCCCTATCCAAAATCAATTGGGAAATGATTCAATGAATACACCCTAAAAACCTATGATTTATGGCCCCAAACCCAGGATCCTTTAATCAATCGTTAAGGTGAAACATGATGAGTCCATAACTACTTTTGATGTGATCCTCATCCAACTATTCATCCTGATCTCCCTGAAGAAGTTAAAGTATAAAACTCATGTACTCCCAATAAGACCCTTATAGATTATGTATTCCTTGATCGACTTCCAATATTGTCACGACCCGCCCCAGGGGGGCCCACTCCGTGACTCCCCAAGCCCGCCTCCAATAGGCCAGGGGCTGGTGACTAGCACCGACTAGGCATATCACTAACATGGGAGGCATTCCCTAAGTACCTGTACAGATGCACACATCTCCAAGCCCACAAAT
This sequence comes from Viscum album, assembly GCA_963277665.1. Taxonomy (NCBI): domain Eukaryota; kingdom Viridiplantae; phylum Streptophyta; class Magnoliopsida; order Santalales; family Viscaceae; genus Viscum; species Viscum album. Next base: position 376,869,421 of record OY728127.1, on the reverse strand, counting down.
GCTGAAATTTAAAACACTAAGGAACAAAAATTCATGCATACAACCAATCCCAACCAATAGAGTACGACGAAAGGTAGATTACTGTAAAAGTAAACTGGGCCAGAATACAAGCCCACCAAAAGCAAGAGTTTGAAAAACTGCAAACTCCAACCTGTAAGCACAAAGGTACTAGGACTTCTGCTCATATCCGTAGGAATGGCTCGGCCTATAGAGAACTCAGAAAGCTCGGTCTTATCCTGGTCCGCCCTGGACTCTGTGAAAAGGATACTCGTCTGCACAAAACACCAGACATGCGTGCAAAGCCCGTGCAGGGGTGAGTATAACAATACTCAGTAGAGGACCTCGAAAACCACAAAGCAATACAAAGTAAAAGTACATCCAGCTATGCATAGTATATGTTTACAGAACATATAAAACAAACTAGATATACTCAAAGCCCAGACCCATGGTCTAGAGACAAGTCACACAATCCCATACCCCCGCAAGGGATTCCATTCGAAGATTCCGTGATGCGCTCGTTCCGGGAGAACACACTCCATGAGTCTTATAGCTCTGATGACGTCCGTCCAGGAAGTGATGTTCGTCCGGAACCGTCACGAGAGATAGCTACACTCATTATGGGAGACACACATCTGAGTGGAAGGGTTATGTTAGGCAGAAGCACTCATTACGGGAGACACACTCCTGAGTGGGAAAAAATCTCGATACATAGATGAGGATCACTGCCAGGGCCATGGTGGATACCGCGACTCATCTAGAATTCACCTACTAGGTAGAGGATCAACGCCTGGTAAAGTTGATCACGCCGATTCCTGACTCTACCTAGGGTCTGGAATGGATAGGGGATCTCGATCCCGGCCTCTCGGTTGGATTCCTTACTCTATCACAGAAAAGTCCTGCTGAAGGGATCATAATCCTGCGTGAGGGAATGATGCCTGACCTTCAGGGGAACAAGAAGGGCACTAACCCAAACGAAAGATGTCCAAGTCATGGTAAACAAAAGGACCAAGACGTTTTCCAAAAAGTATATGGAGTGTAGAAATGATACACGCTGTGTTGTCCGACCCCCGTGTCGTGAGGCTGGTCGTGTAGAAAAACCTAGTACACGGTGTGTAGTATAGAGTACATGCCGTGTCTGGGTAACTAGGGTTGGCCCCGTGTACTCTGGCCATGAGCTCGTACACAGTAACCAACCCGTGTAATCCAACCCGTGCGATCCGCACACAGGGTGACCCACGATGTTTACCTCGCCTGGCCGGGTGATGGAATACATGGTCGTGTACTCCATCCCGTGTCCGTGTATCCCTGGGATACACGCCGAGCTCCGCGTAGCCGCCTCTGTCGAGATGTACACGCCCTGCCGCCTGAAGCCGTGTAGACCATCTCGTGTCCGTGTACTACCCGAAGTACATGTCGAGCTTCTGGGAAGGTCCAACACGCTGTGTGACCAGGTTCACACGCCGTGTGATCATTCTCTGACCCGAAAACCCTAGCTGCCACTGTCAGAACTACACAGTGTGTTCTTCGGAAGTACATGCCGTGTATTCTAGAAATTTCTAGAAATGGGGCACCTCACTGGCTTGCCTCCCGCACTGCTCCGAAAATTGATCCATCCATCCAATCGCCACAAAACCTTCAGGTTTTGGTCGCCCCGACCCCACGAAGCCGCTTCCGACATTTTCAGGCCTCCAATCGGCTCCAAAAACGTGTTCTGATCTTCCCGCACGAAGAACGCAATTTCTGATCATGTCTGATTCGTCGTGCGCCATTGTCGCCGCACCTCCACAAGGTCATTGCGATGTCGAACCTTTGATTTGGGATCGTTGCGTCACATAACGGATGTGCAATGATCTATTGTTCGTAGTCCCGCGAAGAACGCGAGGAACGCACGGAGAAAAAGGAGGAATAAAATCCAAATAAACAAAACGAGGAACAAACCTCTGCCGTTGTTCGTCATGGAATTGATCCACTCCCGTTAATAGGCCTAAACGGAGAAATAATCAACAACAACCTAAAGCATGGATCAATTTCCAATAATCTTCCCGAAGAAAATCCCTCCCTCAAAAATGTACGAGTCCACAGATCAACTTTTTCGTGGTTGATCCATGTTTGTCAATTAAACTTAAATACGAGGAAAAGAAATTTAAATAACAAACCCCTACCTTTCAAAAGTATCGATCGTTGATGAAGGCATCATGCTGCCATTGTCGTCGAGATCCTTCAACGTCGGCACAACGATCCTTGGTTTCGATTCGTCGTTGTTTGTCACCGAGAATTTCCTCCAATGCCTCGCGGATTCAGAAGAGGTTCCTCTCAAGCGTTGCCAACGATCAACAATTTTTTAACCCATTAAAAATGGAAACGTGTTGGCATTTAATTATGCGACAGTATTAATGGCGTTGAATTGCCATTTTGAATTAATTATGAAGCATCATTAATTTAGTAAACAGTTGCTCCGTCGCCACGCTGCAGCGGATGTTTCTTTAAATGAAATAAAATAAACTGGTTAATTTATTTTATTTTATTTTACATAAAACGTCAGAAAATTAAATTTTTCCATCGACCCACGCCGGTCGAGGTTAGCCTCATTCTTAGGTAAATTCGTCATCCCAGACGCAATGGTGTGTTCATATTTTTAATCCGGGAATCCGTTGGGAAACTGCCACAACCGCGCACAAGTTCCGACTCACTTAACTAAAAAAAAGTTCAAACCACCATTCCGAGCTCACTGGACCTCAGAATGATGTGCTGTCTTCACGCCCAGTCTTGAAATAATTTTATATACTATTTAAAATAAAAAATGGAAAAATCTGACACATTACATTCTCCCCAACTTGGGGCTTTACATCCCCGAAAAGCCCAAACAAAGGATACGCAAAAAGATGAGGTCACTGGGCACGGATCTGGGCCTCCAACTCCCACGTGCACTCCTGAAGATTCTCGTGCTGCCACTAGACGCACACTAAGGGAATCAATCACCCATTAAGGATCCTCTCCTGTCTATACTTGACCTCCACCGGGTACTCAGTAAAGGTCAATCCATCCTCGATGTCCAGCTCGCCCCTGTCGATGACGTGCAATGGGTCATGCACGTACCTCCTCAGCTGCTACATGTGGAAGACATCATGTACCTGATGCAACTGTGGCGGTAGATCCAGGCGGTACGCCCCCTCATCAAATCTGCAGAGAATCTGAAAAGGTCGGATAAACCTCAGAGATAGCTTGCTGCCTCTGCCAAATCTTTGCATCCCTCATCGAGGTGAGACCCGAAGGAATACATGGTCTCCATCTTCGAACTCCAGAGGTCTCTGTCACCTGTCAGCATAAGACTTTTGACAGCTCTGTGCAGTATTCATCCACTCCTATATGATCTGCACCTTCTCTATAGAAGATCACACTATCTCTGGACCCCTGAGTGTTGACTCTCCGGGGTCGGTCCAGCAAAGAGGTGACAGGAAGTGTCTCCCGTACAAGGCCTCGAACGGTGATATACCAATGGTGGAGTGGTAGCTGTTGTTGTACGCAAACTCCACTAGTAGTAGTTGGTCCTCCCAACTACGAACAAAGTCCAAGATACAGGCCCACAACATATCCTATAGAACCTGATTGGTCCTTTCCGTCTAACCATCTGTCTGGAGATGAAACGTTGTGCTCAAGCGCAGCTGAGTCCCAAAAGCCTCCTGCAATCCCTTCCTCAACCGGGATGTGAAGCGGGCGTCTCGGTCTCAGACTATAGTCAAGGGGACGCCATGAAGCCTAAATATCTCCTGTACGTAGAGACATCCCAAGCTCTCTACGGAACTCTACTCCCTGATAGCTAGGAAGTGGGCCGACATAGTGAGTCCATAGAGGATCAAGTCCTGGTAAAGTTGGCCATGCCGATGCCTGACTCTACCTAGGTTCTGGAATGGATATAGGATCTCGATCCGGGCCTCTCAGATAGATGCCTAACTCTATCACAGAAAATTCCTGCTGAAGGGATCATAATCCAATGTGAGGGAATGATGCCTGACCTTCTGGGGAACAAGACGAAGGTATATAACCCAAACGAATGATGTTTAAGGAACGATGAACAAAAGGACCAAGCCCCTCTCCAAAAAGTAAACGGCGTGTAGAAATGATACACATCGTGTTGTCCGACCCCGGATACTTCCTGTGTACAACGGCTCGTGTCGTGAGGTCAGTCGTGTAGAAAAACATAGTACACGGCATGTAGTACGGAAAACACTCCGTGTATGGGTAACTAGGGTTGGCCCCGTGTACACTGGCCATGACCCCGTACACGGTCACCAACCCCTGTACTCTAAGTCGTGCGATCCGCACATGAGGTCACCCATGTTGTTTACCTCACCTGGCCGGGTGATAGAGTGCACAGTCGTGTACTTCATCCCGTGTCCGTGTATCCCTGGGATACACGCTGAGCTCCGCGTAGCCGCCTCTGCTGAGCTGTACACGCCATGCTGCCTGAAGCCATGTAGACCATCTTGTGTCGGTGTACTACCCTATGTATACGCTGAGCTTCGGGGATGGTCCAACACACCGTGTGACCGGGGTCACACGCCATGTGATCCTTCTCTGACCCCGAAACCCTAGCCACCACCGTCAGAACTACACGGCGTGATCTTATAAAGTACATGCTGTTTATTCTGGAAATTTCCAGAAATGGTGCTCCTCGCCAGTGCAGCTCTCGCGCTGCTCCGAACATTGATCCAGCTATCTGATCTCCATGAAACCTTCAGGTTCTGGTCACCCCGACACCATGAAGCCACTTCCGATGTTTTTGGGCCTCCAATCAGCTCCAAAAACGTGTTCTGATCTTCCCGCAGGAAGAACGCTCTTTCTGATCAGGTCTGATTCGTCATCTTCCATCGTCGCTGCACCTCCACAAGGTCGTTACGATGTAGGACCTTCTATTTGGGATTGTTGCGTCGCAGAACAGATGCGCAACGATCCGTTGTTCATCATCCCGTGAAGAACGTGAAGAACTCGCAGAGAAAAAGGAGGAAGAAAATCCAAATAAAAAAAAGAGGAACAAACCTCTATCGCCATTCGTCACGGCGTTGATCCGCTCCCGTTAATAGGATTAAACAGATCAAGAATCAAAAACAACCTAAAGCATGGATCAATTTTCCATAATCATCCCGAAAAAATTCCCTCCCGCAAAAACGTACGAATCCGTGGATCAAATTTTTCGCAGTTGATCTGCATTATTCATTTAAACATAAATACGGGGAAAAGAAATTGAAATAACAAACCCCTACCTTTCAAAAGGATTGATCGTTGACGAAGTCATTATGCTGCCATTGTCGTCGATATCCTTCAACGTCGGCGCAACGATCCTTGGTTTCGATCCGTCATCGTTCATCATCGAGAATTTCCTCCAACGCCTCATGGATTCGGCAGAGGTTCCTATCAAGCGTTGCCAACGATCAACAATTGGTTAACCCATTAAAAAGGGAAACATGTTTTAATTTAATTACGCGGCAGTATTAATGGCGTTGACTTTCCATTTCGAATTCAGTGTGACACGTCATTAATTTAGGAAACAGTTCCTCCATCGTCACGCTGCAGCGGATGTTTCCTTAAATGAAAAAAATAAACTGGTTAATTTAATTTATTTTATTTTACTTAAAACGTCAAAAAATTAACTTTTTTCTTCGACCTGCGCTGGTCGAGGTTAGCCTCATTATTTGGTAAATTCATTGTCTCAGACACAACGGTGCGCTCAAATTTTTAATTTGGGCATCCGTTGGGAAACTGCCACAACCACGCACAAGTGCCGACTCACTTAACTAAAAAAAGTTCAAACAACCATTCCAGGATAACTTGACCTTGGAATGATGTGCCGTCTTCACGCTCGGTCTTGAAAAAATTCCATATAATATTTAAAATAATAAACAGAAAAATTTGAGACATTACAAATATCTTACTGGGAAATCCTTGAATATAGGAATTAGAAATTATGTATCTTATTTTCTTATATACCATATATTTTTTTGTGTTTCTTAATATGATTCTCATATAGAGTAATGTGTCAGTTATGCTTTTATATAATGTAAACAATTTTCATTTACCTAAATATTTTTTTCATTGAACTTCAATATTAGTGAATTGATTTGATATGACTTATTGCAATTTTTTTACATAATGTATTGATGTTGGATGTACGACACTGATCAGATTCCAACTGATTTTCAAAATAATTTGATCAAATTTTTAGATTTTTCATTTGACAAGGATTCAAATAGTGGTCGCATACACTGACCATGTTCTAATTTTGTTGGAAGACCTTGGTTGAGTCATGAAAAAGTTATCTATCATAGAACCAAAAAATGGTTTCCATGCAAACTATTATGTGTGGTATCACAATGGAGAAAAAATGGAATATAAAAATTTTGATGATCCAAACGATAGGACTAAATTGGAGAGTTTGATATGTGAACGGTTTCCATTTATTCAGCATCATGAGAAGGAAAGGATGTCCAGCCAACAAGATTTCCATAAAAGCACACATGATGCATCCAATCAAAATGATAATGTTGATAGGGTGAAAAAATTGAATAATGTTGCGACAACTCCAGTATATCGGCAATGTGGTAAAATGAAAATGTTGGAATTTTAAATCAGATTATTTCATGGGAAAACTATGAATGGGATTTCAAATAATGTAATCAATTACATTCTTACCTTAGTAAAGGACTTACATCCAGATGATGTATATAATACTTCAAACCATTGTATATCATGGAAGTTAGTTGATGAAAATGGATTCTCAAAAAAATTCATGATTGCCTGAATGATTGCAGCTTATTTTGGGAGGAAACTGCTAAATGAAATGATTGTTTCAAATGTGGAACCTCCCGATGGAAGCCAAAAGATGATGGAACACCATCTCGTGTGCCAGAAAAAGTAATGTGGTATATTCCGTTGATCCCCATATTACATAACCTTTTCATTTCTGATGAAATACCAGTAAAAATGTGATGTCATGACACCAAGAGAAAAAGAATAATGAAGATTTGGTTCACCCTACAGATGGATTTTCCTTGTAGAGAGTTGGTGCTCAATATCTTGAATTTAATTATGAGGTGAATAATTTGAGACTGTGTTTTTCATGTGACTATTTTAATCCATTTGGGTAGATGCTTACTTCGCACAACTCATGGCCAGTTTTCATACACATTTATAACCTTCCTCCATGGTTGTGTATGAAAAAGCCTTACACATTCTTGAGTATACAGATATCTGGTCCTTCTGATCCCTGCAATGATATAGATGTATACATGAAACCTTTAATAAAATAGTTGCAACTTATTTTGGATGTGGGTGTGCCCACATACGATGCATGTCTGAAAGACATATTTCAGATGCATGATGCGTTTATGTGGATAATCAATGATTTTCCTGCTTATGAAATGATGTCTGGGTGGAGCACAAAAGAAAAATTTTCATGTCCTGTTTGTATGAAAAATAATCAATCGAGAATATTAAGATATCATCATAGTTTTAGTTTTATAGGACATCAGTGTTTCTTGCCAATAAAACATCCATATATAAACAATCATCGATGATTTGACAATACCATGGAGACTGATGATCCACCTTTGTGTATGTCTGGAACTAATGTGCTTAATGAATTGAAAGATTTTAGTTATTCATTTGGGAATGTTGTAATGAAATCTAAAAGTGGAAAACTGTTTCCAATAATAACTGTTACAATTGGAAGAAGAAGAGTATATTCTTTTTGTTGTCGTATTCCTCAACATACTTGTTACATAATTACTTAGACGTAATTCACATTGAAAAGAATATATGTGAAATGCTGCTTTCTATTCTTCTAAATTTCAATGGGAATACAAAAGATGATTTACGATCTCGGCGTGACTTGGTAGATTATGGGATCAGACCAGAATTGCATCTTTTCTGTATCAGTGTACATAAATGGCAAGTTCCCTGTGCTTCTTATGTGATGAAACCTGCTGAAAAAAAAAACAATTTCTGGAAGTGATATAGACTATTAAAGTTCCTAATGGTTATTCATGAAATATATCAAAATGGGTCAACATAAAAGAGTTGAAGCTGAAATCTTTGAAGACTCATGATTATCACGTCCTTTTTCATGAGTTGATTCCAATAGCAATCTCTCATTTCTTGTCTAATAATGTAAGAGTCTCAGTTACTCGGTTGTCCTATTTGTTTATATATCTCTATTATAAGAAGATTTCCAAATCCTTCATGTAATAATTGTTGGCAGAGACACCATTAATTTTGTGTGATTAAGAGAAAATATTCCCTCCATCATTTTTTACATGCATGTTTCATCTGACCATCCATCTTCCGGCCAAAATACTTCTTGGAGGTCCCGTTGCTTTCTGTTGGATGTATCCAACTGAATGAAACATGTATACATTGAAATCATATGTTCGGAAAATGAATTATCCCAAAGGTTCTATTGTGAATGGTTACATGGCTCAAGAATGTATGGATTTTTGATAAATGTATTTGTCTGATCATACTACGAGAATAAATAGAACAATGAAAAATGAAGAAGAACAGTATGAGAAAATTGAACCCATTTTCCATCACTTCCTCAAATAAGAGAAATTCTGGGATTATATACATTGACGAAATTAAGACTTGAAGAGCGAGAGATGACACATCGCACAGTGTTGTTCAATTGTGATTTTTTCGTTGAGTATATAAAGTAAGTATATTTTACATGTTTCTATTTTCTTATCTCTTGTAATTTTAAATAATTGTTAAACTGTTATTATTTTTATCTACAGGGAACATAAATAATTTGATATAAAGACAACATCATTCTTTATCATTGAGAAGGAAAGAGACTTTACAGAGAAAAGGGTTTTCTGCTTGGTTAAAATTGAAGGTAAAAATATTTCTGTAATAACTAAGTAAAAATAATATTTAATTAATATTACTATTTGTTTATATTTCAGGTATTGAGTTTTCTTGCTAACTCTATTTCTGAAGAAAATATCTTTGGATTTTGGTCCTAATACCATCGTTCATGCTTTTAAATCACTTGTGGTCAATGGATAAAAATTTATTTCCACTGAATAAGCATGAAACATGACAACACATCATGATGGTGTTATGATAACCACCACACCAGACTGTTATGCTAGTTCATTGGATAATAGACCTCATTCTAAAAATGTAGCTTATTATGGAGTCATGGAGAAAATAATAATTTTAGATTATTACTCGCATAGTCGAGTCACGATGATGAAATTTCAGTGGTTTGATTCAATGATGAGGAAATTCAACTTTATTGATGATTGTGGATATCGAGTTATTTACATGACTCACACTCTTTCCACCAATGAACAGTATGTATTAGCATCAATGGTGAAACATGTTTTTTATGTCAAAGATCATCATCTTCCTAAATTAGGTGTAATTATTGAATTAAATCCCAAAAATATTTTTGATGATGGTGATGATGATGTTGACACTATCCTTACTATAGTTGAAATCAATCAGTCTATTACTTATTATGACTCTAATAGCTCAATTTTCAGAGTTGATTGTGAACCAAAAGTTGTGGTGGGAAATATATAGAATCATAATGTCATGTTCTCACATACATGTTTCACATAAATCATTTAGAGTGTGTATCCTAGAACATACCTTCAATCCACCATAAATCATATGTTTTTTATGTTTTTTTATTAGAATGTTTTTTCTATATTTTTTTTGGGTTACACATTATTTATCGATTTCTAATTACTTCCATATTTGTTTTCATTGCAGGAAATGACACCCATTGAAGAGATGCAGTGGAAAAAGATGACTGAAAATAATCATCACATGACAAAAATGGGCATTCCTATACTCATCCTTGTTGTGAGTGTTTTATTTAATATATATATATTTCAATAACTTATAATATCATGTGTTTACTTTTGTGTGAAACATTTGTTTTGAGGATCCACCCGTTAGATGAGAGATATCCGATGAGGAACCCAATATTTCTCCCAGTACAGAGGCTAGTGGTTGGATGGGGAGGTGTCAGAGTAAGACAATCATCTGGTGGTCCCAGTACTGAGTCCAGTGGTATGATGGATCATGGTGTGAGAGTTAGATGATCCTCTGGTCATACCCGATTGGACTATGCCCTTACCACAGATGTATATTCTATGCCCCATTTTGATCTTGGTGTGTCTTTAGGGTCCTACGGGATATTTATGCCTCTGATGTTTACACTACAAGTTGGCCAAATGTTTGTGCCATCATATTTTGATTCTGGTTCATTATCTCTGAGCTATTATATTCCACCTTCTTCGAATCTTGCTCTGACATAGTATGTGGCTGAGGAGCATACACTCAGGGACACTCCACCTGTATAGGATATTCCTTCATCTTATACACATCCTGTGATGCCCATTAATCCGACTACCATATGTATATTTATATAACTCTAACAAATTTTTATACCAAATTTTTTTTATTATAACTTGTAATGATATTTTTTTCCATTAATAATAGATTCATCTACTAGTATGAGGTGTGGGAAGGGGTGTACTCGCTTTCAGGTAGTATGGAACTGCCAGCCACTGTAGATGGTTGAATACAATGATGACGGACATAAGATTTATAAACCTGGAAAAGAATGTTCGGTTTCTTTTACGAAACTAGCCAAATACTCCGTAATCGTTCCGGTCAACCCTCTCTCTGGGAGACATCTGTCACACGAAGGCAATGATAATGTGTGGGCACAAATATGGGTAAAAAATCTATTGGATTTAATGTAGTATTTTCTGTATTTATATGAATTAATCTATTGGGTGTCATATTCATTTTAACTTCCCTGATAGAGAAGGTGAATGACCAGTAGGTTTAAAGGAGCTAGGAGATCCTTGGAGAACTTATAAGCATGAATTTTATATTGGCTGGTGTGATAGAGCGGGCACAGAGTGGGAGATAGTACCTATTATGGATGACTTCCCAATAGAGCAATATCAACAAATGATTTCCCATTGGGAGACTGCCAAATTTAAGTTATTAATCCCATTTGAGGTATTTAAATGACTATTTTCATGTTTTTCAGTAATATTATCTTATTTATTATTAAACATTATTTGGGAATCTTCTGAAAAAAAACAAAAAAAACATTTATTCAAAGTAATACCTTCACACTTTGGGGCACACTAATATGCCAGATCATGAGAGGAAGCTAGTACGATATAGTTGTTTATAATTTTTCTTTAGGACTTTTCCTTTTTATTATTTCCAAATTAAATTATGTGATTTATTAAATATTTAATATTTGATTATACTTACACATTATATTGATTCAATTTCATTATAGAAGTACGAATTGAATATTGAAGGACGACTCCCTCGAGGAAAATTGTTTTTCTCGAGTAGAAGGAAAAAAGATGGAACTGTGATTAATGAACCGACAGAAGAAAAGATTGTATGTTTTAATTTTTTTATTTCAAAGTTTTATATATTTTTGGAAATTTATAATCTATTAATATTTTTAAATGGCTGCTTTAGAGGACCTTGATTCCCCAGAGCCTAATAATTTAGAGCTCCATGACCATTTATATCAGGTTTTGGGAGATGATCACTTTGGCCAAGTACACTGTTGACCTAGTAATAATATAGTCCTGACGAGGTATTGGTCCTCTCCAGGTATCCATTATAGTACCACCGAGTTGAAACAGGCCAAGGAACATGCAAGACAGTCTGATAAAATGGTCACAGAGATGGAAGAAAAGGTTCAAATGAGGGAGAACGAATTTATGAAACTGATCAAAGATTTATCTTTATCACTTACACCTGAGGCCAGTGTGGCTTGTTAGACATATATGTCGTCTATGGGTGCATTATCCAATTCACCAGGTGGAAGTTCTAGTGGTGGTCAAGATGATGACGTTCAGGTGATGATGACGATGCTGAAGAGGATGAGGGCGAGGATGAGGATGAGGAAGAGGGCGAGGATGGGGCCGAGGGAGAGGATGGGGTTGAGTATGAGCATGGAAACAATGACGTGGATGATGGAAAGGACAGAGAAGGCGGAGAGGATGAGGCTGATGATGACAGTGGTGATGGTGATGGGGATCAGGGCCAGATTGATCCATTACATTTTTGAATTCAGTATAACTCTTTATTTTTGAACCTGGTTTTTCACTCTAGTATGATTAATTTTAAATCTATTATAAGTCTTTATTTTTGACCAAATATGGATTCCTAATGTATTTATAATGGTTTATGGGGCTTCTGGGGCTTGTTCGGAGTTCAGAACACGGTCGGCGTAGAAAAACACTATGCCTCTCGGTTAGTAAAAAATGTAAGTCCATCCCACAAGGTATCTACCAACCATATAGGGCTATATATTAGAATAAATGTGCATTATTTTCCATAACCATGCACCAGGGGATTCACATCATGCACAATGCCTATATATTTAGTATAAGATATTATCACTGTTACTGCACGATTTGCCTAACATGCATATGGAAAACTGAGAAAATGCATTCGGATTGTGTTGGTACTTTAGGAAAATGATCCATGAATCTTATGTGATGTGTACGAGTCAACCTCGCCTCAATACGAGGCACGGTGTGGAAGGTATCACTCAAATCTTCTATCTTTTGTTAAAAATGGACACCCATTTAACTAAAAAACAACTAGCATACGGAAAACCGATCAAACGTATTTCAATTGTGTTGATACTTTAGGAAAATGATCCTTGGGTCATATGTGACGTGTTCAACTCAACCCCGCCTTAATATGAGGTTAGTGTGGCCGGTACCACTCAAATTGTTTCACTTTTATTTTAAATGGACAACATTTTAAGTGAAAACAATAACTGACATATGGAAAATGGACCAAACGTATTCGGATTCTATTGATACTTTAGCACAACAATCCATGGTAAATTTGTGACGTGTAAGAGTTAACCCAGCATCAATATGAGGTATGGGGTGGCCGGTACAACTCATAGTGTCTCACCTTTTATTTGAAATGGTCAACATTTTAAGAGAAAACAACAACTAGAATACGGAAAACCAACCAAATGCATTCGGATTGTGTTGATACATAAGGAAAATGATCCATGGGAAATTTTTGACATGTACAAGTCAACCCTGCATCAATCTGGGGCACGGTGTGACTGGTACCACTCTAAGTGTCTCTCTTTTGTTTAAAATCGACAATGTTTTATGTAAAAACAACAGGCATATGTAAAACCAACCAAACATATTATTATTGTGTTTATAATTTACTACAATGATCCATGAGACATTTTTGAAGTGGGGGAGTTAACCTTGCATCAATCTGACGCATGGTGTGGCCGGTACCACTCTAAATATCTCTCTTTTGTTTAAAATGGACATCATTTTAAGTGAAAACAACAACTGGCATACGGAAAACTAACCAAATGAATTTGGATTGTGTTGATACTTGAGGACAATGATCTATGGGACATTTGTGACATTTATGAGTCAACCCCACATCATTATAGGCACGTAGTTTTCGGTACCACACTAAGTGTCTATCTTTTGTTTAAAATGGACAATGTTTTAAGTAAAAATAACTAACATACGGAAAACTGACCAAACATATTCAGATTGTGTTGATACTTTAGGAAAATGATCAATGGGAAATTTTTGACATGTAGGAGTCAACCCCGCATCAATCTGAGGTGCGGTGTAGCTGGTACCACTCTAAATGTCACTCATTTTTTAAAAATGGACATTAATTTAAGTGAAAACCACAACTGTCATACGAAAAACCAACCAAACGCATTTGGATTATGTTGATATTTTAGGAAAAAAATCCATGGGTCTTTTGTGACGTTTATGAGTCAACCTCGCATCAATCCGAGGCACGGTGTGGCTGATACCACTATAAATGTCTCTCTTTTGTTTAAAATGGACATCATTTTAAGTGAAAACAACAACTGACATACAGAAAACTGACCAAACGCATTCATATTGTGTTGATACTTTAGGAAAATGATCCTTCAGTCATATGTGATGTGTACGAGTCAACCCCGCCTCAATCTAAAGCACGTTGTGGCCGGTATCACTCAAAGTGTCTCTCTTTTTTTTTAAAATGGAAACTGTTTTAAGTAAAAACAACTGAAATATGGAAAACAAACGTATTCAGATTATGTTGATACTTTTGGAAAATGATCCATTGGTCATATATGACGTTTACGACTCAACCCTACATCAATCCGAGGTGCGGTGTGGCCGGTACCACTCAAAGTGTCTCACTTTTATTTGTCATGGACAACATTTTAAGTGAAAACAACATCTAGCATATGGAAAACCAACCAACGCATTCTGATTGTGTTGATACTCTAGGAAAATGACCCATTGGACATTTTTGATGTGTATGAATCAACCCCGAGTCAATACGAGGCACGGTGTGGCTAGTACCACTCTAAATGTCTCTCTTTTGTATAAAATGTACATTGTTTTTTGTAAAAACAATTGTCATATGTAAAACCAACGAAATGTATTCATATTGTTTTGATTCATTAGTAAAATGATCAATGGAAATTTTTTGACATGTAGAAGTCAACCCCATATCAATATGATGTGCGGTGTGGCCAATACCACTCTAAATGACTCACTTTTGTTTAAAATGGACATTATTTTAAGTGAAAACAACAACTGGCATACAGAAAACCAACCAAACGCATTCGGATTGTGTTGATACAGTAGGAAAAAGATCCATGGGACATTTGTAACATGTATGAGTCAAACATGCATCAATCTAAGGCACGGTGTGGCCGGTACCACTCTACGTTTCTCTCTTTTGATTAAAATGGACATTGTTTTAAGTAAAAACAACTGGCATATGGAAAACCAACCTAACATATTTGGATTGTGTTGATACTTTAGTAAAATGATCCATGGAACATTTTTGACGTTTATAAGTCACCTCGCATCAATCCAAGGAACGGTGTGTCCGATACAACTCTAAATGTCTCTCTTTTGATTAAAATGGACATCATTTTATGTGAAAACAACAACTGGCATATAGAAAACAAACCAAACACATTTGGATTGTGTTGATACTTTAGTAAAATTATTCATGGTTCATTTTGGATGAGTACGAGTCAACCCCGCATCAATCCGAGACATGGTGTGGTCGGTACCACTCTAAATGTCTCTCTTTTATTTAAAATGGACATCATTTTATGTAAAAACAACAACTGGCATATGGAAAACCAACCAAATGCATTAAGATTGTGTTTATTCTTTAGAAAAATGATTCATGGGTCATATGTGATGTTTATGAGTCAACCCTTCCTCAATCCAAGGCATGGTCTGGCCGGTATCACGCAAAGTGTCTCTCTTTAGTTTAAAATGGACACTGATGTAATTAAAAACAACTGGCATATGAAAAGCAAAAATATACTAATTGTGTTTATACTTTAGTAAAACGATCCATTGGTCATATGTGATGTGTACAACTTAACCCCGCATCAATCTGAGGTGCGTTGTGGCTGGTACCACTCAAAATCTCTCACTTTTATTTGAAATGGACAACATTTTAAGTGAAAACAACAACTAACATACAGAAAAAATACTAAATGCATTCGGATTGTGTTTATACTTTCAGGAAACGATCTATGGGACATTTGTGATGTGTACGGGTCAACCTCGCATCAATCTGAGGCATAGTGTGGCCGGTATCACTCTAAAAGTATCTCATTTGTTTAAAATAGACATCATTTTAAGTGAAAACAACAATTGACATATGGAAAATGGAAAGAATGTATTAATATTATCTTGTTACTTTATGACAACAATCCATGAGTCATTTGTGATGTGTATGAGTCATCCCCACCTCAATCAGAGGCATGATGTGGCCATTACCACACAAAGTGTCTCACATTAATTTGAAATGATCAAAATTTTAAATGAAAACCACAACTGGCATAATGAAAACCAACCAAACGCATTCTGATTGTGTTGATACACTAGGACAATGATCCATTGGTAATTTTTGATGTGTATGAGTCAACCCCACCTCAATCCAAGGCACGGTGTGGCCGGTAGCACACTAAGTGTCTCTCTTTTGTTTAAAATGGACACTGTTTTATGGAAAAACAATTGACATACAGAAAACTGACCAACCGTATACAGATTCTATTGATACTTTTGTATAACAATCCATTGGTCATTTATGATGTGTACGAGTCAACCAAGCCTCAATCTGAGGCCCGGTGTGGCTGATACCACTCAAAGTGTCCCACTTTTCTTGGAAATGGACTACATTTTATGTGAAAACAACAACTAGCATACAGAAAAAACCCAAAACCATTTAGATTGTATTAATACTTTATGACAACAATCTATGGGTCATAGGTGACGTGTTTGAGTAAACCTCGCCTTAATCTAAGGTACAGTATGACCGGTATCACAATAACTGTCTCTATTTTGTTTAAACTGAACATCCTTTTAAGTAAAAACAACTGGAATACGAAAAACTGTCCAAACGTATTCGATTTGTGTTGATACTTTAGCACAATGATCCATGGTCCAGCCTCACACAATCCACTTCTCATTTGAGGAACTCGTACCCCTATTCTAAAACACATGACAATTGATACGCCGAGGACAACTATATTCCGTAAGTCACAAAAGCTCATTGATTCACACCCATTATCATCACTACTAAGTTCCAAGACACCCCCCAAACCATGACATTATATTTGTGTTTGGTTGAATTCATGTATACATTTCCTTATTTTGGGTTATTAGCTTCTAATTTTTGAATTAAATCGTGTATGTGTTATAAAAAATGCAATTTTTCATGTATTCTTAATTCTGTATCACATATAATTACGTATTCAGTTTTTAATGTATTTTATTCATAATTAATTATTAAATTATGTATCCTTCTAATTATTAGTTTTTAATTATCTATCCTTATTATGTATTGTATTGTATATAATCTGTACAATTGACACATCAGCACAGAGAGCAGGCTGCTGTATGACTTGTACAGCAAAGCCTATACCAATGGTTTTAAACCATTGGTATAGGTTCTGAATGTATTTTTTTTACCAATGGTTCTGAACCATTGGTACAAAACCTTTACCAACGGTTTAAACTATCAGTATAGTGGTGAATGGAAGACAAAAAAATATATTCCAATGGTTTTGAATCCATTGGAATATGTGTTGTATAAGAACTCATTGACAATGGTAATATAAAGCTGTTGGGATAGAGTTGATTTATTCACATATACCAACGGTTTATCTCAAATCGTTGGTATATGTTTATTGTCACAGCTTACTGGGCTATATTTCTAAAACTATTGTTATGATTTATACCAATGGTTCTCTACCCTATACCAACTATTTTTAACCATTGGTATACCTTAAATTTCTAATAGTGAATTATAATTAAGAGAATAAATTTAACATTTAAAACACTTCCCAAAATTAAGGTTTAGAAATTTTTACCTTCAAAAACAATATAAAATAACATGGTATTGTCAATCATGTTATGCAGTATAGACCCACTACCCATGAAAATGGTGATGATTGGATAACAATTCAAACTATACCTTTTAGTTGTAATAACCTATAAGAGAATCATTACTAAAACAATATCAGCAATTTTGAATCAAGATATGAATGTTTTTCTTGTAGTATTATTAAAACATTACTATTCCTTACTAAAATATGGTCGGGCATCATGTCTATTATATTAATTTTTTCTCATTTTCTGTAAAATCAATTGGAATCTCATTTCAATGTGCTCAAAAGATTTTTTGATTTTTAAAATTAATAGAAAATATTGTATTTTTTTATCGAGAGGATTTTTTTAAAAAATACCTATTCAAAAAACTTGATATTAGAGGATTCCAAACTCCTTGTAAATTAACTAGTGTAACACTAAACCAACTAGAAAATAACTTATATTATAGAAGATTAATAAAGAAATATACAGCTATTTCAAATTCTGATGTGTAATACATCATTGATAAATGATTCTGCACACAATTCATATAGATGAATCAATATCTATTGTAAGTTAGGATATCAAACAACCACTCTCCAATATAGTGTAAAATACACTTCCAATCATAATCTTGTAAAATTTCATTGAATAATTTTTCAGAATTATCCAATATTAGCTTATGAGTGGTACTCATGGGTGTTCTATGTTCCTTAGCATAGTCCATTTCAAACTTCGTTATAGTCTCATTAGTGTGAATTACATTATGTTAAAAATGTTCCATCCTAAATTTGAAAATTTTGAAAACCAAAAATGAATTTGATTTATCCAATAAAACTAAATTCAAACTCTTTTTTCATTAAATTAGAAAATTCATTTCCAATAGTTGATATAATTGAAAACAAAATAACATTTTAAATATAAATTTGAATGATTAATGAATCATTTTAACCAATTTTGTGAAAAATAGCTACATTAGATTTTTCTATTTTGAATTCTTTTTATAAATGGAATTTAGTTAACCCCTCGTACCTAGCATGACAGAATTGATTTAAAATATAAAGCTGTTTAGATAAATAAAAAACGTTATTTGGAATTTTTGGATTAAAAAAATGGGTGGTTGATCGCCAAAAACATTATCAAAAATTAAACCACATATAAAATCACTTTTGACATCCAATAGAATATGTTTAAAATTAAAATGAATATTTAATGAATATAAGAATCCAATTTATTATAGCCATGAAATGGGTGAAAAAGTTTCACCATGATAAGCACCTTATAATTGATCATTACCTTTAGAAAAAAGTCAATCGATGATATGAATTATTTTTCCATGATCATCATGTTTGTCTAGAAAACCTCACTTAACAAAAAATAATTTTAGGATTATTGTTTCATCCCGTGAGAGTTTAAAAATTATTCCATTGAAATTGGTTCAACTCCTTTTTTCATGGAAAATATCTACTTATAAACATTAATATAGTCATCAAGAGAATTTAGATCAAGTTGAGAGAGAAAATCATGATTCCCCCCTGATTTATGAAAAATATTATTGTGTGTGTAATGGATTGTAAGTCTCCATTATTGTTCATAATTTGATTGTACTTGGTTTAGACCCATGACTTGGGTAAAGATATAGAACAGGGTTTGTGAACATCATTAATTACATTTAAAAATTTTATTTTAGGTAAGTTCAAACTATCTTGGTGAACATCATCATCAATTTGAGGATTTGATATAGGAATATTCCAATCAAATTTAATGTTAATTAACTATTCAATGGTCTTAGTCCTATTATTAAATACACGATAGGTTTTTAATGATTTTTTGTACTGAATAATCATACCTTCACTAGATTTTGTTTCAAAATTTACTAGATTATCCATGGTCTTAATTAAGATGCATTTATAATAAGAAACATAAATGAATTCAACTTTATAAATCATTCAATTAATATAGTATATTTCCCAACACGAGTCATATGTGAAAATGATTATGCATAAATCAACTAGTATTAAATTCTTTATCTCAAAACAATTGATAAATTTTAACCATTTTCAAGAGATTCTTATACATTTCAAGGTGGGTCCTCTTTCTTCATTCTACAAACCTATTTTTTGGATTTTTTCTATGATCAAAGATGGATGGATGATAAATATTATGAAGAAAAATAAATCATAAAATTATTTTTTCATCAAATTATTTACAATGATCACTTATATGGGAAAAGAATTGGTAACATTTTTTAATTTCAACAATCCTTGGATTGTTGATAAATAAATTACAAGCCTTATTTATACGATAAATGAAGAAAACCAATTTAAATCAAATATAGTCATTTTTAAATAAAAATTATTATTATTTACCTTTGATAATAGAAAGATGATTTGGTCAGAAAGGTTAATGTGAAATTGATTAAATTCTTTAGAAAAAGAAACAAACTATTTATATCTAAATGAAAATTTTTGTTTATTTCCAATTTTGATTGGTTTATAAACAATATTATATTTTAAATACTATTTTTATAAATATCATACATGTTAGTTATAGTTGATCCGGAAAAGAGAGTGAATGTTTCCATGACCTAGTAACTGATGAAAAAAAATTATTCATTATCTTTTAAACTGAAACACATAACATTCTACCATTAAATATATTTTAAATTTAAAAAATAAAGATTTCCAAATCAACATGTTGTAAATAAAATATTTCCTTTAAGATTAAAAGCATTAAAAATCATTTTAAAAATAGTTTGAAATCCATAGAAAAAAAATGGACCAATAATTATTAAATTATTATTCAATATATTAACAAAAATAACATATTTAATTAATTATAATTTGGATAAACTGATCATACCAAGGCAAATAATTTTACCTTTTGAATCAACTCTTATCCTGACATATCTCTATTAGGGTTTTTTAGATTATTATATTTGGTTGGATCACCCAAAATGTGTACTAGGCACCCATTATCCATATACCAACTAACATAATTTTTTTATCATTACACCATTTTCTATAAAATTATTAACATTCTAATTATTTTTAAACCCATATCATGGTTCGACATATGTACCCTATAAATATTTTTGATTCCAATTTTTTTTTGAAAATGTTATACCATTAAAATTGTGAGATGAGGGATGAATTATATTTGGTTTAAAATATTTATTAATTTCAAAATATTCTTCATAAAAAAATATTTCTATATTTTTTTTACAATTATTAAAAATTTTATTTTGGGTTATAAAATTCACAAAATTATTTTTTTAGATTTTTTTGGGAAACTAGATTATTTTGAAAAACTAATAATTGAATTAATCTTGATAAAAAAATTAAGATCTAAATATCATATTCAATGATTCTAAACCTTGGGTGAAATGAGAAAGATAAGTTTTAAGATATTTAATTTCAGATTCTGAATTTTTTTCATTAGGTTGGTCTTTTAATATAAAACCAAATCATCTTTTTATATTAAATGATGATATTTTTTAAAAATAATAACATTATAATACTTTTAAATTTTTTAAATTTATATTTTTTCTACAAAATATTTTAAATATGTTGCCTATCAGAAATAATATTCTCATAACTTATATAAGAGTTTGAATACGTATAAAATAATGGTATAAAACATATAGAATTTTGTTCATCACATTACTAGATATTGAGCGTGATGCACATAGGTTTTTCATCATTTAATTCCTACTTTTCAAATATTTCCTCAATAAAACATCAAGTTGAAACATTTTGGGATTTATTAGATTGATTTTTTCCATTATATGTGTTCTTGTTCTTGGGATAATATGGATTCACGTGCAACATCATTTTTAATTTGAATAAAATGACTTCCATTTATTGATTTTAAATTTTTTAGTGGTGAGAGGGTTTATTCTTCTTTATGTACTAGATAATCCTCAGGTAAATATGATAAATTAAAACTTTTTTTGGATGTTACATTGATGACTTACATGAAATGAATTTTTATTTTTTTTTCTTTTATCTCCTTATACATATTTTATTCTTGTATTCTCATTTTTGTGTAATTTTTGTGGGAGATCTAGTGACCTCCTAAACCACCATATTCTTTAGGACATTAGCTTCTTAGTTCATGAGGAAATTGAGTTCCCAATTTATTAATAAATATCAAACCATGTTATTTATTAAATTATTTTTATAAATAGTATTGTTAATATTCTTTAAACCATTAAAAATTATAGATAAATGAGTAAACATTTCATTAATTGATTCAATATGATGTGTTGAAAACCCCTCTAATTATTATATAAACATATCGAAATCTGGTATCATTGATATTTTATGTTCCTTCGTGTGTTATTTTAATTATTTTATATATTTAATTATCCATTTTCATGTATTAATTTTATGAATTTAATTTTGGTCTAAACCATAATACATGGTGTTTATAGATTTACCATCTAATTAAAAAAAATATCATCTGGAGTCTATTTATCATCTTTTATACTAGTTTGAGTATTACCATGCAGAAATTTCTGATATAATATTAAAACAATAGTTCTAAGAAATTTATACATATTTTTTTTCTAATGAAAATATGTTTCAACATATAGAAAGGGAGCATGACCAATAGTTTCCTTCAGGAGCACAATTGGTGTTTGGAAATCCATTTATAAGTTTTATGTTTCCTATAAATTGTTTATGTTTTTGAAAAAAAATTAGTTTTGAAATATTTTTAAATTTATTCAAGCACCCTCTAAAAATATTTATGATTGAGTAGGGTAAAAAGAAAAGTGGGGTGAATTTAAATTTAAAAAGAATTGGAAAATTTAAATAAAATAAAGGCTAAAAACTTATTTTTAAAATATTTAGGATAAATAAAACCTTTAATATTATTTAAATATTTCAATGAATGTACTCAAAAAATAGTTTAAATCATAATGAAAAAAATATATAAATATATAAAAATATATGAATAAAATAATGTGTTGTTCTTGAATTAAACTATTAAGCATCTTAAAAGATTAAAAAATTGATTAATTAATTAAATGAAAAAATTATTAATAAAAATACATATATAAAATAAGAAAAACAATTTGGTAAATATTATCATAAATATCACAATAAAACACCTTACATCTACCACCTAAATGGTGAGTGGATTTATTTCATTACCCCCTTTCCTTAAATAGTAGTTAAGATACCAAATATACCTTGATTTTTTAGGTTATAGTAATAAATCATAACATTGTTGACTCTATGTTTTTAATGGGTATATATTGAAAAGTAAAAGATAAAGTAACCATTTATTTTTGTTGTTTAGGACAGTAAAAAATGACTCCCTCAATTTAAATATATTGAGAAGTAATAATAGAATAAATTCGAATAAAATAGGACTGTTAAACGAAGTCTTATTTTTACAAAGTCCTCATTCTCCATAAATTAAAAGAAGAATAAGTTGGAGAGAAAGAGAGTGATGGTGGTGTGAGATTATTTTTACATTAATATCAAAAACATGAATGGGAGAGAGATCACTTATAATATGAGAACAATTAAGAGTAATTTTTCAATCATAGACAGTTGGTATTAGAGAATTATTAACAAGGTATGTTGATAAGGCCCATAAAAAGACTATATATAGTTTCATAAATATTTATGGATATTAAATAATTTTATAGGGTAATTAATTCTCGGAAGACCAAAATTATTTTATTTTGACGACCATTTAATTTTGGTTTAGAGCTACTATATCGAAACCCCAGGAAACCTGGAAGCCTCCCCTAGGTAGTCAGAGGACAACCAAGAATTGTATGTGCACTACCTTCTCTAACCAGGTAGCTTATCCCCCCCCCCCCCCACACTAGATAGTCGGTGGAAGCCTGGAACATGTAATTTTTCATTTCAAACGTAATTGACTAGATGGTGCTCCTTCATCAGCTAGATGGTGTAATTTTACTACAAGGGGATGCTACTGCATTTACTATTGGATTGTCAGTGGTTATGCACCAACTATATAGTGATAACATTGGCCGTAAAACACCTCCATTTTTACCTTACTTCATTCCTTAACATCAAACGATTAAGGAAAATTATCCCCTTAGTTCAACAATACTATAATGAGTTCTCCATTTATACTTTAATATTCATTCAATAATCTAATATAATGGTATCTAGTTTCAAACATCCAATCACATAAATGGTACCATTAATCACTTTAAAAAAAATATATCATCAATAGAACATTATAATAGTAGAGGAAAATAAATAATCATTGGTCAACAGTTATCAAGAATAAATTCATCCCATATGAGGTAATTATAGGAGGTATAACATCATTCAATCATCATCATTAATCCCTTAGAGGTAATCCTATGTGATAAAAATAACATTAGGATTATAAATATTTCATAGCAAGATTACCCAAGATAATTAATTATAATTAGTCACTATAACTAATTATTTTGGGGATGATACGTGGTATTCTATAAGTATTAGGATATATAGTTGATACCTTGGGGGTTACCCTAGGAAAGCGCATAACATCAGGCTCCATAGCCATTTCCAAGGGGTATGAAATTTTCAAATATAGTAGTATAAGTCTCTATAAATGATTTGTATCTTGATGAACCATGGAAATCATGTGACATAAGTCTTCACAGATGATTCCAATAAGTGAATCTTAAAAATCTAGATGCATTGGGAATCATCACCAAATCCTAGAGGGATGACACTTGTAAGTCATAATAATCATCAGGGATAAATTTTTACTATAACTTCATGACATTAAGCTATCATAATAATCATAAAGTGAATCTTCTGAACCCCAATAGGTAGTAATATTTATTATAGATTCATTAGGTTATAATGTAATCCCAAGGTGTAATAATATGAAAAAAACCAATAGAAGTAATCATTATACCCAAATAGAAAATACTTAGTTTTTCAAAGTCCTCAAAATAAAATAAAATCCCAAATATATAATCCTAGGTGGTTCTAAAGTCATAAGGCATAAATATTATTCCTACAAGGTTGACCCTAGGAAATATCATAACATTCTGATCATCTTTAATTTATGTTCTAAACTAAAACCCAAATACATTAATAACCAAAACATATACACACCCACTCTATGGTTAATAATCCTCTTGGGAACCCAGTAGGGTCCCTTAGGTATCATTATTAACATACAACATGGGTTCTTTAGTCCTAATATAACCTATCAATTCACCACACAACAGTTAGATGATGTCAAATCGCTCTACATTTTCATAAACAAATCAAGGCATCATTAGTCAGACAAGCCTTCTTATATAGTGGTCATGAAAGGGAGGTGGTCATAACCCCATACCCTTTTCATTCATCCCAGATTTGTTCCTAACATTAACCTAACAAAACATATCAACAATTTCTAACAATCAATGTAATCAAAATATCAATGGGTGAAAGAAAACACCTCATAGTCCTTCGAATCAAACTAAAGGATTTAAGGAATCTAAAGGATTCCATATATCTGGTCCCTATTCCATAAATCATAATTCACCACTCACCTCTACCTATATATCACTAAGGTAGCCTATATTTAGGGAAGCTACATCTATTTATTTTCATTTTATTTAATTTACACCCCTCATGGTCCATGAGTCACAGGGAATATAGTTATAATCAAGGCCTTTCCCATTAGCTACTGAGGAATCATGTCTATGGAAATGGACCTATATTCCCTTGGAAACTTATTCTGGTCATACGTATGCATTAAATTTTCAATTAAACAATTTATTTAATAACAATGTAAAACCATTCTCGATGGTGATACCATAGATCACACAAAAAAATAAAATGCATAATAAAACTAGGAATTTATGAGGAAACACCTAACTCATTTTTGGAGATAACCCCATTGATCATAGTCTAAAAATATTGAATGAACTCATCCATATCAAAATGGAAGTCATCAATCACCATGACGCCCAAATTCATTCTAAATAATCAAATTAAATAACTATAATCACTAATGATTAATTTACACATTTATATTTAGTTTTACATTTTATTGAAATAAATTAAAAATACCTAATAATTCATCTATTGACATGTAATTAATGAAACTGTGAACACCCACTATAAGAAGTGTAGTGGTGTTCTCTAGACACTAGATCAGAAAAAGTCTCTAATAACCTGCATCAATTAATTATTTGGTTTTATTTAATTTCAGAAAAAACTCCTAATAAGTTGACATTTGGTTGTTCCTTCACTGAAATGGAATGATAAAATGTGTGATCATCCACCCTAGATTTATTCTTCAAAAGCTACTAGAAATCCCCTTCAAAATCATTTGACTCCACCCTACTATGATGGAACCAAAACCAAATAGAAACCAAAATCATAATGAAATCTTTGGGGGTTAATGGGAAGGATGAAAAAACTAACGATGAACATGATTTATAGGCAAGATGAAAAAAATTAGTAAGGAATCCACCATGGATTAGGGGTTTAGAAAATGAGGAAGAGAGGGGGTAAATCCATATGTAAATAGAATTACCTATGCAGCTTCTTGGAAAAAAACAAAGGGGGTTTGACCAAAAAATTAAGGGTCTATCCCTAAAAAAAGTCCAACCAAAATCATTCTCGATGTGAAGAGGAAGTTCACACCATGAAATACTTATTCAAAGCCCCAAACTCCTATAAAAACTATATTAACATTGTGAACCATGGTTTAATACCTACATTCCTTGAGTTGGATGGCCACATCCCACATCCAACAAAATTTATATTGTGAACCCCATGGTTCATGGTGTTAGTAACTACATAATTAAGAAATTCTACTCCCATGAAACATTACCCTTCTCCGACACTCACCAAAGCACTCATACCAAAAAACAGGATTCCAAACATGTCAAAAATATACATACTAAAATGTAACAAAACTGGGAATTAATATTTAAATCTCAATTTTTAAAATAAACCTCTTATAAAAAAATTCTAATTCCCTATGTGATTGACACCATAAAAGGATATTGATTTTTACATTAAACATAAAACATGGATCAAAAAATGCACATTAATCATAAACATGATAGAAACCCTCATGAGCATCCTTTACTATCATTTAACTTCATATTGTCTTCCTTTATTCCCTGTCTAGGTACCACTTCTTCGGTTTCAGGTTGGCACCAGTGTTTTCTTCCCCTGGAATTTCTTGATGATTTTGTTGTCTGAAATTTCTAGGGATTTGTCGTCATTTAATCCCTTCCATGTTGGCCTAACCCACCATGTGTTTTCCCATCTTTGGTGAGCGTGATGTCGTGGATGACGGATTTGGGATTGTGTAGAGGGTTTGTAGGTGAAGTCATGCAGCATCGTTCCTCCTTTCTGGCGCGCTATGTCCCCATACGATCCTTATTTTCCCTTTCCTTACTAAACCATTATGCCATAATACATTTTAGTTATGCATAGTGGTGGTGTGGGAGGATTGGGATGGTGCTAGTGGACATGTTTTGTGTCAGCTATCGCGTTGGTGTTTTTCTCTTTTCTCTCAGGTCATTGGTTTTTCTCATATTGTTTTCTTCAAGCTTTCTCATGAGTGTTTTTTGGTGGTCGTCTCAGTTTTCAGTGCCTGCCTTCAATTTGGTTGGCATTGTGCGTTGGTTTAGGAGTTTCAGGGTGGGATTAAATTTGTTTTTTAAGTTTTTAGCCTGATCTATTGTGATGGTTACTAGATTTCAGCTTCAACGATGATCTTGAAGTTCAAAGCCTTGACGGTGATGATGACATTCGTAGTCTGGTCTGAAGCATTGATTCTTTGAGGTTTTGCGATTTGTGGATCTGCAGTTGGTAGTGTCCTGCGTTGGCCACCCTCCTCCTGTCTGGGGTTCGGCATTGGCATTGATGTATGTGGTTAGTGACAATGTTAGTGGAGGATGAGAGTTCTTTGTGATTGTGGTGCTTGGTGTTGGCATCATTCACATGGAAATTTTCTTCGATGTGGTTTCCCATGGTTGTGGTTTGTTATTGTTTTGGTTGGTTGTTTTGAAGTTACAGTTTGATGGATTCACTCGACATCTCTCCCTCAAAGTTATCGGCAATGGTTTGTTGGGTTTTTACAATATGACATCGACTGGTGGGGTTCTCACTAGAGAAGTGGAATCAACATATGTGATTGTTTTTTGACTTTTGAACATGGTTTTGGTTGATTTCGTTTTTTAATTTTGAATTTAAAATTTTTTAATGTGGGTGCTGGTTTTGTTTTCTAATGAAATATATGGTTACCGCTAACCCAAAAAGAGACTTTTTTAAAACAAATATAAAAATGGATTTGGATATTAGTTTATCATTAGTAATAAAGAAATTATATTTCATGTACAGAAGATGACTAAATATAAGAAGAATCAATGAGATGTTTTTTTAGAAATATGTTATTCAAAATCAGAATGGTAGTTCAAAATTAATTTTAATAACATAGAAATATCAATATCTCATAAAAAGATAAATGGTAAATAAAAGTTAAATAAAATTTTAAAATAATCTTTGTGAAAGTCTAAAATAAGTGGAGAAAATCATAATGAAATTATTGTGATTAATTGACCTCTAACCAACATTACATGGTTTGGAGTTATCATAATTGTTTCAGATTTCAATGAATATGAATATAAATAGCAAGAAAAGAAAAATAATTAAGATAATTTTGGTAGATTGTAAAAAAATAAAAAAAATTATATAATATTACATAACAAAGATAGAATCCTTAAGAGAAATGTCGAGCGAAAATCAACTTTCCTGAGGTATATTTTTTAATCATTTTTAAACAATATATATATGAAACATATGTTTTTAAAAAGACAATACCAAAAGGTTTATTCTTTTATTTATGTTATTATAAATCAATTACAATAACTATAAATTTTTCCAATCATTTTGAAAAATACGAAATGGTTACATAGGAAACTTTTCTAATAATATTCCATTTGGTATCTATTACAATATTTGTATTAATTTATAATTATTAATTAAGAAAATTTCATCCAAAAGTTTAATATATATAAATTACTTTTGTAATAATTTTAAATAATTTATTCCTTCCATCCTTGAGGGAATTTATGAGTAAAGAATTGGTAATGTCCTTATAGGCTAATAAAATTTATCATTAACATGATGTTCCATATAGAGGGGTAGAGAGTATATGTGTCTAAAACGTATCAAAATAGCTATAAAATATTACAATAATATTATTATATTATATAATTCTGAGTTAAATAATTTAATAATTGAGAAGGATAACTTAAATTAGGATAATATAATAAAAATGATTGAAAATAAGATGATTATGATGTTTCCTCTTATTTGAAGCTTAACCCCATTATTATTGAACTAAATCCACAAGGGTTTGGTGTTTTATGACAATAGATCACAGCTAAGGGTATAATGAGGATTTGTATGAGGTAATTTTATAGATATTTATCTTTTAGAAGATTTTGGGAAGTGGTTTTTCTATGGGAGGGAGAGCGAGTATGTATACTTTAGGGGGTTATTTTGGGTTAAAATAACAAATAAACTATTACATCCAAAGTAATACTTATAAAGAATGTATTATTTTACATTAGTTATTATATATAATTAAATTTATAAGATTTAATTATTTTATGACCCCACAATAATAAATTTATTAGTTTACATAAAAGTAATGAAGAAAAAATGAATACTATTATGATATAATTTATCCTTTTAATCTTTACAAATTACTTTTTAAGGTTGGAATTTTCATTTTATGATATTAACTAGATTAAATATCACCATAAATAAATTTTAGCTTGAGACACCAATTTTTGATTTTATTATATAATTATTACAATAATAATTTATATTTTTGAAACATACCATTTATGTAAAAAATGTATTTTTAATACACAACAAAAAAATGATATTTTTTAATAAAATTAAAATTAAATCACTCATTGATAATTTTTTTTATTCAAAAAATAAAATTTATTTTAACATAATAATTTAATTTCATAAATAATTTATGTATTTAATATAAAAAATATGGTTTTGTAAAATACATAAAAATAAAATTTTTAACAAATTCATGTATTCAACCTTTTGAGTTTTATAATTTGAATTCTTATTTTATAGAAATAATATATTATAAACAAGTTTGTTTATTATTCTATGTTCCAATTACTTTTATAATAGCCTTGTTAGTATTACAAAAGTATTTTTTTACTATTATAACTATCATATTTGATTTATTATTATAATAAATAGTTTATATTTCATCTATTTACCATTTACTTAAATTCAACTCAATGTTATATATTCTTAATTTTAAAAATGATGAATACATTAAAAATGTTTTGTTTATTTTTTACTACATTTTTCACCTGTTTGATAATTCTACGAAACTAAAATGATCCAAATTGTTATATTCTATATATACATATATATTCTTTCTACAGTCCCATTATACTATTTTTAATTTTATGTTGTATATTTTTTCTCCAAATTTAATGTTCTAATTAATAAAATAATATACTATTGGTTTTAATTTTATAGGATCATGTGTTTCATACTGTATTATATTCATAAATAGGAGATATATATTTATTTAGAGTGATAATTTCATATATAAATTTATTTTTCATTACAATCCTCCTCCCTTTATAGATTTTATCCTCTAAATTATAACTCATATCGTTGGAACAAAATTGATTGGTGAAATTATATTTCATTCCATCTTATAGTTCTCATCTTTCCTATTCATAATTATGGTCATGAAAAAGTATTTTTTGTATGGCTAGTTTTCATACATTATGAAAAACTGTCAATGTTTTCTATGACATTCAAAAAGTTTTTAGAATATAAGGGAAATTCTCTAATGGTACTTTCTCCAATATCAATATATATGGATATAACAGATCATACATCATTAATAATGGAACATGAAGCACATAATAAACTTGAGCATTATTCACTAGAAGTGATTATTGATTGACAACATATCCTATGTGATCAGGGATCATAAATTGGCTAATGAACACAGTGTTGGGCTTTACATTCTTCTCAAAAAACATGATTTCATTCGAAGGAAATATTTTATGGAACACTTTCTCTCTAACATAAATCTAAAAGTCTCTTTGATGATTTTTAGTTTAGCTCTTTTTCATATTCTAGGTATCTTTCATGTGTTTTTTTGTTCCATGTACCTTCTTTATAAATATTTTATATGTTTCTATCCATGAAAAATTAGTTCTACAACTTCATCGCGACATAGAGTATTTATGAATATCTTCCCACATATGTAATCTGATAGACCAATATAAATACTTGACTGGAAATTTTTAGTTTATTTAAACTCAAAAAATTTACGATATTGATCGCAACATCAATTAAATTCCATAAAATAAGCTATCAATATAGCCTTGTTTTTTTATATAGTTTTAGTTTCACCATCGATCTAGGGTGATAGTTTGTTCTAATTTTAAACTGACTATTTACGACATGTTGAAGAAACAGTTAGAACCTATAGGATACCCATATATCTTGATCAGATGTGAAAAATAATGGATCCACATATATCCTCTCAACATACTTTACATATACGATGGAATGTTAACTGGGTGAATAATCATCTCAAATAGTGACGATGTAAAATATCTTAGTATGTTAATCCACTAAACCACATATGGAATTATTTCCTTTTGATATCTTTAGAATACATGTAACAAATACCATATCATTTTTATCCCATTTCACTTTAGTATGGGTAGTTCATCTATCATCCCATTGGAAATTTGATGTTCTTTATTGAATTATTATCATACCATGAAACTTTATATGTACTCAAAAATCATCTTCTTCATGTGGTCACACTAGAATACTCTCCTTTATGGATGAACAATGATGATCTATATACATTTTTTTAAATATTTTGTGTTTATTGAAACAATATTCCAGTTTCAAACAAAATGAGTCCCTCATTAGTAATATTAAATTAAGGATTTTTATATTCCTTTATTTCTCATATTTTCTTATAAATCTCTAAATAATACCTTTTATCCTCCTAGATGTTATCTTGGATAAATGGTTTGGATATTATTTTGTAAAGATAGGATGTCCTATCCAGCTCTATGATATTCAAATCTATCCTTTTAATATCTATAGAAATGGGGTATTTCTGAATCTACACCATGGATAGGGTTACTATATCCTTTCTTCTAATAGGATCATCTACCATATTTCCCATTATTGGATGGTATTTAATTAACAAATCATAGTCCTTTATTATCTCCAACCATAATTGGTGACATATGTCAAACTAATCCTATGTAAATATATAATTTAAATTCTTATAATCAATATATATGTCATAATTCTCTATGTATAGGTTCAATCTAGAAATGTTAAATATATTGGTCATTTATGTTGACTCTAAATCAATCATATAGTAGTTTTTCTCATATATTTTAAACTATGAAAAGGAATAGGAAACAAAATTATCATTATCCAAAATTACATAACCAATAAGTTTGTTTGAATAATCACTGTATATCCCAATCCCTTCACCACTTGAGGATCTCAAGAGTATAGGTTCAGTGATTAGCCTATGCACTATCTTTTTGTCTTTCCTTGCACTATGCTATCCAAACATTAATTACCACATTCCTTGTTATATTAGTTAGTGGTCAAGAATAGAATGAATAGTGAATTTTAAAGCCTCAGTAGTACCCATCCAATCCAATAAAACAACATTTCTTAATAAACATTGTTTGTCAACACCATTGACATTGAAGGATGCATATAAATTTCTTCCCTTGTGATCACATTCCCCGGGAATTTAACATATATTATATATAATTTACAAATGTTTAAATTGGAATACACTTTCTCAAACATTAAAGTTAACATCACAATCCTTAGATACTCACCATATTCTTCCTTTATGTTGTTAATTATGATAATATAGTCTATAAAGACCACTAAAGAGATTCAAGGTAATCTATAAAGAATTTATTCAACACGTCCATTAATAATAAAGAGACATGTGTGTGTTAAAATTTCATTACTAAGAAATTATAGTGGTCATATATTTTATAAAATCATGTATTTCAAATATGATAACTGTTAACATTTAAATAATTATATCAAAATTGAATATTTAATTTTGAGATGTATTGAGCTCCTTGAAGTAAGGTAAACAAGCCATAAATCCTTTTTAATAAGTACTTGTTCTTTATATTGATCTTAAGGACATCTCAGTAGTCAATGAAAATTGATATTGACATGTATTCTTATTGATAATAATCATGGGTTCACCCTAAGATGATATACAAGGAAATATGAAAAAACAATCAATCATTCTTGTGGTTTATTTTTGAACTCTTCCAATTATATTACATAGATCCTATGGGGGATCTTGGAATCACTATTTCATTATTTGAGAATGGGGTGATGAGTCTTTTTTAAGGTTCTTATCATGATGTATCTTCTTATTATAAATGTAGGACCATATTAGGGACGTCAGATCATGTTTCTATAAGGTGTTTGGTGCCCTAGAAATATGGTTCATGTAATGGGTTCACTCAATTCATTGATTTCAAAAGTGGTTCTTTTTTGTTCATTAAATAGGACTTGACCATAGAACTATTAAAAAAATAGCCAAGCCAATGATGGATTTTCTAAAGGGGATTCATATTCTTCCATACATATATATAGGATCATGGGATGGTTTAGGATATGTAAATGGATTTCCTTTTATAAGAATTTTATGTGATATCAATATAATCAGAGCAAATCCATTCCCTGTATAGAATAAAATTCTTCTAGTGAATGAATTAGATGAATCACTGGAAGAATATTCTCACCTATACTAACTAGGTAATATTGCAACACTTGTATTAAAAAAATAAAGAATAACAGTTTACATAGATATTTATTCTTCATGTATTTAGGGAGGAGATTCAATTATTCTAAAACACATGAATGATATAAAAAATATCTATAACTATAGTTAATTAAAACATGCACTTATAAATGAGAGAATATTAAGTTAAAATTTTACTATTTACTTTTACTAATTTATGTTTCAATTATTTTCTTATGTATAAAACTATAGACAAAAATATATGTCAAAAAAACATGCATTAATGAAATATTAACAGGCATCAAAAAAATATAATGTCTTAACTTACTAGGTATCTAGGTTTAAATAGGGTTATTTTTTCTAACCAAATACCATAATTAACTTAACTTTTCTATAATACATACTATATTTCCCCATATTATTCATACATTATTTTTAAATAGTTTTGAACATAAATGATAAAATAATTTCACATTCTAGAAAATAAAGGATAAGTGTTTTGGGAGAATTAAGAAAAAAATATTTGTATATGTGGAATCTTAACCATTTTTTAAAACCATCATATATTTACACTTAAATAATTTATATAATCTTTATTATATGTAATCATATTATCACATACATCATGGAAATGGTGATATAAATTCCTAGTCTTGGGATTGAAAATAGGAAAGAACATGAAACAGGAATAAATATGAAGACACTGATGAACATAATCACCATACTAATATAATAATCAAAGGATCGTCATCATAAGAACATGTAAAGAATATTTAAGGAGGAATTTAATGTTGAACATACCTAATAATAAATACTAATATCACTTTATAACCATCCATAAAATGTGTAAAAATATAATATAATGTTCATGTATAACCTATGTGTACAAAGATCATTTCATATATTGTGAACAAAGATTGTGTGATGTTTATGAATAACAAACATAGTCTCGTGATATATATAAATTTAACAAATTCATTAGAAATATATTTAATATAATCTCCACCCATAACATTATAATATGGTCATAATCATACATTCCACAAGGAAAATAAATTGTATATATATCATAAAAATTATATAAAACCATGAGAATAGAATGATTTTTTTAGTGATTTCATAAATCACATGTCAAATAATATTCCTAGAGTTTGGAAAAAATATGAATTTAAATCACTTTTTTCATCATTAAATGATATCATTATGAATGAAGAAATCATATTTCTTATCGAGCACAATAATGGACATAAGAATAATCAATGGGAGATTTAAAAAAAGAATCTTTATTCAAAATCATGATGGTAGTTAAGAATGAATTCCAATGAATTATAAACATGTATATTCCTATAAGAATAAAATAGAGTGAAATGTAAGGTATATTTTCTATCATTTTTTGAAGAGTACTAGAGATAATATATATGAAGATAAGATAAACCCAAAATTGGTGTTGGGTTCAAGATTCCACTTAAAAATATTATATGGTTTTATACGGTCATTATTGTTTCTGAATTATATGAATTTGTTTCAAAACCCCAAAATAAATTAATATGAAAATAATTTTTATAATTGGTAATATAATACAAATAAATCATTTAAATTAATATTATGTGAAAAGATAGAACCCCAAAGTGGATGTCCGATATATAATCCCCTTTATTTAGTTATTTTTTAGTTTCGTTACTTATAAACCCATTGTATAACAAAATAATGTTTATTAGAAAAATAATATAGTATAACAATTAATTTGTTTATATTTTTGTTTATCTATTAAATTCATTATAATTTATTTCTCAATATTTCGATTAAAGATGAAATTGATTGATTTGTAATTTACTTTATATTATAATATATTGATTTTATTTCAATTTTTATTTAATTTTTATTTATACATTAGTAAGATATAACATAGATAGGTTTAAAAATGGATGAAATTACATGTTTAAAAATTTTATATAATTCATACTAATTTACCATCAACACAGTGTTATGTAAAAAATTTCAAACATCATCTTTTTTTTATATCATTTACCATTATTTTGTTATGTCAAAAAGTGGGGAGAGATAGTATATATGTAATAAATGAGTTGTAATTTGAAATATCTCTATGGAAAGAGTATAGACACATAATATGGAATTGAATCTTGTGTGTCTTATATTTTTCCCAAAATCCAATTTATCTATTAAACGTTTACCCCCAACGTATTAAAACCATTGTTCTCAATTAAGATGGGATACTGATTTTTTTATCAAGAAATAGGATACCACAGGAGAATTTACCGAAATTAAATATGGAAAATGATATTTTTATATGTTTTTGTCTCTATGTGTGAAACATACTCCCTGTTGTGATTGTTTATTCCCCCCAATCACAGATTCCCCAGTATGATCAGTCTCTTATTTCAGTGGTTGGGGTGAATCTTACAGCAAAATAGGATCTCATCATCCATACAATTCTCATAATCACATTGGGATTCACACTACCAGCCTCTCACTAGAATCATATATTTTAACCATGCTTACCATATATACCTATATTCTTACATGTTCTAAATCATCTCACTATGTATAACAATGTGCTTCCTTAATACCCTATTTATGTTTTACTCTAATCAACAGAGGGATTTAATTGAATCCAATAATGAGATCCTTCTACAATATAATATTATTCAAATGTTGGAGACTCTTCTAAATAAATGCATATAACTACGTCTCTTCTTACAAAAAATCTTCATATAATATTCAAAGAATCATCTCACTAGGATTTTTTAACTCAAACATGATCTATTTTGGTCATAAATAATCATGATGGTCCTCAATATATGAAAAATTATACACTCGTATAAGAATAGAAACAATAGAATCAGTCATTCCATGGTTTCTTATTATAAAAAATCCAAACCAATGGTTTTAAAAGGACCCACATCAAACATTAACTTTGATATGAAAATGATCTTCAATAAAGGATCATAGTATCGATGTTTTTTTTCTTATTCCTATCATTCAAGAGAACCAACTTATTTTTTATTAGTTCCATCTATCATAATCGTGTTTTTCAAAATTCCAATTCCTCTCTCTTTTCTACTATATTTTATACTTAATTCAAAAAACATAATATTTTCTTTATTTTAGAATACACAAAATATCATTAAAATCACAATTCCATAATGCCAAATTCATTTTTAAATTTCTTGTAGGTGGGTATATCCCAAGATCTGATTTCTATTTTTATGAATTTACACATAGGTGTGTCTCCATGTTTTTTAGTTATTATTTTCTTCTCTATTAGATTATATCATTTATAATTACATGCATTCCCATGCATTTATATTTTCTCATATTCTCTTAGAAAAAATTTGTCCAAACTCTTCTACTAGAAGGCATCAAGTATATTCACTTTTTCCATAACCTATCATTAAAATATATAGGGAAACATTTATCATTGTTGTATCAAAACCACAAAGAATTTATATTTTCTTCTAGAATCATTATTCATTTCATGAAATCATAGGTGGATATCAATATAGTGCTCAAGATGGATTTCAAATTCAAATAGCATCTCACCTAAAATGATCCATCATTTTCTGGGTTAGTGTATTGAGTAGGATTTGAGTTTTGGTTTTGCTGATGGTTCACATTTAGGATTGGTAATAATATTATAAATATGATGGTGTGAACATCCTAG
This sequence comes from Viscum album, assembly GCA_963277665.1. Taxonomy (NCBI): domain Eukaryota; kingdom Viridiplantae; phylum Streptophyta; class Magnoliopsida; order Santalales; family Viscaceae; genus Viscum; species Viscum album. The sequence goes on along the minus strand of OY728127.1, from coordinate 376,832,443 downwards.
AATGAGGGTTTTGATGTGTTCATTGACCTGGTGGGTGGTACGAGTGTTCAGGAGTAGTTTAGAGAATGGATGGGTGATCGAGATACAACAAAATTATAGTAAGATCCCACTCATGATGTGTACATAGGATTTATTCTTTGAAATTTAAAGATATAATGGGATTCTCTCTATATCAAATAGTTAATGGTGTGAATGAAAGGTTCACATCCTAAAAATTGTACTAGTCATTTCATCTAGAATAAAAAGTTGTCTTTTTCCCCCATTATTATGGTTGACCATGCATGTGGTGAAGGAATTATGGTTGGCATCTCCCCTATCATTCTCCCTTCCATTCCTCATGACCCTAGTCATTTCCAAGTGTAATCTGGAATCAATATTAAATAATATCTTATTGTTTTCCTCCATGATTTTCCTCCTAAAATCCAGTGTTTCATTCTTGACTCTGGGAAGGTTATGTTGTTTATTCCATGTGAATGTAGTGGGATCAAAATAGGATGATATGGCCTAATATATGGGTAGATAAAGGAGTTTATGGTAGAATGTATGTAGGCCACTTGAAGAAATTTTAATATAGGAAACCCACCTCCATTATTTATTTACGGTTTTAGAAAAATATGAAATAGAATTTATAGATGGTTTGGTATCAGTGGTTATGGATTTTGGAAAATATGGTTATAATGATGTGTAACAAACCTTCTACAAGTGGATGGTTGAGGTTTTGGGGTAGCGTCAGTGCCCAATTAGTTTTCTATTAGTTTTTCCACTTTGGATTAATTTTTATAATTAGTTATAAAATTTAAAAATAAAATAATTTATGTTATAAGATGTGATATAAGAGATAGAGAGGCATTATGTTGTCGGATGAGGCATATATGGGCATGGTTTTGGTGGTGTAAATTATTTTTTGTTTGGAAACTCAATATTGAAGGTAGGATGTTCCGCTAATAAAAGATCGTATGATAGTTATGTATTAGGTTACTCCTATATACATGTTTCAACAGTTTGGGTAGAGATTAAAGGGATTAATTATGACCAGGAGAAAGAGATATGAAGATGTTCGTCCTACTATACTCGTGGTGAGTTCTGTTTAGCCTTTTAGTAGGTTGAAGTCAACTATAGATTGTGTATGCAAGGGGAGATGGTGTTGGTTTGACCAGTGAGATACATTTTAGATGCCCATGGATGATAGATGGGACATTGGTAGCCTATCTTGATTTCTTTGGGTCTATTCATATATGTGTGACAGTCATGGTCCTAGTGATGATAGGTGGGATAACTGTATGTCTCACTCATGATAACAAAAACCCTCTTAGGGATGGTTTAGGGTTAGACGGTGTTGTGAGATAGGAATTTACATCTGGACTAGATGAGGCATGATGAATAGGGGTTTCATTAGGTTATAGGTTTGAGATATCTCTCTTTTGAGACATGATATTGGTCTTAGGTGGGGGTCATGGGATTTTTTCGGGACATGAAAAAATGTTTCCAAGGGGTTTACACAATGAAAATTTAGGATGGTCACTGGTAATGGGACTGAGAGTGGTGTTGGTTATCAGAGGATGGAAAATACCATAGGGTCTTGGAAGAATGAGCCTACGAGTTGTCATATCACTAATGGGTGATGGGGGTGAGATGGTAATTATGATAAAAGAATAGGGCAGGTCTAGAGGATCTTGTGGGTACCCTGATGTGCGATTTGACATGTGTATGGATAGGGGATAGTTCTCGAGTGATGAGAACACTAGGACATGAACCAGCTCTGTTCAACCCCGAACCGGTCACTTGAACCAGTCCATGACATGGATTTAAGGGTGTTCCTGATCCCCATAAGATGGAAAGTAGTGTCAATCATCAAAATTAAATAGGTGGGAATGTTTTTTTCCTTAAATGAAATTTAATTAAATAAATACTAAAGATTAAAATGAAAAATATCAGTGGAATAGAAATATAACTAAACTAACCAACAAAACATACCTGAAGTGACCTCGTGGGTCACCACCAAACATAGAACCATGCTTTCTCCATGAGTGATCCAAAATTAGAGGAACCTAAAACATCCAAGTAATGTAGGGGTGAGCATCATTATAATCAGTAAGAAAAAACCACAGGATCCATGCCTTAACATTCCAAACAATATTCTATTAATGTTACTTTAAAATATAGTTATAAAAATAGATTTTAACTTGTTATTAAGCGAACACAACTTTCCCATTTTAAAGGGAAACACACACCACCATCCATTTTTCTATCAAATTTCCATTTTATAACAGAAACCCATCCCAAATAGTACTAGGGATGTACCTAAACTATGAAGGATGAAAAAAAAAATGTATAAAAGAATGTTTGTGAATACAAATAATATTGAACCAATGGGATTTCTTAAAAATCCCTTGAAGACCCCCGAACGTACTCGGTTCAGAACCACCTAACAGTGCATAGGGAATCCCATTAGTTTATAACTCAAATAGCCAATCTAATTGAACATCTCACCAAACCTATCTACAATCTAGGGGGTACAAACCCCTCTAATCTGTTTTGATCAGAAACCATCACTTGATCCTCTAAAATATGCACAAGAACCCATGGTTATAATAAACTGTGTAAGTAGGAGGCCCTCACATGTGTGACTAACCTTATCTACCACCACTTCACTTGCCTACCCCAAACATGAACCTCACCAATACAATGACTTGTAAAGGGAAATCCTAGAGATAGGTTCCCACTACATACATATACATATATACATCACATAATAGAAAGTTCTAATCAGTCCATCATATAACTTGATCATTCAACCCATTATTTAAAAACAAAATAAATGACAAACAGGTCCTTATCATTACGCACCCAAATTCATTATTACCAAAAACACCTTAAAATACATTTATAAACAATGTGAAACCTCATTATCATTATTAATTTCCCAAAATGCCTTTAGGTTCCAAATTCCATTATTTTTTCATAAAAATCCGGTATAAACATTCAAGAAATAAGAATTTCTATAAAACATGCCAAAGGACCCCTTAAGCCAAAAATTTACTAAAACAAACTACATGTGCCAAACAAGCATACCATTTAGGATTTCATTTAATGAAACCTATTGGAAATCACAAAAAGGAACCAACACACCATTTGAGAAAGAATGGTACAATGTAACCATTACATTAAGATGTCATTATCATTTGAATGAAAACTCATGGGTACACTTTGTGCACCCTAGGGTGTGCCACAATCCAATGAAACCCTCTAAATGTATATGAAAACACGCAAAACCATATCAATTTACAAACTATCACTTTCCTTCAATACAATATCAAAAACAATTTCACAAATTTTACAAATGTTAAAACAAATATTTAACATTTAAGGGAGCCTTTAAAAACAACTCACCAACCACACAACAAAAATAACCAAGTTTCACATGAAATTCTCAAATTACCATGCAACATGTTTATTAAAAAATTTCACAAGGAAAATAATACTCAAATCTCCCAATTATAAATTTTAATGCTGAATTGGAATTTTGTAAAACACATTAAAGGAACCAATACTCTAGCATAATTTAATAATGATTCTAAAAACTAATTTAAACAATTTTCACCAACACAAAAACACTATGATAGGAAAAAAAAGAAACTATAGGGGTGCAGAACATGTTTATTAATTAATTAAAAACACTCAAGCATCATTTGGTGTGAAAACACATGGGAAAAAAAATAGGGAATCACCTGACAACATATTTTTATCAATTTCAACTACTATAAAAACACCACAATATATTATGAATATTTACTATCAAGTGTCACATCTTATATATAATAAAATTATTGAAATGGTTGAGCATCAATTAAATTTCATTGGAAAGTAAGAACCTAGACTCATCTACCACAAAATATGGTCAAGCCAACGCATTATAACACAAGCAATAACCCACTCACCCACACAAACATCCATATATATATATATATATATCCATAACCCAATACACATGTTCCCCACGCCATGTGGGAACACACACATGGAAGATATATATTTATATATATTCATACCTAAGTGTATATGCATTTTTAAAACAAAAAAAATACTTCAAAACCCTAAAAATAACACCCAACAACCATAAACACCTTAACACTCTCAAAATAGGGGTGAGAAATAGTTAAAAGGTTTAAAAACATGTCAAAAATGGATGATTCTACAGTGAATTGATCTGATCCACCTCACCTTCAATAGTGGTTCGAGACACCCTACACACAACCCTAAAAACAAGAGAAAACTCAAAAATCAGTACACTGAAAAGCATAGGTTCTGGATGAACCGAATGGGGAAATGTGGAGGAGTAAAATATTCCAAAATGATAGAAGAGGAGGAATAAAAGATTTTACCTTAATGATCCAACCGAAAGAACCAAGATGAATCATGATGAATCACCGGACAGAAAGAGGGGGTGGCCTGCAGAAAGGCCTCGGCTGAGGAAGGTCACCCATGAGCAGGGAAGGGGAAAGGAGTGGCCAGTCATGCCAGGGAGGGGGTGGGGGTCACCATAGTGGTGAAGACCACAGGAGGGAGGTATCACTAGTCGGGGGTCACGAGAAGGGAGGATATGGCCGACATGGGGGGTCGGGATGCATGGTGTTTGGAGTGGGAAGGAGACCCTCTAAGGTTTTCTCTCAAAAAGGAATGAAAACAAAAATAAAATCCTAGATAAAATTATAAGACAAAACATAATAATAATAATAATAATTGATATTATATTAATAATAATAGTTTTTATGATAATAATAATAGTTTTAATAATAATAATTATCTCAATAATAATAATAATATCAATCAATTATAATTTAATTTTATTATTTTTCATCTCATTTTATTATCTTTATTCAAAGATTGGGTTGTGTTGTTTGCCGCATGGTCTTCCATACTGCATGCCAACCATGCACAAGCAAAAAACTGACCCGAATGTTTTTAAATCTGAAAATTTTACCCAAGACACAGTCCAATCCTCAACTAAAAATAATTAGGCCTAGAAAAGATTCAAATAAATGAGTCTCCAGGGATGGGGTTTGAAAATTCTCCCCAGCATAGACACTTTCTTACCCCAGAATGTCACCAAGACAAATGATATCCAAAACTTGATTCCTTTCATGATCAAAACCAAGAGTGGCTAAGAAACTCAAGCTGACCTTTCACTCTGTAGGTTACACCCAACCAACTAATAAGAAACCACTACATAATAATGAGGGGAGAACACGAGCAGGAGGGGGTTCTCCCCACCACAAGGGGTCAACTAAAATGAAGACTTGAAACCCCACACAACAGTGCCAAAACATATATGTGAAACCCACTATGGGGTGACCCAGTAAACTGGGGCCCAATGAAACTAAATCAACCTTCTCATACTATCTAAAAAATCATGTTCACGCAACCAAGAACTATTTAATTCCCAAAACAATCACATCTAACTTCCTTAGAAAAAATGAAACAACATCCCCATTGTAACTAGAAGCTTTCCACACTTCCAAAAAACCCCAAATCTAGGGGGAAATCACAAAAAGAAATTATAACCAAATGATGAACCAGACACATTTTTCATCAATTCCATAAAACATAAACACCTCCAAAGAACATAATAAAAACCAAAAACAAAATTAACCCATAAAATGTCTAAAAAATCAACATAAATGAATGATTATAACAACCACATTTAGACAAAAAGGATTATTGTGATTAAAATAGAACTTGTGCATCACACTTTTACAATGGAATGATGAACTCACAATAGTAGAAAAATTTATAAATAGAACAATTTAAACACCTCCACCCTAACATGAGAAAGAAAATTGTGCTATGATTTCACATGTCCCTAGAAGATCTGGACTGTGTGTGGGTGATTTGATAACTAAAGGAATTATTGACCTCACAGTCAGGCTCCGACATCCTCTAATCCAAAAAAATTCTTTAGGAGGTGCTTCATACAAAACTTCTCTAAATGTCCCAAATGACCACAATGATGGAATGTTTTTGGAGGGATGCAACAAGATGGCTTCCAATGCCTGAACCTTCCACACTAATGGAACCCCACTGAACAGTCTAAAAAACTAGAGTCCCTAACCAAAAATGGAGATTACTTAGAGATAGATTCCTCCATCATGCACATCATTATAGATGGTGATCCTTTACAAATTATAGGAAGCACTAAACTTATGACCACCCACACATTGGAAACTCACTCATTGAAGTAGTCAACACAGACTTTCATCGTCTGATAACATTATTGAACACACATGAGTTATTCATTCTTCTTTATCTTAACCTCCTCATGTATAAAACATCATATAGAAACAGACTTAAACACATCCCATGTCATGCCAACATGAGATTTTTGTTTGGGGGAAATCCTATTCTTCCAGAGCTGGACCTTAGAACAGACCCAAAAAGGAATTCACTCTAAAATCATTAGGAGTTCCCAATACCCAGAAGACACACTCGACCTCTTCAATCTACTCTACTTCCTCAAGCGGACCCCGATCACTATAAAGGATAAGTATCATTTGATTTGAATAATAAAATGGCCATGACTAATCACAAACAATGGGGACCATTCTAGGATTCATTTTCTGAAAAACACGAGAAACTTAAAACCAAATCCAATATCAATTCAAAAATCAATAAAAAACAACATCCCAGGACAAAAAATAGTCTAACAAACCAAAAAAATACAAGCATAACAAAAAAAAATCTTTTTTAGAATCCACTTTTCATTTTTAAATTTCAAAACCAAATTCCTTCAGGGATACTTCCCAAATAACAAAAATACACTTTTTTAAACCAAAATCTATTTCAAAAAATAATTTCCCCTTTCAAAATTAATTTTTAAAAACAAGGCCAAGCCTTTAATTTAAAATAAACACACAAATAATCCCATGAACTATTGTACAAGTTTTCACCAGCTATTTCCACACACAAACAATAACATGGAAAAACATCTATAAAGATAACCAAGGGTCTCACCCAGTCCATTTTCATACCAATCCAAAACTAGCTCCAAATTTTCTAACCAAATATCTTTCAATTTTAAAACCCAATTTACAAAGTTAAATCCATTTGGAATAAAGTATTTCTATTTCAGAACAATTTCCATTTTCAAAAACACCATTATACCAACCAAAACCAATATGACACTCAGCATGCACCAAACCACCAGAGTGAGGGACTAGTAGTCATGCATAACCCAATGACATGGTAGTGGACCATGTCACAAGTAAAAATCAAAAACAAGGAGGATATTAAACCATGTACTTGAACTTCATATGTGTCCTTACTCCATGTGAAATCATAACGTAAAAATTGTTTTTCCTGTTTTCATCCCTAAATCCAAAAACGAGAATAAAAGACTCAAATACTGGAGTAACCTTGACAACTCGTGGTTTGGAATAAGAAAGGGTTCATGATGCCCTTCCCCATGTACCCCCTGATTCCTGACAGTCCTAATCTCCAACAACCAAACACCCCAGATAATAAGGGCCTCCTCGAAAAACATTTTATCACAAACCAACATAGGTTGACCCTGAACTGGTCACCTGAACTAGTATGTGGCATGGCCCGAAGGGTGTTCACGATCCCCACGGGCTGACAACTGGTGTAGGAAATCAAAATTAAATATTTGGGTACAATTTATCCCACAAATTAATGTCAAATAAATAAATACTAATATTGAAAATGAAAACTATAAGCATAAATAAAATAAAACTAAATTAAGCAATGAAACATACGTCTAGTGACCTTATGGGTAACACCCAAAAACTAAACCCTGATTGCTCCAAGAGCTATCAAAAACATGAGGATCCTAAAACTGAAAAGTAAAGTATAGGTGAGCACCGAGTTGCTTAGTAGGAAATCAACATAGAATATATACCTTACCATTACCAAAAACAGTCCATTAATGGTTGTTTTAAATACATTTATAAAAATATAATTTTCACATTTTATTAAATAAACACAACATTCCCATTTTAAATTCCAACACACACCACCATCCATTTTTCAAACAAATTACCATTTTATAACAGAAACAGAAACCAAATAGTACTTGGCTTGTAAAATATATTTTTTGCGGGAAAAAGTATTAAAGAAGGTAAATAAGCAAAAATAATATGGTAACAATGGGATTTACTATACATCCCTAGAAGACCCCTGGACATACTCAGTTCGGAACCACCTACTGGCATACGGTGAAGCCCCTATGTCTATGACCAACTGGCCACCCTATACTAACCAACCTAATAGGACATCCAACCAAGCCTATCTTCAATATAGGGGTACCAAACCACTTAATCAGGGTTGATTAGCAACCATCACTCGATCCTATAAATGATTCCTAGGAACCCATGGTAATAATAAACTATGTAAGTGCGAGGCCCTCGCACACATGACTCACCTTACCATCCACCGCCACACTTACCTACCCCAAACACAGACATCACCTATATGATAACCCATAAAGGTACATCCGAGATAGGGGTTCCCACTATATACATATAAAAATATACATCAATTCATCAAAAGATTAAACTTGGATTTCATATCACTTGATCGTTCAAACATTTCTTTAAAAACATAAAAACATTCCAAAAAAGTCTTTAGCATTATGCACCCAAATGACTTTTTTTCCAAAAACAATTCAAAATCTATTTCCAAATAATTCGAATCCCCATTTTCATTATGAATTTCCAAATAGTCCTTTAGAATAAAAATTTTAATAAGTTTTTATAAAATAAATTCTAAACTTTATAAAAATACACATTTTTATAAAACATGCCAAATGACCCCTTAAGCCAAACATTCACCCAAACGGACACCAATTTCAAATTGGTCTTACCTTTTAGGATTTAATTTAACCCATCCTTTTTTAATCACATAATGGAAAAAAACAATATTTTAGAAACCATGGTATAATGTAACAATCGCATCAATATCTCATCTTCATTTGAGTGCACAACCTTGTGTTCACTTTGTGCACCCATGGGTGTGCCACCATCCAATGACACCCTCTAAATGTCCATGAAAACTCCCAAAACCATTTTCATTTCTAAAACATCAATTGCATTAAACCCAATCTCAAACCCAATTTCAAAAATTTACAAAGGTGAAAATAATTATTTAAAAGTAATGGAATCCCTTCAAAACAACGTACTAACCGCACAACATAAATCACCATGTTCCACAAAACAATGCTCAAATTTCCACCCAACCAGTTTATTATAAATTTTAAAATGCAAAATACTAAGAAAATCACCAATTATACCTTTTAATTATAAATAGGCATTTAATCAAACACTTTAATGTCAACAACCCACAAGAATGATTGAAGAATGTTTGTAAAAACGAATCTTAACAATTTTCAGCAACAATGAAACATAGTGATGGGAACAAAATGCACAATAGGGCTGCAGAACATGATAATAAATTTATTAGAAATACTCAAGCATCATTTTGTGTGAAAAAACATAGGCATAAAAAGGGAATCACCTCAAAAACTATTTTAGGCAATTTAAACTGCCATAAAAACACCACAATAAGCTAACAATATGTCCTGTGAAGGTGCACATCATGTACAAAAAAAATTATTGAAAAGATAAAAAAACTGTTAGATTTCATAGGAATAGAAAAAAATGATTAACCTATCTCAAAATATGGTCAAGAAAATTATTTCTAACTCAAATAGTGTCCCACTCTCCCAAACATACATCCATATATACACATACAGACACACACACACACAAACCCTTAAACTAATGCATGTGCTCACCACGCCATGAGGGAACACGCGCATGGGATATATATATATATATATATATATTCACACCTGAGTGTATATGGGTTTACACCACCAAAATAGATTTCGGCATGCTACAAATAAATCCTGACACACATAAAAACCTTAACACTCTCAAATTGTGGGTGAAAAACAATTCATGGGTTTATAAAACTACCCCAAATCAACAAATACAAAACAAATCAACCCGAACATCCTAACCTTCAGTGGAAGTTGTTGAAACATGGGCCAAGGGGTCTTGAGACACCCTCCACATAACCAAAAAAAATAATTGAAATATCAAAATTTGGAACACCTGAATCCCAGGGGTCCGAATAAACTGAATGGGCTGACGTGAAGGAGTAAAATATTCCAAAATGAGGGAAGAGGAGGAATAAAATAGTTTACATCATTAATCTAACTGCAAATTCAAGATGAATCTAGGATGATCATCGGATGGACATGGGGGGTGGGAAGTGGAGCACCAGAAGGCCACGGCTGAGGCAGGTCATGCGTGAGAAAGGAAGGTGACTGGAGGGGCCGACTATGTGAGCAAGGAGTGGTGGGGGCTCTATAGGAGGTGTTACTATTGGATGGATGGAGAAACAGTGTGGGTTGTGGGTGGGGAGAATTGGGCCAGACGGGTGGTCGGGACATGTGGTGAGGGGGGATACCCTCTAGGATTTTCCCTCCAAAAATTAAAAATAAAAACTATATAATATTATAATACTAAACTTAATAATAATAATAATAGTTTTAACAATAGAATTTTTCTTAATAACAATAAAAATATTTTAATTTTTATGAATCATTATTTTTTTTATTTTTAATCTAAATTTATTATCTTTAGACCAAGAGTAGGCCATAGAGTCTACCAGACCATACGCCAATAATGCAGAGGGAAAAAACTAACTCGAAAGTATTAAAATCCAAAAAAAATTACACAAGACTAAATCCAAACCACAATTGAAAAAAATATAGTAAATGAAATGTATAGAATAAAAGAGTATATATGGTTGGGGTGTGACATACTGGGAATATCTAGAGGGTAATACTATATTTTTTAGGCCATATGTTTTGCATTCATGTTCCTCTGGGACCTTTCCTTCATAGACTAGATTTGTTGTGCTTTTATCCTCCTCATAATATATGGGGATGGATTGTTGTGGTTTTATAATATGATTGGAGTTTGTTGGGATGGTTTTGTGTTGATGATGGTAATTTATATTATAATATTGGATGGGGGATCACCATGGGGGCTGGGTTATACATTTAAATCAAGAATTGACTTTAAATAATTGGTTGAAGAACTCTCAAGAGAGTGTTTGGTCGAGGTATAATATAAAATGAGACTGATGGAACCTATCTTAAGATAAAAGGTAGCAGGATGTGATGTGGACATATGAATGCACTTAGTTTCTTTGGGTTATATGGTGGATTAGTGAGAACACGATGAACTTAAGAACTATGAATCATGGTGTGTTTTATTAAAAATGACATCCAAGGTGATTTTATGAAATAATTAATTATTTACTCATGCATAAACATATATGATCTAATATAATTGGTGAACTTGGTGATAACCTAATGAGATATATTTCTCACACACTGTAAGTACATTCAAAAGTATGTGTAGAAAATATGTCTATTCCAAGGATTATAATGATATGTGAAATGGAATGAGATTATGAAACTCAATTATATTGGAAGAAATGTGTATACATCCATGGGAAGGTAATATGTTGTGTGTGTATGTGTTATATTTTATGTTTCTCTTTTATTTGTATATTTTATCATCCACATGCATGATCTGTGGATTTATAATTGTATGACCTCCATATGATATCTTTTATAACATTGTGTTTATTAATTTATTTATGACATAATTTTGTTGTTTAGATATTTTAGTTATTTATCTATTTACTGAACTCTTATATGATTTAATAGTATTCCCATTTCCTAGATTTTTCTCCTACCACATGTTGGAAACCCTAGAATATGTGAAGGGGTGCCTTAGGCTCTATAGAAACCTCCACTCTGAAACTACATTATGACACTAGAAAGATGCATTACAATGTTATTGAGATATTTTTTTCATTCCATTTTGGAATATGGAATATATGTATTTTGGTATTGTGTCAACGCTTATGTTAGTCCTTGGACTTGTGATTCATGAGAACCTTTCTACTAGGAACTCATAATTACTAGGGTGATCATATTTTTGCCCCTCCATTTCTCTATTTCATATGATATTTTTATTGAATATGAGGTATTTACTAGTGGTTTCTTATATGGTTTTTGGATATTATCTCATTAGAAATAGACTCATATTACCACATCATGATTAGGAATGTATGAATCACATGACATACATGTACTCAAGGGTTTTTTCCCTTATTAGAAAATTGGGTTTGTAATGAATCAATAGAAATATAATTGGTGATTTCTTATAAAACATATATGGGTAATTATAATTAGAAAAACAATAGTATTTCCTATGATCGATGTATATGTGAATCCTGGTGTAGTAGATTCTCTAGTGATAGAAATATAATCCCTTTATCCAATAATTTATAAGGACCCTTAGTTGGTTATTGTTAGTATTGATTTTTATGTTATTAGAACCACAATGAGTTTCGTATAGGAACTGTATTCCTAGGAAATGGTTTGACGATGGGAACATGTTTCCTTGAGGATATTGGTTCGGTTAACTATGATGTCAAAAAGAAATATGGAATTTTCCCATATAGATTCTTGGTGGAAATAAATATAACTATATTGGGTGATTGTGTGAGAACCCTAACAGGGTTTTTGGAATTATAAATGAACTCTTTTTTCTTTTCATAGAGGTGGGATGAGAGGGAACAATTATTTGGATGAATATATTTGTGGTTCGTATGATGCCCTTTATATAGAACAGGGGAATCATGAGTGGAATCTTTTAGTTTTGGGAATGAATCCCATGTAACTAGTGATCATGTGTTTGTATTTAGAATTTGAGGGATACCATGGACTACAGGATTTCCTTACATGAAGTGGGTAAGGGTCAACTAGTAAGGCATGTGAGCCTAGGTTATATGTGACCAGACTCATGTGAGCATAAGTTTGGTTGTACAATTAGGTTTTATGGGATAATTCATCTATCAGGTTTGGTTGAGATCATGTTCGGTCATGTGTGTTAACCTCTAGTAGATTCCTTGGTGGTTTTATTTTTCTTTTTCTTTGGAGGGTGAGAATTGGAGTGAATATTTCAAGGATAGTCATGATATGAAAGTGAAGGTGGGTGCTAGTTATACTCAATTCCTCATTAAGATTTGTATCGATGAACAAGGTGGGTAATCATCCATAAAGAGTTTTTCATAATCAGATAAGCATATGTGTGATTTTTGTAGCTATTTTTTTGTTGAGAGTCATTCATTCATGGAATATCAATGTTTTGATTGAGAATGGAAGATATACCTCTGTGGTGAGAGGTGATGTCAAAAAAGGATTTGGGTACTAACATATGGTAGATATTTGGTTTTTATCCTTTTCTTGGGTGAAGGGATGGTAGTGTGTGGATTGGGAGGATTCAGACATTTGTGAAATATTGGGGCCCATATGGGTATATACGCTAGGAGTAATGTAAGGGAATATGTATGGTGGTGTGAACACTGTTGGAGAGTGATTCTTCTGTGATGGCACTCAGGGAGGATCTAAACCGTCATGCATTGTCATTATGTTGAGTGATCATTAATCTTTATAATTGATGGATTATGGATATTTGATATCAGTGTTTTCTTCTAGTGAGGTTATGATGATGATATTATTATTTTGGGGAGTGGAATATCTATATTTGGTGAATGAACATCATAATGGAGGGTTCTATGGGTGGTGAATCTAGTTGGGGACGGTCAAGGTGTCACTGGGTGGTTGGTGAGTATAATGATATGGAGTTATTTAGTTCCATGGAAATTTCCATATTTAGGATTTGGTTATAGTGGAGGTTTGATTTGGTCTTTCTACACTGGACTCAAGGTTATTGTGGTATGATTATAGAATGGGTCGGATCTTGGGTGATCTAGTGCTCTATATGGGTTCCATTTTAGTCAAATAGAGATTCAAAGTGTGATAAAGTACTAGTGATAGGATTTACAATTTGAATCATGAATCATCACATGATTCATGGGGTGATCCATGATTCATCATGTTATTCTAATAGTGAGTCAAGTGTCAATTTTTAGTATTGGTTTTTGTGGGGATGAATAACCATGGGGAAGCCATAAAAGTTGATGTAATGATTTTCGGTATGAAAGAGATAGGTGTTCTTTATGTGGGTGTGTTGGTGGGTGACACTAATTTCTTTTTGTAAGATGTGATCGGAGGTGGTTTGAATTGTTATTTGGAAGAAAAATATAATGTTCTGATATAGAAACTACATTGGGATAATTATTCATATTGTAGTTGGTAGGCCCGAAAATCCTTGGAAGTGAATTTTCATTATGTAATTCCAATATTTGGGACTAACATCATTTGAAATTAGCCTTTATGAGTATGATTATTATAAAGGGTAGAACCATAAACATTAGGATTAATTGTGTAAAGACTTCAAGGTTCTCCTGGATAGACATGTGAGCTGAGAAATATCTTAGTGTCAGAATTGAATGTGAGTAGGTGGCTTGATTTTTAGTTTATAATGGTCTTAGTGTTTTTGAGCAGTAGAGTGGAAGAGAATTTAATGTTTATATATAGAACACAATGTGTTATCAATGAATTATAAACTCTAAAAGGTTGTGAAAAAAGGATTAAGGATTACACTGGCTTCTCAAAGATTATAATCACTATGTTTGGGAGTTTTTAATGGGTAATAGATATTCTTGTCATTATTGTGAGAGATAGTTGAGTTTCGGTTTGGCAGATTGATTATTTAGGGAAATGATACCCAGATTTTAATCTTTAGGGTCTATAAATTAAAATATTATTGTTTTGTAAGTGGTTTGAGAACTGATGGGTGGTATAAGCATTTAGGAGTTTTTCAAAGATAGTTCACGTATTGTCTCAGATCTTCATGCCAGTTAATGTTGCCCCGTACAGAGTTGTCCATATGGTCTCAAGTGAATTTCCTCAAATAAAGGATGATGTCGACTAAAATAATTGGTCGTAGTGTAATAGTGGGGAAACTATTCCTTCATTGGTACAATATAACACAATGAAAAGAAATATAGATATAGAAAGCATTAATACCTTACAACTACGTAAACTGTGAAAGATTGAAAATATAAACAACCAGATGCTATAACATACAAAGTATGATGCTACATATCACATGTTCTTGGAAAAAACCCAAAATTGGTTACAATAAAGTAATACATAATACATTTACCAAAAGTAAGAAACACAAAAAAGAAAATCAGAATCATCACAAGTATCATCTTGGTCCCATTATCTCTTTCTCCTAAGCAGTATATCGAGTAATTGTAGAAGGGTTCTTAACCTTATTGACACCTACAATAGTATAATTTGTTTAGGCCCAAAAACATGACCCAAACAAGGTGTGAGACTATATCCAAGTAGGAAACAACCCAAGATCTGTTCCAATCTGCCAGTGAATATATATGATAGGTAGTGTACTATAGTGAAAGTAGTAATCTTGGATGTAGTAAAAATTACATACCTCAACATGCAGTAGTTTACATTTACATTCATTTCATGTTCATTAATTAATTCAATTACATTGAATTATATAAGTCTTGAGATCCGGAAAAATCCTGGAAATCCCTATGTAAAAGTAATCAAATCATATTCCTCAAAAGGCAATCTAAACATGTAATTAATGATTGAATCCCAAAATATGATTTGGATTAGCATTCAAAACATAAGTCATTTCAAATAAATATTCAATTTATTACCCAATTCCATCATTGACATTCCTAAGATATAATTCAAGTATCAATCTTGGTGAAATTCACTCTAGAGCCTACAAGCATGTCTTGAAAAACCTCTCAGGAGTCCCAGTGTCACTCTCAGTGTAAACCTACCATCATCTTACAAGCCTATCCTTGGGAACCTCTCTAGAATCACAACATCCTTCTAGGTGGGGTATAAGTCCATTTAAACAAACCCAATACTTGAGGTCCTGTAAGTAAGCCCTATGTATCACTCACGATAGTTAAACAAATCTAATAGAGTATGTCCATGGAATCCCTCAATGATCCTTGTTTCACATGAAAAAATATGTAAATCCTCCATGATTATGACCACTACATCCATGGATCCCTCACAGAATGAACATGAAAACTAATCCACCTGCAAAAGGCATGGAATTTCAATTACCCACATTGGAAAATTTCACATAATAAGAAACACATGTAAAGTAAACTGTTACATGGCTTGAAAATATAAACTCATGTGGGAAATTCATATAACAATACCACCATTCAATTTAAACTATCATAAGGATTTACCATGATTCTATCTCACACGGGAAAGTTCATAATTGTAGAAATATAATCCAATCAAGATTAAACAAGTATTGGCATAAACATGGGACAAGGAGCAAACCAATCCAATACCCTTAACTAAAACAATTACAATCTAACAAATTTTTGATTCCATCATTAACATCTATTCATATTAAAAACCCATAGAAATGGAATCAAAGGCATAACCATAGGCATCCTAGGCCAAATGGTCATAAATGGCCATCCAAAGGAAACACACCCATGGTGTGGCCCTTAATCAAGGAAAACAACCTAAAACAGGCTTTGTATCACTTAACTAATTACTTAAAATACAATAGGCAACAACATAGTTTAATTTTTAAACAAGGAAACTCCAAAAATTTGGTGTGCAATACTCTGACATGTATAATGATCTTGACATTTAATTAAAGGCATTAGACTGCCTAGCCCATGGATGTATGAATCTCCTTTTCCAACAACAGCCTCTAATTCAACCTATAATGGAGTAGATCTACAAAAAGATCATAAATACTCAGGTCTCAATATCTAGGTCGATAGAAGAAATCATCAAGAAATGCTAAAGAGGAATCAAAAAATCACTGATGGGATTCCAATGCATCCTACGGTGTTTGAATCAGAGTTCAGACAATGAATCGGGAGAAAAAACGACATCCACTATTGTTGTTAATGATACCCAGGTGAGGGGTTCTGTCTGTTTGAAAAAATGAGGCTACTACCTATTTTATCCAAAAAATAAAAGTACACACCATGTTCATGAAAATAAATAGTGTGTATATTGCAGATCCTTGATTCTGTTAACTTCATTTTCTATATCGTAAATGTGTACCACCGGCATCCTTACATGGTGTGTACTGGGATTACATGGAATGTAACCCCTAGTCACATTGAGAAATAGTCTTGAAGAAACTACTTGAATTTTTTACTTCTATTTCTCAAGAAAAACCTATAAAGAAAATATTCGAACCTCAAAGGAAGAACTAGGTTCTTACAAACTTATTCCCTTAAATAAATTCTTCCTTAAATTTCACTTCCATGGGTGGTGTAGAAACATCAAAGAACTAATACTGCCACTACGATCATACCTTCCCCTCCCTCTCCTAAATCTCACCCTGTACTCGGTTGTGCTTACATACCACCCATACTAATGGAATAGACCAAACATGGAGAACATTGATACTACTATCCACATTTAGTATATGATGCTCCTCAAAGGACACATCTACCTGTAACTCATACCCTTTAGGATAAAATTGGGAGATGAGTCTTAAAATTAATTCTGAAACTGAGAAACATGGGAGTAATAATGCATAGACCTATACCTCTTGGGTAACTACAACTGATAGGCAACCGGCCCGACTCTCTCCAGAATCTCAAATGACTCGACGTATCTCTACGAAATCTTGTACTGTATTCTTATCCTATTATACCCCATCCTTAGGGAAACACATATGAAAAATCTATCCCCAACCATGAACACCATGTGTTATCCGCTACAATTGAAGAAATATTTCTTAAAAATTCTACATTGCAGTTATCTACTTCGGAATCACTAGAACATGTTTAGTGATCTTCTGGACAAGACATGATGCCAGCATATCCACCCCTCCTGCCTTCATCCAACATAAGGGTGATCTGCATGCCCTACCCTTAACACCTCATATTGAGCCATATGAATAGTTTCCTAGAAGATATTATTATAGGCTAACTCAACCATGGGTATGTGTGTCCCCTAAGACCCCACGGAATCATGGATGCTTTCCCAAAACATGTCATTCAGCACCTGAATCTTGTGTTCTGACTAACCATTTGTCATAGGGTGGTAAGCTATTCTCAAAAGCACATGTGTACCCAGTGCCCTCTATATCCATTTCCATAAGTGAGATATAAACTGGTTTTCTCTCTATTAAATGATATAATGTGGGATCTTATGTAGTCATATAGCCACAATATTGTAAAACCTTCCAAGATCATCAGTACTGAAGGTTTCATTGATCGATAGGAAATGTGAAACATTCTTGATCCTGTTGAGAACAACCTATAACACATCGTTACCATGGAAACTCCACATTGGAAAACCCCCAAAAAGTAAGCCCTTGAGTTTCATGGTGATGCTACCGATTTGATTTCCTTTAGCTAGGTGAACCCAAACACAACTGGGGTCATATCAGTAGCCTCATAGAAAAGGATGGTTTTACCCTAATCGAACTCACCAAAACTGGTCACACAATCTTCCCTCAAAATACATCACATATTTTCACACCACACCCACCTTAAATTGGTAGAGTATTCAAACTGGTTCACTCAAACTATACATGAGGAGCAATAAGGATAACGAGTAAATCTATCACTAGATGAGTTCTCTCCAAAACCCCATGCTTAAGAGGCCGATGCATTGCAATATAAACAAAATTCCTTCTCCAAGGGAACAAAGCATCCACAATGAGCCCTTTCACTGAATCCTATACCTGTATATCTATGACCCTCCATTGTGAAACAATCTACTTATCATTAAAAAGGTTTATGCCACAACACGAGTAATGGAAAAAACCATATCCGTCCCAATGGAATCATTACCACTTTTCAAAGTATCATATTTGAGCCTGACTATAAGACCAAGATAACCAGATATTCTTCAACATGAAGTCCAAGGAACTAACCAAGGAGGTCCATGCCCCCCGTTACAAGTGCACGTTTGGTACAAGGCGAAAAGTCCATATAAGAACACTGTGTGAACCCAGAGCAGCATCCGCCTAGCGGTCACATCAAGGAATGTGGTAGGAATCAAAAGTCCATCCATATCATTCCTACAGGGAAACCAAAGAATCAATCAGGATTAACCGAGCCTCATTTAAAAATGTGCATCTAGCACAGAACACTGAAAAAGATTACAAATAGTACGAATGGATTGAAATTGTAGAGTGACATATAACTGCCACTCTCTTAGTTAATCCAAGAAGATGTCAAGAGAGGGGACATGACAGTCTATTAAAGACGAGATAACTAAAAGGATATCAAGGATCACTAGAAAAAAATAGAAGAACCACTACAGGTCGACCTCTTGAAAGAAAATCTACTTCACTTGCCGACATATGTACATTTAACTGAAAACAATTCCCTTATCCGAAGACATTTCCTGATAGCTCTCTCTTAAACACTAAGGTCTAGCTATGATCATCGGTTCATAACAACGAATGAACTCATAGACTAAATGAAACAATATTGTTTTTCCAAGAATGAATCAACAAGAAACAATATTCTCAAGGCTCAAAGGCACTCAATTAGAATCGACCATTTCTGAATGGTCTTTTATTGTGATCATTCTACCTAAAAGGACACATTTAAACAGAAACAACATGATGATCCATACCTAAGAGTGTCTTAGACCTTAAGAAGAAGGAAAATTATCTCTCAAATTAACTAGTTCAGAACTAACTAAAACTCACATGTCTCATTCCATGAACATTGATCACCATTTCGCATCACATGGTGTGAAATCTGAATTAAAGACGACTAGAATTTCAGAACACTCATATCCCAGAAATTCCTCCTCGGTATTGGGATGATCTTGGTTCCATAATGCTTAGGTTACTCTACTCCAAAGATAACCTGACATCATACCCAATGGCTCAATGCTCAATGATTTAACCAACTCAACGAATCGTTTTAACATTTAACACGTGATGAGAACTGTGTATTTCAACATATACTACATTGAGTTTACAAGAGATAACATACCCATCCAATGGCCCGAAGGCCTTAATTTATTATTGATTTTGATAATCCACCATTCAAGGGGTGATATGGAACCCTTACAAGGCCCGTAGGCATAAGTATTACATGGACCGTAGGCCTTACAGGAATTCATTGCCCATAGGATTTCAAACATTACATACAACCCGGACTAACTACTTAGAACTGCTCCTCCCCTGAATCTTCATTGTGCAATCATCTCTCCACCTTCTCATGGATATTAGTCTAGGTATTCTTTTGCATGCATAGGCTTTTCCCGATGGAAGGTGGCCTACCCTCTCATTCTGGCAATCCGTTTTAGCTTTTGCTATATTGAATGCTCCTTTGTTCATCCTCCTTGTAGAGCTTGTTCCTTGTAGGTTGTCTGGTTTTCATCTACACTTAAGGTGGACCAAAGGCCTTGAGGTGGCCCGACGGCCTTACTGACTTGAAGGCCTGGGTGGCCCAAAGGCCTTAAAGTACTCGGGGACAAAATCGGTGGCCTGAAGGCCCAAACAGGGGCATATTCCCAGGTGCTACAGTGTCAAACAGTACCTATTATAGTTCCCGCTACAGTACCTGCTACAGTACTACACAGTACCTGCTACTGTACTGCACAGTACCTTCTACAGTATTCCTCAGTACCTACTATAGTATTGTTATAGTTTCTACTACAGTCATAAATTATGCCTCTGCCTAGATTAGATCCTCAGTTGCTTGGATTCACTTATAGAGTCCTTACCAACCGGGCTAAAGCTCATGTGACAAAGAGATAACATAACATTATAGGTATTATTCATAGTATATCCACACAAGAACCCTAGTAAAAGAAAGTAATGACCCATAAATTTCAAGGAAAATTTTTTCTTAAATTTGTTGGAATTTTACGAGTACGCAGTTTCTGACGGAACCTGATTTTGAGGCCCGATGTGCCCGGAATAATTTTCTAAAGTTATGATCGGTTACGTTCAATGAACGAACGAATGGGTTTTTCTATCTTTTGAACCGGTGCTCGGAATTGAAATACGAGGGAACCGATGAACTCGCAGCGCCAGTATTCTCTTAAGGGGACCTTTATCGTAGTTGCATTTTATGCGGGTTGAACGTTAATATTTGAGGATTTAGAATAAAATAAATAAAATTGGTAGAAGACAATTTTATTGATATCTATGGTAGTTATATCCTACATAGGGGAGTTAAGGGTGGGACCCACAACCACCTACCTTCCCATGTGTGGATATTTTTTATGTGGGGCCCACACAAGCCCCAATCATTAATCTTCCCTAAACACCCTTAAACCCACCTTTATTTAATTTTTTAACAACTTCCCTTATTGAATGATAAATCGTCCTCTCCCTCCCGCTCTATTTATTATTTCCCAACACAACATAATTAATGAATTCAAACTCTTAAATTAATTAATTATGTGATTTGAATTTTGAATTTCATGTGTTAATAAAATAAAATCCATGGCTATTTTTTATTTCGGCACACGTTGTGTGGGGAGGATATTTGAGAGAGAACATGTGTAAAAGAAGAGGAGATTTCCTCTTTCGTTGAATAACACCGTCCTTCCATGAAGAACAATGCCTCTTCGATGAAGAACATTGACTCCATGAAGAGCGACGATGTGCCTTCCTTCCTCTTCTCCACAACTAGTTTGGAGATGATGCTTCCTCCTTGGACGCACTCCGACGTCATCTGCAAATCCTCTCACCATGACATCGTCTTCCGCAACACCTGATGTGTGACATCAATTATCAAGGTAGGGGGATTATATAAAATTTTCTTTGACTAAAATTTTTTAGGTTTTTTGATTGAGAACATGTTGGAAAAAGGTGGTTACGAATAAAGGCGGCGGCAAACAAAGGCGTTGGCAGTGTGAGGAGGAACGACGGCGCCACAAGGGGCGTCGCGCTATGGAAGACCTCGGCCTGAATTCCGTGGGCCACATTAGTGGGAGAACTGGCCAGCCCATTGGCCGGCTGGGTGGAGGAGAGCTGCGGCACCAAGAGGGCACCGTGCCGGATGAACCGTGGTTTCCCTGGTCAGGCCGCTTGCACCAAGAAGGCTGGCCAGTTTGGAAGGGCGGCACCGCTTCGCGCCGCCGTTTTGGGCTGTCGGGGCCTCCCCCCTAGACTGTTTGGCCTCCGGGATGGGCCGCACCGTGCCGCGCTAGGCCTGGCCCCACCCTGTCGGGCCAGACCTTGCTGGGCTGGGCCATGTCGCGCCGCGCCGCGCTGTGACGGGCCGCGCCCAGCCGAGCCGGGCCGCACCCCCTGGGGTTGGGCCACGCCCATTCGGGCCGGACCGCACCCCTCGGGATTAGCCGCACATTTTATTGGGCCAGTCCGACACCCCTGTTGGGTCGGACCCACGAAAAATAGGTTAACCCTACCTGTCGGCCCATTGGACTTAACGAGTCGGGCCTGTTTTCACTTAATCATGAATAACTTAAAGACTACGTGTCCGATCGACGCGTCGTATGCGGTACTAAGACCCTTATGACAAGGCAGTCCTTTTGCAATACTCTAAGTTAGTTTTGGATGACTTTGGATAACAGATGTGTTGGAAATGAGCGTATTTCTAACCGGGCCCCTGGAAAGAAAAAGCCAATATCTCTCAGATCGGGCGTCTGATTGACACTACATCTGTCACGTTGAGTTCATTTTGACGAGACGGACCTTTGGGATACATCAAATCCGGACTTTGTGATAGTTAATGTATCAACCCCCTTGGCATGAGGAGCAGACCCTCCCGGAATCGAGCGTGTTGTGTGCAGGAACCCTAGAGCTGGCAGCGACTACGATGACTACCGTTCGGGGATCCTCCTTGGGTTCAACGACGATGACCACTGTACTTGAATCCTTTGTGGGATCGGAAGCGATGACGACTGTACTTGGATACTTTGTGGGTTCGGCAGCGACGACTACGGTACATGGATCCTCTGTGGGTTCGGCAGCGGTGATGACTGTACTTGGATCCTCCGTGCATTCAGCAGCAATGACTTCTGTACTAAGATCCTACGTGGGTTTGGCAGATGAGATGATTCAGAGGCTAGATATAATCATCCCCACCCCTCTTTGTGAGTAGTATACTTGTGTGAGCTGAGTCTTGACATTAAATCATTATCATTTATGTGATTGAATTATTTCCTGGTGGACAGGTTTCTGCTTGGGCTAAAGAGTTGGAGCCGAAATGTAATTCATAACATTGGAATATGTATGGGAATATACCTATGTAGGGTTGGTTGATAATTTGTGATTTTATCATTCCTTTTGTGGTTTATCCTTCGTGGATTCTAGGAGTCCTTTTGGGGTCTTGGGGTCTCTATTGAGTATCTTATACTCACCCATGCACGTGAAATGCCCAAACTACATTGTGTTGGATGTAAACGACGGACATCACTGATTGAGGTGGAGGTTTGTGGAGCTGGACGGTGCCCGGAGGTGGACCACTTGGCGGGACGTACATGGGGCGGACGACCGGACCTGAGGAGCTGAGGAGACCATCTGTACCCACCCTTCAGGTGGGATATCTGGAGGATGACTCAGTGGTTTCCACTTTACTTAATGTTGTTGTAGTTTCTTGTCAGTTGTAATGTACTTTCAGTTGGGTTTGTGTACTGGCCCATTTACTTTTCAGCACTTACTTTTGTTATAATTTTTACTTAGTGCTTTATTCAATTTCGTATTCTATTGTGTTTGTTTACTTTATAAAGGAAATGCCTTCCCTTTTACCGGGATTTACACCTTTGGTGCTAGTCGCCAGCCCCTGGCCGATGGAAGGCGGGCTTGGGGTAGTCATGGCACGGGCCCCGAGGATGGGTCATGACAAGTTGGTATCAGAGGAGTCGGTTCTACTGTAGACCTCAGGATGCTGATAATTTCTTCTCTGTGAAGCAATAGTGTTAAGAGTATTGAGTGTGGTTATCAGTCCCGAGAGTCCAGTGTTGGTGCGGCGGCCAACATATCTATACACCAGGACCCTCACTCCTGATTTCTGACTCGGTGCAGGAAAACATTGATTGCATATGTGTTTCAAATGTTTTCATTGTGATTACTTTGTGTCAGCTCACCGGGTATACTGTTTTGACCGTTGCACACCTGTTTCTTTTCAGGATGGCCTCATGAAGGCAGCCAGCTAGGGTTCCGAGTCACGTGTGAGATGGCAGCCCACCGAGCGATGTGGCCTCAGTGCAGGGCCCCATCATTGCGGAGGCACCAGCGGTACCACTACCCGCTGAGCCACTGATATTACCAGCCCCAACAATAGATGGTGCACGCCGAGTGAGCGTGTTACATGAGATTCAGCGATAGAGGCCACCCAGGTTTCATGGAGAGACAGACCCTTAGGAAGCTAAGGATTGGCTGGAGGAAATCGTCAGAGTCTTTAGATTGGTAGGGACACCAGCTGTCCTTCTGTTGATCATTACCGTGAGTCTACTGCACACAACAGCAGGTAGATGGTGTAGCTTGATGCTACAGGTGAACGACAAGGCATCTCTACATTGTACAGACATTGAGAGTTTCGTCTACTCAGAGTTTTTTCCAGCCACCCTTCGTGCGGTGCACATTCAGGAGTTACTTCATATGCAGCAGGGCAGTATGACATTAGCTCATTACTCATAGAGGTTCACTAACCTCTCACCCTACTCCACAAACATGGTACGAGACCTATTATTCCGGGCCCAGACCTTCAAGCAGGGACTGATTCATGAGATCCGGGCTTCGATGATCTCCCCCAGCATTTCGATGTAGGCAGGAGTGCTGAAGCGAGCCCTTCTTGTGCAGATCTTTCTTGCCGAGACGACGCTAGCAGCGGGACCAACTGTAGGGCGACACGTAGAGGAGTATTCTACAGCCGGAAGTAGACTGATGTCGCAGAGGTCAATGTCGACCAGTTCATCATGTGGGCGACCCCATAATACTAGTTTGGATGTGCAGGGCATAAGAAACAGAGCCAACAATTCGAGGGGCAGGCAGTGCTATGCATTCAGTGGGTAGGATCACATGGCTCAAGACTGCCTGACCCTCCATGCAGACAAGCAGCAGACAGTATAGGGACCTCCCAGGAAGAGGCAGAGGTTCGACTGTGGCGGTCCTTAGGGAGAAGTCGGACAAGGCAGAGGAGCTGGCCGAGCAGTGGGTGGTGGACGACGCTTTGAGGCTCTACAACCACCACCACCAGGAGGACCACCCCGACCACATGGAGCTGGAAGACAGGGGCAGGATCAACTCCATGTGGTCAAGTCCTACGACCATGGTACACCTGGGATGATTCGAGGTACTATCTGTGTCTACTCCACCCTTACCATAGTTTTTATAGACATAGGAGTGAGTCAATATTTTATTGCCACTGCCCTTGTTCAGAGCTCTGAGGTTATGACGGAGTTGTTGGCTCGATCCTTATGGCTATAGACTCCTAGAGGAGAAGAATATATGATTACACATTGCTGCTGGTAGTGTGAGATTACTCTAGGAGGTGAGAGCCTCAGCTGGGATATTCTTGTAGCGGATTCGAGGTCTTACGATGTCATCTTGTGTATGGAATGGTTGTCTACAGTCCATGATCAGATTGACTGCATTAGGCACAAATTACGGTGTGTCCGCACGGATGGGACCAGGTTCACCTTCACTGGCGAGTAGGGAGCCTTTGTAGTTGAGGATGGACTTACACAGAGGAAAGGGTAGTCGATAACACATCAGTGGGATAGTCTCATCTTAGGAGCGGTTGATGTGAGGAGTCTGAGTTTTCCTATTTTGGTGGATCAGTATGCGGACATTTTTTCTGACGATGTTCCAAAACTACCTCCTCGCAGAGAGGTAGACTTCTACATTGACATGTACCCTGGGATAGCACCGATATATACTCCAGCATATCAGATGGCTCCTGCTGAGCTTCATGAGCTGCGGGTATAACTGGAGGACTTATAGGGAAAGGGATTCATCAGACCTAGTGTCTCACCCAGGGCTTCTCTAATTCTATTCTCCAAGAAGGCAGATGGGAGATGACGACTATGTGTCGACTACCGTCACCTGAATCAGGTGACTATAAGAACAATTACCCACTCCTGAGGATTGAAGACCTCTTTGGTCAGCTCAAAGGAGCATGATGGTTCTCGAATATAGACCTCAGGTCAGGATATCACCCGCTCAGAGTTCGAGACGAGGATGTGCAGAAGATGTCCTTTCAGTGTTGGTATAGCCACTATGAGTTCTTGGTTAGGACCTTCGGTTTAACCAACACTATTGCAGTGTTCATGGGTCTCATGAACAAGATCTTCCAATCTTACATCGATCGATTTGTTGTAGTCTTCATCGATGACATACTGATTTACTTGACAACTGAGGAGGTGCACACCTACCACTTGTGGGTTGTACTGGACACACTCCGAGAGAACTAGATTTTTGGTAAGCTCTCGAAGTGCCATTTCTGGATTTGAGAGGTTCATTTCTCGGGAAACGTCATCTTAGAGGCTGGGTTTGTAGTGGACCCAATGAAGATTGATGTGGTACTTGCTTGGGAGCCACCCAGGAGCGTGACGGGGGTGCAGAGTTTCCTAGGTATGGCTGGGTACTATCGGAGATTTGTGACAGACTTCTCCAGAGTTTCATCACCACTTTCAGCCATGACGAAGAAGGGGAAACCCTTCGTGTGGTCAGAGAGATGTCAGCAGAGCTTTCAGGAGCTGAGGTTGAGATTGACTAGTGCACCCATCTTGAGGCTACCAGAGGAGGGTGTTGGGTACGTAGTATACTGCGACACATTAGGGACCGGACTCGGGTGTGTCCTGATGCAGGAGCGAGTAGTGGTCATGTATGGTTCATGGAAGTTGAGGCAGCATTAGCATAACTATTCTACCCGTGATCTGGAGTTAGCAGCAGTGGTCTTCGCCTTGAAGATGTGGTGGCACTCTCTGATGGGAGAGTGCTTTACAGTTTACTCTAACCACCAGAGTATCCGGTACATCTTCTTGTAGAAGGACCTGAACCTGAGATAGTGGTGATGGCTTGAGTTCCATCAAGACTATGACTTAGAGATAGTATATACTCCTGTGAAGGGGAATGTAGTAGCAGATGAACTCAGCATGAGATCAGGCATTCAGCTACTAGGAGAGTCGAAAGTGAAGCTAGCCGCTTTGCAGATATCCTTTATAGATAGAGATGGAGCATCCTTTCAACAGTCACTCACAGTCACTCCTCCACTCCTTCAGTGAGTCAGAGAGGCCCAGCGTGGGGACGTTGACTGTGAGATGTGACGTGCTCAGATATCCATAGGTATGGCACCTTAT
This sequence comes from Viscum album, assembly GCA_963277665.1. Lineage (NCBI taxonomy): Eukaryota > Viridiplantae > Streptophyta > Magnoliopsida > Santalales > Viscaceae > Viscum > Viscum album. Next base: position 376,805,148 of record OY728127.1, on the reverse strand, counting down.
GGGTTTTCTGAAGGAGGGGAGCACGTCATCCTTTTCAGGGGACGTACTATGGTACCAGTTTCGTTACAAGAGGAAGTACTCAGGGAGTTTCACACTTCTCCTCTAGTGGTACATCCAAGAGTGACAAAGATGTTTCTAGAAGCCAGACGATAGCACTGGTGGCCAGGTATGAAGAAGGTTGTATCAGAGTTCGTTTCACGATTCCTCACATCTCAGCAAGTGAAGGCGGAGCACCATGTACCGGAAGGCCTGGTACAACCCTTAGAGGTCCTGGAGTGGAAGTGGGATGGGATATCCATGTATTTCGGGATGGGTCTTCCACGTACATCCATAGGACACGACTTTATCTTGGTGATCGTCGACCAACTCACCAAGTCAGCCCACTTCCTACCAATCAGAGAGCATGGCTATGTAGAGATCTTGGTATGCATCTATGTTTAGGAGATTATACGACTTCATGGTGTTCCATCATCTATCATCTCTGATCAAGACTCTCTCTTTACTTCCTGGATTAGGAAGGGGTTACAAGAGGCTTTTGGGATGTAGATATGTCTAAGCACCACCTTCCATCCTTAGATGGATGGCCAGACGTAGAGAACCATTCAGACTCACGAGGACATTCTCCGTGCATCTGTCCATGACTTTGGTCGCAGCTGGGAGGATCACCTACCCTTGGTGGAGTTTGCGTACAACAACAACTACCACTCCACTATCGGGATGGCACCTTACGGGGCATTGTACGGCCGACCTTGCAGATCAACTCTGTGCTAGACTGACCCTGGGGAGTCAGCACTTGTAGGACCAGAGATGGTTCAGGCTATAATTGAGAAGGTGCAGATCATCCAGGAGTGGATGTAGACTGCATACAGCAGACATAAGTCCTATGCTGATAGAATATGGAGACAACTGGTGTTCGAGGATGGCGACCACGTTTTCCTACAGGTCTCACCTCGATGAGGTCTACGGATATTTGGCCGTGGAGGTGAGTTGTCTCCAAAATTCATCGGACCTTTCCAGGTCATCAGCAGAGTAGCATAGGTGGCTTACCGTCTGTCCCTTCCACCTCAGTTGCACAGGGTGCACGACTTCTTCCAGGTATCTCAGCTGAGGAGATACGTGCACGACCCGACAAACATCATCAATCATATGTGGACGGTTGATATGAGAGGGTCATATGTGGAGATCGGGGATTGATATGAGAGGGTCATATGTGGACGGTTGATTCCTCTGGTGTGCATTCAATGGCAGCACAAGAACCTCCAGGAGAGCACTTGGGAGCGGGAGGCACAGATGCGAGCTCAGTATCCTCATTTTTTTCCCTAGTTTATGTTATACCTTTATGGGGACGTAAATCCTTGAAGTGGGGGTAATGTAAAGACCCATAAATTTCAAGAGAAATTTTTTCTTAAATTCTTTGAAATTTTACGAGTACGCAGTTTCTTAACAGAACATGATTCCGAGGCCCGGTGTGCCCGGAATAATTTTCTGAAGTTATGCTCGGGTACGTTCAGTGAATGAACGAGTGGGTTTTCCTCTCTTTTGAACTGGTGCTCAGAATTGAAATCTGAGGGCACTGATGAACTCGCAGTGCCGATATTCACTTAAGGGGACCTTTACCGCAGTTGCGTTTTATGTGGGTTGAGAGTTAATATTTGTGGATTTAGAATAAAATAATTAAAATTGGCAGAACACAATTTTATTTATATCTATGGTAGTTATATCCTACAAAGGGGAGTAAAGGGTGGGACACACAACCACCTAACTTCCCATGTTTGGATATTTCTGATGTGGGGCCCACATGAGACCCAACCTTTCATCTTCTCTAAACACCCTTAAACCCCCCTTTATTTAATTCATTGAAAACTTCCCTTATTGAATGATAACTCCTCCTCTCCCTCTCTCTCCCTTTATTATTTTCCAACACACCTTAATTAATGAATTCAACATCTTCAATCAATTAATTAAGTAACTTGATTTTTTAATTTCAAGTGTTAATAAAATAATATCCATAGCTATTATTTTATTTTGGCACATGTTGTGTTGGGAGGATATTTGAGAGAGCTCTAGTTTAAAATAAGAAGAGAGTTACCCTTTTTTGGAATAACACCAACCTTCCACGAAGAATGATGCCTCTTCGATGAAGAACGCTGACTCCACGAAGAACGACAACATGCCTTCCTTCCTCTTCTCTACAACTAGTTTGGTGACACCACTTCCTCCTCGGACGCACTCTGATGTCATCTACGAATCCTCTCTCCCCGACACCGTCTTCTGTGATGCCCGACATGCGACATCAATTATCGAGGTAGGTGGATTGTATACAATTTTCTTTGACTAAAATTATTCGTGTTCATCATTGAATTTTCTAAAACGAATTCGGCCAACTTTTACCACCTAACACGGAGGGTGTGGGGCGAACGCCCATGGCATGAAAAACCTCCGTAGTTTCTTTTATTTTCGATTGAAACCATGTCGGAAAAAGGTGGTGGCAAATAGAGGCATGGAAAATGAAGGTGCTGGCCGCGTGAGGTGGAACTGCGGCCTGCAACCGCGGGACGCTCGACCAACGAAGAACCAGCCAGGTCGAAGGAGGACTGTGGCGCCACAAGGGACTCCGTGCTACGGAAGACCTCATCCCACATTCCATGGGCCACATCGGCAAGATAACGGTCCTTCCCATTGGCCGGTCAGGCGGAGGAGAGCTGCGGCGCTGGGAGGGTTCCGCATCGGATGAACCGTAGCCTGCTTGTGTGGGCCGGTTGCGCCAAGAGGGTCGTCCGCCCTCATCCGAATGGTTTGGGAGGGTGCTAGAACTGTCGGTTTCGGCAGCCCACCCCCCCCCATACCGCTGGTCCTCCGGGCTAAGCTGCTCGGCCAGCCAGCCAAGTCGTGGCCAGCCGGGCCGCGCAGTACCACACCATGTCGGGCCGTGCTGCGCCCCGCCGGGCCAGCTGGGCTCTGCCCCCTCGGGCCCGGCCGCGCCCCTTTGGCCAAGTCGCGCATTTTCATCGGGCCGGTCTGACACCCCTGCCCAGTCGGACCCTCCAAGACTTGGATAACCCGACCTGTCAGCCCACTGGATTTAACGAGTCGAGCCCGTTTTCAATTAATCGTAAATAACTTAAAGACCGCATGTCTGATCGACGCGCTATCTACGGCACTGGGACCCTTACGATGAGGCGATCCTTTTGCGATACTCTAAGTGAGTTTTGGATTAATTTGGATATCGGTCAGGTTAGAAATGAGCGTATTTCTAACCGGGCCCCAGGAACGAAAAGGCCAATATCTCTCAGACCTGGCGTCTGATTGACGCGCCGTCTATCATGTTGAGTTCCTTTTGACGAGATGGAACATTGGGATACATCAACTCTAGAAATTGTGATAGTTGATGTATTGACCCTCTTGTCTTGAGGAGCGGACCCGCCAGAAATCGAGTGTGTTGTGTGCGGGAACCCTAGAGCTGGCTGTGACTATGACGACTACCATGTTGGGATCCTCCGTGGGTTCGACGACGATGACCAATGTACTTGGATCCTCTGTGGGTTTGGCAGCGAGGAAAACTGTACATGGATCCTCTGTGGGTTCGGTAGGGACGACTACTGTACTTGGATCCTCCATGGGTTCGGCAGTGGTGACGACTGTACTTGGATCCTTCGTGGGTTCGGCATTGATGACTTCTATACTAGGATCCTACGTGGGTTCAGCAGAGGAGATGATTCCAAGGCTACATCTAATCATCTCCACCACTCTTTGTTGGTAGTATACCTGTGTGAGTTGAGTCTTGACTTTTAATCATTATAATTGATTTGATTGACTTCTTTCCTATGTGGACTGGGTTGTTCATGGGATTGAGAGTTAGAGCCGAACTATAATTGATAACCTAAGAATATGTATTGGCATATACCTAAGTAGGTTTGGTTGATACTTCTTGATTTTATCTATCCTTTGAGGTTTATCCTTCGTGGATTATGGAAGAAATTTGGGGTTCTCAGGGTCTTTACTGAATATAGTATACTCACCCGTGCACAGGCTATTCCCACAGTACATTGTGTTGGATGTAGACGACGGACAACACTGATCGAGGTGGAGTTTTGTGGAGTTGGAAAGTACCCGGAGGTGGAGCACTTAGCGGGACGTAAAAGGGGCAGACGGCCGGACCCGAGGAGCTGTGGAGACCATCTGTACCCACCCTTCATGTGGGATATCTGGATGATGACTTAGTGGTTTCCTCTTTACTTACTGATGTTGTAATTTCTTTTCAGTTGTACTAAACTTTCAGTTGGGTTTCTATACTAGACAATTTACTTTTCAGCACATACTTTTGTACTCATTTTTACTTAGTTCTTACTTCAAATGCGTACTCTATTGTGTTTGTTTAATTTATAAATGCAATGCCTTCCCTTTTACCAACATTCATGCCTTTGGTGCTAGTCGCCAACCCGTGGCCTATGGAAGGCGGGCTTGGGGTAGTCACAGCATGGGTCCTGAGGACGGGTCGTGACAATGACATATAATGCTGTAAATGGATCAAAATATCATCATCTACACAACCGTTTACATGGATGATGATGTAATAAGTCACCCATTATTTAAGGAAAGAGTGGTTCACATAACCTGGTAAGCAGCTCACCACAACAAAGGTATGTCTAACCTGCTAAACCAAGCATTCCTCAATGCTCATTCCCACATAAAGGGTCAAGATAAAACAATGCTGGTAGCTCCAGAGCATATATATCCAAACAAGATAGGTCATGACCTTTCTCTAAGGACTCACCCCTTTACCTGCCCCATGAGGCATGTCTATGTGTCAATCAATGATGGATACTACCAAAATCTCACTACAAAGGTTGGGTTTGGACAAGTCAAACACTTAGATGCATCCTACATTGGGTCCTCTATGTAAACATGAGTGAAGGAATAGTACACAAAGTTATTATTTAAAAATTTAAGGGAGGAATCCTATATAATATCCTCGAATGATAAACAATAGAGGCATCAAATAATTGGGATCATAAAAAATATTACACAATAGAGGGATCCTACTATGGACTCCCTAGATCAACATATAAGAGAATGAATCCCATAGGGAATCCATAAAATTAATAGGTCTCATAGCCTCATAGGACAGAATGGAACATCTCACATGGGAAAGTCCTCGAAGCATTAGTCATGAGAGATATCTCACAACTCATCTCAGAACAATGGTATCAACTAGAATGGTCTGAACACCCAACCAATCATCGACGCCAATTATCACTCTTATATGAAAAATCAAAATTTTAACTGGTTGAAGAACCAATAAATATAGATAAAATTTTGAAAGAATCCATTAGGAGTCATCAGAATGCTCCATGGGTTTTGCCATCATGATCTATAAAGAAAACGACTCAGATAGGACTACTCTCATGTCCAAAACTGACAGAGGGGAACAAAACAGGAAAAGAACCTCAAAGGGTACCAAAAGAGGAATACATTGTGTGTAGACACCATGCATATTGTTTAACATTAAGCTCTCACATTGATGTGTACCACTACCATCCAAATCTTGTAAACACAACAGGTACACGTCATGCATGTTGGATACACAACATGTAAATAAGTCTGCCTTCCTGGACATGTAACTTTTCATGGCTAGAGCCACATGGTGTCTACCTATGTAAAACTATACAGCGTGTACCTAAAGATCACAACATGAACTTTTAAAAACCGATCATTCTACGTTTCTTTTCACATGGTTGGATACACGGTCATGTGTCACACATCTTGTACTCAAAGTAAATGACATGTACTAAAGAAAAATTATTTATTCCGGAATAGAATATCACATGGAATGTGTTCATAGGACCACACATCGTGTTGTCGATGGTTTCCAGATAGTAATCCTTTGAAACATTATAAAAACCCCCATTTTTGAAAATTTATCCAAATGTATTCAAAATTCTGAATTGTGGGGGCCCATAATCCCTATGAATCAATGTTTGGAATACATATATATTATGTATCGTAATAAAGATTCAATTCAAGGAAATAACAGGATCCACTAAATTCTGATCCCAAATTGCCCATACACCTAAGGGACCAAGGTCTTTCATCCATCCAATTTGAACCACAGCACGTACCAATACACCAATCACAACAGTAGACATATCTCTCATAGTATCTATCACGAAATAATGAAATTATTAATGATATCTAAATGGAATGGTAGGAATTCATGGCATGTGATTTATAAAAAGTTCCAATATGATACATTAGATGGAATACCCTCATCTCATCGCATTGCAAAAAAATATAACCACAATGAAATCAAAAAGAATAGCACAATACATGTGCATCACACAACAGTGAAATGGAATCAATTTTAATAGCTCAAAATCAAAAATTCACAATTCATTTCGAGGAAGTTTGGATTTTCCCTATAAACTGGGTAGCTACTCCTACGCACAGTAGAATACCTATCTCCAATTCCTTCTTATATATATCTTATGTCTTCAAATAGTTTGGTAAACCCTAAAAAATATTGTGTCAGATACAACTTTGTAACGTCTCGGATCCAGATTCCACACAAAGGTTCCCCATACCCAGTTGGACACATCGACTCAAGTGAATTTCCCCAATCACCAGAGGATGTTGACTAGAAATGAGGGACTTGGTGTAATAGTGGGAAAACTATTCCATAATTAGTAGACTATAACACAAATGAAGAAAAATATAGATAACAGAAGTGGTAATACTATACAATGATGAAAATAGTGAATAACTGATAACATAAACAACTATATGTCATAAAAAACAAAGTATGATGCTACATGTCATATTTTCTATCAAAATTGTGAAAATAGTTAAAACTGTAGTAATACATAATACATGTACCAAAAGTACAAAATAAACAAAATAAAATCATAAGCATCACAAACCACTGCTTGGTCCCATTCTCTCCTTATCCAAAGTAGAAAATCATGTACCTATAGAAGGGTTCTTACCCTTATCGACACTTGCAACAATATAATCAGTTTGGTCCTGAAAACATGCCCCAAACAAGGTTTGAGACTAAATCCTAGAAGGCAACCACCCACAATTTGTGACAATCTATCATTGAATATATATGACATGTAGTGAACAATAGTTAAAGAAGTAATCTAGGAAGTAATCAAAATTAAACAGTCCTACAAGAACAGGTTTCCTTTTACATCCTTTTCATGTTCATTAATTAATTAAATTACCTTGAATTATATATGTCTCAGGATCCAGACTATGCCCGAAAATCCCAGTGTAAAAGTAAGAATAACATATACCTCAGAAGGTTATCTAAACAAATATGTGAAGACTGAATCCAAGCTTGTTATTTGGCATCATATATACATCATAAGTATTTTCTTTTAATCATTCAATTCATATCCCAAGTTCATCCTTGGCATTCTAAAGTTTGAATTCAATTATCACTCCATGTAAAATTCTATCAACAACCTACAAGCCTATACCGACGAACCACTCAGGAATCATGACATCACTCTAGGTGAAAACCTACTAACATCTTTTAAGAATGTCCTGATGAACCTCTCTAGAATCCCAATATCACTCTAGGTGTGGTATAAGTACATGTTAACTAATCCCATTACCAGAAGTCCTATAAGGAAGTCTAAAGTATCACTCATGACATATAAAATACCCAATATAGTGTTTCCATGGAATCCCTCAATGATCCATGGTTCACATGAAAAATAATTAAAGCCTCCATGATCCTGACCGCTACATATGTGGATTTCTCGCAGCTTGAACATAACATCCAGACCAACCTCATAATGATTGTCCTTTCAATTACTCACATGGGAAAATTTTACATAATCATAAATACATGTAAAGTAAACTATTACATGTCTTTACAATAATAAAATCACATGGGAAATTAATATAACCATCCTATCATGTAGTTTAAACTATCACAAGGCTTAACCAGGTTTTTATCTCACATGGGAAATTTCACAATTGGATCAATACATGACAATCATGCTTAAAAAAGTATTGGCATAAACATGGGTCAATGTGAAATCATTCCCATACCCATAACCAAAACAATTACAATTTAACAACTTTTTAATTACATCATTAACATTAATTTATTTTAATCAAACAATAAAAAGGGAGTCAATGGCATACCCATAGTAATCCTAGGCCAAACAACCATAAATGGTCATCCAATGGAAACACACCCATGGGGTGGCCCTTAATCATGGAAAACAACCAAAAACATGATTTTAATCACTTAACCAACTACCTAAACAAAAATATTTAATATCATAGGTTAAATATTCATCATGGTGACACCCAAAAATGGGTGTGTAGCACTCCAACACATATAATAAACTTGAAAAATAATTATAGGCATGAGACCCCCTACCTCGTGGCAGTACGACTCTCCTATTCTAGCATCAACCTCTAATTCGACATAAAATATATAAGATCTATAAAATGAGCATAAATTCGCAAGTCTCAATAACTAGGGTAAGAGATGAAATCCTGAAGAAAGGATGAAGAGGGATAGATAACTCACTAAGTGGATTCCAACACATCTGATGGTGTTCGAATCAGAGTTCAGATGATAAATCGTGGGAAAAAAGGACATTTATTGCTGTTGTTCATGATACCTAGGTGAGGGGTTCTGTTTGTTAGAAGAAAACAAGGCTACTACCTGTTTTAGCCAAAAAAAAGAAATTACAAACCATGTACATCAAAATACATGGCATGCATATTCCAGATCCTCATTTCTTATGAATTCATCTTCAACATCATAAATGATTCCTACTGACATCCTTACATGGCATGTATTAGTATTACATGGAGTGTAAGCACTAGTCACATTGCGAAATAGTCTTAAAACTAGTACATGGCCAGTTTTCATCCTATTTCTCAAGTAAAACTCAAAAAGTAAAGATCCAGACCTTAAAGGAAGAATAGAGTTCTTATATTTAATGTGGTTTGGAATTGTTGAATTATTATAGATTCCCATGCACTTTGTGAACAGGTTTTTCTTTTAATTAAATTTGTAAATAGAGGAAGATGAACTTATCCCTAAATGGTTCACAACATGACCAGGTTTACACCATGAAAGGAGTGATGGTATTTTCTTTAAAATTCAATAATGTGGATCATCACTCCTTTGTTTTTGGTTGATCATTGCATACTGGGAGGGCCTCATATTCTCTTACTCCCCCACAAACCACCCCCACCAATCCCCGTGATAGGGGTGTGGTTATAGGTGTTATTTTGAGGTGATATTAGGAAACATCTTCTTGTTTTTTCTGTATTCTTGGTCCCCCACATATATGTTAATTTCTATCTCAATTTTTTTTGTGTTTGAGTGTCACTTTTGAAGGTAATGGGGCATGATGTGAAAAATATGAGCTTATGATTTAAAATATTTCACCTATGTTTGACAAATAAATATCATAATTGGCGAAGTGAAACCCCACTATTGGTATGAGGATCTTGCATGATGAATTTTTTACCCAAAAATAAAAAATAAACTACCACCTTCAAATGAGGCCTCTATCAATATCCTCTCATCAATGGTGATTGCTACTGTATGTATTTGAATACAAATACCTCAAAGTTGTTCGCAATAACTTTCAATGTCCAATGAAACATTGATAGCCAAATTATGAGCACCAACACTAAGATTTAACAATTTCTTCAACATACCAACAATCACTACAACGATGATCCATCGATCTAAGAATAATAACTCGGTTCAAAATATCATCTCATCTACATATCTATCAAAAAAGTGGGAGAGGATATGTCATCACAGCATACATGTAGTTAATAGTAATCCATCTAAAAGCCTCATACTTCTCTTATAGTGTGATTCAAAAATATCCAAGAAAGGATCCTCAACACCTAGATATTAAGGATCTACTAAACAAAATATAAATGATCTTTTATGATTTCTTTACTGAGTCACAAATAACAGGTAAATTTTTTCACGTACATAATATTTAATAAATATATTACACTACAAAAACAAGTTGTTAACTCGACTTATTATTTTGAAAAATATTGAACAAAACATTAATATTAAAATAACATTCATTCATATATTTTCTCCCATGTATTTAATGTAATAATTGTAAATATTGATAATATATAAATTAAATAACAATTATTCTAAAATTAAATAATATCATTTTATTTATTCATTAGTGATCATATATTCTTGGACATATCTTCGACCCATGGTGGGGCCCTGCATTCCCTAAACTCATATTCTTCATAATATACCACACATTTGTGTGTGACCCTCTGGGAACTTATCTCGATAGCATTGAATAATATTCACAAACCAAGAGTGGATTCCAACAACCCATCAAGGACCCAAAAGAGATAATGAGTATTCATTGTAATTAAAACCATCATACAACCACATGTTATTTAATATAATCTCTTTGTCTCCTGATATCTCATAATGAAGGGTAGACACTTTGTTGCATCTTCCTTTATTTCTTTATTATTCCTTAACATTACTAAAAAAACATACCTTCGAATAGAACATCCATGGTTTTATTGAAGGTACTATTGTCCTAATCAACTGGGACCAAGATATCACTTCATTTTGGAAGTGATAAATTATATATTGATTATTCAATCAATTTTATACTACTACCTATACACCAATCACTACCTACGTTCAATGTTATAGTTTTATCCTTACATAAATTTACATGAAAAAATATTATAAACTAATAATAATATTATGTTAAGAGACCATTAATTTTTTCCCCTAGATTTGAATTATCAATGAAACATGAAGCTTCTGGTGTTCCTATTAGTGGATTTTTCCCCAATATCTCTTCTACTCGAGATAACCACGATAAATATTAATGAAAAAAAGTCAAAATGCTTTTGAGCTCCCATAACCTAATAGTAAAACATCATCTGTGTCCAATCAATATGATGTATCTTGACCATAAGACAAATGTTTATGATTAATATTATAGTATCTTGAGGTATTTATTATAGTCTAGGAACTATAATTACATCTTTATATAAAAATTAATCTAATTAAATTACTATATAAATATTGAACACTTAAATATGAACACTATTGTGGTTTGTGTACATCATACATAACTAACCATATACATGATATAGTAATTGAAAAGTATTATTCATGTTTGTTCTAGGGAAACCACTTTTTGAACACTCTCACTTGAACTATATCCAACTTCCTAACTATCCTTGATAGATATCTCATGATAAGATCAGTCTTCTTTTGATTTATCTCTTTTGTTACCAAGACTACCACAACTCCACTATATGGCCATTCTGCTATCTATGAATTCACCTAGCTTAGTAAGGCTCTTCAAAAAGATGATATCTCTTAGTATATTATTTTTTAAAATTTCAAATCCTAAAATATTATCTAGTACCAGTTGTATAATTATCATAAGGATAAAAAATCAATTACAATGAGTGATTCAAAGAACATGAACGAATTATTATATATTATACACTACTTTTTTAGCTTCTTTTGAAGTTGCAATGCACTCAGTATTTTTGGATATGGATACCACTATCTTGAATGAGATTATACTATTCATTAGATTATCCTGAATATGATATTAGATCATATTAATCTTCAAATTAAGCTAGATTATGTCCCATTATAACTAGCATCCCTTCCACTCAATATAATATATACAAAACTTTCATACATTCTCATGTACAATTGGATAGTTCTAACGACATCCCATGTAGTTATCCGATATAGAAAGGATATTTTTATTCCATTAGGTATATTTTTAGGATATCATATATATTACATAACAGATCATATGTAAAAGATCAATTTTTGATGATTATAAAATTCTACTCACGTCTTTAATATTCTCTTATGGAACATGCCCGTAATCTTGGAGGGATTTATTCCATATAACAATGGTAAAAATTCTCTATCAAATTGTACTATATTTCATTTTTCAATAGATTCTCAGCATAAATACTTCTAACATGGTTTAAGAAACCCTGTAGATCTACCTCAATAGATCATTTTCCTTAAAACACATGTTACAACTTTAACCTGATCATTGGAGAGTTTCTTTTATTACGGTCTTGTCTAATTTTTAAACCAATAACTATTTTCTATATATTATCAAACATATTTTCTTTAGAAAACTGTGATTCTCCCCCTAACCTCATGTTGAAAAATTAAAAAAAATTATTCCCAATTAATATCTTATGATATTGTTGCTTACTTCAATCAAAAAACTAGATTTTAGTAACATTCACTCGTTATTGTAATTTCATAGTGTCACCAACCCTTTATTATTTCATCAAGTAGGTTACTTCCAATATTAATGGGCTTGACATCTAATTCAAAATAATATGATCATAGAAAGTATCTATGACTTGTAGAAAATTATAATGGATTTATGCATAACAAATTGGTATTATTAATCGAGCCTTATTGGTACCATTGTTATACCACCCATTTATAGACTCGCATGAATACCCAACACAATATTAAATATAAAAAAACCCATTAGTTGATACATGGAATCCATTATTGATTTTTAATTGAGATTTTTAATTTTGTCTTTTTTCTATATCCTGCTTATTTGTAGGACTCATTACACTCAACGAATATTGTATCACTATCCCTAGAGAACAAAAATTCATTTCAATTGTATTAACCATCCTTTTTAGTAACTTTATTTATAAAAATCGTTTTCGCAAACCCTTATGGGACATTTTATAATACAAGCTATTTGGGATTCTCTATTACCAACTAAATCCAAGTCCATCACTCTCCCAATATCTCATATAGAGACTCTCACACCTTATATAAATATAGTCTATTAATTGAAAATCATTTTTCTAAACTTGGTTTCTATGTATTATCCTTATAAACATTTTAGGATAATTACTAGAGATGCACACTTTTTTTAATTAATAAAATTTTATTCAAATACTAAATAAACTATTAGAATCTAAGTATATGTCATTATAACGTGATGGATTTTAATCGTATGATAACTCATATGATATAAATTTTCATAATGTTTGGATTATGGTTTTGGGATAACACTTCTATATATGAATCATGTCCCAAAAATAAGGTAAGATATTGAATATGAATCTTGGCATTAATTATCCTTTTACATGCATTATGAAACTAATCTGTATAAGGAAATGGGAGTTTATGAATTACCAAATGATACATTTAAAGGATATTTTTTCTTGTAAGACTCATTATCGATCCCGACATAATATCATTGATTTCTATGAGGTAATGTGAATTTATTAATTACTCCAAAATTACATTATAATGATTGAATAATTCTTTGTCAAGATATTATTAGTAACACATGCCTAAATATACTTATATTTTATGACCACGCATATACCATAATTCACATTTATATTCCATAAAATAATATTAATAGATTCTTATGAAGTATATTTACAAATAAATTAACCTTTTAAATGTTCATCCTCTCTTGATGAACTAAGTCCAAAGTATTTGTGTCTTACCTTTATTTTCAGAAGGATTATTTTTCCAAAATAATATAAGTTAATGTTTCCATGATTCCAGAGGTGTTTAACTATGAATATTATAAGACCAAACTTGTAATATCCTAGAGAACTACTTTTTCGGTTTTATAAGGAAATATCTTTCCCTAATTGGGTATAAATGAGTCTTATATCTTATATTTGTAACAATTGTGACCCTATGAGGTAAGAGCCAGTGTTTGCTTTATTACATTGGCATAGGATACTAGAAATTACAACTCAAAAAAACAAATAGTTTAGTAGTATTGGTAATCTAGATATTTACATGATTCCTGTATTAAATTCTGAAACACAATGTGAAACATAATTTATTTACCAGAATAAAATAATTCAATCTAGCATATCCATGCATGTTAATCATAGTACACTTCATAGATTCCTCAAAAAAAATAACGGTGAGATCAAATTCTCAATAGGGGTTATGTATAGTGATAGCTATCTTGAATAAATAAGCATAGTCTACATGGAAAGGTAAATAACTTAAAATGAATTACATTTAAACCTCTTGACTCTAATGATAAGATAAATCATAATAAATGTGGATAGTTAAATAACTAGACACATGACATTTATTCATTAGTCATAGAATTAAACTCATATAGATATAACATTGTTGTGAAAATATCATGGATAATAGTAATTAAATTCTTAATGAAGGAAAATTTAAATTATTGGGAATCATGTCTCTGGAGAATGATACCTCTACCATCAATGTATATCACCAAGACAGTTTAAAATTGATGGGTAAAACCCCATTTATGTAAGACTGGACAACTGATTCATCTCTTAATTCAAGTTTATGCATAGAGGGACTATCTATAATCGATACCAACTCATGTTTAAATTTTCAAAGAATTCAACATATATCGAATAATTGATTTATTTCATGTACTTTGTTACTTATCATTTTATATATTTATTGAATAAATAATACATAATTATTAATATTTAACTAGGTAAAAAATAAAATTCAATATAGAAGACCCAATGAAAAAATTATAATTTTTTTTTAAAAATATACATGATGATTAATATGTATATTTTGGTGAAATTTAATATCCACAAGAAAGTGAATATTTTAAGGGAATGTTGATAAATAAAAGACAAATCAAGGAAGGTAATGTTAATACTTTACTTGGACAATATGATCCTAAAATATCATGAAAAAAAGGATTTTCTTAATACATCATATAACCAGTTGAGTAATAATAAAGGTTAGTTATCATTGATGAATAAAAAATCCATAAAAGGATCTTTAAAAACACTATTGAGGAAAATCTCATTTTAATTTTGAAAATACATTTTTAGATTAGAGATAATTTTTAAGAAGACAACTTTACTTGAAAATAATATTTGAAATATATAAATGAATTGTTATAATATTTAATTTCTCATGATGGATGTAAATTTCATTCATGTTATACATGTTAAAGCCAATATTCCTTTCACATTTTCTGTAACACAATAACTTGAATTATTTTTAAAACGACATGAAAATTCTATTCAAAATAATTTTTAAAATGATAAAGGGTTAAAATTTATTTAATAAACCAATTTAAAATGTTTAAAAACCTTTCTGAAAACTTTTCTTTAAAAAAAATTGTTTTTTAAGAAAAGGGATTTCTTACGAAAGATATAAGTGAGGTCAAATTTTCTTAAAAACATTTCCTTAATTACATTAAGCACTAAAGAGTGGAAAATTGGTAATATTACATGAAAATATAATGAATAACCATAGGATGAATAAATGATATTTTTTATTAGATAGTTGTCATATAATTTATTTAATCTAAATTTCAATAATAAATAATCGTTATGAGAATGAGATTGTGAAATAAATACTACAATTATCATAAAATGGAAGCTAGAATTTGTTATTGAGTTGATAATGTGTACCAAATTTACATCCACATAAAAAGTGGAAATACATCATTATATAATAAATTTCATTACACAAATAATCATAGAATATAAAATGTGGTAAAGAAGTAATATAAACCTATGAAAATAAATTGAGTTATGAAATTCATTACCACTTGGTAACTCTTAAGTCAAATCCATTTGAGTGATAAATAAAAAATGAAACCTAAAATAACATTATTTATTAATTAATCATGATATTAAATCTAAAAGGGGAAGTATATATAACATATAAAAGATATTAGGTTCATAACATTACAATATGGATCTACTAATAGAAATTTAGATGAAGTCCTTTGCAATGATCATATTATTTATGTGAGGATTAATAAATTATTTTATTATGTGTATCAAATAAAAAATCACATAATACTAGTGGAAATAAAACATAATATTATCAATTTTAAATACAAACATAATATTTTCATTACATAATCAATTAAGTATATGTTTAACCCAATGAATGGATGTTAAGTTAATAAATTACACACCTCACGCTTCCTTTGGGTTGAACAAGATTTATTATCATTTATAACATATTTAAGAAAGTAACTATTTTATAAAATAACCATATTAATATTTATAAAATCATATAAGATCCTTTTATAACATTTTATCTCCAATTAATTAATAATAATTCATTATTTTCATTTTTTTTGTGTTAATTGCCTTGTTTTCTCATTCATGCTCTGATATGAAATTTACGGTTCGTGTGTATATTATATAGAGAAATCATTAAAATAATAGTAATAATGACATAATTATAATATTTATAAATCAATTATACTTTTAATACCAAAAATTAAATATGGGTTTGTCAAATAAAGTACATTATCATCATGGAGATAGTAGGCCGTAGGTATGAATGAGTATCATTTCCATTTTTCAATGATCATTATGGAAAAGAGATAAGTAATTGTTTAAATTTATTGAATTATAATAATATAAAAAATATCATGTTAATTCCCTAAATATATGCATATATATTATCCATGTGTTTTGGTGATGAAAATAGAGTCACATCACCTCATGAAAGTAGTAGTCAACACATACATGAATGATGTTGTCATCTTTCCGTGAGTGAAAATTTAAGGAAAAAAATAGATATTAACTTTTAATAATGATAAATGTGTAATTAATATTATAATAATTTCTTATATATAACATATAATCATTAATGTTTTCCTTATCACATTCCAGGTAAAGAATTATTAAAAGATGAATCATATCGCTACATGAGGAGGTAGTCTGTCAAAGACAAAAGCGACATTATTGTATCCCCATGTAATGTAAATTAGAAATGTATATATGATAAAATGAATCCATAGTTATAATTATTTTATAAATATCATATACATAATTTATATACATTATCATACCCAACTGTGAGAGTTGTTAATGTAAGAATGAAAAACAACTGTTTTTGAGGAGATAATTGGTTATACACATAGATGATGATCCGTTGACCCTTATTTTGGATGTGAGGTTGGTTTTATGCCACTAACATAAAATAAAAAAAATTATATGGTATATACTGATATTATTATACCAGAATTTTGTAATAATAATTTACATTGGTGGTGGAAGAAATAAAATAAAATTGTTCCTTGAAGAACGTAACTTCTTTTTCAGGTAACCTCGACAATTTTTCACCAAAATCATTCCTAGTATTTATTAATGCTGAAAACAAGGCATCTTGGATTATATGAGGTAATTTAATAATTTATTTGGTCATTTATGGTCCAAACCATATTTTTTGGAATATGAGAAGAGTAGAGAAGAGGGGTGGCCTTTTATAAGTGAGGTGAGTGGCACACTAGTAATTTTTGGAAATAAAAATGTGGGGTAAAGTTTTTTACATAATTAAAGGGTATAAAAAGAATTTTTATTGATAATTAGATACTATAAAGTCTAAATATTTCTATAAAATATATTTTAGACAATTTTTTAGGTCATTTTAACTATTATATTCTTTATTAATTCTCCAGTAAATCTATTTTTACCTTAACTGTTGTAAATAATTTACACTGTTTTCAATATTAAATTTGGTGAAAAATTAAGTACAAATTATTAGAAATTATAAATTAAGATGAATCATAATATGGAATACATTTTTCTAAATCCCATTCATATAATTATGTAAAATTAATTTAATGATAATCCCACATACATAATGAGAAAACATGTTCTCAAAGAGAAAATGCTCAAAAGTTTAAAATGTTTTTATATGAAAATTTAATATAAAATTGATTCAAATTAATGAAATTGTATTAATATATTTATAATTGAAGTAATTTTACTTTAAAACTAATTCCAAATTTAATTTCACAATATAAATAATTTAATCAACAATGTTGTTTTTAATTAAAATGTAGTATATTTTACTATTCATCCAAAAAAGAATCGTCTTAGAAAAATCCCCAAAATTCACCATAATATAATTTTGATATTATTATTTATAAAATTAATTTTATTTTTTGAAAATAATTATTAGAAAATTATAAAAAATTAATTTTAATTTAATTGGGCAAAACGAGACTAAACCATCTTTTAGAAAAAATTTTGCTTTTCGTAATAGATGTATTTTTTTATTTTATATTATTATTATTTTTTTATATTTAATATATAAAAATAATATTAAAATATTATTTAGTGATATTAATAACCATAAAAGTAATGTCTAGTTTATAATGGTATACAATATTATAGATCATTTTGGCTCGGGGGGGTTGTGTCTTCTACAATCTATTTGAGAGATTAAATTTTAAGAAATATATTTCATGGGTTGTTTATGCTTGGTGTTGTATATAGAATACACACTACGGGAAAAATGCGTATTTGCGAAGAGTTATTTGCGACGGGATTTATTCCCGTCGCAAATAGTCCCGTTAAAAACTTATTTGCGACGGGGGTATTTACCTGTCGCAAATAATTAGGCTTTTGCGACGGGATTGCTTTCCCCGTCGCAAATAGTTTTCCCGCGATGCGCGCCAAATCGCGGGAAAACTATTTGTGACGGGAATATTTTCCTGTCGCAAATAACCGGCGGCGGTAAAAGGTATTTGCGACGGGAATATTCCCCCGTCGCAAATAGTATGTCGGCAGGTGGTTATTTGCGACGGGACCCGTCGCAAATAACTATTTAACCGTTGACCGTAATAAATGTTGGCTAAGGTATTTGCGATGGGTACCGTCGCAAATAACACTATTTGCGACGGGAATCCCGTCGCAAATGGACCCGTCGCAAATAATCTAACCTATAAATACCCCCATCCGTTTTTTTCAAATCATTCTCATTCTCTATCTTCTCCTGCTCTCAAACTTGCGTTTCTAAAGTTGAGTTTTTCTTCAGTTTAATTTTTTTCTCCGGAGCTGATATTAAAGTTTTGAAGAACGATCAGAGCAGATCAATTTTCAAGGTATTTATGTTAAATTTAATGTACTATTTATTTTTAATTTTTTATTAGTTTCAATTATTCTTAATTAGTTGTAATTTAATTATGTTTATATTGTTTTATTGCTTAATAAATTTAAATTATTAGTATTGTTCATAGTTAATGGTAATTAGGAATAATTAGTAATAATTTTTAATAATTAAGAATAAATATTAATAATTAGTAATAAATACCAATAATTAGGGATAATAACATTATTACATTATTAGTCTATTTTATTATTAATATTAAAATAATATAATTTTTTATATATATACAGTTCTCTTTTCATCTGTGTGTTTGCTGTCTTCACATGTATTATTTGTATGTGGAGATAGAAAACACACAGATGAAAGGAGAACTGTATATAAATTAGAAAATTATATTATTTTAATATTAATAATAAAATATACTAATAATGTTATTATTTGTAATTATTGGTAATTCTTCCTAATTATTAGTAATTATTCATTTAATTACTAATAATTAGGAACAATTACCAATAATTATCAATAATTAGGAATAATTATTAATAATTACCAATAATTAGTAATAATTACTTATAATTAGTAATAATTACCAATAAATAGTAATAATTACCAATAAAAAGTAATAATTACCAATAATTAGTAATAATTACCAATAATTACCAATAATTAGTAATAATTAGTATTAATTACCAATAATTAGTATTAATTACCAATAATTAGTAATAATTACCAATAATTAGTAATAATTACCAATAATTAGTAATAATTACCAATAATTAGTAATAATTACCAATAATTAGTAATAATTACTAATAATTAGTAATAATTACCGGTAAATAGTAATAAATAGTAATAATTAGTAATAATTACCGGTAAATAGTAATAAATAGTAATAATTAGTAATAATTACCGATAAATAGTAATAAATAGTAATAATTATTATTTTAGAATCTTATACTGTTACTTTATCCACACCGTAGAAAAATATAATCCTCATAATTTGAATTTGGTCTTAGTAGTCTAGGGTTTGATATTTGAAAATTATTTTGTAGAAATCCCACATAGTTAAGAGTTACTAAAATATTATCTTAATAATAGTGAAATGTAACTAAATATTCATATGGAATAACACATTAAATGGTTTCTACATAGGAATAAATTAGTGGAATTAGGAGAAATATTTTTGGTATAAATCAAAAATAATTATAGAGAGTGATATAGCTCATTGATCATATGAAAGAGAGTTATCAATAGAATTTTAAGGATATAAAAACCATAAATATGAAATGATTTAAAATTACATTTGATCCATAGTATTTGAAGGTAATATGAAAACATTTTTGTTTTAAGATTTTTTTTATAAAGATAATGAATTATTTTTCTATCAATGAATATAAGTTAATATACATACTGGATACATTTCAAATTCATAAGAATAATTTAAACAGTTGGTTGATATTTGATCAATTTAAATTTCATATCTTTCTCAAAGAATTGAATATCCACAAATTTTATTGTATGCTTGAATCACTAAAAGAAACTTTTAGTGGATTTTAATATCCACAAATGAGTGAAAATTAATTTTTTTTGTATTTAAATATTTTCTAAAAGCAATATGGTTATCCCATGTTATCCAATATAATACATTAATTTATAAACCACAAAAGTAACACCACTATTTCCTCATTAGTATTTATTTATCCAATAAGTTATCTTACAAGAAAGAAATATTAACATGGATATCACATATGTATATGGTAGGTTCTAAATTCTTATCTTCCTTTAGTCAGGGGTTCGAGACCCACATCCCAACCAGAAATTATGGTTTGTCACCCAACATTTGGGTTCCATTTTTTATAAAACTATATTAATTTAATTTTTATAAAATTTCCAAAACATTTTTTGAAAATCATTGAAATAAAATTAATAGTTTAAAACATTTCAATTAGGCTTTCAATGAAACTTATTTTTTTCTCCAAAAATTCTTATAATCTTATTTGAATATTATTAAACAATCATTAATGATAATATACATCTGAAGCATTATCAAGAAAATTAATCTTAAGTGTATAAAATTTAAATTAATTATTCCTCATATAACTTTTCCAACAAAACATATAATTTCTATTAATTTATCCCAAAATATACTTGATAATTGTAAATTCCCACCACATAAAATATAAAAAAGGGGTGTTTAAGAATTTGAACTTATGATTAATATTAAACTCATAAACCATGATTGTTTCAATAACTTTTAAGTAAATTAAGACATATATGATTCCATGATTTTATGAAAACCTCATATGATTCATGATTATAATAAAATAAACACCATTGGTAAAAATACTTCCACACTATAACTATTGAATACCGATATATAAATACTTCTACCATTATATTTAAAAATGGGTTCCTCCTTGGCCTTGGTTTTAAAATTTATAAGAGGTAATTGACTCTGATAATACTCAGGTTCTCCGCATTTAATACAATGAACTATAAATGGATCCCTATGATGGGATTTTTTCCTTCCATCTTACTCTTACTGTTTCCTATCAAATTCATTACATTATGCCCATATTTTCTAAAGAAAAAACATTTTACAATTCCTTGGAGACACATTTATTCATTCTAAGACACATCAGGTTTAACAATGGTAATTTATTTTCGTCATCTATTTTAATCCTTCATAATTTTTTGTAATGAAAATGTTAATTATCCTAAGCATATCCCTTGGGAGTCTCAATACAAGTGTACCGTAAGGCCCACTTTTATACAGTAAGTGATGATAAGGTGAATCCCAATGAAAAAATTTCATATTTATTACAACTCATTCCTTCAGTTCAGAAACCACATCCACTTGTAGTATTTGGAAAAAGATGTATTTTAAGGGAAACCACATAATGTTAACTTTACGAAATCATTAGGATGTTCTTATTACTTATCATCAAATACTATCATCATGTTATATTCCATTATGTTTATTTCTTCTTAATCTAGATCCTAAGGATTATAATAAAAAACCCTACGATACCAACATTATTGACCCCGAACCTAATGACCTATATCTAGTGTCTATATTATTACATTGGAATACAATACAAGGAATCACATCCAAATGCACTGAATAGTTTTGTAGTCTTGTTAAAATAATTATATACATATTACTATATTACATTTTAAATCACCAATTACAATTTTTTTAGAATAACATTATTCCCTCTAGCATATCATTTCATATTAATAACAGTACACATCATAGATTCTTTCAAAAATTAAAAAAAAAGGATAAGATTAAATTCCCAATAAGTGTTAAGTACAATGGAATCTATCATGAATCAATAATCACAATCCATAGAATAAGTTAAATAACATAACAATCATTCCATTTAAACAAAATTACTCTCATGATAAGATAAAAAATAATCCATAAGGAAAGGTAAATAGCTGGAAAAATTCCATTTCATCAATAAAATTAAAATGGAATTGATCCAAAGATAATATCATTATAAAAATTTCCTAGTTAACAATAAAATAAATCTTAATTAATGAAATTATTAGTTATATGGAACCATGAATCAAGAATGTGATATCTCTACCATTAATATATATCTTTAGGATAGTTCAAAACTGATAGGTGGAAACACATTTAACAATGTCTATAAAATTAATATATCTCATGAGACTTGTTGGTACATCAAAGGTCTATCTTCAACTAGGCCCCACACATGATTAAATTTCCCAAGAAATCATCCAATACTAAATAAGGAATTTAATTCATGAACAATGTTCTTTATCATCAAACATCTGAATTGATTATGCAACAATGATTTATCAATATCTCCACCAGAAAGTGAATAATTCTTGCAATGTTAATGACTACAAAAATGAATAAATGAAGTGGATTTCAATATTTTCCACGGTCAAAATAATTATAAACCATAAACAAAAATAATGAGGATGGTATCAAAAAAATAATCCTAGTAGAGTTATAATAAAGGATTGTATTCATTAATTAATTGAAATACCATAAAAAGATAATTAAAAAATTCAGAAGAAAAATATCCTCTTCATTTTAAAAAAACATTATAAAAATAAATTTTTTGAATTTTTTTAAATTAATTTTATTTGAAAATAATATATGAAAATTGTAAATGAATATTTAAAACATTTTAATGGTAATGAAGGATATAAATTCTGTTTATGTTGTATAGATTAAACTAAATATTCCATTCACATTTTCATTTAAATCCAAACTAGCATTTTTTTAAACAACAAGATGATTCCTTTCAATACATTTTTTAAAAGGTAAAAGTGGGTAATGATTTATTTAATAAATCATTTATAAAATATTAAAAACATTTTTGAAAATATATTTCTGAATACATAATTTTGGAAGAAAACGAATTCTCGACTGAAGAGAGAAATGAAATTTTATTTTATTAAAAACATTTTTTCAATTACTTTAAGTATCAGATAGTAGGAAAACGTTAATATTACTTGATAATATTCTAAATAACCTTCTATGGAGAAAATAATATGTTTTTATTATAAAATTAACAAATAATTTCCTCCAATAAAATTTCACGAACAAAAAATATCAATGAGAATGAGATTGTGAAATAAATCATAACAATGATCATAACATGGAATTGAGAAATTTTCAATGAATTAATTATTTTTATCAAAACTAATTTCAATTAAAAATATGTGGAAATAAAGATTAATATAATTAATATTAATTACACACATAATCATATAATATCAAAGATAAGGAAGAAGTAATATAACACAATGAAAAAAATTGACTTATGAAATTCATTACGACTTGGAATATCTTATGTTAAATCCATTTGAGTGATAAATAAAAAATGAAACCTAAAATAACATTAATTATTAATTAATCATGATATTAAATATCAAAGAGGAATTATATATAACATATAAAAGATATTAGGTGCATCACATTACAATATGGATCTACTAATATAAATTTAGATGAAGTCCTTTGCAATGATCATATTATTTATGTGGGGATTAATAAATTATTTTATTATGTGTATCAAATAAAAAATCACATAATACTAGTGTAAATAAAACATAATATTATCAATTTTAAATAAAAACATAATCTTTTCATTACATAATCAATTAAGTATACGTTTAACCCAATGAATGTAAGTTAAGATAATAAATTACATACCTCACGCTTCCTTTGGGTTGAACATGATTTATTATCATTTATAACATATTTAAGAAAGTAACTATTTTATAACACAACCATATTCATATTTATAAAATCATATAAGATCCTTTTATAACATTTTATCTCCAATTAATTAATAATAATTCATTGTTTTCATTGTTTTTTGTGTTAATTGCCTGGTTTTCTCATTCATGCTCTGATATGAAATTTACGGTTCGTGTGTATATTATATAGAGAAATAATTAAAATAATAGTAATAATGACATAATTATAATATTTATAAATCAATTATACTTTTAATACCAAAAATTAAATATGGGTTTGACAAATAAAGTATATTATCATCATAGAGATAGTAGGCCGTAGGTATGAATGAGTAGCGTTTCCATTTTTCAATGATCATTATGGAAAAGAGATAAGTAACTGATTAAATTTATTGAATTATAATAATATAAAAAATATCATGTTAATTCCCTAAATATATGCATATATATTATCCATGTTTTTTGGGGATTAAAATAGAGTCAAATCACCTCATGAAAGCAGTAGTCAACACATACATGAATGATGTTGTCATCTTTCAGTGAGTGAAAATTTAAGGGAAAAAATAGATATTAAAATTTAATAATGATAAATGTGTCATTAATATTATAATAATTTCTTATATATAACATATAATCATTAATGTTATCCTTATCACATTCCAGGTAAAGAATTATTAAAAGATGAATCATATCCCTACATGAGGAGGTAGTCTGTCAAAGACACAAGCGACATTATTGTTTCCCCATGTAATGTAAATTAGAAATGTATATATAATAAAATGAATCCATAGGTATAATTATTTTATAAATATCATATACATAATTTATATACATTATCATACCCAACTGTGAGAGTTGTTAATGTAAGAATGAAAAACAACTGTTTTTGAGGAGATAATTGGTTATACACATAAATGATGATCCGTTGTCCCATATTTTGGATGTGAGGTTGGTTTTATGCCACTAAAATAAAATAAAAAAAATTATATGGAATATACTGATATTATTATACCAGAATTTTGTAATAATAATTTACGTTGGTGGAGAAAGAAATAAAATAAAATTGTTCCTTGAGGAACGTAACTTCTTTTTCGGGTAACCTCGATAATTCTTCACCAAAATCATTCCTAGTATTTATTAATGCCGAAAACAAGGAATCTTGGATTATATGAGGTAATTTAGTAATTTATTTGGTCATTTATGGTCTGAACCATATTTTTTGGATTATGAGAAGAGTAGAGAAGAGGGGTGGCCTTTTATAAGCGAGGTGAGTGGCACACTAGTAATTTTTGTAAATAAAAAGGTGGGATAAAGTTTTTTACATAATTAAAGGGTATAAAAAGAATTTTTATTGATAATTAGATACTATAAAGTCTAAATATTTCTATAAAATAAATTTTAGACAATTTTTAGGTCATTTTAACTATTATATTTTTTATTAATTCTCCAGTAAATCTATTTTTACCTTAACTGTTGTAAATAATTTACACTGTTTTCAATATTCATTTTGGTGAAAAATTAAGTAAAAATTATTAGAAATTATAAAGTATGATGAATCATAACATGGAATACATTTTTCTATTTCCCATTCATATAATTATGTAAAATTAATTTAATGATAATCCCACATACATAATGAGAAAACATGTTCTCAAAGAGAAAATGCTCAAAAGTTTAAAATGTTTTTATATGAAAATTTAATATAAAATTGATTCAAATTAATGAAATTGTATTAATATATTTATTATTGAACTAATTTTACTTTAAAACTAATTCAAAATTTAATTTCACATTATAAATAATTTAATCAACAATGTTGTTTTTAATTAAAATGCAGTATATTTTACTATTCATCTAAAAATGAATCGTCTTAGAAAAATCCCCAAAATTCACCATAATATAATTTTGATATTATTATTTATAAAATTAATTTTATTTTTGAAAATAATTATTAGAAAATTAGAAAAAATTAATTTTAATTTAATTGGGCAAAACGAGACTAAACCGTCTTTTAGAAAAAATATTTCTTTTCGTAACATATGTATTTTTTTATTTTAAATTATTATTATTTTTTTATATTTAATATAAAAAAATATTAAAATATTATTTAGTGATATTAATAACCATAAAAGTAATGTCTAGTTTATAATGGTATACAATATTATAGATCATTTTGGCTCGGGGGGGTTGTGTCTTCTGCAATCTATTTGAGAGATTAAATTTTAAGAAATATATTTCATGGGTTGTTTATGCTTGGTGTTTTATATAGAATACACTATTGAAGTAAGTTTTATTATTTTAGAATCTTAGACTGTTACTTTATCCACACCGTAGAAAAATATAATCCTCATAATTTGAATTTGGTCTTAGTAATCTAGGGTTTGATATTTGAAAATTATTTTGTGGAAAACCCACATAGTTAAAGAGTTACTAAAATATTATCTTAATAATAGTGAAAGGTAACTAAATATTCATATGGAATAACACATTACATGGTTTCAACATAGGAAGAAATTAGTGGAATTAAGAGAAATATTTTTGGTATAAAATCAAAAATAATTATAGAGAGTGATACTGCTCATTTATCATATGAAAGAGAGTTATCAATAGAATTTTAAGGATATAAAAACCATAAATATGAAATGATTTAAAATTACATTTGACCCATAGGATTTGAAGGATATATGAAAACATTTTTGTTTTAAGATATTTTTTTTATAAAGATGATGAATTATTTTTCTATCAATGAATATAAGTTAATATACATACTTTATACATTTCAAATTCATAAGAATAATTTCAACAGTTGGTTGTTCTTTGATCAATTTAAATTTCATATCTTGCTCAATGAATTGAATATCCACAAATTTGTTTTTATGCTTGAATCACTAGAAGAAACGTTTAGTGGATTTTAATATCCATAAATGAGTGAAAATTAATTTTTTTGTATTTAAATATTTTCTAAAAGCAATATGGTAATCCCATGTTATCCAATATAATACATTAATCTATAAACCACAAAAGTAACACCACTATTTCCTCATTAGTATTTATTTATCCAATTAGTTAACTTACAAGAATAAAATATTAACATGGATATCACATAGGTTTATGGTAGGTTCTAAATCCTTATCATCCTTTAGTCAGGGGTTCGAGACCCACATCCCAACCAGAAATTATGGGTTGTCACCCATTATTTGGGTTCCATTTTTTATAAAACTATATTAATTAAATTTTTATAAAATTTCCAAAATATTTTTTGAAAATATTTGAAATAAAATTGATAGTTTAAAACATTTCAATTAGGCTTTTCAATGAAACTTATATTTTCTCCAAAAATTCTTATAATCTTATTTGAATATTATTAAACAATCATTAATGATAATATCCATCTAAAGCATTATCAAGAACATTAATCTTAAGTGTATAAAATGTAAATTAATTATTCCTCATATAACTGCTCCAACAAAACATATACTTTCTATTAATTTATCCCAAAATTTACTTGATAATTGTAAATTCCCACCACATAAAACATAAAAAGGGGTGTTTAAGAATTTGAACTTATGATTAATATTAAACTCATAAACCATGATTGTGTCATTAACTTTTATGTAAATTAAGATATATATGATTCCTTGATTTTATGAAAACCTCATATGATTCATGATTATAATAAAATAAAAACCATTGGTAAAAATACTTCCACAATTTAACTATTGAATACCGATATATAAATACTTCTACCATTATATTTAAAAATGGGTTCCTCCATGGCCTTGGTTTTAAAAATTATAAGAGTTAATTGACTCTAATAATACTCAGGTTCTCCGCATTTATTACAATGAACTATAAATGGATCCCTATGATGGGATTTTTTCCTTCCATCTTACTCTTACTGTTTCCTATCAAAATCATTACATTATGCCCATATTTTCTACACACAAAACATTTTACAATTCCTTGAAGACACATTTATTCATTCTAAGACACATCAGGTTTAACAATGGTAATTTATTTTCATCATCTATTTTAATCCTTCATTATTGTTTGTAATGAAAATGTTAATTATTCTAAGCTTATTCCTTGGGAGTCTCAATACAAGTGTACCGTAAGGCCCACTTTCAAACAGTAGGAGATGATAAGGTGAATCCCAATGAAAAAATTTCATATTTATTGAAACTCATTCCTTCAGTTCAAAAACCACATCCACTTGTAGTATTTGGAAAACGATGTATTTTAAGGGAAACCACATATTGTTAACTTTATGAAATCATTAGGATGTTCTTATAACTTATCATCAAATACTATCATCAAGTTATATTCCATTATGTTTATTTTTTCTTAATCTAGATCCTAAGGATTATTATAAAAAACCCTACGATACCAACATTATTGACCCCGAACCTAATGACCTATATCTAGTGTCTACATTATTACATCGGAATACGATACAAGGAATCACATCCAAATGCACTGAATAGTTTTGTAGTCTTGTTAAAATAATTATATACATATTACTATATTTCATTTTTAATCACCAATTACAATTTTTTTAGAATAACATTATTCCCTCTAGCATATCATTTCATATTAATAACAGTACACATCATGGATTCTTGCAAAAATTAAAAAACAGATAAGATTAAATTCCCAATAAGTGTTAAGTACAATGGAATCTATCATGAATCAATAATCATAATCCATATACTAAGTTAAATAACATAACAATCATTCCATTTAAACAACATTAATATCATGATAGGATAAAAAATAATCCATAAGGAAAGGTTAATAGCTGGAAAAATTCCATTTCATCAATAATATTAGAATGGAATTGATCCAAAGATAATATCATTATAAAAATTTCCTACTTAATAATAAAATAATTCTTAATTAATGAAATTATTAGTTATCTTGAACCATGAATCAAGAATGTGATATCTCTACCGTTAATATATATCTTTAGGATAGTTCAAAACTGATAGGTGGAAACCCATTTAACAATGTCTAGAAAATTAATATATCTCATGAGACTTGTTGATACATCAAAGGTATATCTTCAACTAGGCCCCGCACATGATTAAATTTCCCTAGAAATCATCTAATACTAAATAAGGAATTTAATTCATGAACAATGTTCTTTATCATCAAACATCTGAATTGATTATGCAACAATGATTTATCAATATTTCCACCAGAAAGTGAATGATTCTTGCAATGTTAATGACTACAAAAATGAATAAATGAAGTGGATTTCAATATTTTCCACGGTCAAAATAATTATAAACCATAAACAAAAATAATGAGGTTGGTATCAAAAAAATATTCCTATTAGAGTTATAAAAAAGGATTGTTTTCAATAATTAATAGAAATACCATAAAAAGATAATTAAAAAAATTCAGAAGAAAAATATCCTCTTCTTTTTAAAAAAACATTATAAAAACAAATGTTTTGAATTTTTTAAAATTAATTTTATTTGAAAATAATATATGAAAATTGTGAATGAATATTTAAAACATTTTAATGGTAATGATGGATATAAATTCTGTTTATGTTGTATAGATTAAACTAAATATTCCATTCACATTTTCATTTAAATACAAACTAGCATTTTTTTAAACAAAAAGATGATTCCATTCAATACATTTGTTAAAAGGTAAAAATGGGTAATGATTTATTTAATAAATCATTTATAAAATATTAAAAACATTTTTGAAAATATATTTCTGAATACATGATTTTGGAAGAAAACGAATTCTCGACTAAAGAGAGAAATGAAATTTTATTTTATTAAAAACATTTTTTCAATTATTTTAAGTATCAGAGAGTGGGACAACGTTAATATTACTTGATAATATTCTAAATAACCTTATATGGAGAAAATAATATGTTTTTACTATAAAATTAACAAATAATTTCCTCCAATAAATTTTCACGAACAAAAAATATCAATGAGAATGAGATTGTGAAATAAATCATAACAATGATCATAACATGGAGTTGAGAAATTTACAATGAATTAATTTTTTTTATCAAAACTAATTTCAATTATAAATAATTGGAAAAAAAGATTAATATAATTAATATTAATTACACACATAATCATATAATATCAAAGATAAGGAAGAAGTAATATAACACAATGAAAAAAATTTACTTATGAAATTCATTACGACTTGGAATATCTTATGTCAAATCCACATGGATAAAATTAGGAAATAATCATGATATTACATGTCAATAGGAAATTATATAAACTATATATTTGAAATTAGGTTCATATCATTATAAAATTATTTGATGAAGAGAAATTGAGAAGAATCCCCTTAAAAGATCATATCAATTAAATAGGGATTAATAAATGAACTGATTATGTTTATAAAATTTTAATAAAAAAACAAGTATAAATACATATTAAATAATAAAAGGCCATTACACACATAATCCTAGAATTACCTAATCAGTGAAGTGTAACTTTCACCCAATTAATGGAAATTGAGTAGTGAAATCCCTTACCTCTCACTTCCTTTTGACAGAATGTGCTCAAACCACCTATATAATGGATTTCTTCATGTTATTATTTTATAAAATAATAATAATCATATTTATAAAATCTTGTATTATTTTTTATAACATATTATCATACATTCATTGAAAATAATTCATTATTTTCATTTTTTGGGTGTTAATTTTGTTGTTTTCACATTCAAGCTTTTTCATCAATTTTATAGGTCTCGTGCATATTATAAAGTTTCCTGATCTCCAAAATAATTATAATTATATAATTATAATATTTATAATAAATTTAATTTTTAAATTTCAATCATGAAATATGGTTTTGAGGAATCAAGTATGTTATGAGAATGGAGATAGAAGATCCTATGTACGCATATGTAACATTTTTTTTTAAACGATCAATATGGAAATGAGGTATGCAATATTTAATGTATATATATTATTAAAATATATTAAATACCATAGTAATTATTTTAATGTATACACAAACACACACACACACACACACACACACACACATATATATATATATATATATATATTCCATGTGGTGTGGTGATGAATATAGAGTAACACAGTTTCATGAAGGTGGTAGTCCACACATACACGAACAACTTTGTCATCTTTTAGTGACTGAAAATATAGGAATGAAAATTAAATATTATATTTTAATAATTTTTAAAATTACATTAATATAATAATTATTTAATTTCTATTAAATATAATAATTAAAATTTCTATTATCACCTTCCATTTATAGTGTTAGTGAACGAGGAATCACTTCGCTTCATGAGACGGTAGCCCACTGTAGACACGATCGACGTTATCATATCATCAACGAAATAGAATATAGAAAATTTATATATTATATAATTACTCAAGGGGTAAAATTATATTTTAAATATCATGTTTGTAATTTAGATAAATCATCATACACAATGGTGATAGTTGGTAAGGGAAAAGAGAATTTTCTTGGTTCTTTTTGTGATTGTCAGTTGTACACACGAATGATAATTTTGTAAACGTTTAAATGGAAGTGGGGATGGTTATAGGTCGTGTACATAACATAATGAAATATAAGTATATTAATGACAAAAATGTTATTATTTAATCATTATTTAATAATAATTTATCTTGGTGGTGGTATAAATTAAATAAAAAATGCCGGTTTAAGAATGTTACTTCTTCTTTGAGTAACCTCTATATGTTTTCTCCAAAATCCTTCTTTGGATGGATCTTTATAAAATAATTCTTCAAGTATTAGTGGAGGGAAGTTATAAAGTGATTTATATAGGTATTTTCTGAACTATAATGTTTGGAATGTGTGAAGAGGATAAGAGATTGTTGGCCTTTTATAAGTGTGGTGTGTGTCCCACATGTAATTCTTTAAAGGAAAAAGTTTTGCCCAGATTTTTTACATGACATAAGGATTTGTATTGGATTATTTTCAAGTCATAGACATGATATGGTTTAAATAAGGGCATAAAATATATTCTATACTGAAGTCCCCAATCAGGATCTAAGTATCACTGAGAGGGGGAGGGGGTGAATCAGTGTTGTCTTTTTCATTTCATGTTTCTTTCAATTTGAAACAACCTTCGCTTCCTATTAAAGACTTTATTATCTGATAAACACACAAAACCACATGAACACATGATTTACATGGTTCACTACTCAAAAAGAGTATCTACGTCCTTGGTATAGTATAGAAATAATCCAGTACCACACAATCCACAAGAAAAAAATCCTTTGACGTGGAATACAATGAGTAGTTTAAACCCTTACACTAGTGTAACACTTGGAACAAAATCTGCAAGTTTGTATGGACGCTCTTAGAACAAATAGGGATTTAAAGTATTTCAGTGCTTCTTCACAATTGAACAGATGTATTCTCTAAAGTAAAAATCTTCACTTTCTTACCCAGAAGCGGGAATGAACTATCTTACGCACAACCAAATATGTGTGAAGACCATAATTTTTATTGTGCCAATTTAGGGTACCTTGCGGTAAATTCAAATGGATTGTATATAAAAATTCCCTTTTGTCATGAAAACCATTTTCCGAAAAACATCCTTTTTCTTTGAAACTTTCTACTTTTCGCACAACATCCCACTTGTTCATGCACCATTCCTCTTTTCATGAAAACCACTTTCTTTTTGTGCAACACACTTAGCATATAATTTTACACCTTTCAGAGCTCAAGATTCCTCAATTTTTTGAGCCAAACACAATTAGAGTGGGTCACCTCGTATTTATATGCATTTTTATCCCCACATGAAAATTACTAATCCGCACTTAAAACCCTCTTCGTGCGCGTAAAAACTCTTTCAAACAACATCATATTTCATGAAGTGATCCAATTTTTTGTGCACCTCATTCCTTTTCCAATTTTTAATCTTCTGGTCTCAAAACACCCCTTGTGTGAAAAACTTCATTCCTCTCTTTCATGAACCATGCCAATATTTTGTGCACCACATTATTTTTTGTCCACCCCGCTAATATTTTGTGCACCACTTTATTTTTCACGCAGCCCACTAATATTTCACACACAACATTATTTTTCACGCACCCTGCTTATATTTCATGCACCATGTTATTTGTGTCGCCTCCACATTATCCTTTCCTTTTTCATTTCTCTTTTCACTTATTCCCATAACCATTATTCATCTTTCATCACAAACTTCACTCTCATGATATATTTCCTTTGATACACCAGATTTAGAATTGTCAGAGTTACAATGGATAGTACTGAAACTTCCTTATCTTCCAGCAACATCATTCCTTCCAATGAAAACTGTATATGACTGACATCATTATTTCTACTCCTTTCCTTCATAATTCTTGCATCAGAAGTTCTCTTAACTTATGATATTGGTGAAATACATATCAATAAATCATTTTCTGGTTTTCAAATCCTTTACAAAGTGAATTGATTTATCATATCTGACAATAAAAAAACACTCTGTAACTGCAAACTCTTCTTACTTTCTTATCATTCCAACTTGGTCCCACCATATACAAGTTTTTCGATCATTTTAACTATTATATTTATAGTTTATCCCCTGGTAAATCCTTTTTTATGTAAACGTCAATAAATAATTTTTAATGATTTCACGATTTATTTTGAAAAAAATTACACTGAACATATTATTTAATATGAGATATTATGATTCCAAATATTGAACCCATTTTTCTAAATTAAATTCACATATGTGTATGAATTAAATGTAATGTTAATCCCATAGACGTGATGAGAAAATGGGTTTCTGAAGACATTGGTTCAAAAACATATAATGTATTTATATCAAACATTAATATGTACATAATTCAAATTACATAATTTGGAATAATATATATATATATATATAATTTATATAATTATAATTTAAAACTTTTTAAAAAAAATTATATAATGTTATAAAAACTTTTCAAGAAACAATAGTCTTCAATTAAAATAATGTATTTTCACTTTTCATTGAAAAATTAAAATATTCATAAAAAATAAAAAAAATCCCCATAAGATAATTTTGATATTATGATTTAAAAAATGGTTTTTCAAATAAAATTTAAAAAAATAGTAAAAATTAATTTTAAATTATGTATACATTGAGTGAATAATCTATTTTTAGAGAACATACAGTTTTAGAAATTATTAATTTTTCAGATAAATGATTCTTTTAACAACCCGAAATTTTGAATAATTTTTTGTTTCCTAACTTTTTGTGTCATTTTATTTTAAACTCCACAAAACTATTTAATTTAATAAAATGAGTATAATTAAAATAAGACCGTTGGGTTTCGACTGTTATATGAACGTTGGTCAAGAAGACTTTTGGAAACTAGATGTTGCGATTATTGTCTATAAATACATGTGATATTGATTAATTAATATAGAAAGAATATTTGATGGACCCATCCAGCAGTCTCAGGCTGATTGAAGCCCTTCTAATGGAACTCAGGATGGAGGTAGCACCTTTGGGCTTTGCTCTGGACCAAACCCATTCTGAATATCATCATGTGAAGTTGGAACGAAATCTCCTTCGTGAGAAGTTCAAGATTATAGAAATCACTACTCGGGCAATGTTGGCCGAGCCGACCCAAGATTCTATCACCCTGGAACACCTTACTCTTAGTTCCTATGCTGGTGTTATAAGGGGTGATGTGACGAGACTATAACTGCCTTGTGTAATCCTTTGATTTAAATAAAAATTGTGATTTCTTCTTATGGTGAAGTTTGGGGATTTTCATATGTCCGGATAAATATAGTATGCATATTATTGATGAATTTTATAGAAAGTATATTTTAAAAATATTTATGTAAACCGTAAATAATTAATAATGTGTAATGATTTTTAAAAAATGGTCTTCTACAGTTATGCTCAGTAAAAAATTTAGAGTCTAATAAAATCAACATATTTGTTGATTAATAGTAAATTATGAATAGTGACTTTATGCTTATGATTAGTAATGTGACCAAATGGATTAAGTAACTTCACTTAAGAAAGTATTAATATAATTTAGGAACCTTGATTAAGTAATGTGATTAAATAAAATAGGTAAATAGCTATTTCATAAATTATTGGATAAGTATTAGTTTTTTCGGGTGAATGGTGTTTTTTATTTAAAAATTAAATTAAAAATATTTACTAAATTATTTTCATAAAATGGAGTTCATTTTTGAAATCAGAGCATAGATATTTGGTTAAGGTGAATTTTTGGGATTTTTCTGAGATAGTTGAATTTTTAGTGAATAGTGTTTTTATTTAAAAATTAAATTAAAAATATTTAAAAAATTATTTTCATAATATGGAGTTAATTTTTGAAATCAGTGAATCGATATATGGTTAAGGTGAAATATTGGGAATAATCTTAGAATGTTGAATTTTCAGTGAATAGTGAAAATACAGTTTTTGAGTTTCATGTGTTTAATAACATCATTAAGGATGTAATAATTATGAAATAATT
Source organism: Viscum album (assembly GCA_963277665.1). Classification (NCBI taxonomy): domain Eukaryota; kingdom Viridiplantae; phylum Streptophyta; class Magnoliopsida; order Santalales; family Viscaceae; genus Viscum; species Viscum album. The sequence continues at coordinate 376,769,503 of OY728127.1, read as the reverse complement.
TTGTTAGACTTATTAATAGTAATATAAGTTATGAGGTGTCCCAAGTGGCCAATAACATGTGAAAATACCATGGGAAAACTCATGGTTTTGCCAATAGCACTGATGAGGTGTCCCTTGGCAATTAATACCTTTTCCCCTAACTTCTCCTATAAATACCAAGACTTTCCATCTTTCAATTCACTCCCAACTCCCCCTCAACGAATCTCTTGTCTCATTACCTCCAAAAGAGTCCTCAAAAGGTTCCCCCAAGGCATCAAGGTCCCGACCTTCATTTTTTAAGAGTTACATTTTAAGGTAAGGGATCCTACCTCTCTCTTTCTTTTCAAGTACTCTCTTTAATGTCGTTTATTTTATGCTCCATGTTCTTGTGTTGGATTATGTTATTTTATATTCCCCTTACTATAATTTATATTTTCATATGATGAGATACCCTTCTTACTCTTGTCAATTCAATTTAAGAATTTTTATGTGGCACCATTAGGTTGCGGAATTTTTTATAAGGGATTCTTTCACCCTTCCCATTTTCAATGTTCTATTTTCATGTCAAGTCTTCCAAGATCCTTTTTCTTATGTTGGGGTATAATATATATATCCATAATACTGTCCTTTTATGTTAATATGATGAGAGACCCTATTTTATCTCATCAATTCATTTTTTAGAAGATTTAAGTGACGCGATTAGGCTGTCGAATTTTTATAAGAGAAATCTTATTTTATTTCTTCCTTTCAAGTTTTTCATTTCATATGGTATGTCTTTCAAATTTCATTACCGTGTTCTTATATATTTTATATTCTGTCTCTCTACTGTTTTTTGGATCATTTATGAGTGGGTAACCCATGTCCCCTCTCCATTCAATGTTTTCTAAAACCCTGTAACATAGCTGTTATGCTGCAGAATTTTCATCTCAAAATGTATCTCTCTTTTTCTCAAATTATTTTATTTTATTAAGTGAATAATCAAAGCTCATTATTCTTCAGGGTTATTCACATATATATCAAAATTTTCTATTTTAATTCTGGAATTTACATACAAGAAACCCAATTTCCTTTTTCTATGGGTTTAAAATGACATAAAGATCCTGTCTTAAAAGTAGTCTTTAAAAAGTTATGATTATGAAATTAAACCCATTTCGTTTATGCTCTATGGGTTATATATGAAATGTTTGATAATTATATATGTGTATCACATGATAATAAAGAAAAATTTAAGGGTTTTCCCTGATATCACTCCAATGCATTGGGTAATGATGTAATCTCTTGGGATTACAATTTTAACGATGCCTTGGTGAATAACCATGGTAATTTTTTTAAATGAAACCTTGGGGACGAACCTTGGTGATATGTTCATGATTGTATAAGTTAAATTTTGTAGCCACATCTTCATGTTTTGAATCATGTTATTTTCATTTTGATATTCCTCATGATCTCTTTCTCAAGACTTAAAGTTATTTATCATGACATTATTGATGTATCTGAAGTTCACATCTAAAATGTTTCCCTTATTTCCCTTACTGGACATTCTGTTCACCCATTCCATTGATATATATTCACAGTTTATGAGATGCAGTAATGAACTTAAGATGAACAAATGAAGAATCCTTTTAAGTGTTTAAGAATAATTTTTTTATGTTGTCATGTATTATGTTTCTGGTTTCCAAGACACTAAACCTTAAGGATCCTAGGATTAGTATAATGTATTGAATTTTTATGTGATAAAAAGGTGGGATTTCATAGTTGGTATCAAAGGATGGTTTATTTATTAGTGGAAAATAGGATTTGAAAACATCACATGGTTTCTTAATGAAAATATTAAATATAGGAAAACATCCTGGTATTTTGATGAAGTATTGAGTAAGTGGTTTCCAATAAAATAAATCCATGTCTAGGAATGAACAAGTAGAGGTGCCACTGGAACAGATGTACCTACGAGTGAAAACTCTGCCAAGGTGTTTCGGACTTGACCCTGGGTATCCTGGTGCATGACAATGGGCCTTGGTGAACTCTTGGTTTGACACTCCCAGGGGATATTCTTTGGTAAATTCATAAGCTTAGTATGAACCATTATTATAGGAACAAAGATAAAATAAAATAAATATTCACATAAGAATATATGATCATGGATAACCTAGATTGGAACATGGGGGATCACAAGTTAGGATATACTTTTCTTCTACAAGTTTATCCTTCTATTCTTAAAGTTTCTTTTTCAGGATTATTGGATAAGTATTTAAGCCCCGTAATTATACTTTCTTTTCTTAGATAATAGTGGGAAATAGAATAACATTTCCCAACAACCAATGTGATAGGAAATGTGATTATTTCCCTACTAATATGACAGAGACAACGAGAGATCAAGTAGGACATATTGTGATTATTCCAAACCAACTATGAAAAATCATGATGAATAATTAGTACCTAGTTGAATGCCCAAATTCATCGAGGAAGAGGAAGATGAAGTCTCAAGGATGTTCATCTGACAAAGGTGAAAAGGGAAAGAAGACCCAATTTACTATGTGCAAAAAGTGTGTAAAGAGTCACCAAGGAAAATGTCACAAAAGAACTGGGAGATGTTTTAAGTTTGGGATGATAGGGCATAAAGTATCCAATTGCTTTAAAAAATGGATAATGTGATGAATAGAGAAAAGTTTCAATCTAATGTACCTTATACTATTCAATAGCGTAAATGTAGAGAAGTTGGACATTATCCAAGGAAATGATCTCGTGGAAGGGATGAGAAGCATGATGAGCATCAATAATCTTCAAGGACAGGGGAACAATGCATGTCCTATGTTGAGATAGATCATGATGACTGAAGTACATGTAACTTCTTTGCTATAATTGTCTATGTCTTGTTGTATTTTAGTTCGTGATCTATGTGGATATCTTTATTGTTTTCAAAGAACATCGAGTCACAACCTAAGATGGTTTTATATCATTAAGTAAAACATCTATTTTTATGTATCACATGTTGATGCTGCGAAGCTTTTCTTTTGGAAAAAAAATATTAGGGGATTAAAAGATGAATATTATTTTGGAATACATTCACTAATTTGGGAACCCTATATGATCAAGGTAAATATATTATTGCGGTATTTTCTTTGAGATGTAAATTTTGACTTATATTTTGAAGAATCAATAAATTTTAGGTGAACTTATGGTAATTTAGGTTACTTATGGAAATTATTAACCTATATTAGGGAAAATGTGATTAGTTTAGTTCCTTTTGTTATAAGATGTTAAGAGTGGTAGACGTTGTTTGAGATGAACGGTAAAGTTTATCTAGGAAGACTATGTTATCAAATCCTTATTATATTTTGGTTTTAGTCATAGTTTGTTTTATTTTGAGAAAGATTAAGGATAGTTATTTATGGAATGGTCTATGATGAACTTTGGGTAGTACTGTTGAATTTTGACGATTAAAAGTAGTTTCCTTTCCTATGGGGTTATTTATTTTTAAAGAGTTGTTTTATCATACCCTTTCTGTTTTTGGGATAATGTTTAATGTTATGACCAATAAGGGCCTATATACCCTGAGAGGGGGGTGAATTAGGGTATTGATATTCTTTTCTAAATTCTTCCTTCCCCAATGGATCTTGACCTATTTATTACAAGGGTCGCTTTGTTTTCACCTGTGTGTTTATTATGACCACTTCTTTTCTTCTTTATCTGATAATGATGCTTTGAATGCAATTCAGGGAAGCAGGTAGGCAGGCACATAGATTTTAACTTGGTTCACCCTCACTGGGTTATATCCAAGGATCATACAATGATTATTTGACGTTGTACCAAATCCACTAAGGCTCACTGCCAATAATGTTCGGGCTAGATCACTTCTATTTCTCAGCTCACTGCCTTTACAATGTTTAGGGTCATCTCAATGCTTTCCCAAGGATCACTCCCTATTTTTCTTTCACTGGCTCACTGCCGATGGAAAACATTACCTTCTTCCTCTTCCTTTTCTCCCTGCACTTGGAAGGGATCCACTCACATTTTAGAGACCCGTAGGTATCTTCATTTGTGTGAATTCATGCATCCTCAACTATTGATAGATGCTCTGTTGAAGTCCAACTTTCATCCACTGATGAATACAAATTTTCCCTTGAACACTAGGAAACTACCTTTGGAATAACCTTCGCAAAGCACCCTACTTCATGAGGCTACCAATTTCGCAAAGCTCAAACAAGCCTTCGTGAAGCTACTGCCTTTTCGTGAAGCTCTCTCGTGAAGCACCCTCGCGAATCACTCTCATGAAGTTCAATCCTTCACAATGCTTAGGTTTTCACATAGATCCTGGCTCTTCACGAAGCACACTCCTTAGAGCACATGGCCTTGCGAAGCGCACTTCCTTTCACGGAGCCAGATTAACCACCGTGAAGCACCTCTCTTTCACGAAAAACACTACCTTCGTGAACTACCTTCACGAACCGAGAGAAAAATATTTTCCTCTGAAAACTCTATAGTTCTCTCGAGGGGATTGACCTCTATTTATAGGAGAGTCCCCCGACCATCAATCCTTCTACACGATGACAACGCCACGTCATCACAAATCACGATGCTCCAGAGTTTCTGCCGAAATTCTCTCAAACTCATGAAGCACCATGACAATTTTCTGATCGCGGAGCTTAACGTAATCACGGAGCATCACCAACAATCCCTTCACACCTTCGGCACAAAGATCCCTTGCAAAGCCCTTCACCACCGCGATGCACTTTAACCTCTGCCATTTTTGAAGCTTGGCGTAAACATGAAGAACACCATCAACATTCTTCTTTTCTTCTCAAAATCTAATCAATGAAGCCTCTCTTAGCTAAATTCATGCCTTTTCCATATTAAAATATGATCTTTATGGACATCCACTTTTCAGGATGCTCACCAACCTCCAAATTTTGGAACCCAAAAATTTGGAAAACACTGGAAAATGGCGCCACCTTGTACTTCTCTTTTGTACCACCACCATACTATTCATTCCTTTGTCATGGTTATTTTTCAACATTGATTTTCAACAATATCTCTGGAACTTGACAATTCATCTTGGAAACATGCTTTGTCAACAAAGACAATCAACCCTAAAATACTTCAATGTTACCATGAGGGTTTTTTTCCTAACATTTAAAGATATAATAAATATATATTTAATATTTTGTGGATTATGTGATTCTCTAGAAGAGGATTCTTGTGCTTTTGATGAGACCATGTCTTTTTGAATACTCATTATTTGGAGAAAAAATTGGTCTTAGTGGAAACTTATTAAGGGATGACACTAATTGAAGGTAATTATATTTCCTTATGTTTTTATTCTATGTAGTAAATGAATCCCTCAAAATTATGAAGAGGAACATAAAACAAAAACGTTTTTGGTTTACGTTTCCTACTGGGTAATCAAAGACTGCTTAACACATCTTATGTTTAGGATCTTCTTGTGGTTTATTCTCTCTTAATCATTTTTTCTATCACTCTCCATCGGAACATAACCCTTTGTTTTCTCTTCCATATCCATGTTTTCCTACATGGAATCCTTGGATGGGTTAACTCGGGTGACCTTTGTAATACCATTTCTTTCTTTTAAAGTATTAGTTTTACTAACTCTTTTTCCGATGTTGGACTTTCAACGAAATTTCCAAGCCCAATTTCAAAATTGGGAGGATGCGTTTTCTTAAGGGGTAATATTGTAACAAACCGAATTTTTGAATAATTTTTTGTTTCCTAACTTTGTGTATTATTTTATTTTATACTCAATAAAATTATTTCATTTAATAAAATGAGCATAATTAAAATAAGACTATTGGTTTTCGACTATTTTATGGCCGTTGGTCAATAAGACCGTTGGAAAATAGAAGTTGCGATTATTATCTATAAATACAAGTGATCTTGATTAATTAATATATAAAGAAGATTTGATGGCCCCATCCAGTAGTCTCTGGCCAATCGAATCCCATCTGACGAAACTCAGGAAGGAGGTATTAACTTTGGATTTTCTCTGGACCAAACCCAAGATGAACTTCATCGTGTGAACCTAGAACGAAATCTCCTTTGTGAGAGGTTCAAGGTGATAGAAATCACTACTCAGGAAATGTTGGCTGAGCCACCCAAAGATTCTATCACCCTAGCACACATTACTCTTAGGTCCTATGCTGGTGTTATTAGGGGTTATGTAACGAGACCGTAACTGCCTTGTGTAATCCTTTGATTGAAATAAAAATTGTAATTTCTTCTTATGGTGAAGTTTGTGAATTTTCAAATGTACTGATAAATATAGTATTCATATTATTGATGAATGTTAGAAAAAGGACATCTTAAAAATATTTATGTAAACCTTAAATAATTAATAATGTGTAATGATTTTCAAAAAATGGTCTTCTACAGTTATGTTCAGTAATAAATTTAGAGTCTAATAAGATCAAATTAATTTTTTATGAATGGTAAATTATGAATAGTGATTTTATACTTATGATTAGTAATGTGACCAAATGGATTAAGTAACTTCACTTAAGAAAGTATTAATATAATTTATGTACCTTGATTAACTAATGTGATTCAATAAAATAGGTAAATAACTATTTCAGAAATTACTGATTAAGTATTAGTTTTTTTGGTTGAATAGTGTATTTAATTTAAAAATAAAATTAAAAATATTTACAAAATTATTCTCATAAAATGGAATTGATTTTTGAAATTAGAGCATCGATATTTGGTTTTGGTGAATTTTTGGGATTTTTCTGAACCAATTAAATTTTCAATGAATTGTGTTTTTATTTAAAACTTAAATGGAAAATATTTAGAAAATTATTTTCATAAAATGGGGATCATTTTTGAAATCAAAGCATTGATATTGGGTTAAGGTTAAATTTTGGGATTTTTCTGAGCAAGTTGAATTTTCGGTGAATAGTGAAATACAGTTTTTCAGTTTCAGGTGTTTAATGACATCATTAAGGATGTAATAAGTATGCAATAATATTTGTCGAATTATGAATAGTAATATAAGGTATGATGTGTCCCAAGTGTCCAATACCATGGGAAAATACAATGGGTAATGCCATGGTTTTTCCAATACCACTGAGGAGGTGTCCCTTGGCGATTAATGCTTTGTCCCCTCACTTCTCTTATAAATACCAAGCCTTTCGCTCATTCATTTCACTCTTGACTCCACCTCAACTAATATATGGTCAAATTACCTCCCAAGGATTCCTCCCAAGGGTCCCCCTGGCCCTCAAGGTCCCGCCATTCGAGTTTTAAGAGGTACGTTTTAAGGTAAGGGATCCTACCTCTCTCTTTCTTTTCAAGTACTCTCTTTTATGTAATTTATTTTATGCTCCATTTTATTATGTTGGATGATGTTATTATATATTCACCTTAATTTAATTTGTATTTTCATATGATGAGATACCCCCTTACTCTCATCAATTCTTTATAAGAATGTTTAAGTGGCGTCGTTAGGCTGCCGAATTCTTTATAAGGGATTCATTCACCCTCCTCATGTTCAAAGTTCTATTTTCATGTCAAGTCTTCCAAGTTTCTTTTTCTTATGTTGGGGTGTGATCTATATATCCATAATAATTTCCTTTTATGTTCATATTATTAGAGACAATATTTAATCTCATCAACGCATTTTTTAGAAGTTTTAAGTGACGTCGTTAGGCTGCCGAATTTTTATAAGAGAAATCTTATTTTTGTCTTCATTTCTAGTTCTTCATTTCATATGGTATGTATTTCAAATGTCATTACCATGTTCATATATCCTTTATATTGTGTCCCTATACTGTTTTTTGGATCATTTATGAGTGGGTAACCCATGTCCTCTCCCTTTTCAATGTTTTTTAAAACCCTGTAACATAGCTGTTATACTGCAAAAATTTCGTCTCAAAATGTCTCTCTCTTTTTCTAAAATTATTTTATTTTATTAAGTGGATAATCAAAGCTATTTCTTCCTCATGGATATTTAGATATATATATAAAAAATTTCTATTTTAATTCTGGGATTTACATACAATAAAACCTCTTTTCTTTTTCCATGTGTTTAAAATGACATAAAGATCATGTCATAAAAAAAGTTGTTAAAACGTTATGATTATGAAATGAAACCCATTTCTTTTATGATATATGGGTTATATATGAAACTTTTTAAGATGATATATGTGTATCACATGATAATACAGAAAAATTTAAGGGTGCTCCATAATATTGCTCCAATTCATTGGGTAATGATGTAATATATACGCATTACAATTTTAACGATACCTTAGTGAATAACATTGGTAAATTTTTTTGAAATGACATCTTGGGGATGGGCCTTGGTGATATGTTCATGATTTTCTAAGTTAAATGTTTTAGACACATCTTCAAGTTATTAATAATGTTATTTTCTTTATGATATGCCTCACGATCTCTTTCTCAAGCCTTAAAGTTATTTATCATGACTTTATTGATGTATCTAAAGTTCACATGTAAAATGCTTCCCTTGTTTCCCTTACCGGGCCTTCTTTTCACCCATTCCTTTGATGTATGTTACAATGTTATGAGATGTAGTAATGAACTTAGGATGAAAAAATGAAGAATCCTTTCAAGTGTTTACGAATAATTTGATTATGTTGTCATGTATTAATTTCCTAGTTTCCAAGACACTAAACCTTAAAAATCCTCAGTCTTGCATAATGTAATGAAAGTTTATGTGATAAAAAGGTAGGATGTTATAATTATTATTTTATTTATAATAAATAAATAACCATAATTTTAATTATTTAGTTATTAATATTAATAACCATAAATTTAATGGCTAGTTTATAATGTTAGATTATATTTTGGTTCATTTAGTTTTGGGGTTGTGTGTTCTACACACTAACAAATACATTAAATTAAAAGAAATATATTTCATCGGTTGTTTATATCAGTTTCGAATGTCACATATGATATCCAATACAATTTTATTATATTAGAATCTTGGGGTGTTAAAATATTCATTAGTTATTACCAATGATTAATTTATTAATAAAGCATTATTTGTGTATAAGACACCACAAACAATATTAACTCCAACACTGGAATAATGACTGCTTATGTCTAATAGATATGTGTGATAATATTTTTGGTTATACTAAATAAATGTTATTATATAAGAATAAACATATAAATTTTATGTTGTGAACTTCTCACCACTGACCATGGAATAACCCATTATTGATTTCTTATAGAACAAACCTTACTTATTTTAGTGTTTCTGTTCTTACTTAGATACTATATTTCAATGAACATATGTGATAGTAATATTGTCTTTAATGACCAAGTAATAAAATTGAGACATTATATAAAATATTGAATATTCCAAAAGAATATGTGATTACATTATTAATAAATTCAGATAATTGAATTTAAAAATTCATAGACTTCTTTAATAACATTTGGAAAAAATAACCTATTATATGATGTCATTACACATTTATTTTAATGATTTTGTGAATGTTCCATTTTTTTACACATCCAATTGTACTTTTTGACTTTTCTTTCAAATTTTTAAACATAATAACCGATTATTAATCGTTTATTAGGTTCTTATCCACTTATAAAACCATACCCAATAGGTAATAAAGTGTTTGTATACATATGTTCATTCTTTTATGTTAAATAAAACATTAGTAAATGGATGAAAAATATATGACAATGGAATATTAAAATATTATAATGCATATTTAATAATACATTTAATTATCATCCCACTATATTTCTCTCTTATCTTACTCCTTGTGAAATTCTTAGAGATTAGATAACATTTGATATCTTCAATGACCTTGGGATGGATCCACATCAAAATATATATTTATGATGGAACTATGTTGTTAACATCAAATTAATCATTCAAGAGTCTCTTATAATTTTTTTCACCCTAACTTCTTAAGGTGGATTACTAGGTATTGGGGAGTCTAGTACCTTCAATTTCATATATCATATTACAATACACAATCCATTATACTGCTCTTGGAAACTCGTGCAAGTTAAGACATATTTTGTTTTACAAAAAAATTTATAGTATATATAAAGAGTCACTTTCCATTTTTATAATAAATAAAAAACTAGTATATTAATACTTTTATCTTGATTACCAATTATACATTACAGTTTATTAAAATCCTTAAATGTATCCCTTATCGTACACTAGTATACGTCACTACTAGTTTTGGAATACCGTGTTGTCCAAGTATTCTAGAAGTAAGGATCCCTAAAACCTCTCTTCATAGTCCAATATATGACACACCCCTACTCTAAGAGTTTAATAGTAGTAGTTTGACTATATAACCATATTAACATGCTTCTCCTTGAATTGTTGAGTGAAGTCTCATCATCTAGAAATCATTAACTGGATTTACTCGATGATTTTCCTCTAAGGATTCAACAAGATTGATATTGAAACTTATCAACATCCACATCTAGTTATACAAATCCATAACTCTCATAAGAAATCCATAGTATTTGGATGCATCCTTAACATGGGATGATGAGAACCTCATACAACTGGTTTTAAAAAAATCATAGAATGGAATGAGTTATGACTTCATATTTCTTTAAGGGTTCCAATATTGATTGAAAATTGATTTATTTTTCTATATGATATGAATGTTCTATGTGGTCTCACTCCCATATTAGTATTAAAATAATAATAAAGCATTAATCTCCTGGAATTCTAGTTTTATCTGTGCATTATTGCTTATTATTTTTTGTGATCATTTGTATAAAATACACGTATATCAAATAAAAAACCACACAAAAATAAAATTAAATGATGTTATCATGATATAATACTAATGGTTTATCCATTACATGAATAATGGATTACCTATGACCTAGGGGTAAAAACTTAAGTCACTATGTATACGACTTTACTCACAATTCTCCACATCCAATGTGCCGGCATCCAATCTAGTACATCACCAAATCTCAGCATGAACTACATCACTTATCATCTCAATAATTATGAATCTATACTATCATGATAACCATGTGAAATTTGGAATACATAATACAGATAATTTTTTTATTTTCAGGGTATATAGACCCTTATATAGAAAATTACACAACAACCAATACATAGACCTTCAATTAATAAATAATTATTACAGACCCATAATTTCAATAATTAATTGAATTAATAAAATAATAATAAAAATCATTATTCAATCTATAGATCATGATAAATCTATACGCATTATCTCATGTAAGTAAATTAAATGATAAAAAAATTACACTAGAAACAGATTATGTTCAAGGGTTATTTTCATGAAATTAAATAATTTACTATTATTAATTAATTCAAAATTTTATTTTATTCAGTCCCATTAAATAATTTATTTATTATAAAAAAATAAATTTTATTATGATATATTACTTTTAAAATAATAATTTTTTTAATTTATTTCCCCAGACCTTGGATAACCCATAAAATCCCAATGGGGATTGTAGGACTAATATTTACCTGAAAGAGTGTTGTAGGGTCTAGAAGAGCCCAACCCACCTTAGTATGGGTTATGCTAACCCAGTTTTAGCCACGGGTCTCTAGAAGGGTTGTCTCACTAACTACAGTCTGGATAAGGTAAGCCCTCTCAGGTGGTTGTTCATCGATGTGGGAAGGAGATGGTGGTGGGTGAAGCATGGACAAGTCATGAGGCGTTTGGGGTAAGGGAGGTGAAAGTGGAGTCCTGAGGGTGACACTAAGGGGTCACATGGGATGTCACATGAGGTTGAGAGGTAAGAATAAAAAGGAGGTTTCTAGTCAAGGGAGGTCACTGGGGAGGTTCTCTTGTCTGGTAGATGTGACATGAGGGTTGACATGTGAGGTGTCTGCAGGGGCGACCATCGACATCTATTTGTTGAGCGGTGGGTTTGGGGAGCCAGCAAGCAGTTTTCCATGGTGTAATGGGGGTGGGGTGTGTCCTGGGAGGTGAGGGAGGTCATAGGATAGTTTTTAATGATCTAGGAATATGGTTCACGTGGACTCATAACACGAATGGGGGAGGGCGGCTAGTGGTGGCCACATAGTGGAAAAGGTGGCCTTGTAAGATGCTGATTTAAAAAAAATTATTATAATTATTATTATAACCATTCTTGTGGGTATTCCATGGGTCAGTCCCCCTTCCCAAAAAAATTAATTTTTTACAAAATCTATCTCCAACATTGTTTATATTATTACATTTTAATAGCCTATAAAAATTAGTACCTCAAAAAATTGTTTTTTAAAAAATATCCACATACTGGTCAAATTAAATATCACATACCAAAAAAGACAATTCTGGTAGCCAAATTTCCCAAAACTACCCCCTGAACTAAAGAATATATATATATATATATATATATATTTCTTTGTGTTTATGTGTGTGTACTTGAATTTTTATTTTAAACCCACATTATACTGATTTCAATCATATTTAAATCTTCAAATAGCTGAAACATGGCCATCTGATAGAAGATTGGATCATTTTCTATGGTTTTGGGAATACAGTTGTGACCTACGAAATAATTTAATTAATATTTAATTTTTATATTATCAAAAACATCATGTGATTGCTCATATAACAATCTAAGGTACAAGGGTTCATAGATGATGCAAATGGGTTAGCAATTTATAATTTTTCTCTGGTGAAGGAAGTGAAAACTTCATCACCAATGAAGTATATCCCTGGTAATCTCCTAGGATCAAAAAAGATGACTTTTAAGAAGAATAATTAAATCATAAATTACGTCTTTTAAATTTGTGTTCACGCTCGACATCTACTCATCATCGGTGAAAACAACTTAATAGATAGGAAGTCATATCTTTCAAGGTCATCCACATGTTCATTTAAGGTTTTTAGGAATGTCGATCATCAAATTACAGGTGCTATAATAGAGATTATAAAATTCCTTAGACATCATGAGGATCACCCCAATAAAAATCCATCGATTCATGAAGAAAAACTCAGATCAGAAGCTTGGATTGTCTTCTTCTCTCTCTAAGAAGTGGGAGAGGATAGAGAAGCTCTCAAAAAACATGAAGTGAATAATAATACATTTGAGATACTCCTCCTTATTTTAGAGTGTGGTTATCAAATACTTGAGAGTCTCTTTATCCCTTGGATATTTATTACCCACTAAATAATATATAATGCATATTTCATGGCAGATTTAATGAGTCACAAATATCATTCATATTTTTACGAATTACATTTAATATAATCAATATATTACATGATAAAAATGATTCATTAACTTGACCCTGTAATCATAAAAATGTTAATTGAACCTTTTGTATTAAAATATTTTTTGTGTGTATAATCTTTTTCCATGTATTTACTTCAAAAATTGTAAATAATTATAAAAAAAATGTTAGTAAAAATTAATCTGAACTAAAATAATATCAATTTATTTATTTAATGGTGATCATTTATTCATGGACATACCTTGAACCCTATGGTGGGACCCACTATATCCTAAACACATATTCTCCAGAATAGGCTAGAATTTTTAGTAGTTTATTTTGCGACCCTCAATTCTGTTATCCCTATAGAAGTGAATACTATTTATAGACCATGGGTGAAGTCTATAAATCAATAAAATCCCCTATAGTGGTGAAGAGTAGTTAGAGAAATGAAAAAACATTATAAAAACAGAATCCATTAACAAAACTTCTTTATATAATGATTTATCATAAAGAAAGACACACACATAATGTCATCATCCTTTCTTGGTTTGTTATTCATCTCCCTTACTGGATAGATTATCCTTCTTCTACCATGGCTTGGATTTATTGATGGTACTATCATCCTGATCAATTAGGTTGGAAATATCATTTCCTTTGGAAAGAACCCAATTCCCTCTTGATTATTAAATCAATGTAAAATTAATAATGAATCACCCAATAAAATCTACCTTGATACGACATCAATGCACTAGTTTTTTCCTTTCATCGAAGTACATGATCAAATAGTATACGTTGATAGTAGTCTGATTTCAAGAGATAATTACACATGTTTGTAAAATGGAATTACCAATGACACTTGAAACAAGTGATGTTTTTTATTTGTGGGTCAATTTTCATGATATCATATACTCAAGATAACTAATTAAGAAATTCAATAGAATAAGTCTCAATGCTTATGATCTCATAGCAGTTATTATTCAAACATCATATATGTAAAGTAATTATGACACATATATAACATATATAATATAATTATGAATAATTTCATTGTTTCTCAAGCTTCTCATTATATCTTGGGAACTTATAAATCCTTTTGACATACAAAGTAGTCTATTGAAGTTACCATATAAATAGGGGATGGAGAAAAAAACTATTATTGATAGTGTACATCATGCGTAACTCACTAAATAAATTATATGGTAAAAAATAATTAATGTTCAAGTTGGTTCTAGCGAACCAAAATTTTCAAAATTTTCCACTAGGTCATCATGGAATTGACGATCAATGATAGTGATTTTTTTTATCACTGGCTAGAGAATGTTCCGATATAATTTATTCATAGTGTTAGAAGATATTTTGATTAAGGTAAGAATCTACACTAATTTTATTTTGGGTTTATGATGAAATTAGATGAAATTTATATTTGTTTAGTTTTTTGGTTAGGGATTTTGGGTGGGATGGTGTTGGGGATATGAATCAAACATTCAATGTGATGTTAGTCAATGTTTAAGTGGGGATGTGAAGCCCGATGAGTATTCTGTTAGTTATGAATCATTATATTAATTTAAATAATTAATTATTAAGTGTAATAATTAATTTTATATTATATTTTATTTGGGAATAGAACATGGGTAGTGGTATTAGAAAGTATGATTCAAGTAAAGGCATTGTTGAGGTGGTGCAGAGCAGTTCCTATGCATTAACTTCATTTCCGATGTAGGTGGTACCTTTTATAAAAGATCATACATTGATTATATATCTGTTTTCAACTAAATTTAGCTTTCACATGTTTAGGTAGTGTGAATAAATTTCATGAGTAAACTAAATAAATAGATAGGATTAAGTTGTGCATCCCATTCTCTAGGTGAGTGCTCCTTAGAATTATAGTAGGTTTAGATCACCTACCGACAATGCTGATACAGGGTGATGGTGTTGGTTAAGAAAATGAGATACCTATATAAGGTCCTATAATGTTAAATGATATATGGGTAGAATAGGATGTTTTATCTATGTCTAGTTAGAAAGGTGTAATAGGCTTTAGGCTGTTCACATATGCTAGGATGGTCGTACCACTTATCCATGATGTGTAACACCCTCCAATGAGTGTTTGTGGCTTGGTGGGTTATGTGGGTAAGTTAAATCCATCAGGATTGGATAATTAACGAAGGATATGGTTTCATTATGGGGGTTAATTTGATATATCTCCCTTTTTTATATGTGAGATAGTACCTAGGTGTGGGTTGTGGGTTATGTTTGGGTCCTAGAATTGGGTTTCCATGGTTCTTAGAGAATTAATTCATGGTATGGTCCTTGATAGTGGTACTAGAAGAGATGAGGGTTTAAAATGTGTGAAAATACATTTGTGTACTTTTTAGATTATCCTATGTATTTTTATGTCATTGATGGGTGATGAGTGTGAGATGGTAATGAAAATAAGTTATCAGGACATGGTAGAGGACCATGTGGGATCCCTCATGGGTGATTTGAGATACATTCGATGTGGGATGAATCTTTAGTTGTTAGAACTAGGGAAAAAACTGGAGATCATTGACATATAACGTGGAAACTATTTTATACTTTTATATTCTTGTTGGTTCTTTCATTCCGAGGAATTGATCATTGTGCTTGTGACCTCCCTTGAGACTTCATAGATGGATCTTTGTGTTGTATAGCCTCCATAGAGTCTGTAGGGGTGGGTCTAGGCAGTTGATAGAATTATTCATGAATGTCTAAGATTTCGGACTACCTTGGGGGTTTGTTCATTTACATTAATTATTCCATTCCTTGAATAACTTGGTTTAAAGACCTCTTTTAAAGAGTTTGATCATGGTGAAAAGTGAGATAAGACTAATGGACCCTTCCTCAAGAGATAAGGTAGTAGTTCAAGGTGTGGTTCTATAATTGTAAATAGTTCCTCTATGTAATAGGTGGAGGTTTGAATGCCACCCTAATGAGAGACTATGGGTATATGCTGGTCATCGGTACATTGGCATGAGATGATGAGACATCATGTTGGATTCCATCATGGCACCAATGTTGGTATGGTCGGGGCTCATGGTGGCAAGGTCAACATGCTATTTCCCTATATGCAATGAACCATGGTTTCCTAGTTTTCTCATGGCATCTAAGTGTCTAGCGTGAAATGTTTACTTATTTTCTAATGAATACCCAGATATAATGTTTTATACTAGGATAGTTGGTGAGATCCTATTGAGTTTATTTCTCAAACCCTTCATGGGTGCCCAGGTGAGGATTTTGGCATTATTTCTACTTTCAGGTAAAACTAAAAAATAGTAAATGTATCATACTAGTGTAGATCAAGGGTATTGGATATAGGGAGTGTGAGGCATTAGGGTGGTCATAAGGAATGTTTTATGGTGACTATATTGTTTTCTTGCCTTTTCTTTACTTGTATTTGTGATTGTCCAAGTGGGTGAAAAATTTATATATGACTACATAACTCTCATATGATATTTATTACTTAATTTTATTTATTATTTATGTGTATGATAACTATGTGTTGAGTTTTTTTATGTGATTTAAACCATTTCACTCTAATTTGAGGAAATAATCCTCCCCCCAAATGATGGATTTGTCCTTTTCCACTAGTCGGTAGACTCTAGATTACAAGGACACATTCTTGAGGCTATGTGGTGAAATTAGACATGGAACATTAGAGTATCCTATGGATGTGATTAACATCAACAATTCATTATTCATCCTCGTTTGGAAATATATCGTATTATTTGATACTTAATTCAACTAAATGTTGAACAAGCATCAACAAAAAATTATTAATTCAGAATATTGAATTAACAAAAACTCTACAATATTCCATATAAATTTATTACATGGTTCTTATAATATGATACATACATCAAATAAATTCCACCAAAATGAAAGACATACATGAATATAGAAATTCCATATGTGTAATTCCTTTTACAAAATTGAAAAAAATTAAATATCATATTGGTGGTTATAAATATCATACTCATAGACATAAAGAACTTATACATGCCTTTATATATCATGCACCATATGATATTGAAATTAAGAACCCTGATAACTTGAGTGAGAAATTCAAGACTTCAATCAAATTATTTCAAACCCTCATCAAAACATATTACGGTCTTCTCAATCACTTTAAATCATTTTTCATATAATCCCTAAATGTTTAACATCATCTAATATAGTTTATTAGTTGTAAAAAAAATACATTGACGGTTTTCATAATGTTATTTAAGACATTCAATCTCACTTATAATGTCATCTTGCAGAATGTATACTCAATTTTGAGAATCTTCTAGAACCCCCACTACCTATAAATATTCATTCTTTAATTTATCTTCATAAAAACATCAACCATGTTGTTTTCATCAGTAACGATAATATAATTAATGATATATTTAGAAGGATGGATTCCACATGCCGTTAACTATCGCTTAATTAATTAATTTTTTCTTTCAATGAAATGTATGTATATCAGAAAACTCGACACATTTATGGATATTGTAGAGAAAAATTTCACACACCTAGAACCCATATTGGACTATAGGACCAAGCCAAAAAACCATCTAATGTATGGTTATGCACACCAATTATCCATACCATTCTCCTTTTTCACAATAAATGTTGGGAATCTTAAACACAATCCAATGGGAACTTCAACCCCCCCCCCCCCCCCCGCACCCTTTAGATATTTTTTAGTCACTATAAACATCAAAATACATGAGTTGAATGACAATAATTCATTAAATGTTAAATTTTACTCTTCTTGTTATTGTAAATAAATAATTTTTAAGAAATGATTCTTCCCTCCCCTCTTCATACCATAGTTTCTTGGGGATATGTTTATAGGGAACCCCCTTAAACATATAATATTAAAAAACCTTTCCTCCCACATTTTTATTCTAATGCCATTGTACTCATGTAGTTTCTTGAGATAATGGTTCCACCACATGTTTCTTATAAATAATCCTACTATAAGTTGAATCTAGGTCTACATGCACTACCTAGTTGTATGAAACAAAATTTTTTTCTGATGTATCGTGGTTTTCAAAATATATTTCTAAATGGGGTATGAATGATGAAATTAAATTCTTTGGGGTTGTATAATATATTTTAATGATTTTTTATAAACATTCACTCCACAAAGTAATATTAAATTAAAAATAATAATGTTTATGTATATCCCCCACACTAATGTTTATGAATTATTCCCTTTTATAACCATACTTATTATAAAAAAGAATAAAAATGGGAAATTCATCATCATACCTCAATCTTCAAATCTTTTTTAGGTTTTCAGTATTTCCATATTTAATAAAGAAAAATAAATATTTGGAAGATTCTCCCTATTTTTAAGTCCTCCAAAGGTTTGATCTTCAATCTTATGCATGGTATATTCTTCATTAATAAAAATTTTCTAAGAAATCTTGATATTAGTTGATGTCTAATACCAATAGAAATAATTTGTGAAAATTATTTCAAGGGGAAACCAAGATATTAACTCATTTTTTCTTTATGACGTGTGAATTTCCTATTTTTATATTAATCATAGACCAAAACATCATATATTCATGTTTTTCCTTCAAATTAATATTATAAGTTGTGAAACTAGTGATCTTTTTTTAACAAGGCGGGTCCTCTTAGTCTCATTAATTATAGAATTGGGTTTGTACATGCTTGTAAAACCAAATATTTCTTTCAATGATGGTAAAAAGTGTCTATATGCCATCATATTTTCCATGGTTTACAAATTTCTACATCTACAAATTTTTAGGTAGTATGTGTTCCCTCTTGATTATGATATTATTCAAAGTGAATTATTCTATGCAACACTTGTAGTGAATTAAAATTTATCTTCAGCAAGTATCTCTAACATCATGTCCTCATCTAACTAATCTACATATATTATTAACATATCTTTAAGAACATGATCCTCCTTCTTCCAAAGTGTGGTCTACTTTATGGATGTGACCATTTTTATATTTTTAGATAATTGTGATTTTCCATTGAAATTTAATATCATCTTTTGTCCATGATTCTAGGAAAAACATATGATAGCTTTATGACTGACCTCATTACACCATCTATAGACCTTTTCATCAGCTATAAATTCCATATTTTTTTGGAATTATCTAAAATTATAGATTATATAAATCCAATAGTTTAATAAAATTGTCTCTATATTTGATGTATTTAATTTTTGGATCAATATTTCTCCCATCATATTTGAAAATGAAGGCTATCATACAATGGTCCGTGACTGAATTAAAATTGAAAACATTATATTAAAAAAAAGTATAGAAAAAAATATAAAATAATAAAGGTGTTATGAAATGATAAAGGCCAGGGATGTCCTAAAAAATAATGTCCTTATAGAAATATAACTCATGTAAGTGGTTTGTTTCTCAACCTCTGAAACATTGAATGTCCGGAAATCTGTCTTATAGTCACTCTAATTCTATGTTTGTAATAATATTACCCCAAACTAAATCATGCTTTTATAAGATTGGTTATCGTAAGGTGTTCTAATGTTAATTAGATAGGGACCCTTTACATATTTTTAACTAAATATAAATCTTATTCGATCTCTATAAGGGAAATATTTAACAAATCCTTCATTTTAATAGTGAGGGAGATTATTTCATTATATAAACAAGTGAAATCAGTGATTATATAAACAAGTGAAATCAATGATTATATAACCATAGTAATCATAAATAATACCTCCACCATGAGTGATTATTTGAAGAAAAAATACATCTTGGTTGAGTTTCAACCCTTAGAGTTGGTCTCCCCATTTCACCTAATGAATGTGATTCTCCAAATTTTCTGGGACCCTCTACTAAGTAGCATGAAACACTCTAATACGTAGGAAACATTTCATGTCATGATGTTTTCAGGTTTTATATAGATATATTTATAGGGAAATTAATTTATCTCAAATAATTCTATAATAAGTCTCCCAACCTTTAGTTAATACTCATTCCAAAGCCCCCATAAAACTCAATTTCCAATTATGAATAAAACATTTTGTTCAAGGGATTCATAAGAACCTATATCATTGATATAAAAACAAGTATATATGAAATTAAAAATATAATTGAAATTGATATCCACCCCTAAATATCATACAATATCAAACAAGACAATTATTTCCCACCCTCCTCTAGTAAAAAAGTGGAGAATCAACTCCACCATAACTTTCTCACAACAATAACATTTTGAGGAGAGTTAAATTATAAGATTATTAATCATAGAATACATGAGATAATCTTGATCCTAGACACACCACATAAGAAAATTGAAGTTTAAAATGATGTATTTACACTAAATTTTACAGGTAATATCATAAAAATTATTTCAAATATGAGTAGTATTATGATATTGGAAAGAGAAAAAACTTCTATAAAGTGTAGGTGTGAAATCAAGAAAAACTAGGCATCTCTACCTATTGAATTGAGGAATTAAGGGACTTCTACTCATCATTCAAAATTACATCCAGTAAATTTTCATTTTTTCATGATTACATATAACTAATGTTAGTGACTAAACAACCATGAATGAATTCCTTTTCTCAACCATTTTTCTCTCTTTAAATCTACGTATCCATTAATAATAATACAACATCAGTGTTCAAGGATATTATATAATAAATAATATATATCATCATATAGGTCTGAGACCATACCTCTTGAATTATTTTATCTTGATTAAAAAAATTATATTTTTTAAAATGACATTATCCAAAAAGAATTTTCCAAATAATGTATCTCATGAATGTATATAAACAGTGCATTCAATGTTCTTATTAACTCTTCTAGGATTCATGCCACCTTTAACAATGAGATTCTCTAATATAGACCGGCTCACCCCATAGTTTTACCAATTTTTATTATAATACAAACAAAACTATTTAATTTCTGTTTAATTATTGTAAAAATCCATTAGGATATAATTTTTCATATAGAACATAAATTTGAATATAAATTAACACATTCTTGGCCTGTATGATACTTATATTAAGGGATATGATGTCACTCTTACAAACAGAGACTTTACCAATGATTTTGTTAATAATTACATAAATTTAATGGGTAAAAATTATTTTTGGTTAATATTGGAACACATTTATTAGACATTTAAAATTCATTCCTTAATATTATGAGACGATTGTTAGTAATATGAGTATTTTTTTAGGAAGATTTACTTGAAATATACACACCAATTTTACCCTAATTGACACATTACACACCCTTGATGCTATATTTTTTAAGATATCTTTGAACTTATAAATGGAGGTACTTCTCATGTAGTCGATAAACAATATGAAATCCTTAAAAAATATATTGATTTAAAAGAACCTATACCTACCATTAAAGGGATTGAACAAGCCTATTTCAAATAAAAATTTATTATTTCTACTAATAACATCCTAATACATCATAAATAATCATGAAAATTGAGTGCCCCCTAAATCATGTACCTAAATCAATTTAAATAATATAAAACTTTTCCCCGTGAGAGTGATTATGAAGTACTTAGTTTAGAAAAAATATATAGAAAATGTCACAAACCCCCATAATGAATCCAATTTTCGTGAGAAATTACATAATAAATCCTCCTTTCTTATTTTCATAATATTTTTCCATATCAATTTTGACTATGATGTTATAACTAAAAACATTTCCATCTAAACACTTAAGTATTTTTTAGGTCGACTCACCTGACCAGTGATACTTTTATCATGCATGAAGCTATGTTTCTTTCCATATATATGGTGAGATAGGAATATAAAATGCCACTTACTGAATATCATATTCAAACCAACTTAGGAAAAGTTATAAAGGACAACTGGAAGAAATTGGCCCAAATCAGAATGTAATTCACCTTGGAAATCAAATAAAGGATAGTTGATGTAGTTTCTTTGGGAAGTGTAAATCTAATAATGAAACCCTGAACTCCCCTAATAAAGTCACTCTTGAAACTATCCTACATTTCAATATATATTTATTTGAAAAATCAATCATGAGTGGGAGAACTATTTGAATGCAAGCATCAAACTACCTATAATATTTGAGTCTCCCAGTGAATAAATTCAAGGTGGTCATTGTCCCTTACATCAACAGTAGTGTAGATTTTAAAAAAGAAGATATCAACACATTTTTCCCTTGGTATCATCTCTCAAGACCATTAATGTGGTCTTAAAAAGATGTTTATGAAGTAGGAGGATACTCAAATCTAGTATAATCTGCATCACTGGTAAATATACCATAATTCATTAGTAATCTCAGTTTCCCAGTGGATTTATTTTCCTTGAAACAAGAACGAAAGTATATAGTTTTTATGTCCCCTTGCCCATCCATATCACTCTAGATATATATCTCAATTCCCCCACTTCTACAAGATAATACTCATCCAACATTGTTTTCATACTTGTAAAGCACATGAATATTTCCTATTCCCAATAGTCCAACAACTATCCATCAAGATAATTGATCTATGAATCATCATCCCCCATAGAGATACTTCTAATTGGTTGGTTGGTCAACCATTCATGAATAATTATATTTTTTAGCCAGATATTATTTTAGATAGAATATATGCATGACCCTAAATTTGGGAATTCAATGAATAGATAACCATTTACTTAATGGAATCATTCTCTATCCGCCATTTTCAAAAAAATAAATCTATGGTCCATAATTATCTTTAATTGAATCCGAAAAAAGAGAGTAGAGTGATTTGATTTGGACCAAGACAACAGTGTAATGGATATAATAGAAAAATCATTAATTGAATTCATATCCAGTATACACATATCTAAATAGGTCAAAATATTACTTCTTATACTCTAATTATTTCACCAAATTAAAGTTGTCACTTGAGAAACCCTAATAAATTAGATTTTTGTGAGAAATAAATGATTGAAATTCCTCTATTTTCCAACTCCAATAGATTCCACCTCTTTATTTCTTATATTGTTCTATGATAGTGTAAAATTTTCCTCAAAGAAACAAGTAAATGGTCCCAAAAATGAAATATTATTGGGCTTGACATAGATCTTATATTGACCCAAACTTAACAAACATAGATATTACATCTCAAAAGATGAATATTCATTTTAGAACAAAATGTTCCAAAATAAAATCATTTATTACCTATGATCACATGAACATAAAATGAGAATAAAAGTATAAGAACTTGAGTGAAACATTTGAAATAAGTTCCTCAATTATCGTATATTATATTCCCGAGTCATGGAATAAATCATGGCAGTTCATCAGTCATCCATCATAAAAGAATAAAAGAACATGATCCATGAGAGTATAACATTTTCATAATACATGTAATTGTTTCCTAAACATATGAATATAAAACCTTATTTCAAGACTACTCACCAAGACATTTATAACATGTTGGTCTCAGGCTATCAAACCTTGTTCCTACTTCGGGCTTGGGATAACCTCTAGTGTTCACTCTTTTTGGATCGGAATAACCTCTCATGTACCCATTGAGACCATAGCATATTAATCATTACCCACTAAATTTTGGGGAAGTATTTGTCCCACCCATAAAATAATTTAAATCAAAAAAATAGGTGTTACTTGATCTTAAAATATTATTCAAAACCATACCCATGAAAAGAAATGGGTTTAATAAACATTGCATCATATCATAACCTATGGAAAAGAAATGTGTTTAATAATTATTTCATAATTTCATCATAGTATAACTCTTGGAAAAAGGTTTTGGTTTTTTAAACATCTTGAAATCATAAACATACAAAATAAAGATAAAGAATAATGATGTTATTATTGGATAGTAACACAATTAAGGACGATGTAATATAAAAAAATTTCATATTAAATAGAAAAATATTTTTAAATATTACATGGAACATTTCATGAGGAAAATATCATTTTCAATTTTAAATCCCTTCATTAAAATATAAAAAAAACAAAATATTAGGGAAAAATGTTTACTTCCAAATAACCAAGGAAACGTCAAATAATTGATTTTCACGATTTTTGTAAATTTCTTTTTGGATGTATAAGTTAAAATAAAACATTTCTATGAATCATTTATAAAAAAAATAATAATGTACATCATAAAAAAATAATTATTGAATTTGGTAAGTGTTTTAAAAAGTGAATCATGGGTAAAAATTATTTTAAATAATCATACAAGAATAGAAAAAAAATTAAATATTTTTATAAAATATAGTTATGTAGAAAAAGTTTTTTTTGGGAAGAAGAGAGAAATAAATTCGATTTTACATAGCAAAACAATTTCAGTCTCCTTAGAAATTAAGATAAGGAAAATGAATGAAAAACATATATGTTAAATAAATAACCAATGAATAAAAAAATTCATAAATTTTATTGGAGTTTGATCAAATTATTTCAACAATATAAACCTAATCATAAACAATCCCAATAAAAAAATAGATTGTAAAATAAAACCCTTACCACATTGGCGACATTTGAATCATAATTAAAATGAAAGAAATAAAATTAAATGGATATGTAAATCACCATAGTTTTCATAATAATCTTGATAAAATAATCAAGGCTTGTATATTCACTACAAATAAAATTATAGATAATGAATTTTTCCCATGGAAATAAAATTGAGATGGAAATCATTTACCTTAACTTTCACTTCCTTAAAAATAATTCTAACATCTTCTATAATAAATTTAAAGTTATTAGAAAACTATAACATAATCAATTTTTTTATTTCATATATATTCATTATAAACATATATTTATAGTTATACGTAATATTATAGATAAATATGAATTACATAGTTCATGTAGACGGTTATATGTGTGTACGCATGAAAATTGTTTTTTATTTTTCCACATATCAAATGAAAGAAAAGTAAATAATAATTCACTTTAAAATAATATTTGTATCATATAAATTGGATATATTAATCAGATCTATCCTACTTACTATACACTTAAAATTGAAATAAAAAACAAATAACAACGCTTCGTGGTGGTGGTACTCAACCCGCGTGCATGAGCAACATTATTTTTTTCCAAAGGATATAAAGGTAACATGGATGATATGATATAATAATTATTGAAGAATAATTATTTCATTAATCTCATATATAAACATAAAACAAATTTTAATAATCATTTAATAAATATGGTGTTGGAAAATGAATCGTATCGTTATATGGATATGGTAAGTCGTATGTACGAACGAGCGATACTTCCACTTCCCATTTGACAGAAAGAGGGTAGATAATGGGGATTTCACAATAATAATTTCATTTTATAATATTCAATATAATGAAGTTTTTTTTAAGATAAATATAATATATTTATAAGAGATAAAATAAGAAGTAAAAAAATAGAGTGATCGGTCAATGTGATTACCTCCTCTTTGAATGAACTCCATTGGATCTCCCCTTCATGATTCTAGGGTTTATCTTTTGAGAAAAAAAACTAATATAATGTGACTAATTATGTTGAGAAATTATTTTTTAATGTGATTCCAAATCTAGATTTCTCAAATTATTATGTGGAACAGGAAGGAGGTTTGTCCTTTTATAAGCACTACAAGAAAACTGCCGCTGAACGGAAAAAAAAAATTTATTTATTATTTATTTTATTTTTTAATTTTATTCGAGGATTAGAGGTGGTTTTTTAAAAAAACCTCCGCGAAATAGCAGCGGTTCCGGTAAAATTGCCACGAAATGAAATGAAAAAATAAAAAAATACGAGAAACCCCGAAATCACTAAAACGACCATAACTTTTGATCTGGGCGTCTGTTGAAGTGCCACGACCAGTCAAATCGAAACTCATGAAGAGATCTGCAGGCAGATATAATCAAAACCATGGGACGGTCTAAGGTGTGGAGGATATTAGAGTTGTAAGAAAGTTGAAAAAAGTTCTCCAACTTCAAACGGCCATAACTTTCGCTCCGGGTGTCCGTTTGGGCTCTAGCACATATCAAATCGAAGCCAGTGAAGAGAGCTACGCACTATGTCAACACAAGAATGCTTCTGTTGTGTTTTTCAACCCCAAAACCCCCTAAGAAAGCCTCTAAAACCCAGTTTCTGTCACCGGTGTCCCATCGAACTTGTCTTCAAATGGACCTAACATTCGATCCGCATTTTAGTTCAGCCTCCTCCACCTGCCAGATCATAGATCATTCCATGAGCTTCAGTTTTACTGGTCGTGGCGCCCACATGCACTCATAGATCATATGTTATGGCCTTTTTAGTGGGTATCGGGTTTGTTATGTTTTTCGATGCCTCGTTTCTAGCACCTGTTCCCCGTCAGCTTTTTTTAAATGGTCATAACTTCCGATCCGCCTGTCTATTCGGACTCTTTCACCATTTAGGTCGAAGATCGTTTCAAGATCTTTGATTTGACAGGTCGCGGATCTAAAACGGACTCTCAGACCATAAGTTATCTCTATTAATGTGAGTCCAATGTTTTTGTCTCTTTATGACCGTTTTGACGGGTTTTAACGGTAGCTCCATTTATTACTGTTTATTTGTGTTTCCATGACTTGTTATCTTTATCAATGGTTTTTTATGGGTTATTATGATGATTATGTTGAATTATTAAGGAGTTTTCCAGAGTTGTCACGAGTTTTCATGTGTTCTCATTCTTTCTAATGCCTCATTCTTCATATGCTTCTCCATCCTTTTCCATGCGTTTTCATGATTTTTCATCCCTTATCACGTCTTTTCATACTTTTTCATGTGTTTCCTTTATTATTTATTATTTATTATCTATAATATATTTTAATTTATTTATTTTCTATTATTTGTAACTGGTTATTTATTATTTATTATTTATTATTTATATTTATTAATTATTTATGTTTATTTATTATTTATTATTTATTATTTATATTTTTTTATTAGTTATTATTTATTAGTTATTACTTATTATTTATTATTTATTAGTTGTTATTTATTATTTATTATTTATTATTTATTATTTATTATTTATTATTTATTATTTATTTATTATTTATATTTATTTATTATTTATTATTTATATTTATTTATTATTTATTTTTATTTTTATTTTTTATTTTTTATTTTATTATTTTTTATTTTTTATTTATATTTTTTTATTACTTATTATTTATTATTTATTATTTATTATTTAGTATTTATTATTTATTATTTATATTTATTTATTATTTATATTTATTTATTATTGATATTTATTTCTTATTTCTTATTTATAATTTATATTTATATATTATTTATTATTTATATTTATTAATTATTTATTATTTATTATTTTTTATTTATTATTTATATTTATTTATTTGATTATTTATTATTTATTATTTATTATTTATTATTTATTATTTATTATTCATTAATGATTATTTATTATTTATTATTTATTATTTATTATTTATTATTTATTATTTATTATTCATTAATGATTATTTATTATTTATTATTTATTATTTATTATTTATTATTTATAATTTATAAATTATAATTTATTATTTATTATTTATATTTATTATTTATTTATGTTTATTTATTATTTATATTTATTAATTATTTATGTTTATTTATTATTTATTATTTATTATTAATTATTGATTATTTATTTTTTATTTTTTATTTTTTATTTTTTATCTTTATTTATTATTTATTATTTATTATTTATTATTTTTTATTTATTATTTATATTTATTTATTATTTATATTTATTTAATATTTATTATTCATTATTCATTATTTATTATTTATTATTTATTATTTATTATTTATTATTTATTATTTATATTTATTTATTAGTTATTATTTATTAGTTATTATTTATTATTTATTATTTATATTTATTTATTATTTATATTTATTCATTATTTATTATTTATTATTTATTATTTATTATTTATTATTTATTATTTATTATTTATTATTTATTATTTATTATTTATTATTTATTATTTATTATTTATTATTTATTATTTATTATTTATTATTTATATCTATTATTGATTATTGATTATTTATTATTTATTATTTATTATTTATATTTATTAATTATTTATGTTTATTAATTATTTATATTTATTAATTATCTATGTTTATTTATTATTTATTATTTATTATTTATTATTTATTATTTATTATTTATTATTTATTATTTATTATTTATTATTTATTTATATTTAATTATTATTTGTTATTTATATTTATTTATTATTTATTATTTATTATTTATTATTTATTATTCCTTATTCCTTATTTATTATTTATTATTTATTATTTATTATTTATTATTTATTATTTATTATTATTGTGTTTATATCTATTATTTATGTATTATTTGTTTTTTCAATTAATATATATAAGTATATTAAATTCTGTTTTTTAACCACATGACGAGCTTGCTGGATTGGTAAAGTCTTTGGAAAATATGCAAGAATTTAGGGGTTCGAATCTCACCAAACGCAAGAATTTTTTTATATTACATGTGCATGTACATGGGATGTGCATGCATGGATAAATAAATAAATAAAATAAATACGAAATCAAATAAATAAATAAAATAAATAGGAAATGAAATAAATAATAAATAAATATGAAATAAAAAAATAAAAAATAAATACGAAATAAATAAAATAAAATAAATAAATAAAATAAAAATAAATAAACAAATAAATAAAATAAATATGAAAATAAATAAATAAAATAAATAAATACGAAAAATAAATAAATAAAATAAATAAATACGAAAAATAAATAAATAAATAAATAAAATAGATAAAATAAATAAATAAATACGAAAAATAAATACGAAAAAAATAAACAAAATAAATAAGAAATAAATAAGAAAATATATATATATATATATATATATATATACAATTAAAAATTAAAAAAATTAAAAAAAATAAAAAAATAACAAAAATAAAAAAATAAGAAAATAAAAAAAACTGCCATGAAACGTTCTGCGACGGTTTTGAAAACCGCCGTGAATAGTTTCCTGACGCACGATTTCGCGGCGGTTTTTCAAAACTGCCGCCAATTGATTTAGCGGCGGTTTAAACCGCCCCAAAACGAAAACAAACTGTCGCTAAATGCCTTTTTTGCCATAGTGAAGGGAGAGGGAGGGGGAAACATTGAATTTCTGAAAAGATAAAATTAGAATAAATTAATTCTCAATCCAAATGGTTCCAAATGGACTGTAAATGTATTTATGATAAAATTTTAAACTATATATTATCCCCTATGTCAAATTTCTATATTATTTTTTATTTTATAAATAATTCAGTAATATATTATTTTGATAAAAATATGTAATATCAATTTTGACACTATTCATTTAATTTTACTAAAAAGAAAAAAAATAGAAATTTAGAAATAAAATATAATTCAGTAAAAATAATAATATATCATATTCATTTTAGAAAAACATAGAACACAATAACTCACTCAATGTAATTACTATTGATAATTTTAGAATTTTTTTTAATTTTTTTTCTTAATTAGAGAAATGATGCGTTAGTGTGGTATAAGAATTTAAGGTCATTATATATTTACTAAAAATTAGAAATAAAATTATATAATGAAAATAATTTAATTAATCTCAAAATTACTCTCAGTAATTATTCAAAACTATTTTCAACCTATGTGAATACATAAAAGATATTTAAAGCATTGACAGTGACACATTGTGACTTTCTTTGTTTTAAATATTATAAATCTAATTTTCAAGGAATCTTTTATATTAAAAAAATATATTTAAATATTTAGTTGAAAATTTTCAAATTAAATTAATCAAATAATAATTAAGATAACAATTTTTGGGCTTATGACTCTGTTTTCACAAAGATTAACCATATATACCCATTACTTTGGTGAAAAATATTACCATTGTTACTATTCATATTGAAAAAAATTCAAAAGAGCCTATTTTCCAAATTTGAAAATCATAAATATAATTAGGAAAGTAATTTAATCAAATTTTATAAATATATGTGAAATAAATTAATTTTATTGTAAGTGCTCCAAACATGAAAAAAAAATAAATGTATTTCAAAATACTCTTATTTAGAATAAGAAAATATTTTCTCCATGAATATGAAAATATTAAATGAATGTTTAAAACATTTGGTTAAAAATATTATATATATTTCCTAAAAATCATTTACAAATAGTATAATTTTAAATTTATTCCAATAAAGTTCATTAGGAATAAAAAAAATAGACAGATCTCCTCTTTACTTAAAATTGATTTTTTTACATTCATTTTGAATTAATTAATAACCAACTAATTTGTTTATAGTTGTGTAATCAATTTATTTTCCTTTTATGGTATTCCATATTAATACCTTTTAATCTAGTGTCTATGTGATTATACATAATAAAAATATTTTAATAGTATATCGTGGTTTTTATAGAATTGTTGTTGTGTAACAAATACTATCAAAAAAATGAATTCAAAAAAACTATTTCATTAAATCACATGGTGTTATATTATACCAATATAAAAATAAATTTATCACTCATTATTAGTTACTTACATACGAAAATTTAAGATATCCTTATTTCATTATATCCTTCAGTTCCCCCATAGCTTCTTCAAATTGGTGGTTTCATCAAAATAAAATAACTAAGAGAGTGGTATTATTTCATATAATTATTTCATTCTATGATCTAGAAAATCCACTAGTCATTCCACAAAAGGGAGATTATTCTCTTGTAGTTTGATAACTGATTTTAATACATGTGATGGATCAGTTATGTACTTCCCTAAATTAGATACATTGAACGCATCATGAACTTCAGAAGGATTTGGGGGAATGGAAAATCAATAATTTGTCATTCTGACACAATCTATAATTTCAAAGTGACTTATATACCTAAGGATCATCTTTCCCTTATTTCCAAATCTCATCACCCTCTTTTTAGAGATATTCATTGTATCACCTT
Source organism: Viscum album (assembly GCA_963277665.1). Taxonomy (NCBI): domain Eukaryota; kingdom Viridiplantae; phylum Streptophyta; class Magnoliopsida; order Santalales; family Viscaceae; genus Viscum; species Viscum album. The sequence goes on along the minus strand of OY728127.1, from coordinate 376,738,390 downwards.
TTCCCAAACATTAGACTCCAAATTTTTCTGATGATCTTCCACTTAGGTCTTTTTATGACTCTGAGATGTTCTTATAAGTTTTTGAATAGATTTAACCTTCTATTCAATTTCCACAATTTGGTAGGGTCCCAATACATTTCATTCTCCATCATTATTTTCAAACATTTTAATTGTTTCACATTTTCCTTAGTGGGTATCATAAAGAGCTGTCTGAATGATGGAGTGAATGAAATAGTTATATGATAATCCCACAAAAGGAAGACATTGTTCTCAAAATCCTTTATTTTTATAGAGAATGATCTCAAAATTTATTCTAGATTTCAAATAGTTCACTCTGACTATACCTAACTATTATGATTATATTCCATACTAAAAACCAAGTATCTATCTTGATCCTCTTAAAGACATCGTTAGTACATCAATGTAAACCTCATATCCAAATCAGATAAAATGGTTGTGGTACACCAAGAAACATTACCACTTATTTAATATATATACATTCAAGATGGTCTATAGTTAAATTTTTTCTAATGGTAATGAATCATTTTTAATTTTTATGGGGATCATATAAAACCCATATGGCTTTGTGAACTCTAGTATTTTTGGGGATTCTAATGACAAAATCAATAGTGCTTTTTTCCCATTTCTACTCAGGTATGTGTAATGGTTGTAACATCCCCTAAGAATATTTTTTATTATACTTAACTAGATGATATACCAATAAACAAGATAAAAACTAATTGATTTCTATTTTCATAACATCCCACCAAAAATAATCATTAAAATATCTAAACATTTTTGTACTTCACGAGTGAATAGAGAATAAAGAACTATGAGGTTCTTATAATAGGACATTCTTCGAAATCATTATAGAGGGGACACAAACTCACTTCTTAAACCATATCATTTCATCACAATAATAGTTGAACTCAAGAGCATTTCAGGACTTATTTTACAGATACACATCTTCCTTCTACACATCTTTAATCCTCATATTTATAGATGATTTAACACTAATTTGAGATAGAGATGATTTTACCCTTCCATTAATATTTTTATACCTATCATATTTAAATATAATAATATCCAATCATTTTTTATAATAATCTTAGAAAAGCTAAAATGATCCTTTCCACTCAAGGCATTAGCTACATTGTAATATTTTATAGAGTGGTTCTGTATTGAGCCTTCATAATCCATAATAAAGTGTAACCATATTCTCTGGTGTATACTCAACTCTTTTCAAGTGAATATATAATTTAAACTTTTTTGATCAGTATGTATATATATCTTATTCCTCTACAAATATATTTTTTCTATATCATTAATGAAAAAAATACTAAAACTAACTCCAATTCTTGTGTTGGAAATTTTTTTTCATCAACAATCAATTTTCATGAGGAATAAGCTACAACCATATCAATTTTCTTGAGGTCACATCCAAATCCTTTATTTCATATATCATTATTTATTTTAAACCCTTATTTACTATAGGTAAATGTAAGCATAGGTTAAGAAACTATCCATCTGTTCAGTTCCTTTAAATATTTCTTCCATTCATTTATATAAGGGAACTTGGATCCCTTTTGAGTTAACTTAGTGTATTGATTAGACAATTGTGAAAAATTACCAAGAATCATTAATAATATCCCTCCAAAACAAGGGATATATGGATCTTAGTAACCATGGTTAGTCTGGTCCAATGTTCAATCTCTTCCAACATTAATGGATTTGTAGATACACCTTCACTAGAGATTATATAACCCAAAATTGAAACTTATTTATCCAAAATTCAAACTTTTTAAATTTTTAATAAATCATATCCCTCCTTTGGTCCTTCATTACCATCCTCATGTGATCTTCTTAAAATTAATTTTTTCATTTAATATAAAATAATATCATCTATAAGGACTACTATAAATAGATCAATGTAACCAATAAATAATATTTTCCTTAAATACATGAATATAGTGGGAGCCTTAGTTTGGCCAAAAAGAATAAAATAATATTCATAGTGTCAATACATTGTTTTGAATAACTTATTGGGTATATACTACTTTTGGACCCTCAATTTTTGATATCCAAAATGAAGGTAAATCTTTGAAAATTATTGAGCCCCACAAAAAAACGCCATCAATATTGGGTAGTGGATACTTGTCTTTATTTTGATATTGTTATGTTCTTGTTAACCACCACAAAGTTTCATTGATCAATCATTTAATATAAAAAACAATTGGATCACACCAAGGTGACTAAACTATCCAAATGAATATCACTTTATGATTCTCTTGGATTTTCATTTTCAATTCTGGAAACTCAATCGGGGACATTCTATATGGATTCCATTAAATTTGAGGACAACCAAGAATTAGTTCTATTGAAAACTAAACTTCACAATTCAGTGGAATACAATGAAACTCTTCTGAAAATAAAATGATAATATCTTAAAAAATAGTCATAAATTTTATATGATTCTATCCCCAAGCATTAGAGATAAACATCCAATTTGAATTGAAATTAAGACCTATACAATACATGTGATTTCCAATAGAGTTCATATTTATCTCCACACAGATAGATGATAATAGGGTGGTTCAAAATATAAAATATTAATACCTTCAATGTCTATTGATGTGGGATTTTTGTCAAGAAATCCAATAGATGCCTAAAATAACATCAAACTCAACTAGAGGGAGGATAATAAGATTTTTATGAAGCACATTCAGATAAAATTCAACATAAAAAGAATCAAATATATAACATGAAATCATAGACCATTAGTGGCTTTCACTATTAATTCAATATCTAATCATTGATGTGGAACTATAAAAACCTTATTGAATATTGAGAATAAAAATCTTGGGTAAAACCAGAATCAAATAAGTCATTAGTAGTTCTTGACAGGTTTATAAGAGTACATTTCACCACATCATCATCATAACCTTAATTAGAAATTGTGAACATATGAGATTTACCTTTTCCTCTAAGATAAAGATGTTTTTGATGATGGTCATTATCATTAACCTTATTATTTAGGAAATAATTAGCATAATTTACAAACTCCAATAATTTGAAACATTGTATTGTGGGTGGTGAATTCTGTAGATTTTTATCTTTATTCAAATCATTATATAATTTATTCCCCCCAATGAAGTATTCAATCGATCTAAAATATTCATTTTCACAAAAAAAACTTTTATTTGTACCATTAAGAAAATATCCTTAATTTTTTCTTCCATGCTTTGAGAAGAAAGGAAGTATCATCTTCTTCTCTTCATTGATTTTATCATTTCCTTTTATTTACACTTAATTTCTTACCAAAACAATGAAATTGTTTGGTAAATAAAATCACCATTTTCACCGTGATATCACAACAAATAACTTATTCACCCCTATTGATGTCTCATACATGTAACAACATTTAGAGACATACATTTAAGACAATGAATAACAGATCGACCTTCCATTATGTTGAATTATAACTCCAAAAATGTACCACAGAAGTCCAATATTATTTTCATCATAAGTATCGAAAAACTTATCATATTTCTTATTAATCTAAAGGCAGTTATTCTCCATTTTTTTATAAAAAATAAGAGGAATGTTCTTAATTATAAATAATATATTAAATCCATTACACTTATTGGATTCAATTTTATATTTTTAGATCATGTTCTTGATAATAGTACACTATTTATTAGATTCTCCTTCCAAACAATAAATATCCAAAATAACATCTCCTGATCTAAACACTATAGAGTGTCAAATAACTTTCTGATGGTACTGGTCCATTTATCATAAATTAGTTGAAAAATGGTCCCATTAAAAGAAGGTGTATTTTTTCATATAGAAAACTCAACAGAACATTGTTCCCTCTTTTGAATATTTGGAAGATCAACATGATTCAATGATTTAGAATGATTTGTGAGCATAGCAACAAAATGTTTCATTCTAGATCCCAAAATGGTTGGTTTCTCTGGTGGAATATAATTTATTTTTCTATTTAATTGTTAATTAACATGATTTATTTGGGTTCCATCCATTGACTAAAACAAAAATATATTGTTATGACAACATTAATAATTGGGGGAACCATATAATCATGAAATATTTTTATAAATATTCTAAATCATGACACCATATTTTCATTCTATGATTCCATATGATTAACCTAGATCATTCATTATCATTACCAAAACATTTTGTTTTTATCACATACATATAATTATCCATGGGTTTCTCACTAATGTTTCCACACACATGTTCCGAAATAACAGATAAACCTTAGACTGATACCATCAATATCAGAACTGAAATTCCATATATAGATATTTCATCTTAATATATTAATATGCAACACATAACATAACTATCTATTCCATAATCATATAGGTCTACTCCCGTAGAATAATAAGATACAAAAAACAATTGCTTTATTAGTGAAATAGATATTCACCCACATATTTTTTCATAACTTTCATACATCTGAGACATATCATACATAATATCTTTCTTCATAACCTAGTAATAGGAAACCTAATAAATATTGATCTCTAATTCTCATTAATTTTGAACAATGGGTTTATCTATTATCTCATATGCATAAAATGAGAATATAATTATGTAAACATGTGGTTAGAAATTTAAATCTTTTCCCATTCTATTATCGGTTATAAATTTGGGTAATGGAATAATTATTGATAGTTCAAATGACAAGGATCATAAACTAATCAAACAACAAGATCCATTAGAGTATAAAATAACCATAATACATAGAATTGTGGAATACATATAAAAATTGAAAACATTATGTCAAGTATAGTCCCTCATAAATTTTAAACATATTATGCATATGATAGAACTTGTGTACCAACTTTGGGATTGGGACAACCCCACGTATACCCTATTATGGGCTTGGTATAACCTCCCATGTACCCTTTGATCTCATAAAACATTATTCATTTTCCAATGCATTGGAAGAAGATATTTGTCCCACCTATCACATAATATAAATCATACATATTTTTTTCATGAGATCGTAAAAGGTTATTCAAATATGATCCCATGAAAAAATATGGGTTAAACTATGGAAAATGAAATTGTTTTCTTAAAATTACTATAAACATAAATCATAGAGAGAAATAATAAGGTTGTATTCCATGTATCATAACCCTATTAAATCATAATATACATCAATATATTTTATCTTATATGGAAAATTATTTTTGAAATATCACTTGGATAATTTCCTAAGGAAGATATTATTCATATTTTGAAATAAATACATTAAAATATAAAAAATATCCAAATATTATGTAAGAAACTTTTTATTTTAAAATAACTATGGTATTTTAAAGAAGTATTCAAATAATATAGTAGTTATTTTAGTGTTAAATTCACTTTATGTTGTATATTTTAAAACAAAACATTCCTTTTAAACATTTGTAAAAGAATCATAATGAACCTCATTCAAAAAAGAATAGGAAAATTTATTTTGAATTTTTCAAAAAAATTAATACATGGGTAAATATAGGTTAAAATAATAATTGTATAATATTAATAACCATATTTAAATCATTTTCACTAGAACCTTTATATGGATGAAAAATGGTTCCAACTGAAGAGATAAATAAATTCATTTTTTCATAAAAACCTATTTTTAGTCTTGTGAAAACACAATGTGGGAAAAAATGAAAGCAAGTAATTTTTTTAACAATTACCAAGAGAATACAAAAATTCATATGTTTCATGAAATTTATATCATAATATTTCTTCATCAAAAAATTAATAATAAGAAATCCAGATAAATAATGAGATTGTTTCATAAAACACTCACCAATTTTAGAAACATTTGAATCCTAAGTCCCATGAACGAAATAGAATTATATTGATATTTAAATCAACATAATTTTTATTATAATAATCATTAAATACATTAGTGTAATTATATTCACCATATAAAATAAACAATCTATTTATAAGGCATGTTTCACATAAATATAAAAGTGACACAAAAGTACATTACCTTGAGTTCCACGTGCCTCAAAAGGGTTCTATCCATTTTTATAATAAATTTAAATATTTTATAACTATATACCATAGTAAAATAAAATATTATTATATCATATGTATTCATTATATGCATATATTTAGTGTAATCCATAATGGTGGAGATAGAAAATTAATTACACTGTCAATGAAGATTGTAGGTTGTGCGTACACATGAATACTATTTTTATTTTTATACGGAAAGAATAAAAGAATTATAAATAATAATTCACCATTAAATAATAATTTTTATATCATATAATTCATTTATAGTCATTATATATATCATCCTTACTATCGAAGTAAAATATAAATGAAAAAAAATTACATCACTTCGTGGAGGTGGTATTCTACACATACCCATAAGAACCGTTAAAAACATACAAAGGATTGAAAGGTAAGAATATAGATATGATATTTTCATTAGAAAATATAATAATGTCACAAATATCATATATAAACATTAAACCCATCATAATTACCATTCATTAAAAATTTTTATGGAAAATTATTTACATCGCTACATGGATACGACAATCCTTACATATGCACGTGAAATACATTCACTTCCAATTTGATTGTCAGTGTATAGATAATGGTGGATTCATAATCATAATAAAATTTCTTTATATCTAGTAAAATTTAGTGATTATTTTATGATAAAGATATTATATTTAGATTATATAAAATAAGATGTTAAAAAAGTGATCAATTATGGTGAATAACTCCCATATGAAAGAACTTCATTAGATATCCTCTTATAGATCCTTGGTACAATTCTATCTATCTTATTGGAAAATTAAATTTATATTTATGGGTTTATTATGTGTTTTATAGAAGTATTGAGGAGGTTCTATGTTGTTCAAATGTGCAACAGACCTATTATGGGATATTGACGCCATGAAAGGTTTGCATGATGGGAATTGTTGTTTCATAGCTTTGGTGCCTAGATGGTTTCATAAAATTTATGTATTCAAATTGGAGTCTATGAAAATGATTAATTTAGTGAAATAAATACATGACTAGTATATAAATTAGGATGATGTGAGATAATTTTCAAGGGGAACTAAAAATATGTGAATTCCCCGAGAATTCTCATAAGGAATTGAATCCATGATGTGAAAGTCATGGGTTACAGGTTTTAAATATATTTTTTCATTTATTTTCCTATTGTTCTTACATAATTAATCTATTTTGAGGCATTTTCCTAAGAAATTTTGAATAATCTCCCATCCCTCCTTCCCTCTCCTCGATATTTTGGTACTAATGTGTACCCGTTGGAAATATGTGGTGAGTTATCCTCTCTTCCATGATGTTTTCCTCTGGTTATTATTTTTTTATCCATTATGCTGTTGTGGTTTTTCTTTTTGGTTTTTTTTGTTGTTTTTTTAAGTACCCCATACAAAATTTAGGTTTATATATGGGTTTTTCATGTGCTTGTGGTTTGCAGGAACTTTTCGCTCTCCCTATAGTGCTTAGTGAGTTGGAACAACTTCGTTTGATGTAAGGAATCCCTGATGTATCATTATTGTGTATCATGAGTATGGGGTTTTAATTTTTCATTTGGGAATAAAATATTCACTATCTTGATTAAGATAATTAGTTAGTTAATTTAAATTGAAAATGGATGGGTTTAATTTATTTATTTTTGCATCTTTGATATTATTATATGATATTTTGTGTTTTATGGGATAAATTCCTAGCTGAGAATCATTGTTGTTGGGGAATTTACTTTCTTAGTATATTTTTTTAATGAAAACCATGTTTCCATATCATACAAAATGATAAATTTGATAATCACTTAAACTATCTAATGAAATGGATTATCTAGGATCCGAGATTGTGTGATAATACCCATAATGTAAATAAGTGGAGTAGATAAAATACCCTCGGTAAATCATTAAATTGTTCTGTAATTTCAGGTGATGTGATGTGTGGTGATACTGTGGGGAGGCTATGTGATGTATAAATGTGTTTTGGGGGCATGTCAGGCTGATGGGTGAGTAGCGGTAATCCTTTTGGGGTGGTGATGTGATTTTTTGTTTGTTTGTACCTTTGGGGAAGCAAGGTGTCTGTTTGGTGGCCATTTTTTTGTGGGTGGAAAGGTGATTATTTTTATGGTTGTACTTATGGGGCAGCGAGGTGATGGGTTTTTAGAGATGATGACTGCTTGAGATGAGGGTGTTTATCTTGTTGTAGTTTCCATAGTAGTATTGGATTTGAATAATAATGTTAAACTGAAATGGAAGGGGATGAATAATGAAATTAATTGGTTAAATTAATGGTTTTTTTGGTAATGTGAAATATTGAAGTTGGATATTTTTTTAAATAATGGAGGAATGTGAAATGTGGGTTGTCACTAGTTGTGTAATGTTTTTCATTGAGGTGACAATAATAGTGGGAAAAATTATTTTTTTGGTAATTTTGTTGTCAACCCATTGGTTGGTAATGTGAGTGGCTATATATATAATTTCATATTGATTTTCATTTTTATATGCACACCTCCCAAATGGTGAACTATGTTCCGAAATGAATAATTTTAAATAAGGTAGTTTTTCCAATATCGAATTGATGTGTATAGATAGATAGCGACCCACTATTACCAACTCTCTCCCCTATGTATGTATATATGCATAGGATGTAATGGAAGGAGGTGTATTATTGCACTAGGTAATAGAAATGGTGTCTTCGGGGGAGATGTGATGTGATCATGGTGTGGGGTGGTGGCTCGAAGGTCTCAGGGTGAGATGTGATATAGATGTTATGTGAAGAATCTTATGGTGGGGGTAGTTCATAGTGGAAGGTGGGAATGATATTTATTTCCATTATGTTCATGATACACTCCTACTCTGTTTGTGGTAGTGTTTGTGGTGTTATAGACCAAGTGTCTTCAGGTGAGATGTGATGTGACCGTATTGTGGGGCGGTGGCCTAGGTTTCTTTAGGAGAGAGTTGATGTTACAGTGTAGTGGGATGGTAATGAATGTTATAAATAAGAGATGGAAGAACCATGATGTATGATATTGGTGTGTGATAGTGGAATCTAATTGGGAAATAATTGTGGGGTATCCTTTATCAATATGCTTCATATAATGTTATGACACTTGGCTTGTATTATTTGGAGAGCATTGATTTTGTGAGGATATGCTTGGCTAGTATACCTATTTAGATGTTGTTTGGTTATAATATTTTATCATAGGTAAATTAGTATGATTCTTTCACATGATCATGAGAGACTTTGGTTTTCGGAATAAGTATACTTGTATGCTCACCCTAAATATGTAAAAATAATTTTGTGGTCTCTACGAGGATTACACAGACTATACTGAACATTACTATCTCTGAAATTAAGATAGTTTTTGTGTCACTACTCTATCATTACCTTTAGGTATTTACATTTAGAAAATTTCATCTATTTAAATTTTATTTATAAATCCATTGTGGGATATTTTTTGATTTATATTATATTATTTTATAGAGTTATTGTAGTTTTTTCATCCTATCTCAAGATATTCTTTTGATAGACGTTAATGCCTCTCATTTTTGAAATTTTTATACCCTCAGTTATTGTCTCCAACTCGAGGCCTACTGGAGGTGGGACTTGAGGTTCATTATCTATCTCCCATTATTGTGGTATCTTTATTAGTAGGGGTCATGATAGAGTGGTAGAAGAGGGAGTTTGAGAGATAGGATGGAGTTTGGAGTTAGGAACAATCAGGATTACATGGTTTTGGTATAGAAACAATGTTCGTTGATCTTGGTAAATGACTTTGGCCAGGGATACTAGCTAAGATATGGGATTTCATGTCCCCATGTGATCTTGTTCATGGACTCTGAGCTTATCGAACGACCAAGCTTGGTGGGCCTATTTTTAGGTTAGTGACCAGTGAGAGGTACATAAATCATTATAACTTATGTCCTTATTAAAATTTTGTTGTTTTCATATGGTTAAATGAGAATTAAAATTAATTAATTGAGTCTTAATAAAATTTCTACATGGTCTTAGGAAATTCAATTTTTTATTTTTAGTTATAGCTAATTGTCATTGTAGACATGTGTCTCAGGAAGTGGAGGTTCAACTATATTATCCAATTAATCACTAAAAAATTCTATAATTTATGAGGATGATCAGTGGTAGAGTATTTTTAATGTTTCTTAGTGGTAGGATTTGGGTAACTGTGATGGAATTGTATTTAAAGTGGAGATAGAGAGTTGTATGGAGAATTGTGACATCGCCTCTAATTTGATCTTGGCCCCGATGGAGTTCGGGGACCCATTAAAAGTTCGTCAGATGTTGTAAACTAAACATTAAGATTCAATTCTATATTTGGGTGAGTATAAGGAGGTGTATGGTTCATGGATTTACTTTTATAAATATTTCCCTAAACAATTGATTTTATATACCATGAAGGAAGTAGAGGAAGTATACTCACTCTTAAGTAATAAATTATGTTAGTGTGAGAGTTGGGAAATAAGTTTATGGACCGTTTCTGTTATTCCATGGATATTTTTTAAAAATGATGAGTCTCATGTGTGATATTTTGAGGAGGCATTCTTTCCTTTGATCTAGTATGCAATTAGTCCATTATGTTTTCATCATACTTGGAGGATTGGAATATGTTGGATGTGATAGAGTGGATGAAATCACCAGGAGGTTTAACATGATAAGGGGAGCCCACATGTTTCCTCAAAGAGAATGTTTTTTGTGGAAAGTTTCATGTGCTAGGACCTTCATGAGTTGACCAGTGCGGAATTGAACTCAGAAACTTACTTTTTGGTCTCTTGGGGATAGTGATTTCCTTGGTTTTCCAAGTAACATTAGTCTAGTGTTTTTTCTGTGGGATTGGGCCCACCATCAGAACCATTTCCCAATGGTTCTTTGATCTCAATTTTAGGGATGATTTCATTTTTAGTTCCTGGAATATATGTAATTTCCAGTGAGGTCATTTCATTAGTAATGGATGAATGTAACGACCCAAAGTTTCATTAATGAAAATCCCTCTTGATCTAGTTAAATGTATCTTTATGAAAATGTTTTTATAAGATGTCAACTTCTTTGGTTTTATGTTATGATTTGTGACCGTTACTTTTATAGTCGTTGAACAGTGATCACATGAGTAGTATAAATATAAGGCTTTAACGAACCCAATTTTACTCAGACAAAGGAAGCTATGGCCTCATCTAGTAGAATTGCCATATAAAAAGCCCATTCGTCAGAGCTCGGAATAGAGGTGGCGTCTTTGGGCATCGCCCTTGACCAAGCCCAAGCTGAGCTTCATTATATAAAACTCGAACGTGATCGTCTATGGGAAAAGTGGAAGTTGATAGAGATTACCACTCGAGCGATATTATCCGAGCTACCCCAAGAGTCTGTCACCATCGCACACCTTACCCTTAGGTCTTATGCAGCTATTTTAAGGGGTTATGTAACAAATAAGTAGTACCGTGTTCATGTACATTATCTTTGTATGTAATAATGAATATAATTTCTAGTTATTTTTTATACTTTGTAAATAGTTTTTTAAAATACAAATGGTGTTTTTAGTTATTATTTAATTAAGAATTATATTTTATTAAATTAAAGGATTTTTGAATTAAATAATATTTTAATAAAATATTATTATTAATATTAAATTAATCTTTATTAAATATAAATGATCTTATAATTTTATGAATGCAATTTAAATTTTTATTAAGGTTTGAAAGCCATTTCTGTCAAAACCCGTGAATTTTTTATAAATGTCAGTTTTAATTTTAAAAGTGAAAATTCACATATTTAGAAAATTATTTAGATATAATAAATATTATTTTTGGAATCAGGATGTCGAAATTTTCCAACGGTGAATTTTTCATAATTTTCTGAGACAGTCAAATTTTTGGGTAAAAATTAAATACCATTTAAATATATAATGTGTTTTATGACATCATAATGACCCAATGGTGATGTAATAAAATACCATAATCCTTATGTTCAGCCAATGTATTTTTTATAATTAAAATAATTAGGTTTTGGTTTTTTTTTACTTACTTTTCAAAGCATTAATGGAGCCCTCAAGACTTATTCAACACTTTGCCTTTCAAATTAATTTCCATGGAAATGTGACTCACCTCCACATAAGCAACCCTAATATTTAAATAAATTCGGACCTTGGCCTTGTAAAATATCGTTTTCCTCTTTCCTTTTCTAGAAACCATGGGAAAATACCATGGGATGGTTTGTGGTTTGGATTATTTTAATATAAGGGGTCCCAAACCTAAATAATAACGAATTCTCTCACCTTTCCTATATAAACCCACCCAAGCTCCCACTTCCTCCTCACTCAAAGCCCTTGGAGTTCGTCCAACCTCTGCCCTACTCTCTCTATAATCCTTTCATGGTGCCCCAGTCTCATATGAAGCCTCTCACAAGCCTCTCTCTAGCCTTTGGAAGCACACTTCCAAGTAAGGGTTTTTCTTCCTTTCTCATTTTTGTCAATTTTTTTTAAGTTGTATTTCCCTTTTAATTTCAACTATGAATGTTGGGGTATGGTTTTTCACCTCTCACATACTGCCCTCTTGTTTTTTGAATTATGGGAGACCCCTTTCTCTCTCATTAAATGCCTCCCATGTACACCTGTTACTATGCTGAAATTCCGAAAGGAACCTTTTTCTCCTCTTTTATATTCAAGCAATACTTTTGTATCATGAATCTAAATTCCTTTTCAATTTTTGGGAAATGTATCTATATGACCTCCTTACTTTCCATTACATGTAAATATTATGTGGAAGCCCTTTATCTCTCATCAACCATTTTTCTGAATTCTTATGTCATGTTGTTACGCTGCCGAAATCACACCGATTTTCTAAGCCAATATCATTGTGTAGTGAATACCATGCCCATTTCTCCATCAAGGTTATTCACCTTTATGAACATTTACATATTGATTATAAAGTTTCATGTATTAATTCCACATTCCTTTATCGTGGAATAAATGATTATGTTTTATGAATCCATGTTTTATGATCCATGTGGCACACTTATGCATGAAATGAAATGTTTAAGAAGGGTGAGCCCTTTATAGCGCTCCAATGCATTGGGTAAAGTATTGTATCATGATTCGTCATGTGCAATGAGTGTTGACACATGCTAATTCAAGTGCAACGAGGGTTTACTCATGCTTCAAGTGCAATGAGGGTTTACTCATGCTCCATGTGCAATGAGCCTTGGGTCATGCTAATTCAATGTTAAGTGTTGTTGCCACATTTCCATGTTATGATTATCATGATTTATCATGCCTTTATGTTCATGTTACTCTTATGCTCTATTGATGTTCCTATTACCTAAAAATTATTGTCCTCCTCATGTTATTCATTTTGTACTCCCTTACTAGGCTTTATAGCTCACCCTTTTCTTATTCATGTCCTCAGGTTATCCCATGCAATGCTAACTACGAAGGAATGTAGTGGTCATGTAAAGGAATTTTTCAATAAAGATGTTGTATTTCAAGTTTAAAGTTTTTATGTAATGATCCTAAGCCCCAAAGACACTAAACCTCTCGATCTTCTTTATTGTATCAAGTGAATTTTTATGTAATAAAGCATGTTTAAGCTGTAATAAAAAGAAGGGTTGTCATAATGAAGGCTTATGATATGCTAAGGAGAGGTATAATCGGCACAGTCTAAACCCGAAATGTTCCTCAAGATTCGATTCATGAACCTAATCATGGAAATTAATATGATTGTTTGTTGATAGTTTGAGGAGGTGGTTATGGTTAGTTTTTTGTATTGGAGGTAGATGTTCCAGAGGGGATATATGTTGATTAAGGTACACTCCACTTATCTTCTACCCTTGTTTATTCCTTGTTTGATTCTGGAGTTTTGAAATCCTTTATTGTACCCTTCCATGTCCATGCTCTAGGAATAAACATAGAAAGGATTTTCGTTCCCCTACTGTTGACTACTCATGTAGAAGTCTCGAAAAAATGGTTGATGTGTGATGGGGTAAATATTTATGATGGAGTTGCATCAAAACCGTAAGTATCTATTCTTTATTTAGATGAAATAGTATGATTTCATTATTAGCATCGATTGTTTCTATTTTGGGAATAATTTTAATGAATTATTCTCAGAAATGACTTTATTTTTAGATGTGGATGGCTAGGGCATGGTTTTAGTAGTGAGTAGGTGTTTCATGTGGTCAGTTTTTATATAGATCCCATTGTTTCATTAATTCTGAAGTTGAATGTAGAATTGTTGGAAACTGTGGTGGTGGAGGTTCTCAGGGTCATTAGGTTTTTTTTTGGTTTTTTTTAAGGTGGTTGTGATGCTACGCCCTCCGGACAATATAGAGATTTGTCTAAATATACCACAATGTGTTTCTCATATTTTGATAGATCTTTATCAGATGAAACATTTTAGTTGTTTTAGATAAGGATTTTGTTAGATGGCATGAGGGATAATTTATTCAATTGGCATGTGTATCACCATGGGGTGATCTAGTGTTATTCTCCAAGAATTTTTATTCGAGTATAGACTATGAAAAGTTGAATTAGGTAATAGTGAAGAACATTTACCCTCTGACAAGGATATAAGATATTTTTGACCATCTGAGAGGGTGGAGTTGGTTTTCTTAGATCGATATGTGGTCTGGGTATTACCAGTTGAGGTTGAATGAGGATGGTATTTTGAATACTATTATTAGACGTTGGTCTAGGCACATTTAGTTTTTTGTCATAATGTTCATAGTCAAAAACATGGTATCTATGTTATCAGTTCTCATGAGATCCTTTTTCTATGATTTCCTAGACTATATCATCGTTATTTCATCAATTACATATAGATCTACTCATGGTCAGTGGAGGAACATGTTGATCATCTAGAAGCTATCTTATAGGTTACTGGAAACAACCATCTCTATGAGAAATTTTATAAGTGTATGTTTCTAAAACTAGAGGTGAATTTCATTGAGAATATAGTGTATTATAATGTTATGGTGGTATATGGGTTTAATATTGAGGAAATATTTTATTGGGAAGAACACAATAACAAGGAAAAGTTTCAGTGTTTCCTTCATCTTATGGGCTTTTATCAGAGGTTTGTACCCAATTTCTCTTATGTTACAGCCCCACTGACCATAATGACTTGGAAGGACCAAGATTTTTTTAGACTTATTAGTAATACAAATATTATATTAACCAAGAGGAGAATATGATTTGTGATCCAGTTCATTGTTTTCCTGAAGAGGATGTTGTATTTTTTGGTGTTTTTCTATGTGTCCCATCTGGGATTAGGATGTGTGTTAATGAAGAAAAGGTAAGTGATCTTCAATGACTCTAGGATTCCACATCCCCATTTGTTAAAATAATACCCCATGGATATAGATTTTATAGTGGTTGTTTTTGAGCTGACGTTTAGTAATAATTACCTCACTGGGGAGCACATTTTGATATTTACATATCACAAGAACTTGAGGTATATCTTTTCATAACATGGTCAGAATTTTAGAAAACTATGGTTGATGGAATATCATCTGGATTATTATTTTGAGATCTTCTACACCTCATGAAAGGGGAATGTTGTTACCAATTCATTGACTTGAAATTTATATAGGGATGTTGTTTTGGATTTTATAGATTCTTAAAGAGAAACAGAGGAGTTGGATGCTCATCAACTGGGAGAAAGTGTGGTTGATAGTAGAGGATATATGTTTTAGATGAAAGGGTAGTGTTATATTATGTGGTATGTGTAGGAGTATCATTGGGGAGACTACTAGAAATAGGGGATTCATGATCATGCTAGAAATAGTAATACTTCAGTGGGATGGTCAAAGTATGGTTAGAACTAGATGTAGTTTAAACATAATTTGTTTGTTCTGGTAGTGATGTGTACGAGTTTCCTTCCCGAGTTTCATATATCACCTTTGATGGTACACTTGGTAGAATATAATATTTATGGTTTCTTGAAGACATATTTTTGGTGACCCTATATGAAAAATTTAGCAGAATAATTATAGTGTGGTGATTCATTTTTCAACTAGGTAATGGAGGAGATTCATATTCCTCATGCTTTTTTGTAGCCTTAGAATGTAACATATTTGAAATGGGATGACATCAAGATATATTTCATCATAGGTTTACACTGATCTCTGGAAGTTTGGGATGGTATCTGGGTAATCATGGATTGATTGATAAAATCATCCCATTTTCTAGTAATCAAGGAGTTAGGAATTGTGGATGCTTTGGGTAAAAGGTTTATAGAGGAGGAGGTGGATTTGCATGTATTTATGAGTTCAATTGTCTTATATCTTGATCCACATTTTACATCATGAGTCTGGATTAAATTTCACCATTCTTTTGTAACTCATTTATTCATCAAAACAAATTCCCACCCTTATAATGATGGGAATATTGAGCTAACTATCCTCAAATTGGAAAAAATATTGTGATCTTGCATCTTGTACTTTATTGGATATTGGTTACAACATTTTTAGTTGTTCACTTTTCTATAAAAAAATATTTATCACTCATCCATTATCATGCATAATTTTTATTTTTTTATGGGAGGTCATTTCATTCATCATTATGATGGATTTATGTTGGTGATTAAGAAGTTCGTTGAAACATTGTGGTGAAAATCAGAAAAAATTGGGTTCAACATGTTCATTAGTGGTTGGAATTAATTCATGAGTACTATAATTATTATTAAAATTGTATGTAGATTCCCATGAATATTGATGTTGGAGACAACATGATCCTGAGATTCTCCCCATAATGAGTGAAGAAGAGGTTTGGTAGGGGTAAGTATTATACGTGGAATGTTACAAACATTTAGGTTTTGAGGCATTTGATGAGGTCTTGTTTTGGTTGTAATTAAGACCAATTATGGAGATGATCCATTCCACATTCATCATGTATGAACTTCATCATTGTATTCATGATAACTCCCACATCATTGATTGGGAATAGCTGGATATCAAGTATGGTCAACCACTCATGAAAAATATTGTAGAAATTCAATACCATCAAGAGAAGGTGTTATGTGGGGTACAAATTCCCTTTATTTTCATGTTTTAAAGTAATTAATTCCTCTAGGAGAGTACTTGGGGGATAGAGACACATATACATGCCATGTACCTATCACTATTTTGAGATTACTTATTAGGTTTGGTTTTTCATGGATGATTTGGCATTCAGATCCTACTATTTTATGCGATTTGATATTTTCTTCACGCATGATGTGTGATGATGTTCTAACATATAAAAAGGGGGACCCTATTTCTAATCGATACACATGATAATATGATGTGATTAAACTTTTTAAGGTGATCCATTGTTGTCCAGAGTGGATAGTATCTTCACACGAAGGATGGAATTCCATGAATTGTGTTCTTGAGACAATTATTTATGGTTGGGTTAGGATATGTGTAGGTTGTTTGGTTGTGTGGATAATAATTAGGTAGTATGTTATTTTGTGGTAGCATCCAAATGATTTCATGTTGTTCCCATTAAGATGTGGTCTTGTTATCATGTTTTGATGCTGTTCTTTGGGCTGTTTACGGGTGTTTTGGTCGGAGATTTTGGTTGGTGATAAATTTCACAGTGTAATGAGATCTCGGGGAGGTATCTCAAAGGGTTTTTGGTTGGAACCCCTTATTTATTGTGTTTGGATTTTATTATCAAGAGAGAGAATAATTTAAGATGTATTTGAATTAACTATAGGTGACTTCCATGACTGTTACTTTTTTAGTTTTCCTGGTTGGTGGTATTTCAATGGATGATTGAGGTGGTTCAATGGTATTTGGAAGTGCAGCTGAGCTAATGTAGTATATTCATGCCATACATGGTTTAAAAAATGCTAATTGGTGTTTCAATCATAGTATGGTGGGCTAGTTTCAAGACTTATATGAAGACAAGGGGGTCTATGAAATAAATGAACATCATGAAATAAATTCATGATGTGTAATTAAATCAAGCTAAGGAGACATAAATCTAGGGGAAAATTAAAATATGGGGATTCATGTGAAATTCACATCATTAATGGATTTCATGACAAGAAACGGAGGGTTATAGGTTTTAAATCCTTTCATTTATATGTTTTTTATTAATTTGGATGACCACCCATACTATCGTTTTGGCATATCCCAAGTTGATTTTGAAGGTTGTTCCAGCACTAATTCTATTACTTTTAACATTGGGTTCTAGTGGGTTCCTGTTGGTTATTTTTTGTGAGTTCTAGTCTCTTCGACATTTTTCCCATAAATTATTATTTAGATATCCACTATGTTGGTGTGATTTTTCAGTGGGGTGTGTGTGGGATGTAATTTTTTAACTATTGATACAATATAGGTTGATCCATTGGTTTTGTGCGTGGTTGTGGTTTGTGGGTGACTTTCTTTTACTTATGGTGCACAATGAGTTTTAAAAGCCTCATTTAAGGTAGGAAATACCTTATTTATCATAATTGTGTATTATATAAGAGGTTTTTTCATTTCTTTAACTTGGGGAAGATATTTTTCATTGACTTAATTAAGTTAAATAATTAGTTAATGAAAATTGAAATATGGGGTCTTTATTCATTTGGTTTTAAACCTTTGATACTCATATATGATATTTTAAATTTTAAAGGAAGTATTACCCACTAAAAATCATGGTCATTGGGAGTATTTTATTATATAGTGGATGTTGTGATATGGAAACCTCAATGGGGGTATTACCCACTGATGTGTGGCTGTGCTATAGGGTTTCAGTGTGTAGTTGCAATTTGAACTTAGGGTTTATGGGATCAATGAGTGAAATGTGGTCATAATTTTTGGGTAGTAAGGTGATGGTTTGTATATTCATTATTTTGTGTATGTGAGGTGATGGTTTTTGTGTTTTTATTTTAGGTTTTTTAGGTGATGGTTTATCTAGCCATGCTTATGAGGTGGAAAGGTGATGGATCAATGAGGATGATGAAAACATTATATTGGGATAGTTGTGTTGTGATAGTTTTCTGGGTAATATTGGGATTGAATAATAATGTTAAATATAAATTTCATGGGTTGATATATGAATTTATTAGGATAAATTAATGGTTTGGTTGGTATTGTTAAATTTGGTAATTTCCTCAATTTCCTAAGATAATAAAGGAATTTAAAATTGGGATTAGAACTTGTAACATAGTGTTTTTTAGTAGATGTGGAATTCAATGTGGGGAACAATGTTAGATGGTTTGTAATTTTTTGAACACATAGGTTAGAATTCTGAGTCACTATATATATACTCTTTTATATTCCTTGTGATTTCTATACGCAGCCCACCTATATAGAGAACTATATGTTGACACCTATACTTTTCTATAGGTTTTCCGAACATCCCAATGATGAGGATGGTTGGATGGCTACACACTATTTTCTTCTCTCTTCCAAACCAATATATATGTATAGGGTTTTGTTTTCATAGGTCTATTAGTACATTACATGATGTCTCGGGTTTCTTTTGGAAATATGTGGGTTGTTTGTGTTGTGAGGTTGTGGACCAGGTGTCTTCAAGTGGGATGTGAAATGGCTAATAAATGGGGTGGATTATGGAAGCACCAAGCATGGTAAGAGGAGTCCTTGAGGTTTTTGTCTTTCCTGCCCATAGTATACTAATACTCTGGTTATGGTAGTGGTTGTGATGTGATATTCTAGGTGTCTTCAAGGAAGATTTGATGTGATCGTGTTGTGGGGAGATGGATCAAGTCTCTTAGGGTGAGATGTGATGTGACTGTATTGTGGAGGGTTGATGTATGTTGTATAGAAGAAATGAAATCACCAGGACTTATGGAATTGGGTTGTGAGAGTGGTATAATAGTGGTAAAGAGGTGTGGGTACCCTCTATCTATATAATTCATATTATGTAATTATACTTTTATTTCATTATTTGGAAAGTATTACCATGGTGAGGATGGGATTTTTATTATAACATTTTAAGATATTTTTTTCTAGTTTTTTCCCATGATTTCATTAGTATGGTTCTTTAATATGTTCATGAGAGACTTTGGTTTTCCTAATGAGACTAATTGTATGATCACACTGCATATATAAAATGAATTTTTAGGTTTCTTGGAAGACTACACAGACCCTTCTAGATATTACTATATAAAATAATACTGTATTTTTTAGGTCATTTACATGATTTATTTTGGTTATTCACATTTTGGATACTTTTTATCTATTTTATATTTCATTATACATGGATTGTGGGATGGGTTTGGCCTTCTTTTATATAAATTCATGGATCATTTTTGGTTGATTCATCTTATCTCACAGTATTTTTTTATAAATGATAATTCCTTCATTTAATGAGATTTTTATATACTCGGTGATAGTATTTGACATCGGGCCTAATGTATATGGTAGTCGGGGGGATCATTATCTCTCTCCCATCATTGTGTACTCTTTAGAGGTAGGGTTCGTGGAAATAGGGTTGGTATTTTGGGAAGACCAGCAGCTCTATCATTTTCCATGTAAGATTAAAAGGGATTTTGGTAAGGGATGCTGATCTAGATGGCTCAATGTGTTGTAGGGAAGAAGAATGATGGTGTCATTTTATAATGGATTGGGTGGAAGGACATGGAATTTTATAGATGATTAAATTATAATAAATTTATTCTCAAACCATATGGTTCCAAAAAGCCAAAAAATTCTTATCGGATGATAGTTTCTAATATATATTATTCTCCTTAACTTGTTTTTATATATTTAATCTTTTTGAACAATGTAATAATTTATTATTTTGTTAAAATGTCTTTATAGTCAATTTTAACACCATTTATTTAATTTTACAGAAAAGGGATAAATAAATTTTTTTAATTAAAAAATCATTAAAATATACTAATATATCTTATTCATATGAAAAAATTGTGGAACACATTAACTCACTCAAATTATATTACTTTTAATATTTTTAAAATAATTTATTATAATTTTTTATTGATTGGAGAACTACTGCATCAAATGTTTCATAATAATTTTAAATCAATATATAATTACTAAATAAATAATAAAATTTCATTACAGAAAATAAATTAATTAATCTCAAAATGAATATCAAGAGTTATTCGTAACTATTTTTCCCAATTTTAATACATAAAAAATATTTAAAATTCAGAGAGTTAAACTTTGTAAATTTTTTGTTTTAAATATTATAAATTTAATTTACAAAGATAAGTTTATATTATACAAATACATTTTTAGCCTAAGGTGTTAAGGGTCAATTTTTTCATCTTGTAAGAATAAAGATGAAAAAATATGGCCTTATCACATGGTTTTAACCAAGATTAACATGATTTACCTTTATTAAAGGTGATAATTGTTTCCAAATTTATGATTCCTTTTGAATTAAAATAAAAGGGACCAATTTACAAAATTTTAACCTCATTATTCACGTAAAAATTTAATTTTATAAAAGTAAATACCTATAAGTGGAAAAAATTAATTTTAATGTATATGTGTAAAATATGACAAATCCATTTTTTTAAAAACTATAATTTTCAAGCATAAAAAATGATATTTTTATCCCAAGCCTGGAAAAATATTAGATAATGGTTTAAAACATTGTATTGAATATAATTCATATAAATATATTTTTAGTAATTAACCAATAATAATAAATTTAATTTTATTGGATAAAAATGTTTTGTACACATAAATTTTCATTTTATAAATACATCACCATTATATTCACATGATTTTTTTCATTTGTTATTAAATAATAACAAATGAATTAATTTCATAAATTTATTATACATAAAGTTTTCTAATTTAGTAATTATTATTCAAAGCAGTCAATCCAATGCTAAGGTGATAACATATAATAATAAAATTCTGATATTATATCTCTATTTATTTAGACTTTTTGTTGCATGTCGCACAAAAAATTGAAGAAATAAATTTATTTGAAAAATTATTTCCTAAAATATTAGAGTGATATAATCTACCACCCATAAAATTACTTTTTCAACCAAAATTATTTACTTAGATTCACGAAAATGAGGACATCTCAGTATCACTATATCTTCTGGTTCCCACATAGATTCCTTAAATTGGTAGTTTTGCCAAAAAATGACCATGTGAGTTGTCTTGTTTCATAGAACTAACTCTATGATCTAGAATATCCACTAGTTTTTTCTTATAACATATAAATTTCTCTAGAGGTATTAACTTATAGTTTTCTACTTTTGAATGATCTAATATATACTTTCACAATTAATGATTCGCAGAACACATCATGATCTTATGAGATATTTTGTGGCAGTGCTAGTCTATAAGCTTTCATCCTGACTTGATCAAGATTTTGAAATGGATTAATATAAATTGGGCTTATTATTATCTTCATATGAAATCTCATCACACTATTCTGGTGATATATTCATAAGAACACCTTTATACCATGTTCAAACACTAAATTATTTTGATAGTTTTTTGCATAGCTGTTTTCCGGAATCTGATATACCCTTATATTTTTTGGATGGCCCAAGTATTATTTTCCACATATTCCTATAGGTTAATTTCCAATATATTTAATTATCCAAATTAATTCCATAACATTGGAGTTCTGTACAATCTTCCATAGAAAACGTCATTAGGAGCCATCTAAATGCTTTAGTTAAATCAATTGTTGATCATGAGTTACAAAAAATGAAGTTTTGGATCCCAACTGCCTTTGAATTACCTACAGAAAGATCTAATCTTGTATTCTAGTGTTTAAATAGTTATCTCAGATAGACTATTTATCATTGGATAATATATTGTTGTAAATCTCAATTCTATATTTAGATTATTTGGAAGAACTCACAGGGACATCATGGTTAGCCATGGATCCTGATTAGATACTATGGAATGTTGTACTTTATGAAACCATTATTGTTAACTAATATATATCTAGGAAAGATGATATATATTGAAATATTCTCTAATGTAAATGATGTTTTCTGACTTTTTAAGGTAATCAAATACAACCCATATAGATTTACTCACATTAGTCATTTTGGGGAGTCCCTTAAAAAAATCCATGCTAATGTTTTCCAATTTATACTCAGGTATGGGTAATGGTAATAAAATCCCCTTATAATTTTGTCTCTCAACCTTAAAATGATGTAATTATAAGATATGAGATACAATCATTTCAATATCTATCATCATACGATCCCACTAGAAATACTCATTCAAATCTATATTCATTTTTTACTTCCATGATGAATTAATAATTGATAAATATGAGAGTCATCGAATAGATCATTATTCAAAACAATTATGGAGGGGACACAAACACCATTATTGAACATTATCAATTTATATAAAACATGTTTGAACATAGGAACATTTCTCAAATACTTCTATATCTCTACATATTCCTCATACACAAAATCTATTCTTGTATGGATAAATTGATGAACACTTGTTTGTTCCATATATTATTTTTCCCCATCCTTCAATATTAATCACTATATTCATTGAAAATATATGAATTTTGATCTTTTTTTATCCTCGTTATCGATAATCTATCATGATCCTATCGACTCAATGCACTGACAACCATGTTTTCTTTCATATGGTGGTAATATATTAATAATTCAAAATATTTAATAATCTCTAACCATCTTATTTATTAAATATTTGTCTCTTTTCAATTGATTATATACATTAAAAAATTTAGATATGTATATATATCAGACTTTTCTCTATAAAGATAACGCCTCCGAATATTTAATGAAATAATTATTTCAACTAAATCCAAATCATGAGTTGGGTAATTTTTTATTATCATTTTATTTTAATGAGTAAAATGTTATAATCATATCATTTGTGAATAGGAAGGATCCCAAAACCTTATTCAATGAATCAACATAAAATAAAAACCCTTCTCTACTACTGGGAAATGTAAGAATATGTGAACTAACATGCCTTATCATCAGTTCCCTAAAACATTCCACACATTTATATATCTAAAGGAACATGTATCCATTCTAAGTTAACATAGTGAGTGGATTGGAAATCCCTGAAAATTTCTCCTCAAATAATCCATAATATCAAGCCAATCCAAGGATACAATGGATCTCAATAAACTTTGTTGTTTTGGTCCAATATTATGATGGTTCAATCTTTGATGGATCCGTAGATATACACTTTAGCGAGATTATATGTCCCAAAAATGAAACTTTATATAACCAAAATTCACACTTTGTAATTTTTTCATTAAACATATCCATTACTAGAGACATGAGTTCAATACTCAATTGATCTTATTACTCTTAATTTCTCATTAAATATATAATAATTTCGTGTATAAAGACAACTATAAGATTCTCAATGTTTTCTTTAAAACACTATTCATTAAATCTATGAATATTTTGGGGGTATTGATATGGACAAAAAACATCACTATATATTGATAGTTTCTATACCATGTTTTGAATGTTGTCTTGGGAATATGATCTATATTGAGCCTCAGTTGATGATATCTTGAAAAACATTAAACTTCTAAAAGTATTGATCTCTGCACAAACGTGTTCTAGATATGGGGTAGATGATAAATATTCATGAAAAGGGTCTTGTTATGTTCCAGATAACCAATTCATAACCACATTGATCCATCGTTCTTATTAATAAAAATAATAGGTTCACGTAAGGTGTTACACTTGGATGAATGATCATCTTTTCATGATTCTCCAATATTTTCTTTTCCAATTCCTAAAAATCAATAAAATTCCATTATATATGGATTCTATTAAATATTAATATATCCATCCATATGTTCTATTAGAAACTGAAATTAATGATTTGGTGGGTGACTAGAAAAATCAACTATAACAACATTAAAAAATTACCAAATGATACGAATGTGTTCAATATTGATTTTATCCCCAAACATATAAGATGAACACCTCTTATGAATTGGAATCAATTCCCATACAGTGGACGTGCTTTCCATAAAATGTTCATATTTATTATTAAACAGGTAAACAATCATAGGATAGTTAGGAATGTAAGATCCCTGATTTCTCTATAAGGTATGTTCGACTTAAGTTTCAGTTTAAGACCTTATTTTGGTTAATTAAGTGCTTAACCAGGTCATTAAGGAGAATCAGCAGTATTCTGAGGGTTTGGTATATGAAAAAAGTGAAAAATGGGTTTTCATGGTAGTTTGCAGGGTCTTCACATTGTTATTTCTAATCATGTGAACATTCCAGGGAAGCCAAGTAGGATTTTGGATTTTGGAAGGTGGAATCCACACGGTTTTCACACTATGTGATAAACTATTCGTGTAAACTGTGTGGCCCCGAATATTTTAAAAATTACAAAATTTACACTCTTGGGTTTTCATGTTCACTTAGTATTTTCCACCTCTTCCTCCCCTGCAACCCTAGGAATGAGCAAAAGGGACCAATAACTTCCAAGGATTGATCTCCTTCAATTCATGACTGTTTTGAGTGACGTTGGATGCAAATCAATGATCCAGGTGAGTCTAATATTCTCCTTCTCTATCTTTTCTGGTTTATATCTTGTATTTTGGGTTATTTCCATCCGAAGCGCTCAAACCCCTATTTTTTTGTGAGATCTAGATTGAGGCTTAAAATGGGTCTTTGATCGGGATCTATGGCCTCGGTTGAGAGGGAGTTTATCAACGAATTCTAGGTAGGTTCTCTATAAGTTATATCCCTTTAGTTTTTTGGATATTTTTATAGGTAGGGATTTTATTCTTACCCTCTTGTGATGAGTTCGTTATGCCATTACTTTGATGTGATTTTTAGGGTGTTAAAAACCTAATGGAACCCTCATGATCTCCATGGGATGTTTGGAGGAAGATTTGATCAATATTAGGGAAACCCATGGTGTATGCCCACATTCCCAAACATTGAGTTTAGCTAGGCAAATGTTGTTCTGTTTTGTGAGAACATAGAGCCTAGGGTGAATATGATATTATTCCTAACGAATGTGAATGGGAGTCCTAGTAACAAAACTTGTTTGGGAGGTGACCAATGAGGGTGTCTTGTTGGCTTAAAAAGAGGTTATGTGAGGTAAGGGTAAGTGCTAAGGAATTATCTTTATACATGATTATGATTACTGAGATAGGAATGGGAAATGGTAAATGGGGATGAATGTTTTGGGTTAGAAATTAATAATGTGTTATTGGATTGTGGAAAAATGTTAAATTCCCATTCATTGATATTATTGTGATGTATCTAATGATAGTAGCGATGCTTGGTTGGGAATTATGGTTGAATCTGATGAATATTAAATAAATCTTGTTCATAGATCATGGTAGTGTTGGGTATAAACGTGAGGTTCAATTCCCACTGGTCATGTTTTGATTGAGTTTCCAAAATCCACCCACTAAATGCAAAAGTTAGAGAAGGGAAGAGTGTTCCATTCCCCTAACAGTAACTTCCACCCGGATTGCGGCTTCGGGGTGAGGAGAATAAAAATTATTGTATTATTATTCCTAGAGAGATAGGACTTGTTTAATTATCTCTTTTTGTGAATTTTGATCTTTCCTAATCCATTGAACACATATAATGGGTGAATTGATAAATAAATTTTCTTAGAATGAGTGTGGGTTATTTGATTGGTAAACTAAAAAGAACATAATTAATATTCGCCTTCTAATCTATTTCATTTACTTGTTTTTTTACTACTAAATGCACTATCTATGGACTACATATTTTGTAGAAACCATTGGTGGTGGCCTATTGAGTTTTACTCACACCCTACCCAGGCCATCGTTGGGTACCCGGGCAGATTTCTGGGTTGCAGGTTAGGAGAATGGCAAGGACCCAGTGCTTGGGAATTGAGTTGGGATTCAGGATGAGCTTGGATTATGTTCCAAAATATGTCCTAGGAACGTATTAGGGAGTATACTATTTGTCTTAATTTTAGTTTTTGTTCACCTTTCACTATATCATGGCATGACATACTTATTGTTGGTTGTGTTGCACTTAGTTTGGGAATGGTTTATTTATGTGTTGTGTTTTTTGTTTAGAGTTTTGTTTCTATTTATATTTTTACTAATGTGGATTACTCTTGTAATGGGGGTTATAGACTCCCCACGTGACTACTTGGACCCTCACTACTAGTCAGAAACCTTTGGCATAAGGGGAGGCATGCTTGGGGTCATGTAACCACCCAGCTCGGGACACTGGTTAGTGGTTCCCAGGTTGGGGACATTATAAAGTTGTATCAGAGGAGGTCATTTCTCATTATTACTATTTAGGTATGGTAGATAGAGGTTAGGATAGTGTTAGGACTTGGTAATGATCTCTTTCTTGGGAGTATCTAACACATCTATTGGGGAAAACCCAAGTCATAGTTGGTGGGAATTGTTGTTCTTGTTCTGTGTTGTAACATTTGATGATATTTCACCATCTGGTGATGCACTTGTTGTGTGATTTGATGATTTTGTGATATTTAACTCATGAAAAGAATGGTATTAGGTTTTTCATTCATGCATCATCCTAGGCACCTATAAAGATAAGTGACATGCATCATGGTAGTCACATACACAGAATGAGTGTGCGGAATGTAAAGGTTATGATGCGTTATTTCTTTTAAGTGATGATGTTATACCTAATAAGATGATGTGAATGGGTAACAAGGGGGTGTAAAATTTTTGAGTGATAATCAAGGAACATGTTTAATAAGAATGTAAAGTGTGTTAAGATGTTGTTAATGTAACTTAGAATGTGGAATGTTTTGAAATGTTTAAAGAAATAAAGGCTTACTACTATCTGAGTTGGTTAACTATGTTGGCCAAGATTCTAGGAGGAATGTCTAAGGGAAGAGTTAGGGATGTGACGGGTATAGTGGAATGTTGTATGAAAAATGGTTGATTAGGGATAGTGATGAGCCTTCTTATGTCATAACTTTTTTTGTGATAACTATAGTGCTTCATTACAAGGTTGTGTTTGGCATTGTAGAGAAATTCCACCATGGAGATGCGTGCCAGTTGGGGTAGGATGATGTTGCAGAGAATGAACCTACAGTAATATAGTAGGGGAATACAGTCATTTAGGGTGATAAGGAAGAGAAGTTCTGGGATAAGTACACTCATTTTATGAAGATTATGGAATGGGACCCAGGGCGGTTTGCACCAAGTATGTTCGAGCTGACCATATAGTTTCAACTGCAACACCCTCCGACCTTTACCAGAGAGGTTGGGAAAGAGGAAGTAGACTTCTGGATTAAGTCTATCTAGACTAATCATGATCATCTAGAGACTCATGTTGATAAGAGAGTCATGTTGGTGGCTTATATGTTGATAGGACAAGATGAGCATTGGTGGGACATCATGGTTCAAATAGAACATGCTGAGGGAATGCTGTGGAAGGACGTCCAAGAGAAGTTATTGAGAACTTCTATCCAGAGACCCTGAGATAGGAAAAGTCATCATATTTTATGTGTTTGAATTGGGGGGGGGGGTGTCGGTGAAGGAAAATGCTAGTTGCTTCATTGATTTTCATCGGCTCATTCCAGCTTTGACTGTATATGAGGAAGCTATGGCGAGACGTTTCCTAGATGGGTTGAGACACAAGATCAGGAATCAAGTAAATATATTTCAGCAAAAGAGTTTTTTTGAAGTGGTATATCAGGCTGTTATCTTGAAGGGAAACCTCATGGGGCCTTAGATAGTGAGTTTGTGGGAGAAGTTGGGTGGACCAGTAGTACAGATTCTGAGGGCTTGAACTACTATTTTGGAAACATTCAGTACGGTGGACGTTTGTCGAGTAGACAGAAGAGGGGAAAAACCTCCCAGAGTGGCGACTAGGTTTTTTTATATCAGTGTAATAGGATAGGGCACATTCATGGCCTATGTCCCATACCACCAATCAAGTGTCAGGCTAGCAGCAGGTTAGGCCATTTATAGAAGTTCTACAAGAACCCACGGTAGCCATGAAATGAATGAAGTTAGGAGAATATGTTGAATGGAGGCAGGGGGTCAGTTACCCCATATCAGGCTAGAAGTTGGAGCCCTACCGATTGTATTTGTAGGGTTGGTGGATGTGGAAGTCCAGGGTGAGACCATTATTACCAGAAGGGTAGTGCAGTGCAGGGTACTTATGTTAGGGCCTAGGGTTGAGGGGCAGATCAACTCCATGCAGTTCAGACTATGCCTAAGGGTGGGGAGGTAGGATCATCCACAGTTTAAGGTCTGATTCTTGTAGCTTCCACGTTTAATAGTGCATTATTTGGTTCTGGTGTAACATTCTTTTATTTCTGCACAATTCATAGTTTTGTTGGATTTGACCATGGAGAATTCTTCTGGGGTAATGTCACTTGATACTCTATTGGTAGTACGAGTCATAAACATCAAGGTATGTAAGGGTTGTCCTCT
The DNA here is from genome assembly GCA_963277665.1 of Viscum album. Classification (NCBI taxonomy): domain Eukaryota; kingdom Viridiplantae; phylum Streptophyta; class Magnoliopsida; order Santalales; family Viscaceae; genus Viscum; species Viscum album. Next base: position 376,709,013 of record OY728127.1, on the reverse strand, counting down.
AAATATTGGGCGTTATAGTTTTCTGTGGGATCTGTTTGTTCTAGACATGTCGTATTTTGACATGATTTGGGGAATAGATTGGTTATTGTTTTATTAAGTCCACATCGATTTTTATCGATGTTAGGTAATGTTTACATCCCTCTATGGAGACCCCTATATCCTTTCTGATGAGTGGGATGCTCGATCGAGCCATGTCAGGACTTTTTCCATCATTTGAGAGATCACATGACCCAAGAAGCATGCCTAATTTTAAATGATGGGGAGAATGGGTAGCCAATCTTCCCCACAATAGTGGATCAGTTTCAGTTTATGTTTTCTATGGACTTATCTGGGTTACCACTAGAGAGAGATGTTGAGTTTACCATTGAGTTGTTACTAGGAGCAAAGCCAGTCTCTATTCTTCCATATTTTATTGAACTGGAAGAAAACCAAGAACTGAAGGTTTTGTTGAAGGAATTGGATTAAAATGGGTTTATTATTCCAAGTATATCACCTTGGGGATCACATGTGCTTCTTGATAAAAGGCTAATGGGTCACATAGACATTGGGTCGATTATAGTAGGTCGAAGCTGTAGAGACCCGAAGCTTGACGTACATGGACATTACATTACTTATGCGGAATACTTAGTACATAACAAAACACACACACAAGGATCATAATAGTTTAGTGTCTTTGGAAACTCTGAATATAATCTTCTAATCATGGTGAAAGATCTTCAACATCTCCCATAAAGAACTTCCTTTTTTTAAAACCTAAAACCTTTCATTATATCCTGGGGAAAAGAAAACATAAAAGTGTGAGCTTAAATGTTCAGTAAGGGTAAAAAAATAAATATCAATCACATCATATTCATAAGAACATAACATTTTTGAAATCATAACCTGCAAAAGAGAGAATAATTTCATAACATGGGATAAATCATAGTAGTTAAATGAAATCCCAATAATCATAACTTAAAACATGAAACACAGTGGCATACACACATAATCATAGAGAATCATTTCTTGTTAGTCAAGACTCATTGCCAAGACTATCTTAGTGGACAAAGTCCCTTTCTGAACCGAGTCACCCTCGTTTCAGTCCTGTTTCACTGAACCGGTATAACCTACCGTTCCATCCTTGTCTATCTCATGAGATATAAAATCATTACCCAATGCATTGGAGGGAGATATAGTTCCCACCCATCTCATAATGATACCATTGTGTGCCACAAAATCTTAAATCATACATCATTGCATAACCCATGTAATAAAAATGGGCATCTTAAACAACATGACATCATAAAACAATTCATATAAGATAAAGGAATTCATAAAAATATTTCCATCACAACATAATCAAATCCATGTAATAATAGGGATAGAAACAGAACCCTTTATTATCATAGATGAAAAATAATTTTGATAAAACACTCGAACTCCATTCTTGTGGAAAATATCCTTTCTTCTTCAAAAACATTTTTTCCTTTCTTAACATGTCATAAAATTTTAAACTAAAAGAAGTTGATTAAAAATAAACTTGAAAACTTGTAAAGGAAGCTTCTTGGAAATAATGTTTTAAAAATCCATTCATACCGTATAAGTTAAAAAAACATTCTTCTCGTACTTTTTTCGGAAAAGTCAAAAAGTACCTCGTACCAAAAATGACAAAAGATTCCTTTCATATATTTTACTAAGAACTCACTGAAGGGTAAAATTGGATTTAAACAATTTTAGGAGGATGGAAATTATATTACATATCGAGGAAACATGAATGCGCATGATAAAATACACCCCAGTAAATTTCAAAGTATAAACAATCTCGGATAAAAATGAGATTGTGATATTTTCCCTTAACTTAGGTCTGATTTTCTTCGTAGGTGTCCAAACCTCTTGTATAATGATTTAAATAATGTTATTGACTTATTCCAGAATTATATTCATTGTTATGATATCATATATGGTTCACTTATGACTTTATATTACCCTTTCTTTTGTAAATTCTATGTTAAAGAGCATTTTGGGTAAAATTGTTTCATTTCTCGTCCGTGTTTTGAATTGTAATTATTCATATGATTGCTTAGATCATAATTACTTAACTCCAGAATATAAAACATGATTTATATATAATATATATTCAGAATATACATATATATAATAAATTAGTAAATGGAAAGAAATACACCGTTCATGGAGACGGTAGGCCGTACGTACGCATGAACGCTGTTTTCGTTTCCTTATTTAGTTGAATGGAATTAAGTAGATTACGTACATATATACATAAATCCAGTAGCTTTATAATGTCATATATTTCATTATTATTTATTATATATACTTTATAATCAATCTTAAATGGTTAACATGGAGAATGAATCTCATCGCGTCATGGAGACGGTAGTCCGTACGTACGCACGAGCGATGATATCGTTTCCAAAATTATTGAATTGAATTGGAGTGGATGATACAATATATTAGAATCAATATGATGTTCTAATAACTATGTATAGTTATTCTTTACACCATTATACCCATCCTTGTAAGGTGGTGGTGGAAAATAGATTTCACCACGGCGTGGAGACGATATTCCGTACGTACGCACGCACGGTGATTTCGTTTTCCATAGGATGGATAGATGGTGAAATAAGGTTGTTTCATAATTATAATAACATATCAGTATATGAGTGATACTGATGTTATTACTTCATAATGAAACAACCTAAGAATAAGGAGTGGAAGAAGAAATAAAGGTGAAAGAATCGGTAACGGAAATTACCTCTTCTTTGAAACGCCTCTTTCAGATCTCCTCTTAGGGAACTAAAATTGGTATTTGAGGAAAACCATAACCTCTATGATGTTTCTAGGGAAGTGGAGAAGAGAATTTTTCAGGGGTTGGATGAGCTTGAAGGCTCAAAGTTGTGTGAGGAAGAGAGGGAGGAGGTGCCCTTTTATAAGGGAGGAGAGGGGCACCTTTGGAATAACTAAAAATATTATTTTATTATAAAGTCAAGTTCGGTTTTAAATAGCTCAAAATTTATTTATTTCGAGGATAAGGTGGGTATGGGTTGAAATAATCTCATCCAATAGAATTTAGACAAGTTTAGGTTCCTATTTTAACCTTATCATTAAGATTTAACATTAAGTTAAATAATTTTACTTTTACCGTGTCTTCTTGTGTTCTTACACTATAAGGTTAATAAACTTACTATAAGCAGCCAAACGAACCCCAAATTGTTTATTATTAATATATATAACCTTATCTAAGTCATTTTCCGAACCTTAGATTTTTAGGAATAAAATAACAATTAATAATATAATATTTGTTTTAAAAACAATTTTATGTCAATTTTGACACTATTTGGTACATGATTTTTATGAAATTCATAACAGAATTATAAGTTCGAACCAAGTTAATTAATTCAATAATAACATGTCATATTAACCTATAAAATTTGTGTAATTCATAAAAAGTCTCAAATTATTTTTATTTGGGTATTTATAACATCAATTCTGTCAATATTTCATTAATAAGATAATTATTGCATCATCGTTCTGTCATAAATAAATTAAATTATATAATGTCTAAAACTTACAAATAAAATACCATTACGTAGGAAATCGTTTTAGCTTTCTAATGAATATTTATAGTCGAATTTATCTTATGTATAACAACATATTAAAATTTTTTTAGTAAATAAACATTGATTTTAACTCTTTTAACCCTTCTCTAAATAAATTAATAATAAATGTCCTAATCTAATCCAAGTGGGCCTAAATGGTCATATTTTATTCCTAAGTTTGTTTTTGGTCGAATTACACTTGTCCAATAGAATTAGGACATGTGTTTGGGTAATAATAATATCATTTCTACCCTTAATTACCCTATTTACTTTTAACCATGGTAAAAAAAAGTAAATAGTTACTATTCACCAAAAAATTATTTTCATCTCATTGAACCACATTTTACTTACTGAAATCAACCGTGTCTCTCGGATTTTTGAAATTCCACTCACAGAAGAGGTAAAATTAAGTTTTATGAAAAAATCAGTTTTTTTTTACTACCACTTAGTGGTTTCACTATTCATCAAAAATTGAAAGTTTTCAGAAAAATACCAAAAATTAGGCCTAAGATATATTTGATATTATGAACTCAAAAATTATTTCTTTTTTACCAAATTCAAAACATATCAGTTGCATTAATTAATTTAAAAATTAATTCCCGTCGTTAAAACAAAAGTCGTGTTTTTAAGAGATAATAACTATCAAAAGATTGAAACTTGTTTATAAGTGGTTTAAATGTGAAATTACGTCTAATGACCATCATTGTATTAAATTGTAAAAATATATTCTAAATATACTTTAAAACAACTAAAATTAATAATTTATCACTATTAATTATTTCGATTGAAAAAGTTGTTTTTAATTAAAATTTAGTAATTTCCACTATTCATCAACTTATGAAAGTTATCCGAAAATTACCAAAATTTCACCCTAAGATAATTTCGATATTCTGAATCCAAAAAATGAAGTCCATTTTGAAAAAATAAAATAAAATAGAATAGAATATACAAAATTTCAAAAAGTGGTTATTACTATTCATAACAGCTAGTTTTAATAATATTTTAATAGCATATCGTTGTTTAGCGAAAATTGGTGTTGCGTACAACACACGCTATCATGGAAGGTCGCGATTGCGTGTAATTCAAGCCAGGTCAGAGATGTGTGTTGTGAAAGCTCCTTTCGGTGTAGCGTATAACACAAGACATTAATGAAATTGAAAAGAATATTTTTCGTAAAATATCGGGGTGTTACAGAATCAGATGTCGGTGAAGAACTGATACACTCTTCCTTGAATCGATGATATTATGACCAAGTTAGAGGTGCTTTAGGGTTTTCAAAGATTGTTTTGAGATCGGGAGACCATTAGTTAAGGGTTATACATTCTGACATACTGCAGATAGCTTTTCGAAGCAGGTATGGGTTGTATGAATTTTTTGTAATGCCATTTGGGATGACCAATGCAGAAAATGTCTTCAGGGATTTGATGAATGGAACATTTAACCCATATCTAGACCAGTTCGTTTTTGTTTTTGTTGATGATATATTATTGTACTCCATGAATCATGAAAATCATGCCTAACATCTTGACATAATTTTGAGAAAACTAAGAGAGAATAGGCTTTATTCAATGCTATCAAAGTGTCACTATTGGATTGGCGAGATGCTTTTTTTGGGACACATCATCTCAGAATCGGGTGTGTCAGTGGATCTAGAGAATGTACAAGATGTGGTTTCTTGGGAACATCCCAAGAGCATTTCCGATGTTCGGAGTATTCTAGGTTTGGTTATTCATTATCAAAGGTTCATTAATGAATTCTATCGTTTGGTTGCACCACTCTCCAGTATGACAAAAAAAGGACTGAAATTTGAGTGGTTAAGAGTATTTGAATGTGCTTTTAAAGAGGTGAAGAATTGGTTGACTATGACACCAATTCAAGTATTACCTAAACTGGGATAGAATTATACCTTTTTTTGTGATGTGTCTGGGGTTGGACTTGTTGTTGTGCTTATGCAGGACGACCAGGTTGTTGCTTATGGGTTGAAATAGTTGAGACCACATGAGAGAAATTGCCCAACTCAGGACCATGAACTAGCTGAAATTGTTCATTCCTTGAAGTGTTAGAGGTATTACTTGTTGGGAGAACCGTTTTTGGTTTTTACAAACCATAAAAGTCTCAAGTACATTTTCACTCTGTAGGATCTGAATCTTTGACAGTGAAGGTGGGATAAATACCTGAATTCCATTGATTTTGAGTTGGTTTACACACCAAGAAAAAGGATTTGTGTTGATGATTCCCAGAGACGAAAGAATCAGAATCAGGTGGTCCAAGAATCATCATCAAAGTGATGATTGATGACCTTGTTTGATGAAATGCACCTAGAGGTACAGGATGAGCCGAAGCAGATGACTCTTGCATCCATAGTAGTTGAATCATTTCTTTTGATCCAGTTGGTAGATCTGGAGTGCTTACCTATGATGGAAAGTCTTAAAAGTGGGGAGTCACCTTATAGCTAGGATTCTGGAACTGATGGTGTTGCTCATGCTCATGAACATGTTGTGGTACTGGTATGAGTACAAGTAGAGTTGATGAGAGAGTTCCACACATCAAAATTCGCAGTATATTTGGGTTTGAATAAGATGTATAGTGACCTCCACAGGATGTTTTGGTGGCCCGGAATGGAGAATGAAGTTGCAAGAATTATGTCAAGGTGCCTTAATACCCAAATTTGAAAATGCTTCTGAAATTCATCATTTTAGACCAATTGCTCTTATCAATACCCTTTACAAGATCATTACTAAAATCATTGCCAACAGATTGGCTCCGATTTGCAACAGAATTGTCTCATGGAATCAGTTTGGTTTCATTAAGAATAGATCCATCCAAGACTGCATTTGTCTTGCCTCAGAATGTACCAACACCCTTAATAAAAATAATAGGGGGGTGTGTGGCCATCAAGCTTGATATTAGAAAAGCCTTTGATACCATTGATTGGGGATTTATTTTTAGAGTCTTGAAAAAGTTTGGTTTTCATGAGACTTTTATCAAGAGAATCAAGACTTTATTTCAATCTGCTAGCATTTCCATATTAATTAATGGCACCCCTCGTGGATTTTTTAAATGCTCTAAAGGTGTCAGACAGGGCGATCCCCTCTCGGCCATTCTGTTTGTTATTGCTGAAGACTACTTCAGTAGACTCATTCATAATATGGTTGATCAAAATAAACTTAAACCCATTCAGGCCGCTAGAAACCTTATTGTCCCCACTCACCTCCTCTATGCTGATGATATTATTTTGTTTCTTAAGGGAGATCAAAGAAATATTCAATGTCTTAAACAAGCTATCTCTCATTACGAGAACCTTTCTGGACAATCTATTTCCTGGAACAAATCTCATATTTTCTTCGGTAAAAATTTTCATGTTAGAAGAAAATCCATTATCACCAATAATCTTGGAATTAAGGAAGGCTCTTTTCCCTTCACGTACTTGGGTGTCCCGATTTTCTGGGGACGTCCTAAATCCTCTTATTTCTCTAATATCACGGATCAAATTATTAAACAACTTTCTACTTGGAAGGGGAAATCCCTCTCCATTGCTGGTAGAATTTGTCTTGTCAAATCTACCATTGTCTCTAAGCTGGTCTACTCGCTCATGATTTATAAATGGCCCATAGGTACTTTCAAGAAAGTCAATACCTTTATAAAAAATTTCATCTGGACGGGAAGTATCTTTGAAAGGAAACTTGTTACCATCCCATGGAAGACTTGTTGTAAACCTCTTGATAATGTAGGCATTGGCATCAAAAACATAAAATTGTTCAACGATGCTCTCCAAGCGAGATTCACTTGGCGCCTTATTAATAACAACTCTAAATCCACTGACTTTTTAAAATATAGATTTTTAAATAAACATTTAAAAGGAAATCTTAATTTCATCAACTCTTCAATCTGGCCCTCTATTAGAAACTCTTATCAGAAGATTATGGCTAACTCCAGGTGGATGGTCAGCGTTGACTCTAACATAAAATTCGGGTGTGACAACTGGATAGGTACTCCTTTAATTTCCATGCTGCCTCCTAATAACACTTCTATAAACACCACCCACACTATTAAAGATGTTATGCATCTTCATAAGCATGATCTCCCCAATGACATTGCTAAAATTATTGAAAATTATACCTTCTCCACGTCTGGGGACTTCCTTGTTTGGGAACCTGCTCCCAATGGCATACTTGATTCAAAAAATTTCTACATGCACAATTTTTCTGAAAATGAATCTAATTATAATTGGGTGAGTAATTTCAATAAGACTTATATTAAACCCTCCAGGTTCACCCTTATTTGGCGTATTGCTCACAATAGATTGCCCACTGAAAATCGGCTTCAATCCTCTGGCATTCAACTTTGCTCAAAATGTCATTTATGTAATCAGCACAGAGAGGATTCTGATCATCTCTTCTTGTCTTGTGCTACGGCCACGGCTTTATGGAACTATATTTTTGAGCTTTTTAATTCTTCATGGTCCTTATCTGACCCGATTTGTTTACTTTTGAAGAAATGTACTAAATATGGCGCCTCTCGGCAAGTCAAAAACATTTTTCTTGCAGCAGTGGCTGAACTTCTTCATGAAATCTGGTATGCAAGAAATGATCTTATCCATAATAATCACTCTTTCAGTCTTAATGCAGGAAAAGCTCGAATTCTCATTGAGATTCATGAAGCTGCATCAATTCAAAAAGATTGTTGTAGCAATCATATTGGAGACTTCGAGATCCTTAGACGTATCCGTGTCCCGGGTATTTTTCCGAAGCTCAAGCAACCCTTTGAAGTTTTCTAGCAACCTCCGATGCCGGGTTGGATTAAAGTGAATGTCGACGGCGCCTCAAAAGGCAATCCTGGACCTGCTAGTTGTGGGGCCATTTACAAAGACTCTGATGACCATTGTCATGGTTGCTTCTACGGAGGTTGTGGGATCGCCTCTTCCATTGAAGCAGAGATGCTTGGAGTCATCCATGCTGTTGATTTTGCACTGCAAAGAGGTTGGCGTAAACTGTGGATTGAAAGCGATTCTACCACCATTGTTCAAGCAATTTGGAACAGAGTCATTCATCTAGCCTGGCCGCTTACTATGCGCTGGATGAACTGCTTGAATTCGCTTCAGAAGATCGACTACATTGCTACACATGCCTACCGGGAAGCAAATGCAGTTTCTGATGCCCTTGCCAATAAAGGTTTCCACCAGAACATGACTTGGCTGGATGCGCTGCCAGCTGATTTTCTTCACCTCTATGAAAGAGATTGTAATAAAATTCCTTCCTTTCGCTTCATGTAAACTTTTGTTTTCTTTTATTATGCATGGGCTCTTTCTTTTTTTAAAAAAAAACTAGCATTTAGGTGGATTGTTGCTGTCATTTCTCATTATAGAGTGGAAATGGAATGAAGTGATGATGGACATCAGGTTTGGTCTTCGGAGGATTCCTCATAAGAGTGATTCAATTTTGGTGTTCATGGATCTGTTAACAAAAGTGGATTATTTCTTCCTGATCCAAGGGACCTTTATAGTTGATCAGTTGGGTGTGTTATATGTTCGATATTTAGTTTGGTTTTATAGTTTTTCGAGAACCTTAGTTTCATATCATGATTTTTGTTCCACTTCACGCTTCTGGTTGGGGTTACTGAAGGTACTTGGAACTGAAGCATTGTTGTGTACAACTTATCACCTGCAGACGGACAGGAAATTAGAACGAAAAATTCATGTGTTAGAGTACATGTTAAAAGCTAGTATTTTGGATTTCGGTGGATCTTAAGAAAAACACATTCCTCTAGTTGAGTTTTCCTTCAATAATAATCTTAAATCTACAATTAAAATGGATCCTTTTGAGGAACTCTATGGGAGACCATATAGATCTCTGCAGTTTTGTTTAGAGGAAAGAGAGTCTGAGTTATTGGGACCGAGTCTCATGAGGGAAATGTCATAGAAGGTCAGTTTGATTCAGAAATGTATGGAAAAGACACATTGTAGGATGGAGTATTACAAATATCAGTGTCGTAGACCTAAAGGTTTTAAGGTTGGTGATAGTGTGTTACTCTGAGTGTCGCCAAGGATGGGTCACCGTCGAATTCTGAAGTTTGTAAAGTTGTCACCAAGGTATGTGGGGTCATTTGAGATTGTTGAGAAGATCAGAGAGGTGTCCTACCTATTGGCTCTTCCATAGTGGTATTATTGGATGCATGATGTGTTTCATGTTTCAAAGCATCTACAATATCACCTTGACACATCTCTTGTTCAAGATGTTGATGATGTTGATCTTGATGATGATTCATCCCTCAAGGAGCATCTGGTCAGTGTCGTGGACTGTAGTGAGAATGTCTTTCAAGGAATGAGTGTCCCTTTGGTCCATGTGTTGTGGCAGCAAACAAAATTTCAAGAGCAAACATGGGATAAATAATTGGATATATGTTCTTAGTACCCCTAACTCTTTTCTTAGCAACTTGGTGATGCTCATAAGAGCGGCTCGAGATGGATCTGTTATAAGGTGGGGAGGTTTTATGATATCGGATTTCTATGTAAGGTATACACTCATTACGTTTCAGTTTTTATACCTTTTTTGTTAATTAAGTTCTCAACCAAGTCCGTATTGAGGCTATCGGGTGTTATGAGGGTTTGGGACACAAAAAAGGAGAAAAAAGTGGTTTTCTAGGTGGGTCACACGGTTTGCCCATGATTAGTGCTAACCGTGAAGACATCCCAGGGAAACTGTGTTGGAGGTGGGATTTTGGATAGTGTAATCTGCATAGTTTGCGCAGGGTTTGGAAAATTGTGTGGCCTGGAAACTTTTAAAAAATAACAAATTTCTACTATGGGGTATTTATGTTCACTTAGGATTCTCTTCCTCCTCCTCCCTTGAAACACGAGGAATGAACCAAAGGGACCAAGAGCTTCGAAGGATATATATTATTATATTCTTGACCATTTGGAGTGTCGTTGGATGCAAATCGATGATCCGGGTGAGTCTAATCTTCTCATCCTCTCTCTTTTCTGGTCTTGGTCTTGTATTTTGAGCTTTTTCCATCAGAATATCTCAAACCATTATTTATTGGTGAGTTATAGGTTGAGGCTTCAAAGGGGTTTTGGATTGGGATCTAAGACCTTGGTTGAGAGGATGTTCATCAATATATTTGAGTTATGTGGTCTACAAGTTATATCCCTTTAGTTTTATATGTATTTTTGCATATAGGATTTTGATTATTAACCTATTGTGATGAGTTCTTCATTCCATTATAATGATGTGGTGTTTAGGGTGTGTAAACAACCTAATGTAACCCTCATGATCCCCACAGGATGCATGGAGGAACATGTGACCCATGTTAGGGCCACCCATGGGGTGAGCCCGCATTCCCTGACATAGAGTATTGCTATGTAAATATAAGGCCTTTGTGAGAGAACATAGAGCCCAAAGTGAACATTGTATTGAGCTTGAAGGATGTGAATGGAGGTCCTAGTAACACACCATGGTTGGGTAGTGACCTATATGGGTGTTTGGTTGGCTGTTATATGACATGAGGTGAAATGCTAAGGGATTATCTTTATAAATGATTATTCTTAGTGAGATAGACATGAGAAATGGGAAATGGGCATGAATGTTGTGGGTTACAAATGAAGAATGTGTTAATGGATTGTGGAATAATGTTAAATTCCCATTCATTGATATTTTTTTGATATTTCTATTGAAATTAGTTATGCTTTGTTTTGAATTGTGGTTGAATGTGATGAATGTTAAATAAAGCATGTGCACAAGGCTTGGTAGTGTGGGGTATAGACCTGAGGTTCTATTCCCATGGGTTGAGTTTTGGATGAGGTTCCAAACTCCACCCACTAAATGCATGAGATAGTGAAAGGAAGAGAGTTCTATTCCCCTAATGATTACATCCACCCAGACTGAGGCTTCGAGGTGAGGATAATGAAAATTGTTGACTTATGATTCCTAGTGAGATAGGACTTTTTTAATTCTCTCTTGTTATGAATGTTGATATTGTATAATCCATTGAGAACATATAAATGGTGAATTGATAAATTATGTATCATGGAATGAGTGTGGGTTATTTTATTTGTTAACTGAAAATAACATAATTAAGCTTGGACTTATAATCAATTTCCAATACTTGTTTCTATTTACCACAACATGAACTATCTATGGGCTGGATATTTTGTAGACACCGTTGGTTATGGACTACTGAGTTTTACTTGCATCCTACTAAGGCCACCATTGGGTAACCGAGCAGATTTCATGGTGGTAGGTAATGAGAAGGGAAAGGGCCCAGTTCTTGGGAATTGAGTTGGTATTTGGGATGAGATTGGTTGAGGTTAGGGACTTAGTGCCCAGACCGTTTTGGAGATTCTGATGTTTTTCTTCATTTTGGTTTTTTTTCACCTTGTCATATAGCATGACATGACATACTTATTGTTGGTTTTATTGTACTCAATTTTTGAATGGTTTATTTTTTAATTGTGTTAGTAGTTTTATAATGTTTCCACTACTTATATTTTTTACTATTGTTGATTACTCTGGTAAAATAAGTTAGTCTCCCCACATCACTACTTGAACACTCACTACTAGTCGTCAACCTCTGGCTTATTAGGTGGCATACTTGAGGTCATGTAACCACCCGTCTCAAGGCACCTGTTAGTGGATCCCATGTTAGAGACATTACACAAAATATCAATTGTGACTTCTGTTCCTTGAAAATTGATGTAGTATTTATGTAAATAAATCTAATATATGACCATGATTATATTGAACACAACTAGAGGGAGGATAAAAAACATTTGTTGGAAACAAATTCCCCCAAACATCAACCTGGGAAGAATTAAAGACTTGAGATGCAATCAATGTACAATTATGAGATTTCATTAGTAATTCAGCATAAAAACATTGATTTGGTACTGTAATACCCTTTGAAAACTCCTCAAAAATAAAATAGTGGGTAGATCCATAATCAAATAAGACATTGATAGTTAAATAGTGGTCAACAAGTGTATTTTCACAGAGTCATAATCACAACATTTATCTCAAAGAGTGATATCATGATATTTCTTTTTTTTATATAGCCATAAGAGGTTATTGATAACTATCTTCATCATTAAACTTCATACATTGCCACTAGCTAGAATAATTCCCATGCTCTTGGAATTTGAAACACTAGATTGTGGATTGTGGTTTCCACTGAGATGTCTATTTATTCTCATAATTTTATAACTTATTCCCATAAATTTACCATTTAATCAATCGTTTACTTCCTTGCCAAACATGAAACAATTATTAGTCCTTTTCAGATAATTTCCTCTATTATTACTTCCACACTTTTAGGATAATGGAAGTCTTGTAATCTTATCTCTTTAGTTTTAAAATTTTACTTTGATTTACATCATTATTTTCTTATTAAAGCCATTAACATAATGGGTAACTAATATATTTCTTTAAAAAAAATAACACATGAAATGATTTATTCATTATTTCTGAAGTTCTATATGGAAAATACTTTCGAATACATGGTTTGAGACACTTAATAATTTACCAACCATTATTACAGTTGTATGATAATGTCAGAAGTATAACTTGCATGTCTTGTAAAAAAAATTCCAATGCTACCAACTGATTCATCATGCTTCTACATTTGATCAAGGAATTAACTTTCCATATTTATAAAGAATACAAGGAAAGTATAGATTGAAAAATAATATCTTAAATTTTTCCCACTCCATGTAGTCAATATCAACTTGTTCATTCATGTTTCTTATAAGATTATACCATTGATCTACTTCTCTTTCAATATGATATATATCCAGAATAACATTTTACTGATATAAACACTAGAGAAATGAAAATATATTTTCTATGGTACTGATCCATTTATCAGAAATTATTGGATTATTAGACCGACTAAAATAATGTGGATGTTTCCTCCTGAAGGACTTTATAGAATTTTGTTCCCCTAGTTTCACATTTGGAAGCTTAGTTTGATTCATAACTTGACAATGTTGTGTGATTAAAACAATTATATTTCCCATTCTAGATCCTATAAATTTAGATTCTCAGGAGGAAAACCATTTCATTTATTATTTAATCCATAATTCAAATGATTCCTTTGGGTTCTATCCATTGGGTGAAACTGAAAAAATAGTGTGAACAACATTAATTGTAGAGGGAATCCATGTAATAATGAGAAATAATTTATAGTAAATCAAAATTGGGAAACCATATTTTCAATATATGACACAATAGGTTTAATCTATTTCATTCATGATTGTTACCAAAACTTTAGGATTTTATCCTACCCATAAACTTATCTTTAAGGTTGTCACTAAATTTTTTTCATCCCAATTATCAATAGTTTACTAAATCTTTATCTGATACCAACTGTAGTGTCCCAAACTTTTCATAAATAGATATTACATATGAATATGATTAATTTTCATTACATAATTTAATGATACATACCAAAATTGTGTTGGTATAGTTCCTTTTAAAACATGTATATAAAAAACATATTCATATGTGAACTAAATTGTCTCCCTCTTAATAATTCATAAATAGTATCCTTCTTATCATATCATACATAATTCATTTATTCTTAACTACAGACAACTAAAAATAAGAAATAGTGTTCCCTAATTATCCTTAAGGTTACAAAAGGATATATATATATTATCACGTATTCATAACATAAGCATAAGGGTAAGATAACTTTTGTATAACGTTATAAATCATGGAGTAAATATTGGTAGTTTATATGACATGAATCCTAATTTAATCAAAAAACATGATCCATGGGAGTACAATATTGGCATCATACATGGAATTATATCATACACATTTGAATAGAAAACCTTATTTTAAGCCTACTCATAAACACATTCATGAAATGTTTGGATTGGGATACTCACTTGTGTACTTACTTTAGGATTTTAATAACCTCCCATGTACCCGATCTTGGTCTTGTAATAAACTCCCATGTACCATTTTATCTCATATAACATTAATCATTATGCAATGTACCTGATGGAGATATAGGTACCACCTATCACTTAATGAAAATCATACATATGTGTGCCAAAATATCATAAAACATTCTCCATATAATATCCCATGAAATAAATGGGTTTAATAAACATTTCATGAGAGTATAAACCATGGAAAAGAAAAGGGTTTCAGAAGCATTTCATCATTTCATCATAGTAAAACCCATGGAAAACAAAATGGGTTTTTAATCGCCTTTTCATCATAAACCTAGACCATATAGTCAAATAATAAATATTTTATACTTCTTTCACAACCATTGTAAGAATTACTAAATATCAAAGGAATTCATGTTTAATGTAAAATAATTCGAAGGATCACATAGAGCATTTATTATGGAAAATAACTTTTCCATTTTAAAATAACTTCTTAAAATATAATTTTTTTAATTTTTTATTGTTTTTATTTCAACAAATATATATATATATACATTTAATTGAAAATTAAAATCATTTAATGGTCATGAATATTGAAAATTTCAATCATTTGGTATAAGTTAAAAGAAAAATTTCCTTCTACACTTTCGTAAAAATAATAATGTTCCCCATTCGAAAAATGAAAAGAAGAGTCCTTTGGACAATTTTGTAAAAATTTTAAAAAAAATTAAATAATGAATATAAATAATCATAGTAGAATAAAAAAACATTTTTAAAAATATTTTTCAAAAACATGGATATGTAATATTTATTTTACCAAATAAGGAAATAAATTATGTTTTCATTGAAAACATATTTTTGGCATTTTGAACACTTAATGTGGATGAAATAAAAAAAATATTTTCAATAATTAACCAATGGGGATAAAGAAATAATAAATTTCAGGATATTTATATTATAATTTTTCATCATTGTAATATTAATCATAAACAATACCGATAATAAATGAGATTCTAACATAAAAAGTTTACCACTTTAGAAACATTTTGAATCACAATTCCAATGAAGGAAAGAAAGTGGGATGGAAATGTAAATATCCCTAATTTTATTAGTATTATTAATAAAATAAAATAAAGGGTGTTATATACACCAAACAAAAGAAAAAATATATGTACAGGGTATGTGTCCCATATAAATAAAAGTGAGGCAAAAATCTCTTACCATCGGTTCCACTTGATTCTAAAGAATTATAACCTCTTATAAAATAAAATTGAATTTAGAATAATTATATACCATAGTAACATTAGTTTTTATTGAATAATTTATCTTCATTATATACATGTATTTTGAGTCATCCATAATAGTAGAGATAGAAAATGAATTGCACCGTTCATAGAGATAGTAAGCCATATATACGCATGAACATTGTTTTCATTTTTTGGAAGATATAATTAAAGAAATTTAACAAATAATTCAACTTTAAATAATTATTATTATATAATATAAATAATAGGTACTCATTATATTCATCCTTTATACCATAAAAAGTAAAATAGAAATGAAAAATGAATCACATCTCTTTATAGAGGTGGTAGTCTAGACATATAAATGCGAAACATTGTCGTTTTCTAATGGTTTGAAAGGTAAGAAGGTTGAAATGATATTTTCATTCTAAAAGAAAAACATATTTTATAAATATTATATATAAACATTAAAAAAATCATAATAACCAATCATGATTTATTTTTATGGAAAATTAATTTATCTTAGCATGGAGATGGTTTGTCCTACACATGCATGAGTGACACTCTAACATTACATTTGATAGAAAGAGGGTGGATAATGGTTGATTAATAATGATAATAAAATTTAATCATATTGATTACACTTTAGTTGTTATTTTATGATAAAAAGAATCTATTTATAGGAGACAAAATAATAAGTAAAAATAAAGTGATCTGTTAAGGTGATTACCTCATATTTGAAAGAACTCCTTTTTATCTCCACTTAAGGATCCTAAGGATAGTATTTTGGTGAGACCAACAGATATAGAATGTGAATATGATTTTTTAGAATTGATTTTTTGTGGTGTGGTTTAACTCTATGGGTCAAAGTAATGAAAAGATGAGGTAGGATGGGTGTCCTTTTATAATAGTAGGGGATGAACTAATAGAAATTTTGGAAAATATTAAATTAAAATAAATGATCTATCAAGAAAATGGTTCAAAATAGAATAAATATGAATATGTGATGACATTTTAGAACAAATATTATCCCCTTTTTTATATTTAAAGATATTTTAAATTTTTTATAGAATGTAAAAAAATATTATTTTGTTAAAATATAATTAATGCCAATTTTAACACTACACATTTAATTTTAATTAATATGAATAATGAAAAACATGGAATTTGAATATAATTAAATAAAAATGATAATATGTCATATTCATCTAAAAATAACATGTAAAACATTAAGTCACTAAAATTATATTACTTATAATATTTTGAAAAAATTATTATATTTTTTTGTTAATTGAAGAAATACAACATAGGTGTTCATAAGAATTTAAGGCTAGTATATAATTACTAAAATTTATAAATAAATTTATATTAAGAAAATATTTCAGTAATCTCAGAATAAAAATCATTATTCATTTATAAATGATTTTTTACTCAATATAAATAAATAAAATATATTTTATACTAAGAGAGTGACACTTTGTAACTTTCATTGTTTTAAATATTATAAATATCTTTTTCATGGAAAAATTTCAATTAAACAAATAAATTGTAATCCTAAGTTAAGAATGGTATAATTAAATTCATCCAATATAAATTATTATGAAAAATTATGTACTTATCTTTTAGTTTATACCAAGATTATCTCTATTTACCATTGTCTGATTTAATAAATTTTACCATGGTTTATATTAACCAAATATGAAAGGGAATTATTTACCAAATGTAAACCACATAATTATATGTATGGAATTAATTATTTCCAATTTAAAAAATATAAGGGGAATATATTAATTTATTTTAATAAAAATACATTTCAATCATAGAAAATTTTTTCCATAAAAACATCTCATTTGTTCTCAAATGATTTTATATTTTCATTTCTAATTAATTGATAACCAAAGAGTAAATTTAATAGAATTTAAGACATATATTTTCATAATTTAGTTAGTCTTATTGATATTCTCTAATACAATGGATAGGTTATAACAAATAATAATAATATTCTAATAGTATATTGTGGTTTTCTTCATACTTGTCGTTACAAATAACAAAAACTATAAAACAAAAAAATATTCAAGAAAATATATTTCAATAAATATCTAGGTTTTATATATCTTATCTTTCAAAATCTAGGAATTTTTGTGTTAATAATTGAAATGAAGATATATGTGGAATCTTTTCTATCATTGTACAACATATGTTTAGAAAAAACAATATCAGATCAACATAAATCTTGTTATTCTAAAAAACATATTTTTGTATTTTCTCGATTCCCACACATGTGATTAGAGATGTGTATATTATACTGAAAACATTGTTTGGAATCATCTCTATGTTTGGGTTCAAGAATATAAATAAAATCAATGTTATTATATTGATGATGTTTGGTTAGGTACTCACACATAGTTGTGGTGGTGACACCCAAGAACTTCATAATAATAGTGAACGTATTATCAATATGAGATAACTCATGGCCTTGGAGAAAATTGTATTCATGTAGTAATAAAATAATATTTTGAAAAAGACATTGATAATGTTAGTATACTTCATGGAGTGTTGGCCCAATTTTTAAAATTACTCATTGTACCTTGAATCAAGGGGGTTGGTTTCCAATGTTCCACTACCATGGAAAGAAACTTGAAATAAATAAAGGGAAAAACTATATTTTCCTATCTTACAGGTTCACTATCCATGTATGAGATCATGGAATTAAACGATTCACTATCCACCCCATAATTCACACCCCTATATATGGTTTGGAATGAATGTTCCTCCAATCCATTAGAAAGGGTAAATATGATTTCATTTTATTGAATAAGATTCATGGATGGAAACTGAGTTAGATCAGTCAAAATAGTTGAGGAATCATACAATTAAGGTAGAGTATTAAGGGGGTCCATATAGATCGGAAATGATTCTAGATAATGGAAAAACTCTAAATGATCATATTGCATTACAGACATTATCTCTTGACCCATTAATTGTAAATTAGGCTCTATAAAATTAGTAAAAATCCAAGACTAAAGGCTTGAATGGGGAGAATCGATGAATTCTAACAACCCCTCTTTAAAATTGTACTCATCATGAATAAAATTAAAAACCCCTCCACTGGATAATAGAGCCCCAAATGAACTATTAGATGAAAAATTACTCTAAGTGTCATAATTATATACCGTATCCACATAAATAGTTTTATCTAATTTATGGAAAATGTGATTGACTAAAGTTTTGTGGCCATGTAGAAGGAAATTGGAGAAAAAAGATACTATATCAAACTAGAAGAGATTCCACTAATGAGGAAATATTTAAGAAACATGAATAAAAATACGATTTGTTAACATAGATTTAAATTCAAATTCAAATCAGATATATTCTACCATCATATTTTCTATCTGTGAAATATATTTTTCATGGTAGAAAACTGACCAATGGAGTCCCTCACATGCCTAGAGGGTAGAAGGGTTCCGAAACTAGAGTGGGAGGCATGGGAGACGGATGAAGATCAAAGTTAATGATCACTTACTACAAATGTGGAATGAAATGGAGCAGTTAAAAAGAAGTAACAGTCATCAATAAAAGGAACAATACTGTGTCGTCCTGGCTCCAGGTGCCACTCAACGGGTGCCCTGAACCCGATTTGCCACATAACCTCAGGCGCATTTCCCCAAACGCCATAGGCTACCGACTAGCAGCGAGGGCCCAGTTCTGATAGTGGGGAAACTATGCCCTTATTTGTCAAAGTGTATTGCAGAGGAATAAAGAATAAAACATACATCAATAGTAGAAGCAGTAAACCATACACAACATAAACAACCAAAAGCAGTGAATATAACCAAAAGTATGTAAATGATGATGCTACATGTCTCAAGTTCTAAGAAAACAGCCAGAAAATGTTATACATCAATATAGTACAACCAAAAGAATAGTACAGCAAAAAAATAAAAACAGCTAGCAGCGGCATCACGAGCCTAGGCTCAGTCCCATTCCCTCCTACTCCTCAGTAATAGTTAAATACCTGTATAAATACTCTTGCGCCTATCAATACCTACAGAAACGTAATCTGTTTGGGCCGAAAAGCGTGACCCAAACAGGGTGTGAGAAATACATCTCAGTAGGCACCCACCAAAGGCCCGTGCCCAACTGCGTATAAGCATGCATCAATAGTGTGCAGTAGTAAAATGTAATAAAGTAAGAAGAACTCCAAAGTAACTAATTACTAGTTATATTGCCATTTTATTATCCATTTAGTCCATTAAATTTAAAATACCACCATAGTGAATATTCTAAATAACCAGCGAATGTCCTCAGACATGTAAACTCCTACCCTCAGGTAAAGAGTATCCAACACAAGAATCTTCCCTCAAGAATAACAGAGCTTGCCCTTAGGAATAGGTAGTGTCACCCTCAGGCATAGAATCAGCTACCCCCAGGAACGTAAGAAGTTTCCTTCAGGGAGAAATAACTACTGCCCTCAGGCTAAATAGCAGAGTGCCCTCAGGCTAATCACAACAATGCCCTCAGTCCAAACAGGTAACTGGGCCCTGTCCAACATGTCAAAATTCAGTAAACAAGCAATTCCTCTCAAGGAAATTCTACAATTACTACATTTAAGGCATACCCTCGGGTATCATGGCCAAACGGCTAAACAGTGGAACACACCCCCGGGGTGGTTCCTGATCTATGAAATAATCCCAACTAGCATTTTTATAAATTAATAAATTAACTTTACAGTTTTAGGTAGTTAATATAGCCACGACCTCAGCCACATGACACCCCAACATGGGTTCATGGCCCAAAAACACACAAAACACATAGCAGTTGGAATGCTAAACACCAAGCCACCTACCTTATACGCCAACGAGTGGTATACCCTGACACAGACTCCAGAAATGCCCAAGAACGACGTAGATCTGATGAAGAACAAAACCCACTAAAATGTAAATAACATACATTACTAGAAGAATTGGTATGTGATACACTAGGATAAGAGAGGGATTACCCATGCGGTCACAACGAGATCCTTCGAGGCGGAAACTGATTCCAGACGAACACCCTGCGGATCATCAAAGGTCTGACCTCCTCCTTTGGCTCCAAAACGGCTCAAATGCCTCCTCTTCCAAATGAGGAGGCTACTGCCTACTTTAATCCAAAAAAATAATGTACACGGTGTGTACTCCCTTCATTTAACTTTTCACCTGGTGGCTTCCCGACAGCGTGGAACTGTTCACTTGCCGACATGAGTACATGAGAAGTACTTCTGAGTACACGGCATGTACTATCGCCCAACTGGAAGTTGCTCCACCGCCTTACTGTTTAGGCCTTCCGACTGACTACACGACATTTAAAGGACCACTACACGGTGTGTAGTGGGTTCCTACACCCTTTTTCGCTGACACAGCTACATGCTTTGTGTACTCATCCCTACATGGCCAGAAGTACACGACGTGTGGAAAAGTACACGACATGTAGTTCCAAAATTTAGGATTATTCCCCATTTCCATATTTTATTAAAAACACTTTAAGGAAAAGAGAAAAGAAGAAGTTAGTACCTCAAAGAGAAGAACCGGGTTCTTAGAAACATCCCCCCTTATAGCAATTCATCCCTGAATTTCCCTTCCAAGGGTGGTGAAGATATAGCCGTGAACAACTCCAGCCACTGAGCACGTAAGTCGGCCTCCCGCTCCCAGGTCTCATCCTACACTGAGCCATGCTGCCATAGCACCCGTACAAGAGGAACTGACCGGCCTCGGAGAACCTTCGTGCTCCTGTCAACGATAGGAAACCGATACTCCTCAAAGGATGCATCTACCTCCACCTCAACCTCCTCAGGCTGAAAGACAGGAGACGAGTATGAATGATAGCGGTGCAACTGAGATATGTGGAAGATGTTGTGCATGTCTCGGTACTGGTGTGTTAACTGCAACCGATGACCAACCAGCCCGACTCTCTCCAGAATCTCAAATGGACCCACATACCGCGATGAAGGTTTACCTGTCTCCTGATCTTCTTGTGTCCCAACCTCGGAAAAACATGTAGAAAAACCTGATCCTAGACCACGAACTCCAAAGGTCGTCTGCGGCGATCAGCATATGACTTCTGAAGAGACTGTGTGGTATCCATCCACTTCTGAATCAACTAGACCTACTCAGATGTCTCTTGTACGAGACGTGGTCCCAGCAAGCTACCTCACCTGCCTCTAACCAGCACAAAGGTGATCGGCACGACCTACCATATAAAGCATTGTATGGTTCCATCTCAATAGTAGCCTGAAATATATAGTTATAGGCAAACTATACTAAGGGGATATGCTTCTCCCAAGAGCACCCAAAGTACAGGACGCATGCACGTAGCATGTCCTTTAGCACATGTATCGTACGCTCTGACTGGCCATCAGTCTGAGGGTGGTATGTTGTGCTCAGAAGCACCTGTGTACTCAGTGACCTCTGAAACTCTACCAGAAATGAGACGTAAAGTGGGAGTCCCTATCAGAAATGAGAGAATGAGGGACCCCATGAAGACGTATAATCTCTCGGATATACATCCTTCTGAGCTCCTCAACACCGAAGGTATCCTTGATCGGCAAAAAGTGTGATGCCTTCGTGAGTCTGTCCACAATAACCCACACGGTGTCATTTCCATGAGGTGACATCGGCAAACCAGTCACGAAATCCATCACGACATCATCCCACATCCACTCCTGAATGGGTAACTGATGTAACAACCCATCTGGTCTCTGATGCTCTGCCTTCACCTGCTGACAGGTGGAACACCTTGTAACAAAACCAGGTACATCTCTCTTCATACCAAGCCACCAGTACTGACGTTTCAAGTCACAGTACATCTTGGAAACCCCGGGATGAACTGCCCAAGTTGAATCATGAAACTCTAGCGTCATCTCCTCGCATATATCCCCTGGAACCCATACTCGTCCATAGAAACGCAAAACCTCATCATAACCTATTGTCCAACCAGGAGGAGTGTCCACTCTTGCCACTGACTCCCGTAGAACTAGGCCTTCTGAAACCGATAGTTGTCTCATCCTCACTCTACCTAGGAGGGTAGAATTCATAACTAAAGGTGAAAGATAAGTCTGCCCCTGACTGTCGTGCACCTCCAGATGCATTTCAGAGAACAAATCCATGAGCTGCCACTCACCACTGGCCTCCTACACCACTTTTATCTGAGTCTTCCTACTCGGTGCATCAGCTACTGCATTACCTTTACCAGGTGTATAGGCATGCTCAAAATCGAATGGCTGAAGGTATTCGTCCCACCTTCCCTACATCAGATTCAAGTCACGCTGTGTAAGGATATACATGAAAGATTTTGTGGTCGATGAAAACCATAAAAATTCTCCCCTAATAGATAATGTCTCCAATAGCGCAATGCATGTACAACTGTATGTAACTCTAGATCATGTGTCAGGTAATTCCTCTCCTGTGGCCTCAACTGCCGAAACCCGTATGCAACAACTCGATCACCCTGCATCAACACTGCTCCCAGACCAATTCTTGATGCATCACAGTAAACTATATAGCTCTTCCCCTACTCTGGGAGTATCAGGATCGGTGCGGATTTCAACCTTCCTTTCAGGTCCTAAAATGTTGTCTCGCAAGATTCCGACCATACAAACTTCACACCCTTCATAGTCAAGCCCATCAACGGTGTTGCTAAGCAGGAGAA
This sequence comes from Viscum album, assembly GCA_963277665.1. Taxonomy (NCBI): domain Eukaryota; kingdom Viridiplantae; phylum Streptophyta; class Magnoliopsida; order Santalales; family Viscaceae; genus Viscum; species Viscum album. The sequence continues at coordinate 376,685,596 of OY728127.1, read as the reverse complement.
GTCCGGTATAAAATGCCTTTAGTAACCAGCCATCCCTAAGAAACTCTGTATCTCAAACACGTTCTTAGGTTAATCCCAAGAAACTACTGATCTCACCTTCTCTAGGTCTTCTGAAACTCCTTCCTCTGAGATGATATGACCCATGAAGTGAATCTGGTCCATCCAAAAGTGGCACTTTGAGAGCTTACCATAAATTCGATGCTCCCTTAGTATACTCAATACGATCTCAAGATGGGTGGCATGGTCGTGTCGAGTGTGAGAGTACACCAAGATGTCATCCACGAATATTATCACAAAAGAATCCAGCTAAAGATGGAACGCATGATTCATCAGATCCATGAAAACTGTAGGCATGTTCGTGAGTCCGAACGGCATAACTGTATACTCATATAGACAATACCTACTATGGAAAGCTGTGAGAGGTATATCAGATGGTATAACATGCAGCTGATTATATCCTGATATCTGGTCAATCTTCGAGAACACCCGTGCTCCACGAAGCTGATCAAAAAGATCATCAATCCTCGGTAAATGATATCGGTTCTTAACCGTTAACTGGTTCAGCTTCCTATAATCCACACAAATACTGAGGGTACCGTCCGCATTTTTTGTAAAAAGGACCGGGGATCCCCACGGAGAAGTACTAGGTCGAATAAAGTCATTTTCCTGTAACTCCTATAACTGCCTCTTAAGATCCTACAACTCAGGTGTAGCCATCCTATAAGAAGGAATGGACACCGATGTTGCTCCTGGAAAAAGCTCAATAGAGAAATCCACCTCACGCTCCGGAGGTAGACCTAAAAATTCGTCCGAGAAGACATCCCTGAAATGATCAACCACTAGAGGGAAATCTGTCTGACCAGTCCTCTGGTCATCCCAATATAAGCTCGCAATCTGGGCTGTGACTCCACCTCACCCACGATGCTCTGGTCCAGCTCGACTCGCATGAACATCCCTCTCGCCCTTGTATAAAAACTCCTTGCCCTCTGGTGACATGAAATACACCCTACGACGATACCAGTCTACGAAGGCTCGAAAGGGAACCAACCAGTCCATCCTGAGAATGACATCATATCTCGTTATCTCTAGGACATAAAGGTCCCAAAGAATGTGACACACACCAACCTCAAGGGGGAACTCCTTGCACTGACGCACACCAGCCGTTATAGTTCCCAACAGAGTGTCTAGCATCATAATATCAGAAGAAGTATCAACACAAAGCCCAAGGCTGTCCACAGCGGGTACTGATATTAAACTATGTGTAGCACCCATATAAAAAACTACTGAAGATAATACAGAAGCTACTAAAATAGTACCTCTGACTATAGAAGGTCCGGGATCCTGCTCCTGCTGGGTCGGTTGCACTGCATATGCCTGCCTAGTGTCGCGGTCCTGCGACACAGCCTGGCTACCCTGAGCTGTCCCACCCTAATGCCTCTGACATCCTGGTGTCTGGCTACCACGGCCACGACCACCATCTTTGCCTGCACACCCTGACATATTCCAATTCCCTGACTGTTAAGAAGCCACTGGTCCTGCTCATGCACGTGGAGTCTGAACTGAACCCCTCTCACTAGCAACTGGTAAAAACGCCCTGCAAAATTGCTGTAGATGATCCATCACGCCGCAGGCTCGGCACTCCACTAGTTCATGTGGACACTATGGACCCTTATGCCCCTCTCTACCACACTAGTATCACATAACCTGTCCACCTGAAGCATTCCTCTGACTGGTACTGCTCCCCTGAGAGAAGTCTATCTGTCTCTTCCTCTTGCCAGCAGAAATAGTACCAGTAACTGTTGCTGAATCACCCTGGCCCACACCACCAGATTCCCACAAGTTCCTCTCCATAATCAGTGTCTGGTTCACGATGGCATGTATAGTAGGAAACCTGAAGACATTCACCAGTGCTCAGATGTCATACTGAAGACCATCCTCAAAACTTCTAGCTCTCAGCATCTCATCATCCACCAGCACAAGTGCAAAGTGTTCAAGCTCTGTAAAACGAGCAGAATATTCCATCACTGACCTAGCGCCCTGTTGAAGATTCATGAACTCTCGAGCTCTATCTGCCCTCAGCATCTCCGGGAAGAAAAATTCATAAAAGACTACCTGAAATTCTTCCCACACCATGTCCCTGTGATGTTCTGACTGAGTGGTAACATCCCACCACCTCTTGGCAGAATCACGCAGCATGTACGTCGTGAGTTTGACCTTCCGCCCTGGAGGCATATCAAGATGCTCGAAAATAGTCTGCATCGACCCCAGCCAGGACTCTGCAGCCTATGTTATGCCATCCCATGAGAATGTAATCGGATGCTGCTGCTGGAAAATACATGTCAGCTTGGCCATAGATGTGGAAACCTACGGTGATCCCTGAAAGGTCTGCATGAACCGCAATAAGGCTTCATGGAACTGTGCCTCCGCGCCTGTGTCTGGTATAGCATCTGGTGCCGCATCTGGCCCTGTTGAAGGATCAACTGGTAGCCCATGGCCCACCATCTCTAGAGTAAATTTTTCGCCGCTCTCCTGGCGAACAATGCGCGGTCGTCTAGGTGGCATGACACTACAAGGTCAAAATAACGCCTTAGATTCAAGATTATTATGGCTGAAACAAAGAAACCACAAAGTGAACAAGAGGAATAAGGCATCTCAAAATTTGAAAAATAAGGCTACACGGCGTGTATACTGACTACATAGCGTGTACATGACTTACCTTCCCTTGCTCGGGTCTTTCGACACGGCTAAGCCTCATGGCTCCTGTTAAACAAAACTACATGGCGTTTACTTAATCTACACGGCGTGTATGGTGTTATTTTCCAACTGCCCGTATCGCTTGTGACACGGCCGACTACTCGGCTTGAAACTACACGGCGTGTTACACCCACACACGGTGTGTACTTCACCCTGTTTCCCCAGCCACCCGGCTAAGTCCACACAGTCAGTCCTCAGACAAGACTACACGGCGTGTCCTCAAAGGTACACGGCGTGTTCAAGGAACGGTGACATCGACCCGTGTTGTTAGTTACACGGACGAGTCCCCAGGTCACACTACACGACGTCTTCATTATTGACACGGCATGTTCTGTACAGGAGTTCACCGACCCGTGTTTTTAGATACACGGTCGGACTCCGGGTCAAAACTACAGGGCGTGTATATTTGGTACACGGCGTGTTTTACCCATGCCCTTCCCTACCCTATGTCGCTGCCCACACAGTTTGTGACACAGGAAGAGACTACACGGAGTGTACTCAGAGTACACAGCGTGTACTTAAAAAGTTCATTTTTCTTCCCGAACAGAAGGTCATACACGGCGTGTGCATAAATACTACATGGCATGTATAATGGATTTTTGGATATTATGCCTCAGAAACTTCCTCGGAACCCAGAAAATACCGAAAAACAACACCTAAGATCCAAATTCTGATCTGTGAGGGCCCATACTCCTCACCAATCAATGTTTTATATCTTATCTGCATTATGAAATAATAAACAATCAATGATACACCAAATTCCAGTCAATGGGGGCCCATACTCCCCAAAAACCAAAGTTTGGCATCCATTCTATGAACAGATCGCACAAAAATTACCCTATAAAATAGCAGGTATTTTATCAGTGCAGCTATCACAACAGCATGCTTTTCCAGCACAACCACTATCACAACAACATGCAATTTTATAATGCTCCTACATTGCATGGAAACTATTCATGGCATGTGATTCTAGCATGTTCCTAAATGATGCATGAGATGGAATACCCTCATCTCATCGGGTTGCAACTAAATAGAACCCACAGATAAAATATAAACAACACAATCCAAGTGTGTCACCGAATGGTGAAAACATTTCAACTGTAAAATTTTCAAAAACCGAAATAATTTCAAAATATGAGGTAGACTGGATTCTCCCTGTACGTGGGTTAGCTACGACCAGGCATAGCTTATTACCAACTATCATTAGTCATATCCCTGACTAAGGCACCAAATAGTATGTGAAGAGAAAAGAAACTCATCTGATACCACTTTGTAATGTCTCGACTCCGGGTGCCACTCACCGGGTGCCCCAAACCCGGTTCACCAGATGACCTCAAGCGCATTTCCCCAAATGCCACAGGCTGTCAACTAGCAGCAAGGGACCAGTTCTGGTAGTGGGGAAACTATGCCCTCATTTGTCAAAGTGTAGCGCAGTGGAATACAGAATAAAACATACATCAATAGAGGAAGCAGTAAACCATACAAAACTGAAATAACCAACATCAGTGAATATAACCAACAGTATGTAAATGATGATGCTACATGTCTCAAGTTCTATGAAAACATCCAGAACATGTTATACATCAATATAGTACAACCAAAATCAGAGTACAACAAAACAAAGAAAAACAGCTGGCAGCGGCATCGTGAGCCTAGGCTCGGTCCCATGCCCTCCTACTCCTCAACAACAGTCAAGTACCTTTATAGGGACTCTTTCCCCTATCCACACCTGCAGAAACGTAATCTCTTTGGGCCGAAAATCATGAACCAAACAGGGTGTGAGAAATATATCTCAGTTGGAACCCCCCAATGGCCTGTTCCAAACTACGTGTAACCACGCATAAATAGTGTGCAGTAGTAAAATGTAATAAAGTAAGCAGCACTCAAAAGTAACTAATTACCAGTTATATTTCCATTTTATTATCCATTTAATCCATTAAATTTAAAATGCCACCACAGTGAATATTCTAAATAACCAGCAAATGTCCTCAGACATGTAAACTCCTACCCTGAGGTAAAGAGTATCCAACACAAGAATCTGCCCTCAGGCATAACAGAGCATGCCCTCTGGCATAGGTAGTGTCGCCCTCAGGCACAGAATCATCTTCCCTCAGGAACGGAAGAAGTTTCCCTCAGGCCGAAATGACTACTCCCTCAGGCTAAATCGTATAGTGCCCTCAGGCTAATCACAACAACGCCCTCAGGACAAATAGGTAACCAGACCATGCCAAACATGTCAAAATGCAGTAAACAAGGAATTACTCTCAAGTGAACTCTACAATTACTACATTTAAGGCATACCCTCAGGTATCCTGGCCAAACGGCTAAATAGTGGAACACATCCCTGGGGTGGCTCCGGATCCAAGAATTGATCCCAACTAGCATTTTTAGAAATTAATCAATTACCTTTACAGTCTTAGGCAGTTAATATAGCCACGACCTCAGCAACATGACACCCCAACATGGGTTCGTTTCCCAAAAACACACAAAACACACAGTAGTTGGAAAACTAAACACCAAGCCACCTACCTTATACGCCAACGAGCGGTATACCCGGACACCGACTCTAGAAACGCCCAATAACGACGTAGATCTGACGAAGAATGAAACCCACTCAAATGTAAATAACTTACATTAGGAGAAGAATTGGTAAGAAACACGCTAGGAGAAGAGAGGGATTACCCTTGCGGTCCCAACGAGATCGTTCGAGGCGGAAACCGATTACAGATGAACACCCGGCATTTCTTCAAAGGTCTGGCCTCCTCCTTTGGCTCCAAAACAGCTCGAATGCCTCCTCTAACATATGTGGAGGCTACTACCTATTTTATGACGAAAAAAAAGTACACGGTGTGTACTTCCAAAGTACACGACATGTACTCCCTTCATTTAACTGTTCACCTGGTGGATTCCCTCCAGCGTGGCACTGTTCACTTGCCGACATGAGTACACAACCTGTACTCCAGAGTACACGGCATGTACTCTCGCCCAGCTGGAGGCTGCTCTAACATCTTACTGTTTAGGCCTGCCGACTGACTACACGACGTTTAAAGGACCACTACACGGCATGTAGTCGGTTCCTACACCCTTTTTCACCGACATAGCGACACGCCCTGTGTACTCATCCCTACACGCCTAGAAGTACACGACATGTGGAAAAGTACACGGTGTGTAGTTCCAAAATTTAGGATTATTCCCCATTTTCCATATTTTATTAAAAACACTTTAAGGAAAATAGAAAAGATGAAGTTCGTACCTCAAAGAGAAGAATCGGGTTCCTACAGATACCTTATACAAAAATCTAGTAAGTAGTTTATCAAGTGGATTAATTTGACCAAATGTTACTGAAATAGCCTTATATTTTCTGAATTATTATTTTTTTATTAATTTAACCTGTGTGTTATTTTGAATTACATACAACACTAAAAAAAATTTACATTATAATGAAGATATGTGTTTGTATTTAATTATATGCAACACCATGTAAATCATGATCGGCATGAAAAATAAATTTTATATTTCTCTATATAGAACACTGAGGTTATCTTATGTTACTCACAACAATGACTTCCCTCGATGGCATGCGCAACATTCAAGATCGAGTTTTCTAAAAAATTATATTATTATTTAATATTTTATTATATAACATAGCCTTTAAATTAGATTTTATTAATATTATTTATTAATTTATGAACATATATGGGTTAAACAAATACAATATGAATTCATAGGATACCAATTAATTATAAATGAATACTAATTGAATATAAAGGAAAATATTAATATGGTATCTGAAATGTATTGCACAATTAAATTAAATTAAAAATGAGTGATATTAATGTAATATATATTTTATATTTTCCGTCAAATATTATTGATATCCATTTAATAGGGTTGATATACATAATATAATAATAAACCTAATTTTTGGATTAAAACAAATATTTTTATTAAGGAATTTTTACGAGCTATTAATTATGAACTCATTATAATTCCAATTTGTTGATATTTTATAGATTTAATATGTTAAAATAATCTCTATATTTGATATCAAAAAATAAGAAATGTTTTTGGATATTTTTCTGTGATTTTTCTATAACGTCTAATTTTTAATGTATAATTGAAAATACAGAATTTTAGTTCAAAATTACTTTTTCATATAAATAATTTAAATGGTTAAATTGCATTTTAAATTTGTTTCAATGTTTAATTAGATATTATTTTTATCAATTGATACTAATTATGGTCATTAGAAAAAATTTCACATTGAAATTGGATATAAAAACATATAAATCTTTTGACAATTTTCAACGTTAAAAACCCTTAGTATCGTCTCATTAGTGGAATTAAATTTAAATTAATTTATGCAACTTATATGATTGGAATTTGGAAAAATTGATTCCATTTTTGGAATCTTTAAATTTTATAATGACTAATAACAAAGATATTGGGGGATCATATAAATTTATATAAATCTAGGAGTTAGAATATTGCCAAATTAATGTCCATAAATTAATTTATGGTAATATTTAAATGATATAGCATTTAAAAATTACCATGTTGCTTCACCTAATATATTTCTATGTGCAGAATGGTTTTCCACAGAGGAAACCTGGAAGCTATGATGGGACAATATCAAGAGGAAGAAAACACTCCAAATAAGGAACCTGAGATGTTTGGAATCAGAACTAAATAGTTTTTTTGCAGTGATTGAATAGTTTACTCAAGCTATAAATTGTGGTGGTATCTATGCACGAGTTCAGCCAGATCAACCATTGCGGAACATATCACTAGTAGATCATTTCATTAGTCAACACCCCCCGTCCTTTAGAGGATCATCTGACCATGTGCTTGTTGAAGGGTGGATTAAAGCACTGGAAAGGATTTTTGATGTCATGGGGTGTTCAAAACATCAAAATTTTAGTCTTCCTCTTTACCATTTTTATGGTGAAGTCGATCAGTGGTGGTCGATGGTAGAAAATATTAGGGATAGTGAGGAGATTAAAGTACTTTATTGGGATGAATTTAAAGGTGTTTTTCTTGAGAAATACTTTCCTAAGGTGTTTCATCTTAGGATGGAAAAGAAATTCTTGGAATTGAGGTAAGATGATGACTGATTGGATGCTTATGAAAAAAAATTAACTCGACTAGAAAGGTATGCTCCAAATTTCATACGAGATATTGATAGTAAAATAAATCGTTTTAACATAGGATTAAATCCAATGTATGGAAGGGATTTAGCTTCTCGTGAGCTCAAAAGTTATGAAAAACTTGTTCGATGTGCAGAGAAGGTGGAAATGTAGTTTGTTGATCATCATGTTTTCTTTGACAAATAACAGAATAAGAGTTCAAGGTGGAAGAAGAAAGGGAAGAACTCTTCAAAAAAGTATATTGATAAGAAACTTCAGTTTACAGTTTGTGAAAATTGTGGTAAAAAGAATTTTGGGGAATGCATTTTGAATTCTAGTAAGTACTACAGATGTGGAAAAAATGGGACATAAGGCTCGTAATTGCAATGAAAAATATCAGTGTAATGGTAAGACAAAATCTGATTTATAATCAGTAAATTGTTTTAAGTGAAATTAAATGGTTCATTATGGAAATGAGTGTCCAATGAGGAACTCAACTAAGGGAAAGGAGGAAGAATACAAGATGAAAGGTGTGGTGAAATCATTTACAACTACTTCAGTTGATGTTGGGCCATCAAATGGAGTAGTATCAGGTACACTGTTTGTTGGTTCAGATCATGCCAACATGTTGTTAGATTCATGGTCTACACATTATTTCATTTCTAACATGTTTTCTAGTAAATTGTGAATTCCATCTCAATATATGAATCCCGAACTTATTATAAAAACACCGGGAGGATATGTTGAGACCAACAGAATTTATAAGAAACGTCGTGTCCTTGTGTGCGGAACGAATCAACCTGAAAACCTTATTGTTTTTCCTCTAGTAAGAGATGAAAATGAATTTTACCTTTCATATATTGTTGAAAACAAAGTAACTATTTGGATTAATGATCTGCTAGTAGTAAATGAGTATCTTTATGTTTTTCATGATGAGTTGCCTAATATTATACCTAATTGGGTAGTTGAATTTATGGTTGACTTATTTCATGATGCTAATCCAATTTCAAAACCCCCTTATTTAATAGCTTAAATTGAACTTTTAGAGTTAAAAAATCAATTGCACGAGTTATTAGATAAAGGATTCATTCAACCTAGCTCATCACCATGGGGATCTCCTTTCTGGTTCATTAAAAAGAAAGATGGTTAAATGAGACTTTTCTTTGATTATAGAGCATTGAATAAAATCATTGTTAAGAACAAGTATCCTTTTACTCATATTGAGGATTTATTTGATCTTCTTCAGGGAGATCAGTATTTTTCGATTATTAACATGAGGTTGGGTTACCATCAATTGAAAGTAAAAGAGGCATAATTTCCAAAGACCGCATTTTGTACTAGATATGGTCATTATGAATTTTTAGTTATTCCATTTGGTTAACCAATGAACTTTTTGTATTCATGGATCTTATGAATTAAATTTTCCATGAGTTCATGGATAAGTTTGTGGTTGTTTTCATTGGGGACATTTTGGTTTATTCGAAAAGTAAAGAGGAACATGAAAGTCATTTAAGGGTTGTCTTACAATCCTTAAAGAAAAAGACACTTTATGGGAAATTAAGTAAGTGTGTGTTTTGGTTACAACAAATTTCATTCCATGGACGCATTGTTTCCAAAAATGGCATAACTGTTGATCCTACTAAAGAAAAATTTTATAGAGAATGGCAAAGACCAACAAATATAACTGATGTCCGTAGTTTTCTAGGATTGGTAGGTTATTACTGGAGGATTTTTGGATATTTTTCCTGATTATCAAGGCCACTGACTAAATTAACTCAAAAAGGTGTTAAGATCATCTGAAAAAAAGAATTTGATGATTGTTTTCAATAATTTAAAAGAAGATTGGTGAATGCTGCAGTTTTGGTACTACCTTCAAAAAATGGTGAGTTTGTTATCTACAGTGATGCTTCATGGAAAGGACATGGTTGAGTCTTAATGAATAATGACTAGGTAATTTCTTATACTTCACGTAAGTTGAAACCTCATGAGTTAAATTACCCAACACATGATTTGGAATTAGCTGTTTTTGTTTTTTCTTTAAAATTTTGAGGATTCATTTGTATGGAGTAAAATGTGAAATATTTACTTACCAAAAAATATTGAAGTATATATTCACTCAAAATAAATTAAACATGAGACAAAGGCGATGGTTGGAAATAATCAAGGATTATGATTTCATGATTCATTACCATAAGGGAAAAGAAAATAAAGTGACTAATGCTTTGAGTCGAAAATATAATTCTTTATAAACTATGATACGTTTGGAACGATATCCTTTGGTTTTTGATTTGATAAACATTGGAATAGAAGTTGTTGGTTCATGATAATTCTTTGTTTTCTTTTAGGTGTAAGTGAAATCATCTCTATCTGAAAGAATTAAGAAAGCATAGAAGAAAGACAGTGAGTTTTAGAAAAAGGTAGAGTTTGTTCAAAAGGGTATGTTTCAGAATTTTAACATTGATAATGATTGTGATTTGAGGATTATGATGATATTATATGTGTCTGGTGATTCACAGTTGAAGCATGATATTTTATGTGAAAATATAGTTATCCATTTTTAGTTCATCCCAGCATAAATTGATTTACATTGATCTTTAGGATTATTACTGGTGGGATGGAACGAAAAGAGATATTTCTGACGTTACTGTTAAGTGTTTCACTTGTCAACAGGTTAATGTATATCAGTAGTCACTGAAAGGGATTATTCCGTAGTTACTGGTGCTATAGTGGAAATGGGAAAATATATCCATGGACAATGTTGTGAAATTACCGAATACATCTCTACGTAACAATGTTATCTGGGTTATTGTTGATCAATTGACTAAATCTACTCATTTCATTCATATTCGAGATAATATATCACTAGATCTACTTTCTTGGTTGTATGTTAAAGAGATAGTCAAGTTTCTTGTACTTCCCCTCTCTATTTTATCTTATCATGATCTCAGGTTTACTTTTAACATTGGGAAAGTCATTTAAAATTTGTTTGGTACTAAATTAAATTTTATTTTAGCTTTTCATCCTCAATTAGATGTGCAGTTAGAATGAAAAATTCAGACCTTTTAAAATACGCTACATGCTTCTTCACTGGATTACAAGGGAAGTTGGGAAAAAAATATTTCTTTGGTTGAATTTTCATATAATAACAATTTTCATACTAGTATACAGATAGCTCCATTTGAGGGATTATATGGGAAGCGGTGTCAAACTCCAGCTTTTTGGGATGAAGTGGGTGAAAGGAAGTTGATGGGATCAGAATTGGTGGAAGAGATGGAAGAAAAGGTTCAGTTGATTCAGATGCACATGAGAACATCTCAAAGTAAGAAGAAAAGTTATGTGGATAACCGAAGGAATGATCTTTTTTTCACAGTAGGTGATCACATATTTCTCAACGTTTCTCCCTGAATAAGTGTGATGTGTTTTGGTAAGAAATAAAAGTTGAGTCTGAGGTTCATTGGACCTTATGAAATCATGGATAAATTTCAATCATATATGTATAGAGTGTCTTTACCTCTATGTTTATCCCATTTACACAATTGTTTTATGTTTTTAATATTGAGGAAGTATATTCCGGATCCATCTCTTGTTTTGAGTCTAGAGGTAGTTCAGTTGAAAGAGAATATCTCTTATGAGAAACAATGAGTCCAGATTCTTGACTGAAAATAGAAAGTGTTGTAGAATAAGGTAATCCATTATGTAAATGTTTTGTGCAAAAAATCATATGGTTAAAGAGGAAATGTGGGAATCTGAAAATTCTTTGATGGATAAATACCTCCACTTATTTGATAAGTGAATAAAAATTGTGAGGATGTAATTTACAAAAGGGGGGATGGATGTAACTTCCCTAAAAAATAATGAATAATAAATTTTCTTTTTTATTAAATTATGTGAATTATATATTAATTTTACTTTAAAGGAGATTCTATCTTTGATGGTGCACCTGATATGAAACAACCAGTTTCTTTGAAATCTTATGATGCACACAACTTTGAGTTATGCAGAAAAATAATAATATAATATTATTATTTTAAATGGTAGTTAATGTCTAGTAATTGTAATGGAGGGAATGAACATAACTAACTACAATATGATTATACATGTTTGTTAAATGTTTTTACAACTATTAAATGAATTTTAGAGGCCTAAAATATGAAAAAAAATCCAATTTTAAACATAAATAATCAAATGTTCTTTGAAGGGTCAATTTACCACCTTTGGATGGAGAACCCTTTTTAAATATAGTGTTTGTCACTTTTATATATTATATTTGAAAAAATAATATTCTTATTAAAAATTAGGACATCCAATTTTACTTTGGAGGATATTTTGGTCTTTTTCTAATAATGTTCATTTTTAATGAATAGTGAAAAATATTGCATTTTAATTCAAAACAAACTTTTAATATAATTTATTTATATATTTAAAATATTATTTTAATTGGGTTTAAAGTGTAATTAGATTATATTTTTACCATTTAATCTAATTTTTTTCATTATAAGTAATTTTTCTCTTAAATTGAACATAAACAAGTGTCAATCTTTTGATAGATATTATTTCTTAAAAACACACTTTTTGTTTTGACAACAAGAATTAATTTTAAATTAATACCTACCACTTCTAGGTTTTGAATTTGAAAAAATGGATTCTATATTTGGAATCAAGAGGTTCAAATTATGTGAATAGGTAACTTTTATTTTTGGACATTGTGAATATTAACTTCAGTAAATATTTTATTTACCCTGGTTAAAAAGGTAAATCTGGTAAATAAGGGAAAAAAATATTATTATAATATTATTAAATTACCATAACATGTGTATTAATCCTATTATTTGATATATTTATGACCATTTTCATCCATTGGTTGATTTTGGGACCCCATGTAGCCACTTAGGATTGATAATGACACTTTATATTAATTAATTTAAAGTAAAGAAAAAATGGCATAAATATATATCTTTTAGTAAATCGATTTTTTACATGGGGTTATATAAGTTATATATTGGACTATAAATATTAATTTAAAATCTAAAAATATTTCCTAAATCATATCATTTTATTTATAATTTTTAGACATCAAATAAATAAAATTATTTATGACACAATGATGATGTAGTAATTACCTTACTAATATATGTTTTAAATTAACGAGAATATAAAATTTAAAAAAAATATCCAAAACCTATCCATTACTTATAGGATGATTTTATTTAAAACAATATTCATATTATAATTTAAGTTAATGAGTTGTGGACTTTTAGAAACCTAAAATCATTATATAATAATATAATATTTTCCAACATTCCTAAAGAGCCACTCTTCCGCCTTATAAAAATCTATCACCTCTGTCCCATTAATATCACATCTCAAGCCTCTTGTCAAATCAAAACATTTCCCAATTAAGCTCCCTATATCCCTATATTCCACCTAGAAGACTTACCTTATGTAGAAGGTGCTTCAAGAAATTCCTTTGGTTCAAACCAAAGTAAGTTACCCGATTTAAAGGTAATGTCTTCCCTCAAGTTCTATTATTTTATTTTACTTATCCACTCTATTTGATCATTTAATTCATTTATTACATAAAAAAACAGTATCCTTAATATAATATGTTGTTATAAAGACAATTATTTTAATTACAATAACACTGAACTCCATCTACTGGGTAAAGAACATACTGTTTCTGTGGACGGTGAACTAGCGCCTCACGAAACGATGTTTATTCCATTATCTCCTACCACCTTTTATGGTGGCCATTATGATGAAACTGTACATATATGTGATATATATTATATTTATATTATCTCTATAATTATTTATTTTTCATTTATATAATAACTTTATGGTTTCCGTAATGGGTAAATGTGATAATTTTAACTTGAGGAAGTGTGGAATACCGCCCCCTCAAAGTGATATGACTCATTCATGTCATACGTGGAACATATAAAGAATGGAGTTTCTAAAATTATATTTATATGATATTATAATTTAATTATAATATACTTATGTAACATTATGTTTTATCTCCATTAAATGGGAAATAGAAAGGAAAGTAGTGTTCATGCGTACGTACGGCTTACCGTCTCCATGAACGGTGCATTTCATTTGTTATCTGCAAATGTTGTGTACTATTATAAATACATATATATATGAGATATATATGATATATATGATATATAAATCATGAATATCATTCTATATATAATGTAATTTTACCGCATGAACAACTTGTAATTATAAAAATTTCATTTTTGACTCAAGTACCAAATATCAACAAAACAACTTTTATTAACATAAATGATTACATAATGTTTATAACATGGAAATAAGTGAAATAAAAATAATAATAAACTTTAAAATGGTTCTTAAAAAATTTTAAATTAGCTTTATTTTATTATTCAATAGATAAAAGAATGAACAGGTCAATTCGGACATGAGGTAAGAGACTTCGTCTTAGTCTCCTCTCATTGAGGCATATTTGGATTTCTACACGACTTTCATTTATACGATGTATAAAACCCATTGAATTTTCATATAATTCAATGGTGATATCTTCTCTATGAATCATTTTACTAAACGAGAAAAATAATTTTTCTTTTTAATGTACGTAGTGACAATGACCGTTCCACCACCGCGAGTTTTATTTGATCTTTGGATTTCTTAACTAGTAGTAATGTCTTTTTAAAGGAGAATAAATACCACATCACCTTTTTACATATTTTGTTATTGAAAATGGTTTTGATAAAGAATTTATTATTTCAATATCTTGAGAGGATATATTGTGATTGTAATGTGAAAATTTTATCTTTCCTTTATGCTTGTTTTATGGGTTATGGTTCTTGGGAATTGCTTATATATACGGGTGGTTTTGTGATAAAACTAATGTGGGTGAGCACGAGATAGCTCTCTAATGCATTGGTTAACGTGTCAGAGGTAAATGTTAATGTTTCTCCTAAGAGATTTAGGGAATATACTGTGATGAATATTCCAAATGTAACTCCCTATGAAGTAGTGAAAGCTACAATCTAAGTATGTTGTGAATGCCACAAGTTAACTTTACGATTTATGATTTCTATGTGTCATTCAAATAAATTTTGATTTCATGAGGTATGTTAAAGATCTTATTCTTGGTATGTATTGATGGACTATTGTTTTCTTTCCTTATTTTATAATCTTGACTAAGCTTTTTATGCTCATCCCATGTTTTTGAAATGTTTTTCACAGGACATAAAGATGAATAAGGTCAAAGATGGGATCAAAGGAAAGTCTTGCTATCTAAAACATGGAATTAGAAATGACACTTTTTTCAAAAGTATTTATTTTATGAAAAAAATGGATACAGAGTAGAAGTGTATACATTTAATATTCAAGTTGTTATTTATATGTTATGACCAAAATATCTAAATCCCTAAACCTAAAAAGATCATAAATGTGAATTATTAATTTAATTCAAGATTATGTAATGTTTTAAGGTTGGGGGCTTAGAGTCTAAATAACCAATCAGAATATTCCATGACAGAAAATAATTATCATGAAAATATGCATGTTACATGTTATTTAAAATACCATGATCAATATTATAGAATAATCATTCTCTTTTATTCCTGTCGTATATCATTCAAGTTATATGATATTTATTTCTTATTACAAAAAGTTACATCAATATAAACTACATATTCTTGGTTTTCTATGTTGATATCAGCTATGTGGTTCTCAATTGGCAATGTCAAAATTAGATATTTTATTCCTAATCAACTATGATGAATTCAACAGTGTGATTCTTCATTGGTTTAGTCAATACATGCAATATAATTCTTCACAAGAAACATTAAAATACGCTATGTAGTATTCTGATAAATCATATAACCACCTTCATCATTGAATCTACTACTTGGATGAGACAACTATGTGGTTGAAATGACTATGTAGTTGAAATGACTATATGGTTGAAATGGATACATTGTTGAAACAACTACATAATTCATCCACAAGGATCTTTAATAAAATTCCAACATCATTGATTTGAAGACATGAAAGAACTTGTATATATGGATCAATAAAATTATATAATTTTCTCACATAGAATCCAATTATATTTAGTCAACTTCTATAACTTGTTAACCACTTTTCCACTTATCAAACATTTGGTAAGAAAAATAAAAAAATATTGGATGAAATTATGAATAAAAATGAATATATTTAAAAATAAAAACATAATAACAAGAGAAATTTTTATTTCACCATAACTAAAATTCAAAACAATTAATTGAGAGGAATTTTAATTTAAAAAATTAGAATAATTATAAAATTAAAAATCCCAAAAACTAAAATTATCACAATTTTTTAAATAACAAATCCAAACAATTAATTCACGAGTTTCAATTAATTCACAAATTTATTCCCATATTAAAATTTAACAAAGATAAAAGTAACATTTTTTAGAACAAATCATTTAATAAAAGTATGAAAATAAAATATACATTTATTATACATTTTTATTCCAATATAAAAAATATAAAAATTGAAAAAAAAAATCATACAATAATTTTATGAAAGATAATTTCACCAATACTAATATAGAAAAATAAAAACATGATAATTAAAAATTTACAAAGCTAGTGAGAACTCCCCATGAATTCATAATATTGTAACGTAAATATAAGAACATTAAAACTAATAAAATAAATCCATATATGATACATAGGTTTTAATTTTAAATAGTTGATTTGATTTTTATGACAATTTGTAATTGAAAGAAATATTATTCTTCTAAAAAGTGACATGTTAAACCAAATCTCCATCAACCCCAGTTTAAAATTTAATTTCCCGAACATCAAAGTATATAATGGTTTATTCAATATATCTATGTTTTTATTATCTATTGGAAAAAATTAGAGAATCATTTCACCTTTATTAATATAATATCATAAAAAATCTAATATTAATATGTTTTGTCCTATAATACTGCAATGGATTTTTAGATTTTTAAAAAGTAGAAGTATTTTCATAAAATATTGTTATTATTTATAAATAAACATTGATATTATATTAAAATTTCATTTTTAATAATTTCCAGTATAAAAATTAAAAGCATAAATATATTCATTTACAATAAAGGACAATGTAACAAAAAAAATTCTTTTTGAAACTCTATGATATTAAACATTTTCAGGGTAAGTGACACATACCTAACATGCATTTCTATTCAAGTTAACAGCCTCTAAAATTACAATAAAAAAATAATGCTAAATTGAAAAAACAAATATTTTATTAAGACAGACTAGTGTGAAAAGTTACATTAAAATTTACATTATTATTTAAACAACCTTTAAATGAAATTTATTCGTATTTAAATGATATCTTTCACACATACAAACTAAAAAACATCATATCTTTCCTTTATATATTCAAATAAATTTCTTTTCCTATCATTCCTCTATTTAATTCATTATCCATTTATTTTCTTGATTCATCCACATCTAGTTTAGAATTTTGACTCATGGGAGTTTTTATAGTTTAATATAATTCAAGATGAAATTTTTAGACCAAATATTTATCATATATTCTTATATTTAGAAATATTACATCATTTATTTAAATTATTTTAGGACCAAGTTAAAAAAGTAATTAACCCATTAATCCCATATCAAATTATTTTTTCATAAATTTCAAAAATCCATTACTAATAATGTAATTTTTAGATCTAAATACATTATCAACAACATATATTTGTGTAACTGAAATACCATTGAAAACTTTTTTTAAGAATAGATTTGGATAAACATTTCCTTTTTAAAAATAATTTTTCAATAGAACTATAGTTATTCTATCATACCCAACTCTTGGAGCTTACATTAAAGCATGTAGATCCTTTAGTGGTTTGAAAACATGATTTATAAATTTAACATTTTTATAACTAGTTGGTTGATTACTATAAACCACTTTAGAAAATACACCATTTATGATTGAATTTTTTTCATCCATTTGAATTAATTTAAAATTTTGTTTAGAATAAAAATATAATAGAATATGAATGGATTCTATTCTAGAACACGGTGAAAATGAATCATGAAAATAAACACATTATACTTGTAATTAACCTTAGGTAAATATTATTTACATATTTCTTACTATATTTCAAGACTCATCCATTTTATTTTTGAAAATCCTTGTAGTTATATTTGATTATATATACTTAAGAAACTTTAAAAAAATCCAAAAATTATTTATTTTAAAATTATTTAGTTCATTTTATAGTGAATTTATGCAATTTTAATCAATCAAGTATTCTTTAATAATGATATTCATAAAAACATCACTGGTGTTATAATTTGAAAAAAAAAATAAAAAAAAATTTATAGCTCTTATTACATATTCAACATTTCAAATTACATTTTATAATGAATTGTCTCTTTGATTTTTTCAATTTATAGGATCATGTTGAGATAATATATCCTCCACCTCAAATGATTCATTATCTTTTTCAGGTTTATCTTCAACAAAACTGAACAGTTTAAATTATTCGTTTAGATTATCATATTCATCATTCATATTTCCATTATCTTAAATGTATATTAAAGGAATTTATTCCCATATTTATATGGTTTTATTGTCATATATTCTCTAAGAGATTTTGTTATTTGAATATATTAGAAAGATAAATTTTTCACATTTAGCATCAAACTTGTCCAAATAATCTTTAGGTTTTAAAATAAAAACTCTACAACCAAAAACATATTAATATTCAATATTTTATTTTTATCATTAAATATTTAATATTATTTTATATTTATTATGGTTCAAATGAAAAATATATATAATATATAATAATATTTTTAACCAATTTATCCTAACAATATTTGGTATATTTAATTCATTTTGTTAGTTGTTTCCATTTTTGAATAGTTTTATTTTTCCTATGCACAACACCAATTTGATGTGGTTTTTCTTAGGATGAAAATTTATAAAAG
The DNA here is from genome assembly GCA_963277665.1 of Viscum album. Taxonomy (NCBI): domain Eukaryota; kingdom Viridiplantae; phylum Streptophyta; class Magnoliopsida; order Santalales; family Viscaceae; genus Viscum; species Viscum album. Next base: position 376,666,752 of record OY728127.1, on the reverse strand, counting down.
TATCCAATATTTAATAAAAAATATCAAAATATATTTTGAAAAATGTTATACTTTATTAATTTTAATTATTAATATTAAATAACCTTTTTGATTTTGAACCTGTTTAGAAAAATAAATAAATTTCTTGTAGTTTTTCACTTATAAGAGATAGGAAATGAGTCCAAGTGAATATATTAAAATCATATAAAATTATAAAAATGTATCACTTACATTATAAACAATAAGTTTTCATATTTATAATAAATCTTTATAATATTTTTCTAAACAACTTACTGTATTAGCATTGTTAATAGATCTAAATATATCTTTGTGATGCTTACATAGTAGAAAATAATCGCACATAAAATATATAATTTCTTTGTATATTGGATGTTATAAAAGCTATCTTGGTTTTATAACATGTGAAAAAAATCTAAGGTGGACATGTCCCAACCTCTAATGCCCGTGAATATTGTATACTTCTACAGTATTTAAACACATTAATTTTTTTTGTTTAGTTATAACCAATCTATAGGGCAGATATTTTCTTTTCTATTATCACCAAAAAATAGAATCACCATTATAAATAAAAAAAATTATCATAAAAATTTACAATAATTTCATAATCACAAATAAATGATAAAAAAATAAAATTTTCTTTTGATCACTATACATATAGTATTTTATAAATTATCATAGATTTGAATATTACTACTTAAAAACCATTGAACCTTCCATTAGAGTTATCATCGAAATTGATAATTCCTCCATCACATGAATTAAATGAAAAAAGATATAAATATCACCATTAATTCATTTATAACACCCACTATTTATATACCATTTATATTTAGAACTCATCAACAATATTTCCTGTAAAATAGAATAATAAAATAATTCATTAGGACCCTAGATATTTTTTTTCCAACTGGATTACTGATACAACATTGAGATACCAACACTAATTTAATAAATTTATTATTGGTTAATATATGAGATATATTCATAAAAATAAATACCTAGGAGTTTCATAATGAATATTTTTTTCATAATACTATATAAAATTACAACTAAATAATTTAAAAATAGGGAATTCCCTTTGATTATTTTAAAAAAATTATATTTCTTCATCTTAGGAATCATAATATTATAACTAATTCAAGTCTTATCATTATTTTAATATGCATAATTTTATAATTTTTATATTTTCTTCAAACTAAAACTTGTAAGGATTATATTATTCCAGAAATAATGATTGTAATTTATTCTTTCTCTTTTTAAATAACCTTCATGTCATTATAAATTTTCACATTTTAACATTTTCCTATATTTATTATTTTGTTATTTTATACTTTTATCTTCTTATATTTCTTTTTAGTTTTAGATAAATCAACACAAGTTACCTTAAATATACTATCTTAACATTCTTTATCTTTTAAATAATAAACATTTTATTTGTTAATTATCATATTTGACCTTTATCAATTTAGATTTTGAAAACCTTTTTACATGTACATTTTATAATAGAAAAAATCTATTTTTTTCCTTCTTTAGTTTTCTTATGTTATTTTTTTAAATTATTTATATAGTTCATCCATTATTATAATTATTTGGAACATTTAATTTAGTGTAAAAATATATAACATCATATTCCATATTAGACACATAACATGAATTGGGATAAGCATCAGTTCTTACCTGATTTATAGTTCTATCCAGTAAGAGTATATTTGATTATTCTTTTACACTCTTTTAATAATCATTTCATAAGTTTGACTCTACTGTGTCACTCTATCTTGCATAATATAAATGCTTCAAATCTTTTATGTATTTATTTTCTTTTCCTTCTTGTTTCAATTTTGGAAAATATTATTTGATATGTCCTTTTTCTCAACCCTAAATGAATATTAATTCTAAAACATTTTATTTACTACTATTACCATTATTAAATCCTTTTTTTAATCCTTTTTACGGTCTCTTATAATATTCTTATTTGAAACTCTCTTCATTTTTACGTACATATAAAATCATTTAGTAAAATGGGTTATTTAAAATTTCTCTCATTCCTGTAACTCTAAATCAAATAAATTAGTTGAAAATTTTATATTATATTTGAATGTAAAAAACATTAATTTTTTATTTATATAACCAATATCACTTATAAATCCATTTCATACTATTGAAGTGATCCTATTAGTTCATCCATTAAATACTCAATGAAATATATATCTTCATCAATCACAGCCTTCTATGATTTCCACATTTTAGGAAGGGCTTGAAGTTGTGTTTCGATAGTAATTTGATTCATATAGATTTCTTCTAGTACAAAGATATTATTTATAATTTAAATGTATCATTTTGAAATGTCACTAATACTCTCTTCATCATTAATTCGAAATTATTGAACATCATCCATGTTAATGTCAAAATCCGTTCTCTGTTACTTAATAGTTCCTTGATGAGTGAGTTTTAATGTCCCCTAGATTTTAGATATTATTTTACATTATGAAATATGAAAATACATAATTCTATATTATTAATGATTCTGTTAATGAAAAAATTTATTGTTTAGAATGATTTTTATCATTATTTCTTGTTAGATTTTCCATATCTACCTCATGCTATTTGTAATAATTAGACATAGAATCCCAAAATGAAAGACTACTAGTTTTTAGAAATATCTTTATCTGATCCTTCTAGTATAAAATGTCTCTTATATATAAATTTGGAGGTATAATGGGATTTAACAACTAAAATTCTTGACTTTCCATAACCTAGTAGTTGATCATTCCCTGGAGTGTTTTTTCTATGATAATGGAATGTAAAAGAAGATAACGAAATAATAATATCTAGCCGACTCTTTAAAAAGAACCATACTCAGACACCAATTTTTTTCTATATTGGATGGAAATATGGATTCTAGGCGGTTTGAATAAACTTTTATAAAATCATAAAAAAATATAATTATCAATGTAAAAATTTAAAAAATGAATAAAAATAGTTTTTTGGATCCAAAAAGAAAGAGAAAATAATATTTTTTAATATTTTGTATCACAAAGATCCTACTGTACTCATCAGTTCTATCTACACAAATAGAAATATGGTATTCACTGACAAACACACTTTTTAGGGAGGGATAAGCCAATTATATATGTAAATTTTTCTCATCTAGTGGTTTAAAAAAAACTATTTTTTTTAGAGTCACAACCCACGAGCAACCTGAATTTTGATTGGGAGTCACAACTTGTCCATCCTTGATAATAGGAGGAATAAACTAGGAAGATAACTTTTAGATGGTAAATTTTTTAACCATATCAAAATGATAAAATAAAACAATAAATGAATAAAACAATTAAATTCCAAAATAAATGTAGATTTTTAGTTGAGAAGATGATGAAAATGATGATATATCTCAGTACATTGACCACTTTAGTAGTATATGATCAAGCGATGAAATCCTTCTTGTTCAAACCAATGAAATAGTTGCCTAATAGGGATTCACCAATTCAAAATTCATTAAAGAATTTTGTATTTTTGTGTATCATTCTAAGGGTTAAATAATATGTGTTATGTTTATTTAATCACAATACCACATGATATCATTTTAATAGATAATATCACAACATTAAATCAATGATTATCTTGAGTATAAGGGGACATTGAAATAACCAATCACAATATTTGATGTCAGAAAATTGTAAACATGAATATATACCAATTACATGTCATTTAAAAAATCATGAACTTTTTTAGATAATTTTATTAATTTTTATTCCTTTATTAAATATTTAATGTTATAAATTTTTTTTCATGAAATCATCTATGGCACAATTTTCTATAAGAATATCTATCATGAATACTGAAATTGGCTATGTCATTCTCAATCTGCTAGGTAAAAATCAACAATGTGATTATCAATCATCAATATTGAAATTGACTGTGTGATTCTCAACTTCCTACATCCAAATCAACAACATGATTCTAAAATGGCTACATTTCAATCACTACATTTTATAATTGGAAACAATACACACTAAACTATGTGGCTGAAATGGATACATGGTTGAAATGGATATGTGGTTGGAAAGGATATGTGGTTGAAATAGCTATGTGGTGGAAATGATTACATGATTTAACTATGTGCATCTACACTAAAACACCTAAGTCATATATTTATCTACATGAATTAAATATTCTATGTGGATGATGAAAATTACATACATTTCTCAAATAAATGAAAAACTACTTTAGTCAACTTCTACATTTTCTTAAAGACCTATAAACTTCAAAAAAAATTTAGACATCAAAGAAAAAAATTATACCTAATGACATTATGAATATATATATATATATATGTATATATATTTACATATAAATAAAATCAATTTTAAAAAAATTATTTTATAAAAACAAAAATATAAATAATTAATTGAGAGGAATTGTAATTTTGAAAAATTATTAAAATAAAAAAAGTGAAACATTACGACACTAAAAAGATTCTATACTCACACTTACTTCCACACATAACAAATTGGTGTGTATAAAAATATTTCATATAATCCACATTAGCTTAGATTTTGACTTTTTATACACTGGACACCGAAACAAAGATATTGAATATCAATTATTTAATTGTAGTCGATTTTCTTCTAGCATCAACCTAAGGATGATTAATCTATAATTTATCTCACAATCTCACTAACTTCATAGTCAGTCCATTTTGAGGGAAACATTATTAAAAACATGAGTTATATATCTTATTATTTTCTCTATAACTTTATAAGTTTCATATTTTATATATTTGGGATATCATTGTTAAATTATAATTCAAGGTAATTTAATCTTTGGGTGTTCTTAGTAACCACAAATTATTCCAATTTCTCATCCAATTGTTTCCAAAAAATTTCAATCTCATCATCATTAAATTTACTTATTTCTTGAAAGCCATCATCCACCTCCTTCATTATTTTGATTAATTTTATAATTGAGAATTCTTAATTCTCATATTAGCTTTATGAATTGCTTCAAGTTCTTCTAAATTTAATTTACTTATCTTAAAAAATGTATCCTCTATATCAATATTGAATTTAAAATTTCTACCATCAATTTAAAAAAATTCTCTTCTAATATTTAAGTATTGATCCCTTTTTTCATATCCTTAATGAGAATGTTTCATATATGAATCTAACTTGTTAATTATTTTTGTGTTTCTTTTGTGTCATATTCCACATATAATTTCTTATAAAAAATATTTTATAAATTCCAAAAATTAAAATACCCCACCATGTATTAGAATCTCAAAAAAATAAAAACCTCACCATTTTTTTCATTGTATATTCCTTATCCTCAAATTATAGGTCTTTATTATATTTAAAAATATGGTTCCCATTATAAATTTAACATGATTCAACTGAGAAACCACTTTTAATATATTCTAAAGTACATTTATGACATTTTATAACTTTATGGTACATTTTTTCCTTTCTTACTATTAACCCCAATCATAGCTCTTTTACCTCTTTATTTTTTATTTTTTTAAGAATTCCCAGAATATTATTCTATATATGTTGCCAAAAATATATCTTTTTCCTAAAATATAATAATATTATTAATATATATATATATATAATTGATAGATACAAAAATTTAGTGAATTGCCTAAAAAGTATAAAGAAATAGTTGAGGGCTCTCGGCCTTGCCGAGAGCTCTCAGTTTCGATTAGGGTTTCCCCTGGGGTTCAATCTCATTGGATTCTTCGGCTTCTTTAGTTGGACCTCTCCATGGTGGGCATGGAAATACTGGTGAGACTGTGGCTTCAGGCTTCTAATTAGTTGGTGGAAAGGAGTCGCGACGGAGCTTCGGGCGGTGACGGGGGTGTGTGGCTTGTGTCTGCTCTCATCTGTGGATTCGAGATTAGACTCAGGCACTTAGTGTGGGGCGTGCAACGGATTTCAGATCTGGTTTCAGACCAGATCTAGTTAGAATGGGAGTTGGCCGACAAATAACATGGATTGTGATGGTCGTGGCCTCGGTGATGGGTGCAGATCGGGTTATGATCTGTTCCATTGTGGAGGATTGTAAACGGTGTGAGTTGGTCCTACGACGGGGGTTCATCGGCGGTGGCAGCGTGCCAGCAAGAAGCTAGGGTTTTCGATTGGACTGATTTGGTTTCTATTGGGATGAGTTCATTTGTAATAGGGTATCCCACTGGGCTCTTTGAGCCATTGATTTTTTGCCTTTGTGACATTAAGCCAATGGGCTTGTTATGGGCTTTTCGGTTCTCCCTTCTCCCACAAAAGGGTTGGTATGTTTTCACTTTTTTTAATAAAGGGGTATGCCCCCAACTTTTGTACTACTAATATATATATATATATAATTAATTAATTTAATTCATGTAAAAATTAATGTGCATATAAGATTATATTCAATCAAAGGATTCCTTTCCTTAGATTCCAATTAAAATTGACTTAAGGATCATGTACAGACACTAGAGATTGTGCGTAAATCAGGTTTTTCCAAAAATAATTATAAAATTACAATTTATCCTCAAACATTTCCCACATAGCACATGAAAAATAATTTAAGGTTAATAAATTTGATATTTTATGTTCATTAATTAAATCATCAACCACATGAAATTCTAGTATTGTTAAGATTACATGAAATATTTTAACAAGGTCCAACCTTGATGTGGGAAGCATACTCCTAATAATGATTGGTTGTTCACACCAATCTTAGATTATCCATAATAATAAATTTTATATTAAATTTTTTTACTGAATCTCACAACTATGTAAAGTCTCTCCAAGTATACAATTATTAAAATCTCACCGTACATCACAAAACAAGATTCTCACAATAATCAAACCTTTTCACCATGATTTCCTTGCATACGCTGAGTCTCACTAGTTTTAAAAAGTATCACTATATATACAAAAGAGTTTTCTTATATCTATTTTGATGATGAATTATTATCAAAATATGGATATCACTACATCTATAAACTATTCTCCTTTTTCAAAAAAATATCATTTAAATCCCTCAGATTCTTCTAAAACACTATATGTTTTTTGGTCTTTTCTTGCATCATAGATTCATATAATATTCAAGGAATAGACTCTCATATATTTTTAAAAAATGATCTCCTATTATATTAATTACTATAATCCCTCCTAAATTATTGAAAGGCTTATAGTAATATGTGAATAGTATAAAAATAGAAAATATTTCAACGGTTTATTCTTCTCAAACCTCTATAGAAATGGTTATTATAAGATCTAAATATTTCATAATATTCAATACCCATATGATCCTCAATTTAGTAGCACATGATCATTATTATTTTCCTCATATTCAGCTTTGAGAGTTTAATTGTATTCTCTCTCTGCTACAACTCTTAGAGATTATTATTTTTCTTCGAATTTCATTAAATCTCTATATTTTTCAATTTTATACATATTTCACAAAAAATAATAATTTTTCTATTTTAGAATATATAAAAAATCCTTCAAATCATAGTGAAAATGTCATAAAAATTTCTCAATGGATCATGTATTTGTATCTACCACAAAATCAATTATATTTTTTTGAATTTCAACATGGGTGTTTCCCCATATTTCTTAGTTATTATTTTTTCAACACTCCTCTATATTCTGTAAAATTATATGATCTCAATTTTTTTTTATTTTCTCATTTTATAATAGAAATACTTCCTCTAAACTCTTATTCCATTAGGCATCATTACTTTTCCTTTCTTCCACATCAAATAATCAAAATCCACAACGAAACATTTACTATTACTATTTTAAATGAACAAAAAATATATATTTTTGGATTGAGGAATTCCTTACTTCTATAAAGTTTCATTAAATGTCAATGAAATATTTATTATAGAACAAACATTCATATTGTAGCTAAACACTTCATTATTCATCCTTAGTATGTATAAAAACACATTTTTTGAAATTAATTTCGATTTAATATATCACAAAAATAATCTAGATTCATTCATTAATTATACATAATTCTATAAAACTCAACATAATACATTTAAAATTCAACTACCTTTGATCATTATTTGATCTTTTTCTTTTCAACTTCTCATAAATTCAATGATTCAATCACAAAATAATTGTGATGGTTTTAAAATTTAAAAAAATAATTTACTGAAATATTAATAAATTTTCATTATAATATAAAGTTTTTGGAATCATATACTTCTTAACTAAATATTCTAATAATCACTCTATGTGAAAATAGCATACATGGAATGAAAATTTCATACGCCCAACAAAAATTCTAATGCATATTCTGGGATTTATTATGTTGTTCTTAAAAAAATTTATATGCAGTGAAATATTGTATTGACATGAAATATAATACATCAAACTAAAACTATTCTATGGATACTGAATTATATTATGTTCACTACCATTTATAAACTTTAGGAAACTCAATTTTCATATAGGGACTCATAAATATCATACACATGGACATATTTAGAACACAGTAGTTTATCTTACACAAGAAAGAAAACATCATATGCCATATGATATTATACATGGTAAAATTTCAGGAATGAGATCAACAATTATATATTATTTTCAAATTAATTTGGATCCTATTTGGCCCATGTAAGAGAATTCTCAAACACTCAAAATCAATATCAAGACAATATCTGAATATTTTACTTCACCTAACATAAGAGATTTCTTGCACAATAATCATTGGATGAATTTTTTTCTCTTCTTTACGACATGGAATATAACTTTTAATGTCTTTTCACAACATGTGTACTAATTATTTATTATTTTCCTAAACCATAAATTCCTCTTAAAATTTCAACTTCGCTTAACATTCTTCATAACTACATTTGATAAATTTTCATCCATTAGAATAATAGAATTCAAGCCACATTCAGAAGGATAAATTCTACACATAATTATCTAGATTTTATAGCATTAATTACAAATTTTATTTAGCTTTATTCATAGAATCCATCTCCTTATTCCTAACATTATTTTATGAATCACTTTTACACATATATCCCCTATATTAGACTTTGGTATCATTATAAAAAATGATCTGATGTATGGTGATGCCATCCAATAACTAATTAATTCTCAAATTTCCAAAACAATAATGGGTGGTTTCAGTATCTCCCTTGTGAGTATACGCATTCCATACCCAATTTCCGTTATGACATATATTGACATGTTCATAGACATTAAAATCAAACACAATCCAATTGGAACATTAAAATTGTTATTCCATATCATAATAATTTTTTTATGTTATATACATGTAAATTAAATAGTTTTTGACATATAAAAAGAAATGAAAATAGAATAATATAAGGAAAAATAATTAAAATAATTGAATTAGCGGGTTTCCACTATGTTAAATATTTAATCATTTTTGTGAAATAATAGGCCTCAGTGAATAGAGTTAGAGGACAACCGATTGTACTTAAGGTTAGAATTAATCATAGATGATGGAATTGGAAATATTTTTGGGATTGATATAGTGATGGGAAGTGATTTTAAAATTGAAAGGAGTGGGGGTATTTATACATGAGGGAAGGGGTTTTATGGTCAAATATTGAATAAATCATAACTTCCAATGAAAAAATTATAATAAATTTTTTTTACAGAAATTATAAAATATTTAGGGATAAAATGATATGTCTCAATGAAAATATAATCCCTTTAATACCAAATTTTAGATTTTATAAAATATAAAATAAGAATTGATAGATTTTGTTTATGGTATACTCTATTAGTTTAGTTTTTGTAAATTAATTTTTGGGTTTGGAAATTAAATTTCATTATTTTAAATTGATTATTAATCATGTACAATATCATTCAGTTTAAACCACCTGTTATAAAATGAAATATATTATTAATAAAATAAAATTTATATAATTAAAACCTCAAATTTATGTAAAAAACAATATTTTTACTATGCCCCTGAAAATTTATTTTTAAAAAAAAATATAAAGTAAAATCCCTTAGATAATTTTCACACACTGATTCTAAAAATGATATATATTTAAAATGAATAATTTTTTTACTTATGTAATTTTAACTTTTAATATAAAAAACAATATTTTGATAAATTTTAAAAAAAATTAAATTTTTTTAAAATTGATGATATTCCATTGGTTGAATTTTTAAAAATGAATATTTATTTAATAGAACTATAATTTTATATTTAATAATTTTATTCATTATAAATGTTCTTCCAAATTGATTTTAATTTTTTAAGGTTGTTGTTACTATTTAATCATTCATGTTATTATACTTAACTGTTAGGTTTCTATTTATAACAGTTAGTTTCACTCTTCTAACAAACATAGTTGTTTTATAATAACTATAAATACCTCATATTTCTAGTATTATTCATTCACTTGAATTCCTATCATGGTTTTATACTATTTATTTTCAAAATGTTTATTACATTATTATTATTTTGTTTAATTTTAATATTGTTGTTCATGGGTGGGATAATTCTTAGAGACAAAAATGATCAAAATAATTCTATTCTAGTTATGTTGGTTTTTATAATTATTTTTCCATTGTAATATTTTCAATCATATAGAGTATATTTATTCTCCCAATTTAATATTAGAATGAAAAAATAATATTTTTGGTTTTTTATTATGTGGTGTATATGTTTTATATTATACTACATTACTAATTTTGACGCATATGATTATTCAGAAGGATAATTCCATATATAAAAGTTAGGATCATTACATATAGAGTGGGAGTTTATTTTGAATCTTGGTCTAATTTATATTTAATTTCTACATTTTTTGAAAATGATCATATATTTCATTCATCACTATCTTTTGGTTATATATATATTTTTAATCATTTATAAATATTTTTTTCACTATATTTCTTATGAGATAAATATATTTTTTTATCATGTATCCTTATTAGATTATTCTATTACCTAATTATACATTTATTGTTAAATTTTTTATTTCAAATGTTTACTCTCATAATATAAGTAGTTTATATCACATATATACATCATTCCATATTTTTGTAGAAAAAAATAATTTATTTAATCTTTCCTTGTGTGAGGGTAAAATCATTTATAAGTGTAAATGATTGCTTACATTAGGGGGCCAAGTAAGTGGCTACAAGAGATTAAAAGGGGAATTGGGTTGATCTGTGTCAATGGATGATATTTTTGTAGTGAGTAAAGATAGGTGGAGTTGATGATTTATTATAGAAAAACAACAGTGTTTTTGAAATGTAAAATTTTAAATAATTTGTTATTTATGATCATGACTTTGAATTTTATGATTTAATTGACTATTAATAGTGTCTTATTAACTTTTTTAATATTATTTTTAGTAAAATACACACATAAATGTATTTAAACATTCAAATATTTTATGTAAATGATAAAAAAAATTATAATTGAAATATGATATATAATTAGCTTTGAAAATTCATATATCATTTTTTAAATTAATTATACTTATTTATATATGTTATTTTAAACATTTAATGTTTTTTACTATCTGTAAAAAAAATTAAAAATTATCTAATTATATTTACATAATAATGATGTCATAGAAATAAATATATATCTTAAAATAAAATTTTTCAATATTAGGTAAAAATGATACTATTTTTATAAAAATCACAAAATATAAAGATAAGATAAATTTTGAATATTTATTCAAAAAAATATGGATCATTTTTTATAATTAAATTATAATAATTGGAAAAAAATTCAAATAAAAACACAAAAATCATAAAAAAAATTGGTTTTTAGAAGTTTAACTTTCCAAACATTAAATGATTTTCTTCATATTTCTTAAAAAATAATAATAATTACAGTAATTAAATTTAATTTAAAAAAATATATTTTCATTAAAGTTTTGTAAAATGTTAGATTCAATTTTTTAAATAATGAATAAAAACACATAATTCAAATATTCAGATTAACCCAATAACTTTTTATAAAACAGATTAAATTTGGGTTCTCCATCATTCATAAATAATTCAATAAATGAAAAATATATATTTATTCATGTCAACCATATATTTTAAATTATAAATTTTGTATTTAAATCTATAAATATTTATATAATTATTAAAAAAATTAAATGACATTATTTTAATTGTTACCTTCTATTTTTTGGTATTCTATTACAAAAAATTAATATTTTATACAAAAAATTTCTAGAATAATACTAACTAATTATATTATCAACAGATATTTTATTTTTATTATTTTATCTTTTAAAAAATAATAACATTAATATTTATCCACAAATAATTTAAGGTAAGAATTTATAAATTTAAAAATTATAACTTTATGATTTTACACGTGGGTTATTACAAATACTTTCGAAGCTGGTACCAGAATCAATTTTCCACTAAAGTTATTGATTTCAAATTGTGGTGGATTATAGATTCCCACATTTTTCAATTCATATATATTTATAGTGAAATTATTAATTCCTCCAAGATTTTATCAATTCATTCCTTAAAACTCACGCAAGGTCAAGAAATTAATTATACTGGAGAAAATAAAATTAATTATATAATTCATCATAATTTTTTTAAAGCTGTCCCTTAATCAGAAATTTATCATTTAAATTGATTAAAGAATTATTAAAAAACCTCATTATAAACATGAATATTGAACCATCAATCATGTAAAATTAAATTCATGTTACAACATCAATTTAATCTTTAATTAGGACATAAGAAATAGGGAATAGGTAATTTTACTATGGCATAATGTAAAAATCCATTATGTGAGTTCATCATGTTAATAACAAGTTGTGACATCATGTCATCTCCAAAAAAATTATACTATCACAAACTCATATATACAAATCAAGAAATTGTATTATAGTTTAAGATATTTTTAGTGGTGGAATAATGATATCATTGTATGTCATTATCTATTAATTTTTTAAATGAAATATTGGATTAAAATAAAAATAAAATAACTAAAACATGAAAATTAAATAATGTAGCATGATTTCCTTTATAAATAACAATTATTATTCATGAAATCCAACCAATCTACATGTTAGTGAGAATAATTTTCAAATATTTTTACATATTGTATTAGATAATTACTTACATTGTGACATTGTTTTATATTTTTCAGTAAAATATAAATCCCTGAAATCTCATGAAACTTGAATAAAACATAAAAATGAATGATCATGGCGATAGTAAATAAAACTTGAAATCAATTAATAGATCAAGAATCCAAAATAGAAGAAACTCTATCTTGTTATTATCCTAATGGGAGTGTTATACATTCTTTACATAACATGATAGAATAATGTTTGTGATAGAAACATATCTCTTAATTTAAGGTAGAATACTATGTTGGATAATTTTCATAAACCAATGGTCATATTTTAAAAATCACCTTGAAAGGGTTATTCAATATCTCAAAACAACTTATTCAAAATTTTCAAGGGCTTTTCATGAACCCTCATTTTTAGTGAATCGCATATTTAAACCAAAAGGAAAATTTTTCATGCCTTTCATTTCATACACTCAATGAAAAATCCCAGACATTCACATATCACACCTTTTTCTCTACTTTGGAATAGTAATCATCCTTCTTTAATCATTATAATGACCATATATTTCAACTTTAATTTAAATTAATACATTGTAATAAGTGGAAGAATAAGTGATTCATGTACTCATTTGTATTTTTCAAGAGAATTAAATCCTTACAATAGGGTCAAGAGTTTGGATGCATCCATCATCAAGGGATTCATCGTTATATCCACTATTCGATCCACTTTTCAAACATACTAAAACATGAGCTCAAGGCATTCTAACATTCCCATTATGATATGGTATTTGATTTCACTATAATTCAACATAAAATGATGTGATAGTTTTTTTTACAAGATTATTTAATTTCTATTATTCGTCCCTTTATCCAATTAATATATTAAATCCATCATATTTTATCGATCTATTATTTAATCTCAACCATTTAATTTAGTGATTATTATATATTGAAAATTTCTCCTCCATTATACTAAGTGTGATATATTTTTATTTGTAATAATAATTAAAATATATTGTTCAATAATAAAGAATAATATTCTAAGTGTAAACATTATTTTCCCAAAATAACTATCCTATGATCAGTTTAAATATCCAAAAAAATTATACATTTTTATTTATTATTATATAAGTCATAATTAAGAGTTTCTATAAAACAAGATGATTTATTTATCTATAATAAGATATATAACCATTGAATTTCTTTTCAATCATGTAAATAATAAAACAACCTAAAAACATGTGATCATGATGTTGAAAAATAAAGTAAAATACCAATAAAACAATAAAACTAGTTAATCTATACTATTTTTATCACCATACTTATAAAATTTAGTCTGGGTAGTTGTGGGAGTATATGCATTTCTTTATTCTAAAATCCAAATATTACATTAACAAACCACAACCATATGTTTCTTTAGGTACAATAGTAGAGATGATTAGATGTAACTACTAAATCATCTTACTCCTTTAAGAGGCACTGCTGCTAACCTGTACAGAATCTCTAGGAGCTGACTCACACAGGATCATTGGAGCTAACTCACACAGGATCTCTAGGAGCTGACCCACACATGATCGCTAGGAGCTGACCCATACAGGATCGCTAGGATATGACCCACACAGGATCGCTGGAGCTGACCCACAGAGGATCGCTAGGAGCTGACCCACAGAGGATCGCTGGAGCTGGCCTACACAGGATCGCTAGGAGCCGAACAACATAGGATCCCTAGGATATGACCCACAGAGGATCAATGGGAGTTGACCCAAATAGGATCTCTAGAGATGACCCACATAGTATCGCTAGGAGCTGACCCACACAGGATCACTTGGAGCAGACCCGCACAGGATAGCTAAGAGTACTCTTCCTGCCACAACCAGCTACTGGTTTCCGCACTAGGCTTGCTCATCCCTAGGAGAGTTATATTCCCAAGTCACTAGTCGATTATCTATCTTACACGATTTCCCATGAGAAAGTATCTTAAAGTAACGCCACGTTATATGGGTCTCAACACAACATGTGTCACGTCATTTAGACGCCTGGTTTGTGAGTTATTAGCCTTTTGGTCCCGAGGCCCCGGTTGGATTCGTGCTCGATCCAACCCAACTATTCCCCAACATTATCCAAAAAACATGTGGGGTATACCAAAGGGACCCTCTTGGTCCAGGATTTCAAGCACCATTGACGGATCATCAAACAAACTTTTGCTGCCAAGGTTATGGCCAAAAGAATGTAAACGGGTCGTAGTGGGTCCGGGTCCAGTCCAACCCGGTCTGGGTCGACCTGGCACGACCAGCTGGGAGGCCTGACCCATTGGATTCAGCCCTGCCCACTGGGCGGCCCGGCCTGCTGGGTCCGACCTGGCATGCCGCAAGGACTGCGAGGCCGCGGGGGTGCCGTGAGGATGTGATGTCGTGGGGGTGCCTCAAAGATGTGAGGCCACGGGGCGGCTTGGTAAGAGCGGCTCAGCTTCATGGGTGCTGCGAGAGCAAGGTCATGGGGTTTCTCGGCCATGGGTGGCTTGGCCAGAGTGGCTCGGCCATGGGGTGTCGTGAGGGCACGGCCACAGGGCAGCTCGGACGGAGCGGCTCAGCCGCAGTGGGCCGCGAGGGTGCGGCCGTGGGGCGGCTCGGCCGAAGAGGCTCAGCCACGGGGGTTCGACCACGGACGGTGGCTTGGCCATGGGGAGGTTAGGCCACGGATCCATGTGGATTCTGCAAGCAGTGGTTCCATGGGGCGCGGAGGCTACGGGGCGGCGGTGGCCGCGGGGTGGCGCCGTAGTACCGTCACCTTCGTTACGGACGACGAAGGCACTGACCACTGTTCTTGTGCCTCATAAGTGCCAAACACCCGCTATGATTGTCATCTTCCTCCATTGGAAAGAACACCACATATCATCACATGAATTTTGGAGAGGATGGGACATGTTTTTTTGGACCGCACTCTCCACATTAGAGCGGTAGCAAGCGGCTCAACATAATCATGAATCAAGAACGAGTATGGAAGATATTTAAAAACATCAATCCCCACAACCCCCATCAATATCTATTCCCAATCCTACAAAATAATTATAAGGTGAGTACATGGGAAGTAATAATCATATGTAAATAAACCATTACCTCGTTCTCTTGTTGTCATTGACGAGGTCACGAGGAAGAAGACGAATCGTTGGGAATAGACGGATGTCGGTGTCGTCGGTGATATCCATGGTTGTCAGTTCATGCGTCGTCCACTATCTTGTTTCTAAAGAACATTCTTAAATGGATTTCTTCATTCGGAGAAGAAGTTATTCATTGGTGTTCTTTGTTCAGATAAGAAGTTCTTCATTGGTGTTCTTCATTCGGAGAATAAGTTCTTCATTGGAGTTCTTTATTGAATAAACCAATCCTCCAAGAGCTCTCTCTGTTGCCAACCCAAAGGAAAAGTAGTGCCAATATAATTTAACTTATGTATAAGTTATGTTGGAACACACACACAAGTTCTAAAAATTAATGCATGGTGTTGGCACAATTAATGTGGTGGAAGCTCAAGAGGTTCCTCCACATTAAAGAGGGAGTTGAGAGGATTTTCTCTCATTTAGAGGGAAGTTCAAGAGGTTTAAGCATCAGGTGGTCCCCACAAACATAACATCTCATGGTAGGTTATTGTCAGGTGGTCCCCACCACCATAACCTCTCATGGGATGTTAATTCAGGTGGTCCTCACCTGTGAAACATCCACATGGGAGTTTCAAAACAAAATAAAATAAAATTTTACATACCATATTTTATTTTATTCTTTTCACAAAAAAACCCAAAAAAATTATCTTTCACCCTTGACCAACTTCCATCGAGGTGAAAGACATTTTATGTTAATATCGGTGTTGCAAGTTCAATTGTACCCTTATATTTCAATTCTGGTCACTAGTTTAAAAGTTATAAAAACTGGCTTGCACGTTTTTTGAATATACCTGAACAAAAAGTTCAGAAATTCATTCCAGCCACTCCGGGCCTCGGAATCACGCGCCATCAATTTTTGCAGACTCGTAAAATTCCCATTTATTTGAAAAAAAACATGGAAATTCCAGGACTTTACAAATATACCTTATATTTTATTTATTATATTTTTTTATAAAATTTATCAAATGAATTATATAATGTCCCCAAATATGGTACTCAATCATGTGTCCAGAAAGTGCTGGTTATAAGATCTCAAGTGCCAATCACTGTACACCAGAGGTTTCCGACTAGCATATGGGTGTGAATTTTATAGGGGGGAGACTATATCCCCAGGTAAAAAGTGACATATAAGTAGAACAATTCACATTAAAATGGAAATAATCAATGTAATGTCATAGAGGAAGAAAATAATAAAATCCAATAAATAAATAAGGAAATAGTTTAATGACATGATGCAATATAACTAAATGCATCGCTAGAATAATGCCATAAAAATAAAAGAAGGCTCAAATAAAAGACTCAAATCCCAGGTCACAAAAACCATGTTTGTCCCGTATCCAATCTCTATCCCAAAAATAAATAAGTAATCAAAATCAATGTACTTTCCCCTTTTCCAAATCCACATCCATGAAATTTTATCTGGTTCTAGAAGGAGGCCCAAAAAGGGTGTGTGTATGACTCAGTAGGTCGAAACCACGATTTATAAACAAAACCATTCAAATAATAAGTGTATGAAAAAAAATAAACAGGTTTATTAACTAGTTCAACATTTAATAAAATAAAATAACATGCTTCAACTCTATACCAGAATAGCTCTGAGCATATCTTATGACCATGAAAACACCAATCATATAACCAAGGTAAAATAACCAGCATTAGTTCCATGACCAAATATCAATGAGCATGTATTGCAACCATTCCAACCACAACCATATAACTATGGTAAAGTAACAACAATCTATGTCAAAGAACTATAACAATTACTGCACTTTTCATCGGGATTGGGCATAACATGCTCTCGATAATCATTAAATCCTGGACTGTGTCGAGATTTCTCAATATCTTCATTACAATATATAAGTGTGAAAGATCTAGGGACAATCTCGATATATAATAATTACAACATGGAATAAAAATCCTCTCATACAACATGGAAATCCCAATATCACATTATATATCTCAATGGATATTTATCTGTATAACTATTATTATTTTAAATGCTACCTGAAAGTTAATTCATAATTGATTAATAATTATATCAATAAGAAATAAGCCACAATTTAGGGTTTCTATAAAAATAAATCACACTACATCAAAAGTCATATAAAATATACATTAAGCTATTATCCAAATACAAATCCATTAGAAACAAAGGAAATAATTGAATAATCTTATTCAATTATTTGATTAATTTGGGTCTGCACAACGATGGTGAAATCATTATATTGCATAAACATGGAAATTATTGAATCCTAGGGTTATGATTTAGACCCTATACCTTTAACAGACTATCTAACAATGATTCCGAAAGCTAAAACCAATGAGGAAGAAGGTGTAAATGATTTGAAATAGGTTACGAGATCAAAATTGATTATGATCATAACCAAAAACATAATAGGACAAAGGATTTCACTAAAATGGTTGGATAACCAAAGGGACGAAAGAATAAACATGTACAATGGAACATACCTTGTATTGAATATACAGAAGGACCATTAGGAAAAAAGTTTTGAACAACAAAATTTCTGGGAGAATTCAATAGGTTTGAGAGGAGAGGAGACATATTGAAATATAATAAATTTCAGCAACATTTCATGTTTCAAACTATAGGTTAGTAAGTTATCAGATTTTTAATGTGGTTATAGATAATGTAAATTATTTTAATGGATTACTCTAAAAAACCTATATCCTCAAATTATTTTATTAAGACCCAAATACAATTACATGATGTGTAATCCCTTTACATGTCTTGTAAATGTATTACAATTTATTTTTCAAACCATTTTCTTTTTAAACAACATGATCCCCCTTTAAAGCTTATCAATATACTAAAAACCCTTAAAAAATAACCCAGTTATACCCAGACTCTATTTAGTCAGATTAGTAAAAATCATCGAACATTAGTCATTTTCTCCAACAAAGGCCCTCCATCCTTAAACAATACTCAACCACTAAGTCTAAAATTAAAAATATAGAGATATACGTACCTAAAAAATGGTGGGATCTTATAACCTCTTAAACATATAACATCCCATCCTTGATATGGTCCAAGAATTGATGTAAGGTATCAACAAACAAGTCCCACTACTATGTTCTCATATCAATCTCCATATCATAGGTATCCTCCCGAACTCTCCCATGCTTCCACTACACTTGAAACAATGGTATAGTCTAGCCCCAAATATATTTCTCATTATGATCCACAACCTGTATCTGATTCTACTAAAAGAAAACACCACCACAAAAGACAACATCTACTATTTCTATCGCATGGGAAGGGTTTGTATGATATCTTCATAGATTTACCATGTGGGACGCATCCTTCATGGTACTGTAGAATTGTGAAAGGGATAAATGGAATGCCCCTAGATCCACCCCTTCCACTATTTCAGACTCCCCAGAAAACCTGGGTGATATCATTATCTATTTTCTAATATGAAACTTCCCCAACCAAGGAAACACTTGAAGGAAAACATGATGAAAAAACTTGAATTTTAGAGGTCATCTTTGATGGCCAACATATTTTTTCTTCCAACAATATGTGATCACCAATCATAGTCTGATCAACTTATCCTTTTACATTGTGTCCTGTATGAGACTAGGCCCAACATGTTCTTACTCATCTACCACCGTCTAATAAGGTGGTGAAAAAAAATGAAATCTATACAAATCCTCAAAAGGTTACATTTGGATTGATTATAGTAAGATATTATTTTATGAAAACTTCATGATTTCCATACGTTACTCCCATGAACAACCAAAAGCGAATACATTGGCTCGTAACATATCCTCTAGAACCTGAATAATAAACATAGATTGAACATCACTCTTTGGATGATATGTTGTTTATAAAATAAATCATGATACAAGAGATTTATAAAGACATTTATAAAAACATTATGTGAAATTACGATTTCTATATGAAATGATACTACTTATAATAGTGTATAATGGAACCACCTACCGCACGTAAATATATACCAAATCATCAAGTGTGAAGGTTTCTATAATAGGTAATAAATGGGTGATATGAATAATTCGATATATAATAAACCATAAAACATCATTTTTATAGGTTTCCTCGATAATCCTATCACAAAATCCATCATGACATCATCCCATTTCAGGTTTGTGTTTGGTAAAGGCTATAAAATCCCTACTAGCCTCTAATTCTTAACATTCATGTGCTGAGAAGTGATGCATCTTGTGATAAATATTTCCACCTCCATCTTCATTACATACCAACAATACTATATATGGAGATCATGAAACACACTTCTTAAACATGGATGCACCACCAATCAAGATTCTTTAAAATCCCTCATCAACTCTGCACACAAGCCCATAGAAACCCATAATCAGCCATAGAAAATAAGAGAATTTCCACCACTGAGACATCGTCCTGATGGCGTCTACCCACCATATAATTTGTCATTAAAAATAAATCCGTCTAGAAAATACAACCACTTAGTATTTATCTACTCTAAAAGAACATGAATAATTGATTTTGAATTCATAGAAACTCACCCGTGAGATTCCTAAACATCCAGATGTCTATCTTCAAAAAGGGAAATTATCCACCACTCATTAGAAGACTCTCATACTACCATTATCTATATATTATAGATAAATATATTAGAAATTATGTTTCCTTTTCCTATATTATAGGACAATTCAATCTTGAATGTCTACAAATAATGGACTCACATCCTCTTCCAAAAGTTAAGGTCTTGTTCAAAAAACATGTAATTGGGGATCTTTAGATATTTGTTTACCAAAAACCTCTCATCCATGAGATAGTGTCTACAAAATCTTAGGGAATGTACCACTATGACTAACATTAAATAATGATTAGGTTAATTCATATCATTCTATCTTATCTTCCTAGAACTATATGTGTCATCCTTCCTTTTTAGAACATAACATTTCATTACATTTTAAAAAAACTGAGGATATTTAGGGTTTAGTGTCTTGGAAACGAGGAGCTTAATACATGATGACATAAAATATTCTTATTAAACACTTCAAAGGATTCTTCATTTTTCATCCTAATTTCTTTACAGCACCTCATAACCTAGGAGCATACATCAAGGAAAGGGTGACCATAAGTCCTAGTAAGGGAAACAAGAGAAACATTTTACATGCGAACTTGAGATACATCAATAAAGTCATGATAAATAAAATTAACGCATTAGAAAGAGATCATGAGGCATATCATAATAAAAATAACGTGTTTCATAACTTGAATATGTGGCTACAACATTTAACTTAGAAAATAATTTCTATATCAACAAGGTCCATCCCCAAGGTGTCATTAAAAAATTACCAAGGTTATTCACCAAGGTATTGTTAAAATGGTCATTTCTAGAGATTAAGTCTTTACCCAATGCATTGGAGTGATATTAGGGCACACCCTTAATTTGTCTTGATTATAATGTGAGCCACATATATAATCATAAATAATTTCATAAACAACCAATATAGCATAAATTAAATGGGTTTTATTTCATAGTCATAACATTTTAAAAACTGCTTTAAAGACATGATCTTTATATCACTTTAATCCCACAGAAAAGGAAAGCGAGTATCATGTAGGTAAATACCAGAATTTAAAATAGAAAATATTGATATATATTTGAATACACCTATAGAATAATGTTTTTTGAGTATTCACTTAATAAAATAAAAGAATTTGTGAAAAAGAGAGAGACATTTTGAGATGAAAATTCGGCAGCATAACAACTATGTTGTAGGGTTTTAGAAAACATTGAAAAGAGAGGGGACATGGGTCACCCACTCATAAATGATCCATAAAATACTATAGGGAAATAATATAAAGGATATAAGAACATGGTAATGAAATTCGAAGGACATACCATATGAAATGAAAAACATTAAAGGAAGACAAGAATAAGATTTCTCTTATGAAGAATTCAGCAGCCTAACGGTGTCATTTAAAACATAGAAAAAATGAATTGATGAGGTTAAATAGGGTGTCTCATCATGTGAAAATAAAATGGAAAGTATGATTAATATAGATATCATACCAAAACATGTAATAAAAGGAACTTGAATGACTTGAGTTGAAATTAGAACTTTGACAATGGGAAGAGTGAAAGAATCTCTTACCTTGAAGAGTTACTTTGAAATATTGATGTTTGGGACCATGGGAGGCTTGAGGGAAGCTTGGGAGGACTATTTGATAGGTAAAGAGACCAGAAAATCATTGAGGATGATTTTTTAATGGAAATTATGAGATAATGTCTTGGTATTTATAGGGGAAGTGAGGGGACAAGGCATTAATGGCCAAGGGACACCTCATTGGTGGTATTGGAAAAACCATGGGCTTGCACATGGTATTTTCCCATGCTATTGGCCACTTGGGACACCTCATACCTTATCTTACTATTTATAAGTCTAACAGAATTATTACATAATTATTACATCCTTAATGATGTCATTAAACACCTGAATCTCTAAATTGAAAAATCACTATTCACCAAAAATTCAACTTTTTCAGAAAAATCCCGAAAATTCACCTTAACATAATATTGATGCTCTGAATTAAAAAATGAACTCCATTTTATGAAAATAATTTTATAAATAATTTTAATTTAATTTTTAATTAAAAAACACTATTCACCCGAAAAAACTAATACTTAACTAATAATTTTCGAAATAGTTATTTACCTATTTTATTGATTCACATTACACAATCAAGGTGCATAAATTATATTGATACTTTGATAAGTGAGATTACTAAACCATTTGGCCACATTACTAATCCTAAGCTTAAAATCACTATTCATAATTTACTATTCACCAAAAATTAAGTTGATATTATTAGACTCTAAATTTCTTATTCAACACATTTGGAGAAGACCATTTTTTAAAAATCCTTACACATCATTAATTATTTAATTTTTACATAAATATTTTAAAATATTCTTTTTTCAAAATTCATCCATAAGATATATCCTATTTTTATTCGGACATCTGAAAATTCACCAACTTCACCATAGGAAGAAATCACAATTATTTTTATCTAAAATGATTATACATAGTAGCTATGGTCTCGTTACATATCCCCTTATCACACCAGTATATGACCTAAGTGTAAGGTGTGCTAAGTTGAGAGAATCTAAGGGAGGCTCGAATAATATTTCCCAAGTAGTAATCTCCACTAACTTGAACTTCTCTCGTAGGTGATTCCGTTCAAGCTTAACATGCTACAGTTCGGCTTGGGCTTGGTCCAAAGCAAAGCCCAAAGATTCCACCTCCTTCCAAATATTTGATATGTGGGCTTCATATGGTTGAGTCTACTGGATGAATCCATCGACTATTTTTTTTCATTAACCATTGACATCTCTATTAAATCGTTAAGAGTAAATTAATATACTATTCAAAAAGTTTGGGTCATTACATTCTTCCCCTCTTAATAAATTTCATCCATGAAATTTTAAACCAAAGGCCTAGTCGAAAAGGTGAGGGTACTTTTGCTTTATTTTTTCCTCAGGTTCCCACATAGCTTCTTCATACTTATGATTCCTCCACAACACATTCACAAGGTTGGTAGTCTTGTTGCGTAGAACCTTGTCTCTACGGTCTAAGATCTCCACTGGATGCTCCTCATAAGAGAGGTCATGTTCTATTTGTACGACCTCTGGGTTCAGTACATGCGAAGGGTCGGGTTTGTACTTCCTCAAGAGAGATACATGGAAGACATCATAAACTTGAGCTAGGTTCGATGGAAGTGCTAGACGATAGGCAACTTCTCCTATGCGATCAAGGATTTCATAGGGACCAATGTACCTAGGGTAGATGTTCCCTTTCCTCCCAAACCTCATGACTCTCTTCCATGGAGGAATTGAAAGGAAGACTTTGTCACCAACACCAAACTCCAAGTCCCTTCGACGATTGTCAGCATAGCTCTTTTTCTTACTCTGAGTAGCCTTTATGTGTTGTTGGATGGAATGAACCTTTTCTATCATCTCTTGCACAAGATCAGGCCCAATAAGATTTCTCTTACCAGCTTCATCCCAAAAAGTAGGAGTTCTACATCGCTTTCCATACAGAGTTTCATAGGGTGCCATCTGAATACTCGAATGGAAGCTGTTTTTGTATGAGAACCCAACTAATGGGAGGTGTTTATCCCATCCACCATTAAATTCCATTGATCATAATCTTAGCATGTCCTCAAGTTTCTTAATAGTCCTTTCAGATTGGCCATCATTTTGAGGATGATAGGATGTACTAAAATTCAATTCAGTATCCAAATCTTGTTGAAGACTTCTCCAGAATTTTGATGTGAATCTTGGATCACAATTAGATACGATGGATAGTGGTACCCCATGAAGACTTACCACATCCTTTACGTATATATTGGCATGTTGGTCCAGAGAGAAATCTTCCCGAAAAGAGATAAAATGGGTGGTCTTGGTGGGACAGTCCACTATAACCCATATCGCATTATTCCCTTTGTATGTTTTCGGGAGACCAGTGAAAAAGTCCATAATGATATTATCCCACTTCCATGCTAGTATGGGTAGCGGTTGTAATACCCCCTTAGGAATTTGTCGTTCCACCTTTACTTGTTGGCACACCAGGCACCTTGTTGTGTAATCATCAATCACCCTCTTTATGTTTTCCCACCAATAATGATCACGAAGGTCTCTATACATTTTATTGTTTCCCAGATGTATAGATAAAGTAGATCTACGAGCTTAATCCATAAGTTCTTTATTTATCTCCGGAATAGATGGAACACATAGTCTTATACAAAATTTAAATACACCTTCTTGATAAATATTGAAATCAAGAAACATCCCATCCTTCACAGCCTCAAACTTCTCCTACAACAAAATATCTTATTTTTTAGCCTCCTTCATCTTCTCTAGTAATGAAGGTTGTGAAATCATTTTGGATAGGGTTGATGGTTTCCCTTCCCTTACAGTTCCCATGTACAATTTTACTATATCCTTAATCAAGGGATCTCCTAGGATCCTCATTGTTTCCAAAACAACAGGTTCTTTCCTTCTTAACACATCCGCGACTTTGTTTCCTCTTCCAGGGTGATAATGAATTGAACAATCATAGTCTTTAATAAGCTCCAACCATCACCTTCGTCTCATGTTAAATTATTTCTACGTGAAAATATACTTTAAACTTTGTTGGTCAGTGTATATAGCACATTTCTCCCCATAAAGATAGTGCCTCCATATCTTTAGAGAAAAACAACTACCGCCAACTCTAGATCATGCGTAGGATAATTATTCTCATGTCTCTTTAGTTGAAGAGATGCATAAGAAAATACCTTGTCATTTTGTATGAGGACACACCCAATCCCTTTTAGAGATGCATCACTAAAAAAACAGATCCTTCTCCGATCGAGGGTAATGTTAACACGGGTGCAGTAACAAATCTCTTCTTCAACTCTTGGAAACTTTCCTCGTATTCCTTTGTCCAGATAAACTTAACCCATTTTTTGATTCAACTTGTTTAGTGGAGTAGAAAGCATTGAAATGTTTTTCACAAACCTCCTATAAAATCCTGCTAAACCAAGGAAACTACGAATCTCAGTTTCTATTGTGGGTTGAGGACACTCCTCCACAACCATTTTCTTTGCAGGGTCAACCAAGATTCCATCATTGGTTACAATGATCCCCAAGAAAGCCACTTGTTGTAACCAAAACTCACACTTGTTGAACATTCCAAAGAGCCTCTCCTTCCATAGAGTTTTCAAAATAACCCTAAGATGATCTTCATGATCCTCATGAATTTTTGAATTTATCAAAATATCATTAATAAAAACTACCACTAGGATATCAAGGTAGTCTTTAAAGACTCTATTCATCAAATCCATGAAAATTGCAGGAGAATTAGTCGAGCCGAAGGGCATAACAGTAAACTCATAATGCCCATATCTTGATCAGAAGGCAATCTTTGGAGTATCTTCCTTCTTCACCCTTAGTTGATGATAACCAAATCGAAGATCAATCTTGGAAAAGAATTGATCCCCATGAGGTTGGTCAAATAAATCATCAATTCTTGGAAGTGGGTATTTTTTTCTTCACTGTGATCCCATTCAGTTCTCTATAATCATTGCATAGCTGCATTGATCCATCCTTCATCTTTATAAAGAGAACTAGTGCTCCCCTAGGAGACACACTCGGTCGAATAAATCCATTCTACAATAAGTCTTGTAGTTGTTTCTTTAAATCCTCTAGCTCTACATTTTCCATTATATACGGGGTGTTTGATATCAGTTGAGATCAAGGTACGAGTTAAATGGGGAACTCTACCTCTATTTTTGGGGGAGGTCCTGGTAACTCCTCAAGAAATATTTCCATGTATTAGTGAACAATAAGAACATATTCTAGTTGTATACTCCCTTTTCCTTCTTAATCCTCACTAATTAACTCCATAAATATGGCTATAGAAGGTTCCTCTAGACAAAGATCAAGTCGAGATATATCTCCTTGGAAGATAATTGTAGGTCGTTCATTCAAGACTACTGATATTTCCTTACTTATGCATTTGATCATAGCATTATACTTAGAGATCCATTCCATCCCTAGTATAATGTCGAATTCCATAATAGGAATGACTACTATATTTGAGATAAGATTGTGCTCACTAAAGTAAACACTAGAGTCTCTAAACACTGTTGATGCATGGATAATTCCACTTGGAGTCTTGATTGACCACTCGACCACTTGTAGTTTGGGGATTGATTCTATATTCTTTGCAAACTTGGAGGAAATAAAGGAATGCGTAGAACCAGAATCAAACATAGTACTTTCTAGTTTTGAGAGGACAACAAGACTACCTGATACCATGTAATTTGGAGCTTCCACTTCAGTTGTTATGATAGAAAAATCACGACCTTTCTCCCTTGGCCTTTGTTGAGGTTGATGGTGATTCCCCTTCATTTCCCTTAGATTTGGACAGTGATTGGAAAAGTGCCCAAGTTGCCAACACTTGAAGCACTAGACTTCGGGTAGGGTCAGAACCATCTTTCCTCTGTCATTAGTGTTGGAGAGTTGAGGCTTCACCTCACTATGACAATTCAAAGAAATATGGCCTTCTCTTTCACACTTGTAGCACTTTCCACTTCTGATCAAGTAGTGCCCTGGATACTTCTTCCCATATTTATTACATGTGTCAAGCTTCATTTTCTTTCCACCTCCTTCTTGATCAAACCATCTTCCTAGGATTGGTTCTAGAGCTCTCTTCTTCTCATTAGATTTGTGAGACCACTGTGTCTTACCAAACTGCAGTTCGACTTTCATAGGACCATGAACTATTACTTCGTAGCTATCATAGTCCTGGTTGGATAGATTCATCTGCAGATGAGGTTGTAGTCCACCAAAGAATCTATCAACCTTCCCATTAGGGCCTATAACAAATCTTGAGGTATAATGGGAAAACCATGTGAAGTTCATCTGATTCAGCACGAAAAATTCTTTCCTTATTATCATTCTCATCAAATTAAGGAAATACTTATTGAAGAACAATCCCCTGAACTCTTCCCACTCCATAGCTTCCATCTCTCCTCTTGCCTTCGTGTTTTTGATCAGCGACCACCACTGATCAGCTTCTCACACTAGGCGGTAAACAGTAAGGGTGATTTTTTCTTATTCCAAACAATGATGTACAAAAAATATCTTCTCTCTATAGTTGTTCCATTGCTCAACAATCAATGGGTCAGTCAATACACTGAAGTTTGGTGGTCGTTAGCGCATAAATAAATCAACAGAATGTTGTTCCCTTCGTGGTGAGATCGGCCTCTCATATTGATTCAAGTTATTAGACATAACGTGAGTCATTTGGTTCATCATTTACATGAATTTTTCCATTCCGTCTTCAATCAGAGGGTTGTCATTGCATTTTCCATTTCAGTGACCATTTTCACGGTTCTTCATATTACCCACCATTTTCTAAAAGAATAAAATCTTAGTGAGAAACTTGTTTCATTTAAAAATATTTTAAATATAAAGGATTATACATTATAAAACATTATGCCTAAACAATTATATTTCTCTATAATTCTTTCATAATGATTCATAAAAAGTTTGGGATTAACCAAACATATCCCCCGAGAGTGTCGTAACCAAGAGTGCAGCAAGGCCCATTTCCGTGCACTAGTTCCCGTTCGAGTCTAGCTCAAAGCTGTGTTTTCGGGTTTTACCAATATGTACATATGTGCCAGATCCGCCTCTACCTGCTCGTATCTAGACAGGGATGTATTTCATTGATAAAGAACTTGCTCAATACTCACCAAAATACCAGGAATTTTTCCCTATATTTAAATTATTATATAGGGTTATTCCTAATGTTTTCATAGCCTAGTTTCCATAAATAACTAAACCGTCCTTTCATACCAACTATGGCATCCCGCCTTTTATAACATAACTTTTCATTACATTTTACAAAACAGAGGATCTTTAAGGTTTAGTGTCCTGGAAACCATGAACTTAATACATGATGACATAAAACATTCTTCTTAAACACTTGAAAGGATTATTCATTTTTCATCCTATTTTCATTACAGCATCACATAACCTGGGAGAATACATCAAGGAAAGGGTGAGCAGAAGTTCTAGTAAGGGAAACAAGAGAAGCATTTTACATGTGAACTTGAGATACATCAATAAAGTCATGATAAATAACTTTAAGGCATGATAAAGAGATCATGAGGCATATCATAATAAAAATAGCATGTTTCATAACATGAATATATTGTTATAACATTTAACTTATACAATCATTTCCGTACCACCAAGGTCCATCCCAAAGGTGTCATTAAAAAATTACCAAGGTTATTCACCAAGGTATCATTAATATGGTCATCTCTAGAGATTAAGTCTTTATCCAATGCATTGGAGTGATATCAGGGCGCACCCTTAATTTTTATTTATTATCATGTGAGCCACATATATCATCATCAATAATTTCATAAACAACCCATATAGCATAAATGAAATGGGTTTCATTTCACAGTCATAACATTTTAAAAACTACTTTAAAGATGTGATCTTTATGTCACTCTAAACCCACGAAAAAGGAAACTGGGTCTCATGTATGTAAATCCCAGAATTTAAAATAGAAAATTTTGATATATATGTGAATACCATTGTAGAATAAATAGTTTTGAGTATTCACTTAATAAAATAAAATAACTTGAGAACAAGAGAGAGACATTTTGAGACGAAAATGTGGCAGCATAACGGCTATGTTGCAGGGTTTTAAAAAACATTGAAAATAGAGGGGACACGGGTAACCCACTCATAAACGATCCCTAAAACAGTATAGGGACATAATATAATTGATATAAGAACATGGTAATGAAATTTTAAGGACATATCACATGAAATGAAAAACTTGAAGGAAATACCAGATTAAGATTTCTATTATGAAGAATTCAGCAGCCTAATGGCGTCACTTAAAACTTAAAAAAATGAATTGATGAGTTTAAATAGGGAATATATTTAGACAAAAATAAAAGGACAGTATTATTAATATAGAGATCATACCCCAATATGGAAAAAAAGAAACTTGAAAGACTTGACATGAAAGTAAAACTTTGAAAACAGGAAGAGTGAAATAATCCCTTACCTTGAAGAGTAACTTCAAAATATTGAATATTGGGACCTTGGGAGGCTTGAGGGAACGTTTGGATGACTACTTAGGGGACCAAAACTTATTTGAGGAGTATTTTGGAATGTAAATGATGAGATAATGTATATGTATTTATAGGGGAAGTGAGGGGACATGGCATTAATGGCCAAGGGACACCTCATTGGTGGTATTGCCAAAACCGTGGGCTTTCCCATGGTATTTTCCCATGGTATTGGCCACTTGGGAAACCTAATACCTTATATTACTATTAATATGTCTACCAGAATTATTAAATATTTATTACATCGTTAATGATGTCATTAAACACCAAAAACTCTAAACTGAAAATTCACTATTCATCGAAAATTCAACTTTTTCAGAAAAATCCCAAAAATTCACCTTAACTTAATATAGATGCTCTGAATTAAAAAATGAACTCCATTTTATAAAAATTATTTTCTATGTATTTTTAATTTAATTTTTAAATAAAAACACTATTCACCTGAAAAAACTAATACTTAACTAATAATTTCTGAAACAGTTATTTAACTATTTTATTGAATCACATTACTTAATCAAGGTTACTAAATTATATTAATTATTTATTCAATTAATATTACTAATACATTTGGTCATATTACTAATCCTAAGCATAAAATCACCATTCATAATTTACTATTCACCAAAAATGAAATTGATTTTATTAGACACAAAATTTTTTACTAAGCACATTTGTAGAAGACCACTTTTTTGAAAATCCTTAAACATCGTTAATTATTTAAAGTTTACATAAATATTTTAAAAGATCATTTTTTTCAAAATTCATCCATAAGATACATCCTATTTTTATTCTGATATCTGAAAATTCACAAACTTTACCATAAGAAGAAATCACAATTTTATTTATCTCAAAGGATTACACAAAGTAGTTATAGTCTTGTTATATATCCTGTTATAAAACCAGCATATGACCTAAGTGTATGGTGTACTAAGGTGAGAGAATCTGAGGGAGGCTCGGATAACATTTCCCTAGTAGTAATCTCCACTAACTTGAACTTCTCAGGTAGGTGATTCCATTCATTCTTGACACACTGGAGTTTGGCTTGGGATTGGTCCAAAGTGAAGCCCGAAGATGCTACCTCTTTCCATTGCTTTGATAAGTGGTCTTCATATGGTTCGAATCTACTAGATGAATCCATCAACTCTTCTTTCTGCATTAACCATTATTATCTCTATTAAATCGTTAAGACTAAATTAATATACTATTCAAAAAGTTTGGGTCATTACACTATAAGTAACGACATGAACCCACTGCATTAGAACTACTTTGAGTTTAACTCCGGATGTGTCATAGTAATCAGTATATACTTTACCTCAGACAGATAATGTTATCATAAGTTTTAAGGTTAGCATATCTTTCAATTATTGAGAAGATCTCTCACATGTATTACACCAAACAAAATTAACCCTTTTCTTGTTAAGACCATACATGGTTCTACCCAATAGGATAAATCTCGGATAAAATTCCATTAATAACCTACTAAACCAAGAAAGATATAAATTTCAATGATGTTCTTTACATTTCACCAAGATATCATAGTTATGACTGTCTCTGGGTCCACTGACACTTCTTCCTATGAGATTTCATAGCCTAAAAAAGTGCACTTCATTTATCGAGAAACATCATTTAGTTATCTTGGAATAGCATAAATGATCTTTAAATGTACTCAATATGATGTAAAGATGTTTGGAATAATTTTATACCAACTGGGATTATACTAAGATAAAATTGACTAAAACAATTACAAACTGATCTACAAATGGATTAAAATCCTATACATTAAGTCCATGAATACTGCATGCACATTAGTCAACCCATACAGAATCACTAATAACTCATACAAACCACACCTTCTCTTAAAAGCAGTCTAAGGTATGTCTGATAGTATCACCCTTAACCGATGATATACTAATCTCAATTCATTCATGTAGAAGATCATAGATTATCTCAAATAATAAAAAAATATCTTCAATGCATGGAAGAGGATTATGATTCTCGACCATCACCTGGTTCAACCTTTGATAATCCACACATAATAACAAAGAATCGTCAAACTCTTTGGATAAGAGAACTAGAGAAACCCAATGAGATGTACTTAGTCTTATAAATCATTTATATCCTAGATCTTATAACTAGACCTTTAGCTCTTGAAGTTATATTGGTTCCATTAAATAAGGAAGGATAGAAACTGGATCTTCTCTAGGAACCAACTCGATCGTGAACTTGACCTCTCACTCGGGTAGTTATCCATAGAACTCATCGAGGAAAACATACTAAAAATATATTAATACTAGAGTAAAATAATCATGCTACAGTCTAACATTATATAGTTCGGGACTACTGATTTGAGCCATTAGACAATCAAATCTACACTGAATTGGTCCCGCAAAACTAACCTAAAGATCTCACTCACCTTTGTGAGAATAAAAACATCCTTTCAGGGATAAGAAGGAAACTCTCCTCCTATAGCAGTCGATATGAGACTTGTATAGAATATACCTATCCAAAACAAGAATCAAGTCAAAGCCTATCATTTCCAAAAAATGGTTCTCAAATGAAAATGTAACCACCAATATTTAGAAAGAAGCCCTACAACATTTGATATTCTTGGGCTGCACACCCAATGATGTGTCAGTAGTTAAACCACTAAATAAGATTTCCAAATCCATTCCCAAAACATTTGAAAAAATTGAATATGTAAAATAAGTTGATTCTCTCAGATCAAATTAAACACAAGTTGTGTTAGATGATTCAAGAATTTCACCTCTGACAGTAGATTATCCTCTATCCACATTATCTAGAGAAATATATATAATGTGCAACTAACTTGAAGTTATTCTCAAGGCTGCAGTCTAACTACCATAAGCTATTTCTATTTCATGGAACTGTTGCTCATACACTGGGGTACCACATCCCCTACCTTGGCTAGAACAACCTATGGAACTCCAAATACCAGACTTCTAATTGGAACTTGATCCCCTTCCTATCCCAAGTTACTATCCTAGTCATTTTCCACAAGTTCTCTATTGAATGTTCACACACAAACCTATGAAGATGGCCCAATCTACCAAAAATATGAATATTGACTATGGGTTTAGGACATTGTAGGTTATTTTGAACAGACATTTAACACTGATAGGACCAGAACAGAACACATTTAAGATATGTTAGTCCAATTCCCAATTTTCTCTAAACACTATTACTTTGTAGAAAACTATCATATCAAAACATATTACCAATTAAATAAGAACTCCCATATCACACTGCTGAAATAACCTGGCTGATTCTTAGATTCCCTTCAATGATGTGTTCCTAATTCATCGCATCTTCTAGACTTCCTAAAAGGAATTTGTTTACCTCTGAACTGATCTCATAATGAATACCTTAATAGAAATTTCTCTCCCTAGAGATCTCATAAGCTTCCAAACTGGGTAAAAATCATTATAAGTTGGCAAAACTTCTAACATAGTCTAGTACTAACAAACCCTCATTTGTTGCTTGTATGTACATAACATATTTTGCATCCCTTAAGGTATTGGGATAGATATTTATTAGGAACTTTGACTCAAAGACCTTCCACGATAGATTTTCCTTCTACTGAGATTCCATCGAAACAACCCATTAAGGCTTAGCAGGTCCATGAAGCATAGATGACGCAAGATTTACCTTCCTAGAAATGGGAGTCATGAAATTCTTGAATGATTTATGGACTAATACAATCTAGAACACGACTATCCGGGGTCCTCATTCCCTAGTAAATGTAGGTGGATGGTAAAGCTTAGACTCTCTTGTCTTCTCAAACATAGAGGGAATTGTAAGAACAGTCTCACTTTCCAAGGATCGCATAACCCTCAAGAATATTTCTTGAATCTAAATATCTATATACTCTTCATAAATTATAGGATGTTTTGGTTCATCTTTGTTAGGAATGTGCTTATTTCAACTCTCCTGACGCTTACGTATCAAATGATGATGAGTAATTTTCTCTATAAGGAAAAAACACACCTTAGAGTACTAGAGAGCAGTAAAGTCAACCCCAACAGGTTACTAAAAATGAGAACCACTAACTGTATGTCTCTCCAAATAAACATTCAAAGTATTTTAGTATGACATGATAACTCATTTAATTAATCTAGGGAATCATATATCTCATATTATGGTTCAATAAGAAAGTATTTGTCATACGAAAGAATAGACATGTCCCTATCATGAACAATTCATGTCAATATATCAATACGTTCCAATTATGATGGATTTATTCTCACTTCCCACCATACCATGCCACGAGAACAAACCTCAAGAAATAAGAAGACCAGAAAATAATAACCTCACACTTCATGTGAATCACCCAAGGTGAAATAAGATAAACTATTACAAGCACACCGAACAAACAATGATCCAATCCTTGGGTACTTAGATTTTCCCCCATACATGGGTTAGCTACTCCCTTGCACATGCTCATTACCATGTCCCCAAACATCCTAGTCTTCTTTATACCATTACTAAACTGTAAGGAAAAAAGAAAATAAAGCATCCTACTCTAATGCCACTTTGTAACGTCACCTAATCTGGAACTCTCTCACTTGACCAAAAAGGGTTGGTTACGAGACCTCAATCACACCTCCCTGTACACCAGAGACTGCCGACTAGTAGTTAGGGTGTGAAATTTATAGTGGGGAGACTATACCCCCTGGTATGAAGAGTCATATAAGTTAAAAAATTCATTTAAAAATAGAAATAATCAAATTAAATACATTGTGAATGAAAATAATAAAATCTAACTGAATAATACAATAAATAAATAAAGACATAATGTAATGATGTGTTGGAATGTAACTAAATTTCATGATTGAATGAAACATGAAAAATAATAGCATACTCAAATACAGAGTCAAGTCCCCAATCCCATACCCCACATTAGTCCCATCTCCAAACTCCAACCTAATAACAAACAAGAAATCAACAACAAGGTCTGTTCCCCTTGTCCAGCCATGCATTCGTGAAATCTTCTCCAGTTCCAAATGGTGGCCCAAATAGGGTGTGAGTATAACTCGGTAGGTTAAAACCATATTGTCTAAACAAAACTAGTCTGATGAGAAGTGTATGCAATGAAAAAATAAACATGTGTACTAATTAATTCAAAAATTATTAAAAATAAATCACCAACCTTCTTTAGCTTCGTACCAGAACAGCACTGAGCATATATTATGACCATGCCAACCACAACTATATTACTAGGGTAAAATAACATTCTTCTGTTCCATGCATGAATATCTCTGATCATGTATTATAGCAATGCCAACCACAACCATAAAACCATGGTAAATTCATAACAATCTATGTCAAATACCTATAAGAATGACAACATTTCTAGGTCAAATCCATATAATCATTATAGCTTGGGACTGGGAATATCCCACACTCTATAATAATTATAGCATGTACTAATCCATTCCTCCTTAATATCAACATTGAAAAATATATGTGTTCTAGTTCCAGGGATGATCCTAATATATAAGAATTATGGAATGGAACCCAATCCCAATCATGAAACATGTATATCACAATAGCACAACATATATCTCAATGGTTAATTATTTTAATTACTATTATTCATTCATATTCCAATTGAAATTCAATTCACAATTGATTAATAATTATATCAATATGAAATGAACCCAAATTTAGGGATTCTATTGTAATAAATCACCTTACATTAAATTTTAATCAAAAAAATTAATCCATCTTCTAGTTAAAAATACATTGGAACCAATGGAAATCAAGGAATAATCTCATTCAATTATTATTATTTTTGTATGAAACTATGAAAAAATCACGATAATTCATAAACATGGAAATTATCAATCCATAGGGTGAAAAGTTAGACCCCTTAACTTTTACTAATGATCCAACAATGTTTCCAACAGCCAATTACCACGAGGAAGAAGTTGAAGATAATTACAAAGAGGTTCTTGGATCACAACTGATCAATACCCAAACCAAAAATGAAATCGGCCAAAGGATTTCACCATAATAATTGGAGAACCAAAGGGAATAATGAAGAAACCTAACTAGAAGAACCTTTTAGGGATTGAAGACCCAAACCAAACATCAATAAGGGAGGTTCATACCCCAAAATCTCTTGGATAATTCCCTAGAATTGAGAGGAGAGGGGTTGTAGTGAAATAGAATGAATTTCATCCGTATAGCAAGTTTAAAACTATAGGTTGGGCATTTACATGGTGTGAAATTTTATTACACATCTTGTAAATGCATTTAATGAATTTCACCAAAAACCCATCAGCATGGATTTATTTTAATAAAACCTATGAACAATTACCTGA
The DNA here is from genome assembly GCA_963277665.1 of Viscum album. Classification (NCBI taxonomy): domain Eukaryota; kingdom Viridiplantae; phylum Streptophyta; class Magnoliopsida; order Santalales; family Viscaceae; genus Viscum; species Viscum album. Next base: position 376,630,517 of record OY728127.1, on the reverse strand, counting down.
GATGTAATCCATTTATATGATGTGTAAATGTTCTACTATTTATTTTTCATCCCATTTTTCAGTTAAACTACCTAAAACCCCTATAAACAATATAAACATAACAAGAACCCATAAAACACTTAACCACTTCATACTCAGACTCTATTTACTTAAAAAATAAAACAACTCTAAATATAATGTCATTTTCTCCAAAAAAAAAAAGGCTCTTTGTCGTTGAATAAGATTCCACTATCCAGTCTAAAAAACACAAAGAGAAACACACCAGAAAAAATATTGGATCTTATAATTTGAATTACAACTTACTTTATAATTTATAATTGGTTTTCATTATCACAATGAGAGAGCTGTTATTATTTTCATTTACATTAAATGTTTTATACACATTTAAACTGATATATTTATTTCTCATAAGGCTAATGAACATAATTGAGTTCAATTATTAGAGAATATGTTTTATACAATACAGTTCTTTTTTCATCTTTCAAAATTGAGTTCCATTTTCAACAATGTATTCACTACATACATTTTGAATATTTTGGAAATAAAATTTTTTAACAACATTTTGAAAATTTTATTTCATTTCATAATATGAAATTATAAAAAAAACTCACTGAACTCAATCCCCATAATTTCAAAATATCTTGTGTATGCATAACATTCTCTACTTGGTTCTATATTATAAATTCTGATGCATTTATTTCAAGAAACCAATTCAATCACAACCACAATCATCTCCTTAGTATATTACACTAAGGTTAAAGTTTCATTCAACTAAATTTGATTTAACTACTATTCTGTTGAATCTATTCTAACGATGTGTTAAAAATATTCCTCAACTTATTTCGGTCTCACATAATAATGTAGTATTATATGATGGGAGATCATTAATGATATTTCAGTTCAAAATTTATCCCAATAGTCTCTAATTGTGTTTTTTAGGCTAGATTTACTATAAGAATTAATTTCATTGATCCCATTATATATAGTTATTCACTGTTATTTTAAAGTGAATAAATCAACTTATGATTCATGAAAACAAATTGTACTAATTGAATTTGTAACCTTATGATAATACCATTCTTCATTAGCTTCTTCAATATAGTCATAAAATGAAATTAATGATTCTGAAACACTATTGTCCCCATTACTAATATCATAAAATGTTTTAGAATTATTTTTTTATTAATTTTCATAAAACATAGAAAATATTCCATTATCTATATACCAAATTGAAATTCCATCATCAACTCTTTCGTCAAATTTCAATAAAATTTACTCCTTTCACATTGATAAAAAACGTGATTTTGAATACCCAAAAACACTTACAAATTTGTTTTCTTCCTATGATAAAACTCATAATACTACGTGACTTAAATTGGACGAATTAAACACAAAATTTGAATAATTTGTTTATTTATTATTCTTTGTCTCAAGAATTACATTGACATTTCATTCTATGATAAAATAGATCACTCCCTGTCAAATGAATTCCAATTATTTTCATTATTATACCATTTTTCATGTGTCATGAGAGAATTATTATATCATTATTCCATTATTTAAATCATATTTATAAAACAACAAAAAAAGTAATTGGATAAATTTTTTGAAAAAAATATTTTGATAACATGTCCTAATTTTTAGAATCTCATTAATTAATTTTTAAGCCATTTAATTCCCTATGATTTAATCATCATGAATTTTATAAATGTTTTATTTTAATATTAATAAAAAAATATGTGAAACAAATATCACTATTGGTTTGTTTTAGACACACTATGCCACCCACATCGAATTTTTTATCTTTAAGTAGCATCTTTGTTTTAATATCTAAAGGTTATTGACTTTTTTCACTATCATGGCTCTATAAAATTATTTACAAAAGATGATTCCCTCTAGTTTGAGATTTATAATATATCTCAAACCATCATATTAAAAAATTCCATAAATTTTATTTTTCCCTAAGTGGCCATGTCTCAAATTTTATAATTATTTCTCCCCATCCATACCCAAGAAGAGAGATTATTTTAAATAATAAATTAAATTTTTTCATGAACATCACAATATAATTATTTAAGCCTTTAATCTCTAAACGAAACATCTATTCACCCAGAAATAACATCATTTCTCATTTTCTGAAAATTGAGATATAATCTACATATTATGACCCCATCCATAAACAAGGATAAAATCCTTCATAGTGATTATATCTTCTCATTAATTTGAGTTTTTGAAATTACCTTTTCATTATAGATCTACCATTAAAAACATATATCTCCAAGATTAAATTTTCTATTCTTTGTTTTTTTTATCCAGTAATAAACAATGATAAATAATTACACATCATCCATGAACAATTTTCTATGGATGATATATAATAATACTCAACCATATTAACATATTCTTGTTAACTATTACTCTTATGAACCATGGGTTTACTATTTTTATTTAGCTTTATTTATTTATATTTAAGTTAATAATTATTGGCTTGTAATTCTTGGTCTCACTTACAAAAATTTTCCATAAGTAAATCAATTATTTTTTCCACATTTATATTTTATTTATACTATTGTGTTGTTTTTTAAATGTATTAATTATTCATTACAAATCATGCACTATTAAGTGATTGAGAGAAAATAATTCCATATAAAAAAGTGTGCACCATTTTTTCATACACACTAGATCACTAATATCTTCCTTCAAATATAAATATTCTCATCAAATGGAAAAAATAATTTAAAATATTATTTTTTTTTCATTTCATTGGTTGTGAATTCGTTCATATTTATTGATATTATAATATGGGGTTGGAATTTTATTCTTGGTGGTGTTTGTATTGGATTTAGTATTTAACTCCTAACTCATTAGAAAACTTTTTTTATGTTTTCATCCCAATAACTAGATGAAACCATATTTTTGTAATAATATTTTAGACATAAGGTGTTGTTTTATTCCCCTAAATTTTTTATATAATTATTTACATAACCTAGTGTAAAAATTACATGTTTTATTTATCATAGGTTACTCAAAAGTTTATGTTGTTTAATTTATAACCCTTATATCTAATTTGGGTAATGATAAAATGTTTTAAAAAAATCATATAAAATAAATAGATTCTATTAAGAGAATTTTTTTTTCATTTAATTCTTTTTTAAAAGATTTAACCTCATCCATTTCAAATAGAAATATATCTATTATATCATTAATTATTTTTTTAATTTAAGTAGTAATCATGTACATATAATCATTTATCTTCATGAATTCAAAATTCCTTCATAAAATGCATTATAAAATTTTATGCGGCATTGGATAAAATTCCCAATCCATTATTCTTATCATGTTTTTCAATCGTTTTAATTCAAAACCTAAAATCCATCTATAAAAAATAATTTTATATTTCTTCTCTGTTTTAATCACATTATTTTTCACTAGTGTATTTAATATGATGAATTTATTGTTCTTTGAATTATTGAACACTATGATCCCCCATAACATCATCTTCATTATTACTTTGATTATCACAGTAAGATCCTTAACCATAAATTTTTGGGAATTCCATATATTTTGAAACTAGCAAACATTATGTTCATATTTGATCATTTTTTGGGATTATCATCTATTTCCATTTCATTATTCTTATAAAGGAAACACATAATGAAATAGCAAATAATTTCATAATTAAATCCCTAAAAAGGAATATTACCCATTTATGTGACATTTTACATTGTTGTGTCCTTTGGGAATAAAGGATATAAATCACTTTAATTATTACTATTCTCATAAACCTATGTATTTATATCATGAAACTTATTTTTCATTTATAATTATTCCTTTTACATAATTTGAAGAAATATTATTTTTTAGCCTTATAATATTATTCAATTAAGGGACACAATTAATATCCTAAATAATAAAGATATAGTTTATGATTTCTATTATTAATAGATATTCATATAGAATATATTTAGTAAAAATTACAACATAATTTTTTGTAAAATTATTATCATAAATGTTTTCGTGATAAATGTTTCTAAAAAGCTATGATACATCTAAAAATTTAATTTATTAACATAAAATATTCATCCATTAATTTATCTTCAACAATATATAGATGTCCTCAAATTGAGAATAAAATGTTTTTAGATATGGCTTTGTCACTAAAAAATATAATTTAAGAATAACTGTGATTTTCTCATAAAATTGATAATTATTTTATCACTAATCACTCGTCTCAGTTCCATATAAGGGAGATATGAGTGTAAATAATTATTATTTCATTTATCATATTAAATGTTAGTTTGATCCATTATAGTAAAATATGATCCTTCATTAACTAGATTGTAACCATACCCTAGGAGTTCATGCTTTGTACTCCCAATGAATTAGTGTATGGAGTCATACAATCCTTCAATAGGTGAAATCATTTTTCATCAATCGTATGGAACCCCATAATAATTATAATTTTCCTAATCTCCCTAAAGTTATATTAAATTCAATTATTTATGTGAAATTGAATACTAACTCTACATACTTGGTATAAGACCAATGATTAGAAAGAATGATGTGCACTAGATGATAATGGGGAAAACATAGGGGTGAATAATTGATCCAAAAAAATTACCTAATTGAATTTAATCTCATTGAAATTATTTTATATTATATTAAATAAAACCAAAAATAAATGGGTGATAAAAAATATGAAATAATTACACAAAATTATATGGATTTTTATAGTCCTCACCATGACATTACAAGCGGTTTTACATTTTGGATTATTGTGTTTTATCTTGTATCACATAGTATGTGTCTTATTATTCGAAATGAATAGATTATAAACATATTCCTAAGATACATGAAATATAGTAGAAATAAACATTTATAATGATCAAAAATGAACTTGAGAAATTTTGTTTGATATTCTTCTCCCCACAAAGAATGTCATTTATCCATCAATGATTTTTGTACCATATTCAGCTATCAAATTCCATTACCTTAGTCCCATGATACATATATATAAGAAAATATTTCAGTGTTTTCTATCAGTTTTAATAAGAGAACCATATTTAATTTATAAAAATTAATAAATTAGAAAATAATACTAGACCTTATAATATATTTTTTATTCGTCTTAGATTACGAAACATTGATTTATATTTTTATATAGTGGATACCACCATGATATAATAAATTTTGTACTCTAATATTAATAATGATCATGAAAATAATTTCTTAGTTTCATAAAATACTAAATAATATTTCTTCATGTTCAAATGTTAGTCGATATTGAATTTTACATTAAAGATAGTGTTAAATGATTATTGAATCATTATGAAGACCATAGAAACAAAATTTGATATTGCATTATGAAATATGGTTTTGTTGAATTCGTTTTCTATATCAAAATATTATTTAACCAAGAATTAATGATCCAAACTAGATATGTTTAATATAGAGTATCATTAAAAATTAAGAGTTCATATCTTAATGGTAATTATAATTTATTCCTTCTTCTAAAATTCCATATATTTTCACTATGTGAGGGACACAATATTTTTTTTTTATAATGCATGATTTATGGGGATTCCATAATCTACAAACACGTAATTAACCCTTGAATTTACTAATAGAAAACTTGAAAAAAATTCTTATAAAATAACTATTACATAACTCGAAAATACTACCACAAAAATTTCATACATAAGTGAATATCCTTTTTCATTTAATTCATCCTACTGCAACAGAATAATTAGTAAATTTATTCTTACAATATATATATAAATTACAAACACTTATAACTGTTTAGATTTATATTTCACTATAAACTAAATTATATTTATTCTTTTAAATCATCATACAACCTTAAATAATTCCATAAAATTTAAATATTTAATAAAACATCAAAACTAGTTTATAATTGATGAATCAATGACTCAAGGAACAATTTTATAGAATGCACCTGATATCGAAGTAATATAAAAACAGTATAAACAAAACTTGTATACTTTTTGAGTAAATATATTCCTTAGAGAGAATAATAATATAATGACAGTGGATTCTCATGTTCTTATGATATGATTTAGGAAATAAATTATTTTTGGTTTCTCAATCTCACTCATGAACTCCTTCACTCCCATTGAGGGATTCTCATAAAAGATTATTTTTATATATAAATATTATTTGTTGATCATTTATCAATTATTATTAAATTTATAAGTTATAAAAGATTTTTTTTATGAAAATGATTGTTTTTAATAATATAAATTGAATACGTAATACTAGTTGGTAAATTAAAATTATTAAAAAATATTAAAAATATAGAAAAAATGTATTTCTAAAATTTATTTTTTTCAAGGTCTAATTAATTTTCAAAGGTTTATTTTATATTTTAATGCTTAAAAAGTTAAAACCCATTAGTTTAACATAATATATAATCGGATGGATCCTATTTTTATTTTTTAGTATATAATTACAAAACATATTTTATAAAAGAATATATTCAAATGAAAGGTTGACAATTTCCATCAGTTTTTATACATATTCACCACTAAACTAGTTTATATTAAATAAAATATTAATAAACATATTTAAACTATTATTATCTCTTATATATAACCTTAATAAATTGTTAAATCTATAAATTGGTTTTTTATTGTAATATAAATTGTTAATTTTAAGGTAAAGACTTATCTTCTCTCTATTTATTCCATATTTCATATTATTTTCTTTTTTCCTCTAATATTATTGAAATAATAAAAGAATTTCATTTTAATCATCATATGTATGTACATATTTTGATGGAATTATATAAATTTAAATTTATGTGGTATTATATATAAATATAATTAGTTTCACGTATATCTACATTAGGATAATGTCTAACAAGCTATATTTTTCTTATAATAAAAAATAAACACAATGTCGGTATTTTAATAGTATTTTTTTATAAAAATATCATTAAATACTATTTTATATACGTCATGGATATTATATATATAGATCTACCACTTACCATGTAATTAGTTTTCATTAAAAGAATAGTCAATCATTTTTATACTCTTTGGATCTCATAATGTTTCAAGGTGTTTTCTTCTCCGATGATGTCTTTTTATATGGAGACCATCATTAGTAGTAATTAATTTTTTATAAATTATTTTATTTTATTGATTGAAACATTTTTAAACTAATTCCATAATCTTAAATAATTATTTACCATGATTTATGAATTTTTTATATGATATATTTATTTTATAAATCTATGTATGTAATAATATTTTAGAGTTTTAGTAATTTCCAAAAAATTAAAATGTTAAATAAAATAGAATAAAATATCCCCTCAATTAATTTTTTAAATGATAATTTGGAAAATATATGTATAGGGTGTTGGAAGTAAACAATTTCCATTAGGATTTTGTGATGTGCTAGGTAACATTATCATATAACTATGTTGATGTTAGCTTGGATAGATTTTTATGATTTAATTATATAACGATGCTCTTATATGACATGATTAATGATAATTTTTTTACTAATTTATTATGTTAAATTGAAAATGTTTATTAAATATTAATAGAATATCCATGTTTGAAAATCCATTCTTATGAACAACCGTCATTTGGATTTATGAGCCAGATCATACAAATTTTATATAAAATCCAAGAGGTCAATTGTTACAATGATTTTTAGGGTGTTCATTTCTAAATCTCTTTCCAGTTTCTAATACAGTAATTGAAGCGGAGTGCAAAAAGTCCTTAATATGACCTCCAATTATAATCGAGTATGATGACTATGAGCAAGAGTATATAGAATTACTGTGGGGACACTATAATGTCATATCAATGTAACAATTGAAAAAATATAACCAAACATAAATTATCACAAATAATCAGTGTTCACATAATCAAAATACATGATTCATGTTATAAAAATAGAAATGAAATCATCTAATAAAACATCTATACTGATCTCCAATTGAGCTGATCACATATTAAAATAAAAAAACTAAAATAAAAAAGAGGCTATACTTTTATCCATTATTATACCTTAATCCCAAAATAAAAATCCTTATCGAGCTACTCCTGCCTAATAATCTAAAACATGGCCTCTTACATATCCATGATACATATTTCACTCAAACTAAAGATAGAAATATAATCATCACATACACCATGTTGACCATATAGTGGCGATAAATAAAACTCAGTGGGCACCCCCAATGGTTCCACTATTATCTTCTATCAATAACATGTTCATGAAAACATGATATGAAAAGCCTATATGAATGATAAATTAAATAAAATAATTAAATATAATCCTCATCAATCGATAATCTCTGACATGACGCCCAAGGTCATACATACCTACTTAAACTAATTCTAGAGTTTCTTTGAGGATATATTATAACCATGCCAAGGGTTGGGTAAAAGATCATCCAGAACTTTATTATAAGTATATATGATCACTCAGGGAGCATACAATCCCACACGGATCATCTCACATACACACGATATTTTAATATCGATGAGGGGGTAGTGCACCCCACACCCACATCTCATAATATATTCATTTTTTATCCTAGGATATTGTATTACATCAATTCATCACATTTAGGTGAAAGAACAACATCATAGGAAATATCATAGGCATCCAATATATCATTAGGTGTAATCACTGTATCCTAAGAAATATCCAATCCACCACATATATTATCAGTTATAATTATCAAATCCTATGAATTATTATAGTTATCTCATATTGAATCAGGTGTAGTCAGTTGATCGTACGAAAATTCCAATATATTCCATATAGTATCAAGTTTAATTTGTATATCATATGAATTATCCTAGGCATCCCATACAGTATGAGGTGTGATATAAAAATCCTTGGATTTGGACATTTAATTCTATGTATAAAATTTTGGGGAGAGGTAGTGTCTAAATAATATTATCTCCTTGAGGGAAATATATCCCACCTTAAAATATATCGAATATCATATCTTTGGGAAATGAACCAGCCACGTAATATCCCATATAATAAGGAACTCTGGGGAATCCAACACTCTTTATAGAAACATATTCATCACCTAAACTTATATCCCATCCCCCTCACACTAATTTATACCAACATCCATCACAATCTCGAACATGAATGTAATAAAAACCATGGGATCATAGTCCACCCCACAAGCACCAAATCTTGGAACTAGAGAGGTATTACCTTAGTACCAATCCACATGTCTAAAACCATGCATTGTTATCTATCTACCAACTTATTATAAACTCTTTTATAATATCCTAAACATAGTATATGATCATTCTAAACTCATAAGAATTCTCATCTCCCCCATGGAATCATCTAGGGTCTTCATGAACCATATCAACCTATATAATTTAGTATCAAATTGTACCCAAAATCTAACATGTTTTCTCATCTTGAGGGATCTAACCTACTGAGGCCACAATACATTGGTCAAAAATATATTCATTTTCTTGAATCATATCTTCATATCACTAACTCATGGATATTTTAACAACCTTGACCCTATTATCATGGGGTCGATATCTACTTTATTAAAATGGTATATTTATAAAGTGTCAAATATTTAAGGAATGATCAGTTTAACAGTTTTGGAGAACCATATACATATAGGATACACATTTTACATTAGAAATGGAGAATTAAACATATTACACAACGAAATAAAATGGACTGCATCCTTGAAATCTCATTCCAATAATTCTTCTTCATATATTATGGAAACGAAAGAAGTTAAAGTAGAGATAAAATGATCAGTAAGGCTTAAATACAATAGAAGGTTTAATGAATCTAAGCGCATAATCAATTTCAAAATGTAAATAATTAAGCAGACATCCCATTTAATGTATAACTTGTATATAATAATTAGATATGTAAAAATCAATATTGTATGACAAATAACAAAAAACACCTACCATTTAATTAATAATCTTGGAATGAAATGAATCTAGAAATAATTTTATTTTAAAAATATCATGGGAAATAATAATTTTAGTATAAATGAAGGAAATTATTAATTATTAGATATAATGACCTCAGGAATCATGATACCACTACCCTCAATACCATTTAAAATAATTTTTAAAACTATAGGTAGAAACACATTTAATTTGTCCATCTCATGTGTCTCATGAGACCTATTGATGCATTGAGGGGATATATAATTTTGATACCCACCCAACAATTCATGTTCAAATCATTTTTCATATATCAAATAATAAATTTAATTCATGAATAATATGACTTATCAAAAATAACTATATTGAGTAAAGGATAAGGATTTATTAGTCAGTTAATCAAATAAATTTCAATGTATACACTATATGTAAAAATGGTATTCAATTAAGAAATAGTAATATCCATAAAAAATATGGATATTTAATATAAATCCCTCTTCCAATGAAAAATAATCACTAGAAAGTGATTGTTTCAAGAAAAAGTTAGTATCCACAATAGAAAGTGAGATTATACTATAATTTTCACCGAATAGAAATTTTCAAGTCTAAAACCCTTGGATGAAATATTAAAAGTTGAAACATAAAATAACATGAATTTTGAATAAATCAAGGTATCAAATTTCAAAGGGGAAAATCTATTTAATATATGAAAAGAAATTAGGTGCATATCATTACTAGATGAATCAGTGAAGGAAAATTGAGACGAAGTCTCTCACTGCACACTTTCCTTTAGTTTAATGTTATTTAACATCATGTATAATGTTTTTTTTTATTTTTATTAATTTATAAAATAAAATTAAACATATTTATAATATCATATATGGTCCTATTATAACATTTAACTGTTCATTTTATTATAATATTTCATTATTTTAATATTTTAGATGTTAATTATCTTGTTTTCTCATGTTCTTTTTTAATGAAGGTTATGGTTGTAATACATGGGATATTATTAAATAATATATATATAATGATAATATTTTTATAAATATCATATTTAATTATTATAAAAATTATTATAAAAATTATTATAAAAATTTAAAATATTTGGACATTTAAAAGGAATCACATCCCTTCCTGGAGACAATAGGTTATATATACACACATGCGACAATATCATTTCCTTAAGAAGTGAAAGGGTAAATAATTGGGTCACATATTAATTTTATTGAATCAATATCTTCTCAAATATATCACATAAATTAACTAATGTTTTCTTTATTACATTCCATTTAAAGTGTAATTGAAAATTGTATCTCACAGCTTCATGAAGTGGTAGTATGTCATAAAAACAAGCGACACAATCATATTTTAAACAAAATGGAACATAAAAAGGTATATTTTATATTAAAATTAAAGAATTATATAAACATCATAAATATAATAAAAATTTGGTAAATAAATATTTATATCTATCCTTTAATGGTTGTTATGTAAAAAGATCTACATTGGTTCGTGAGGTTGTAGTCTGTCATACACACGAGAGAAGATTTTGTTTCCAAATTTATGAAAGTGGAGAAGGAAGGGTATTATGACATAAACATATAAAAAATAACATTATATGGTATATAATATTTTTATTATATTTTAAGTGTTAATAAATCAATGGAGGTTAATAAATAAAAATGAAAATGAAAGATCTTCATTATAATTATTACCTTCTCTATTAGAACCCGCATTTGGATCCCCTCTTAAGGGCCCAAGAGAAGGTATTTTGGGAGGAGAAAAAACTCTAGAATGTAAAAAAGGATTTTGGGGAAAAAAATTGGTAGGTTTTTGTTGCTCTAACGGGCTAGGTAGGTGTAAATATTTTATTTAAAAATGTTCCCTTTTATATTTGGAGAAAGGGAACGTCAAAATAAATTGGAAATTTCACAAAATATTCCAAAATGGTAAATTAATTGACATGAAAAATCATCAAAATGTCTTCATATTTGATATTTTTTAGGATATGGTGTAAATATGGACACCCAATAATATTCTGACATGTTTTTAGGTCATTTCTGTACCCTTATATTCTTTTTTTAACCCCATATAACCCCATTTTAACAGAACTATGATAATTAATTATTACAGTTTTCACTATTTATTTTGGTCAAAAATTATGTTTAACATATTATAAAATATAAATTATTATGATAAAAAATTTGGATTCAATTATTCTAATTTCCATAAACCAATGATAAAATTTAAATTTAAATTTTTCTCATAGAAGCGAGGAAAAAGTTGGTTTTTAAAGAGAAATTTTCAAAAAAAAATCTATATTTTTATTTAAAAATAAAATATAAAAAATATTCCAATAAACTAAATTGGATTAATATATATTAAATTGAACTAAATATATTTTTAAACTAATTTAAGATATAATTTAACATTTTAAATAATCTAACTGGATTAAACATTTTTGAATTAAAATTTAGTATTATTCATTATTCCTCAAAACATAAACAATTACAAAAAAAATAACCCTAATATAATTTTTATACCATGTTTTAAAAAATTAATTACATTTTATCATATAAATTTTAAAATTTTGGTATAAATTAATTTTAAATAATCTGTCAGAAGCAGGACTAAATCATATTTTAGTGAAAATAATGTTTTATAGAAACATTTATTTTTCATTTCAGTGATTCCTATTTTATTTCTAATCAATATATTTCATGTTTACATATGTAAAAAAATTGTTTTTAATTACTTGTTCTATATTATTCATACCCTCCATTTTAATGGCTTTGTTAAAATGGTCATAATTAAATAATAATTTAATAGAGTGTCACTATTTGTTTAAACGAAGAGTTATGTGAATCACAGGATATTAATAAAAATAAATTTATTTTAAAAGAAAAATATTGTAAAGTATTGGGGTTTAATAGTTATCCCATAACATATTAACCAAGGAACTCAAAAATCCAGTTCCAATTTATTGAGTAAGTTTTAAAACTCTCAATCATACCTCATTATGTGTCCCCCTTTGGAGAGAATCCAATCCATAAACAAGATTAAAATCATAAAATTAAAACCCCACAAACCCAAAATCACCTCACCATTAACCTCTTAAAATATTATAATTTTAGTCCTTGCATCCTATGTGAAAAAATACTCATAATGGACTACTCATTTTTCCAAATCCTGATATAGGGAAAGAAAACTTGTAAAACCCCAATTGTAGAATAGTATATGATGTGTACCTTAGTGGTCATGATTTGTACTTCTAATTACCTACTCAAGGCATGTATATATTCCTATCCTATATTGAAAATCCAAATTATATATCATGTACAAAGAATACACAACACCAAAGCTATCACATTATCAATGGATCAAACATAAATTTATTGAAAGAATATTTTCAAGGAAAAAAATACAATTTTACCATCATCGCAGTGAGGACCAATATTTCAAATTCCCCATAATTTTACTAATTAGTATGAATCTGGGTGTTCACAAACTGACCACCATAAATAATATCATCCTAAATTATTCTTCACAGTATTTCAACCACTAAAACTATCCTACCTTATTGACCAAATAAGTATAAAGTCATCAAATTCCATCCATTAACAACGTAAGACATTTCGATATGGATCAATAAATACCATGACACAATATTCATCAGAACATATTCTACTTGATTTCCATCATCACTAATATTGAGATGAATGTCAACCCCAAACATCTATTTCAAAGAACCAAAGTATCATTAAGTCATTATTTTTGGATTAAGATGGTCCAAAGAATAAGACTTATATCATAAGACTGATCACAGGACTTGGTTCTCCCCATCATCGAAATTGCTAGTTGAAAATGCATTCAATATATTCTAAAGAAACTATGGATGAATTTTCAATTAGAATACACCCAATTCTAAAACCAATCCTTATTTTAACCTCCTCTGGATGACCGTGCCAAAAATATCTATCACACCCATCGATGCATATCCTAATCTATTGATCAGGATGCATAACTCCCTAGATCCCTCATGAGATTATATAACCACTAACACCAATGTATGAACCTAACACTTGATGGAATTCCAGGATAGGTTCCATGAACAACCAAATCATATATTTAACTCCACTTGAATGTACTAGAACCCCATCGATCATACTCACTCTTGGATTGCGTCAACTCATCATGAGCCTAATTCCAAAATCCTTACTCCATCTAATATCATATAAAATCACAAAATGTAGTATTCCACATTAAAACACCTAAAATTTGATCCATTTATACACTGGAATATAAATTCTACCTTGACCATCCAATGACTTTTTCATCACAATCACATCCCTACTAAGTAGAGAATCAATTATCCAAATAAAATTCTCTGTACCATGGATAATAACTAGATGTGGTCATATTACTCAAACCCAATAGGTAATAAAAAATTCACTACAATTCATTCCAAATTTATATTTAATCCTCAAAATCCATTGAATTTCATCCATAATGAGGGCCACACCCTATAAATTACAATGATGTTCACCTCACCATATTATTTCTTTTATATTTTTCTTTAAGAATTATACTTAATACATTCTCTCATTGCGTGCATGTTTTCACTCCTAGTCCATGCTTATAGATCTCATCAACCCCTGGTACCATATATCCACAATGTCGCTGTCTTTCAATAGATTCATAATTCATTATTATCATCAAAATATTGTTAACTAAGTCATCAAGAATCTAAAAAACTAGTTTCATGAGCCATTTAAGTGAGAAAAAACATATAAAACAATCTTAACCACAACACCTTCCATTGTACATGTATGTATTTAAAGTGATCCTCCATGTCCCTCATGACTAAAATAAGGAATCCTAAAATATGTTTTGACATTAGTGACACAATTTAAAATAATACATATCATATAATCTAACCATTTTTCATTCGAGTATAGGTTCGCATGCCTAAATCACTAACAATGCTCACAAAATATTAGTCTCATCAAATAAAAACCACAATGATGCTTTATCCAATAATCATGAGGAATCACACTCATTCCAATTCCAAATAAAATAAAAAGTAACACTCATGCTTCCTTCACAAAACCAAATGTGTTTACCCAATCTAAATTCATCTTAGATCTAATATTCTTGGATTATGATCCACTATAGTATTAGAAACCACACCCATAATCAAACGGTTCAAGCTTCTAAATGATTATTCTATCCCAACACAATTCTCAATACCAACGAACATAAAACAAAATTTATAGAAACCCATGCCCATTGAAAATATTATTACATGATTATTATATATAAATATCCATTAATACAACACAACGATCTTAAATTCATTATGTCTTTTAAAGAATGGGTTCTTAATATATAAAAGGAAACTAAAACATGGAATCCTTATTTTATTCTCCATAGAGATCATGTAAAATCCTTTTGATATTTAAAACTACATAGGATAACCAGGGAAATACATAAATAAAGGGTGAGATAAATATACCATTAATCTAATAACCATGATAGGGAAAAATAACCTGTGAGTCAAAAGAATATTATTATATAATAAAGAGAAGGATCATGAGTAATTTCATGGATGAAAAACATAAAGACAATGGTATCATAAGATCATGGTAGAATAGAAAATTTTTATGCAACATAATAAATGAAAAAAACATAAGTCAATTAAATCTTCCCTAAAAAAATCACAGGGTATAGATTTCTATAATGGATTAGGTTTCCCCGTAATCCCATAATTGATTTATCATGAGACTAAAGATTTACCCATTTAATTTGATATCCATCTAGGTAAATCCATCATAACGTGTTCATGATATATGTGTGAAACATAAAGGAAATCAATCATATGATTAAAAAAAATAATTACCCATGGAAATAAAATGGGTTACACAACCTTTATTTAAAATCTATTCAGAGTAAATTTCATAATCAAGGAATTTGGGAAATGATCATATGGAATGTATTACTCTGTTAAAGGGAGAATTACAAGGTATATATGTTATAATCAAATGTTTGTAATTTATAATAAATCTATAAAATAAAAGGTTATTTTGATTGATGAAATAAATAATAGAAAGTTCTAAAACTGTCCAGAGAAAAAATAACCTTTTCACTTTGAGTAACATCAAAAGGATTCCATATTCAATGGAAAATTATTTTTAAAGATCAATTTAGTAATTTATTGGGGAATATAAATTTTCTAATTTTAAAAAACATATTTAAAATATAAAACATTTTCAAAGAGTAATGAAAACATTTTTTAAAAATAAATTTCCATACATAAGTTGGAATCTTTAATACATTGATTTGTTATGATTATGTAAGAGTTACATTCATGTATAATATGTTAAATATGGTAAAAATTCCTTCCAAATTTTTGAAATAAAATTAAAAGAGTGCAATTTTTTGAAAAAATGATTAGAAGAATCCTTTTAATTTTTTTTTAAAAATACAATTACGGGAAAAGTAGACTTTATAAATACCTAATAAGATATTTTTTAAAACATTCTAAGAAAATATGGATTTGGAAGAAAAACTATTTTCGATTGATGAGAGAAATGAATATGTATTTTTTTAAACATTTTCTCAATAATTTTATGTACCAAAGTGTTCAATAATAATATTTCATTATCACTATTATTTCGGGTGTTAATTGTCTTGGATATTTTATCGTGAATGTTTTTTATCCAAAACATATGATATAGTTCCGTGATATCCAAAATTATATCAATTTTATATATATAATTTTTTATTAGATAATATTTCGAATAATTATTTAATTTTTATCATGGATAAGGAATCACATCACTTTATGGAGATAGTTGGTCGTATGTATGCACGTATGACATTCTAATTTCCATAATGGGTGAATGGGTATAGAAGTGGATTATATATTAATTTTATAGAATCTATATCATGTCATATAAATCACATATATTTATTAAATTTATCCTTTTTTTACCTTTCACCAAATAATTACTGAAAACAAATTGCATCACTTCGCATGGTGGTAGTCTACCATACACACGAGTGAAGTTATCGAATTCTCTATGGAATGAAAATTAAAAAATGTATATATAATGTTATTACTCTAGAAGTTTCAATATATAAAAAATATATTATATAAACATGTATAAAATATTTATTTTTTAACAAAAATACAATGTTTGATAGTGTACAATCTATGAAACACCAAAATTAAATGAATAAAGAATTATTTTAATTAAATGGGACCATTATATCCTAACCATTAAATTTTGGGGAATGAGTAGTATTAAAAAAAATTTGAAAAATAAAATGTTCCTACTAATTTATAATTTATTAATTATTTATATATATATATATAAGTACAATATTTTTATTAATGTCATTTTATTTCAAAAAATGCATTTCCTTTAAAAAATAATTCATAATAACTTTTATGGGTGATTATTATAATTAATTTATATAGAATGATGAAATTTTATTTGAAGAAATTAATTTAATTATTTTACATTTATAAATTATATTTGGATTAATTTTGTAATTATTTTGAAGGTATTAATTTTTTATGGAATACTGAACAATATTGTATATTGATTTATATTGAAAATTGTAACTTATTTTTAAGAATTTACTTTGTTAAATTATGTTTATAATTGACATAAATTTTTATTAATAAATTTTTATTTATTATAATACAGTTATTATTATTTTTAAAATTATTTTATACTTTATTTTTCTATAATAAATTTTATATCTAGACAGGGTATTTTATCAAAAAAATTGTTTTTTAGTTGTGTTTTACCCATTTTTTAAAATAAAATTATATAAATTATGAATGTGAAATTTTAAAAAACTGATTCCATATTTTTAAAAATTTGGAAAAAATATAGAAAATATTTTCATATAATTTTTGGTCAATATTAATATTAACTTTAATAATTCTTGTTACCACTTTAAATGGTAAATCTAGTAATTTAAGTTAAAAATAAAATGATAATAGCCATGAAATGACCCAAACACTGACCTAAATTTTATTTAATGAGTGTATCAAGAAAATAGACATACAATGGTCTAATTTATGTATTTTGGGTCCTTTTGGATAATATTATGTCATTTATAGGATTTTATTTAATTTACATTCAAATTTGTCTGACTCTTCTTTTTTATACGTGTAATATTTTTTATATGGTGTTATCTTGAAAATAGGTTTGAAAGGTTTTATGTAATAAAACAAAAGGGGAAGATCTTTATGGGAGATGTTGAAGATTTTCCACCATGATTAGAGGATTATGTTCCAAGTTTCCAAAGACACTAAACTATTATGGTCCTTTGGTGTCTGTTTTTTGTTATGTATTAAGTATTCCGCAAAAGTAATGTAATGTCTATGTACGTCATGTTTGGGGTCTCTACACAAAACATATATTACTTTTAGTTTATAAAGTTATTAGGACCCATAATCATATTTTTTTCTCAATTAATAATTTTGTAATTTTTTTATTAAATATTAGTTTCTTTTATTTTATTATTTAAATAAATTTCAAGAGTTATCTCCCCTATGTTATAAAAGGGAACCTCTTTCTCTCCTTTATTTAGAGTTTAAAAATATTTTGAATATTCCATTCTCTATCAAAATACCATCCTAGAATCCCACTCATCATGAAAGTGGTATTACTTTTGGTATAACACCATTCTTTGTAGTCTTATATTGTTAAAAATAGAATAGAAAACTATTAGAAGAATACGTATCATTTTTAATCGAGTGTTTATGTTTTCCTTATTATTTCACATCCTTATAATTTATTAAACCATTAATATATAATGGTTTATAGTACCATAAATATAATTATATGTTATTGTGTTATTTAAATTACCTATATTCATCTCCACTCCCATCAAATGGGAACATAATTCATTGTTCCTGTGTACGGTAGACTACTGCATCACAGACTAAAGTAATTTTATCTGTCACCGTCTCTCACGAATAGTTATAATGATGGAATTAATTTTTATTTATTATATAAAACAATTATTTTTATTATTAAATTATAAAATATAATTTGTGTTCATACGTTTCTATGTACATAAAAATGATAATGTCATTCATGTGTACATGTAGATGACCACTTTAATGAAGAGATGTTATTCGTCTTTCATCATAAAAACACACTGATAATATATATAAGTATATTTAAATAATTACTATTAAATATATTATAATTTTTATAATTTTTTAAAAGGAAAATAATACTCAGCTTCATTTCCTAATGATCTTTGAAAAATGAAAATGTTACTCCTGCACACATATGACATACCATCTTCATGATTATAACATAGTTCATTTTTCATAACCATATTTAATGGATGGGATTAAAATTAGAATTGATGTATAAAAATGAAAATTATTTGATGATTATTATTCTATATATTATGGAATAATAACTACTTTTACCATATTCATAATACAAAATTAATTTTGGACATAAGTACCAAATAACATTCAAACATCCAATGTGAAATTAAATGATTAAGTAATTGTATATAAGAAGGTAATAAGTGATATAAAGTGAATAATGAACAAGAAAAATGTTCTTAAGGAAGTAAAAAAAATATATGTTTATTCAATTGTAATATAAAGGACATACATGATGAATCTTACTCAAGGTTATACAATTTCTTTTATATCATCTTAAAAACACCCCCATTCATCTCTTTTTACAAAAGTAAAAAAGTAATGTTTTTTAAAATATTAATCTTGAAAATAATTTCCATCCATTAGGAAACCCCAATTAATTTGGGTTTCCTTTTTATGTTTTCAACATTATTTTCAAATAATATAATTTCTTTATTATGTTTATTGTTTTTATATTTTAGATTTTTTAGGAAAATGTTATTATTAAATTCAAAAGTGGTTTTCACATGATTTTTAAAGAGTTTTTGATGGTTTTATTCATCATATGTAACTTGGAATTTTTTTACAAAGGATTGATCCCTGTCATAGATCATTTGTGTTCCTAATACAACCTATATAAAGGGTGATCCCCATTATTTCGCTACAATTAATTGGGTTAAGTTTTTAAATTGACATTCATGGTTTTTACGAGATCAACTATGATGGTTAGTCTATGAGTGACAATGATGGTTATTATAAAGTTATGTTTATAAGATAACCATGAAGTTATTTTATGATTATCAAATATGGTTACTCCACATTTTACCATAATGGTTAATATAAGTGTGAATAATATGGTTAATCCATTTGTAACAATAAAGCTTATTCCATTATTAAGAGAGAAAAATACAACTTTGTAAAAATGTTTTCATTTTATTTTAAAGTGTGAAAATAAACTTTTTGACTTTATTTTTCCTTTGTTATTTATAATGAAATTTTTAATGAAAATCTTTGTGTAGATACGTGGATTTATTAGTTATAAAAAATGGTTAATTGTGAACTCAATGTTTTTTTGTAAAATGAAAATTTTTATAATTACTCATAGGCTAACGATTTGTTTCTTTTTTTGACATTATATGATTTTTGTTCTCATGTAACGTTTTTTTCAATGGGGTTAAGGAAATTTAAGGAATAGAATGATATCAATATGAAAATTGTGAATATTTATCATTAAAAAAATCATTATTAATTTAAGAGGGTTGGGCTTAGTGGAAAAAATGGATGCATAGTATAATTTTTAATTTCTAATGTATAGGTTTAATTTTTAATAGTTCTTCCAAATTATATAAAACTATAATAGGAAAATATGATTTGTATTTTAAGTAATATAATTCTTTCTCAAAAAAAATAATGTGTAATTATTACGGTCAGGTACTTATAGTTTATATCAGAGGAGGGTTCAAAAAACATTGGATATTATGATGTTTTCATGTGATACTATCATAAGATTGATGGATACAATAATGGGTGTGCATGAGTAAGGTTGATCATAAATTCAAAGTTATAGAAACACCTTTACATGTTGTAAGTGGTGGATGTGATAGATGATTATGAGTATTTTGAGTGGCATTGATGGTAATACAACACTTAGGTTCAGTATAGGTTTTCATGAAAATGTTATTTGAGGAGAATACATTTAATTTTGGTGGACATATGTTTAAATTTATTGGTAGACCTGAGGGTTAATATGATCATCGAGTTTGAGGTGAATATCGGTTACTACATTTTTGGGATGAAAAATTAAAGGTATTAGATGACCTTTTTGGTTTAAAGTTTTGTTTGATGTTTAATATATTAATTTTGTTTTTGAGAATATTTCTCACATTTCTAGAAATATTTATAGATTATGTTAATATATTTTTATAAATATTACAATCCAGAGGATGGTAGATAGCCCATATTTCCAAAAAAAAGGTTGTGAGGATTAAAACCACAATGTAATTTAGACAATACATCATTTACCACTAGCCAACATGATGTCCTAGTTAGTATGAATCTTTATTTCATTATTTAAAATACACATAGGATAATGGTTAAGTTAATTTCTTGAAAAAATGTTTTATAAAATATATAATCGTGGGATTAGAAAGTGATTTGATGATTAATTTATTAATGTTATTTTTGAATAAGTCTGTTATTTTGGGAACACTATAAAATTAAGTTAAATAGAACATGATGGTATTTTATTTTACAAATAATGTTTAAATTATAATTTAAAATAATAGACGAATTTATTTTGGAATTTTGTGATTACATATATTTATTTAAATGATTATCTTTTCTTAGATATTATAAGATTAGGTAAATTTCATTTTGGTGTGAGACATTAAGAGTCATCGATACGATCTAGAAATTATTATTAAATTTATCTTAGAGGACTATGTGATCGAATCCTTCCAATTTTTGGGATTCAAATTTAGTCTAGAATATTTGTGAAGAATTTTAATTATTTTTATTTTTTGAATTATCTTTGTTCAATTTTGGGTATTACAATTGAATTTTGGAGATTAATGATGTTTTTCATCATATAGTGGTTTATTATTTTTAAATAATTATATTAACATGTTTTCTAGAACCTGCGATTTAGGGTATATAACCCTTTATTTATGATTTTCATGTATATAAATCTTAGGGGTAAAATTTGGGAGAGTTTGGAGAATGGTCAGACAGTTCTTGTTGATAAGGGGAGGTGCACGGTTTGTGTATTGGTTGTCCAAACCGTATGGGAGTCTATTAGTAATAGTGCGATTTGAAAAGTGGTTTTTGTTAATTAGAGGTATTGTATTGTACATGGTGTGTGTGGTCTGGGAGACTGTGTGAGTAGGTCATACGAGGGTGTGCACGGGTAGTAGAGAATGAACGGTTAGCACATGGTTTGTCTAATCGTGTGGCTAAACCATGTGTGGGGTTAAAGTGTGATCCTAAAAAAGTGGATCTCAGATGTTTCTGACTCTATGTGCCTATTTTTTTCTCTTATGAATCCCTAACTTGTTATTTTTTCTCTTGGTGGTTGTAGAAACAATCCCAAGAAAATTGGAACCGATCTAGAGCCTTTCCTTGGCATTTAGAAGCCCCAATATTGTAGTAAGTGTTTGTTCATCACCATTTTTTTCACGATTTCTTAGATATACATCAATCCTCTTCTAGAGTTCTTAGATATAATAAAGATATGATTATATATAATATTATGTATGACAAATAAGTTAATATTTTTTTCTTAAGAAGTTAGGGGAAGTGATCTAAGTCAGTTTCATGGAATTCTTACCAGGTTTCATGAGCGTTCTTTGCCCGTTTTATTTTTTTCGTTAAAACCCTTGAGGTTGGTGGCTTCAATATCGAATCCTCTTAATAGAAATGATTAAAATTATTTAAAATTGATTATATTATATTATATTTATAGTGAATTGGCTATTTTAAAACTATTGGAAACCCTCTTTAGTGATGGTTTGGTAAATTGTGGAAATCTAGAAAATTGGGTGTTGTTGAAAAGGCGCTTTTGTTCTTGATTTTAAAATGTGTATTATTTGAAATCATGTAAAATGGATTTTATAAATATTATTTCAAAAAAATAAAAGTTATTTTTGAAATGAAATGGTCGGTTTGAATTTTCTTATCAAATGATTTTTCAATAAAAGAATGAGTTTATTGAACTGGTTGAACACACTAGGTTTTGGCATGGTTTTTTCATGGGTTGTAGTGACTTTTCATTTTCATTAGGATGGATATGGGTGTCAATTACCCCATAAAAACGTAGGGATAGATATGGGAATGAAGTTCCCCTATAAATTGGTCCACCAAGTGACAACGTAGTGGATGGATAGCTAACCGCTCACAGGTATAGCTAGGTCCAGGTGGCATGCATGGATGGAAGTGTGGTTAAGTGTAATGGTTTTTCCAAACTGATTTTGAGAGACAGTTTTAATTCTTTATTTGGTTGTTTTTCTGGAAATCTGACATTCTAGAAAAAATTTAAAATATAACATGTTTACTCATGGTAATAAATTATTTTTGTAACTTTTTTATATTTAATTATAAAATATTTTGTAGAATTGTTTTATATAAATGGATTTATATAAATGTTTTGAAATTTTCTATCCATTTTCCATGAGTATGGACATCATTGGGGAAAACCTCTAGAGTTTTATACTCAGCCCTTCTTTGGAACAATGGTTCTTTTACAGATGTCATTTATCGAGACATGGGAAAAGGCAAAGCATCAATCTTTTTTAGCACTAATATGTGATACTTGGGATGTTTTTTAATATTGGATCATGGATATTGAAGAGTGTGGAGTATTTTAGTTGTCTTTGTGTTTTTTGAGTCATCTTTCATTTTTTACATTGCTGATAAGTTTATATTCAATTGATTTGCACTTTTTTGGTTTTTTTATAATTTTTGAGTTGTCCTTTAACTAGTCATGAATCATATGGTGGTTTTTTGGTTATGGTTATTGGTTGTGGTTTTATTAAAAAAGGGTAAATCATTACACACTTGTATTGAAATCCTTTGTCATTTATTGTAAGCCTTTAGAATCATCGTGATGTCTCTTATGGCTAAGTAATAGATCACTGTCCTTTCAAGCTAATGAGAAAAATTGGGTCATTAAAAATGGTATCATATTGTTTGATAATTTCATTACAAGTGGTATTTAGTTTCATGGTATGGGACTTGAATTCATTATTATATATTAAATGGGTTGGAATCTTAGACAATAGTAGGATTTTCGATACTTTAAATGTAGAGCATAAAAATATGTAGCTATCATTTTTCTGTTGAACTTAAATTTACCATGGAATTGGGTTCATAGGTGTTTTGGAGACAAGTATAGGATACTGTAATCTCATTGTAATGGGTTTATCCAATGAGATGAGAATGACATTAATTAGAGGAATGACTTCCAACTAGGATTCCATATTTCATTTTGAAAAAATGAGATATAATGTGATTCATTGTTTTTATTTTTGAAAATGTAAAAAAATGTATTCAAATTATTGATTTTGAAAAGGGAATAGCTGGTAAATTTCAAAAAAGGGTTGATTTTCAAAGAAATAATGGATTTTTAAAAAATGAATAAAATTAGAAAAGGTTGATTTTGGAAAATAGTGTTGTGATAAAATTTTAAATGCTAATATTTCAGTTTCTAAAGAGTGACACATACAGATTTAGTTGTTCTTATTGAAAATGGAACTTGGTAGGCGTCCAAGAAGCCAAATAAATGAAGCTGCAGAGAATGTGGTGTTGACTGAGACACAGGTGAACCAACAGCTGGTTAAAAGTATCATCCAAGAGTTTGAAGCTTTAGAAAAAGTGAACTATAGGGATTAGACAAGATAGATGGACCTTTCCATCCAGCAAGAAAAGAATAATCCATCCATTTTCTAGGGTGATTCTAAACATGAAAAGGTGGAGGTGTGGCTGAATAAAATGAATCGTATCTTCAATTTAATCAACAAATTATCAGAGTTGATAGTCAAACTTGCAATGTATATTCTTGAGGATCTTGCACTATAGTTTTGGGACCTAGTGGTCTAGGATAAACTAGTACAAGGCCTTAGTTGTGAGGATATTGATGAATTGTTCAACAAAAAATTATATTCTTGTACGTTTAGGACCCAGAGATCAATATACTTCTTCACCCAGAAGTAGGAAAATCTCTATGTCATAGAATATGTAGCTATATTCATAAATTTAGTGGGATTTCCTCCAAAATTTCAATGAGTGTTACCTTGAAGGTATGTGTCTTCAAATAGGTATTAAGGTGGGAGATTTGCTCAAATATTGTGTTACTCTGTATCAGAAATTATACAAAGATGGTGAATAGAGTGATAATTAATGAAAGGGTCCTCTCAAGAGTTACAAGAGGAGGAAGTATGATGATACCTATGGGAAATTGTGCAATATAAAATGATTGGGGTAATCGAAAGAGGGGAACCTATTTACAAGGTGGGAGAAGAAATCAAAATCCTATAGCTGGATCAGTGAACCTTTCTCCATTACCCAATAGAAAAGCGAGATGTTTCTAATGTGGTTCGCTTGGCCACATAAAGTGAGAGTGAACGATAAAACCAATATCATATCATAAATATAAGAAGATGGGGAATATTAAGCTCTATTTTCTTAGATCTCATATATCATGTGCTTGACACACTCCTTAGGTGTCATAAACATCATATTCTTCGACAAGGTGAAGGAAGAAAAATTGAACTCAGTAGCAGAGCAGAGATAGGCATGGTGATTCTAGGAATAACATGAATCCTCATCAATGGAAATCACAATATGGAAATAAGGATTATAGTGTGGAAATGAAGCATTCATATGGAGCTAAGTAGATGATTTTAGATGATCATGTTGGACCATCTATGGTAAGAGGAACGATTCTATTAAATTATAACATTATTCAAGTGTTGTTTGATAATGGTGAATCTCATTCCTTCATTTCTTTACATGCTATTTATTTTCTATGTTTAAAACTTGAAATGACACCCTCTATGATAAAACTTTATATCCTTTTATTAAAACTTAATGTTGATCCTTTGTTTGTAGAGCATGTTCTATAACTATTAATTGAACTCAGCAAGAATAGGATTTATCTATGTTGGATATGGAATGACCCACCTATATTTTTTCCTATATATCCATGTATTATTACATGGTAATATAGTATTTGTTATATTAGGTGACCTTCATATACTCCATTATATCTTTTAAAAAAGGATGGTTTGTTGATGCTTTTAACGATGTCAGTTTTTAACAAAGTTATTTTGAGAATTCAAACCCATAGTTTTCATACAGATTTAAAATTCTAAGGCTCTAATTTTGTTAAATGGGTGAGAATTTTACATCCCTATATTTAATAAAATTAATATTTTTTATATCATACCAGATAAGAAACATTGAGCTTAATCAAATAAATAATTATTATTAATTAAATGTGACCATTATATCATAGCCGTTAAATTTGATGGGATGAAAATTATTAAATACCTTAAGAAATATTTAATGTTACTACTTATTTATAATGTTTCAATTTATTATTTTTAAATAAGTATGGTATTTTTTTAAAAGTCATTTCATTCTTCAAAAAATGTTTTTTCTTTGAAAATGATTTTTATTTCTTCTTATTGGTGATTATTATAATTAATATATTTAAATTGTAAACATATTAATTGAAAAAATATATTTGTTTTTTAATTCAGTGTGAAAATATTATCTTTGGATTAATTTTCTATAATTTCTTGAATTTTTTTAAGGAATAGTGACCAATATATATTTTTATTGATAACTCATTATTATTTTGATTTGATTATATAGTAAAATTTTGTTTTGGATTAGTTTTAAATATTAAGTAATTATCTTTTAAATTCATATAATGTAATTGTTTTAAAATTTTATTTTAAACAAGAATTTATTATAAAAGAATTTGTATTTAAAAAGGAAACTTTTTCATAAAAGTTATTTTTCATTGTGTTTTTTCGGGTTAATTTGAAATTTGATTCTACAGCTAATATTTTTGGAATTTTGAGAAAAGGATTCCATATTTAAAATAATTGGGATAAAATTAAATAAATATTTAGCTTCTATTTTTTGTCAATATTAATAGTAACATTATTAATTCTTGTTACTATAGTAAAGGGTAAATGAGTTATTTTATGTTAAAAATAAAATGGTAATTACCACCAAATAAACCAAACACTTTCCTAAATCTTATTTAATGATTTTATCTTGACGGTAATAATCTGGGTGTCGAAATAATGACTTTTTGGGTCACACGGTTAATATTATAATCTTCATAGTATTTTATTTTGAGAAAAATCAAACATGTCACACTCTTATTTTTAAAATGATTAATATTTTTAATATATTATTATCTAGAATTTATTTATTTAATATAAATATGATTTTAAAATATAATATATCTATCTTCATCATCTTAATTTTTAAAAAAAATTAGTGAACAAATAATTATCTTAAATGCTTAAACAATGATGGTGTTATAATTATTATATTAAAGAAAAAATAAAGTTAATGTTAATAAAAATATGTATGTAATTATAATTTGAGTTAAATATCATAATAAAATAATTTCATAAGTGAACATGATAGATATAATAAAATATTTGGTTTAAATTATATGTATTAACTTTATATTATTAAATTTAAATAAATGAATTGTTCTAGGAATATACATTATAAATATTTTATAATAAATAATATTATATTTAATTATATAAAATGCCTAAAAATATTTTATTAGGCCACGTGATAATTAAATGGTACAAAATATAAATAATTATCTATTTATGTATTTTTTTCATTTTATAGTAACTATATTAACCCTCAAATCATAAAAATGTGTATTGTCTTAGCAGGAGATAAAGAGATTAATTAAGGGTCAAAACAAAAAGATAAGTGTATATATATAGTAAAAACTTATATTATTCAAACTAGATTGAGTTATTTAAAACCATACTCATATTATATTATATATTAATATGTTTGGATCCATTTGGTATTAAATATTATTTTATATTAATTTATTATATTGAGAAGTTTTAACAGCGTCCCACCCCACTCTTATAATAGGGAACCTCTTTTCCCACATATTCTCACATTAAAACATTTTTTATCATTCAATACATTCCCTAATAACTTCATAGTATCCACACCTTCATTTTATAAGTAATATTTTAGGAATAACACCTACATTATTGGCCTTAATGGGTTAAGAATCTGAGATTTTTTAAAGAAAAAGTTATCGTTTTAAATCGAACTTTTCAGTTTTTTTCTTCTTCCACATCCATAAAATAATATTTAAAATTATAAAAAGATAAATACGTTATAATTCAAGTACTTATATTTTATTTTTTATTGAAAATACCTATATACAATTCCACTTCCATAAAATGGGAGAATAAATTATTTTTCGTGACTATGGGGGACAGCTACCTCCTGAACTGATATATTTCATTTTTGGTCACCATCTCTCAAGAATAGTTATAATTAGGGAATTAATTTTTATATATTATATTAATGAAATATTTATAATTTAAAATTATAATATATCATTTATGTTCTTACTTTTTCATGCACATGAAAATGATAATGTCTTATGAGCATACATGTGGACTACCACCTCCGCGAAGCAATCTTATTCATTTTTCATAACCACATCACATCAATGATATATATAATTATATGTAAATAATTATTATTATATATGTAATATTATTATCATTATTTAAGGATAAGATAATATTTACCTTCTCTCTATAATAATCATCGAAAAATGGAAAAGTTACTCACAAGTACATACAGCCTACTGTCTCCGTTATTGTAATGTAGTTCATTTTTCATAACCATATTAAAGCGATAGGTTTAAATGTAGAATTGATTTCTATAAATTTTATTATTTAATGATTATTATTCGGTATGTGAATTTAAAATTTGACCATATTCAATATTCCAAATTTATTTTGGTCTTAATTATCGAATATCATCAAACATCTAACATGAAATAAATTTATAAATTAATTTTATATAGCATGTAAATAAGTAATATAATAAAAATAATTAACATTAAAAAGGTTCTTAAGGAAGAATAAATTTAACATAATTTCACTATCCAGGAAGATAAAGGACATATGAGAGGAATCATACTTGAGGTATTGGAATTTTTTTAACTCCTCTTTAAAAAGTTATCCTTTCATCTCTTTTGAACATTGTCAAAATGAATTTTCTTTTAACATATAGGTAATAACCATAAATTCCCACCACTATGAATCCTGCAATCTTTTAGTTTTACATTTTTACATTTTAAAGGTTCTTTTCAAGGAAAATGGTTTCTTTATTATTTTTACCATTTTAGATGTTAAACATTTTTTATAAAAAAAATTATATTTCAAAGTGTTTTTCATATTGGTTTAAAAGTTTTTTGAAGTTTTTTATTCGTGATATGTTACTTCAAAATTATATACTAAGGGTTAATCCCCATTATAGCTCTTAGTTTATCCCGATACATCTTATAGAAATTTTGATCTCCATTATAGATCCCTAGTGCATTGGGTGTTGATTTGAAGTTGACCGTGATGGTTATATGAAGATTAACTATGATTGTTAATAAATGAGTAACTATGATGTTTATTCTAATGTTATATTCAGAAGTTATTTTTGAAGGTATTTCAGGAGTAGATATGGTTGATAGTCCAAATTTTACTATTATGGTTAATATTATTTTAACTGTGATAGTTAATTCATTTAGAACCATGATTTTTTTCCCATTTTTAATATAGAAAAATAAAACTTCGTGAAATAGTTTTTTTATGATTTTCATGTTTTTAAAGAAGCCTTTATGATATTTTTTTCCTAAATTATTTATAATGTAATATTTTTGTGAAATTTGTTGAGAAGGGAAGTTGATTTATTGGGTACAAAAAAGGGTATATTTTTAACTGCATTTTTATTTTTAGAGAGGGTATTTTTTATATGTACTGATAGATATGTCCCGTACTCAGTTTTTTGTGTTTATCCAGCATTTTAAATGTTTTTCACAAGGTATAAAGAATAGTATTGAAAATTATGAGTTCAAGATGAATATGTTGAATATTTTTAATGAAAATAAATCATGTTTAATTTAATTTCTTTTTTGTGGATAAATTATTTTGGAGTATATGTTTTAACATGTATTATATGGGTTTATTAGTTATAGTTTTTCTTGATTCTCTAAAAGTATAAAATTAAAATATCCTAAGGATGGTAATAAATTTAATTATAGTTAAAATATACTAAAATATATTATTGTTAATTCTATTTCTATAAAAAATCTCATCTAAATCACTTAATCCATTCATGATAAGTAGTGATGGAAAACAAATTACGTCGGTTCAAAAGAAGCTGGTCCTCCACACACAAGATTAGTAGTTTTGTTTTACAGTTGAGTTTTGTGGGTTATGGTTTTAGGGAATTAACCTAACATAAAAAAATTCTAAGCATATGGAACATATTGAGTTTATGATATCATTATGGTTTAATAATATTTGGAGGAGGTGGGGGAAGAAATAATATATAATTCTCAGTTAAGGATGCTACCTCTTTTTCAGGAAAAATCTTTTGGATTCCACAAAAATTCTACCTAGGATGTATTTATGACCCAAAAAAATTCCTTTAGTATTGGGGTGAATAATAGAACTTATTTGTGAATATAATTGATGAAAAAAAATTTTTTTGAAGTCTGTAAAGGAGAGGTGAGGGGTGTCCATTTATAAGTAACATAGATGACACACTAAGAATGTTTTAAAACAAATATTTCCTCCTATATATTCCTCATTTCACAAGGTTAAAAAATGGATCATTTATTATACTTATAAGATATAAGGACTAAATAATACAATCAAATAGTAATTATAATTGTTTTTTGTAATTTTTAACCATTATCTTTTACGTTTAACCCTTGGTAAACCAATTTTTACCTTATTATCAGTAAATAATTATGTTGTTTTCACTATTAATTATGGTAAATAATTAAGTTAACCTTATTAGAAAATATATATTATTATGATTCAAAATATTAAAACCATTTTTCCAAAAATATACTCAGAATAGTTTTATAATTAAATTTAAAATTAAACATGTAGTCATGTTCAAGAAAATGGTTCTCCAAAAGAAAAAATATAAAAAGATTAAAAAGTTTTTTAATCAAGATTAAATATGATATTTATTCCTATGAATTAATTTTTATTAATTCACATATACTTTTACTAATGTTAATTTTAAAACCATATTTAGAAAATTGTGCTTATAAATGCTATAAATGAAAAAGGTAGTTTTAAATAAAAAATTTGTCTTTTTTACTATTAATCTATATATGAAACTTTTAACAAAAATACCAGAAATTAACCCCAAAATAATTTTGATATGATGATTTCTAAAATGATAGAAAAATTTTAAAATATTTTTTCTAAAATTGGTAATAATTTATATTATTTTATAAAATTGTAAAACATATAATTTTTGTCATTTATTTATTCCTATTCACATTCTCCAATTTAGCGGCTAGTTTATTGTGGCTCATTATTAATTAGGGTTTCTTATTCCCATAGCTACCAAAAAGATTTACATTATATAAAAATAAATATATCATCAATTCATGTGGTGTTAAATTTTATTATAATATTTTTTTACATGTCATATATTCTACTGAACATGATACCCCTCTTATAAAATATTAGGGAGTTACATTCTTCCTCTATTAAATAAATTCTGTCTTGAAAATTTAATCTTCATCTAGGAAATCAAGGGTCAGAAAATTTCCTTATGGAAAAAATTACATCATAAAAAGTGTTAATAAATCATTCTACTAAAAATGAAATGAGAAATATGAAATTCATAACATAACTATGTTTCCACATAGGCAGACAATGGCGACAAGTGAATATATACACATGGAATAAAGTTGTAAATAATTATAGAGAGTGAAAAAAATCATTTATCACAATAAAGTGAATGATCAATGGGATGTTATGTACCTAAACCTGTAAATCTATTATGATTTAAAGGAATAATTTATTCATCATATATAAAGGTAACGTGATAAAATTGTGTTCCAATATCATATACCAAAAGTTAAGGAGTAATTTTACTATCTAATAATATAATGAAATATTATTACATGATATATTTCTATTCCATAATCACAAATTAAACATTTGGTTATGATTTGATCAATTTACAGTTAACCTCTTACTCTAATAGATGAATATCCCGAAATAAAATTTTTATTCCCAAAGTAATACAATTAATTTTTAATGAATCATATGATCTATAAAATAATAAAAATATATTATTAATATATTTATTAAAAAAATTATTAACGAGAGGTATGATAATTCCAAAAATTAATATATTAATCTCTAAAATTTTATAATGAATCCAATGGTTTAGCATGGATCATTAATTAAATAAATGACCCTATACCCCAAATAACCAAAATAAACTCAACATGAATGAAGGTTTTAACCTTCCTGGTTATATCATACCCTTATAACTATCCTCTAAAAAACATAATATCATTATTCCCAAATAACCTGTTATATTAAACCAAAAGGTTATCGATACGTCAACCCAATAAAAACATTCAAAAAATATCATTATTGACCACAAAATCAAATGAATTGATCCCATAATTTGTTTCCCAAGATAAACATAATATTTTTCATTCAAAAAACCTAACTAAAAAACTATTTTATAATAACTAGTACATCATGTTGGCTAGTTTTAGGTAATTCACCATTATCTCCCCTCAGTTTTAGGTTAATTCCATGTAGCCTTGTCAGATGTGATGGGTTGTCACCTAGATTATTGGTTGCCATTTTACTAAAACTATGGAAAAAAATGGGATGATCATATTAATAATTATCCATTATCATATTATGATATCAATAAAATTATGATAATATTTAAAAATAACATTATTCATCAAATACCATTATTTTAGCCACTAATTGTTTTTGTACAACTTATTCTTTTAAAAAAATCTATTAATTAACTCATCTTTAATCACTTATCAATGATTATATTTTTTTCAATAATGTATGCTTACAAATGAGAATCACCTTATCATTAAATCACATTTCTAGTTCATTAGTACCACTCAACATATTCTTGAAAATATTTATCAAAAAACATCTAAAAACAAATCCTCATTTATACATTTCATGTTTCACTGAATTCATAAATTTTATTAAATATACTTTTCAATCATTACTCATCATTATTAAACCATTAACAAGGCTTCATCACCTTATTTTGTAATTCCTCCACACTATAATATGTAATTTTTATTCTCTTAATATCCAATAGAAAAACCATTACTCATATAACCTTGGTGATCATGTTCTTGAGATTTTCCCATAGGACATTGATTTTCATAATTCCCGTTATTTAGAAATTTAAAACATTCAAATTTTGATGATTAATTTGGGAATGAATTATTTTCATTAATTGAATAAACTTAAAATTTTATTTTTACACTTTAATTAATTACTACTTTCATATCTTTTCCACACGCAAAACATCTTCGTGTTCCTTTAATACATTTATTTGGACGTTTCTTCAAACATCCCAAACATATTAGAAACTGAACCTTATTTCCTCCAGGCCCTCCACCACTTTAAATCCCAATAAACTCTATTATTCATTTCATTAGTTAGTTTGAGAGTTAGTTAAGGTGAAAGTTTTTAATCCTATTCCACGATATATATTTTCTAATAATCACAATATCCATTACTATATCCATCATCCCAGTTCATTTCTCATCAAAACACTATTTATAGAATTCAATTATAACCAATTTTCTTCTTTTTCCCACCATTTAACAAAACCACAATGATTATAATAAGAAAAAATAATCATAGAGTGAACCCACATAATCCAAAAAAATCATCTCTTAGATGCATAAATCATGACACAATATTTTTATCCAAGGTCATTGATGGTTATAATCTATTCAAATAACTCATAATGGTTCATGAAGTGTTTTTGAATTTCCAAATCATATCCCCCGAGCATGGAAGAAATAAGGTTTTTACCGATAGTCATTAATTCTTGAGTGAATCTTAACATTCCTTTTTCAGAATTCTTATAGATAGGTATTTCTGTGCTAGAACCATGTCCCCATTTAGTGTCTAGAGAGGGATTCCATTTCATGGAAACCAATCACCCTAAACATCACCAAAATTCCATGATATTTTTATATACATATCTACCATTATACTTATCCTTATACATATCATTATACTTCTCCTTAGACTTGTCCTTACAGTTCTCACTATGATTTTATCATCCTAGTTTCCAAATGTTAACTAAACCATTTATCTAATTCCATATATAGTGGCCCAAGGATTTTTAAAAATTATTAGATGGTTCTAAAACAGATATATAAATTTATAAAAAACATGGATAATGAAATCATAGTGCATTTGGATGACTAGATTATAAATAAACTGAAAGAAATTACAACATGGAGTCCATTTTTTATTCTCTTCAGTGAGATCCTAAAATCCAATTGTGCTCATAATATTATATAGGATAACCTGGTGAATACATAAAGAAATGGGTGATCCAAAAATACCACTAAGGGAGTAAACATAAAAAGAAACATAACATGCGATTCAAAATTATGTTATTAAATCATAAAGAGAAGGATTTTTATTAATATCATAGAATCATAATATAAAAAACATGGTATCATAAGATCATTATATCATAGGAAATATTGGAAAAACCTAATAAATTGAAAAAACAAAAGTCAAGGATTATTCCTAGATGACATCACATGGTGTAAAGAGTCCCACAATGGATTAGGATTACTCCCAAGTCCAATACATGACATCTCAAGAGAATAAATCATTTCCAAATTAGTAGGAGTGATTTTGGGGCACACCAATCATAAAATTTTAATGATATATGTATTCCACATAATTAAAATAAATCATAATTCATAACATAATAATTACCTATGGAAATAAAATGGGTTATAGAATCATAATTCATATCGCATTCAAAGTAAATTTCATAATGAAGTCATTTTATAAATAATCATAAGGAATGTATCACACGGTGAAAGGAATGAGGGATTACTAGGAATATATGTGAGAATGATATATAAATAATTGATAATAAATATATAACATCAAAGGTTGTTTTTTTTATGAAAATACTTATAAAAATATTATAAAAAAATGATGAAAATAAACTTTTAAAATTGAGTAACATCAAATGATGTCATCACATATGACCAATTAATTTTGAAATATCATGTGGAATGTTTTGTGGGGAAAATGACACTTCGATTTCTAATAACCATATTTAAAATATAAAAATATCTCAAAAAATAAGGATTTTTTAATATAACTTTTTAAACCAAAATAATAAATCAATAAAATATTGATTTTTTAAAGTGGTGAAAGTGTTTCTTCTTGCTAAATAAGTTAAAAAATATTCATTTAACATTTTTGAATGAAAAGTAAGAAAATTAACATGTTAAGAAACTAGAGGAATATTCCTTTTTAAAAAAATTAAAAAACAATTTAAGGGTAAAATTTACTTTAAACATTTGTGTAAAAAAATCCATACATTTTTAGAAAATATGGATTTTGAAGTCAAATGATTTTTGATAGTAGAGAGAATGGAGTCGATATTTTTTAAAAACAATTCTAAATTTTTTTTAGTATTAAAGTGTAGAAAATGTAACTATTAATTGAAAAACTCCTGAATAACCAGAGGATAATAAAATTAATGTGTTTTACTATACAATGACCAAATAATTTCATTCAATGGAAAATTATGAATAATACTCCTAGTAAATATGAGATTGAAATAGAATCCCTTAAATATTTGATAAATTTTTAATCATAACTTCTAATGAATGATGTTTGTGAATTATAACATAAAATATAATTATGTATGAAATATTCATTATATATTATGTATAGTGGTAATTTAGATACGATTCAAAATAAATTATGTGTATTCAATAAAACGTTTCTCAAAGAAAGAGATTTTGAGATTATACACGTACAATGATCCTATCATTGATGTTATAGTTAATTTAAGGAATCGTTATGTGTAACAAATTTAGGTCCAAAAAAATAAATGAGTACGTAAAATATAAAAAAAATGAAAATTCATTTCATACATAATATTCCCTTGATATAATCACCAATTTGATTTTTAACCCAATGAATGAAAAATGAGCTAAGAAGCCCCTTATGTCATGATTCTCTTTAGTTGGGCACTCCTCAACCTCCTTTTTTGTAATTCTTTACATTTTATTATCTTATAAAATAACCATATTCCTATTTATAATATAATTTATGATCCTTTTGTAACATCTTGTTTCCCATTCATTAATAATATTTCATTATCACTATTGTTTTGTGTGTTAATTTCCTTGCTTGTTTTATAATGAATGTTCTACATCACAATCATATGATATAGTTACATTATAAAAAATAATTTTCTTAATATTATAAATATGTTTATTTCATTAGAAACATATTTACAATTATTTTTTATTTTTGAACATAGATAATGAATCACATCGCTTTGTGGATACAGTAGGTCGTATGTACACACGAGTAAAGTTAACATTTATTTAACAGATGAAACGGTAATGAAGTGATTTTTATATCAATTTTCCATAATAAATATCATGTCATATATATCAAAAATATTAATTAAATTAAATTTTTATTACCTTTCACGTAAATTGATCATGAAAAATGAATCACATATCTTCGAATGATGGTAGTCCACTATAAACACGAGCGAAGTTATCGTATTCTCTAAGAGATGTAAAGTAAGAAGTTCTATATTATAAAACAATTCAATAAGTATAAGTATATAAAAAATATCATACTCAAACATTATATAAATCATTATATCCATTTTTAGGAATTGGTGGTGGAATATAAATTATGTCAGTTTGCGAGGTGGTACTTCTCAGTACAAACAATCAATGGTTTTGTTTCCCATTTGAGATTGGAGGTGATAGTTGTGAGTCATTAAATTAACATAAAAAATATAAATATATGTTATATAACTATTTTATTATATCCTCATGGTATAATAATACTTTTAGGTGATGAAGGAAGAAATTAATTTAAATGC
Organism: Viscum album; assembly: GCA_963277665.1. NCBI lineage: Eukaryota > Viridiplantae > Streptophyta > Magnoliopsida > Santalales > Viscaceae > Viscum > Viscum album. The sequence continues at coordinate 376,593,455 of OY728127.1, read as the reverse complement.
TCGATTAAGGATGTTACCTCATATTCAGATAATTTATTCTGGTTTACACCAAAATCCTTTTTAGGATGGATTTATAAACAATAAAAGGATTATAGGATTATGTTTTGGAAGTATGGAAGTGAATTTATAATTTATTAGATGAAAAAAAATTGTTTTTTATGTGTGGAAATGAGAGAAGAGTGGTTGGCCTTTTATACGTGGTGGAGAGGACACACTTTGAATTTTTTTTAAAAAATAATTCCAAAATCATTTTTCACTGAAAAAATGATAAAAATCGACCATTTGAGAAACACAGAAGATATAATCTCCAAATATGACCAAGAAATAAGAACTGGACAAAATTTGGATCATTTTTAATGCAAATATGTTATGTTTAACTCCAGGTAAACCTGTTTTTCCCTTAACAACGGTAAAAAATTTATACTATTTTCACAATTAATAATGGTAAAAAATTAACATTAAATTATTAGATAATATTAATTATTTAAATTTAAATTATTTTTTTCATTTTTTTAATTCAATACACGTAATTTTTATAATCTTATATAACATTAAATTTGTACTCATGTAGAAAAAACTAATTTCCAAAAGATAAACATTCAATTGTTTAAAAAAATTATATCAAAATTTCATAGGAAAATGATTACATTAAAATAATTTATAATATTAAATATATAAATAAAATCATGTATATTTTAATACCACATTAAAATAAAATTGGTCTTGTTAATTATTTAAACGGAAAAGATAGTTTTTAATAAAATATGTATTTTCACTATTCATCGAAATATGAAACTTCTCCGAAAAATCCAAAATATTCACCCAAAGATAATTTTTATTTTGTTATATAAAAATTAATTTATTTTTTTATAAAAAATTTTCTAAAATTTGTAAAAGATAATTTTAAATTATGTTCACAAAGTGCCAATACACCGCTATTTAGAAAAAGATTGGTTTTCGAAAAACATTTATTATTCTTTAAACTGATTCTAATTTAATATTCAATCAATATATATTAATTGAATATATTTTATAATTTTACACAATGTAATTTTAATAATATACTTATTTATATTCATATTCGCTAATTTATCAACAAGGTTAGGAAGGTTCATATAGATTCTGGGTTTTGTGTTCCTTAATCTATCAAAGAGATTGAATTTATTTAAAAAGAAATATATCATAAAGTATCAGGGTTATATATTATTTTATATAATTGGTGTTTAATGTCATATAAACTATCAAACATGATTTTAATCTTTTAGAGTCTTCAGTTATTACAACATTACATTGTAAAAGCACAAAGAATCTTAATTTTAATACCATATATCAGATATCACTACATGTGCATCATAATGAAAATTATAATCATAAATTCATTTGAATTATCTCTAAGTTCAATAATAAGACATAGATAACCCCTCCCTCAATTAAGAATCACATATCATATTTCATCTCTGTAACATTAGAAAAAATTCATGATACTCAATCATTTCACTCAGTACACTAATATCTTGAGGTAAATCTCAAAATGAAATAAGTACTCTCACGGAGCCCATAAATGATTTCTTAAAAAATTAAACACTTATAGGGTAAAATAATTTATCTTATATCCAGAATCATGAGGAAACTCACATGATAAAAATCTCACTTGATGGTTCTCAAATGAATATGTACATATTAGGAATTGTAGGTTGTGTAAACACACCCACATTATGGGACTAATATAAACCAATATTATAAATACTAAACTACCCATAGATACCATCCATACACACATAATTATATCATCCTAGATGATTCATACTGGGTAACCCATACTAATATTTTCTAGTAAAACGTAATTCTTCCTCGGAGGCATATAAGAAGGCACTCTATAGTTTTTTCTTGGCGCTTTAAGTAACTAAACCTATTTCCAATCACCCATAACGGGTTCATAATGAAGGAATCCAAATATGGTATCAACCCTATATGGGTCACTGAAACCCCTTATAAAGAGGGACTATATGGTCATCACAAAGATAATACCTATTTAAGATTAACTTGACATATCATCAGCAGAAATATAATCTGGTTCATCTTAGTAAAATTCTTTGAGAAATTCCTATAATCAAATATCAACTTATTTTTTATTAACACTATAAAATAGGAGAGTCCACTATTATCTGTGATATCAATAACAACAACAAAAATAAATTTCATATGATTCCTAAGTGTTAATAATGGTCCTTATACAAAGTCCTTTTGTAAAAGTAAAAAATTCAGAAACCTCAATTTTCAATATCATATAGAGAAATAAACATTAAATACAAAACTAAACTATAACAATAAAATTCAAAGACAAAAAACCTTTATCGCTGGTGACATGGACATCTAATCCAAATATTTGTTCTCAATAGACCAAGTATAGTTCCATCATAAGCACTGACACATCCCTATTCTCTATCAACTAAATCTAAAAATTGTAAGTCAAATAATAATATTCTTCAATAACGCGTTAAAATTATTTTTCCTGAATCACTCTATAATAACATGAGTGGAGTGATACAACGAATTAGTTGTGCATCCTTACATACTAGATTTATCACTCCAATACTTTTAGAATTATATTTTTTTCAAATAAATTTAATCTTATAGATATTTATCATTACATACAACACCAATTTTATCATGTGTTACATGGAAAACTGATTTTTTCTTATGTTACAAGAAACACTAAATATATATTTCGTTACATGAAATGATCTGTTTAAATGAAACATGACATACTATTAAACAATTCTTATTTAATATGATTGTTATCAAATGGCCATTAGAATAGTAAGTATGACTAATATCAAATAAATTATTAATATATATTGTTTTCAAATATATATAATGTGAATTAGTTAGTGACTACTTAATTTTAAATGAAAATAAATACTACTTGAAAATAATGGAAATGTTTTTATAAAAAACTATTTCTTTTCACAAAATTATATTTTACCTAAATAAATTAAATAAATCACTTTTAGTGAATTATTGTAATGAAATTTAAAAATTGTATATTCAATTAATTTTTTTAATTTTTTATGTGTTTTATATATAACAGATAAAAATAAATCCAATATTACGCATATAATAACATTTTTCTAAAAATAATATTGTCACCTATTTCATAGATATTTTAAAATTATTTTTTCACACTTTTAGAAAATTTATTTCAAAATATTAAATTTATTTCAGAAATAGTTATTTCCAATCGATCTTAGGGTGATTGTTTTGATTATTTTCTTAAAAAAAGTTTTGATGGATAGTGAAAATACTAGAATATATTGAATAACTACAACTTTGTTTAAATAATTTATTTAGGTGAATTTGTTTTAAAATTGTTTTAAAAGTAAAATTATATAAATTATATATTTATTAATCAAATTTATTTCATTGTAATAATTTTATTGTTGAATTATTTTATAAAAACTTTTTAAACATTTGATGGGTTTCCCGTTGGAAAATCATTTTTTCATCATATCATGGGGATTAAATTTTAATTAATATATTTCAAATTTGAGAAGTTTATATATTTAAATGGATCAAATATTTCTAATCATAATAATTTATATTATATTATGTTTTAAACAATTTTATTAGCATAATGAATAGTGAAACCATAAAATTAAATTAATGTGATTAAAGAAAAAATGGGTTTATCAAGGGTTAAACATGAATGAAAAAGGTTAAAATTTATATCAAAATATTGAAAAATAATTTTTTCAGCAATATATAGACCTTACCTCTTATAGTTTTGATGATGGACCATTTTGGAGACTTGTTTCATGTGAAAAACGTGGGTAGAAATTATCCTTTTCAAACATTACTAGTGTGCTGATCACCCCACTTAGAAAAGGTCACCGCCATCCTCTCCTCTTAACACTTCCAAAAACCTATTTCTAATCAAATACCTGAAAAAATCACTTCCTTAATTCCATCATCTCATCCTATAATCCTTATCCTCATCATTGATCCATCCTATGAAGCCTTTTGGTGCAATCCAAAAGATGTTGTTTGAATAAGAGGTAACGTCTCTAACTGAGTATTTTATTTTATTTCATATTGTAAATATATAAATTATAATTAAAATAAGATAATATTATAATTTTTTTAAATTAATTATAATAATTTGTATTTTTTATATATAGGATATTTAGGATATTTTTTCTCCAATAATTATATCACGTTTTTCTTCTTACCTTCCATTCCATGGGAATAGGATCACGTTGTTCGTGTGTACGACAGACTACCACCTCACGAAGTGATGTGATTTATATATGATTTAAATTAAAGGTAATAATTATGGTTTTAATGAAAATATGTGATATATATGAAATAAAAATAAATTTTTTATTTTATTTTATTAGTTAAAAAAATTTCTTTTGGAATATGTAAACATTTTTCATGCATGTGTACGACCCACCATCTCCATGAAAATTGTACTTCATTTTCTATAACAAAATTTAATGGATCTCCCTGAATAAATATATACTGAATATATATATATCAGTGTAAAAAATTATGAGATCAAGGAACCATGGTCAATTTAATAGTACAGAAAATCAAAAATGAAAAGATACATAAAAACAAATCAATTATTCCCCAAAACGTTACTTGGATTTGGAATTATTGACAAACGGGTAATAAAATGTCCTAAATAAATCATCTATTATATGAAATTTATAATTATCATTATTTAATAGATTTATAATAAATATATATTTGTTATATATATGTTTCAAATGTTTAAAAAGGATGTCAAGACATATGGTAAGGGATTTCTCCCTCACATTTATTTTTCTATGAGACACAAGTCATATTCACAATGTGTTTCATTTATGTTGTGTATATAATAAACATGAATGTATTTTATGATTAATATAATTAAAATTATATTTATTTACATATCCATTTTATTACCTCTCTATCATGGGTTTACGGAACAAAAGTTACAGAAGTGGTAAAGGTTTTATGATATAATCTCATTGTTTATCAAAATTGATTATGGTTATTCTTTGGATGATGGAATATTTTGATCCATATTTATTATTTTTTATTTTTTATTTTTTATTTTTTATTTTTTATTTTTTATTTATTATTATTGAGTTTATATCTATTATTTATGTATTATTTGTTTTTTCAATTAATATATATAAGTATATTAAATTCTGTTTATTAACCACATGGCGAGCTTGCTGGAGTGGTAAAGTCTTTGGAAAATATGCAAGAGGTAGGGGTTCAAATCTCACCAAACGCAGAATTTCTTTATATTGCATGGGTATGCATGTGCATGTGCATGTGCATGTGCATGCGCATGTGCATGGGATGTGCATGCATGGATAAATAAAGTAAATAAAATAATATAAAATAAATAAATAAAAAAATAAAAAAATAAAAAAAATAAATACGAAATAAATAAAATAAAAAATAAATAAAATAAATAAATAAAATAAATAAATAAAATAAAATAAATAAATAAATAAAATAAATACGAATTAAAATAAATAGGAAATAAAATAAATAAGAAATAAAATAAATACAAAATAAAATAAATAAAATAAATAAATATGAAAAATAAATAAATAAATACAGAAAATAAATAAATAAATAAATAAATACGAAAAATAAATAAATAAATAAATAAATATGAAAAATAAATAAATAAATAAATAAATAAAATAAATAAATCAATAAATAAAATAAATAAAATAAATAAAATAAATAAATAAAATAAAATAAATATATAAAATAAATAAATATATATATAAAATAAATAAATAAATATATAAAATATATAAAATAAATAAATAAAATAAAATAAATAAATACGAAAAATAAATATATATATATATATATATATATATAAGTAAATATATATATATATATATATACTTAAAAATTAAAAAAAATTAAAAAAATAACAAAAATAAAATAAATAAAATAAATAAAAACCGCCGCGAAACGTTCTACAACGGTTTTGAAAACCGCCGTTAAATGCCTTTTTTCCGTAGTGTAATTATTATTAATGGTGATTAAAGAATAGAATATTTGGATTAAAAACTAAAATTTTATTTCACAAAACACTTTTTAGGGAAAGTGAGAACCCTGAAAGATTACATGCATCACTAAGTTTCCAAATTCATAAGAAATAACCAGTCCATTATAATTTTTTTAAAATGTTTGAATTAATCACCCTATGTAAACTCCATGTGATAGAGGTTACCATTTTTTTTGGATCATATTTTATGAGATCCTCAAAGTGATATCCATATTGTCCTAGTTCTAAATATACTCTTCCAGATTTAGTTTTCCCTTATTGATTCAACGTGTCAATATCTGATTCAGTTTGTTGGTCCAATAGGTTTTCTATTTATTAAGACCATCTTGAATCGATCTTTTATTTGTTCTATCAGTATACACATTTTAAATATTGATATTGAAATATTACTCCAACATATATTCCTTAGAATGTAGGAGAAGATTCAGGTCAACATCCTCTTTCCCTACATCCTTCTAGCCCCTATCAAATGCCTCTGGTTCCAACAACTAGTTACAATATTCTAATCTTCCAACTTGAGTATCCTCATCATTATCACTAGATAACTTAACCTCATCACTAAGAGATGTTATTTTCACCGCTATAAATACACATTCATGAATGTAACATGTTTCTCACTATGGTTTTATTCTTTTAGAAAAATATAGGGAAATAGGGGGAACCATGTAAATGATGAGTGAAATAGATGATGAATTGATGAACATCCAGATTATGAATAATAACTAGAATCATGTTGATCACCCAGATTCACCTCAAAGGGAACAACTTATATTTGAGTCCTTCATGTATCAACATCCACCTTATTTTGGCAGATCTATTGATCTATTAATTATAAAATAATGTATTTACTATATAGAAATGTTATTTTATATAATACATTGTTTAGAGCTATATAATTTCACCCTGGATGTCTACTGCTTAGAAGGATATGGTGATCAATGGTTAAAACTGATTAAGAACATAAATGAAAGTGTGGAGATTAATGAAATGGAATTAGAAGAGTTCAGGAGAATAGTTTTTAATAAATATTTTCCTCTATGATGTGAAAAAAATAAGGAGCTCTTAGAGATGATGTTAAAGGAAAATGAATTAGAAACAAGATATGGAATGATCTTTATAAGATATGATCGATACACCTTCTTCTTTGTTATGGACCATAAGGAAAAGGTTGATAGGTTATTTAGTAGATGAATAACAATCTGCAGAAGAATCTATCAAGTTGAGACAATGATGGCTATGAGGAGATAGTGAGTAGTGTTATCAAGGTTGAAATGGAGTTTGGAGATATGTAGTGGTATCACAAGATTAATGAAAAGAATATATCAATGGAGCCAAACACAGTGAAGATTTTTCTTCATGGAAGAGATGGGATAAAATTTCAACTACCTACATGAAAAAAATACGAGAATAATTTTTTTGGTTATTATTTTAAGGAACTGGGATGTGATACAAGTTGTCATGAGATTACAACATATATTGGAACTTTCATGTTAATGAGAAGCCTCAAAATCTCAATGAAAATGAAAAAGTGAGGATGGTGAAAGCACAGCCTTAAGTTCAATGCATTTGGTATATATAGATTTGGAATAAAGAAAATAAATACATAAATAACTATATAATAGAGGGTAACCACCATCAACCTCAAAAGTCTAATGGAGTTGGTTTATTCATTTATAATCATGATTCCTGATGTGTAGGCTCCAAATGATGTGGTGGAAGGTACACTCATGTACCAAAACCAAGTCTGGATTTTTCTAAGTGGCAAGAATCCATGAATTCTAAAATGGATTCCATGTACCAAAACCAAGTCTGGATTTTTCTAGATCCTCCAGTTGATATAAATCCCGTGGTTTGCAAATGGGTATTCTAGAAGAAACTCTACATGGAAGGACAAGTCAGTACCTATAAGGCACGACTGGTTGCAAAAGGGTTTAAACAACGTCATGACATTGACTATGACAAAACCTTTTCACAAGATGGAATACTGAAATCCATCAAAATTCTATTTCCATTGCCACTTACCATGAGTATGAGATTTGGAAAATGGATGCCAAAACAACCTTCCTTAATGGGAACCTTTAGGAAGATGTCTATATGACACAACCTGAAGGATTTATGACTCCAAAGGATGCCAATAAGATATGCAAGTTGTATAAATCAATTTATGGATTAAAGAAAGCATCTGGTCATGGAACATTCGTTTTGATGAAGCCATATTGAAATTTGGTTTTATCAAGAATGAATGTGAGCCTCATGTCTACAAATGGTTTAGTAGGAGTGCAATCATTTTCATAATAGTATATGTTGATGACATATTACTTATTGGAAACAAGATACCAGTCTTATAGTCTATTAAGGCAAGGTTGAATCAATGCTTATCCATGAAGGACTTGGGCAAGACAACATATATTCTTGGGATCAAGATCCATTGTGATAGATCCAAGATATTTCTATGCCTAAGTCAAAGTACATACATTGATAAGATACTGAAGAGATTCTTTATGAAATAATCCAAGAGGGGATTGTTGCCAGCATCACATGGAATTCATCTTTCTAAGAAAATGTGTCCTCAGACACATGAGGAAAGAAAGATAATGTCAAGGAATCCATATTCATCAGTGATTGGGATAGTTATGTATGGAATGCTATATACTTGGCTAGATGTCTCCTATGCATTAAGTGTGGTATGCAGATATCAAGCTGACCCAGGTGACCTCAATTGGATGGTGGTCAAGACTATCCTAAAATATCTGAGGTGTACTAAGGATTTGTTTCTAGTTTATAGAGGAGATTAGGAACTAGTCATGAGTGGATATGAAGATGCTAGTTTCCAGACTGATCAAGATGACATGAAGATGCAAATGAGATACATCTTCACTTTGAATGGAGGTGCAGTGAGCTAGAAGAGCTCAAACGAGAGTTTCATTGTAGATTCTACAATAGATTCTGAGTATTTCGTAGCTTCTGAGGTAGATAAAGAAGCAGTTTGGTTGCAAAGCATCATCTAGGAGATATATGTGATACTGAGTAGTAAAGATCCCATCACACTGTACTGTAATAATACTTCATCAGTGGCTCTCGCAAAAGATCCAAGGTCACATCAGCAGATGAAGCACATACATCATAAGTATCATCTCTTGAGGGATTTTTCTCAGACAGGTGAATTTTAAGTGAGCATTTTTTCCCTCGAAGACAACGTGGAAGACCCCTTGAATAAAGCTTTGACTCAGCAGAAACATGATCACCAAGTGAGGTTTAGCGGACTGAAAGTTGTAGGCAGTTCACTCTAGTCCAAGTGAGAGTTTGTAAGAGTTGGTGTCCTAGAACCAACTGGTTTTAATTTTATTACATGGATATTTAATGTATTTAAATATTAAACATCGTATTATATATTGTTCATTGTTCTACATGACTATGATGTAATAATGTCCTTGTGTATTTGTTATATTGATAAGGTCATGGCAGTTCCCCACTATGATGAGAACCTAGAAATGATATAACAATATTCTTAAATATAGTTCTACGGTTGGATGACATACTATGATGGGACAAAAACATGTAGATCTTCATGTGAAAGTACTCATAAGCAGATGATACTTCCTCTCATGAAGTTCTCACTTGGGTAATCTCTAAGACAAAAGATTATGAGAACAAACCCGCCAGTAGAAATTCAGCATGTTTTGGTGTCATCGGATTTTTCTATCTGTGAGTGTGCGTAATGATCCTTAGACTTTAATATTATCATTCATACGTGTCACGACTTGCACACTTTGATTTACTGACGAAAAATATCATGCAAAAATTTGGCGGGATATAGGGTACGTTGGGGGTGTCACGAGTGGAATGTTATTCATGGATAAGTCGAGGAATGATTTGTCCCTTCCATTTATGGAAGTTGATATCTCCGCCCTTTGATTGAAATAGAAGCTTCACATGAAATTTCTTGTCCATGGTGTAACGACAAGTTTATTTCAAGTAGTCAAAGAACAATGTATTAAGCACATAGGTTGATGACACTATCACGAAACCTTTTTGATGAGATATTGAGACATAGGGATTATATTACACAGTGAGCGTTTGTATGTGGATGTCGTTTTGGTGACTTTAAGTTCTTTCTCTTAGGTTCCTTGACACATTTCTAGATAGTACTCTTGAACTTTAGGAAAACCCACCTAATTTCAATGATAAAGAATCATAGAGGGTCAAACACTAAGTGTTTATGGTGGTCTCGGTTAAATTTTATTTGAATATAATTAATAAATATTATTCTCAAGACAATGAAATAATTTTCTTCAAGTTAAAATGATTGCATAAATTAAATAAATATTTATTCATGGGATTGTTGGTAAAATATATTTATTTATTTTATTGAACATTTAATAAATATTTATTTACTTGTTTGTAAATAAAATATTTATTTAAGAGAATAAATTATTTATTTATTTATTTGGGTTTTCGATAAATGGAAGGGGAGTTCAAGTGGAACAAGGCCGGTACAATAGTAAAATAATTATTTTCAAGATGATAAATAATTATTTAACTTGTTGGCACAAATTAAAATTACGCTGCTATTATTTTGTGACATAGAATTTTATTTATAATTCCGTTTTACGCAAGTTGGTGCACCATAAATAATGACGCGGTATTATTTTTAATAGAACAGGTTTTTTCTAAGGTTATTAATGTATTTAATTGATGTTACACAATTAAATATTATAATCGAATCCCCATGTCAATAAATAGACACGTACGCCTATTGTTCCATGTACCGAACTGCATGGCTGGCGATTTAGAATTGTTGAGCTAAACAATTTCTCTCTTGAATCCTCTTCCCACCCCTCTCAAGAATGAGAGATAATCTTAAAGGCCGAATAACAAGCGATCAAGAACAAATAACACAAGACACTCGCTTCGCTGCGCTAGCACCCGGAGAATGAGTTGTGTCGATCAGAGGCCATCAGAGCACGTGTGGATCACCCCAAGAAGGATTATTGTCACGACCCCATCCCCACAAAGTGTACCCCTCCTGGGCTGGCAATGTGAGAAGGGAGATAATAACCCCCTCATTCCTACCTCCAGCAGGCCCCGGGTTGGCGACTAGGACCGAGGGTATAGTAAACACATAGATGGGAGGCATTAACCTCTAAGAGAACACATGTAGAAGAGAGAGATAAGATAGACACCAACCAACTCCAACATAGACAGAAATACAAATGAAATCCAAAGTACCCATATGTAATGTCATGCAAAACTACTACAAATGAAAGGGAAAAAACTGCAAGTACCCAAAATAAAGTAAAAATAGCAGCAACCACAAGCCCGAACAGCTCCTGCAACCCCAAGATAGTAGAAACCAGTTTGATCTCCAACCTTCTCCAAGTGACCTGAAAAATAGTTTATATAGACATAGGGTGTGTATAACTGTATACTCACTAGGATCCTCCCCGAAGCCTCTTGTGCAAAAGTAAAGAAAGCATGCTAAAGTACAGTGAACAACAAGTGAAACTAACTCGTCACCTAAACAGGTATACTAAGTTCCCAACCTCACCATGGATACTCTCAACATGTAACATATACAAGAGTATATAATATAATAAAGAATATCAAGGGTACCCCGCTACTACTTCCCCACTGGTTTTCCACTGTTTCCTAACGTCGCACGACCTAAGAATCTCTCTCTAAAAAGGATTGCCCACATACACTTGGGAAAAGCACCACAACATGAACCTCGTGTAACAAAACCACCACGTCCATGCAAGAAAGTAACCAGGTAGTTTCCAAGAGCCACCACATCTCGCATAATGTGTATCATATGTCGGGTATTATACCTCAAGCCATTACAACCCATACACCGAGTAAGGATCCTCAAGACATCATAGCCTATACACATTACACCTATAATATTCCATAGGATACTATATCCAGAATATATGTCTGTGAATAACTAGAAGCCATTACAACCCTCTACACACATATATGGGGAAAACTAACCACTATGCCTACCAACACAAGTATCTACCATGAGAGGAGATCGTGGTCAAAGGGGGTAGTCAGCCATCAATTATCCCACCAGAATGTTGGGGAAAACACCCCCCCAGGGCTCAGAATCCCCGGGGTGTCAGTTTCCCTTACTGATAGGGTGGAGTAGCATATAGAAACACAAACAGTACAAAATATACTATATCTCACAACCACACTATGGGCATAACCTTGTCTTAGACTCAACATCAGCTAACGTCTCTTGGACTCTGGGATGCCACTTCTAAGACTAGGTATCCTATAAGCACACAACCTATAAAAGAGCTTTATTAGATTACATAATTTCCTTTTTTATCAGGTCCACCTTACGGTAATTGACTCTTTAAACATTAATTAACCATTTACAATTCCACATGATACTTTGTTAGCATCACACCCAATGTCCAATGCCCCATTAAAATTACAACCTCATCATTATGTTCCAGTAAACTCCAACTCCATGGGCTAACACCATTTATTCAATTATTCCTTACAGAATTACTTTCCCACATTCCCAGGAATTATAGAAAAATATTCTATGCTACTAAACACTAGGGGGCTCAACACTGTGAGTAGATGTACTACCCGTAGAGTCTTTTCCGCCTATAGCAAGAGCGTAGACCCAACCTCCCTTGAGGGGATAAACACGGAAAGCACGTGGCATACCCCACGTGTCTTTACCTATTTCAGAAGAAGGGTAAGCAAGACCAGCTGCCTTAGGCTGTGGGGAAATGTAAAATAGGTAATCAACCAAAAAGAACTAGCAAGCATCTAACAATCACATCCATCCAGTTCCATCATCCCTGGTGTCCTCCCCGACACCCACATACATAAACCGATGCATCTCACCACTCTAGGCATCATCTGCTACCACAACCAAAAGGCCTCCATGCCCCCACATATCACAACAGCTATCCAGGATCACATCAAAACATAATCAGTAGGAAAAACAAAAAAATTAACAATTGGGCACTTGGACCATTAATAAAAAATAGGGTAACTTAGGACCCTACAAGGAGTTATCTTCTATCGAACAACCGGTTCTTTAATCCATCTTAGATTAATCGATTATTATTCAAAGGTTCCATATTCGGGAGACCGAAAAAGTAAGCAATCACAAATAATTAAACATGCTTACTGTACCATTTTTATTAACATAAAATTAAAACAAGAAGAACTAGATTCAATTCCATGCCTCTTTATCTTTATCCAAACAATTATCAAATAACTCATGTTTACGTTCTTTACCAATTTCCATTAAGAACGAACAACTATATGAAGCAAGCATTGATATGTTGTAGAGGTTAACTCTGGACTTTTAAAGTTCAAGATATTTAAAACCCCAAGGAGAAATATGTTATATAAATTCATGGTGGTAACCTACTAGGATTTTCCTCACACTCTATATATTCCTCTAGGCATAAGAAAACTTTTTTTATGAAGGACATAGATAAAGCGAATAGTGCCACATCTTATGGTGGTGTACCTTGATGCTCATCATCCTTCCTCAGTTCAGTGATGGTGGTGACTATGTGTCATGCATAGAATTGTTCTATTGGATTATTTTTGGATCCTAAGTCATTTATTATAGATAGAGTATGTATCATCCATGTTTATTTTTGATCATTTTGTACTACATATGATATTTTGAGCACTTTTTTTGTATATGAAGTGATTTCAGATGATACATATGATATGTATGATCTGTTTGGTTGTTTTTATTATTTATAAACAATCTTTTTCATGGGCATAAAATTTATGGATTGGTCATGCTATATTTCCAAGTGGAAATCATGTTGTGGTAATTTGAGTTACAAGGGTGAAATAATTTCTAGTTGAATTATTTTTATACACCAGCACTAGTTTCTAGACAATGTTATTTGGGAAAATTCCTTAGGATATATGAAATTTTGGGTTAGCTAAAAGATCAGGTGAACCTAGGTTGGTTTTTTATAAAATGGTATTAGAACACAAAATTGTTATTGGCAGTGCATGGTAGTAAGGAGATAGGAGTATCGAGGCTCGATTGGAGTGTACATGAGAGTGAATTTCTATATATTCTTCATTTTGAACCTTGAATTACCATGGGTGTTCAGAAATTATTTCTTTATTTTAGATTTTTTCTTGGGTATTTGGATTTGATTTGATGTAATTTATTATTGATATTTGTTCATATGGGTTGGAATTTATGATTTATACATTCCATTGGGATTCATTTATCTATTTATCATGTTTTATTTTTCTTGTTTTATAGATCATGCCACTCAAAAGGTCCTCATATAACCATAAGGATGGGGATATAGAGTATACTCCACCAGTTGAGCCCATGGTAGACCCCACAATTTTCGACTTAGTAATCTAGACTATTCAAAATTTAGGGCATGAGGGTGGATGAGATCAGACCCGGATAATGAATCATAGTCAAGAATTTACTCGGTATAATTCACCTATATTTTGGGGCGATCGAGGACCAAAAGAGACCAAATAAAATATGGATAAAATTTAGTGAATCTTTGGATTTTTCGATCTCCTAAGCTATCAATGTTGAGTTTCACCATGTATATGTTAGAGGGTCCCAATCATTGGTTGTTAGACTCTATTTTGCAGGATAAACTACATGTGGATCTCTCATGGTCTATATTCAAGAATATGTTTAATCAATTATTCTATATTAAGATATTTAAAACGGATAAAGACAAGAAATCCCTATATTTTAAGAACCCTATGTATAAGTCAACATATATGAAAATATTTTAAATTTTTGTGTTGCATAAAATGATTTGTTTCCAAACAATGAAATCCTTATATCGACACTACAAGTGGATGTGGATCTGGAACAGTTACACCTTTGGGTAATATCAATGAGAAGGGTACATTGGGTATTAACTCAATCATCCCCTAGTTCATGATAAATATGTCTTTATCACACCTGGTTTGACACTACATTGGATATGTTTTCTTAATTACATTATTTTTATGAACCATTTTAAAGGATTTATAGAAAATGTATCATTAAAAGAAAACCGACGTTTAGCGGCAGTTTTTTCACGGTGGTTTTTAAAACCGCCGCGAAATGCGTTTCGGGACGGCATTTCGCGGCGGTTTTTAAAACCGCCGCTAAACGGCAAAAAAAAATTATATATTTTTTTATTTTATTTTTATTTTTTTTAAATATATTCGATGATTAGCGGCAGTTTCGGTAAAACTGTCGCGAAATGAAATGAAAAAATAAAAAAACACTAGAAACCCCAAAATCACTAAAACGACCATAACTTTTGATCCGGGCATCCATTGAAGCACGACGACCAGTCAAATTGAAGCTCATGAAGAGATATATAGGCACATATAATCACAACCATGAGACGGTCTAAGGTGTGGAAGATATTAGAGTTATAAGAAAGTTGAAAAAAGTTTTCCAACTTCAAACGTCCATAACTTTCGCTCCGGGTGTCCGTTTGGGCTCTACCACATATCAAATCGAAGCCATCGAAGAGAGATACGCACCAAAAAGACACAAGCAAGCTTCTGTCATGTTTTTTGAAACCAAAAACCTCTCCGAAGGCCACCAAAACCCCATTTCTGTCACCGGTGTCCCATCGAACTTGTCTTTAAACGGACCTAACTTTCGATCCGCGTGTCAGTTCGGCCTCCTCCACCTTCCAGATCATAGCTCGTTCCATGAGCTTCAGTTTGAATGGTCGCAGAGCCCACATGCACTCCTAGATCATATGTTATGGACTTTTTAGTGGGTATCGGGTTTGTTATGTTTTTCAATGCCTTGTTTCTAGCACCCGTTCCCCGTCAGCTTTTTTTTAAATGGTCGTAACTTCCGATCCGCCTGTCCATTTGAACACTTTCACCTTTCAGGTTGAAGATCATTTCAGGATCGTTGATTTGACAGGTCGCGGAACTAAAACGGACTCTCAGATCATAAGTTATTTCTGTTAATGTGAGTCCAATGTTTTTGTCTCTTTATGACCGTTTTGACGGGTTTTAACGGTAGCTCCATTTATTAATGTTTATTTGGGTTTCCATGAATTTTTTTTTAAACGTTGGGGCCGAAGCCTCATTTTATTATTAAAGCAAAGCAAAGACCTCTTTAACTGGGTAGAGGGAGACCCATTACATAGCCCGAAGGCCCAGTGGGAATTTAGCCCATTACATGACCCGTAGGCCCATTTTGTTGGCTCAAAGCCCATTCTGGGAATAGTACTGCTATAGTACCTGCGTTGCTACAGTACTGCACAGTACCCGCCGCTGCTATAGTGCTCTGCTGCCACTATAGTGCCCGCCGCTGCTACAGTATGCTACAGTACTGCTACAGTACCTGCGCCCAATGGGTTTTGAACCCCCATTCTCATTCTTTCTAATGCCTCATTCTTCATATGCTTCTCCATCCTTTTCATGCGTTTTCAGGATTTTTCATCCCTTATCACGTCTTTTAGTACTTTTTCATGTGTTTCCTTTATTATTTATTACTTATTAGTTATAATATACTTTAATATATTTATTTTCTATTATTTGTAACTGGTTATTTATTATTTATTATTTATTCTTTATTCTTTATTCTTTTTATTTTTTAATTATTTATGTTTATTTATTATTTATTACTTATATTTATTAATTAGTTATTATTTATTATTTATTATTTCTTATTTATTATTTATTATTTATATTTATTTATTATTTATTTTTTATTTTTTCTTATTTATTTTTTCTTATTTATTATTTATATTTATTTATAATTTATATTTATTTATTATTTATTATTTATTATTTATTATTTATATTTATTTATTATTTATATTTATTTGTTATTTGTTATTTATATTTATTTATTATTTATTATTTATTATTTAATATTTAATATTTATTATTTATTATTTATTATTTATTATTTACTATTTACTATTTATTATTTATTATTTATTATTTATTATTTATTATTTATTATTTATTATTTATATTTATTTATTATTTATTATTTATTATTTATTTATTATTTTCTATTTATTATTTATATTTATTTATTATTTATTATTTAGTATTTATTATTTATTATTTATTATTTATTATTTATTATTTATTATTTATTATTTATTATTTATTTTTTATTATTTATTATTTATTATTTATATTTATTTATTATTTATTATTTATAATTTATATTTATTTATTATTTATTATTTATTATTTATATTTATTTATTATTTATTATTTATATTAATTTATTATTTATATTTATTTATTATTTATTATTTATTATTTATTATTTATTATTTATATTTATTTATTATTTATTATTTATATTTTTTTATTATTTATATTTATTTATTATTTATTATTTATATTTATTTATTATTTATATTTATTTATTATTTATTATTTATATTTATTTATTATTTATTATTTATTTATTATTTATTATTAATTATTATATTTATTTATTATTTATTATTATATTTATTTATTATTTATTATTTATATTTATTTATTATATATTATTTATTATTTATATTTATTTATTATTTGTTATTTATATTTATTTATTATTTATTATTTGTATTTATTTATTATTTATTATTTATTATTTATATTTATTTATTATTTATTATTTATTATTTATATTTGTTTATTATTTATTATTTATTATTTATATTTATTTATTATTTATTATTTTCTATTTATTATTTGTTCTCATCCCAGATATCATTCTCACAGAAGGCTATTTTTAACAAACCCAAACATGGAGAACCTCTCCCTACATTGATTACCCCACACCTATTGTGATGTACAATGAACATCCTAGTTTCTATTGGTGGGAAAATAAAAAACCAATTGATCCATAATATTTTAACTCTTATGCTCCATAAAACATTTCATCCTATAATGATTTACAATCTCAAAAATTCAAATATTAACATATTCCTATGTAATTCCAATAACTTAATTATCCTCATGGAATGGACCATCTATCTCAACCCCTTTTCCAAATTGATCCACAAACATTGCATGAGGATTTTTTTTCAAAAAAATGGGGAGAATGGCTTATAAGGATTCATCCTTGAGATTAGAACTACAAAGCTTTGAAATAGTTATGAAACCCATTCGCAGTCAGGTTGTCAATTCCTCATCATTCATAGAATAATCTTGTTACACAAAAACTACTCATGAAAATGATAGATAAGTGTACTTTGAATTTAAGAGACTAGAATAACATTGGTTAATTGTGGATAAATTTTTAAATCATGAGGAATCTGATTTTTTTTTATTATTCACAGGAGGTAAAATTTGACATGATAGATTGAGTGTCCTGAATATTTCTCCATTGATTATTTTTTAGAACAAAAATTCACTGAACCATAGGGAGAAATAAAAAAACATTAATTCCTTATCCATTCATGAAACTAATATTTCCAATTCGGTGGTTAAATATTCTATTCAAAATCAACCATGTCTAGTGGGAGGTTTTTAAAATGTAATTGAGTTTGATTCAATATCTCAACCTGTATTGGAATCTATTATCCAACACGAGATCAAATTCAAGGTCCATACATACTCTCTCAATTATTCTTTTATCGGGGATAATAAAAAAAATTCATTATTTTATCATCTCTTAATTATAATGATAATAAAATTCTCTTTGATGTCTTAAGAAAGATTAAATACAATTGGAAGGACCCTTTCCGATATTTATAGGATTATCCCATTCAATGGGACCAATATTTTTCTTGAATCAATTTCAAAAAACTTCTTCCAATCCCAATGGACACTCAATCATTATTAAATTGATTTGTTGAAAAATACAATCTTTATGATTCTGAAATTTGGTGTTGGGTAAGTTGGGGGGTTCATGTCGAGCTAACGACAGTAAACAAAGTTCTCTTTGGGAAGAAATCCAGCTTCTGTGTTGATTATATTTTATTTTATTTTATTCTTTTTTTTTTTGCTTGTATTTTTTCAAAAAAAGGCAAAATAAAATTAAAAAATTAAAAAAAAATCGTTTTTTGTGCAAAAGGTCACACCATAGGTTACGGGGACAACCCCACCACAACCAGCAAAGCCATAAGACTCGAACCTGTGACCGAAGAGAGATATGGGAGTGTTCGTACAGTAGAACTATGGCATATATTGCTTCATTCTTCTATTTTTATTATATGTATACTTATATTTTAAATTTATATATATCTTTTAATATATATATATATATATATATATATATTACTTATTCCTAGTATCAATCTTTTGTGTTCTAAAATAAACAGGTACTTTTTTCATTTTTTTTATGTCTTTTTTTAGTTAAGGGAACCCCTTGGGGTTCCCATTTAGCCTCAAATATTATTTAAGTGTGATATTTAGAAGCATAATAAGCTTCATCTTTTCAATGGAACCAAATTCCATCAAGAGCTTAAACCGAGTCCCCAATAATCCATGAAGATCATGCATGTTGAAAAGAGATCAAAGCAGTAATTGGGAGTAACATGGACTTCAATATCAGACACTAGGTGACCTTATTCCACATTTCTTATTTCAAATTTCTTTTAGAACTCCAATACTCTACCAATACCCCTTTATAAATTTTCATTTCTTTAAAAATTATGAAAAATGTTTTTTTAGGATAGGGATATGAAATTAAAAAATTTCTTTTGGGTGCATAAGACAAAATTTAAAAAAATATTTTGAAATAGAAAAATATGCGTTGAATGAAAAATTCCTTTAACCATGAATATAATAATACAAATTTCATACTTTTATATTGAATATAAAATAATTTTTCATTCCTAGATTTTTTTTAATGCAAGTCTATGTTCAAGATCTGTGATTTTAGAAAGTGCGGTTGTCCAATGTGATTTCTCACTATTTATATTTTCACCCATTTAATAAAAAAACACAAGTCACGTCCTTTTTATTATGGGGTATTTTTTATATTTATTGGGGTCCCATAACAAATGGAATATGTTAGGTGATAATTTTAATTTAATCATTAGTATTCAAAAAATCAATTAGAAAAATATCAAATAAAAAGTCAAAAAAATCAACTATGTTTAGAGAAATGGACTGACCTAATGTGTGGATTTTGGTACTTGGGGATCATGAATCCATTTTTATTTGGCCCATATTTGGCCATTTTATTGGTATTTGTAGTAATTCAAATTTTTTATTGAGAAAAATTGAGATGAGGTCAGAGTATATGGAATTCACTTTGTGCCCAAAGGGCATTGATACTATGAGTCATTGTTAAAGGATTTCCACATGGGTTGAATCGATTCCAATTAATTTCAATTACCAATGAAAAAATGCAGAAAAAACAAAAAAACAAAAAATTAATAATCTTCTTAATATTGAAATGTGATTCCACCTAGAGCTTCAATATTTGATCCCTTGAATAAAAATGAACCCCCATATCTATTGTAACTCACAACACATAATAAAGCTTAATCAAAATTAGATGAAATGTGGTGATGAATTTGAACAAATGAATGTGATTAGACTTGGGATATTCCTCTGGACCTATCTTGTTTTAAATTATTTTTTTGGGTTTCATGATTTTTTTGTATGAGATCTTTTGGTGAGCATTGTGTATTAAAATATTTTTGGAAAAGGGAATTTGAATTTTATATTTTTTAGATACACTTTTTTCGGGACTATAAAATCACAAGATGGGGGTGTGATTAGCCACATAATTAGGTTAATATTCATTTTTAATCTATATAATATTCATGTTCTTCATTATTCATAACCACCTTTTTTAGTGCATTTTATGAAATGATCATTTTTTCACATTATGATTGTAATTATTTCTTAAAATAGCCTATTGCATGGTACATTTTTTAACACCTCCAAAAAAACTAAACAAATACCATTTTACTTTTATATTTAATTTTCAGGTTTATAATTACATTGGTAACAATTCATAATTTTTGAGTACTTGATGATTCATATTGGAAGGCCACCATTTTGGACATCCAACCTAAGAACATCGGGGTGAAGTAAACTGGATATTAGCACAATAACATTTCTATTAATGACAATATTTTGGAAAATTATTTTGATGTTTTGACATAAGATAAAGGAAATTATTATCTTCATTTCATCCAATAGTTTCTAGATCTAATTCCTATGTTTAAATGGAGTTCTATGTAGCCCATGTTGAAGATGAAATTTTGGGCCAGATTGTGTGGGCTAGAAAAATAGTCCACCAATTAAATCATATATCGAAAAAAATAAACTGAATTTTTATAGGCTATTAGGGGAAATCCTTATCTCCATTTTTTTATTCTATGGACCACCAAAATTATTCCATCTAGAAGATCATTTATGCACATCTATTTTGTGGAAACAAGATGGCTACCATTCCAGGTCAAGAATGGAAAAGTCCAAATTCAACAAACATTCCACCCCCAAAGGCCTACCATAATATTGTGGGAAGACATGGAATTTTGTGTTATTGAACCATAACTCTTTAAATTATTATTTAATGAAGTTTTGGTTAAGGAGTTAGTCATCTTTTGTGCTTTGTTTCATTGTAATGTTATGCTTCTACTTTGTGTTTGTAATCGCATTTCTTTCTCATGTAAGATGTTTAATTCCATTTAGTTTCTTATAAACTTTATTCTTCTCCTATTATTTTGTTCTTATTCATATCATGTTAATACTATTTACCTCATGGTATTAATTTATTCACACCAAATCTTGTGAAATTTATCACACAATGGTATATTGATCATTATTTTGTTTTTTTACTTCATCAATTCCACCCTTGTTAGTATAATTCCAACTTTAGTTTAGAACATGTAATAAATGGAGGGATAACTCATTTATGGGTTGATCCAATAGAGTGGAAAGGGGATATATTGGATGTTATTTTTTACTCACTAAATGTATATTAATTTTTTTATTTGAGTTTTTTATTCAATGATTTTATCTCTTCCTTATTGAATTTAGTCACCGTACTTTTAAGTGATAATAAGGTCCTTGACATTGTAGAGATCATGAAAATAATACTACAAGTGTATAGGTGATTAGACTATGTTTTTTAAGGTTTTTTACTAGTAATTTATGAAGTTAGTTTGAATTCATTGAATGAATCCTTTCCAAGTTACCGAAATTGAAATAATTAAAAAAAAATCATCTAATCCATCCCTTCTAATAAACTAGGATCAACCCCTTCTCATAAATTGAAATAACCTATATATTTTTGTGATCTTTTAAACCCACCAAAAATAAACCCATTTTTTCCAATTCATAGCAAAAACCATTCCATATAATGTATTTGTCTATAGGATTCTTCTTAGGTCTCTGAGGATTCGACAACCCAAGCTACACAATAAGAGACCACTTAACCCTAAAACATGGGTAAATTTTGGAGAGACCACATTATTTATACATCCCTTAGATTTTTCCTGATTATGTGTTTTTTCACTAAGATTATTCTTTTTCACAATATGCTTCTTATTTTAGTTAATAACAGTAAAAAAGATGAAATTGATTAAAAATTAATGTGATTGAAAACATGATAATGAGAAACCAAGTAGGATAATTACAATAGTGAAGGATGTTATGATTATTCATAATCATTTATCATGAGATTGAATTACAACTTTCTCCAAAATTGACTCTTGGACACCCTAAAGTAGATAAGGGAACAGTTTTTTGAGGTTTTGAGTGGTGGAGACCATGTAATAATGATGCTTAGGTTTCTTATAGGTCAATATTGTGGGAAGAATTACTCTTGGTAATTACTTAAAGGAATGAGAAAATCTTTTATGTGCGGATAATAATGACCTCGATTAAGTGATTGCAGATGTGAAATGAAAAGTGAAATTAACAAAATGGAAGGGAATAATGTTTTTAGTCAAATATTATCATTGGTTGAATTTTAGACATGTGGAAATTATGGGCATTATACAAAGCAATGTACTAGTGGGAAAGATTAAGAATATTGTTAGAAGGGTGAAACAAGTAATGGTTTTATTTTTGATTATGAGTAGACTAAAAATGAAAATCAAAATGAAGAAGGTTTTGATAAAAAAAAGATGAATAATCCTAGTTATTGGTTTGAAAATGAATTATTATGATTGAAGTGTTAATATATTTAAATTAATGATTTATGAAACATATAAAAAAAATCAATAGAAGGTTTTCATTATGGATTTGGAAGAATATGTTTAATGGTACTGATGACCTATAAAATTATTTTATTTTCATGGTTATATATTATATAAACAACATAATTAAGGGATGATAATCATTAATAAGTTCCAAATTTTGAGATAATGATGTGGGGATTGTAGGGTCCTGAAAAAACCACAAATGAGATTATACCCAAATACCCCAAAGAATTGGGGAAAATAATCAAAGAAGGGACACAAACATGACCGGTCTACGAACTGGTCCCATGGAAGCACAATGTGGCCAGGCCCCATGAGGCACCCCCTCCGCAAAGCATTGTCTTTTGCAAAATGGAGGCAGATAGCCTCCGCGGTCACGAGGTAGGATGGGCGCCAGTCCGATTCACCATCACGGACTGCCCCAACTGTGGACCACATCGACTAGTTCAAGCCACACCCACTGTCGTTCACGGAATAGAGGAGAAATCCTTCGCATCCGCGGAGCTCTCCCTGAGTGTGCCTCGCGGAGGGGGGGAAGCATTCAATATCCACCGCAAATCGCGGATTGACCAAGTCAGCTGTAAACCGGGTATTTGGTTACGGGCCTCCGCAAAAGGTGTCGTGTGGCCATAGATACATCCCTTTCCCCACTCTATAAAAGGATACCAAGTGGGGAAAGAAAAGGAGATTGGAGAACTGGAATCGGATTTGGAGAGATTAGAGATTCGGAAGGAGATTGGTTGAAGGAAGGCTTTGTATTTCACAACAGCGAAATTCCCACCTATGAACCACAATAGGTATATGAATTTGCAAGGAATTGGAAAATGCATAATAATTTACTGAACCACGAACCTAAAATAACAAAAAAAAGGAGAATCACAAACCATATACCCTCCATGCATGAATTACCCATGGGCCAGGGAGTTTATGCCTCTTTTCCCATCTGTCGCACCACATAGCACTCTCCTATTCGGGAGAATACTCAACCAACGAGCCTCTGACCGGCACCGCCCTTTGTCGCCACTGCCCACCTGGAACCCTCCTTGAACCACCCTGGTTCATGGATTGAACCTGAACCCGCAAACCACCCTAGTTTTCGGGACTCCAATTAGTCCGCTGACCACCCTGGATCACAGACGGATTCCCCAGCTATGTGACACTTCCCCACGCGAAGGGTTCCACCACCCATACCTTTCAGTGCCTCGCCAAATACTTAGGTGTTCACATTTCATGAGCAAGATAAAATCCTTCCGATCTAGCCAAGTCCTCTATGACTCCCTCATTGAACTATTCATTGGCCCCGAGCCGAGGCCTCCACCAGAGCCACCGGATCCACGTGGTGTAACATTAAGGTGAACCAGCGTGCCATTTTGAGTTCACATACCCATGGTAAACAGGGCAAAAGGGGTTTCCCTAACCCTTGAGTAGATTCTCAAAACATTCCGGGGTTCACATTCCCACGGAAATGTGGAGTCTAAGCACTGGAATCCCTTCTCTGCCACTCCCCTTGTTGAGGGTTCCTCAAAGATGGTAAAATAGCCATCAAAAGGAGGCCATCATGCACTACAAGACAAGAGATGGGCACAAGAGCACCCCCTTTCCCTCTCTCGCTAGGCTTTGTTGCCCCGGGCGTCCATCACGGAGTAAGCCCCGACCTCATGGGCCGCCCTCATGCGTAAGACCCACTCCACTTCTCACAGACACACCTCAAGCGACGTGATCCTCTGGTCCCTGCTGCCTCTTGTTTCTCACACCAAGCATGACTCACGTGGGCTTAGAGTAACCATCGACCATGACATCCTCTTATGGGCGTCCTCATAGTGTAAGACCCAATACACATCTCAGGCCTCCTTAGAGTGTAATCTCCAATCTATCATCTTGGGCCTCCTCAGAGTGTAATCCCAAATCCACATCTTGAGCTGCCCCAGCGCGTAAGCCCCGCATTAATCTGAACTACGTGGACTTTGATCTCTGTCTCCTAGGTGGGGTACGTAGGAAGCCTCTCCAAATTTCAAGCCCAATAATGGGTCATTATGACCCCCCTTTCATGTCGGTTTACCAACATCATGGGCCTCCTCAGAGTTTAAGCCCTAGTCCCCACTATGGGCCTCCTCAGAGTGTAAGCCCCAATCCATTATTTCGGCCTGCCTCATAGCGTAGGTCCCAATCCAATCCGAACTAAGTGAAATTTGATCCCTTTATCCTAGGCGGGGTATATAAGAATCCTATCTTATGTTCAAGCCCTATAACGTGTCATTATGACCCCCCCCCCCTTTCACATCGGTTTACCAACATCATGGGCCTCCTCAGAGTGTAAGCCCCAATCTCCACTATGGGCCTCCTTAGAGTGTAAGCCCCAATCCATTATTCTGGGCTGCCTCAAAGCGTAAGTCCCAAGACAATGTGAACTTCGTAAACTTTGATCCCTACCCCCTAGGCAGGGTACGTAGGAGCAATCCAAGAGGTTCAAGCCCGACCACCAACGGACCCCCGGGTCCACCTTCACGTCGGTTCTCTGATGCTCTCCATTCGAACTACGTGGACTTTAATCACTGTCCCCTAGGTAGGGTACATAGGAAGCCTCCCTAAGATTCAAGCCCGACAACCAGTTGATCTAACTATCCTCACATCGGTTCACCACGCCGCTCCTAGTGCCGCCTCAAGCGAGTTTCGACTCCTCGGGGTCATTAATCCAACGAGGGATGGTAAACCTCAGGCATAAATGATTCTGAACCCCTATGACAAGTTGACCATTTCCCAACAACGATAAATCCCTGGATACTATGTTTGAGTATAAACCAATGATTCGCGAACATATTAATATGTCTTAAATCTATAAGAGAGTCCTGGAACATGCAATAATTTCCCCCCAAAAAGGGTGTGATGAGCCCAACTTCCCATCCTCTCGACCAATGTGAGTTCTTAAGAGTCGCTGGTCAGACCATCCGGTGAATGCCTACCTTTGGAAAGCAGGTCCATCAATCATTGGATATGGATCCGTTGGGCGTTTCGAGGCCTGAAAAACCAAAAAGAAACAAAAAATGGTGAACCCAACGTGAATCATTAACCAAACATGACGGATTCAACTTAATCCCACCCTGTACCCCCTCATGCTCTAAAGGAGGGCCAAGAAAGGTCATTAATTATGCATGGGATTATGAGATGCTTCTTTGATGGGTTTTTTTCTTGTATTTTCTTAAAAATTGTGCAGGTACTACCTTCAGAACTCCCCTCGATCCAATGGTGTAACACCCCGAGATTTTATGAAAAATATTTTTTTAATTTCATTAATGACTTTTCTTGTACGCTACACCAAAAAGAGCTTGCACAAGACGCATCGTTGACTTGCCTTGCAATACACGCAATCGCGACCTTCCTCGATAGCATGTGTAGTACGCAAAAACGAGTTTCACTAAACAACAATGTGCTATTAAAATATTATTAAATCTAGCTGTTACGAATTGTAATAACCACTTTTTGAAATTTTGTAAATTTTATTTTTCAAAATGGACTTAATTTTTGGATTTGGAATATTGAAATTAGCTTAGGGTGAAATTTTGGTACATTTCGGATAACTTTCATTTTCTGATGAATATTGAAAATTACTAAATTTTAAATAAAAACAACCATTTTAATCGAAATAATTAATAGTGATAAATTATTAAATTGAGTGTTTTTAAAGTATATTTATAATATATTTTTACAATTTAATACAATTTCGGTCATTGTATGTAATTTCACATTTAATCCAGACATAAACAAGTGTCAATCTTTCGATAGTTATTATCTCTTAAGAACTCGGTATTTGTTTTGACGACGGGAATTAATTTTTTAATTAAGTAATTCAACTGATATGTTTTGAATTTGGTAAAATAGACATCATTTTTAAGTTCATAATATCAAATATAGCTTAGGACTAATTTTTGGTATTTTTCTGGAAACTTTCATTTTTTGATGAATAGTGAAACCACTAAGTAGTAGTTAAAAAAATGATTTTTTCAAAAAACTTAATTTTACCGCTTCTTTGAGTGGAATTTCAAAAATCCGAGAGACACGGTTGATGTCAGTAAGTAAAATGTGGTTCAATGAGATGAAAATAATTTTTGGTGAATAGTAACTTTTTACTTTTTTTACCACGGTTAAAAATAAATAGGGTAATTAAAGGTAAAAATGATATTATTATTACCCTAACACATGTCCTAATTCTATTGGATAAGTTTAATTCGACCAAAAACAGCCTTAGGAATAAAATATGACCATTTAGGCCCACTTGGATTAGATTAGGACATTTATTATTAATTTATTTAAAGAAGGGTTAAAATAGTTAAAATCACAGTTTAATAAGTATATCATTTTTAATATAGGGTTACACATAATATAAGTTAGACTATAAATATTCATTATAAAGCTAAAAATATTTCCTACATAATGAAATTTAATTTGTAATTTTTAGACATTAAATATGTTAATTTATTTATGACAAAAATATGGTGCAGTAATTATCTTATTAATGAAATATTGACATAATTGATGTTATAAATACCCAAAAAATGTAATTTGAGACTTTTAATGAATTCCACTAATTTTATAGGTTAATATGAAATGTTATTATTGATTTAATTAACTTTTTTAGAACTAATAATTCTGTTATAAGTTTCACAAAAAACATTTACTAAATATTGTCAAAATTGACATAAAATAGTTTTTAAAACAAATATTATATTATTAATTGTTATTTTATTCCTAAAAATCTAAGGTTCAGCCAAATGACTTATACAAGGTTATATATATTAATAATAAAAAACTTGGGGTTCGTTTGGCTTATTGCAGTATGTTTATTAACCTTATAGTATAAGAACACAAGAAGACACGGTAAAAGTAAAATTATTTAACTTAATGTTAAATCTAAATGATAAGGTTAAAATATGAACCTAAACTTGTCCAAATTCTATTTTATGAGATTATTTCGACCAATCCCCATGTTAGCTTCGAAATAAATCAATTTTGAGCTATTTAAAACCGAATTTGGCTTTATAATAAAATAATATTTTTAGTTTTTCCAAAGGAGCCCCTCTCCTCCCTTATAAAAGGGAACCTCCTCCCTCTCTTCCTCACACCACTTTGAGCCTTCAAGATCGGCCAAACCCTGCCAAATTCTCTTCTCCACTTCCCTAGAAACATCCTAGAGGTCCTGTTTGTCTGAAAAGCCCAATTTTAGTTCCCTAAGAGGAGGACTCAAAGAGGCGCTTCAAAGAAGAGGTAATGTCCGTTACCGATTCTTTTTTACTTTATTTCTTCTTCCACTTCTTCTTCTTATGTTGTTTCATTATGAAGTAATACCATCTTTATCCCTAATATACTGATATGTTATTATAATTATGAAACAGCCCTATTTCACCATCTATCCATCCTACGGAAAACGAAATCACCGTGCGTGCGTACGTACGGAATACTGTCTCCACGCCGTGGTGTAATCTATTTTCCACCACCACATTACTTGGATGGGTATAAAGGTGTAAATAATAACTATATATGATTATTGTAAAGTGATATTGATTCTTAAATAGTATACGTACACTCCAATACAATTCCATGATCATGAGAATGATATCATCGCTCGTGTGTACGAACGGACTACCGTCTCCACGACGCGATGAGATTCATTCTCCACGTTAACCATTCATGAATGATTATAAAGTATATATAATAAGTAATCATGAAATATATGAAATAATAAAGATACTATATTTTTGTGTATATATATGTATGCCATCTACTTAATTCCATTCAACTCAATAAGGAAACGAAAACAGCGTTCATGCGTACATACAGCCTACCGTCTCCATGAACGGTGTATTTCTTTCCATTAACTGATCTATTATATATATGTATATTATGAATATATATTATATATAAATCATGTTTTATATTATGGAATTAAGTAATCATGATCCATGTAATCATATTAATAATTACAAGTCAAAACACGGACGACAAATGAAACGATTTTACCCAAAACGCTCTTTAACATGGAATTTACAAAAGAACGGGTAAAATAAAGTCATAAGTGAACCATATATGATATCATAACAATGAGTATGATTATTTAATTAGTCAATGACATTATTTAAATCATTATACAGGAGTTTCGGACACTTACGAAGAAAATCCGACCTAAGGTAAGTGAAATATCACAATCTCATTTTTACCCGAGATTGTTTATACTTTGGTATTTACTGGGGTGTATTTTATCATCCACATCCATGTTTCCTCAAAATTTAATATTATTTCTATCCACCTACGATTTTTTAAATCCAATTTTACCCTTCGGTGAGTTTTTAGTAAAAGATATGAAAGGAATCTTTTGTCGTTTTTCGTATGAGGTACTTTTTGACTTTTCCGACAAAAGTACGAGAAGAATGTTTTTTTAACTTATACCCATGAATGGATTTTTAAAACATTATTTTCAAGAAGATTCCTTTAAAATTTTTCAAGTATATTTTTAATCAACTTCTTTTAGTTTAGAATTGTATAACATGTTAAGAAAGGAAAAGTGTTTTTAAAGTAGAATGGATATTTTCCTCATGAATGGAGTTCAAGTGTTTTATCAAAATTATTTTCCATCTAAGATAATAAAGGGTTCTGTTTCTATCCCTATTATTACATGGATTTGATTATGTTGGGATGGAAATATTTTTATGAATTTTTTTATCTTATATGAATTTTTTTATGATGTCACGATGTTTAAGAATCCCATTTTTATTATATGGTTTATGCTATGATGTATGGTTTATGATTTCTTGGAACACATAAGAATGGTATCATTATGAGATGGGTGGGACCTATATCTCCCACCAATGCATTGGGTAAAGATTTTATATCTCATGAGAAATACATGGCTGGAACAGCAGGTTAAACCGGTTCAGTGAAACAGGACTGAAACGAGGAGTGAACTCGGTTCAAAAATGGACTTTGTCCACTAAGATAGTCTTGGCAATAAGTCTTGACTAATAATAAATGGTTCTCTATGATTATGTGTGTATGCCAAAAAGTTTCATGTTTTAATTTGTGATTATTGGTATTACATTTCACTACTATGATTTATCCCATGTTATGATATCATGATCTCTTTTGCAGGTTAAGATTTCCAAAATGTTATGTTCTTATGAATATGATGTGATTGATATTTCTTTTGTTTACCCTTAATGAGCATTTGAGCTCACCCTTTTATGTTTTCTTTTCCCCAGGATATAAAGAAAGGTTTTAGGTAAAAAAAGGAAGATCTTTATGGGAGATGTTGAAGATCTTTCACCATGATTAGAAGATTATATTCCGAGTTTCCAAAGACACTAAACTATTACGGTCCTTGTGTGTGTGTTTCTGTTATGTACTAATTATTCCACAAAAGTAATGTAATGTACATGTATGTCAAGCTTCGGGTCTCTATAGTTGGTATCTGAGGGAGGTTTAGTCAACCTTTGGAAACTAGGATGCGGGAACTTTTGAAAGATCCCTATAGATATTTCTAAGGTATATATAGGGATGTCCCTAAGGTTAAGTATAAGTATAGGTGATAGTACTAGAATTACGGTAACCTAAGATGTTAGATATTTAAGGTACTCCCCCTTTATTATGTTGTTTTCCCTAGAGTGATTTTTGCCTCTCACACTATTCTTTTTGGGTTTTAGATGATGGCTGGAACCCGAAGGAACCATGTTGATAAATGTAATGGACAATGTAATTATTGTCCTCCTGAACAAACAAATTTTATAGGAGATGGAGTGCAAAATATTATTGCTATACTTACACAAGCTATGAATCATTCTGGACTTCCA
Source organism: Viscum album (assembly GCA_963277665.1). Taxonomy (NCBI): domain Eukaryota; kingdom Viridiplantae; phylum Streptophyta; class Magnoliopsida; order Santalales; family Viscaceae; genus Viscum; species Viscum album. The sequence continues at coordinate 376,562,403 of OY728127.1, read as the reverse complement.
AATGAGTAGAGAAGGGAACAATATTCCATTGAGTCATTCACGAGGAAACGTCCACCTTCTTTTAGTGCTTCTTCTAATCAACTTGTTGCTGAACAATGGATCATTACCACTGAAATGATCTTTTCAGTTCTTCAATGTTCTGAACATGATAATGTCGTCTTAGAAATATATCATTTGGAAGGTGAAGCTGATCAATGGTGTAATCTTATCAAGAATATGAGGCCAAGAGATGAAATTGAGTCCATGTAATGGGACGATTTCAAGAACTTATTTTTCAATAAGTACTTCCCTCGTATTCTTTGAACAAATATGGAGAAGGATTTTCTTGAACTAAAGCAAAAGCATGATGAATCTTTTGGTATATACGAAGTGAATTTTACAAGGCTTGCAAGGTATGCATCTGGATTTATCATCCAACCTGAAAGTAAAGTTGATCGATTCTTCAGTGGCTTAAAACCAAATCTTCAAAGGGAATTAGCTATAAGAGACTTCAGTAGCTATAAAGAAATTTTGTGTTGTGCTATCAAGGTAGAAATGGAATTTGGTGTTACTTATCCATCTCATAGTTTTTACAAGAAATGAAAGATGGAGTTCAAGGATAAATCTCAAAATAATGGTGAAAAGAAGATGAATGTTACCTTATGCTCAAAGTGTGGAAAGAAGAATGGTGGATATAGTCTTAAAGGGACTAGAAAATGTTTTAAGTGTGGAAAAGAAGGTCATTGAGTAGCTGAGTGTCGAAGTAATGGAAAAAGGGTTTCTAATTATGTGAATAAAGAAAATACTGTATAGAAATCACCACCAACACTTAAATGATTCAAGTGCATGGAAATGGGGCATTATGCTAATAAATTCCCTAATCCAAGGGTTAGTGATGATCGACATGAGCAACAAATTAAGGAAAAGGACAAAGGGAAGTCACATGAAATCACTATTGGCGATGTTGAATATGACAACGATGTGGTGGAATGGTTAAGTTTTTTTGTAATGGGATTCCAAAATAATGTTTTATATAGTATCATGGAATATTGGAATATTTATGTATTGGTCTATTGGGGTTTTCAATAATTTTATGGTACCAGTAACCATGGAAAGTGATTAAGATATTTTTGGAAAAAAAAATATGATATGCGCATAATGAAGGGATAAGGAGAAAATGAAATGTTTGACAGTATTCATGAGCTCATGACTGATATAAGGAAATTTTTATATCATGGTTTGAGGTTTTGGTATGTGAAAAGAGTTAACTTTTGAAAGCACTTATGTTTTCACTAAGATTCAATGGGTATTCATTTTTTAAGAGAATACATGTTTAAGGCCTTCGAATGATTGGAATGTGACCAACAAGACATATCTCATGATATATGGGGATCAACGATGGTATTAACATGCTTGTTATATGAACTCTTTAGTAATCGTTTTCACTATAATATGAGATTGGACAATAGTATTTTAGATAAGCCTAGAGATTAGAAACTATTATGTTGGACATAAGTTAGTATTAAGGATAGAACTTTTTTCGATATTATTGATGGGATGTTATAGTATTATAGTTTTAGAAAAATGACAACCTGCGGGATGGGCGACAGCCCATTGCGTCGGACAAGACTGTGGGAATCGAACCCACAACCGAAGTGCGACTGGCCTTTATCGCCTACCACTGGCCTACAGGAAGTCCCTGTTTAGTAGAAACTAGTTTTATTATATTAAGCAGTATGATATAATAAGTATAAGTCCATTTTAGGAACCATATATGATTAATCTCACTATAGATCAACTTATGTATATTTAATAACTTTTTCTAACCTTTTGTTTGAGACAGATGGAATGACCCGTCATTCTATCACATGATCTGCTAACACTTCACGAATAACAAATTCAACTTCATTTCTTTAAGATATGAAGTGGAAATTGTTCAAGGCATGAAAAATAGTGAGATTATACAAAAATAAAGTAAGTATTTATTCTAATTCAAATTCTTCAACTTTAGGGAAATGATCTTGAAAACCAAAAATGTTGTCCTAGTTCTATTATATCTGATGAATCAGATGGTACATTAGATCATCACAAATTTATGGCTTTGTGATTGCTGGCTTTTCCATAGCCAGGTTCTCTACCACTCTCCATCAGAACATGATGGTTATATTTCAATTGCATATCCATATTTTCACCTATGTTGAAACCGAGTGATTAGTTTATTTGGGTAACCGTTACGTTTCGTACTTTTGTTTTTAAATATTGGTTTTGGTATTCCTTTTTATGATGTGGGTTTCTATTAAATAAACTTTCAAGTAGTAAACCATTTATAACCCTGACGAATATCGAGGGCAAAATTCATTTTAAGGGGGGTAGAATGTAACACCCTGATATTTTATGAAAAATATTATTTTTAATTTCATTAATGTCTTTTGTTGTATGCTACACCAAAATGAGCTTTCACAACACACATCCTTGACTTGCCTTTCATTACACATAATCGCGACCTTCCTCTGTATCATGTGTAGTACGCAATAACGAGTTTTACTAAACAAATAGATTTACATTAGGTAAAAATAAATATATCATCAATTCATGTGGTGTTAAATTTTATTATAATATTTTTTAACATGTCATATATTCTATTGAACGTGATAACACTCTTATAAAATCTTAGGGAGTTACATTCTTCCTCTATTAAATAAATTCTGTCTTGAAAATCTAATCATCATCTAGGAAATCAAGGGTCAGAAGATTTCCTTATGGAAAAAATTACATCATAAAAAGTGTTAATAAATCATTCTACTAAAAAGGAAATTAGAAATATGAAATTCATAACATAACTATGTTTCCACATAGGCAGACAATGGCGACAAGTGAATATATGCACATGGAATAAAGTAGTAAATAATTTTAGAGAGTGAAAAAAATCATTTATCACAATAAAGTGAATGATCCATGGGATGTTAGGTACCTAAACCTGTAAATCTATTATGATTTAAAAGAATAATTTATTCATCATATATAAAGGTAACGTGATAAAATTGTGTTGCAAGATCATATACCAAAAGTTGAGGAGTAATTTTACTATCTAATAATATAATGAAATATTATTACATGATATATTTCTATTTCATAAGCACAAACTAAACATTTGGTTATGATTCGATCAATTTACAGTTAACCTCTTACTCTAAGAGATAAATATCGCCAAATAAAATTTTTATGCCCGAAGTAATACAATTAATTTTTAATGAATCATAAGATCTATAAAATAATAAAAATATATTATTAATATATTTATTAAAAAAATTATTAACGAGAGGTGTGATAATTCCAAAAATTAATATATTAATCTCTAAAATTTTACAATGAATCCAATGGTTTAACATGGATCATTAATTAAATAAATGACCCTATACCCCAAATAACAAAAATAAACTCAACATGAATGATGTTTTTAACCTTCCTGGTTATATCATACCCTTCTAACTATCCTCTGAAAAATATTATACCATTATTCCCAAATAATATATTATATTAAACTAAAAGGTTATCGATACGTCAACCCAATAAAAACACTCACAAAATATCATTATTGACCACAAAATCAAATGAATTGATCCCATAATTTGTTTCCCAAGATGAACTTAATATTTTTCATTCAAAAAACCTAACTAAAAAACTATTTTATACTAACTAGTACATCATGTTGTCTAGTGGTAGGTAATTCACCATTATCTCCCCTCAGCTGTAGGTTAATTCCATGTAGCCTTGTCAGATGTGATGGGTTTTCACCTATATTATTGGTTTTCATTTTAGTAAAACTATGGAAAAACAAATGAGATGATCATATTAATAATTATCAATTATCATATAATGATCTCAATAAAATGATGATAATATTTAAAAATAACATTATTCATCAAATACCGTTATTTTAGCCACTAATTGTTTTTGTACAACTTATTCTTTTAAAACAAAATCTATTAATTAACTCATCTTTAATCACTTATCAATGATTATATTTTTTTCAATAATGTATGCTTAAAAATTAGTATCACCTTATCATTAAATCACATTTCTAGTTCATTAGTACCATTCAACATATTCTTGAAAATATTTATCAAAAAACTCCTAAAAACAAATCCTCATATATACATTTCATGTTTCACTGAATTCATAAATTTTATTAAATATACTTTTTAATCATTACTCATAATTATTGAACCATTAACAAGGCTTCATCAACTTATTTTGTAATTCCTAAACACTATAATATGTCATTTTTATTCTCTTAATATCCAATAGAAAAACCATTACTCATATAACCTTGGTGATCATGTTCTTGAGATTTTCCCATAGGACATTGATTTTCATAATTCCCATTATTTACAAATTTAAAACATTCAACTTTTGATCATTAATTTGGGAATGAATTATTCTTATCCATTGAATTATCTTAAAATTTTATTTTTTTCACTTTAATTAATTACTACTTTCATATCTTCTCCACACACAAAACATCTTTGTTTTCCTTTAATACATTTATTTGTAGGTTTCTTCAAACATCCCAAATATATAATAAACTGAACCTTATTTCCTCAATGCCCTCCACCACTTTAAATCCCAGTAAACTCTATTATTCTTTTCATTATTTATTCTGAGAGTTAGTTAAGGTGAAAGTTTTTAATCCTATTCCATGATATATATTTTCTAATAATCACAATATCCATTACTATATCCATCATCCCAGTTCATTTCTCATCAAAACATTATTTATCAAATTCAATTATAACCAATTTTCTTCTCTTTCCCACCATTTAACAAAACCAAAATGTGTATAATAAGAAATAATAATCATAGAGGGAACCCACATAATCCAAAAAAATCATGTCTTAGATGCATAAATCATGACACAATATTTTTATCCAAGGTCATTAATGGTTATAATCTATTCAAATAACTCATAATGGTTCATGATGTTTTTGTGAATTTCCAAATCATATCCCCCGAGCGTGGAAGAAATAAGGTTCTTACCAATAGTCATTAATTCTTGAGTTAATATTAACATTACTTTTTCAGAATTCTTACCGATAGGTATTTCTATGCTAGAACCATGTCCCCAAATAGTATGTAGAGAGGGATTCCATTTCATGGAAACCAATCACCTTAAACATCACCAAAATTCCATGATATTTTTATATACATATCTACCATTATACTTATCCTTATACATATCGTTATACTTATCCTTAGACTTGTCCTTACAGTTCTCACTATGATTTTATCATCCTAGTTTCCAAAGGTTAACAAAACCATTTCTCTAATTCCAACTATTGTGGCCCAAGGATTTTTTAAAAATTATTATATGGTTCTAAAACATAAATATAAATCTATAAAAAACATGAATAATGAAATCATAGTGTATTTGGATGACTAGATTATAAATACACTGAAAGAAATTAAAACATGGAGTCCATTTTTTATTCTGTACAGTGAGATCCTAAAATCCAATTGAGCTCATAATATTTTATAGGATAACCTGGTGAATACATAAAGAAATGGGTGATCCAAAAATACCACTAAGGGAGTAAACATAAAATGAAACATAACATGTGATTCAAAATTATGTTATAAAATCATAAAGAGAAGGATTTTTATAATATCATAGAATCATAACATAAAAACCAAGGTATCATAAGATCATTATAGCACAGGAAATATTGGAAAAACCTAATAAATTGAAAAAACATAAGTCAGGGATTATTCCTAGATAACATCACATGGTGTAAAGAGTCCCACAATGGATTAGGATTACTCCCAAGTCTAATACATGACATCTCAGGAGACTAAATCATTGCCAAATTAGTTGGAGTGATTTTGGGGCACACCAATCATAAAATTTTAATGATATATGTATTACACATAATTAAAATAAATCATAATTCATAACATAATAATTACCTATGGAAATAAAATCTGTTATAGAATCATAATTCATATCGCATTCAAAGTAAATTTCCTAATGAAGTCATTTTATAAATAATCATAAGGAATGTATCACACGGTGAAAGGAATGAGGGATTACTAGGAATATATGTGATAATGATATATACATAATTGATAATAAATATATAACAGCAAAGGTTGTTTTTTTATGAAAATACTTATAAAAATATTATAAAAAATGATGAAAATAAACTTTTAAAATTGAGTAACATCAAAGGATGTCATCTCATATGACCAATTATTTTGAAATATCATGTGGAATGTTTTGTGAGGAAAGTATCACTTTGATTTCTAATAACCATATTTAAAATATAAAAATATCTCAAAAAATCAAGATTTTTTAATATAACTTTTTAAACCAAAATAATAAATCAATAAAATATTGATTTTTTAAAGTGGTGAAAGTGTTGCTTCTTGCTAAATAAGTTAAAAAATATTCATTTCACATTTTTGAATGAAAAGTAAGAAAATTAACATGTTAAGAAACTAGAGGAATATTCCTTTTAAAAAAATTAAAAAACAATTTAAGGGTAAAATTTACTTTAAACAATTGTGTAAAAAAATCCATACATTTTTAGAAAATATGGATTTTGAAGTCAAAGGATTTTCGATAGTAGAGAGAATGGAGTCGATATTTTTTAAAAACAATTCTATATTATTTTAAGTATTAAAGTGTAGAAAATGTAACTATTAATTGAAAAACTCTTGAATAACCAGAGGATAATAAAATTAATGTGTTTTACTATACAATGACCAAATTATTTCATTCAATGGAAATTCAAGAATAATACTCCTAGTTAATATGATATTGAAATAGAATCCCTTAAATATTTGATAAATTTTTAATCATAACTTCTAATGAATGATGTCTGTGAATTATAACATAAAATATAAGGATGTATGAAATATTCATTATATCTTATGCATAGTGGTAATTTAGATACAATTCAAAATAAATTATGTGTATTCAATAAAACGGTTCTCAAAGAAAGAGAGTTTGAGATTATACACTTACAATGATCCTATCATTGAACTTATAGTTAATTAGAGGAATCGTTTTGTGTAACAAATTTAGGTCCAAAAAAATAAATGTTTACGTAAAATATAAAAAAGTGAAAATTCATTTCATACCTAATATTCCCTTGATATAATCACCAAAGTTGATTTTTAACCAAAAGAATAAAAAATGAGCTAAGAAGCCCCTTATTTCATGCTTCTCTTTAGTTGGTCACTCCTCAACCTCCTTTTTTGTAATTTTTTACATTTTATTATCTTATAAAATAACAATATTCCTATTTATAATATAATTTATGATCCTTTTGTAAAATCTTGTTTCCCATTCATTAATAATATTTCATTATCACTATTGTTTTGTGTGTTAAATTCCTTGCTTGTTTTATAATGAATGTTCTACATCACAATCATATGATATAGTTACATTATAAAAAATAATTTTATTAATATTATAAATAAGTTTCATTCATTAGAAACATATTTACAATTATTTTTTATTTTTGAACATAGATAATGAATCACATCACTTTGTGGAGACAGTAGGTCGTATGTACGCACGAGTAAAGTTAACATTTATTTAATAGATGAAACGGTAATGAATTGATTTTTATATTAATTTTCCATAATAAATATCTTGTCATATATATCAAAAATATTAATTAAATTAAATTTTTATTACCTTTCATGTAAATTTATCATGAAAAATGAATCACATCTCTTTGAAAGATGGTAGTCCACTATACACACGAGCGAAGTTATCATATTCTCTAAGAGATGTAAAGTAAGAAGTTATATATTATAAAATAATTTAATACGTATAAGTATATAATAAATATCATACTCAAACATTATATAAATCATTATATCCATATTTAGGAATTTGTGGTGGAATATAAATTATGTCGGTTCGTGAGGTGGTACTTCTCAGTATAAACAATCAATGGTTTTGTTTCCCATTTGAGATTGGAGGTGATAGTTGTGAGTCATTAAATTAACATAAAAAATATAAATATATGTTATATACCTATTTTATTATATCCTTATTGTATAATAATACTTAGGTGATGAAGGAATAAATTAATTTAAATGCTTGATTAAGGATGTTACCTCATATTAAGATAATATATTTGGGTTTACACCAAAATCCTTTATAGGATGTATTTATAAACAATAAAAGGATTATAGGATTATGTTTTGGAAGTATGGAAGTGAATTTATAATTTATTATATGAAAAAAATTGTTTTGAATGTGTGGAAATGAGAGAAGAGTGGTTGGCCTTTTATAGGTGGTGGAGAGGACACACTTTGAATTTTTGAAAAAAAATAATTCCAAAATCATTTTTCACAGAAAAAATGATAAAAATTGACCATTTGAGAGACATAGAAGATATAATCTCCAAATATGACAACAAAATAATAACTGGACATGTTTTGGATCATTTTTAATGCAAATATGTTATGTTTAACTCCTGGTAAACCTGTTTTTCCCTTAACAACATTAAATAATTTATACTATTTTCACAATTAATTATGGTAAAAAATTAACATGAAATTATTAGATAATATTAATTATTTAAATTTAAATTATTTTTTTCAATTTTTTCATTCAAAACACGTAATTGTTATAATCTTATATAACATTAAATTCATACTCATGTAGAAAAAACTATTTTCCAAAAAAAACATTCAAATGTTTAAAAAAATTATATCAAAATTTCATAAGAAAATGATTACATTAAAATAATTTATAATATTAAATATATAAATAAAATAATGTATATTTTAGTACCAAATTAAAATAAAATGGGACTTGTTAATTATTTAAACGAAAAATATAGTTTTTAATAAAATATGTATTTTCACTATTCATCGAAATATGAAACTTCTCAGAAAAATCCAAAATATTCACCAAAAAATAATTTTTATTTTGTTATGTAAAAATTAATTTATTTTTCTATAATAAATTTTCAAAAAGTTGAAAAAGATAATTTTAAATTATGTTCACAAAGTGCCACTACATCGCTTTTTAGAAAAAAGATTGGTTATCGAAAAACATTAATTATTCTTTAAACTGATTCTAATTTAATATTCAATCAATATATATTAATTGAATATATTTTATAATTTTACAAAATATAATTTTAATAATATACTTATTTATATTCATATTCCCTAATTTAACAACAAGGTTATGAAGGTTCATATAGATTCTGTGTTTTGTGTTCCTTAATATATCAAAGAGATTGAATTTATTTAAAAATAAATATATCATAAAGTATCTCGGTTATATATTATTTTATATAATTGGTGTTTAATGTCATATAAACTATCAAACATGATTTTAATCTTTTAGAGTCTTCAGTTATTACAACATTACATTGTAAAAGCACAAAGAATCTTAATGTTAATACCACATATCTGATATCACTGCATGTGCATCATAATGAAAATCATAATCATAAATTCATTCGAATTATATCTAAGGTCAATAATAAGACATAGATAACCCCTGCCTCAATTAAGCATCACATATCATATTTCATCTCAATAACATAAGAAAAAATTCATGATACTCAATAAATTCACTCAGTACACTAATATCTTGAGGTGAATCCCAAAATAAAATAAGTACTCCCACCAAGCCCATAAATGATTTCTTAAAAAATTAAACACTTATAGGGTAAAATAATTTATCTTATATCCAGTATCATAAGGAAACTAACATGATAAAAAACTCACTCGATGGTTCTCAAATAAATATGTACATATTAGGAATTGTATTGGTTGTGTAAACACACCCACATTATGGAACTAATATAAACCAATAATCTACATAATAAACTACCCATAGATACTATCCATACACACATAATTGCATCATCCTAGATGATTCATACTGGGTAACCCATACTAAGATTTTCTATTAAAACATAATTCTTCCTCGGAGGCATATGAGAAAGCACACTATAGTTTTTTCTTGGAACTTTAAGTAACTAAACCTATTTCCAATCCCCAATAACGGGTTCATAATGAAGGAATCCAAATATGGTATCAACCCTATATGGTTCACTGAAACCCCTTATAAAGAGGGACTATATGGTCATCACAAAGATAATCCCTCTGTAAGACTAACTTGACATATCATCAGCAAAAATATAATCTGGTTCATCTTAGTAAAATTCTTTGAGAAATTCATATAATCAAATATTAACTTATTTTTTATTAACACTATAAAATAAAAGAGTCCACTATTATCTGTGATATCAATAACAACAACAAAAAATTAATTTCATATGATTACTAAGTGTTAATAATGGACCTTATACAAAGTCCTTTTGTAAAAGTAAAAAATTCGGAAACCTCAATTTTCAATATCATATAGATAAATAAACATTAAATACAAAACTAAAATATAACAATAAAACTCAAAGACAAAAAACCTTTATCGCTAGTGACATGGACATCCAATCCAAATATTTGTTCTCAATACACCATGTATAGTTCCATCATAAGCACTGACACATCCCTATTCTCTATCAACCAAATCTAAAAATTGTAAGTCAAATAATAATATGCTTCAATAACACTTTAAAATTATTTTTCCTGAACCACTCAATAATAACTGTAGTGGAGTGATACAAGGAATTAGTTGTGCATCCTTACATACTAGATTTATCACTCCAATACTTTTAGAATTATTTTTTTGTTCAAATAAATTTAATCTTATAGATATTTATCATTACATACAACAACAATTTTATCATGTGTTACATGGAAAACTGATTTTTTCTAATGTTACAAGAAACACTAAATATATATTTCGTTACATGAAATACTCTGTTTAAATGAAACATGACGTACTATTAAACAATTTTTATTTAATATGATTGTTATCAAATGGCCATTAGAATAGTAAGTATGCCTAATATCATATAAATTATTAAAATATATTATTTTCAAATATATATAATTTTAATTAGATAGTGACTAATTAATTTTAAATAAAAATAAATACTACTTGAAAATAATGGAAATGTTTTTATAAAAAACTATTTCTTTTCACAAAATTATATTTTACCTAAATAAATTAAATAAATCACTTTTAGTGAATGATTGTAATGAAATTTATAAATTGTATATTCAATTAAATTTTTTTATTTTTTATGTGTTTTGTATATAACAGATAAAATAAATCCAATTTTACGCATAAAACAACATTTTTCAAAAAAGAATATTGTCACCTATTTCATAGATATTTTAAAATTATTTTTTCACACTTTTTGAAAATTTATTTTAAAATATTAAATTTATTTCAGAAATAGTTATTTCCAATCTATCGTAGGGTGATTGTTTTGATAATTTTCTTAAAAAATGTTTTGATGGATAGTGAAAATACTATAATATATTGAATAACTACCTTTTTTTTTAAATAATTTATTTAGGTGAATATGTTTTAAAATTGTTTTAAAAGTAAAATTATTTCAATTATATATTTATTAATCCAATTTATTTCATTGTAATAATTTTATTATTGAATTATTTTATAAAAACCTTTTAAACATTTGATGGGTTTCCCTTTGGAAAATCATTTTTTCATCATATCATTGGGATTAAATTTTAATTAATATATTTCAAATTTGGGAAGTTTATATATTTAAATGGATCAACAATTTTTAATCATAATAATTTATATTATATTATTTTTTAAACAATTTTTTAGCATAATGAATAGTGAAACCATAAAAATAAATTAATGTGATTAAAGTAAAAATGGGTTTATCAGGGGTTAAACATGAATGAGAAAGGATAAAATTTACATAAAAATATTGAAAAATAATTTTTTCAAAAATATATAGACCTTATATCTTATATTTTTTATGATGGACCATTTTGGAGACTTGTTTCATGTGGAAAAACGTGGGTAGAAATTATCCTTTTCAAACATTACTAGTGTGCTGCTCACCCCACTTAGAAAAGGTCACTGCCATCCTCTCCTCTTAACACTTCCAAAAACCTATTTCTAATCAAATACCTGAAAAAATCACTTCCTTAATTCCATCATCTCATCCTATAATCCTTAGCCTTATCATTGATCCATCCTATGGAGCCTTTTTGTGCAAACCAAAAAATGTTGTTTGAATAAGAGGTAACGTCTCTAACTGAGTATTTCATTTTATTTCATATTGTAAATATATAAATTATAATTAAAATAAGATAATATTATATGTTTTTTCTATTAATTATAATAATATGTATTTTTTATATATATGATATTTAGGATATTTTTTCTCTAATAATTATATCACATTTTTCTTCTTACCTTCCATTCCATGGGTATAGGATCACGTCGTTCGTGTGTACGACCGAATACCACCTCACGAAGTGATGTGATTTCTATATGATTTACATGAAAGGTAATAATTATGGTTTTAATGAAAATATGTGATATATATGAAATAAAAATAAATTTTTTATTTTATTTTATTAGTTAAAAAAATTTTGTTTGGGATATATAAAACATTTTTCATGCATGCGTACGATCCACCATCTCCATGAAAAGTGTACTTCATTTTCTATAACTAAATTTAATGGATCACCCTGAATAAATATATACTGAATATATATATATATATATATCAGTGTTAAAAATTATGAGATCAAGGAACCATGGTCAAATTTAATAGTACAAAAAATCAAAAATGAAAAGATACATAAAAACAAATCTATTATTCCCCAAAACGTTACTTGGATTTGGAATTATTAACAAACGGGTAATAAAAGGTCCTAAATAAATCATATATTATATGAAATTTATAATTATAATTATTTAATAGATTTATAATAAATATATATTTGTTATATATATGTTTCAAATGATTAAAAAGGATGTCAAGACATATGGTAAGGGATTTCTCCCTCACATTTATTTTTATATGAGACACAAGTCATATTCATAATGTGTTTCATTTATGTTGTATATATAATAAACATGAATGTATTTTATGATTAATATAATTAAAATTATATTTATTTACATATCCATTTTATTACCTCTCTATCATGGGTTTATGGAACAAAAGTTACAGAAGTGGTAAAGGTTTTATGATATAATCTCATTGTTTATCAAAATTGATTATGGTTATTCTTTGGATGGTGAAATATTTTGATCCATATTTTAGTACAATTGTGAAATTTATTCTCCTTGGTTTATGTCATGATAATACATGGTTTCCATTCATTTTACTATCTTTATGTACTTAAGAGTTGATAATAATTTTTTAAAGAAAAATTACTTTATTTATCTCTTCTATCGAATACCCTTTTTCTTCCAAAATCATGTTTTCCAGAAATGTTCAAAAATGGATTTTAAATCCTCCATATTATATCTTAAATACGTTTGTATCCATTTCTTAAATTTTCACAAAATATTTTGAAAGTAATATTCTAGTCATTTTATTGAAAATTAATATTTTTATTTAACCAAAAATGTTAATGAAATATTTTTTATATCATATATGGAATTAATAGTATTTTATGTCATAATGAAAAAATAATAGATTTAAATATTCCTTTATAATTTTAAAATATTAAATTCCAAGATAATTATTTCCAAAATAAAATTATGAAATTTTGTTTTTAAAAATTGATTTGTAAAAAAGAAATAATATTTTCCTCATGAATTGTTTCAAATGAATTATAAATCTTCATTATAATTTTTCAAGTTTATCTATAAAAGCAGTGATTTTAAAATGTTTTATGTTTTAAAATATGATTTTCAATGTGGAAAGGCTGTATTCATAAACAAATGCTCCAAGAGATCTTTCAAAATTATTATTCATCTAATATGACATCCTTTGATGTTAGATATGCTTTATGAGGGATAAGATAGAATGATACCATCCTTATTCTTTCCCTCAAATATTAATTATTTTATTGATTAAATTTTCATAAAACCCATTTATTTTTCATGGTTTTTCCTTTGTTTAATTGATGAAATTTTTTATGATACCCTTTTTCTTCACACTTTTTATGATGCAATTATTGATAAATATTTTATGAAATTATTGTATATATTAGTATGGTTTTAATTATGAGGATGGATTGAACTATATCACCCTATAATAAATTGGGTAAATATTTATATATCATGAGATAATAATGGGAAATAATTAAATAGTCTTCATCCACTTTGAGAAACAGGTGTATCCTGATACACAATGGGAAATATGTGATAATTCATGATCCACTATATTGATTTAATTGGTATTTAACCTTGAAACATTATATAGTTTTTTATATTTTTAATTGTGACACACTTATATGAAATGAACATACAGTTAAGGATTGAATTCTTATGATTTATCACTTTTATGGATCATGTCTGCAAATATGAAAAAACATTATACCATGATTCATGTGTATGATCTATAAACCTTTGGGTATGAACTTTATATGTTATTTTTATGATCACCTACGCTTATTATAATTTTATGGTTTCATATGATCATACATTGATATCTCTAATGTTACCTCTTACTGAGAATATAATATAACCCTTTCATTTGATTTCTTTCTCAGGCTTTAATGAAATGTCCCTCTTGGGTATGCTTAATAAGAGTACTATATGAGAATTTATTTGTCGGATATATTGAATATATTTCATTAAATATGAATATTGTGTCTATATTATAAAAATTCACTAAACTATTATGGTCCTTGGGTCCGTGTTTATGAAATTTATTGAATATTCATTTGAAAATGTGATATTTATGTATAAAATCTTTGGTCATTGGATTTGGGATCATAAGGAAATTATTTTTCATTATTTAGAGATAAGTATTATAAAAAAAAATAGTGAGATCCCTATGTATATTCCTATTCACATTTCCATCAATGTCTCTAAATGTTAGTATAACGATAATTCTATATATTGGAAAATATCCTGTAATTTTGGTGTAGGATATAGTATTGGGTTTCTAAGAAATTATATCCCTCTCTAGAATCTACAAGTGGATGTGGTTTCGGCATAGATGTATCTAGGGGTAATAACTCTAGGAAAAGGACATTGGTCTCAACTTGAGTGTTACTATGTACATAAAATTGAGACTTGTTGTGAATCAATTATGAAAATCCAAGGGGATATTTTTTGTTTGATTCATATTTTCATTATGAACCATCATAATGGTTTTAAATAGATTATGGCCATGAATTACCTAGGTTAAACCTTAGGTGTAAGAGTGTGGATAGGAGGTTTGAAGATTATTATCCACTAAATTATGGTAATATTATTTTTTAATCATTATAATTTTCATGTGATTCATTATTAACCAACACCATTTTTGGTGAATTTTACGAATTAAACATTATTTCACATTATGATTGCAATTCCTTATTAAAATGAACTATTGTATTGTACATTTTTTCAACTCCTCATAAAAAACCAAATGTTTCTGAACTTTCATATTTATTTTTCCAGCTTTTCATTCCATTGGTAAAAATTCATACATCTGGAGTACTTAAAGATTCACATTGGAATACCACCATTTTGGACACTCATCCCAGAAAATTCTAGGAGAAGTAAACTGGACAAAAACCCTATAACATTAATTCATAGGGAAATATTCTATCTTAATTATTCTGAAATTTTTACTTATTATAGATAACATTATCAATAACATTTCATCCAATAGTGGCCTGAGACAATTCTTATGTTTAAAGGTTGTTCCAGGAGACATACATTGAAGATGAAATTATGGACCTGATTCAATGTCCTAGAAAAATAGCTAACAATTTCAATAACATATCACAAAACCAAATATAATTTTGGTCTGAAATTTTTCATACTATTTGGGTGTATACAAATCTAAAAAATTTTCTTCTATGGAACATCCAAATTCATCCATCTTTGAGCTCATTTCATCACCACTTTTTGGTTTATATAAGCCAGCTTCCATTTCAGGTCAAGGGTGGAAAATTCTAATTTCTAGAAACATTACACCACCAAAGGACTACCATAATCAAATGGGAGGAGATGTAATATTTGGGGATTCACCCATTCCTCTTGAAATTTATATTTAAGGTACTGGTAGTTAAGGATTTAATCATATTTTGTGATTAGTTTCATTTTAATGTTATATTGTCACTTTTTGTTTGTAATTACATTTATTTCTCATGTAAGTTCTTCAATTTACCTTAGTTTCTTAATAAAAGTTCTCCCTTTATTCCTATTCAATTCTTATACATATCATTTTGATTCCATTTCCTTAAGGTGTGAATTAATTCACACCAAATTTTGTCAAATTTATGACACAATGGTTATGTTATCTGTATTTGGTTGTTTTTTATTATTAAATTCCACCCTCGTAGGTATAACTTCCGCTTCTATTGAGAACATGTCATCAATGTATTACTTAAAATTTTATGTTTTTATCTAGGTGATATAAAGGTTCTTGATTGTATTTTTTTCTCACACTCTAAATGTTTATTAATTTATTTTTTATTAGTTTTTTATTCAATGATTATCTTACTTACTCTTCCTTAATGAATTTAATCACCAAACTTTTTTATGAGAATAAGATCCTTTACCTTGGATTTATCATGAAAATGATCCTACAAGTGTATAGGTTATTATAATTTGTTTTTTAAGATGACTAACCAGTAAGTGAAAAGGTTAGTTTAAATTCATTTAATGAATCCTTATCTAGTTAATCAAATTTAAATCATTAAAAAAATTAATACAATCAATCCCTTATAAAATCTAAGGATCAAACCTTTCTCATAAATTAAAATCACATAAATCTGTTTTTGGCCTTTTAAACCCACCAAAAATAAACCCACATATGGCCACTTCATATCCAAAAATAGTTCAGAGTGTGTATGTGACTATAGGTTTCTTCTTAGGTATTTGGGAGTTCAACAACCCAAGATACACTAAAAGGGACCGATTAACCCTACAAACATGGGTATATTTGGTTTAGACCAAATATTGGGGCCATTTATGATGTTATAAATAAGTTAACTTAGACACTCACGTCTTATTCTCACCCCACATCTTTGTTCTCATCCCAGATATCATTCTCATGGAAGGTTATTTTTAACAAACCCAAACATGGAGAACCTCTCCCTATATTGATTACTCGACACCAATTGTGATGTACAATGAACATACTAGTTTCTATTGGTGGGAAAATAAAAAACCAATTGATCCATAATATTTTAACTCTTATGCTCCATAAAACATTCCAACCTATAATGATTTAAAATCTCAAAAATTCTAATATTAACATCTTCCTATGTAATTCCAATAACTTAATTATCCTCATGGAATGGACCATCTATCTCAACCCCTTTTCCATATTGATCCACAAACATTACATGAGGAATTTTTTTCAACAAATGGAGAGAATGACTTATGAGGTTTCATCCTTGAGATTAGAACTACAAAGCATTGAAATATTTATGAAACCCATTCGCAGTCAGGTTGTCCATTCCTCATCATTCATAGAATAATCTTGTTACACAAAAACTACTCATGAAAATGATATATAAGTGTACTTTGAATTTAAGAGACCTGAATAACATTGATTAATTGGGGATAGGTTTTTAAATCAAGAGGAATCTTGTTTTTTATTATTCATAAGAGGTAAAATTTGACATGATAGATTGAGTGTCCCGAATATTTCTCCATTGATTATTTTTTAGAACAAAAATTCACTGAACCACAGGGAGAAATAAAAAAACATTAATTCCATATCCATTCATGAAACTGATATTTCCAATTTGGTGGTTAAATATTCTATTCAAAATCAACCATGTCTAGTGAGAGGTTTTTAAAATGTAATTTAGTTTGATTCAATATCTCAACGTGTGTTGGAATCTATTATCCAACACGAGATCAAATTCAAGGTCCATACATACTCTCTCAAGTATTCTTTTATATGGGATAATCCAAAAAAATTCATTATTTTATCATCTCTTAATTATAATGATAATAAAATTCTTTTTGATGTCTTAAGAAAGATTAAATACAATTGGATGGACCCTTTCCGATATTTATAGGATTATCTCATTCAATGGGACCTATATTTTTCTTGAATCAATTTCAAAAAACTTCTTCCAATCCCAATGGACACTCAATCATTATTAAATTGATTTTTTGAAAACTACAATCTTTATGATTCTGAAATTTGGTGTTTGGTAAGTTGGGGGGTTCATGTCGAGCTAACGACAGTAAACAAAGTTCTCTTCAGGAGGCAACCCAGCTTCTGTGTTGATTATATTTTATGTTATTTTATTCTTTTTTTGATTGTATTTTTTCAAAAAAATTCAAAATAAAATTAAAAAATTAAAAAAATCATTTTCTGTGCTAAAGGCCACACCATAGGTTATAGGGACAACCCCACCACAACCAGCAAAGCCATAAGACTAGAACCTGTGACCGAAGAGAGATATGGGAGTGTTCGTACAGTAGAAATATGGCTTATAGTGCTTCATTATTCTATTTTTATTATATGTATACTTATATTTTAAATTTATATAAATCTTTTAATATATATATATATATTACTTATTCCTAGTATCAATATTTTGTGTTCTAAAATAAACAGGTACTTTTTCACTTTCTTGATGTCTTTTTTTTAGGTAAGGGAACCACATGGGGTTCCCATTAGCCTCTAATATTATTTAAGTGTGATATTTGTAATCATAATAAGCTTCATCTTTTCAATGGAACCAAATTCCATCAAGAGCTTAAACCGAGTCCCCAATAATCCATAAAGATCATGCATGTGGAAAAGAGATCAAAGCAGTAATTGGGAGTAACATAGACTTCAATATCAGACACTAGGTGACCTTGTTCCACGTTTATTATTTCAAATTCCATTTAGAAATCCAATACTCTACCAATACCCCTTTATAAATTTTCATTTCTTTAAAAGTTAGGAAAAATGTTATTTTAGGTTAGGGATATGAAATTAAAAAATTTCTTTTGTGTGCATAAGAAAAAATTTAAAAAAATATTTTGAAATAGAAAAATATGCGTGGAAGAAAAATTCCTTTAACCATGAATATAATAATACACATTTCATACTTTTATATTGAATATAAAATAATTTTTCATTTCTAGATTTCTATTTTAATGCAAGTCTATGTTCATGATCTGTGATTTCAGAAAGTGCTGTTATCCAATGTGATTTCTCACTATTTATATTTTCACCCATTTAATAAAAAACCACAAGTCACATCCTTTGTATTATGGTGTATTCGTTATATTTATTGGGGTCCCATAAAAAATGAAATATGTTAGGTGATAATTTTAATTTAAACATTAGTATTCAAAAAATCAATTAGAAAAATATCAAATAGAAAGTCAAAAAAATCAACTATGTTTAGAGAAATGGACTGACCTAATGTGTGGATTTTGGTACTTGGGGATCATGACTCCATAGTTATTTGGCCCATAGATGGCCATTTTATTGGTATTTGTAGTAATTCAAATTTTTTATTGAAAAAAATTGAGATGAGGTCAGAGTATGTGGAATTCACTTTGTGCCCAAAGGGCATTGATCCTCTGAGTCATTGTTAAAGGCTTTCCACATGGTTTGAATCGATTCCATTTAATTTCAATTACCAATGAAAAAATGCAAAAAAAACAAAAAACAAAAAATTAATAATCTTCTTAATATTGAAATGCGATTCCACCTAGAGCTTCAATATTTTATCCATTGAATAAAGGTGAACCCCCATATCTATTGTAACTCACAACACATAATCAAGCTTAATCAAAATTAAATGAAATGTGGTGATGAATTTGAACAAAGGAATGTGATTAGTCTTGGGATATTCCTCTGGACCTATCTTGTTTTAAATTATTTTTTTGGGTTTCATAATTTTTTTGTATGAGATCTTTTTGTGAGCATTGTGTATTAAAATATTTTTGGAAAAGGGAATTCGAATTTTATATTTTTTAGATACACTTTTTTCGGGACTATAAAATCACAATATGGGGGTGTGATTATCCACATAATTAGGTTAATATTCATTTTTAATCTATATAATATTCAAGTGCTTCATTATTCATAAACACCTTTTTTAGTGCATTTTAAGAAATGATCATTTTTTAACATTATGATTGTAATTATTTCTTAAAATAACCTATTGCATGGTACATTTTTTAACACCTCCAAGAAAAACTAAACAGTCACCAATTTAATTTTATATTTAATTTTCAGGTTTATAATTCCATTGGTAAGAATTCATAATATTTGAGTAGTTGATGATTCATATTGTAAGACCACCATTTTGGACATCCAACCTAAGAACATCGGGGCGAAGTAAACTGGATAGCAGCCCAATAACATTTCTATTGATGACAATATTCATGAAAATGATTTTGATGTTTTGACATAAGATAAAGGAAATTATTATCTTCATTTCATCCAATAGTTTCTAGATCTAATTCCTATGTTTAAATGGAGTTCTATGAATCCCATGTTGAAGATAAAATTTTGGGCCAGATTGTGTGGGCTAGAAAAATAGTCCACCATTTAAATCATATATCGAAAAAAATAACCTGAATTTTTATAGGCTATTAGGGTAAATCCTTATCTCCATTTGTTTCTTCTATATACCACCAAAATTATTCCATCTAGAAGCTCATTTATGCACATCTATTTTGTGGAAACAAGATAGCTACCAATCTAGGTCAAGAATGGAAAAGTCCAAATTCAACAAACATTCCACCACCAAAGGCCTACCATACTTTTGTGGGAAGACATGGAATTTTGTGTTATTGAACCATAACTATTTAAATTATTATTTAATGAAGTTTTGGTTAAGGAGTTAGTCATCTTTTGTGCTTTGTTTCATTGTAATGTTATGCTTCCACTTTGTGTTTGTAATCGAATTTCTTTCTCATGTAAGATGTTTAATTCCATTTAGTTTCTTATAAAAAGTTATTCTTCTCCTATTATTTTGTTCTTATTCATATCATGTTAATACTATTTACCTCATGGTCTTAATTTATTCACACCAAATCTTGTAAAATTTATGACACAATGGTATATTGATCATTATTTTGTGGTTTTTACTTCATCAATTCCACCCTTGTTAGTATAATTCCAACTTTAGTTTAGAACATGTAATAAATGGAGGGATAACTCATTAATGGGTTGATCCAATAGAGTGGAAAGGGGCTATATTGGATGTAATTTTTTACTCACTAAATGTATATTAATTTTTTTATTTGAGTTTTTTATTCAATGATTTTATCTCTTCCTTATTGAGTTTAGTCACCGTACTTTTAAGTGATAATAAGGTCCTTGACATTGTAGAGATCATGAAAATAATCCTATAAGTGTATAGGTGATTAGCCTATGTTTTTGAAGGTTTTTTACTAGTAATCTATGAAGTTAGTTTGAATTCATTGAATGAATCCTTCCCAAGTTACCGAAATTGAAATCATTAAAAAAATAATTTCATCTAATTCATCCCCTTTAATAAACTAGGATCAACCCATTCTCATAAATTGAAATAACATATATATTTCTGTGATCTTCTAAACCCACCAAAAATAAACCCAATTTTTTCCAATTCATAGAAAAAAACATTCCATATAATGTATCTGTCTATAGGATTCTTCTTAGGTCTCTGAGGAATCGACAACCCAAGCTACACAATAAGAGACTGCTTAACCCTAAAAACATGGGTAAATTTTGGAGAGACCACATTATTTATACATCCCTTATATTTTTCCTGATTATATGGTTTTTCCCTAAGATTATTATTTTTCACAATATGCTTCTTTTTTTAGTTAATAACAGTAAAAAAGAAGAAATTGATTAAAAATTAATGTGATTGAAAACATGATAATGAGAAACCAAGTAGGATATTTAAAATAGTGAAGGATGTTATGATTATTCATAATCATTTATCATGAGATTAAATTACAAATTTCTCCAAAATTGACTCTTGGACACCCTAAAGTAGATAAGGGTACAGTTTTTTGAGGTTTTGAGTGGTGGAGACCTTGTAATAATGATGCTTAGGTTTCTTATAGGTCAATATTGTGGGAAGAATTACTATTGTTAATTAATTAAAGGAATGAGAAGATATTTTATGTATGGATAATAATGGCCTGGATTAAGTGATTTCAGATGTGAAATGAAAAGTTAAATTAACACAATGGAAGGGAATAATGTTTTTAGTCAAATATTATCATTGGTTGAATTTTAGACATGTATAAATTATGGGCATTATACAAAACAATGTACTAGTGGTAAAGATTTATAATATTATTTGAAGGGTGAGATAAGTAATGGTTTTATTTTTGATTATGAGTAGACTAAAAATGACAAACAAAATGAAGAAGGTTTTGATAAAAAAAGATGAATAATCCTAGTTATTGGTTTGAGAATGAATTATTATGATTGAAGTGTTAATGTATTTCAATTAATGATTTATGAAACATATAAAAAAAATCTATAGAAGGTTTTCATTATGGATTTTGAAGAATATGTTTAATGGTACTGATGACCTATAAAATTATTTTATTTTCATGGTTATATATTATATAAACAACATAATTAAGGGAAGACAATCATTAATAAGTTCCAAATTTTGAGATAATGATGTGGGTATTGTAGGGTCCTGAAAAATCCACAAAGGAGATTCTACCCAAATCCCCCAAAGAATTGGGGAAAATAATCAAAGAAGGGACACAAACATGACCGGTCTACGAACTGGTCCCATGGAAGCACAACGTGGCCAGGCCCCGCGAGGCACCCCCTCCGCAAAGCATTGTCGTTCACAAAATGGAGGCGGATAGGCTCCGCGGTCACGAGGCAGGATGGGCGCCAGTCCGATTCACCATCACGAACCACCCCAACCGTGGACCACATCGACCAGTTCAAGCGGCACCCACTGTCATTCATGGAATAGAGGCGAAATCCTCCACAGCCGCGGAGCACTCCCTGAGTGCACCTCACAGAGGGGTGAAGCATTCAATATCCACTGGAAATCGCAGATTGACCAAGTCAGCTATAAACCGGGTATTTGGTTACGGGCCTCCGCAAAAGGTGTCGTGTGGCCATAGATACATCCCTTTCCCCACTCTATAAAAGGAGGCCAAGGGGGGAATGAAAAGGAGATTGGAGAACTGGAATCGGATTTGGAGATATTGGAGATTCGGAAGGAGATTGGTTGAAGGAAGGATTTAGAGTTCACAAACAGAGAAATTCCCACCTGTGAACCACAACAGGTATATGAATTTGCAAGGAATTGGAAAATGCATAATAATTTGGTGAACCACGAACCTAAAATAACAAAAACAAGGAGAATCACAAACCATATCCCCTCCATGGATGAATTCCCCACGGACTAGGGAGTTTATGCCTCTTTTACCATCTGTCGCACCACATAGCACTCTCCTATTTGGGAGAATCCCCAACTGATGAGCCACTGACCGGCACCGCCCTTGGCCACCACTGCCCGCCTGGAACCCTCCTTGAACCACCCTGGTTCATGGATTGAACCCGAACCCACAAACCACCCTAGTTTTCGGGACTCCGATTAGTCCGCAGAACACCCCGGTTCGCGGACGGCTTCCCCAGCTATGTGACACTTCCCCACGCGAAGGGCGCCACCACACATACATTTTGGTGGCTCGCCAAATACTTCGGTGTTCACATTTCCTGAGCAAGATAAAATCCTTCTGATCTAGCCAAGTCCTCCATGACTCCCTCATTGAACTATTCATTGGCCCCGAGCCGAGGCCTCCACCAGAGCCACCGGATCCACGTGGTGTAACTTTAAGGTGAACCAGTGTGCCATTTCGAGTTCAAATACCCATGGTAAACAGGGGAAAAGGGGTTTCCCTGAACCTTGAGTAGATTCCCAAAGCATTCTGGGGTTCACATTCCCACGGAAATGTGGAGTCTGAGCACGAGAATTCCTTCTCTGCCCCTCCCCTTGTTGAGGGTTCCTCGGAGATGGTAAAATATCCATCAGAAGGAGCCCCTCATGCATTGTAAGACAGGATATGGGCACAGGAGCACCCCCTTTCCCTCTCCCGCTAGGCTTTGTTGCCCCGGGCGTCCATCTCAGAGTAAGCCCTGAATTCATGGGAAGCCCTCATGCGTAAGACACACTCCACTTCTCACAGACACACCTCTTGCGAAGTGATCCTCTGGTCCCTGCTGCCTCTTGTGTCTCACACCAAGCATTACTCACGTGGGCTTAGAGTAACCATCGACCATGACATCCTCTTATGGGCATCCTCAGAGTGTAAGCTCCAATCCACATCTAGGGCCTCCTTAGAGTGTAATCTCCAATATATCATCTTGGGCCTCCTCAGATTGTAATCCCAAATCCACATCTTGGGCTGCCCCAGCGCGTAAGCCCCGCAGTAATCCGAACTACGTGGACTTTGATCTCTGTATCCTAGGCGGGGTACATAGGAAGCCTCTCCAAAGTTCAAGCCTAATAATGGGTCATTATGACCCCCCTTTCATGTCAGTTTACCAACATCATCGGCCTCCTCAGAGTGTAAGCCCCAGTCCCCACTATGGGCCTCCTCAGAGTGTAAGACCAAATCCATTATTTCGGGCTGCCTCAGAGCTTAAGTCCCAATCCAATCCGAACTAAGTGAAATTTGATCCTTGTCTCCTAGGTAGGGTATATAGGAATCCTATCTGAGTTTCAAGCCCAATAACGCATCATTCTGACCCCCCTTTCACATCTGTTTACCAACATCATGGGCCTCCTCAGAGTGTAAGCCTCAATCTCCACTATGGGCCTCCTTAGAGTGTAAGCCCCAATCCATTATTCCGGGAAGCCTCAGAGCGTAAGTCCCAAGCCAATGTGAACTACGTCAACTTTGATCCCTACCCCCTAGGCAGGGTACGTAGGAACAATCCAAGAGGTTCAAGCCTGACCACCAACGGACCCACGGGTCCACCTTCACGTCGGTTCTCTGATGCTCTCCATTCGAACTACGTGGACTTTGATCCCTGTCCCCTAGGTAGGGTACATAGGAATCCTCCCTAAGATTCAAGCCCGACAACCAGTTGATCTAACTGTCCTCACATCGGTTCACCACGCCGCTCCTAGTGCCGCCTCAAGCGAGTTCCGACTCCTCGGGGTCATTAATCCAACGAGGGATGGTAATCCTCAGGAATAAATGATTATGAACCCCTACGACAAGTTGACCATTTCCCAACAATGTTAAATCCCTGGATAAAATGTTTGGGTATAAGCCAAAGATTCGCAAACATATGAATATGTCTTAAATCTATAAGAGAGTCATGGAACAGGCAATAATTTCCCCCCAAAAAGGGTGTGATGAGCCCGACTTCCCATCCTCTTGACCAATGTGAGTTCTTAAAAGTCGCTGGTCAGACCATCCAGTGAACGCCTACCATTGGAAAGCAGGTCCATAAATCATTGGATATGGAGCCGTTGGGCGTTTTGAGGCCTGAAAAATCGAAAAGAAACCAAAAATGGTGAACCCGACGTGAATATTTAACCAAACATGACGGATTCAACTTAATCCCACCATGTACCCCTCATTCTCTAAAGGAGGGCCAATAAAGGTCATTAATAATTCATGGGATTATGATATGCTGCTTTGATGGGTTTTTTTCTTGTATTTTCTAAAAAAAAATTGCAGGTACTACCTTCAGAACTCCCCTCGATCCAATGGTGTAACACCCCGAGATTTTATGAAAAATATTCTTTTTAATTTCATTAATTTCTTTTGTTGTACGCTACATAAAAAGTATCTTGCACAACATGCATCTTTGACTTGCCTTGCATTACACGCAGTCGCGACCTTCCTCGATAGCATGTGTAGTATGCAATAACTAGTTTCACTAAACAACAATATGCTATTAAAATATTATTAAAACTAGCCGTTACGAATAGTAATAACCACTTTTTGAAATTTTGTAAATTTTATTTTTCAAAATGGACTTCATTTTTGGATTCGGAATATCGAAATTATCTTAGGGTGAAATTTTGGTACTTTTCGGATAACTTTCATTTTCTGATGAATAGTGAAAATTACAAAATTTCAAATAAAAACAACTTTTTTAATCAAAATAATTAATAGTGATAAATTGTTAATTTGAGTGGTTTTAAAGTATATTTAGAATATATTTTTACAATTTAATACAATGTTGGTCATTGGATGTAATTTCACATTTAAACCAGATATAAATAAATGTCAATCTTTCGATAGTTATTATCTCTTAAGAACAAGGTATTTGTTTTGACGATGGGAGTTAATTTTTTAATTAAGTAATGCAACTGATATCTTTTGAATTTGGTAAAATAGACATCATTTTTGAGTTCATAATATCAAATATAGCTTAGGACTAAAATATGACCATTTAGGCCCACATGGATTTGATTAGGACATTTATTATCAATTTATTTAAAGAAGGGTTAAAATAGTTAAAATCACAGTTTAATAAGTATATCATTTTTAATATAGGGTTATACATAAGATAAATTAGACTATAAATATTCATTAGAAAGATAATAAGATTTCCTAGATAATGATATTTTATTTGTAATTTTTAGAATTTATACATGTTAATTTAGTTATGACAAAAATATGGTGCAGTAATTATCTTATTAATGAAATATTAACATAATTGATGTTATAAATACCCAATTAAATGTAATTTGAGACTTTTTAGTAATTCCACTAATTTTATAGGTTAATATTACATGTTATTATTGATTTAATGTACTTTTTCGAACTAATCATTCTGTTATAATTTTCAAAAAAATCAATTACTAAATAGTGTCAAAATTGACCTAAAATAGTTTTTAAAACAAATATTATATTATTAATTGTTCTTTTATTCCTAAAAATCTAAGGTTCGGCCAAATGACTTATTCAAGGTTATATATATAAATAATAAACAACTTTGGGTTCTTTTGGCTTGTTATAGTATGTTTATTAACCTTATAGTATAAGAACACAAGAAGACACGGTAAAAGTAAAATTATTTAACTTAATGTTAAATCTAAATGATAAGGTTAAAATAGGAACCTAAACTTTTCTAAATTCTATTGGATGAGATTATTTCGACCCATACTCACCTTATCATCGAAATAAATCAATTTTTAGCTATATAAAACCAAATTTTTCTTTATAATAAAATAATATTTTTTGTTTTTCCAAAGGAGCCCCTCTCCTCCCTTATAAAAGGGCACCTCCTCCCTCTCTTCCTCACACCACTTTGAGCCTTCAAGATCAGCCAACCCCTTCCAAATTCTCTTCTCCACTTCCCTAGAAACATCCTAGATGTCCTGGTCTTCTTCAAAGCCCAATTTTAGTGCCCTAAGAGGAGGACTCAAAGAGGCGCTTCAAAGAAGAGGTAATGTCCGTTACCGATACTTTTAACTTTATTTCTTCTTCCACTTATTCTTATTAGGTTGTTTCATTATGAAGTAATACCATCAGTATCACTCATATACTGATATGTTATTATAAGTATGATACAACCCTATTTCACCATCTATCCATCCTACGGAAAACGAAATCACCGCGCGTGCGTACGTACGGAATACTGTCTCCACGCCGTGGTGTAATCTATTTTCCACCACCACCTTTCTTGGATGGGTATAATTGTGTAAATAATAACTATATATGATTATTGTAAAATGATATTGATTCTGAAATATTATACGTACACTCCAATACAATTCCACGATCATGAGAATGATATCATCGCTCGTGCGTACGTACGGACTACCGTCTCCACGACGCGATTAGATTCATTCTCCACGTTAACCATTCATGAATTATTATAAAGTATATATAATAAGTAATCATTAAATATATGAAATAATAAAGATACTTTATTTTTGTTTATATATATGTATGTCATCTACTAAATTCCATTGAACTCAATAAGGAAACGAAAACAGCGTTCATGCATACGTACGGCCTACCGTCTCCATGAATGGTGTATTTCTTTCCATTTAGTGATCTATTATATATATGTATATTCTGAATATATATTATATATAAATCATGTTTTATATTCTATAATTAAGTAATCATGATCTATTTAATAATATTAATAATTACAATTCAAAACACGGACGACAAATGAAACGATTTTACCCAAAACGCTCTTTAACATGGAATTTTCAAAATAACGGGTAAAATAAAGTCATAAGTGAACCATATATGATATCATAACAATAAGTATGATTCTGTAATAAGTCAATGACATTATTTAAATCATTATACAGGAGGTTCGGACACTTACAAAGCAAATCGGACCTAATGTAAGGGAAATATCACAATCTCATTTTTATCCGAGATTGTTTATACTTTGGTATTTACTGGGGTGTATGTTATCATCCACATCCATGTTTCCTCAATATGTAATATTATTTACATCCACCTAAAATTGTTTAAATCCAATTTTACCCTTCGGTGAGTGTTTAGTAAAAGATATGAAAGGAATCTTTTGTCGTTTTTCGTACAAGGTACTTTTTGACTTTTCCGACAAAAGTACGAGAAGAATGTTTTATTAACTTATACGGCATGAATGGATTTTTAAAAAATTATTTTCAAGAATATTCCTTTACAATTTTTCAAGTATATTTTAAATCAACTTCTTTTATTTTATAATTGTATGACATGTTAAGAAAGGAAAAGTGTTTTTGAAGTAGAAAGGGTATTTTCCTCATGAATGGAGTTCAAGTGTTTTATCAAAATTATTTTCCATCTATGATAATAAAGGGTTCTATTTCTATCCCTATTATTACATGGATTTGATTATGTTGTGATGGAAATATTTTTATGAATTATTTTATCTTATATGAATTTTTTTATGATGTCACGATGTTTAAGAATCCCATTTTTATTACATGGGTTATGTTATGATATATGATTTATGATTTTCTGGCACACATAAGAATGGTATCATTGTGATATGTGTGGGACCTATATCTCCCTCCAATTCATTGGGTAAATATTTTATATCTCATGAGATATATATGGCTGGAACGGCAGGTTAAATCTGTTCAGTGAAACAGGACTGAAACGAGGAGTGAACTCGGTTCAAAAATGGACATTCTCCACTAAGATAATCTTCGAAATAAGTCTTGACTAAAAAGAAATGGTTCTCTATGATTATGTGTGTATTCCAAAAAGTTTCATGTTTTATTTTATGATTATTGGGATTACATTTCACTACTATGATTTATCCTATGTTATGATATTATGATCTCTTTTGCAGGTTCAGATTTCCAAAATGTTATGTTCTTATGAATATGATGTGATTGATATTTCTTTTGTTTACCCTTACTGAGCATTTGAGTTTACCCTTTTATGTTTTCTTTTCCCCAGGATATAAAGAAAGGTTTTAGGTAAAAAAAAGGAAGATCTTTATGGGAGATGTTGAAGATCATTCACCACGATTAGAAGATTATATTTCGAGTTTCCAAAGACACTAAACCATTACGGTCCTTGTGTGTGTGTTTTGGTTATGTACTAAGTATTCCTCAAAAGTAATGTAATTTCCATGTATGTCAAGCTTCGGGTCACTACAGTTGGAATCAGAGGGAGGTTTAGTAAACCTTTGGAAACTAGGATGCGATAACTTTTGTAAGATCCCTATAGATATTTCTAAGATATGTATAGGGATGTCCCTAAGGTTAAGTATAAGTATAGGTGATAGTACTAGAATTAAGGTAACCTAAGATGTTAGATATTGAAGGTACTCCCCCTTTATTTTATTGTTTTCCCTAGAGTGATTTTTTCCTTTCACACTATTCTTTTTGGGTTTTAGATGATGGCTGGAACCTGAAGGCACCGTGTTGATCAATGTAATGGACAATGCAATGATTTTCCTCCTGAACAAACAAATGTTATGGGATATTGAGTACAAAATATTATTTCTATACTTACAAAAGCTATGAATCATTCTGGACTTCCAAATGAGCAGAGAAGGGAACAATATACTATTGAGTCCTTCATGAGGCAACGTCCACCTTCTTTCAGTGCATCTTCTAATCCACTTGTTGCTGAACAATGGATCATTACCACTAAAAAGATATTTTCATTTCTTCAATGTTCTGACCATGATAAAGTCATCTTAGAAGTATATCATTTTGAAGGTGAAGCCGATCAATGGTGGAATCTTATCAAGAATATGAGGCCAAGAGATAAAATTGAGTCCATGTAATGGGATGAGTTCAAGAACTTATTTTTCAATAAGTACTTCCCTCGTATTCTTCGAACAAAGATGGAGAAGGATTTTCTTGAACTAAATCAAAAGAATGATGAATCTGTTTGTATATAAGAAGCTGATTTTACAAGGCTTGCAAGGTATGCATTTGGATTTATCATCCAACCTGAAAGTAAAGTTTATCGATTATTCAGTGGCTTAAAACCAAATCTTCGAAGGGCATTAGCTATAAGAGACTTCAGTAGCTATGAAGAAATTGTGCGTTGTGCTATCAAGGTAGAAATGGAAGTTGGTGTTACTTATCCATCTCATAGTTTTGACAAGAAACGAAAGATGGAGTTCAAGGAGAAATCTCAGAATAATGGTGAAAAGAAGATGAATGTTTCCTTATGCTCAAAGTGTAGAAAGAAGCATGGTGGAGATTGTCTTAAAGGGACTAGAAAATGTTTTAAGTGTGGAAAAGAAGGTCATTGAGTAGTTGAGTGTCGAAGTAATGGATAAAGGGTTTCTAATGATGTGAATAAAGAAAATACTGCAGAGAATGAACCACCAACACTTCAATGCTTCAAGTGCAAGGAAATGGGGCAGTATGCTAATAAATTCCCTAATCCAAGGGTTAGTGATGATCGACATGAGAAACCACTTAAGGAAAACGACAAAGGGAAGTCACATGGGATCACTATTTGCGATGTTGAATATGACAACGATGTGGTGGAATGATTAAGTGTTTATGTAATGGGATTCCAAAATAATGTTGTATATAGTATCGTGGAATATTGGAATATTTATGTATTGGTCTATTGGGGTTTTCAATAATTTTATGGTACCGGTAACCATGGAATGTGATTAAGATATTTTTGGAAAAAAAAGATGATATGCGCATAATGAAGGGATAAGGATAAAATGAAATGTTTGACAGTATTCATGAGCTCGTGACTGATATAAGGAAATGGTTATATCATGGTTTGAGGTTTTGGTATGTGAAAAGAGTTAACTTTTGAAAGCACTCATGTTTTCACTAAGATTCAATGGGTATTAATTTTTCAAGATAATACATGATTAAGGCCTTCGAATTATTGAAATGTGACCAAAAAGACATATCTCATGATATATGGGGATCAACGATGGTATTAACATGCTTGTTATATGAACTCTTTGGAAATAGTTTTCACTATAATATGAGATTGGACAACAGTATTTTGGATAATCCTAGATATTGGAAAGGATTATGTTGGACATAATTTAGTATTAAGGATAGAAAATTTTTCAATATTATTGATGGGATGTTATAGTATTTTAGTTTTAGAAAAAGGACAACCTGCAGGATGGGAGACAGCCCATTGCATTGGACAAGGCTGTGGGAATCGAACCCACAACCGAAGTGCGATTGGCCTTTATCGCCTACCACTGGCCTACAGGAAGTCCCTGTTTAGTAGAAACTAGTTTTATTATATTAAGCAGTATGATATAATAAGTATAAGTCCATTTTAGGAACCATATATGATTAATCTCACTATAGATTGACTTATGTATATTTAATAACTTTTTTTAACCTTTTGTTTGAGATAGATGGAATGACCTGTTATTCTATCACTAGATCTGCTAACACTTCACGAATAACAAATTCAACTTCATTTCATTAAGATATGAAGTTGAAATTGTTCAAGGCATGAACAATAGTGATATTGTACCAAAATAAAGTAAGTATTTATTCTAATTCAAATTCTTCAACTTTAGGGAAATGATCTTGAAAACCAAAAATGTTGTACTAGTGCTCTTATATCTGATGAATCAGATGGTACATTAGATCGTCACAAATTTATGGATTTGTGATTGCTGGCTTTTGCATAGCCAGGTTCTCTACCACTCTCCATCAGAACATGATGGTTATATTTCTCTTCCATATCCATATTTTCACCTATGTGGAAACCCAGTGATTAGTTTATTTGGGTAATCGATATGTTTCATAATTTTGTTTTTAAAGAATGGATTGGTATTCCTTTTTACGATGTGGGTTTCTATTAAATAAACTTTCAAGTAGTAAACCATTTATAACCCCGACGAATTTCGAGGGAGAAATTCATTTTAAGGGGGGTAGAATGTAACACCCCGATATTTTATGAAAAATATTCATTTTAATTTCATTAATGTCTTTTGTTGTATGATACACCAAAAGGAGCTTGCACAACACGCATCCTTTACTTGCCTTTCATTACACTCAATCGCGACCTTCCTCGATAGCATGTGTTATACGCAATAACGAGTTTCACTAAAAAAAGAGATTTACATTAGGTAAAAATAAATATATCATCAATTCATGTGGTGTTAAATTTTTTTATAATATTTTTTTACATGTCATATATTCTATTGAACATGATACCCCTCTTATAAAATCTTAGGGAGTTACATTCTTCCTCTATTAAATAAATTCTATCTGGAAAATTTAATCTTCATCTATGAAATCAAGGGTCAGAAAATTTCCTTATGGAAAAAATTACATCATTAAAAGTGTTAATAAATCATTCGACTAAAAAGGAAATGAGAAATATGAAATTCATAACATAACTATGTTTCCACATAGGCAGACAATGGCGACAAGTGAATAGATGCACATGGAATAAAGTAGTAAATAATTATAAAGCATGAAAAAAATCATTTATCACAATAATGTGAATGATCAATGGGAAGTTAGGTACCTAAACCTATAAACCTATTATGATTTAAAAGAATAATTAATTCATCATATATAAAGGTAACGTGATAAAATTGTGTTCCAAGATCATATACCAAAAGTTGAGGAGTAATTTTACTATCTAATAATATAATGAAATATTATTACATGATATATTTCTATTTCATAAGAACAAATTAAACATTTGGTTATGATTCGATCAATTTACAGTTAACCTCTTACTCTAAGAGATGAATATCCCCAAATATAATTTTTATGCCCGAAGTAATACAATTAATTTTTAATGAATCATATGATCTATAAAATAATAAAAATATATTATTAATATATTTATTAAAAAAATTATTAATGAGAGGTATGATAATTCCAAAAATTAATATATTAATCTCTAAAATTTTACAATGAATCCAATGGTTTAACATGGATCATTAATTAAATAAATGACCCTATACCCCAAATAACCAAAATAAACTCAACATGAATGATGGTTTTAACCATCCTGGTTATATCATACCCTTCTAACTATCCTCTGAAAAACATAATATCATTATTCCCAAATAATCTTTTATATTAAACCAAAAGGTTATCGATACGTCAACCCAATAAAAACACTCACAAAATATCATTATTGACCACAAAATCAAATGAATTGATCCCATAATTTGTTTCCCAAGATAAACATAATATTTTTCATTCAAAAAACCTAACTAAAAAACTATTTTATACTAACTAGTACATCATGTTGGCTAGTGGTAGGTAATTCACCATTATCTCCCCTCAGTTGTAGGTTAATTCCATGTAGCCTTGTCAGATGTGATGGGTTGTCACCTAGATTATTGGTTGTCATTTTACTAAAACTATGGAAAAACAAATGATATGATCATATTAATAATTATCCATTATCATATAATGATCTCACTAAAATGATGATAATATTTAAAAATAGCATTATTCATCAAATACTGTTATTTTAGCCACTAATTGTTTTTGTACAACTTATTCTTTTAAAAAAATCTATTAATTAACTCATCTTTAATCACTTATCAATGATTATATTTTTTTCAACAATGTATGCTTACAAATGAGTATCGCCTTATCATTAAATCACATTTCTAGTTCATTAGTACCATTCAACATATTCTTGAAAATATTTATCAAAAAACTTCTAAAAACAAATCCTCATATATACATTTCATGTTTCACTGAATTCATAAATTTTATTAAATATACTTTTTAATCATTACTCATCATTATTAAACCATTAACAAGGCTTCATCACCTTATTTTGTAATTACTACACACTATAATATGTCATTTTTATTCTCTTAATATCCAATAGAAAAACCATTACTCATATAACCTTGGTGATCATGTTCTTCAGATTTTCCCATAGGACATTGATTTTCATAATTCCCATTATTTACAAATTTAAAACATTCAAATTTTGATGATTAATTTGGGAATGAATTATTCTCATCCATTTAATTAACTTAAAATTTTATTTTTGCACTTTAATTAATTACTACTTTCATATCATTTCCACACGCAAAACATCTTCGTGTTCCTTTAATACATTTATTTGGAGGTTTCATAAAACATCCCAAACATATAGGAAACTAAACCTTATTTCCACCATGCCCTCCACCACTTTAAATCCCAGTAAACTCTATTATTATTTTCATTAGTTATACTGAGAGTTAGTTAAGGTGAAAGTTTTTAATCCTATTCCACGATATATATTTTCTAATAATCACAATATCCATTAATATATCCATCATCCCAGTTCATTTCTCGTTAAAACATTATTTATCAAATTCAACTATAACCAATTTTCTTCTCTTTCCCACCATTTAACAAAACCACAATGATTTTAATAAGAAATGATAATCATAGAGGGAACCCACATAATCCAAAAAAATCATCTCTTAGATGCATAAATCATGACACAATATTTGTATCCAAGGTCATTAATGGTTATAATCTATTCAAATAACTCATAATGGTTCATGAAGTGTTTGTGAATTTCCAAATCATATCCCCCGAGGGTGGAAGAAATAAGGTTCTTACCGATAGTCCTTAATTCTTGAGTTAATCTTAACATTCCTTTTTCTGAATTCTTACAGATAGGTATTTCTGTGCTAGAACCATGTCCCCCTGTAGTATCTAGAGAGGGATTCCATTTCATGGAAACCAATCACCCTAAACATCACCAAAATTCCATGATATTTTTATATACATATCAACCATTATACTTATCCTTATACATATCATTATACTAATCCTTAGACTTGTCCTTATAATTCTCACTATGATTTTATCATCCTAGTTTCCAAAGGATACCTAAACCATTTCTCTAATTACATCTATTGTGGCCCAAGGATTTTTTAAAAATTATTAGATGTTTCTAAAACAAAAATATGAATTTATAAAAAACGTGGATAAGTAAATCATAGTGTATTTGGATGACTAGATTATAAATACACTGAAAGAAATTAAAACATGGAGTCCATTTTTTATTCTCTACAGTGAGATCCTAAAATCCAATTGAGCTCATAATATTTTATAGGATAACCTGGTGAATACATAAAGAAATGGGTGATCCAAAAATACCACTAAGGGAGTAAACATAAAATGAAACATAACATGTGATTCAAAATTATGATATAAAATCATAAAGAGAAGGATTTTTATTAATATCATAGAAGCATAACATAAAAAACATGGTATCATAAGATCATTATAGCATAGAAAATATTGGAAAAACCTAATAAATTGAAAAAACATAAGTCAAGGATTATTCCTAGATAACATCACATGGTGTAAAGAGTCCCACAATGGATTAGGATTACTCCCAAGTCCAATACATGACATCTCAGGAGACTAAATCGTTGCCAAATTAGTTGGAGTGATTTTGGGGCACACAAATCATAAAATTTTAATGATATATGTATTCCACATAATTAAAATAAATCATAATTCATAACATAATAATTACCTGTGGAAATAAAATGGGTTATAGAATCATAATTCATATCGCATTCAATGTATATTTCATAGTGAAGTCATTTTATAAATAATCATAAGGAATGTATCACACGGTGAAAGGAATTAGGGATTATTAGGAATATATGTGAGAATGATATATACATAATTGATAATAAATATATAACATCAAATGTTGTTTTTTTATGAAAATAATTATAAAAATATTATAAAAAATGATGAAAATAAACTTTTAAAATTGAGTAACATCAAAGGATGTCATCACATATGACCAATTATTTTGAAATATCACGTGGAATGTTTTGTGAGGAAAATATCACTTCGATTTCTAATAACAATATTTAAAATATAAAAATATCTCAAAAAATAAGGATTTTTTAATATAACTTTTTAAACCAAAATAATAAATCAATAAAATATTGATTTTTTAAAGTGATGAAGGTGTTGCTTCTTGCTAAATAAGTTAAAATAGATTCATTTCACATATTTTAATGAAAAGTAAGAAAATTAATATGTTAATAAACTAGAGGAATATTCCTTTTAAAAAAAATTAAAAACAATTTAAAGGTAAAATTTACTTTAAACAATTGTGTAAAAAAATCCATACATTTTTAGAAAATATGGATTTTGAAGTCAAAGTATTTTCAATAGTAGAGAGAATAGAGTCGATATTTTTTAAAAACAATTCTAAATTATTTTAAGTATTAAAGTGTATAAAATGAAACTATTAATTGAAAAACTCTTGAATAACCAAAGGATAATAAAATTATTGTGTTTTACTATACAATGACCAAATAATTTCATTCAATGGAAATTCAAGAATAATACTCATAGTTAATATGAGATTGAAATAGAATCCCTTAAATATTTGGTAAATTTTTAATCATAACTTCTAATGAATGATGTTTGTGAATTATAACATAAAATATAATGATGTATTAAATATTCATTATATCCTATGTATAGTGGTAATTTAGATACAATTCAAAATAAATTTTGTGTATTCAATAAAACGTTTCTCAAAGAAAGATAGTTTGAGATTATAAACTTACAATGATCCTATCATTGAAGTTATAGTCAATTAGAGGAATCGTTATGTGTAACAAATTTAGGTCTAAAAAATAAATGTTTACATAAAATATAAAAAAATTAAAATTCATTTCATATATAATATTCCCTTGACATAATCACCAAAGTTGATTTTTAACCCAATGAATGAAAATTGAGCTAAGAAGCCCCTTATGTCATGCTTCTCTTTAGTTGGGCACTCCTCAACCTCCTTTTTTGTAATTTTTGACATTTTATTATATTATAAAATAACCATATTCCTATTTATAATATAATCTATGATCCTTTTGTAACATCTTGTTTCCCATTAATTAATAATATTTCATTATCACTATTGTTTCATGTTTTAATTTCCTTGGTTGTTTTATAATGAATGTTCTACGTCATAATCATATGATATAGTTACATTATAAAAAATAATTTTATTAATATTATAAATATGTTTCCTTCATTAGAAACATATTTACAATTTTTGTTTATTTTTGAACATCGATAATGAATCACGTCGCTTTGTGGAGACAGTAGGTCGAATGTACGCACAAGTAAAGTTAACATTTATTTAATAGATGAAACGGTAATGAAGTGATTTTTATATTAATATTCTATAATCAATATCATGTCATATATATCAAAAATATTAAATAAATTAAATTTATATTACCTTTCACGTAAATTGATCATGGAAAATGAATCACATCTCTTCGAAAGATGGTAGTCCACTATACACACGAGCAAAGTTATTGTATTCTCTAAGAGATGTAATGTAAGAAGTTCTATATTATAAAATAATTCAATAAGTATAATTATATAAAAAATATCATACTCAAACATTATATAAATCATTATATCCATATTTAGGAATTGGTGGTGGAATATAAATTATGTCGGTTCGCGAGGTGGTACTTCTCAGTACAAACAATCAATGGTTTTGTTTCCCATTTGAGATTGGAGGTGATAGTTGTGAGTCATTAAATTAAAATAAAAAATATAAATATATGTTATATAACTATTTTATTATATCCTCATGGTATAATAATACTCTTAGGTGATGAAGGAAGAAATTAATTTAAATGCTCGATTAAGGATGTTACATCATATTCAGATAATTTATTTTGGTTTACACCAAAATCCTTTCTAGGATGGATTTATAAATAATAAAAGGATTATAGGATTATGTTTTGGAAGTATGGAAGTGAATTTATAATTTATTAGATGAAAAAAAAAATTTAATGTGTGGAAATGAGAGAAGTGTGGTTGGCCTTTTATAGGTGGTGGAGAGGACACACTTTGAATTTTTGAAAAAAAATAATTACAAAATCATTTTTCACTGAAAAAATGATAAAAATTGACCATTTGAGAAACATAGAAGATATAATCCCCAAATATGACCACAAAATAAGAACTGGACAAGTTTTGGATCATTTTTAATTCAAATATGTTATGTTTAACTCCCGGTAAACCTGTTTTTCCCTTAACAACGGTAAATAATTTATACTATTTTCACAATTAATTATGGTAAAAAATTAACAAGAAATTATTAGATAATATTAATTATTTAAATTTAAATTATTTGTTTCATTTTTTTAATTCAGAACACGTAATTGTTATAATCTTATATAACATTAAATTTGTACTCATGTAGAAAAAAATATTTTCCAAAAGAAAAACATTCAAATGTTTAAAAAAATTATATCAAAATTTCATAGGAAAATGATTACATTAAAATAATTTATAATATTAAATATATAAATAAAATAATATATATTTTAATACCACATTAAAATAAAATGGGTCTTGTTAATTATTTAAATGAAAAATATAGTTTTTAATAAAATATGTATTTTCACTATTCATCGAAATATGAAACTTCTCAGAAAAATACAAAATATTCACCCAAAGATAATTTTTATTATGTTATATAAAAATTAATTTATTTTTTTATAATAAATTTTCTAAAAGTTGTAAATATAATTTTAAATTATGTTCCCAAAGTGCCACTACACCGATTTTTAGAAAAAGATTGGTTTTCGAAAAACATTTATTATTCTTTAAACTGATTCTAATTTAATATTCAATCAATATATATTAATTGAATATATTTAATAATTTTACACAATATAATTTTAATAATATACTTATTTATATTCATATTCCCCAATTTAACAACAAGGTTTTGAAGGTTCATATAGATTCTGGGTTTTGTGTTCCTTAATCTATCAAATAGATTGAATTTATTTAAAAAGAAATATATCATAAAGTATGAGGGTTATATATTATTTTATATAATTTGTGTTTAATTTCATATAAACTATCAAACATGATTTTAATCTTTTAGAGTCTTCAGTTATTATAATATTACATTGTAAAAGCACAAAGAATCTTAATGTTAATACCATATATCTGATATCACTGCATGTGAATCATAATGAAAATCATAATCATAAATTCATTCGAATTATCTCTAAGGTCAATAATAATACATAGATAACCCCTCCCTCAATTAAGCATCACATATCATATTTCATCTCAATAACATTAGAAAAAATTCATGATACTCAATCATTTCACTCAGTACACTAATATCTTGAGGTGAATCTCAAAATGAAATAAGTACTCCAACCGATCCCATAAATGATTTCAAAAAAAAAATAAACACTTATAGGGTAAAATAATTTATCTTATATCCAGTATCATAAGGAAACTCACATGATAAAAAAACTCACTCGATGGTTCTCAAATAAATATGTACATATTAGGAATTGTAGGTTGTGTAAACACACCCACATTATGGAACTAATATAAACCAATAATCTAAATACTAAACTACCCATAGATACCATCCATACACACATAATTACATCATACTAGATGATTCATTCTGGGTAACCCATAATAAGATTTTCTAGTAAAACATAATTCTTCCTCAGAGGCATATGAGAAAGCACTCTATAGTTTTTTCTTGGCACTTTAAGTAACTAAACCTATTTCCAATCACCCATAATGGGTTCATAATGAAAGAATCCAAATATGGTATCAACCCTATATGGGTCACTGAAACCCCTTATAAAGAGGGACTATATGGTCATCACAAAGATAATCCCTCTGTAAGATTAACTTGACATATCATCAGCAGAAATATAATCTGGTTTATCTTAGTAAAATTCTTTGAGAAATTCATATAATCAAATATCAACTTATTTTTTATTAAAACTATAAAATAGGAGAGTCCACTATTATCTGTGATATCAATAAAAACAAAAAAAAATTAATTTCATATGATTCCTAAGTGTT
The DNA here is from genome assembly GCA_963277665.1 of Viscum album. Classification (NCBI taxonomy): domain Eukaryota; kingdom Viridiplantae; phylum Streptophyta; class Magnoliopsida; order Santalales; family Viscaceae; genus Viscum; species Viscum album. The sequence goes on along the minus strand of OY728127.1, from coordinate 376,522,134 downwards.
ACTAATGGTCCTTATACAAAGTCCTTTTGTAAAAGTAAAAAATTCAGAAACCTCAATTTTCAATATCATATAGAGAAATAAAAATTAAATACAAAACTAAACTATAACAATAAAATTCAAAGACAGAAAAGCTTTATCGCTGGTGACATGGACATCCAATCCAAATATTTGTTCTCAATAGACCAAGTATAGTTCCATCATAAGCACTGACACATCCCTATTCTCTATCAACCAAATCTAAAAATTGTAAGTCAAATAATAATATTCTTCAATAACACTTTAAATTTATTTTTCATGAACCACTCTATAATAACTTGAGTGGAGTGATACAAGGAATTAGTTGTGCATCCTTACAAACTAGATTTATCACCCCAATACTTTTAGAATTATGTTTTTGTTCAAATAAATTTAATCTTATAGATATTTATCATTACATACAACACCAATTTTATCATGTGTTACATGGAAAAATGATTTTTTCTTATGTTACAAGCAACACTAAATATATATTTTGTTACATGAAATGCTCTATTTAAATGAAACATGACGTACTATTAAACAATTCTTATTTAATATGATTGTTATCAAATGGCCATTAGAATTGTAAGTATGCCTAATATCAAATAAATTATTAAAATATATTGTTTTCAAATATATATAATGTGAATTATTTAGTGACTAATTAATTTTAAATGAAAAAAATACTACTTGAAAATAATGGAAATGTTTTTATAAAAAATTATTTCTTTTCAAAAAAGTATATTTTACATAAATAAATTAAATAAATCACTTTTAGTGAATGATTGTAATGAAATTTATAAATGTTATATTCAATTAAATTTTTTTAATTTTTATGTGTTTTATATATAACAGATAAAAATAAATCCAATTTTACGTATAAAACAACATTTTTCTAAAAAGAATATTGTTACCTATTTCATAGATATTTTAAAATTATTTTTCACACTTTTAGAAAATTTATTTCAAAATATTAAATTTATTTCAGAAATAGTTATTTCCAATCTATCTTAGGGTGATTGTTTTGATAATTTTCTCAAAAAATGTTTTGATGGATAGTGAAAATACTAGAATATATTGAATAACTACCTTTTGGTTTAAATAATTTATTTAGGTGAATCTGTTTTAAAATTGTTTTAAAAGTAAAATTATTTCAATTATATATTTATTAATCAAATTTATTTCATTGTAATAATTTTATTATTGAATTATTTTATAAAAACGTTTAAACATTTGATGGGTTTCCCTTTGGAAAATCATTTTTTCATCATATCATCGGGATTAAATTTTGATTAATATATTTCAAATTTGATAAGTTTATATATTTAAATGGATCAAATTTTTCTAATCATAATAATTTATATTATATTATTTTTCAAACAATTTTTTTTCATAATGAATAGTGAAACCATAAAAATAAATTAATGTGATTAAAGTAAAAATGGGTTTATCAGGGGTTAAACATGAATGAGAAAGGTTAAAATTTACATAAAAATATTGAAAAATAATTTTTTAAGAAATATATAGACCATACCTCTTATATTTTTGATGATGGACCATTTTGGAGACTTGTTTCATGTGAAAAACGTGGCTAGAAATTATCCTTTTCAAACATTACTAGTGTGCTGCTCACCCCACTTAGAAACGGCCACCGCCATCCTCTCCTCTTAACACTTCCAAAAACCTATTTCTAATCAAATACCTGAAAAAATCACTTCCTTAATTCCATCATCTCATCCTATAATCCTTAGCATCATCATTGATCCATCCTATGAAGCCTTTTGGTGCAAACCAAAAGATGTTGTTTGAATAAGAGGTAACGTCTCTAACTGAGTATTTTATTTTATTTCATATTGTAAATATATAAATTATAATTAAAATAAGATAATATTATAATTTTTTTATATTAATTATAATAATATGTATTTTTTATATATAGGATATTTAGGATATTTTTCTCTAATAATTATATCACATTTTTCTTCTTACCTTCCATTCCATGGGAATAGGATCACGTCGTTCATGTGTACGATAGACTACCACCTCACGAAGTGATGTGATTTCTATATGATTTACATGAAAGGTAATAATTATGGTTTTAATGAAAATATGTGATATATATGAAAAATAAATAAATTTTTTATTTTATTTTATTAGTTAAAAAAAATTCTTTTGGAATATGTAAACATTTTTCATGCATGCGTACGATCCACCATCTCCATGAAAAGTGTACTTCATTTTCTATAACTAAATTTAATGGATCACCCTGAATAAATATATACTGAATATATATATATATAAATATTAGTATTAAAAATTATGAGATCAAGGATCCATGGTGAATTTAATAGTACAAAAAATAAAAAATGAAAAGATATATAAAAACAAATCTATTATTCCCCAAAACGTTACTTGGATTTGGAATTATTAACAAACGGGTAATAAAAGGTCCTAAATAAATCATATATTATATGAAATTTATAATTATCATTATTTAATAGATTTATAATAAATATATATTTGTTATATATATGTTTCAAATGTTTAAAAAGGATGTCAAGACATATGGTAAGGGATTTCTCCCTCACATTTATTTTTCTATGAGACACAAGTCATATTCACAATGTGTTTCATTTATGTTGTGTATATAATAAACATGAATGTATTTTATGATTAATATAATTAAAATTATATTTATTTACATATCCATTTTATTACCTCTCTATCATGGGTTTATGGAACAAAAGTTACAGAAGTGGTAAAGGTTTTATGATATAATCTCATTGTTTATCAAAATTGATTATTGTTATTCTTTGGATGATGAAATATTTTGATCCATATTTCAATACAATTGTTAAATTTATTCTCCTTGGTTTATGTCATGATAATACATGGTTTCCATTCATTTTACTATATTTATGTACTTAAGATTTGATAATAATTTTTTAAAGAAAAATTACTTTATTTATCTCTTCTATCGAATATCCTTTTTCTTCCAAAATCATGTTTTCCAGAAATGTTCAAAAATGGATTTTAAATCCTACATATTATTTGTTAAATATTTTTGTATCCATTTCTTCAATTTTCACAAAATATTTTGTAAGTAATATTCTAGACATTTTATTGAAAATTAATATTTTGATTTAACCAAAAATTTTAATGAAATATTTTTTCTAACATATATGGTATTAATAGTATTTTATGTCACCATGAAAAAATAATAGATTTAAATATTCCTTTATAATTTTAAAATATTAAATTACAAGATAATTATTTCCAAAAAAATTATGAACTTTTGTTTTTAAAAATTTATTTTTAAAAAAGAAATAATATTTTCCTCATGAATAGTTTCAAATGAATTATAAATCTTCATTATAATTTTTCAAGGTTATCTATAAAAAAAGTGATTTTAAAATGTTTTATATTTTAAAATATGATTTTCAATGTGGAAAGGCTATATTCATAAACAAATTTTCAAAGAGATCTTTCAAAATTATTATTCATCTAATATGACATCCTTTGATGTTAGATATGCTTTATGAGGGATAAGATAGAATGATACCATCCTTATTATTTCCAACAAATATTAATTATTTTATTGATGAAATTTTCATAAAACCCGTTTATTTTTCATGGTTTTTCCTTTGTTTAATTGATGAATTTTTTTATGATACCCTTTTTCTTCACACTTTTTATGATGCGATGAATGATAAATATTTTATGATATTATTGTATATATTAGTATGGTTTTAATTATGAGGATGGATTGAACTATATCTCCCTATAATAAATTGGGTAAATATTTATATATCATGAGATAATGATGGGAAATAATTAAATAGTCTTCATCCACTTTGAGAAACAGGTGTATCCTGATACACAATGGGAAATATGTGATAAGTCATGATCCACTATATTTATTTACTTTGTATTTAACCTTTAAAAATTATATATTTGTTTATATTTTTAATTGTGACACACTTATATGAAATCAACGTACAGTTAAGGATTGAATTCTTATGATTTATCACTTTTATGGACTATGTCTACAATTATGAAAAAACATTATTCCATGATTCATGTTAATGATCTATAAACCATTGGGTATGAACTTTCTATGTTATTTTTATGATCACCTACCCTTATTATAATCTTATGGTTTCATATGATCATAAATTGATATCTCTAATGTTACCTCTTACTGAGAATATAATATCACCCTTTCATTTGATTTCTTTCTCAGGCTTTAATGAAATGTCCCTCTTGGGTATGCCTAATAAGATTACTATATGAGAATTTATTTGTTGGATATATTGAATATATTTCATTAAATATGAATATTGTGTCTATATTATAAAAACTCACTAAACTATTATGGTCCTTGGGTCCGTGTTTATGAAATTTATTGAATATTCATTTGAAAATGTGATATTTATGTATAAAATCTTGGGTCATTGGATTTGGGATCATAAGGGAATTATTTGTCATTATTTAGAGATTAGTATTATAAAAAAATTAGTGATATCCCTATGTATATTCCTATTTACATTTCCATCAATGTCTCTAAAGGTTAGTATAAGGATAATTCTATATATAGGAAAATATCCTGGAATTTTGGTGTAGGATATAGTATTGGGTTTCTAAGAAATTATATCCCTATCTAGAATCTACAAGTGGATGTGGTTTCGGCATAGATGTATCTAGGGGTAATAACTCTAGGAAAAGGATATTGGTCTCAACTTGAGTGTTACTAAGTACTTAAAATTGATACTTGTTGTGCATCAATTATGAAAATCCAAGGGGATATTTTTTGTTTGATTCATATTTTCATTATGAACCATCATAATGGTTTTAAATAGATTATGTCCATTAATTACCTAGGTTAAACCTTAGGTGTAAGAGTGTGGATAGGAGGTTTCAAGATTATTATCCACCAAATTATGGTAATATTATTTTTTAATCGTTATAATTTTCATGTGATTCATTATTAACCAACACCATTTTTGGGTAATTTTACCAATTAAACATTATTTCACATTATGATTGCAATTCCTTCTTAAAATTAACTATTGTATTGTACATTTTTTGAACACCTCATAAAAACCAAATGTTTCTGAACTTTCATATTTATTTTTCCAGCTTTTCATTCCATTGGTAAAAATTCATAATTCTGGAGTACTTAAAGATTCACATTGGAATACCACCATTTTGGACACTCATCCTAGGAAATTCTGGGAGAAGTAAACTGGACAAAAACCCTATAACATTAATGCAGAGTGAAATATTCCATCTTAATTATTCTGAAATTTTAACTTATTATAGATAACATTATCAAGAACATTTCATCCAATAGTGTCGTAAGACAATTCTTATGTTTAAAGTTAGTTCCAGGAGTCCTACATTAAAGATGAAATTATAGACCTGATTCAATGTCCTAGAAAAATAGATAACAATTTCAATCACATATCACAAAAACAAATATAATTTTGGTCTGAAATTTTTTATACTATTAGGGTGTATCCATATCTAAAAAAGTTTCTTCTATGGAACATCCAAATTCATCCATCTTTGAGCTCATTTCATTACCTCTTTTTGGTTTATACAAGACAGCTTCCATTTCAGGTCAAGGGTAGAAAATTCCAATTTCTAGAAACATTCCACCACCAAATGCCTACCATAATCAAATGGGAGGAGATGTAATATTTGTGGATTCACCCATTACTCTTGAAATTTATATTTAAAGTACTGGTGGTTAAGGATTTAATCATATTTTGTGATTAGTTTCATTTTAATTTTATGTTGTCACTTTTTGTTTTTAATTACATTTATTTCTCATGTAAGTTCTTCAATTTACCTTAGTTTCTTAATAAAAGTTATTCTTTTATTCCTATTCAATTCTTATACATATCATTTTGATTCCATTTCCTTAAGGTGTGAATTAATTCACACCAAATTTTGTCAAATTTATGACACAATGGTTATGTTATCTATATTTGGTTGTATTTTCTTCTTCAATTCCACCCTAGTAGGTATAACTTCTGCTTCTGTTGAGAACATGTCATCAATGTAGGCCTTAAAATTTTATTTTTTTATCTAGGTGATTATAAAGGTTTTTGATTGTATTTTTTTCTCACTCTCTAAATGTTTATTAATTTATTTTTTATTAGTTTTTTATTCAATGATTATCTCACTTACTCTTCCTTAATGAATTTAATCACCAAAATGTTTTATGAAAATAAGATCCTTTACCTTGGATTTATCATGAAAATGATCCTAAAATTGTATAGGTTATTATAATTTGTTTTTTAAGATGACTAACCAGTAAGTGACGAGGTTAGTTTAAATTCATTGAATGAATCCTTATCTAGTTAATCAAATTTAAATCATTAAAAAAATTAATACAATCAATCCCTTATAAAATCCTAGGATCAAACCTTTATCATAAATTAAAATCACATACATCTGTTTTTGGCCTTTTAAACCCACCAAAAATCAACCCACATATGGCCACTTCATATCCAAAAACAGTTCAGAGTGTGTATGTGACTATAGGTTTTTTCTTAGGTATCTGGGAGTTCAACAACCCAAGATACACTAAAAGGGACCGATTAACCCTAAAAACATGGGTATATTTGGTTTAGACCAAATTTTGGGGCCATTTATGAGGTTATAAATAAGTTAACTTAAACACTCACGTCTTATTCTCACCCCACATCTTTGTTCTCATCCCAGATATCATTCTCACGGAAGGCTATTTTTAAAAAACCCAAACATGGAGAACCTCTCCCTACATTGATTACCCCACACCAATTGTGATGTACAATGAACATCCTAGTTTCAATTGGTGGGAAAATAAAAAACCAATTGATCCATAATATTTTAACTCTTATGCTCCATAAAACATTCCAACCTATAATGATTTACAATTTCAAAAATTCTAATATTATCATCATCCTATGTAAATCCAATAACTTAATTATCCTCATGGAATGGACCATCTATCTCAACCCCTTTTCCATATTGATCCACAAACATTACATGAGGAATTTTTTTCAAAAAATGGAGAGAATGACTTATAAGGTTTCATCCTTGAGATTAGAACTAAAAAGCATTGAAATAGTTATGAAACCTATTCCCAGTCAGGTTTTCCATTCCTCATCATTTATAGAATAATCTTGTTACACAAAAACTACTCATGAAAATGATATATAAGTGTACTTCGAATTTCAGAGACCTGAATAACATTTATTAATTGTCGATATGTTTTTAAATCAAGAGGAATATTATTTTTTTTATTATTCACAAGAGGTAAAATTTGACATGATAGATTGAGTGTCCTGAATATTTCTCCATTGATTATTTTTTAGAACAAAAATTCACTGAACCACAGGGAGAAATAAAAAAACATTAATTCCATATCCATTTATGAAACTGATATTTCCAATTTGGTGGTTAAATATTCTATTCAAAATCAACCATGTCTAGTGAGAGGTTTTAAAATGTAATTGAGTTTGATTCAATATCTCAACCTGTGTTGGAATCTATTATCCAACACGAGATCAAATTCAAGGTCCATACATACTCTCTCAAGTATTTTTTTATAAGTGATAATAAAAAAAATTCATTATTTTATCATCTCTTAATTATAATGATAATAAAATTCTCTTTGATGTCTTAAGAAAGATTAAATACAATAGGATGGACCCTTTCCGATATTTATAGGATTATCCCATTCAATGGGACCTATATTTTTCTTGAATCAATTTCAAAAAACTTCTTCCAATCCCAATGGACACTCAATCATTATTAAATTGATTTTTTGAAAAATACAATCTTTATGATTCTGAAATTTGGTGTTGGGTATGTTGGGGGGTTCATGTCGAGCTAACTACAGTAAACAAAGTGCTCTTTGGGAGGCAACCCAGCTTCTATGTTGATTATATTTTATTTTATTTTATTCTTTTTTTGCTTGTATTTTTTCAAAAAAAAAGGAAAAATAAAATTAAAAAATTTAAAAAATCGTTTTTTTTTTTGAAAAAGGACACACCATAGGTTATGGGGACAACCCAACCACAACCAGCAAATCCATAAGACTTGAACCTGTGACCGAAGGGAGATATGGGAGTGTTCGTACAGTAGAACTATGGCTTATAGTGCTTCATTATTCTATTTTTATTATATGTATACTTATATTTTAAATTTATATAAATCTTTTAATATATATGTATATATATATTACTTATTCCTAGTATCAATCTTTTGTGTTCCAAAAGAAATAGGTACTTTTTTCATTTTCTTTATGTCTTTTTTTTAGGTAAGGAAACCCCTTGGGGTTCCCATTAGCCTCTAATATTATTTAAGTGTGATATTTAGAAGCATAATAAGCTTCATCTTTTCAATGGAACCAAATTCCTTCAGGATCTTAAACCGAGTCCCCAATAATCTATGAAGATCATGCATGTGGAAAAGAGATCAAAGCAGTAATTGGGAGTAACATGGACTTCAATATCAGACACTAGGTGACCTTGTTCCATGTTTCTTATTTCAAATTCCTTTTAGAACTCCAATACTCTACCAATACCCCTTTATAAATTTTCATTTCTTTAAAAATTAGGAAAAATGTTATTTTAGGTTGGGGATATGAAATTAAAAAATTTCTTTTGTGTGCATAAGAAAAAATTTAAAAAAATATTTTGAATATAAAAATATGTGTGGAATGAAAAATTCCTTTATCCATGAAAATAATAATACACATTTCATACTTTTATATTGAATATAAAATAAGTTTTCATTCCTATATTTTTATTTTAATGCAAGTCTATGTTCATGATCTGTGATTTCCGAAAGTGCGGTTGTCTAATGTGATTTCTCACTATTTCTATTTTCACTCATTTAATAAAAAAACACAAGTCAAATTTTTTGTATTATGGGGTATTCGTTATATTTATTGGGGTCCCATAACGAATGGAATATATTAGGTGATAATTTTAATTTAAACATTAGTATTCAAAAAATTAATTAGAAAAAATTCAAATAAAAAGTCAAAAAAATAAACTATGTTTAGAGAAATGGACTGACCTAATGTGTGGATTTTGGTACTTGGGGATCATGACTCCATAGTTATTTGGCCCATAGTTGGCAATTTTATTGGTATTTGTAGTAATTCAGATTTTTTATTGAGAAAAATTGAGATGAGGTCAGAGTATGTGGAATTCAATTTGTGCCCAAAGGGCATTGATCCTATGAGTCATTGTTAAAGGATTTCCACATGGGTTGAATCGATTCCATTTAATTTCAATTACCAATGAAAAAATGCAAAAAAAACCAAAAAATAAAAAATTAATAATCTTCTTAATATTGAAATGTGATTCCACCTAGAGCTTCAATATTTTATCCCTTGAATAAAGATGAACCCCCATATCTATTATAACTCACAACACATAATCAAGCTTAATCAAAATTAGATGAAATGTGGTGATGAATTTGAACAAAGGAATTTGATTAGTCTTGGGATATTCCTCTTGACTTATCTTGTTTGAAATTATTTTTTTTGGGTTTCATACTTTTTTTGTATGAGATCTTTTGGTGAGCATTGTGTATTAAAATATTTTTGGAAAAGGTAATTTGAATTTTATATTTTTTAGATATACTTTTTTCAGGACTATAAAATCACAAGATGGGGGTGTGATTAGCCACATAATTAGGTTAATATTAATTTTTAATCTATATAATATTCATTTTCTTCATTATTCATAAACACCTTTTTAGTGCATTTTAAGAAATGATCATTTTTTCACATTATGATTGTAATTATTTCTTAAAATAACCTATTGCATGGTACATTTTTTAACACTTCCAAAAAAAACTAAACAGTCACCATTTTACTTTTATATTTAATTTTCAGGTTTATAATTCCATTGGTAACAATTCATAATTTTTGAGTACTTGATGATTCATATTGGAAGACCACCATTTTGGACATCCAACCTAAGAACATCGGGGCGAAGTAAACTGGATAGCAGCCCAGTAACATTTCTATTGATGACAATATTTAGGAAAATGATTTTGATGATTTGACATAAGATAAAGGAAATTATTAGCTTCATTTCATCCAATAGTTTCAAGATCTAATTCTTATGTTTAAATGGAGTTCTATGTAGCCCATGTTGAAGATGAAATTTTGGGCCAGATTATGTGGGATAGAAAAATAGTCCACCATTTAAATCATATATCGAAAACAATAACCTGAATTTTTATAGGCTATTAGGGGAAATCCTTATCTCCATTTTTTTCTTCTATGTACCACCAAAATTATTCCATCTAGAAGCTAATTTATGCACATCTATTTTGTGGAAACAAGATGGCTACCATCCCAGGTCAAGAATGGAAAAGTCCAAATTCAAAAAACATTCAACCACCAAAGTCCTACCATACTCTTGTGGGAATACATGGAATTTTGTGTTATTGAACCATAACTCTTTAAATTATTATTTAATTAAGTTTTGGTTAAGGAGTTATTCATCTTTTGTGCTTTGTTTCATTGTAATGTTATGCTTCCACTTTGTGTTTATAATTGCATTTCTTTCTCATGAAAGATGTTTAATTCCATTTAGTTTCTTATAAAAAGTTATTCTTCTCTTATTATTTTGTTCTTATTCATATCATGTTAATACTATTTACCTCATAGTCTTAATTTATTCACACCAAATCTTGTGAAATTTATCACACAATGGTATATTGATCATTATTTTTTTGTTTTTACTTCAACAATTCCACCCTTGTTAGAATAATTCCAACTTTAATTTAGATCATGTAATAAATGGAGGGATAACTCATTTATGGGTTGATCTAATAGAGTGGAAAGGGGCTATATTGGATGTTATTTATTACTCACTAAATGTATATTAATTTTTTTATTTGATTTTTTTATTCAATGATTTTATCTCTTCCTTATCGAATTTAGTCACCGTAATTTTAAGTGATAATAAGGTCCTTGACATTGTAGAGATCATGAAAATAATCCTACAAGTGTATAGGTGATTAGCCTATGTTTTTGAAGGTTTTTTACTAGTAATTTATGAAGTTGGTTTGAATTTATTGAATGAATCCTTCCCAAGTTACCGAAATTGAAATCATTAAAAAAATAATTTCATCTAATCCATCCCTTGTAATAAACTAGGATCAACCCCTTCTCATAAATTGAAATATCCTATATATTTTTGTGATATTCTAAACCCACCAAAAATAAACTTAATTTTTTCCAATTCATATCAAAAAAAATTCCATATAATGTATCTGTCTATAGGATTCTTCTTAGGTCTTTGAGGATTCGACAACCCAAGCTACACAATAAGAGACCGCTTAACCCTAAAAACATGGGTAAATTTTGTAGAGACCAAATTATTTATACATCCCTTAGATTTTTCCTGATTATGTGGTTTTTCACTAAGATTATACATTTTAACAATATGCTTCTTGTTTTAGTTAATAACAGTAAAAGAGAAGAAATTGATTAAAAATTAATGTGATTGAAAACATGATAATGAGAAACCAAGTAGGATAATTACAATAGTGAAGGATGTTATGATTATTCATAATCATTTATCATGAGATTGAATTACAACTTTCTCCAAAATTGACTCTTGGACACCCTAAAGTAGATAAGGGTACAGTTTTTTGTGGTTTTTAGTGGTGGAGACCTTGTAATAATGATGCTTATGATTCTTATAGGTAAATATTGTGGGAAGAATTACTCTTGGTAATTACTTAAAGGAATGAGAAGATGTTTTATGTGTGGATAATAATGGCCTGGATTAAGTGATTCCAGATGTGAAATGAAAAGTGAAATTAACACAATGGAAGGGAATAATTTTTTTAGTCAAATATTATCATTGGTTGAATTTTAGACATGTGGAAATTATGGGCATTATACAAAACAATGTACTAGTGGGAAAGATTAAGAATATTATTAGAAGGGTGAAACAAGTAATGGTTTTATTTTTGATTATGAGTAGACTAAAAATGACAAACAAAATAAAGAAGGTTTTCATAAAAAAAGATGAATAATCATTGTTATTGGTTTGAGAATGAATTATTATGATTGAAGTGTTAATGTATTTCAATTAATGATTTATGAAACATATAAAAAAATCTATAGAAGGTTTTCATTATGGATTTTGAAGAATATGTTTAATGGTACTGATGACCTATAAAATTATTTTATTTTCATGGTTATATATTATATAAACAACATAATTAAAGGAATATAATCATTAATAAGTTCCAAATTTTGAGATAATGATGTAGGGATTGTAGGGTCCTGAAAAATACACAAAGGAAATTCTACTGAAATCCCCCAAATAATTGGGGAAAATAATCAAAGATGGGACACAAACAGGACCGGTCTCAGAACTGGTCACATGGAAGCACAACGTCGCCAGGCCCCACGAGGAACCCCATCCGTAAAGCATTGTCGTTCGCAAAATGGAGGCGGATAGCCTCCACAGTCACGAGGCAGGATGGGCGCCAGTCCGATTCACCATCACGAACCGCCCCAACCGTGGACCACATCGACCAGTTCAAGATGCACCCACTGTCGTTCACGGAATAGAGGCGAAATCCTCCGTAGTCGTGGAGCACTCCCTGAGTGCGCCTCGCAGAGGGGGGGAAGCATTCAATATCCACCTCAAATCGCGGATTGACCAAGTCAGCTGTAAACCGGGTATTTGGTTACGGGCCTCCGCAAAAGGTTTCGTGTGGCCATAGATACATCCCTTTCCCCACTCTATAAAAGGAGACCAAGGGGGAAAGAAAAGGAGATTGGGGAACTGGAATCGTATTTGGAGACATTGGAGATTCGGAAGGAGATTGGTTGAAGGAATGCTTTGGATTTCACAAACAATGAAATTCCCACCTGTGAACCACAACAGGTATATGAATTTGCAAGGAATTGGAAAACGCAAAATAATTTGGTGAACCAAGAACCTAAAATAACAAAAAACAAGGAAAATCACAAACCATATCCCCTCCATGGATGAATTCCCCACGGACCAGGGAGTTTATGCCTCTTTTCCCATCGGTCGCACCACATAGCAATCTCCTATTCGGGAGAATCCCCAACCTACAAGCCACTGACCGGCACCACCCTTGGCCGCCACTGCCCGCCTGGAACCCTCCTTGAACCACCCCGGTTCATGGATTAAACATGAACCCGCAAACCACCCTAGTTTTCGGGACGCCAATTAGTCCGATGACCAGCCTGGTTCGCGGACGGCTTCCCCAGCTATGTGACACTTCCCCACGCGAAGGGCGCCACCACCCATACCTTTCGGTGGCTCGCCAAATACTTCGTTGTTCACATTTCCTGAGCAAGATAAAATCCTTCCGATCTAGCCAAGTCCTACATGACTCCCTCATTGAACTATTCATCAGCCCCGAGCCGAGGCCTCCACCAGAGCCACCGGATCCACGTGGTGTAACTTTAAGGTGAACCAATGTGCCATTTTGAGTTCACATACACATGGTAAATAGGGGAAAAGGGGTTTCCCTGACCCTTGAGTAGATTCCCGAAGCATTCCGGGGTTCCCATTCCCACCGAAATGTGGAGTCTGAGCACGGGAATCCCTTCTCTGCCCCTCCCCTTGTTGAGGGTTCCTTGAAGATGGTAAAATAGCCATCATAAGGAGGCCCTCATGCACTGCAAGACATGATATGGGCAAAAGAGCACCCCCTTTACCTCTCCCGCTAGGCTTTTTTGCCTCGTGCATCCATCTCAGAGTAAGCCCCGACCTCATGGGCCGCCCTCATGCGTAAGACCCACTCCACTTCTCACAGACACACATCTCGCGACGTGATCCTCTGGTCCCTACTGCCTCTTGTTTCTCACAGCAAGCATGACTCACGTGGGCTTAGAGTAACCATCGACCATGACATCCTCTTATGGGTGTCCTCAGAGTGTAATCCCCAATCCACATCCCAGGACTCCTCAGAGTGTAATCTCCAATCTATCATCTTGGGCCTCCTTAGAGTGTAATCCCAAATCCACATCTTGGGTTGCCCCAGCGCGTAAGCCCCGCATTAATCCGAACTACGTGGACATTGATCTCTGTCTCCTAGGCGGGGTACGTAGGAAGCCTCTATAAAGTTCAAGCCCAATAATGGGTCATTATGACCCCCCTTTCATGTCGGTTTACCAATATCATGGGCCTCCTAAGAGTGTAAGCCCCAGTCCCCACTATGGGCCTCCTCAGAGTGTAAGCCCCAATCCATTATTTCGGGCTGCCTCAGAGCGTAAGTCCCAATCAAATCCGAACTAAGTGAACTTTGATCCCTGTCTCCTAGGAGGGGTATATAAGAAGCCTATCTGAGGTTCAAGCCCAATAACGAGTCATTCTGACCCCCCCCCCCCCCCTTCACATCGGTTTACCAACATCATGGGCCTCCTCAGAGTGTAATCCCCAATCTCCACTATGGACCTCCTTAGAGTGTAATCCCCAATCCATTATTCCAGGCAGCCCTAGAGCGTAAGTCCCAATCCAATATGAACTACGTCAACATTGATCCCTACCCCCTAGGCAGGGTACGTTGGAACAATCCAAGAGGTTCAAGCCCAACCACCAACGGACCCCCGGGTCCACCTTCATGTCGGTTCTCCGATGCTCTCCATTCGAACTACGTGGACTTTGATCCATGCCCCCTAGGTAGGGTACATAGGAAGCCTCCCTAAGATTCAAGCCCGACAACCAGTTGATCTAACTTTCCTCACATCGGTTCACCACGCCACTCCTAGTGCCGCCTCAAGCGAGTTCCGACTCCTTGGGGTCATTAATCCAATGAGGGATGGTAAACCTCGGGCATAAATGATTCTGAACCCCTACGACAAGTTGACCATTTCACAATAATGCTAAATCCCTGGATACTATGTTTGGGTATAAACCAGGAGATTCGCAAACATATGAATATGTCTCAAATCTATAAGAGAGTCCTGGAACTGGCAATAATTTCCCCCCAAAAAGGGTGTGATGAGCCCGACTTCCCATCCTCTCGACCAATGTGAGTTCTTAAGAGTCGCTGGTCAGACCATCCGGTGAACGCCTACCTTTGGAAAGCAGGTCCATCAATCATTGGATATGGAGCCGTTGGGTGTTTCGAGGCCTGAAAAACCAAAAAGAAACAAAAAATGGTGAACCCGACGTGAATCTTTAACCAAACATGAAGGATTCAACTTAATCCCACCCTGTACCCCCTCATGCTCTAAAGGATGTCCAAGCAAGGTCATTAATTATGCATGGGATTATGAGATGCTGCTTTGATGGGTTTTTTTCTTGTATTTTCTAAAAAAAATTGCAGGTACTACCTTCAGAACTCCCCTCGATCTAATGGTGTAACACCTGGAGATTTTATGAAAAATATTCTTTTTAATTTCATTAATGCCTTTTTTTGTACGCGACACCAAAAGGAGCTTGCACAACATGAATATTTGACTTTCCTTGCATTACACGCAATCGCGACCTTCCTCGATAGCATGTGTAGTACGCAATAACGAGTTTCACTAAACAAAAATATGCTATTAAAATATTATTAAAACTAGCCGTTACGAATAGTAATAACCACTTTTTGAAATTTTGTAAATTTTATTTTTCAAAATGGACTTCATTTTTAGATTTGGAATATCGAAATTATCTTAGGGTGAAATTTTGGTACTTTTCGGATACCTTTCATTTTCTGATGAATAGTGAAAATTACTAAATTTTAAATAAAAACAACCTTTTCAATCGAAATAATTAATAGTGATAAATTATTAATTTGAGTGGTTTTAAAGTATATTTAGAATATATTTTTACAATTCAATAAAATGTTAGTCATTGGATGTAATTTCACATTTAAACCAGACATAAACAGGTGTCAATCTTTCGATAGTTATTATCTCTTAAGAACGCGATATTTGTTTTGACGACGGAAATTAATTTTTTAATTAAGTAATGAAACTGATATGTTTTGAATTTGGAAAAATATAAATCATTTTTGAGTTCATAATATCAAATATAGCTTAGGACTATTTTTTGGTATTTTTCTGGAAACTTTCATTTTTTGATGAATAGTGAAACCACTAAGTAGTAGTTAAAAAAATGATTTTTTCATAAAACTTAATTTTACCGCTTCTGTGAGTTGAAATTATAAAATCTGAGAGACACGGTTGATGTCAGTAAGTAAAATGTGGCTCAATGAGATGAAAATAATTTTTGGTGAATAGTAACTTTTTACTTTTTTTACCACAGTTAAAAGTAAATAGGGTAATTAAAGGTAAAAATGATATTATTATTACCCTAACACATGTCCTAATTCAATTGGATAAGTTTAATTCGGCCAAAAACAACCTTTGGAATAATATATGACCATTTAGGCCCACTTGAATTAGATTAGGACATTTATTATTAATTTATTAAAAGAAGGGGTAAAATAGTTAAAATCACAGTTTAATAAGTATATCATTTTTAATATAGGGTTATACATACGATAAATTAGACGATAAATATTCATTATAAATACAAAAAGATTTCCTACATAATGATATTTTATTTGTAATTTTTAGACTTTAAATAAGTTAATTTATTTATGACAAAAATATGGTGCAGTAATTATCTTATTAATGAAATATTGACATAATTGATGTTATAAATACCCAAATAAATGTAATTTCAGACTTTTTATGAATTCCACTAATTTTATAGGTTAATATGACATGTTATTATTGATTTAATTAACTTTTTTCGAACTAATCATTCTTTTATAAATTTCACAAAAATAAATTACTAAATAGTGTCAAAATTGACATAAAATAGTTTTTAAAACAAATATTATATTATTAATTGTTATTTTATTCCTAAAAATCTAATGTTCGGCCAAATGACTTATACTCGGTTATATATATTAATAATAAACAACTTCGGGTTCGTTTGGCTTGTTATAGTATGTTTATTATCCTTATAGTATAAGAACACAAGAAGACACGGTAAAAGTAAAATTATTTAACTTAATGTTAAATCTAAATTATAAGGTTAAAATAGGAACCTAAACTTGTCTAAATTATATTGGATGAGATTAATTCGACCCATCCCCACCATAGCTTCCAAATAAATCAATTTTGACCTATTTAAAACCGAATTTGGCTTTATAATTAAATAATATTTTTAGTTTTTCCAAAGGATCCCCTCTCCTCCCTTATAAAAGGGCACCTCCTCCCTCTCTTACTCACACCACTTTGAGCCTTCATGCTCGGCCAAACACTGCCAAATTCTCTTCTCCACTTCCCTAGAAACATCCTAGAGGTCCTCGTCTTCTTCAAAGCCCAATTTTAGTGCCCTAAGAGGAGGACTCAAAGAGGCGCTTCAAAGAAGAGGTAATGTCCGTTACCGATTCTTTTAACTTTATTTCTTCTTCCACTTCTTCTTCTTAGGTTGTTTCATTATGAAGTAATACCATCAGTATCACTCATATACTTATTGGTTATTATAAGTATGAAACAACCCAATTTCACCATCTATCCATCCTACAAAAAACGAAATCACCGCGCGTGCGTTCGTACAGAATACTGTCTCCACGCCGTGGTGTAATCTATTTTCCACCACCACCTTACTTGGATGGGTATAATGGTGTAAATAATAACTATATATGATTATTTTAAAGTGATATTGATTCTGAAATAGTATATGTACACTCCAATACAATTCCATGATCATGCGAATGATATCATCGTTCGTGCATACGTACGAACTACCGTCTCCACGACGCGATGAGATTCATTCTCCACGTTAACCATTCATGAATGATTATAAAGTATATATAATAAGTAATCATGAAATATATGAAATAATAAATATATTGGATTTCTGTGTATATATATGTATGTCATCTACTTAATTGCATTCAACTCAATAAGGAAACGAAAACAGCGTTCATGCGTACGTACGACCTACCGTCTCCATGAACGGTGTATTTCTTTCCATTTACTGATCTATTATATATATGCATATTCTGAATATATATTATATATAAATCATGTTTTATATTCTGGAATTAAGTAATCATGATCTATGTAATCATATTAATAATTACAAGTCAAAACACGGACGACAAATGAAATGATTTTACCCAAAAGGCTCTTTAACATGGAATTTACAAAAGAACGGGTAAAATAAAGTCATAAGTGAACCATATATGATATCCTAACAATGAGTATGATTCTTTAATAAGTAAATGACATTATTTAAATCATTATACAGGAGGTTCGGACACTTATGAAGCAAATCGGACCTAAGGTAAGGGAAATATCACAATCTCATTTTTATCTGAGATTGTTTATACATTGGTATTTACTGGGGTGTATTTTATCATCCACATCCATGTTTCCTCAATATGTAAAATTATTTTACTCCACCTACAATTTTTTAAATCCAATTTTACCCTTCGGTGATTTTTTAGTAAAAGATATGAAAGGAATCTTTTTTCTTTTTTGTACGAGTTACTTTTTGACTTTTTCGACAAAAGTACGAGAAGAATGTTTTTTAACTTATACGGAATGAATGGATTTTTAAAAAAATATTTTCAAGAAGATTCCTTTAAAAGTTTTCAAGTATATTTTTAATCAACTTCTTTTAGTTTAGAATTGTATGACATGTTAAGAAAGGAAAAGTTTTTTTGAAGTAGAAAGGATATTTTCCTCATGAATGGAGTTCAAGTGTTTTATCAAAATTATTTTCCATCTAAGATAATAAAGGGTTATGTTTCTATCCCTATTATTACATGTATTTGATTATGTTGTGATGGAAATATTTTTATGAATTATTTTATCTTATATGAATTGTTTTATGATGTCACGATGTTTAAGAATCCCATTTTTATTACATGGGTTATGCTATGATATATGGTTTATGATTTTATGGCACACATAAGAATGGTATCATTATGAGATGGGTGGGACCTATATCTCCCTCCAATGCATTCGGTAAAGATTTTATATCTCATGAGATATACATGGCTGGAACGGAAGGTTAAACCGGTTCAGTGAAACAGGACTGAAACGAGGAGTGAACTCGGTTCAGAAATGGACTTTGTCCACTAAGATAGTCTTGGCAATAAGTCTTGACTAATAAGAAATGGTTCTCTATGATTATTTGTGTATGCCAAAAAGTTTCATGTTTTAAGTTATGATTATTGGGATTACATTTCACTACTATGATTTATCCCATGTTATGATATTATGATCTGTTTTGCAGGTTAAGATTTCCAAAAAGTTATGTTCTTATGAATATGATCTAATTGATATTTCTTTTGTTTACCCTTACTCAGCATTTGAGCTCACCCTTTTATATTTTCTTTTCCCCAGGATATAAAGAATGGTTTTAGGTAAAAAAAGGAAGATCTTTATGGGAGATGTTGAAGATCATTCACCATGATTAGAAGATTATATTCCGAGTTTCCAAAGACACTAAACTATTACAGTCCTTGTGTGTGTGCTTTTGTTATGTACTAAGTATTTCGCAAAAGTAATGTAATGTCCATGTATGTAAAGATTCGGGTCTCTACAGTTGGTATCAGAGGAAGGTTTAGTCAACCTTTGGAAACTAGGATGCGAGAACTTTTGTAAGATCCCTATAGATATTTCTAAGGTATGTATAGGTATGTCCCTAAGGTTAAGTATAAGTATAGGTGATAGTACTAGAATTACGGTAACCTAAGATGTTAGATATTGAAGGTACTCCCCCATTATTATGTCGTTTTCCCTAGAGTGATTTTTGCCTCTCACACTATTCTTTTTGGGTTTTAGACGATGGCTGGAACCCAAAGGAATCGTGTTGATCAATGTAATGGAAAATGAAATGATTGTCCTCTTGAACAAACAAATGTTATGGGAGATGGAGTGCAAAATCTTTCTGATATACTTACCCAAGCTATGAATCATTCTGTACTTCCAAATGAGCAGACAAGGGAACAATATTCTATTGATTCCTTCATGAGGCAATGTCCACCTTCTTTCAGTGCGTCTTCTGATTCACTTGTTGCTGAACAATGGATCATTACCACTGAAAATATATTTTCAGTTCTTCAATGTTCTGAACATGATAATGTCATCTTAGTATTATATCATTTGGAAGGTGAAGCCGATCAATGGTGGAATCTTATCAATAATATGAGGCCAAGAGATGAAATTGAGTCCATGTAACGGGATGAGTTCAAGAACTTATTTTTCAATAAGTACTTCCCTCGTATTCTTCGAACAAAGATGGAGAAGGATTTTCTTGAACTAAAGCAAAAGGATGATGAATCTGTTGGTATATACGAAGCGAGTTTTACAAGGCTTTCAATGTATGCATCTGGATTTATCATCCAACCTGAAATTAAAGTTGATCGATTCTTCAGTGGCTTAAAACCAAATCTTCTAAGGGAATTAGCTATAAGAAACTTCAGTAGTTATGAAGAAATTTTGTGTTGTGCTATCAAGGTAGAAATGGAAGTTGGTGTTACTTATCCATCTCATAGTTTTGACAAGAAAAGAAAGATGGAGTTCAAGGAGAAATCTCAGAATAATGGTGAAAAGAAGATGAATGTTTCCTTATACTCAAACTGTTGAAAGAAGCATGGTGGTGATTTTTTTAAAGGTACTAGAAAATGTTTTAAGTGTGGAAAAGAAGGTCATCGAGCAGCTGAGTGTCGAAGTAATGGAAAAAGGGTTTCTAATGATGTGAATAAAGAAAATACTGCAGATAATGCACCACCAACACTTCAATGCTTCATGTGCAAGTAAATGGGGCATTATGCTAATAAATGCCCTAATCCAAGGGTTAGTGATGATCGATATGAGCAACCACTTAAGGAAAAGGACAAAGGGAAGTCACATGCGATCACTATTGGTGATGTTGAATATGACAACGATGTGGTGGAATGATTAAGTTTTTATGCAATGGGATTCCAAAATAATGTTTTATATAGTATCATGGAATATTGGAATATTTATGTATTGGTCTATTGGGGTTTTCAATAATTTTATAGTACCGGTAACCATGGAAAGTGATTAAGATATTTTTGGAAAAAAAAGACGATATGCGTATAATGAAGGGATAAGGAGAAAATGAAATGTTTGACAGTATTCATGATCTCATGACTAATATAAGGAAATGGTTATATCATGGTTTGAGGTTTTTGTATGTGAAAAGAGTTAACTTTTGAAAGCACTCATGTTTTCACTAAGATTCAATGGGTATTCATTTTTCAAGAGAATACATGATTAAGGCATTCGAATGATTGGAATGTGACCAACAAGACATATCTCATGATATATGGGGATCAACGATGGTATTAACATGATTGTTATATAAACTCTTTGTTAATCGTTTTCACTATAATATGAGATTGGACAATAGTATTTTGGATAAGCCTAGAGATTGGAAAGGATTATGTTGGACATAAGTAAGTATTAAGGATAGAACTTTTTTAGATATTATTGATGGGATGTTATAGTATTGTAGTTTTAGAAAAAGGACAACCTGTAGGACGGGCGATAGACCATTGCGTCGGACAAGGCTGTGGGAATCAAACCCACGACAGAAGTGCGACTAGCCTTTATCGTCTACCACTGGCCTATAGGAAGTCCCTGTTTAGTAGAAACTAGTTTTATTATATTAAGCAGTATGATATAATAAGTATAAGTCCATTTTATAATCCATATATGATTAATCTCACTATAGATCAACTTATGTATATTTAATAACTTTTTCTAACCTTTTGTTTGAGACAGATGGAATGACCCATCATTCTATCACATGATATGCTAACACTTCACGAATAACAAATTCAACTTAATTTCTTTATGATATGAAGTGGAAATTGTTCAAGGCCTTAACAACAGTGAGATTGTACCAAAATAAAGTAAGTATTTATTCTAATTCAAATTCTTCAACTTTAGGGAAATGATCTTGAAAACCCAAAATGTTGTCCCAGTGCTCTTATATCTGATGAATCAGATGGTACATTAGATCATCATAAATTTATGTCTTGGTGATTGCTAGCTTTTCCATAGCCAGGTTCTCTACCACTCTCCATCAGAACATGATGGTTAGATTTCTCTTCCATATCCATATTTTCACCTATGTGGAAACCCAGTGATTAGTTTATTTGGGTAACCATTACGTTTCATACTTTTGGTTTTAAAGATTGGTTTTGGTATTCCTTTTCACTATGTGGGTTTCTATTAAATAAACTTTCAAGTAGTAAACCATTTATAACCCAGACGAATTTCGAGGGCGAAATTCATTTTAAGGGGGGTAGAATGTAACACCCTGAGATTTTATGAAAAATATTCTTTTTAATTTCATTAATGTCTTTTGTTGTACGCTACACCAGAAGGAGCTTGCACAACATGAATTCTTGACATGCCTTTCATTACACACAATCTCGACCTTCCTCGATAGCATGTGTAGTACGCAATAACGAGTTTCACTAAACAACAATATGCTATTAAAATATTACTAAAACTAGCCGTTACGAATAGTAATAACCACTTTTTGAAATTTTTTAAATTTTATTTTTCAAAATGGACTTCATTTTTGGAATCGGAATATCGAAATTAGCTTAGGGTGAAATTTTGGTACTTTTCGGATAACTTTCATTTTCTGATGAATAGTGAAAATTACTAAATTTTAAAAAAACAACCTTTTTAATCAAAATAATAATAGCCATAAATTATTAATTTTAGTGGTTTTAAAGTATATTTAGAATATATTTTTACAATTTAACACAATTTTTTTCATTGGATGTAATTTCACATTTAAACCAGACATAAACAAGTGTCAATCTTTCGATCGTAATTTTCTCTTAAGAACACGGTATTTGTTTTGACGATGAGAATTAATTTTTAAATTATGTAATGCAACTGATATGTTCTGAATTTGGTAAAATAGACATCATTTTTGAGTTCATAATATCAACTATAGCTTAGGCCAAATTTTTTGTATTTTTCTGGAAACTTTCATTTTTTGATGAATAGTGAAACCACTAAGTGGTAGTTAAAAAAAATGAATTTTTCATAAAACTTAATTTTAACACTTCTGTGAGTGTAATTTCAAAAATCCGAGAGACACGGTTGATGTCAGTAAGTAAAATGTGGTTCAATGAGATGAAAATAATTTTTGGTGAATAGTAACTTTTAATTTTTTTACCACGGTTAAAAGTAAATAGGGTAATTAAAAATAATAATGATATTATTATTACCCTAAAACATGTCCTAATTCTATTGGATAAGTTTAATTCGACCAAAAACAACCTTAGTAATAAAATATGACCATTTTGACCCACTTGGATTAGATTAGGACATTTATTATTAATTTATTTAAAGAAGGGTTAAAATAGTTAAAATCACAGTTTAATAAGTATATCATTTTAAATATAGGATTACACATAAGATAAATTCGACTATAAATATTAATTAGAAATATAAAAATATTTCCTACATAATGATATTTTATTTGTAATTTTTATACTTTAAATAAGTTAAGTTATTTGTGACACAAATATGTTGCAGAAATTATCTTATTAATGAAATATTGACATAATTGATGTTATAAATACCCAAATAAATGTAATTTGAGACTTTTTATGAATTACACTAATTTTCTAGGTTAATATGACATTTTAGTATTGATTTAATTAACTTTTTTTAACTAATCATTCTGTTATGATATTCACAAAAATCAACTACTAAATAGTGTCAAAATTGACATAAAATAGTTTTCAAAAAAAATATTATATTATTAATTGTTATTTTATTCATAAAAATATAAGGTTCGGTCAAATGTCTTAGGTAAGGTTATATATATTAATAATAAACAACTTGGGGTTCGTTTGGCTTTTTATAGTAAGTTTATTAACCTTATAGTTTAAGAACACAAGAACACACGGTAAAAGTAAAATTATTTAACTTAATGTTAAATCTAAATGATAAGGTTAAAATAGGAACCTAAACTTGTCTAAATTCTATTGGATGAGATTATTTCGACCCATCCCCACATTAGCTTAGAAATAAATCAATTTTTAGATATTTAAAACCTAATTTGGCTTTATAATAAAATAATATTTTTAGTTTTTCCAAAGGAGCCCCTCTCCTCCCTTATAAAAGGGCACATCCTCCCTCTCTTATTCACACCACTTTGAGCCTTCAAGCTCGGACAAACCCTTCCAAATTCTCTTCTCCACTTCCCTAGAAACATCCTAGAGGTCCTAGTCTTATTCAAAGACCAATTTTAGTGCCCTAAGAGGAGGACTCAAAGTGGCGCTTCAAAGAAGAGGTAATGTCCGTTACCGATTCTTTTAACTTTATTTCTTCTTCCACTTCTTCTTCTTAGGTTGTTTCATTATAAAGTAATAACATCAGTATCACTCATAAACTGATATGTTATTATATGTACGAAACAACCCTATTTCACCATCTATCCATCCTACAGAAAATGAAATCACCACGCGTGCGTACGTACGGAATACCATCTCCACGTCGTTGTGTAATCTATTTTCCACCACCACCTTACTTGGATGGGTATGATGGTGTAAATAATAACTATATATGATTATTTTAAAGTGATATTGATTATGAAATATTATACGTACACTCCAATACAATTCCATGATCATGAGAATGATATCATCGCTCGTGCGTACGTACGGACTACCGTCTCCACATCGCGATGAGATTCATTCTCCATGTTAACCATTCATGAGTGATTATAAAGTATATATAATAAGTAATCATGAAATATATTAAATAATAATGATACTGGATTTATGTGTATATATATGTATGTCATCTACTTAATTCCATTCAACTCAATAAGGAAACGAAAACAGCGTTCATGCGTACGTACGGCCTACCGTCTCCATGAACGGTGTATTTCTTTCCATTTACTGATCTATTATATATATGTATATTCTGAATATATATTATATATAAATCATGTTTTATATTCTAGAATTATGTAATCATGATCTATGTAATCATATTAATAATTACAAGTCAAAACACGGATGACAAATGAAATGATTTTACCCAAAACGCTCTTTAACATGGAATTTACAAAAGAACTGGTAAAATAAAGTCATAAGTGAACCATATATGATATCATAACAATTATTATGATTCTTTAATAAGTCAATGACATTATTTAAATCATTATATAGGAGGTTCGGACACTTACAAAGCAAATCGGACCTAAGGTAAGGGAAATATCACAATCTCATTTTTATCCGAGATTGTTTATACTTTGGTATTTACTGGGGTGTATTTTCTCATCCACATCCATGTTTCCTCAATATGTAATATTATTTCCATCCACATAAAATTGTTTAAATCCAATTTTACCCTTCGGTGAGTTTTTAGTAAAAGATATGAAAGGAATCTTTTGTCGTTTTTCGTACGAGGTACTTTTTGACTTTTCCGACAAAAGTACGAGAAGAATGTTTTTTTAACATATACGGCATGAATGGATTTTTAAAACATTATTTTCAAGAAGATTCCTTACAAGTTTTCAAGTATATTTTTAATCAACTTCTTTTAGTTTAGAATTGTATGACATGTTAAGAAAGGAAAAGTGTTTTTTATGTAGAAAGGATATTTTCTTCAAGAATGGAGTTCAAGTGTTTTATCAAAATTATTTTCCATATAAGATAATAAAGGGTTCTGTTTCTATCCTTATTATTACATGGATTTGATTATGTTGTGATGGAAATATTTTTATGAATTCTTTTATCTTATATGAATTGTTTTATGATGTCACGATGTTTAAGAATCCCATTTTTATTACATGGGTTATGCTATGATGTATGGTTTATGATTTTCTGGCACACATAAGAATGGTATCATTATGAGATGGGTGGGACCTATATCTCCCTCCAATGCATTGGGTAAATATTTTATATCTCATGAGATAAACATGGCCCGAATGGCAGGTTAAACCGGTTCAGTGAAACAGAACTGAAACGAGGAGTGAACTCGGTTCAGAAATGGACTTTGTCCACTAAGATAGTCTTGGAAATAAGTCTTGACTAATAAGAAATGGTTCTATATGATTATGTGTGTATGCCACAAAGTTTCATGTTTTAAGTTATGATTATAGGTATTACATTTCACTACTATGATTTATCCCATGTTATGATATTATGATCTCTTTTGCAGTTTAAGATTTCCAAAATGTTATGTTCTTATGAATATGATGTGATTGATATTTCTTTTGTTTACCTTTACTGAGCATTTGAGATCACCCTTTTATGTTTTCTTTTCCCCAGGATATAAAGAAAGGTTTTAGGTAAAAAAATGGAAGATCTTTATGGGATATGTTGAAGATCTTTCACCATGATTAGAAGATTGTATTCTGAGTTTCCAAAGACACTAAGCTATTACGGTCCTTGTGTGTGTGTTTTTGTTATGTACTAAGTATTCCAAAAAAGTAATGTAATGTCCATGTACGTTAAGCTTCGGGTCTCTACAAATGGCATCGCAAAGGAACTCACAAGCGCATGCTTCCGACAACGCAAAGACCGAATGTCCTCACCTAAGGGGGACTCCATCACCCACCCAGCATCTTCAACGCTGGGTTTCGGACATGCTGATCTGAGAGTACCACGTGAATGGTACTCTCCCAACGATGGAGTTGGCCATCCACGCCCTCCAATCCATCAAGATTCACCGGTCTCCTTCCCAGCAGCGATCACAAAGGCGGATCCAGACATCCCCTGTCACTTTCTCCAACCTTTTTGAGAGTCAATCCCTGGAACGGGACAATTCATATAACCCTTATCTTAGGGAGGCAGATGAGGTCAATGTTGAGGACTTCATCCCCACCGAATGGGGGTTCTGCTCCAAGGCCCCCGCCAGCAGATGTCATCATGGTCACGCCATGACCTGACATCCTTGCACCGAGGAGGATGTCTCCCCGAGGATTCAAGCCCACACTCACCGAGCTCCGGCCCCTCAGACCGCCCGACGAGGGGGGCAGACGTACAATCGGGGACCGTTCATCACCCTGGTCCCAGAGGAGGAGCTCCACTTCCCAGCCACAGAGATGTACCATGAACAGGCACCTACACCTGTTCGCTCCTCCCGAGCCTGCCATCCAGACATGGTGACATCGTACGAGCTAGCGCGCATCCCTGCCAAGCTCCATCAAGCCCTTCGCTCACACTGGACCGCACTTACCAGGCAGGCACCTCTCCCTGCCCAGGGTCATGAAGCCCACCAACCTGACGTTGTGGCGACCTGGCACCTGCAGGACTAGCTCTTGGCAGTTTCTTCTGATTCCCGCCATCCTAATATGGTGGCGATCAACAAAGCCCGCCACCCAGATGTGGCGGAAAATCATAGGCGGGCACATATCCTCTCCAACAAAGGCCACCGACTCGATATGGTGGGAAACCAATATATTCAGGGCCAGCTCCCTATGAATTCAAGTAAAGCCCGCCACCCCGATGTGGTGGAAAATAGAGAGATAAATCAGCATATCCCAGTATAGGGGCAGATTCATTCACCTGCCCTGGCACAGGATAATTGTTAATACCCACTGACCACTGGAGGACCGGAGCAGGATATTCCTGCTCCGCTACCGAAATGGGCCTTCATACCCGTTCCATCCAAAGATGTCTCTCTACATATCCTAGAAATGATGTAGGAGTAGGTATCAATCCCAGATCATATCTTGGAGACTTTCCAGCATGTAATTGCATCAGCGGCAACAGCAAGGACTCTGGCCCGTGAGCCCATCTCCCCAATTGAGGCGACTCATCTAAGAGATGAGATAGCCACCTCGGAGCAAATCTGTATCCCTGCTTCCACCCAGGAGAGTCGCCGACCATATTCCGCGATGCAAGGGCAACCGTATCGAGCATCTTCACTCGTTCCAGCTGAGGGACACCCATCCATCACGATGGATGCTCTAGAGCAGGAATATATCCCTGTTAAAAGTCAAGATGTTTGACGGTGTATCACGACAGCATCACAGGACCCAATTAGACATGGACCCAAAGGTCAAGGTCGTTTTCAATAGCAGATGGACCCTCTGCTCGTAAAAGAGCGCCCCGAATGCGCCAAAGGAAGCCGGAAAATAAAGAGCGGTTTCATGAATCCGCTCTGCTGGAATCTGGGGTTCCTGACGCCGCTAAGAACACATTAAAGGCTCAGAACCCTGCCCGCCCATTACCATATTTTGGGAGCGACAGTAGAAGTTGTGAAGGTCCTCCCCGCAATGTCGCTACCAGCAGCTCTGGAGGTCCTCCCCAGAGCACCCGTGGGGGCCTCCCCTGCGGTAATATAATGACCGGTCACGATATCTTCTCTCTTGATACGAGTCACAGAAACCCTCCACATGACCAGAAGATCGAGAAGCAAGAAGTTACTCCACTTGTTGTGGTCTACCCTGAAGGTTCTCCCTGGGGTATACGCTGCAATCACTCTCCATGCAGTGGGACCACAGATTCTGATGGTAGTCCTCACTATCATCGTCACAACTACAGAGGCCCTCCCTGTAGTGACGTCTCATCCTAATAAAAAGGTCCTACCCTTGTCATACACTGCCCTAAATGTCCTCCCCAGGGGTTACGCTGCAACAAAACTCCACGTAGTCGGGCATCAAATCATGGTGGTAGTCCTCGCCACCCTAATAACTGAGGTCCTCCCCGTAGAGACGTCAAGAAACTAGAAGGCCCTCCCCTCATTGCGGTACATTCTAGAGGCCCTCCCCAGGACGTATCCCACAGATATTCTCCCTACAGCAGCAGTAATGGTAGTCCTCTCCATTGCCGCAGCTGTGATGTTAGTCCTCACCACCATGGCCGCCATTGCAAAGGTCCTCCCCGCAATGGCCCCAGGCAACAAGAAGGTCCTCCCCTTGTAACGGTGTGTCCTGAAGGTCCTCTCCAGGATGCGCGTCGAATGTCATGCCATGATAGTCATCCTTACCATGATGGAAGTTATTGCGAAGGTCCTCCCCGTAACAACGCCACGTAGCCAGATGGTCCTCCCCTTGCTACAACACACCTTGGAGGTCCTCCCCTGGGTGTGCACTGCAAAAGTCCTCTATGCAGTGAAGCATCAAGCAGTAATGGTAGTCCTCACCATTACGACCTCCATCACGGAGGTCCTCCCTGTGATGACATATTATTTCGACACGAAGGCCCTCCCCCAACCAAAGCAAGCACTGAAAGGCCCTCGTATGCTGAGACACTTAGAAGGACGGGATCAAGCATGTCAGATTCCAAGTTAGTCACCGAAGACATCCTTCTGCAATCAGGAGATGTCCAGGGCCGAGTTCATCCTCTGAACCACCTCAGAATCTCCCACATAATGACTCAGCACCTACTGGTCCCACTGCCTTTGACCACATTGGTAGCGAGCATCTCAGTTGGGCCGACCAGGTAGAGGAGGCACTACCGGAAGAGTATGCTGATATGTTAAACCTGAGGAAACGACTAGCCAGGGATGATATACCAATTATGTTTTGGCCCATGACCACCTCTCAGTACAACATACCCAGAGAGTTGTTGGAAGAATGCATGCACGACATCTACCACAATCTATGGACGACACTCCACCGGCTGAGATCAAGCTTCCTACCCTATGACGAGTATGTAGACCACGTTAAGATGATAGGGGAACTCCTACGTCACATCGACCTGGAGGCCCTTTCCTCGACACGACAACAAAGCCCCAAGAGGCGCAAAGGGAATATGGAGGCAGCTTGCCTCCGTGCACTGCATGAACTGTGCCGCCTCATCGGTAACGCTCCGACGGGAGTCCATATAAGGGGATGGGGGAACACAAATCTCTACATTTCACTCCACTCCCCTCCCAAAATAACACATTCGATATGGTGTCTTGCAACGTCATCACAGCAAGACGGCAATCAGGTGGACCCCCTGCTCAGGAACGGCAACACACCCAACAGAGTCGGGCCTTGAGTAAGTCCCAGAAGTGTCAGGCCCTGTGGGAACGAGCCATTCAAAAACTCCTGAATCAGACCACCGGGAGCATCCAGCAGGACTCTCACCTAAGAGAGTCCAATCAGCGATTTTTACTACCTCCCCAGAAGGGGCTGATCTACAGGTGAATTCGACACCAGATCCGGTTCACTCCCGGATGGGAGCACGCGAGATGAGGAAGGTCGTGATAGCCGCAGTCACTGTCACAATCTAGGGTCAACCCTAGCCTTCATGGATGGGGGTATTTTTAACAACAAATTCCCCCGTAAGACCAATAAAACTAGGAAGAGACTCAATATCTAGGGAACGGAGACAACCCCAGCCCTTAGGGCTGGGGGCAATATTACCCCCTCAACAACAATCTCCCCCATGAGAATCAGTATTCTCTTATCTAGGGAGGACAGTAAGAAGAGGTGGTTCCCGTCCTATCCCGTAATTTGAATCATCATCCCCTTCTATCGGAAGGTGCACCGTAAGGTCGCATCAAAGAATGCTCTGTGTCACCCTTCTTCGAAAAGTCTGAGGGCAATCCTAGGTCATGAAAGGGAAGGCCAGCCGAAGATGTGGGAGATCCTCTTCCTATTTGGAAGATGACGTCCCCTCTACCCCGAAATATGAGTTCATCAACGCCATAGAGGCTAACCCTATAGGAGACACCGAAGAAAATGCAAATCCGGACGGATCGGGAGACGACGGTTCCGGCCAGGCTGTGACTCACAACGAGTCCCCAGGTGTGCACACCCGGAACCAGAGGGCCACCTTAAATATGGTCACCCCTTCATCTAACCTCCCGCCGCTTACCCTACGAGCTTCCAAAAAGGATAAGAATAAAGGAATGGTTACCCTTAACCCGTCCCCTTCTCTCGATAAAAATGAGCCACTCATGCTTGAAAAGAGGTTCACACAACAGGAAGAAGAGATGAAATAATTGAGGTGGCTTAATGTTGAGCTTCTCCAGAGGAACCACTTTATTGAAAGTGCGTCCCAAGAAGAGCCATGTCGTGCACTCCCAGAAAGTTCACCTTAAAGGCTAAGGCTTGACCCAGCAAACGAAGCACGATCAGGGCTTCGGCCCAATGAGGCTCCTAGTTCGTCTAGCTACCTAAACGTGGATGAAGAATACCATGATTTCCCTCCACTTAGAAGGAAACCGGAGAAAATATGCCTGAACCCTCCGAGGGTACCCCAAATGGAATATTCACCCTTTGTGCTGGCCAATCCAGATCCTCAGGCAATGCCTCGGGCTACGCTTGCCCAGGACCGGGCCCGACAGGATGTAAACTAGGGACTCACCAACACCATCGAGGCACTAACAGCCCGATTGGAAGTGATAGAAGGTCGACACGCTCCGATACAGCTAGAGAAGAAACCCTACCCAGATTGGGTGACGAACACACCGCCTCCACCCAATTTTGGGAGCCCTGTATTCCCCATCTTCAATGGATCAGGCAATCCAGAGTAGCATTTGATGCACTATGCATCCTATTGCGACCCTATGATGGGAACTCCGGAACAACAAGAAGCGGTGAAACTCAGATGAATCGTACAGACCTTGCAAGGGTCCGCCTTCATCTGGTACACGGGTCTTTTGGCCCAGTCGATAAAGAGCTGGGAGGACCTCTGGCAGCAGTTCCTGTTCCACTTCAGCTTAATGCTGCCGAAAACAACGGTCAGCGATCTCATGAAATACAAGCAGAGGTAGAACGAGAGGGTCTCTGATTTCATCGCCAGATGGAAAGGTCTGACATATTCTCTGAACAGGACAATGCCTCAAGATGAGATGCTATCTATATGCATCAATAATCTTATAGTTGATCTACGACCACCGCTCATACCTGTGGAGTGCACCACTGGCTTCCTCCATGTCTCAGCCATTGCCCAGAGAATTGAGGACTCCCTACAACGGACTAATTCAAAGTCCCGAATAGCCTTGCAGGCTCCTGCGAAAAGATCCCCTAGAGCTGAAGCGTCCACTGTCACAATCAAGCTGGCCCCTGTGCCCGCTCCATCACTCAGTCCTCCACCAAATCGTCAAGGGCCTCTTGCATATCAGTGGCCACCCCCGACTAAATGGGAAGATCAGAGAGGACCGAAGTGGAAACAGTTTGAGGAACAAAGACAAAAAGTATACTCATTCCGGGATGATCAAGCTCACGGCTACTTCATTACTGCCATGAATTGCAACTTGCTCCGCCTCTCGGAGCCAAGGAAACCTAAATAATTCGGTCGCGATGACAGGCCATATTACTCCCCTACCCTCGGATGTTGGGGCACAATATGTGAGAATGGTTCTTCTTCAAAGACCTCCTGTAGAGGATGGTAGATTCTGGAAAAGTCGAGTTGGGACCACACTCAACACATGTGGCATGTATATCTACCACTGACTCTGAAAAAGAGGAGGGGTTGTAGATAGTCAACATAAAGCAGGGGTAGAAATTTGACAACCGGATGACTTGAAAAACCATCAACCGAGCCTAGGGCATACTTCGAGCTCAACTACAACAGCCGGTGTGGCCACCAATAGCCCCTGAAGCCACAGAGCTGGCAACATCGGCCTCACAATGCTCTATGAGCCAGTCATCCGGACGGAGTCGAAGGAGGAAACAATCACAATAGGAGCAGTCTGTGATGGGACCAAAGTTAGTCCTGACCCTGGAAGACTTTATGCCCTCGAATTTGGCACCATGGGCACCAACCCACCTAACGGCACCATCAGAGACAACTGATCAGGTTGACCTGTCAGAGGATGAAGAGCCAATTTTTGGGTCTTTCAATGTCATCCATCTCATGGAATGATTCCCTGACAAAGTTTATCATTACGAACCCAAGTTCCCTGCACGAGGAATTGGGAGGAGGAACCGAAAAGGTAGGGGATACCAGGGGAGGTGCGTCAATGGTTGAAACCAACCCTATGGATGGATCTCGGCCCAAACCGTTAATATTGCGGAAACTCCTGGGAGAACCCTTCAGCGGACTCAGCAGGAGAGGGAATTCCCCTCTACCTCCACAAGCAGCCACCCTGGCCATGTTGTTCTGTGATACCCACCAGAGGAGGAGAAAGTGTCTGGTCACCTAAACAGACCAGCTGGGCCAAGTCCTCAAAATGAAGGAACACCATCAATGTCTGTCCCCGCGGCTGGCCCCTCCTCGTCAAATGCTTTAGCTCCCAAAGCACCTGCTAAGACTCTCCCACCAACGGAGAAGCGTCGGCCGCTGGAGAAAAAATATGACATTCTTAAGCAGCTGGAGTCAGAACCAGCCAAGTTGTCAATCCTGGATTCCCTGGGTTTGTCTGCCGACCTTAGGGAGGCGCTTAACAAAGCTTTTATCAGCCCCTAAGAGTTTCAAGCTGAGGTAGCTGCCGTCGAGATTTACAGGACAGAGACTGGCCCGACTGAATGAAACTCGATGATTTCCTTCACCGATCAGGACGAAGACACCATCATGCAAGGACACATCAGACCGCTATATGTGTCTGGCACAGTGAATGGTATTGAGATCTGAAAAGTCTTTATAGACAATGTCTTTGGAGTTAACCTCCTTCCCCTGTGGACACTCTGTATGTTGGGCTACAGTGAGGATGATCTAAATAAATTAGCCACATCTTTGTTGGGTTACGACAAGAGTGAGCAGAAACCAATGGGACAGATTAAGCTAAAGACCCATTTTGGTGACCTGGTATCCTACACGGAATTCCAGTTGGTCCGGCAGAGCACATCATTCAATGCCCTCTTGGGAAGGCCATGGCTCCATAAGCACATGGAAGTTCCTTCATCCTACCACCAGTGTATCAAGTTTTACATCAATGGACAAAGTGGGACATTGCACGTCTACAAAGCCCCTTTCGAGCTCTCTGAGTCACATTACATTGAATCCGGGTTATACGAGCAAAAGAAAATGAAGCCTTTGGTCTATGGTGTCAACTGGATCCCCACTCCAAATAGCCTGGAAATGGTTCCGGATGACCCCCACAGGCGGATTAGAAGAGATTATGTCCTGCCCATTAACCACATGGAAGGTAGGAGGTCAAGTACGGACACACATTCGGATGTCATCATGACTTCAGCCACAACGGCTGAGTGTGACAATGTGGGAACGTCTACTGACCATCAATCGGGGGGAGAAAGCTCATGCAAGGGAGTCCACGATACCTCACCTCCAGAATTCCAAGAACTCATGATGGGAGCTCTCTCCTCTTCAGACCAAGAAGATGAGGATTTTCAAGAAGAAGAGGGGGAAGATCTTAAGGATTCACCTCCCGCATTTGAGGAAGGTATCTCCATCGCTGTGGATGAACTCAGTGAAAGAAACCTGGGTGCCGAGGAAAACCCGAGGCCCACTTTCATTAGCGCGGCCATGTATCCCGAGGCACATGAGGTATATACAACCTTCATAAGGCAACACCGGGATGTCTTCGCCTAGAATTACATGGATATTCCAGGACTCGATCCCGACGTAGTGACGCATCACCAAGGTCTTCTAGAAGACCACAGGGGCTACAAACAGGCCGCTAAAAGGATAAACCCCTCTCATGCTTCCAAGATAGAGGCTAAAGTCGATAAGATCACTAAATCAGGCTTCATTCGAGAGGTCTAGAACCCCATTTGGTTGGCCAATATTATCCCTATCAAGAAAAACAACGGAAAATCCACGTCTGCATTGATTTCTGAGACCTTAATCGGAATGGTCCGAAGGATGACTTCCCGATTCCAATCACTGAGTTGTTAATTGATGCAACGACAGGGTATAAGTCTCTATCCTTCATCGACGGCTATTCCGGATATAATAAAATCATGATAGCCTGATAAGACGAAGAATACACTGCCTTTAGGGCCCCTCAAGGGGTATTATATTACAGGTTCATGCCCTTTGGTCTCAAGAATGCTGGCGCCACGTATCAGCATGGCATGCATCGGATCTTTAAGCCATTCTTGGGGAAATTCGTTGAATGTTATGTGGATGACTTAGTGGTTAAGTCCAGACAGCACTCGGATCACCTATCGGACCTTGAGACCGTCTTCAACAAGCTCTGACAGCATAACTTGAAGATTAACCCCTTTAAGTGCACCTTTGGGGTTACCTCAGGGAAATTCCTTGGCTTCGTTGTACGCCATCGTGTCATCGAAGTCGACCCTGCGAAAAAAAAGGCTATCCTAAGCCTGCCACCTCCTCGAAATCTCACTAAGCTAAAAGGACTCCAAGGGAACCTAGCCTATATTAGGCGGTTCATATCCAACCTGGCAGGCAAATATTTGCCTTTCACTAGGTTAACGAAGAAGTGGGCACGTACCAATGGACGGATGACTGCCAAGAGGCATTTTACAACTTAAAAAAGTACCTCTTAAGCCCACTCGTGCTCATGCCCCTGGTTAAAGGAAGACCTCTCATTCTATATGTGACGGCCCTAGAATGGTCATTCGGAGCCTTCCTCACACAAAAGAACGATGCTGGCAGCAAAAACAGTCTCTATTACCTCAGTCAAACCATGACTGATGTTCAGACTCGATAGTCAAATATCGAGAAGAGCTGTCTGGCCTTGGTCTTCGTGGTTCAAAATCTACGACATTATCTGAAGTATCATGAAGTCCATTTGATCTCGCTGAGTAACATGCTCAAGAACATCCTCAGTTTCCCTATGCTAATCGGACTCTTATCCCGATGGGCGATCATCCTGCAATAGTCAAACATCCAGTTCGTGCCTCAAAAATCCATCAAGGGTCAAGAATTATCAGACTTTCTGGCAGAGCAACCTTCAACAGGGAACACTACACCAGACGCTGAACTACCTGATGAAGATATCTTATTGGTCCAAGAGGAGTTCCTAACATGGGAAATGTTATTTGATGACGCATCCAAAAGCCCCACCAGGAAGAGGTTGGAGGATCCCAGATTCAACAAAGTGGGTCTGGGGATAATACTCATGTCCTCAGAAAAGTCTGTTTTTCCGTATTCCTTATTCCTGTCAGAGGGATGTACAAACAATGAATCAGAATGTCAAGCTCTCATTGTAGGCTTGGAGCTCGCACTCCTGGCAAAAGTAGAACACCTTAAGGAAAAAAGGTGACTCGGAGCTGGTCATCAAGCAAGTCAATGGTGACTATGCCCTTAAAAAGGAGTATCTAATCCCCCTGTTTGACCATGTCTAAGGGCTAATGGCCGAGTTATCCACAGAACCAGTATTGACTTATATTCCCCAGTCCCAGAACGCTCAGGCTGATGCATTAGCCAACACGGCCACAACCCTAGCCAACCTAGACCGGGATGAAATGGGCATTAGCATTGCTCACCATCGAATGGTATTTCCATTTGTTCAAGATGAGACAGAAGAAATCCATGAAGTCAGCCCTGTCCCCGAGCCATATTCTCCTTCCACCGGATGGATGATCCCCATCGCGAACTACCTTCAATAGGGAGAGCTTCCATCAGACAGGGCTGAACGAGAGAAAATATGGAGAAGGGCAATCAATTTTTTCATATATGGCGGTGCGGGTCAGCAAGAGGTCCTCTACAAATGAGGCCATGATGGAGTGCTCCTCATATGCATTGATGGAGAAGAAACTGCTGCCTTCATTACTGAAGTACATGCGGGAGCGTCTAGAGCACATCAACCGGGGACCAAGATTTTCAATCAGGTTCGAAGGCTTGGGTACTACTGGCCTACTATGGCACGATACTACGAGCGTTTTACCGCAAAATTACACTCATTCCAGATTCATGCCAACTTCATACACAAGCCCCCGGAGTTACTTCATCAAGCTAAGTACTCCTGGTTGTTTTCCGTCTGGGGGATGGACGTCGGGGGACCATATCCTCCCGCCACGACCAAACAACTTAAGTATATACTCATGGAAACCGACTTCCTTTCGAAATCGGTAGAAGTCATACCCCTCATGAAAGTCAGGGAAAGAAATATTTTCAGATTCATGATGAAAAATATCATCACCAGATTTGGTGTCCATCATACTATACGGATGGAAAACGACACCAATTTTTTCTCTGCTGAGTTGGAAAAGCTATACCACGAGTATGGTATCAAGGCTAACCACTCATCCCACTACCATGCAGCGGCCAACGAACAGATAGAATCTTTCAACAAGACCCTATCCAATATCCTCCAGAAAATGGTGGACAAAGACAAGAATTCATGGCCGGATAAACTCCTCCACGCATTGTGGGATTATCGAACCACAATCTGCACTGCTACTCGGTCTACCCTATACTCATTGGTGTACGGCACAGAGGTGGTCCTACCCATTGAACTCCAACTTCCCTCAATCTTTGTTTCCATCTGTGATCAATTATCCAATGATGAGCAGTCAGAAAAGCAGCTATGTGAATTGGAATAGCTAGATGAGAAGCGGTTGCGCACTCTACACCACCTTGAAGTGTACCAAAACCGGATCGCACGAGCCTTCAACAAAAAGGTTTGCCTCTGGGATTTCTTGGAATGAGAATTAGTGTTGTTCCTCTATACCCCAATGATACTCTTCAAGAAGACTCCAAAGTTGTAGCCCAAGTGGGAGGGACCATATGTTGTACACAAGGTCTACTCTAATGGAGCATATACCCTGATCTCCATGGATTGACAATTTACAACCGCTCCTACGAATTTGAGATTCCTAAAGAATTATTTCGCATAGAGACCAAGTATATTCACATCCTCACCACATTACGTTAAACTGCATGGAGTTCGTCCTTACCACACGACGATAAAATGCACGAACGAAGGAAAAAAAAGAGATGTACTCATCGTCCGAGCTGCGTGACTTTAAATTTCCAAGAACCCAATGGTCCAAACTCTATGACCTTAAACTAAGAGAATTCCATCCTCACCGCATGATGTTAAACTGCACGGACAAGGTGATTTAAAAATGCCCTCTTCCCCTGTGTATGGACCAGGCCTGCACAGGGTGTATCATCTTTCAGAGAACTACGTGAGGCTTGATTCCTGCCCTCACATGATTTGTAGTGACGCAAGAATTCCACACCGTGGCCCAGCCACCTCCAAAAGAAAAACAAAAAGGCCCATTCCCCCATGTATGGACCAGACTTGCATGGGTTGTCTTCACGTCCTCACTGCATGATGTTAAACTATATGGAGTCCATCCTTACCGCACAACTCTAAAATGCACGGATAAAAAGAGTTAAGATTTCCCCTCCCCCCATGTATGGACCAGACCTGCACGGGGTGTACTATGTCCTCACTGCATGACGTTAAACTGTATAGATTCCAGAGAACTATGTATGGATTGATTCCTGCCCTCGCAGGATACGTAGCGACGCCAGGATCCCTAGTCTTGGCCCAGCCCCTTGAATAAACAAAAATAATTCCTTTTCCCCCCGTGTTCGAACCAAACCGACACAGGCTGTACTTCTCATCCTTACCGCACGACGTTAAACTGCACGGACAATTATGTTTAATTTTCCCCCTTCCCCCATGTACGGACCAGACCTGCACGGGGTGTATATCTTCTTCCTTACCGTATGATGATAAACTGCACGGACTTCGACCTCACCGCATGACGCTAAACTACACGGACTTCATTGTGACCCACCCAAGACACATAGTGATACGAGATGGAGATACTCCTTATACATTTGGATGCATCCTATCCATACATCAGACTCCACGACCCAAATAATTATGGATCTTCATAACCACTCATGGCCATCAGAAGTGGAAATTTATCGACCTGTGGACACCTTTTCAGGACTATGCATACCATGCCCTCAGCGGCTCTGCATAATGATAGCCCCTGGCTCGTCTACCGAAGGCAAGATTTCCACAAGTGACACTCTTCCTAGCTCTGTATTCTTATCGGCCTCATAGCCCCCATACCATACCTCCTGATCCAAAATTTTATGGCGAGGCGGTTTAAAAGTTCATTCCCCTTTTCACATCCAGGCGTTGCTAGGGTATCACTATCTGGCTAGCCTATGTGTCTATTAGTGGTTCACATAGCAGCCTGCATCAACAAACATCAAGCCAGGACTAGGGTACTTTGACTCAATGTACAATTACGGTGAAGATGCTTATTGTATACCCAAACACCATTATCCCCACATGTCGAACTCTGCACTGTGAGCAATCGTGGATTTTCATAATCATTCATGGCTATCGGAAGCGGGAAGTTATCGTCCTGAGGACACCATAGTACGACTATGCATACCATTCCCTTAGTGGCTCTACATAATGATAGCCCCTGGATCTTCCATCAAAGGCAAGATTTCCTCGGGTGGTACTCTTCCTAGCTCTGTACGCCTACCGGCCTCAGAGGCCCCACACCACACCTCTTGATCTGAGAATACTCAAAGTGGAAGTTTACAACCATCATCCCCCACCTTGTTCCAAGTATATCAGAACATGTTGACTCAGTTATCCTACGAGTGACTGCAGAAATAGTCAACCAATGGTCCGAGCTCTATGACCGATAAACAAGGAGTACTTCAACCTTATCGTATGATGTTAAACTGCATGGAATGGAGGCACACCCATGCACACACAAAAAAGAGAAGAAAATAAGAAAATATCAGTGCATGGGGCTCTTTGAAACTCAACAAGCAACCAAGGACAGATATCCCCAACATGTCCAGACATTCTCCTGCCAAATGACACACTTCATGGCCCGGATAATTGCGGATCCTCATAACCATTCATGGCCATCGGAAGTGGAAAGTGATCGACCCATGGACACCTTTGTATGAATATGCATACCATTCTTTCAGTAGCTCTGCATAATGATAGCCCTTATCTCATCCACTGAAGACAAGATTTACACAGGTGATGCTCTACTTAGCTATGTACGCTTACCAGCCTCAGAGCCCAATATCACCCTTCATGATCCAAGAAGCCACGGAACCATGATTTACACCAACCAACCCCCCCCCCCCCCCACGTCTAGGGCATATTAAGGAATTCAAGACCCGTTACATTCTGATGAAGAGCATCCTTTTAAAAAATACCCCTCATCTTATCTGCATGATGTTAAACTACATAGCAACCTTCAAAAATGTCCTTGTCTTCGCGGCATGACCTTGAACTACATAGCAACCTTCAAAAATGCCTCTCGTCCTTGTCACATGACGCTAAACTGCATGGATTATGTCCCAACCACATGAAAATAAACTACACAGTGATACACATAATGGGTTAAATGAGAAACAGAGGCTTTTATCCATCCTTCAGTGCACGGGTCAAACCTGCATGAACCACCGCCTCACACTAGTGTGAGAAAGAATTACTTCACCTGTTCTCAGGAAGCTTAGTCCAGATATTTCCCCCGTATTCAAGAACCCTCTCATAATAAGCCATACTTTGTACTCATAAAATGCCGAACTCTCATAAACCACCCCTGGTGGTCCCAAATCTCTTCTTCCCTGAAGTTGCTCGGCTATCAGAAGTGGATAGTTTTTGACTAAGGGCGCCTTTGTATGACTATGCATACCATGCCCTTAGCAGCTCTTCATATTGATCGCCCATGTCCCGTCTACCAAAGGCAATATCTCCTTAGGCAATTCTTCTCTCCATATGCCTCTTGGCCCCTGATCCCCCATGTCTATCCCGAGATTCAAGAAACCCTCTGAGCTACCGTTTACCAACCTCTTCCACAATCTTATCTTAATATGGTGGAATGTCTTTGACAAGATTATTGAGAACTAGGAGATGTCATTGCATTTTAAATGGTGTCCCAGCTGTATGACTTTAAACTACGCCAAGCCTCAACCTCCCTTTACGCTACATAAATGTGTAGGACGGGAACCTTGCTTCCACAATCCTGATTGATAGAAATGTTCTCAAAACCCATCAGAGATCACATACCCTTTTCGATCCACCCCTGGTGGTTTTCATAATTTTTCAACCCACCCATTGTGGTTTCCATGATCTTGGATTCCATGAAGTCCCCTGGCCATTAGAAATGGATAATTCTTTGACTTAAGGACACCTTTGTATGACTATGCATACCATGCCCTCAGTGGCTCTGCATATTGATTGCCTCTGGCCCATCTACCAAAGGCAAGTTTTCCTTAGGCAACGCTCTTCCTACCTCTGTATACCGACACGGCTCCCATTCTTTGAGACATGACCTGCATGCCGCTCAAATATAAACATGTTTCCCCCCACATGCGTCTGAAGGGTATAAAGACATCTTTTAATCAGTTGAATCCCATTGGGGCCCTCGACCCACCATATTTGGTCAAAGATGTTAGACCTAAAACACCAGTAGTGATAGTCTTGATTTCGGGACTTTAAATTGCTCACAAAAGAAAGAGGTACAAAGCCTGTTAGGTCGAAAACCTAAAAAGGGAGACCTAAGAAAAAGTCAATTTATACCCATTGGGTCCACACTAAATGGGACTAGGAAAAATAAGGGTATTAAAAGAAAAGACAAAAAGTCTGTGGAGTTTTCCATCAAAACCCTAGCAATAGTCAGAATACGCTCACTAGATCCCATGGTCAAGGAAAAAGTTAGAGCATGATCTATTTTTAGCCCTGGACTCGGATTATCCTATGTTCAGGAAATTAACATATGCAGCAATCATGAAAAATGGTTTCTATTACAGGAAAAGGTGGAAAGAGCACTGATGAGAAATGTTTCATTGTTCCATAACAAAGTGGGTAAGAAGGGAATCCACAATATGGATCCTCCCCTAGTGTGAAAGGTGATTACAAGAGTTTTTTGATGGATTCAAAAAGTTGTATTAGGCGCTTGTGAGAATCCTCAATTTTCTGAGAGAGATTCTACAGTAAATCCATCTCAGCTACTGCACCAGCCCGCAATTATTCTACCTCCTAGGGTGCCTTTGTGCTTTCCCCCATTTCCTCCTCCATCCGCTGTTCCCCTTCTCTGATCATGGTGGCGAAGTTGGCCTCATCCTGCTGCAGCCACTGTATCTCAGTCCTCAACATCTCTAGGTGAGAACGCTTATCAATAACTTCTCTTTAAAGCCTCGTGATGACCCTGGCGTGGTCATGAGCCTTTGTTAGGAAGAGCTGTCGAGTTGCGGAAACGTAGGCTTCAGATTGGGAAGCAGAAAGGCAAGATTCGAAATCACCTAGCCTCTCCCGATCAGCGAATACCTACTTGACTATGACATAAACACCATGATAGTCAAAGCCATCAAATCCCATCAACATAAACAAGTTGTGTAGCCTCGGTAATTTGGTCATCATCTCGACCATTGGCGTTTGAGAGATTAGTCTCCAAATTTTCTCCCAAGCCCTTTGGTGAGCGAGCCGAAGGATGGAGATGACTTGTTGATCGAGCTCAGATTCACTCCCTGATGAGGACACAAATTCGGGGATGAAAGTCACCAAGGAGAGACCCGAGGGGGTCTCACCCGAAAACTCCGGCACTACGGCAGCTTCACCCCCGACCGTTGTGGTCATAGGCACAGCCGGGTTTGGCGACACAATCGTCAGCGCCAAAGGATGAGGTCCTAAGGCCCAAGAGTCAATAAGATAGATGAGTACCCCTAATTAGAAAAGGGAATAAAAAGGAGCCAGTGGTAGGAGATCGAGAAACTTACTCCTAATCGACAAGGCATTGGCATCTGCAAGCCCTGTATTGCCACGACAGCCACTCGAAGAGGATGCCACATCTTCGATAGGCAAGGGAATACAGGGATCCCCCAGAGGGGTCTAGGGCCTGAGGCCATGCCTAAGGCCAGTAGTTTCCAAATCCATCCCCAATTGGTCACCTACGAAAACCAAGTTCAAAGAAATCACTCCCCCGATGAACTAGATAATGGCCCGTTCCAGGTTCCCCGCCACTGGATTAATGGCAGGCTCTTCCACCATCATCACGGGATTCGTTGGGCTTAGGGTGGTTGGTTCCGTCAGATCTGGAGCCCCCTCAGTGATCATGGGTGCCCCGTCGTCCTCTGCA
The DNA here is from genome assembly GCA_963277665.1 of Viscum album. NCBI lineage: Eukaryota > Viridiplantae > Streptophyta > Magnoliopsida > Santalales > Viscaceae > Viscum > Viscum album. The sequence goes on along the minus strand of OY728127.1, from coordinate 376,479,220 downwards.
ATTGAAAAGCTTATCTGATCAGCAGGGGTCTCCGATACCAGTAATTCCTCCTCTGGCATATCTCTGACATGTTAAGGCGGGATTAGAGCATCCATATTGTCGGCCCCTCTAGCGGGGCCCACCATCTCGTCACGCTCGGGTGTGGTTACGGGTGATTCCACAGACGAAAAGGAGGCGGAAGGTAGAACCGCTTGGGTATCCATAGTCAGACCCCCGAGTGGCCCTACACCACACGTCAAACAATTAACGACTGGTGAAGTCTAAGAATGAAAGTTGGAGATTGATCAAATGGGAAGTCATGATTACCCGACGTTCCCTGTTTGAGGCGTTCAGATAAATGGAATGCCTGTCACCATCTCTGGATCTGCCCAGGGGACATTTCACCCAGAATTCTGGAAGGAGCGGGAGGAGGAAAAACCCTACCTGAGTCTGCGATGGCCGCTTCCATGAGCTCATCTATGTCAGGGGATCCTTCCTCACTGACCCCTATGGGAGAAAGCGCATGCTCCCCTACCATAGTACAACAAGGGGTATACTCCGGAGAAGGAATTACTCCTTGATATTCTTCGGCACCCTGCATGAATGAAAAAAACACACCTTAGGACCTCCACAATAAAGGAGGGAGAAAGTCAGAATGGGCGAGTAGAGAAACCTCTTCTTCAGGGTTGGACAATTCGTGATGTCTAATCATCATGGACACCCGGATTCTCCCATAGAGAAGAATCCGGAGTGAATGAATGTACGCATCCATCTCCTTTAAGGAGGCGATTATTTCATCTAAATCCTCTTCCAACAGCAAGTGGTGTGGAGAAAAGATCGTCCCAATACCGGGAAGTTTAAGAGGGCCAGTTTGAATAAACGCCCAAACTTCATCGTCTGAACCACTGACCCTCAGGTCATCCCAAATCCTCCAAACTTCTAGGAATACGGCCATGGCATGAATCACCGACCGGGGAGGATCAACCTGAGAAGTTCAGGCGGAGGTAGGGGCCGGTAAGGCCGCTAATGGCCGTATTTGTGTTGCGGATCCCGCCGTCACCATAGAACTCTCTAGGGCTACCTATGGGTGGGACCTCATGGGTAAGGAGGGTAATTCCCTATCTTCATCCATGATGGGTAGATCATCAAAATCATCGCCCCCTAAAGAGTGGTCACTTTCTTCCCCCTCTTCATCAGTCACTGGATGTAGCATGGCCAGGACTCGGTGGGTCAATACCGCGTGTCCCTGGCACGCGTAAATATAGACCTCAAGGTCCCAGAGATATTGAATGGCCCTCTCAGGGTCCGCGTCATAAAGTATGTCAGCGGGAGCAGATATGAAGCCCAGCCCTTCAAAAGCTACCTCTGATTCCTGAAGTTACTTCCACAGAGGACGGGGGTACTTGCTGCAAAAGGCTGACCGGACTTTCAATTCGTCCCATTGGCCCCAAGCCATCGGAAAGGAAGCATCAGCGGTAATAACAATCCCTTTCCGGGCAGCCTCAAGGGAATGAAAGGATACACCCCTGTCTATTAAAATCTTCTCCGGAAGCATGGGACCAGCAGGGTGATGAAGGATTTTTCCCGGCCTAGTTGGAGCACCATCCTCCTTTCACTTCCTTTTGCCCTTTGATGGCTTGGGACTTGATATGGTGGGAACGAATGTCCCTAGCTGGACATTTGGGTATGATTGTACCCAGGAGTCAGCATAATGCTTACATAATAAATGCATGGAGTCTACAAGAGTGGGGGTCATAACCTCACAACTGATATCCTCTTGGGTAAGCATTAACCACAGTTGTATGGCCGCCATCAAATGACGGTTCTCGCGAGCAACATTGAGTGCGGGGAGACCCTATTCATGGACACAACCAAATTGACGCCCAAATTGGAAAGGCGTGTACCCCTTGCAGATCAGTTCGCTGCTGATGCGAACCACCAGAATACCCTCTCAGAGGGAGAAGAGGTAGCCCCGCTTGCTAAACTCTTCTGTTATGGTGTTCATAATTGCACCATCTGGGGAAGAAAATGGATGAAATTTGAAATGGTAATTATTCGAGATTCAACTTGATAGAGGACGCTTGTTCGAAACTATCTATTGACTATCCTTTTCTTGGGACGCCCACTCGTCGGGCATAAACCCACTAGTCAGTTGCAAGTATGGCTAGAATGTGGTTCCCAGAATCTGAAGAGGGTTGATGAAGGTGTAGCAGTTCTTGATGTGTATGCTTAACCATCCCCAGAGAATTTGGAAAGGGTCGGCCACTCGGTTTGAATGGCTCCCGTCAGTGATGTTACCAAGCAACCGGTAATCCCTGGCCAGTACTAGGACGGATAGGTTGATAACGTTACCGATAGACAATTGTGCTACCATGACAAAAGTAGTGACCCACACACCACCAGCCTCACATAAAAGTAATAACCAGCCACTTAAAAAATGGACATAAAAGCTTCCATGCAGAGCAATCGATCGACATCCGAAATAAGATCCCAGCCCCAGCCGTGAAATTCGCCTTGCTCCAAAATCATACAATATCTGCCCCTCTGTTTATGGGACTCCATCGTAGGCAAAGTGGTGGGCCTGCGTGGGAGAGCTGCTGATTCATCACATTCTTTCTCTCTCACAAAATCCTTGACCCATTCATGGTATGGGATGAGCTATTTTGGAGACGTATCCTCTGAGTGCTTCCGAGCCTGGTTAATAAGCTGCTTCACTAGGGGGTCCTCTCTTCATTCTCCCACATAGAAGAAGGAGGCAGGAACTCGTCATACATACTCCCAATGATAGGGACACCTAAAATATGAAAGACGTCCTATATACTAATGCCCACTTCTCCATGGACCAGATGGAAGGTGTTGGTGTCCAGGCTCCAACGGCTCATTAGTTGCCTGGCGAGTTATTGAGGCCAGTGGGTATAGGTTTGGGACACCCAGGCAGCTTCATACAAGCCCACGGATCACAACTCTGCCCCAAATTCTGTGCAGCTCTGGCAAACCCAGAAGGTACAACCCCAATCTAGTGACTTAAATACACCCCCCGGTCGGAGATCTGGATTCACCGGCCAGCCATGCTGGTCGCTTACCAAGGCATTGCAAGAAATACTCCGATAGTAGTGGATTGTTACTTCCTGTCGAAGTGGTTCGCCTGTCGGAGATACTAGATGGTGATTCAACATTGATACGATAGTTTTACCACTCAAGGAAGGCCGCCCGCCAGTAGGTATCACGAACTGAGGGATAGTGGCGGTAAATATCCATGCTTCAGGATCGTTGTCATGGGATGGTTCTGGAATCAGGGTATCATACAACAAACCAAACCCATAGGCCGGAAGTCTGTTAGAAAGATGATACTCTTTCTGTGATTTGGAGAGCCGGTTGGCAAGGAAGGAAGATGGTAGGGAGTGGTAGACTCCATCTTGAACAGAGCTAGCCATGTCCTTCAGGCGTTGATCAACAATTGGGAGCGGCTCTGTAGCAAGCCTCGGTGCAGAATGAGGGGGAACCATATTTTCTCCCTGAACAGTGGGAGCCAACAATTGGTTAGTTCGGAATAAAAATCTTGACAAAAAAATAACTGGATATATGGTTAAGGAGGCTTCATAAGCAAAGCCCGTAAGGAGGCCTTGCAGGATGGTTCGCGAAGACATCATCCAGTGGACTAGCCCTTCATGAAATCAGTCTGGGAAGCCCTGGCCCACGGAACGTTGGCCAGGAAACCGTGAACCAAGTCGCTCCAGGGAATTTCAATCACGAGTTTAAGTGATTAAGTTCAGAAGAATCAGACACTTCTAAAGTTCAAGAGATTTTGTTCCACGGAGCATCAAAACTGCAAAGAAAGTTACTCAGAAGCCCATCATCACTTACTTTTTAATTAATTAAGAGTAATGGTTCGCAGTTGAGAAGTTGGACCACGGATGAAGGCGACCGTGAAGAAGGAATAGTTTGCGGAGGTTGTTGCCGGTTCGCGGACGAGGCACTTCGCGAAGGAGAGAACATGCGGAGGCAAAGGATCTATGGTTTTACAAAGAATTCGGTAAAGGACAAGTGAAGGGATCCCCATATATATAGTCGTGGTCCCCTACCGGGTCCACCTCTCTACCACAAACCATCTCAGTTTCAGGGCCACTTTTTATCGGAATTTCCCCCTCTTCGTTCTGATCGGACCCCATTCTAATGGGGGGCATTTGTAGGGTCCTGAAAAATCCGCAAATGAGATTCTACCCAAATCCCATAAAGAATTGGGTAAAATAATCAAAGAAGGGACACAAACAGGACCGGTCTGTGAACCGGTGCCATGGAAGCACAACATGGCCAGGCCCCATGAGGCACCCCCTCCGCGAACCATTTTCGTTCGTGAAATGGAGGCGGACAGCCTCCGCGGTCGCGAGGCAGGATGGGCGCCAGTCCGGTTCACCATCACGAACCGCCCCAACCACGGACCGCATCGACCAGTTCAAGCCGCACCCACTTTCATTTGCAGAATAGAGGCGGAACCCTCCGTAGTCGCGGAGCACTCCCTGAGTGTGCCTCGCGGAGGGGGGGGGAAGCATTCAATATCCACTGCAAATCGCAGATTGACCAAGTCAGCTGTAAACTGGGTATTTGGTTATGGGCCTCCACAAAATGTGCTACGTGGCCACAGATACATCCCTTTATCCACTCTATAGAAGGAGACCAAGGGGGGAAAGAAAAGGAGATCGGAGAACTTGAATCAGATTCGAAGGGATTGGAGATTCGGAAGGAGATCGGTTGATGGAAGGCTTCAGATTTCGCAAACAGCGAAATTCCCACCCGCGAACCACAGCAGGTATATGAATTTGTAAGGAATTTGAAAACGCATAATTATTTGGTGAACCGCGAACCTAAAATAACAAAAACAAGGATAATAGAGAACTATATCCCCTCCTCAGATGACTTCCTAGCAGACCAGAGAGTTTATGCCTCTTTTCCCATACGTCGCACTGCGTAGAACTCTCCTATGCGGGCGAAGCCCTGACCGATGAGCCTTCGACCGGTGCCGCCCTTGGCCGCTGCTACCCGCCTGGAACCCTCTGTGAACCACCCCAGTTCACAAATTGAACCCGAAGCCGCAAACCACCCTGGTTCGCAGGACGCCAATTAGTCCACAGACCACCCTGGTTCACGGACGGCTTCCCCAGCCACGTGAAACTTCCCCACGCGAAGGGCGCCACCACCCATACCTTTCAGTGGCTAGCCAAATATTTCGGTGTTCTCATTACTCGAGCAATATAAAATCCTTCCGATCCAGCCAAGTCCTCTGTAACTCCCTCATTGGCCTATTCATCGGCCCCGTGTCGAGGCCTCCACCATAGCCACCGGATCCGCGTGGTGTAACTTTCCGGTGTATCAGCGTGCCATTTTGAGTTAACATACACACGGTAAACAGGGGAAAAGGGGTTTCCCTATCCATTGAGTAGATTCTTGAATAATTCCTGGGTTCACATTCCCATGGTAATTTGGAGTCTGAGCTCGGGAATCCCTTCTCTGCCCCTCCCCTTGTTGAGGGTTCCTCAGAGATTGTAAAATAGCCATCAGAAGGAGGCCCTCATGCACTGCAAGAGAGGACATGGGTAGAAGAGCACCCCCTTTCCCTCTCCCACTGGGCTTTGTCACCCCGGGCGTCCATATCGGTGTAATCCCCAACCTCATGGGCCGCCCTCATGTGTAAGCCCCACTCTATTTCTCACGAACGCACCTCTCACAACGTGATCCTATGGTCCCTGCTGCCTCTTGTTTCTCACACCGAGCATGACTCACGTGGGCTTAGAGTAAGCATCGACCATGACATACTCTTATGGGCCTCCTCAGAGTGTAAGCCCCAATCCATATCCTGGGACTCCTCAGAGTGTAAGCCCCAATCTATCATCTTGGGCCTCCTCAGAGTGTAAGCCCCAATCCACATCTTGGGCTGCCCCAACGCGTAAACCCCGCATTAATCCAAACTATGTCGACTTTGATCCATGTCTCCTAGGCGGGGTAGGTAGGAAGCCTCTCCAAGGTTTAACACCAATAACGGGTCATTCTGACCCCCTTTCACGTCGGTTTACCAACATCGTGAGCCTCCTCAAAATGTAATCCCCAATCCACACTATGGGCCTCCTCAATGTCTAAGCCCCAATCCATTATTCTGGGCTGCCTCAGAGCGTAAGTCCCAAGCCAATATGAACTACATGGACTTTGATCCCTGTCTCCTAGGCGGCGTACGTAGGGAGCCTCTCTAAGGTTCAAGCCTAATAACGGGTCATTATGACCCCCTTTCACATTGGTTTACCAACATCATGGACCTCCTCAGAGTGTAAGCCCCAATCCATTATTCTAGGCTGACTCAGAGCGTGCGTCCCAAGCCAATGCGAACTACGTGGACTTTGATCCCTTCCCCCTAGGCAGGGTATGTAGGAAGCCTCTAAGAGGTTCAACCCCGACCACCAACAGACCCCCGGGTCCACCTTCACCTCGGTTCTCCGATGCTCTCCATTCGAACTACATGGACTTTGATCCCTGTCCCCTAGGCAGGGTACGTAAAAAGCCTCCTTGAGGTTCAAGCCCGACAACAAGTTAATCCGGCTATCCTCACATCTGTTCATCACGCCACTCCTAGTGCCACCTCAAGCGAGTTCTGACTCCTCGGGGTCATTAATCCAACAAGGGATGGTAAGCCTCAGGCATAAATGATTCTGAACCCCTGCGTCCAGTTGACCATTTCCCACCAGAGTTAAATTCGTGGATACTATGTTTGGGTATAAACCAAAGATTCACGAACATATGAATACGTCTTAAATCTATAAGAGATTCCCGGAACAGGAAATAATTTTTCACCAAAAAGGGTGTGATGAGCCCGACTTCCCATCCTCTCGACCAATGTGAGTTCTTAATAGTCATTGGTCAGACCATCCGGTAAACACCTTCCTTTGGAAAGCAGGTCCATCAATCATTACATACGGAGCCGTTGGGCCTTTTGAGGCCTGAAAAACCAAAACTAAACAGGGATAAAGATATAATGGGTATGAATAAATTAAATATAGAATTATCAATGACCTTGGAACAGATTAGTGATTTATAGACAAAGTGGTGTATGTTGTCATTGATGGATTCTACCAAATTATTGGATATATGTGAAATATTCAATAATCTACAGTTTTATTCATTTAATGAGGACGTATGTATATATTCATTAATCTATTATGTTAATTCTATTTTTCACTATGTTTCCTGAAAATATATTATCAATTTAATGACATATTTGTAATGTGACATTAATAGATACTTCGTTTTTCTGTAGGGATCAATGTTAAATTTTTTTCAAGAAATTTTGTTACCTTCCTTATAAATGGAAAATTTTTGGTGGTTCATAAAGTTAAACATTTATGGAAGGGTATACATTTATCTTTGGAATAAATTTAAGAGATAAAATTATTTATAAATATATGATAACATGTTTTAACTATTTGGTTCTTTATAGTAACTAGGGAAATAAGGAATGACTTATCATTATTTTATGGATCATATGATCCACTAGTGCTTCAAGAATAAAAAAACATATTCATTTCATAATTTATGAAAATGAGGTGAAAATAAAATCAATGAATAACCAAAGGATGAGATTGTTCTTATTGAATGGAATGAAATAAATTAAGTATATCAACTCATGAAAATTCCTAAACATTCAAAAAGGATATTGAAATAAACAATTATCATATTATCATCATTTATGATCATATGAATGACCATTTTCATACCAATTTGGTTTCTAGTTTTTTAGATTTTTATTTTCACAAGGTCATTAACATTTTTGTGATCAATGATCAATATCACTCTTCATTGTTATCTGTATATATATTTTTTCCTTCTATGGAAAAATCATCACTACCCACCACTGTTCTCATATTTGGAAACCTAGTATGTTTTATTCCATATCACCTTCTCACATCACTTTATCACCTTTCAAGTGTAATTATTATTAAATATTTTTAAGATGTTGATTTCCAGCAAATAAATTTTCAAATGTTAAGCACTTATTTACTTAGAACAAGTTAAAATTTTAAGGATACTTTTATTTAGAGCGGTAGAATGTAAACCCTAATATTTTGGGAAATATTAATTACATGAAACAATAAGTTTATCTTGAATTACATCCAACAATGATTTTATCTTTCTTCACACACAACACTATGTGTACCTTGTGTAACACATAACACCGTATTTAAATGAAATGTGACATACAATTAATATAATATTATTTCATATGATAGTTATCACCTAGCCATTGGAATAGTTGGTATGAATAAGATTTACCAAATTATGAAAATTTATGGTTTACAAATTTTTATAAAATATTGTATTTACTAAAAAATTTGTTATAAATGAAATTAAATATAATTTTAAAATGAAAGGTATTATTTTCTAAAAAAAAAATTTGTTTTCACAAACACATTTTACCTAAATATAATAAAAGAAAAATTTTGGTGGATAAATTATAAAGAAACATGTTTATTATATATTAATTCAAATGTCTTACTTAAAATTATGTGTTTTTTAAAAAAATATATATAATTATAAATCCAATTTTACACTTAAAATTGTGTTTTTGCAAAAAAAACTAACTTGTCACCTTTTTTGAATTTATTTTAGAAATAATTATTGAAAAAATATAGATAAATTAGTTGAAACAATTATATGAATTTTTTTAAATCATAATGTAAAATTATATTACGGTGAGTTTTTGGGATTTTTCATTAAAGAATAATTTTTTTAAAATAGTTAAAAATACTAGTTTTTATTGAACAATTTTCTTTTTGTATAATGAATTTATAAGGTAAATATTTTTTTAAATAGTTTTAGAATTAAAATAAGTTATATTAGTTATTAATTAATCGAGTTCATTTCATTTTAATCAATTTAATAATTGATTCTAATATACACACTTTTCAACTTTTGAGGGTTTTCTCGTTACAAAACGGGTTTTTCAACATAGTTGCGGGATTAAATTAAAATTAAAATTTTCCAATTATGTTAATTGTATTTGGTAAAATGTATTACACAACAGTATTCATTATAATTTTTATTATATTATATGTTCAATATAATTTTTGACGATAATTAATAGTGAAAACAACAAAAATTAATTACCCCAGATAAGGTAAAATTTGCTTTATCGGGGGTTAAACTAAAAAGATATGGGTTTAAATTCACCCTAAACATGTTGAAACCCTATTTTCTATCAATATTTAGACCATAATTTTTTTTTAAATAATATACTGTTTTTAAGACTTTTATAATGTGAAAAACACGGGATAACCTTTTCTATTTCAAAAATTATCAGTGTGCCACTCACCTCACTTATAAAAGGTCACCCCAATCATATCATCTTCACAAACTAAAAACTGTTTTATTGTAAAAAAACAAACAAATAACTTCAATAATGAAATAATCTCATCCTATAAGAACTATTTTGGTCATAAATCCATCTTAAGAATCATTTTGGTGAAAACCACTAGAAGTTTCTTCGAAGAAGATGTAATGTCTCTAACTGAGCGTTTGATATTATTTCTTCATTTACCTCATTAAATTATTATTAAAAAAATATAATATAGTATCTTTAATATCTTAAATATTATGGGATGTTATAATGTTAATTTTATTCCCTAAATCATTCTCAGCTTCTTTCAAATGGGTTACCATATCCTCATTCATTTGTATGTGCAGTCTACAACCACGTGAATCGATATTTTTCATTTTCCATCACCACCTCTCACATACTAGTATAATGATTCTTTTATTTTTTTTATATTATAATTTTTATACCATAATAATTATTTAATCATTATATCACATGTTACTTCTTACCTTCCATTCCATGGGAATGCGATATGGTAGTTGTGTGTACGGTGCACTAGAGGATCATAAAGCGATGTGATATATTCAAACGTTACATGGAAGGTAATATGGATAGGTTTAATGAATATATGTGATTTATATGACATAAAAATTATTTTATCATCGTAATATATTATTTACCTTTATTTCATTATTTCTATTAGGAAAATGGAAACATCATTCATGTGTATATATGACCTACCATATCCATGAATGATGTATTTCATTTTCTATCTTTAACTTTTATAGAAAAAATACTTATATTCTGAATATATGTTACACATATATCATGGTCATAATTATGTGTATTATATAACCTTTATCAATATAATCAGACAAAAAATAGAAATTCAAAACATTCATGAAAACAATGCAGTTATTGCCTAAAATATCGGTTTAACATACAATTGATAAGAAATATGTAATAAAATCTCATAAGTAAATCATATACGGTATGATATATATAATCATAGTTCATTAATAGATTTATAATAAAATTATTTTTTATAGTGCAGTTCCAAAAAATTTATGAATGAATTCGAGTCTTATTGTAATGTTTTTCCATCTCACTTTTATTTTCTAGGAGACACAAGCCATATTCACAACACGATTCATTTATGTGGTGTATATAATGAACATGAATGTAATATATGATTATTATAATTAAAATTATGGGTATTTACATATCCATTTTAGGATCTCTCTTTCATGGGATTTATGGTGATTTTTTTTACCAAAGTGGTAAGGGTTTTGTCTAGCGATCACATCGTTTATCGGGATTTATTACTTTTTTACTTATGGTAATGAAATCATATAATAAATATATCATGAAAATCGTGAAATTTATTATCCACATATTATTTCATTATAATAAATTATTTCCCTTATTTTTACACTATTTATGTAATCAATAGTTTAGAATAAATGGTTTTTAATGAAAACCAACTTTATTTCTCTCTTTAGATGCAAATATTTTTCCTTCTAAAACCATGATTTCAAAAAAAATTCAAAAACATTTTTAACTCCTCAAAATGATTTAATAAATTGTTTTTTACCCATAAATTATCTTTCTTAAAAATAAATATAAATAAATATTCATTTCATTTTCTAAACAATTTTTATTTGGATTTTACCATAAATGTAAATGGAATCTTTGTTTTATCATGTACGCCATGAAGAATATTTTCCTCCATCACAAAAGAATCAATATTTCAATTATTTATTTATAAGTTTTAATTTTTATTTTAAAATAAATATTTCCAATTTATTTTGGTTTTATAGTAATAAAAATTTGTTTTCAAAATAGAAAGGTTATTTTTATCCAGAAATGTTTTAGATGATTTTTGAATCTTCTATTATAAGTTTCAAAGGTTATTTTTAAATAGAATAATTTTAAAAAAATTATGTTTTAGAAATATTTATTCAATTTGGAAAGCCTATTTTCCTCAAGAAATCTTCCAAGTGATCTTTCAAAATAAATTTCTATCAAAGATGGCATACTATGATGTTTCTAATTCTTTATATCGGATAATATTGAATGATATAATCAGTATACTTTCTTTGTAAGGTTAATGTTTATGTTAATAGAGTAATTATAAAAAGTGTATATTTTTCATTGGATATTCTATGTTGAAGTGATGAAATATTTATAAACACCATTTTCTTTACATGGTTTATTATGTGATTATAAGATGAATTTTTTTTCATATTATGGCACCCAAAATTTTGGTTTTTATTATGATATAGGTGGGACCAAAACCTCACTCCAATTAATTGTGTAAGGATTTATATCTCAAGGGATAATAATGGGAAAAAACTCAATGGTCTTGATCAACTATGAAAAACATATGCAGTTCGATCCATAATGGGAAACATATGACAAGTCTATATCTAATATGTTCATGGTATTGGTAGTTAACCTTGAAATATGAAAAAAAATTTCTATATTTATGATGTTACACAATTTTATGAAATGATGTTATTGTTAATGATTTATTTATAATGATTTCTCACTCTTATGGGAAATATTTTCTAAAATGATAAATTTTTATGCCATGAATCATGTTTATGATCTATGTGAGGTATAAAGTTATTAAGTTATGTTCATTTTAAAACACATGTATTATTATCTTATGATTTCATATGATCATATATTGATATCTCATATGTTTACCCTTTCAGAGAATCTAAGATCACCCTTTCTAATTTTTCCTTCTCTATGTTATGAAGAATAGTTTAGGTAGGTTATGCCTAAGGGGAGTAGTATGTTAGAATATCATTGTGGGATATGTGGAATAACATTCACAAAATAATAATATTTTATTTCTAGTATCTGAACACATTAAATTATTATGGTCCTCGGAAATTTTATTATGAAATACACTAAATATTCATCTAAAAAGATATGATATTTGTGTAGAGAATCTTGGTTTTCTATACCACATTATATTTAATAACATCACAGATATATGGTGTTCTTGTGGGAAGAATATACCTTCATATAAGATTAATTATAGTATAATGATAACCAAACATCAACCATCACATATAATAAGAGTATTAACAATCACTCAAATTGAATCATGTTACATCAAGTGAAATTCAAGCATATAAATATACATCCCAACTGACCTCCTATCATGATGATCACAAATACAAAAAACAAAATGGAAAATATTCAAGATTATCTACTATAATCAAAGAGTTATACCTCAATCACAGTATATATATGCCTCTATTGATTATCAATCATGTTTAAGCAATTTTGGCCCTCTTCTATACCCACTGCACTTATCATGCAAAAAATAAAATTATATATAAGGTCACCATGTTCACTAGGGTTTTTATAATGGGGTTGACCAAAAAATCATTGTAGGAAACCCCTAAAGGTTTACCTAATAACAAATATTATAACCAATTTCATTAATAGCTGATATACATAGCCTAGTAAAATATCATATGGAATAAAAAATCCTAAAAAATCTTAAGTCTTTAAAATGAAACTCAAGGTCATACTTAACTACATAATCCAATGCCATAGTATCCCAAATAATGTTGTATAACCATGTCAGGAAATTGGTAATTGTAGTCTTATAATATCATCTTCATTATATTTAACCATATAGTGGGAACATAGACCCACCCAAATCATCTCATATATACTCCTTACATTATTAACGAGGTGGGTGGAAGTGTTTCAATATCATCAATATACTAATAGAAACAATTATTATTGGTGGAAGTGTGTTCTATATACCCATCTCATTTATTTATTTACTCTTGTACACACATGATCCTAAGAAACATCTTAGGAATCCCATATATTATCATGGGTAATCAATAGATCATTGAAAATATCCTATGAATCCAATATAGTAACAGGATTAATAACAATATCCTCAAAATTAACCTAGGAATCTCATATAGTATCTAGTGTAATCATCATATCATAGAAAATATCCTAGTAATCCCATATAGTAGATGGTGTAATCGATAGATATTATGAATTATCAATGGAATCCTATATAATATCTTCTGTAATCGCAAAAGCCTAGGAGTCATCATAGGAAAACTAAATAAAAATCATAGGGGTAAAGTTCCATCCCCACAACATCTCAAAAATAAAAACTATTCCCTCCTTATAATATCATATATATCACATTGAGGAAATATTTTGTGACCGAAAATATTCTATAGAACAAGAAACTCAGTGGAATATCCCTCTCGACCCCAAACAATATTCATCTTATCAACTTAGAGTCTAGGTATAAGGACAAGGACAAATGCATTACATAATCATTAGTTTTAGTCATGAAATTTCGTTCTTTCACATTGAGGATCTTTTTAGGTTTATAGATTTTGATAATTCATTAATAATTCATACATAACATCCCAAATTCATAAAAAATAATACTACTAAAACAATATCAATTTCTTCCTTAATATAACACTTTTAAAATAAAAAATGATATCTTTTTCATGAAAAATATTTATAACTTTGAAATTAACATCCTCATTTATCTTACTCATCCTTATACCATGTACAAAACATTTTAAAACATGAGATGAGAAAAAAAATATTTGTATGGGATATAAAATAAAAAGAAACTTATAGTTTAGTAAAAACATGAAAACCCTTGAAATAAACGTTCCTTGAATAAATATCATTTTACCAATAAAGGTAAATATCATCACTTTAGAAAGATTATTTATTTCATATTTTTTGGATAAATTATTACCATAAAAATATTTGGAAGAATAGATAATTCATGTTTATACCTTGGTACATAGTCACATAAAAACCATACAAAACCCTTATAGGATCTTTAAAAAACCCTTACAAATGGAATAACCATATAGTCTACATCTATATTCTAAGTAACCAGTGCATTGGAGAGTTATATAGGTGTACCTATCGTGTAATCTATTACGGGATTACCTAGTAATATATAGGTGAAACCATAACTTATAATGTAAAAAAACCACAACATTTAAAGAAACCATTCATCATATGAACAAAACTTTTAAACTCATATTAAAATCAATCTTAGATATTAAAATACAATTATCTTTCAAAAACCCATTTTCAACACAAAAAATATATTTCATTTGAAAAAAAATCAGTAAAAAAATACACCAAATATAAATAGGGGTTTCATTTAATGTAACAATAAATCTTTCAAAGAAATCCAAAAAATAAATAATGTCCATGGTTTCAGAAAATCCATTTCCATAGTGTGCGTTAAGAATAGAACATTCATTTTTTTGATTGTCAAAACATTCCGTATAAAACACATAAAAATTTTATTTTTAAAACCACTAAATGAAATTCAAAATAGGCATAAAATTTGATTTATAATAATTATATATATATATATATATCTATTAGATAACACCCAGAATATTTACATAGAGAAAATATTTTATAATTAAATTTTAAACATTCAATGTGTCAAAAACCACTTTGAACATTTAAATAATAAGACAAATACATTAATAAAAATTTAAAAAATATTAAATAAAATTAGAAAAAATAAATTCCTGATATCATATGTTAAAGGGGATATACATACACCTCATAAAATAAGGTTGGTGTATAACATCAAAATATTCCTTAACGAAATGATATTGAGATGAAGTCTCACACCTTGAGTCCGAATAATCGCACACACTATTTATATTCAGGAATATTAATGTTAGGTTAATTATTTACATGATTTATAACCTTTTTCATGTTTATTAGTCATTTTATATCTGTTATTACCAAGTTATTATAATTATATAATTATTTAAGTTCATGTGAGGCGTTTTTATGATATTCAGTAAATGAGTCCATAATGACTATGGTAAGATGTATATAGTCCAAATTGGTCATTAGTCCATCATATAAATTAAAATATTAATGAAATAACAATCACTTTTATAAATAAATTATACTTTTAAATCCATACACTAAATTTGGATATAAAAAATAAATTCTGTCACAATCATGGAAACGGTAAGTCGCAGGTACACAAGAATAATGTTTCCATTTTTCAATGATCATTATTGAAATAAGGTTAAAACTATGTTATCGTAAAATAATTATAATTATATAGTTAATATAATATTAATATTTTAAATATAATTATATATATCATCCATGTGATGTGGTGATGAAAAATGAATCACGTCACTTCATCGAGGTGATAGTTCAAACGCACAAATGAATGATGTTATCATTTTTTCTATGCACGAAAAGGAAAGATTGTAAATAATATATTATATTTTTATAATGATAAATATGTCATTAATATCATATATAAAAACTATTTCTATCATTATAAGCAGTCTTGAGAGATGTCAATGGAAACAAGTTATATATATGTTCGTGAGGCGGTAGTTCGTCGTACACACAAATGATAATTCTTTTCCCATTTTGTGGATGTGGAGAAGGTTTAAGGGGATTATATTAAGACAATAAAATCTCATTATATTGAGGAAACATGAGATATTAGTTATTCACAGTTGAATAATATTTTAAGTAATTTGACAATGAAATAAAACAGAAATACTTGATTAAAATAGTACCTCTTCTTCAAACGATCTCGTTTGATTAGCACCTTAACACCTCTACAAAGTGTTTTTTCCTAAACAGAGGACTCTATAATGTGTGAAGGGCTTGTAAGATAGGATTTCAGAATATATTATTTAAAACATATTGGTTTATAAGTATGTAGAAAGGATAATAAGGGGTTGCCTTTTATAAGAAATGGGTGTGGCACTCTTGGAATTCTTCAAAATATTAAATTAATATAAATTCATTTTTCCCTGCCAAATGGATTCAAATAGATTTATTCTGAATATAGTAATATTATGGGTCTAATTCAATTAATAAAAGGAAAATTACACATGTTGTTTTTTAAGCATTATCTTTCGGTGTTGACCCTTATTTAACCATTTTAATTTTCACCATGATATCATGTAATTTACACATTATGTGTCAATATTACTAATAAAAAATAAAAAAAGTCCCTTAAATGATAAATTTATGGAAGTTTAAGACTTTTACCAATAATCTGGAAAAAAATATTTTCTTTTAAATTTTATACCATTTAATAAAATCTTATTTATTTTAAAATATCAATAATGTCAATTTTGATAATATTCATTACATGTCCTTTTAAAAATGTCATAAAAACATGATATCATCAAAATAAATATTTTAAATCATCACTAATATATCAAATACATTCAAAAAATTTGTGAATTAAATTAATTATCTAAAATTATAATAACTTTAATATTTTTAATATCATTTATTTGATATTTCATTAAATTAAACAATTACTGCATCGTCATTGTGAAATCCTTTAATTTAATTATTTATTCTATAAAACATATAAAAAATCATGATAAATATAAACGTTTTATATTTGAAAATAATATTTATAGTCGAATGTATACCTTATATAACCCCATATTAAAAATATATCATTTTTTAAAAACAGAAGTATATCAAAACTGAATTTTCTTTGAATACAATACATTAAATTGATTAAATTCATCCAAGTTTCTCTAAGAGTTCTCAAAATTGAAAAATGATAATTTTGGTTAACAATAACTCATCTAATAAAATTATTACAAGTTTTAGGGTAATAATCATAATATTTATAATATTATTTTTAACTTAAATTACATTTTTTACCCTTTACTGCGGTATTAAAAATTACCAAAGTTACTATTCATAATTTGTCCAAAAAATAAAAGGTACATATTTACTAAAATTGGAGATTATATTTCCAAATATGGAATCCATTTTTTCAAATTTAAAACAAATAATTATCTAAAATTAATTTAAAATTAATGTCATTGAAGGATTGGAAAAATAGGTTTTAAATGTAAAAACATTACAAAAATAGAAATTTGATATATCCAAATTCAATGTGAAATTAATTCCAATTAAATTAATTGTATTAAATGATAAAATATTCATTTAAATATACTTCAAAATAGTTCTAAAATATAATCTATCAATATAAATAAATCCAGTGAAAAAGTAGTTTTCAAATAAATGACATTGTTTTTCATTATTCCTCAAAAAATGAATCTTAACAGAAAAATACCCTAAATTAAAAGAATGTAAGTTTTGATACTATTATTTCAATGAATAATTTTATTTTTTTCAATTATAATTTATAGAAGTGTCAAAATGATATTTAAAACAAGTATTCCATCATAAGGCGGAAAAAATACATTTTGGAAAAATACTTTTTTTTATATTTAAAATTTTATTTCTTATTATATGATGTATTAAAAAAGTATGATAAATTTTAACTATTTGAATTAATATTATATATATATATATCATTATTATTATTATCCCACAATAGTTATTTTGTAATTTATTGGTATAAAACATTTTTGTTCACATTTAAATTTTTTTCAAAAAAAACATTTCCCTTTATTATTTAAAGGGTTTTATATTAATTTATAATTAATTGGTTATCAAATAATTAATTATATATACATGTGTAAACCATATTTTCATTATTAATTTAATCATGTAAATTCCCGCTACTCAAATGGAAATATGATAACTAGTATATTAAATAATAATGTATAGTTGTTCGTTTAAGCTCAATGTGGAATACCATGTAAACTATCAAACATAGTTTTTACTTTTAAAAAATAAGAAAGATAAATTATCCCCCAATTTAAAAATTTCATACTTAAAATTTAAACTCGTTTTTGAAAACTAGGGGATTTAATTTTTAAAATACCTTTGTTTAAATCCCACATTTGAAATGGAATTAATGACACTTCCACTATAAAATGAAGAAAAGGGAAGTACGAAGGTCACCAGAGATAACACATTAGAGAATTCCATGTAGTAAAACATGGATATGGAAGAGAAACTAACTATCACATTATAATGGAGAGTTATAGAAAACATGGTCATGAGAAGGTTAAAAATCACAAAAATATAAATTTTTGACGTGTTAAATGATCAATGATTTATTAGTATAAATAGTAACAGTTTTTTTTAAGATTATTTTCATAGATTGGAAGAATTATTTTACATAGTGTACTAGGAACATAAGGAATTATACTTACCTAAAAAGTATAGTTTCACCCATCATTAAAATTCCCCCACAAACTCATCCTTTTCTCTAAACAATGAGTATTCAAGATAAACTTCTCAGGCCTAAAGAACTAGAATCAACGTCCAATGAATCACATAATCAAAAAAATGTTAAATACTAATTTCTCCTATCATGAAACATTAAACAAAACCAAAATTATTAGGATTAGATAAGATAACTCCAAAAAAATTAAACATTGATATGATGAAAAAATACATTGATCACTAATATTAAACAGTGATACCTGAAGTTCAACAAAGACTATTCAATAAATAACTACACCGAAAATTCCCCAAAATATTATAACAAAGAATAAAACACAAAAAATAGAAGGATTTAGTCATATAGTGTTTCAAAATAAATTTTAATATTTATCTCTAAATTACATCAATTATTATTTATGTTTCATACCAAAAAGTAATTTCCATAGTAATCTTTAGGATACGCAAAACATTTCCATAAATCACCATTATCACAAAAAAACATAGATTCATAAAAATCATAATTAAAACTTTATTCATTTAATAAAATTGCATAGTATTCTATTTACCTTGATCATATAGGATTCATAAAATAGTTAATGTCTCCCAAAATAACATTATTTATTTAATCACCAAATCATTTTAAAATTCATTAGAAATATATTCACTAAAACATATGTTACCAAAATAAACATATTATTTACCCATTAATTTATTTAACTAAAAATTAGAGAGAGAAATTACATATAAAATAGGACTTCACAATGTCCATTGTTATGTGATTCACCATTTTCATCCTTTAGTAGTGGGTATGTTTCCCGTGGCCTTTCCTGATGCAACGAGTAGTCACTAATCTTGGGAGTTTTAATTCTTCTAAAACTAAATTAATATAACAATAGTAAAAATATAAAAATATTAGAAACATCCTAAAAATTAAATTTAATATATTTTATCCTCAATGTTTGTTTCATAACTTTCATTTTCAATCCCAAAATTTAATAAACCATTCTTACCTAAAAAATGAATTTCTCCAAAAATATGGTTAGTCACATTAAATTTCTATTACATAAAGCCACAAAAGGGATTTCTAAGACATTGAAATTATTATAATACTTAAAATTATAAAACCTTTTTTATATCTTTAAATATTAAGATGAAATCATAATATCCAATGTTGTATAAACAATCCTTTGATTCTAACTATAAGGACCCAAACATAAACATTTATTAATCTAGTATTTTAGTCAAGAAATTACTTTAGTTGACATTGAGTATCCATTAAAGTTTTTTTTATAATTAGCTCTTAATTCATACATAACATCCCACTTTCATACAAAGTGGATACTACTAAAATTTTATCAATTTCTTCTATAATATAGAACTTTTAAAATAAAACATTACTTCTTTTCATGAAAAATAATTACAAATTTAATATTTTATTCCTCATTTATATTACCCATCCTTATAACATGTGAAATACATTTTAAAACTTGGGATGAGAAACAAAACCATTATATAGTATATAAAAATAAACTAAACTATTAGTTTAGTAAAAATATGAAAAATAATGAAATACACTTTCCACAGAAACATAAAATTTTACCCATAAAGGTAAATATAATCAATTTATAAAGACCACTTATTTTACCTTATGAAAATAAATTATTCATATAAAAAATCTCTATCATGCATAGAAAATTCATGTAGGTACTTTGGGACATCATCATATTAAACCCTTACAGAATCCATACAATTGGAATAACTATACGGTCGACTTCCATCTCCAGAGTATGAAATGCATTGAAGAAATATCTAGGATCACCCATCCTTTAAGATATAATGGGATCAACCAACACTATCTCAGAGCACCCATAACTTATAACATCAAAGAACCATAATATGTAATACAACATTTCATCATTTGAAAAGCTATTTTAAACTCTAATGAAAGTCACATTCAGATATTAAAATATCAATATGATTCAAAAGATACTTTTCAACAAAAAATAAACTTTTCTTATGAAAACTCATTTTCAATGACAATATATGAAAAAAATAGAGGGTTTTTCATTGAAAATAACATTAAATATTGAAAATAAATACAAAAATAAAATAATTTCTATTATGGCAGAAAATCCATTATCATCATCTACTTTAAGTGTCATTTGCAAAAATATTCTATATAAATCTTGTAAAAAATTTTACTCCTGAAAACCTTTGAATTAAATTAGAAATAGACATAAAATTTCCTTTATAATCCATATATATATATATAATATCAATAATATTGACATGGAGAAAAATATTTGATAATTAAATCTTTAAACATTTAATGTGCCCTATACCACTTTAAACATGAAAATCATAAGATCTATTAAATAATAACATTTAAAAAATATGAAATACCCTGAGAATAAATTAATTAATGATATTATATTTCAAAGGGTCTGTATATACTCCTCATAAAAAAATGTGTGTTTATAACATCATAATATGAATTAACAAAAGGAGTTTCAGATGAAGACCCTTACGATGAGTCTGAATCATCACGTAAAATCATTGTATTCTACAATATTAAAAAAATTAATTATTTACTTTCTTGATATCCATTTTTAATTTTATGATTCCTTTAATGTCAATTATTACCATTTTATACCAATTACTTTTTTATTTTTATTCACATCAGATGTTTTCATGATATTCAATACATGAGTCAAAAATGAATTTGGTATGATGTCTATAGTCAAAATTGGTGATTCATCTGTCATCTAAAAAATAATATTCATAAAACAAAAATCAATTTTATAAATCTATAATAATATTAAATCCATCCATTAAATGTGAAAATGAAAAATGAACTATGTCACAATCATAGAGATGGTAAGTCAATCGTACGCATGAGTAACATTTCTATACATCAAGGATAATAATAGAAAAAAGGTAATTATTAGGTTATATTTTAAAAATGTTCATAATATACTTAATATCATATAAATATTCTAAATATACTTATATATATTAAATTTTATGTGGTGATGAAAATGAATTGTATTGCTCCGTGGTGGTGATTGTTCACATGCACACATGAACGATGTTATCTTTTTTTCTCCAATGGAATGGTAAAAAGTGACTGAAAATTAAATTTTTTTCTATTCAAGAAATTATAAGTAGAAAGTGAGAAATGAAGGTATAAACCACATAATTAGGTAACAAAATAATTAAAGGAAAATTGATGTCAATAATAATTAGGTTCCCTCAATAATTTCCAAGATAAGTTACTTATATGTGTGTTTGGTTCACCTATTAAGAGATATTCAAACCAAAATTTCATCTTTTCCCAATATTGGATGTACTTGTCACGGTTTATCTCCCCATTATTTAATCCCCCCAAAAAAATAAGGTCTTTCTTTTTGATCCAAGAATACTACACCTCATCGAGAGTCACCTTATGTGGCCTCCCAATCATCTTGGAAGCTTCTTATTTCGTAGCATTCAGTGGAAGAACCTATTAAAAAACTTCTTCCATAGAGCACATAAAAAATTATATTGAATAGAAAAGTAGACCACATAATTTCTACTTCTTACAAGAATTCATATTAGGATGGGGATATCATTGTCCAACTGCTTCTCTTATAGATTATTTTTTAAACAAGTGTCTATTGGAAGTAAAAAAAGGAGTAGTAATTTATCTCTTTTATAATGCCTTTCTGGAATCTACTTCTACTCAGCGTAGGGATCCTGTAACATCCCAGGTAATTAAAGAATAAATAATTTACATATTTATTAATATTTACGAATTAAATATTAATTTTAATTAAAAGGGGTTTCTACGTTCGATAGCGTACTCGATACGCAATGATGAGTTTCTTTGAAAACTTACGTTGCACACAAGTAATAAAATAATATTATTTTAAATGTTAGTTAACGAGTAGCCATTGTACTGGCGGGAATTGATAGAAATAACTAAAATTTGATTATATATGTTTTTAAATGTTTTTACATTTACCCAATAAAAGATAAAGGCCTAAAATACGGAAAGAGTTCAATTTTAGGCATTTATACCCTAATTTTCACGAAAGGTCCACTTATCACCTTTTGACGGAGAACCGTCATTAAATATAGTTTTGATCGATCTTATAAATTCTATTGGACCAAATATAACTCTTCTTTAGAATCGGGACATCAAAATTTACTTTTTGTAAATTTTTGGTACCTTTCTGATAAAGTTTATTTTTTAATGAATAGTGTAAAATGTTGTATTTTAATTCAAAACCTATTTTTAATATAATTTATTTATATGATTAGATTATCTTTTGAATTTTTTTTAAAGTGAAATTAGAAAATATTTTTACCATTAAATCCAATAGTGGTCGTTGGAAATAATTTCACTTTGAAATCGGACATAAACAAGTGTCAATCTTTTGATACTTATTGTTCCATAAAAACACGCTATTTGCTCTGACAGCGGGAATTAATTATTAAATTAATTAATGTGACTTATATGTTTTGAATTTTTTAAAATAGACTACATTTTTGAATTTGTAATATCAAATATATCTTAGTGTGAATTTTTGGTAATTTTATAAAAAACTTCAATTTTTGATGAATAGTGAAACCACTAAGTGGTACTTATAAAAACTGATTTTCCATTTAAATGAAATTTTTCCATCATTGTGTTTTGATTTTCAAAAATCCGACTTACATGGTTTTCATTAAGAAGTAAAATTTGGTTCAATGAGATTAAAATAATTTTTTGGTGAATAGTAACTTATTAAGTTTTTAATCGCGATTAGTTGTAATTAGTGTAGTTTAAGGTAAAAATAATGCTTTAATAAAATAAGATGAGCTTGAAACATGTCCTACCCTCATTGGCTGTGTCATGTCCGACCAAGAAAATCCATGGGTCAACTTGGGGACCCCATGGATCCACTTTGGTTGGGAAATGACATAAATAACATTTTATTTAATGTAAAAGTAAAAATGACACAAACATAATATGTTTTACGAAAACAATTTTTACATGGGGTTATAAAGATCAGATTTTTGATTATAAATAGTAATTGGAAAGATAAAAATATTTCCTACATCATAGTAGTTTTTTTATAATTTTTAGACATTAAATAAATTAAATTAGTTATGACATAATAATGATGCAGCGATGACATCATTATTTGACGATTTAAATAAAATGGAAAGATAATGTAAACTCTATTAACTACACATGTCAAAAACTAATTGGATGAGTGGATTTAGAACCCTTATCACCTTATCCACGAATTATATCAATGTGGGACCTTTTAAAACCGAAACACATTTTCAAATAAAGTAATATTTCTTTACTTTCCAAAAGTGCCGCTCCTCTCCCCTTATAAAAGTCCCCCACCTCTACCTCATTTCACACACTCCTCAAGCCTTTGGCTCGGCCAACCCCTGCCCATTTACTCTCTCCACATCTCTCTACTAATCCTAGAGTATTCCCTTTGGGAATAATCCTTTCAAATGAAGTCTTTAGGCTCAAATCAAAAGGAGTTGCACTTTTAAAGGTAATTCATTCTCTCTTGTTCATTTGTTTTATTTTTCTTATCCAACCCTCTAAACTCTTTTTATTTACTTATTTTGTAACAAAACCAGTATCTTCAATATACTAGGATGTTGTTATAAGATTTATTCAAGCTACACTCTCACACAACTACATCAAATGGTTAAAGAACATACGGTTTCCGTGGATGGCGAAATTTTGCCTCCCGGAACGATGATTGTTCAATACTCATTTAACACCTTCAAACGTGGCCATTATGATGTCACTATTTTTATATATGATATATGATATATAATATGTTTATTTTTTCTTTAAGCTTCTATATTTTTCATTTTGGGCATACCTTTATGGTTTCCATTATGGGTAAACACGATATCTTCATTTAAGGAAGTGCGGACTACCGCCCCCTCAAAGTGATGTGATTCGTTAATGCCATATGTGGGACGTGTAAAGGATGGATTTAAAGTTATTATATATGATGTTATACTGGAATTATAATATACCTCTAAATCATTATTATTTCTTTCCATTAAATTATGAGATAGAAATGAAAGTAGCGTTCATGCGTACGTACGGCTTACCGTCTCCATGAATGGTGCATTTCATTTCTTATCCCCAAATGTAATGTACTATTAAAAGTACATGTATATAATGGATATATATAATTTATGATATATCTAAGTGATTAATATAATTCTGGAATTAAAATATACAGACCTCTCATTTAGTTTTAATTCCATTAATATGACAAAGAAATGAAAGTAGTGTTCATGCGTACGTACGGCTTACCGTCTCCATGAACGGTGAATTTCATTTCTTACCTCTAAATGATTATGTAATTTTATAAATACATGTATATTCTGGATATATATGATATATATGATATACAAATCATGAATGTCATTCTATATATAACGAACCATTGACCAAATTAACAACATGTAAGTGTAAGAAGTCTATTTTTGACTTAAGAACCAAATACCGACAAAATGAACATTATTAACTTAAATGATTAAATGATGTTCATAACATGGTATAAAAGGAATAATGAACTTGAAAAAGGTTCTTAATCAAGTAGATATTAACTTGAGTTTATTATTCAGGAGATTAAAGAACGGTCGGTTCAAGTCAGATACGAGGTATGGGACTTCGTCTCAATCTACTTTCATTGAGGCATATTTTATTTTATACACAACTTTCTTTTATACAGTGTATAAAACCCTTTGACAATTCCGTTTATTCAAAAGGAATATTTTTTATACGAATCATTTACTAAACGACAAAAGGGAATGTTTTTGTCGTACGTATGCGGCGACAATGACTTCTTTGCCATCGTGACCGTTATTTGAGTTTCAGGTTCCTCTACAAGCCATACCTTCTTTTTAAAAGAAAAATAAATACCGTGTTTTACTTTTATTTTATTTTGGTATTGAAAATGGTTTTCACAATGTTTTTTGTGTTGTATTGATATCTTGTGATTGAAATGTGGAAATTTTATGTTTCCTTTATGCATGTTTTATGTGATACGATTATGTTATGGTTCTTGGGCATTATTATGAAGTCGGGTGGTTCTGTGATAAACTAAGGGCGGGTGAGCCCGATATAGCTCTCCAATGCATTGGGTAACGTAAAGGAGTGAAACGTTAAGGTTTCTCCGAAGAGATTTTAGGGAATATAATGTGATGGGTATTCCAAACGTAACCAAGAGGGTTACTCCCTATGTAAGAATGTTATGAATGCCTCAAGTTACCTTTATGTCTTATGTTTTCTATGATTTACTCATGATTTGATGAGGTATGTTAAAGTGATTATGTTTTATGGGTAAAGTATGATTTCATTCATATGTATATATGTACCCATGTTTCCTTTCCATGTTTTTAAAACCCATACTGAGCTTTTTATGCTCATCCCAAGTTTTTTTGAAATGTTTTTCACAGGTCAAGGGAAAGGTACATGATATGATGATAGTGTCAAGGAAGTGTCAAGAAATAATCCATGTTTTATTTTAAATGTGTTACCATTGATGGGAATGAAGAATACTATCTTTATGTAACCACTTTATTTATATGTGGAATGTAATGCATGTTTTATGATCTAATTCTCTAAAACTCTAAACACGAAAAGATCCTCAATGTGTAATCTTGTAATAACTCAAGATTAAGTATGGTTTAAGGCTGGGGCCTTATAGTTTGTATCAAAGGTCGGTTTAGACAACTTTAGGAGTTAGAAAAGTGTTAAATTATAATATGATTGAAATGATATAGCATTTACGGATTACCATGTTGCTTTATCTAAGACAAGTTTGTTCAGAATGGTTTTCCGCAGAGGAAACAGGGAGGCAGTGCTAGGAAGGCATACATAAGGAAATAACCTTCCGAATCAGCATCCAGAGATGGTCGGAATTGGAACTGAACAGTTTGTTGCAGTGATGGCATAGTTGACTCAGGCTATAAATGCTGGTAGTATCCATGCACGAGATCAGCCAGATCAACCGTAGAGGAACATGTTAGTGGTGGAACATTTCATGAGGCAACATCCCCCATCATTCAGAGGATCATCTGACCCTGTTCTAACTGAAGGGTGGATTAAAGCACTGGAGAAGATTTTTGATGTCATGGGGTGTTCAGACAATCAAAAGGATAGTATTTCTATTTACCGTTTGGAGGGTGAAGCAGATCAGTGGTGGTCTATGGTTAAAAATATCAGGGACGCCGATGAGATTGATGCTCTCGACTGGGATGAATTCAAAGGTATGTTTCTTGAGAAGTATTTTCCTAAGGCTGTTCGACTTAGGATGGAAAAGAAATTCTTGGAATTGAGGCTAGAAGAAGACTCAGTGGCTGCCTATGAAGAAAGGTTCACTCGATTGGCAAGGTATGCTCCAAATTTTATCCGAGACCTTGATAGTAAAATCAATCATTTTTACTCAGGATTAAAGCCAAAATATCGAAGGGCATTAGCTTCTCGTGAGTTTAAAAGTTATGAAAAGCTTGTTCGATGTGCTGAGAAGGTGGAAATGGAGTTTGTCGATGACCAAGTGTTCTATAACAACCAGCAGAAGAAGAGACTGAGGTGGCAGGAGAAAGGTAAGAATTCTTCAAAAAAGTCTGATGGTAAGAGAACTAAGTTTCCAGTTTGTGATAAATGTGGCAAAAGACATGCTGGGGAATGTCTTCTGAATTCTGGAAAGTGCTACCGATGTGGTAAGATGGTACATAAGGCTCGTGATTGCACTAAAAAGGATCAAGGTGAAGGTAAGAACAAATTTGATTTACAGTTAGTGAAATGTTATAAGTGCAATGAGATGGGTCACTATGGAAACGAGTGTCCGGCAAAGAGCTTGAGTGATGGGAAGCAGTTAGACTACAAACAGAAAGGGGTGGTGAAATCCTTTGCAACTAATTCAGCAGATGTCGGGCCATCAAATGAAGTTGTATCAGGTACTTTGTTTGTTTTTTCAGATTATGCCAGTGTGTTGTTTGATTCGGGGTCTACACATTCTTTCATCTCTGAAACCTTTTCTAGTAAAATGGGAATACCATCTCAAGAAATGACTCCTGAAAATTTGGTAAAAACACCTGGGGGAAATGTTGAGGGAAAAGAATTTATAAGAATCTTCCTATCCTTATCTGTGGAAAGAACCTACTTGCAAACCTTATTGTTCTACCTCTAGTAGAGTTTGATGTTATCCTGGGTATGGATTGGCTCTCTATTTACCATGCTAAGATTGACTGTAGAGCTAAAGAAGTTTCTTTTCAGAAAGACTTTCAGTTTGTTTACAGGAATGAACCCTTACTTTTGATAACATATCAGGAGGCCGAGAAACTTGTAAAAGATGGAAATGAATGTTACCTTGAACACGTCGTTGAAAATAAAGGAACTGTTCAGATTAATGATGTGCCAATGGTAAATGAGTATCCTGATGTTTTTCCTGATGAGTTTCCTGGAATAATACCAGATCGGGAAGTGGAGTTTACTGTTGACTTAGTTCATGATGCTAAGCCAATTTCAAAACCCCCTTATTGAATGGCACAAATTGAACTTTTAGAGTTGAAGGAGCAATTGCATGATTTATTAGAGAATGGTTTCATTAGACCTGGCACATCACCATGGGGTGCTCCTGTTTTGTTTGTTAAAAAGAAAGATGGTTCTATGAGACTTTGCATTGATTATAGAGCCTTGAATAATATCACTGTTAAGAACAAATATCCTTTGCCTCATATCGATTATTTGTTTGATCAGCTCCAGGGAGCTCAGTTTTTTTCAAAGATTGACCATAGATCGGGGTACCATCAGATAAAGGTAAAGGAGGCAGATATTCCGAAGATCGCGTTCCGTACGAGATATGGCCATTATGAATTTGTAGTAATGCCTTTTGGGCTAACCAATGCACCTGCTGTATTCATGGACTTAATGAATATAATTTTCCATGAGTTCTTGGATAAGTTTGTGGTGGTTTTCATTGATGATATTTTGGTGTTTTCTAAAAGTAAAGAGGGGAATGAAAGACATTTAAGGGTTATCTTGAAAACCGTAAAAGAAAAGAAACTGTGTGGGAAATTCAGAAAGTGTGAGTTTTGGTTGCAACAAATTTCTTTCCTTGGTCACATTGTTTCTAAAGATGGAATAACTGTTGATCCTGCAAAAACAAAAGTTGTGGAAGAATGGCCAAGACCCACAAATGTAACCGAGATTCGTAGCTTCCTTGGTTTGGCGGGCTATTACCGAAGGTTTGTTAGAAATTTTTCACAGTTATCTAGTCCAATGACTAAAATAACTCGGAAGGGTGTTAAGTTTATCTGGACAAAATAATGTGATGATTGTTTTCAGGAATTGAAAAGAAGATTGGTGAATGCTCCAGTTTTGGCACTACCTTCCAGGAATGGTGAGTTTGTTATATACAATGATGCTTCATTGAAAGGACTTGGTTGCGTCCTAAAGCAGAATGATCAGGTAATTTCTTATGCTTCACGACAGTTGAAAACTCATGAGGTAAATTATCCTACACATGATTTGGAATTAGCTGCTGTTGTTTTTGCTTTAAAAATTTGGAGGCATCATTTGTATGGAGTAAAGTGTGAAATATATACTAATCACAAAAGTTTAAAGTATATATTCACTCAGAAAGAGTTAAACATGAGACAGAGGAGATGGCTATAATTAATCAAGGATTATGATTGTACAATTCTTTACCATCCGGGAAAATCAAATAAAGTGGTTGATGCTTTGAGTCGAAAAAGTAATGTTTCATTAACAATGTTGCGTTTGGAACGTGATCCTTTGGTTAAGGATTTGATGAACTTTGGCATAGAAGTTGTTGGTGCAGGAATTCCTTCTGTTTTGTTTCAGGTATCAGTGAGATCATCTCTATCAGATATAATCAAGCAAGCACAGAAGCAAGACAGTGAGTTGCAGAAAAAGGTAGAGCTGGTTCAGAAAGGTAAGTTGCCTGAATTCAACATTGATAATGATTGTGTTTTGAGATTTGGGAAGAGGTTGTGTGTGCCTTGTGATTCACAGTTGAAGAGAGAGTTGTTATGCGAAGCTCATAGTTCTCCGTTTTCAGTTCATCCGGGCAGTACTAAGATGTATAGAGATCTGCGGGAGTATTACTGGTGGGATGGAATGAAAAGAGACATTGCTGATTTTACTGTGATGTGTTTGACATGTCAACAGGTTAAAGTAGAGTGGCAGTTACCGAAAGGGATGCTTCATCCTTTACCAGTGCCAGAGTGGAAATGGGAGAATATATCCATGGACTTTGTTGTTGGATTACCGAAGACATCTCGAGGTAATAATTCAATCTGGGTTATTGTTGATCTCTTGACCAAATCTGCTCATTTCCTTGCTATACGAGATACTTTCTCTCTTGATCGACTTTCCCGTTTGTATCTTAAAGAGATAGTCAGGTTACATGGAGTTCCTCTCTCCATTGTATCAGATCGTGATCCCATGTTTACTTCTAACTTTTGGAAAGGCCTTCAGAAGTCGTTGGGTACTGAATTAAATTTCAGTACAGCTTTTCATCCTCAATCAAATCGGCAGTCAGAATGAACAATTCAGACCTTGGAGGATATGCTACGAGCTTGTTCAATGGAATATCAGTGAAGTTGGGACCAACATCTTTCTTTGGTTGAATTTTCATATAATAACAGTTTTCATTCAAGTATATAGATGGCACCATTTGAGGCATTATATGGGAAGCAATGTCGAACTCCAGCATTTTGGGATGAAGTGGGTGAAAGGAAGCTGATGGGACCAGAATTGGTAGAAGAGATGGCAGAAAAGGTTCAGTTGATTCAGAAGCAAATGAGAACAGCTCAGAGCAGTCAGAAGAGTTATGGGGATAACTGGAGGAAGGATCTATCTTTCGAGGTAGGTGATCATGTTTTTCTCAAGGTTTCTCCATGGAAAAGTGTGATGAGATTTGGTAAGAAAGGAAAGCTGAGTCCAAGGTTCATTGGACCATATGAAATTCTGGAGAAATTTGGATCAGTTGCTTACCGAGTGGCTTTACCTCCGAGTTTATCTCAGGTACACAATGTTTTTCATGTTTCAATGTTGAGGAAGTATATTCCAGATCCATCTCATGTTTTGAGTCCAGAGGTAGTTCAGCTGGAAGAGAACCTATCTTATGAAGAACAACCAGTCCATATTCTTGACAATAGGGAGAAAGTGTTACCGAATAAGGTGATTCATCACGTAATGGTTTTTTGGAAAAACTATGTGATTGAAGAGGCAACGTGGGAATCTGAAATTGCTGTGAGGGATAAATACCCCCACTTATTTTGATAAGTGAATAAAATTGTGAGGACGCAATTCCCAAAAGGGGGGAAGGATGTAACATCCCAGGTAATTAAAGAATAAAGAATTTACATATTTATTAATATTTACGAATTAAATATTAATTTTAATTAAAAGGGGTTTCTACGTTCGATAGCATACTTGATACGCAACGATGAGTTTCTTTGAAAACTTACGTTGCACACAAGTAATAAAATAATATTATTTTAAATGTTAGTTAACGAGTAGCCATTGTACTGGTGGGAATGGATAGAAATAACTAAAATATGATTATATATGTTTTTAAATGTTTTTACATTTACCCAATAAAAGATAAAGGCTTAAAATATAGAAAGAGTTCAATTTTAGGCATTTATACCCTAATTTTCACGAAAGGTCCACTTATCACCTTTTGACGGAGAACCGTCATTAAATATAGTTTTGATCGATCTTATAAATTCTATTGGACCAAATAGAACTCTTCTTTAGAATCGGGACATCAAAATTTACTTTGTGTAAATTTTTGGTACCTTTCTGATAAAGTTCATTTTTTTATGAATAGTGTAAAATGTTGTATTTTAATTCAAAACCTCTTTTTAATATAATTTATTTATATGATTAGATTATATTTTGAATTGTTTTTAAAGTGAAATTAGAAAATATTTTTACCATTAAATCCAATAGTGGTCGTTGGAATTAATTTCACCTTGAAATCGGACTTAAACTAGTGTCAATCTTTTGATACTTATTGTTCCATAAAAACACGCTATTTGCTCTGACAGTGGGAATTAATTATTAAATTAATTAACATGACTTATATGTTTTGAATTTTGTAAAATAGAATTCATTTTTTAATTCGTAATATCAAATATAGCTTAGGGTGAATTTTTGGTAATTTTCTGAAAAACTTCAATTTTTGATGAATAGTGAAACCACTAAGTGGTACTTATAAAAACTGATTTTCCGTTTAAATGAAATTTTTCCATCATTGTGTTTTGATTTTCAAAAATCTGACATACATGGTTGTCATTAGGAAGTAAAATGTGGTTCAATGAGATTAAAATAATTTTTTGGTGAATAGTAACTTATTAAGTTTTTAATCGCGATTAGTGGTAATTAGTGTAGTTTAAGGTAAAAATAATGCTTTAATAAAATAAGATGAGCTTGACACATGTCCTGCCCTCATTGGTTGTGTCATGGCCGACCAATAAAAGCCATGGGTCAACTTGGGGACCCCATGGATCCACTTTGGTTGGGAAATGACATAAATAACTTTTTATTTAATGTAAAAGTAAAAATGACACAAACATAATATGTTTTACAAAAAAACCTTTTACATGGGGTTATAAAGATCATATTTTTGATTATAAATAGTCGTTGGAAATCTAAAAAGATTTCATACATCATAGTATTTTTTTTATAATTTTTAGACATTAAATAAATTAAATTATTTATGACATTATAATGATGCAATGATGACATCATTATTTGACGATTTAAATAAAATGGAACGATAATGTAAAATCTATGAACTAAACATGTCCAAAACAAATTGGATGAGTGGATTTAGAACCCTTATCACCTTATCCACGAATTATATCAATGTGGGACCTTTTAAAACCGAAACACATTTTCAAATAATGTAATATTTCTTTACTTTCCAAAAGTGCCCCTCCTCTCCTCTTATAAAAGGCCCCCACCTCTACCTCATTTCACACACTCCTCAAGCCTTTGGCTCGGCCAACCCCTGCCCATTTAATCTCTCCACATCCCTCTCCTCATCCTTGAGGATTCCCATTGGGCATAATCCTTTCAAAGGAAGCCTTTAGGCTCAAATCAAAAGGAGTTACACTTTTAAAGGTAATTCATTCTCTCTTGTTCATTTGTTTTATTTTGCTTCTCCAACCCTCTAAACTCTTTTTATTTACTTCTTTTGTAAGAACAACAGTATCTTCAATATACTAAAATGTTGTCATAAGATTTATTCGAGCTACACTCTCACACAACTTCATCAAATGGTTAAAGAACATACGGTTTCCGTGGATGGCGAAATTCTGCCTCCCGAAACGATGATTGTTCAATACTCATTTAACACCTTCAAAGGTGGCCATTATGATGTCAATATTTTTATATAAGATATATAATATGTTTATTTTTTCTTTAAGCTTCTGTATTTTTCATTTTGGTCATACCTTTATGGTTTCCATTATGGGTAAACACGATATCTACATTTAAGGAAGTGCGGACTACCGCCCCCTCAAAGTGATGTGATTCGGTAATGCCATATGTGGGAAGTGTAAAGGATGGATTTAAAGTTATTATATATGATTTTATACTGTAATTATAATATACCTCTATATCATTATTATTTCTTTCCATTAAAGTATGAGATAGAAATGAAAGTAGCGTTCATGCGTACGTACGGCTTAACGTCTCCATGAAAGGTGCATTTCATTTCTTATCCCCAAATGTAATGTACTATTAAAAGTACATGTATATAATGGATATATATAATTAATGATATATCTAAATGATGAATATAATTCTCGAATTAAAATATACATACCTCTCATTTAGTTTTAATTCCATTGATATGACAAAGAAATGAAAGTAGCGTTCATGCGTACGTATGGCTTACCGTCTCCATGAACGGTGCATTTCATTTCTTACCTCTAAATGATTATTTAATATTATAAATACATGTATATTCTGGATATATATGATATATATGATATCCAAATCAGGAATTTCATTCTGTATATAACAAACCTTTGACCAAATTAACAACATGTAAGTGTAAGAAGTCTATTTTTGACTTAAGAACCAAATACCGACAAAATGAACATTATTAACTTAAATGATTACATGATGTTCATAACATGGTATAAAAGGAATAATGAACTTGAAAAAGGTTCTTAATCAAGTAGAGATTAACTCAAGTTTATTATTCAGGAGATTAATGAACGGTCGGGTCAAGTCAGATACGAGGTATGGGACTTCATCTCAATCTCCTTTCATTGAGGAATATTTTATTTTATACACAACTTTCTTTTATAAGGTTTATAAAACCCTTTGACTTTTCCGTTTATTCAAAAGGAATATTTTTTATACGAAGCGTTTACTAGACGACAAAAGGGAATGTTTTTTGTCGTACGTATGCGACGACAATGACTTCTCCGCCGTCGTGACCGTTATTTGAGTTTCGGCTTCCTCTACAAGCCATACCTTCTTTTTAAAAGAAAAATAAATACCATGTTTTACTTTTCTTTTATTTTGGTATTGAAAATGGTTTTGACAATTTTTTTTGTGTTGTATTGATATCTTGTGATTGAAATGTGGAAATTTTATTTTACCTTTATGCATGTTTTATGTGATACGATTATGTTATGGTTCTTGGGCATTATTATGAAGACAGGTGGTTCCGTGATAAACTAAGGGCGGGTGAGCCAGATATAGCTCTCCAATGCATTGGGTAACGTGAAGGAGTGAAACGTTAAGGTTTCTCCGAAGAGATTTTAGGGAATTTATTGTGATGGGTATTCCAAACGTAACCAAGAGTGTTACTCCCTATGTAAGAATGTTATGAATGCCTCAAGTTACCTTTATGTCTTATGTTTTCTATGATTTACTCATGATTTGATGAGGTATGTTAAAGTGCTTATGTTTTATGGGTAAAGTATGATTTCATTCTTATGTATATATGTACCCATGTTTCCTTTCCATGTTTTTATAACCCATACTGAGCTTTTTATGCTCATCCCAAGTTTTTTTGAAATGTTTTTCACAGGTCAAGGGAAAGGTACATGATATGATGATAGTGTCAAGTAAGTGTCAAGATATAATCCATGTTTTATTTTAAATGTGTTACCATTGATGGGAATGAAGAATACTATCTTTATGTAACCACTTTGTTTATATGTGGAATCTAATGCAAGTTTTATGATCTAATTCTCTAAAACTCTAAACCCGAAAAGATCCTCAATGTGTAATCTTGTAATAACTCATGATTAAGTAAGGTTTAAGGATGGGGCTTTATAGTTGGTATCAAAGGTCGGTTTAGACAACTTTAGGAGTTTTAAAAGTGTTAAATTATAATATGATTGAAATTATATAGCATTTACATATTACCATGTTGCTTCATCTAAGACATGTTTGTTCAGAATGGTTTTCCGCAGAGGAAACAGGGAGGCAGTGCTAGGAAGGCATACTGAAAGAAATAACCTTCCGAATTAGCATCCTGAGGTGGTCAGAATTGGAACTGAACAGTTTGTTGCAGTGATGGCATAGTTGACTTAGGCTATAAATGGTGGTAGTATCCATGCACGAGATCAGCCAGATCAACCGCAGAGGAACATGTCACTGGTGGAACATTTCATGAGGCAACATCCCCCATCATTTAGAGGATCATCTGACCTTGTGCTAGCTGAATGGTGGATTAATGCACTAGAGAAGATTTTTGATGTCATGGGTTTTTCAGACAATCAAAAGGTTAGTCTTGCTATTTACCGTTTGGAGGGTGAAGCAGATCAGGGGTGTTCTATGGTTAAAAATATCAGGGACGCCGATGAGATTGATGCTCTCGACTGGGATGAATTCAAAGGTATGTTTCTTGAGAAGTATTTTCCTAAGGCTGTTTGACTTAGGATGGAAAAGCAATTCTTGGAATTGAGTCAATAAGAAGACTTGGTGGCTGCCTATGAAGAAAGGTTCACTCGATTGGCAAGGTATTCTCCAAATTTTATCCGAGACCTTGATAGTAAAATCAATCGTTTTTCTCAGGATTAAAGACAAAATATCGAAGGGCATTAGCTTCTCGTGAGTTTAAAAGTTATGAAAAGCTTGTTCGATGTGCTTAGAAGGTGGAAATGGAGTTTGCTGATGACCAAGTGTTCTATAACAACCAGCAGAAGAAGAGACCGAGGTGGCAGGAGAAAGGTAAGAATTCTTCAAAAAAGTCTGATGGTAAGAGAACTAAGTTTCCAGTTTGTGATAAATGTGGAAAAAGGCATGCTGGGGAATGTCTTCTGAATTCTAGAAAGTGCTACCGATGTGGTAAGATGGGACATAAGGCTCGTGATTGCACTAAAAAGGATCAAGGTGAAGGTAAGAACAAATTTTATTTACAGTTATTGAAATGTTATAAGTGCAATGAGATGGGTCACTATGCAAACTAGTGTCCGACAAAGAGCTTGAGTGATGGGAAGCAGTTAGACTACAAACAGAAAGGGGTGGTGAAATCCTTTGCAACTACTTCAGCAGATGTAGGGCCATAAAATGAATTTGTATCAGGTACTTTTTTTGTTTTTTCAGATTATGCCAGTGTGTTGTTTGATTCGGGGTCTACACATTCTTTCATCTCTGAAACCTTTTCTAGTAAAATGGGAATACCATCTCAAGAAATGTCTCCTGAACTTTTGGTAAAAACACCTGGGGGAAATGTTGAGGCAAAAAGAATTTATAATAATCTTCCTATCCTTATCTGTGGAAAGAACATACTTGCAAACCTTATTGTTCTACCTCTAGTAGAGTTTGATGTTATCCTAGGTATGGATTGACTCTCTATTTACCATGCTAAGATTGACTGTAGAGCTAAAGAAGTTTCTTTTCAGAAAGACTTTTAGTTTGTTTACAGGAATGAACCCTTACTTTTGATAACATATCAAGAGGCCGAGAAACTTGTAAAAGATGGAAATGAATGTTACCTTGCACACGTCGTTGAAAATAAAGGAATTGTTCATATTAATAATGTGCCAGTGGTAAATGAGTATCCTGATGTTTTTCCTGATGAGTTGCCTGGAATAATACCAGATCGAGAAGTTGTGTTTACTGTTGACTTAGTTCCTGATGCTAAGCCAATTTCAAAACCCCCATATCAAATGGCACAAATTGAACTTTTAGAGTTGAAGGAGCAATTGCAAGATTTATTAGAGAAAGGTTTCATTAGACCTAGCACATCACCATGGGGTGGTCCTATTTTGTTTGTTAAAAAGAAAGATGGTTCTATGAGACTTTGCATTGATTATAGATCCTTGAATAATATCACTGTTAAGAACAAATATCCTTTGCCTCATATCGATGATTTGTTTGATCAGCTCCAGGGAGCTCAGTTTTTTTCAAAGATTGACCAGAGATCGGGGTACCATCAGCTGAAGGTAAAGGAGGCAGATATTCCGAAGACCGCGTTCCGTACGAGATATGGCCATTATGAATTTGTAGTAATGCCTTTTGGGCTAACCAATGCACCTGCTGTATTCATAGACATAATGAATAGAATTTTCCATGAGTTCTTGGATAAGTTTGTGGTGGTTTTCATTGATGATATTTTGGTGTTTTCTAAAAGTAAAGAGGAGCATGAAAGACATTTAAGCGTTATCTTGAAAACCTTAAAAGAAAAGAAACTGTATGGGAAATTCAGCAAGTGTGAGTTTTGGTTGCAACAAATTTCTTTGCTTGGTCACATTGTTTCTAAAGATGGAATAACTGTTGATCCTGCAAAAACAAAAGTTGTGGAAGAATGGCCAAGACCCACAAATGTAACCGAGATTCGTAGCTTCCTTGGTTTGGCGGGCTATTACCGAAGGTTTGTTAGAAATTTTTCACGGTTATCTAGTCCAATGACTAAGCTAACTCGGAAGGGTGTTATGTTTATCTGGACAAAAGAATGTGATGATTTTTTTTAGGAATTTAAAAGAAGATTGGTGAATGCTCTAGTTTTGGCACTACCTTCCAGGAATGGTGAGTTTGTTATATACAGTGATGCATCATTCAAAGGACTTGGTTGCGTCCTAATACAGAATGACCAGGTAATTTCTTATGCTTTGCGACAATTGAAAACTCATGAGGTAAATTACCCTACACATGATTTGGAATTAGCTGCTGTTTCTTTTGCTTTAAAAATTTGGAGGCATCATTTTTATGGAGTAAAGTGTGAAATATATACTGATCAAAAAAGTTTAAAGTATATATTCACTCAGAAAGAGTTAAACATGAGACAGAGGAGATGGATAGAATTAATCAAGGATTATGATTGTACAATTATTTACCATCCGGGAAAAGCAAATAAAGTGGCTGATGCTTTGAGTCGAAAAAGTAATGCTTCATTAACAATGTTGCATTTGGAACGTGATCCTTTGGTTAAGTATTTGATGAACATTGGCATAGAAGTTGTCGGTGCAGGAAGTCCTTCTGTTTTGTTTCAGGTATCATTGAGATCATCTCTATCAGATAGAATCAAGAAAGCACAGAAGCAAGACAGCGAGTTGCAGAAAAAGGTAGAGCTGGTTCAGAAAGGTAAGTTTCCTGAATTCAACATTGATAATGATTATGTTTTGAGATTTGGGAAGAGATTGTGTGTGCCTTGTGATTCACAGTTGAAAAGAGAGTTGTTATGTGAAGCTCATAGTTCTCTGTTTTCAGTTCATCCAGGCAGTACTAAGATGTATAGAGATCTGCGGGAGTATTACTGGTGGGATGGAATGAAAAGAGACATTGCTGATTTTACTGTGATGTGTTTGACATGTCAATAGGTTAAAGCAGAGCGGCAGTTACCGAAAGGGATGCTTCAGCCTTTACCAGTGCCAGAGTGGAAATGGGAGAATATATCCATGGACTTTGTTGTTGGATTACCGAAGACATCTCGAGGTAATAGTGCAATATGGGTTATTGTTGATCGCTTGACCAAATCTGCTCATTTCCTTGGTAACTTTTGGAAAGGCCTTCATAAGTCGTTGGGTACTCAATTAAATGTTACTACAGCTTTTCATCCTCAATCAAATTGGCAGTCAGAACGAACAATTTAGACCTTGGAGGATATGCTACGAGCTTGTTCAATGGATTATCAGGGAAGTTGGGACCAACATCTTTCTTTGGTTGAATTTTCATATAATAACAGTTTTCATTCCAGTATACAGATGGCACCATTTGAGGCATTATATGGGAAGCAGTGTCGAACTCCAACATTTTGGGATGAAGTGGGTGAAAGGAAGCTGATGGGACCAGAATTGGTAGAAGAGATGGCAGAAAAGGTTCAGTTGATTCAGAAGCACATGAGAACAGCTCAGAGTAGGCAGAAGAGTTATGGGGATAACCAGAGGAAAGATCTATCTTTCGAGGTAGGTGATCATGTTTTTCTCAAGGTTTCTCCATGGAAAAGTGTGATGAGATTTGTTAAGAAAGGAAAGCTAAGTCCAAGGTTCATTGGACCATTTGAAATTCAGGAGAAATTTGGATCAGCTGCTTACCGAGTGGCTTTACCTCCGAGTTTATCTCAGGTACACAATGTTTTTCATGTTTCAATGTTGAGGAAGTATATGCCAGATCCATCTCATGTTTGGAGTCCAGAGGTAGTTCAGCTGGAAGAGAACCTATCTTATGAAGAACAACCAGTCCAGATTCCTGACCACAGGGAGCAAGTGTTACGGAATAAGGTGATTCATCAGGTAAAGGTTTTGTGAAAAAACCAAGTGATTGAAGTGGCAATGTGGTAATCTGAAAATGTTATGAGGGATAAATACCCCAACTTATATTGATAAGTGAATAAAATTGTGAGGACGCAATTCCCAAAAGGGGGGAAGGATGTAACATCCTAGGTAATTAAAGAATAAAGAATTTACATATTTATAAATATTTACAAATTAAATATTAATTTTAATTAAAAGGGGTTTCTACGTTCGATAGCGTACTCGATACGCAACGATGAGTTTCTTTGAAAACTTACGTTGCACACAAGTAATAAAATAATATTATTTTAAATGTTAGTTAACGAGTAGCCGTTGTACTGGCGGGAATGGATAGAAATAACTAAAATATGATTATATATGTTTTTAAATGTTTTTACATTTACCCAATAAAATATAAAGGCTTAAAATACGGAAGGAGTTCAATTTTAGGCATTTATACCCTAATTTTCACGAAAGGTCCACTTATCACCTTTTGACGGAGAACCGTCATTAAATATAGTTTTGATCGATCTTATAAATTCTATTGGACCAAATAGAACTCTTCTTTAGAATCGGGACATCAAAATTTACTTTGTGTAAATTTTTGTTACCTTTTTGATAAAGTTCATTTTTTTTATGAATAGTGTAAAATGTTGTATTTTAATTCAAAACCTATTTTTAATCTAATTTATTTATATGATTAGATTATCTTTTGAATTGTTTTTAAAGTGAAATTAGAAAATATTTTTACCATTAAATCCAATAGTGGTCTTTGGAATTAATTTCACTTTGAAATCGGACTTAAACTAGTGTCAATATTTTGATACTCATTGTTCCATAAAAACACGTTATTTGCTATGACAGCGGGAATTAATTATTAAATTAATTAATGTGACTTATATGTTTTTAATTTTGTAAAATAGACTTCATTTTTGAATTCTTAATATCAAATATAGCTTAGGGTGAATTTTTGGTAATTTTCTGAAAAACTTCAATTTTTGATGAATAGTGAAACCACTAAGTGATACTAATAAAAACTGATTTTCCGTTTAAATGAAATTTTTCCATCATTGTGTATTGATTTTAAAAAATCCGACATACATGGTTGTCATTAAGAAGTAAAATGTTGTTCAATAAGATTAAAATAATTTTTTGGTGAATAGTAACTTATTAAGTTTTTAATCGCGGTTAGTGGTAATTAGTGTAGTTTAAGGTAAAAATAATGCTTTAATAAAATAAGATGAGCTTGACACATGTCCTACCCTAATTGGTTGTGTCATTGCCGACCAAGACAAGACATGGGTCAACTTGGGGACCCCATGGATCCACTTAGGTTGGGAAATGACATAAATAACTTTTTATTTAATGTAAAAGTAAAAATGAAAAAAACATAATATGTTTTACGAAAACAATTTTTACATGGGGTTATAAAGATTGGATTTTTTATTATAAATAGTCATTGGAAATATAAAAATATTTCCTACATCATAGTATTTTGTTTATAATTTTTAGATATTAAATAAATTAAATTATTTATGACCTAATAATGATGCAGTGATGACATCATTATTTGATGATTTAAATAAAATGGAAAGATAATGTAAAATCTATGAACTAAACATGTCCAAAACCAATTGGATGAGTGGATTTCGAACCCTTATCACCTTATCCACGAATTATATCAGTGTGGGACCTTTTAAAACCGAAACACATTTTCAAATAAAGTAATATTTCTTTACTTTCCAAAACTGCCCCTCCTCTCCTCTTATAAAAGGCCCCCACCTCTACCTCATTTCACACACTCCTCAAGCCTTTGACTCGGCCAACCCCTGCCCATTTACTCTCTCCACATCCCTATCCTCATCCTAGAGGATTCCCTTTGGGCAGAATCCTTTCAATGGAAGCCTTTAGGCACAAATCAAAAGGAGTTACACTTTTAAAGGTAATTCATTATCTCTTGTTCATTTGTTTTATTTTGCTTCTCCAACCCTCTAAACTCTTTTTATTTACTTATTTTGTAACAACACCAGTATATTCAATATACTAGGATGTTTTTATAAGATTTATTCGAGCTACACTCCCACACAACTACATCAAATGGTTAAAGAACATACGGTTTCCGTGGATGGCGAAATTCTGCCTCCCGAAACGATGATTGTTCAATACTCATTTAACACATTCAAAGGTGGACATTATGATGTCACTATTTTTATATATGATATATAATATGTTTATTTTTTCTTTAAGGTTCTGTATTTTTCATTTTGGGCATACCTTTATGGTTTCCATTATGGGTAAACACGATATCTTCATTTAAGGAAGTGCGGACTACCGCCCCCTCAAAGTGATGTGATTCGTTAATGCCATATGTGGGATGTGTAAAGGATGGATTTAAAGGTATTATATATGATGTTATACTGGAATTATAATATACCTCTATATCATTATTATTTATTTCCATTAAAGTATGAGATAGAAATGATAGTAGCGTTCATGCGTACGTACGGCTTACCGTCTCAATGAACGGTGCATTTCATTTCTTATCCCCAAATGTAATGTACTATTAAAATTACATGTATATAATGGATATATATAATTAATGATATATCTAAATTATGAATATAATTCTGTAATTAAATTATACATACCTCTCATTTATTTTTAATTCCATTAATATGACAAAGAAATGAAAGTAGCGTTCATGCGTACGTACGGCTTACCGTCTCCATGAACGGTGCATTTCATTTCTTACCTCTAAATGATTATGTAATATTATAAATACATTTATATTCTGGATATATATGATATATATGATATCCAAATCAGGAATTTTATTCTTTATATAACGAACCTTTGACCAAATTAACAACATGTAAGTGTAAGAAGTCTATTTTTGACTTAAGAACCAAATACCGACAAAATGAACATTATTAACTTAAATGATTACATGATGTTCATAACATGGTATAAAAGGAATAATGAACTTGAAAAAGGTTCTTAATAATGTAGAGATTAACTCAATTTTATTATTCAGGAGATTAAAGAACGGTCGGGTCAAGTCGGATACGAGGTATGGGACTTCGTCTCAATCTCCTTTCATTGAGGCGTATTTTATTTTATACACAACTTTCTTTTATACGGTGTATAAAACCCTTTGACTTTTCCATTTATTCAAAAGGAATATTTTTTATACGAAGCGTTTACTAAACGATAAAAGGGAATGTTTTTGTCGTACGTATGCGGAGACAATGACTTTTCCGTCGTCGTGACCATTATTTGAGTTTCGGCTTCCTCTACAAGCCATACCTTCTTTTTAAAAGAAAAATAAATACCATGT
This sequence comes from Viscum album, assembly GCA_963277665.1. Taxonomy (NCBI): domain Eukaryota; kingdom Viridiplantae; phylum Streptophyta; class Magnoliopsida; order Santalales; family Viscaceae; genus Viscum; species Viscum album. The sequence goes on along the minus strand of OY728127.1, from coordinate 376,436,645 downwards.
TTTACTTTTCTTTTATTTTGGTATTGAAAATGGTTTTCACAATGTTTTTTGTGTTGTATTGATATCTTGTGATTGAAATGTGGAAATGTTATGTTTCCTTTATGCATGTTTTATGTGATACGATTATGTTATGGTTCTTGGGCATTATTATGAAGACGAGTGGTTCTGTGATAAACTAAGGGCAGGTGAGCCCGATATAGCTCTCCAATGCATTGGGTAACGTGAAGGAGTGAAACGTTAAGGTTTCTCCGAAGATATTTTAGGGAATATATTGTGATGGGTATTCCAAACGTAACCAAGAGGGTTACTCCCTACGTAAGAATGTTATGAATGCCTCAAGTTACCTTTATGTCTTATGTTTTCTATGATTTACTCATGATTTGATGAGGTATGTTAAAGTGCTTATGTTTTATGGGTAAAGTATGATTTCATTCTTATGTATATATGTACCCATGTTTCCTTTCCATGTTTTTATAACCCATACTGAGCTTTTTATGCTCATCCCAAGTTTTTTTGAAATGTTTTTCACAGGTCAAGGGAAAGGTACATGATATGATGATAGTGTCAAGTAAGTGTCAAGATATAATCCATGTTTTATTTTAAATGTGTTACCATTGATGGGAATGAGGAATACTATCTTTATGTAACCAATTTGTTTATATGTGGAATCTAATGCAAGTTTTATGATCTAATTCTCTAAAACACTAAACCCGAAAAGATCCTCAATGTGTAATCTTGTAATAACTCAAGATTAAGTAAGGTTTAAGGCTGGGGCCTTATAGATCCTATCACCTTAAACTGCATCCTTTTGTTTCACATGTATAAAAGTTTTCACATGATTCATTCCTGGGAGCTTTTTTCTTATACATGGAGGGTCGAATCGGTTATTCTTCAATCTCATAAAAAATCCTCTTTAGGCATTCATTCAAACTGATTGCATAGCTCCAAGGTTTCAACATCCCTTATTGGACTATTCTTAAGGCTTGAATAGCTTCCACTCCCGAGACACGCCGCCTTAGGATATGAATCACCAAGGTGAGTTATAGAACATCAATCAACCACAGTTTGGGAATCCATTTTTCACCCACAACAACCTCAAGGAGCCTAAAGTGGAGGGACCTCATGTGAACCCCCTCTAACCTCATGAGTAACATCAACACCTCTATGATTATCACTTACAACCAAAATAACTCCTTGATTCACAATCTTCATATCTCGTTTCATCCTATCAAAAATATCTTTCAACTTCGGATTAGGTGGTAACACTAGTGGTTGTTGAATGTAAACAACACAAATGATTTATTATCATTTAATAGTGATAAATATACCATGAATATTATATATAAATTTTAATTACATCTTTATAAATCGTCTATTGATTTGGTTATGGAAATGAATTATATCAGTTCACTAGGTGGTAGTTCTTCAAACACATGACATATAATTCAATTCCCATTTGACAGAAGTAGAGAAAGATTTAGGTGGTGGGATTGATATAATAACATATGATTATATTTATTATATAGTTTTTCTTATTTTGTTATAGTTTTATATTATTCTAAATAAGTGAAATAAGAAATAAAATAGAAATACTTGATTAATAATGATATCTCTTCTTCGAACAACCTCCATTGATTAACACCTAAACACCACTAGAAAGGGTTTTTTGAAAAACATAAGGCCTCTAAAATATGGGGATGGATTATTGGAAGGTATTTGAGTAGATATTGGCTGAACCAAATTGGGTTTTAAGTGTGAATAAAAAAAATAATGGGTTCCCCTTTATAAGTGAGGGGAGGGGCACTCTTATAATTTCACAAAACATTAAATTAATATAAATTAATTTTCTAGTCCAAAAGGATATAAAATGATTTATTCCACATATAGGATTATAATGGGTCTAAATCCATTCGTATAATGAAAATTAGATATGTTTTGATTATTTTTTAATACTTATCTTTTTTTACCCATATTTAACCGTGTAGGTTCTTACCGTGATATCATGTAATTTACATTTTGATCATTAAAATAATTACTATAAATTTTTCAAATGACCCATTAAGGATTAATTTATTTAATTTTAAGACTTATAAAAATTAGTTTGAAGAAATTATATTTTTATAAAATTTATATCATTTAATAAAATATTATTTAATTTAAAATATAAATAATGTTAATTTTCACACTATTCCTTACTTGAAATTCTAAAAAATACCATAAAAACATGATATCTTTTAAAAAAACTATTTTAAAACATCAATAACATGTCAAAGTAATCCAAAAAAATGATGATGTTATTTCTCTTAAATTATATTTATTTTAATATTATCAAAATCATTTACTTGATATTTCTTTTAACAAAACAATTACTCCACTATTATTGTGAAAGCCATTAACTTAATTATTTCTTTTATAAAAAATAAAAATAAAAAATTTGGATAAATATAAAAAAATTATATTTAAAAATACTATTTATAGTCTAAAATATCTCTTATATGACCCCATATTAATAATATTTCACTTAAAAACAAAAGTATAAAAAATTTGACTTTTCATTGAATATAATACAATAGATTCCTTAAAGTTGTCCAAGTGGCTTCTATACTTAATTTTTTCCCCAGGGATGATTTTGGTCAATAAATCACTCCTAAAATAAAATGAGGAAGGGTTTCAGGATAATTTGTTTTATTTATAATATTTTTTACCCTTAATTACCCGATTTACCTTCGACCGTGGAAATAAAAATTACCAGAGATATTATTCATGTATTGTCCCAAAAAAGGGACCTTTATAATAAATTAATACCTTATTATTCCAAATACGGGATCCATTTTTTAAAATTCAAAACACATAATCAAAAAAAATTAATTTAAAATTAATCACATTAATAGATGAATAAAACTATTTTTTAAAGTAAACAAACGTTTAAAAGATTGAAATGATTTTATACCAGAATTTAATGAGAATTGATTAAAATTAACTCAATTGAATTAAATTTTAAATTATTAATTAATATGAACTATAAACCAATCAAAAATATAATCTAATAGTGTAAATAAACCATATAAAATAGCATTTTTCAATTAAAAATAGTATTTTTCACTATTTATCAAAAATGTTTCCTAACAGAAAAGGACCAAAAAATTAAACCAAAGTAAATTTTATTACTCTAATTTCATAGAAAAATTATATTTTTTCAAATATAATTTATAAAACTGTCAAAACTATATTTAAACCCACTTCACTATCAAAATGTGACAAAACTGCTTTTTAGAAAAATACTTCTTTTATATTTGAAATATGATTTGTTTTTATATCATTTCTTGGAAACACATAATATGAATGTAAAATAATACATTTAATATCTTATATATATATATATGACTAATACAAATTAATAAGAGAGATTTTATTATTTTTTAGTAGAAAACACACTTGTACACATTTAAAATGTTTTTCAGAAAAAGAAATCATTTTATTATTAAAAGGGTTTTAAATTCATTTATTATTAACAGGTCACAAAATAATTAATTATATATACTTGTGTAGTCAATATTTTTATAATTTAGTTAATAATTTTCATTCCCACCATTCCAAAATTTGTGAGATAACTACCGTAATAAAAAATAATATTTAGTTGTTCATTTTAGCTCGATGCGGTGTGTCATGTATGTTATCGAGAAAACTATTTCGTTTTAAAAATTTTGGATGTTATAGTTTCCCTCTCACTCTAGTTCAGCCCAATATCCATCTGACCATATGAAATCCATGACTTAGAACCCACAAAAAATAATATTTTAAGAGACCATAGTCCATCCTATGGGTTACTACATGAAAATCACCACATTGCAGTGGTTTTTTTAGATATGGATGCGGTTTAAACCACCACAATATGATGTTGTGGTGGTTTTTAAAAACCTCCAATAAATTGTGTTTAGGAATACAATACATGTTATTTTCTTCAATTTAGAAGGGGTTTATCATAATCATCATATTGAACACATTTCATGGTGGTTTTTTGTTGTTTTAGTGGCAGTTTTAGCAGTGATTTTCTCATTGGAAAATGATTATTTTTCATGGTGGTTTACACCACTGCTAAAAAATAATTTCATTTTCTCTTGAAAAAACTGCCACTAAAACCAAGATAATAACTGCTAAATGATAACGGAATATGAAAATTGTGTAGCAAAAATTTTAACCGCTACCGATTTTAAAATATCAAATTATAGTTGTGGTTTTAACAGCCGCTAAGTATGATCCATTTATTTATTGGCCGTTTAAACCACCATTAAAGCTATATTTACAAAACAACATATGATTATACAAACCCAGTAGCAGTGCCCGAAAAAAAACCATTACAATTTCACATACACAAACATCCAACAACCAAAAAAATACATGTAAACAAAAAATTTCATATGAGAAATCAATTTCAAATCCACCCGCACTTGTCTAAGTATCACTTTTTGCATGGTTTAATAATCTTTCCATCAAGCCCATCCATGTGTTCCCCCTTGGGAACCAGTGTTACCAATATGAAACTAAGTAACTCCAACAGTGTGATCATCCATGATATAACATGTATCACCCTGGACATACAATGTATCAACAACCTATGATCACATCCTTAGTATTCCATAAAGAAGAAAACAAGTGTCTTTCAAGGTGTAACTAAGAAATTGATTTTATTTAAGTTTTTAATACTAATTATACCATGTGTAGATCCATGCCATCTTATAAATCAAGTGGATTTAATGGAGTTAACACCCATAATCCACTTCAATTATAATGTTATAAGGGATATTTAGTAATCAATAAATAACACATACCAATTAATTTAATTAATTATGTAGTCCATTCCATAATTAAGGGTTTCTGAGAATTGAATAAAAGTAATAGGTCCATGTGGACTACCCATGGAAGTTAACACCATACATGGAAAGGTATGTGGTAAGCCATTCTAGCATGAATTCCATATGAGAATATCTTGTTTTCTCTATAATACTTAGGACCTAACCACCTGAATAGTGGTTTTGGTCACTAAGACAAATATTGGGGGTTGTCACGTCCTCTCAAAATTCATTTAAACATCACTTTGATAGTTAATAAAAAAATACACATAAAAGGAAGATTTATTAAAAAAACTAATTATATAAATACATTCAAGGATTATAAGATTATGTGTGTTTCAAATTTGAGGTTCATGGTCCTTAATAAGGACAATTTTAGAAACAAGTGATACAAATCCTAATGAACTATGTCAATCAAATTAAACAACAAATTCACAAGTTTTCGCATGGATGTCCCTCTAGAAATCAAAGTGACAAGATTTATAAAACATCAAGACTTTAAGGGAAATGATATATACCACCTACTAAATACCATGGATGACCAATATAAACAATATCAAGGAATGTTTCTATCCATATATAAATAAATTTTGGAAATATATGAATACCCTTATAATATGGTTAATTTAATTGCACCAAAATAAATAATCTAGAGAGGAGATAAATGTATAATTAAGGATGGAAGATTCCAAGAATCACTAAGTGATATATAACTCACTTGATAGAGGTTTAATTCAACACCTGATAATGTGGATCAATACAACCCTTTCAGAGGAGAATATAAGAGGAGCATGGGTGGGAGCCCCCTTGAGCACATTAAGGAGAAATAAAGATAGGGGGAAAGAGATAAGTAGATCGAGTAATTTTTGTAATTTATAGCCTATTTAATAAGGCACACAGTTTTTCTACATCGTTATCCATATTTTGTGCCAACCATTCTCATTCCATTGATTATGGATGGTGTTTCCACAGTTCATGAGAAACAATTGGGAAACTATTCACAAACTGTTCATTCTACCTCTTTTCAATACCTGCATCATGTTGTACTGGTGAAGGGAAAAAAATTCTCTAAAATTATGAAACTATTAAGATGACATTATAATGATCTAGTGGTATGATTTCGGGTTTGGTATTCACTATATATGGATACAGCTATAAAATTTCCCTATTTTATTCATAGAATGACACTGGTGGGTCATATAATCCTGGTGAAATTCTAGATCATTCCAAGGACAATATTTTTTTTTGGAAAGTAAAACATGAAATCTTTGTCTCTCTTGTGTGTTTATATTGGGTTGTATTGATCTGAATAAAAAATATAAAGTGAGTGAGAGAATAATAGAATCACTCTCCAAAATGCAACAAATTAAAATATAATAATGATTAAAAAAATTAATTGGACTCCAACACAGATTCAATCCCCCTCTCAGTATTGATCATTTCCCTATTTGGATCCTATAAAGATTTATAATTCTTTCAATTCCATTTACAACATTTATGATTTTGAAATTCCATTTAATTACCATTGATTTATATCACAATTTTTTTAAACCCCATAAACATAGTGATTAATAAAATTATACCAATCCAAAACAAGGTTAAGGTTCAACTAGAGTTATCAATTTAATATTATCCACATAATTTTTATAAAACATAGATTACAATTTTATTGTACAATTCCATTTTCAATTCATCATTATGCAATTCCATTGATAATTTATTTTTTATAAGGTTCAAGGTATGTGAAAGAGGGGTTTTAACTACGGAAAATGGAAATTAAATCTTTAAATTTAAATTAGGTTGATACATAGATAGGCTGGTATGACAAAAAATGAATCACTCAAAAAAATGTCAAACTATGAGTAAATTTTAAGGACCACCTACCTTAACCTCATAGACTTCCACTCATCTAATATTATCCTTTTGTTCAAGCTAGAAGGAAAAAGGTGGTAAAAAGACATGGAAATAGGGAATTTTATACATAAATAGAAATAACTCACTTAATAGTGGGATAAGAAAATAACAGAAGGAGAAAGATTGGTAGATTTAACTTAGGCTCACCAACACCTCAGATAAATTTCTATTTAGACGGTTATTAGTAATATCCCATGATGGAAGAGAGGGAGGAGGGTAGGGTTAAGCATGAGGGGCTATTGGCCAAAAATGTGAGGAAAATAGGGGTATTAGATTATAAAATCATAAGGAAAAATAGTAATATTCAACTTTTTAAGGGTTGTATGGTTTGGATTCATATTTCACCAAATAATTCATCAACCATGTGATAATAATTCTATTAAACACTCCTCCTCACATGTTTGGTCTACGTAACATATCAACCATGTGCAAAACTAACACTAGCCATTGTGATAAGAACTCCATTTATATAAATGGTTTAATGATTGAATTGTGGGTCAATCCATATAAAATATTTGATATGGAATATAATATAGATATCCATCCTAATAAAATGAACATATTATTCCATATTATGTGAACAATAACTTTATCATATCATATAAATTTATTTTTAATGCAAGTTATATGAGTATACCATAAATTTTATCTATATCAAAAAATTTGTAGGTTTATAATAAACATTGTTTCACACCCCAATAGACAAAATTATTTCATTGAACATTCCACTTGAACAAAAACCTCTCAAAATTTTAAATATATGAAATTATGTTACATCACATGTAAAAAAATTTGAAATAATTCAGAAAATAATTGCGATGATAGGCCACAAGGTGCAGTGAGGGTCGGCGATGGGCGGTGAGGCACAGTGGGGGGTCGCGAGACGTGCTAAAGGCTTCTGGGGGTTCTTTGGGGTCATGAGGGTCAATTTTGTCACAAGATACAATGGATTCGGGGGGTCATGGGTGTCACAATGGGTGGTGAGGCGCAGTGAGGGGCTGTGAGGCGTGGTGAGGGCTTCGGGGGGTCGCTGGGGTCATAGGGTTCCCGTGGGTCTTTGCGGTCCAAGGGTTTCAAGGGGGGCTCTAGGGTCAGGGGGTTTGGGGGTGTTGGGAGAGTATTGGGAGTCAGAGGGAGAAGTTTCATAGCCGTAAAAAAACATGTTTCTCAACAGTTTATTAAAAAATTTCGGTAATTTATTTTTTTTTAAAAATTATCGATGGTTTAAAAAACCACTGCTAAAAAAACCACCGCTAAAGAATAATAATATTACAGGGATCTCAAAGTCATGTCACTAAGATTCAAATCCCTCAGTGCATACTCCATGGGTCAAACCATTCCTATACATCCATCAACAATCTAATTTAAAAAATTTATGGAATATTCTTTTCACACTATAATATCATGTGGAAATCCAATTCATTCTCACCTCACTCCCAAGGCATCATCTAGGGTCCTCTATACCAATGTCACCCTATACATAACAACATCATCATGTACCAAAAACTTAATGTGTTTTTCAGCTTATAGGTGCTAACTAACTCCAATGTCAAAAGGTCATTCCAAAATCACATCCCACTTCTTGCATTATATCTCGATCCCACTAACCCTAGAAGTCTCATTATATCTCAACAAAAGAACATTGAAATCACATTCAAAATAATCATATCATTCTTAGAAGACTCACCTGGACCTCATTATATGTATCCGTTCAGAGATACATCAATCCATAACATAATTGAATCTCTTCTCAATCATATCACATTTACCACAAATCATCTATATAAGATCATATAATATTAGTGAGTCCCTCACCATTATATTAAACATGGATGAATAATCATAGTACAATAACCAATTTTAAATTTCCATTTCTAATGAATGAAAACCATTAAATCCCATATAAATGAAATAGTACATAGTCTATACCTTAGTGCACAGGGTGTGTACATCCAACTCCCTACTCTGGACATGTACCTCAACCTGTCGTTGAATGAAAATTACAACTATATGGAATGTACCAAGATTACACATCATGTAACCTATACAAGCTATCTGAATGTGTTCCTCACATAGATTTTGTATGAAAACATCATATTACATCTAGTGTTAGATGACACATGTGGTCTGATTGTGTACCATACACACTATGCATAATACATGGGGTGTCTGGATGAGCATACAGCCACACCCTAGGTTGTGTTCTAAAATCCCAACATAGTGTACTTGTATGATCTAGGAAATATTTAGTTACTATCTTCCAAAATCATCACATCTCTAAACCCATATTATTTTTTCATGAACTATAAATAATTTAATCATGTTTTCTAAATGAATACCGCCTAAGAATCAAAACCCCCCCTTCACATAAATCATACCTCTATCAGAAATAAACAATACCCTTTTATTCATATAACATATTAAAATTTAAAAAAGATAAATAAATCGGGGAACATAAAAAATTTGAAACAATATATTTCCTCATGGGGAAACTTTCAAAGCTTGAGCTTGGATCCAATATCCATAGCCACTGCACCAAGATTAAACATAGATTGACACCATGGATAAAGAAAGACTCATACCTCTACCCAAATCAATCTTGTCTCACTTGTTGGTTTGTAGAAAAGAACCCCCATCCACCCAAGAGATTCTTGGTGATAATGGATAGGATGTAAAAAAATTATAAACAATTCAGAACCATAAATAAAATACATTTTTAAATTCCCAACACGAGACTCTAAAACCAAATGAGGTTTATACCTAAATTATGTTAAACTACAAATTCTATACTCAACTGTGAAGTATGAATTTCAAGACATGAATTCATTTATGAGATATAAATGACCATGAATTCTGAAAAATTAATATAAATTTATTATATATTATGAAATACCAAAAAAATCTAAACATCTTCTAAACTCACTGAATTCTCCCCCTAAGTGTATACATAACATCCCGAGATCAATAGAGCTATTAAAAAATTATTTTAAAATATTTTTCAGGAAAAAAAATAATTTTTCTCCTCATGTGATCCTAAGAATAATAATTAAAATTTCCTAGGCTTTTACCAACCTATACAGATATAGGAGTTTACATTGCAGGTCATTAATTTATTAATATGAAGGAAAAAAATAATTTTTAAGAAAAAATTGTATTATTATTAGTGTATTATGTAATTTTATATTAATTATGAAAAACAAATTAATTTGGATAGAATATACTTATACTATTTTTTCTATGTAATGAAATTTGTCACATTGTAGCATAAGAAATAGGTTTTTGGACTTTGGTTATCACCTTAAGTATCAATGTAGAGTATGGATAAATTATTTAAAAAATCAATAAAAAAAATAGGTTGTAGGTAAATGGATTTTTTAAACTACCTGAGATATGAGTTTTAAGTCCAACTCATACTCAATTTTTTTTTTAAATTAAATGTTTAAAATTAAAGAACAAGTCGCAACATCCTTGTACTAAAATGAAATATAATGAAACATTAAAATAAATGTAAAAAATATTTCTAAAGGATTCTCTTAGTATTTAGTTATAATTTGAAAATTATATCTTTGATAAAAACTCATCTATATTGTTGTTCGCCACTCCACATATAATCCAGAATCCACATAATCTTGAATATCCAAGACATCAAGCATTATGAAAATGGAAAATTATGAAGTGTATCATCCAACAAATATTGTCTTCCATAATTTGAAATATATCAAGGAACCATGATATCATCCCACATCACTTAACTGTTGATACATCAGTGATAAAACAACCCATCTAATTTTAATTTCCATCATAGTAATAAATTACAATATGATTGATTAATCTAAATTTTTAAAAAAAATGTACATAAATAAACAAGAATCTAAGAATGATAATAAAATAAAAATAGGCTTCAATGAACTCCACTTCTACTTTAGTATTACATAAGGGACATAAAATCATGGCACATTTAGAAGGAACATGAGTTTCTATGCAGTCAACAGAGATACTGAATCATTGAATTATATCATGAATCATTAATTAAATGTAACACAAGAAATAATAATCTCATGGACTTGATTATTCCACCATTATAACAATACCACAGAATTCAAGGCTGCCACAGTGCAATCATCCCTAGGATAGGGCACCTTGAAACTCTAACAAACTACTGTAATATCTTTCCAAAATAAATTATTATTGAAAACATATTATATCAATTCCATAAACTCTCCCCATGTTTACAACTAATGAGATCATTAATAGGGGAGGCTCATGCATCACAACCTTTTTAAATCTTACAGGAAAAACATATATTTTTTTAAAAAAACACTTGTATTATAAACAAACTCCAAATATCCAATTAATTTACAAGTAAATTGAACAATTATATATCCTACATTGTAAAAATACCCATCGGAATTAATCATATAACCATTATTTAGAAACCATATTGGTAAGAATCATTTCCATAATGTTTACTCACCAAAACCTAATCCTTTACACTACCTCTAAGAATCTCCAAAACCCAATTATGAACTCAAAATATAAATATATATAATCTCCATATCCAATAAATAAAAATATTGATCTCATTCATGCATCGAATAACTAAACCAAACATCTCTAATGATTCCAATAAAATGTAGAAAAGATGACAATGAAGGAAATTATCACCATAAATTTTTTCTAAAATTTAAGTTAGGATTTTGGTCAAACACATTCACCATTTTGATCAACATGTATTCTTTGATTTAAATATTCTCAACCACAATGATTCATTTATGATTATATTTCTTTATTATAGTAATATTGTGTTTATAAATCAAATATTTTAACTCCTCCCTTGAATCATCCTCAATCGGAAATTCATTTTTCACATTTGGGTCAACTTCTTAATCATCAACACTGTTGGAGTTAGTAGTTTATTTTTGACCCAATATCACCAAGTGTGTTGATTGAATTAGAATAATTTAAGGTTATTTTTTTCATACCTATTTTTATATTCATAGTGAGGAGGTATGGTTTTTTTATTTAGTTGTATCATCAAGGATCAAATGATGATATTTATTTCCAATTTATAGTAATCCACCTGAATTTGAGTCTTTTTTGGATGTGATTCCATAGATCAATCGGAGTCATTAATTGGTTACATACCCTTAGGGGAAATGGAATTATCACACACCTTATTAGCCTATTGATATATATCAATATGTGCATCATGGAAGTGATTATTAGGATAACTAGAGTCCTTATACACAATAAAAACTTCTATAGGATTGTTATGGGAAGCATCATATTCCTCATCATATTCCACCTTACCCACTTAAATATTTGTGATAATAAAATCCTTGGGATTAAAGGAAATATAAGGGCCTTTAATATCATTTTTTCCATTATCAATACATATCTCCTTAAAGATAATTGGATGCATTCCAAAATGGAAGTGAAAATTATGAATATGTGATCCATAGGATTTAAAAACATGACATCATTTTCAATAATAAAGGTAATATTCTAGGATATTATCATATGTAACAACCTAAAAAAATCCAAAATCCTCATTCAGAATCCAGATACTCAGTGGATGAAGTTTGGATGAGTCAACATCAACATAAATTATGTCCATAGATGGTCATGAAATCATAGATATAGCCACATCCAACATGATTAGTTTCTCAATGAGGCTTAAAAATTAGTTGAGTGTAATAGGCATGAATTGATGAATCATTAGATAATAAAAACATAATAAAATCTGGTTGGGGTGATTGAAATAAAATATTCATGTTCATATTTTTAATAAAATAATGATTACTTTTTTTATGTATTTCAATGATAAAACCCATGTATTTAAATGTTTTATTAAAATAATGTGAAATTTGGATTTTAAAATTTAAATAGGATAAAATATGAAAATTTATTAAATATGGATTTTTGACAAAATTTTGTCACTAGGGTATTATGGAATAACTTTTACAAAATTAATCAAATTTGATTGATTATTTTTTTATGAATATTTTATTTATTTTCATCAACTTTTTCTTTAGGACCAATAGTTGATTCGAAGAGATAAATGCTGAAAAAAATCATTGATGTTTTAGAATATTCTAGGTGGAAAACATGGACCCCACCTCCATAATGGATTCATAAATAAGGATACACTCTTTTAATTGAGGTGACACTGTCTGGAATAGAATGAGGACTCATTTATTTTTTCTTCCAATAAATTTCAGAGTATTGAGATCATCATGGTGGACTTTGAAATAAATATTTTTATAGAATCTTCCTAGATCCTACATCTAGAAAATGTAACAATCAAAAAAATTCTTAAATCCTACATATAGGGGCCAATTAAGATGAAATGTTAAGGGGGAACAGAGAAGATAATTATGGAAAAAAATTCGAATGAGAAAATGTATGAATTGTCAATTTAATCGGATAAAATCGCACAATGTTCTGAAGTAATTATTCTCTATATAAAAAAATGTCCTCACCTCTATCATAAATCATCAGCTCGATGCCCATAACCTAAGAGGGATCCCACCGGAGCATGGGATGTGATGAAAACTCTGTTTTACCTCCATATTATTCTTCATTTTTTTACATTGATTTTAGTTTATTTTAATTTAAATTTTAATTGTGATGTGAATTTTAATTAAAAATAAATTAATAAATTCATCTTTTTTTTCTCATTCACCAATTAATTTATTTAACCAGAATTATAATATTAATAATAATTGAAAATAATTATTGTAATTATTATTATTATTATTTTTAATAACACCCTCCAATTTTAAAACTATTCAATTTTCTCTCTCCTTTTTCAAAAGACTATTAATTTTAATAGTAATAATATTATTATTATTATTAAATCGTATTAATATTCTTTTTAGTTTTAAAATTTATTCTAAATTATTTATCTCTCTCTCCCCCCATTCATCCAATATTGTGATCTCCTACTCTTGAAAATGAGACATAACCCATGTGACTTGGCCCATGGGGAGGTCAAGGTGTTCTTGAATTTTATTTAAGGTTTATTTTATATTTGTGGTAGATTTAAGTATCACGTTTGGGTGAGGTTAAATTCCCTGGCATGGTGACACCACCCAATAACATGAAACTTAAACAATGTCTATTATATACAAGAATAGTGATTCAAGCATGAGATTTAATGTTTGGATTATCAAACTAGAATCAAGAAAATGAAGGAGAATAATCATTGAACCTAAGACTTAACCCCTAAACCAATTTATTTCAAAGTTAACTCATTATGTTTTTAGTGCATGATTGTTTATATTTTTCATATAAAAAACAAAAAAATATTTTCATCCCTTTAATTTAAATAAAAAGTTACAAAAATTTATAGTTTAGGTGATATAGAAGAAGTAAGTGAACAACACTAGAATTATACTCAAGAAAGACGACCTTGGTCAGCCACTTTACTACTCTAGGAAAAATATAACTGCTTTTTTGAATTCCCCATGACAAGAGTGGTTTAGTGATTTATAGAACCATAATCAAAATCTGAATACCACTTAAGGACTTTCATAAGGTGGTTTGAAAATACGAAGTACCCATAAACAAAAATTCATTATAATATTGATCCTATGAAATGAAAATATATGCACCATATGAATCTAGGATAACCTACTATAAAAATAGATTCCAATGATTTCAAATATCATCTAAGAAACATCAATGAGGGATGATGTTTTCAAAACATACTGATTAGGTAAAAACTATTTTCCAAAGGGAGAGTATAAATATCTAACCTTGAAAATGATATTTCATGTTGACCACCAAGTGTATACATTGTAGGAAGAATCAATTATTGACCAGACACATTATTGATTAAAGAAGAATTATGAATAGCACTAAGAACACTTCCAGGACCACCTTCCTATGGAGACACATTATCCATCCTCATTTGTTGTAACTACTTCGTTTACATATTGGTTCAAATTTTAAATTAAACATATAGGTTTATATAAAATTAAACTCAATAAGTTGTAGAAAAACATGTAAAAATTATGTCTATAATGATAAGAAGTGTTTTTAAAATAATGATATTTTTATATTTTTTATTCCTTGAATAATATATATATATATATATATTATTTTGATATAATATTAAATTTTAATTGTTACAAAACAATGAAAATGAGTATATATAATGTCTATTGATAAGTAAAATAACATAAAAATAAAAATAAATATTTCCTAATAGTGATAAATTAGTCATTGATATAAATATATAAAAATTATTAAAACTACATGTTTAAACCAATTTAAAATAATATCTATGGATTAGATATTGATATATAATGAATCATGGTCCTAAAAAACAACATATATAAAATTATATTAATTGAAATATGAAAATCATTATGAAAAGTATTTTATATAAAATTCTAAAGCATAGATTTAAAATTTATAGTTTCAGTGGTTTCATTTTAGGAATGTAAATTTTGGAAATGTATAGGAATAAATTGACATTATATGACCATTAAATTAATTTTTAAAGAGAATAATATATCATCTTGGATAATTTTTATGTTTTTATAAAATGATTTTTATTGAAAACTGAGATATAACTGCTTGGATAATTGATAAAAAATAATTATAAATATTTTTTTGATGGAACTAATATTGAAATCATAATTTAATTTATTTTTTACTCTCAAAATAAAAATTAGTTAATTTAATTTTTTAAAAATATCTCCCACATTAAATTCTTTTATTTAAATAAAAACATAGTTTATATTTAATAATTTAATTTTTTATTAATAAATATTTATTTTCCTAGAATAGAATAATAATTTGAAGTTTGGGTTACCAAATTTTTTTTATAGGTAAGGAATTTATTTTTGGATTAATGAAAATGGATTTTTGTTGAAAATTGTTGAAATAGGATATAAAAGTTTATAGTGAAAATCTACTCATATAAACATGAAAATTTATATTCAAAACTAATATACTAGATAATTTTTACAAAATATAAGAACTAAGTATTAATGTGGGTACATAAATAAAATTAAAGGGTATTATAGTTTGTGTCAAAAAAAATTCAATTATATTTTATAAAATACACACTCATAACACATATAAATACCCCTAATTTATCCTATAATAAAACTATTTATTTTAATCAATATTTACTTAAAAATCAAATAAATAATAATCTCTAATATTAAAATAATTTTATTACTAATGGATGGATGGTTCTAACATGTTTATTAAATACATGGTTAGTGTTCCATTATCTTACTACTGTCATTGATTTTTACATTTTAGTTATTTTATTATCATAGTATTTAATATTAATTTCAATATTAATGTAATTTTAAAATATTTTATAATCTCATTCTATGATATATTAGTTTAATATTTTGGTGATTATGGAAAATATAAGAGGTTACACTGCTTGAATTTCATTCAATTTATACATAGATTACCCCAAACTAATATCTTTTAGACTAGTCTTGGTATTAGAATAAATTAAACCTTAGGAATAAGAATAGTAATTCTTGTATTAGTTACTCTGAAACTTTCAATATATCACAATGATATAAGATATATGTGATATATAATCCATTATTTCATTGGATTATTGTTTCATTCCCATGTAATATCCATTTATAATTATATTTAATGTGTTACATTTCAAGATCTATACATTAATTAAATTCCCTTTATAATTTATATCATACCCAATATTTTATAATAGTCTATAATTTTTATTATATATTTCATTCCATTATTAATGATTTCCTACCATAACACCATGTTTCTTATCTTGTGTCATTTCTAATTTTTTTAGTCACTTGTTTTCAATTTATAATGTAATCTAATGATGTATTTATTTATTTTTAAGAGTAATATTTAAAATAATAACAATTTACATGATGAGTGTGAGAAAAATTATATTGTCCCTTCAAGTAATTAGGTATCTATTAAACTCTAGAAAAAAAATTTGGGGGTATTTTTATGTATCCATACTCTTTAAAATAATTTTACGTGATGGGAGGCCGTATGACATTATGGAATAGTTTCAAATTCTCAAAATTTGTTTTTATTTATTAATTTGATTAATTAATAATTCATTAATATTTGTAATTATTTCTCCCATATTTATGATTTTTGTATGATATATCCATTATGATATTTTTGAGCCATACATGATATGTGAAGAGGCTTAAGAAAAATAATAAATGTTAATAAAAATGATACATGATTCCACTTATGTTACATCTCCTTGAATAAAAAACAATATGAAAGAAGTGAGGTATTCCAATGATTAAATAAATGTTTATATATCTATAATATCAATTAAAAAATTATGTGATATTTTTTATATGTTTTTTATTTTCATAATTTCAAATTAAATTATGATTTTTAAATTTGTAAAATCAATTAAATGATATGAATTTATTTCCAAAATAACAAATGTATTATTACGTCATAAAAATATCTTGGAGTGAATTTTTTTGGAATCATTTCTTCGTTCATAGTACAGATTAGTTTTTTACTTATATGCAATATTTTAACATTAATTAGATGATTTACGCTAGGAGTAATTTGTGATACGATATGAGGTGTCCTAATTTACCTTATCACTATCCACCAATAAAAAATTAATTTATTAAAAAGTGGATTATTACATTAATTTGGTCCTTGGTATAAATTATTGGTGGAAAACATATATCCTCTAAATTTAATATATTTATAATATGAAATTAATAGTAAAACATAATAAATTTAATATATATTTTTCAAATTAATGGATGAAAATACCAATAGACTACGTTAATAAATAATAAATATAATATAAACAATTTTTTATATATTCAATAGATGAAATCAAGAAGTTCTTCCTTGAATATTTTCCCCTTACATAGTTTGGACCCTAACTAAATGAAATATTTTTGATCTAAATTAAATTCATAATATATAAATTATATTATATGAAATTCACTTCCAATAACAACAAAAAATATCATCGAATTTAAAATTGACTATAACTGTAAAATTAATATATTTTATAATGTATTAAATATTTTTAATAATGTGTCTTTATTGAATAACAATTTTAAGGATATTAAGAATTTCTTATTGGTATTATGGATATGATTTTTGAAAAAACCAATGGTCATCTGGGGTTGGTTTATCAGAAAAAGGATTGAGACTTCCTTTCACATATCGTGTTTGATAGCTAATATGATAACAAAACATGTCAAAAATACCTCTAACAATATATTTTTATGGAATAATTATAATAATTGTTTTAAGGAAAAATTGAAAATTCTAATTTATTGGTAATAATGGGAATCTATCCATAAAATCACATTAAAGAGTGACCAATTTTAACAATCAAATCATAATGGGATACTAAAATTAAAAAAAATTGTTTTCTAAAGTCAAAAAACCCGGTTTAAAGATTAAATTTTATTTATGCATAGATAAATTCAAATAATTTAATAAACTATGGGCCAAAATAATGTAATTATTTAACTTGTACACCTATTTCTCAATGATAAAAACATGTATATTCCACCCGAGTAATTTAATTTGATCACAAAAAATGTTATTGTCCATTGAATATGAATTATTATGTTTTGAATCAATTAATTAATTATTATTTTTAAAATATATAGAGAACATAAATTACAAACCTATAGGGATAAATATTTATTTACAATTAAAAAAAATATTATTTTCTAATATACATAAAAATATTCGATGATTTATCCATATATTTGAATATAAATTTTTTGTGTATAGTTTTTTTAATTTCTTCCATTTCGTAAGTTTTGTGTTAATTTTGGCTTCAAGTCAATTTATTATTTTCAATATAATAAAAAAATATAGAGAGAGCGGTAATCATTAAACATTTTCCATTAATAGATATTACTATACAATGATAAATATAATAATGAAAATTATTTTTTAATATATTTTTTTTATATTGAAAAAATATTAGAAAATAATAGTTATGATTATCTCTCTCAAATAATGGATTAATTTGAGTGAAAAAATATAGAATATATACCTATTGTTGAATATTATATATATGTATTAACATAGTGTTTTTAACCTCTAATGATCTATGAAATTTATTTCTACATTAATCTCAATTTCAACCAACAAAATACACTGAATGTAGAAAGTAAAATGATTTCCTCTGAGTTAGGATACCAATAAAAATGATATAATGTAACATTGAAATGTTATCCACACTTCATAGAGTGTCGCTATTTTATTCTTTAATGATCATTTTTAAAATAAATATCACTCAATTAGTCAATGTATCAGTAAAAAAGTCAAAAACTTTAATATTATGGATAAATACCATTAGTTTAGAGTTTGTGATATATTTTTTCAAATTTTTTATAAATTATCATGGTAGAATATTATAATTAAGACTGAAATGGAATATAATAAAACAAAATGAAATATAAGTTTTAAAATTATTAAAGGAGTGAGACGAAAATAGAATAAAAAATAGTGGTTGAAATTCTAATCACCGTGATCTACTATGAATATCACACTACTGATGATAAATATATAATGAAAAA
Source organism: Viscum album (assembly GCA_963277665.1). NCBI lineage: Eukaryota > Viridiplantae > Streptophyta > Magnoliopsida > Santalales > Viscaceae > Viscum > Viscum album. Next base: position 376,417,318 of record OY728127.1, on the reverse strand, counting down.
CACCTTTGAAAAATGATAAACATCATGACAATGAAATTAGAGAATATTATGATTTGTTTTAGTGATGTATGTAGGTATATATATAGGAATGTAATATGACAGTTATATATGCCATAATTTGATATATGGTTATTATACATATGGCCATTATATATATGTTCATTAGATATTCGGTCTTCATATAAGTTTTATCAAATAGTAAAATTTATGTAGTGTAATTGTTAGTAAATTATTTAAAAAATAATATTTCATAAATAATAAATAATTTTATAATTAAGAAATAATTTCTAATAAAAATAATTTTTTAATTTGTTCCAGGAATTTATTGTTATTTAAAATAATGATTTTATGTGTTTATTAAATTCAGATACATATTATAATGTTTTTTTAGGGATAATATTTATTTTTTACAAAATAAATAATTAATGGCAAATCATTAATGTCATTTAATACCAATATCACCAATTCATGAAAGAATATTTTTTATATATTAGGTATTTGAATACTAAAAAATTATATTGATTTCTATTAAAGAGTAATTTTCATGAAATATTTTTCTATATTTATATTAAAATTAACTATTGATCATCTAGTGGTTATTTATTGTTTTTTGAATAATAATAAATTCATTTTTATACTTGAAACTAATGTTTTCTAAAAAAAATATATGTTTTGAATTCATATATTAAAATTATTTTTTATTTTTAATGGCTTGGACTTCTGTATTCCATTAAATTTTCAATATCCATTATTTGGGGTGTTCTATGAGGCAAAAGTATATGATTTTGACAGTTTTCCAAAATTCTAGTTTTTCCATTGATAGGACATGTCGGTGACTCATGCATCGGTAGGTTAAGGCATCAGTAGATCAAGGAGTCTATAGGTCGAGCCATCAATAGGTCTAGGGGTCAGTAAGTTGAGGCATCGATAGGTTGAGGGGTTAGTTGTTTGGGCATCGGTGAGTCAGGTGCTTGTGAGTCGCATTGGTGACTCACTACTGGTGAGTCATGTTGGTGGCTCAGTATCAGTGGTTCGTCCTTTTGTGAGTTAGGCATTTATGACTTGTTATCAGTGACTCTTGTCAGAGACTCACCCATCAATGAGTCACTTCCATTCTTTCCCAATTTTTCCAGTTTTTCTTCCTCTTACCTTTTATTTAGCCTAAATCGAGTTTAAAGCCTTGTTTGAGCATTTCTAAAGGAATTTCAAATTTTATAAACTATATCATTAATATCCAAAAGATTAGGGACTTTTAAATAGTCAAACCGTGTAATATTGATAGTGATCTGAGATCTGTATCTCTTGTGTCGAGATCCTATCTTCCTTTAACCCTTTTGGTTCCTATTCATGTGTTTAAAAAATTTCTCCCTGATAAATATCATATGTGTTGAAACTGTGGATCGATTTTTTACCTAGGAGTTTCTATCTTTTCTTTTTGGACCCCTAATCTTTGGTGCAATGAGGAATTGTTGATCATCAATTGTACTATTTTGGGATTCACGTCATCTCTCTTTTACTTGTGTATCATGCAGGGTTGGTATACAAATGTCTTCTCGTGAAATTGGCTAAATATAAATTTAAAATAGTAATAAATTAGGAGCAATGAAGATGATGATGATAATGGTTTCGTTGTTTTTATATGTTATATTTAATCCATGATGTGGATTGAGTTGGGAATATGCCTTCTAAAATTCATGGTCTTTGGTGGTCTCTTTTTGCACAACGGATACATGAATTCTTGTTGTTAATATTTTTTAAAATGGGTATGAACATGAAAAAATTGATTTATCACACATATATGGTAAATTAAATTGATTCCTTAGGATATAACTAATTCTTTGATAACCCTATTTTATCAAGTAGAATTAATGCCCGAGTTTTCTCTAAAGCTGGTGAAACCTTTCCTTGTTGGTGTGGCTATGTGTTGTGTCTGGTTTTGTTCAACCTTGTGCCTATGATGTCCGTGTGGTGTTGGGGTGGGTGTGTGGTTGTGTTTGTGGGGTGGTTCAAGCTTTATAATGGAATCTCAGGTTGAAATATTGGTTGATTGTAGAATAGATAAACTTGTTTTGAAGTGGGAATGCATCTGACCAGCAAGGATGCATGATTGGGTTGTGTTATGCTTATGTTACTAGGTGTGCTAGGTATGGTGTTTTTATGCAAGGGGGCTTCCAAGTATGGTTTAGGAGGGTTCATTTTGAAGAAGGATGTTGTTACATTTCATGGACCCTTCAACTGGAGTTTTTAGGTACTTTGTGAAACATGTGTGGGTTATGACGCTACTAGCGGTGTTTTGTGTTTGGTAATTCTCGAGTATGGATACAATAAATAAATTAATGAATTGATAATGAAGAATGAAAACTAATTAAATGGATTGGAATTTGTATGTTTTGAGTTTTGGATTATAGTGAAGAAGTGTTCATTTATCGACTTATGAAAGTGATCATCGTTTATGGTGGTACATGCATGTAGGGTTGGAAGAAAGGGAAGTTTTTTTTAGGGATGGTTGTTGTGCACTACATGCAGAACAACCCCATTGTCATGGGAGAGAGTGACATTTCCCAGCATCCCTATTGGAGGATGGATGGGTAGTTATTGGTTATTCTTTTCTCCCTCTTCTAGGTATCGGTATCCCTATAATCTTCAGTAAGGTTTTGGTGTTATTATTAGGCCCAGGTGTCTATGGGTGTGGTGTGCTTCCCTGGTGTCTTCGAGATGATATATGTTGTACTTTCCCAGGTTTCTTTGAGATGAGGTTGTAGTTTTGTGGCCCAGGTTACTATGGGCAGGATGTGATTTTGTTCTAGCCCATGTGTTTGCAGGCCACATGTGGTATGTGGACCAGGTGTGTATAGGCAGGATGAGATGGTGGGGACTTTGCAAGAGTGTGGTAGAATCAGGTCATTCCCCATTAGGGATGAGAAATTAAACAGTGGGAAGTGGTTAGGGGTACACAAATATTGATGTGATTACTGTTTTAATTCACATGAATTGAGTTATTTGGTGAGCATGACCTAGTAATTTTGGGTTGGATAGTGTACCTTATTAGGATATTTGGTTTTCAAATTTTTTATTATTAGGGAATTAGTAAGATTCTCCCACTTGTACATGGATGAATTTTGATTTCATTCTATGTATACTTGTATGATCACCCTATGTATATAATACTTTTTTCAAATTTCCAAGGGGATTTTAAGGATTGTATTGGTCCTTACTATCTCATACATTGGGTATAGTTTTTGTTTCATTGCTTAGTTTTATTCTTTTATGTTGGATTTTTCCTTGTATTTATAGCAGTTTTACTTTAAACATGCATGAGGGATGGATTTTTTATTCTTTTATATAGATGTATTAGAGTTGTTTTTAGGATGATACATCTTGTATCCTGATTCTGGTTACTCTTAAATGGGTAATGCCTTTTATTTTGTGAGATTCATGTACCCATGGTGCTGGTTGACACCCCAAGGCCTATTGAAGGCGAGACTATGGGGGTCGTTATATCTCTTTCTCCATCACCAGATCAAGAGGGAAATCATTGGTGGGAGGGAATTGTGACATAATGGTATCAAAGGTGATGGTTTAGTGATATGACAGAGTTTTGAGTTAGGAACATTAAGGATTGCATGTTTTGTTATGGAAATAGTGTAAGGTGATCTTGGTGTGTGACATAGGCTAGGGAATATTGTTGAGGACACAATATTTTAGCCCCCCTATGATCCGAAGCAAAGTCTTTGAACATACCGAACGACCAAGTGAGGATAATTTTCTTTCATGGTAGAGACACTAGGAAAGGTGTATAAATCATGATGAATTGTGTTCCTATTTTTTTTGGTCATTTCTGGGAAACTTCAATAAATTATTAGTGAAAATTAATCATAAATAAATTACATACTACTCAGGAGTAGGAGTTACCTATTTACCATTCTGGTATGACAAGCCATAATTCTCCACGAGTGGCTCAGGCTATGGAGGCCCAGCAGACCAATCTGATTGATTGACAAAGGGATAACCTAGGGGGAGAGGATGATCAGTTGCAGAATACCCTTTGTGATTTCTAGCGGCAGACTCTAGGAAAGTACAAAGGCATCATTTTAGATACAGAGAAAGAGAGTTGGCTTGAGGAGTTGTTGATCACTTTCTGCATGATCCGGGATCCGACAGAGTACCGGGTTCTGTTGTTTTTTGGTTAAATATGGGTTTTTGTTTGTTAGTGTTGTATTCCATACCTAGGGGATTGAATGGAGGGTGATTTTCTGTGGATCGATTTTGAGGAGTTTTAGGTAGAATTATTTTCTTCGACCATGACGGCTGAAAAGAAACCAGAGTTACTCTCCCCTCAGTAGGGGAGTATATCATTAAGAGAGTTTGGGGTCAAGTTCAAGTATCTCCTTCTCTTTTCTTCAGATCTCTTTCTAGATATGGATTCTTAGGCAAGACATTTAGAGGAGGCACTATGTACTTCTCTCTCGTACATAGTTAATCCCTTTTCATTGCTGACATACCTAGAGTTCCAAAAATAAGAGGAATTAGTTGAGGGGATGAACTCTCAAGGAGGTTTACCATGAGAGGGAATCTAGCTAAGTTCTTCAAATTGTATGATTTTCAGCAGCAGGTCTCTGGAATCAAGGCCTTATAGGTTTCCGCCAGTTGGAAGATGGCCCAAGAAATTTTAGTTCTGATTTTTTTGTCATTTTCTTTATTTTCATAGGCCTAGGATTGTGGTGTATTTATTTTAGAGGATTTGGTCACCTTCAGATTCAGTTCTCTATTATATATTAGTACAATAGTGGTGGAAAGGTTCACCCCTCACCTCAACAGTAGTTTTTGGCAAGACCGTTTCAGCTAAAGGGACAACAGACTCCTGCTCTGCCGAGGGAGACCAAGTAGGAGGAGACTAGCCTCAGGGTTTTCCTCAGGAACCTTGACATAGTAATGGTTAGAGATGTTTCTGAAAGTAAAGGGTTAGAGGAGTTGGGCATGGTAAGATGCACACCATAAAGGCAATAGTTCTAGAAGGGTTGGAGATCGTATGAGGTATGATCAGTTCGTTTAGTACTCTTGTTTCTTCCTTGTTTCATTCAGGAGCTTCTCACTCCTTTTTTGCACCCGATCTAGTCCATGCTCTCAGATTGGACATAGAGAATATTTTGTGCCCCTATTATTGAGTACCCCAGTCTGATATCGGAGCAACATTTTTTATGTGTACCGAGGATATATACTATTGTTGGGGCCACATCAGTCTAGTGGGGATCTCTTTCTACAATAGGGCATCCATATGATGTCATACATGGAATCAACTGGCTATTTTCTATATATGCTCTCATCAACTGATTTCAGTGGAGAGTTGTGTTTTCAGACATGGACGGCCAGTGTGTAGCTTTCATTGGTGAGAAGATTTTTTATAAGCGAAATCGGAATATGGAGAATTTTCTTTCCTTGTTGGTTTATCTTTTAGTAGAATTAGTAGATGCTAAGATGGTATACATTTCATGAGTTTTCATAGAGTTATTGGATGCTTTCCCCAAGGTGATTTTGAATCTACCCCCTCAATGTGAGGTTGATTTTAGGATACACTTACTACCCAGTGCTAGTCCAATTTTTATGGCTCCTTATCAGATGACGCCTTCTGAGTTGTGGGAGTTGTGGGTCCTAATTGATGATCTAATGAAGAAACGATTTATCCGAACCAATGTGTTACCATGGTGTGATTTGGTCTTGTTTGTGAAGAATGAAGATTGTGGTTTGAGTATGTGTATATACTAATAGAGATTAAATTAGGTAACAGTAAAGAACCATTAACCTCTCCCTTGTATAGATGATGTTTTCGACCGGCTGAGGGGAGCAAGTTGGTTTTCTAAGATTGATCTATGATCTTGGTATCGCCAGTTGAGGGTGAAGGAGGGTGACATCCTGAAGACTACTTTTAGGTTCATGTATGGGCACTTAAGGTTCATGGTTATACATTTATGTGTTACCAACACACCATCCATGTTCATGGGGATTATGAAATTTTTTATTCATGAGTTCCTAGACCAGTTCATCATTTTGTTCATCAATTACATCTTGATCTACTTGATGTCTGAGGAGGAGCATACTGAGCATCTCATGATAGTCATGTAGGTCCTTCGACACAACAAGCTCCACATAAAGCTATCCAATTGAATTTTTTGTTGATAGGAGGTCTACATCCCAAGGGATATTGTGGATCAGTGGGGTGTAGCAGTGGATCCATTGAAGTAAAAGGTATTTGAATCTTGGGATGCACCCAAGAATGTGGCCGAGGATCATATTTCTCTCTGTATATTAGGCTATTAATGGAGATTTGTACCACATTTTTCTTGAGTAGAAGCTCTGTAGATGGGTCTGAGAAGAAATGATTTAGCTTTTGTGCAGACCGAGAAGTGTCAGGTGTCATTGGGATATATTAATGGGAAGTTGGTCAGAACCTCGGTGCTTAGGTTTCCAAAGAAAGGGGTGATGTTCTAGGTGTTTTATGAAGTTTCCCATCCCAGATTGGGGTGTATAATGATGCAACAACTGGGATTGATCTCTTATGGGTCTAGACAGTTGCATCCCCATAAACGTAACTTTTCCAACCATGATCTGGATCTAGTAGCAGTCATTTTTGCACTAAATTTGTGGAGGAATTACCTCATTGGGGAGCACTTTGTGGTATTCACAGATCACAAGAGATTGAGGTATATCTTTTCCCAGTTAGATATGATCTTTAAGTTGTCGAAGTGGATGGAGTTTATCTAGGATTATGAATTTTAGATCTCTGAAACCATAGGAAACATGAATCATTTGGAAGTTTATTTGAGGAGGAAGTTGAAGAAGGATATGGTTTTGGAATATGTACATGCATGCAGAGCAATGGAGTAGTTTTATTCCTTGAACTTAAAGGCTAGAATGGATGGCTGAAAGGTATTTATATTTCATATGATGGTTTATTTATATTGGAAGAAGGAGGTGGATGAGTCTCAGTGTGGAGACTTAGAGGTAGAATTAGCGTGTGATCACTTTGACTAGGGTGATGCTCAAAGGTAAGGTCAAATGATGGTCAGAATCATATTTTTTTCTGAGAGAATTTATTTGTTATAGTGGAAATTCTCAAGGTAGTTCTCTGTGAGTTTCATAGATCACCAATATTGCTACACCTGGGAGTTTCCAAGATGTATAGTGGATGGAGCGAATAATTATGGTGGCCTGGGATGAATTAGGTATTGGTGAAGATTGTGGAAAAGTGCATGGTGTACCAGCAGGTGAAGAATAAGAACCAAGTTCCCAGTGGTTTGTTGCAGCCCCTAGATATACTAGAGTGGAATTGGGTTGACATATTAGTGGATAATTTTACAAGATTACCCTAGCTTTTAGGAGGATTTGATGTAATATGGTTCGTATTTAATTGGATGACTAAATAATCTCACTTGTTATCAATCAAGGAGACGGGTACATTGGATGCCTTAGCCCAGAGGTTTATAGATGATGTGGTGCAACTGCATGGGGTTTTAAGATCCTTATTCATGGACTCGGATAATTTTTTGTTCCTCACGAGTATTGAGGGGATAGAAAAATTCATTTTGCACTAAGTTACACCTCAAAAATTCCTTCTACCCTTAGACAGATGGGCAAATAGAGAGGACCATCTAGACGTCGGAGGACATGTTGTTGGCATGTGTTCTTTGGTTTTTTTGGTCATGGGTATGACACTTACCCTTGTTAGATTTCACATAAAATAATATATATAATTATTACATTATCATGGATCTATTTGATGCTTTATAGGAAATTTTGTTTCATTCACCTTTGTGTCGAACAGATATTGGGGAGGCAGTTGTTATTGGTCGAAATGTGGTGCAGAGTACGAAAGAGAAGGTTCAGCATTTCCTTGAGAGGATAAAGGCAGTATAGGACCAAAAAAGTAATATGTTGATCTTAGTTGGAGGCCCTTGATGTTTTAGGTTGGGTACCATATGTTCTTGAAGGTTTCCCCTTGATGTGGGCAGTGGAGGTTTGGTCGAGAGAGAAAGCTTTCCCCCAGGTTCATTGGACCTTTTAAGGTGTTGGGGAAATTTTGTGAGGCATTTTACTAGTTGGTGTTACCATCATAGTTGGATAAGTTCCATGAAATATTTCACGTCTCCCATATTTTTTAGTATCTTTCAGATGACTCCAATTTAATTGACTGGGGAGAGTTTTATATCGAGGAAGAAGTAATGTTTTTTGAGTGGCCAGTAGCGATCTATGATTATTGGGAAAACATGCTGCATGGATGGACCATTCCTTTGGTTCGTGTGTGGTGGAGGCATGGTGGCCCGGAGGAGAGTAATTTGGATTGAGAAGCATTAATATGAGCCCATTACCCAGGGTTGTTTTTAGTATTTCTTGTGTGTTTATCTTTGTGATGAGATGATTGAACCTTATTTCTTATAAGATGGGTTTCTTCCTTGTTCCATTGTGTGTAATTAATTTCTAACAAGTGAAAAAGGGGGAGACCATATTCCTAATCAAGAAACATTAATTGAGATGCGATTATTCCCTTGTGGGCAAGTCAATGTCACCAATAGTGGATAGTATCATGACATTGAGGAAGGAATTTCACAATTCATGTTTTCAGATAATTGGTTCTTGTGTGGGGTATCTTGTGGATGTTTGGGTTAGAAGATGTTAGAGGAGTTTTTATTATATTTTAAGGTTTCACTCCAGATTTCGAATAATACAAGTTGGTTTATCCTTGAGAGGTATTTTATGGGGGGGGTTGTTCGAACACTCCTTCTTCAAGGATTGGTTTGGAATTCCTAAGGGCGAGAGCAGTTTGAGAGGTATCTAATGTAATGAACCAGACAAAATCTACTTTTTGGGGTGTTGTCAGAGGCAATGGTAGCTCATTTTGAGTTTTTTTCCAAGATTCTAGTTTTTTTCGTTGGTAGGATGTGTCGGTGACTCAAGTGTCAGTGGGTCAAGGAATAAGTAGATCCAGGAATAAATAGATTAAAGAGTCTGTAGAACAAGGTGTCAGTAGGTCGGTCATCAGTGATTCCGGCCTCAGTGAGACCCATCTACGACTCGCTATCGGCAAGTCATGTTGGTGGCTCATCCATCAATGAGTTAGGCGTCAGTGAATCACGGTCGGTGACTCACCTACCGGTGAGTTATTTCATGTTTTTCCTAGTTTTTTTAGTTTCACCCTTTATTCATTTTATTTGGCATAAATTGAGTTTACAGCCTTTTGAGCATTTATAAAGGTATTTTAAAGGATATTAATTATATCTTTATTATCCTAATGACCAGGGACTCTGAAATAGTCAAACTGCATAATATTGAATTTGATTTGACTTTAATGACTTCAGAAATAAATCTTCCATTAATATATGATCTTTCTCTTCTAACCCAAGATTCTCCCATTTTTCAACCCTTATTTTTCCTACTCATATGCCTAAAACCTTTCTTCCTTTAGCATTTGCATCTGTGATGAAACCTTGTATCAAGTTTTTTCCTATGAGTTTCACTTGATAGTTGGGTAACCCCATATCATTGGCCCAAGGATGAATTTTTGATAATCGGTTTTTCCAAGTAGGTGTTTCATTCATCTCTATTTTACTTTTCTATCATGTGGGGTGGTTATACTGATGATTTCTTGTAAAAAGGGATGAATCCAAATTTAATGAAGTAATAAATTGGTGGTAGGGAAGTTGATGATAATGGTTTCATTTTTTCATCCATTATCATTGATCTATGTTTTGAATTATGTTGGGCATATGCCTTATGAAAATCATGGCCATTAGTGGTCTTTTTTTGCACACCAGACCCATGAATTATTTTTGGTAATCTTTTTTTGAATGGTTGTGAACATAAAAAACATTATTATTCATGTATATATGGTTAATTAAATGGATTCCCTAGGATTTGAACTTTTTCTATAATATCTCATGTTTTATCAAGTGGAATTATAGCATGAGTGTTTTCTAAATTTTCAGAAACCTTGCTTCATTGTTGTGGTTATGTGGTATCTGTGGTTTTTTTAGTGTCTTTATTTTTCTTTTAGTGTGGTGTTGTGGTTGGGAGTGTGGATGTGTGTATGGGGTCATGAAATGGGTGTAATGGAATCTCAGGTTGAGAGATCGATTGATTGTGGAACGGATAAACTTTTTATGCAATGGGACTACATCTGGGCAGCAGTTGGGATGTAGGGTTGTAGGATCGGGTTCTGTTATTTTTATGTTTCTAGGTGTATTGGGTGTGGTGTTATTATGCATAGGGGATTTCGAGTGGTTTTTTGATGAGATATGTTGGGTATTTTTCTTGGTTATAGGAAGGACATGGAATCCTTAATTTGAAGATTGGTGGTGGTAGTGGTTGAATGGGTGTCTAAGAGAGGGGAGTGTCCAGTGGGGTTGTAGGATGGGGGAGTTTTGTTTCACTGGTTGTGGTGCTTTTAATGTAGTAGGGCTTCTGAGGATGGTTTAGAAAGGATTATTTTGAAGAAGTACATTTTTACCATTCATGGGAATTTAACACAGAGTTATTAGGGAATTTTTGAAGTATGTGTGGTGTATGATACAACTTGTGGTGTGCTGTGTTTGGTAGTTTCCTAGGTAGGGATAGAATAAATTAATTAATTCATTGATAATACAGAATTTCAACTGGTAAAATGGATTGGCAGGGGGTATGTTTCAAGTTGTGGATTTTATTGAAGCAACATTCATTTATCAACTTACGGATGTGACCATCGTTCATAGTGGTACGTGCAAGTTTGGTTGGTAGCAAGGGAAGTTTTGGTGTGAGATGTCTGTGTTTTCAAAACAAATAGGTTTTATTGAGTGTTTGGTACCTATATAAATACATGCAGTTCCTTGTTATTTATCTATGCATTCCACCCATGTTAACAACTACGTTCCAAACATCCCTAATGTTATGGAGGAGGATGTATTTTCCCAATATCCCAGTGGGAGGAAGGATGGATAGTTGTTTTCTCTTCTCTACTCTCTATTCTAGGAATTGGTATCCCAAAACTCTTTAGGTAGGTTATGGGGAGGTTTTGGGGCCTAGGTGTCTATGGATGAGGTGTTCTTCCAGGGTGTCTTCATGTTGAGATAGGTTGTACTTTCCCGGGTGTCTTCAAGATGAGGTTGGGGTTTTGTGGCCTAGGTGTCTATGGGCGAGATGTGATGTAGTTGTGGCCTAGGTGTTTGCAGGTGGGATGTGGTATGTGTCCTAGGTGTGTATGGGATGGATGTGACAATGGGTCTTGGGGAAGAACATGGTAGTTTCAGGATGTTCGCTGTTATGGATAAGGAGTTAACGAGTGGGAATTAGTGTGGGGTACCAAATATCAATGTCATTACTATTTTACTTTACTTGGATGGGTTATTTGGTGATTTTTCCTTAGTGAGCTTTGGGTGGATAGTATACCGTGATAGGTGCTTTGACTTTCTACTATTTACTCACAAAGGAGTAAGTATGCTTCTCCCACTTCTGCATAGGTGATTTTGTATTTTTCCACTAATTATAATTGTATTCCCACCCTATGTATATAAAACGGTTTTCAGGTTTCCATGGGGATCAGGCAGACCATGCTAGACCTTACTAGCTTGGAGTTTGGGGATGGTTGTTTTGTAGCTGCTTAGTTTTATTATGGTTCTTGGGTTTTTCCCTTTATTTCTAGTAGTTTTACTTTAAACATGCATGTGGGATGGATTTTGGATTTTCATATATATATTTCTTGGAGTTGTTTTGGGTTTGATACATCTTATCTCTCGATATTGGTTACTATTAAAAGGTTAATACCTCCCATTTTGTGAGATTCCTATACCCTTGGTGTGGGTCTCCACCCTAGAGCCTACTGGAGGTGGGATTGAGGGGTTATTATCTCTATTTCTCTATTTCCATCCTATGTTGGGAATCATTGGAGGGAGGGGGTAATGAAATTATTACATAAAATCTAATTCTAGTAAAATGGATTTCATTACTTCAATCAGAATGTAAAAATTAGGTAATAAGATTATTTTTATTTTTGCAAAAAAAAAATAAGATACATAGGTAAACATTTAGTTACCAAGATAAAGTTAAAATGAGTTAAAATGGTTAAAATAAAGGTAAAGGGCATAAAAACGTTCTATAAATGAGAGTACGGGTGAATTATTGACCTACCCTCATCTATTTTCCATTATTTTTGAACTTTTTAACGAATTTTTCTGATAAATTACAATCTTAATTCATTACGGTATGGGTATTTTTAAAAATACCTATCAAGATCACTTATAAAAGGATGTCTACTCTCACCAAAACAATGAAAAAATTTCCATCATATTTATCATCAATACATAAACATATGAACTCCATAAAAATCCTTTCCCACTTCTTCGAACCCTTGATGACATGGAGTCCCAAATTCCTCATTTCCAAGAGTATCACTAAGAGAAAAAGTGTATCCTTCAACATAAGTGTTGTCTTATCCTTAATATTTCTAAATTATATTAATAATCCACCCCATATTGAATTTTCTTTCACTTTAATAAGAAAATATAAATCATCATGTTTCTGTATAAGTTTTATTTTCACTATATTATAAGGATTTCTTTTTTTTGTTACAACAGGTTCTTATTTGGGTCATTTTTACCACTATCATGAACAAAGTTATAAGGATTACAAAATTAATGAAAAATAAAATATAAATACTACTAATATTTATTTATAATTACTAACATAATATTTTTTCATAATTTTTGAATGGTAGTATGAAAATTAATATTCAACAATATGTTCAATTATTTTGATAATTTAATAATCACACAAATGAGTTTTTAAAGCATTCTATGAAAAATTTCACCATAAGTTCTATGAAAAAACTATATGAGTTAAAAACTATATAAAAAATTAAACACTAAAACGTCAATAAAATTCTATAATTGATGAACCCATGATTGTGAATCCTTTTTTGAAACCTCCAAACTGAAGGATGCATAAATCAACAAAATAATTAACACTCAAATATTAATTTTAACAATAAACAGTTGATATAGGGGAAATAAGGTATTGTAAATAAATATTATTAACTAGAATAAATATTAATAATAAATGAAAAATTATTATACCAGGATTTAGATCATTCCTAATGAAGTTGAAGTTAGAGGTAAGGGTTTTATATCTCAATTATCCTATATTGAGATATTCAATATATTCACCCATTGTATTCTTTTAGGTAGTGTAAATAATTACTGTGGAAGCTTTTTTATCATAATTCTCATAAAATTAATGGTATTTAAAAAATCCATATCAGGTTCACTTTTTCAATAGTTTTTTTATCAAAAAGTTACCAATGTCTCAAGAGTTTCATTACCAATGTAACTTTGAAAATATGATTTTCTATGTCTAAATTCCCAATTGGGGAAATTTTATGATATTTCTATATAATGCCTGATTTATTTTATTAAAAAAAAATTGATTTTTGTGTCTTATTACAACATAACTTTCCATTAATTTGTGCTTAAACATTATGGATTCTTATAAATGAAATCAACCTTATCTTTTGTTTTCAGTCACTAGTCTTTCTTCTCATTGTCCAATTTTTTCATATTCTTTTTCTGGTGTATTTATTCATACATAAAATATTTATTAAGGACATTGTTTTACATTTAGTTGTTATTAATAGTTTTAAAGGAATAATTTTAAACTTTTTTTTACTTTGTCAATTTCTTCATCCAACTTCTTTGATATTCTTGACGAATATTCATTTTCATGTTTTAATTACTGTTCAAATTAATTTTAAATTAATATCCCATTTTTTCTAAAAATATTTTTATATATTATATTTAATCTTAAACAAAATATCAATAAACAAATTATATTTATTACTATTTTTCAGAGAAATTTTCTTATGATCGTATAATGTTCTTTTAATATACATCAATATCCAGAAATTTTTCATATGGATTTGTGTGGATAAGCTCTAATTATACCATATACATTCTTTTTATGGATAGATTATGAACATGACTTGTGGAAATTTTCATGAAACCCATTTAATTTTCATTTGTTAGTTAATATATAATGAAATTATGAATGTTTTCATGTTCATATGAAAAAATATAAATATAATCTAATTATAGGATAGGTGGGTATAGATTTATATAACCCTACAATCCATTGGTTAAATAATTTTATCTCTTGAAATGACATATAAGGTAATGGGGAGTGAACCTAATCCACTATATGAATCTTTCAACTATGTTTATGGGAAAGGATACCGATCCTATTCCACAATGATATGGGGGTCTATCTGTTATAGGAAAAAGGTCTTGGTAGCGGGCCTAGATAAAAAATTCTTTATATGCATATTGGTAAGCTACATTTCATTACCAAAAAACTATTTTTGAGACATTCATATGTTATGTTATCACTTCTTGTGATTTTTTACTCCAATTTCCACACTCCTATGACTCAAGTCTTATCTTATGGTAAAGGAATTATCTCATGAATCATAATTTATTATCCATGTTTTATTGGGTATGATTTTATTATATTATGATCATTAAACATGATTATATTCTCATAATCACATATTCATATTTCTCTCTCTTATGGTATTTAATTATTTTCTCCTCTGTTTCCCCATACTAATCTTTTTGGATATTCTTTTCCTTCTATTTCCTTTATATATAAAATGTCGCAGGGTTTTTTTAGGGTACGATTTGTGAGGATTATTTGTGGGTGATGTTGATAAATATTTTTAAATTTTTTTAGTTATGTATCTAACCTATAATGGAACTAAACCTACTCATTCTAAGATGTGAATTATTTTTATATGTAATGAATATTCTTGTAAAATGATGTAATATAAAAATATGTTATTTTTGGTACACTATAATTGAGGGTCAAAGAGGGTTTTGCATAATTTTAAGTATTATGTTTTGAATAATTAATAAATAAAACCCAAATCAACATATTATAGACCATATTTCATATAGATTTAACTATGAGTGTCATAAATTGAACATAATATGTCATTGGTTGAAATAAAGGTGTCATAAGTTAAGAAATCAAATGGTTGACTTTAATATCATATTGTTTTATATAATGAATATTTTATTTTGATACTTATTCTAACAATTTTTGTTTTAGTAAGGTATAACATAATGAATCATGAAATTTAGGTTGTTTTAGGTTCACTTAGTATTGAAAACATCTTATTTGTACCTATATATATGACTTCTATCATATAATGAAAATTGTCTTTGACTATTAATTCATTGCACAAATAATCATGTATTGAATTATCAGTGAAAATCCCTAATAATATGATGGGGGTATCATTACTCTATAAATCCCATATAATTTAGGGTTGAGTTAAATTTATTCCAATAAAATATTTTATTCTCCCTTTCATTGAATTTGAACTCATTCTGGTCATGGATTGGATCTATCATAGTAGATCCATTATTAATTCTTTGGATAGGGATATAACTATTCAAATTCAAAATAAACATATCATCGTATATTATTGTATGGTTAACTATTAACTCCATATGGAAATTTCATCTATTTTGTGTCTCTTAATACCTAGTCATGTGGGGTACTAATCTCAAATGGTTAGTAAGAAAATAAACATTAAATATTTTCCAATTGTTAATAAATAAATTTACATTTTTTCTAAATATTTAAATAGTCTTCCTTCATAATGTGAGGTTGAGTTTTATAAATAAAATAACCCCCATTTTAATCCTTTATAAAAAAATCCTTATAGAATTTCCTCAATTAAATTGAAATAATTAAATAAGTATCTCTAAGAGAACCTAGAAAATAGTTTTATATTCTCATGTGTTAGACTACGGGGAACACTACTTCTCCTTTCTAATATGAAACATGGATGAATATATCTCATCATTGAAATTTTTTAACATAATATGAAAATGATCAAGTATAAGTAAACTCTATATAGATTTGATGACTTGTTTGATCAAGTTTAAGGGGACCAATACTTACCAAAAATTGAAATTAAATCATGATATCAACAATTAAAGTTTATATGGTAGGAGATACCCAATACAAACTTATGTATAAGAAATGGACATAATTAATTCCTTGTTTTTACCCATAGATAAAAAAATTCATTGTTATCTTCATTTACCTTATTAATAGAGTCTCTAGATATTTTCTAGATCAATATTCATTAATAATTATAGATGATATTCTTATATTATCCAAGTTCAAGGAATAAAATAATGTTCATTAAAATATTGTAATGGAGAATTTTATACATGAGAAAAGGTATTGAAAATTAATAAAGTTTGAGTTATAGTTATGTAAAGTATCATTCATAGTTCATGTTCTCATAAGTGATAGTATATATATGGATTATCCAGTGATATAGGTGATTGAATAATATCTCAGACCAACTACTTTAATAGATATCCATAGTTTTCTTATATTTTATGTATACTATCAACATATTTTATAAATTTCTTGTGAGTGTAAAATCCACTAACCAAGTTAACATTGAATTGAGTCGTGTTCCTCTTGATAGATGAGTGTTAAGAAAATATCATGTAGTGTATTATAAGGTTGGTTACTACACCTATACTTATAGTACCATATAGTTGAAAGTGTTTTATGATATAAATTGATAAATGAATGAAAAAATTGGGATGTTTCCCCATGAAAAATTACATGGTGGTAACATATGGCTCATGTCAATTAATAGCCAATTAGAAAAACTAGCTGACATAATACATTTAGTTAGAAGATGAAATATTTATATTAGAACTATGGAGGAATTATATCTTTGGTGAAAATATTGAAACATATATTGATCATGTGATTTTAAAATATATATTTAAATATAATGAGTTTAACATGAACTAACGGAGATAGTTTGAAGTGATTAAGGACTAGGAATGATCAAAATATTACCACATTGGGAAGGTGAATGAGACAGCTGATGCTATGAGGATGGATCATGATACCTTATCTCTGATAAGGATTGAAATATTCCCAATACTCATTAATTTAAAAATTATATACCATAATTTCTTTAGGAAACCCAACAAATACTATTTTTTCGAAAACTTTACTTGATTGGCCATACATTTGAAGATCAAGGAGGCACAAAAAGAAAAAAATAGATCTATGGAATAAGGAATGGAATATTCAATATATCTTCTATGAAAATGATATAATTATTATTTTTGGTAAATTGATATGTGTCCCTTCAATAATATAATTGAATAAGGATATATTGGATGATGTACATAACTCACAATTATCTATCAATCATCGAATCATGAAGATATATAAATATCTCAGAATGAATTTTTTGTGGAACAACATGAAGAGTAACATTCTATAATATATATCTTGAATATTTTTATGAACCTAATTAAAAGTATAACATTCAAATTTTAATGGGAAGTATAACCATTACCTCTATGTATAGTTAAATGATAGAACATCACTGTGGATTATTTTATAGGTTTTTATAAAACCTCTAAATGACACAATACCATTTAGGTGGTATTTGATCACCTTATAAAGATAGAACATTTCATTGTTATTTTAGAGGATTTTTTTCAAAAATTACTTTCTAATAAAAATATAAAATAAGTTATAAGGTTATATGACCATAGTCAAATTTATCTTAGGAAATCTTCAATAATATTTTGAGGTGGAGTTGAGATATAGTATAGATTATCATCCTAAAACTGGTGGTCAATCGGGAAGTGACATTAATAGTCTTGGTGATATAATAATATATTCTTTAATGGATTTCAAAAGAATTTTTTAAGAACATCATCTCCTAGTATGGTTATCATGTAACATTTGTTTCCATTATATCCTTTAAATGTGACTATATAGGGATCTAGATGAGGAGTGGTGTTGAACTCTATCATCTTTGGATGGATTTGGAGAATGTAACCAATTGGGAGTATACCATTGTAAAGGGAGATTAGATAAGATTAAAGCCATCCATTTATGAATAAAAACTACAAAAAATTAGGGAGAAAATAAATTTTGATAATCATTAGTTAGATTTATCATTTGAAGGTGATGACAATATTTACCTTTTAATGTCAGCATGAAACAGGGTTATGAGATTACTAAATAAGGGAAAGTTGAGCTCTAGAAACATTATCCCCTTTGAAATACTTATTTATTTGGGAATAATAGCTTATAATATCATATTTCCACAAAATATCACCCAAGGGAATGATGTGTTCAATATATCACATATGAGTTACCATTATCATGACCCTTACATATACTAAACTAATAGGTATTACTATTGGAACATGATCTCTCATATAAGGGAAAATTAGTAGAAATATTATATCATAGGGAAACTTTTCTATGAAAAATGACCCTCACATACTTAATGTTATTTGGAGGATTAATAAGTTCGAGGAAACAATGTTAGAACCTGAAGATGAAATGATACAAATTACCCTCATTTACATTTATTATTATAAGGAAATTTTAAGGAAATTTTTTTATTATTGGGGGTAGAAAAAACCCATGATTTTTTAATATATTTTACATCAATTAGATATTATGTTTGATATATTTTTTTACAATAAACCTAGAAATAAAGTGAGAAATTATTTATTATTAAATAATATTATAACAAAAAATGCAATACATTAAGAGATAACTAAATGAAAAATAATTATCAAAATAATGAAATAAAAAAATCCAAACGAAAATAAAACTACACCAAAGTTGAAATTATCAAAATAATTATATACCATGAAGATCACACTACAAATGATAACTGTAATAAGAATACAACACATTATAATTACGATAAATATATTAGAAATTAAATTATAAAATTTGATGGATGATTTTACTAATGTATTTAAGAAAATATGTATGAAACTAATTTGACCATTATATATATATTTTTTGGAAATATTATCATTGTAAACATTTATATTAGATATACGGTAATTATATAAACTTTTATCTGTTGGTACATTAAAGTTGTGAAATATTTATTAAACATTTGAAACTAAAATAAATCAAAAATTATTAAAAACTATGGAATGAAATAAAAAATATTAAACTATTTTATTATATAAATAGGTATTTTAATTAATTGTATATATTTTTATTACTATTATGAAATTGTAAAATCTATTTATTTCATAAAAGTTAAAAGAATAATTCTCCACATACTTTTGCTAAAAATTTCAAAAATGTATCTTGTATCGAATAACGACAAAATATTCCTTTCATATCGTTTAGTAAAAATTCACCCATGGGTAAAATTGACCTTAAATTTTTTTATAAGAATATAAATAGTATTAAATATTTAGGTAACATGGATTTGGATGATAAATATACCCCAATAAAAATTTACATAAAAACAATCTCAAAGAAAAATGATATTTCAAAATTATCCATTACCTTAGGTATGATATCCTTCATGTGTTTATGAACATCCAATATAATAATTTAAATAATTTTAATGACTTATTGTACAATCATAATAATTTTTCAGATATCATATATGATTATATTATCATCTGTTTGTTTGTAACATTTCATTGTCACTCATTATTTGGATATTAACTGCTTTATGTCCTTATGCATGTTTTGTCGGATAAGTTCATGTTTCTAAACTTAGGTTATAGTTATATAATATAAAAATGATAATATTATAACATATATCATACTTATTCACTCCATTCAGGTATATAATCATGGTTAAAAAAACATAATGTTTGGATGAATAACATCACATTGTCGAGATGGTAGGTCGTATGTACGCATGAGCAACGATATCATTCACTTAATGGTTAAAAGGTATAGAATTGGATGGTATATTAGTTATAATTAATAAGTATCATGTTATATTAATTATTTAAATCCGTTATACACATTATCAAACCCATACAAATAAATAATTTTTGAAAAACAAATTGCACCACGGTGTGCAGAAGATAAGCAGTACGTACGCACACATGGTGATATTATTATTCATAGGATGGATAAAAGGAGTTATAAGGTATTCCCATAATCATAATATCATACTAAAATGTAGAACATGTGGGATTTATTTCATTAGTATGGAAACAACATAGATGAGGAATTAGAAGAAGAAAATATTTTTGAAAGATGTGATGAAACAATTACCTTCTTTCCAGATATCTCCTTTTGATTTGCACAAATGGTCTCCTGAGGATGGCTTTTTTCCTAAGGTGTGGACTCTAGGATGGTTGTATGGAAGTTTGAAGTGGAAATTGGAAGTTTTTGGCCTAGAAAAATGACATTATAGGTGCGATTAAAAGAGGGGAGGTTCTATTTTATAAGAGAGGGGATGCGCACCTTTAGAAATACCAAAACTATTAAATTATTGTTAAATAATTTTTCAATTAAAATGGATCTCAAGTAGAATATTTCTATGATAATACGAGCATGGGTCAAATTAATCTCAACCAATAAACTTTAGCGATGTTTTTATTTTATTTTAAACCTTAAAAATTCGATTTGTCCTCAATCTATTTAATTTCAATTGTGGTAATAACATTCTAAATATTTAATGTTTATAAATATTTACCTATATGGTGTAAATTGACCATCAATGGATAATTTATGAAATTTTATACCTTATAATTATAACATTTTAATTTTTAAATATTTTAATGATTTTTAAATAATTTAAAAAATATATTTTTTTATAAAGTATCAATAGTATTAATTTTGAAACTATTCTTTTCGTTGATTCTAAAATAAAATCCAAAAATAAGATAAATTTGAACCAAAACCGTTAAAATACTCCAATAATTTTCTATTCACACATAAAATTCCTTGAGAACTATAATTAATTCAAATTATATTTATTTTAATATTTTTAAAATCATTTATTTTATATTTATATTAATAAAATAATTTCTCTGTCATTATTGTGTCATCCTTAAGGGAAATTACATAATTGATAAAAATTATAAATAAATTTTTCTGATTTGGGTAATTATCTTATCTTTCCAAATAATAACTATAGTGGATTTTATCTCCTTCTTACCCTTGTATTTTTATTTATATACTTATATAAAAATAGAGTGGGACCTTTTGTCACATTCATTAATTCAAATAATATTAATGTCATATCCATGGGAAAGTGGGAATTAAGCAATTACATTTAGAACCATAGATAATAAGCGTAGATTTTAACCATCCAATAGTATTTTTATAGGTGTTACGGTAAATCTATAAAATTATCTTACCTTTAATTACTCGATTTACCCTTAACAGTGGTCATAAAAAAATTACTAAAGTTATTATTCATAATGTCCACAAAATAAAAGTAACCTATTAAAATAATTTGGACCCAATGATTCCAAATATGGAATCAATTTTTTAAAATTTTAAACACCAAAGTTTCATTAATTAAATTAAAACAAATCTCGTATTCAGAAACAGAGAATGAGTTTTAAAAACTCAAACATTTCAAAGGATTGAAATTTTTTTACATCTAAATTCAATGTAAAATTAATGCTAATGAAATACATTATATTGAATGATAAAAATATATTACATTTATACTTTAAAAACATTATATATTATAATTTAAGAATATAAGGTATTTTTATAAAAAAAGTTATTTTCACATAAAATTTTGTGTTTTTTACTATTCATCAAAACATGAAAGTTTTCTAAAAAATATTAATAATTCTTCCAAATTATTTTTTTATATCCAAATTAAAAACAAAATTTTATTTTTTCATATAAAATTTATTACTGTGTCAAAATATTAATTTAAAATGGGTTCTCCATTAAAAGGCATAAATTTATCCGTTTAAAAAATATAGGATTTATATATAAGATTTGGTTTATTCATACCTTATGACTAAAAAATCCATTGGATGAATATAAAAAATATTATATTTAGTATATCACAAATATTGATTTCATTAATTTCATTACCAATATTAATTCAATGAAATATAAAAATATCAAATTGACTTGTATTTTTTATTAATAATTGATATCTAATGAATTAAAAATTCATTTTTATAAGTTATTAATATGTATTCCCACGAACCTAATGACTAGGATATAATTGTAGGACCTGGACAGCTTAACTGGAGGATTTGTAAATCCTCACTCACAATCTTTACATCCTTTATTTCCCACTGTGGATAGTGGTAGAGGTCGAGTGTGACCTGGATAGCTTTGAGCTATTGTTTGTTATCCCACGTATAACTGTGGTAGAGGTCTCTTGACCTGAACAGTGTGGTCACTGTTGTTAACCCAAATCCAGGGTGTGGATCACTTTATATAAATTTTGAGAGGACTAAGTCTCGGCTTGAGACTGTACCTCTTGGTTAACTCTTGTGTTTTTAGTTAAAACCTATATCCATACTATATACATTTATTTCATATTCTGTTGCTATTACTTTGAGATATAATTTATTTTCAAAGCTACTTTGATAGTTAAACTCGCAAGTGTTTATATTTATTATAAACTAGTAAGTTAGTTTCAAAAGTTAATTTAATCATAAGATTAGGTTAACTGAGAATTAATCAATCTTTAAGAAACTAATTGAACCTTTATAATCTGTATAAATTCACTACAGTTTAATTTGTTTTTGAAATTGGGGGATTTTAATAGAAATTTTTTTTAGCAGAAATTTTAATTGGAACTCAATTCACCCCCCTCTTGAGTGTCCACTCTGACCAACATTTGGTATAAGAGGGAGTGTGTTGTGCAAAATTTTTATTTACTCTCTTCTTTTAAACTGTGATTTTAGTTGTATTTTAAAGTTCTTAAAATTTCTGTTATTTCTAAATTTTTATCTCATTAAATTTTTTTTATAATGGATAATAGACTTGAGGGTGATGCTACTAACTGGCCATCTTTCTTTAATGGAAATAACTATGCTCAGTGGAAACTTAAAATGAAAATTCATCTAGAAAGCATGAGTTTTGATATTTGGACTGCTATTGAATCTGAATACAAAATTCCCACTGTTGATAGATCTACTTGGGATGAACCTACAAATACTGATTATAATAATAATTGTAAAGCTATGAATGCTTTGTACTATGCTCTAGGATATGAAGAATTCAACAGAATTTCTGCATGAAAAACTGCTTTTGAAATTTGGGATACCTTGGCTGTTTCTCATGAAGGAACAAATAATGTTAAAGAAATGAGATTGAACACTTATACTATTAGGTATGATAATTTTAAAATGAAGTCTGATGAACCTATTTCTGACATGTATCTCAGGTTTAATGAGATAGTCAACATGATGAATTCACTCAGAAAAGTTGTTCCACCAAAGGAACAAATTATGAGAATTTTGAGATGTCTACCAGGCCGATGGAGAGGCACATCTGTCTCAATCAGAGAATCATGTGACATTGCTGCTCTACCTGTCAAAGAGCATATTGGAAAATTGATGATGTATGAGGAAGAGCTCAAGGTAAAAAAATAGGAAGATGATGAACCGAAAATAAAATCTGTAGCTTTCAAGTCTACTGCTTTGAAGAGTAAGGAGAAGGAGAAAATACAAATGGAGGATGAGAGTTCAACAAGTGAAAACTCAGAGTATGACAGTGATGTAGAAATGGCTCAGATAGCCAGGAGATTCAAGAATTTTTATAGGAAAAAGAAATTCTTTAGGAAAACAAATTACAAAGGAAAGTATGATCAACAAGGCAAATGGAAAAAGGATTGGAAGAAAGATGAGAGGACTGATGAAGTTGTCTGCTACGAATGCAAGAGAAAAGGACATATCAAAGTAGAATGTCCAAAGTTAAAATTCAAAAAAAAATATGATTACAAAGACAAGAATTACAAGAAAGCCATGAAGGCTACGTGGAGTGCTTCAGAAGACAGCATAAGTGAATCCAAATCTTCGGACTCTGAAAGGAATCGAGCCAACATGTGTTACATGAAAAATACTTGTGAGGTAACATCTGACACTCCAGTTTTAAATTCATATTATTCTGGAGATGATTCTGATTCGGAAAACATGTCAAAATCTGAACTATTTGACTACTGTGATATGTTATAAGAAACCTGTTATGATCTTAAAGACAAATAAAAAGGTTTAAAGAAATAGTATGCTTTATGTGTTAACCATAAATATGATCTTGATATAGAAAAGGAAAAGAATGCTCAACTATTAAAGGAAAATACAGAACTGAAACTGTCAAATGAGAAACTCAGAAAGGACTTAGAAAAATTCACAAATGGAAAGGATGCTCTAACTCAAATTCTAGGAAATCAAGTTGCACCTAGATATGCTACTGGCTTAGGATACAAACCTAGACAGAGACAGTTCACCAGAACCCGATTTATTCCTAAGTCTGAAAAAAATATTGCTAGTTCCAGTTTTGGAAATTCATATGCTTCAACAGGATATTCATATGGTCATAGACC
Organism: Viscum album; assembly: GCA_963277665.1. Lineage (NCBI taxonomy): Eukaryota > Viridiplantae > Streptophyta > Magnoliopsida > Santalales > Viscaceae > Viscum > Viscum album. The sequence continues at coordinate 376,392,930 of OY728127.1, read as the reverse complement.
AAATAAAGTTTATCTTTCAAAATCTGTTACTTCTGTTAATTATATGAAACCAATAAAACAAATCTGGGTACCTAAAGCCCTGATTGATAACCTATCTGGACCCAAGAAAATCTGGGTACCAAAGTCATTTCCTGTTTAAATCAGTTTTGTAGGAGACCTGCTTGAAGAGTTGTCACAAGAAGATATGGTATTTAGACAGTGGGCGCTCAAGACACATGACTGGAGATTATTCTTGCTTCAAGAGCTTAATAAAGGTTGATGGAGGTCATGTCACCTTTGGTGACAACTCTAAAGGAAAAATCATCGGCCTATTCCAGATTGGTAACACTGACTCAGTATTAATTTCTAATGTTTTATTCATTGATGGACTTAAATATAACTTGCCTAGTATATCTCAATTATGTGATGATAGTTTCAATGTCAAGTTTGAAAATGATTCCTGTGATTTTTTTAACTCCAAAAATGCTTTAGTATTTTCTGCTCTAAGGAATGAAAATGTTTATGCTGTTGATTTAAATTCTTTAGCTAAACAAAATATTCCTTGTTTGAATGCTTTTCATAAAGAATCTTCGCTATGGAACAGAATATTAGGACACTACAACAGTCACTAACTTAGAAAACTGGCTAGAAAAAACTTAGTTTGAGACTTACCTAATTTAGAATTCCCAAATGACAAAGTGTGTAATCCCTGTCAAAAGGGAAAACAACACAAAGTTTCTTTTAAATCAAAGAAAGAAGTATCAACATCTCAACCACTTGAGTTGGTTCACATGGATTTGTTTGGACCATCAAGAGTTTCTAGTTTAAATGGGAAGCACTATGTCTATGTTCTAATAGATCACTTCTCTAGATATACTTGGGTATATTTCTTATCTCACAAAAGTGAAGCTTATTCTTCCTTTGTTAAATACTCCATGTCTGTAGAAAATCTTAGTGGACTCAAAATTAAGACCCTGAGAAGTGATCATGGTCGTGAGTTTGAAAATCAAGACTTTGAATCTTATTGCTAACACAATAGCTACACTCATAACTTTTCAGCTCCTAGGACACCTCAGCAGAATGGCGTAGTAGAAAGGAGAAACCGAACCCTTCAAAAAATAGCTAGAACCATGCTCAATGAATATGAACTGCCTATTTACTTTTGGGCTGAAGCTGTAAATACATCTTGTTATGTTATCAATAGAGTCTTGATCAGACCTTTTCTTAAGAAACCCCCATATGAGTTGTGGAAAAATAGGAATCCTAAGGTTAATTACTTCAGAGTTTTTGGTTGCAAAGTCTTTATTCTTAACACAAAGGATAATCTGGACAAGTTTGCTTCTAAAAGTGATGAAGGAATTTTTCTGGGTTACTCTACTTCATGTAAAGCTTATAGAGTGTTCAATAAGAAATCCAAATGTGTGGAAGAATCTGTTCACGTAAAATTCAATGAAACCGATCCACATGATCCTAAAACCTCTCTTGAGAATCTTGAAGAAGATTTGTCTATTCTGGACCTTAATGATAAATCCAAAGAACCTGTTATAAAATCTTCCAGTTCTGGACTTTTTCCATAATCTGTTTCGGTCAAACGCGAACCTACTAATGAACCTGAAGTATATAGTCCTACCTTTACTAGATCAACAAGAATTCTAAAGAATCATTCTTTGGATGTTGTTGTTGGTAATCTTCATAGAGGAACACAGACTAGAGATTATCTAAGAAATCAGGTTGAACACCAAGCTTTTCTCTCCCAGCTGGAACCCAAAAATATTAATGATGCTATCGTTGATGAATTATGGGTAATGGCTATGCACTAAGAGTTAAATCAATTTGAAAGAAACAAAGTCTGGGAATTATTTGACAGACCTAAGGACACACTAACAATAGGCACTAAATGGGTTTTTAGAAATAAAGTTGATGAATCAGGAAACATAGTTAGAAACAAAGCTAGTCTAGTTGCACAAGGATATAGTCAAGAAGAAGGCATAGACTATGAGGAGACCTTTGCACCTGTAGCTAGACTAGAATCCATTAGTATTTTACTTGCATATGCTGCACATCTAAATTTCAAGTTATATCAAATGGATGTCAAAAGTGCATTTCTAAATGGTTTTATAATTGAAGATGTTTTTGTAGAACAACCTCCAGGATTTACAAACCCCCATTTTCCAAATCAAGTTTTTAACCTTTGTAAAGCTTTATATGGCTTAAAACAAGCTCCAAGAGCTTGGTATGATAGACTCAGCAACTTTCTTATTTCAAAAAATTTTACTAAAGGGATTGCTGATCCAACTCTTTTTATTAAAAGAATTTTTAAAGATGTTTTAGTTGTACAAATCTATGTTGATGATATTATTTTTGGATCATCTAAACATTCTTTATGTACTGATTTTTTAAAAAGTATGCAAAATGAATTTGAAATGAGTTTAATGGGAGAACTTAAATAAATTCTTAGATTTCAAGTATTTCAAAATGAAAATGGTATTATTTTGAATCAAAGTAAATATACAAAGGATATTTTAAAACATTTTGGTTTGGATAGTATTAAGGAGAGTGAAACTCCTATGAGTACAATCTGTAAATTGGATACAGATGAAACTGGGAAACCAGGGGATCAAACCAATTATAGGGGTATGATTGGTAGTTTACTTTATCTTACTTCTAGTTGACCAGATATTATGTTCAGTGTATGTATGTGTGCAAGATTTCAAGTTAACCCGAAAGAATCTCATTTGCTTGTTGTTAAAAGAATTATCAAGTATCTCAAACATACTGTTAAGCTTGGTTTATTTTATCCAAAAGGACAATCCTTTGAGTTAATGAGTTATTTAGAAGCTGACTTTGTTGGTTTTAAATTAGACAGAAATTCACTTCAGGAACATGTCATTTATTAGGAAAATCCTTAGTATCTTGGTGTAGTAAAAAGTAGAATTCTCTAGCTCTATCCACTGCCGAATCAGAGTATATAGCTGCTGGTAGTTGCTGTGCACAAATTCTGTGGATGAAACACACTCTCTTGGACTATGGATATGATTTTAAGCATGTTTCGATTAATTGTGACAACACTAGTGCAATAAACATCTCGAAGAACCCTGTATCCCACTCAAGAACCAAACACATTGATGTAAGGCATCATTTTCTGAGAGATCATTATCAAAAGGGTGATATTTCTCTTGAATTTATCGGCACTGAACATCAATTGGCCGACATTTTTACAAATCCCTTAAGTGTGGATAGGTTATGTTACATTAGGCACGAGCTGGGGATTTTTAATCTTCACTGATAGAAATCCTCACCGATAAAGCGCTATTTTAAATCTCTTTGTCTGCCGCCAAAAATCTGAACCATTTTTTTTTATTCATTTAACTTATGATTCCTAAATGATAAAACTATGTCTAAGTTGCTTCTCACTCCACCGAACCCAAAACCTTTTACCTTCGAACCTTAGAACCTGAACCCTCTGCGAACCTGAGATCCCTCGAACCAGCGATGGAAAAACCCAAAACTCCTATCATCTGAGACGATTGTGTTGAGACTAAACCAAAAAGGCAGAAGTTCGAGCTAGAAGTGAGTAGTGCTGTTAGAACTAGGTCAGGAAGGAGACCAGTAAATCCTCATCTGCAAAATAGAGCTATTGTGATCGAAAAAGAGCTGTGTGTAGACTGGTTGATGCCCAGCAAGTCCTTGGTGCTCGAAGTTCTGGAAGCTCAGAGATGGGTAGACTGCTTTTCAAATAACAACAGTCCCTACTACCCAAAGTTGGTAAAATAGTTTTACGAGTTCGTAAGCTTCGAGAAGTTATAGAATGAGAACCGAGTATCTTCATTTGTAAATGGTAAGGTGATATCATTTTCATCAGTGGAATGGGCTGATTGCTTAAAATTTCCACATGAAGGTGTGTCTGGATATGTATCAAGAGCAATGCCACCTACCAGTGACATCTTTGATCATGAGACCGTGTTGAAAGAACTGACTGGTGATGGAACTCCAAGGCAAGTGGTTGCTGTAGAAGTAGATGGAGAGAACAGATTACTGTTCAAGATTGTTCAACATGTGTTGATACCAAGGAGAGGAGACTTTGCTAATTTGAGATATCAGGATATCTATCTCCTACATCTCTTGAGACATGATGTCAAAGTCAATTTGTGCAGATTGGTGATGAGTCAAATGGAAGATATGAGAAGGCCGAAATCAAAGACTAACGCCCTATTCTTTACTAAGCTGATTTCTGTAATGATCAAAGTGAAAGGGATAGTTGAGTCTCAAGATGAGACAGTTGTAGTGAAGAGCAAATTTTGTATCACTACTACAGTTTTCAAATATATGAATATTAATTGGAATCCGTGGAGAGGAGAATGGGTCAATGATGACCAAAAGGTATATCATAAATTTAATCATGTGGATTATCCTTCAATGCCAAAGGATAAAGGAGATCCAGGTCTAGGATCTGATGAAGAGGAACCTAAGACAGTGATGAGTCAGAAGAAGAAGTAGAAGAAGAAGAGGAAGAAACTCCTATGGATGATGGAGGAGATCCAGACTTGCCTCCAAGCCCTATTGCTGAAATTATGTCTTTAGAAAAGGAAGTACTAGCAGAAGTGGATACACCTGCTAATGAGGAAGACCAGTCGGTCTCTGAGCATGTAGAGGAAGAAGAGAATGTCTCTGAATCATCTGATTCTGCTGAATTGAGTCTGAGTCCAGTTATTGGAAGCTCAGTTGTACCTTCTATGGATGAAGAAAGAGAAAGAGGAGAAGCTGTACCTATTCCATAAAATCATCTTGCTGCTGCAGAGATGGAAGTTGTTGTGGAAGATTCTGATGAATAAAGACCAGAAGAGAATGTAGTTTCTATATATGAGAATGCACCCATTGAGGGGGAGCATCACACCAAGTTTGGAAATGTTACAGTGACTATCGAGTCTGAAGACTGGGTAGAAGACCCAGGTTTTATAGTCTTTGGTTTGGATTATCCTGATTCGGATAATGAAGTATCTTTGAATAGACCAAAGATCAAATATGACATCAATCCTGAGTTATTACCTGCTGATGTGGTCTGAGTACATGATTTAGATGTGCTGAAAGAAAATCTCAAAGTCAGTTTTGTAGAAGAAGTAAAGACAATGGAATATTTTTTAGTATCCTCGATTCAATCAGTCATGGCTGACTCTGTAGTCAGTTTAGCTTCTGAAAGAGTATCTACTACAGTTGCTCCTACTGATTTAGTTACAATGTATGACCTCAAATCCCTAAATCATGAGCTGAAGGAATCCTTCAGTGCCTCTATTGCTGAGGTGAAGCACTGTTTTGGTGAAGAAATGAAGATGTTAGAAAGGTATTTTGAGCTTTCTCTTGGTTGCAATCTGTCAACTTTGGTGGGTGAGCTAATGGAAGAATTCAAGGAGTGCCACACTCAAACTTCTAGGCTAGAAGCAGATATTGAAGCTCTACGGATATCTGTTGTTGCCTTAGACTCTTTCATGAGTTCAAAATCTCAAGCTGAAGAGGATTTTGCCTATGTGAAGAGTGTTGTAAGTCAGCTGGTCTCGGTGTTTGAAGCTTTCAAAACATCAATGAAGGATCATGTCAAAAATCAGGACTCTCAAATGCAAAATCTGATTGTGGGTTGACCAAAATCTTCAAAGAAATTGCATCCTTCTCTATTGGTCCTCTAGTTCCAAAACCTGCAATTGATCTGAATCAATTTTGTGCTCTGATGAAGGAGGAGCTTGGTTCTATTTCAACCAGTGGCTCTGTGGACTCATCATATTTAAGTCGAGTTGTGCTGGATTCAGCCAGAGAAATAATGAAAATCGTCCAGGACTACATGAGAGATGCCTCTGCTTCTCAAGAGGCAATTAAGAATAATGTGGATACTTATTTTGAAAAGGTTTATACCAAGCATCAACTGACCAACCATTTCAAACTTCTGCTTGAGAATCTAAAGTTTCCTCCAGTGTCTCAGGCCTTCAGAGAGCAGGTTAGTAAGCTCAGGGAGCTTACTCCTGCTTTGGATAAATTCATTGAAAATAGAGATGATTTTGTGTCTACAATGGAGAGAGGAGGAAGCATTATAATGGATTTCAGAAACCTGCTACTGCCTTTCCTGCATGTGGATGCCAGACCGGTCATTGTACCTCTTGCTTTGCCTGACTTTGCCTCTACTGCGTCTCCAGTTCAGATGACTCTTGCTCAAGCCGTAAGAAGTCTCACACATATGATCACTCAAAGGACTTCCCAATACAAGCCCAGCACTGTATCAGTTTCTCAGCCTCCTCTAATCATTTTTGGAATTCCAAAGTCCTCCCCAGTATCCTCCACACCTGAATTCTCTTCTGATCCCAAGGGAAAATCTCACATTGAAGATGTGGATTGATAAAGTTTCAAGGATGTTTGATAGGAATCATTTTTTTTCTATTCTATTTATGTAATTTTTGTCTGCTCTAATACAAATGCCTTTCTTTCCACTATCTCAGTTTATCAGTTTTCTATGTTTGGTTTCCCACTTTTTGATTATCACAAAGGGGGAGAACTATAAATAGGGGGAGAAAAAAAGGGGGGAAAATATAAAAGGGGAGAAATATGATCAAAGGAGGAGCCTTTGATACTATTTCTTACATTTCCTTCTTTAGTACCAATTCTTTCAAACCTTATCTCTGATACTATTGTATTTAATTATACCTATGATAATTTTTGGTCTATATCTTTCTATTATTATTTCCTCTTTCCTCTGATACTGTTTTCTTTGATAAATTTGAATATTAATGTTATACTACCTAATACTATATTCTCACTATTTTAAAATGGCCAAATCATAAGTTGTGATTATCAAAAAGGGGGATATTTTTTACCTCACCTGTTTTGATAATCCCAATCTTGTATTCATATGTTTTGACAATCCCAATTGTGTGTTCATATATTATGATATTCACAATTACTGTTGATCTACACTTTAATTCTTTCAAATCGATGATCAAGTTAATAATAATGTTAAAATAATTTTTGATTTATGTTAATCTTGATTATCCATGTTTATATAAGTTTTGAATTGATTCTAAGTGAATTAGATGTGTTTTGCATAAGACAGCCAGAGCTACCGATAGACGGATAGCTACCGACAGCCAGAGCTACCGATAGATGGATAGCTACCGACATCTAGAGCTATCGATAGACAGAGAGCTACTGATATGCATAATATCCAGAGCTACAGATGCATAGAGCTACCGACAGCCAAGAGAAACCGATGGAACTAAGTTCATCGAGCTACTAATAAGAGCTACCGATAAGAGCTACTGATAAGAGCTACCGATACGAGCTACCGATAAGAGCTACCGATGAGAGCTACTGATAAGATCTAGAGCAACCGATGGAACTAAGTTCATTGAGCTACCGATAAACCGATAAGAGTTTGAAGAGCTATCGATAGAAGATCCTACATAGAGTCAACCGTACACGTCGACAAACAAACGGCTACCTATAATTAACTGCGGAGTCAAATCCTATATCCTCGACACTATTTGTTTATCACACTAATGGCTACATTTGTTACTTTTGATGCATGTAATGTTATTAAATGATTTCTGTTTCCATTTCAGGAAACCGTACCAAGTACGATTGAAAAGGATAATCATTCCTTCTTCTCAGCAAAAAAAGGCATAAAGTCAATGTGTATGTATCAGTGAATAAATACAAGAGACTTGAAGAGATTGATCACACGGGAACACACTTGCGATCAAGCTCAAAACGTGCCAAGAACAACTGGAGAACTTGCACTCACAAGACTACTACTACCAGACTCCAGAAGACAGAGCATACATCGAGCAATCTATGCTAAAGAAGAACTACACAGAACACTTCATTTTCTGAGCCGATAACCAAGCTGAACCTGGAAGCACTGAAAGAAGAAACGATACTCTGTTTTTCAATCAAATACCAGAGAAGGACTCAGAACCATTTCTGATCAAATCCAATGGAGTCCAGAGCTGCACTGCAATCACTAGATCCATTCTAAATCTCTATATCTTGCTCTAAGTGATTCAGAATTTGCATTACGAGTAGTGTGTGTAGCCTGTTAATTATTACACACACGCTGTCTCCTGAACCTTAACTGGAGGATTTGTAAATCCTCACTCACAATCTTTACATCCTTTATTTCCCACTGTGGATAGTGGTAGAGGTCGAGTGTGACCTGGACAGCTTTGAGCTGTTTTTTTTTATCCCATGTATAACTGTGGTAGAGGTCTCTTGACCTGAACAATGTGGTCACTATTGTTAACCCAGATCCAGGGTTTGGATCACTTTATATAAATTTTGAGAGGACTAAGTCTCAGCTTGAGACTGAAACTCTTGGTTAACTCTAGTGTTTTTAGTTAAAACCTATATCCATACTATATATATTTATTTCATATTCCGTTGCTATTACATTGAAATATAATTTATTTTCAAAGCTACTTTGATAGTTAAACTCGCAAGTGTTTATATTTATTATAAACCAGTAAGGTAGTTTCAAAAGTTAATTTAATCATAAGATTAGGTTAAGTGAGAATTAATCAGTCTGTAAGAAACTAATTCAACCTTTATAATCTGTATAAATTCACTACAGTTTAATTTGTTTTTGAAATTGGGGGATTTTAATAGAAATTGTTTTTAGCAGAAATTTTAATTGGAACTCAATTCACCCCCCTCTTGAGTGTCCACTCCGACCAAAAATTTGTAATCATACATAAAAATGTCAGTGAAAACTTAGTGTATCGTTCCCAAATAAATTTTCTCTCATTCATTGTGTCTAGCACTCTACTATCTATTATTTCACCACTAAGCATGAATCATGTCATCTTAGATATTAGAAAAGATTATTTCAATAGAATAATGTGAATTATCCTAATATGGGCATCCATTACGATGTGTAAATATGATTACATTTTTTTCACTCAATGGGAAATATCCCCAATAAAGTATCTCAGAAAAACATTATATGATTAAGTCATACCCTCAACCTCTTCATTCATACTTTTCAGATCATAGAAACACAATTAAGCATGTGGGTTTGGATTCAAATTTGTGTCATTTGATACGTTAGATTCCTTTGAGAGATTCAGCCCCAATTCAAAGACATTTTCCACCTCCATGGACAATAGTAATCCTCAATATTCCCAATCATATGACTTTAAGGTATAAGTATTCCCCCATTGATAAGAAATTATCATAAAAGGGACAGATAAAATATGATACATATAAGTTTTTTAATTTGTAAAACACCCATCTACATGTATAGAGATTCAATACCTGATTCTTTGGTTAGGATAACTATTCATGTATCAAGACTGGGGAAGGATACATGAACATATCTTTAATATATAATAGTGTCTCATATTATACAATAATTCCACCGAAAAGAATGAAATGATCCTAAACTCTCATCCAATTGAACAATGTCAGTTCTTAAAAACTATTAGAATGAATCTACAATTTCTTTCTTCCATTATAATGTTGGAACATAGCTCGTTAATGATTTTGAAACCATTAATAGTTTCTATTAGAGAAAAACATTGTTAACCCAAGAAGAATATCATTAGAAAGTAAGTGAAGATAAAAAATTTTAGGAATTAAGTACCATCATAGTATATATTTTTATGATTAATTCTTGAAATTTATGTTATGTTATGAAAACTTTTAGCATGATTTTAGTTATATATTCTAAATATTTAATCTATTTCTATTCATGATTATTGGTATTTTTATTTTTTGTCTATGGTAATTTGATAATTTTTTTCATAAATTTTTCTTTTCATATGAAATATTAATTTTATTATATAAGAATATGAGACAATAAAAAACATAGTTTCATAATGTTTTAAGTAATTTATTATATAAAAAAGGGGTTTTAATATGTATATATGTAAAGTGTTTCTTCAATATATAATTGGGACTTTTTTTAAAATGCGATTCATTACCTTTATATTCAAGGTTATACATATAAGAATATAATATATCACATTCCCATTTTTTGAAACAACTTGGTCTTATAAAGTTAGGGTAACTAAGAACATTTTGTTTTTTGTTTTCTAAAACAAAAATGATTTACCTAGATAAATTTTATTTTAAACTAGTGTTCTAGGGGTTTTTTTAAATGAATGTTTAATGTGTAATTTGTGGGAGCCTAATAGGTCTATGTATCACACACCCTACATATATACTAAATTTTTTTATGTATTATTTATTTCATTTTTTATAGTTATCAAAATATACTTCGTGTTTCATGAGTGGTCAGTGCATTAGTTTGTGCATTGAGTTTTAGGTTAGAAATTTTTAATTTTCCCTCATTGGAAGAGATTAGTAGTTTTTTTCCTTTTTTTATAATTTTAACTTTAGTTTTTTTGGTTTTCATATGGAAGTACAACCATCTTAGCCTCTTTATATTTTATTTTTTTCTTTTTGTAATGTTTTTTTATTATATAAAGTTAGTAAGTTAGTTGTAATCATGAGTTAAGTTTATTATAGAAGTTTTGTTTCAATTTTTTATGTCTCATTTGGTATGTTTATTTTCCTCTAATGATATATTTATTATGCATGAATTTATAACATTTAGAATATCCATTATAAAAATTCAGGTGAATTTTTTATTTAGTTTATGATTAATCGTGTAAAATTATTCCATATTGAGTAAGGTTGATGACGAGAAACTAGTTTATAGCCCATGGTGATCATGAATGCACATTGACCCTTGTAGTGGATCGGTCTATATGAATATTAAGGTCACGAAATGTCATTTAATCATATAATTTTATTGAAACCCATTGGGTATTTGAGAGTTTGAGAAAGTTTTGGTTATTATTGATATCTTGATATACTTGGGTGAAAATATATATGAAATTTTACACTCTATATTTTATACCATTTGATTCATCATGAGGATTGTTGTAAAATTATAAATCAAATTCATTTTTAACATGATTCCATCTTGTTTTATCCATTGACTAAAAACTAAAAAGGTTGGTTTTATAATTTATAATCTATGTAAAAATATAAATATTGGGGAAAATAATTCATAATATATCTTAAATTTTGAAAACTATATTTCCACCTATCACATTTTAGGTTCTTCTTACATTACTAATGGTTCATAATAGGTTGGTTTTAGTTATATGCTCTTATTTTTCTTAATATAATCACAAAAATATCTAAACATCACTATAGTGCCAACTAAAGTGACCCAAGAATAAAAAACAAATATATTATATCATTATACATGAATATTTCTAATATATCACAATAAAACACTCCATTGAACCTATATGATTAGTTTACTTTGAGATTAGTTAAAAACAACTCATTTTAAAACATTTTAAATATCTTCCACAACAATTATTTTGACATTATAACCCTTTACACACATCATATATAATAATCTTCTCTATAAACTAAGTATATGCTCAGTACGGGTAAGCATAATATATGATAATAGAATTTCAAATATGAGCATAATATGAGAATTTGGGTATGAAATAAAAATCAAAATAAATATTAAAAACATAAGAGAATAATGCTACAAAAAACGTAGATCATATATCATGGGTTATTGAATAAGTATTTTAAAATACCTTTATAAATGAGGTATATAAAAGTGGAAACATGAGTCAATAATGGTAACCCAGGAAAACATAACATAGGAATAATAATTTTACATATATATAAGAATTTAAAACCATCATGCCTATTATGTATTTCTAGAAAGACCATTTTCACATAGTAGACTAGGTCCCTTAATGGATTATTTTAACCTCCCAATCACTAACATTTAGTCTCATTAGATACAATTATTTACCTAATGAATTGCAGGGAAATAAAAACTCACCCATCACTTAGTGGGAATAGTATCTTAGGGTTTGGGTTTTCCCCACATTACCGTCCTTCTCAAGAGATATTAAATTTCCTGAATTCATTGGAGTCATATGATGGACCTACCCATAACATATTTATATACCATACGTATGTGTGTTATAAAAAATTAATAAAATCGTAATTTTATAATTAATTAATATACATGTGAGAAAGAATTGTGTTCTCCAAAAAATTCCATAATACAATATGCCAATCCATGAAGAGGAAGTAGGTGGATAATATCATTAAATATTATCCCTATAGAAGCATTTGAAACCTCAAAGTATGTTTATATAGATGAAAAATAATTTTATAAGATCTTTATAAAATATCCCCAAAGAATAAGAAGAAAAATATTTTACTTTTCATAACATTTATTCTAAAATAAATTAATCATTAAAAATTATTAACATAATTCACTTTAGAAAATAAAGAAAACCTAGTTAAAATGTTTTATAAAGAATAAAGGTTATAAATCTTGAAAAAAATTCATGTGTAAAGTGTTAGATGGGATTATTTTTTCACACTTTGGTAAAATAAAGTCCAATAAATAGTAAATTTATTATATGGAAAATATTTAAAATTATTCCTTTGTAACCCTTGTAAATAATGTAAAAAATAATAGAAACCGGATCTTAACAAATCAAATAATGATAGATAAGGACATCTGTATTACAATATGATGATTATAGATATGGAAGAGAAAAAATATATATAGAAAAGAAGAGATATAGTCAATCACATTTCTTAAAATTATTTTTATTGAATTATGATCCAATGATAGATGAAATGGTAGGATAAATGAAAAAAAATGAAATAACTAGTAACGAGACAAAAAAATATAGGTTTTTAGAGAAAATTAATAATAACTTTCCCAAGATGGATATTGAGTCATAAACAAACTCTATTTCAAAGTGAGATTGGAAAAGAAAACCACATTTATTTGGTAGAATTTAATTCAACACCCATTGAAATAGAGAAAATCATATGGATTCGAAAATCCCAAGGATAACATGTAAAATATGATCAAATAAATACATAATATAGTATATAAACTACATAGTTAAAGAGGGTGTAAAATATAGAATATATCTCAATGAAAAATGACATGGTAAATAATTTCATTTTCATTAACTTTTTTAGAAGAAATAATATATAAAAAAAAGTATAAAATAATTTGAAATTCCTCAAAAACATTGATTGGGCAATAATTAGATAAAACTTATGAGGATTTTGGTAAATTTCCATCATGTAGAAAGCCTAAATAATTATCATATCTCAATGAAAATAAGTTTAGTTAACAAAAACACCTTTCATATTTGGTAAATAATTAGTCAAAAAAATTATTATGGTTCATGAAATTAGATTTTAAATCTTATAAAAGAAACTTTAATGATGATATAATATTTAAATAGGGAATTAATGACGCTCTTTAGATAAAAATTTTGTTCACAATAAGAAACATTTTCCAAATAAGAAAATTTTGAGATAAAAACTCTTCAATTTACTCCTTACATTCATGAAAATGTACTGGCCTCTTATATAATAAAAATATTTTAGACACCTTATCCCAATATATTACTTTTTATAATCTTATTTTATATTTATTCATCACATATATATTAGTTTTTTGTTTTTTATTTTCATCATCGGATGTTTGAAGTTCATAATGTTTCATATAAGTTTCACAATGGTGATGTGAGTCCACATTCTTTGATGCCAGTATCATCATTCAACAATTGTTCAAGGTTGTGTTTCAATGATTCATATAGTCCCATTTTCACATGGAAGGATGTATATATATTATACACAAGAATTTAATCCGTAACGATCAGTTTTCAAGTAATTTATTAATAACAACAAGTTATTATTTATTGGGAATTCATTTTTTTCACCCTTAAAAACCATATTAATAACAAGAATTATTATATAAAATAATATATTAATTTCATGATTCTCATTAATGTTTCAAATATTTAATATTATATAACATTTTTCAAGTATTTGGTTGAATCAACTCAAACAAGGACATGTTATACTAACGAATTAGTAATAGTAAATCGTCATGTAATTGAAATATAATTTACTATGAAGAAAAATTATTTTAATGTAATATAGTTGTAGTGGATAACAATATTTATTAATATTATATGATAATTATAAAATATGGTAAATAACAGGGTCCTTATATCAATGAATTCCCTCTTTCCAAATATGTGTCTCTTCAAAATGAAGGATTGGGGCTTCCTTATTAGAACTAGATTCAACCAAATGTCTAAGAAGGACATATTATACGAAAAATTTGAATTTAGTCAAGAAATATTTATTGTAAAAGAGTTATTTGTGTGGGGTATATCAGGGGACCTTTTATGGGTCAGTTCTGAGCTTCATTTTCTAAAGTACTCATTCATTAATGTGTAAGGTGTTCATTTTATCATGGAAAGTTAGAAAAATGAAAAATAATGGACATGAGTTCTAAATACCCTTATGTAAACAATTTAAAGATATTATTATATATAATTTAATTTTTTTAAAACTTAGTTAAACGGTTTACCTCTATTTACTTTTACCGCAAAAACTCAATTTTTTTCCCAATAACTTATTTCAATGAGCAAAAATGAAAATCACCTTTATACGAAATTTTTATGATCGAAAATAAATTTATTATTTTATTTAATACCATTAAATATATAAATAGGATAAATTTATCTTTTAAATGAAAATTTAAAATACACACACACAGAGAGGCAAATATATATATATATACCCTTTTTCAAAAAAATGAAATTTAAGCATAAAGTATTCTTAATCTTATTTCATATTAATTAATAATTAAATGATTAATAAAATATTTTAATACACATAGATATATTAAATTATGTTTCTCATTTTAAATTTATATGTTTAATTTATTATGATAAAAATACACAGCACTTACAAAATTACTATTTTTTAAAAAATATATTTTTTTTTAACATTAAATGGTTTTAATAATATACTACTAAAATTTTTAACTTATCTTATTATCATGTAATTTTATCAATAATGGGTATTGAAATATTTATTTGGAATTTATAATTGCATCAAATATTTATTTAATAATATTAATAATACTAATAATAGAAGACACATATAAATAAATAATATTATATTTAACTTAAATATTATATTTCAATTTCATTATTTATTAATTGTGAATTGTTTTTAATTTATTTTTATTTATTGTTACAGATAATTAATATTCATATTATATACATTCATACCAAATGACCATATATAAAATTTCCATATTTTTATGACCATATAAATAATAGTAATATTTCATTACTTTATATGGAATTACATACAATTATAGAATTATTCATCATATTCATTTACATATCTCTCAACTTGTTTACTATATTTCTAATGTTTTCCCTTATTTAGAGAGTTTTAATCCAGGTTAAAATATATATGTAAAACTATGAGGATAATAATTTTATGATCATGTTATTTTTATAAACTACAGTTTTATTCCATTTTTATTTTTCTTAATTATGAAGAACCAATATGAATACCCTCCCAAAATGGAACCCAAACCAATATATCACATAATTGAAGGGAATTCCTAATCCCTAAAGGATAGATACTAGTACCTAAGAATAAAACAAAAAATAAAACATGATGATTTCACGGAACCTGAAGCAACAACATGGCAAATATACATAATAGATACAATAGATAAAAAAAGATAAACATATTCTATAATTGAAAGAATAAAGAAAAAACTGAAAACCTTACAGTAGAAAGAACCTCCAAGTATAATTACAATAGAAAAGGAATACCAAAATAGGAAAAAAGACTACTCCATGTGATAGTGTGGGAAGAATCTCACCATCACACCACCAGCTACCCAACCCAGTTGACAAAAAACCTCACCACCTCACTGTATTTTCTTTCACATCCATGCATTGAAATACATAACTTAGTCTACGCACCACCAAATAAGTTTAAAGGGTGTGAACTGACATGATCAGTAAGATATCACCTAGGTGTTTTAATTAAGTCTCTCAACAAAAATTCATACATTCTCAACATTAAACAAAACATTGCCCAATAATAGTTTAACAGTTTATATTTCAAAATCATGGAAAACAGTTTAATTTATGTTTTTCCACCTTTACAAATAAATTTGTTAAATCAATTTAAAATCATGTAATATCAATATATCTTAGTATATATATCATGTCAATACAAAATAAATCATGCATAATTTTTCACATCAATTCTATGGCAGTAAAACAAAACAGTAAAAAACAAAAGAAAATGATCAGGTAACATCACACCAAGGATCACACTCTGTCATGATAACTAGCAAACTCATACCTAAAATATAATATCACGTATTCATATATCCATAAGACATATGCATTGATTATAGAGAGCATAAGAACCCCCTAGAAAGTAAACCTTCCAATAGTTATAACAAGTCTCTCAAACAACAGGCCTGGTGAGTAGAGGAAATCTCCATGAGAAAACCCCCCAACGGTGGATGAGATCTATTACTATAACTTACACCTAAGTACATGAGGATTTTTTGTGCTCTATTTCCCAAATAATTTCATAAAACCATTTCGTCATTTCATCCTTTGAAAATATTATCACTAATTATTTCACAATTCTTCTAAAACCCTTTTCAATTTTCCAAAACTAGGGTAAAACCACGTTTTATAAAAATAGGGTTCTACACACACAAATACAATAAATAAAATAATTCCATTTATTTTAATAAATATTTTATCAAAAATAGGAGAAATAAATTTCCCCAATAAATGATAGATATTGAACCACTTAACACAAAACTTGGGTTTAAACATGCCCGCAATAGAACCCACCATAAAATCATTCAAAAATGACAACAGAGGCCCTAGAACAAATAAAAACATATTAGAAATGATTCAAATGATGAATAAAATTAAAATCGAAGGGGAATCAACATATACCTCAAAAAGGAACACCCATCTCACTACAACCAATGAAATAATGGCCCTTATAACAATATCACAGAATAGATCTATAAGAAAACAAGAATAAACATCTCCACAGGTCAACGGATTGGTTAACACAAACAAAAGGTGATATCATTAACAAAGAAATGAATAAGAAGAAAGGATCACTCACTCTGTGAGATTCAATCCAAAAAAAATAGTGATCACTCAATGAAAAAATAAATCCATACCAAACAGAGACTCTCAAAATCTTCTGAGAATCCTCTTAGGTCAAGAGCCATAGGATCTATGGAGGAATGAAATAAAATTTCAGACAAGAAGTGCCCTAAAATACAAAACCATTACATTTAAACGGTTTTTAATACCTTTACGCATCATTTAATCCTTAGGAATCATATATTATGAAAAATATATCAACTTTTTATGAAAAATTGGTCCTTTAACATTATATGATATGAAATGAGTACACGATGTGTACTCACATAACACAGTGAACAGATTCACGATATCCACCCAACCAAGCATAAAAATTGTCTAATAAAATTACATAGAGTATACTTCTATTATAGACTTATAAATAAATAGATTCATACATGAAAAATAATTAAAGCACCATGGGTATCCTCCAAACTCGGGGAGAACTCTGAAAAATTATTAACACATTTAAATATAGATTGCCTTAATTCAAAGAAACCATCTTCCTCACATTTTATTTCATTTTCCCAAAAAATGATCTCAATCCTTGTGAGTCCAATGATCTACCCAATTAAAGAGGAAAACTATTAATGAGAAAGGAATTACCTAAAATTGGGTAATGGTATGTTACTAAATCCCTACCATAAGACTTTATATCCCCAGGAAGTCATGTGGATGAATGAAGTCTTGTAAAGTGCTGAGGCCACTACTCCGTCATCATTGAATCACACTCCCAAATCTATAGAGAATAAGATAAGGGAATCCATAGTACTCTAACAAAGGAAATAAAAATCCTAAGAAAGAAATTAAATTTAGATTCAATGATATCCACTAGATTCTCAATAACATGATCTTATTACTCTAACTAAATCTCTTTCCAATTTAGAACGTGAGAGGGGTCATAATGATACTTTTAGAGATATGATACTTTGAAAACATCATGAATTCCTATCAACTAACTAAAAATGCCTACTGAAAAGAATAATTCCCACTCCTCTGGATGTTCTCAAACAAAACCATATATATTAGAGATAACTTTTCCTATTTCTAAGTTGATGGTGACCCAACCAAGGAGACTCTTTCAAGAAAACATAGTTGCCTATGTAAAAATCTAAAGGATTATGTTGTTGATCAACCTAATATTTTCTCCAATATTACATTTTAACCAAATGTTGATGTATATCTTCAAGCCTCATAAACATCCCCAGAACCAAACTCAGTACCACCAAAGATATTTTTCCAACCTCTTCCCAATAAAGAGGTGATCTGCATGAGTGATCATACAAAGCTTAAAAAGGATCCATTATGATTGAAGACTAATAACTATTGTTATAATAAAACTCATTCAGTACGTGAAGTGTATCCCAATATCAAAAAAATATAGAATACCATATGAAGATAGAGACTAACTCAAAATAGTCTCACCACAATATAGGTTTTCACTAATACCTCAGAACTCATCATCCTGCTTATGAATTCTTAAAATTGTCTCAAGGAGAGATTATGATAACTGAACACTAACCAAAACCATACCTAAAACATCTTATGGATAATATAGATGAAATTGAAAAATATTCCCCATAATTTTCCACTCTTACTTTGATTCTTTAATAGCATGAGATGGAATTTTCCTTCTAAGAGCATATGCAACAACATTATCCTTGCGAGAGGTTTAGGTGATATGGAATTTATATGTCTGAATTTATTCCACTAACCACCTCTATCTAAGAATCAATTTTTTCGGAAATGATATATCACAAACTCTTATAGTCAGAAAAGACTATGTACCTTTCCACAAAAAGATATTTCCACCAACACGTAAGTGCATGGATAACTACAACAAGCTCTAAATCATCAGTGGGGTAATTCTTCTCATATGGTCTCAGCTAACACTAACTTCAATCTTCCACATGATAATCCTACATTATCATAAAAACCAAAACAACTCCAGAAGAATCACATAAAACCATATACCACTTACCGAGCTCCGGTAAGATAAAAATTGGAGCTAAGGATAGAATTATTTTCAACATGTTGAAAGAATACTACAACTTTTAATCCCATTTGAATTTAACCTTTCTCCAAGTAAGAGAATTCAATGGGGATTCCAACATGGATAAATCCCTAATGAACTGTTGATAGTGTCCAAAAAGGCCAAGGAATATAATAATCTCAAAGAAATTTTGTGGCTCCAACCACAACAAGACACCCATTAACTTATCAATATCAATTGATAAGCAATACTCAAAAATCACATCCCCCAAGAATTTTACTTCTTGAATATACAAGATTAATTTCAGAATAATTCTATCAAAATAGTAACTCCAAAAGAATTCTCAAACCAAACTCAAATGGTTCTCATGCTTGTGCTCTAACAATGAGTAAACCAAAATGTCATCTACAAACACTACAACAAAACTGTCGAGATACTGATGAATATATGTTTCATCAAATCCATAAACAATATAGTAGACTTAGTCATACCATGCATCAACACAAGATATTTATATGTTCTATACCTACTTATGAAATCTATATTCATTATATCACACTCTCTATCTTTGAGAGGATGATAACTCAATTAAAGATCAATCTTTTAAAAATACTTCCCCTCTTTAACTGATCAATCAAATAATCCACATAAGGCAAAGGATAATTTTTTTACACTGTAACTTGGTTCAATAACAGATAGTCTACACATAATCAGAGTGAACCATCTGCCTTCTTGGTATAGAGCACTAGTGTTTCCCAAGGTGGAACACTAGGGTGAACAAAACAATTTTTCATCAATTAATTCAACTGAATCATGATCTCTTTCACATATACTTGTTCCATGCGACATGAAGGTATCTATATCATTTTTTTCACCTAGTCAAATGTAAACTCTACCAACTTCTCTAGAGAAATTTTAGATAAATAATTTCATAAAACATCCAAAAAACTGAACAATAATGGTAATATCCTAAATATAATAATCCTCATTAAAATCAACAACAATAGTAGATAATAAACTCCAAATATCAAGGAGGGAAGGTCCTATATAGCCCAAATATGGATCTCACTCTCCCTGAAACACCCATAAGCTCCCATAGACTGCATGAAACAACACACACTGATGATAACAATCAACATTGGTATGATGAGAAACAAGTAAAACCATCTCAATGATGATTTTAAACAAATACATATCATGAAAAAGAAAATCCAAGATTATATTTGCATCATCTATCAATATCACATAAGAAATACACCCAAAACTTTTATTTTTCCTCTTTCCAAAATGTGTTTCTTACTATTTAACAAATGACATGAGCTTTGTTAGAAAGTTAAGCATGTCAAAAAAAATGGAAATATATAAATGAGTGGGAATCACCAGTATCAAATAAAAAAATTTCAAAAAAGGATGAAATAAATATGGTACATATCACTATAACTAGACCTTCATAAACATCAATTGGAAACACATCTACTACATGATGGTTCTTCACTCTATGGCCTATGACTAGATCCCTATAGTATTTTAATCATCTGACTACAACACAGTATCTGTTGGAGTGGCGATCCCTTTCCATATCTAGGAGTAGAGATAGCCTAACTGAAATGATGCAGATGACCATAAAATCCACAAAAGTTATGTATATTTGTAGGTGAACATAAGAACACCATGTGTGACTGACCTTTCCACACAGATATTAAGACACAGAAACAACACTATCTACAACTGGAGGTGTTGAAGATAGCTTACTATCGAGAAACACTTCCACCACTCCTGTGAAGATCCTTTGAGTTTCCCTTTTTTGATGTAATTATACTGAAGCTTCCACTAGGTGGAGAAGGGAAGGAATATCCATCCTTGCATACTATATTCATCTCTTCCATCATATACTAGTCCAATTTAATTGAATAGGTCTAAAAAGGTTTGCATAAATACATGCAATATGATGTCCAGTCACAAAAACTACAAGTAATTCTGAGCTTTCAGCTGGACATTCTTCACAACCGTAAGTGAAAAATTAACCATTTCAGAAAACTAATTAGTCTACACCAACACTGATCACACTCCCTACTACCAAGAGAGTAAATTAAGATACTTTTGTATCATCAGACACTATATAAAAAACTATTTAAGAAGTGGGTCTTGAAATACTTTCCTTCCAAAATCACATGACTATCTTCTTGTACCATAGAATTACATTAATGCTTTCTAGGACCATAAATTCTAAATATTGTGTGATTCAAATTGATTCTCTAAAGTGTATCTAGGAAGTAAAAGATTTGATCCATCTTGTAAATTCATTCCTCTACCTATTTAGGTTCATTTTTACCTTTAATAAAATTTGGTTTCTTATGAAATAACTCTCATGATCAATCTCTTTCTCCTATATCTATTATATGTACAACAAAAACTATGTTTTGAACTTTTTCCCCATTATGGTCAATAGAATAGAATGGTTACACAATAACCTAGAAAAATATTGGATCCATCAATGGTTTCTCATGAATATCATTAGTTTCACACTCCGGAGAAAATATGAGAAAACATCACAGAGGCATAGTATTATACACTGAATCAAAAGAAACATTCAGAAAAAAAATCTCATTTTGAATAAAAAATCAATAATAAAAAACTAATATTTTCATCAATAACTATTTACTAGATACAAACATCCAAAATACCCTAGGTAACCTAAGTCTCATCACGGAAAGAGAAGGACAGGTACTCACTGTAATATATCTCTCAAATCCTAAAAATCCAATATTCGGTCTACCAATCATCCCAATATAAGGACTCTTGAGGAAATACCACCTTTGATACCAAATTTTCATAAAAAAATATGAATATCCTCCCAAAAAGGTACCCGACCTGATATGTAACATACTCGAAAGGAATTATCATTCTCCATTGGCTGGAAACTAACATCCAGGTATAAAAGAACTGCTAGATGAAATGATTTCTCCGAACCTAAAGCAACAACATGGAACAGATACATAATAGAGAAAACATCAGAAAATATTAATATATTCCATAACTGAATGAAAAAAGTTGAAATGAAAAAATCGAGGGTATAAAAAATTTCTAAGTACAAGTACAACCACAAAGGATTACAAAAATAGGAAAAAACAACTAATCCATGTGATAGTGTGGGTAAACTCCCACCATCTCACCACCAGCTACCCAACTTAGATAATAGAAAACCATAACACCTCAATGTGGAACCTTTCCTCTCCCTACATCGAAATACATAACTAGGTTTATGAACCACCATAGAGGAATGTAGGGTGAGAGATAAAAGGCTCAGTAGGGGCTCAACTAGGTGTTCTGTATCAGGTCTCTGAACAATAATCCAAGAATCCTCAACATTAAATAAAACAAGTCATTCTAAGAGTTTAACAGTTTTTATATCCAAAGTGAGGAAAGAAAACATAATTTCCCTTTTTCCAGATTTCTAAATAAAGAAGGAAAATCAATTAAAAAATAATTTAATATCAATATATATTATTAGATATATCAAGTAAAAAAACAATGAGTTTATGATTTCTAATATCATGTTTGTGTCAGTACAACAAAATAATAAAAACCAAAAGTAGCAGCATGGGTAACATCATGTTAGGGATCACAAAAGGTCACGATAGCTAGGAAAATCATACCTAACATTGAAAATTTTGTACTCATAAATCCACAAACCGAATGCATCGAGTATAGAGATCAAAGGAACACCCCATAAAGTGAACCTCCCAATAGGTATAATAATTTCCTAAAACAACAGTCCTAGAGAGTATAGGAATGCCCTATGAGAAAATCACATGTCAGTTGATGAGACCTATTAGTAGACCTTCCACATCAGTACCCAAGGATTCCCATGTGCTCTATTTTCCAAAAAAATTTATAAATCCAATTCATTCTTTGAAAATGATTTCAAAAATCATTTCACTCTACTTTGAAAACCATTTTCCATTTACCAAAAGTAGGGGAAACCATATTTTATAAAAAAACATATTCCACAAACACAAGTAAATAAATCATATCATCGCATTTAATATAATAAAACATTTTTCCAAAAATATGAGAAATGTAGTTCACCAACACATGCTAGCAATGGAACAACCAACCACAAAACATGGGGTTGCACAAGCCAGAAATATAACCCACCACAAAAGGATTCAAAAATGATAATAGAGGGCTAGGAACAAATATACACATATTAGAATTCATCAAATTGATGAAAATGATCAATAGAGTAGAGGAATCAATACATACATCAAGAATAAGCAACCAATTCCCTGCAATAAATGAAAGAACAGACCCTAGAACAAGATCACACAATGGATCATTAATAAAACATGTAGAAACATCAACATAGGTCAATAGATCTGATAATACAACATGACAGATCTATTGTGACCAAAGTAATGAAGAAGCATAAAGTCTCACTCACCCAGATATACGCAAACCAAATGAAACAATGATCAATCACCAAATGAATCAATTTGTACTAAATGGGGACTCCCAAAATTTTCATAGAATCTTTCAAGAAAAGGATCCAATGAAACTAAGGATGAAGTAAATTAAATTTTATCTGAATAATCCCCTAAAATACAACCCTATAGAATTTTCACGGTGTAAAATCCCTTTAAATTTAATGTAATCATTAGGGATCAGATACTCATAAAAACCCATATAGTATTCATTAAAACCCAATATTTTAATATTTTATGACATGAAATTAGTACATGGTGTGTACACAGCTCACATTGTGCACAATATTCATGGAATCCACCCTGCAAAACATACACGTTGTTTACTCCCATTAAACGACATAGAATTCTCCTAGAGACTTCTAAAACTATAGATTCTTACATGATAGATCCAAAAAACCTCATCCATCCTCCTTACTTTGGTATGACCCCACAAAACTATTAACATATTTACACTCATACCACTTTAATTCAAACATACATACATAATGTAAGATCCTAGCCTATTTTAGAGATGTCTTAGGCACATTTATAATTAAACTTTTTCTTTGTTTTGAGATTTTTTCGTAAATTCAATAAGTTTTGGTGGAAATTTGAGACTTTTTTATGAAGGATGGGTAGTGCACGGTTGGCACATGGTTTTCCCAAACTGTGCTCCTTAGACATACAAACCGTGATAAGCCAAATAGAGAGGATTTTTATGTCTAGAACAAGGTTTTTCAAACCATACTCTCTCTTAAGAAAAACCATTCACCCCCCCCCCCCCAAAAAGGTACATGATGGGGGAAACTGTGATGCATGAGTATCAAATCAAGTGTATGAGATTTTAATCCCCCATAAAATAAGATTTAAAATTTATCGAGCCTCTATTTTATCACCTATTCTGCCCTAACTAGACCTCTAATGTCATTTCATTATTTAGGTGCCTCCCAGATAGATTCCAAAACAATATTGTCTCTATTACTTGAAATCTAATCATTGATTAATGATTTGTACTCCTCCCGATAAGAGGATTTAATTCGATGTGGTATCCATTCTCCTCTCATTCTTCTTCCATCGGTTGATGGATTTTTCTTCTCTATTTTTAGTTAGATATAGATCTTAGATTGTGGATCTAGATATTGAATTGTGGATTATTAATTGTTTGATCTTGATTTATGTTTTAAGATAATGATCTCATACTATATCATTATTCTATTAAAATTGGCGATTTCCATTGGTGAGTTGTATTCATCAATTTTGAGGTAGTTGGTCTATAATTAAAATCCAAAAGTCTTGATTTTAATTCAGTGAATGTAATTATAGAATAAATATTAGATTTTTAGAAATTCAGTTGTTGACTGAGTTGTTTAATTTCATGAATTAATTAATTCAATGAATTGTGAAATCAATAATGTTAGGACTGTGATATTAGGTTAATTAATTGTTGAATTAATTATGGAGTAATAGATATTGTGAATATGAATAAATATTTTTTGAATTAATTATGGGTTTTTCGATATTGTGAATATGAATAATTAATTTTTCAATTGATTATGAGATATTAATATTGTTAATATGATGGATTAATAGCTGAATTAATTATGAGATATTGATATTGTGAATATGAATGACTAATTTTTGAATTAATTATGAGATATTGAGATTTTTAATATGAATGATTAATTATTTAATTAATTATGATATTTTGATATTGTGAATATTAATAATTAAGTGATGAATTAATTATCTGATATTGAGATAGTGAATATGAATTATTAATTATTGACTTAATTAGGAGATACTGAGATAATGAATATGATTAATTAACAGTTGAATTAATTATGAGATATTATGATTGAGAATTAGAATAATTAATCATTGAATTAATTATTGTAGTTTAATATTCTGAATTGAATAATTAATTTTGGAAATAATTAATGGCTTATTCTGATACATGTGATATATATACCATAAATGTGAGTGGAATAGGTATTGGGGCTCTAAATACCTGTATATGATAAAAGTGTGTGGGATAGGGATTGTGGCTCCAAATACACATATATAGTAAATGTGTGTGGGAAAGGGACTGAGGCTCCAAATAACCATAAGAGAGAACAATTATGAGACATGATTGAGGATACAAATACACCTCCAACAATGAGGTGTGGGATTGGTATTGGGGATCTAAATAGCAATGTGGTGTTAGACATGATGTTCTACTCCCTTGAGTTTTCATTGGACTATGGTTCCAATTAGATTTGGTAATGAATAGAGATAAAATGGATAGTGAAATTTCATGTGTTATGATGAATTTTAATAAGATATGTGATATAGTTCATACTCTAGAATAGGCCGAATCAGGTATTGTGTTTCAGGAGTCCTCTGGAGCTTGATGGTTTATGCAGTTAATTAAAGGATAAAGAATAAATATAAATTTCTTACCTTATTGATTTTATTTTATTATTTATAAAAATTAACAAATTATTATTCAATAGATTTTATTAGTCATTTTTGGTGGTTTCCTACTGATTTATACCCACACCCTACTAAGGATGCCTAATCGATACCCGAATAGATTTCATGGTTGCATGACAAGATAAGGGAAAACGCTTTAGGTTAGATGGATGATTTGGGATGGAGCATGAATGAGGGAACCATAAATGGTTTGGCCCCCAATTGGTAGTTTTCCGTGACCAATTTATTTTGGGGTTTTCATATTTTCACTGGGAACATTCTCTGGAATGAAATATCTACTATTTATTTTTGGATATTGTATTTCTCATTTAGGTCATCTTGTGTTAATGGTTTATTCTAGTTATTGTTATATCATTGGGTTATTGTATATTTATTTTTATTTGTGTATTACTATTATAAATATGGTATTTCCCACCTATGATTGATATTATACCATCACTACTACTCAACAGCCTCTATCGTCTTGGGAGGAGCACCTAAGGTCATATAGTGAACCATCTTAGGGAATTGGTGTGTACAACTCATGTCGAGATGTCAAAAAGTGGTATTAAAGGAGGTTTAATTTTCTTTTCTTTTGTATTAATATTTGGGAAAATGTATACATAAGAATTGGAAGAGTTAGGACATGGCTATGTGCTCGCACATGAGAGCAGTTAACCCATGTATGGGAGAAACCCCAAGTATCAAGCATGGGATTGATGTTAATTGTCTTATTTATTACAATTGATGTTATTTTACCTTGGTTAATGCACTTTCAGTGTGATTTGATAATTGTTTTTTGGTTTACTAAGATTCAACTCATGCCCCAGTATGGCATGAGAGTTGCGTTTTTAGGCATTGTTTTAGGCACTAAAGATTATTTCATGACTTGCATCATCTTTGGAAAGCATGGGAGAAAAATTGGAAGGTTGTAAAACATGACCTATTTATTTTCCCGTTCTTGTGAAATTATAATGAAAAGGTTCCTAATATAAAATAAAAAAAAATTAAAATGATGAAAATAGGAAAATAAATGGGTGTTTAATGTTGAAATTTAATAATGAGAATGATTTTACCCCTTGTTAGTCATGACCTATATGTAGGATGGGTAGGGGTAGTGATAGTTCCTTGGTTCTAACCATGTGGAGGGGAAAGGGGGAATGAATTGTTATGGATTATTGTGATTTTCAATAAATGTGTTATTATTTTGTTATTTTTCCTAAGGTGTGTGTTTGGAATTTTATAGATATTCTTACATGACGACACCCATAGAGATAATGATAAGGGGATAAGGGTGGAGATGAACAACCAGTAGTGGAACCTAAGCCACCACTAGTGCTAGGTGAGGAAGTAAGAGATTATTTTCAGGAGAACATTACTTGCTTCATGTAATTATTAGAAAGAGACCCAAAGAGGGTTTGGAATATCATTTCTTAACTAATAATGGTGTTTTAGTTACAACACCCTCCCACATTTATCAGAGTGGGTGGACCTAAGGCAAAAGAGTTTTTGATTGAATATCCCAAGACAATACATGAGCTTTTTCAGAATCCTAATAAGAATTTGGTCGAGGGGGGATGGTTATATGCTACGAGGATTAGAGAAAGGCTGGTGGGACATTCAGACTCAGACTAAAAAATTAAATGGTATGTTATGGAACGACTTATTGGAGAAGTTTTTGGAGCACTACTTTCTGGAGATGCTGACGCAGGAGAGAGATACTAAGTTCATCTGTTTGACTTAGGGATGCATGTTTTTGTTCGACTGTTCTAGAAGTTTTATATATTTGACACACTTTTCTACAAAACTAGAAGGGTATGGGATAGTTACGGGGATACATTTCTAAGACACACATAAATGTAAGATTTAGTCCCAGTTTAACCTATTTTGTTAAAGTATTTTTTTTGATACGGTGGATTCTTCTTTCATCAGTAAGGGCAACCTGAGTGGGGCTTCTAGTGCAGGGCAGATGGTTTTTGTTGGATGATAGAGAAGTACAACATCTGAAGATAGGAATTATTGTTAAAATAATTCCAACCATGGAAATAGAAAGTAGAGAAGCGATATAGAATGATAAGTTATTCAGGATCTTACCCAAGTGCTTTTCAACTGGTGAAGTAGGCTGGGAAACATTATTAAACATTATACCTAACCAAAATTAGAGTTCCAAGACTTCCACAGGGTGGGGAGTCTATAGATGTTATGTAGGATCCCATGATAGAAGGGTAGTGAAGGTGTTTCTAGATAGAACCAGGGTACAAAATGGGGATTTTCTACACCATATAAATCTGGAAGATGGATTTCTACTTGGCTAGTCGATAGGGGCAGTGGTTGAGGTGATTATAGGAAATATTTCTCATATCATCATTGTGTTGTATCTAAGTAAGTTCAAACTACATATTATGGAATAGGGATATGAAAATTTCATGAAATTTAGCCTACTCTTGTAGATACTGAGGCAGGACTATAAATAATGAGAGGTACTATTCTTATACCTTATATTCTAGTTGGTTCCTTATTTGATACCAGTGCCTCTCATTCCATTATTTCTACACAACTTGTGAATGGGGTATGGATGATAGATACTCCATTGGGAGTACGGTCTACAGAAATATTCATGGGTAAGGGATGTTCTCTCGAGGTTGGGGAGTATCTCTTGCTATGGGATATTTTCATCCTAGGATTTTCAGGCTTGGTCTTGATTATGGGTATGGACTACTTAGTAGAATATCAAGAACACATTGATTTTTTCTGTAGGAGAGTTAATATTACATATCCTAATGGTGAAAATTATATTCACCATGTAGAGTGGGATATCTAGGAAGCCAAGAAGGGCCAATTACTTAGAAACTAGAAGAGCTCACATCCCAAGCTTTTATTCTATGTCTAGATGATAAAGTGGTAAAGTGATATGTCTTTCCACTCATAGTGGATAGTTTTTAGGATGGGTTTCCAAAAAAAATCTTAGGTTTTCCACATGATAGATACAAAGAGTTTACAATTGAGCTCATGTCGATGGTAGATCCAGTATCAGTTCTACCATAAAAAAATGAAACAGATAGATTTTAAAGATCTCATGACTAAACTGCATGAGTTAAAATATAAGGGGTTTATCTGTCCATGTATGTCACCTTCGAGTTATCTAGTCCTGTTATATAAGAATTATGATGGATTTTTGAGATAATGTGTCAATTACTGGATGTTTTACAACATGAAAATGAAGAACCAATATCATCATCCACGTACCGATGATATTTTTCATCAGTTATGAGGAGACTGTAATTTCTCCCAAATCAACTTGAGATTAGGGTATCATTAATATAGATTTAATACTTCTAACATATTGAAGACTACATTCAATAGCATGTATGTCCTATATGTGTTTTTCATAATATCATTTGTGTGAACGAATGAACCAGCTATGTTTATGGCCCCAATGAATAGAGTGTACCATATGTACCTATATATGTTTTTTGTGGTGTTTGTGGATAAAATATTTGGGTACTCCAAGACTCATGAAGATCATTCCCAACATCTTGACATTGTTTGAGTACACTGAGAGAGAATCGGCTATACACCAATCAATCTAAGGGTCATTTTTTTATTTATCATGTACACTTTTTGGGTCACATCATCTTAGAGGAAGGCGTGTCATTAGACCTAGAGAAGGTATAGGCAATTATATCTTGGGAGCATAACAGGAATGTATTCTATGTCCATATATTTCTATGGTTAGATGGATATTATCCAAGATACATCTATAACTTTTCTGAATTTCCAGAAACCATTTCTCCCTTTATCGAAAAGGGGGTAAAGTCTAAATGGTCAGAATCGTGTGATAATTCCTTCCAGGAATCGATGAAGTGGCTGACATCAGCACCATTATTGATCA
This sequence comes from Viscum album, assembly GCA_963277665.1. Classification (NCBI taxonomy): domain Eukaryota; kingdom Viridiplantae; phylum Streptophyta; class Magnoliopsida; order Santalales; family Viscaceae; genus Viscum; species Viscum album. The sequence goes on along the minus strand of OY728127.1, from coordinate 376,363,080 downwards.
TACCTAATCCATGTGAGGAGTATATAGTGTTTTGTGATACATTTTGGATCATACATAGAGATTTTTTTATGTTGGTAGATCGAGTTGTGTCATATTGATATCAGTAGTTGAGGTGACATGAATGGAACTACCCAATGAATAACCTTGACTTAGAATCATTGGTTTATTATATAAATTTTTTGTGGCATTATATGTTTGGTTATAAGTTTATTTTGTATACTGATCAAAAAAGTTGTAAGTATATCATCTCCCTGTGATATTTTTATCTCTAGAAATGCGTATGGGTTGAGAAAACGCATTTGCTTCATTTTGAGTTATAATATATGTATGGGAAGGGAAACAGTTTGGATAACACTTTGAGTAGGAAAAATATGAATCAGGATTCTCAGGAGTCTAGGGACGGGAGAAAGATGATGACTGTACTAGCTGAGATGCATGTTGTGGTTTAGGAGAGTCAAGAGAAGATGAATCTCATAATAGTTTCAGTATATTTTACTCTTTTGATATAGATCAGAGTCATGTACTATGAGGATAATGAATATCTGAACATATGGTAAATCCTTGAAGGTGGGGAGACACCTTCCAATTGGAGCATAGATGATGGTGAAATAATCTATTTCAGTAATCATATAGTTGTTCCTACGAGCATGTGGGAGGATTTGAGGCCTGAATTTCATTCCTCAAAGTGGAAAGTACATCCAAAAGTTTCCAAAATGTAATGTGAGCTATAATGATAGCTTTTTATCCAGTAATAAATAAGGAGATAGTTGGTTTCATGACATGATTCTACCCCTATCAGCAGGTGAAGACTGAGCATTAATGATCTGGTGGTTTACTATAGTCATTTCCAATTTTAGAAGGTTAGTGTAGTGATGTAACTTTGGATTTTGAGGTGGGTCTTCAGATGATTACTTGGAAGAATAATTTTATTCAGGTTATTATGGACTGATTGACAAAGGTAGCACATTTCTTTCTACTACAGGAGACATTCTCAGTTGATTGATGTGGAGAGTTATATGTTTGAGAGGTAGTATATCTACACCAATTTCCACGGTCTATAGTTTTAGACCATTAATCATATTTAACTTTCTAATTATAGCAAGGCTTAAAGAAGGAACTCAGTACATTAGTTATTTTTTGAGTACAACTCTCCACCCACCGAGATACTAGAATTCAAAGTGTACTATACAGGTGCTTGAGGATATTCTATGAGGGTGTGTACTAGACATAAGTGGGTCATGGGATAAGCACCTGGTTTTAGTGTATTTCTCCATTAATGATAGTTAACAGGAAACTATTCATATTGAACCATATAAGGCTCTTTATGTTAGTCCATACAGATCATGTTTATGTTGGATGGTTTTACATGAGTTAGATTTTTTGGGACAACGTCTCATGCAGGAGATGTTAGAGCAGGTATAGTTGATTTGGAAGTGTATTGATATGGCTAAGAGTAGACATAATTTTTATGTTGACTGATGTCAAAGACCAATAGATACAGTACTATGAATAATATTTTCCACATATCATGACTTTAGTTGTATTATCCCAACCCTTCTCATCTCATCATGTTTGATGATGTTGAGATTTAGATAGATGTGTGATTAGAGAAGAAAATGATGTGTGTGTTGGATCATAGTGAGAAAGTGTTGTGGGAAAATACTCTGTTGATAGTTCATGTATTGTGGCAACATGGGAATGTGTACGAATAAACAATAGAGAGACCAGTGAATATGGGGGAGCAATGTATTGATCTTTTTAACTCTGAATCGTACATATTCATGGGTGTATAGCTCAAGGATAAGCTATTATATGGTTGGGAGATTGTAAGATCCTAACCTTTTATGAAGATGTCTTGGGATCATTTAAAAATACTCTCTTTCCTTTTTTGAGTACTTTTTTGGGTTATAAATGGGGTGGAATTGGGTGTAAATTTGTGAATCTGTTAGGAATGATAGGCAATACCCATTTGGTGCATGGTTTTCCCCAACCATGTGACTATCCCAACAAACTAGGTGAACCCAAATAGAGGGTATTCACATGGTCAGGCCACTATTTTGCAAACAACACACCCTATTAAGAGAAATCGTGCACCCCCCCCCCCCCAAGAGGAGGAACATGGTTATGGTTCATGGTTAGGAAGAAATCTTGTTCCCTGAGTAGTAAACCCTGTATATGTTATTTTAATCCCCCAAAAATTAGATTTAAATTTTTTCAAGCCCCCATTTTAACCCATATTCTGCCCTAACAAAGACCCTAAAATCATTTCATAATTTTAGAGCCTCCCATACAGATTCCATGCCATTATGACCTCTGTTCATCATAATCGAAATCCCAGATTAATGATTTCCACCCCTTTTGATAAGAGGATCTAACTCATGTGGTTTAATTTCTATTATTATTACTCTTACATATGTTAAATAATTTTTCTTCCCTATTTTTAGTTAGATATAAATCAAGTATTGTGGATCTTGAACTATAATTTAGGATTCTTGATTGTTTGATCTTGATTTAGGTTTTAAGATCTAGATCTCCTTATATGTCATTATTCAATTACAATTGGGTATTTCCATTATTGGGTGTTCTTCATCAATTTAAAGGAAGGTGGACTACAATTTAAATCCTAAAGTCCTGATTTTAATTGAGTGTATGTAATTTTATAAATTCAATTAGATGTTTAGAAATTGAGTTCTTTTTTAAATTAATTAACTGATGGAATTGTGAAATCATGAATACTAGGATTGTGATTTGGGGAAAATTAATTGTTTATTTCAATATGTATATATTGATATTATCTATACGAATAATTAATTTTTGAATTAATTATAGATTTATTGAGATTTTAAAAATGAATAATTAATTGTGGAATTAATTATAATATATTGATACTTTGAAAAATAATGATTAATTTTTCAATTAATTTTGATATATTTAGATTATGAATATGAATAATTAGTTGTTGAATTAATTATGAGATATTGGTATTATAAATATGAATGATTAATTGTTGAATTAATTATTATATATTGATATTGTGAATATGAATAATTAATTATTGAATTAATTATGATATATTGAGATTGTGAAAATGAATTATTTATAGTTGAATAAATTATGATATATTGAGAATGTGAATATGAATTATTAATTCATTAATAAATTATGGGATATTACGATTAAGAATTAGAATAATTAATCATTTAATAAACTATTGGATGGTGAGATTGTGAATTTATTAATTATTTTAAGAATTAATTAATGGATTGTTGTTATACATGTTTTATTGTGATAAATGTGATATATATATGGTAAATGTGTGTGTGACAGTGAGTGAGGCTCTAAATACCCATTTAAGATAAATGTGTGCGGGATAGGGATTGAGGCTGCAAATAACCATATATAATAAATGTGTGTGGGATATAGACAAAGGCTCCAAATACCCATATGAGAGAACGAGTATGGGACAAGGAATAAGGCTCCAAATACCCATGTGACAATGAGGTTTGGGATATGGACTGAGGATCCAAATACCCATAGGGTGTTAAACATGATATTCTATTCCCAAGAGTTGGAATTGGAGTATCGTTCTAATTGTTCAGGGTAATTAATAGAGATAAAATGGATTACGAAAGATCATGTATCATAATGAACTGTGAATACGATATTTGATTTGGTTTAGACTCCAACACAGGCTGAAGAAGGTATTGTGGTTTAGGTGTCCTCGAGAACCTGGTGGTTTATGAGGTTAAATAAAGGATAATTATATAAATGTAAATTGTTAACATTGTTGCTTGGATTTTATTATTCATACAATTTATTACATTTATAAAGACTAGATTGGGTTTATATTTCATTGGTGGTGTATTACTAAGTTCTACTCACACCCTACTCGAGTTTCCTGATTGGTACCCAAATAGATTTCCTTGTTCTATAATGAGATAATGTAAAATTCCCTATGTTATATACATGATTTGGGAAGGAACATGGATGAGGGAACTGGAAATGGTTTGGGACCCAGTTGGTATTTTTTAGCATCTTATTTATTTTGGGTTTTACATATTGAAAATGCGCATGAACTCTATCATAACATATCTTCTGTTCAGTTTTGGATATTGTATAACTTATTTTGGTCATCTTGTGTTAATGGTTTATAATGGTTATGGTTATATCATTAAGATATTGTCTATTTATTTATACTGGAGTGTTCCAATAATAAAGAGGGTATTGTCTCCCCATGATCAAAATTATACCCTCTCTGCAAGTCAGTAGCCTCTAGTGTATGGAGAGAAGCTCCTAATATCAGGTAGTGAACTGGCCCGGGGCATCGGTGTGTCACAGCCATGTCGGTAAGTTAAACATAATCAAATTTTAGGGTCATTTTATCCCAAAAATTCTCTCAGTGCTAATGATTCCCAAGATGTAACCAATTAATTAGGAAAATAATTAAATATATGGGAATTACCTGAAAGTGGATAACATGATTTTATATTAACAATATTTCATATTTTATTACAGTAATGTATTAATGTTAATCTTGTATTGAAATATTTTATTTTGATAAAATATATCTTAATCCATTTTCGTAGTTTGTTGCATGTTAACCAATGGATTCAACATAATATTTATTTAAAGGGACATCCATTTGAAGATCCTAGGGTGTCACAATTATTGTGAGTGAAATTACTATATATAATGCCTCAAGGGAGGTGGAACAATAAAATTTTGATTTTTTATGAAATTATTTTGGAAAAAAATGTGATTTCAAATTTTTTATAGATTTTCAAAATTAGACATCTCTATTTTATCATACTTTATAATGTTTTTTTGTATTAATATATAATGTTATATTTCTAAAGTGTTCACTTTATTTTTTAAAGAAATAATATATTTCATATCTTAAAAACAAATGATTTTATTTTCAATCATATTTTCTCCTGTCAAAGAGAATAATATTATAGTAAATTTTTTTATTGGATCAATTTTCTTGGGTTTTGTAATTTTTTAGTTTTATTTAATTGATTTGAATATGGTTTTCCCTATTGGATTATCAGATTATGTTTTAATTTTTTTATATTCTTATTTTTGTACACATATTCCACACAATACATTCCTACCAAACTCCTCAAATATACTAATGAGTAACTTTTCTAGAGTTTATCTCCTAGTTGATTTAATCCTAGTATTGTTACAACCAATGACTGTTTAGTTACGAAATGATGTAGAGTTTCATTTCCACCTCATATTTGAAACTGGGTTCAAAATGTTTAGGACCATTGTCCACATATATTTAATAGGGAAACTTTTCCACACAAAATAGAGGATTGGTTGAAGGATATTGAATAAATAATCAATATAATTAAGATACTACAGAGTGGCAAGCTCAGATTCCCCATTATTATTCTATAAATTTCTAGTTGTAAATTATATATGTTTATCAATTGGCACAAGAAAAGAAGTTTTATTCATAGAAGAAAAATAAAAAATCATTCATTTAATATTTTTACCTTGATAGAATAAAATTAATTAATTATAGGGTGTTTCACTATAGTTAGTAGGGTGATCAAATAGTGTAAGAGTATGATTATAATTTTTTGAATTAGCATTTTATTTTCTTGAATATCAATAGACTTATATTTTGAATCCTCAATGATATTAAAGGTTATTTATCCAAGTATCCAACATAATTTCTTCATGTATGATCAACCCAATTATATAGAAATGGTATCTCGATATTTAAAAACAGATTTCATTGTGTTTGGTCTCTTTAGTTGTGATATAGTCACATAAATACATTATTGAGGTTAATATGGGTTTAGGGGTGAAAAGTTTATGTAATTCACATTCTATTGGATAGGTGTAACTGGTTTTAAAATACAATCATAAATTTCTTCTATAAAACCCACAAAGATTCGACCCCTAGTGGGAAATCAATGTAGAAATTTTGGGCAGAATAATACTTAATGTTTGGAAGTTATAAGTAATTTTCATTATTGTTTCTTTTTATATCATGTTTAATGGTTCATTAAAATTATTAAAATAAATCATGGAAATTATTTGGTTTGAGGTATTATCTAAAACTATCCATTAAAACTCTTGTTCTATTATAAAAAGTGGCCTTAATTTGATATGATGTGGGGATTAGTGATGTATTTAACTATGGGTATTTTATGGTAATCAATGACTCTTTCTGTTTATAGAATTTTTAAAATTATAAATACCACATAATGAGTTATATTTTTGGGTGTTAATAGAGAGTAATAGTGTTAGTTTTGGAAGTTATATGTAATCATTATCTTAAACTTATTATATACTCAAGATGGGGCCATGATTTCTTCTATGTGCATCATCTTTTATTCAGGTAAAGACTTGTGAATAATGTAATTTAATATAGTAATTATAAATTGTGTTGAGACCCCTAGTGAATCCTAGTAGTGTCTCCATTCATTATATACCCTCGTGTGTTTAGTTATTCTTTAGTTTATTAGTGATCTTCGAGTTAGTGGGAATTAATTTACCCTACCCACCCTCAAATACAAGTGTAATTAGGTTTATATGTCTTATGACCCATATTAACTGAAAGTACTAATATGAAATTATATATTTGATAGTATATATCTTATAAGGTTTATTGGTTATTGGTTTTTAAAGAGTTGTATTCAATTAATATCATGAGGACAAGATCAAACCTAAAATTTTAAACTTCAGTCAGGATTTCATATAGACTTTATAGGGGAATAATGTTTAATTGTTTTTTAAAATATTGACAACCATTAGTCACTTGAATAAATTTGTTTATATCCATATTATTATTAATCATATTTTTAGGAGTATTGGTAGTTTGATGATTAAAAATTCAGAATAATGTTGAATCATAAATGGGTGCACAGTTAGTGATAATTGTATCCCCAAACTATCTAAGGGGGATCTTTCCTATGGAATATACAAGGATTGTGAACATTTATCCAAACCAGGAATCTTATATTGGTATTTATGGGAAATCAAAATATTTATTCTATAGTTAGGAGTTACCGTGTTGTTTTATATTTTAAAGTGAGGGTATGGTAAATCCATGAATCTAGTGCATGGTTAATGTATGGTAAGAAATTACCATATAGTTTACACTCACATTGAGTTATTTGTTTTTAGAGGAAACCATATGGGTTGTTCATAGATAGTATTAACTATGAAATCCAAATTTTATAGGGTGAATAACACAAATCCAATGGTTGTTTCAAGATTGGCACAACTTTTTCCAAACCATACCTCTAAACCAAGTTTATTTCCTAGAAAAATAAAATTTCTATTTCTATTTTTCCCCTATAAACTTGTATCCATAACTTACCTCTCTATTCTTATTTCACAGACTCTATGGATTTCAAATATCCATATATCTTCTCCCTTATTTCTCCCATGATTTGTAATTTAATTTAAGATAGTATATATAAGGTAAATCCTTGTTTCTTCATTTTTCATCCAAAATTTATTCTTCTTCTCCCTTATACTTTCTTTTTCATTAATTAAGAAATAAATAGATACCTAGGGTTTCATGTTGCCTGATTTTGAACTAGGTATTTTATTGGACATTAAGGTTCCATGTTCTCCTTCTTTAGTGAGATAACAGCAATGTTCAATGGAATCATTAATTTTTAGTATGTGACTCTTTACAATTACATATCTTTTTTAAACCACATATTATTTCCTATTTAAAATTCTATTTTCTATAACATATTATTTAGGATTAATGGGATTACATGAATCCAAAAAACACACCCACGAATCCCATTAGTTTAGACTCATCCCTCTCTACAAGGAATGGAAAGAGCTCAGTAGACCAATTTTATTATAATATGTTTCCCAAAGGCTAGTAGATATATAGGAATTAGAAAATATGTGGCCTGAAAGTCCTGGAATCATGAATTTCAAATACATTATTTCCTCACAAATGAGGAGAATATACTTATTAAGTCTCCAGTCCAATTCTTCACCCCCCCAACAAGATTTTTTTCATCATTCTGGACTATGATGCACCATAGAAGCGAACCCCCTCCATCATACATTGTTGATCTATACAAGAAGATGAGTAGATGATAATATTAATCACACCCATCCCTCTTTCAATCCAGCCACTCGATGACGCCTACGTGGTGTGACACTACATCATATTATTGTTATGTTGTACCATCTAAATATTCTAACTATATTGATAATCATGTGGTTGGTAACCCATCTATTCATCATCTGAAATCTATAGGTAAAGATCACTGGTTGATAGTCACATGCCCTCTCATACCTATTTTGAGGCCTCCCACTCAATGACCCCTGTATAACACCATTCTCCACCCCATCCCATTTGTATCAAGTTGTTCATCCATTCATTCCATGTCACCTATTTCCCCTGATGATGTCCTGGAGGCCCTGTGGCCCGAAGGCCTTTGCATAATAGATGGATCAAAGGTACAGTGGAAAAGAAGACCATTTTTAGGCATATAAGACAATTTAGGATAAATAATTCCACATATTAAACACCTTTTACAGTTTATTCACTATTATTATACCTAATACACGACAACATATTTGAATTCCTAATTTCAAGATTATAATTCTACTCAGAAAAAAATTCACTCCATTTTTTTGATGAAATTACTAGAATGGTTCTTCAATCAAATATTCCAAATAGCATTCATTGGTGAAATATTAATAAGTTTTAAAGGTTTAATAACCCATGTTGATACTATACTCAATGGAAAATATGTTATTTTAATAAAATAAATGCTTTATAAAGTTATTTAGTTAAAATTATATTGAAAGTGTCTTTAGGTTGTTTTATAATTATAAAATTATTTTCTTTGGTGGAAAGTGATTGGTTTTGGTTAATATGAAACACATATTTTGTTTCAAATAACTTCTTTACATCTAAAGTACCATTGGGAATATTAAATAAGGTTTTTCATTCTGTGATTTCACCTTTGATGGTGAGAAACTTTGTTATCATTATGGAATGATGTGATATAGTATGTTAATAGGAATGACAAATTATTTTATTTAATAGATTATTGTAGAAAAAAATATTATTTTAAGGGTGATTAATGGTTAGGTGGAATTTATTATTTTACTATTATTTCACTTTTTTGAAACACTAACATAAATTAGTACGTCCAATTAGAATATCATGTGAAACTTTATTTAGATTAGTAGAATTTTAATTAATGGTTATTAAACTATTTCATACTATACATTAATTAGTTTTTCATTAAGTCTATGATAATTGATGTTGTTATTGGTTTCTTACAACTTCAAGATCCTGTGGAAGATAAATCAGTGTATAATAACATTAAGGATAGTTGGACAGTTCTATGATGATTTACTATATAGATATGTCTCACAACATCTCTTTAGGGATTTGAGTGTTGTTATCTGATGAATATTTCTTAATACTTTTATGTTTGTATTTAATTTTATATTTTTGAGATTACTACCTATTATTTATGTTATATTATGGAAATTTCTATATGATGTTAACTATACATTCCATATTTTTCAACTATAACATTTAATAGTTATTGTTATTTTCTATTTTAATTTTTTAATTTAATACTTATGGTTCCAAAAGTACATTATTTACTTATGAGATGTGTGTTTTATTGTATAATAGTTTCAGACAATCAAAATAATAGTTTCATAATTTTTTCAACAGTGTTTTTCATACAAAAAGTGTGTTCTATATAAGTATAAATAAAATTTTCTACCAAAATATACAATGGGAATTTTTTTCAAAAGTGATACATCGCATTTGTATTCAATTGTTTACATATAATAATATATGATTTCTACTTCCCATGTTTTGAGTCAACATGGTTCTATAAATTAAGGTTTAAGATGAATATTTTGTTATTTTTTTTTAAAATAAATATAACTTGCAATGATAAAAAGTACATCCTACTAGTGTTCATTGACTTATTTTCTAAATAAATTATCATGATAACTTCATGGGATCATATTATTAATGTGTATTTAATACCATACATAGACACAATATGTGTGTATTTAGTCTTTATTTAATCTTATAAAATCATTGGAAGGTTATTTTTTCTCATGAGTGGTTGGGACTCAAGTTCAGACATGATGGTGGTGGAAAGAAAAGGGGATTCTTTCTTGACATAATTATATGAGTAGTTTTTTCATTTGGATTATATTTTTTATATGTATTTTTTAGATTCATATAGACATTTGGACATCTTGAACTATTTATCTTTCATGTAATATTTTTTTTAATCTTATGGTTTTTATAAATTTATTATGTTAGTTGTGTTCATATGTTTTGTTTATTATGGAAATTTTCCTTCATTTCATTATGTATTTTATGATTGATTGTTAAATTAGAACTACTTATTTATAATTTTTGTTGGACTCCTCATGTTTTAATCATGTTTTAATGATCAAAAATCCTATACATTTTATAAAGCATGTTAATATTGTTTAATCTATCACAAATCAGGTGTACAGATGGTCATTTTATTTATGCTTTAAATAAACCTATCCAATAATTTAATTGCTATAAATTAAGTATTATTATTTTAAACTATATTTACCTTTGGTCTAAAATTATTTCTTTTATGAATGATTGAGTCTAATTTATTTTGTGGATATTACTATTTAAGTCTATATACAGATATTTGGCTAAGGCTGGGAAACCGTGAGTCTGCCACTGGTTCTAGTTTTATAGAAAAGTGACCCAGACACCATGACCAGACACTGTGACCAGACACTATGACCCAAACACTATGACCAAACACCATGACCAGACACTATGTCTTAGACACCATGATCAGACACAGTGACCCAGACACCATGACCAGACATTGTGACCTAAACACCGTGAACCAGACACTGTGAACTAGACACTGTGATCCAGATACTACGTATGTGTTCTCATTTTCAATCAAACCATGGGGAATATCATTTAAATGATGTGAAGAGAATTTTAAAATACCTCAAAAATAAACCCAATCTAGGACGGTTCTATCCTAGAGGACAATCATTTGAGTTAGTTAGCTTTTCTGATGCTAATTTCGGTGGTTGTAATTTATATAGAAAAAACACCTCTAGAACATGTCATTTTTTAGGCACCAAACCATTAAATTTTAAAAAATAGATTACATCATACATGTGTTGGTAATGATAAATCTTAAGTAGTAAGTGTACTGTTTCACATCTTACTATTTCACAGTTTATGGTTTCATAATTCACTGTCTTATGATTACTGTCTAACACTAACAGTTCTATAATTTTACAGTCTTAAAATTTGATGTTTCATGTTAAAAGCCTCATAGTTACTATCTCTTAGTTACTTTCGGGCGCTTAATTTCTCAAATAGTATAGTTGCATAGTTTAGAAATCACACAGTAAACATCTCCCCGTGAAAATCCATTACGGTATCACCGTGAAAGTCCATTACGATATCACTGTGAAAACCTATTACGATCTCCCCATGAAAGTCTGCTCCGGTCTCACTATAAAGACACTTTCTCATTTCATTAACATATTAATACATATATCGTGGTAATTAATTATTTTATTTTTATACTTTTCCAAGATTTATATTTTTCTATGCTAGATATCCCTAAATGATAAAAACGACAGAAGTTTCACTCCTTTCTTCACCTGAGCTCTCTTCTCTCAAACTGTAACCCCTCCTTTAACCTTTATCTCTCTAGAACCTTCATTGAAAGCCTAGAATGAAATTTCCTTCCCCTTCCATTATTAAGGAGCACAGATCTAAGAAGAAGATGAAAATAGCACCGAGGAAGCACTAGAAAATCCATTGAATCTGAACCTGCTGAACAAAATAATGGTGCCTTAAAAGGAAATTTACCCTAAGTGTCTTCAATCAAGTATGTATTTAGTATTGAAAGTACTAAATGATAAAGGATGGATAGATTGGTTCAAAAAAGAGGAAATATTGATATACCCAATTCTAGTTTCTCAGTTTTATCAGATCGTTATTTTTTCTTTTGATATCAAAGATGGTGTTGTTTTAAGAAGCTAGATCAATGGAAAGAGATGCACATTTTCTTCGAGGTTATAGACTTCATACCTAAGGATACATCATGAGGGTATTTTTGAGGACTAAAAGAGAGATCCTCCACCTCCAAGTTAGATCATTGTTTTGGGAGAATCCTTGGTAAGAATAACTAGAAATGAAACAAAGAGAAGAGTTATAGCTGCTGAGCTATATGGTGGAACCAGAATTTTGTTTAAATGTGTTCAGAATCTAATTAGCCCTAGAAATTTTGATTTTTCTACAATCAAGTATTAGGATGTATTATTGATTCATATTATGAATAATGTACACAATATTAACCTATTCAATTTTTTTATACTTCATATGTGTGATTTGATAAAGACAACCTCCAAGTCAACATCCATGTTCTACTCAAGGTTAGTCTCAGCTATGCTACATAAAAAAGGGTTGGTTGGACCATATTATGAATTCATCAAGAGTTATGAATTTTTTATTTCAAAATTTAAAGTCAAGATAATGAAAATCATTTAGAATCCATGGAGAAAAGAGTTGGTAGAAGATAATGGGAGGTTCTATGAAAACCTAGAGGAACAAGTTGTTCTATAGATTATCCCATCTGCTGAAGAGAGAATGGAGAAAGCCTTTCAGTTATCTAGAAAAAAATGGGTGAGTCTAATGCGTATGAGATCTTGGAAATATATCAAGGATCTAAATATCTTAGTCCTAATAAAGATGCACATGTTGAGGGGGGAAAGCACCAGAATCTGGAAACTACTGATATTCCAAATCTGGTTGATCCAAACTCTATGGATACATGGTATAAATTCCATAGATATTTTAATGTGAATGATTCCCAAGAAGTACCAATTAAATTTATAGACCACTCTTCTATATTTCAATAGAAATCAGACTCTGATATTGTCTCTACAAAGGACCCTTAACCTATCTCAGCTCCTATCCCTGAACATTCACAAGAACTTTCTACCTTAGTTATTAAGGATGATTTGAAATCCTTTGATGCTAATTTTTTGGCTGGCATTGAAAAGATCCTGAACACTCAACCTACTCCTGTGAAAAACTTGAGTGAAAGAGTTGATGCCCTATTGTTATAGAATATTATTTGGAAGATTCAACCAAAAATGCTACATGAAATTCAAGAATTGATGGTTGAGAACAAATAGCTCAGTGATGAAGTGAAGTCTCTCCGAGGTAAGGTTGAAGATATACATAGAGTTATGAAATCAATACCAAAACCTGTATCTTATCCTGTTGAGGTTGTTTGTAGTCAGATTTCGTAGTAAGTTTCCTCTCGGATTCAACCTAACCTAACTTCCTTAGCTGAAAAAGTGGCTAAAAGAAACAACCAAATAGTTATAGAAATGTGTGAGCTGGTTATTGGTCTTAACAAGGTAACTGATGAGTATAAGGGATGTCTATAGAAAGTTCTAAATCAACTAAAGTCCCTTACTTCTATTATTACATCTTTTGATACCTCTAGATGGTCATCTCAACCCTCCTTGGATAGTAATCTACTCAGAATGGTTATTAAGGAAGAACTCCAATCATTGCTCAGTGGTTTTGACAAAGAGTCTCTATCTATGGATTTTAGAATAGTGACACAGTTCTTGATCTAGTTAGAATTCCTTCCAAGATTCAAAATAATTCTTAAGAAGAAATTACTAAGAAGGTATATTTTTACTTCAATATGATTTTCTCTAAGCATGATATGACAAACAATTTCAAGTACCTTGTAGAGAATATGAAAATCCCTCTAGTCACTCAAGATTTCAAAAATTGAAGTTCAAAAGCTGAAGGATTTCACTCCCTTGTTGGACAAGTTCATGGAGAACAAGGATGACTTTGAGAAAGAGAAGCAATATGGTGGTGAGATTATTTCGGACTTCATCATGCTTTTGAGGCCTTATCGTCTTGTGCAAAGCACTCCTATTGTGGCTCCATCATATGCACCCATAATACATGGTTTTCCTACCTTCTCATCCACTGCCCTTGCCTCTACCTCTATGTCTATCTATCAGGCTCTGATACAGATCAAACCTATTATCCTTGAACAAGAATTTCCTCAGTATTCCACTAAACCTACCTTGTCCCCGCCTATTTTTTATGGTCTCCCTCTACCTTCTTTTTCAATTGGTTACCTTCCTTCTTCAACTTCTGCCTATGCTCGTGGGGCTTCTAGTTATTATTCTTCCAAAGGAAAAGAAAATACAGTCAGTGCTGCAGAAAAGCAAACACTATATTTTGATAGAGATATTTCTATAATTTTGTTGGTTATTGATTGTACTGACACCTCTTTCTCAATATAATACCATGTGAACTCTGATTTTATCCTTTGTTATTTATATTTGTACTCATTTTTATATTCCCAAAAGGGGGAGAAACATTCACTCTAACTACACACTAAGGAAGAGACACATTCACTAAGAATGGATATCTCACTCACAAGATTTTTTATCATCAAAAAGGATGAGATTGTTGGACTCCTCATGTGTTAATCATGTTTTAATTATAATAAATCCTATAAATTCTACAAATCTTATTAATCTTATTTAATCTATCTCAAATAATGTGTACAGATGGTTGGTTTTTTTATGTTTTAAATAAACCTATCCAAGATCTTAATTGTTATATATTAAGTTTAATTACTGTAAACTATATTTAACTTTGGTCTATAATGATATATTGGATGAATGATTATGTTTAATTCAATTTGTGGATATTAATTCTTAAAACTATATATAGATATTTGGATATGGCTGATAAACCATGAGTCTACCACCAGTTCTGGTTTTCTAACAAAGTGACCAAGACACCGTGACCAGACACAGTGACCAGACATCGTCACATAGACATCCTGAAAAGACTCTATGACCCAGACACCGTGACATGACACCATGACTGAGAAACCAGGATCTGACACCGTGACCCAGACATCATGAACCAGACACCATGAACCAGACACCATGAACTAGACATGGTGCCCCTAACACCATAACCAATTTTAGATCTGTTTTAAGTATGTGACACTGATTCCTTGCTAAGACACCATTTGATGTTAGGAAAAGGACCAGACACTATGATCTTAACACAGAATCGGTGCTACCAGTCCCAAATCTCTATACAACTATTCCTTCATAACTGTATCACTGCTCAAAGGGAAGGAAGGAGACACCATTTCCAAGTGACACCGTTTCTAGATAGACTCTGACACCGTTTTTTAATCATTTTTGTCATTTTTCAATTTAATTTCTAACGGATATATTTGAGTCTTTTAAATTCAATAAAATAATTAATATTTATTAGTAGAAATTTCACCTGATAGTACAAGGTATGTGGTGTAGAACAAATTCAAGATGTCATCTCTAACACATGCCCTCCAAGAATAAAAAGATAAGTGTGGCCTAGAAACAAAGATGCACAATAACGAAGAAGAATGACCAATCTTGATAAAATAACTAACGCATGCAACGAGATGCATCTAAAGAACATATAAAGCATTGATGAATCCAAAATTAGAGGGACCATAGATCAGAGTCAAGAACATCTTCACAATTCCAACTCCATGAAGAACACGATTTATATCTAATTGGGAACTAGAGCATCGGACTTGCGATACTTTATTCCTTTCAAGAGGACTCTATTCTTGCATATGCTTTATCTAAGAAGTCCAGAGCTTCATAGAATAATATTCAAATCACTTCTAACCTTATCTCATCATATTTTCTCTATTGTGTATTCTTTTAGCTTTCGAGCAGTGTGTGTGTATCTGTATAAAATCACACATTGTCTCTTGCATTAAACATGAGGATACAAGATATCCTTCCTATCACATATTTTTACACTTTTTTACACCCACGAATAAGTGTGGTAGAGGTACATGTGTGACTTTTTATTTTATACCCACGAAGAACTATGGAAGAGTTCGTGTGACCTAGACAGTCTTGTGCACAATTGTTTGCCCCGATCCAGGGTGTGCATCAAATTTTTTAATATAAAATACTTTGTGGATGTTGATCACCAAGAAGAGTGGATTAGGTCTTGGCTTGACCCTGAACTACTTGTTTTATATATTCTATGTTTTTTGATTTATTTCTGTTTGTTTTACTATATAATTCACAAATCACTAAATTTACTTTGATAGTTAATCTTGGAAAGAAGTTATAATTTTTTTCCTTGTTATAAATTCTTCAAAAGTAATTTTAATAATTGATATTAAGATTACTGAGAATTAATAAATCTTTTGAGAACTTATTTAAACAGTAAAACATTCATAACCATATTACTTCGATTAACTAGGATGTATTTATTTCATTGGGAAGTCTTTTAGGAAAACATTTCAAATAGAAATTTTATTAGATACTCAATTCATCCCCTCTTGAGTGCTCTACTCCGGCCAACAATGTGTAATATTTCAACATATTAAATTATGAAGATGAACTTACTGTAAGTTTCCCTCTAATATTTGATTTAATATGGTAAAACATTCTCAAGTTTAATAAATTTGATGGTCTAGAAAAAATATTTACCCTACGGTGATGGGGAACACACTTCGGTCCTCAAGGATGATCACTTTAGGTGATGTGTGGGTTTGACTATGAGGTTTCATTACAAAATGTAAATGATTTATATATATATATATAATTTAGAATATATTATAAAAGTTTTACACGAATTTATATGAAATGATTATTGAGGTGACTTAGTTTTCTAGAATCTAATCATCATCCTTGTCTTAAAAGTTTTTTATAGTGTTATACAATTCTATTGTCCTGTATAATTGAGATTTAAAGTTTCAAAAGGTTTATTTATCCCATAAATGATACATTTTTTTAATACATAGGTGAACACTACATTTTTATTGTTTTAATTTTATAAAAAAACAAGGATGTTTTTATATTCATGTTTATAAGGTTAAATTTAAGGTTGTATAATGTGGAATTTCTTTATAAGAATTAACTAGTAACTATATTTTCTATTTCCTTTAAAAATCAATCCTATGATTGAATTTCCTATAAAAAGAACAAAAATAGAGTTATATATTTTTATTTTACAAAGTGGTTATTATAAATACATAAAAAATCATTCCCATTATCAGTGGACTAGATAATAAAATTAATAAATATTTAATAAAAAAAATTAGATATTAATAAATATTAAAAAAATTATTAGAGATCAATAGATTGATGGTTAGAACAACATTAATAGCCTTACATTTTAGAGGTGATGCATTTTTCAATAATCATGTAATTTGGAAAAGTGGTTTGGATTTTATCCAAATAAAAATTGAGTATTTAAAATAATTTTATTTATAAAATATATAGTGTCACTAGTATAATATTATTTCGCATCATTCTGATCTAGTAATAGTAATAAGCTTTTAGAACATATGAAATAATTTTATTTGTGGAGAGAGGTATGGTATATATTGATATATAATAAATATATAAAGAATATCTTCACATATAATTACATTGTAAAGGATATGTATTTATTTTCTAATAGATTTTCATTATTGAGTGAATCCCCACGCAATATGTTTGTGGATCTCTGTTGTAGAATATTGGGATAATTTGGACTAATCTTCACTATCATCAAGATGACTTCTTATTTGATCCATATTGAGGGTTCCCAAATTTTATTTGTGGATGCAGTTTCAATTCCTTGTTATTGGTTAATAAATCATGGATTTTATCTTTAAATACATTGACATGTGTTTCATGTTCTGGTAATATTTACTCAGTCACATTAGTTTTCCCTATCCTAAATTCCATGTAATGGTGAGACCATGGATATAGAGATAAAATATTTTTTTGGGGACCCATTATCATCTAATTTACACATTATTTATCAGTTTTATGATTTAAAGATTTTTTTGGCCCTCAAGTTATCACCATTGAGGGATATTTATTCATTCATGATGTTTTTAGTTTTCATATCATGATCTTTTGAAGTTGATTAACCATGATTCTCTAAGGATTGATATATTATTTTGTATAATATTTACGGGGTAATATTTTTCAATAGATTGTATAGTTTTTTTCTCCCCATATCCTAGGGGTTTTCCTTTGAGTTTTACGAGAACAATATATTGAGAGATGGTAAGATTTTGTAAAATTAGTTTATACTAATTTTTCATTGTCTTTTTATCATTTTAATTATTTCATCATGAACTATCATTGATTTTTTACTTATTAATTCTTTTAGATGGAGCATAAACTTTTCTATTTATTCATTATAGTCAGTATGTAGTTAAAGAAATCAACTATTAGATCAGAACTCTTCTAGGTCATGTGAAACTAAATCTTTATAGAATTTAATATTTTTTAGGGTCTTATAAACCTTCAATAAGATGATTTAGTCCTAATTCCTAATTTTATCTTGTCTTAGTGTTATGAATTTATAGAGTTTTCATAGTGGTCATACATTTTCTGAGTTTTAGTTATTAGGTTCCTAGAAATTGTTTCTAATTTTATCATATTCAAATTTTTTATTTTGGCCTTATTTTTCTCCTTATTTTGGTTTTGGTATTATAAATGGTTTCTTATCTCGATTACCCATCTAACTAAGTCCATTATTTTAATTTTCTCATACAGTGTATTTAGAGTGTTTCTAGTGTTATTGGGGTCATTGTATCATCTAACATGGGAAATCAAGTCCATTTAAGTGTTATCATAGAGTTTAAAACTTTAAAGGGATATTTTGATGTTATGGGAAAATGTATTATTTATTTCTTTTAAAAAATGGTGGTAATGAATTATTCTTTGGAATGAAGATATAGGGTTCTCATTTCCTATGTTTTAAGGTGATTTTGGTCTCTCATTATGGCCTAGTATTTTGGGATTTTTAGTTATTATTTATCTTGTGTGTGTGAGCTCACATAGATTTGTGTTTCTATGTCCCTTTTTTTAAATATGCTTTTCTGATATTTTTTCCATCATCATGGATTCTATGGTACATTATAACATGTGTTTCAAAAGTGAAATGACTTTTTATTTTTTGGTACTAGATATATATTCATTTCTTTCCTAGTTTAATTTATATATTTTTTTATTATATGGAATATATTATTAAAAATTTCCAGACATTTTTTACTTACCCAAAATTGAGGGAAATCATTAATGGAGTAAATATATATATACGTGTATATAGGACATGTTAAATAATTTCTAAGTAAATTTTGACTAATTTAATATATTGGTGTAATTTTTATACAATAAAATCTATAATTCAAAAATCCATATGAAAACATGTTAGAAATATTCTGTAAATTTTTTAATTTTCTTAGTTGATAAATACTTTTTTAATTACTTGAAAAATGTAAATTTAAATGTCAGTAAATGTTTTTATTATGAATTTTTTTCACAGTAATTTAAAGTACAATAGATAGAATATTAAAAACCATGACATAAATTACAATTGTTTTATATGTGTTTTTTGGGGTCCACTGCGGATTTATGATTTCAATAAAGGGGTTTTAATAAATTTTCTAATGCAGTTCTTGAGATAAGGCTTATGAATTGAAATATAGTAATTTATTATTTTTTAGTATCATCTATAATTATATTTTTACACCTCATGGTTAAATTATATAAAAATTATTTCCTAAAAAGTTTGAATTTTGAAATATGTGTATTACATTATTGAGTATCATGTATAAATCCCTGTATAAGTTAGCACTTGAATTTTAAAATAAGAATATTTTTTAAGAGTGGAGTGTAGTGTAAGAACTTGGGTTTTCTTATGAGTTACAAATATATTTGATGTAGGACACATAGTTTGTATAATCGTGCGAGGTCGTGATAGTGTGTATAAATATCCCGCACAGTCTGATGAATATGTGTGGATGGAAGTGCATTCCCCTGAAGGTCACCTGTAATTTTTTGGGGAGAAAAAATTGTGGTTTGCATATTGTTAGTCAAACCATAAATATTGACCATGCGGGTACATCCTTGGCACTGCAGAGGGGGCACGTTTGGAACATGGTTTGGCCAACCATTTTGCCAAACCCTATCACCCTATAAATGTTATTAAAATTACTATTCTCCCTTAAAAATCATATAACCTAAAATCTATTCTCATTTATTTATCTTTTGGTAGTGGATCATGTTGGGAGATATCATTTGATGAAAATTCGTATATTTTGATCTCATTCTTCCCTCTGAACATGGTGTAAGATCTTGAGATTTTTCATGGGTTACAGAACTTTTTTTGAGTCAAATTCTGAATTATGGAATAATTTGAATACCCTTTGAGTTCATAGGGTATTAGGGATTCCCAAGGCTTGTTTGGAGTAAAAAACCCAAATTCTAAGTAAATCAGTCAGGACGCACAGTTAGTACAACCCATGCTGGGTATGCAATAAGGTCTGACTAATTGGGTGAGGCCTATAAAGATGGAAATAGAAGCTTACACGGTTTTTTAAACCATGTGTATTGTGGTGAACACCCATTAAAGGACCTCTATAGCTTATGATAGTGGGATTTGGAATAGTGTGTGCAAGGTTGGGAAAATCATGTGAGGTTTACCACCATACAATAGTGGGATCAAGGTTGGTGTGTAGTTTGGGCAAACATGAGAGCCAAACCATGTGCCGCCGTATTTTGAGGAAAATTTAGCTTTCCCCCTTAAAATATATTTAACCTAAAACCATATTTAATTCTCCTTTATTAGAATCTATGTGAATTTGATACCTCCTTTGAAGCCTAAGATAGTATTTGGGAGATCTACATCATCCAGACTAAGAATTGAGAGTCTTTCATTTCATTGGATCCCTTTTGGTGAGTACTCAATTCCTTTTGTGTCATTTTTTTATTAGTATCATCTCTATTGTTTAGGTACAATATAACATTGCCAATTTTTAGATTTTTCATCTATTTTTTTTCTCTCAGTTTGATTCAAATCAGGAGCTAATACTAGATGATCACTCTACTACAAACCGATTGTAGGTGGTTTATACTTTCTAAAAGTCAATTTGTGATTTATTGGTCTAGTTTCTATTATTCTTCCCATCATACCTTCTAGTGTGACCTCAAAATTGAATTTAATAATTGAGTAAAATGAAATCGAATAATATATGGATTCCCTTCAGTTATCTTGAGATAGTAGGATTTTATTTTCCCAACCTAGGCCACCCTTGGGGTGAGCCCTTTTCCTATTCCTTTGTTAAACGGACTATGAGGTGAGTGTTAGTTCTTTAATAGATAGATGAGGCTTTTTAATAAATGAATTGAGTATAATTGAATGTTAGGAGATGGATATTACCTTATTTTTAGGTTTATTTTCTTGATTTAATGGTTTATATGGAACTTGAATTGCTTGATGGATTATTTAGCAGTTATGGAAATGAGTGGGTAAACCCATGAAAATTGATTGATTGTTAATTGCTATAGGATTGGGTAATGTAGTTGAGTGAAATGGTAATTGAATTGGAAAATGAATGATTACAAAGGATGTCTTGGGTGTGCCACACCATGGGTCATGATATTGGCAGCGAATACAAGGGACAATTATTCTCCTTGGATTCTAATTCCATGTGATGCCTTGGGACTTTTTACCCTTTTGATTCAATTTATTTAGGAATATAGTGGCCAAAATCTGATGAAATTCTCCTTGGATCCAAATTAAAGCTTAACCCAGTATCCCCTAAGTTGATCCTAGGACTTAATGAAGATTCCTGGGTTCACTACACCTTGGATCCATCCATGAGGGTTCTAAAATTTCAGTGTATATGGAATATTCATGGTCTATGTGACACTTCTAGTTATACAGTATGGCCATCGTTTATTTGATTTTCATATTTTACAGAAAGATAATGTGTGTTATGATATGTTGTGTATACAAAGAGTATGTGGTGTTTACTTATGCTTATTTCTTCCAAGTTACAGTATTCCGACCCATGTTTTGTAAGGAGCCTTTTTTGGCTAGACAGTATCACTTGTTTTTTTGTACATATTCCATAGTAACATTACATTTATTTAAATCTGAACATATATATATATTGTACTACTTTAGATTTTATTTCAAATCCAGGAATTGTTATAACCACTTTTGGTGGTCACATATAAGGATTGTATCTCACAAACTGTTTAGGTTGTCATTGAATACCTAGATAGACAATTTTTACACATATAGGGATCATGGAAAGCTCCCATAGTTAGATGGTTTAATTTGATCCATCCTAGTAGAAGGGGAGAATGGGACTGAGATGAACCACATGGAGCTATCAGGATATAATTCTTTTTTGTCTTTTTAGTATTTTGATACATGTGTTGTATTGACTATTGTAAACCTATTTTGGATTCTTTGTAGAGTAATTTATCATAATAATTTTTATATTATATTATTTCTAGAATAGTTTATATTTTTTCTTGGTTATTATCTTTTTCTAACTATTATACTGCTTCTATTATTTGATCTATATGTTTACCACTATTGTGTTAAACTCTGATAAGAGGGAATAATCTCCCTAGAGACACACCCTAGGCCCTAACTTCTTATCAACAGACTCTAGAATTTTGGTATATTCACTTGAGGCCATGTGACCAACCAGGATCGGGGAACTATTTAGTGAAATCTGGGTCCATGAAGTTACACATTGAATCAAGTGTCATCAATCTCGTTGGATTTTTTCCAGTTCTTCATCCATTAATCATTTTTTTCCCGATATGAGTTGAATTTGGGGATAATATTGTGTGTTCACTCAACTAAAGATCTATGGTGGAGGTTATATACATTTCCCAAGTGGTTTGATGATTTGTAGATCTAGTTACCATAGTGTGGAACACCAAATTTTCCGATGTCTCCCCTAAAATGAATTGAACATTTGAATTAAATATAATGGAACCAATTAGGGATTCCCACAAGTTCCTTGAGACTTATTGAAGGTTGTTTCGCCAACCAAGGTCACCCATGGGGTGTGAATTTGATATTTTCATTTTTCTTACCATCCATGGTGTGATTGTTTTCTTTCTTAGTTAGAGGAAGCCCATATTGAACTGAATTCAATTAAATTGTTTATTTATTGGATAGATTTCCTTCTTTTCAAGCGGATTATTTTGATTAAATGGATTCTATAGAAATTATTTGTGAGTGGGTAAACTTCTGGATTATGAAATGTTGTGAAATGTAAAGTAGTGAATGAATGAAATGAATTGGGATGGTGGTTGATTACTTGGTGGGACACTAGGGATCCTAAAACCATCAGAAGGCATGGATTATGCTTCAACAGATCTTAATAGCGGTGGTGGATGCCTTAGATGAGTTTTATCCTTAAGTATTACTTCATTTGGATTCATTGGGCCTTGATAACCCTTAGATCTAGTTTATTTAAGATTGTAGTGGGCATGGTCTGCTGATATACTCCTTAGACCCCAATTTAAGCCTAACTGTGTTTCCATAAAGATGCTCCTAGGACTCAATGAGGATGTGTTGGTTCAATATACCTTGGATCTAACCTTTTGGAGTTTAGAATATATGATTATATGGATCAGTTGTGGTAAAAGTGAGACTTATCATTATACAGAATGGATCTGGTAAATGTGAAATTTGTTATTATACTTCTCTGCCTTTGTAAATGTGACACTAGTGAATATATGGATCGGTCGTGGTTTATTTTATATATAGGTTATACAACATGGTTGTGGGTGATATAAAATATTTTGTATTCATCTTGGTGTTGATGATTACTTCTTTTTTCTCTATAGTTTCCATGTGATACAATCTTTAAACCATTTTGTAGGGAGCCTTGTATGGATATATAACAACACTTGTTTGTTTACTTTTTCCTTGGTCACATTACTTTCAGTGGTAAGAACCCCTTAATTATACATGAAAAATGGGGGTTCAAAACCCATTGGGTGTAGGTATTGTAGAACTACTGTAGCAGCGGTGGTACTGTAGCAACACCAGGCACAGTAGCGGCGGAAGAGTACTGTAGTAGCTGCGGGTACTATAGCAGTACTATTCACAGAATGGGCTTTGGGCCAAAAAAATGGTCCTACGGGTTATGTAATGGGATAAATTCCCAATGAGCCTTTGGGCTAGGTAATGGGTCTCCCTATACCTAGTTAAAGAGGTCTTTGCATTGCTTTAATAATAAAATGAGGCTTTGGCCCCAACCTTTAAAAAAAATTATGAACTCTTCATTGGGTTTGATTTCACATCCATGATTTGTTATAGACATTGTGGGTGGTAACCTACTAGTGTTTTATCTCACACCCTATTTGGCCCACTTTTAGGTACCCAAATAGAATATATGGATTTAGGTAGGGATCAGGGAATGTTCCCATAGTACGATGTTTGACTTTGTACTATGTTTAGGAGAATGGGTTCATGGGGCCAAGCTGAGGCTAGTGATGTTATTTGGAGATAGTTCTTTTTTATCTTTTTGGTATTTTGATACATGTTTTATATTGATGCATGTATACTTGTTTTAGTTTCTTTTTAGACATAATACAGGATCATTTTTGTATACGATATTACTTTTGGAATTATTATTATATATACCTTTCTAATTATTGTCTTCTATTAGAATGATTTGTTTGTTCCACAATTTGACAATTATTATTATTCAATTATTGTATAATATGATAAGAGGTAATAATATCCTCATAGACACATCTTAGTTATTCAATTCAAATCAGAAACCTTTTGAGTTCAGAGAGATGAGCATGATGACATGTGGCTAACCAGGATCGGGGCATTGTTTAGTGGAATCTAGATTTGGGACTTTACAAAGTGGAATCATATCATTTTTATTTTATGGAATTCATTACTTTTTTTGAGAAAAGAGAATGGGATATTAATGAATTAGAATTTGGTATTGAGCTATGTCTGGGAGTAGTAAACCCACATTTGGGAAGAAACGAAATATCAATGAATTAAATTTACTGTTTTACATATTTTGGCTATTATAGTTGATTTGATTCCAACATTGGGTGATTCAATTGAACTATGATCTTATCATTGATATGATTAAGAATTATATTTTTTAAACCCAATGAAATGAGAGTATTCCTACTCATGAATAATTTTAGGAACCTATTAGGACTCAAATTACATGAAAAATGTCATTCCATATAGACTTGATTTATTAACTACTTGACTTTGTGATATGTACCTCGTTTGATAAACTTGTTGTTTTAATAAATATTGTGTTCCATGAATTGTAAAAAATGGTTGGTACTGAGAGCACATGTCATAAACTAAGTATTGTTTCCCTGAATATGCTATAACAGACACCCTAAGTAGCAAATTATGGAATATTGATTCATGGACCATGAGTCGCATGGACAGTAACATGTTATAGTATGGATTTGGTGGATTCCATATTTTTGTTCGTGAGGTGTACAAGACCATATAGAATAGAAGTGGTGAATAATTTGGTTCAACTAAATAAAATGAAATGTGAAATGGATATTAAATCAACTGAAATTGAAATTGTTTAACAGAGAACTTAAGCTACTACCAACTTTTGTGTTAGTAGTAGGAAGTGTCTCTATTGAATTTTATGGATATTTTATTACCATTATTTGATATAGGAGTATATTATATGGTAAAATAATTATTAGTAGGGTTTTTACCTATCCTATAGTTTTATCTTCAAACCTTTCTATTGATATTTTTAGACACATGTGTTGGGATTTGTAGAGATATGACACGATAATAAACACTAGTCGTATGAAAGGAGGGTGGTGATGGACTAGTTATGATGGTGGTAGACCATGGGATACCATTGGATCCTCCTATAGTGTCATCTATGAAACTAATTGTTTTATCTAACACTGGTTTTTAGGCACAATTCTCTGATTGGTTTTTCAGTTTATGTAGAATTTTCAGGGAGCACCATAGCTTGCCTTATCTATGGATGAGCAGATTCATGTGTTCCAGTAGTAGCATCCTATTATGTTTTCAGGGTATGGGATTCTATAGGCTATTGATTTTTGTCTTGAAAATGAATTTTTTGGTCTTTAAACTTCTAAAAAACCTCCTGAGAGGAGAGTGAATCTCATGACATATATGTCTCAAGGAGCAAAAAAGTAGAGGTTGGATGTTTTGAACTAGGCTGAGAGGCTGTGAGACATGGTTTGGTGAGACTTCTAAATTGGTTTCTCTGATTAATTTTTCTTTGAAACTTTTTTAGAATATTGGGCTAGAGATATCATTCATATAAAATAGGGCGCTATGAGAAATATGGATTATTCATTATGTTTTACAAAGATTCAATGTTTTCATTGATATATCATGTTGAAGAGGCATCAAGAGAGAGAGAGATGATTCAAGGGAGGCCTCCAACATTTATTTCAATAATAGGTCAATATTTTTAGGTTGATAATAGTCACTGAGATGGTAAATCATGTTCTAATTACTGAGTGAAAGTTGAGGTAAACTAGGGGCATATATTAGAGTACTATAATCTCTTGATCTATTAGTTAGACTTACATTGGTAAGAATCGATTTTTTGAGGCTTCCTAAGAGATAAGTATCTGACATGATGTGATTAATAGTAGTTCTATTTTCTATCATCAATGTGGAAGAAAGGGTCTCATAAGATATCAGTGTGATTTTGAAACAATATAGTGTCGATCTTATGGAAGGATAGTCCATTTGTAAGATTTCTGAAAGATATTCCCTCCAGCGGTGAGGGGTAGGTCGTTACCTCTGAAACTAGGTTCAGGAGTGGGTTTATTATATTTTTATTCAAAAGTGAACTGGATCAGTACTATTCATTCAAGACGAGGCAGTGGTGGTCGTGGATGAGGAATCCAGACACCATTTCCACTGAGACAACAGAGTGGGCTTAGTCTCAGAAGTGAGGTTGTGTCATAAGTATGTGGTAGAGGCCAGATATTTTCTATACATTTTTTCAATGATGATTATATTGTCATTACATTTATAGTGAGTAGTACTATTTTAGTATCCTATACTCTTATATGTTCTCTTTATGTCACTTTTTCATCGCGTTGTTTTATATATGTACCTATTATAGAGATCCTTGGGTTCTTGATTTTGTTTTCTGAGGTTTTTAAGATGCTTGGTACTCCATTGGGTATTATAACATAGGATTTACATCAATTTAGGGAGTTTCCCTTTGATATTGGAGTGTCTCACTTTATTAGGAATTTGATTTCTCTCAAGATGAATCGGTTTGATTTCATACAGGGGATTAATTGGCTTGTTGATTTTTGAAATTTTTTTGATTTCTATTGATGAAGGGAGACTATCAAATCAATATATGGCCTAGTTTTTATTCACATGGGAAAATGGGATGTCGACACTAGGTGAGTTGGACCAGAGCATTGTGGTCTAGTTAGAATGATATCCCAAATTGCCAGTTTGTATCTAGGTGATCAGGGAGATCATTAAAAAACGATACAAAAATGGTTGATCATTTCATGGAGTTATTCTTAGATGAATTTTCAGGATTACCTCCTAATATATAGGTTGATTTGTCCATAAAACTAGTGCTATGAGCTTCACTAATATCAATTAATTCTTACTAAATGAATACTACATAGTTATAGGATCTCAAGAGGTAGTTAGATGATTTTAAGATAGTTGGGTTTATAAGGCCCAGTAATTCTCCATGGGGTTTGCTGGTTATTTTTGTGAAAAAATCTAGATGGTACCATTAGTCTTTGTGTGGATTACCATAAATTGAACCAACTGATAGTTAATAAGCGGTATCCCTTTCCATAGATAGATGGCCTTCTTTATCATCTACTAAGAGCTCAAGTTTTCTTTAAAATTGATCTGATATCTGGAAACCATTAGGTGCATGTTCAACTATTAGACAAACCTCGCATAGATTTTCATTGTAGGTATGGTCTATACAAAAATCTGGTTACATCGTTTGGTGTCATGAAAAACCCAATAGTTTTCATGGCACTGATGAATAGATTTTTCCATCCTTATCTGGATTCATTTGTGGAGGTTTCATGGAAGATATCTTGGTTTATTCTCAAAATCAACACGCCTATGATAAATATCTTGATATAATTTTGGATACAATAATAGAGCATTAGTTCTATTCTAATATCACAATGTTCCACTTATGCTTGGATAAAATTCAATTATTGTGTCATATTATCTTAGAGATAGAAGTAACAGATGACCTTGAGAAGGTGAGAGTTGTAGTGTCATATAAGAAGCCTAGGAAAGTCTTTTACAAGTTATGTTTTTAAGGCCTAGATTGATATTTCAGATATTTTATACAGTACTTCTCATGCTTAGAAGAACTACTTACAGGTTTGACTAAGAAGGTAGTGTATTTTTCAAGGAAATATACCTATTAGATTTCCTTTTAAGAGATGAAAAGGATATTGAATTCAGCACCAGTTATGATTCAACTAGAGCATGTAAAAAGCTACACAATGTATTGTGATGAATTGTGTATAAGACTAGGATATGTACTGCTGATGTAGGGGAATATAGTAGTGGTGTACGTGTCTCAGACGCTGAGGCCACAAAAGAGGAACTACATTACTTATGATCTCGAGTTAGCTTTTTTTGTTCTTGCTTTGCCCTATTAGAGAGAATATTTACTAGGAAAAAATTTTGTGGTATACAAGAACCAAAAAACATAAAGAATATTTTTACATAGTATGATATAAATATGAGAAAACAATGGTGGGTATAATACCTATAGTATTTCTACTTTGATCATTCATACATACCTAGGAAGGGAATTTTTTTTTTGATGACCTGAGTTGGATGACTAAAATATAGGCAGTTTAGCAGGCTAGTATCGAGTTTTAAATTGTGGATTTTTTTTCCGAGATGCACTTGGAGGTATAGGATGGTCAGTGGTAGTCCATTATTTCTTGTCTATTTGTGAACTCTACCCTTGTGGATATAGTTATAATGAGACAGATTATAGATTCTAAGGGCCTTGTCTTTAGGGAGAGTGTGGCTTGTGGGGACCCACCACCTGGTTAGACCATAGGTGAAGATGATATCATGTCTGTATGTGGTCACATTTGGGTTCTGGAGGGCATTCTTAAGGATCTGATGTGGGTGTTTCATGCTTCAATTTGGTAAGTGAATCCCTACAACAACAAAAATGTATTATGATTTACGTCACTAGAATTAGTGGATGGGGATGAAGTGTGAGGTATCTGGTTTTGTGATGAGGTGTTCAACCTATCAGTAGAAGAAGGTGGGACAACGATAACCAACAAAAAATTTATAGTAGTTACCTATTCCCAAGTAGAAATAGGATAATTTCGTGATGGAATTAGTAACTATTTTTCTGATTTTTCCTCTAGGCAGTGATGTTATTTGTGTTTTTGTGGATAAGATCATGAAAGATTCACATTTAATAAGGATGAATGAGACTATCAATGTAGATGATCTAGTGGGGTTATACATCCATGAGATAGTATGACTTCACAGGTTTCCATATACAATTGTTTTAGATAGGGATACTTGGTTTGTTCCTTATTTTCAGTCATGTATATGAAGGTAAATAGGTGCACAAGTTCTTCTGAGCACTACATACCACCGTCAGACTAATGGTCAATCATAGGGTACGATTCATGTGCTTGAGGACATGATATGAGCAAGCATAATAGATTTTTGGGAATCTTCCAAGGGCATATATCCCTTATTTAGTTCACCAACCAAAATATTTATCAAGGTACTATATAAATGGGACCATATGAGGTTTTGTATGGTAGGCCATTTTAATCACCCCTATTCCTGTTAGAGGTAGGTGAGGCAGCTTTACTAAGACTATGTCTTCTGCATGGGACTTTTGAACAAGTCCAGTGGATCATAAAGTGGACTACTACTTCACAATCGTAAAAGTAATCATAAGCTAATCACCATAGATGAATGCTAGTGTTCATGGTTGGGGATCATGTCTTATGAAATATCTCATTGAGGTTGGGACAAGGGTTGATTAGGGTATAGGGTGAGAATTTACCATGATATGTTAGGTCGTTCGAGATTCTGTAGAGAGTCGAGTCAATAGCCTATTGGTTGAAACTACATTAGAGGTACTAGTCCATGCATGACATCTTCCATGTATCTCAACTACATTTTTATCACTCAAACATGTCTCACACTCTATAACTAGATGTGGTGGAGTTATATGTTGATGTATCCCTTGAGTAAAATCTTATTCGTATCGTTGATAGGAGAATAGAGGTTCTTTGAGGATGTTTAGTTCCCCTGGTATAGGGTATATGGAAGAATGAGAATTTACATGAGGAGACATCAGAGAAATAGGTCGATGTATGTACTCAGTGGTTGGTATTTTTCGTAGAAAATTCATGACCACTCTTTGGAGGGAAATTTAGGGATCAATTTATTTAAGGTGGAATATTAAAAGATCATGGGATTTATAACATTGTAAAGATATTTTTTATTTCTCTTTATATGATTTTTTATGGACTAATGTGAATTCCCTTAGAGTTCATGGGGGAATCAGAGGTGTTTGGGGCTTTTTTAGAGCCCATAACCATAATTTTATGAAAAATAGGTTGGTCATATGGTTATTAGAACTATGTGGAGAAGGATGGACAGTTTTCTTTCCATGAAATTTTTGGATTGTGGGAATTAGGAACCCACATGGTTTGAGGAAAACTTGTGGAAGGAGGTGTGTGCTAGTGAGAGGAACTTACAATTTTTAGTAGATATAAAATGAACATTTTTGTGTATGGATAGTCAAACTATTTATAGTGACCATATGAGCACCCCCTTAGCACATTAGAGGCTTCACCATTGGTGCTTGGTTTGGACAATCGTGTAGCCAAACCTTATGGACCAATAAATTTTGGTAAAATTTTTATTTTTCCCTTAAAAATACTATAACCCAAATAATATTCTCAATTATTCATCTATTATTAGTGGATCATATTGGGAAATTTATTTTGAGGTAAACAGGTAGATTTTGATCCCATTATTTTGACCAAACTCAGAATCTAGTGTCGTCAAACACATTGGATTCATGTCGGTTCTTCATATGTTCTTTATTTTCTCTTAATATGAGTCAAATCAGGATCTGATACTGGATGAGCACTCTACTATAGACTAATAGTTGATGGTATATACTTATCCTGAGTGGTTTTTTGAATAATAGAGCTCATTTCCGTAGTAAATCATGGTAATCTTTCTTATGTCTCCCCAAAAATGAATTTAATGCTTGAATTAAAATTAATGGAGAATCATAGGGATGCTAAAAAGTTATTTGACACCTTTTAGAGGTTGTTTCCCCAACAAAGGTCACCCATGGGGTGTTCTTATGATATTTATCTTTGTTATACCACTCATCAGGTGAGTATTATGCTTTCCTAGTTAGAGGATTCCTATGATGAACTTAATTGAATTAAATTATTTATTTAGGAGATGGAATGCCTCATTTTCATGTTGATGCTTTTTATTAAACGGTATAAATTGAATTGTTATATTGGTGGGTAAATTAATGTATTGTAAAATGTAATAAAATGTGATGTGTTGAATGGATGTGATGAATTGAGAGGGTGGTAGATTCCTTAGTGGGTATAAATTGGATCCTAACTCTATCAGATTCCTTGTATGATGCTTTCATAGATCATAGTAGTGGTAGTAGATGTCTTGGATGATATTTCCCTCAGGTTATTGTTCATGTGGGATTCATTTGGCCTTGTAACCCCTTGGATCAAGTTTACTTGGTCTTATAGTGGACATGGTCTATTTACATTTTCCTTGGACCCCAATTCAATCCTAATCAAGCCTCCATTGAGATGCTCTTAGGACTCGATGATGATTTCCTGGTTCCCTATAACTTATATCTGGACTACTGGGGTCTAACATATCTGATTATATGGAATGGTTGTGGTAAATGTGACACAAATGATTATATGGAATGAACATAGTTAATGGTACATGTTTTATTATATGGACTGACCATGGTAAATTTTCACTTATGATTATATGGCTCAGTTTTGGTTGATTAATATATAGGTTATAAAGTGTGGTCATGGGTGATGTGATATATTTTGTATACAGAATAGTTGTAGTGTTTACTTCCTTTATATCTATTACTTAAATATTATAGGTGCATGAAACATTTTTTTCAGTTATCCTCGTATGGTTTTACAGTATCACATATTTGTTTAATTTTACCTAGGGACTTCACTTTCAGTAATTCCATACCTGTTTCATTATGAACTCTTCTATAGCTTTCATTTGACTGCTATGATTTTTTATAGACACCATGGGTGGTGACCTACTGTGATTGTATTTAACACCCTTTTTGGTTCACCATAGTTTCCCCAAACAGACTATATGAACATAGGTATAGATCATGGAAAGTTTCTATAGAAAGATGCATGGCTTTATTCCATGCTTATGAGTAGGGGAGCACAGTATTGAGACAAGTATTGTGATTCTATTTAGAGACTCTAATTATGTACTTTTTGGTATTTTGATACATGTATTGTATTGAGGATTGTATACTTGTTTTGGAAGCTTTTTATACATACAACATGATCATCATTATATATGAGATTACTTCTGTCATTATTGTTATGTGTACTTGTCTTGGTTTTTCAATTATCTCTAATTGATTTTCAAATTCGACTATTTGACTATTATTAGTATTATGTTTTGTTACACACTAATAAGAGGGAATAGTCTCCTCACAGACACACCATAATCCCTCATTGGTAGTCAGAAGCCTCTGGCCTTCAGGGATATATTCTTGAGTCCATGTGGCCAACTCATCTTGGGGCACCGTTTAGTGGCATCTAGGTATAGATAATTTCATGTTGGATAGTTTATTATCTTCTAGGATATCACTCTAGAACTTATATGAATGACTATTAAATTTGAATAATATTATATTATAAAAAAATCAACATGAAACAATATATTTTTTCAAATATATTTAATGATTTTCTTATAACAAATATTTCATAATATAGTTCTACAATAGTCTATGATATTTGGAGGGTATGTTATTTTAGAGATGTTATGAAATAATTATATTTTTTTTTTATATTTTTCTTTTTATATCTATAAATTTATCAGAATAAAAATATTTTGAATTTGGGTATCTCAAGATTAGATAGTGAGATGTTGTATGGAATAATTAGAATATTTTGACTAGGGGAAATAAAATATTACATAACAATGAAACCTAGGAAAAACATAGGGTGGTCCTAGCCATTTAAATTATAATATGTGGTATTGAAAAGAGCTATTAAGAAAATAAAATTATTAGACAATCTATATGGAGAATATGGGGTTTATTTCTACACCAAGAGAGGTGCACTCATATATTTTTTATGTTCGAGAAAAAAAATCTTCACATGATTGATAATGAATATTCATTTCACAAGAGATTCATGAGTGTTCTTCTTTTCATTAGTTTGAAATATTGATAAACATTGAGGTTTTTTCTATAAATTGTTTAAGAATTACACTTACTTGTTTTGTAAGATTGTCACATCAGTATTTTATTCTAATTAGATATATCTTTGTGTGGGAGAACCATGTAAAATCAGTTATGTAATGTGATTTGATCGCATTAATATTCAACAAATAAGAGATAAATATTATTTATAATAATGGTAGTAAATAATTTGTAGGTGTGATTTGTAATTTGAAGATATTTATTGACACCCCACTCTAGGTTTCATACCTACATGGTAAAAATAAATCATATTAATGAGAAGGATCTTTTAAAAAAATTATTTCTATATTTATTTAATATTGTATCATTCATTAATCATACATGATTTTTTTATCAATAGACAAAAAATTTAAATATGGAATAAATGTATATATTTTTTTTAATCACTTACTATAGATGTGTACAATAATTCTACTCCTGGAATTATAGTAAAACTATGATGTATAGAATTCATAGAATTAGATCAAAATTAATTGGATATCGATAGAAAATAAATCAATACACTTTCAATGATTTGTGAAATATAATTTTTATAAATTTATTTTTTATGATTCCTAAAAAATAGGTTTTAAATTTTATGAATCATTTATGAAGGTGATACCATTATGAGGTAATCTAGGTAGTAGGTAAAATAGAAAAATTATAAATAATTAAGGTTATACCCAACTTAATCCTATGAACTATTCCATGATTGGGAAAATGTGATTGTGGAGGGAATGTATAAACTTGGTGAAATAATTGTTGCCTTAAATATTTTTAATCCTATTTTGAGAATTTTCCTCCTTTATATTGTTCTAAATATTTTAGGGATTTTTTTATGAATCCAAAAATAGTCTTTCATAATGCATTTAAAAATATTCTCATCATATATCATATGATAATAAATGAGTATTCTATTATGTAGAAAGTATTGTATTGGGAAATAGAATCCA
The DNA here is from genome assembly GCA_963277665.1 of Viscum album. Classification (NCBI taxonomy): domain Eukaryota; kingdom Viridiplantae; phylum Streptophyta; class Magnoliopsida; order Santalales; family Viscaceae; genus Viscum; species Viscum album. The sequence goes on along the minus strand of OY728127.1, from coordinate 376,328,711 downwards.
CACTGATGAATAATTCCACCATTTAAGTTCACCTTAATGATAATAATGTTCATTATGTAGTGAAAATACATTCATAAAACATTAAATTATGGAAATAAATTTTAAATATAATATTTACCACTAACACTAATTCGTTATAGAGTTGATGGGAGACTCACTTTAATTTTTCCAAATAAATTCATAAATGATGACGTTGATCATACACCATTAAAGAAATAATGTAAAAATGTGAAGAAAATTGGGATAAAAAGACTAATTTCAATAAACCAAAGACCTTTGTTTCCTAAAATTTTGATATCATAGAGGAATTTTAATCTGTGAATATTGATGAAAAAATTCCATTATAAGAGTAGTTCATTTCTAAATCATTAATGAACTAAAAATTTTGTAATTAAGATAATTTGATGATTTTGATGCCACTGTCCTACACCCCCTGATCTAGTCCTCAAAGACACAGACTTTACATACATGTTTTGATACCAACTATTATATCCTAGATATTGAAATCGATAATTGAAAAAACGATAATGGTTATTGAATCTCTTACATCAAAAGGATATTTTTAGTTTAAGTTATTTAAAGATTTAGGATCCATCAAAAACTAAAAAAGACAATGATTTTTAAAATTAAGGACATTTTTTCCCATCATATTTAAGATGATACTTAATTCATGATAAGTCCCCAACATCTATTATAAATTCTTTCGCATGTGATATCCTCTTGAACATAACATGTGTACCAATTTTGTTCATAAAATGGGGAATTAAAACATAATACATGGGTGATATCAAACACTCAACAATAGAAATCATATAATTGATGTAATAATTTCATAAAAATAGAATAAATATTACTATGGTAATAATGAAACAAGACGAAGTGATAATAAATTGGAACTGGGATCATTCTATGTCTCTTAAAGTAAATGAAATTGTGGACATCAATAATTCTAATATTATACTAATGAAATTTATAATTTATTCTTATAAGAACACATTGTAAATGACTTATTCCAAGACATTGTCATATTATGGGGAGGGGCATACACAAAATCCCAACCTATTTTGTCTCATGATACCTATTGATGAATCGAGGGTATAAATAATTCTCAAACTCTCCCATAACCTAATGATGGATAATTCATTCCCCATTTCAGTAAAAAATACCTTTCATACCATTCCCTAAGTTTCCTCTTACTAGATAAAAGTCAGAGTATTTTTATATCAAAAGATACATAATTTCAATGCATGATTAACCATTATTAGTGCTCAACAATCATCAAAAATATCAATATGTTTACTTGTGTAAATAAAAGGTATAACATAATCACAACACATATGGAGGAAGAATTTGGATGGTTAAACAATATATAGTCAACTTTCCCAAAATCATCTTTATTGGAATTAAAAAATATGGAATTAAAATAATTTTCCCTATGTCAATTAAATAGATAAAATGATCATATCCCATCTTGATAAAGAAGTTATATAGTTAAAAAATACCTAGTAAACTTCTCTATAATCATCTGTATTAGAATAAAAACACACGAAATTCCAAGACAATTCATCATGTAAATGAAATAATAACATGATCATAACCCATCCATAGGGAAAAGGGGGATGGTTTCAAAATAATATAACCTCGTTGTAATAATGGAATCATAGAAGGGTTTCTATATAAATAAAATACATTTTCATAAAAAAATCATTAAACGGTTTCATAAGAATTGAATTGTTGGATACCAAGAGTTAAATCCTAGAAATGATAATATATATACAAGATGATATATCATAAAACAAAAACCTCATTGGGATAAATATTTTTTAAAGTGATGGAGGAAATGGTTACAAAAACATAAAAGAGATTTTAGATAACATTTTAACTTTGATGGAAAATAAAAAAATATAATCACATTCAAAGTTAAACTTTGAAAAGGGGATTTTAATTCCATTGAAAATTGTAAATTTTAAAATTAATCACTAATAATGGGTCCTCTAAAAGTATTAAATTTTATCTAGTAGAAATGAGGATATGAAGACAAATCATTTCAAAGTAAAAGGAAATCACCTTTTATTATTTTCAAAATAACATTTCTGAAAACTCATATTGTGAGAAGAGTTAAAGATATTAATATTTATTAAAGAATAATTTTCCAAAAGTTTAATATACAATATCATATAATAAAATATTCATTTTTTAGAACCTAATAATGTAAGTAATAAGTTTATGATGAAACATTATAACTCATGAAAGAATACTTAAGCTGTTAATATTTCTTTTGAGAAACATAATCCATGAAGAATGAAGAATTTGAGAAGGTATCTATATTAGAAAATATAATAAATGATATAATACAACACAATTAAATAAAAGGGAATAATGTACCAAACCATTCACTTCAAGTGATCTATAATAACTCAATTAACAAAAGTTGTGTTACCAAGAACTCTTACGACTTGGGTAACACTTGAGTTAAAAGATGTCTAAGGAAAAGATCATTGTTTGTATTAGATTATCCCATGATTGAAAAAAGAAATATAGAAGAGATAATTAATGGTATATTAAATTAATATAACTCTATACAAAGGAAACATGCTTAATAATATGTAACATGTCTCAAAGAATCAAAATTTATAATAAGAAACCCCTTATAGATTAAATTACACTTTAATCAAACCCCCTTAAACTAATGGACATGTAATTGATCTTTATATATTATTATTAAAATATAATTTATGATTTAATATGTCAAATAGAAATAATATGATTCAATTAAGGGAAATCATGTTTATAATACCAAACATGTCTCAAAGAGAGGAATTTAAGATGAAACCCCCTACCACGGTCAAAATTAATTCTTCACTTGCACCAAAATTCCTAAATCATTAAACTAAGTTCACTAAATATATACCCATGAGACATATTCATATATATAACTATTTAAACTCCTAATTTACAATCATTGTATACATATAAATATTATTTATCTTTTACCTATTTTGAATACTCGGTGTATATAATCATTATCTCTTTGAACTTATTTAGTAAAAGAGGTGTTAGTATCAATTATTTATTCCAAATTAAATAATTAATTTATCATATAAATTATTGATTGCATATTATATGATAGTTTTTAATTATATAATTTTATTCCATGGTTGTTTTACATTTAAACCTTGGTGGTGGAGTTTGCAATTATCAGGTTTTGGTTAATCATTACAAACGAATGGAATTTTCTTAATTAATGGGTTAAATGTTTCTATAAACATAACATAACTAAAAACATTACTTATATATTTATATGATATTATAAATTTAAAAAAAAATTCATAGTCATCCATGATATAAATGGATAGTATTGTTTGAGTAGCTTGGTAAACCAACCCAAACATAAACCAACCATGATTAATGAATGATTATTAGATTGTTTAGTTTCAATGTACTCACACCTATAGAGTATTGATATTAATTTGGGATTATTCGTGTGATTTTTATTAATTTTAAATAATTTTAAATAGAATATTATTTATTTAATTCAAATACATAGAAAGAAGAAATCATTTTCTCCTTATTGTGCTAATTTGAAACAATTGAATCAACGATAATCGCATGTTGATTTTATCATTAATAGGTTCTAAAATTTTCTATAAAATAACATTTATTATATCATAAAAATAGTATTTATAATTTAATATCATCCTTATGACCATCAATTTAATATTGGTATAAAAATACTAATGAAAATAAACCATTCCATGGAGGCGGTAGTCCACCCATACACATGGTTAAATATTTTGTATTCCATTAAATGGGAGAAAGTATTAAAATTATTTATTATTTTTTTAGATAAAAAAATGTAATAAATATCATATTCAATATTTAAATTTCCATTTTATATGTTGGTAATGTAAAAAAACATGATGTGGCATAGAGGTTGTAGCACACAAAATGCAGGATTCAAGTACTCGTTTTTCTAAATAGAAAAGGGAAAAGGTGATTAATGATTATATATATATATATATTAATAATAAAATATATTATATCACCAACCATAATTTTATTACTTTTAAAATTGTAAATTATAATTAGAGAATAAAAAAATTTAAAAAATAATTTAAGAAAAAATGATTACTCACATTGAGAACTTCAAGGTGTCCTTAAATGATCCCAAAGAAATGGATGGAATAAGATAATATCTATTGACTAGAAGCTAAATAAATTTAAATTTATTTAAAAAGGAAGTAAAATTTTGTATTTTCAAGAGGAAATGGAATTTTTAACAGTGCCTTGAAGGGGTACTGATAAGCCCCTTTTAGAAGTGATGAGAATCGTATTTTTTTATTATTCAAACTTAATAAAAATAGAGCAGAGGATAAACATGTCAAGTAGATTAAAAAATAGAAAAAATGGATTTGGAATGAGATAAGGTTTAGAAAATACTCATACAATCAAATATATACATTTTTTCATGTTTTAATTCATTTACCCCTTGTAGTATTTATATTACCATTATTACTTTTTTCGCGGTAACCAGTTTTTACCTAAGGTAAAAAAATATTTATTACAAAAATAAAGTGTTTATTATTAGATAATTTATACCAAATAATTCAAAAATTTATATCCATTTAATTTTTATCAATTTTCAAAAGTGGTAAAGAAAATTTAAAATAAAATTTATAATGTATTAAAAAAATTTAGAAAATATTACTTATGTTCTAATATATCAAATATTTGTTTGTAAAATTTAAAAACAAAATTTTTAAAATTATAAAGTCTAATATAATTTTTTTTCTTATAAATATATTTCAATAATTATAAATTGATACATATATTCTAATAATCTCATAAAAGTCAAGTTAATATAAAAATCATATTTTTAACTATTCACCTAAAAAATCATGTTTTTCAAAAAAAATACCAAAAACATATTAATATTATGTTATTATTATTAATAATAAATGATAAATATTTGGAAAATTTAAATCTATAAAATTTTATAATTAAATATTTAAATAAAATCCAAAAATATTTTGGAAAACTATACATATTAGAAAAAAGTTTTTGAATTTTTAATCTTCGTTATTCTTAATTCATATCTTCCACTAATTAATATAATAGTAATATATTATTCATATTATAATTATATGATTTTATTATCCCATCATAATATTCTTAGATTCCTAAAATAGTTATATATATCTCGTAGAGTGTAATTTTTAGAAAAATACTTTTTAAAAAATAAATTATCTAATTAATAATTTTAGGTAAATTATTTGAAATTCATTTATATTAAAAATAGCCTTAATTTTCATTAAATAAGTTTTACATAAAGGGATTACTTATATTATTTCCCATTAATTCCATGACATGGTTTTAATGGTCCCACCTAAATATATCACAGTTTCATTTCAGTTTGGGGTTGCATATTGAGGAAGCTATCAAACACATTGGATTATTTATAGGTAAAAATATTTTAAAATATAGGGGTGTTTAATACTAACCTATTAAATAAATTTCCTCCTTATAATTTTAATTATCATTCATTGAAAAAAATTCGTGATGGAATTCCTAACATATTCATTATTTTGGGTATAAGCTCTTATAAGATTTGAGGACCCACACTCCTGGATCATGTGGTGAATTACATAACATTAAATTTCCAGAAATTATGCATAAAATTTTGACATAAAATGATCCATAATAACCATATAACATCAAAAGGAAAAAATTGATCACTTACATTCTGGAGAAAATTTTAGGATTGGAGTTTTAGAGAATTAGGACAAACTCTTACGTAAGAACCTCATAAAAAAATGGACTCATAAGTTTTCAAAAAGTACATTTCTCCAATTTAACCTAGATTTTATTTTTGAAAAATATTTCCTAAACATCATCCTTATGAAAAACTTTGTATACATAAATCATTTAACATCATTATTTAAAACCTAGGTAAATGTAAACAAAATAATGTTGAGCTCAAATGACCAATAAGGGTAAACATAAGAATTAAAAATTAAATGTAATCAATGAGAATAAGAGTTCATAACGTTATGATAACATAATAAAAGTGAATGAGATAATCAGGGAGAAATCAAACCAATCCACACCTAAACCATCAAATATGAAAATATAGAAAAGGAAAGATTTCTCGAAATCAATAGTCATGAGCCATGTGATATAAATATCGATTATTAGTAACATTATAAACTGATAGTAGGAAAGGATAAAACATATATGTATCTTGGAAAATCATCCCATTAAACCCTTAAAAACCATAAAAATTTAATAACCAATATGGACTACTTCCATCTCTATAGTACTTAATGCATCGTAGTTCTATTTGGGTGCACCCATCATTTATAATTTCCAAGAATCGAATACATAGAGAATTAACCAAAAAAATTGAAATAGTCTCTATTATTTTTATAACAAGATTAAGCCTTGTAAAGGAAACAACTTCCACTAAAATATCTCTGAAATATTATTAACCCATGGAAAAAAATGGTTCCAAAATAACCTCTTTCAAACATGATTAACCCATGGAAAAGAAATTGGTTCTGAAATAATATATATGAAATATTATTAACCCATGGAAAATAAATAGTGTTTAAAACTTTATCTTTTACAACATGATTAACATGTGTAAATTAAACGGGTTCCAAATAAATCTTTGGGAAACATGATTAACGCTTGGAAAATAAATGGGTTACAAAAGAATCTCTTTGAAACATGATTAACCCACGGAAAAGAATTGGGTTCCATAACAATATAATTTGGTTATAATCAACTAATATAAAATAAAGAGTTTTCATAACAATATCATTAATATTTAATCAACACATAGAAAAAAATAGGTTTCGTAACAATATTTTTGGGACATAATCAACCCATGTAAAAGATACGGGTTTTAGAACAATTTCTTTGAAAAAAATACAATCCATACAAATAATGATTGAGGATTGTATCAATAAAAAATATAACCAATGGGGGATAAGTAAATACAAGTGTATTTGACATTGATTAATGTAAATTACCTTAAAATATCAGTAAAAAAACTGTTGAGGAAAATAATCTTTAAACATTCCAAAGTATCACATAACACATTCAAAAAATTTAATTATAATACCCATGAAATAATATCATTAAAAAATGTTATAATATAATTATAATAATTAGAATCATTATATAACATGTAAAATGATAAGTATATACATGTAAAAAAATAAGATAGCTGTATAATATAATGAAGCTCAAAAAGAATGAAAATGGTGACAAAAATATGATACAGCTTTGGTGACATTGAAACTATAAACCCTGTGAAAGAGATATAATAAAAAAGATATATAAATAACCATATATTTAAGGATAAAAATCATAAAAATACATCCATGGGATGTAGATAAATCACAAAACAAAAATAATTCTTGAATATAGAATTTGTCTTAGAGAAATAAAAGTAAGACTACAAATCCTCTTTCAACTGTATTAACTTCTAAATCGAGAACCCAAAAAGTAATAAAATTAAAATTAAAAATATATATACAATTAAGATAAAATAACTCATTATATAATACATAAAAATGGGTATTATATACACCACATAAAACAAATAAGTTGTGATTATGAAGTATGCCTCAAGAAAGTAAAAGTGAGACCTGAATACCTTACTACATGAGTAATTTTTGAATCCTAAGATCTTTGAATGAATAACATCAATTGAAACATTGAATATCATGAAAAAAATTTAAACTAATGATATAATTAATTATACATAATTATATAATTCTTGTAATAGTAACTTGGTTCATAACAACAATTAAGCCTGAGGAGAATGTAAATTGAGAGGAAACCCCTTACCTTGAGTCTGATTTGTCGTTCTCATCCTCTATATTGAGGAATAATAAATGAAAGTTGATTATTTAAATTCTTAATAACCTTTTAAATTATCATTATTACTTTTATTTAACTTATAATCCAGTTATATACTACTACATAATCAATAATATTTAAGTCGTATTTTTTGACCATATTCAGCTTTGGTGTAAAAACTAACTTTGATAAGTTGATTATAGTAAATGTGGTAATTATTTTAAAATATAAATAATAATATTCAGTAAATAATTATAATATTTATACATCCATTATTTTTTTAAACCAGTAATGAATTATTTTTATGAAAAATGAACAAACATTAAAATCATGGAGACGGTAAGCCGTACTTAAGCATGAGTAACGTTCTAATTTTTCAATGATCATTATGGGAAGAGGGTAAAAAAAATATATCATTATAGAATTTTAAATATATCATTAATAATATTTTATTTAAATATTTGTATTTATATATATAATTATTTCAATGTAAAAGGAATCACATCACGTCGATGAGGCAGTTTTCCACATGTCTTTGAATGAAGTTATCTCTTTTTTAGTGTGTGAAAAGGCTAATAATGAAAATTATATATTTTACATAAATAAAGGTAATTATGTCATAGAAATAATATATATTTCATTTATATCACATATTTTTATTATACCCATCCTTAATACATTCCATGTAATGTGTAAACACATCACCTCTCTTGGAGGAGGTAGTAGTCCACACATCCACTAATGATGTCATCAAATTTTGACAAATGTAAAGAATGATGATATGTGTTAATTAAAAATTACAAAATTATTTAGAATACATAATTATCATATATATCACAAAAAAAATAGTGTCTCTGTCATAATATAAAACCGTGAGAGGTGGTAACTGAAAAAAACCAACAACATCATTTCTTGAGGTGGTAGTTCATCACACATGAATGGTAATTTTGTTGCCCATTTTTTAGAAGTATGTAGGTGTAGGTATAAACCTTCACATATAAAATCTCATTATGTTAATTATAATAATGTTTTTATATTATCTTATAATAATATTAATTTAATTGATGGATAAAGAAATAAATCATAAATTCATATTGAGGAATGCTACCTATATTTCGAGAAACTCCTTTTAGTTTTCACCAAAGGGCTGCCTTGGTTGGATTTATACCCAAATTGATGACTATAGGGTGAGTATATAGAAGTTGGGTAATTTTTTTCATTGGTTTTGGTTGAGATAAATTTCATTATAGGTGTAAATAAATGGGGGACAATGAGTGCCTTATAATAGTGGAGGGGAGTGGCATTGTAAATATAAAAACGTAAACATGATTGAGAGATCTCCCTTACAACATGTGCATACATTAAAAATATAAATTTGATAAAAGTTGTTATATTGTCTACTAATTTCAATAAAATGAGTTTTCTAAAATTTTCAAGGTCATTTAGACTCTCAATATTAAAGTATAATAACTAAGTAACCACATTTTTACCTTAACCACTATAATTGATTTTAATTTCTTTCACTAATATTTTTGGTAAAAAATATACTGACCATATTAGAAATTTTAAATTATGATTATTTTTAATATTAAATACATATTTACAAATTCAAATCACATAAGTTTCAAAAATTATTTTAAAATTAATCACGCATTGGGACGATAAAGAGGATTTTTAACTTTAAAATGGTCCAATGTTTTCAACATTTTTATACATAAAATCACTATGAAAAAGATTAAAATTAACTAAATTGTATTAAATGATATAAAATTTAACTAATTATAATTTAAAATCATTTAAAAATAAAATTTAACACTATGAATATTTAGACAAAAAAACGGTTTTCTATTAAAATTTGGTGCCATTCACTATTCATCAAAATATAAAAGTTCTCAGAAAAATACCAAAAAATCCTCCAAAGTAAATTTTTATATTTTAATTTTAAAAATTAAGATTATTTTTTCATATAAAATTTATAAAAGTTTCAATTTTTAGTTTTAAAACAAGACATTCATTAAAAGGCGGTAAAATTGCCTTCTAAAAATATAAATCTTTTTTTGCTTAAATTTTGATTTATTTATATCTTGAGATTATGAAACTTATTGGATGAATTTAAAATAATTATTAGATATATAACGTATAAATTTCTATTATATATTTCACTAATAGTGATTAATTTAATTTTTAAGATAAAATTCTATTCTGGTCACAAAAATAGTTTTTTAGAGAAGTGCTTCATTTATATTCCTTTGGTATTTATGTTCATTTATAATAAACAGTTAACCAGTGAAATAATTTCATAAACAACTATAAAGGAAATTTTAAAAATTTAGTTCATAATATTTATTCATTTCATTGCAACAGCTTGGTGATAAATATTATTTCAAAAAAATATGTTAATTGTATATTGTCGTCTTGTAAGACTAAGACTTTTAATAAACCTTTGTCTCCAATGAAACTCAATGTTACGTGATACACAAGAAAAAACTATTTTCATGCGATTCAATCTAAAATATGTATTTCTTATAATGCATTATTTTAATTAATTTAAATTAATTTTAAAGAATATATTTCAAAAAATCTCAATATGTTACCCCTCAAAAATGGCATCTATAATACTCTCCTTGGCTATATCAAGGTACATATATTTAATTGGAAAACATTAACCATTTATAAAATGATATAACCAATTATGTATATACCATAATCATATATTATACATAGCTTACCATTCCTAAAACCATTTCAATCTACAAGTCAAATAAACCATAGTGATGTTATATATTCCTCTAAAAACTAACTATATCATTAACCATTAAATGGATTTAACCACTACATCCTAAATTCATACACTATTATATATATATATATATATTTATCATAATCTCAAAAATTGTATAATCATCACCATAAATAACATGGATTACTTTTTATTTAAATCAATAATAAATTTTGGGTCTATCAATAATATCAAATAATATTTTCTGAAAATCAATAAACATTTTAAAACTAAGAATTATTCATCCCTCAATCACGTGTTATCCAATAGAAATCCCCAAAAATATAACCTTTTCATGAAATTAATTTTCTATTTTTATGATACCAGTTAATATATTTTTACAAATCATTAAAGAAAAACTACTTTTGTAACAATCTTCATATGATTTTTACAATCTTCATAAATTTTAGAATATACCAATATTTCAATAATAAATATCAATCTATAATAAAAATATTTATGAGTTCCATGTTTTAATTTCTATCTGGATATCAAAATAAATACATTAGGTGAGTTAAAGAAACTATTTTTTTTATCATAATAATCATATTATAAAATTATCAACCATTTAATTATACCTCATTATTCAATTATAAGACATATTGGTTTTGGGATACAAACATTTATGAGATTCATTTTTTTATCCATATTCATCCAAATACTAAAATCATTATTATTATATTAATATAAAAAATATAAATACAAAAACATTAATATAGTTATGTTTTTTATTATGAAACAATTTTTTTACAGATGATTCTTTTAGATCAATCTGTGATCTTTTTCTTCAATCCCTTGTTATCCATGGTCATTTTTTTATTTGAATATCTAAAAACATTAGTTAACATCATTCTTAATTGATTAGGAATTGTTCATAAATTATAGGTTATTAACCAAAGCATATCCCTTATGAGTTTCAAAAAAATTATATATTTAGTATTCTTTATCATGCACTAAGTGAACATCATGCTAAAACCTAATCTTCCATTTTTGGGGTTATTACCCACGGTTAAAAAAATTCTAGAGATTATATACAATTTTAGTATCTATAAATTTATTTAATTTATATTAAAATAGAATAATCAATATTTTCCAAAACATTAGTATCTCTTTCTACAATTAAATTTATTCATAGGATTTTCACTGATGTTCACTTGTCATAATCCTCCAAATATTTTATGCTACCTCAACTAACTTGATGTGTGATCTATAACCATTAAATTTGGATCAAACATTATGTATTAACACTTAAATTTGCCTTAGAAAACATTATAATATCTAAATTTATATAAAAACTTCATTTCATACTCAAGATGATACCCTAGACCCGTACTATAAGATTATATGCTAAAAGTCACAAATTTTACATATTTACATTGACACTGTGTATAAAATACTAGGAACGACCATCCATCATTAAAAAATTAATAATTTATATTGAATGTATTACATACTAAGTATATTTTAGATTTAGAAATTTTGAGAATTGGGAAACATAATAAACTAATAAATCCCATACATATCTCAACTAATGGGTTTTTTGTATTATATATAAGAAAATAATTAATTCTGGATAATTCTTCACGATCTCCCATAAATTCATCCAAATATTCTATCCTTCTAAACATTACCAATGTAAAACGTTTCTAGATAAACTACTGAATATAAATATATGAAATGGGTGAGATTAAATGATTAGAAATCAAAAGCATTAAACTGAGGTAATCAGGGCATAATCATGTAATAAATATTATGGAAGGAATCATCAAACAATATAAATCCATAATAAACTGGAATAGAGAGCATTATATATCAATGATACTAAATTAAAACATTAATATAGATAATAATAATCTCATACAGATGGAATAAAAAATTTAAACATCAAAAACCTATTGGCAAGGCCTAGTTTTAAGACATTATCTTATTATGGGAAGTGGAATACACCAATACCCAACCTGTTTTGTCTTGTGAGACTTGTCAATTCATCAAGAGGATATATAATTTCGGGCCCCACTTGTCACATGATTAAGTCCAATTAATTCACAATAAGTGTCAAAAATAACTATCATACCATTACCTAAGGAGCCTCTTATTGAAAATAAATATGGATATCTATTTAATAAATGATAAATAGGGTTTACACATAATAAACTCCTCTTATTAGTCAAAAATTATCATGAATTTCAATTATTTTCCACAAGACAATAAAATAGATATAATAAAAGTTCATAAGTTCTAATATATATATACTTTTTAAATATAAATTAGTATTTTAGATCAAAATAATTTATATTTAATTTTTTTAGGTTAATTAGATGCATAAAATTCTTAAGAAATTCCAACGCGTCAATTATTTAGTTTATAATTAAATAAAATAAATTATATAAAAAATATTAAAAGTGAAGTAAATTAAATGAATTTTTATCTTACGTCAATTTTTTAGAATTATATATCATGTTACATAGATTTTTACTTAATTTACTTTAATTAAAAAAAATCTTGATATTTTTTAATTCAAATTAAACAGAGAATATCAAAATCAACATCAATGCTATTTTATAATAAATGATATTTTATTAAATTATTTAAAATTTATAAAAATTCTATCATTTTTAAAGTGGCTAATAAATGTTAATAAATATAAACTAAGATAAATTTATAGATAAGTTTTTATTTTATATTAATATATTGACTCCAAAATAATAGAAAACATTATTAGCGTAGTTAAGGTAAAAGCGGTATTTTTTGCGCGCTGCGTGTGCTTATGCTAAAATTAATTTTCCACAAACATATTATTATTATTTTACAATATGGAAATAATTTTTAGAATTATTGGGAACAAAATCTTTTGTAATTATTACATTAATTTAGTCATGATGGATAATTTACTTAGGTGATAAAACTAGTTACCTTGATGAAAAAAATGATACAAATTGGGAGACATAGAAGTTTAGGTAAGAAAAGTTTAAAACTTGTTTTATAACATGTGGTGAAGTTATTAATTGAATAAATCAACTTTCAACCCCATTAATTATCAATATTAGAGGTACTTGATGTAATATTTGCCTCTCAACAGTAAATATGTCTGACTATTTACAAGAATGACACTCCTCAACAATAAAAAGGAACTCACTCTCCCAACTTCTTCAGACCTCACAAGCCATTTGGATCATCAAAACTATGCCAAAATCACTTCCCAACTTACATCCCCTCATCCTAGAATCCTCACATTGGGAATAAATCTTCCCTTTTATGGTTTTATTACAAATCAAAGCATGATACCTGAAGAATATGTAATATTATTCTAAATAACTTTTTATTTTATTTCCCTCTTGAACTCCATAAATTATTATAATATCATGATTTTATTATAAAATAGGTATAATAAATAAACTGAGATTTTTTATGTTGATTTTATGTACTAAACCTACACACACATCCATTAAATGGGATAAAAAATCATTATTTGTGTGAACAATGATCTACCACCTCATGAAATGATGTTGTTTATTCTTCCATTACTACCTATCATGGTTGGTAATAATAATGCACATAATATTTATATATTATAATTATGATATTTTCCACATTATCATACATCTTTATTCATTAAATCATATAAAACCTTTTTTTTATTCCATTCCTTAAGGGATATAATAACATCCCTCACGTGTATGGAGGACTACCACCACATGAAGTAAAATAATGAATTTTCCACTAATGTGTCACACGGAAGGTAATAAGGGTAAATATAATGAATATATATGATATAAATTAAATAATTTTGTTATTAATGATAACGTTGTTTATGGATGTGTGGTCTACCGCTTCCTTGAAGTGATGTGATTCTTATATTTTCCATCACCAAATCACAATAATGATATATATATATATATATGTAATTAAATAATGTAGTATTTATAATATAATTATAATTATTTAAACACAAAATTTACTGACCTTTTTTCCATCGTGAACACTGAAAAATTGGAACGTTACTCGTGCGTACATATGGCCTACCATCTCCATGAACATAACATTTCTTCATTTTTCATAACCATATTTCATGATATATTTTCAGAGAATACTGACGTAAAAAATGATAACTATACCATAATTATTATTATGGATACGTTTAAATAATTACCACATTGACCTTAATGGACCTACCAAATCCATCTTTGACAAATAATACGAATATATTTAAAACATTAGACTTATACTTTTGATTTATTAATTATATATAAATTTTTTATAAGTAAAATAAATGTAATAATATACTTTTAAAATGTTATTTTTAAATCACATAATTAATATAGGTTTATTATTTTGGAAAATAAATAACTATTTTGTAAAATCAGACTCATGGTAAGAGCTTTTATCATCCTAATTTTATTTATGTGAGATACATGCCATATTCCCCAATTATTTTTGTGTGTGGTGTATATACTTCCAATGAATATATTTTATGATTCTTGTAATTCAATTTACATGGATTTAAATACCATTTTTGTAGATATCTCTTTCATGGTGGTTTATTTTTTCTAATTTACCAAAGTGGTAAGGGATTTTTATCTCAATTTTCTTTCTTTGAGGTGTTTGTAACATTATACACCTATCTTATTTTATATGGTGTATATACTGAAACTTTTACATTTTATATCATGAATATCCTTATTTTACTTACATTATATGTTTCATTTAATTTTATTCTTTAATGGGTCTTATGATTCAATGTTACCAAAGTTGTAAGAGTTTCATGTTAAAATCTCATCGTTTAACAGGATTATTTGTGATTAAGTATCCAATGTTGGATTTCAATGATCTAAAACAAATTAATTATCATAAAATTTATTTTATTCTTTTTATGTAAATAGAATAATTTTTTTCACTTTATCTTCCTCTCTTAGTGTAATAAAGAGTTTAAAATAATGTTTTTTTAAATACTGACTTTTTGGTCGAAAACACTTTTCTTCTAAAACCACAATTTCTAAAAATGTTTTCAAAAATGTTTTAAAATTATATTTTCAAATAACAAAAGTATCTTTTCTTAATAAATGATTTTAATTATTTTTAAAACAATCTTTTTATGTTTCCAATTTTTTTTTTCAAGAAAATTATTTTAAAAAAATTATGTTTTAAAAAAATGATTTTTAAAATGAAAATGGTATTTTCCTCAAAACATTTTTAATGATATTTTAATGGCATTTCAATTCATAAATTTAAAAAACCCAAATTGTTACATATCTTTCACAAGGGATATTTTTTATTTATACCATCCATCATTCTTTCTCTATATGGAATGATATTCTTTCAGAGGTACTCTAATGAAACATTTTTCTTTTCGATGGGTTAATCATGATTCAAAAAAGTTGAAATCAAAACCATTTATTTTCCATGGGTTGATAAAATTGAAGAGGGAATAATTATTTTTCACAGGATTTTTATGATGAAATATATATATATGAAAATTATTCATTTTGTGGTTCCTTGAAATATTTTACAATGGGAAGACCCAAATAGTGATGGGTGATCCTATTATCTTAAACATGGGGTGGCCCAGATAGCGCTAGGTGATCATGTTATATCTTAAACAATGGGTTCACCCAGATACTGCTCTAATACATTGTGTAATGAACCTTTTATTTAGAGTCATGAATAAGGGAGTTACTTGATGGTTTCTCCTATGTATTTAAATGGTCACCATTTTTTCTGCCATAGGTATAAAATGAGTTATGAAAGTAATGCCCCAAGTTACCAAAAATGGTTTTAATTTTTCTCTTTGGGTTTATAATGTTTGTAATGATCAAGATTGATATCACATGGCCCATTATTATTTATTATAATGAATATTTCCATTTCCATGTTTTCATATTTGATGATATAGGTATTGATTGTTCTGATTTCTTTTATGGTCCTTTCATGCAATTCGATTATGTTGACATACCCTTGTGCACTTCTTATTCTCACTGATAAAATTCAAATGACAATTCTTATGTTAACCCTTTCTGATAATTTGAGCTCACTCATATTATGTTTCCTTTTCCTTAGGTTTTGGAGAATAATGTGGAATGAGTTGTTTCCAAATTGATTTCATGTAGATGATGATGATGTCTTAATGTAAAATAAAATATGGGTTGAGAAGAATAATTTCACATTTAAAGTTTTTTGAATTGTTTATGTATGATTTTTTCATAATTATCTTAAAAAGTAAACCAAAAAGGTACTTGAGTTTGTAACTGATTCAATTTTGTCATTCAATTTTTAGTATTTAGATAAAAAAAATTTGTCACAATTATCCCCATAAAAGTTGGAAATGTAATGTTTACATTTTTAGCATATTTTTTGAGGTGTTTTACTTGGTTAGTGTATTTTGAAACCCTAGTACCAACATGAAGTGTTATTTAGGTAGTAATAATTTTTATTGTTTAAATAAAATAAGTACAACTTGTATGATGGGTGAAAACCCATCACATCTGATAAGGTGGTGGGGTTTGAACCCATGACCAAAGGACGATAAGGGTTTCACACCTACCACTAGCCTATGTGATTTCTTGTTTAGTATAAAATTTTTATAGGTAAATATAAATTTTATTTCATAAACATCTGTTATTTTATTTTAGGAATAATGGTTGTTATCTTGGAATAATATATGATCAAATCATTCTAAAAACTATTTTTTGAACATAGTCGTGAAATTTGTATATAATTTTAAAGATAGTTATTTGTGGAATTGTTTGGTTTGAAACTTGGGTATCAATTTGACGATTAATGTATTGTAGATAGGTTTACTTGTTATGGGTATTATATTACCATGTGTTAACCATTATTTTCTAGGAAAATATCTAATGATTTGTGGAATAGATTGACTATCGCTTTTATGGTTATTTGGTCATTAAATGTTAATTTTTTTGTATCAAGCATTAAATGTTTCTCTTGAATACTCATCATTTTTTAAAAAAATGGGATCATGTTAAAAGTTAACAGATGAATGAAATTTTACTCATCAAGTAAGTATAATTACATATTTTATTAGTCTAGACGGTAAGAGAATTTTTCAAATCTAAGAAAACAGTCTTGAAACAAAATTATTATCCATGAATTGTTAATTATGATTAACCTATATCCTTTTTATCATCGTAATTTTTTTAGTCCCTAGAATTTCTATTTATCAGTCACTTTATTTTTATCAATGACCTCAATCCCTCTCTATAATTATTTATGATTTTCTTACAATCTAACCTCTATTATCCAATTTGGAAACCTAGTTATGTGTCGTTACATATGATCTCTATACTTAACATTCTATCTTAAGAATATGATGTTTTTTTAATCATTATTACAATGTGGTTTTAAAACAAAATTATTTTTAATATCCAACCATTGATTACCAAGATAAAGTTCAAATTTTGATGAAGTAAATTTTTAAAAGGGGGTAGGATGTAACACCCCATGTTTTTAGAATATTTAAATTACATTCAATGTCTAAGGAAGATACGAAACATGGATTTTATCTTTCAATACATGACACATTTATTTCAGTTTTTGTTACACGCAACCCTGAGATTTTTACGTTCAATTGTGTATTCAACACGCAATACCAAACTTAAAAGACCCAATTTATATATTACCATTATAACTGATCCATTGTAGTGGAAGGTATAAAAAATATTAAATTAATTATAAAAATATGTTATTCACATTGTATATAATAAATTATTTGAAGAATAATTAATTTGAAAAAAAAATGAATGTAAAATATTTTTTTTTAAAAAACAATTTTTATGCACTAAAGGATTTTAATCCTAATAAATTAAATTAAATACTATTTTTTAATAATATTAATGAATTTTATATATTATATCAAATTTTTTGACTTTAATCCAACATACTTTATAGGTATAAGATAATAATAAATCATATTTTACACATAAAAATCTCTACTTTTCTAAAGGCATTTTTTCCGCCTTTTAGTGGAACACTTTTTTTAAATAAATTTGAAATTTTAAGAAATTTAATCTGATAAATTAAAAATAATTTTTAAAATTATAGCTTCAAATTTATCTTAGGTTAAATTTTTAATATTTTTCTTTAAAGATTAAATTTTTGATGAATAGTGAGAAATTTAAAATTTCATCATAAACTGACTCTTCATATAAATAATTTTTTATGATTAATTAAAATTTAAAGGTTTTTTAAAGTAAAATTATATCAATTATAGATATATTAATTCAATATAGTTCATTAGAATATTTTAAATATTGAATTTGGATATAAAAATATTTCAATCTTTTGAATGTTTTTACTTTAAAAACACACTTTATCGTCACCTTTGTGAGGCTCATTTTAAATGTAATTTTGAAATTTACATGAGTTTAACTGGGAAAAATGGATTCCTTTTTTGAATAAAAATAATTTCTAATTTCTAATTATTAAAAATTAATTTTTTTACTGAAGTGATTCCTAAAAAAAATTAAAATCAATTACAACCATTAAGGTAAAAATGAGTTTACTAAAAACAAAATCATCTTAAAAGTTATTATTAAATTTTAATAAATATAAAATATAATCCATTATTGAACTAATTTTTACTTTATAATGAATATATTTAATTTAAAATAATAAAATTCAATCTTATCATTATTAAGGTTAAATTGGTGTTTTTGCGTATAGCATGGGCTTATTTTCAATTTAATTTTCAACAAACATAAGATTTTTTATATTATAAATAGGAAAAAAATTAAATTAGTGTATCTAAATTTTCTAATAATTATAAATATAAATTATACAAAATTCATAATTTACTTCGGTGAGAAGACCATTTACCATAACGAAAAACATAAATGATATAAATTGATAAACATAGATGGTAAGGAAGGAAATGCATAGAAAAATGTTTTCTAATGTGTTTTGGAGGTATTTATATATCATTTAATCCTTAAAACCAATTACTTATCAATTATTGTGCTTATTATGGTAATATTTACTTCCCAATAGTAAATACCTTCGATTATTTATTTGAATGTGACTTGTCCTCATCTATAAAATGGCACTCACTCACCCCACTTATCAACGCCTATCAAGCCATTTAGATCATAAAAATTCACTAAAAACACTTCCCAATTTCTATAATATAATTCTATAATCCTAAATTTTGAATGAAAGAAAACATATTAAGGTGTTAGTTTAAACCTAATAAGGATACCCAAAGAAGAGGAAATTTTCTTATAAATTCATTTTTATTTTATTTCCCTCTTCACCTCCTTGAATGTTTCCTATAATGTGATTATAAAAAACCTCAGTATCATAAATATAATGATAATTTATTATTTTAATTTTACTACCAACACCCATAAACACATACATTAAATTGGTTATGAAATAACCATTCATGTGTATGGTGGATTACTGCCTCCCAAAATGATGACGTTCATTTTTCTATTACCACCTCTCATGGTTGGGAATAATGATGGTCATAGTATTTATATATGATATTTAAGATATTTATAACATAATCATACATATGAATAATTATATCATATACACCCTTTTTATATTCTATTCATTAAGGGATGTGAAAACATCGCCCGTGTGTACAGCGGACTATCCCCTCATGAAGCGATGTGAAGTGATTTCCACTAATGTGTTACAGGGTAGGTAATAAGGTTAAATATAATGAATATATTTGATATATTTGACATAATTATGATATTATAATTATAATTATATTTCTAAAAATATAACATATTATTTTATTCTTTCCATTTCACACACTGAAAAAGTGACAATGTCGTTTGTGGATATGTGGACTACCGCCTCCTTAAAGCGATATGATTCTTATTTTTTTGACAACACATCACAATAATGATATATATAAAAGTATATATAATTAAATAACATGGTATTTATGATATAATAATTATTATATAATGATAAATGTTACTTACCTTCTTTCCACAATGATCATTGATAAATAATAATGTTACTCATGCTTGTATTGTTTTTCGTCTCGATGATGGTAAAGCAGATTCATTTTTCAGATCGATGTTTCATTATTGATTTTATAATTATAATATGTGTATAAAAAGGATAATTATTTCATTTTTATTATTACTTATATTTTTAAATATTTACCACGATATCCTTAGTATACCTACCAATTCGCTTTGACACATAAGTTGAATATGGTCAAAACACCCAACTGAAACATAATTAATTAAGTTATTATATATAACTTGTATATAATTGAAATAAAATCAATAATAATGATATTAAATTTTCTCAACAATTTAAATAATTAATATAAGTTTATTATTCATTAACATAAAGAACAAGTATGATGAATCGTACTCAAGGGGACTGTTTTTATCATCAAACTTTTATTTCGGTGAGATATATGCTTTATTCACCACTTATTTTTGTTTGGTGGTGTATATACATCCAATTAATGTATTATTTTGTTATAATAAATAAATTAATTGGGATTTACATATCCATTTTTTGATATATCTTTCATGTTTTTATGATTTTAATGTTACCAAGGTAGTAAGAAATGTTTGTCTCAATTTACCCTCTTAGAGACGTTTGTTATGTTATAAACCTATATTATATTATAAGGTTTATATACTGATCATTTTACATGTTTTATCAGGAATATACTTATTTTCCAAATATTATACGGTACATTAAATTTTATTCTCTCATTGTGCATATGATTCAATATAACCAAATTTGTAAGAGTTTCCTGTTACAATCTTATCATTTATCAGGATTGTTTATTATTAAGTCTCAAATATTGAAATAATATGATCTGACCTTAAATAATTATTATTAATTTTATTATCCTATTTTAATTCTGTGAGAATATATGTTTTATCTTCATTTTCCTCTTTTTATGTACTCAGTATTTCAAAAAAAATTGTTAAAATCGACTTTTTTGGTCAAAAACTCTTTTTCTTCCAAAATCATGTTTTATCAAAATGTTTTCAAGAATTTATTAATATTTTTTAAAAAATAAAGGATATTTTCCTCCAAAAAAAATTTAAATGTTTTTTAAAACTTATTCATATGCTACCAAGTTTTTTTTTAGAAAATATTTTTTAAATTTTTTATGTTTTAAAAAGTGATTTTCAAAATGAAAAGGGTATTTTCATCGAAATGCATTTAATCATTTTTTAAGGAAATTTACTTGCATCTATGTCAAAAAACTTTTTTTAATTATATACCACTGGGGATACTTTTTACTCATACAGTCTTTATTCTTTATTTGTATGGAATAAAATTATTTCAAATATATTGTTGTGGAACTTATTTATTTTCCAAGGGTAATCATGGTTTATAGATATTAAAATGAAATACATTTCTTTTCAATGATTTAATAAATTTATGAAAGGAATAATTTTTTTTATATTATTTTTATTATGAAATATCTATGTAAATTATTCATGTTGTGGTTCGTGGACATATTATACAATGGGATAGCCCAGATAGTATCGAGTGATCTAGTTGTAGCTTAAACATGGGGTTTCCCAAACAGTTATGGGTGAGCTATTTATAGCTTCATATATGGGTGTGATAAATATAACTATAATTTATTAGGTAACGTACCTAATCTATAGAGTCAATAAATAGTGAGTTACTTGAGGGTTTCTCCAATGGATTTGACACAGATCCAGTTATTTCTGATACGGGTTTAAAATGTGTTATGAAAATAATGCCCTAAGTTACCAAAAAAATGATTTAATTATTTTATATGTCTTTATAATGTTTCTCATGATTTAGATTGATATCACATGGCTCATGATTATTCATTATAATTATTTTTTACTTTTCAAAGTTTTCATTTTTGATGATCTAGGTATTGATGGGTATGAGTTCTTTTATGATTCACACAAGAACTTTAATAATGATGTCATACCTTCATTCAATTATTATTCTCATTGAATAAATTAAATTTATAATTCTTATTTTTACCCTTATAGATAATTTTATCCCACCTTTATTATGTTTCCTTTTCCCTAGGTTTTAAAGAATAATGTTGAGTGGGTTATTTCTAGATGGGATTTCAGTTGTATAATGATGATGTCTAAATGTGAATGATAGGTTGGTTTAAGTGGGAGAAATGCACATTCAAATTCATGTTAATTTTTTATATAGGTTTTTTTCATAATTATAACTACCTGGTCAGTTATAAATGAATTTTACATTTTTTATAATTAAATGTATTATTTCATAATATGGTTATAGTAAACACATTCACTTCCTTGGTTATATCTTTTTTGGATTTAAGTGACCTTTAAGCATCATTACAATTGATAAAATATTCATTTAATAGTGATCACATGATTCATAGAAATATAGGGCTTTAAAAACTCCAATTGACATAGACAAATGAAGTGATGGCCTCATCTAATAGTATTACAACATATGAAGCCCATTTATCAGTGATTCGAAGGGAGATAGTATCTTTACTATTTTACATCAACAAATCCCAAGCTAATATCCAATAACTTAAGCATTATAGAAACCGTTTAAATGATAAGTTCGAGCTCATCGATATCATAGACCTAATAATGTTCACCGAACGACCCCATGAAAGCCCCTCCATCATGCACCATACTCTTAGGTCGTACACTGGTGTATGAAATGTATATGAATCAAGTACATATAAAATTGACTATGGACATTGTTTTGAATATAATAATGGATAAATTTTCATCTTACTATTGTTACATTGTAAATGGTTTTTAGTTTGATACAATAAAGAATAGATTGTATTTTTTGGTTAATATTAAAATTTGATTAATGAATTTATGAATTAATGGATTTTTAATATAAATAATATTTTAATAAAGTAATATTATTAAATAATTTTTATCAAATATAAATTATCATATTATATTTATGAGGTCAAGTGTAATGTTTTATTAGGGATCAAGAAGTATTATTTCCATGAAACCCATCATTTCCATAAATTTCGGTTATTTTTTTATATGTTAAAATACACATATTTAGAAACAAATTTAGATAAAATAAACATTTTTTTTGAATTTTAATTCCAAATTATCCAATGATGAATTTTTTTCATAATTATCTAAGCTAGTCAAATTATTGGGTAAAAATTGAATACTATATAAATATACAGTGGGTTTTATGACATCATAAGGACTCAAAATAATGTAATAAAAACTATAATGAGTATCATATGACCAATATATTTTTTCCCTTAAAATTATGTGATTTTATGTTTATTTTATTAATTTTATAAAGTCTTTCTGAGTCCTCCAAAACATATAATTTATTTTATTATTTTTTATTCATTTATATAAAAGTGTGAATCACCTCCACATAATAAAGGATAATATTTTAATAAGATATTCCCTTTACCTAATAAAATATTTAAAAACATTCTTATTTGGTAGAAACCATGGTAAGGTTTTTGGTTTTGAACATTTTATCATATAGAGTCCAAAACCTATGTTTGTGGAGCATTAAATAATTCCCCTCTCATTTCCTTTATAATCCCACCCAAGATCTTATTTCTCTTCACTCAAATTCCTTTTATATTTTCCTTAATCTTCCCTCTCTCTATAATCCTCCCAGGGTTCCCCCAAGCTCTTTAGAAGCCCCTTTCAAGATTTTAGTGTCATACTCTTAAGTTAAGGGATCCACTCTATCTAGATTTTATTCAAGAATCTCCTTTTTATGCCATTTTACTTTTAATTCCTAATGATGGGGTATGCTTTATCACATCCCCCATACTTCCCTTATGATTCATAAATTATGAAATACCCCTTTATCACTCGTTAATACCTCCCAAGTACACCTGTTACCAGGATAAAATTTTCCAGGGGTTCTTTCCTTTATCCTCTTTATTTAAGTTTATTTATTTTGTTAAAACTTCTATTTACAATTAATTAAACTGGTATATGTTTTTATGTGACCCTATTACTGTCCAATTTATTTCCAAATTTTGATATACCCCATTTTCTATCATCAAAAAAGTTTATGACTTTTATAAGAGACCATGTTAGGCTGCCCAAATTTCACTATGATTTCCCATTCCAAAGCAATTGTATAGTGAATACCATACCCACTTGCTATCAAAGGTGTTAAAATTTATAAAAATATATATTTTTTAGTTGGGAATTAAATTTATGTACTTCATACTCCATGATCATGGAATAAAATGTAGGATCGAAAAATAATATGAGATGCTCAATATACAAGAGGGGGGGTGAATTGTATACTTTAAAAATTCCTTTGGAACCTTTAAAGTTAGTTATGAAAAACTAAAGTTTCCTTAAGAAAAGGAAAGGGCTAAGTTTAACAAAGATTAAACTAAGAAAATTCACAATACCTCTAAAACCGAACTAAACTTGGAAAGAGATTCCAAAAGTAGGTTCCGGAAATATGGTTCCGGAATTTGAAACTTAACAAAAGTTACAATATGAGATTCTACCTTAAAGCGTGTAGAATCTAAATGAATCAGAGTAAGTAAGGAATTATAAGAACGTTATACTTTCCTTAAGATACAAATTGCAGCGGAAATAAAACAAGTAGTTAAACTACAAGTAACAAGATAATAGTCTTTTAACCCAAAGAGAAGGGTATCCAACAACCTTGGATAAAGGTCCCTTGATTTATACTTTCAAGCAAGTATGTCTTACCCACACCAGGGTAATCCCTCGATACGAAGATCGGAGTCTCTGTCTTGTTATCCCCGCAAGCCCTCAACTTCAAGGTAGTTGGCAACCTCTGTCCTCCTCAGTAAGGAATCCCTCGAACTTTAAGGTAGTCGGCACCTCTGTCTTCCTATCCCCGGAAGCCCTCAAATGTAATCACCAAAATTCGGAGTCGCACGAAGCTTTAAGAGTTAATAAGAGCCTCTCTCTCTAGAATTCACTTCAACAGCATGTAGGCACAAAACTCAGTCGTTTTTTCAACAGCTATCAGCCATCCATCAGCCACGAGCTCTTTCAAATGAGCTCCTATTTATAGGTAAGGTCGGCTCCTTCTCCAACGGTCATATTTTCCTTAAAGATCGGAGGGACCTGTACACGTGTCACTAAGACAACTGTTAGTTTATAACAAAACAGACGACATCGTTTTATAACAAAACAAGTGTAACAGAATGTACGACATCGTTTTAAACTCTAACATAAAAGTTCGGAATAGAAACTTCAGAGTGAAGGTTCGGAGTGAATAAATTCAGAGTGTATAAAACAAAGATAATCAGATTCTGTTTAATAGGTGAATTCGGAATGAGAATTCGGAATAGGAATTCGTCATCAGAAATCATAATGAGAATTCATCATCAGAATTCGTAATGAGAATTTGTCATCAGAATTCGTAATGAGAATTCGTCATCAGAATTCGTAATGGGAATTCGGAATGATATTTCTTCATTAGAATTCGTAATGGGAATTCTTCTTCAGAATTCGTAGTGAGAATTCGGAATGGGATTTCTTCATTAGAATTCGTAATGAGAATTCTTCTTCAGAATTCGTATCCTGAATCTGGAATAGAACTTAGTCAAAGTTCATATCCAGATTTCGGAATGAAACTTTCTTATAGTTCTTGTCCATAATCCGAATCCTAAAACAGAATGCTTTATATCAAAGTTTCAATGATTCCGAGAAAATGAATCTGAAACTAATACTTAAGAAAAATATGGATTAAAATATGATAAGGGTAATTCTTCTTATAAAAGCGATTTTCCTTAAGAAATCATTTTTCCTTATAAAAGCAATTTTCCTTATAAAATCAATTTTCCTTATAAAAGCAATTTTCCTTAAGATAAGATGTTTGTGATTTTCTAAACAAGAAGGAATGGAAAAGTCATAAGGAAAACCTTATTGACTCAACAATCTCCCCCTTTTTAGAAAGCACAAACATCCTTACGAAAAACAAAAATTCTAAGAAGAAAGAAACATATTAATGCTTATCTCCCTTGTTTTAAGGATATAGATGAATATGACTAACTCCCACTTAGGCTTTGAAACTCTAAGGATCATATTCATATTTCCGGAGTGATATTTCATAAGAAGGTCTTCTTTAAGAAAAACTCCCCCTTAAACAAACTCTTATTAGAGTTCTTTTTCCTTGGGTATTTTTTCTTTCTCCCCCTTTGATAAACTCTTATTAGAGTTCTTCTTTTTCTTAAGGATCTTTTCCTTCTCCCCCTTTGTGATTTTCAAAAAGAATTGGAGGGAATGGGAAAAAAATAACGAAGTACCTGAAATATTAGTAATGACAACAATAGAAACAACAAGTACGACTTTCATTAAATTTGAAATATCGACAACAAAGAAAAAATTACAACAAAAAGATCGGATTAGGTTATTTCGGATCTTTCTCCTTTGACATGAGCCCCTTAAGAATCGTCTTGATCTTCTTTAAGTATTTGTGATCTTCTTCTGCTTGCTTCTCTAAGACGACTATTCTTGCGGACTGAGATTCATTTTTTTCTTCCTGGGCTTTCAGTTTTTCTTCCTGAGCTTGGATCTTTTCTTCCTGAGCCTTCATCCTTACTTCAAAATCGATCCGATGATCCCTTTCAAATTTCCAATTCTGAGAAACAGAATTCAACTTCTCATTCAGATCCCTGAATTCTTGGATCCGGAAGTTCTTTTCTTCAGTCAGATTTTCTTCAAAGGAGGAAGTCAGCTCGTTAATCTTCTTGTCCTCGGTCTCAAAGGCGTCTTTAACATTATCTTGAAACTCATCAAAAAGCCTCATCTCTTCCACAGTCTTCTTAGACCAGCTTGTCATCCTCTTGCAAGATCTTTTATGAGCTTCATAACCAATAAAGAAGTTTTTAAACTAGGCTTCAATCTCAACACACTTATCCATAACCATGGATACGGAGTCTGTTTTCTGATTCAACGCATGTTGGAGCATCTGGCATCTTGAGTCAATGCTAGAGAAGGTCGGAATGGTTCCCACCAACTTCTTTAAGGACTGAACAACAAAGTCATGCCCCAACGAGGATGACCCCGAATCTGAAATCTTGCTTGGAGAGTTTTCTTCCTCAACAAGTTGAAGCTTTCTCTTTGAAGAGATACCAACTTCCTTTCTCTTCCTTACTTCTGAGCTCGGGGTATCAGCAAGAATTTTCTTTCCCTTGTCTTTTTCCAGAATAGAATCCTGTTCTGGAGTTTTCTTTTCACTGTCAGAAACTTGAACAACAAAATCTTCCTCATTAGCAACTTCCTGAACACCAACCTCTACATTTTCCATCTGAGCAATATCATGTAAAATTTGTTCTTCTTCTCCATGATAGGCAACTTCTTCTTCTCCATTCTCTTCTTCCATCGTAGGAGTAACTAACTTCGAAGATTCAGCTTATGAAGTCCGGAGTGATAAGTGTTCCGAAGGTGTCCCCTTTTAATCATCTACTTGTTTCAGTACATCTCCGGTTTCACCACATCCTTCAGCACCTTCTTCTACTTGTTCCACTTGCTCTACTTCCTCAGTATTCGTAGCAACAGCCTCTTCCGGAGCAACAAGATTTCTTCCTGGAGTCTCAGGTAGAGATTCCAGGGAGAAAGATCTCGGAACTGGAATAGTTGCTGAAACCATTTCATTGAACTTCAACAAGGCCTGAGCTACCTCAGCCTTGGACATCTTCTTCTTGAGCTTCTTTTGCTTTTCTTGTCTTTCAAGCTCATCAGCAGTCTTCTCTTTCAGAGCCTTAGCCTCCGCAGGGTCCAATCCGAACTGCGGATCCCCTTCTTTCCTCTTCTCTTTATCAGCTCTCCACTTTGAAACAACTTCATCAGGATAGGCTTTCGTCTTCTTAGGCTTTGGAGGTGCGGAGTGGACTTCCTTAGACTTGGGTTCCTCGGCTTCGACTACCACTTCTTTCAGCTTTCTCTTTCTTACCGGTTTAGATGATTCCGGATCAGCAACTTTCGGAGCCACTTCTTCTTGAGGAGGTAGATCAATAAACTTTCCAGACTTCTTGTCAAAAGCTATATTCATTCTTTTAAGAGTGCCATCGCTGAGTAGCATGATCTTGCAAACTCTCGGCTTAGATCTGCAAGCTTCCTTGAAAGATTCTAGGCACCGAACTATGAGCTTTGATAATATTGCTGGGTACATTACGATCTGAGCTCTCAGATTCCCCTTCTTCAAATATTCAATATTAAGAAGAATATGATTCATCAAGTTGAACTTCCTTAGATTTATCAGGAAATCTAAGATATATATCTCACTCTTCTTCAAGCTGTCTTTATCACCTTTCCTCGGTACGATAAGTCCTTGCACCCATAACTCCAGAATCCGGAAGTTTGTAGATAGACTTGCAATCTTCGGGGCCTTGTCATCATCCAGTCCGAGAGTTTCTAATGCTTTTTCCTTGTTGAAACTACCCTTGGAATCTGGAAGCACATGCGAAATAAACTCGGCTTCTCCTTCATAGGATAGCCCTACCAAGCTTGCAGCCTTGGTGTGAGAAAGTTTGTAAGTATTACCATAAGACTTAAAAGAGAACTTCTCCCTATTATCTTTCTTGAAGAAAGCAACTGACTCATAAAACTCAACAAGAAAATCTGAGTACACTTCATCTTGGTTCCCGGTTTTTGATACTGCAACATCTTCCCAGCCATTCAACTTGATATTCTTTGAAATGATAGAATCGTAGTTGCTGAAAAAAGTCGGATGGACTAACCTTTCTCTGTAAACTAACCACTGAGAAATAGGCTTAGTGGATGACATTTCTTGAGATGCTAACTCTGCAGACATTCGGATCTGAAATTCTCTGAGAAGTTCGGAATGGAGAAGACTGAAGTTCGGAATGGCCTTAAATCAGAGAGTCAGAGCTTCAGGACGCAAGATCTTTGAGATCGATGTGGGATGAGAAATTTGGGTCCCCTTTATATAGGCAATGAGATGACGGTTCACATTCCACGGTTGATCTAACGGTTCGAATGAGCTGTGATCAGATCTGACAGTTGAAAGCTTGAATCCGATCTTTTTGAGGTTTTATTAAAACAAAGATTTAAGAAAACTATAATCCGAAAACATAATACAAGAAAATGCCAGCAAGTAAAATATGACTACGAAAACATGAGTAAGGAAATCATACCTTTCGGATTGGCTTAGGAGGATTATTCGTAATGGCAGATTTCTCAAAAAAAATTACTATGAAAAATAAACTTAGTACGAAAAACTTAGTACGAGAAATATATTACAAAATTTGAAAACGAAAAACTTATTATGGAAGATTTAGTGTGAAAGTTCCCTTATGAAAATACCAGTACGAAAGTTTTCCATTCCGGAAATTTTCAATACGAATACTTTCATTCCAGAAGTATTCTGTGCGAAAATATCCATTCTGGAAAATTGTAGTTCCGGAAGTTCCATTCCGGAAATCTTCGTTCCGAAAAGTTTGAAAATAAAATTTTGAAAAATTTTAAATATAAACAACCAAATGTACTCCCCCTATGAAAAGGAGTTTATTACTGTAAGGAGTTTTTTTTTTCAACAAAAATTTAATTAAGGAAGATTACCTTACGGTTATCATTCCTAACTTTTGTTTAATATATTCAAATCTATCAGAAGGCAAAGACTTTGTGAATATATCAGCAAGTTGATCTTGCGTTCCGATAAACTGAAGAATAATATCTCCTTTAAGTGTGTGATCCCTAAGAAAGTGATGCCTAATATCTATGTGTTTTGCATGGGAGTGATGTGCAGGGTTTTTACTTAGGGCAATGGCACTTGTGTTATCACACAAAATTTGAGTTTTAGTAAAACTCAAGCCATAGTCTGTGAGTGTGTGTTGCATCCACAACATTTGTGCACAACAACTTCCAGCTGCTACATATTCAGCTTCAGCAGTGGAGAGTGCAACAGAATGTTGCTTCTTGCATGACCAAGAAACTAAAGAATCTCCTAAGAAATGACAAGTTCCGGATGTACTCTTTCTATCCATTCTACATCCACCAAAGTCAGCATCAGAAAAGCTTTTTAGAACAAAATCATTTCCAGAAGTATAAAATAATCCTAGATCCATGGTTCCCTTAAGGCAGCGAAAAAATTTTTTTACTGCCTTTAAGTGAGATTCCTTAGGATTGGATTGATATCTTGCACATAAGCATACTGAAAACATTAAGTCTGGTCGACTAGCTGTTAAGTAAAGTAGACTTCCTATCATACCTCTAAAAGATGTTTGATCTACTGATTTCCCAGCTTCATCAAGATCTAAAGAGTTTGAGGTACCAATGGGAGTACTTATACTCTTAGTGTTGTCATAACCATACTTTTTAAGAAGATCTTTAATATACTTATGTTGAGATATGTAAGTTCCTTCTGGTTTTTGAGAAATTTGAAAACCAAGGAAGAATGTTAACTCACCCATCATACTCATTTCAAACTCGGATTTCATTAGACTAGAAAAAGAGTCAGTCAAAGACTGCTGAGTTGAACCAAATATAATGTCATCAACATAAATTTGAACAATCAAAACATTTTTCTTATCTTTCTTTATAAAAAGTGTTGGATCTGCATTTCCCTTAACATAGTTATTTTGAAGCAAAAATCCAGTGAGTCTATCATACCATGCTCGTGGGGCTTGTTTAAGGCCATACAAAGCTTTGGTAAGTCTAAAAACATGATCAGGATGTTTTGTATCTTCAAATCCAGGAGGTTGTTCAACAAAAACTTCCTCTTGAACATAACCGTTAAGAAAAGCACATTTCACATCCATTTGGAAAAGTTTGAAATTAAAGAATGCTGCAAAGGAAAGTAGAATTTGGATAGATTCAAGTCTTGCCACTGGAGCATAGGTTTCTTCATAGTCTATTCCTTCTTGCTGATTATAGCCTTTAGCAACAAGTCTAGCTTTATTTCTAACAATGACTCCATTTTCATCACATTTATTTCTGAAAACCCATTTTACTCCAATAACAGAAGTTTCCTTAGGTCTTTCAACCAAGGTCCAGACTTTATTCCTTTCGAATTCATTTAGTTCATCTTGCATTGCTTTGATCCAATCATCATCACCTAAAGCTTCATCAGTGCTTTTAGGCTCTAATTGGGAAAGAAATGCTAGATGTTCTACTTCATTTCTTAAGGAACTTCTAGTCCTTACAGATTGATTTACATCACCAATGATACTATCACTGGGATGATTCTTAAGAAACACCTGATTTGGGTTTTGTAAAACCTGTTCATCAACATAGGGTAGAAAGTCTTCTGGGGTAAATGTCTCAGAAGTATCTTCTAGAACAATTTCCTTATCAGAAGGTTCTTCTATCAAAGGTTGACAATCAGTTTTTGAAAACACATCCGAAGATGTAAGTTGAGATGGTTTAAAAACAAAAGGATCTGACTCATCAAATTTCACATGAACTGTTTCCTCAACAGTACAAGTATTTTTATTAAAAACTCTATAAGCCTTAGAGGTTGTGGAATATCCTAAGAAAATTCCTTCATCAGATTTTTGTGTGAATTTATGAAAGTTATCTTTAGTATTCAAAATGAATACTTTGCAACCAAAAACCTTGAAGTAGTAAAGTCTAGGTTTTCTACCATTCCATAACACATAAGGAGTTTTATTAAGAAAAGTTCTAATCAAAACTCGATTTATAGTATAGCAAGCAGTACTTACAGCTTCAGCCCAGAAATGTCTAGTAATGGAATATTCACTCAACATGGTTCTAGTTATCTCTTGAAGAATTCTATTTCTTCTTTCAACTACACCATTCTATTGAGGAGTTCTAGGTGCTGAAAAATTGTGAGTAATGCCTTTCTTACTACAAAAAGTTTCAAAATCAGAATTTTGAAATTCTCCTCCATGATCACTATGAATAGTTTTCAATTGAATGTTTTTCTCATTTTTAACTTGAGCTCTAAAACTTTTGAAATAAGAAAAAGCTTCATATTTCTTTGCTAGAAAATAGACCCAAGTGAATCTAGTGTAATCATCAACTAGAACAAACACATAGTATTTGCCTCCAATACTTCCAGTTTGTGTTGGACCAAAAAGATCCATGTGCACTAACTGTAATGCATCGGTTGTTGAGACTTCACCGATTGACATAAAACTAGATTTATGTTGCTTGCCATATTGACAAGGATCACAAACTTTAGAAGAATCATATCTAAGCTCCGGTAGATCCTTAACTAGTTTCTTCTTAGAGAGTTTACATAGGTTCCTAAGGTTACAGTGTCCTAATCTTCTATGCCATAACCAAGAATGATCTTCCATTTCACTTAGGCAAGGTATATCTTGGCTCCTGAGGCCTTCTTAGTTTAAGGTGTAAAAATTCTCTTGCATTTGGCTGAGAGAATAAATTCTTCCTTGGAATTATGAACTAAACACTTATCATTCCTAAAATTCACAAGGTAACCTTCATCACATAACTGACTTAGGCTAATGAGGTTGTGCTTAAGGCCTTTAACAAAAAGAACATTTGAAATCAAAGTTTTACCTAAAAGAACTATATTACCAATACCAACAATCTCTCCCTTAGCATTGTCTCCGAAAGTTACCTTTCCTCCTTTCGTTTTGATAATATTTTCGAAAAAACTTTTGTTACCAGTCATGTGCCGGGAACATCCACTATCCATGTACCATATATTGTTGGTGGAACTTTCTTTATTTTCCTGAAATTAAGAACAAAGTTAGATTTTCGGAATCCAAACTTGCTTGGATCCGAGATTTCCAGACAATAAAATTTTAGGTACCCACATCTTCTTGGAAAAGTAAGCTTTATGAAAACCTAAGGATTGGGTTTTGTTTAAGGAACAATTTTTTGCCCAGTGACCACCACATTGACACTTGGTACAAAATGGGGCACTTTGAGGAACAAAATAATTGTTACTGAAAATAGGTTTTGCATGGGTATAACCAAATCCGGATTTATTTCTTAAAGGTCGTATTTGGGAATACATCTTATCAAAATTTTCTTTACCTTGGGTAAAGTTTGATAAACACTTGTTTAAGGAAAAAATTTCGTACATGAGTTTTACAACCAAGTTTTTATCCTCAAAATCATTAGTTTTTGAACTATAGTTAGGCTCGAAAACATTTTTATTAGAAATTACTTTTTCTAATTCTTTAGAAAGTTTGTTCTTCTCAGAACTTACTTCCTCAAGATTTTTTGAAATATTTTCAAAATCAGCATTTTTCTTATCAAGATCTTTAGAAAGATCTGATATCTCTTTAGTAAGAATAGAATTCCTAGAGTTTTCCTTATCAAGTTTCTTACTGAGTTTGAAATTCCCAATCTCAAGAAGTTCAGCAAACCTAGAGACTTCTTCAAAAGTAGGTAAAGTATTTTCCTCGTCAGAAGATGATTCTTCATCAGAAGAGTTATAATATTTACTATCATTGGAATTTAAAGAAACATTGGTCAAAGATTCAGCATTTCGTACCTTAGTCATAAGACAATGATTATCAATAGGTAATCTGGCTAAAAGACCAAGATTCTTCTGTCCTGAAGATTCATAATCAGAAGATTCATCTGAAGAGTCACCACCACTGGCACTCCAGGTGTCATTAGCTTTCAGAACATTCTTAGCTTTAGATTTATAATACTTCTTTCTGTTCTTGTCTGAATGCCTTTCTTTTCTTTCTTTCTTTCTGAGCATAGGGCAATCTGGTCTAATATGTCCAGCTCTTTTACATTCATAACAAGTAACTTCTCTATCTTTCTTATCTTTCCTATCCTTTTTCTTATACTTGGAATGAAAATTTCTTTGTCCAGCTATCTTGTTCATCCTTCGAGCAAGATTGGATAATTCATTTTCTGAGACTTCACTCTCACTAGATTCGGATTGGAAAATGACTTTCTTAGACTTGGATCTGGTTACTCTCTCAGGAGTCTTATCTTTCATCTGATTTGAAGTTGTAGTAAAATCAACAGTACCATTTCCATTCTTCTTCTTGATGTTGTCAGCATCTCTCTTCATTCTTGTTTCATGTTGTAGAAGAGTTCCAAATAATTCATCAAGAGTAATTTGAGTGACCTTCCTGTTTTCATCTATTGTTGTTCTCTTGGATTCCCACTCATTGGGCATAATTTCAATTATCTTGTCCACAAGAGCTTCATCATATAAACCTTTCTCTCCCATTGATTGTAGACTGTTGACAATAGTCATAAATCTTTGTTGAACTTTACAGATAGGTTCTCCATAAGGAAAATTGAAGCCATGATATTCAGGTCTAAGCATAGCTCTTCTAGTCTCAATCACTTTAGAAGTCCCAAAGTGTGTAACCTCTAACTTCTTCCATATACAGTTAGCTGCTTCACAAGAAGAAATTTGGATATATATATTTATAGTCATTGAACATAGTAAAGTATTGCGTACCTTATAGTTGAGTTGATATTCTTGTTTTTCCTGGTTAGTAAAGGTTCTGACTTCCTTGTGAGGAATTTTATAATCATCAGTAAGCATAACAAAGTTGTCTACTCCAGTATTGATAACAAATGTCTTCATACGATCTCTCCAGTATTCATAATCATTACCATCAAATATAGGTGGTCTTGTAGGATTTAGATTGTCAATAGATCCAACATTAATTCCTGCCATACTAAAAATAACTTGGACACAAACTTGTTAGTAGCTCAGAATCAAAATCACAAAGTTCGGAATGAGAAAAGTTCGGAACGGACAAATCGGAATGACAAAGTTCGGAAGGATAAAGTGAGAAAGAAAAACTTGTATGTGAGTACAAGTATTTCAGTAACCGGCTCTGATACCAAATGTAAGATTGGTATAGAGTAAGAGGTTTCCAACCTCTGATACCAATTGTAGGATCGAAAAATAATATGAGATGCTCAATATACAAGAGGGGGGTGAATTGTATACTTTAAAAATTCCTTTGGAACCTTTAAAGTTAGTTATGAAAAACTAAAGTTTCCTTAAGAAAAGGAAAGGGCTAAGTTTAACAAAGATTAAACTAAGCAAATTCACAATACCTCTAAAACTGAACTAAACTTGGAAAGAGATTCCAAAAGTAGGTTCTGGAAATATGGTTCCGGAATTTGAAACTTAACAAAAGTTACAATATGAGATTCTACCTTAAAGCGTATAGAATATAAATGAATCAGAGTAAGTAAGGAAGTATAAGAAAGTTATACTTTCCTTAAGATACAAATTGCAGCGGAAATAAAACAAGTAGTTAAACTACAAGTAACAAGATAATAGTCTTTTAACCCAAAGAGAAGGGTATCCAACAACCTTGGATAAAGGTCCCTTGATTTATACTTTCAAGCAAGTCTGTCTTACCCACACCAGGGTAAGCCCTCGATACGAAGATCGGAGTCTCTGTCTTGCTATCCCCGCAAGCCCTCAACTTCAAGGTAGTTGGCAACCTCTGTCCTCCTCAGCAAGGAAGCCCTCGAACTTTAAGGTAGTCGGCACCTCTGTCTTCCTATCCCCGGAAGCCCTCGAATGTAATCACCAACATTCGGAGTCGCACGAAGCTTTGAGAGTTAATAAGAGACTCTCTCTCTAGAATTCACTTCAACAGCATGTAGGCACAAAACTCAGTCATTTTTCCAACAGCTATCAGCCATCCATCAGCCACGAGCTCTTTCAAATGAGCTCCTATTTATAGGTAAGGTCGGCTCCTTCTCCAACGGTCATATTTTCCTTAAAGATCGGAGGGACCTGTACACGTGTCACTAAGACAACGGTTAGTTTATAACAAAACAGACGACATCGTTTTATAACAAAACAAGTGTAACAGAATGTACGACATCGTTTTAAACTCTAACATAAAAGTTCGGAATAGAAACATCGGAGTGAAGGTTTGGAGTGAATAAATTCAGAGTGTATAAAACAAAGATAATCAGATTCTGTTTAATAGGTGAATTCGGAATGAGAATTCGGAATAGGAATTCGTCATCAGAAATCGTAATGAGAATTCATCATCAGAATTCGTAATGAGAATTTGTCATCAGAATTCGTAATGAGAATTCGTCATCAGAATTCGTAATGGGAATTCGGAATGAGATTTCTTCATTAGAATTCGTAATGGGAATTCTTCTTCAGAATTCGTAATGAGAATTCGGAATGGGATTTCTTCATTAGAATTTGTAATGATAATTCTTCTTCAGAATTCGTATCCTGAATCTGGAATAGAACTTAGTCAAAGTTCATATCCGGATTTCGGAATGAAACTTTCTTATAGTTCTTGTCCAGAATCCGAATCCTAAAACAGAATGCTTTATATCAAATTTTCAATGATTCCGAGAAAATGAATCTGAAACTCATACTTAAGAAAAATATGGATGAAAATATGATAAGGGTAATTCTTCTTATAAAAGCGATTTTCCTTAAGAAAGCATTTTTCCTTATAAAAGCAATTTTCCTTATAAAAGCAATTTTCCTTAAGATAAGATGTTTGTGATTTTCAAAACAAGAAGGAATGGAAAAGTCATAAGGAAAACCTTATTGACTCAACATAAAATATAATTATGAATTAATCCATGTTGTATAATCTATGTGTCACACTTAAACAAGAGATTTAAATGAAATTAAAAGTGAACCTATAATTATATAGAGCTCAAATTCATTAATTAATAATTATTATCATGATACACCATGTTGGGATAGTTATATAACCTAATTAATTCATTTTATTTTGTCCATTATGATGTCTCAACATTTATCATTTACCTATGATGTAGTGTTTTAAGTTGTTGTCACATTTCCCATGTTGTCTTTTTTATTATCATTCTATATAAAATATTATCTTTCATGTTTATGATCATTAATCTTTTTATGCCCCATGATATTCCTATTTTATATCATGATTCACCTTTTTCTTATTTATTCCCTCACTAGGATTTATATCTACCCGCTTTCTTATATATTTCTTCAGGTTTTTCCATGCAGTTTTAAGTGCGATAATGTTAAAGATGTTTTCAAAAAAGATTTTGGATTCCATGTTTGAAGTTGAAATGTAATTTACCTAATTCCCAATTATAATATACTTATAGATCATTTTTTGTTGATTTAACTATAATTTTATGTAATAAATCATGTGTTAATTTTTAATAAAGGGAAGGGTTTTTATAGTTTGTATTAGAGGAAAAGTTTAGTTATTTTTGGTATTAGGATTAGAAAACTATATAGAAAGCCTTAGGGATAAGAATAATTATAATAAATCATCCCTATAATTTTAGTAAGAATAGATTATGTGTTTTATTAAAAAAAAATACAACCATGTCTGTATACTACAATAGGACATGGTTCTAGAATAGATGTACCTAGGGGTAACAACTCCAACAAGGAGTCTGGATCCTACCTCGGGGTAACATGGTACTTGAAAACAAGCCTTAATGTGCACCTATTTTGACACTCCAGTGGATTTTCATTTTTAAATTTATAAACACGTTATGAACCACTATTAGGGGAACAAAAAAATTCCCATGAGAATTTATGTAAGGAAATATATCATAGATAAAATAGATTGATTTTTAGAAATTCATAAGTTAATTAAATTAAAGTAATTTATAAGTAATACCTTTAATATCTTTTTATTTACACTTTAAGTTTTTAAAGTTTAAATATTCCCATCCCTAATTGTTTTTTATTCTATCCAATGGCTCGAAATAGTACGAATCGAGTAAACAATCAATGTGAACATCAATGTGATTTCTTCCCTACTGAGATGCACTACCTAATGGAAGCAGGAATTTCCCACTTCATCATAATACTCTCTTAGAAGACATAAATTATGAATAGAAAATTATATGAGGATCATCTTCCAAATCCCCCTAAGATAGAACAAGCCACAATCAAAAGCTTTAATACACAAAGGCCTTCTACTTTTAGTGGGTTATCTAATCCCTTAATCGTAAATATTGGATCAACTCCATTAAAAAGATATTCTTTATCCATTAATTTTTTGATCAAGAGAAGATTATTATGGTTTTTTATCATATATATGGTGAAGCTAATCAACGATGAACATTGACCAAAAATAATAATCCTGAGGAAGAGATCAAAACAATGGGGTGGAATGATTTTTAGAAGATGTTTTTCGATAAACATTTTTCTCACACTCTCCATTATAAAATGGAAAGGTATATTTTCCCCTAAAATATAAATACAATGAATCTATCAGAGTGTATGATGAAATCATCAAAATACATTCCTGGTACACCTTCGGATTTGTTGCTACCACAGAATGAAAGGTGTCCCACCTCTTTGTTGGGATGAATCCTAGTCTACGAAAAGCCTTAGATATCTGAGACTTTGATAGCTATGAAGAAATTTTTTGATATTCTCTCAAAGTTGAAATAGAGATCAGAGAATATAAGGGGTATCGCAGGGATAAAAATCAAAAATTTAAGTTAAATTATGGAGTTCACATGGATAATTCTAACGATTCCACAAAATTTCAACTCTCCACTTTTCAAAGGTGAAAAAAGACACACCCCAAAAAAATTATTAAAGGGGATGAAGAAATTATTTTAGTATGGGAAGGAAGGGAACCGTGATAGATATTATAGACATGATAAATCTGGTAATGTGAAGGATTAAGGGAATGCTCTAGTCAACCCTAAACCAATTGTTCATTTCTACAATTTCAAGTAACCATGTAACTTTTCAAATCAATGCACTAACCAAAGGGTTTTCGAAGACAACCAACAACCTCCTAGGAAGCTAGGTGATATTTTTCCATCACAACCACCATGTTTTATCTCTATAATGAAGAGGTGATAGGTATGCCAATAATTCATTTAATAAGAGAGAAAGTACTAATTGATTCCTGATCTATGCATTCCTTCATGTCACAAAAGTTTTCTAGCATTATTCAAACCCACTAAAAAATATAGAAGAAGAGCTGTTGGTGAAAATAGTAAATGGGGAAATTATTGCATTTCAAGTATATAACTCTTCCCCTATCAATTTTTTTCAGATGAATTTCCCAAAAGATCTCATCATACTCCCTTTGTTGGATTTTATACCATTCTAGGCATGGATTTTCTTTCCATTTTTAGATCCAAAAAAATACTGTGAGAAGTAAATCACTCTCTGTACTGTGAATCAACCCCTGATTCTATACAAGTTCAAGGAGGAGGATGAATCTTATTTAGCACCATAATCTCAATTATGGATATTACTTCCCTATGATAAATCATATATATATCTAATGATGAAGTATAAGGAAAGAACCATCATCAAATACATTCTTATTGTGAGGGAATACACTGATTTGTTTCCCGTGGAATTTCATAGTCATCTTCCTAGACGAGAGGTTGAATTTACAATCAAGATTATACATGGGGAATTATCATTATATATGAATCCATATAGAATGGATTTTGTGGAAATTCAGTAGATGAAGAATCAATAATATGAGAATCTAGATAAAGGTTTCATATGACCAAGTGCTTCACCATGGGGTGAACCTATCCTCTTCGTCAAGAAGAAGAA
Source organism: Viscum album (assembly GCA_963277665.1). NCBI lineage: Eukaryota > Viridiplantae > Streptophyta > Magnoliopsida > Santalales > Viscaceae > Viscum > Viscum album. The sequence continues at coordinate 376,288,654 of OY728127.1, read as the reverse complement.
TGGGTTAATGCACCTTTCCATCGATTATCATGAGCTCAACTAGATCATGATAAAGAACAAGTATCCTCTTCCTTGAATTGATGAATTGTTTGATCAGCTACATGGATAAAAGTACTTATAAAAGGTGGATCTGTGGTCATGATATTAACATGTTATGGTGAAGAAGGAGGATATCCCCAAGACTACTTTTCATACAAGGTTCAGGAACTATGAGTTCATAGTGATGCCTTTTAGACTCACTAATTCTTTATAAATATTTATGTACTTGATTAATAGAGTCTATATAGATTACCTAGAAAAATATTTGGAATTCATATATATGATATTTTAATATAATCTAATATAAAGGAGGAGCATAAGTAGAATTTGAGCACTGTGCTAAAGACCTTGTGAAAGGAGAAGATTTCATCCATGTACAGAAAATGTGAATTCTGGTTCAAGGAAGTCCATTTATAGGGAACTTTAATCACAATAAATGGGTTATCTATAGACCCTTCAAATATATAAGAAATTTAAGGATGGTGGAGGCAAACATCTGTGACAGATATAAATATGTTCCTTGGGTTACCTAGATATTATCGCTGATTTTTGAGGAATGTCTCACAATTTGCAGACCCTCTTACTAAGATAACTCATAAGGTGTCCAAGTTTTCTTATAATGATGAATGTGAAGATAGCATCATGGAGTTGAAAAGGAGGATTATCATTGCCCATGTACTTACACTACCCTCAAGTGGATAACATTTTGTGGTATTTAGTGATGATTCTAAAAAGGTCTTGGGCTTTGTGTTAATGAAAAATGACAAATTCATAGCCTATGCTTCAAGTAATTTGAATGTTCCTAAATATAACTACCCAACTCATGATATTGAGTTGGTTGTAATGATATTTTATTTGAAAATATGGAAAAATTAACTATTTTGTGAGAAGTATGAAATATATATGGATCCCAAAATCCACAAGTATATATTCACACAAAAAGTGATGAATATGAGCCAATAAAGATGGATGGAGCTGATCAAAGTCTATGACTTCTCTATTCACTACCATCCTTGTAAAAAGAATAAAGTGGTAGATTATTTAAGTTGAAAGGTTCCTAAAATTCCATCATTGATGAGAATTACGAGGGATCCATTAGTCTTAGACTTGGAAAGGATGGAAATGGGAATCATAATGGAAGGAAGAATATAAATCCTTTCACAAATTGTTGTTCAACCATCTCTTTTAGAAAATTAAAAGAATTATCAAAGAGTTGATATGGGAATTCCAAAGAAATTGGAATCTATAAGGAAAGGGAAATATTCATAGTTTAATATTAATCATTAATTTGTTGTAATATTTGGGTCAATACTATGTGTACCATCAAATCCAATGTTAAATAATGAGATGTTGGATGATTAACATAGCCCAACCTTCTCCATCCACCTAGGAAGCGCAAAGATGTATCAAGATCTCTTACAAAAATATTGGTGGTACAATATGAAGGATACCACAATATACATATAAAGATTTATTATATGATATAAAGTGAACGAATAATGGAATAAATACAAGGGGATGATGCAAAAATTACCCATACCTAAATGGAAATGGTAAAATGTTACCATAGACATTGTCACTAGTCTTCTAAAGACATCAAGAGAGAATAATGATATATGGGTTGTGGTGGATCATCTTACAAAGATTGTATACTTAATTGTGATAAAAAGAGGAATTCTCACTAGACCTACTTGCAAAGATATACATCATAGAAGTGGTCCAGTTGTATGGAGTACCACTATCGATTATATCTGATTGAGATCCAAGATTCACCTTCAAGTTCTAGAAAAGCCTTAATCATGCTCAAAACACTTAGTTAAACTTCACCACAGCTTATCACCCTCAAACTAATGGCCAATCATATTAGACTATCTATACACTTGAAGGAATTTTGAGATCATTCCTAATTGACTCTAATGGATTATGGGATCAATATATTCCTCTAGTCGATTTCACATACAAAAATAATTTTCAATATATCATTTAAATGGATCCCTATTAAGCCTTTTATGGGAAGGGATGAAGGACACCTTCTTGTTGGGATGAAGTTGGGGAAAAAAAATTGTTAGGTCCTAAAATGTTTGAGGAAATGTTGGAAAAGGTTAAGGACATTTAGCCACACATCAAATCTTCTCAGAGTCGATAGAAGAGCTATGATAATAATCATCGACAAGACCTTGAGTTTGATGTTTGAGGCCTGGTATTTGTCTAAATATATCAATGTAAGAAAGTGATGATAATTTGGAAGACATGAAATATTAGTCCAAGATACATCATCCCCTTTGAGATCCATGATCGCATCAGAGTAGTGTCCTATTGACTTTTACTCCCACCTAACCTATCTCTACTTCATGATGTATTCCATGTATCACTATTTAGGATGTACATACCTGACCCCTCACATTTACTCAATCTATAGTTGGTTACATGGGATAATGATCCTTCATATGACGAGAAACCAGTGAAGATCTTAGTTCATAGAGACAAATTTATAAAAAATAGGACAATGTAACTTGTCAAAGTGTTATGGAGAAACCCAAAGATTGGAGAATAAACATGGGGACTAGAGGAAGAAATGAAACTGAATTTCCCTCATCTAATTTAATGGGGTGAAATAAAAATTTCGAGGGACAAATTTCCCATGGGGGGAAGATTTTAATGATCCTAGATTTTATAAATGAAATTCCCATATTTGTTTATTTAAATTCATAATTTTGAAATATAGTTATAGAAAACACATGCACTTCCTTGGTTTTATCTTTTTCTGATTTAAAATACCATTAATAATGTTTACCATTGATAATATAGTTTTTGAATAGTGATCACATTATTAGTATTAATGTAAGGCTTTAACAAATTCAATGGACATAGAAACAGTAATTGATGGTCGCATCTAGTAGGATTATTGAAATGCATGAACATGTTGTTGAATTCATGTGGGTTGTGTTCAGATTATAATTGTATTGTCTTACAAACTTCACTTGCTACTGAGACATAGTATAGTGAAGTTATAGGGTCAATCCCATGGGGAACTAAGCTAGAAAAAACAATAATTGTCTTGGAACCTTTTGGTTTTGGAGTCATTTCTAATTGGTTCTGTTTGGGAAAGCAATTTCTAGGTATTTGGGGGTTTGGTTCAAGAATAACAGAGGGATCCGGATCAATTTTAAGGATCTATAGAAAAGATGATATTAATTATAACTTGGTAGGATCCTAAGGTAAAGATTGAAAAGAAATAAGTGGTATCTAGTAGTCAATGGTCAAATCAATTAGTTTTTCCAAAGATGTAACTATTCTATGATCAGGAAGTAGTGAAAACCTAGATGCATTAGGCTTATCTTTTAGGGTAGAAAGTATTTTAGCATATTGTTCATAACAAAATCTTCTCCCACTAGGATAGGTTACCTCACTCTGATATCCCATGGCAAGGGATGTTCAAATAAATTTTATTAACAATGATTGTTTATCCTGATTACAATCCCTTAAGGTTAAAAAAAATGAGAATTAATGATTTATTAAATTAAGATACAAGTACCCTTGATCCTTATCCTAGGTGGTCTAGATAATCTAGGTATGATTGAACACAAAAAAATAAACAATTGAAATTGTTCTCAACAATCTAAGAACAATTGATTTAACACAATTAACAAACATGAATTGATTAAGGATAACTTAATTGGGATGAGCATGAAACGAGGATTAAGAAATGTAAATCACAATTCAATTAAATACTTACTTGGAATGAGAATAGAAATGAATGAATGGAAATGTTTTTCAATGATCGGTGATGAACAAAGGTGATGATGCAAAAAAGGAATGAGGCTGGTGTGGAAAAACAAACAACAATGCTTGTATTATATCAAAATAATGAAAAAAGACTAAGAAATTTGAATTTTAGAGGAGAGGGATTAAAAAGAGAATAAGAATGGAATGAAAATAAGAAAATACTTCCACTCTTGATCTCTCTGGAATTATTTTAAATCTGATTCCCTACTGATTTATTTATAGGCAAAAACTTACATGACATGTAATTAGGATTCCTGTCATGTAATGTCGATCTGTGTATTCCTCCATGGAGTTTTAATCTATGTGTATCTCACATGTATCACGTCCATGATTTGATGATTTTACTCCTTTCATGCAATGTATCTAAGTCTCATGACATGTACATTCCTTAAAGCTCTATTTTCAGACTAGAAATTTTTTTCAACTCATTTACGATGTGTATCTTTAACTCACAACGTGTAATGGATTCATCACATGTATTTTCTCATGAATTACATAACAAATTTCTTCACAACTTGAATCATGTGGTGAAACTCTACTGCGAATCATGTAATGAGGTTTCATGATGTGTAAAAGGTAAATTCAATACTTTTTCAAAATTTTCTTCTTTGAAACTTCATAGGTCTATTTTCTGAAAAATTCAGCGCATACCAAGTACATTATTATTCAAATCAATAAAAATACTTAACTAAATGATAGAAAAAATCTTATATGATTTTATCTTATCATATTCTCCCACACTTGAACAATTTATTGTAAACAGGTAAAAATGTTTGAATACTAAATTCAAAAAGTTAATCAATTTTTAAAAAAGGAAACGCTCATTATGTCTAGAAAAATAAAACTAAGTATAAGCAGAAAATGTAAGTTTCAGAATCATCCCTGCATAAAACATTTGTCATGCCTCATATCTCCATTCATTAAATAGATTCTAATATTTTAATTATAATATCTTAAATGATCCTTTAATTCTAAAACCATTTTCAATTTAGCTCACAATTAATTTTATCTCATCTCTCAGGGTAATATGTAACTTCAGTTTTTCTCATACATAGATTACATGCTCCTAGCTATAGGCTTGAATTGGTTTTATCATCTAAAATTTCTAAATAAAAATACAAAATCAATAATGAGGGCTTCATCAATTAGGCTCTAATGACTCTGAGTTTGTGGGAATTTAGGGAGATAGTGAAAATCAAGATGAAAAGGGAGGGTGGGCACTGATGTATAATGAATGAATTTTGTGACAAGGGTAATAAAATTACTCCTTTAAATTTTAAGATCCATGATCCCAATAGCTCAGGTTTGATCCATTTATATTTCATATAAGTGAAAATGGGGGTATTCTGTTTCATTCTTTTTCATTCGAATTTTAATTTTTTGAAAGTCATGTTTTCCCTAGATCTCACATCCATCCCCTAACTACATATGATTTATCTAGGGATTTATTGGTCTGGAAATAGTTATTTTTGACTATTCTTATATACAACCCATGTCAATTTTTCTTTTCATTTTTATTTTTAAAAGGAATAGAATATAAGTGAAATGCTACAAAGTACAAATAGATCAAAACCAAATAGTATGATGAGTAACACAACACATGTATACAGTATAATTATCCCATACTATGTGAAAGATTCCCCCACACTTTTGTAACAATAAAATCATGCATTACACAAAGAGAAGGGAAGGAAGGGATAATTAGCTTGGAATAGATGTATCCTACAATGTTCATTAATGGAAACTATGATCATAATAAAGGAAATATGATAGGTGGGTATCAGGAAAAAGTATCTCAAAAAAGACTTCCTCAATCATTTTAAAACAATATTTCTGAAGTCATACCCTCAATAAGATCTCAATTCATGTTCTAATAGGTTTACATGTCTTAGGTATCACTCAAGAAATATTCTCATAAAATAATATGAAATTGAATGTCTGTAATCCTCTTAGGAATGAGAATAAAAATAGAAACTAGAAATCACTAAAGGTATAAAACCAAGTAATAATCTAATTATCCCTAATTTCAAAGATGTTGATTTCAAATTATATCACTAATCTCAGTAATAATTCTCAAAATCTAAACAAAGATAAAACATGATTTAAAAAATGAACTTAATTTTTTCTTTCATTTAAATGGGAATAATTTTTTTTAGGTTTAAAGTATGATTCCAATATGAAAAATATCTTCTAGAAAGTTGATAATGGGTGAAAATATCAGTTGTATTGAAAGTAAGTCTTATAGAAAACTCCCTCACACGTAGAAAGAGATAGTTTCTACACTATCTGTGAATGTTTTTTTAATTTTTTAAAGAAAATAAATTGCAGAAAAATGATATAGAAATTGTTAATTTATATATGGAGGAAATCGAAAGCACCCTATAAGAAGTGGCATTCCATGAGGGGACTTGGGTTGTTGTGATTCAGAATCTAAATCACCTAGAAAATGGGTTATGACAAAATCATATAGTATATGAAATGATGTGAGATATATATAAGTAGAATAACAGGAAGGTGCATAGTATGATGAGAAACGGGAACCAATTTTATTAGAATGAAGAAAATTTATACAATAAATATAAATATAAATCATGATAAAAATAAAAGGTTTCAATAGAAATAATTATCATATGGACTCAAAGGGGAATGTGATGTACGATGGTTTTTCTCCCATAAAGCACTAATAGATACGTCATCATCGAGATTGATGGACCAAAATATCTGGCAATGATTTCCATCATCTCATTGTCTCATATGGTTTGTACAGCTTCTAGTGGCAGTGTCATCCACTTCACGGGGTCTATTGATATGATTGGTAACTTTAGTATCATTCCGAGCATGGATAATATGTTGTTGGAAGGGTATCTCTTATTGTAATTGTTTTTTTGTTCATGAATTTTCAATGAGTGTTCCTTAAGCTTATGTTCGATTTCATCCACATGCTGAGTCACTCGTTAAACCAGAACAGATGGTGGTACAGTTCCATCAACAATCATAGATGACACAGAGGAGCTGGACATGGATATTAATAATTAGAAAGATATATGGAAATAAATTGAAGTAAAAGTGACACAAAATTTAATTCCCATATATATATATATGAGTTTAGTAAAACAAAATTTTGTAAAAATAGAAAAAAATGAAAACAACCATCCCCAACATAGAAATTAAAAACAAATGGTGGAAATGGTTTACTAATACAAGTATTCATGACCAAAAATTTCCTCTAATGTCCACTCACTATCTGGTGGTGGTGGTGGTGGCTCTTTGGTCGGATTGTTGGTAGTGGTTGTAGTAGGTGCAGTTGGATCATCTATGGATGGTGGAGTCACAGAGATGGAAAGATGGGATGATGTGGGTGGTGGAGAGGTGTCAATCCATAGTGTGGTCATGGGTCTGATAGCTCGATCTACTAAGGGTAGCTTAGTGGCAGTGGCAGTGGCTGGTCCCTTACCTCATCGGGTCTTCTCAGTGAGGTACTCCTATTGGGTAGTAGGTTTAGTGATCACTTCGTGTAGGTCAGGTTGGGATGTGGGTGGGGCTGGAGCTATGGAAGAGGAAGGGATATCTAGTGTCGGAGGTGGCTGAGAATGTGTAGATTGAGGTGGTGGAGGAGTGGTCAAATCAGAAATATTTGTGAAGGGTATGTGAATATGGTTAGAGATCTATCATAGGTACTCCAAGAGGCATAATTTCATGGCCTAATGATCGGATGGGGCGGGATTGGTGGATAGAGTAGTGGTGGTGGACTCTAGGATATGGGTGAGTGGTGGTTGAGGAGAAGTGGAGGGCGGAGATGGTGTGGGGGCCTCTATAGGTGCTTCTTATGCTACATTAGCTTCCTAATGTACTCCTGGTGCCCATATATAAACATCATATTCCCTTTCCAGAAGCTTCATCTTGTGAAAAATCACAAAATTGATAGCCTACATGGGTCTATGTTTTGTGAGGGAGAGTGCATCCTCAAATACTTCGTGATGGTGGGGGATGTGGGTAATGAAAGAGACGCCCACCAAAGTACATATGGTCCTCTATGGATGATCCCTATAGTAGTAAGAAAACATTTCATCCATGTTGACAGATGGATCACCCATGTATGCTATTAATATGAGGATAATATCCTGCCTCACACTTCTATGTGACTCATCTCGCAAAAACCTGGCTTGGGTCAAGGATCTATTGAGTATCCATAATGTTGGGATGCACAAGTGAGTAGATTTAGTAAACTTTTGGTCATGAACTAACTAAAAAAATATTAAAATCATATTCTATAGGTGTATCAAATCAGACTGGGGTGAATCGAACTGAAGTATCAGAAAAATCATGGATTCGGAAAACCCCTCATTATAGATTCCAAGGCCAATGCTGAACTCAGCAAAAGAGAGCTCATGTGGTTGACCACCTAGACAAAAACACAAGTTGTCCACTACTACCTCAAAGGTGTAGAGGAACTCCTAGAAGAGATCTTGGTATGTTCCCTTACATACCTCAGTGATGTGGGAAATATGGAGGGAGTTAAGGAGTACTAAGATTTCATCAGAGATGTTCAGTTGGGCAGGGATTCCCATATCAAGGGTCTTTTTGGTATGCATAGGATTTTTCGGTCACCAGTCGAGGTTGACATGATGCTTCATATTGGAGAAGCATATAATGAGATTTAGGTGGTGGTTCTCATCATTGGATGATTCCTCAGAGATAGATGAGGATTCAGTAAGGGTTGTGGCAGGAGGTGTTGAAGTTGTGGGAGGTGTGGTGCCATGTGGGAACTTGGCTGTCAGTTGCTCTTCATGGTCTTACGACAACTTAGAGGGTGTGAGACCTATAATTTTGGTCTTCTCCACTGTGTAAGGAGGATAATTGGTGTGGCAGGTGGATGGAGAGGTACTTTTGAGGGTGAAATGAGGAGGAGGGTATTTGGGGGTGTATTTTTGTGGTCGTTGAGGGGGTGCGTGTGTGGTGGGGTAAGGGAAGGGAGATTATGGTGGTCAAGAGTGATAGGTTAAGGGAGGTGTGTTAAAAAGGTAGGATGGATGGGAGGCAGTACATGAGTGGTGCTGGTTGAAAAGTAGTGGAATAGGGGAAAGGAGGAAGTTGCAACTGAGATGGAGGATAAGGGAGAGTAGGGGGTTATTGGGTGGGCTACACGGGAGGGAGGAAATGGTCAATGAGTTCATGTTATCGGTTCATGAACCTAGGGTTCACAAAATGTTTTAAAAAAACTAACTAGGGGTGTTACAAGACATGTAACAAAGTTTCACATAGTGTAATCTTGGTTTTTATAATATTCTTGATACAAAAGGTACACGCCATGTAACAGGGATTGCATGATGTGTAATTGAAATTTTAAGCTCGACTATTTTTCAAACCAGATCCTCAAGATCCTAGAATATCCTAATATTTATTTTGTATATCCCAATCTAATCTAATATAAGATGATTTACCCTAGTTTTCCTCATAGTCAGCGCTTCCATTAACGTGAAGATCTTGACTCCATTAAGGTTCAGATGAACCTAAGACTGATGAAACAGCCTTTTGAGAAGGATTCATGAAATATTTTCAAACATTGACCATTAACCCTAAAAGGTGTTCCACCTTCCTAATGAATTTTTAGGGTCCCATAATAGAAAACCTAAACGACTTCAAAATGGTAAGACTATCTAGATTTGAGCTTCCCAAGAAACAATTTTAATATGGAATTAAATAAGAGTACCTTATTCCCTAGGAAAAAGATGCATCTTATAATTAGATAATCATGCCATTTATTATTTCAATATTTCTTTATATTGGCATTTTCATAATCATATTTTCTAATTTTATCCAAGTCATTCAACTACAGAATCTGATCTTCTCTAAATTTTTCAGAATCCAAATTTATCTTCTTAATTTCCCAATACAAGTGGTGCTCTTGTTCAACATGAAGATGACATAGTTTACCATAAAATAGTCTAAATGGTGTTTTACCAATGGGTGTTTTATATGCAGTGTGGTATGCCCATAGTGAATTATCTAGTTCCAAAATCTAGTCACTTCATCGTGTATTCACAGTCTTCTCAAATATTTTCTTGATCTACCAATATGACAATTCAACATACCTCTTGTTTGAGGGTGATAAAGAGTTCCTATATCATATAGGATTCCATATTTTTCAATAAATCAATTAACAACTTGATTAGAAAAATGTGTTCATCGAAAACTAATGAGTAATCTAGGGAATCCAAATCTTGAGAATACATTATTTTTCATAAAATTAATGACCACTTTTCTTCTATCATGTGATGATGCTTCAGCTTCTACCCACATTGAGATTTAATAAATTCCAACTAGAATGTAGGACTTTCCACGTGAAGTGAGAAATGGCCACATAAAGTCTATTACCAATACATCAAATATTTTAACTTCCATGATAGGATTTTTAGGATTTTCTTTTCTTTTTTCCAATGATCAAAGCTCACTGGCACCAATCAGAGTGTTAGAAGAATTCCATCGTGTCTTGGTGTAGAATGGGGTAGAAATGTCCACTTTGCATAATTTTTTCCATGGTGTGATTGACTCCATAATTTCATCTGTTTGGTGACTTATGAAGCATTCTTTCACAATTTGGATTTCATTTTTAGGGATGAAACGTCATAATAAGCTATCAACGAAACATTTGAATAATAGATGTTCATCCCGGTAGTAATGTTTTGCATCAGATAGGAGTATTTTCTTTTGTTTATATGAGTTTTCCTGGTGTAAAAACACATGGTAAGATAATTAGCAAAATCGAAGAACCATGTTTGAACCTTAATTCTGAAAAGGGTTTCATCAGAAAAATTATCTTTGATGTTAGTATCATTGTCATTTGTGATGAGTGAGAGAGGAATTTAGGAAAAATGATCTGCGATCACATTTTCCATGACATTGGATTATTTTTTCACAATATCAAATTCTTATAGCAGGAGGATCCACCTTATTAGCCTTTTCTTGGCATCCTTATTGATCATTACATACCTTAGGGCTGCATGATCAGTGTGAAAAATCACCTTGGATAAGACCATATTGGAATAGAATTTTTCAAAGGCATACACAGTGTTTAATAGTTATTTCTCTATTTTTGTGTAGGTGACTTGATCTTCATTCTGTGTGTGGTTGTAATAGTAAATGGGATAGAATATATTACCAACTCGTATTCATAAAGAAATTCCAATAGTGAATTTACTAGTGTCACACATTAATTCAAATTCATTGTCCCAATCATGTTAAATTATTACAGGGGATGCTATCATGATTTTATTTATAATATTGAATTCCTTCCGAAATTCTTTAGGGAATTCAATTGGAACTTCTATTGAAAATAGGTGTGTTAGTGGGTGATAAACTTTGGAAAAGTATTTTATAAATATCTTATGGAATACATCACGTACCAGAAAGATACGTATACCCGTAACTGTTGAAGGTTCAGTTAAATCATTGATGACCATTATCTTAGCTATATTGACTTATATGACATTCTTTGAGATTTTATCTTCAAGTAATATTCCTACTTGCACCAAAAAATGACATTTTTCCATTTCATCATTAGGAATTCCTATTCACTACATCGTAGGACTAACTCCATATTTCTTAGGCATACTTTAAAATATTTTCCATAAACTGCGATACCATTCATGAAAATTTATAATAATTCTTTATCCATATCATAGAATATATTCATCATACATCTTTGAAACATCGCTAGAGAATTACACATTCTTAATGACATGTGCCTGTAGGCAAAGGTTCCTAAAGAACATGTGAATCTGTTTTTGGAATAATTAGGTGGGTCAACTGCAATCTGATTGTATCATGAATATCCATCCCTGAAACTATATAATTTATGTCCTAAAATCCTTTCCAATATTAGATCCATAAAGGGACAAGGGAAATTATCTTTCTATCTTTTGGAATCCAAGCTTCTGTAATACACACAAACTCTCCATCTAGTTAGGGTGTGTTTGGAGATCAATTCATTTTCATCAGTTTCCTCTATTGTGAGTCCAACTTTGTTGGGAACTACTTATAGTGGGCTCACCCACTCGCTATTAGAGATCAAAAATATTATTCTAAAATCTATAATTTTTAGCACTTCATTTTTAATAACATCCTTAATCGATGTTCTAAGATTCCTTTAAAAGTTGCATTTCAGCTTTTCATCTTCCTCAAGAAGGATTTTTTGCCTGCATATAGTCAAACTGGTACCTTTAATGTTAGTCACTCCCTAAGAAAACAATTCCTTATGCCTTTTCATGAAATCGACCAATTTTTTTTTGTGACTTGGATAGTTCAAGTTTGAAGTTTACAAAAAGAGAGGTTGAAGCTCCTCAGTATGAATACTTAAGGGTACTGGGTAGAGGATTAAACTCCAATGTTAGTGGATGAATGATTCAAGGGGTGAAGGGTGAGAAATTATCCCATGTGAGATGTTCATTGAATCTTGATTCCTCAAAATCATACTATTATTTTTCATCTGAGAATTACTCCTCATTGTCTTTTTCGATGGCCATGTATTCATTTATTTATTGGGTAAGAGAGATGATGTTATAATCAATTTCACCATCTCATTGTTTAGAAGTTTTGACGAGGTTGAAGACTACCTTCTCTTCTCTAACTCAAAAGATTGGATGCCCTTTAATCAAATATATCAGATCCTTTCTTGTGGCTAGAAATGGAATTCTGAGAATAATGGGGATGTAACCATCCTATTCCATGTCCAAAACTATAAATTATACAATAAAGACGAATTTTCGAACATTAACAAACACATCCTTAATAATTCCTCTAGGGCACTTCACTGATCAATCTGCAAATATCAGTGCTACAAGAGTTGTTGTGATCTCTTGGAGTGAAAAATTATGAAATAAACTCATTAGAATTAGGTTGATACTTTCTCGTAGATAACACATAGCTCTTCTAAACATACATTCTCTAATAGAACATGGTAAAAAAACTCATTGGGTCGCTCATATTTAATGGCATTTTCTACTAAAAATAGCAGAGATTTTGTTATTCAGTGAGATGAAACCATTATATTTCATTTTTCTTTTATTGAAAAGTATATCCTTATGGAATTTTTCATACTTTGGGATTTTATAAATGATCATTGTAAAGAGTATGGTGATACATAGTTGTTTGAACATTTCAAATAACTTCTGGTATTGTGCCTCCTATCAGAATTGCCTTTTTATTTCTAGAAAAGGAAGATATGGGTTGTATGGTTGTGGGGAAATATATACTAGTTATTTTTGTTGCTCAGGTGTTTGGGTATTTTCAGCTGGTGATCCCACATGGGATTTTACTTGAAGGGTCTCATCAAATTTTTATTCTTCTACTGGAGGTTTCTTCTTAGATTCCTCCATTTTTTCTTCCACTGTTCCACCTAGTTGTTGAAAATCCAGATAATTTCTACTTTTTAATAATACAGCCTTAACTTCTTCCCTTGGGTATGTCTCTATTATATATACCCAAATTTTTTTAATAATATTTTATTTCCTTAAAATGGAAGCATTATTGTGTGATAATAAATAAAACTATATAAGTATAATTGAAATGTAACCATCGAGTTTTGACCATTATTTAATATTAACTTGGAAAATATTAATAATTTTTTATATTATAATTATTCTTTATAAATACAAATAATATTGGATAATTAAGATAGAAAGAAGAGTTGATGGTCTTATCAAGTAGACTCAGACCATATTAGGCCCATTTGTCGAAGCATGGGAAGGAGGTAGCATTACAAGGATTTCCTCAATACCATTCCGAAGTCAACCTTCAACATGTCACGCTTGAATGAAATTTCCTACGGGAAAAGTTCAAGTTGATAGAAATAACCACTCGAGTAATGTTATCCGAGTCACCCAAATAGTCTATCACTATTTCACATCTTACCCTTAGATCATATGTGGGAGTTATAAGTTGTTATGAATCGAGGCCTTATTTACTTTTTCTAATCCATTTGTCTAAATAAAATTAATATAATGTTAAAATAATCATCCCTTTTTAAATTCATACGTCAAAATTAATATCGGATGAATTTTTAGTATTTTTCTAAAAATTGTCATATTATTGATCAATATTAAAAAATAGTATTTTAAAATATTGTTATACTTTAAAAAATTAATACTGAGAAATGATTTTCAAAAAATGGACATACATGGTTGTGATCAGTAAGAAATTTTGATTTTGATAAGATCAACTTTTTTTAGTGAATAGTTACTTATGAATAATAATATTACCCTTATGAATAGAAACACGAACAATGGAATAGTAACCTCATATAAGAAAGTATAAATATAATTTAGGAATCTTGAATGTTAATGTGATATAATAGTATAAGTAAATAACTCTTTTTGAAATTACTAATTAAGTATTAGGATTTTTTGAGTAAATAGTGATTTTACATAAATATTAAATTTCCTATATTTAGAAAATTATTTTTATAAAATGGAGTTAATTTTTAAATTCATAACATCAATATTAGGTAATAGTGCATTTATGATATTTTTGTAAAAAAAATTGGTGAATAGTAAAAATACAGTTTTTTAGTTTTTTGTGTGTTTAATGACATTATAATGATGTAATATGTAATTAAAAATTCTGGTCGAATCATGTGGATTTAATTATGTTATTAGGTGTCCCAAGTGGCCAAAACCATTGGAAAATACCATGGGAAAGCCCATGGTTTTGAAAATACCACCGAAGAGGTGTCCTCGGAAATTAATAAAAAAAACTCCCCCTCTTTTAATATAAATACCCACCCATTCCACCATTATAATTCATTGAAAACTATATCTCCTAAATGATCTAATATTATTACCACCCAAGGAGTCCTCTCAAAGTGTCCTCATGCTACCAAGGTCCCAACTTTAATGTTTTAGGTGTCACTACTCAGGGTATGGGAAATATCAACATCATTTTTCCATTCATGTTATCTTTTTTATATTATATGTATTTTAAATTTCCATATATTGTTCTTTTGTCCCTTCTGTTATATCTATCTATTGTTTTAATAGTTTTTTATTTTTGGGATACCATTATCCCCTCTCTATTTAATGTTTTCTAAAACCGTGTTTCATATTCGTTATGCTATCAAATTTTCATCACAAACCTTCTCTCTTTTTATCAAGAAATTATTTTATTTTATTTTGAGAATACCAAAACCTCTATTTTCTCCAAGGTTATTTACATAGATTTCCAAATGATATATTTCAATTCTTGGATTAACATACACAAAACCAACCTTCGTTTTACATGGTATTAAAATGAAAAAAATAACTTGTTTTTAAGCACTTTTTTAAACGCCATGATTTCAATATAAAACACATTTCTTTTATTCTCTATGGGTTGTTTATGAAATTTTTTATTATTATCTATGTGCATAACATTAAAATAAAAACATATTAAGGTTTTTTCCTGATATCACTCCAATTAATTGGGTAATGAAATTAATCTCTAGAGATGAAAATTTTTGTGATACCTCAGTGAATAACCAAGATATTGTTTACGAAACCTTGGGGACAAACCTTGGTGATATGATTATGAATGTATAAAATAAATATTGTAGCCACATTTTCAAATTATTATTCATTTTCTTATTATCATTATATTCTTATTTATCATTCCTTTATGAAATTCCCCATTTTCATCTTGATAGATCTCAAGTTCACATGTAGACTGTTTCCCTTGGCTTCCCTTACTGGGCCTTCCCCTCACCCTTTCCTTTGATGTATGTCCTCAGGTTATGAGATGTAATAAAAGTACATAGGATGAACATTTCAACAATCCATTCAAGGGGATTAAAAAATTATATGTTTTCATGTATTATGTACCATATTTACAAGACACTAGACTTTAAAGACCCTATGCTTGTAAAGTTTAATGAAAAGTTGTGTAATAAAATGGAAGGATACAATAGTTGGTATAAAAGGATAGTTTAATTATTTTTTCAAATTAGGATATGAAAAAATTAGGATGAACCCTATAGAAAATATTAAATATAGGATAACATCTTAATATTTTGGTTAAATATTAAGTAAGTGGTTTATGAACAAATAAATCATTGTCTATATATAAACAAGTGGATGTGGCTCCAGAAAAAATGTATCTAGGATTAAACCTTGATGACATATCTTTGAGCTAGAATTTAATGGGAATGGGTTCATGACAATAGAATTTGTTACACTCTAGGTTTGACACCCCTGGGGGATATGTTTGGTTAATCAAAATCTTTTTATGAACTATTATGAAGGATTTATAGAAAATGTAATTTTTGATAATGAATAATGTGTTTATGAATGGTGTTTTAAGACATAAAAATCCTTTAGAGTTATAAGATTATTAAATGAAACAGGTTCTCACTAAGGATTTATTATTTTATAAAATGGAAGGAAGTAGGAGGAACCATAAAAATGGTGACTGCAATGGACCACACACTAACATCCCTCTGATGGAAGACATAATGAAATCTTTCATGAGAATGATGAATCAAATGACTCAAGTTATGATAATTAACTTGAATCTATCTGAGAGACCAATTTCACCAAGAAGGGAAAACATTCCATTGATTCATTTATGAATTAATGACCTCCAATTTTCAATGGATCTACTGACTCATTGATTGCGGTATAGTGGATAAGTTCTATAAAAAAGTTATTTTTTGTACTTTGTAGTTCTGAACAAGAGAAAGTCACCTTGGCAGTTTACCACTTAGAGGGAGAAGATGATCAGGGGTGGGAACTGATAAAAACAAGAGGCCAAGAAGAGAGATTCAAGCTTTAGAGTGGTAAGATTTTAGAGGGATCTTATTCAATAATTATTTCCCTCATTTGATGAGATAAAAATGGATAAAGAATTTATTTAGTTGAAGAAGAATGAGAATGAATATATGGGAATCTATGAGATGAACATCACAATACTTTCCCATTACACCTCAATCTTTTTCATGGATCATAATGGGAATGTTGATAGATTATTTGGTGGACTAAGACCTTATCTACAGAATAATCTATTCAAACGTGTCTATAATAGCTATAAAGAGATCATGGAGAGAGATATAAAAGTAAAATTGTGGTTCGGTAAGAAGAATGGTCTCACAAATCCAATGAAAAGAAGAGATCAATGGAAAAATCTTGTGGAGGATCTTTGATCAGGGAAGAGGAGTACAACAAGTGAAACTTCTCACATTTAATAAATGTGGGAAGAATCATTCAGGGAACTACCTTCTCAAGAGCGGGAAGTGTTACTAGTGTGGAAGAGATGTCCATATCACTTGGAATTATTGTTTTTAGGTGAAGAAGAAACCATACCAACACTAATGACATAGAGAAGATGGTGTCGGCTCTACCTGAAGTCCAATGCTTCAAGTTTAGAAATCTTGAGCACTTTTCTAATCAATGTTCGAATTTGAGGGTAGTAGAGGGGAATCACCATTATCCTTAGAAAAGGCCAAGGGATCTAGGACGTTCTTTTTCTTTCATAACAGCAAAATTTAAAGCTCCAAATGATGAAGTGGTAGGTACTCTTATTGTTCTCTCAAAGCTACTACGCACTTTTTTATTCTAATTATATGCATTGGTTTATTTTTTTCAAAGTTTTCAAAGAATATAGAATCAATCCCTAAACTTCTAAAAGCATATTTATTAATCTAGACACTTGGAGGGATTATCCAAGAATCAAAAGTGTTTAGAAACTCTAGTTTTTACATTAGGGATCACAATCTTATCATAAATATAATTATGATTCTCGTGTTAGAAATAGAAATTATACAAGGGATAGACTATCTCTCAAAGTATAATGCTAAGATTAAATTCGTATGCAATGAAATATTAGTAGTCTAGAATGGAAAACCTATAGATATATTCGAAGGGGAGACATCTCGACCTGATCTCTATCTAGAAGCTCCTCCTATAGAATTATTTATGGAGTTTATTGATGAATAATAAGAATTAAATTAGAGTACATGGATTGATAATCTACCCATAATTATAGAATACATTGAAATATTCATGAGAAGTTAGCTGGACCTCCCCTAGAAAGAGAGTCATAGTCCTCTATTTAACTCATTCATGTTTTCAAGATAATTTCAAAAACCCTGTATAGAATGCCGAATGTGGAGCTGGAGGAATTATAGAAGAAACTCCTAGATATTTTGGAGAGGGGGTATATTTGGCCTAGTGATTCTCCTTGGGGAGCATCAGTTCTATTTGTGAAGAAGTAGGATGGATCAATGATATTATGCATTGATTATAGAAAACTGAACAAGATTATAATGAATAAAAAATACCCTCTTCCAAGAATTGATGACTTATTTAACTAGATTTATTGGGATCAATTATTCTCCAAGATTGATCATGTACTAGTTATCAATAATTGAGGGTGAAGAATGAAGATATTCCAAAAAATCTATTTTGATCTAGATATGGGCATAATGAGTTTTTGTTTATTCCCTTCTTATTGACTAATATACCTTATATATTTATGTATTTGATCAATAGAGTCTTCAAGGACTACCTTGAAAATGTTTCGGTAGTTTTTATTGATTTTATTCTAATATATTCTAAAATTAAAAATGAGCATGAGGATAATATAAGGGTTATTTTGAAAACTCTATGGATGCAAAGTATTTTTTGAAAGTTCAAAACGTGAAAATTTTGGTTAAAATATGTTTTTTCTTGGGGAATATTGTAACTGATGAAGGAATATTAGTTGACCCAACAAATAAAAAGGTTGTAGAGGAGTGGCCTCATTGTACAACATTAACTAAGATTCATATTTTCCTTGGTTTAGTGGTAAATTATATATGTTTTGTGAAAAAAATTTCACAACTTTCTAATCCATTAACTAAGTTATCTCGAAAAGGGTTCAAGTTCATCTGGACAAAGAAGTGTGAAGAAATATCCAAGAGCTAAATAAGAGACTGGTTACTGCACCTGTGTTAACTCTACCCTCAATCAGAGAAGGATTCATTATTTTTAGTGATGTATCTATGAAAAAGATCAGGTGAATCCTAATTATTTATGCATCTTTACAGTTGAAGCCTCATGAGAAAAATTATCCTATGAATGATATTGAGATGGTTGTGTTTGTTCTTACTCTGAAGATATGGAGGCACCATCTTTATGGGGAGATGTGTGATATATACACAAATCATCAAAGTTTTAAGTATATTTTCACATAAAATGAATTGAAAATGGGGAAGAAGATATGATTGGAACATATTAAATACTATGATTATTCAATTCATTGTCTTCTTAGAAGAGAAAACAAAGTTGTTGATGCATTAAGTAGGAAATACCCTCTTGTTCTAGAAAAGATGAGGATTCTAGGAGATCCTTTGGAAAAATACCTAGGTAATCAACACAAGATAATTGCAACAGAAAGGAAAACATTAACCCTATCCCAAATCATTTCTAAATATTCATTACTAGTGAAGATCATGAAATCTTGGAAATAATATCCTTTGTAAAAGAATAAGTTTTAGGTTTTGAATGATGGGATGTTTCCCAAGTTCAATATTTATTCAGAAGGTGTACCAAAATTTCATACAAGACTATGTTTTCCAGCTATTATAGAAATAAATAAGGATCACATAGATAAATCTCATAGATCCACATTATATATACAGCCTGGAATCATGAAAATGTATAGGGAACATCGTGATCATTATTGGTGGAATAATATGAAAAGGGGTTTTTTTTACTACACTACAAGGTGCCTGGTATGTCAAAAAGTGAAGGAAAAGTGAAGACTTCCTAAGGGGGTATTACCACCAATACCTATAACAGCATAGAAGTGGGACAATATTACTATGGACTTTGTCACTGGTCTCTTGAGAACATAAAAAGGAAACAATGCTATATGGGTTATAGTAGACTGTCTCAACAAGAATATCAATTTTGTCTCTATTGAGGAATATTTCTCTCTTGATTAACTTTCCATGATTGACATAAAGAAATGGGTAGCCTCTTAGGATGATTCTTCGTATAGATATATTTTATGTGATTATAATTTCTCAAGTGGTTTAGTTCTTTAATTTGTTGAAGGTATTCTATGAATTCATTGGTAATTTCAGATAATTTCACTATGATGTCATCTTACAATACCACCATGGGAAGCATATCATGATACTCTTGCAAGGGAGGTATTTCTTGTAATGATTCCAATTATGAGGGAGGGTATAACTATAATTCTATAAGAGCCACTCTAGTGGTTCTGGTAGAAAAATTAATTTAACCAAGAGTATTTTTAAAAGTACCTATTCATGCTGAAGGAGCTCACATGACAATGGTGGATTGTATTCTATATTTCCAACTTTATCATACCCTAAACATCTTGGGTATTAGATGACCCTAGGATGTTGGTGATTGGATTAATACCATCAATTAAATCTTTGATCCAGTAGAATCTATGGAGAATCAATAGATTAATCCAATTTATTTTTGGACTCATTAACCTATAAGGAGAGAG
This sequence comes from Viscum album, assembly GCA_963277665.1. Classification (NCBI taxonomy): domain Eukaryota; kingdom Viridiplantae; phylum Streptophyta; class Magnoliopsida; order Santalales; family Viscaceae; genus Viscum; species Viscum album. The sequence goes on along the minus strand of OY728127.1, from coordinate 376,268,344 downwards.
TGGGGAGATATGATGGTCTAACTTAGGAGACCCTCAAGAATATCTTTTTTGTAGAGTTGTTTTCTTGTATATAATGAAGCTTGACTAAGCTAAGGAATTTATGGACCTTCAAAAGGGGATGATTTTTGTATATAGATAATACTATTTTTTCATAGAGTTGCTTAAATTTTATTCAAATTTAGTTGGGAATGAGGCATAGAAGGATCAAAATTTTCAAAATCATCCTTAGGATAGAGCTAAGGTCCCAGTTTAGAAGCTTCATCTAGATGACTTATTCTGAGGTGAAAAATATGGCCCTGTCGATTGAGAAGGTTATGGAAGAGGAGAAAGTGTTGAGCGATTTTTCATTACTTGGTACAATTATTATTGAGACCCCTAGAAATATCATGAGAAAATTTTCTAGTAATTAAAAGAGTATGGTTAAGGAGGCACAATAGGGTGATAGTAAGAAGTCATAGTAGAGTAATCTTTCTTCAGCACCCTCTAGAGAAGTATGTACTATTCTTTGTTTCAATTTTGGAAAGAGGGTATGGTATTACAAGTTTTTCCTTGAATCACAGAACAAGTTTCACCAATATAGAATTTTGGCTCATTGTCAATGTTTTTGTTTGAGGGAACTACAGATTGATTTTTATAGAGGTGTTAGGAAGATGTGGGAAATGATTCATTGGACTGATAATGGATTTTAGTAGCATACCCAGATCATGTATGTCTTAGAAACTCAATCGAAACATGGGACTTAGTTAAATATTCAGGGGACTAATGCAAAAAAAGAGTGTATTTTATAGACTATGTTATAAATGATGGTGTAGGGGTCCTTTTGCAGTTATATGCATAGTCCTTATTAAATCTATTATTTCTATTTCGTTGTTTAATATGGGTTCTTCCAATTCTTTTATACCTACTCAAGTAATTGATTGTTTGTGAATTTTAGTTTAATTATCTTATCAATTACTTTATGTTAATACACCCTTATGAAATAATGTGGACTATCTCTATAGAATTAATGTGTTCCCTTTAATAGATTTTGGTTATATAAATTTATGGGATTTCCAGTTCAAAGAGATAACTAGATTCAATGTGATTTAATGTATGGACTAATTGAACAATTATTGGGAACACATTAACTAGTAAAGTATAAAAGTATTTATTATTACACCTAAATGGGATAATTTTTTTTAAACTAGAGAATGGAATGTTGGTCTAGGTAGAATATCACTTGACCTAAGTTAGGTTTGGTTATTACAGCATATGTAACAAGCATGGTTCCTATGATAGATCAGGTAGTATATCCCTTCTATTTTTCCAATAGTGGTGGACCATTTACAAGATTTTATCATAGAGTATTCCCATAACTTCATCCTCACTGAGAAATTGAATTTTAGATCACACTCACACAAGGATCACAACCCATACCGATCCTTCTATATCGTACGAAATCGACTAAGTTAAAGAAACTCAAATGGAATCTTGAGGATTTAGAGTTAAAAGGACTTTTCAGACTCATCACATCTCCATGGGGTGCTCTAATTTTATTTAATTATTAGGAGGATGGGATCAATGAGATCCCTTCATTTTCTAGGTATGTACCTATTTTATTTTTCATTGAACTACTTTTGTTTGATATTTCCTTCATCCTGGGACCTTGGTGATCGAGTTCCATTATAGGATAGAGACTTTTTATTGGGTAAATGATGTAAAGTGTGGGAATTTATATTTTTTTAAATTAATGGAGTATAGGAATAACATTTAAAAGGGGCTTACCAGATCTCTCAATGATTTTGGATGGATTTTGAGGTGGTTTGGTAATTTATTATAAAAACAAGGATGAGGTTGTCTAATGGATATTTTTGTGTTGGGAAAATGTTACACGACATGTAACTATATCCAAGAAGATTTTGTCAACTGGTTTAAGGCACGAAATTAATACACACCATGAAACTGGGTCATGTGGTTTAATGCTCGATGATGGTTATCTTAACCTGAGGTAACATGTTTTTTGATATAACTCATAAATTGAGAAATAAATGATGTGACGGAGTTTCACACCATGAATTTATCATGGATAGTGATTTTAAAACCCTCCAAATATATGATTTATTTATCATTCATATGTATCACTTATCTCTCTAAACCTAGGGATACTCTAGATGATTTTTGTTGCTTTATTCAATTTTGGAATTCTTGATCAAGTTTCTAATTGCTGGTAATTTTTGTTTCTTTATTTTTCCCTATCTTCCACTTATACTCTATTGTAGTAGTGGAATATTTTGACCAGCAAGGAATTACGTGTTGATATTGATCTTTTATGATCTATCTTCTTCCTGGGATATTATCCTTATTTTTTATTAGTGTTACTAATTAGAATTATTTTTTGATCATCAGATAATGGTTGGTGGTCTAAAACCAAACCCTGTGTTCTATTTCTAATTATTTAAGTATGTGACATATTTTGAAATTGCACTAAGATAAAATGTGCAATACCTAAAAAGATAATGTTTTTGATAAATCATGTTGTTGATTACCCATTAGATGACTTCGGATCCAATAGTGTTGAGACTTATCTTACATCTACTGGTAGGATGAGCCTTCCCTTAAACAATAATAAAAATTCTAATGGATTACATCTTTTTTTAGCATGTCATGAGAACCATGTGGTTTCTTGGGATATATTTACCTCAAAAAATTGGATTAATTGATTATTTAAATGGATGGTGATTATCTTATATAAATGTTTGTCAAAACTATCATGGAAACAAATTATGATAAAAAAATTGAATTAATGGGTAATTAAAAGGGAAATGGTAATTGGAAGAATTAACCACTGTGACTTATGATATGATGTCATGTTATGTTATTCTTTTCATTATGAATTTTTTTTATTGATTATTTAATGCTTATAAGGATTGGACTGGTTATACTATAATTCATAGAGGTCATAGCCCAAATGATTAAATTCTTATATATAGGGATTGTCCTGGAAAATATAATTAATAAAGGTCTTAAACTAGTTATTCTATAGTGATTATATGTCTTTCAAGTTTTATGTTGTAATGCATATAGGGAATTATGTGGTTTTGTTTTTTTCATAGAATTGTGGTTATGGTTGGCATGGTTGTATGACATTATCAAAGACATTCAGGCACTGTGTCAAAGAAATTTCATTATTAGATTGTACTAATTTTTTAATTTTTACATGTGTTAATTACTTTATTGCATGAACTTATCTATAATATTGTTCTTATTTAAACATTGTGTCATTATCCAACTAATTTTTACTCACGCTGTATTTTTTTATCCTTTGGTACTATATAAGATTATATGGATCCATATTTTGACAAGGGGAAGGGACCCTATAGTTGATTGTTTCTTGTTAGATGGGTTGGATCTTAGATATGGGACTGACATGGGGTTTGGGTATAGGGTCCTTTATGTATATTTGTGTCAGTATGGTCATCTATCCATATAACTTTTATGTGGGCCTTTAGATACATTCTATATTGACATTAAATTGTTAATTGTTTGATTTGCTTTGTTTTTTCTTTACCTTATAGTTATATGATATATTATTTCCACTATTTATATTATTCTAATATTTATTCATTTTTCTACTATATTATAACTTTTTACCAGGGAATATAGTCTCCCCATTATGTTATCTTCACTCTGCCTACTAGTCGAAGCCTCTAGAATAAGGGTATGATCCCTTGATGTCCAGTAACAATCATAATTAGGCCACATGTGAGGATTATAGATTAGGGGATGTTACAAAGTGGTATCAGAGGTCGTAGGTATTTATTTTCAATTTGCATTAAATTTGGGAAAGGTAAAAATGATACTAGGATATGTAGGGTCTTGTTAGTGAGCTTGTTCTTGGGAGTAACTATCCCATATGCGGGGGGAAATCCCCATACCCAAGGATGGGATTCTTATCCATGATGTTCTCTTTTTATAGTTGATGTTATTTCACCTTGGGTGGTTCACATGTTGTGTAATGTTATAATTTCTTGAGATTTAAAATAATGGCTCGGTATGGTGTGAGATGGCTATGCATGCATCATTATAGGCACACAGTGATATATATTCACCTAAATTTTTTATGATAAGGACATGTTTATTACATGTGATATATTTTTCTTGTATGAACTGTGATATGGGATCCCAAATATATTTGATAAATAAAATGAAAGAAATATTACATAAAATTAATTAACTTTTTAGGACATGTTTAGAGAAACTAAGAGACTACAGTTCTCTATTTCCATCACCTATTGAGGTTTTTCATTTTTAATCTAGTGTTATATGGAGTGAATTTGTCTTGTAGAGAAAATTCCTCCTCATATTCATTGAATTGAGCATCAAGAGGTAAGCAATCAGCATTCTCCTGACATAGATGGTTTAGATATTCCTATAGCTCTTGTGGATCAGTTGCATGTACAACTTCATTACTACTTCCTAAGGGTCATGTGATCCCTGTAAAGGGATACTGATCACATTGTGCCTTTGATTTCTAATCCGAAGAGAGTGTTTCAACTTTAACATCTCCCAACATTCACTAGGAAGGGAATCCCACAGGCAGCTATATTCTGGATTGATTCACTCTATATGATCTTCAAACCCCTTGATACATCTATTGATAAGTTGTTGAAGATCAATTTACACATGATTCATGGACCTACAAAGAATTAGAGGGATATTTTAGAGAAACATGGGTTACAAGATGTGTTATCTTATAATTACTTTGAGGTGATTTTTTTAAGACCCTTCTATCATAAAATGTTGATTAATGAGAAGTATCGTGAGTTCATGCACTTGAAATAGGAGGGAATATCAGTGATAGACTATACAAGAGATTTAACTAAACTGTATCGCTTTGTTCAACCTTCAGTTTCTGACCTGATCTCTATAGTGAGATGTTTTTAGGACCAAATTCTCTATGATGCACGATCATGGGTGTGAATCATTCCCTTTACTTCCATTTCATATGTGATGAATCAGGCTCTCATCAAAGATGGAAATCTGATTGAGGCTCTGAGTATCAAATAGTCTATTTTAGCAAGGAAATCAACGAGCTATTCTTATAGTGGAATGCAGCATCTCTATAAGAGTTATCACCACAGAAATATCATGTTGATCATTCATGGAAATGGGCATATATATTAGGACTATGTTCCATTGTGTTTCTATTAATGTTGAAATTTTGGCTATATGTGACCTCATTGTCTATACCACACCATGGATTGTTGTCCTTGTAGTAGTTTTGGAAACCTAAAGAACTTTTATAGGTGAGTAAAATAGAAGATAAGTGATAGGGGATCAAGATAGGTACTAATGTTTGTGAAGGAATTAACATCCCCTTAGCAAACTAATATCTGGTGTTATAGATGTTCCGTTCAAGGTATGGGGCATGCTACCCTATTGGATGAGAAGTACTTCAAAGAAAAGGTAATAGAACAGGATTTTAAAACTAGATCCTAAGGAATCGGGGTAAGTCAGATGTATGTTATGCATTATAATTTGGATAATTTGGATGAAAGACCTTCTACCATCATATGAACAATTATTGTTTCATCTACCCTTTCTTGAGTTTTGTTGCATATAGGAGCATCTCATTTATTCTTATCTGCACTTTTTTTAATGGTTTGGGATTGTTTTTGGAAATTTTGGATGGTATATTGACCATAGATACATCATTGGGAGTGTGGTCATAGAATGTCCAACATTGCAAGGCATGTTCACTATAAATTAGAGGTTACCATTTCTATTGGGAACCATTTATACAAAAAATTAAAATCTTTGATTTGATCCTTGTTGTGGATTTTCTATTTCAATATCAGGCTCATATCAACTATTATCATAGGATAGTTATCTTTAAATCTCTATAAGGTGGAAACTATACTCACCAGGGTGAGGGGAATCTCTGGGAAGGTCATGTAGGACCAATTTAGTGTATATTAGACTGTCTCATGGATTAAATAGAAAGATTTATTCAGAATGATAGAGGAATGAAACAGGATTCTTTTCTTCCAGTGGTCTATCGTTTTCAATGTGTCTTTCCTGATGAGTTATAAAGTTTACCATCCAAGTGAGAGATTTATTTAATGATCAAGTTAGTTTCGGGATCAAAACCAATTTTTATCCCACCATATAGGATGGCCCCAATAGAGATTTTTGAATTGAATGTTTAGTTAAATGATATAGATTCTAAGGGTTTTATGATGCCTAGTACATCACCATAGGATTCTTTAGTTCGTTTATCTAATAATTCTGATGGGAATTTGTGTTTATGGGTGGATTATCGTAGATTCAACTAAATGAAAGTCAGGAACCAATATCCCCTTTCAGGCATTGATGATCTCTTTGATAAGATAAGATGTTCCCAAATTTTTTATAAGATCAACTTGAGATCAGGATATCAAAATTTGAGGGTGATTCTATGGAAAATACCTTGGATTGATTTTAGGGGAAGGCATGGATTCTATGATTTTGTTGTGATGTTGTTTGATCTGATGAAAAAATCAGAGGTATTAATGGACTTGATGAATTGAATATTTCTACCTTTTCTAGATCAGGTTGTGGTTTTTTTATGCTATATTTCTTTACTCTTAGTTAATGGATGATCATGCCTGGTATCTTAACATAATCTTTAGTATATCAAGGTATAATAATCTTTACATTATGTTATCTAACTGTAGTTTCTAGATTGATAAATTTCACATATTTGGTAATGTCATCTTAGTGGATTGAGTTTTAGTTGACCTAGAGAGGGTTGCAGTCATAGTATCTTTGGTGTGAACAAAGCATTTCATCATGATTCATATTTTTATGGTTTTAGAATGTTATTGTTAGTGTTTTATCCAAGAATATTCTCATCTAAAAGTCCTGATATCCAAGTTAACCAATAAGGCGTGAAGGTTTTTGAACATAAAATTATGAGAGATATTTTCATGTCCTAAAGGAAATTATAATATCACCATTGATCCTCACCTTACTTTTTTCGAGTAAGGAGTGTATTATGTATTGTGACACATCCATATTTTGACTCATATGAGTTTTAATGTATGAGGGAAAATCAGTCACATATAGCTCTCAAAATATGATACTTAATGGGAAAAATTATCATATTGATGACCTAGAGTTGGAGGAAGTGGTATATACCATAAGATATAGGATAAACTATCTTTTCAGTGAGAGATTTGTGGTATACATGAACCACAAGTGTTTTCATGTTAAACTTTTCTCAATGGGACATGAACCTTCAGTAGAGGAGGTGGGTAGAGTATCTATAGACATTCAAAATTGAGTTTGAATATACACTAGGTAAGGGAAACTTCATTATCAATTCATTGATCAGAGGATATGGATGCAGGGAGTGCATGATTCTTGTAATGATTGGTGGATAATGGTGCTCTTTTCAAACATGAATCTAGATGTTTTGGAGTCCCATGGGAAAGAATCCCTGACTTTGAAATCAGTTATACTTGTGCTCCTTGACCAGATCAAGACAAATCAGTTATCGAATCTAGATGGATTTTCCCTAAGATATATCTTATATAGTGGTGAGCTACCATTATTATGGCCTCTTGGAAGTGTTAATTCAATTCTTTTATGTTCCCAAGTACAGGTTCCTATAGGGTTTCCTGAGGAGCTATTGAGGGAGTTTCGTACTTATATATGGGAAGTACATCCCAGTTTGGAAAATATGTATCTTGATCTTCATATATAGTACTAGTACCCAAAAATTAATAAGGAGTTAGTGGTACTGAATATAAAAAAATTCACCTTTTAGAAATTGAAATCCAAACATATGAGAACTATTGGGAAATTGTGGTCTCTTCCTATTCTAAAGTGGAAATGTGATGATGACACAATGAATTTTGTGATAGGATTATGCAAGACATATCAAAAGAATGATACAATGTGGGAGATATAAGATCCACTGATTATGGTATCCCACTTCCTTCCTATCAGGGAAACCATCACTATTGATGACGAGGGTAGTATTTATAGTCAGTAGATAGTCTGGTTTTACATAATTGCATTGAGTATCATTTTTTATACAAATCCTCATTTCAGGTCTTGGTTCGGGAAAGGTCTTTATAATGATCATGGATAATAGGTTATTCTAATTAGATCCTATAATCCCTAGACTAATGGTAAATATAATCATACTTTTATATTTTGAAGGATATGTGATGATCCAATGTCTTTTCTTTCGGTGGCTCATGGTAGCATCATTTAGTACTCCTGAATTTCACTAATAATAAATTCTTTTAGGGATCTATCCACATGGAAACATTAGATAATTTATATGTTATTCTGTGTCATTCCCCACTTTGTTGGTTAGAGGTACATGATTTATTAGTTGTTGGACCTAGTATATTGTAGAAGATGTTTGAACTGGTTCAGTTGATCAGGAGCTTGTTGGTGACCTCACATAGGGGAAATAAATCTTACGCTAACCATCATATATGGCCACTAGAATTTTAGCTTAGTCATTTTGTTTTCCTTAGGGTGTCTTTTAGTTTGGGTAATTTCCACATAGAGAAATAGGTAAATCTATAACCCATTTTTTCTATTCCATTCAAGAAAGTGGAAAGTTCATTCTAGTGGCATTCTAATTAGCCCTTCTAAATTACTATAGTTTCATGGACAATATGTTTAACGTGTCACAAATTCATATATATCATCCTTCCACGTGTCATGTGGTCAATGTTGAAGAATTAAAACTTAGTGTAGAGATATATTTTGAGGAGAATCTGATATGGATTATATACCATATTGAGAAGTGTCTTTATGTAAATATTATACCTCTAGTTCAAGTGAAGTCACAACATGGGTGTTCTCATGACAATACTTGGGTGATGGAATCTAATATGAAATCATATTGGCCATACATGTTCACATAGACACCACTTTGATTCTAAGAATAGCTCAAGTAAAAGCCATTATATGGTCAGGAGGTTGTATGATCTAGCCTTATTCCAAGAAATCCCCTCTTTGAGATCTTCATTGAACCTATTTTTTTGGGTTTTTCTTCATCTTTAAACATTGGTGGTTGAGTTTATTTAGATGATGGATAACATTTTCTGGTGAAAATAACTTAAATTTCATGTATTTATGTTAATTTTAATTAAAGTAGTCTGATTATAACATCTGAAAGGGGATTATAAGATATCTATGTGAGTTTGTAAGGTTTTTGAGGTGGTTCAGGCTTTTCCTATTGAAATTGGGATGATAATTGTATTCTATAAAATTAAACAGTGTGAAAATGTTACACAACATGTAAATCAGACCCAGAAGATATCATGGTTCTGGGCATGAAATGAATACATTCCATGAAACTATTTCGCATCATGTAAAGTTTGATGGGGGTTATATCAACCAGAGGGGGCATATTTTTTAGAAAAAAACACATAAATTGGGAAATACACACTGTGAAATGGTTTTCTCCAAGAATTTCTCACAGATAATTATTTTAAACCCCTCCATGTATATTATTTATTTATTATTCATGTTCATCCCTTCTCTCCTTAAGCTGAGGGAAACTCCATGTGATTTTGGAGTGCTTTCTTCCCTTCCACACATCTTGATCAAGCATATGAACCCTGATTATTTGTTTCACTTTGGTTCTCAACTTTCTTTTTATTGTTATCCATTATAGGAGTGGAATATTTTGACCTCTATAGAATCAAGTTTTGATCTTGATATTATGTGGTATATGTTATTCTTATGATATTTGTGCCTTTTTTCTTGTTGTACTTACCTATTAGAAGTGTTGTTCGATCTTCAGATAAAGGTATGTGCTCTTAAACCAAACCCTATAGTCTATTTCTAATTGTTTAAGTATGTGAAATATTGTGCAGATGCACCTCCATAATGTGTGTTCTACTTAACATGATAATAATCATGATAAATAATGTGTTGGATTACTCCATGGATCCATCTAAATCCAATTGTATTGATACCAATCTTGTGGCTACAGGTTGGGTGATCCTTCCCTTGAACAATAAAAAAAATGGATAATTTCTTAAAGATTGTTTTAGCATGACATGAGAACCATGTGGTTTCTTAGGATATATTTTCCTTAGAAAATGGATTAATTGATTATTAAAATGGATTATGATGATTTGATATAAATGGGTATGAAAACTGGTATGAAAATAGATTAGGGTATAATTTATTGAATTAATGGATAACTGATAGTAAAATGGGGATTAGAAGAATTGACCATTATGACTTATGATATTATGTTGTGTTTTGGTATTTTGGAATTTATGACTTGTGTTGTTATTGATGTTTCAATGCATATAGGTATTAGCATAGTTATGTTTTAATACATATGGGGGTTGGACCAGATTTTGAAATTCTAATATATAGGGATTATCTTGGATATTGTAATGCTTATAGGGATTGAACCAGTTATTCTATAATACTTATATATATTAGCTTAGTTATGGTGTAATTCTTTTAGGTATTGACCCAATACTTTTTTCTCATGGTTTAGCATTTACGAACATTACAGTTGTACTACATGCTCAGAAACATTTGAGGATATGGTCAAACTAGGTTAATTGTTTAATTAATTAAACATTTATCACTTTCTTTCAGGTAAATATTTATCATACTGGTTTTGTTTAGACATGGCGATATTGACCTACTAAGTTTTACTCAAACCTAATTCATGTCATCCTTTTATTACCAATCATATTACATGGATACAGGTTTGGATAAGTGAAAGGGACCTTGTGGTTGATTGTTTCTTGCTTGATGGGTTAGAGGTTGGATACATGGCTATCATGAGGTTCTAGACTAGTGTCTTTTGATTTTATTTTTTTTTATTGTGATATTTTATTTTTATTACATTTCATTTTTACATTTAGATACCTTCCATTCTGAAATTACATTATTATTATTTTATTTTTGTGGTTCTTCCTTTACATTCGAATTGTATGTTGCACTATTTCCACTATTTTTATTAATCTGGTATTTTATTAATTATATTATATTATAACTCTATAAAAGGGGTTACAGTCTCCCTGGTATATTCTCTTCACCCCTAATACTAGTAGGTAACCAATATCTTATGTGAAGGTACACATGAGGTCCAATAACCAAACTTATTTATCCACATAGGAGACTGCATGATCATGGGTTGTTACAGGAGGCTTAGGTTTTTCTAGAATATAGAAAGATAAATCAATTTATGGTGATGAATATATACCTATTGTCGAGTATTGATGATTTTTTAGATCCATTATGGGAAGCCTGGTAGTTGTTTAAAATTGTATTTTGATTAGGCTACCACTTGATTCAGGTTAGAAAAGAAGATACTCCAATGATATAGTTATAGAGAAGGTATATAAAGTATGAGTATCTTTTCATTTCTTTTAGGTTGATGAATTCTATATTAGTTTTAATAGGACTCATGAGAATAATATTACATTTTTATATAGACTCTTTTGTCACTCTATTCATTTATAATATCTGGTTATACTCATAAAATCTGGAGATGCATGCAAGGCATATTGATATCCTATTTATTATACATTGACCATAGAATCATTATACCAAGATTTATCAGTATCAATTTTGGATTCACAATGTGTGATTCCTTGGGAATATGATTTCTAAGGCAAGAATTTCATTTGATCCATAAAAGGATGACGTAGTGATTCTTTGGGAATGCCCAAATAACATGTTCTAGATCAAGAGTTTCCTAAGTTTGGTTGGGCAGTATAAATTTTTAATTCAATATTTCTCCTATTTATTAACAACTATGACTGGGCATACCAAGAGAGGGTTCATGTTTAGGCATACATATCATTATGAAGAGGGATTTCTAGTGTTTATGATGAGATTGACATCTACCTGGATTTTGATCTTACATGATCCTTAGATTTGACATGTGGTTTAATATAATTACTTAATTGTTCTTTGGGGAGATTTTTTGATACATGGAAATTAGGTAATTTCTTATGGGTCTTATCATCTATTACCTCATGAGAATAACTACCATACACATGATCTGAAGTAGTATGTGGTGGTTTATTCCTTGAAATATTGGTGAAACTATATTTTTAGTGATGGAATAATCATATAAACAAAACATAACATATTTATTTATATCCTTGAAAGTTTCATTAGGTTGATTTTCTATAGTATTTGGAAATTGGAATTCATTATACTCTAGGAAATGAAAATTTAATTACAGACACTCTTAGTGGGAAGCTGTGAGATCTTGGAAAATATCCTTCAGAGGAGGAATGAAGATTGATGAGATTTTTAGTTGAATTATTTGAGGGAGAAGATAAGGATGATGAGGTGATCATATGTGAACTGTTAAATATAAGATATTCATTTTTCGACTAGGAGAAAGATATACACGAATCAAATCTTGAGTTCTTAGTTATGAAGTAAAGTTTGGAATGGAATGAACCAATTCCAGGATGGTCTTAAAAAAGATACGACATGATCTAAATTTGTGTGAGAGATAAAGTTCCTACTTCTGTTGGGGAATATTTTATGAGGTAATATCATGATTTATAGTGATTTATTCACCCTTTATCAATTAATATGTATCCTAATATCAGATGACGATTCTTGTGGTTAGTAATGAAGAGTGGAATCACCAGTTTTGTATCTCACTATCATACATGTTTGAGGATTTAGTTCAACCATCAATGACTATGTGTTTTTCTTCAAACTCCTGTGATTCATTTTCTGAAGTGGGGTGATATGATGATAGAATTTTTTATGTGGTTTTTTGAGTCCTAGAGAGGTTGATATATTTTTTAGGTTGTTCTTGATCAGTTAACAAAGGTGTCACATTTCTTTTCGATCCAAGAAACTCATTCATTTGTTGAGTTAGGAATTCTCTATATGAATGATATTATAAAGATACATATATTTACTAATAATTAATTATCCCACCAAGATTATTGTTTCATTCCATGGTTTTGGAATGTCTTACAGAAAGAAATGGAGACTCAAATGATGTTGAGTATTGTGTATCATCGGCAGACCATAAGACTATAAAGAGGATGATATACATTTTGAAGGATATTCTCTGGGAATGTGACCAATATTTTTATGGATCATGGGATGATAAATTGGAGTTTTAAAAGTTTTTTTATAAAAACATTTTCCAATATCCAATTCAGATGGCATTTTTTGTATCTTTTTATGGTCGATCATGTCATTCACTACTATTTTGGAATTAAATAGGAGAAGTAGATTTTTTTAGGCTATGTATGTTCCATCAGACCTCTTATTGGTTAGAGTTTATTTGTTTGTGGTTGGATACAACTCAGATAAAGTAGCACCCATAAGCTGGCTAGAGGCTATGGCCCTTATAGTGCACTATTGGTGACCATATTTTCTTAAGGGTGTCACCTCGGTTTGGTCATTAATAATTTAAAAAGCAAGGGAAGTTAGAACCATGATTTGTGGGATGTTTTGTGATCATTGATAAAATAATAATATTATAATTTGTATTAGACATCCCTCTATAATATCAAGGTATTCATAACATGTTCCATGTTTCTCATCTTTAGAGGTGCGAGCCTGATCGTTTACCTATTATCAAAAGCAAGGACGTTGATTTGGAACTAGATGCACCATATGAGAAGAGACCAGTATGAATTGAGGACCATAATGAGAAATGATAGAGGGGGAATATAGTACCCATTTTATGTTTTATGATAAATTGATTTCATAGAATAGGATACTTGGGAGAAAGGATCTGATGTATGGGTTTAATTGCATGAGGTACTTGAGTAGGAACTCCAAAGACACTTCACAAGGATGATAATTCCTTAGTGGTGGATATTGTAATGGCCCAAAATTTTTAGGAATGTCACACCTTACTTTGGTCCATTAAGTGTTTTATAGTTATCCTTTTGGGGTTTAAATTACAGGTAAATTCAAGAGGGTTTCAGATCTTTTAGCTGGGTAAATGGTTGGAGCATGGTTTAGAAAAAATGTATAGTTATTCATTGGAAATTTTCTATCTTGTTGGATGTGGAAGTATATGGAACATGATTAAAAATATAAATTTGAAATCCCCTAGGAAACTATGTCACTCAGAATAGAGATAAAATAATGGTTAGTGCATGGTTTACCAAACTAGTTGGTTGAACTATTCAGGTTCCCTAAATTGATAGAGATCCTCACATGGTTGGTGCACATTTTGGAAAATAGTTCTTCTAAAACATATGATTCAAATTAATTAATCCAAAAAAAAATTTATTTTTTCTCTAATGGAAAGATGACCTATACCCACAGTTTAAAACCATGGGTATAGGATATTCCCATGATTTTGGGACCCGTGCGAAACTGAGGCGTCGGGATAGGTCCCCGACCTATACCCACATTTTTACAAACTGTGGGTATAAATATCACAAAAATTCATATTCCCATGGTTTATAGAAGTGTGGGTATAAAATATCATAAAAACGGATCAAATATCAATAAAAATATACCATTGAATATTGATTCTGCAACCTATATCTCAAAATCCTATAGCCTATCCAACTGAGTCTCTTAACTTTAATATATATATATATATATATATATATATATATATATATAAGTCTGCATCTCCCAATATATATTAATATACATCATTCATCCTTGAAAAAAATAATTCAGCGAGTTTTGATCCTGTGACATTCAATGTGAAACCACGCTATCTCACAAACTCAACTGCATTAATTACTTTTCTGTTTATATGTATCTACCTAATAAAATTAATTTTAACTACCAGTAGAAAAAAATTAAAACCTGGTTTCGAACCCACATTGTGCGGATTCCACTGAATTCTAGTACCACTATGCTACATTCAATTCTTTTAATATTTAGATATATGTGAGTGTGTGTGTGTGTGTGTGTGTATTAATTTATTTATTTAAAAAGCATGATTAAATAACACTACCCATGGATGTTTTGAACCCATATTTCTCCTATGAGGTAGGACCGGCATACGACTACACTGGGAAGAATTACAATTGAATATACATTTATTAGGTTATATATATATTTTCACACTTAAAAAATAAGGGACCCTATACCAAAGGTTCAAGAAAACTGTGGGTATATGTCCAATCTATACCTACAGTTTATGCAAACCACAGGTATAGGCTTTAACATAAAAGGATATACCCATAGTTTAGAGAAAATTTGGGTATATGTGGAATCTATACCCATGGTTTTTGAAAACCGTGGTTATTGCCTTATATAATGAAGGTTATACCCATGGTTCATGAAAACCGTGGGAACAGATTCCACATATACCCACGGATCAATGTAAACTGTGGGTATATGTTTTATTGTGGTATTCCCATGAAATTGTTAGGCCTCCCACAGTTATAGGGGTACCATATACGCGCGGTTCATGAAAATTGTTGGTATAGGTTACTCTATACCCACTGTTTTTTGGGAAAATGTGGGTATATACCAATTTTATAGTAGTGTAACCCAAAATCTCTCTGAATCCCATCATTATGTTTCTTATACCTAGGCCTCAAGAACCTATAGAATATGGTGGATGCTCTTAGAAATTCCTCTTCTTATATAATTCAATTCTGGTGGTCCAAAATGCATTATCCCATGAGAATTCAAGGTAATGAGTCATTATTCCTCCATTATTCAGGTTTCTTTTAGATCTATTTTCTTATTCTTGGATGTAATCCTAGATTCAGGTATTCAAAGGTAGATATAAAAATTTTATTGTGGTCTAACAAGGGATTCCAAATTTATCGATTGATAGGTTTCCAGATATAGATAATTTTCATATTTCCTTGATCAATTCTAGATTTTCTGGTAGTGTTGGTTTTCATTGGGTAAGCCTAATTAAATGCAATCCCTTATCATATTCTTATTTATATATCCTTATTCTAGAATTATCAAGTGATAAATTATGGACAATTCAAGGAATTGTTTTGTGAATTCTTGGTCTTGATGGAAATTTTTGTTAGTGGGAATCGATACTCTTGAGGTAAAAAGTCCCTACCACATTAGGGTTTGTATAAATTTGATTGTCATGATTGGAATTTCAGTGCATTCATTCCTAGATGTAAGAACTATTTTGTGATATGGTATAATTGTGATTTTGTGTATGGTGTGTTTGTTTGTGTGTTTGTGTCCCATGAGTCTTATGGTCTACAAACTATGATTGTTCCTTCTGTACTCTTCCATGTTTTCGGTGAAATCTTGGAATGTGGAGGATTGTATTAAGGTGACAATTGAATCATCATGGCTTGGTTATCCCATACAGGGGGGGTCTTAGATGGTGTGATGTGGTATCGATGATGATTATGATGATAATGATGGTACATGTATAAAGTTTAAAGGTATGATGGAATTTAGGTTTGACTTGAGATAGAAGATACTGTATGACGAACTTGGGGCTAAACCCAAGGCTAAACCGGATCTGTGACAACCTTATATCCTGACATAGAGAAGGTAGGGGAAAAACAACCATGTGGCTCAACCCAATGTAAATCCAAGGGTTGGGTGTCTATATGGCATAACCTGGGATTGATTGGATATGATCATTGATCTAATAATTTTATAAACACTGCAATTGGATCGTATATAGGTTAATTTTGAGACATTCCATTCAGCATAGAGTCGGAATAATTACATTCGGGTCTCATGGAAACTTGATTAACACATAACCACCCAAAATATTATTGTATTTATATTTATCAATTTACTTATCAACATAACATACAACTTAATATACAAGTTCACATCATGTTAAGGATATATTGGTGTTGTCCAATTAAATTTATACTCTCACCCAACGTGGGCATCACTTTGTGCATGTAGATTTCATGTCCAAGGATCTAGATAAGGGAAAGCTCTATACATTGAGTAGTTGAGTAGGAATAGTTTGTAGGATGAAGGAAATGTCATTGTAGGATCGAAACTATTACTATAGTGTTTTAGTATTTTTCTTTTATTATAATACATTACAAGACTTACCACATCATTAGCCTTTTGGGTTATTTTTTAATATGACCTACATGAAATTTTATTATACATGATGATTTTGGTTTTTATGTTCTTGTATATTTCTATTACTTATTAGGATTCTAGTTCCAGGTTATTATTACAAATGGTATAGTCTCCCCATGGAACTGTTCGAACTCGCAACATTAGTTAGCAGCCTCTTGTGTATGAGGAGATGAACATGAGTTCATGTGACATACAGATCGAACCTTATGATTTGGTTGGGGTATTAAAATATTTGTATAATTTTTTATCATAGAGTTCATAGCGATGATGTATATTAATTAAAATTGACCATGTACAAGCTAAAATCTATTGAAGAGTGAAAACCAAAAAATATGGGTAAGAAAATGAAAATAATGATGGTGAGTTTCTATACAATTTTATATAAATAAAAAATAAAAAAATACACACATTAAAGAAAATAAGTGTGTTTAGTAAAGGAGAAAAAATTTCTTATATTAAGAACGATGTAACATCCCAATATTTTAGAATATATAAAATTTAATTGATAGCTTATGGTGTATGCAACTTCAATCTTATATGAACCACGATATACTATTAAGAAAAATTATTTTAACATGATTTTTATACACTGGACGTTAAAATGGTGTGTGTGAACAGAATTAAATATAGGAATAAATATTTTATGAAATATATATTAATTTAATATTTATTAATTCTTAAGAAATAAACACATAATTATTAGTAAAGTTATTTCATTCTTCAAATATAGGTTTTTTTCAAAAAGTGATTTTTATTGCTTTCTATGAAAAAATAAATATAATTAAATTTTGAATCTTTTAGAAATTTTATTTAGTAAAATTAAATTAATTTTTGAAATATTCATACTACAAATATCATCAGGTGAATTTTTGATAATTTTATAAAAAGATTGATTTTCCAATGAATAGTGAAAAATAAAAAAAAAATTATAAAACTATTATTTTATTTATTTCAAAATTTTCCTTTATCATTCGAATTTGGTCTCAAAGTAAAATAAGTACTCATTGGTTATATATAATCTAGTTAATTTAATTTTTATCATATGTATACATTATTTTACAATAAGTACATTTTTGTGATATAATGCATTTTTTATGATAATTGTTTTTCATTGCATTTTTTGTGATTAATGTTAAATTAATTTATGGAACTTCTATATATTAAATTTTGAAAAATGGATTCCATATTTGGTTTCAATATGTTTACATTTATTAAATAGTTCCATTTTATTATTTTCTAATATGAATAGTTACCGTGGTAATTTGTGTTACCACAATAAATGATAAATTGGGTAATTTAGGGAATTTAGATTAAAAATAAAATGATAAGAACCATTTAATGACCCAAACACTTAAATAAATATTATTTGATGAGAAAATGTCATCCATAATCATTTAAGGTTTGGTTATGTGACCATTAATGGTCATTTTAATGAGATTATGATGTTTAAAATTTTTAATTAATTCAAAGGTAGAGATTTAACATTCATGTTACTAATAACTATAAAATTTTTAATATGTGATATCCTGAATATATGTTAGAATATTAATATTCTTCGAAAATAAAAATAATTATCTACATCATGGTATGTTAATTTTAATTTTTAGGTAAAAATAATTACCTCAAATGATTACACAACGATGATGTCGTAATTATTCAATTAATGGAAAAATTAATTAATTGATAATAAATATATAAAATTTAATATAATTTTAATAGTTTCAAAATTGATAATAATGATAATTCCTGAATTTAAAATTTTATTAAAATTTTTATAAACAATGAAAATATTAAATTATCACAAATTGGATAATATATGGTTGATAAAAGTCATTCCCTATGCATTTATAGTCCATTTGGATGTTTTTGAATCTATAATAATATCATTATATTTTAATATTTTGAGAATTTTGAAAAGTTACCCTCATCTAAATTATGAAAGGGAACCCCTTCCTTTACTTATTTAAACCACATTGATCCATATATCTCATCCAAATACTACCTATAACAACCTGTGTTTTTAACCAGATAAAAATCCAAAGAAAGTTTATTTTTTTCACATTTACTAGATAGTATGTTTTTTAAAACAAGGATTTAGAAGGTAATTATACAAGTTGGGACACTTCAATTTGTTGTTTTGGGACTATGTTTAAGGTTAGAGAAGTTTCCTGAGTGCCTTAGTGAGTTTCAAAAGCACCGGTCCCAGAATCCAAATGGTTTCGGTGTGATGATAGAGGCTCATGGTTTCTCTGAAACTATGCAACCCTCTCTAGGAAATAATGTGGTATGATTTCTTTTAAAGAAATAAAATTAACTACTTTAAAATTAAATGAAAAATAAATTTGGATTAAAAATAAGGAAAACTTTTAATAACATTATTATTATTATTATTATTATCATTATTATTGTTATTATTATTATTAGCAATATTAGTATAATAATTATGTTTTAAGAAAAACCTCAAGGGATCCCTCTACCTTTCCTCTCTAGTTTCACGATGCACCCCCTCCATTATACCATGGTACTGAACACAACCCTCTATCCATGGATCCATATTCTAGCATGATTTCTCTCCAGATTCTTCTCTCTTTCCCTTAAAATATTCAAGTTTAGGCCATCAGTACCCTTGTCCCCCTCGCTTTGGCCGGTTTATCATCTCCAATCATTCGATTTGATTTTAGCCAAACCCTAGGTATAGGCTAACCCAATTTTTTTGTTTTTTTCTAGTGTTAGGGTATGCTAAGAATCTATCAAGACTCCCTTGCACATATTTTAGCATCTGCTGTTAAAGGAGAAGAAGATTGATTAGATTTTGTTAGATATTGTCGATTTGGGGTAAGGTTTTTATTCATTTTTAATTGTTACTATATTTATTTTTGGGGATTTTATCGTTTCTAGGTTCTTAGTATTTTTCTGTAAGTGTTTTTTCCTCGCTGAGATGGTTTCATCTTGCTTTCTTCACATAGAGAGAATTTGGTAGCTTCTTGAAGACTTGAGCTCATATAAATATGTATATATATATATAAATATATATATCTTCCATTTATGTATTTCCTTATGGTGAGTGAATTATGTGAATTGGGTTAAGTTCTATATATATATATATATATGAATGAATTTATTTGTGTGAAATTGTGGTGCATTTTCGAGTGGTCAGTGATTAAAATGATGAGTTCTGAGTGTTCATATTGGTTTTCTTTAAGGTAGGATCCCTTTCCTTGCCCTTTAATTTTATGAATGCATTAATTAATTTACTTATCACATCATCTTTAGATTTTAATTAATGCAATATTATTTTCAAATTTAACGTTTCTTATATGGGAATTGAGTATGTTCATGAATGAAATGTTAAATATGATAAATTAATTTTTTTATGAACAATATCATGATTAAATAATAAAACTCATCCTACAGTGGTGTTTTGTCTTCAAGCAAAAAAGTAACAGCTACACTTTTATTTCTTTCCTGCCATATTTCCTTGGTTCTCCTTTTGTGCCTAGATGTTATGGTTTGTTATATAGCATGTTGAGACCTAGCCTTCATTGAAGTTATGAAATGAGTTTCCCCTTATTCATTATAAATATTCATATAATCAATGTACCTTATAATTTCATAGCTTGGTCACTCCAATGTAATTGATTAATGGACCAAGCTCCTCCTAAAGGCTTTTAATACATTTTAAAAATAAAATGGCTGTGAGGGAATTTTCCTTATTTTCCCATGGTACCTTATAAGTACCACTTGGACCTTCATAAATGAATTTCCTAGACTTGTTTAACTAAATGGAATTAATTGAATGGAATTCAATGACATGATGGCTTACCATCATTAAATTTTTTACATGAATTAATTTAAACGGGACTTATTAGTGTGGTATGACCACGCCTCTTGTTATGATTAAATAAGCATGCTTTATGTAAAAAATTTCAATGATATGACTTGAATATATTCAATGGAATGCTTCCTGAAATTTTTATGCCTTGAAAGGAATTGATTTTGGTGGTCTAAAATTAATCCCTTTTTAAAAATTTAATTATTTAATGTTTATGTCATAATTTTGATCATGACAGCACACCGTGCGTGACCAGATAAAATGAATAATCCCTATTAAATTATAATTTTTCATTTAAAACCATCCCTTAGATCCATTTGGGTATATGGGCATGGGGATTTAGACTTGTGCCTACCTGATTGGTGTGTCAGGTTATGACATTATTAATACATGGTATTTGTGACTTTAAATCCCAACAATAAATTGGATAAATTGTTTAATGGCAGGCATAGAATTTTGAATTGGAATAGTAATAAATTGTCTGATTTATTATGGTAGAGTCACCTTTTATAATTTGGATAATTTATATATTAATGACCTTAGGGTCGAACGATTAATTAAACAGGTTTGATATAATTATGATGTTAATTAGGAACCTGGATTAATTAAATGATTTAGTTTGAAAATAGTAATTTGTATAAATTTATTTTTGTATATCATGGTAATAAATATGGTATTATCGATACTATACTTGTGAATTTTTGTACTAATATTTTTAGATTATGTGATATCGATGTGATTATTACTTGAGGGTTTCATGATAATGGTAGGTTGAGTTTTTCTGGATTTGACTCATGATTAGTGTTGATGTTTGTTGGCTTGGTGCATGTTTTTGTACAACCTGAAGTCTAGGAGCACTAGTACTGAAGGTCTGAGGTTACAGTATATAATTATTTTTCATTTCTAAGGGATAGATGCATAGTCACACAGTGCATGAGTATGATATTCTAGTTATTCCTGAGGGTGAGATTTTGGTTAGCCTAAGGGAAGAACCCATGTGTTTATGGTATATTTTGAGTGATTCGTCATCAGTAGGGAAATATTCCACCAATTTCGATGATCCATCCCAATGTTGGAGGGCCAACCCACAAATATAGATACCTGTAAGGGTTCTGAAGTAGGTATAGCTTCCATATGTCCCTATGGAATGTGGGCGGGTTGTTGTTTATTTATTCAGCACTACCTATTTTTTTTTACTTATACTTGCTCACTAATTTTCATAATACATCAAGTAGTGGATTGGGCTAGAAACTGTGGGTGTCAGATTACTGATATTATTATCTCACAACCTTCATGGGATCCATTTGGCACCCATGTATGTCTTCTTTCTCATCGGTATTTTTATTTATTTCTTGTGTTTTGTTGTGCACATGGGATCTAGGGAGCATATGACTAGGCACTTTTTAAGGATGCTCGAGGAGTTGAACATCATGTTTTTCTTTTCTTTTGTTATTTTCTACTGATTTTACACTATAGTAACACCTAACATTACATTCATCATTATATGGAATTGTTTTTGGCCATTTTATTTTTATCCAGATATTATATTATTCTCCTGCTGCTCCTTTTCCTATTATAACTACTTATGTAATTTCCTTTTATTTATTATCTAATAAACATTTTTCTACTCAGATATAAAGGTTATATTCTCCCCACTATACCATCAATAGACCCTCGATGCTTTTTGGCAGCCTCTAGTGTTAGGGGAATCGCGCTTGAGGACATGGGACCCACCGGTCCAACCACCATATTAGTGGTGAGACAGGATGGGATTATACACTACCCATTTCTCATTATGACATCCTTATTCATTTTCTATAGGTTTTTTTCCTTCCAAAAGACAAACCCTATATCCCTTAATAAGTGATCTAATGGAAGTCCGCCAAAGATTAGGTAATTGCCTTCACCAACTCTTTCAAGTTTATTTCATCATCAACTTTCTCTTAATATTATGTTTATTTACTAATATACTAAATCTAGTATCATATATATACTTATATTTTATTATGATTATGATACAACAATATTACACTTTTTATATATCTTATGAAAAATGAATGAATTGTGGGAGTATGCGTATGGATTACCATCTTTCTGTAGCGGTGTGATTCGTTTTTCATCACCACATTACTTGGATGGGTATAATGATGAAAATAGAGGATATATATTATGCTTATAATATGATACTAATTCTAAAAATATAATATATCAACCATTTCACTACCCATTCACCATTAGGGGAATGATATTATCACTCTTGTGTATATATGACCTATCGTCTCCATGAAGCGATGTGAATCATTTTCCAAATCCAACAATAAATAATAGTCATAAAAATGTATATAATGATTAAATATTATATTTATAACATTAAAATAATTATGTATATGATGGATTTATATCCTATTTAATATAATCGGGATTTTCATGATAAAACCAGCATGAGAAAACAAGGAAATTTACACCCAAAACAGTGAAAACAATGAAATATTATTTATGAATGGGTGGAAATATTTTATAAAAGGATGATATAAGATTTTATAAATATGAAAATTGTTTTTGTATAAATTAATAATATTTTTCAAACCATTATATGAATACATTTGAAGGAAATTTAACCTGAGGTAATCATTGGATTAAACATATACTTAATTGATTATATCATGCTAAGATTATGTGTGAAATTAATTTTGATTATATTATGTTATATATACAATTTTTTGTATATTTAAAGTGTACACACATAATAAATTAATTTTATGAACACTCACTTCAATGATATGATCTTTGTAAGGTCTTTTTAACTCAATTTTTGATCACTTGGTTAAACTTCAACTAATTTGATTATGCCACGATACTATTATGTATGAAACAACTTTTTTTCATATTATTTTGTACTTAACCTCTTTTTATTTAAATTTATAGTAGATACACATAATATATTCATTTTATGAATGATCACATCAATGATATGATCATTTTAAGGGACTTCATCTCAATTTTCTTTCGTTGAGGCATATTTTGATGTTATACAACTATATTATTTTCTGAGCTATATATATTTCCCACTTGAAATTTTATATCAAGAATTTATTTATTCTCATGATATTTAAATTTTTATTAAATGTTATAATTTCATGGGGCATACGATTGGATTGACTACAAAGTATTAAGTGTTTCTCATCTCACTTTTACTAATGTGACATATAATCCTCATTTAATACTTTTTATTTTTTTATGGTGTATATATGGACACATTGTTATATCATATCCTGAATAACTTTATCTTCATGGTATGAATTTTTTTTTATTTTTAATAATTTTATGGGGATTACGATTCAGATGTAACTAAAGGGTAAAGAGTTTATTTCACAATCTCTTCATTATTTGGGATTGTTTTTGTTTAAGTTTAACTTTAGTTAATTATTTATTCTTTATTTGTTAAAACAAATTTATATTCTTATTATATGGTCATACATGAATGTTTCAAGTAATATTACCATTTTTCACTCTTTTATACTAGAAATGATTGATAAAAATTCTTTCTATTGATTTGACTACGTTTATCTTCGATCAAAAATAGTTTTTCATGAAAACCCATATATTATAAAAATGTTTTAAAAAAATGTTTTTAAAAATATTTTAAATCATTTATAAATGATTTATAAAAGAAATTTATACTTATTTATACTTTTTACAAAAAATTTTGAAAGGAATCTCTATGTCCTTTTCAAAACAATGCCCATTTGGTTTTTACCAATAATATAAAAGGAATATTTATTTTAAATTTTATGGAATTAATGGAATTTTAAAACATAATAACCACTAAATATCATAAAGCAAATTTAAAGTTTTTATAAAGGAAATTAATTTCTAAATTTTTTATGAACATTTTTATTTAAAAGTTTATTTTCAAAATGAAAATGATTTTTTCCTCAAAAACGTTTTTAAGGATCTTTTTAAGTTATTTATATTCATTAATGACGTAAACCCTTTATTTTACTCAGAAAAAACTAGGGATAAATTTTATTGATATCATTATTGTTCTTTATTTTGATGTTTTATGACCAATTTAACTAAGGATGTTATTTTTTAATACCAATTTCTATATTACTCTGGATAGTTTATGGTTATATTTTTTGATTGAGGAAATTCTTCACATTTAACATTCTAGTTTCTCAATATGAGTTTTTATGTTTTTTATGTTTCTTCCCTTTAATATGGGGAATTCATTGGACTTTTTAAGTGATGTTTAGGGCCTTCTATAGACCCACAATCCATCTATAGGTCTCCAGAGGTGAACTAGTTTGGGAATTGTTTAAGGCCTTACCCATTTATGTATAATGTCTTTTTCAAAGCCTTGATGGTATGTTTAGGATTTACCAAATTTATAATTACATAATAATGAGATTAGATATTGATATTCCATGTGATTACTCAAATAGTTGAATATCCATGGTTAATTTTTATTCTTAGCTGATTATTTAAATGATATTATTTAATCATCTTTTATTCCTACACTATTATGCTCACGTTATTAATTAAATGGAATGTGTTTAGGTTATTCACCATCCCATAGTTTTTATGACTTATTTATTCATAGCTTATACTATAACTAACCCTCAATAAGAATTTGAGATTAGTGTTTTTTTACTTTCCCTAATAATCCATGATGTGTAATACGATTTTCATGTGAGGATAACCTAGAGGTAATAATATTATTCTTTGAAAAAAAATAGTGTACTTTTTGTTTTTAAATTTAATATGGGAATCATTTAAGTATCTAGTTTACCAATACTACTAAACAATTCTGAATTTTAGTATATTATTAACTGTATCTTGAGCCAATTTAATAAAATAACTTCTGATTTTGGGCTTCTGGAGTAGGGGTTGTTACAGTTGGTATCATAGGAGTTTTATTAGAAACCTTGGGAACTAGAGTTAAGAAAAAATAGATTAGATAACCTAACACTATGACTGGATTTGAGAATATTCCAAAATACAATAAGTGTATTATTCATATAAGTATTTTTTGATATTTTTAGTTACTATCACAGGTTAATAAGTATATGTTTGATCGTAATTGTTATGTCTTAGAAACCCTTTTGTGCTTTAAGTGTTGAATTTTGGCAAGATTAGTGATATTTATAGGGATTTGATTTATAAGGGTAATTGACTTAGTAATAAATAATTTAAAGGTTAAAGTATTATGGAGTTTTTATAGGACTTATCTTCAAAAAATTCATTTCCATTCTAACATGTGACAATTAATTTCATGTTTTGATGATGTTATTTTTTATAGATTAAATATCATTCATCAAGATAAAAGGGAAAGGGTATCATAAAACCATTTTATCCCAACTAGATTGTTTAATCATATCTATCATAGAAAAAATGAAATGTTTTTAATGTTTTTTGAACATCTAAATAACTTTTCGGAAACTATTTGATATATCTAATACATTTTCATACCTACAATATTTCAATGAATCATGGAGTCTCTATTATTTGATTTAAAATCTCAATATATCTATATCATTCGATAAGGGAAATAACACTAGGGACTTGACTATTTCTTTTATAAAGATATGGAATTGGTGCTGGAAGATTAAGAAGATATCAATAGTATAAAGAAACTCACTTATGTCTATATT
Organism: Viscum album; assembly: GCA_963277665.1. NCBI lineage: Eukaryota > Viridiplantae > Streptophyta > Magnoliopsida > Santalales > Viscaceae > Viscum > Viscum album. The sequence goes on along the minus strand of OY728127.1, from coordinate 376,241,836 downwards.
TTAGGTATGAATTATTTTATTATGATATAAGTATGAAACTTTTTGGGTTGATATAGATTAATCAAAATGATATATTTCATATGATTGATTCATAAATGTACAAAACAAAAAATCATGGTTAAAGGTTTAAGAATGATATTGAGTGAAGAAAGTTTTCATCACTAATATTCTGATATATCCTAAATATCATGAAAATAATGAACACCTAAAGGATACTATATTGTTGGTTCTATTTTCAAAATTTGGAAACATATGTCAGATAGAATCAATACCCTTAAAAAGTGGTGTATTGAAAAATTAATAATTCATGTTTGACATTTATTTATTTGTGATAATTTCTTCTTGTACATCTAACACTTAAGTTTATCATGTGAAAAATGATATTTGAGAAATAATGGACTTTATTTTTGGGGAAATAAGTTTAAATGTAAGGGTAAACTTTATGTTTTATATGATCTTTGATTTCAATGTAATTAGGGGTTATTATTCTTTTGGGAATGAAAAATGAAATCTATGAGACAACCATTTAGGTTAAAACATTTCATTAATGTCTATTATATTAAAGTTATTGTTTGGAATGTTATAAATATTATAATAATATTGTTTTAGAAAAGGGACAACCCATAGTCTGGGTGACAACAGGTTGTGTCTGGAAATGTCGTAGGTCTTGAACCCCCAAATGAAGGACGATAAGGGTTCATGACAGAAAACTGGACTATGTGATGTCCTGGTTAGTATAATATAGTTTTTCTTTATTTAAACAATATCGTATATATAACCATGAGATTGTAAATTGATTTGGCGATATGTGATTTATTTTATTTTGAGAGATGATCACTATTTTGGGAACCCAATATGATTGAGGTAAACATAATATTATTTGAGGAATAAATTTTGAATTGTCTTTTGAATGAATATGTGGTTTTATTGTGGATTTATGGTGATTCACTTTATTTATATAAATGGATAGCATATCTTGGATATTAAATGCTGAGGTCAAGAACTTTTTTAGAGATAAATATTGAATTTATCTTTGAGGACTATGTGATCAAATACTTTTGATTTTTGGGTTTCAATCTCATGTTGCAATACTTTGTCATATATTTAAGGATACTTATTTATTGGATGATCTTAGATGGATTTTGGGTATTATTGTTTAATTTTGTGAGATTAAAATAGTATTATTCATATGAATGTTTATTATTTACAAAAATTATCTAATCATATTCTAACCATTTTATTTTTGGTTAATTCCAAAAGACAAGAGGAATATATGGTTATTATTTTTTGGATTTTTTGATCCATAGAATTTGATTCTAGTCGATCATGCATAAAAAATACCACTCATCATTTATTTAAAAAGGTGATTTCATTATGGAAATAGATTGAAGGGGGAAACTCTACATGTCAAGTAAGTGTATTTCCTTATGGTTTTAGTCTATAAAGTAATATAATTCCCCAACTCTAGGAAAAGGATTTTGTATCCATAATATTATCCATTTACTTTTCTCGCCATGAAATAAATGGTCTTTTAACCCACCAAAAATCTATGGTTTATTTATAGTTAAATCTCTAATGATAGTGTTATCTATCACTCTCCATCAGTCCTTGATAATTATATTTCTCTTTTATGTCCAAATTTTCACCTACCAATAGTGTTATCCTATTAAGATTATTATTTTTCTTGTCACCTTCACATTTTCCTTTCCCTCTTTTTAAGAGGACGTTTTATTAACAATTTTTATTATGTGGGTTTCCCAAAAACAAATTTTCAAATATTAACATTTGGTTTTAAAAGTGAAATTTAAAATTTTTGAAAAGCAATTTATTTAAGGTGTTGATAATGTTAAAACCTTATATTTTTAAACATGTAAATTTTAATTGATAGCTTCTCGGGAAAACAACCCTGAGCTTAAAGGAATCGCAATATACTATTAAATATTATTATTCTTATACAATTATTATAAACTAGCAATTAAATTGGTGGGTGTTAAAAGGAATAATTATATTTTGAAATATATATGAAGTTCATATTTATTTATACTTAGGAAATAAACACATAAATTTTGGTAATTTTATTTTATTCTTCAAATATTTATTTTCCTCAAAAAGCATTTTTATTGTTTTCTATAAGAAAATAAATATAATTAATCTTTGACACTTTTAGAAAATTTATTTGATAAAATAAACTTTATTTTTGAAATCATCACATTAAAATTATATTAGGTTGAATTTTAGAAAATTTTCTAAAAATATTGATATCCTAGTGAATAGTTAAAAATATTGAATTTTATTAAATTATTATTTTATTTATATTAAACATTCCCTTTATTATTTTAATTCAATTTAAAAGTAAATTAAGTACTATTTAATTATATATAATCTAATTTATAACTTTTAAATCATCATTATACCTTATTTTTTTATAACTGTATTTTTTTGGCTTAAAATTCATTTTTCAAGAAAATTGTTTTTCATTCCATTTTTTGGGATTAATTTTAAATTATTCTCTAAAAATTATTCGTTTTGAATATTGAAAAATGGATTCTATATTTTTATTAATGAGATATAAATTTATTAAATAATTCCCTTCTATTCTTTTCCAATATGAATAGTACCCTAGGTAATTTTTGTTACCATAGTAAAGTGTAAATTGGGTAATTTAGGTTAAAAATAAAATGATATGAACGGTTTAATGAACTAAAAATTAAATAACTATTATTTAATGAGTAAATATTATCCATAATCATTTAAGGTTTAATTATATGACCATTTGTGGACATTAAATTGAGATTATCATGTTTATAATATTTTATTTAATTAAAAGCTAAAGAAGTCTCATTCATGTTTTTAAAAACTATAAAAAAATTAATGTGTTGTTATACATAAGATATGTCATAAAATAGATATTATTATAAATATTAAAATATTAATCTTCATAATGGGATGTTTTTTTTAATTTTTATTGAAAAAATAATTACCTTAAATGATTACACAATTTTGATGCAGTAATTATTTAACTATGAAAAAATAAATAAATGATATTAAAAATATTAAAAATAATATATTTTTTTAATTAAGTTAATCCACAAATTCTATAGATTAATTTGATATATTAATGATTTGTTAAAATATCTTGTTCAAATATAACTTATTGTATTGATTTTATTAATATCAAAGTAATGAATAGTTCTAAATTAAAAATAATGATAAATAATGAATATAATATTTTATTCAATTATTTTAAAATAAAAACAAATATTAGATAATAATAAATTGGATAATATATGGTATAAAAATTCATTCACAATATATTTATAGTCTATTTGAAAGCATTTATTTTAAGAATTGTATTATTATATTTTAATATTTTTAGAATTTCCAAAGGTGCATCTCACCTCAATTATAAAAGGGCAGCCCTTCCTTCACTTATTTACCCTACATTGAGCCATATATCTCAAAAAAAATATTTCCCATTTATCTTCTTAGCTTCTTTATCCATGATCTATAGGTTCTTGTCCTTCTAAAATACCAACCATATATTACATAGGAAGAGATCTAAAGGAAGTCCGCCAAATAAGAGGTAATCATCTTTACCAACTCCTTTATGTTTATTTATTTTACTACATCCTCTTTATATTATGTTTCCATACTAATTAAATAAGTCAATTTTCATATATATTTTTATATTTTACTAAAAAATGATACAACCATATTACACTTTTTATTCATCCTATGAAAAACTAAAGCACTTTACGTCCCTACACATGACTTACCATCTCCACATAATGGTGAAATTTTATTTCATCATCTCTTTACTTGAATAGGTATTATTAAGAAAATAATTGATATATAAAATAATTATAACATTATATTGATTCAATAAAATTAATATATCATCAATTTTTCTACCCATTCACCATTAATAGAATGATATTGTCACTCATGTGTACATATGGCCTACCGTCTCTATAAACTAATATGGACCATTTTCTATATCCAACATTAAATAATGGTTCTAAAAATGTATTTAAATATTAAATTTCCATATATAACATCAACATAATTCTGGAGATGATTTATTTATATCCTGTTTAAGATAACTGGTATATTCATCACAAAACATGCATGACAAAAAAAAGTAATTAATGACTAAAATAGTAAAAATAGTGAAATATTATTAATTAACGGGTGGAAACATGTTATAAAATAATCATATAAGATGTTTTAAATATTATCTTTATTCTGAAATAAATTAATAACATATTTAAAACCATTATATATAAGTTTTAAACACATTTTAAGAAAGTCAATCCTAAGGTAGTGGAGTCCAAAACTCAATTTATAATCATTGGGTTAAACTTTTACTTAATTGATTATGCCATGATAAGATTATTTATGAACTTTATTTTGATTATATTATGTTTTATTTCAACTTTTTTGTGTGGATTTACAATGGATACACTTAATTGATTCATTTTATTAACACTCTCTTCAATGATGTGAACTTGGTAAGGGATTTCTTAACTCAATTTCCAATAACTGTGTTAGACATCTATTTAATTGATTATGTAATGATATGATTACATGTGAAATTAATTTTTATTATATTATTTTGTATGTACACATTTTTTATTTTTATTTAAATTTAATACACATTATCTATCCATTTTATTAATGATCACTTCAATGATATGATCTTTATAAGGGACTTTGTCTCAATTTTCTTTCATTAAGAAATATTTTGATGTTATCTAACTATATTATTTTATGAGTTTTATATATCAGAAAATTGAGATTTTATATCATGAATTTATTTATTCTCATGATATTTAATTTTTTTTAAATTTTATTCTTTCATGGGGTGTTTGATTCGACTGATTTAAAAGTTGTAACGGTTTCCCATCCCACTTTTACTTCTGTGAGATATATCCATTTTTAACCACTTATTTTTTTGGGTATTTACTTCCCCTTTATTATAATATATTAATAATATCTATATATTCATGGATTTAAATGCTTCATTTTATGATTATTACATTTATGGGGCTTATGATTCAAAAGTTACCAAAGTGGTAAGAGTTTATTTCATAATATCATCATTATTTGAGATTATTTTTGTTTAATTTTCTATTAGGGGGAATTATATAATATTTATATGTTAAACAATTTATCTTCTTATTATATGGTTATTCATAAATTTTTAAAGTAATATTACCATTTTTAACTCATTGGAAATTAAAATGATTGACAAAATTGTTTTTAATAAAATTAGAATTTATTTATCTTTCGTTGAAAATTCATTTTCTTCCAAATCCTTGTTTTATAAAAAATTCAAATATGTTCTAAAATTTTTAAAAATGATTTATCAAAATACATTTTTACCCATTTTTACTATTTAAAAAATTAACAAAATATTCATATTGTTTTCAAAACAATTCTTGTATGGACTTTACTAAAAATTTGAAACGAATGTTTGTTTTAAATTATAAAACATGAATATCATTTTTTACATTCATGAACACTCAATATCTTTAAAAAATCATGTTTAATTTAAAAGGAAAATATTTTCAATATGTTTTGTTAACAATTTTTTTAAAGTGATTATGAAAATACAAAGGATATTTTCCTCAAGAATGTTTTTAAATATCATTCTATGGTATTTTTATACATTGATGACATCAACACTTTATTTTACTTATAATAAACTAGGGATATTTTATATTTATATTATCCTTATTATTTATATAGATGTTTTATGATCAGTTTTAATGAGTATGTTCAATTTTTATACCATTATCCATATTTCTCTTGCTGGTTTATGGTTATGTTTTTTGATTGAGGAAATTATTCACGTTTCGTATGCAAGTTTTCCTTTAAAAATGTTTATGTTGTTTTTTTTCTTACCATTAATATGAGGATTGAATTATACTTATTATATCATTGGAGGGTGTAGATACGTCCCCTTGATGCTTAATTATGTCTCATGAGACAAACATTTTTGGGTATTGGTTGAGGCATAACCCGTTTATATATAGTGTCTTGGTTAAAGAAGAGACGGTATGTTTATGATGTGATACATTATGAATTTAATAATTATGATATTAGTTATTGAAATTCCATAAGACTATCTAATTAGTAGAATATCCATGGTTAAGTTTCATTACAATGTTATTATTGACGTGTAATTATTTGATTATCCTTTATTCTTTTCATATTATTATCATGTTATTGATAAATTGGAATGTGTTTCACTTGTTTACCATGAAAAATTTATTATGACTTATTTATTCATAGAATTTATTTTACTTAAACCTTGCTGAGAATTTTATCTCAACCTTATTTTATTTCATTTCCCATGGAATCCAAGAAGATTACAAGAATTATTATAGATTTATATCATAGAAGGATTAATGTTTTTCTCAAAATAAATTATGTTTTATTTCTTGTTTTCAAATGTAATTTATAAATCATGTATATATATATATTACCAATATTACTAAACTATTATGTATTTGGGGATGTTATTACTTTTATATTATGCCAATTTAAGAAAATAAAAACTGATCTTGGGCTTTTAGAGTTCAGGTTGTTATAGGAGAAGAGGACACATAATAAGAAATTGTAAAAAGGCTATAGAAATCAATGTTTATATAAGTATTTTTGAGATGAAATGAAAAGAATAAATCTATAAATAATTAAAATTATTCTTTTTTTGAAATAAATCATTGATAATAATGATAAAATTAAATTTCATGATGGGTTTTTGAAGGATAATTATCCAAAAGTCCTTTAGAATTTGTGAGGAAGGTGCAACCAAGATGTCCATGTTTCAAAAGATTATTTAATTAATTTATTATTTAAAAATTATATGTCAAATAATTTTAATGTAACAAAATTAATATTGTATTATTTAATGGATTAAAAAAGTAATAAATTATACACAATGGAAATTTTGAAAATGGAAGAAGAACATCTTATTGCCCATGAATTCAGCTATATAGAAAAAAAATGAGCAAGCATGAAGAGATCACTCATTTTTTATATGAAAATAAAATATTTTCTTGGATGAAAAGAAACTCTCAAAACTATTTCTCTCTCTAATTATCATTATAGAACCACTTTATTGTTAAATATTTTAATTTTATTTTTTTATATAAAATTATAAGTGATGCAGGGTAAGGGGGAGATGGAATAATGGGAAATTTTTTAATTTGCTACTACTGAAAGAAGTGTAAATCTAGTAAATGATCCAAAAAATGATATCTTGATGATTATTTAGTGAAGTTATTGGCTCTGATAAATAATTTGATGGATTTCACCTTTTAGTGGGAGATGGGTAGATAAATATTAAGAAATCTACTAGAATTTTTCATTTTATGAGAATATTTAATTTTCTAAAAAGAGCATAAAAATGATACTAAAAATATATGTTTATTATATTACTATATCATCATTTTTATTTTATAAATTATAAAGTTAATGGGGAAAAATTTTAATTTCCAAACATAATAAAATTCAAAAGAATTTTCCAAAATTTATGGATATTAATTACAAGTATTGGGATATTGATTAGTTCCTCTTTTTTTCTACATTAGGAATTTCTCAAGTATACTTAGAGTGATTAATTAATGACTGAACAATTTGGTATCATCCTTTGTATTTATTTTAAATAAGGGTGTGATTTGAAAAAGTTTTTTATGAACATATTGAAATTCATTTTAAATATGAGTATTGAAAAAAAATCAAAGGGATATATTAATAGACCCATTGGATATATATTGTATTTTAATAAATATTTCATGATGTAAATATTTGTTGAGAACAAAATCTTGTAAGATGTTTCAAAAACCCCAAAATATGTGGTGAGAATATAATTACTAAAGTACCCTAATATTGTGATTATCAAACTGGTGGAATATTTCCAATTAATTGGAAATGTCGATACAATATTCATTTACTGAATATGTCATTATAGATCCATTGAAATGATCTAAAGGTTTTAAAATATTATGAAGAGTTTCATTGTGAAATAATTAGGTTATATAATATCTCTAGAATTTAAAAGGAAGTTAGATGTGAATTTTTAAGAAAGAATCTCAATATGTAGAACAGTCTATGTAATTATCTTGTATAAATCCTACTGTTTATTTGTAATTCTGGAATTCTAGTTGATATGTTAAAGAAACTAAATTAAATATTAAATTTATATTTCATTGATTAGAAATTTCCATTTGGTGTTGTTTTGTGTATAAAATAGTTTGTAAATTTTCCAAATAAATTTGAAATTGAGAAGAAAATATTTGAGGAGGTTTAATAATATAATGAGATTATTTTTAGTATTTTTAATCAAATTAAATTGGATTATAATATTTGGAAATGAATTTTGATTTATGGAGAAGAATTTTAGAAATATTGTAGTTTTGGATTTTTTTTAAATAAGAAACGTACTCAAAATATTACTTATAGATAAATATATATATTTTATGATACCTAAGATATACCAAGTGATATGTATGATTTTCCAAATAATACATAAGCTACCATAAAGGTATGTTGGAAAAGAAATATAATTTGTAAGAATATTTGTGTGATACAATATAGGAATTCAGAATTTTCATAAGATATGTAGGATTCTGTCAAACTATATGTAAGTGAAATATGAAGATAGGTTAGATACTTTTAAGACTTTATAAGATACTCTATAATTCAACTTATAACTAAAATAATCCTCCGTATGAATTATAAAAACAATTAATACGATTCTTTCATGTTTACCAAGAAACTGAAATCCCAAAAATTAAAATAAATTATGACTCAAAATGAAATGATTTCATTATATGGATAAAAATATTTAGTTGTGAAAAATATTTGGTATGATTCCATTCATATGTGAAGAATATATTACAGGTTTCATGGAAACTCAAATAAGAAGTGGTTGAGTGATTTATTGGAATAAATGGGTATAATTTCATATATTTCCTTCCCGAATTAATGAATTTTTTCATAGGTTGAATTTAATAGAATATTAATGGTGTATATTTTTTCTAAATTACTGATACATTTTGTTATTCCACTTTTATAAATTATTACCTAAAAGGCCAACATTCAAGGAATAATTCATGGATGTGTCTCATTAAAATACTCATTCATTTTAAATTATATAAAAATATCTTTAGTGAGATAGAATTATAATTTAATACCAATAATTATGAAGGATTGAATAAGGATATTATGATTCTAATAATCCATGATGGTCTCTATATTTTCAATATGGAAATTGTAGAATTATTATTCACATGATCTATATGAGTAGAATATAAATAGATAATAATATAGAAAATATATTTTATTGATTTCCAAGGGGTATTTTTAATACTTATCTTAACAACAAAAGAAATTATCTAAGAGATAATATGCCAACCAAAAATGATTTAATATTCTTAAATTTGAATAATAAATATCTCTATTATTGTTTTTAATTATATTAAAACATGAAGAGAATTGATATAACTAGAAACTTCTCTATTGATTATCACAGGTGTCAATATTCACGGATAATATGTGAGATAGCCACAAGTTAATTTTATATATAAGAAAAAAGGGAGGTGTCCCTTTTGAGCATTTCTATATACAGAGATAAGGTGACACAACCCAATGAGATTACTATGAAAAGGGAATTATCATAATATTTTCAATTATAAGGAAAGAGATCAGAACCTATCTAATTCCAGAGGATACTCAAGCTATTATAGTGATCTTACATCATGGTGGAGCTAGCCAAATTTTTTTATTGAAAAATGAAGACTAGGTTGATGATGGAGTCTCGTACCATAAGTTAGAGATTTCATATCATATTGGTTGTTTTGCATATAATCATGTTTTTTCTAGATAAAATGGTTCAATTTCATTCTTGTTTCCTTGATTGATTCTTGATAACAAAAGATTATTTATGTGTGTGGGATAACGACTAATATATGTTGAGGTTTAGCTTATACATTGTTATTGAACATCATGAATCTTTTTTCTTCCTTTATCCTTGTATGTTCCTTCTTAGAATACATTCTTGAAATTAAAAATATTAGGTGAGAGTGTAATATCCATTCATCAAAAAAGGATAATAGGTAAATTAAAATAATTCTATTAATAAAAATAAACCCACAATGATTCACCCTCCCCCCCAATGAATTTTTACCAATTCTGGTGAAAAAAAAAACAAAAATGTAATTTAAAATCATAGTGGAAGATATCCATAAATATATCATCATCATATAATAATAAAAATAAAACCATGTAAAATATATAACCATATATAAAAATTAATTCCCTTAGAGGATAATAAGAACATGGTATATAAAATAGAGTAAAATATTTGGATACATCATAATAAAATGTTCTAGGCCTCTCTTTGACACCATATCAATATACAAATTTTTCTAATTTTATTCAACCACATATCGTAGAGACCTTTCTGTTACATGGGACATAAAACATTATGTGAACACTTACACTATGGTATGCATGAAAATTGTATTTATACAACAATGTTGGACTTCCCTAATAGGCCCGCAATATAATTAAATTTATATTTGAGTGCCTTAATTGTTTGAAATACTACATTTAATAATCCACATGAATCAACAAATTCATATCAACATGTGGGGAGATATACACATATCTGATACTACGGCATGATATTATGAATCAAGAATCGGATGATCATAAAATTAATTAAAAATATTATATAAATAGTAGGTTTACATGATGGTATCATACCTTTAGTTAGTTTACTTCTTATTTTGAAATGATGAACTCACATCCAACTATCAAAATATTCATCATGATAGTAGACTAGTATACACATTTCCATCCCTAAGGAAATTTCACTAAATGGAGAGGAATATATATACATCCCCATTCCATGATTTGGCATAATCCATAATAGAAATTAAATATAATGAAATCATAAATCCATAAAATAAACTCATACATCAAATTGAAAATAGATTTTGGTTAACCCACATAAGTCCCTTGTTGTGTTTACAAATAAATCTTAATCTTATTCCAAAAACCTTATAACATCCTATAAAAATAAAAACATACCTTGTAGAGGAATTTGAGTAACCCTGGATAGTAATAAAAAAATTCATATAACAACACCCTAAAATAATATTGTTTAGTCAACAACAAAGTTTTCCTCTCATGATGGATCATCTCATGTAACGACCCTATCTATTATAAATAAAATTTCCCTTTAGATTTAATTAAATGACTTATTATGTAATATGGTTTTAGAAAACACATGAACTAATTATATTATATTATATAACATTTAAAATACTATTAAGCTACTTATTCATTGATAATATATTCATTGAACAGTGATCACATGATTAGTACAAATATAGGGTTTTAACAAATCCAATTAACATAGAAAACAGAAGTGGTGGCCACAATCAGTAGGATCATACCCGATGAATCCCATTTATCAGAGCTTACATGGGGGATATAATCATTGGTATTTTCCTTTCACTAAGACTAAGTATAGATATAACAAATTAATCATAAGATAAACCATTTATGGGATAAGTTTAATCTTATTGAGATGAGGACCCAAACAATGTTCGGAAAACCACCCCATGAAAGTCTCACCATCACGAACCTTACCCTTAAGGATTTTTTTGTTGTATTAAAGAGATATTTATAAAACCCCTATAAACATGAGTATATACATTTTTTTATTTGATAATGAATATCATTTCATCATATTATTTTTTATCTATAAATTATTTTTATTTTAATTAAATAAAACAAAATGTGTATTTTTTGGGTAATATTTAAATTAAATTAAGGAATTTATTTTGATGAATAAAATTATTTTCTGAAATAAATAATATTTTAATAAAACATTATTACTAAATAATTTTAATTAAATATAAATGATTTTGTAATTTTTATGAAGTTAAATGAAATTTATTTAAGAGTTTGAAAACTGTTATTGTCAAGAACCCCTTCATTTCTCAAAAAGGTTGAGACTTATTTTAAAAGTGAATATTCACATATTTATAAAAAATAGAAAAAATTAAAAAAAAAATTGGAATCATAACATTTAAATTATCCAATGGTTAATTTTTCATAATTTTCTAAGGCAGTTGAATTTTTAGATTAAAAAAAATACCGCATAAATATATGGGGCGTGTTATGACATCATAATGAACCAAAAGTGATGTAATAAATACAATAAAAGGTATACACAACCAAATATATATTTTTTTCTTTAAAAAATGTGAATTTATTTTTATTTGATTAATTTTACAAAGCCTTTATGAATCCTTCGAAACGATCAATATATTTTAAGGTTTTAAAATCCTTTCTTTAAGAGTATGAATCACCTCCACATAAGAAAGTGTATTATATTATTAAATTAGGCCCGTGGACTTATAAAATAATTACAACCACTCCCATTTGGTATAATACATTGATAAAAAACATTGGAAGGTTTGTGTTTTGGGTTATTTTGTTATATATATTCCAAAACCTATGTTTGAGAAATAATAAAGAAATCCCAACACTTTTCCCATATAAACCCACCCAAGATCCAATTTCCCTTCACTCAAAATCCTTGGATCACGTCCTTAATCTTACCTCCCCTCTCTATAGTCCCCCTAAGGTTCCCTAATCTCTAAATAATCCCCTCTTAAGAATTTGGAGTCACACACTCATGTAAGGGTTCTTTTCTTTCCCCTCTTTATTCAAGTTTCTTCATTATGCTACGCCTATTGTTTCCAATTCGTTTTGATGGGATAAGTTTTTCATGTCCCTATTACTTCCCATTTTATTTCCAAATGATTATAGACCCATTTCTCTCTCATCAACCCATTTTATGAAGCTTTATGTGACATTGTTATGCTGCTGAAATTTCAACATGATTTTCCATGACAAAACAATTATGTTGTGAATATCATACCCATTTCATATCAAGGGTGTTGACATTTATAAACTTATACCTATTTGAATTTGGAATTACATGTATTTTTTTACACTCCTTGATCATGGAAGAAAATATGATGATGAATGAATCCATGTTTTATGATTTATGTGGAATACTTAAGCATGACAATGAAATGAATGTGATGGGTGTGCCCATAATTATATAGAGATTAAATGAATTATTTAATGTTTAGTATCAAGAGATATAATATTGGAACAAGGAGTGAACCTGATTCATTTAAAAAACTATTTCCATCATGATGTATTGGAATCCGTGTCCTATGTTTATGATGCAATGTTTTAAGTTGTTTACAAACTTCCCATATTATGATTATCAAGCTATATCATGACTTATTATTTATGGTTATAATTATCACACATTTTATTCCCATTTTATATGCATATTTTCTAAGTTGTATCACCTTATTCCATATTTATTACCTTACTAGTATTTATAGATCACCCCTTTTTTATTAATGTACCCTGGTTATCCCAAGTAGTTTTAAAAGATAAATAATTTTAGAAGCATGTTAAGGAAGTTTCCAATAATTTCATTTTATCCCATGTTCAAGATGATATGATTTGAACCTACCTCCAAAATACTCTATACATATCAAAATTATGGATTTTATTGTGTGAAATTTTATGTAATAAATCATTAATTAGTATATAATAAGGAACAGCGTTGTTATAGCTATTTTTAGAGGAAAAGTTTATTTATTTTTTATGATTATAATTATAAAACTATAAAAAAGGAATAGGACTAAGACTAAGTACAAGAAAACAACCTGAAATTTTTATTTATATAGTAAGTGTTTTATCAAGAAAATAAATACCTCCCTGGATACTAAAAGTGGATGTCATTCTGGCACAGATGTACCTATGGGTAACAACTCCGACAAGGTGTGGTAGGCCAGACTCACCATAATATGGTACACAATAATAGGCCTTACTGTATTCCTTTTTTGACACACTTGTGGGATATTATTCGGTAAATTTATAAGTTCCTTATTAACTATTATAAGGGGAACAAAACAATGACCATAATATTGTATGTTAGGATATAGATCATGGATAATATAGACTGATGCCTTCAAATTCATATATTAAGGAAATACATGTAATTTATAATTTATCTCTTTAATGTCACGGGATTACCTTTTATGTGTTTGATAATTTAAAAATAATCATCCCTAATTTTCCTTTTATTCTATATAATTGCCGGAAATATGAGGAATTGGATAAACAATCAATGTAATGGGAAATCTGATGATTGTCCCAATGATATGCCCAACATGAGGGGAGCTGGAATCGCAAACTTTATTACGATACTCTCTTAGCTAACATTGGTTATGAATAGAAACCTTGATCAGGAGGAGCTTCCAAATTACCCTAATAGAGAACAATTTTTGATTGACTCTTTTATGTGACAAAGGCCTTCGACTTTAAATGGATCATCGGATCCCTTAATCATAGAACAATGGATAAACATCATTGAGAATATCTTCTCTATCCTTCAATGTTCTGAACAAGAAAAGGTTATACTTCTTGTTTATCATATTTAAGGAGAATCTAATCAATGGTTGACGTTATTCAATAATATAATGTATGGTGAAGAGATGGAACCAATGGGGTGGAAGTAATTCCCAAAAGTGTTTTTTGATAAATAAATTACTCTCACTCTCCATCTTAAAATGGAAATGGATTTCTTTGCCATTAAGAAAAATATAAAAAATATATCAGATTGTGTTATGAAAACTTCACAAGACTTTCAAGATATGACTTTAGTTTTATCATTACCATATAATACAAGTTTAAACACTTATTTTTTGGGAATAAACCTTGTCAAAGAAAATCCATAGTGATCTATGACTTTGATATCTATGAAGAAATTGTCTGATGTACCCTTAGAGTTTAAATCAATATTGATGAATCTTAAGTGTATCATGGGGATAAGAAGAAAAAATTGGAGTTTAATTCAGGATATCCAAAGAAGAAATATAATGGTTTGAAGAAATTTCAACATACCACTTGTAAAATATATGGAAATAATCACCTCAAAAATTTAAAAAGGGGAGCGAGGAAATGCTTTATATTCGGGAAGGAGGGACAACTAGCTATAAAATTCCATAATGAGAAAATTTTAGAGGTGATGGGTGAAAGGATTTATCTATTAAACCCTTAGTAAGTTGTTCATTTTTATAATTGCAAGTAACTAGGTCACTTTGTAACCAAATTCACTAATCCATTTCTTTTCGAAGACAAACAACAACCTCCATGGTAGTAAGTGCGAGAATTTTCCATCATAACCACTATGGTTGATCCCAATAAAAAATTGTTCATAGGTACACTAGTTATTATTTCAATAATATACAAGATACATTTTGATTTTGGTTTTATGAATTCATTTATATCATGAAATTTTAGTAGAACTATTCAAACGTCACCATAAAGAATTGAAGTAAAGTCGTTGGTGAAAACAGAAAATGGGGAAATTATTTCATCCCAAGTATATAACTCCCTCCTATCATAATTTGTGGGATAAGATTCCCAATAAACATTTTCATACTCCCTTTGTTGGAATTTGATGCATTTCTAGGCCTGTATTGGATTTCACTTTATTGAACCAACATAAATTGATGCGAGAACGAAGTCACTTTTCATATTTTGAATCGACCCCTGATTATGTACAACTGAAATGAAGAGGATGAATCTTACTTTGACCCCACATCTCAAGAATTTATATTATTTCCCTATAAGAAATCATATCTAGGTAAAATTATTGAGTATATGAAAGAACCATCCTTGAAGACATGATTATTGTGAGGGAATATGATGATGTGTTTCTTGAGAAATTTCATAGTCTTCCTCCTATTTGAAAGTCTGAATTTTTATTTGAGCTTATACCTAGGGTATTATAATTAACCTAGAATTTATATGGAATAGATTTTTTGGAAGTATAGATCTGAAGAAATAACTATATGGTAATATTGATAAAGGTTTCATATTCCCAACTGATTCACCATGAGGCACACCAGTCATCTTCTTCAATAAGAATAATTGGTCAATGCACCGTTTCAATGATTATTGTAAACTCAAGAAGATCATGAAAAAGAATAATTATCCACTATGGTGGATTGATGACTTGTTTGATCAGATAAAAGGATCACAATATTTATCCAAGGTGGATCTATGGTCAGTATATTACCATGTTATGTTGAAGTAGGATATTCCCAATACTTCTTTTCATACGAGGTATGAGCACTATGAGTTCATAGCGATGCCTTTTGGGATCATTAATACCTCAAAAATATTCACGGACTTGATAAATATAGTCTTTAAATATTACCTTGACCAATTTGTGGTAGTACTTATAGATGATATTCTAATATACTAAAAAATCACTGAGGATCATGAGGAGCTTCTAAGCACTATACTATAGACCTTATGAAAGGATAAGATCTATGATAAGTACCAAAAATGTGATTTCTAGTTGAAGGAAATACCATTCTTAAGGAATATCATCACAAGAAATGGGATATATCTACACCCTTCAATAATATAATCAGTTTAAGGTTGTCTGAGGCCAACATCTATGATAGATATCCATTTTTTCTCATATTATCTAGTTACTATCTTCAATTTGTGAGAAATTTCTCTCAATTGTTAAAGCCATTTACCAAGACAACTCATAAGTGATTCAAGTTTTTTTGGGATTATGAATGTGAAGATAGACTCAAGTATCTGAAAAGGAGTCTTATCACTTCCCCTATACTCACACTACCCAAAAGTGAAAACATTTCATAGAATTCAGAAATTCTATGAATAAGGGATTGGGATGTGTGTTAATGCAGAATCACAAAGTCATATCCTATGCTTCAAGGCAGCTAAAATTTAATGAACAGAATTACCCAATACCTAATTTGGATATGGATATAATGATGCTTACATTGAAAATTTGGTAGAATGATAACTTTGGGGGGGAATTTTGAAATATATACATATCAAAAAAGTATCAAATATATTTTCACATAGAAAGATCTAGATATGCATCAATCAAAATGGTCAGATATAATCAAGGACTATGACTGCTCAATTCACTAACATCCTTGGAAAGATAATAAATTGGCAGATGCACTATGTTTAAAGGATCCAATAATTCTATAATTGGTTAGAATTTATAGGGGTCTAATCTTCGTGGATTTCTAAAGGATGCACATGGGAATCCTAAAGGAAATAAAATCATTAATACTTTAATAAATGATTTATTAACCGTCCCTCTTGGAAAATATAATGGAAGATCAGAGAAATGGTGTGATAATTTAGAATAAATTGGAAACTATAAGAAAAATTAAACTCTTGGAGTTCAATGTTATTGAACAAGGAGTTGTCAAATTTTGTTCAAGACTATGTGTTTCATCAAATCATGAGTTAAATAAGGAAATATTTGGTGATTTTCATAACTCAGCCATCTCTATCATCCCAGGATGCACAAAGATGAACCAAGATCTCTGAGATAACTATTGATGAGATAATATGAAGAAAGAGATCGTGGAATATACATGAAGATGTCTTTTTTTCGGAAAGTGAAAGTGGACTAGAAATAATCCAAGGGGATGACGCAACCATTACACTTACCTACATGGAAATGGAATACATTACCATGGCCTTTAACAATTTTATTCTAAAGACATAAATAGGTAATAATGCTATATGGGTTGTGGTGGATTTCCTTACAAAGAATAAAAAAATAATAGTGATTCGAGAGGATTTCTCCTTGGATCAACTTGTATGGATATACATCAGATAAGTGGTAAGGATTCATGGAATACCATTAACAATTATTCCCTATAGAGATCCAAGATTCACCTATATGTTTTAGATGAGTCTCTAACTTGATCAGAATACTAGGTTGAACTTCAACACGGCTTATCACCCTCAAACCAATGTCCAGTATGAGCAGACTATCTAGACACTTGATGACTTGTTGAGAGCATACTCAATTGAAATCAAAGGAGGATGGGACTAACATCATCCTATGGTCAAGTTCTCACAAAAACAGTTTTCACTCGATCATCCAAACGACTCTCTATGAAGCCCTTTATGGGAAGTGGTGAATAACACCTACATGTTGGGATGAATTTGTGGAACAAAAACTGCAAGGTCCTAAAATGGTTTAGGAAATGGTGGAAAAGGTTAATATCATTCAACAGTGCATTAAGGCTACTCAATGTTGATATAAAATATATGATAAAAAACATCGATGAGACCTAGAGTTTTATGATAGAGACATGGTATTTCTCTGCATATCTCTATGAAATAAAGTAATGAGATTTGGGAATAAGTGAAATATTATTCCAAGATACATCAGACCCTTTGAGATCCTTCATCGCATCAAAGAAGTGTCCTACCAACTTGCACTCCAACTTAACTTATCACAAGTACATGACGTATTCCATGTATCCCTCTTAAGAAATTACATAACAAATCCCTCACCTGTAATCAATCCAGAGGTGGTATCATTGGAGAATGACCTTTATTATGAGGAGCATCTGGTGGAAATCTTATATCGTAGAGAAAATATTGTGTGGAATAAGATAATGCACCCAGTCAAAAAGTTGTGGAGAAAACAAAAGTTTGAAGAATCAATGTGGGAATGATAGGATGTGATGAAAGAGAGTTACACTCATCTTTTCTTTTGGGGGAAATGAATATTTCATGGTAAAAATTTCTTAAGTGGGAATATTGTAATGACCCTAACTATTATAAATAAAAGTACCATTTTGATTTAATTAAGTTTATTATTAGGTAATATAGTTATAGAAAACACATTAACTTATTTGGTTTTATTATATTATATCAGATTTAAAATAATATTAAGAATATTTACTATCGATAATATACCAGTTGTAGAGTGATCACATTAATAGTATAAATATAGAGTTTTTACAAATCAAATTCATACAGACAAAGGAAGTGGTGGCCTCATCCAGTTGGATCGTACCATAAAAAGATCATTTATCATAAAATCAAAGAGGGATAGAATCACTGGGATTTTCCCCTAACCAATCTCAACCTAAGATTCAACACCATAATCACGATCAAAACCATTTATAGGAGAAGTTCATGCTCATTGAGATCACAGCCCAAACCATATTCGTCAAACCACCCCATGAAATTATCATAGTCTTGCAGCTTACCCTTAGGGAATTTTATAGTGTATTAATGGGATATGTATAAAGACCCTAGAAACATGAGTATATAAATTATTTTTTATAGAATAATGAATATATTTTTATCCTATTACTTTTACTTTATATATGCTTTTTATTTTTATTCAAAAAACCATGATGTGTGATTTTGTGTAATACTAAAAATAAATTGAAGAATTTATTTTGATGAATTAATTTATTTTTTGAAATAAATAATATTTTAATAAAATTGTATTATTTAATAATTTTTATTAAATATAAACATTTATATTTTTTTATGTAAAATGAAATTTTTATAAGGGTTCAGAAACTGTTTTTGTCAAAAAAACCCATCATTTATCAATAAATGTCAATTCATATTTTAAAAGTGGAAATTAAAATATTTTTGAAAAAAATAGATAAAATGAACTTTATATTTGGAATTATAATTTTGAAATTATCAAATGGTGTATTTTTCATAATTTTTTGAGATAGATGAATTTTTGGGTAAAAAAATACAAGGTAAATATACAGTGTGTATTATGACATCTCATGATGTCCCAAAAGTGATGTAATAAATATTATAAAAGGTATAAACAACAAAATATATGACTTCCCTTTAAAATAATGTGATTTTATATTAATTTTATAAATTTTATAAATCCATTATGAATCCTAAAAAACCATTAATATATTATAAGGCTTTAAAATCATTTCTTTAAAATCATGACTCACCTCCATATAAGAATAGGAATTATTTTATTAATTTAATCCCTTTAACTTATAAAATAATAAAAAACACTCCCAATTTTTGGAAACCTTGGGAAGAAATATGTGAAGTTTTTATGTTTTTGTTATTTTATTATATAGAGTCTAAAACCTAATTTTGAGAAATATTAAAGAAATCCTCACTCTTTTCCTACATAAACACACCCAAGTTCCCATTTCACTTCACTATAAATCCTTAGATCATGTTATTATCATTTCTTACTACCCAATTACTACCCAATTACAACCCAATTACTTCACAATTTAAATAAATCCTCACTCTTTTTTCATGTCCCTATTACTACCAAATTTGTGTTCAAATTACAAGAGACCCCTTTCTCTCATATCAACCCATTTTATGAATTTTTGTGTGATGTTGTCATGCTGCCAAAATTTCTTAGTGATTTTCCATGCCAAAACAATTATATAGTTAATACCATTATCAATGGTTTTAAAATTTATACACTTATACCTCTTTGATTTATACTTACATGTATATATTCAACACACCTTGATCATGGAATAAAATATTATGATGAATGAATATGTGTTGTATGATTTATTTGGAACACTTAAGAATGAGAATGAAATGAATGTGATGGGTGTACCTGGAATTATATAGAGATTAAATGAATTGGGTAATATTTATTATCATGATACATCATGTTGGGACATTAGTAAACCTGATTTAATAATGGGACTCTATCCATCAAGATTTCTTGGCAGTTATCATTGAAATTTATTTATGATGCATGTGTTTTATGTTGTTTCCACATTTCCCATGTTATAATTATCATGCTATATCATTCCTAATTATTTATATTTATGATTATAACACCTTTTATTCACTTTTATATTCCCATTTTATAACTTGTATCGCCTTATTCCATGTTTATTCCCATACTGGGCTTTATATCTCACCCCTTTTTTATGTTTGTCCCTAGGTTATCTATTACAATTTTAAAATCCATGGAATTTTATAAGCATGCTAAGGAAGTTTTCAATAATTTTATTGTATCCCATGTACAAGATTTTATTATATGTACCTAATTATCATATAAACTAGACTTATAAAACATCTAGGTTTTATTATGTGTACTTTTATGGAATAAATCACAATTTAATGTATAATAAAGAATAAGGTTTTTATATCTCATATCAGGGTAAGATACCAATGAAGGTCACTCAAAACATATCTTAAACTAGGATTCCCTATTTGCATTTCTTGCTAACTCCAATCCATCTCTATGGATTTATAAATTTTCATTTAGTGAATATAATATCATAATGACATGGGTATATTATCTTACATGACCATTTCAGTTCTCACTATATTTTCCACACAAATCAAGATCCCCTAGGTTACCATATATATCTCTCACAACCTATTAAACAATATCCCACATTATATGCCACATAAAATTTTTTTAAACAATGGAGAATGATAGGTAACACCTACCATTAATCAATATGATCAAACTCATTAAATGTCACATTTTAATTATTTTTTACGCTATTAATCTCATGAAATAAAAAAAATACCCATATTATGAATTCAGAGAAATTTACTATAATATCATATAAAAACCCTTATTTTAAAAATATTTATAGTTATACTTTTCTTAATAAGAACTATGAAAATGATGGTACATCAATTTAATAATGAATATCAGGTTTTGAGGTAGATAAAGGAGAGAACATATTATTGCCCAAATAAGGATCCAATCGTTAATGTTATGGATAGATAAATATGGATAAATGAGATATATATAAAATTTTAAAAAAAACACAAAATTAAACCCTTTTAATATTTGGTTCAAAGATTCCAACAAAGTCCTATAGAGGCCCTACTTACCTTCCAGAGGGCTTCAGGACTCCTAATCACTTTCATAGGGGTTGTGATGGAAGTATAATAATTAAATTCTAGTTCCAAAACCCAATAAAATCCTAGTATGTCCCATAAAAGTTTTATTAAAACTCCATCAAGTCTCACTTACTCTAATGGATCCTTAAATATAAATTTTTCTCTTCCTTATCACTTTTAAATATTCTTATACATAAATACACTCAAAATTACAAACGGAATAGGGAAAAGTAAATCTAAATATTATATCAAAAATCATAGGTCATAAATATTTTACCATTGTGTGTATTCTATTCTTCAACAAGATTCATTAATCATCCACAGTGAACAAATCAATCCACAATGATTCCATATTCACATCATGATCCCCTATCACTTATTGATATTATCAAGTCCTCACTACACCCAAAAATGAGTAATTGTTTTTCCCTTCGAGATTAAAATAAATTTATTCTATAATATAAATCATATTTTATTTTAATGATGCATCCAAATCATAAAAAAAATGATATATTTTCTAAATATATTGAGTTTTTTTTATTCTATATTTTGAAAAAAAATCTTGAATAAAACCTGAATCATATTTTAATATAGTGGAAGAGATAATTTTTATTCCATGGTATAAAATATATGTAGATTGTTTAAAAAATAAAATAAATCATTATAATAGCTTCATATACATCCTTTAAAGATATTATTTCAAACAGGGTGACACTTATAAAAATAATCAATCACCCACAATATAACAACTATGCTCTTTATACACACATAAACATGATTTATTACATAAACTCTTCACTTGATACAACATGGAAGATCTAGAGTTCTAGTGTCTTTGGGGCTTATGATAATTACATAACAACTTAAAACATATAATGCAACATCTTTATTGAAAACATCTTTTACATGACCACTTCATTCCCTCATACTTGGCATTGGATGGGATAACCTGAGAACATGCATAAGAAAAGGGTGTGCTATAAAGCCCAGTAAGGGAATAAACATTGAATAACATGAGGAATAAAATAAATTTTAGACAATAGGTATATCAATGGACCACAAGAGAAACATGAACATAAAGTCATGATAAAGCATGATAATCATAACATGTAAATGTGGCAACAACACTTAACATGGAATTAGCATGAGCCAAGGCTCATTGCACATGGAGCATGAATAAACCCTCATTGCACATGAAGCATGAGGAAACCATCATTTCACTTGAATTATAATGAGTCAACAATCATTTCACATGATTTGTTATGATACTATACTTTACCTAATGCATTGGAGTGCTATCAGGATGCACCCTTCTTAAACATTTCATTTCATGCATAAGTGTGTAACATGGATCATATAACATGGAATCAATCAACATCATAAGTTATTCCACAATTAAGTAATGTTGAATAAATAAATTAAAGTACCATGCAATATTTATATGTGCATAAAGGTGAATACCCTTGACAGAGACATGCGTACAGTATTCACTACACAGTGATCTTGGCTTGCAAAAACGTGGTGCTATTTCGGCAGCATAACAGCGTGACATAAGGATTCATCAAAATAGTTGATGACAGAGAAATTTTTATCTCATCATATGTACAATAAATTTATATTAAGGGGTTCATATAGATACATGTCCCAAAAAAACTTAATGGAATCTATATGCATAATACAAAAGAATCACTTGGATGTAAAAGAGGAGAGAGAAATCCCTCATAGAATTTCGGCAAGGTAACAGGTGTGCATGGGAGGAATTAATGAGAGAGAAAGGGGTATAACATTATCCCAAAATAAATACAAATGTATGGGGGAGGTGATAAATTATACCCCACCATTCTCAATAGAAAATAAAAGGGCATAACAATATTAAGAAACAAGGATAAAAAGAGAAATGTAGGAATCACTTACTTGGAAGTGCGACCCCAAAAGCCTGGGAGAGGCTTGAGAGAGTCTTATTAGGAGCTTGGCGCACCTTGAAGGATTATAGAGAGAGGAATTAAGGGTATTTTTGAACTTAAAAGGCTTTGATTGAAGAGGAAGTGGGAGCTTTGGTGGGTTTATATAAGAAATGAGAGGGAATTCTTTATTATTTAGGTTTGGGACATCTCACATTAAACTATTCAAAACCACAAACCATACCATATTTTTGGACCATGGTTATTGAAAAAGGGGAGTGGAAAAAAATATTTTATATGTCCAATGGACTAACTTCTTAAAATAATAGGGTTTATTTTTTGGAGGTGAGTCTCACTCTCAAGGAAAACAATTTAAAAAGACAAAATGTTTTATAATTCTTGGAGGGTCCACTAAAGCATTTTAAAATAAGTTTAAAAAAATATAAAATCACATTATTTCAATTATAAAACATATATTTGACGAACATAATGTTTATATTATTTTATTACATCACAATTGGGTCATTATGATGCCATAACACACATTATATATTTAAACGATATTTAATTTTTACCCAAAAATTCTATTGTCTCAGAAAATTATGAAAAATTCAAGATTGGATAATTTCGACATCCTGATTTCAAAAATAATATTAATTTTATCTAAATAAATTTATAAATTTTTTAATTTTTACTTTTAATATAAAAACCACCATTTATCAAAAATTCATGGGTTTTGAAAAAAACTGTTATCAAACCTTAATAAAAATTAAAATTGCATTCATAAAATTATACGATCATTTATATTTAATAAAAATAAATTCAATAATAATAATAATAATAATATATTAAAATATTTTTAAATTCAAAAATTCATTAATTCATAAAAATAAATTTCTTGGTTGAATATTAACTAAAAATACTATTTGAACTTTAAAAACTATTTACAAAGTAACAATAATAAAATAAAAGTATATTCATTATTATATAAAAAATAATGCACATAATAATAGTGATAAGGTCTTGTTATATAAACCCTTATAAAACTCACATAAGACCAAATATTAAGGTTTGTGATGGTGACATACTTTTGGGTGGCTCTGATAACATCGCTCGGGTGGTAATCTCTATTAACTTCCAGTTCTCCCATAGTCGGGTCTGCTCAAGATTAATGTGTTTAATATTAGATTGGGCTTGGTTAAGAGAGAAGCCTAATTAAATTAAAAAATAAATTTAAATTATAATAATTATCTAAACTAAAAACACAATTTTGAACTACAATGCCGTATTTTTCACTATTCATCAAAAAATGAAACTTCATAAAAAATACCAAAAATTCACCCTAAATTAATTTTGTCATTACAAATTTAAAAATGATGTTTATCTTACCAAAAATTGTACATTTCATTAAAAATATGTTTCATTTATACAAAAATATCTTAAATAAAATTAAATAATATTTATTGTTAGTAATATTACTATGTTTAACATCAAGGTTATAACTATCTCATATAAATAATTATAATAATAAACTTTTGCTTCAAAGAGACTTAGTTTTTTAGGCATTATAGGCTATATAAAATTTATCTGTAAATTATTGGGGTATTATATTCTACTGTCTAATAAATTTCATCCTCACAATTTGAAATTGAACTTTGGGAAAAGAAAAGGTTGATACAAGAAAATTCATTTGTCGGAAACTGACATCAGAAATAGGGTTAATACAATATATACTTAATAAGAGAGAAAGAGGAAATGTGAAGGTCACCAA
This sequence comes from Viscum album, assembly GCA_963277665.1. Lineage (NCBI taxonomy): Eukaryota > Viridiplantae > Streptophyta > Magnoliopsida > Santalales > Viscaceae > Viscum > Viscum album. Next base: position 376,216,351 of record OY728127.1, on the reverse strand, counting down.
AAATCTAAAATTCCATAATAGGAGTACATTCATGAAAATATGGAAATGGAAGAGAAATCTAACCATAAATTTATGATGGATAGTGATAGAAACATGGTCATAAGGAAGTTAACAATCACATAGCCATAAATTTGTGATGATATAATGGATCACTTGATTCATTAGAAAATAATTTATTGGAATAACATTTATTTTGATTTCAGGATCCTTTCCCTAAATATGAGAAATTATTTCACTCTATAATAATGTAAGTAAATATACATAATTTATAGATTTTTATAAAAACTATCTTATCCTTCAGTTATGCCTTTAACTATTCCTACTTTATTTCAAGGTACGAGGTGTATCATAGGGTGATATAATAAAATAAATTCTAAAACCTTTTCCAAATATCAAATTCAACCATTGCATAAATGATTAACTTTTCCAAAATATCATGATCCAACACCTTAGAAATAAGGTCAATGAATTTTAATAATGAACTTACTAATAAACATAAAGTGTATCTTAATCATGACGTGCCAATATGTGAGTACATTATCCTTGTATTGTTTGAAGCATTGTAATAACTTGAATTAACATAAAACCTTATTAAATATGTTCATGCTTCCTTATCCCTTATGTATACATAGGAAATTAGATATATTCCTTAAATCCAAAATGTTTTAGAATCTACCAATAATAGCATAAAAAACTTTGTCGACAGCCCATTATTTAGATCTAATATAGTAAGTTTTATCCGATTTATGTTATCCAAATAAATCATCTCTTTATTTTGAAATCGACATCTCAGTATCAGGAACACATTTAGGTTTTTCTATCCCTCAACCATATATTTTACCATTAGATTAACTTTCTTCTTAGTCACTTTTCCTTGGTACCATTCGTCATACAACCTCAAATATTTAAGGAAATAATATTATAGTACAACCCATAAATATTCTATAATTCATATAACTAGTATATCATTGATAAAATTATAAAAACCCATAATTATTGAATCTAAAAATAGGCACATTAATCTTTCCTCCACATCTATGGTATAAGAATAATCTTTACCATGTTTCATTATCTTCTTTTGTGGTATATTCCTTTGATTCTTCAGACATTGATTTCCATAGTGCCCCATATCCTTATAGTTGAATCACTAAACATTGGAAAATTATTTCCTTTCCTTTCAATCATGATCATGGTGGAATTTTTCTCCAAGAAAAAAAGAAAACTCATTTTCCTCTTAAGCATAAACCAAGGTGTTTCCCTCCATAATTATCACATGTGAGAAAATGCTTCTTTCCTTTCCTCTCTTTATCTATCTCTTTCCTGATTTTCCACTTCTTCTCCAACTTCACTTTGAATCCATAAAAATTGTATAATTTTTTCTCTTTATTTTTATAACATGATAATATTTCCCCATATGATGAGAATATTTGGGGTACTACTTCCCTGAAAAATATTGGATTAAGATTATGGAAGATGTTATCATTCTTACTCGTCTGATCACATTCATTGGTGAGGTTTACATTCTCTTGTCTATGCCCCATTTCTTAACAATGGAATACATTAGATTAGGCTATTAATAATAATCCATAATTTAAACTAGTAAAACACTTAACATATATTAAAATCATTTTCATAGGTAATATCATAATCATAAACATGGTTTCATTGAGGACATATCTCATTTTAAATCCTTCATAATGGTTTGTAATAAAAATGTGAATTTTCCAAAGCATATCCACTGGGAGTGACAAACCAGGTGAGTAGAAGGGATCATTCTCGTGTACCAGGTTACCCCAAGTCAGGCCTGGGACACCTTGTCAGAGTTGATACCCCTAGGTACATATGTGCCAGAACCAAATATACTTGTAGTATCCAGACTGGAATGTATTTCTAATAATACCCTCATATCATCTACCTTACCAAAATTCTAGGATTTTCTTCTATACATGTCCTCAAACTCTAAATTAGGGTTATGTCCTCTAATCTATGTTTTCTATATCTAGTTTCCAAGGTTGTTGTTAAACGTCCTTTGATACCAACGATAAAGACCAAGAATCCAATATCCTAGAGTTGGTGTCATACTTTATTAAATTGGTGTGATTATAAGGAACCAAATCCCAAAATACCAATCAGTTTAGAAGTTTTAGAAAGTATATTACATACATGAACTTTACATTAAACTTTAAAGGAAGTAAAATATAGAAAATACATTGTAAACACCCATAAACTCCTAGATTATTCCTATAAATCATTCATAATATACATCTTTGCATCTTGGGGGAAAATAAAACATATTAATGTGGTGAACTCATATTCTTAGTAAGGGTAAAAAATACGTTGGAATCTATCATAAACATAAACAATAATTCATGGTGAATAACAAAAAACACATTCCATTAAAACATAATTTTGAGTATAAAATTGCAGGAATAAAATCCGATAAAATAATTCCATAATAAAACCTAACCATAGATATTATAATAGTTGAATAATCACATGGACTATAAATTAAAATATCCATAATGAGTGAATTTAAAATTCTAGATATCATAAACATACCATCAAATACTTGAACAACACACCATACATAATGGGTAATAACCAAATCTAGTTTCTCTCATGAGACATATCGATGCATCGATGGGATATAACGGGCCCCTCCCATCACATACTAAGTCCAATTCATTCCTAAAATGTTGAATAATATGGTATAATTAAATAAAATCATCTCATACCACTTTCAAGTATCATAGATGAAATTACTCTAATAAAATGATTGAGAAATTCTTAAGTAAGATAATTTTTAAACATTCCAAAGTTTCCCATACCACCTTGAAACATTTAAATCTTAATACATTTTAACATTAAATAAAACTGAAAACATATCAAAGGTAATTATGTACACTACATACAAGGAAATAGTAGTGAACTAGGCATATATCTCATATAAGTAAAAGTGATATGAGAAAAACACTTTTTACTTTGGAAAGAAGTGTTCTTTGTGAAAATAATTTGTATTTGCCATAAAATCATATTTTAAAAATTTATATCCAATAAAAGAAAATTTTAAGTAATTTTAATTATATTTTAGGCAAAATTGATGTCCCAATTAATTTTAATCATAAAAAATAGTTTTTAAGAAACTTTTGAAATAAAATATTTTAGTGCAGTTTAAGGAAAATATTAAAGAGATTTTAAAGCACAAAGGCTTGTTTGATTTCATAAAACCAAATATGAACCAATATATTTTTTCATTATAAAATGATTTATTTTATAAAAATAATGGCGGATTAAAATATATTTTTGAAGTGAACCAGAAAACGAGTAATAAATCTGGAAGTTTCCTTGAATTGGGCTTGTTTATCATTAATAATTAGAAAGGGAACCCTTTTAAAACATTTAAATACCTATCAAAGAAGTATAATATGATATATATATATATATATATATTTATATATATATATATATAATTTTATAAAATATAAATATAATTTATAAGAAATATACAAAAATAAATAAGCATTATATTTAAGTAAAGATGGAGAAAGAGTAACCCAAAGGAAAAAAACGGGGGTTCGGGTAGTATCCCTTACCACTTTGTAATTAATTGAATCCTATGACCCAAAATTAATAATCCTAAAATGATAAATTTAATACCAAAAAAATAATTAGATTCATGATATGATACATAAATGGGCAGTATAGATACACTAAACACAAAAATTAGTGGCGATTAAGGCATATCACACAAAAAAGAAAGTGAGTTGAGAAAACCCTTACCTTAGGTCTGAATGTGTTCTGCATTTGACATTAATTCCATGGATAATAAAATTAAAAACATTAATTAATCAATTATGAAAGTTTTATATATTTATTTTATTCATTATTGTTTAAATAATTCAAATTATGTCCTTATTAAGGAGTTATATATTTAAATTTCATCAATCGGGAGAATTGGTTTTCCCGGTTTCCATGATAGTTTTACTTGTATATGAGTATGGATATTCTCGTGAAATGGGTATAATTATCCATAATTGAATTTATATTATATTAATAAAAATAAAAAATATTAAATAGTTATATGATTCATTTGGTTGTATTTTATAAGGATATTTCATTAGATAAAACATTAGTGATAAGCATTTGGATTATTTTGGTGGTTTTTCGATCATCACGAACTAGTTTGGTTGTATTATTAATATTATGTATATATATTTATTATATTAAATGAAATAGGTTTTAATAAATATATTCTAGTCTTCCTTAACCATAAAAATGGTTTTATAACCAATATTGAAGGAGAAATTGAAAATTGAAAATCCCTCATCCACGAAGGTTGTAAATCAGAACTTCACAAACGATGATTTCGTTTTTAAAATAAATGTGATAGATAAAGGAGCAGGATGAAATATATTAAATTAACATGATATAATTCCAGTATATAAATCATTTTGGAGTTTTCATTATCATTTTAATATAAGGGGTGAGGAGAAGATAAGAAAATAAAACAACTTGAAAGAAATTTAAATGAAAAGAACAGAAGTTTTTACCTCCTGATTTCTCCTCTTTGAGAACCTCCTTAAAGTCCTTAGTTTTGGCCTTATGGAGATACAAGAAGGTCTTGGACATGGTAAAGATACTTGGTAATAGTGTTGGGAAAATTATGGACAGGGTTTAATGCTTCGAAGGTGTGAGTATAAGGGGTGGTGAGGGGTGGTATTTATATTGGAGGAGAGGGGTGTTTTTTGAATATTTTACTCATTTGTTTAATATTTTGGATCAATAATATGAATAGTTTAAAAAATTACCACCAAATATATTAAAATAATGAATAATAGATTGATATTTATGGGATTACATCATCTATGACTCCATAATTTTGTATTTAACATTAATCATAAATTATTGTATTTTGTTATTCAATAAAAATTCAAGTATTTTAGAAAAATCCAAAAAATTAACCCTAACTATTTTTCAAAATATAGAATTCAAAAATGGACTCCATTTTTCGAAAATATGTTTCTAAATATGAGAAATTTAATTTTTAAATAAATTTATCTCTTACTTGAAAAATACCGATTTTAATATTATAACTATTTTTATGACACTTTCATAAATTTACTAAGCTCTCATAAAATTATCCTATAATCATAATACAAAAAAATATTAATATATAAATCTATATTATGAAAATACATTTTATTTTAAATGATTAAATTATATATAAAATTATAATTAAATATTTATTGCACATAAAAATACCAACACTTAATTAATAATTTTTAAAATATTTATTTATTTATTCTATGATATAATTATATCATAAATTCATTTATAAGATTCATAAATTTTATTTATACTTTCATGGGGTTGTTACTGTTCATTTGGTTGGTTTACTATTTATAAGGGTTATATTACTATTCATAAGGGTAATACTTCTATTCTAAAGGATCAAGTTACTAATCAAAAAAAAATAAGTTGATCCTATCAGACTCCAAATATAATATTGATTGAAATCTTGTAAGTCTATTTTCTAAAATTCAATTCACAAAAGTGGAAAATTACAATTAATGCTAATCTTGCAGTTTTGGAGAGAATGCGGTAAAAAATATGTCCAAAAGTTCAATAAGTTTTTATATCTATAAAATGATTCCAAGGATCTACATTGGATAAATATATTTATAATTGATATATTGTGACATTAATAATAAATTTAAATTATAATAAATATTTAAACTAAAAACACAGTTTTAAACTACAATACTGTATTTTTTTCTATTCATCAAAAATGAAACTTCTCAGAAATATACAACAAATTAAACATAAATTAATTTTGAAATTAAAAATTAAAAATTATGATTATTTTACTAAAAATTATACATTTCAATATAGATATTTATCATTTATGTGAAACCATTTTATAAAAAAAATTAATAGTATTTATTACTATTCATATTACTATGTTTAATGTCTAGGTTATAACTATATTATTTAAATAATTATAATAAAAAAGTTTTGTTTCATAGAGAAACTATGTTTCATGCATTACAGGCTATGTCAAATTGATCTATAAATTATTAGGTTTTTACAGTAAGTATATATTTAATATTTTACTCTTTATAAAACATGTCACTATATTTTGAAAGAAAAAACTAATGAATATTTTTCTTTATCATGAAAATGGTAATTATTTTATTGGGTTTTCAATTAGCATGATGAATTTTAAATTACCCAATCATCATGAATCAAGACACAACCAATTCCATTCATAGATTAATTTTAATTAATAACAAAATCATTGTTTCTAGATGTACATTATAATAATGGTGTATTTAGTAATATTCTTTTAAATTCCTAAAAACATTCATTTCATTCATTTATCTGTATGAATTTAACTACTTATTGAGTTAACTTATTTTTTGACATAGATAACTAAGAAAATATTTCAAAAACCCATTTGTAGTAACCCACTAATCCAAGAAAAATTCGAATCCTAATTCTATTTGTAGTTCTTTTCCACTCTTTCACCACCTTAATTTTAGTTGGATTAATAATTATACCATATTTAAAGACAATATGTCCAAGGAAATAAATTTTTTATAAAAAAATTCAATTTTACTAAAATAACCGTATAATGTATTTTATTTTAAATTATTCAAAACAATCATTAGATTATTCTTATGTTTATTGTAAATTCTGGAATAAATCCTAGTGTAATAAAAAAACACAAACATAAATTTATCCAAATACTCATTGAAAACTCTATCCATAAGATCCAAGAATACATCAGGAGCATTGGTCAACATGAAGTGCATAACCACAAAACCATATCTCTCATACCTAGTTTGAAATAATTTTTTTGAAATGTCTTCCTCCTTCAAATTAAATAGATGATATCTTGACAAATGATCAAATTGAAAAATATTATTCTCTATAAATATAATCAAAAAATTAGTTTATATAAGAAAATAGAAACTAGATCTTAATAGTAATGTTTTTGAGTGATATATAATCAATTAAAATCTTACATAAACCATTATTATTTTTGGAAAACAAAATAGGATAACCCCAAGGTGTAGTGATAGGATGAATAAAACACTTTTCAAGTAAATCTTGTAACTTCTTTCTCAATTTTGATAACTATAATTAATACATTCAATAAGTGAGTTATGAGATTAGATTATCATTAGGAACTAATTCAAAAGAAAATTCAATATCTAGATTAGTAATAACACTATGAAAATTTTCAATAAATACATCTATATAGTAATTTACTACTAGAATATCTCTAATCAGAAAAACATCACACTTTTGAAAAATATGAGAATGATAACTTTCAATAACATATCTAATCAGTTTCTTGGATTCTTAATATTTTATCAAAAGTTTGAAATCATTATTAAACACAAATTAAAACTCACTTTGATAATTAATTATAACTTATTTAGTTATTCAATCTATCTTACCAGGATAAACTGAAATCCAATCCATACCCAGAATAACCTCAAACTCAATTATGTGAAACAAAACAAGATTTTCTATTAAAATGTAAAGACCCATAAATTTCAAGGAAATATTTTTCTTAAATTCGTTGGGATTTTACGAGTACGTAGTTTCTAACAAAACTTGATTCTGAGGCCCAGTGTTCCTTGAATGTTTTTCCAATGTTTAGCTCGGATACGTTCAGTGAAAAAACGAGTGGGTTTTTCTAACTTTTGATCCGGTTCTTGGAATTGAAATCTGAGGGCACTGATGAAACCGCAGCGCCGGTTTTTTCTTAAGAGTACTTTTTCCAAAGGTGCATTTTCTCGGGAGGAGTTGTTAAAAAAAGTGGTTTAATTGAAGAGTGAAATAAAATATGTATTACATTGTTCATTTCTTTTCTAAGTGGTTATAACCTATGTGTGGAAGTTGGGATGGGACCCACTAGTTTTCTAACTTCTCTTGAGAGGTTAAAGGAAATGTGGGGCCCAAACAAGCCCCCATCTTTTCACTTTCACCATAACCCCTTAAACTCCCTCTAAACCTCCCTTGTTTTTAATTATGTGGCTTCCCCTCTTCCACATTAATTTTTCCAACATAACACCACATTTAATATGACAACTCAAGCTCATTTAGTTAAATGGTTTAGTTTTTTTGAAATTTGAGTTTTTGGAAGGCTCGGCAAAGTAAAATAAAATAAGGAGAGCAAATTTTATTTTGGTGGGTTAGTTTTGTTGTGTGGAGAATTGAGATAGGGAGAGCTCTTGTCCCTTGGAAGAACTTCATCTTCTCTAGCGTAGAACGTCCCCACCTCAACGAAGAACGCTATTTCTATGAGGAAGAGCAACGACTCGGTGACACGGTTTCTTCTATTCTCTTCTTCCTTAACAAAAAAGGAGGAGGCCCCAATGCGGAAACTCGCCAATGATGTAACTCCATTCAATCTTCTCTTCGCGTCAAAGGAAGGGAGATGTCGCTTCCTCCTCGGATGCTCTCCGTCGATGTTTACGGAACCCCACCCCACGATGTCGTTATTCCACGATGTTCTTCGTTCGACAACTTGTGTTGAGGTAGGGGTTAAGTTCAATTTTAATCAATTAAAATTGTGCTTTTACTATCGTGGAGCATGTCGTATTTTGGCCTCTTTTTATCGACCTTACAGGAGGAGATCATACTGCATAAACACGGCTGATTTCTCCTCCCCTCTTTCCTTGTTGATGATCATTGATGAATGTGGCGAAGGCGGTGCGGTGCCATTGCACCGCAGGAGAATGAGGAGGACCTCGTCCAGAGTGGGCTATGGTGGTGGTGTACGGTGCCGTCATGCCATGCAGGTTAGACCGAAGGAGGCTGCGTCCAGGAGCGGGCCACGGCGTAAGGGGCGCGGTGCCGTCGCGCCTCGCCAGAGCACCAAGGGGTCGCGGCAGGGGCGGGCCATGGCGGAGGGGCATGGCACCGTAGCTCCACGCTGGTCGGACGGGAGGCGCGGCCTTAGGCCGCGGTGGTTCTGCAGGAGGCGGCTAGGCTCGGCCGGCCGTCGGTGCCAGCTTGAGGCGAGACCCCCTCGGGTCTCGTTGTTACACAAGGTCGGCCTTAATGGCCAGCCATTCCAGAAAAGCCGAGGTTGAAACCCCCAGTCAGCGCAAGGGGAGGCACCCCCTTTGCGCCCCGCTCCTCCATCACCTAGCCGCCCCACTCGGCCAGCTTCGAGCTGCCCGCGCTGGGCCTGACCACCCCCACTGGGCCGGACCTCCTACGCCGGGCCGGACCGCCCGCGCCGGGCCGGACTGCCCGCGTCGGGCCGTGCCAACAGCGTCAGGCCAGGCCGCGACGGCCGGCCCGGGACGGCCGGGCCGGGCCACGCCCAAGCGGGTCGGACCCCAACCTGGGATGGGTCACCCCGGTTCCGGCCGACCCAGGGGGTATCGGTCTGGGTTGGAGCGGGCCTGAACCCCCTATTTTTGGACAGTTCTATTCAAATGCCCATAACTTGGTCTAAGGACCTCCGAATGATGCATCATCAGCTGCGTTGGGATCCTTGGATCAAGACGGTTGTTTTGGTATATTACACTCAACGTTTCTGAGAACGTTAGGTATGACCGGGTTTGTTCGAACACGAAACCAACCGGGCCCTCGGAGGGGAAACGCTTATAACATGAGCTCCGGACGTCCGATTCACGTGCTGTCGACTTTGTTGGATTCCTCTTAGCGAGACGGTTCTTTTGGATTACTCTGATCGAGGTTTGGATGCAGCTGGAGTACGGTCGGGTTGGTTTTAGCTTAAAAAACAATCGGGCCCCGGGGACGGAAAAGCCAATAACTCTCAGACCGGGCGTCTGATTGACACACCATCTATCGCATTGAGTTCCTATTGACGAGACGGAACTTTGTGATACATCACCACTAGACTTCGTGATAGTTGATGTATCGACCCCTTGGCTCGTGGAGCAGCCCCTCCCAGAATCGAGCGTGCTGTGTGCAGGAACCCTAGAGCTGGCTGCTACTGTGACGACTATACTTGGATCCTACGTGGTTTCGGCAGCGATGACGAATGTACTTGTATCCTATTTGGGTTTGGCAGCAATGAAGACTGTACTTGGATCCTAAATGGGTTCGGCAGCGATGTTTACTATACTTGGATCCTACGTGGGTCCGGCAGTGATGACGACTGTACTTGGATCCTACGTGGGTTCGGCAGCGAGGACGACTATACTTGGATCCTACGTGGGTTCGGCAGTAATGACGACTGTACTTGGATCCTACGTGGGTTCGGCAGCGATGGTTACTGTACTTGGATCCTACGTGGGTCTGGCAGTGATGACTTCTGTACTTGGATCCTACATGGGTTCGGCAAGGGAGATGATTCATAGGCTACATTTATCAACTCCACCCATCTTCATGAGTAGTATACATGTGTGAGCTGAGTCTTGAATTTCAATCATTATCTTTGATACGATTGACTTGTTATCCTGTGTGGATTGGGTTGTGATTTCCTATGTGGATTGGGTTGTACTTTCCTGTGTGGACTGGGTTGAACTTGGGCTCGTGAGTTAGAGCAGTACTGGAATTGATGACTTAGGTATATGTATGGGAATATACCTAAGTAGAGTTGGTTGATACTTCGTGATTGTATCTTTCCTTTGTGGTTTATCCTTCATGGATTCTGGGAGACCTTCGAGGGTCTCGGGGTCCCTACTGAGTATCGTATACTCACCCCTACACGGGCTATGCCCGCACTACGTTGTGTTGGATGCAGACGACGGACAACGCTAATCTAGGTGGAGGCTCGTGGAGCTGGACGGTACCTGGAGGTGGATCACTGGACGGGACATACACGGAGCGGATGGCTGGACCCGAGGAGCTGAGGAGACTGTCTGTACCCACCCTTCAGGTGGGATTTCCATAGAATGTCTCGAAGTTGCTGCTTTACTTTTCTGATGTTGTACTTTCTTTTCAATTGTACTTTACTTTCAGTTGGGTTTGTATTCTAGCTCATTTACTTTCCAGCACGTACTTTTGTATTAATTTTACTTAGTGTTTACTTCATATTTCATACTCGATGGTGTTTTTTTACTCTATAAAGGCAATTCCTTCCCTTTTTATCAGGATTTACACCTTTGGTGCTAGTCTCTAACCCCTGGCCTATGGAAGGCAGGCTTGGGGTAGTCATAGCACGGGCCCCAAGGACGGGTCGTGACAAAAAATAATTCCACATATAATCATTGGGAGATTCCTATAAATATTTTTTCCCTTAATAGTTCCACCATGGTTTTCTACTAAAATCTCATTCACTATTTTCTGAGGTAATATTTCCATTTTATAAGAAAATTCCACAAAAATAAAATATGTGCATACCATTAATAAAACAATAACTGGTGAGATCTGAGTAAAAAATTAATGTACTCACCACCACATCATTTGGGGTCCTTAATTTTATAAGGTAGTAATAAATAAAGTTTTTACACCCTTCAACCTATGGTCTTGATGATTTCCATTATTCATTAATTTCATCATACATTTGTTAGAATAATAGACCATATCATTGTATTTAATGAATACTACTACCTGCGAATCATATTTGGTCAGTCCATTACCCTAATTATTTGATTTCCAATCACAAGAAAAATGTACTAGTATACCACATCAATAATACTTTTTAGATTTCATAACACACTATCCAAGATTCTTCTTACCACACTAATTATAAGAGTTAAATTTAGACCTCTTATCTTTGTATTTCTTTGAGGGATTCTTTCTCATTGCAGTAAACCTAGATCATTTCTTGTATATGATTTTGTAAAAGACAACAAACCACATTGTGATGTTCTTAGCACTCCGTATAACTTTCTCATTGACTTTAAATTCTATAGATTCCAAAGTTCTTCACAAAATTGGTTTCAATATTGATTAAAACCAGTAAAATTTACTATCAAAGTCCATAAAATTTGGTTTATACCAAGACAATCTAGTAAATTTTTCTTCATAGGTGTTAATATATTCTTCCTCATTTTATATCAATTAAAATCAATTTCTTATCATCCTATGTATAATAGCCATAAGGAAATACTTTCCATGGAAAAGATCTTTAAATATTGACCACTTTATGGAATAAATATCATCTTCCTCCTTGGTATTATTAAAAGGATACCTACTATAATTGGTTTTAACTTTAAAATAATAAATGGAAATAATTTCCTTTAAATATTCAAAAAAGACCCTAAATATTTAATATATTTTCAATAATTATTGATCCATCCTTCAGCAACAATAGGATCAGAGGTTTCCTAAATTTTAAATGGTGTTATTTCATGAAATTCTCCATTATAAATATTTTCCTATATGGGGAGTCTGTTCACACTCATTTAGAGGTACCACCATTAATAGCATGTTTCAACTGAGTTAACATAGCTAAAAACTATTCTATTTCAAACCTAATCATTCTAGTTTTATGATTTTTAAGAACATTATCCTCTTGATTCCTTTTCACTTCATTCTCCTTATTTCAAATGTGAAAAACCATTCTGAAACAAACATATATTATATGAAGTATCATGGAAACCCTCAAATTTTATCATTATAATATAATCCATAGATTAAAATACCATAAGTAAAATTTCTTAAATGCATAAAAATCTCTAAAATTTTCTAATAATTCCATTGATACTAACTATAACACCTCAAAACTTAAATAATCCATGATTATGTGATAGATAAAAAGATATGAACCTCCTTACATTTTTTTTATATTTTTAGTTTATATTTTTAAATAAATAGTAAAAATTTATTGTAATTCAAAACCTTATAAAAAAGGTGGACAATTCGCTTATTATCCATTTTTTCTAAAAATAAGATTCTTATATTTAAACTCATGATTCATTCAAAACTCATTCTCTTATTTAGAAATTAATCAAAATAGTAAAAATATATACCCCTAAATATTTCCTACTCATCCTTGGTTCCTTGGAAAACATTCTAAATCTTTGTATGAGTAAAAAAATATCAGCAAGAGGTACAAAAATAATGAAACGTATTATCTCACTTTGTAATTCACGAAATACCATAGTAAAATTTCTATTTATATGAATAATAGTGAGATCAAATAATATATTTTCATAATAAATAAATAAAATTCACTTCCTAAAGAATTTATTAAAACATTTTCTATGTTATAATAAAGTAAAAAATTCTACTCATGAGGGTTTCTTGTGAAAAATGAGATCTCATGAAAACATTTTCTTGAAAAAACATAATATTCACCCATAAAAGGGGCATAAACTTTCCTTTAAATGAAATCTCATTAGATTAAATTATTAAATAAAATTAATCAAATGAAAAAAAAATTAAAGAATAGAAAATTAATGTAGGTATCATGGTAAATCATCTTTATTCCACTCTTACAATCACTCTTATAATAACACTTACAAATGGAATAACCTTCACGGTTAATTCCAACATATATTCTCCTGATAATAAAATCATTTACCAAATAATTGGTGAGGGATATTGAGATCACATTTCATAAATAAAAATATAAAAGGATTTTAAAATATATAAAACGCATAGAAAATTACATTTTTCTCTTAAATTATCATAAATTATTCCATTTAACATATAAGAATAAGCACTTTTATGATGCATGTAAAAATAAGGATAAAATCCTTTTTCTATGAAAATAATTTAAACAAAAATACTAAGAAGAATGGGAATTATGTTATTATTTTTAAAACACATGAAAATTTATAGAGGAATATTATTAAATACTATTGTTCATGATGGAGAGAAATTCCTATCATGTTGTATAACTTGTAAAAAATATTCCTTTCACTCTTTTGTAAAAATTTCAAAAATAAACAGTTTAAAAAATGTTTAAAATTATTTTATTAAAAACATAATAAATAAATTAAAACATTTTTTAAATTTAAATTGAGCATAAATTTAATTATATTGATAAAAAACCTAAAATAATTTAAAAAACACAAATATGGGGTAAAAATAGAAAAAAATTATTTAAGTCTTTTAAAGTAATATTTTAAATTAAAATCTTGTACCTTGAGTCTAAATGAACATTTAAAAACATCAAATTCTATATAATAAACATATAATAATATAATACTTTCTTATAAACCATTTCCAATTTCTTCTATTATAATCATCCATTTTATTTCATTCTTTACAAAGTATTATATAGTTACTAAATCAGTTAAGTTCATGTCAAACATTTTGAGGACGCTCAATCAATAATCCCAAAGAAACTTTGTTTTGTTGACCATGTTCAAAGAGGTCATTATTCCATAATATCCAAAATATTAATTATAAAATAGTTATCATTTATATAAATCGAATTAAATTTTATAACTATTCAGGAAAGGTGAACATTAAAAATGAAACGCATTGCTTCGTAGAGTTGGTATACTACAAGTACGCATGAGCGATGTTATCATTTTCCAATGGATGGAAGGGTAAAAGGGTAACTAATTTATTATATTTTAAGAATCATAATAACACAATGAATATAATATATATTCATTAAATCAATTATAATAACCAAACTTATGAGGTGGTGATGAAAAATGAAACATGTCACTTCATAGTGATGGTAGTCCACATGTACGCATGAGAGATGTTTTCATTTACCATATGATGGAAAAAGAGATGATAAAGGATGTGAAATCAATATAGTATTTTATTATACAAAGTATATTTATTTTAATATATAACCTTGGTTTTATATTATTTTAATGAGGTATAAGGAGAAATAAACATGAAACACTTAGTAAGTAACGGTGCAACTTCTTTGGAAAATATTCTTAGATTAAACATTAAGCCTTCATAGGTTATTCTTTTGGTGATACCCAAGACTATAGGATGTGTGGAGGGATTTTGGGGGCTTATTTCTTTAGGCTTGGTTAATAAAAATTGATCAAAGTATGTGAATAATAAAGGGCATTCTCTTTTAAATGTGATGGAAATGGCACTCTTGTAATTTTTTAGTGTTTTAAAATAATATAAATACTTATTCATTGGAAAGTGAAACTAAATAAATATGACTCCAAAGATAATACTATAAGGTTTGAAATAATCTCTTCTAATAATATTTATTATGATATTTTGTAACCTTATCACTTTTTTAACCTTAATTAATTTTTTCTTCCCTTTATCATGGTGATAACTTTTTACCATGGGTAATATTCATTATAACCGAAAATAAAATTGAAATCATTAAAAAATTCAACCTTCTTATTCCAAAATTTAATTTATTCCAAGATAAAGAATAATTTTAAATTATATAGAATTAATAGGATTATTTGAAGTCAATGTGTAATAATTTTGTATTGAAATAAATCCAAATTATAATGGAATATCTTAATTACTTGAAATGAAATGAAAGTTTTTATAAAAAACCATATTTTTCATTATTCTCCCAAAAATCAATCTATTCATAAAAATGTCAAAAACACCATAATATATATTTTATGTGATTATATTAAAAATTATGACCATTTTACCCAATTCAAATTTTAAAACTTGGAAATTTTTATTTTAAATAAAACCATATAATACTTTGAAAACACATTAGTTTGAATAAATTTACATATTTTTTAACTTTTAAAAATGATATAAAATTATTCAAATGAATGTGAATCCATAAAAAATATTCATTAATATTAATAAGATATTAAATTAATTTATTATTAGTATTAACTAGGTTTTCATAAAACCAAATAATTCCTACACTAGTAGATGTACACCTTTCTGGAAAAAGAAAAAACATATCAATACCCCCTTTTTAGTGTTAATAAATGTATTTGAAAAAGAAACAAGTAAAAGATAGAGGAATATTCACAATAATGGAGGGTAATACTTCTCATGTAAATCCTTCAAAAAATTATCCTCTTGGTAATCCATAATAAAAAATTAAGTATTCTAAATCATTAAATACGTGATCATAGAGATATTAATCAACCACAAAAATCCTATGACAAATAACTCAATGCAGGATACAAGAGTAATAAATTAATAAACAATGGTGTCTATTATTGATCCTATAATATAAATTTCCTCTTGTAATACCTTCTTTGATTTTCAAAACTCACTTTTATTTTACAAAATCATCATGTATCTCAATAACAATAAATGTCAGAGGATTCTTTATCTCATAAAATATTTTTAGAAAGGATGAGGTTATCACACTTTGATCAATATAGGATTAAATTGTTTTTTATATTTACCTCTATGTCACTTCACCACTTTTTATAAAACAAATTGATCAATTTGCTACTTTGATTACTTGTGAACAATAATAACATATTTGTGTTTTACTTTGAATATTAGATCTACTACCCTTATCTTTTTTAATCCAAAAAACCTTTGAAATTTTATACTTCTTTTTTATTTTGAATATTGGTAACCACTAATAAAAAATCTCTATCTTTTCTTCAATGTGGATTTTTTATTTTGGAAAATTAGACTATTTTTAGTAAATCTTATGGTGAGTGTGTCATTATTCACATTATAATCCACCATGTATTTGGTGAGATCATATTTATTTCTCTAAACCACCTTTAAAATCATATCATTATGAATCTAGTACTTATATAGATTATAATGAATATTTAACTAAAATTTATTGTTTTACTATGTGATAAAAACATCAAAAATGTGTCCTAATTATTCACACATTACATAAGTATCCTCTCGTGCAATATAATTGGTAGTAACTTTAACTTTTTCCTCATATTATTTCACTTCCAACTTTTTGGCGGATTTAACCACTAGAAATTTTTATAATAAGTTCATAAATGATTCTAAAAAGTTAGTGTGGATATATGTTTTATAAAACCTTCCACCACATATTCATTCATACCAACATTCTCCATATTGATAACACCTTACTCCACTTTCTATTTAATAAAATGATATCTAATAAAAATATGTTTCTTGTGTGAATATTTTATTAAAATATTTATCAACTCAATATCACTCTTATTGTCATAATGAATCACTACAGGTATCTTAACATATTTTTTAAGGTCCTATAGTTGTTTTTTCATCCATAATTGTTGGGTACACACCTTTGAGTCTAAATTTTACCTAATTTCTTTCATACTAAGATATATACTCCCTTTCTTACTATTTGGTCATCTTATGTATTTATTACTCATAAATAATTCTCCTTAAATTGTGGATTTTATATCCTCAACATCTCCATGCCAATCCATGTTTGAATATGAATATAAATTTTCATTATTTTCTATCTTTACCTATTGATATTATTTCATATTTAATGATTTATTAATCTTTCATTATATACCCCTTATCTTATCATAAGGTTTAATTTTCATTTTTACACATCCCGTCAATGGTTTTTTTTATGTCATGGTTTTAGAGAACAAGCCTTGGGTGTCTTTTATTGATCTTGAAAGTTTTATATCTTATTCCTAGGGGTATTCTTGATTTTGGGGGTGGTACTTCTTACCTAGAGTGGTATTGTACCATCCTAACTTTCCAAGTGGTGGAATGGTGCTTAAAATTTCATCCTTAAATGAGGTGTGTGGTTTAATCACCTTGAGAAGGTTTTTATTAGTAGTAGAAAAGTATGGTGGAGAACTCTCATGGGGTTGAATCAGCGTGATGATGATAAATGGGTGGAGTTTGTTTGTATCTATTTGATGGAATTTGATGGTCTGGTTTCAAATTTGGTGGCGGTCTAATTGTATCATGGAGACAAAGTCTCCATAGTGAATCTCCATAACAGTTTTGTGGTCTTCGGAGAGTATTTTATCTCAATAGTGATGGAAATTCAAGGTGTTATTTAGTGATCCATGAACTATAGAAGATGATTATTATTCTGAGTTCTTTTTCTTTTATTTCTCTAGTGTTTTCTGTATATTTTGTTTTAGGATTCCTCATAATATTCTCTAAATATTTTGAGCAACCTACAGTCCTAGGTTTTTCATTCATATCCCATGGTGTTTCCATGATCTGGTGTTCCTATCTTTTTCCATGATGTTTTTATATGGTTACTTTATAAGTTTATAACATTATTATATGGAGTTGTTTGATAATGATTGGTGAGGATGATTTTGTCAGTGAAATTTTATTAGATTATCTCAATTATTAAAATAATATTATGGTGAATGTGGTGATTCAGATAATTATTCATCTTTTTGGAGGTTTAATTCTATCCAAAAAAAATCTATCGATTGTGAATGATGGTGATGGTGATGTTTTAATTGATGTATCCTAAGAAAGCATGTAATGAATAGTGTCTGATATATTTATTTTCTTTATCACGATCCATGAATTTTATCCAACTAATATTATGGTTTTGAAATTAAAATATTATTTTTTTAATGGAAGTATAGATGGATATTTAGTTTGTGACATTTGAAATTTTAAATTTTTTAATTAGTCCAATTTTTAACTTTTTCTTCATGGTTATTTATTGGGAATTGGTTGTGTCAAAATATATCTCTATGATGGGTTTCTATGTTTGTTAGGTTAAACAAATAGCCTAAAAAATATAAAATATTGAAAATATATAATTAATACTCTTAAATTGATCAACCAAGGATATTGCATAAAAAATATCCATCTTTATTGTTTTAATATACAGAAAAACATTTATCATTTTATGATTCAATGTGTGAACACCAAAACTTACTAATTAATGATTTCAAAGTTTTTTTCCTATAATAATTAGTATTCAAACTAGTTTACATTCATATTCCTTGATATTCTTTAGTACCTATCTTATATATTTTACTTGGGAAATAAAGGTATATCCCTCCTTTTGATTTTTTAATAACCTTTAAAATATTAAAAAATATCCAATTATAAAAATATCAAACACATAACTCATTAATCTTATAATATACCCCAATAATTTCCGATTTCTATCACTAAACATAATGTCATCAACATAAATCATCACTATAAACTATACAACCATTGATAATTTCATAGTGGTTATAGTTGAAACCACCTATCATGGATTCTACTTCTTAAATTAAGTGTCCAATAAAGTATATCAATATTGAGTTAATTACTATTATCCATATAAATATTTTTTCAACCTATGCACTTCTGATTCATCACCTATAATTAAATACTAATTTTATTTTATATTTTTACTTATTCCTTAAGTAATCCATTTAAAAAAAATTTCTTTAATCCAATTTAAAATTCCTTAGAGCTATTTTAAATTTCAATATCCAAGAAGATACTTATCAACTTAAGTCTAACTATCAATGAATAAAATTCCTTCAACATTTCCATATCCTTTCATACTAGTCTTTCCTTTATTAAGATCACATTCACATATTTGTCTAATTCTTTCTTCAATACTCATTTAGTAATAATGATATATTGGCTCTCCAACCTCTCCATAGGATTCTATGGTTGATTTTATCTATTCTTTTAGAATATGATTCATGTATTTATCATATGATTAATATTTTACCATTTCTTTAAATTAAGTTAGTTCCACTTATGATAATAGAGTATTGTATGCTACATTTCTCATACTCTAGGTTTTTGTTGGAGTAGACTTGGCACTTATTATATTTTATTAATTAATCATATCTTTTTTATTTCTTCTGTTAGTTGTTGGTTAAATCTCATAATAATGTTATTCAAGCTTTGATTGAACCTCGAAATCTTCTTAAAATGTTCAATTATGTTGTCCACAAAATTTTTATCATCATCATTATCTTCTTTTTAATATTTACTAAAATTTTTATATCAATAATTTTTTCTAGCTTTTTCTTCAATAACCTAGACATTGTTTCTCTCAATGATCTTATTAAACCTTTTTTTAATGTTTTTAATGTAATTACTCTTGTTGGGTATCTCAATAATATTCATTTATCCACCGCATCACCATATATTTCATTGTTTCATTCTTCATTTTAGATGATAAATTTTATTCAAAATTAATTAAATTATTTCTATAACGTATTTATTCCATTACACGTTTATAATAGTCTATTTTCCACCCTAGGACTTTGAAAATGTGGGTTTTTTCTGTACATATTCACTTGTACTACTTCTTCCTAATAATGTGTCAAAATTACACACTTGATGATTTGTGTATTTTTTATATTGTCCAAAACCTACTTCATACAATCCATGAGACCATTTTAACAGAGTGTCCTTATAGATAAAACTTCATTAATTATTTTTTTATTCTTTTAATAATTTTCCACATCATTGGAAGTGTATTATATTGCATTCTCTAACTAAAAATTTATCATTCTTCCACCATTTCGATTTTCAGGTCTCCTATGAAAATATTTTATGAACTCCATGGATTCCTACTTAGCCTGTATGAATATGATGAATCCTATTCCACTAAAATCATTAATAAAAAATATAAATTAC
The DNA here is from genome assembly GCA_963277665.1 of Viscum album. Lineage (NCBI taxonomy): Eukaryota > Viridiplantae > Streptophyta > Magnoliopsida > Santalales > Viscaceae > Viscum > Viscum album. Next base: position 376,195,987 of record OY728127.1, on the reverse strand, counting down.
CACTAACAACTTATTTTATGATGATTCATTGGTCTACAAGAATCAGTGTGAACAATGTTAAAAAAAGATTGACACTTTCTTCTTCTTTGGTTGGTAAGTATCTCTCATTATCTTTCCATGCATACATATATCACATGAATTCTCATGTTCACTCTTTTAATTTTTTAATATCCATGAAATCCTTCAATTTTGGAAAAAAATCAATGATTTGATTATAAATGAGGCCCAACCTTGTGTTCCGCAAGTTTTTTCCCTCTTAAACCATAAGAATGCAGTCCTTATTCTTATTTTACTTTTAATATAAGTTGTTATTAACTCTCTAGATATTCATTAATGAGTTTATAGGAATTAATTTTATAATATATAAATTTTAATTAATTGTAACTTGATGTTTTGAGTTTCATTATGCTCAAAATATTTTAATGAACTCTCTCTTCTAGGCTTATATTTGGGTGTGTCCAACAATAATATGGGGGTGAATTAGTATCAGGATACTTTTATTTCAAATTTTATTTTCATCACTTTTCACCTATTCGATTATTTATTAATAGTAAATCACTATCTCTCTCTTCATCTATTATTTAGTCAGTATGTAGATATAGAATATAAAAGAAACATAACAGAACACCATGGTTTTTTGTTGAGGTTCACCTCCGAAAGTATTACTACATCCCCAATGCATTGTGGTTATTATATCACCTGAACAGATTCCTTCTTATCATAATTATAGGTAGAGGAATTGGTATGACCTTGAACCTATTAGGTAAGAACTGACTGGGTACAAAAAAAGTAAAATATTTCTATTCTGTAACTACATTAAGAATACCGGAATTAACCATCTCTTCATGAATTTTATTAGAAGGGAAACATCACATCCCTCAAGGACTGTGTATGATATCTCTTTCCTCAACTATAAAAATATTTTAGGCTTTCTATTTCCTATATAAATCATTAAGGTTGACTCAATTTTTCATCAAAATTATATATTATATAATGTAGCCAAGATTTCTCGATTATTCGGAATGGATAAGATCAGTATTTAATGTCAAGATCTCTTAGAGATTATTCTTCTTCTTCATTGTGAAATAAATGTTCTTAAATTTATGTAGAAATAGTTTACTCTATAACATTAAGATTTTGATAATACAATTGATTCAGTATCGATTATATTTAACTATATTATCAACATCTATAATATTCAACAAAACCCAGTCAAGGACACAAACTTTATTTCATTCTTATTCTCATAATTTATTGTCACTATATTGTGTGAATATCATTATTCAAAATTCTCACACATTTAATATCCAAAATATATATATTTAAGACTCCTTCTTATTTAGTCTTATAAAAGACTTAGTCGCATTTAATAATATGAAATATTTGAATATTATGGTCCACTACTCTTCCAAAAAATACGCATTGAATTTATCTTCAAGAAAGTTTGATATATTTTTAAATAATGCATTTTCATTAGGAAGACTCTTTGATTCATGGTGTAGAGATTCCCCATGGATATTTTTCTCTTTTCTTCTGGATTTTAATTTTTATACAAAATTATAATTCATATGATCATCAAGATTTTATGCTCACTCTACAAGTCATATAATCACAATTTCATGTGATATTCTTCACAAAATTCATAAAATCATCAATTTAATATTCTCCAAGTTTGATGATCAAGTTGTATAGAAAAAAGTGATACAATCATCATTTCCTAAAATCAAAGTACTCAGCATGTATCATTCTACATGTTCATTTTCTACACTTCTCACAATATCTCAAATTGAATCATGATGTTCTTTAATCCATCGTGATATTTTTTCATAAAGAATGCAATATAGAATTGTCACTTTTATTTATAATTTATTTAGAATATATGAATTATAAAAACTCTGAATCGTCATAGAATTGAATATGACATGGTTGTGCCTTACCATTTCTTGTATTTATATTACCAAAATGTCAAGCTCGCCTCCATGACATAGATTTCACTAGTTGGTTGTTTTTCACAGATATTATACAATTTGAGTGTAGCTTTCAAAATTGAAAATTTTGGGCTTCACCATTTTGTACTAGTGAAGCCCAACTCCACTACAATCTGCAAAAATTTGTAGAATCCTCTTCTAGAAAATTTTTAAATATTTGGAACATTACAAACTTTGTGCCTTCTTCCAGACCTCATCTTTAGCTTATTTCAATTCAAATTGACTAAAATTATTATTATTATCTTGTAAGGATGGTTAATGAATGATCTTCACACACTTTCACATTTATTTTGATCCCGAAACTTGATCTAAATTATTATTCAATAGAGTAACATGGATTGGGAAGCATATTCTTGGAATGCATTCTTGATAAATATGGATTACATAGGATAGGGATAAGCCCAAAGTCATGGGTATTTTTAAACATGAATTATGCATGTGTTTTTTTTAATATTCAATCAAAAATCCACTAGGATATTGAATTCCATATAGGTTGTATCATATAAACAACAACTGAATGAAGTTTTTTGGGATTTGTTTATCCCTCATAGATCATTATGTCGGCCCACATGTGTAGATTCTAAGAACCCTTTACCCATTTTCACTCTCATACCTACACCAAGTTGTGTAGGTTTTATGTACCCTCTATACCATAGTTGGTTGGATTCTAGTATTATTCTTGGTCACCTTCTAGGTTGATCTAGTTAGTAGTTGGCCAATTTCTTCTTCTGAAAACACATATTACATTTCCAAATAATAGAGAACCAGCCAAAGTCATATCCTAATATACATACATTATAAATTTCTCTCAAACCTATTAATCTATGGATGGAAATTATTCACCACACACTTTTCTATTTTAAATATTCTCTGATTTGTACAAGAAAATAAGTTTGTTATCCTTTTATATCACTAATTATTCACTTTAATCAATATTTATATAAGAGAATGGATTTCATTGGGTTCTTGGGAACTTCCAACTTATCCTAAATATTATTTGGAACTCTAAATTCTTTTCAAGATATTATTTATCCATATTAACATCATGAAACTGACATTATTATATTTATTCCTTATTGACAGAAAATCAAAATAAACAAAAATTGGTTTCAATAATATCCCACTTTTTATTTTTTCTCAATACCTCTAAGAAAGTGATATATCAATATGTGATCTCAGATTATTCTCCTTTATCATTTTATTAACTATCTAATTTATAGAAAATTATTTCAAAGCATATGAAAAAGTATGTAATCAATTATTCTATAGAAAATTTTTCATCTATAATTCAAATATGAGTCTACTTGATCAATGATTAGTGTATAACATAAGAGGGTTTGATTTATACATCATTATGGAAGACAACCCATGTATTTTATACACTTTACTTCATGATTTATTACATTAAGACACACATAATACATTCACATAACATCGAGAGGAAAAATGTATTTGTGAACTTAAATACATAGAATAATAACTTGGAACATGGATTCAATGAAACTATTAAAAACTCCTTAACATGATCTTAAAATTACATCACTCTTTTAAAACTACATAGGATAACCTGGGGATGTACATAATAAATGGGTGAGAAATAATTCTCAATAAGTAATAAAAATTATATAAAATGATGAAGTAAATACATGTTAGTCAACATAAAAAACAAGGTTACATAAAGGGATAATAATCATAAACATGCCCCAAAAATGATGGTATAATATGATAACATCAAGGAAACATATGATTGTGAAAACAATATAAATTATGACATCATAAGCATAAGTCAATGATAAATTAAATTAAATAATAACATAGTGTGATTAAGATAAACTACGATGCACTATACATATTTTATAATGATATAAAAATATTAACCAATGCATTAAGGATCTATATAATTCCAGGCCCATGCATCACATTCATATCATTTAAATGCATTTTTGTGCCACATAGATCCTAAAATATAATGATTAATTAGTGTGGGTTACATCAATGGGATTACCCAAAAATAGGGATATTTATATCTTGGTGATTATACATGATTGGGAATGGGGATGAGTATTTATGAAATAAATGTTTCACATGGAAAATAAGATAATAATTGTGATGGTATAATGAGTGCTTATAAAGGTTCAAGGTAGGGTTTAATGAAAGTTAAAGGTAGAATATAATTACTTGGGAATAATAAGTATAGTAAATGGATTTGTAAAATCACATTACAATATAAAAAAATTAATCCAAAGGTTTAGTACATATAAGTTACTTGAAATAAAAAAAGGAATGAGAGGAACCTCACCTTGAAAGGGTTCTTCTAAAATCTTGGGAGGATCTTATTAAAGGATTTAGAACACCTTGGGAGGTATTTATAAAGGTATAGGTAGAATAAATTCATGAAAAATGGGTTGTGATTGAAGATTAGGGGGTGGTTTGTAGGGTATTTATAGAAAAAGATAGAGGAATTCTTTATTAATTTCTAAACATATGTTTTGGATACTATATGATAAAATAATCAATGCCAAAAAGCATTAAAAAAATTTTCTCAGGGTTTCTACCGAAGAAGAGTGTTTTTCAAAATTTTATAATTCCAAGAACATAACATATTAAAAGTATACCATTGTTGATGTGTAATTGATTTATTTTCATAAAGAATTCAATTTAATCATTAAAATATAATATCAGTTTTATATGATTTATTAAGGGATTATCAAATTAATAAAATACCATTAAAAAACATTATTTAAAAGAAAAAATATATTTTTTTTCATAGATTACTTTTATATCATTTATTACATCAATTTTGGTCCATTAATATGTCATAATATTGACTATATATTAAAAATGTAGTTAATTTTCACCCAAAAATTTAAGTGCCTTAAAAACATATAAAAAATACACGATTGGATAATTTTGACATGATAATTTCAAATATAAAATATATTTTTTTGAAATAATGTTCTAAATATAAAAAAAATCACCTTTAAATAAAAAACATCTTTTACTGAAATATAAATGTTTTTATGATACTAACAAATTTATTACCCATAAAAAATTACATTTAACATCATTAGATTAAATTATAATTTATATTTAAATAAATATTATTTAATAATAAAATTTATTGAAATAAAATTTATTTTGAAAAATATTTAATTTTTCAAAATAATGTTTTAATTGAGACTATATATTAATTAAAAATATAATTTTGATTTCTTTGTATCAAAGTATAATTTTTATCATACTCATTATATAATAATTTATAAAGTAATTATAAAAAGAGAAAATATAATCAATATTTCATTAAAAAAATATAAAAATTAATACTGATGGGGTCTTGATACCAATATCCTTATTACAACAGTTTATTCCCTAAGGGAAAGGTGTGTGGTGGTGGTGTTTTCTGGGGGTGGTTCAGTGAACATGGTTTGGGTCGTGATCTCAATAATCTTAAACATCTCAAATAAATAGTTTCTCATGATCATTAGTTATTGAATATAACCTTAGTCCTAGTCATGGTCAATGACCACTGGTTGCATCTCTATAAAAAGATCTGATAAATGGGCATCATATGGTACAATCCTACTTATCGAGGTCATCACTTCTTATGTTTGTGCCAATAGGACTTATCATTACCCTTAATATATACTAATCTCAATGTTCACTGTACAATGGAAATATAATCAATGGCTAGGATGCTTAATGGTATTTTAAATCTCATAGGATATATTTATAATGGTACAAAATAACCAAAGTATCGCATGTGATTTCTATAACTATAAGGTATTTACTAAATAAAAATGGAAATTCATTTTTAAAATTCTAGGTCATTATAGAGATTTCCATTGATCAATAGAAAATTATACCAACTAATACACATTACCTTAACCCATTCAAGGTATATAAAAAAATTTCAATTCTGAAATAGTGTGAAAAATATTGATGGCTTCATTTATCATTAGAGTAAAAACATGAGATAATACAGTCGTGTAAAAAAACAAGTTAGAATCATTCAAGTATACATATTAGACTTTGGATTCTGTGACAATCCCCATAACTCTTTAATCATATTATTTATTCTTATAATTGAATAATTTCACTTATCTAACTTAATTTTAGGTGGTGAATCTTTAAAACAAAATATGAGAGACTTGATAAACATACCTTTTCAATAAATGATTTGAAAAAACCTTTCATAATTTCTACATATTCATTGAAATTATAATGTACTTACCATTTATCAAGATAAAATTCCCCTAAAGGTATTATCTTAATCTCTACATAATCAAGTTATACTTTTTCATAAGATGTTCTTTTGAATTATAAATGATAAATCAAACTAAGATGGTGACTACATCATATCTGGAATAATAATTCTAGATTAATTCATTTCATTTTGCTATCCAATTTTGATAGCTCACATTTCTTATTTAGTTCTTGTTTTGAGAAATAAAATTATCTTCATTTACTAAAATTTTTGGATACAAAATACAATAAAAATAATTAAGGAATAAGTTTGACCAAATTTCTCTATTTAAGTTGAGATACAGTGTAGAGAAGTTCCCCACCATGATACTTTATTTTTTATAGCTCTTACCTGGAATATATTCTTCAGGACTACTGCTTTTTTAATTATAATTATCTTTATATAGTATGGATTCTTTTCTTATATAATTTTATGGTATATTATTTTTACCATGAGACATCAAAGAATATGCCTTAATTGATAAATTTTTCAAGTTTTTCTAGATTTATTCTTGATCTGCAGTGATTGTAAGATAATCATTTTAATTGTGTTCCCCCTACTATAACCTCCCACATAGATCCTCATGATATCTTCGGTTATACATTTCTAGAAACATCTCATGAAATTTGATTTCTTCTTCATGTGGAACATTTTCTTTCTATTTATAACTTATCTACTCTTTATCTTAATTTTCTTTTCTATTCTCTAAATCAAATGGCTAAATTACCATACATACTCTAGGAATGTGATTAGCCATTTTTCTTCTTCCACATGGTTTCTTAGTAGAATTATTAACTAGTTAAGTCCTTTTATTTTTATCTTGGAATATTTTTTAAATTATTATTACTCTTTCTTCCTATAATAAATTCACCCAAGGCTTTTTTTTTATGTTTCTATGGTATTCCCTATTCTTCCACAAAAAAAAATTTGATACTTCTTGATAAAGATCACTTATTTGGATTCATGGTTTTGTTTTGGATTAGGTTTTTATTCTTTTAATATCTAAGTATACTTTATCTCCTTTCACCGTGGTATTCTTAAGAGTAATTTTTTTCCAACTCTCTTAATCTTATTTCTCAAGGGTGTCACATATTTTTTAACATTTTCTATGGTCATAATTTTCCAATTTATTTTTACACTTTATTTTTGTTATCGATGTGCGTGTATCATTCTTGTGAACACGTCCATTCAACATTTAATATAGATTTTCTTGTTTTTTAAAATCTATTTTAAGTATACTAACCATTCCCTTTCACATGTGTTTCTTTGTTTACTTTAGGATTTATCCTCATTGATATTGTCTCCCCTTTTAACTAATAGGATGAAATATTCTATTATAAATCAAAAATCATATGCTTTAATTAGTAATATATTATAAAAAACCAATAAGACTTGATTTCCTTTATACTATATGTTTTACAGATTTTTAGAATTGGTAGCTTATTATTTTTTAGAATTCATATAAAATGGTTGTGCCTCATTCAGGGAACCATCTCTCATATAAAATATTTTATCCATACTTTACATGATTTTGGGATTCTAATCACTTTTATTTATCCATATTTATACAGATTTTTAATTGAAATCAACACACTTTTCAAAAAATAGATTTAGCATAAACATTAACATTTGAGATAGATGATGGCTTTTTTTTGTAGCTACTTTAGACCAATCTTTAGATGATATTCAAAATAATAAACCTGAGAAATATATTTCGGTATGAGAATACCCCCTAGTAGTTTATATGGCATCATAATTCTGTTCATCTTATTGTGAAGACATGGATTGAGTTATTTCCAAAATTTTAAATTTCACTTAAAGATCCAAGAATCTTATATAGAGAATGTTTTTATTATTCTTTGTTGACTTCATTCTGTCTCTGTATTCCATTATTATCTCTTTTTTAATCTTTATAAATTTTTCTATTTTCTTATAGCTAATGGTCAAGCTCTTAAATCCACTTTTCCTTTACCTCTATCTAATCATTCTTAATAGTTATAAATTCTTTAATAGCATGGAACTTTTATTCAATCCAGTTCTTGGATTCTTCTCTCTTAGTAATTCTATTGAGGCATTAATTTTAAAAACTGAAGAATATTTATTTAAGATCCACATTCAGAACAGTTATTGATTATTTTTACAAGAAGATATTTATACATGTAATTATACTTAATTTCAATGATTTCTCTTAATTTTCAAAATATTTTCCAATTTGGGTTACCTCCTCTTTCATATTTTTAATATATCCACAAATGAATGTGTAGATATATATGAGGTGAAACTAATATCAATTTCCTTAGTGGTAGATTCAACCACTTTGTCACCTTCCATGACAAACATGTATTTTTTAAATTACTTCATGGGGAAATAACGTTCTCTTTCTCAATTATCTTTAGGTTTATCATCTCATTATCTTTAAGAGGAGACTCAATAAAAAAATTTATCGAAACACTTATGCATTGATTACCTTCAAATAATAGTGAGCCATATTTCTCTAATAAGCATTTTCTCAACCTACTTGTATCTCTTTTCATCATATTCTTCATTCTCTTAGTAAACAATTCTTCCATGGTTACTTTGACAAAGAATTGACAATCATATTCAAATATTAAATTCATCTATACTTTGAAAATAAAAACTAAATTCTTTAAAAAAATTAAAAATATAGAATTAAAATAGAGGTTTTAACTGCTCTCATGCCAATTATTAGCATATATAAGTATATTTCCTTCACTGATTGGTGGTGTGAATCAATTTTGGTATAATTTTATTCTAGCTTCCCTTTATATCTATTTGGAAATCTTCACTTATTTAGTGAATGTATATCTCTTTGTTTAACTCTCTTCTAGTTAGTATTGTTGATATTTCATAGGAACTCAATGGAAGAGAATGGAAAGGTATGTTAGTGAGGTTCACATCCCTAAATGTACCCAGTGCATCATGGTTATTACCCAACATTCATAGTGTCATTATTATTATAAAAAAAAGTAAAGTAAATTATATTACCTTGATATATTATCCAGGAACCGAACATGTGAAACCCCAATATTTAAATATGTATTTCTCTATTTATTGTATATTATGTTTGATAGATTGTGATATATTCTACATCAAACAAAAATGAACTATGATACATTTATTGAGATAAAATATAAGAATTAATAAATTAATATTAATACATTATGAGGATACTATAATAATGAATAGTAAGAAAAAAATAATTGAAAATTATTGAAAATATATATATATAAATCCAAGTGTATATAATCTTGATCCCCATGGTCCACCATGATGATCATAACCCCAATCACAGCTACTGATAAAAGGATAAGAAGTAAAAAATATTGCTATCATAATGAAACTGAAGTAAGGATTATAAGGATTTATAAGAGATTATATAGGTGGGAAATATATTTTTTGGGCTTAAATATCTATTAGACTCATATGGTTTTTCGGATTATATAGTCGTTGGACTCATATGGTCGTTGGGATTATATAGTCATTCAACACATATGGTCGATGGGAATACATAGTCATTGGTCTCATAATGGAATTTATATTATATATTCATTAGGACTATATGACCATTGGTATTATATAGTTATTGGTTATAATATCACAAAAATTGTTAAAAAAATACATGAATTGATATTATTAAAATCATATTTTTTTCCTGAAATATTTTTAGGGTGTTTTATATTTTATTGTAATAAATTAATCACCTTCAAAAAATGATTATGAAAATATTTCATATTTAAAAATATGAATTAATATATTATAATTCATCTAATGGGGATTATAATATAAGGAATCAGTATAAATTCATTTTACACCTCAAAAATGCATTCTCTTAAATTTGGGAATTTATTGTATTTTTTGTGGTAATTATAATTGATTTCTTCCTCATTTATAAATTGTATTTTGAAAAAATATATATCATTTTTAAAATTATATTTTAATAAAACACATAGGATGAATGTTTAAGATTTTTCTGAAGAGACTAATTTTTAAGTGAATAGTGAAAAATGTCAATTTTTAAAAAATTGTCATTTCATTTCATTAAATCATGTAATTTAAGTCTCATTATATTATGGATTTTATTTTAAAGTAACATAAGATCCATTTTATTAAAAATAATCTAATTAATTTCATATTAACCAGCAATATATATGATTTTTTTATATGTGTATTTTTATGCGTGAAAACACATTTTTCTATAAGTTTTTTTTGCTGTTTTTTGTGTGCTTATAATATAAAAAAATTATTATAATTCCATAAATTGAGTATTAAAAATTAATTTCGTATTTATAATCAAGAGGTTCAAATTTTTTAAATTATTCAAATTAATTTTTAGTAATAATTAATAGCAATCATTGTAAAAGTTCATCACCATTCTAATAAGTAAAATAGGATAATTAAGGCTAAAACTATGGGATAAGGCATTAAAAATAACCCAAAACATTAATCTATTTCATTGGATGAGATTTATTTGACCATAACCATCATAAATTCTAAAATACAAAATTTTTATGCCACTTTCCTTTAATTATGTCTTTTATATTATTTTATGTAATGTCACTTTATTTATTTTAATATATTTAATATGTTTTATTAGAGATAAAAAAAGATTTTATTAATGCTTGTAAAAGGTTTTGTTAATATTAATAAAAAATTTTTATCATGGTAATTTATATGAAATTTTTAAAATATACAATAATTATTTTGAACACATACAGAACATCGACGCAACTCTTGGTTAAGAGATACAAAAAATAAATAAAAGGTTTCAAAAAAATTAAAAGTAAGATATTTTTGATTAATTATGGTTAGAAACTAATTTATTGGATAATAATAATTTATAATTGATGTTTAAATCGTTTTTATTTGGATTACATTGTTATATTGATTCCTTTAAAATCAATATATAACAATTATCTCAAAAATGTATTTAAAAGGTATTGAATGTCTAAATATTAATTTGAAATGTTCAAAAAATTATAGAAAACCTATATTGAATCATGTCAATTGGAAATTTCCAATATTATAATTTATGGTTCATCTATGTTCCACATCGTATTTATAAAATTACTATAATGACTCTTAAAGTAAGAAATAATTGTCACAACTGTTAAGGTTAAACAAGGTTAACAAAAGGTTAAACAAAAAGATAAACTTAAAATGACACATAAACTTGTATAAAATTGATTTTTTGATTATATTTAAGAATTATAAAAATTATATTAAAAGAAAATTATAAAAAAACAGAACCTGCAATCCCAAATCTAGTGCTAAAATCATAAAATTTGCATTTCTATCTTTGATACCAATGAAGGGAACCCAATTTTCATCATCAAAAAATTACAACATCAGAAGACAAAATTGGATCACTTACAAAAACAAGGACCTTTATAGGATAATAATTTTATAGAAATAGGAAAAACTCTTATAAAAACAATACTTATGTCTTTTAATGATCATTTCTCCCACTTAACCAGATTTTATTATTTCACATTAAGTTACCATATTCATCCATAAGAAACCCCTAAATACATAATTCATTCCACATCATTATTGATAACCAGAGGAAAATTAAACATAATAATGGTGAATGAAAATTGTCATCAAGTTAAAACGTAATAATTAATAAATTAATGTCATCCTTGAGCAAAATAAGTGCATAAGGGTATGCTGACATAATTAGAGTGCAAAATAAAATCATAAAATAAATCATACATGTCAATGTGTGAATCATGAATCATGAAATATGGAATAAGGATTTATCAAAGAAAAAACTCATAAGAATCAACAATCATGTTCCATTTGATATCAATCATAAACAAAATAAGAATTACAAACCCATATCAAGCATAGATAAAACATGTTGGTATCTTGGAACATCATCTTCACAACCCATTTTAAACCCATTTCATAAATAATTAGATCCTAACTAAACTCATAGTACAAACCCTCCAATAACACTATCTTTCTAGTATCTAAAGATAGGAAACATTACCTAATCAATTAGAGTGTTATATGGGTGTACCCATAATAGAAGCTATATCAGGCTCATCCAACACTAGATGGGCACACTCATTGTATAAGATATTTTGAGCTCACATATTACTATCTTGGAACACCCATCATATAAGATATATAGGTATCACCTGACACTATTTGTACACACACATCATATATAATGTCTGATAACCATAAATAAATTATGTAGAGATTTAATTTCATAGTAAAACTCATAGAAATTAACATTATTCCTTTTATAAATAGATTAACATATGGTAAAGAAATGTTTTCCATTAAAATCTCATTGAAATAAGATTAACCTATGGAAAATAAATGGGTTCCATAATAATCTCTTTAAAACATGATTAACCCATGGAAAAAATAGTTTCTATAACAATATCTTTGAAACATGATTAACCTATGGAAATAAATGGGTTCTATAAAAATATCTTTAAAACATGATTAACATAGGGAATAAAATATAGTTCCATAATAATATTTTGGCAACATTATTAACCCATGGAAATTAAATAGGTTCCATAACAATATCGTTGAAACGTGATTAACCCGTGGAAAATAAATAGGTTTCATAACAATTTATTTGAAACATGATTAACCTATGGGAAAAACATGGGTTCCATAAAAATCTCTTTGAAACAGTATTAATCCATCCAAAGAAAGAATGTGGATTATATAGTTAAAAAATATACCCATTTTATCATAATAAATAATTAGGGTTGTTTAAATTGAATAATGGAAAAACTGTTAAAAGTTTATTAAAAACATTCATGAGAAAAATAAACTTTTCATTTTGAAAATCGCTTTAAAAAAATAAAAATTCAAAATATGTTGAAATATTACTTTTGTTTGAAAAAATCCTAGGAAATATAAAGTAAAATAAATGAAAACATGTATAGAAAATATTTTCATGTCATAAATGTTAAAAAAAATATACATTCTTCTCAAACCATTTGGAAGAAAGAGTCAAAAGTGACCTATTTGGAAAACATTAAACTTTTCATTTTAAAAACTTTTAAAAAAGGTTAAATATATTAAAAAATTATTTATGAAATCAATAATTTTTATAAAAAAATATTTATGAAAGAATTTTAGAAAACATTTATATTAATGAGAAAGATACTCATTCTAAAAGATAATACAATATTTGTATCACTTAAAAAGGACTTTCTTGACATTTATTCAATAAATAAAGGATTAAATGAAAATAAAACTTGTTAAACACAATCATAACAAGAGGATAATAATGATATTTGTATTGAAAAAATAATATCATATCATTTCTTAAAATGGAACCGTGAACATAAATAATCTCCAAAGGAAAGAAAATGTAACTTAATGCATTTTCCACTTTCGTAACACTTCAATAATTATCCCCATGAAAGAATAACATAAAATGATACTTCAAATATCATAAACATAAGGATTTTAATGATATAAAATTTAAAAGGGTTGTATATACACCTCATAAATGAATATAGGTCTGTATCATAAATGTATGTCTCAAAGAAAGAGAATACCAGACAAATATCCCCAACAAAAATAAGAACATTGAATTTGTTAATTAATCAATGAATCAATTACATGCATCAAATATAAATCCACATAAAACAAATGGAAATATAAAATAATATAATCAATATTAATTCCACATATAATAAAATAATATCAATTATAATGAAGAATCAATATAACCCATTGCAAAGAAATTGAGATATGAAATTTTCTACCACTTGGTTAATTCAAGTCAAAACCCCTTGGCTTAAATAATTAAAATTAAAATTTAATATACCACGCTTTATTATAGATTCATGATATTAAAAATAAAAGGGGTCTCATAAACACTACAAACTATAAATAAGTGGTGAATATATATATATGTCTTAGAGAAATAAAAGGGAGATAAGAAAGTTATTACCTCAAGTCCAAACATTATTTGCTTTCCCTTTAAATCTTGTACAAAAACCTTATATCAATTATTTTATTTATTAAGAAAATTTTATAATATTAACACCTTATACTTAAATAATTTATTTTATTTATTTATAATAAAAATTTAAATACATAATTTGTTAATTCCAAATCAGGTGTTTTGAGGAAGTTTTATTCGTTCTTATAAAACAGCTTTGTTGTGTTTAATGTGACAAAGAGTTCATTATTTAAAAATATTGTGAATAATAATCATTAAATAATTATCATATTTATTCATCAATTATTATTTTTAAAAATGATCATGGAAATTGGATATGAAAAATGAACTATTTGATGATTATAGAGACGGTAGTCTGTATGTATGAATGAGTAACGTTTCCATTTTTCAATGATCATTATGTAAAATGATATATATTATTTTATATTTCCATAATTATAAAAATATCATTATTATTATGTGATGATGAAAAAAAAAGAATCACATCACTCTGTGGAGGTGGTAGTCCACACATTCTCTAAGGACGTTATCAATTTTCAGTGTAAGAATGAAAATTATATATTATATTTTTAGAGTGATAAATATGTCACGAGTGTCATTATGATTTCATTTATATCACATGTATTCATTAAATTTATCCTTAAAACCTTATATGTAAATTGTCAGTGAAAAATGAATCACATCGTTTCGCGAGGCGGTAGTCTACTGTACATAGAAGAAATGTTATCGTATTGCCCACTGAATAAAAATTAAGATGGTATATGTGATATCATAACTCCAGAAGTATAAATATGTTAAAAATATCAAATATATATACACACTTTAAATCTATCCTAACAATAATCTGTGAGATTTGATGATGGAATGTGAATGACAACGGTTCGTGAGGCAGTAGTCTACCGTATACACGAATGATTATTTTGTATCTCATTTGATTGAATAAGAGATGGATTTAGGTTGTCCCATTAGTATAATAATAACTTAGTATATAGCATATACTATTTTTATAATATGAGAATATTTTAGTAATATGTGTAGTATGTTTAAGAAGAAATAAAATAAAAATGAATTGTTTGTAATTTTATCTCTTCTTAGACCACCTCTTTAGGATTATGACTAAAGTATCTCTAGAATGTATTTCTAACGAAACCAAGGCTTCTAGTTTTGGGGTGTAAAATTTTTTAAGTTATTTTGATGGGTTAACGTGTTTTCTTGAGATGTAAAACTGATTATGATTTTAAGATTTATTTATAGTATAGGTTAGACCCTAGGTCATTTCTCAAGGAGCATTGGTGGTCTGTAATGTTAATTTTTAATAAAAAGGAACAAAAGAGGGGGTGGTTAAGAAAACAATTTTATGAAAATAACTTAATTTAAAGAGTTTAATAGTTGAAAAATTAAGTTAGTTTTTTTATAATTATGATAGAATTGGTTTATTTCTAGTTCACTACACATCTTGGATAGTTTATTGTTCTAAAAATATGGTTTAATGTACTTCTATGGTTGAGGGTTTTTAAAATCTTGATTCCTATATTGCCTCTTAAAAAATGTACAAATAAGAAACCCTTGACACAATAATCATGATATTAAGGTTTTTACCTCTCTCATAGAACAAGGTCTTCCAAATCATACTAAAATATCATGATTGTGTGTGATAAAAAGGGATTCTTTTGGTGTCAAATCAGAACAACCTAAGATCCCCACTTGAAATCCCAACCCAATCGACGTTAAGATAAAAAGTGTTTCACTTAATAAAAAAAAGAAATGTATCTATAGGAGAATAAAATAAATATTAAATATAAGATAAATATTTAACACACAAATTACACAAAACCAATATAAGAACAGGTTTCGGAACTCTCTCTATGGTATGTATAGTTACCTCATAATACTCGTCCACCATTTAGCTCGTCATCAAGAGGAGGAGGAGGCTCAGGTGGAACTTCTCCTTCACCCTTGATCCCCCTATGAAGATATGGGCCTACAGAACTTATTTGATGAAGAGAGTAATCCTTTGGTTTAATAAAATACGAGAGAATTTCCTCCAGGTTGAACTTGTAAATGGGGATCCCAAGGTTTCAATTTATAAGAAATGTAGAAGGTGGTTTTGGGAACCCTGCTTTTGAGAAACCACTTAGACCATGATTTTAGAACTTCATAAATCTTATCTCTCTTTTGAGAAAATTAAAAAGGTTTTTTCCCCACCTCCTTACTATCTCCACCAAAAATTTGGCATCATTTGGACTATCACATCCTAAGATATGAACTACATACAGAACCAAATTTTTGACTTCGAGTAGATTCAATCCACTGGAATGATCAGTTGGGATAGGCCCCTTAATGGATGAATGAACCTTGGGTTTCTGAATATTAAACGTATACCATTAAATTTTTTAACATCCCAAAAAATATCATCCCATTTGGATGCACGGTTTAGTAGTAGTGCACAGTTGTGTCCACTTGTGTTCTTGGATCCTGCACAGTTTGGCCCATTTTTCTTGAACTTCATCCTAGGCCCCACAAATCACCTCCACCTATATTGTAATTATCAAAACAAGTAACATTTCCCTTTTTAATAGTTCTAAATACAAAATAATTGAATCAAACAAGATGTAAAATTTGTTATTATTTTTATAATTTTCAATACAAAACTATTTTAGCACAGTTGTGTAAGGCTGAAAATGAAATAGTAAATCAAGGTGTGTTCATTAGGTATTGGGTGAACCAAAACGGTTTGAATGTGTGAATAATACAGGAGAGTGGGTGTCCTTTTATATGTTAGGTGAGTGTAATACTTGTATTTTTTGAAAATAAAAATGTGTTCTAATGTTTTTCACAAGTCAAAAGGCTCAAAAATGGACCATTGTCAATAACTAAACATGATAAAGTTCAAATATTTCCATCCAATATATTTTATAAAAAAAATTAGATCATTTTATTCTTAAATTTTTATTTTAACCCCCGGAAAACCCATTTTTACCTAAACTAAAGTAATTAATTTTTACTATTTTTAATATTCATTATGGTAAAAAAACTTATTTCATAATTGTTATAAAATATAAATTATGATGATTCCAAATAGGGAATAAATTTTACCAAATTCAATTCACATGATTATAATATATTAATTCAAAATTAAACCTATAGATACGGAAAAAAATGGGTTTTTAATAAGTGTATTTTTCAAGAAAAATGTGATTTTATATTAATTTCATGACTAATAATAATCATTGTATGAAAATAAATTAATATTTATTGATATATAATATATAAATTTCATTTAAATCAATCTGTATTAATGTTTTTTGTAAGAACCTAGCCTTTTGTGGAGATGTATCAGGCTCATTTATAGGTTCTCTTTTGCCTTGTGTTGGGTACTTTTTCTTTAGGTTTTACCTTGGGGTGTTTTGGGTGAAATTAGAGAAAATAGGAAGGAGGAGAGGTATAGTAAGGTTGGTTCATGTTTTTTTGAAACTGTACCCCCATCCTAATAAACCATGCAAACCCAAATAGAGTGGATTCACATGGTTGGTGCACAGTTTTTCAAAATGTGTGTCCTTTTTTGAGAAACCTTGACCCCCCCCCCCTAAGAATAGGCACACCGTTAACGTTCGTGGTTTGTAAAATCATTCACCCCTTCACACGAAATCATTTTCATGGTTTTAATTAACCCAAAAAATCGATTTTAAATTCTTGAACACCTAGTATTAACCCCAAATAGACCCTATTCAACCCTAGCCTATTTCTATAATTTTTGGAGACTCTAGAATATATTAAAATCCCTTTAAACCTCTTTTTTTTTAAATTGAATATCTGTTAACATATTTGCACCAATTCAGGTATGTTGTGTCTTCCTAATTTGATCTCTCTCTCCCTCTCCCAACCCTCCTTCTGGATAAAATAGAGTTGTTTTATACATTATTGGAAAGGGTTTATATATAGATCTAGGTCTCTTGGATCTTAATTATTTTATCTTGGATTTAGGTGATGGATCCAGTTCTCATTCTTGGTCGTGGACGTAATTGTTTCGCTTCAATTGTGTCTTTTCATTAGTGGGAATTTGTTAATTTTTTGAGGTAGTTGGTCAATTATTCAAATCCCAAAGTCTTTATTTCAATTACATAAATGTGATTTTAGAATTTCAATTGAATTTTTATAAATTTAATTCCATGAATTTAATTAATTAATGGTTGAATTAAACAATGGGATATTAGGATTGGGTAATTTTAATTAATTAATTATTGAATTAATTAATGGGATATTGAGATTATGGAATTTGGAATAATTAATTATTGAATTAATTATTGGGATATTGATATTGTTGAATTGGATTAGTTAATTGTTGAATTGATTAATGGAAACTATTGTGATCATTCAATTGGTTGAATTAATTAATAAATGATGGGATTTTGAAATGTGATAAAAGAGTTAATTTTGATTAAAATTTATTGATTTTATATATGTGATATTGTGATTGATTGATATAAGTGTGTGGGACATGGTCTGTTGTATCAAAATCCCAGAGTGATAAATGAGTTTGGGACATGAAATATTACTTCAAAACCCCACAGGGTCCTAGGAATGGAGACCTAGACCCAAAATGTTATCATTAGGACATGGTTCCAATTGGGCATGATAATGAAATGAGATTAAATGGATAATGAAAGCCCATTATTTTATAATGAATTGTGAATTGAATATGTGATATGGTTTAGGCTCTGACATGCACCAAAGTAGGTGTTAAGAGTCCGAGTGTCCTTGGAAACTCGACGGTTCATGTGGTTAATTAAAAAATATAGAAATATGATAGTTATTTACTTATGCATTGTACTTTATTATTTATAAAACTTCATGAATTGTTATTGACTAGATATTATTTTATATTCCATTGGTGGTGGCATAATGATTTTTACTCACACCCTACTTGATCTGCCTGATCGGTACCTAAATAGATTTCATAGTTGCAGGATAGGATAAGGGAAAGATCCAATGTTTGGTGGATGAGTTAGGATGGAGAATGGATGAGGGAACCAAACTTAGTGTCTGGACCCTCTTTGGATTTGTTCGTGTATTTATTTATTTTGGGTTTTGTATATTGACACTTGACATGCATTTGATATTACATATCTACTATTTTTTGGATATTGTATTTTCGGTTTTGATCATCATGTGATACTGGATTATTTGCGTTATGGTAATATCATTTGGATATTTTTTATATATTTAAGATGTTGTTATACTTTCATAAAGATGGTATAGTCTCCCCATGATTGATATTAGACCCTCTCTGCTAGTCAGAAACCACTGGTGTATAGGGAGGCATGTTTGAGGACATGTAATCGACCAGCTCAGGGCATTAGTGTGTGTCACCTAGTTCAAGATGTTAAAAAGTGGTATCAGGGGAGTTTTATTTTATTTTTATTTTTCATTACTATTTGGGAAAGGTAGAAAAGATAATGGTATGGGTTAGACCTTCGTTAAGAGATCATGCAATGGAGTAGTTAATGGATGTACTAGGGTAAAATCTAATTACCCAGGGTGGGATTGTTATTATTGTTTTGAGTTGTTACAGTTGATATTATTTCACTTTGAGTGATGCACTTATTGTGGGATATGATTATTGTTTTTGAGTTTCTATAACAACTGACTTGTGTCCTTGTATAACACGTGGGATGAGTATTAATTCATCATTACAGAAAATAGTTTTGTGGGATGCATCATTTTAGGTATGCAAGGGAAAATGGGTTTTGGTTAAATTGTTGAAATTGAAATATTTTCCCTTTCATGTGAAATTGAATTAAAAAGGTTCCTAATGTCAAATAAAAAATGAAAATTTTTTCAAGATGTAAATAGAAGGATTTATAACATGAAACTTGAGTAATGGGAATTATTTTATCCTTTTTTAACCATGACCCATATGTATAGTGGTTAAGGGTAGTGATAGAGCCTCAGTCTTAACTGTGTGGTGAGGATTGTGAATAGAATTATTGTGTCTTATTGCGATTTTACACTTATGTAAATGTGATAATATTTTTTATGTGTATTGATATGTGTATTTATCATTGTATAGATATTCCTTCATAATGATTCTTGTTGATAGGATGAACAGAGGTTAGGGTCAAAAATGATCCTCTAGCAATGGAACCTGAGGCACTAATAGTTTTGGGTGAGGAAGTCGGAGAGCAGTTTCAGGAGAATTTTTCTTGCTTCATGAATTTTATGGAAAGAGACACTAGGTGGGTTGTGAAAATAATGTCTAATATGATGAAGGAGTTTTAGTTACATCGCCCTTCTATTTTTACTTGAGAGGATGGACTTAAGGTAGCAGATTTTTGGTTTGGATCTATCCAGACTATACTTAACCATTTGGATACTTCGACTAAGAATAGTGTAAAATTGGATTCTTACATGTTATGTGGTCTAGAGAAGTGATGGTGGGGAATATAGACTCAGGATGGAAATCTGGAGACTATGGGGTGGAAGGAATTTCAAGAGAAGTTCTTGGAGCAATTTTACCCTGAGAAGCTCAGGAAGGATAGAGCAGTTGAGTTCATGTGATTGACTTTGGAGAGAATGTATGTGATAGACTATGATGGACTCTTTATATATTTACAATGATTTGTTTCATCAATGGTGGGGATTATATTACTTCATAAAAATGGTTTCAGGATGGTTTTAAATGTGAAATTTACTCCCAGGTGAATATCTTCAGGATGAAGAAATTTTTAGATATGGTGAATCCAGCTATCATACCTAAGAGGAACCTTAAAGTGGATTCTAGTGGAGGATATGTGGTTTCTTCTAGATGTTTAGGAGGTAAAAATTTTAGAGTGGGAATTATTGTTACCAGAATTTTATCCAAATTAGTGGAAAGAAGAGTGTCCAGACAAAGGGTTCAGTTACATAGGACCTTGGTTGAGTGATCTTTTTCTAGTGTGGTAGGTTGGGACACTTCCATAAATAGTTCCCCTGACCACTCATAGAGTGTTGTGCATGCGTCAGCATGGTTTATATGCATGGGTTCTATAGGAACACACTATATATCACTAGTGATGGGGAATTTAGGAAGAACCAGTGTATGGAAACGGTATCTTATGCACTATACGATTCTGGCAGTTATACTTCTACTAGAAATGGTGATAGAGGTAGTGGTTGTGGTAATTCTAGAAATGAACAGTCATATTAGTAGAGTGTTAAAGCTCAAGGGACTCAGTGTGCATCATAGGGAAAATAATTAGGATAGTTTAATGTTGTTCATCCTACGCTATTGGATAGAAAGGCAGGACGATCGACAATTAAAGGTACTATTCTTGTAGATTCTACGCTAGCTAGTGCCTTATTTGATATTGGTGCATCTTATCCTTTTATATCTGCATAACTTATGAATGGTTTGAGACTAATAGTGGACTTTTTGAGTGGGGTTACGATGATAGAAACTCCTTTGGTAGTATGGCTGAGAGATATCTATTTGGGAAAGGGTTATTATATTGATATTGGGGAGTATCACTTTCTATGGGATCTTTACATCCTTGACATGTCATGATTTGACATAAATATGTGTATAGACTTGTTAGTAGCATACCAATCCCACATTGATTGTCACTGCATGATAGCGACTTTTACATCTTCAAAGGGTGACAATTATGTACACTGAGTAGAGTGGGACATCAATGTGGGCCATGGTGGGCCAATTCATCAAAAACTAGGGGAGCTCACTGCCCAGGTTTCTAGTCCATTACTGGATGAAGAAGGTGTAAATCATGGTGTTTTATCACCCATAGTGGATAGTTTCTAAGACCATTTCCTAAGGAATTCTTAGGGATTCGACCTAAGAGAGTTGTGGAGTTTACAATTGAGCCTATATTGTGGGTTTATCTAATTTATATTTCACTATATAGAATGGTTCTAACATAGCTTCAATAGTTAAAGAATCTACTGGAAGAGTTGATGGATAGGGGTTTATCCATCAGAGTACATTGCCTTGGGGTTATCCAATATTGTTTTCAAATAAGGAAAAAAGGGACTCTACACTTGTGTGTTGATTACTAAAACTTGAACTGGATGACTGTGTAGAACTGGTATCATATTATGCAAATTGATGATCTATTTGACCAGTTTAGGGGAGCTTATTTTTTCATTAAGATCTAATTGAGATCATGGTATCAACAGTTGAGAGTTTGACCTTCTAATATACCAGGGAATTATTTCAGAAGTAGGTATGAACAATATGAGTTCATCATAATTTTTTTGGGTTGAAGGACACATAAGAAGTGCTCATGGCCTTAATGAACCGAATTTTCCATCCATCTCTAGATCAGTTTTTGGTAGTGTTTTTGGATGAAATATTGGTGTAATCTAAGACTCATGATGATCATTCCCAATATTTTAAATATTCTTAAGTATGTTGAGAGATAATTGGATATATGCCAAGCTATATAAGTTCCTATTTTGGATTGATTAGGTAAACTTATTAGGTAATATTATCTCAGAGGATGGTGTGTTAGTGGACCCAGAGAATGTTCATGTAGTTGTTCTTTGGCAATAGCCTAAGAATGTGTTCAATATCTATAGCTTTCTCAGGTTAGTAGGATATTATCAAAGATTTATCCTATCTTTTCCCATTTGTAAATACCTCTTTTGGGTTTGAAAAAGAATGGGATAATGTTTGAATGGATGTAAGTATGTGAGAATTCCCTCCAAGAGTTGAAGAAGCTTTTGAAATCGGCACAAATCTTGATCATACCCTATCTAGGGGAGGATTATGAAATGTTTTTTTATGATTCTCTGATAGGGCTTGGAAAATTGTTAATTTAGGTAGATAGAGTTGCTTTATATGGGTCATGGCAGTTGAGGCCACATGAACTGAACTACCCTACGCATGACATCAAGTTTGTATAGTGGTTTATGCTTTTAAGTTTTGGTGACATTACCAATTAGGTGATAATTTTACTTTGTACATAGACCAAATGATATTAAAGTATATTTCTTCCTAGCAAGATTTGAATCTCTGATAATGGAGGAGGGATGAGTATCTTAACTCATTTGATTATGAGCTACCATGTACACCTGGGAAGGGAAACAGTGTTGTTGATTCCTAAAATTGGAAAACTCATACTCAAGTAGTTACGGAGTCTGGTGTTGAATGCAAGATAATGAATTTTCAAGCTGATATTCTTGTTGTGGTTTAGGAGATCTAGTCATATATGAATCTCATATTAGTTTTTTTTTAGTCTACAATTTTGATCTGGATTAAAGATTGGAAGTATAAGAATCCAGAATGTTTATCCTTGATGGAAAGCCTTGAAGGTGGGGAGCCACCTTTAGATTAGACTATAGTTGAGGAATAGATCATCTATGTGGGGAATCAGGTTACTGTTCCTGTGATTATATAGTATAATCGGATGTGTGAATTCAATGCCTCAAAGTGGGTGGTGCGTCTAGGTGTTACTAAAATGTATTATGACCTACGACAATAGTTTTGGTGGTCGGGCAGGAAAAATGAGATAGCTGGGTTCATGACATGATGATACACCTATCAATTGGTTAAAGTAAAGTATAAATGACCTAGAGGTTTACTACAACTATTTCACATTCTGTAATGGATATGGTACAATGTTACCATGGACTTTGTAGTGGGTATCCTAAGGATTCCTTGGAAGAATGATGCTATTTGGGTGAGTGTGGACCGACTAATAAAAGTGGCACATATCTTTCCTATATAGGATACCTTCTCATTATAGTAATTAGAAGAGTTGTATGTTGTTAAAATAGTCCATCCATATGGGTTTCCATGGAGTATATTTTCATACCATGACTGGCATTTTACTTTGCACTTCGAGTAGGGATTGCAGAATGTTCTTAGTACATAGTTTTACAAATAATGACATTCGACCCACATACAGATGGGAAAGTTAGAATATACTATACATGTGATTGAGGATATGATTTGGATGGGTGTTATAGACTTCAGTGGTTCTTAGGAGAAGAACCTAAATTTGGTGGACTTTTCCTATAACAACAGTTATCTGTAAAATATTTAAATGGAACCATATGAAGATCATTATGGTTGTCCACGTTGATCACCTCTATGCTGGATGGAGGCAAGTGAGTCAGAGTTGTTGGGACTAAGTCTCATGTAGGAGATATTGGAGTAGTTTTAGTTGATTCATATTCATATGGTTATGAATTAGTGTAGTTAGAATTCATATACTGATAGACGTCAACAACTTCTAAATTTTTTATGGGGTTATTGTGCATTCCTTTGGGTGTCTCCTATATTAGGTCATCGCTAGATACAGAGAGAGGGAAAGTTGGTTCCCAGGTTTGTTGGACCATTTTAGGTTGTGGAGAGAATCAAATCTATGGTATACTGATTGGATATTCCATAGAGGGAGAGTATTATATGTGATGTTTTTCATGTGTCACAACTTTGAAGGTATAACACCGACCCATCCCATGTGATCAATGTGGATAATGTTAATCTTGAGACTAATGCTTCCTTTGAGGAGAATCCGATATGTGTACTGGATCACAGTGAGAAAGTGTTACGGGGAAATATAGTACTAATAGTTCATGTATTATGGTAATGTGGTTATGTTCAGGATGACACAAGGGAGAGAGGAGCATATATGCAGGCTCAATAGCTTGATATTTTTTACTCTGATACTTATAGATGCTTGGGAGTACATATCAAGGGTGATCTATTATAAGGTTGAGATATTGAAAGAACTTTATTTTTTCTGGAGATGTCTTGGGATCGTTTATAGGTACTCTTTTCCCTTGTGTTGGGTACTTCTTATATGGGTTTTACCTTGGAGATTTTTTTAGTGAAATTGGAGAAAATTAGAAGGATGAGAGGCAGTGCATGGTTAGAGAAAGGTTTCCAAAACCATTCCCCCATCCTAGTAAACCATGTTATCCCAAACATTTGGGATTTATACATCTAGTGCATGGTTTTTCAAACTGTGCGTCCATTTTGGAGAAAGTGTGAACCCCACCCCCCTAAGAAGAGGTGCACGGTTAAGGCACATAGTTTGGAAAATATTTCACCCCTACCAAGGAAATTGTGTTTGTGGTTTTGATTAACTAGAAAATTAGTTTTCAAATTCCTGAACCCCTAATATTAACCCCAAATGGGCCTTCTTTTGGCCCCAGCCTATTCCTATCATTTTTTAAGGATCCTCAGTGGATTCTAAGACCTTTTAACCTCTATTATTATAAAATTGAAGATCTATTGATAGATATACACCTCTTTAGTTATTTGGTTTCACCCTGATTAGATCTCTCCCTCCCCAGCCCCTCTTTCCAGTTAAAAGAGTGATGTTTTATCTATTGTTGGCATGGTTTTATATCTAGATATAGGTTTATTGGTTCTTTATTTTTTTGATCTTGGATTTAGGTTATGGATCTAGATCGCGTTATTTTTTATACTCGTAATTGTTTCTCTTCAATTGGGTATTTCCCTTGGTAGGTGATTGTCAATAATTTGAGGTTGGTAGTCTATTATTCAAATCTAAAAGTCTTGATTTTAATAACATGTATATAATTTTAGTATTTATATTTAATTTTTAGCTATTGATTTTATTAATTAATGTTTGAATTAATTAATGGTATATTAGGATTGTGGAAATTTAATTAATTAATTGTTGAGTTATTTAATGGGATTTTGGGATTTTGGAATTTTGATTAATTACTGGCAGAATTAATTAGTGGGATAATGATATTATGTAATTTATAATAATTAATTATTAGGATATTGATATTGTTGAATTGGATTAATTAACTATTGAATTAATTAATGGAAACTGTTTTGATCATTTAATTGGTTGAATTGGATTAATTAATCAGTGAATTAAATTATAGGAATTGTTTTGATTATGAAATTGATTGAAATGGATTAATTTATGGTTTAATTAATTAATAGATTATGTGATTGTGAAATATGATAAGAGGGTTAATGTTGATTAAACTTGATTTATGTGATATATCTAATATTGTGATTGATTGATATTCATTTTTGGTACATGGTATGTTGTGTCAAAATCCCATAGTGATAAATTGATTGATATAAGTTTTTGGAACATGTTCCATTGAATCAAAATCATATAGTGATAAATGAGTGTGTGTGACATGGACTTATGCTTCAAAATCCCATGGGGTCCTAGGCATGACGACCTCGATACAATATTTTGGCAGTGGACCATGGTTTCAATTGGATGTGATAATAAATCAAGATGAAATAGATAATTAATGTCCATGTTTTATCATGAATTATGAATTGAATATTTGATATGGTTCATACTCTAGCACAGGAAGAAGAAGGTATTGAGAGTTCGGGTGTTCTTAATAAATTGGTACTTTATGTGGTAAATTAAAGAATATTGAAATGTGATAACTATTTACTTATGCATTTTTACTTTCTTCTTTATACTCCTTCATACACTATTATTGATTGGATATTGTTTTAGACGCCATTGGTGGTGGCCTACTGAGTTATACTCGCACCCTACTGAGGCTTCTTGATCGATACCAAAATACGTTTCATGGTTACTGGATAGGATAAGGGAAATATTCATAGGTTTTATGGCTGAGTTGGGATTAATTGTTGATGGGGGAATTGAACTTGGTATCACGACCCACTTGGGTGTTGTTAGAGTCTCTTTATTTTTGGGTTTTTCATGTTGACACTTGACCCGCATTTGGCATTACATATCTACAGTTTAGTTTGGATATTGTATTTCCTATTTTGGTCATCATGTTATAATATATTGGTTGGTTCATGGTAATATCATTTGGCTATTGTTTATTTATTTTTGTTTTTGTGCTACTTTGATAAAGAGGGTATAGCCTCCCCATTATCGATCTTAGAACATTATCATTAATCGACAGCCTCTGGTATAAGGGGAGGCGCACTTGAGGTCATGTAACTGACTGGCTCAAGGCACTAATGCGTGTCACCTGGGTTGGGATTCCACATTTTTAATTAATTAAAAAGGAGAAAAATTATGCACTATAAAACAATTCTAAAAAAATACAGTTTTTAAATCCCAAGATACCTTTATACTAAAATCCGATATGAAGTGTATTCCAAAGAAATTAAGAGAATAAAATATAACTAAATAATATTTATTTTACTTGAAAACATATTAAAAACATAATGGGACTTTAAAATTTCTTAATTTATAAAATATAAATTACATTTATATAAAAATTAGTATTTTTCACTATTCACTAAAAATCAATATTTTTTTAAAAATCCCAAAATATTACCGAAAGTAAATTTTGATATTCAAATTTAAAAAAAGAATTTTATTTTATAAAATACATTTTCTAAATGTTCCAAATTTTAATTATAATATTTTTCCATGAAAATTAATAAAAATCATTTTTGATGAAAATATATTTTTAATGAATAAAATTGTTTTACGAGAAATGGATTGATTAATTACAAAAAAAATATCAATAATTCATATTGATTAGGAAATTTATATATATATATATATATCACAAATTATTTAATAAAATTCATACCCACCAATTTAATGTCTTGGGTATAATGGAAATATATTTTTTTGGTCATTTAAACATGTTGTTACGGGTTGAATACGCTATCGAACATAGTTTTATTTTCTGAGATATCGGGGTGTTACATCCTATACCCTTTAAGAAATTGTGTTCTCTAAATATTAACTTGATCTTTCTAATCAAAGGTTGTATATTTAAAAATAATTATTTTATAAAACTTCATTATAAAAAATCTTAATAGAACATCCTCTTAATAAAAGATAAAAGGAAGTATAAAGATCATTTGGAATAACACACATGAGGTTTCCAAATAGGATAAGATAGGTGGGAAGTGAATATTTGGACATGAAATAAAATCATAATTCCCAAATAATGATATGGAATGATAGAGATCATTGAAAACAAGAAATTTAAGTATAAAGATGAAGTTAACAACCATAAAAATCATAAACTGAAGAGGTGTGAAAAAGATCACTTATTTCATTAGAATAATGATGATGAGAAAAAAATTTATATCAAGATACTTTTCCTATAGTTGAAGAATTAATTTTCCATATATAATAATTGAATAAAAAAATATACTAACATTATGAGTATAATTTCATCCTTTTATAAATTCCCACCATAATCAAAAAATTTCTCTAAATGTTGTGTATTCATGATGAAAAAAAATCCAATATGGAGCACTAAAATACAATTTTAATGTACCACATGACTATAAAAGGGATAATAAATATGTTGAACCAATATTAAGAGATTAAACAAACACAAAATGGTTATAACATTGAAATATGTTTACAAAAATTATAAAACCATCATATGATGAAATAATACATAACCACCAAAATTAAATTGTAATACCCAAAGTTCAAACTAAATCATCCCTAAATAATCTAAAAATTAAAGAGTTTTTAACCTAAAATCTTATCTCATGCATTTCTTATTTCAATACAAAACAATATGGAGATATTTGTTTAAATAACATTAATCACTTAGTCACCAAATCACTTTTCAATATTCTGGTTATCTATATGATAAAACTTGTATTCCTAAAATTACCTCAATATCCAATAGCTAGAATATAAACCCTAAATGTTATCAATACCTTAAATATTATTTCTGTAAAAATTAAAGGCATACATAATGGTAAACCAAAGATTAACATATACTTTAACCTAATAAAACATCTAAAAAGTCATTAATCATTTTAAGATCTCATCACTAAAAACCTCGAAAGGGGTGTCAAATACATTGAATGTATGATCAAACATAATCTTATAGACCAATAATGTTATCAAAAAATATTAAGATAATATCATATAAAAGCATCCTAATCTATAATCTATCTAAACATTTCCTCTAATACCAACTATAATAGCACCAAATCCATACTCTTAGATCTGTTGCTAAAATCATAAACATTACATTTCAATATTTGATACTAATAATGGTGATCTAATTTTAATCATCAAAAACATTCAACCTAAAAAGAAAAAAATAGATCACTTATATCCCTAAGGATATTTTATGTCTATATTTTTATAGAAATAGGACAGACTCTTAAAAAAACAATACCCTTGTTTTTTAATGGGAATTTACCCTAATTAACCCAACTTTTATTATTCCACATTAACTCATAATCATAATCCATATGAAACCATTTAGGACCAAATTAATTCAAAATAATTTTGGATAATAAGGGGAAAATGAAACATAATAAGGGTGAGCTAAAATTCTCAATGAGGGTAAACATAACCTTTAATAATTTAATTTCATTAGTGAGTATAAGTAGTGTATAAGGGTATGATGACATAATCAGAGTGCATGAGAAAATCATAAAAGAACTCATTCCCATCAATACCTGAATAATCAATCATGGTATAAGGCTTTAAAAATTAAAGTTTTATAAGAATAAATAATAATGAGCCATGTGATATCAATATTGATCAAAGGAAAAATTATAAACTCATAGAAAGAATATATATAACATGTTGGTATCTTGTAAAATTATCTTCATAAACCATTTTAAACCCATTTCATAAATAACCAGAGCCGTGTTAAATCTATAATAGAAACCCTCAAGACACTCCCTACTTATTACCTCTAAATGAAAGTAAAATCACTTAATTCATTGGAGAAGTATCTGGGCATACCCATTGTATAAGCTATATCGGGTTCACACAATGCTATCCTGACACACCCATTGTATAAGCTATATTAGGAACATGAGGAACTATCTGGGTACACCCATCACATATAATGTCCAAAAACCAAAAATAAAGTTTTATATATCTCTCATTACATCATAAAAAAGAAACAATCATTATTCCTTTTATAAATTGATTAACTTATAGAAAACAAATGGGTCCCACAACAATATCTTTGAAACTTATTTAACCTATGGAAAATAAATGGGTTCCATAAAAATATATTTGAAACATTATTAACCCATTAAAATAAATTTTATCCATTACAAGCTATTTGAAACATGATTAAACTATGGAAAATAAATTTTTTACATAACAATCTCTTTGAAACATGATTAACTCGTAGAAAATAAAATGGTTCCAAAACAATATTTTTTAAACATGATTAAACCATAGAAAAGAATTGAGTTCAATAAAAATCTCATTGAAACATGATTAATACATGAAAAATAAATGGGTTCTATAACAATATGTTTTAATCATAATTAACTCATAGGAAAGAAACAAGTTCCAAAAAAATATCTTTGAAACAATCTTAATCCATCTAAACAAACAATGGGTATGTTATCATTAAAAAATATATTCATTATAGCATAAGTAACAATAAGGGTTATTTTTATTGATTAATTTAAATACCATTAATGATCATTAAAACCATTCATAAGGAAACTAAACTTTTCATTTTGAAAATCACTATAAAAAAATTAAAATTAAAAAAATATTGCTGAAATAGCTTTCTTTAAATAAAACCATGGAAAAATATATAGGAAAATTTAAGGAAAATAATGGAAATTTTGGAGGGAAGATATCTTCATGTCATAAATGTTAAAAATTAATATTCTTCTACAAACCTTTTGAAAAAGGTAATCCAAAGAGACCCATTTATAAAATGTTAAAAAATTTCCTTTTGAAAACTTTTAAAAGAAGGTAAAATATCATGAAAAATGGATTTAGGAAATAATTTATTTTTATAAAATAACATTTTTATAACATTTATTATAACACTTTAGTTACATTGATGTGGAAGATAAAGATACCTAATCTAAAAGAAAATGCAAGATCAGTATCACTTAAAAATGAATTTATTGATATTTCCTCAATCAATAAGTGAATAAATGGAATTCAAAATTCTTAAACACATTTATAACAAGTACATAAGAAATATATGTGGTTAAATAAAAAAATAGCGTATTATTTCTTTCAAAGGAAC
Source organism: Viscum album (assembly GCA_963277665.1). NCBI lineage: Eukaryota > Viridiplantae > Streptophyta > Magnoliopsida > Santalales > Viscaceae > Viscum > Viscum album. The sequence goes on along the minus strand of OY728127.1, from coordinate 376,164,849 downwards.
CTTGAACATAAACATTCTCAAAAGGAGTAATATTTTAACATAAATCTTTTACCACATTGGTTACTATTCAATCATAATCCCCATGAAATAATAACATAAAATAAAACCATAAATATCATAAAAATATGTATTTCCATCATATAAAATTTAAAATGGTTGAATATACACCTCATAAATTAATATAGGTTAATATCATCAACGTATGTCTCAAATAAAGAGAATTTGATAAGAATAAATATAAAAAATCAAACCATTGAATTTCATAGTTTATAAATGAATAGACTAAGTGTATATAATGTAAATATATATAAAAAATAGGAAATACATCATAGTATAATCAAAATTCATTACACGCATAATCAAATAATATAAAATAAAATTCTGAAGCAATATAACCCAAGGGAAAGAAATTGATCTATGAAATTCATTACCACTTGGTAACTTTCATGTCAAGTCCCCTTTGATGAAATAATTTTAACTATAACTTAAAATCACATGATTTATGATTTATTCAGGATATTTAATATAAATGGTTAGTATATACACAACACTATATAAATAAGTGGGGAATATAGCATGTCTCATAGAAATAAATGCAATATGAGAAAACCATTACCTCGAGTCCAGATTTTCCTTTACTGTCCTTTAACTCCTATATAATAAGAATATATCAATTATTTTATTTATTAATAAACTTTTACTTGTTTAAAACCTTACACTTAAATCATTTATTTTTTTTCTTTATAATGAAAATTTTGATTACATAATCAATTAAGTCCAAGTCAGGTGTTTTGAGGATGTTCAGTTCATTGTTTCAAAATGAAATTAGTGTGTAGACCATGGTCAAAGAGTTCATTATTTCAACATATCCAGAATAATAATCATGAAATAATTATAATATTTACTCATCAATTATACTTTTAAAACCAATCATAAAAAATAGTTATGAAAAATTGAACTATGTTAAGATTGGGGAGACGGTAGACCTTACGTAAGCATGAGCAACACTTTTATTTTTCAATGATAATTATGAAAATAAGGTATGTATTATTTAATCTTTAAATAATATAATAATATCATAAATAAAAAATAATTTCTTTAAATATACTTACATATATAATTCTTTTGATGTGGGGATGAAAAAAATAATTATATCTCTTTGTGGAGGTGGTAGTCTACACGTACACAAAAAACATTATCATTTTTTGGTGTAAGAAAAAAAATGATATATCGTATTATCATAATGATAAATATTTCATGAGTATAATTATTATTTATTTTATATCACATATATTAATTAACATTATCTTTGTTACCTTCCATTTAAATAATTATTGAAAAACAAATCATGTCACTTCGCAAGGCGGTAGTCCGCCGTACACACAAGCGATGTTATTATATCTCCCACGGAATCAAAAGTAATAAGGTATATGTGATATCATAACTCCAAAATTATAAATATGTTAAAATATAATATATATATATATATATATATATTTATACTTTAAATATATCATTAAAACAATCCTTGATACGTGATGATGGAAAACAAATGACATCATTTCATGAGGCGGTAGCCCACTGTACACACGAAGGATGATTTTGCCTCCCATTTTATGGAAGAAGAGATAGATTATGGTTATTACACTAATATAATAACATATTAATATATATGATATAATTTTATTATTATATGATAATATTTAAATCATATTTCAAGGAGGTGGAAGAAGAAATAAAACCAAAATGCAAGTTTTGAATTTTACCTATACTCGGACTACCTCTCTAGAATTATACATAAAGTATTCATAAAATGGATTTATCATAAAACCAAGGCCTATAGTATTAGGGTATGGAAGATGGGAAGTTATTTTTTAAGTAATTTGGTGAAAAACAATGTTTTTAAGTTGTGAATAAGAGATTATAGGTGGTGTCCTTTTATAAGTGATGTGAGTGGAACACTTGTATTTTTTTAAAATAAAAAGGTTTACCCATGTTTTTTATATAAAAAGGATCTGAAAAAGAACATTATAGAACCTTATACATTATAAGGTATAAATAATTTCTTCCAATATATTTTATAAAAAAAATTATGTCATCTGGAACCTTATCTTTTTAGTTTAACCCCTCATTAAACCTGTTTCTACCTTAACCGTTGTAATTAATTTTTACTGCTTTCAAAAAACACTATAGTAAGAAATTATATTGATCATATTATATATTATAAATTATAATTATTCAAAATTTGGAAACAATTTTACCAAATTCAATTAACAAATGTGGTAAATTTTTATTTAAAATTAAACCTGTAGAGGGGATGGAAAACGGGTTTTCGAGAAGTGTATTTGGTAAGGAAATTATGATTTTCAATTAACTCCATGACTAATAATAATAATTTTAGGAATATAAATTAATATTTACTTATATATAATATATAAATTTAATTTAAATAATTCCTCATTAGTTTTTGTTTTAATTAATTAAAAAGGATAAACATCTTTTACTTTAAAATAGTTTTCAGGAAAAATATTATTTTTATGCCAAAACACAACCATATACTAAAATCCAATATGAAGTTTCTTAAAAATAAAACAAGTTGATTAAATATAAATAAATAATTATTTTTTTAGTTGAAATTATATTCAAAACATAGTCGTAATTTTAAATTTCATAATTTATTAAGAAATGTCATTTTTAGAAAAACCTGTATTTTTCATTATTCACTTAAAAAATAATATTTTCGGAAAATACCAAAATTTCACACAAAGTAAATTTTTATATTTAGATTTTAAAAAACAAGTTAATTTTATCAAATACATTTTATAAAATTTACAAAAAATAATTGTAATATTTTTTTCACGAAAATCAATAAAAATCATTTTTGAGGAAAATATATTTCTGAAAAATAAAATTACTTTTATAAAAAATGATTGATTATGTACTAAAAAATTATCAATAATTTATATTTAATAGTAATTTTAAATAAATATATATATCATAAATTAGTTAATATTATTCATTTCAGCTAATTTAATGGCTTGGCTAGGACGGTTATATATTTCGTGGGTCGTTTAAGCTCAATGTTTCATGTTGAAAATGATATTGATCATAGATTTCTTTTATAAAATCTCAATGTGTTAGAATAAGATATTATAGATCCATTTTAATTTACTTGGTAACATATTATATATTAATATTTCAATTATTCAAAAAAATTTCACTCACCACACTTATAAATGGAAACCAGCTCTCCTCTATTCCTTGCACTTGACCATCCACTTAACTCATCCAAGACCTACACAAATTCCTTAAATGATTAATTATAAACTTATTAAATTTTATTTTCTTCTGCTAATACCATCCTAATTAGTCTAAATATTTAATAAAATGGATTATTTCCAAATTAGTGGTATAACTCTTAACCAAGTTCTTTTATTTTATTTGTTCTTCAACATCCCACAATTCTATCTTAACCAAGATGATATAATAACACTGATATATTTAATATTCTGAAATTTTATTATTATGTTGTTAAAACCCTTATTCATCAGCTTTTTCATCCTATGTGAAAGGAAACCATTACTCGTGCATGTGTGTGGACCACCACCTATAAAATGTAATGTGACTCATTTTTCATCAAAGCCACACAATCCTAGTTATTATGATCAATTTTTTTAATATATATGATATTGATGACATAATTATTAATTTTTAAATATTATATATTACATACCTATTTACTCCTCCACCCATTAAAAATTTGATGTGGTTACCGATGTGTATGTGCAGACTACCAACTCCACAAATCTATGTGATTCATTTAGCATGTTCTCCTTTCATGGATGAATATAAAAGTGTAATTAATTTATAAAGATGATAATTATTTATTGATTAATATTATAGATATTATAGAACCATAACCTATTTTACAACAGTCAACCTACCAAATTTGTTTGGGATTATGAATAGAACATCCACAAAATGTCAAATGTAAACATAAAAAAAATTAGTAACTAAATAATTAATGCTAATAAATAAATTTAAAAAATAATTATAATGGTATAAACATGAAATTTTTTATTAATCAAGTATAAAAATAATATAATTTTATTATTTAGTAGTTATAGAGTGTGCAAACTGATTCATAACTTGAGGTAAGGGATTTTCCTTTAAAAAATTATTTTAAAGTTTTATTTTAAAAATATATCTTCTCCATCTCTGTGTTTATAAAATGATTCAATAATTTTCTTATTAATGATTCAAATATTGTTAAATTTAATTTTAAACTAAATTTTAGTTTCTTTACAAATGATTGAAATCAATATTTTTAAATTTTTTTCACATGAATCCCTTTTGACTTTTAATGAAACTCTGAAAAGAATATTTAATCTTAACATATACAGCATGAATGGATTTTCTCACCACCATGAAAATTATTTTATTTGAATCATCCTTTACATGTTTCCAATGTTATATTCGAATAAATTAATGTACACAATATTCTATAATTTTTTTAATGTTATTAAAATAAATGGATATTTTTATCATGTTTTCAAAGAAAGGATCGACTGCTCTTTCAAAGGTATATTCAACTATATTAACACCCATTAATTATTATTGTGAATTACATTGGATATAATATAATTATATCATCTATACAACATAATATTTAATTATAGTAAGATTTTCTTCCTAAAGAAACTATAGTATAATGCATATAGTTTTATTCAAAATTCTGATCAAAACATAAATTCTCAAATTTTATAAACTTAATTTGAATGAATTAATTTTAATTTTTGATTAATCATGAAAAAATTAGATTAGTATTATTTTTTGAGATTTTTTAGAAATAATTAATTTTTAGGTGAAATTGAAAAAACAATATTTTAAAAAAAATCATATTTATGAAATTATAATAACGTAAGAATAACTTTAAAATTTATGGACTATTTTTTAAAAAAAATTATATTTAATCATTATTATAATTTAAATAAAAACATAATTTTAAGCTTATAAATATACCTTTAACATTTTCAAAATCTACGTAATGTTTTTTTCAAATAAAAATTGTTTTTAATTCATTTATTTTAATCGAGTATTTAAAAGGTATCATCCAATTTTGGTTTGGTTTGAAATATAAATAAGTATCCTTCTATTAAAAATAATTTAATTAATTCCACTATAATAAATATTAATTTTTATTATTCTATAAAATAATTATCATACTTAAAATGACAATTTACTAGAAAATCACCTTTCATCGCCTTTTATGGATTTTGTTTTAAATTAATTTATTCCAATTATAGAAATTAAATATGATAAAATGGAATCTATATTTGGAATTATAATATCCAAATATTGTAAGGATTCCACTTTTAATTATTTTCATTATGAAAAGTAAATTTTATAAAAAAAAGTAAGTTACCATGATAAGAATGAAATGGGTTAAAAGGTTTAAGCGAAAAATGATAAGGATTAAAATGATCTAAAAACTAATATAAATCTTACGGTATTGTTCTATTTAAACTCTATCTCATATAAACTTATAATATGGGTCATTTTGGATCCATTTGGCTAGATTAATACATTAATATATTTTAATCTTTTGAAAAAAAATTAAGTGTGTCCTCTCCCTCACTTATAAAAGTACACCACCTATCCACTCAACTCCACCCTTTGATATCCCATTATCTTTAAAAATACAAATTAAAATAATTTAATAACATTCATATTCATGTCCTGGGGGTCCTGGTTTTATAAGAATATAATCCTATGAATGAATTTTGTATAATCCTAAGGAGGTTGTCCGAATAAGACGTATAGTTCTTAATTGAGTGTTTTATTTTTATTTTTTATTTTCAATCATTAATACCTCTCCTAAACATTGTGATATAATAACATAATTATCTATAATATACTAAAATTTTATTATTTTTATGGTATAATCATATTTCATATACTAACCCATCTAATGGAAAATGAAAACATCTTTCATGCGTATGTGTGGACTACCACCTCATGAAGACGATGCATTTAGTTTTTCATCACCACCTCTTATGGTTGGTCATAATGATAGATAAAAATTATATAAAATTATATATATGATATAAATTTTATTTTTTAATCATAAATAAATATTATAATTATTTTTTTATCATCCAATGAAAAAATTCACTTGTGCATACATACGGCCTACTGCCTTTACATAGTGATGAAATTCATTTCTCATCACCACTTAACTTGGATGGTTATAAAGATTAAAAAATGAATATATATGATATTAATAACATAATTATGATTATTTAAGTATAATATATCCTTTAAAGTATTACCCTTACACCCAATAAAAAATTATAACATCACTTGTACGTGCGTGTGGCCTACCACCTACATTAAATGATGTGATTAATTTTTAATTTACGCATATAAAAAATGATTAATAAAATTTATATAATGAATATATATGAAATTAATATAGTTATTAACATTCTGTAGATTATGTATCCAAGAATAATATGCAATAACCAAAACTACTGAAACGAAACTTAACTGAAAAATGAAACTGTTAACACTCAGAAATGATAGTTTAAATAAATAATTAGTAATAAATTGGCATTGTAATATTATAAGTGGATAATATGTGATATTATAATTATTTATATGGTATTTTTATAGAATTATAATAAATTTATGTTTATTATACAATATGATAAGACCCAATAAGAAGTAGTTTGAAATTGAGGTAGGTGTTTCTTATCTCAAATTGTCTTCTTTATGACATATTTTATATTATGCACTTATTTTCTTGATTGAGGTTTCTATACTAAAAATATGAAATTTTATATCTTGAATCATTTTTAATCATGATATTTAAAATTAAAATTCAATTTACTTGATCGAATGGGTTATGATTCAAAATTAACCAAAGAGGTAATGGATTTTAGTTATAATCTCCTTCTATTACAAGATTGTTTATGTTCATATTTACTTTGGTAAAATTATATGATACTAAAAATGTAAATCCTATATATTTTATTTTCCCCTGTTTATGTATACTATTAAATTTTTATGTTCCATTTATTTTAATGTTGGATCAAGAATTAAAAAGTAAGTTACATGTAAGTAAATTTCTTTTAAAAATATTGTTCTGATGTTTTCCTTCCAACTCATTTTCTTCCATGTCAATATTTTCTTTAAAATGCTTTTAAGTATTTTTTTTATATTATCATATGATTTATTAATGTATTTTTTAAGCTTTTTTACTTTCTATAAAAAATAAAAGTAATTTTCTTGACATTTTCAAAATGAGGTAATTTTTAGAAAAGGTGTGAACAGAATATTTATTTTAATATACAATTCATGAAAGGATTTTCCCACCATTATGAATACTTATTAATTTAAAAATTCCAGGACATTATTCCATGGTTATTTTCAAAGAAAATATTTTGATATTTTTTAATTAAAATTTTATCAAAATAAAAGGTATTATTTTTTAAAGGAATTAAAATAATTTTGAAAAGTTAATTATTACTCTGTTATTACATGAAGTTACTAAGAAGTTATTTTTAATGTATTTATTACATTTTATCTTCCAAAGGCTTGATTTTACTAAAAAACCTTCATTTTAGATTAATTTATGGTCTTCTACCATTCTTTACAGATAATAGATTACACCTTATTTTGAGATCATTCACTTTCTTATGATCATGTTCTCTATCATTTTCTATTACTCATTAGACATTATTTTTTCATTCATATACATGTTGTCGATATCATGGATTAATTAAGAATCAATTATATTAATATTATGGTGTTTCAACCATATATTGTTTCTATATATGGTATAATTAAAAGGAATCTAATTATGTATGTTATTTCATTTACTAGGGAAATATTGATGTTTCATATTCTTTATTTAATACGGATAATTTTTTACTTATGAAGAATTTTTAGATTGAATATGATGAATTAATAGGATATGAAATTGATGGGTGTTCCTAATTATAGATTTCAACTTCATGCATCGATAGGTCTCGTTAGAAAAAAAATCATGATGTATAGGCTAAGGACGTAAGATCATATCATAATAATTGGCTATTTGGTGTATGTAAACCCATTGGATGATATTGTCCTAGTTGAACAGACTTGATAGAATGATAATGTATTTGTTAAAATGAATTTTTGGAATTAAAATTATCTTGGTTGATAGGCCTTGATGGTAAGATTCGTGATTTCTTGGTTGAGAGGCCTCAGTCAAGAATGTCCATAATTTTTTATTTACTTTATTAAGAATTCAATTTTCATTATTCATGTGATTTATATGTTGCTATTATACATGGATTTCCATTGAACTAAAATTTTTTATTGATTGGAATTTGTTTTGATTATCCACTCTAACATATTAATTATACATTATTTACTTATGATAGATTCTTCTATTTGTAACCCCTACTGACCATCTGAGATCATCCTTTATTTCTTTTTCTTTCCCTAGCTTATGAAGAAGGATATTATGAATGATTTAAAGAATGTAAAAATGTTTCTTATTCTATGTTTTTATATTTCCAATGTAATATGGGAATCAAGTATGTTTCTATTTTTTCAATATAGTTAAACTAAACAACCAATCATGGTGAGAGACATTCTATTTTTTACCAATGTAATAAAGTAAACACTGAATCTAGGTTTCAAGATTCATGGTGTTACAGTTGGTATTAGGGTAAGTTTAGTAAGAACCTTAGGAACTATATTTCAAATGAACATAGCTAACATTAAAATTATAATAATCCATTAGGGTATTTCAGAACTTTTCCATTATATATATTTTTATATTATAGCTCAATATTCGTGATTATTATGATCTAACTCAATGTGTGACAATATTTGGAGATAGAAACTAGAAGAATGAAGGGAAATCATGTTGACAATGATAGTCAATTTAGGTATTTCCCTTATCAAAAAATCAATACACTAGGTGTTGGAACTAATTAGATTATAGAAATATTTTGGTAGTTGATGTAGGATGTGATGAATAATAATAAAACCCTGATAATAATCATTGGGTATTCGATTGTATGCCACAAAACCCCATGCCCCCCATACACTAGTTGTTACTGACTAATGTGGATGACCAAGAGGGACATAATGGATATATTATACCCTCAGTATCCTGAAATCATTAAATTTTATAATGGAATCAATAATAATATAATCAATAAATAATAAACCATCAGAGTTATAACATAAAAAAAATTACCAACCCATGTAATAGTCATATGGAATGTTAGTCGCAGAACACAAAACTAAAGAGAAGGATCTCCACATGTAGTGGATCATGGTATGAGAATGAAGTTACTAAACAAAACCACAGTAGTTATCCAAGACCATAGTACATCTAGAAATTCCAGAATCCTCTTTTTCATCCTTCTAAACCACCCACTAATGGTAAATTTCCCTTCACATGATATCTGGTCATGAAATTTACACACACTGAGATACCTGAGTAGTATGTGAGTATAAGTCCCAGTACAGTACCACCAACTATATTTAACATAATTTCATAAGATATGTTGGTGCAATCCATGAGGTAAAGAAAGCATAGAAAACAAAAAAGTATATAACACAAGCACAACATATGTGTTAGGTTTGTAGTGACTAAATATTCCTTCTTTAGATTCATTCCAAAAGGAATGTTAATAGACCAATTGATACATTCCCCTCAATAGGATAGCACAAAAACACGTTTGACACACCCCCTTGAATAAATAACCCATGTACATTCCAACTAAATGTCTAAAATGCACACCTCATATAATAAATTATCAAAAATAGGTCTGATGACCTATACACATTTTTGAAAAAATCATTCCAAGAACCTATATAAGCATGCACTGATAATAATGACCACCTACCTCAGATAAAATGATATTCTAATTATAAGGGCCTCTATATTAGTCATATTTCATCACTCCAGATCCTAGAACCATTCCTGATCTACTGAGATTATAACTATAGGATCAAGGTTAAATATATCCCACACCCAAATGTTATAATGATATTACATATACATGAGAAGATACGCTGCTAACACTTGTCTAGGTCCAAATATTGTGCAAACTCCAAAACTCTAAATCTAGACATCAATTCTTTAAAAGACCAATAATTACCTCATTGGATCATTCCAAAACATTTATATTTGATCAATAAGTCAAAAATAATTATTCATTTTGACCAAGGGGAATAAGAGATAATTAATCTAGTTCAATATATAACTCAGCATATGGGAAACACCTGATTAAACTTATGCCCGGGTGTTGAACAGAGGAGAAAAAAGGAGAGAAGAAAACCCAAAATTACTAGAAAAAATATAATAGGGTAATGGGGGTCAATGTATTCTTTATATATTGAAGTAATTAGAGTGGGGTTAGATTTTAGAAAAACATTATAAACTCAACTAGGCCCCAAACGGCACCACTGGTGTGCTAGTGGTTTCTGGGAAGAATGACTTCTTCCCAAGAACCACACCAGCAAGCTGGTGGCTTCCGATCAACAATTTAGTGTGTTTTGAAGTCCAATATAAGAACCTTCATTCTCCAAAACTGGGATGATGTTGCTATTGTTCATTTTTAAGCTACAATATTCCCCACATCCAGGCCCCATTCTATTTCCATCTTCCCAAATACCTCTAAACCACCTCAAATAATTTTAAAACACATTCAAAAAGTTATGTACAAGATAAAATGAAGTATAACTTAATTATATGGTGTCACAATCCCCCCACCCCCTCTAATTATTTCTCATCCTCAAGAAGTGTCTCTAGAGTTTTACTCAAACAACTAGGGTTATTGTGCCTAAATGTCAATATTTCACTATAATGTCTCTTTATGAACATTACCATTCTTCCATTGAACATTAAAAATAGGAATTTTATTCCCTCACAGAACCTTATTTCTTCAATTAAAAATATGAATCGGTCACCCTATAAAAGATGCATCTAGTTCCAACTTGATATCCTCACAGTTGATCACATTCGCAAGATCAGACTCATGCCTACAAAGTTGAGACATGTATAACACATTATACATGCCTTCGTACCATGGACGAATATCTAACTAATATTATACCATATCAATACATTAAATGATCTCAAATGGAGCATCATATCATAGTTCCAAATTCCCTTTCTTCCTCAATTTATTATACCCCAATAGGGGGGACACAAATAAGAAAACTCTATCACCCACAGTGAACTCCAAGAGTCATCTCCTGTAATTTTCATATGATCATTGTCCATTATAAGCCATAAATATTAACTTTAAAATCAATTTAATCCTATATAAGGTCTCATATACCATACTCATCCCATAAAATAAGGATTTACCAGCCTCATACTAGCATAGTGTTAAATGACATGGAAATTCATAGAGAGCCCCCAAATGGTTCCATCCAGATCGAATACTAGAAACTATTGTTGTAGGAAAAATATAATAGAGCCAGGTGATCATACAAATCTCCTATTAAATCCATAACACATTCTTGAAGCATATCCTTTAAAGTTGTATTGTTTTCTCTAGCTTCCCATTAGTTTGAGGATGAAAATGCCTACTTATCTTCAATTGAGTCTCAATAGCCTTCTGTAAAACTTTTTAAAGGAATGATATGAACTTATCATATTTGTTAGAAACCATTCTTCAAGTAACACCATGTAGCAAAAATAAATCTTAAGAATAGATCATTCCTAGATCATCCATGGAGTTAGCCTCTATGATTAGAAATAAGTGATCCACCTTGGTTAATTGATCTACTAAAACCCAAATGGTATATAAACCCCTCTAGATATTGGGAATCCCTATCACAAAATCCATTATAACCTCATCCCACTTATACATAGGCATATAAAGTGGATATATATTACCTACAAGTTTCTTATTCTTGGTTTTGATCATCAAAAGAGTCAGAAAATGTGAGACAAAGACTATAATGTCTCCTTTCTTGTTGGTACACCATAATGTTTATCTAATATTATGATAAATCTTGGTTTACCCTTGGTGCACTTACCACTACAAATCACGATAGTCTTTCAATAGCTCTTACCTCATAAAAGGAGGTACCATCCCCATTCTATAAACTAAAATCACATTATGTACATATAAGGACAAATCTAGAACAGAATTATCTGCCTCCACCCACTTATGCATTGTGATTCAATCTAGATCATGATTATTATTATTCTTTAATTTTTCCACAAATAAGGATATGATTATAAAAATTCACATCATACCCCCCTGATCCTTAAAAACCCCAACCTACCATTATTTCAACAAATCCATTACCTTATGGTGTCTACTCTCTAACTTCTTGTGTCTTCCTACTAAGAGAATTCACAAAAAAATTACCTTCACTAAGATCATACATGATATCAATGTCAAATTTTTATAAGTATTAAACCCAAAATCTCTAAAAATTATTCAGGTATTTCTGGGATAAAATATACCATTGACTATTTTGGTTTATGTATATGAAAAAAAACTCACTAACGAGGTAGTGTCACCAAAATTTCAATTCACAAACCACACTCGCCAACTCTAATTCATGAGTGGGGTAGTTCTTCTTTTTGGGTTATAGATGATGATACCTTTATGAAATTTCCTTATCTTTCTAAATTAAAACTACTCCCAATCCAATAGTATATGTGTCGCATAACACTACATACCAAACTATTGGATCTGGGAGAATCATAATTAGATTTGATATCAATCACTCTTTCATCTCTAAGATGGTATCTTAATACTAATCTGACCATTAACAGTTAACCCCATTTTTGGTAAGTGCGCTCATAGGTACTTTCATGTGATAGAATTATAAATGAATCTCTTTATGTATTCATCCAAACCAAGTAAACTTTTAATATTAAACATATTACTAGGTTGGTCCAAAGACAAAATTTCCTCTACCTTCTCTAGATCAAAAAATATTCCATGTCCCAAGGAAACAAAAATCTTAGATCCAAAAGTGTTGCATTGATAACTAGGTGTAGATATTATATGATTGAATCATACTCAACATGATCTCCAAGTGTTTATCATGTGAATCTACAATCATGGATTATATCAGGATGTCATCAAAGAATACATTGATGAAGGATTTCATGTATGGGTGAAAGATCGTGTTTATGAGATCCATGAAAACTACTAGATAATTCATTAGTCTAAAATTCATAATAAGATACTCATGAAACCCATGTCTCATCCAAAATATTTTATTCAGTACCTCTTCCTCTCTAACTTAAAGCTAATAGTAGCATAAACATTGATCAATCTTAGAAAACCACTGATCACCCCTTGATTTTTCAAAATAATCATCATTCCTCAACAAAAGGTACCAATTTTCAATAGATATCTGATGAAAATTCCCATAGTCTATGAAAATCCAAATCTATAGTCTTCCTTCTTAGAAAATAACATTGGATCTCCCTTAAGGGAAGTTCTCAATTTGATGATGCATTTAACTTCAATATCTTCCAGATATATCTTGATCTCTGTTAATTCCATTGGTTCTAAGAGATATGGTTGAATTGATATAGGTCACACACTAGTCATGATCTCAATATCGAACTAAAATCACATTTCTGAAGGTAAACATAAGAAATGTTCTGGAAATATGTCCTAGAAAGGACACACCATAGGAGGAAAAGCATAGGGAGTCACAGTACCATCCACTGTAAGGATCACACGAGCCACCTACACTGAAAATTATTATCTCTAATAAGTATATGGACCCACTCTACCTACTTTTATGTCTCACTCACTATTAAAAATGAACATTACACTTTTAGGTGACTTAAAATCCACTCATCTCTAATAATAATTTATGTCTGCGCGATAGCTGGTCAACCAATCCATGACAATGTTTACATCAAAACCTAATATCTCCATAATTTTGAAGCTCCACACACACTCAAAGATAGTAATAACCATCATAAATTATATATAGAAATTAATATAATCCATTTTATTTTCTAAGGGTGTATCTATAGATTAAATTTCAAAAGATAATTTGATCCCTAAGTATAAATCAATAATAATTTGATTAGATATGAATGAAAATGATGTTCCTGTATCAAAAAAAGTAACAGAGAGTGTAAAATAAATCAAGATTGTACCTTGAACTATTAAATATTTGTCTCTACCATTAACAAGATCCTGATTATCCACATAAACCCCTCCAACATCCACTCCATGATTCCCTATAGTTAGATGATTCACATAATTCACCAACCCTTATGGGTTTTGTGAACATAACTAAGGTCCTCCACCTACACCCTAGTCTAACCTAGTTATATGAATCTATAAATATATCACACTTAAACACATTATATGAATAGTCTTTCTCCACTGGGGACATGTATTGAGAGAAACTGGAATGTCCTAGATATAGTTTCCCTTCCACCCATGGTTATAGCACCCAGCACAGTCATATCCCATAGAGGGAGTGGAAGAATCTATTCTATAATTTAACTATCTATCATCACTTTGTAGTCTATCCACTAACCTTATCTTATTATTCCTAGAATATTAAATTGTAATTTTTCAAGATAAAACACTAGTCGATCCACTGGTAATCGGAATAAGTCTTTCATATCTTTCTTCCTCTATTCCCTTCTCTATCATCATATCCTTACAAATCACTATAGGGTAGGTCGTGAGATCAAATTTCATTACCTGGAATTTTACTAAATACCAAGAGTTTATAACTGAATTTTGAAATAAATATGTATTAGATTATATTGAACAGTGTTATACACATACATCACGGAGTGAAACCAACAACACTTTATATCATAAATGAAAATAATTACTTCAAATAGTAACTAAACCCATGAAAATTAAAAAAATTATAATATAAATATATAAAAATTAAGAAAAGTTTAATTGGAAAACATGGATCCTTACAATCTATTAAAATCATCACCCCATAACCAATACTATAGAAATGAAAAAAATATATTATTATTGTAATTGACATCTTAGAAAATTAAAACATAAAACCTTGAGAGGAATTATAATGAATTTTCAATAAATGAATGAAGTGGTATTTATAAGAGGTAATATGACTATTGGAATAGTAATGTGATTGTTGTAATAGTAACCTAACCGTTGAGAATAGTTACATGGATGTTGGGAATAGTAACTTGGCCATTAGAATGGTAATTTTACTAAAAAATAATAAAATAAAATGTAAATAATATTTATCATGTCTAATTTAAGTAAATAAAAAAGTTATAATTCTATAAAATATATATTAAGATTAAAGTATCTAATAAAATATATGTGCATTTTTAATGAAATGTATTTTAATGTATTTCATAAAAAATATAATTTTTATATTAACAATCTAAATAAACTATGATAAAAAAACTATTTTGATAAAATGAATTTCATTTTTAAAATAATCACATTTAAATTTTCAAAAGGTAATTTTTTGGTATTTTCTGAAATAAAAAACTTTTAGGTGAATATTAAAAATACAATTTTTTCATTACCAGTTTAATTTAAATTACATCAGTCATGGTGTAATAATGACCTAAAGAATTATAGAAAATTTGGATAGACCCATAAAATATTAAATTTGATAAATTATTCATTTTAAAATAATATACTTATAGTCTAAATAAAAAAATCATTTTCCAATGTCTAAAGTCAAAAGTGTTCCCTTAAAATAAAATTTTTTCATTTATTCCACTTTACTTTATAATAAATTAGTGAATTCAGTTTATAAATAGGATTTAAGTAATAAAACCATTTTATTGTAATAATATATGAGTCATTATGTCCAAAATATCACTATTACAAGGTTTACCATTGATATTTTATTTTATTCAATTTTTTATTCTAAAAATACCCCTCTCCTCAAGTATAAATAACCCTCTTCCTCCCCTTGGAAAACAAATCATCTCTAACTTACCAAAGCCAAAACTCCTCCAAAATCCCCTATATTATGCCTCTTATTATCCTTATGGAATAATTAGAGTAATAAAAGTCCAATATTTAAATAATTTATGGGTTGTAGAGAATTAACCACTTCAATAAAGAGGTATTGTCCTTTCATCCTATTATTTGATTTTCATTTTCTTATTTCTTATCCTCCTTAAATTCTCTAATTAAAACCCTCATTAAACTATTATATAGTTTTTTAAAATTATATTTAATTTGTTAATATACTATTAAAATTTTACTTTTAATATAATCATATGTTATACATCTCTCGCCTCCTCTTTGGACAATGTCATGTTAACGGTCGGTTAGACACCAACGAGGGAATTATAAATTCTTTCCATATCACCAACCTTATGGATAGTTAAAATAAATTATTAATGATATAAAAAGTTATAAATATATTTATTTTTAAGATTCTATAATTAATTTTAATCATCTATAAATGAAATTGAATAAAATAGAAAAATCAAATCAAAACAGAAATTTTTTAAGAAAAACCTGATATCAAAACACTTCGACTTCAACAAACGAAATTAAGAAATATAATCCAATTATTATAATTTATAAATACTTGAATAGATTAACATAGTTATCTTATGTTTTATTTTTTAAATAAACCTAATTGTATTATTTAGGATGTGGAAAAGTGTTGAAATAAAGCAGGAATTAAGGTAAGGGGATTCTCTAACACAACTCCTTTTTTGGGTTATATTCTCTTTCACAAAATTTTAAGTATTTATATTCCTATAAAGCCTAAAATTATATATAAATATTCATTTACCTTTTATTTTTATATATATAAATTTTTATACCATATCGATGTGATTTCTAAGACAATATCAATGATTTTTCAAAAGGTTGTTTTTTCAAAAACATATCTTTAACTCCTCTTAAGTTGTGACTTATTCAAGGAAAAATGATATTTTATAATAAAGTATGATACCCCTTATTAATTTGTGAATACTAAAGTTTATTCTATTCAATATTAAATGTGAAATTCCTTATGAAACTCATTCCTTTCCATGGGTTATTTCATGACTATGATTGTTATCTTTACATGTGACATGCAAGATTATGATCATTGTATGATACGACAGATGGGATAAGAATTATATATCCCTAGAATGAATTGGGTAATGTTATTTATAAAATTATATTAATGTTGATGTTATAATTTACACACATATGATATGTCTGGACATGATGATGGCTTTGTTCACAACTATGTGTGGTATTTGACAACTATAAAATGATGTTTCTTTATTTTTTATATTACACATTCCATTCATATAACAAATTTTTCCCCCATGATTTTTATGGTGATACTATTCTAATGATATGTTTGATTATTCTCTTGCATGTAATATTGATTCATGTCTCTTATTCTTACCCTTATAGAGAATTTAGTTCACCACTTTATTTGTTGTATATCCTCATGTGACTAAATGTAATAAAGATAATTTGATATAATTATAAGGATAAAGAAGAAGAATATAAATAATATTTTTATTTTATTATTTTTAATTGATGTATGATCCTGATTATCCCATGACACTAAACCTTGGGATCCTAGATTGTATCGCTATTATGTAATTTATATTAAAAGTTATGTAATAGTCATCTAAGAAAATGGAAGGTCACTATAGTTGGTAATAGAGAATGGTTTAGTTTATTTTTTTAATTAGGATCATAAAATGTTAGTGAAAGACCTAAATATAATTATATGTATAGGTAAACATCATAGAAGAATAATTTTATAAAAAATATAAAGATAGGGAACCCATAAGATATGCCTTAAAAGTTAATTTTCACATTTGAATAAATTACTTATTCAAGATTTGTTGACTTATGATCATTAAAAAACTTTTCTATTTTTGAAAATGGTGGGAACCGAGAGAAACTAGGCCAGGAACCCATATGAGGGACAATGTAATGACTGTCTAAGCTACCTTCCCAATAAAATGGAAGATATAGTTCAAAACACCATGGTGATTCTTACCCAATTGTATCACGATATAAATAATTATATAAACAATATGGAATATACACCTTAAATCATTAATTAGAAACTAATCCTTGAGTCCTTTATGTGAAAATGACCACCAACGTTCTGTGGGTCTTCTGATCCACTTGTCACTGATAGTTCATTAACTCGATGAAGAAGATATTTTATGTGCACTATTATTCTGGGAAGGATAAGGTGATTCTAAACATATATTATTTTTATGTGGTGGATGATCAATGATGGTAATTAATAAATAATACCAAGTTGAAGGATGAAATGGAAGAGATGGATTGGGAAGAATTTAATAACAAATTTCTAAAAAAGTATTTCTAAAGAACTATTCGAACAATTATGGAGAGATAATTACTAGATATTAAGAAAAAGGAGGGTGAATTGGTCATAACTTATGAGGAAAAATTCAAAAGTCTTATGAGATATGTATCAGGGTTTTTTAGCAATAGTGATAGAAAAATAGTTAGATTCCTAAGTGGGTTAAAACCACACCTCCAAAAGGCTATATCTATCCAAGACATTGGGAGGTATGAGTAAATGGTTTGATTTTCTCTCAAAGTAGAGATAGATTTTATTTAATATACCCATGTTTATAGAGATAAGAAATAAAATATGGAGTTTTTTATTGGTGTATCAAATGAAAATGTAGGAAAGAAGATACAACCACCCACATGTCAAAAAGGTGGGAATAAGTATCAATGGAATTTCCTCAAAGGGATATGTAATTGCTTCAATTTTGGGAGATAAGTCCACATAACATATAAATATTAAAGATACACGAAGAAGATAGAAAACATGATAGAGGATTGGAAGAAACCACCAATGGTTCAATGCTTCAACTGTAGGGAGAAAGGTAACTATACAATCCAATGCACTAAAAATTGGTTCATTGTGGGTAACCTATTTTAGCAACCATCAAAGTCAAAGGAGTTAGTAAAACATATGACATCACAAAAATTGATGTGAAACATGAAAATGAGGTCACACAAGGTACACTAACTATTAACTCAAGAATAGAAAAGGTTTTTCTTATTTTGATTATACACATTCTTTATATCTAGTAATTTTTCAAGAACTACTTAATCAAAACCAAGATACCTTGAAGTATAAATATCTGTAAAAACACCTAGTGGTTCAATAAATACAAACCAATTGTTTTAATATTTTAATATTAGCATCTATTGTATAATTCTTCCAGTGAATTTTTCAATACTTAACTAGGTGGAATTCAATGCAATACTGGGAATGGATTGTCTCTTGTTATATATATCACACATCAATTATCAGGAAATAAAAATATATTTCTATATTCCAAACCGTCCAATGCTTTTATACTAATATAAGTAATTTCTTGAATATCCTTTGGAAAATACATCAATATTGTGGGTTTTGATACCCTATAAAGAAGCATACATTTCCTAAACAGTTGAGTCAAATGAAAGTATCAACCTTGAGGAAGTTCCCATTTTTAGGGAATACACTAATGTATTTTTCAACAAGTTTCCCAGAATTCCACCATATCATGAGTTATAGTTCCCAATAGAGCTCATAATTGGAGCCACTCCTCTCTCAAAATTCCCTAATATGATATCCCTAAACTAAAGTAGCTAAAAAATTATTTATAAGAGAATTTGTAAACGGGGTTTATTTTTCCAAGTTCATCACCTTGGCATAATTGAGTTCCCTATATAAATAATAATGATAGATCAATTTGGTTATGTATAGATTATAAGGAGCTAAAAATATCACCATAAATAAAAAGTATCCCATGAAAAGGATTGATGAATTTTTCAATCAACTACAAGGATCTATGTACTTCTTAAAAGTGGATATTCATTCTGAATATCATTAGTTGTAGGTAAATAAGGAATATATTCATAAGACAGCTCTTTTTACAATTTTTGTTCACTATGAGTTCATAGTGATACCCTTCATAGTTACTAATTCCCTTGAAATATTTATAGATTTTATGAATATAGTATTTAGAGACTCCCTTAAAAAAATTATTGTAGTATTTATCTATGATATTCTCATTTACTTTAAGATGAAGGAGTTATATGAAGAGAATATAATGATTGTAAAGGTGACAATAATAAATGATAAAAAAATTCTAAATTTATAAATTGTGAATTTTGGATGAAAAAAATTTGCATTCTTGGGGAAGGTGATAAAAAGTGAGGGAATTTTTATGGACACTTCAATGAAAATATCAATTGAGTAATGGCCCAAACTTGCTAGTGTCATTAAAATATATAGATTTCTTGGCTTAGTAGGGTACTACCAATGTTTTGTCGGAAATTTATCCTGATTTTATATCCCAATAATTAGGTTAATAAAAAAAGGGTTAAAGTATGATTTCATAAAATAATGTGAGGAAATATTTAAGGATATCAAGAAGTCGCTAGTAGTTGTGCATGTACTTGCACTACCATCAAGTTGATGGGATTTATTGACATAAAATTATGATTAAAAGACATTATTCGGTTGTGTACTCGTGAAAAATAACAATGTGATAGCCTATGCCTCATAAAAATTAAATATTCATAACCAGAACAACCCAACTCATGATCTGGAGTTAGCAATTGTGATATTTGATCTAAATATTTATTTTCAATACTTATATATCCATAATTATGACATATATACTAATCATAAGAGTTTAAATTATATATTCACATAGAAGGAGAACAAAATGTGTCAATGAATATGGTTAGAGCCAATCAAGGACAACAATTTCCCTATTCACTGTCATCCTGGAATGGCAAAGAATGAACTTGATTCTTTGTTAATATTTCCATGATTTGGATTGATAAAGACCCTATATTCATTGACATGAAAAGTAAGAATATATAAATCATAAAGGTAAAAAATACATCCTACCTTTCCAATATTATTTCCCAACCATCTATCCAAGATAAGATCAAGGGGGCATAAAGGGTGATCTAGAGCTTCAAAAGAGGGTAAAAATAGTAAAAAAATAGAAGCATCATTATTTCCTTATCGTTTATGATGTTGTGATTCATTTTGGAACTATAATTTATGTTCAATAATCACCTGAGGTGAAGAAGGATCTAATTGATAATGTTCAAATCTCATATTTCTCCATCCATCCTGGAATCACTAAGATGTAGTGTGATCTTTGAGATAACTTCTAGTGGGATGGCATGTAAGGAGATCACTTAGTACACATCAAAGTTCTTGATATTTCATAAATTTAATAAGGAGAAATAAAATTACAATTTTATTATGAAACCATTACCCAAATCCACATGTAAATGATAGAAAATCACTATGTAATTTTTAAATGGTTTCCTGAAGAAATCCCAATGATAAAATGTGATATGGGTTGTCGTGGATTGACCCACCAAGAATTCCCAATTCATCCCTATACAGGAAGATTTATCACTTGAACAACTTTCCAAGATATATGTAAAGAAATTGGTGAGTCTTAATGGGGCACCACTTCCTATCATCTCTGATCATGATCCATGGTTTACTTCAAAATTCTAGAGAATTATTCCAAGTGATTTGATTACTAAATTGAATTTCATTACATCATATCACCCACAAAATAATAACTAATATAAGAGGACTGTCAATTCAGTCAAAGACATGATGAGAGACTACTCAATAAAATTTAATGTAGGATGGGATCAAAATATCCCATTATTTGTGTTCTCATATAACAATATCTTACACTCAAGTATTCAAATGATTCCATATAAATCTTGGTATGGGAAGTGATGTGGAACTCCTAATTATTGAGATGAATTTAGAGAATGAAAGATACATGTACCTGATCTTGTGAAATAGATGACATAGAAGGTTTAATTTTTCCAACAATATATAAAATTTGTTAAATTCAGTAGAAGATCTATGATGACAACCATCGAAGGGACTTATATTTTGAAGTTGGACACAAATTTTTCCTTAAAATATCACTATGGAAGAGGGTCATGTGGTTTTTAAAGAAAGTAAATCTTAACCCTAGGTAGCCATCCATCCAACATTACTATTTCTATTCCATAAGCACTTAACTACAAACAAAGAAGGCCCACCTAAGGGGGGAGAAAATGATGCAGCCCAAGGCCATCTCCCCTAATCAAAATCACACCCTCGGGTCTAATGGAAGACACATTATCCACCCAGACCATAGGATCCCCAGGAACCGCAATGGAAGTGAAATAATCTGCTACTTTATTCCCTTCCCGCCATGTGTGTGTTACCTTGAAGTTGTTGCTCATAAGGGCCTTTCATTGTCTAATAGTGTAGGAAATCGCCCACGGAGTCATGCCTCACCCATGCAAATCATCATGAACAATTTTATATGAGGAGTGGTCAATAAAGATTTCAGACTATATAGACAAAGTTCTATAAAGCAAGACAACACACATTGTCAAACTATTATGACTGAACCATACATATGAAGAGGTGATGTGGGAAATAGAGAAAAATGAAACAAATGTAACCTTACCGATTATCAACTAACAATATTAGTTGAAATTTTAGGAATTAAATTTCTAAGGAGGTAAATGTAACAATATTGAGCTTATAAATTAATTTTTGAAATAAATTTTTATTATATTATATTATACATTATTATACACATACATCACATAGGGAAACCAACAACACTTTATTTCATAAATCCAAATCCTTACATAAATAAGAAACTAAACCCATGAAAATGAAAAAAAATTATAATGGGAAAAAATTATTTATTAATAAAAGTATAATTGGAAAATTTGGATCCTTCCAATCTATTAGAATCATCTCCCCCACATCCAACACAATATAAATTAACTAGAATATTAGAAAACCAATTGACATCTTAGAAAATGAAAATTTAGAATCTTGGGAGGAATTATAGTAAATGTTCAAGAAATTAATTAAATGGTTTTGATAGGATTTAATATGACAATTTGAATATTAATGAGACCATTATAATAGAAACTTGACTCTTGAGAATAATAAAATAACCATTTGAAATGTTAAGCTAGCTGTTGGAATATTAATTTGACTAAAAAAATAATATATAACAAAAATAATTTTTAACATGAGTAAATTAAGTAAATGAAAACAATTATAATTCCATAAAACAAATATCAAGATTAAAAAATCAAATAAATGTAAGTGAATTTTTAACAAACTTTATTTTAAGGTATTTCAAAAAAATCTTAATTTTAGTATTAAAAATTAAAATCACCTATATTAGAAAATTATTTTGATAAAATGAATAAATTTTTTAAAATTTTAAGATCAAAATTATCTAACAGTTATTTTTTAGTAATTTTATGAAATACTTTATTGTTAGGTGAATAGTAAAAATTCATTTTTCATAATAAGGGTATTTTAAATTACATCATTCCAGACATAAAAATGAAATAAAAAATTATAAAAAATTTGGATCAAACATAAAAATATTAAATTTTATAAATGGTTCATTTAAAAACAATAAAATTTATTTCCAAGAAAAAAAACATTTTCCAAATTTTAAAGTCAAAAGTGTTCCATCAAAATAACAATTTTTCATTTATTCTACTTTCCTTTTAAAAAAAATAGTTAATTTTTTTATAAATGGAATTAAAGTCATAAATACATTTTATTTTATTAATATAGGATTCATTATGTAAATAATATTACTATTACAAGATTTACCTTTGATATGCTATTTTATTCGATATTTTAGTCTAAAAAAGTCGCTCTCCTCAAGTATAAATAACCCCACTCCCTCCCCTTGAAAAACCACTCCTCCATCAGTTACCATATCAAAATACCTACCCAAATACCGTATTTTAATCCTCTTATAATCCTTATTTAATTTATGAAGTAATCAAATCCTAATATTTCATGAAGTTAAGGGTCATATAGAAGGAACCACTTTAAGAAAGAGGTAACGTCCTTTCGTCCTTTTATTTGATTTTCATTTTCTAATTTAATATCCTCAAAATATTTTATAATTTAAAATTTATTAAAAAAATTATAAGGTATTTTAACATGATCTTTATAATTTTCATATACAAAAAAAATATTTTTAATATAATCATATATTATACATCTCACACCTCCTCTTGGAGCAATGTCCTGCTAACGGTCGATTAACCACCGATGAGGGCATTGGAAATTCTTTGCTTGTCATCAAAATTATGACTGGATTAAAAACTTATTTATAATATATTAATTTATAAATATATTTATTTTAATATTATATAATTATTTCTATTTATTTATAAATTACCTTGAAGAAAATCGTGAAATCGAATCAAAATTGGAAATTTTTAAGGAAAATATGATATCAAAATGCTTGAACTTAAACAATAGAAATCAACAAATATAATCCAATTGTTATAATTTAAAAACTGTAACCTAAATTTACAAAATTAACTACTAGTTCAATTTTTTAATAAACTTAATTTATTACTTTGGAGGCGGAAAAGTGATGAAATAAAGTAGGATTTATGGTGAGGGGTTCTCTAACCCAAATCCATTTTTGTGTTATATTTTATTTGCCACTATTTTAAATATTTCTATTCCTCTAATATCATAAAATTATCTCTAAATATTCATTTATATTTTATTTTAAATTATACACATGTTTCTACCATTTCTAAATGATTTTTAATCCAATCTCAAAGAATTTTTAAAAGACTCATTTTTTCCAAAACACATCTTTAACTCTTCTTATGTTGTGTCCTCTTAAAATAAAATTGATATTTTATTCCAATTTATGATCTCTCTTATTTCATGGTGGATCCAAAATTTTATTCCATGAAATATTAATTGTGAAATTATTTATGAAAAAAAATTCATTTCAATGGGTTATTTCATGATTATGATTATTATCTTTCCATGTGGAATGCATGATTATAAGAATTGTATAATGTGATAGGTGGGTCCATAATTATATTTCCCTCAAATTCTTTGGTAAATGTGTTGTATCTCATGATATAATGTGTATTATGTTTGAAAATTATTCTATATTATTCACAATGATGGTGTTATTATTTTTGTGCATATGATGTGTGCGGACATTATGCTAAATTTGTTCACAACTATTTATGGAATTTGTCCACTATGTTATGATGATTCATTATTATTTATATAACACATTTCATGATGGTATAAAATTTTTCCCTCATGATTTTTATGGTGACCCCATTCTTAGGATATGATTATGTTAATTATTCTCACCCATGTATTATTGATTTGTGTCCCTTATTCTTCCCCTAACTGGGATTTTTTCTCACCCCCTTCTTTTACGTACATACAGAAGTGACTACATGTACTAAATAAAATGTGAGAGATTTATAATTTTGAAGAATAATAATTTAAATAGTTTTTAATTTTTATTATGTATAATTCATGTGTGACCCTAATTTTACCAAGACATTAAACCTTTGGATCCTAGATTTTTTCACTATTTTCTTATTTATCTTAAAAGTTGTCTAATAGTCATTTAAGAAAATTTTGGGTTGCTATAATTTTAGATCTATAAAAAGGTCGGTCTCAAATTTCATAGCTTTTTGTGCCTCATTCCTAGAAATAATTGGAAAAAAAAGGAATCAACTTACTGAGTCTTATTGAATAGGTGGATACTAGCAACATCCCCTGCTACAACTCCATGAACTCCGGATAATAGTACAACTTCAACACATTAGGTAAAAACTAATCAAATAGGAGTTCCTTGAAGGTATACCACATTATCCATTTACATCTACCAGTCTAAAACATAACATCCCACAATAATCCAACTGCTCTCTAAATAATAAAATTCGTAATATATACCTTTCATCATCCAATACCTCCACCAAGTACAAGATCCTCTTAATGATTCATATTTATTCCACTACATCTCAATGGCCTCCACTTCCCTAGATAGTTGGGGGATTCTAGAGCTTCAAATCATGAGTGTTGTCAATCATTGTCAACCCCTCCCAATGGGCTCCTCTTCCCTAAATAATTACTAGCCAAAATAGTCCCAATTGTGGCAGTTCTAAAGATTGAACTATTGGAGAAACCACAGGACCATGCTCAACTAAATCCTCCTTTATTATAGGTGGGTTAATTGTTACTTCCATAACCATATATTCAATATGTCTATGGGTAGGCATTTCTTGAAACACCAGACTAACTTTTGGAGAAATATAACAGCTAAACTAAGAAGACAGATAAAATATCACGATACGTAAATAAAGATATATCAAAGATCAACCTAAGAGTTCACCCAAAAAAAGAAGATATAACTCCCTAAATAACACCCATGTCCCAATCCAGGCCTCTGGAATAAGCTATAATGTGCCAAAAGAACATATCATAAATCACAACGTGCAGTTTTTTAGTATTTGGTCTATATCTAATGAATGAAATAGGCATAGGAAATATGATCCTATATGCTTAGACATGATCTATAAATGCACACCAAATCTTGAAAATCAGTATTCCGACATCATTTGCATCCCCTAAACTGAATTTCAAATCAATGGTAAGACATTAATTTCCCCTATTAATGGAAACTTAGAGATCCATTATGCAGTGTTGGCCAAGCACTAACATAGTTCCCATACCTGAGTCCCAATCATATGATCTCCTGTCTACCCTATCCCAAATCTAGTAAAGGATGGTAAAAAATTTATTAAACCTCCTTAAATTTTATTTTTTAACACTCCCGCCCAAATCATCGGGTTCCGACTGGGATTTCATATGACCTTAAGAAAGCCTCCACATACACAAGAGGTTATAAACTAGTGGTGTGGGCCAAGAGGGACATCATGGGGAGACTATACACTTGGTATTAGTTAACCATCATGATATGTAGTGTAAGTGGTATCAAAAAATAAATAAATAATAAAACATCAAATTATCATCATACACGAAATAAGTACGAACCCATGAAATTGCAGAATATCATGTCAGTCACACAACTAAAAATGAAGGAAAATGATCCCCACATGTGGAATATCAAGGTGTGATTATCAAATAACTAAAAAAACAACATTATTCATCCAATATAGATGTTCTTCTAGTGATTCTAGAACCCTCATGTTCATCCTGCTCAACCCACTACTACAAGTCATTTTCCCTTCATTATATCCCAGGTTTTGAAATCAACACATTCCCTGAGATACATGATTAGGGTTTTTGAAAAATACTCTAAAGTATACCACCAATGATCCTTGACATTAGTGAATAAGATATACTAGTACAAGATATGAAATTAAACAAATCACAGATAATAATAAGTATATCACACAAGCCATAATGTATACACTAGGTCCTTAGAGATTGAATCTACCTATAATTGATCAATACCAGAAGTAAATTCAATAGGTTTCATAACTAATTCCCCTTAAGAGGATATACTAAAAACTATTTTACACATCCCTCTTATAGTGATAACCCAGGTACATTCCAACATATTGTTTGACACATTCCTCTTGGGGGATAGTCCATGTAACTAAAAGTACAAGTAATAAAGGAACAGAACATGTGATATATAGGTACATAATGTTATACCAATATCACATTATATCAAACAATACTCATATCATTCAAAAAAATCACATATGATCAAAAATCAATCATACGTACCACAGGGCTACACACATAGACCTCAAGTGTTAATACAAATTACACAGGTCTCAAAGTATATGAATAAATTACAAAAATAATCATTCCTAAAACATGTATAAATATATTCTAACGATTAGGACCACATACCTCAGGTGCAATGATGTTCAGATGATAAGGGTCATCATCTAAGTCCAATTACACCACTCAGATTCTAGATCAATTCTTGATCATCCATTATTATAATTATATGATAAATGTTTAATAGATTTCACACCAAAAATTTAGGACGAGATCACACAGACCTTGGAAGATCCACTACAGATAACTATCTAGGTATAAACATTGTGCGGGTTCCAAAACTCTGAATTCAGGTGTTGATTCTATCAACATCCAACAATTCCCTCATTATATCAGGACAAAACCTTCAGATTTGATCATGGAATAATGAATATTACTATTTATGACCAAGTATAAGAAGAGATAATTGAGCTAGATCAATATATAATTCACCATATTGGTATCACTGGATCATACTGATGTCTATGCATCAAAGAGAGGAGACGGAAGGTGAGAAGAGAGTGTAAAATCACTACAATCAAGTTTCAATGTTTTAGGGGATTGGGGGAGTCTTGAGAGAGTGAATGAATTATAATGGGTTAAGGTTTTAAAAAACAATATAAGACTAATGGGTCCTATTGGTTCTTAAATAATTCCACTAGCCATGATGTGGTTCTTACAGTCCTAGAGCTGAACCTGAAGAATCCACCTACTGGCCCATTGAGCTATTGTAGCTTTTCTAAGCTATAGTATGACCACCATCCTAGACCCATTAAATTTTTTTCCTCCCAAATACCAAAAAAATACCCCAAATAATTTTAAAATAAATTCAAAAAAGTTACATACAATATGAAATTAAAATTACCTTAAAACAAGGTTGTCATAATAACCTTTCTCGTAAATAGTAACTTGTTGTTCCACAAAACAATGCACTTATGTTGGGTAACTTTATGTAATATGAATATCTATATTTAAATGGAAATACTAATACATTGGTATCAAAAAATTGATTAAGTCCCTCAAAAATGTATTTCCTTCCTTGTAAAGTAACGAATGGTAAAATTTTATTCATGAATAGTGTTGTTTAAAGGGGTATGTTGATCGACAGTTTTCATTAATCAGGAATACTAAAGAAGATGATGAAATAGAAAGTATTAAATGGATAAATTTTAAGGTGATATTTTTTTAGACATACTTTCCTTTAGAGAAATGAGATGAAATGGAGTGGAATTTACTCAATTTGTATCAAAAGGAAGAATAAAGTGGTGCAGAGTATGAGTTTAAATTTTCAAGATTATCAAGAAAACATTCATACATCATAAATAATCAAAAAATTACTATTTTCCATTCATTGATGGAATTAAGTAAATATTTCAAAAGTACTTATTTTCACAAACATTTTCATCATATGATGATACGGTATCAAGTTCCATTAAGACTGAAAATTAATTCTATTGGTTTTATATTTTTAAAGTATATCAAGATAAGAAACAGGAAACCAAACTACAAGGGAAAATAAATTAAGCAATGGATAATAGGAGAAGTAAAGAACATCAAACATGTAATAATTTTGGAAATAAAAATCCTAATAATTTCTTAAATGGAATGGGATATTGTTATAAGTGTGGAGATAAGGGCTATCTAGCTCATGAATTCAATGGAAAGAAATAAATCACTGATATTCATTATTTCAACTATATAGAGATGGGGAACTAGTCAAACTAATACTCTAAGTGTCAAAGATTACCTTTATAATTTTACAATGTAATTTATTAATATTATATTGGTATAATATAAAAAGGATGAAGAGAGTGAGAATCATAAGTGTATCATTCAAGGGACTCTCAGAGGAAATAATTTATTTAACAAATTTAGAATCTGTGAATCTTAGCTTCATAATGATTATTTTCATGGAAATATTGTCTCTCGGGATGGAATATTTAGTGATGTGTCTAAGATAAGGCGGACCCTCACCATCACATATAATGGTTTGGGTTTGTATATGTTTTGATGTAAGGGTAATTATAGTACATTTTTATGAATATATGATTATGATGTATTTAAATTTGTTCTATTATATTCTTAAAAGTATTATGGTTTAATGATTAATGTTGAACTAGGGGTTTCATTATTTAGATTTTAGATATTACTTCTTCTTTTTATGGTTTACTTTATCAAATATTATTTTTACTTATGCTGTCAATTTTTTTATTTTAGTAAATGGCTAGAAATAGGAGGAATAAAATGTTAGAAAATATTTCATACAATAATGAAGACAAACCTTTATTGGATCTCATAATCCCTTAAATGTTGGTTTTAATGCTTCAGGAATGAAACAATCATCATGATTATGACGATGAATGTCAATGGATGAAATAATGCTTATAAAATGGGAGTAAATCTTGTAAATTTATTCATATTTTCTATCAAATGGAAATTTAATTTATAAAACAAAATAAAATTGAAGATAAATCTATCATGTATGATGTGTAAAGTATCACTCAAAAAAATGTATTTTTTTAACTACTAATTTTCTCGTATGAGTCTTATATAAGTACATGAATTATAAGTTTCATTGTCATAACCTAGAAATTAAATTTTAGTATAATATATAAGCCTAATTTTATTTCTATTTTATGTTTATCTTATAAAATAATAATTAAAATTATAAGGACTCAATTTCTATAAGTATGGGAGAATGTAACTCCCAAGATTCAATTATAGTAATCTTTTTTTCATAAAGAAACTATACCATAATGCACATTAATTAAGTAAATAATGTGATAAAAACCTAAATTTTCAATTTTTATAAATTAAATTTGAAGAAATTTATTTCATTTTTTAATTCATCATGTCAAAATTAACTTAGGATTTATTTTTTATATTTCATTGAAATAGTTTATTGTTAGGTGAATATTGAAAAATACGAATTTTAAAAAACTATCACTTTTATGTTATTAAAATGTTTTAGGAATACCATTATTGTTTATAAAGTATTTTTTAAAGGAAAAAAATTATTTAATAAGAAATGGAATTCATATAATAATATAATTTTAAACTTAAAAATATATGTTTAACATTTTGGAAATCTATATAATGTTTTGTTCAAATATAAATTGTTGTCATTTATTTTCATTTAATCATGTATTTATATGGTAAAGTATTTTTAGTTTGATTTTAAAGAAAAATGATTCTAATTTTATTTTAAATAATACAATTAATTCCATTTTAATCAAAATTATAATTTTTTTTCTGTAAAATTATTTTTATACCTAAAAGGAAATTTTTATGGAAAACCCTTTAACTTCGTGTTTTGTGGGTTAATTATTAAATTAATTCACGCCACTTATAGAAATTAAATTTGTTAAAACAGACTATATATATGGAATTATCATGTAAAAATTTTTTAAGTTGGAAACATCTTTTTTCATTATGAATAGTAACTTTAGAAAATAAAATTTGGTTACCACAATAATAGTTAGAACATGTTAAAAGGGTTAAAAAATAAAATTAAAAATTATGAACTCATTGAATAACTTTTCTAGATACTATTTTCTGGTAATATTTAGACCCTATATCATCTCCTCCTTTAATATGATTCATTTTGGATCCATTTATCTTGAGTAAGACATTAATATATTTTAATCGTTTGAAAAATTTTAAGTGTGTCCTCTCCCTCTCATATAAATGGTCACCACCTCTCCTCTCTTATCCACACTTAAAGAAAAAATAATCTTGAAAATTGACTATAAAATTATTTTCTTAACATCCAGACCCACTTCTAATAGGTATTTTATTTTTATTATAAAACCATCATTTGGTGGTTTTAGTTATAATCTTACAGATGTTGTCTGAAGAAAATGTATAGTTCATAACCGAGTGTTTTCTTTTTATTTATTATTTTTACTCATTAAAACCTCCCCTAAACACTATGATATACTAATATCAATATATCCCATATAATTAAATTTTATTATGTTTAATTTATAACCCTTTTTAATCTACTAATTTATCTAATGTAAAATGAAAACAACTTCCATACATATGTGGGGGCCACCGCCTCGTGGAGATAAAGTATTTCATTTTTCATCACCACCTCTTATGGTTTGTCATAATTATGAATAAAAATTAAATAATTTGATATATATTATATAAATTTAATTATTTAATGATAAATAATTATTCTAATTATTTCTATTCAATCTAAGGAAGAAAACATCATTTGTTTATACGTTTGACCTACCATCTCCACGTAGCGGTGTAATTCATTTTTCATCACCAATCCACTTAGATGAATTAAAATATGTAAATAATGAATATATATGATATTTAACACATAATTTTAATTATTTAAATATAATATATCATTTACTTTCTTACCCCTACACCTGTTAAAAAATGATAACATTGCTCAAGCATAAGTGTCGACTACCACCTCCACGAAGTGATGTGATTCATTTTTCATAACTACATTTAAATAATGATTATAAATATGTATATAATGAATATATATGATATTAATATCATAATTAACATTTTTTATATGATTTAACCATGATCAATATGCAAGTATCAAAACTACCAAGCTGAAACTTACATGAAAAATGAAATAGTTAACAATCAAAAACAATAATTTTAATATAGAATTATTAAAAAACAGGTGTTAGAATGTAATAATTGGTTCATATATTATATTATAAGAATTTATATTATTATATTATATAATAAAAATAAATTATGATTTATTATAAAAGTGTTTATGACCATATACAAAGCAATCTGATCTTAAGGTAAGGGTTTATCGCATCAAATTTTCTTCTTTGGGACATATGTTATGTTATACACATATCTTATTTTATGAGGTGTATATACTACCACTATAAAATTTTAAATATTTAATAATTATTATATAATGATATTTAATTTTAAAATTCATGTTATTTAATTCAATGGGTTATGATTTAAAATTTACCAAAGCGGTAAAGGATTTCTATTACAATCCCATCTTATTTTGATATTGTTTATGGTCATATTTACTTTAGGAAAACTATATGATTATATTATTTGACACCCTATTTATTTTATTTTACTCTAGTTATGTTTGGGTTTAAATCTTTATATACAATTTATTCTCTTTTTTCATCAAGAATAAATAGGTAAGTTACATGTAAGGGACTTTATTTTAAAAATATTATTTTAATGTTTTACTTCCAAAACTTTTTCATCTCTATCTATATTTAATTTATAATTTTTTCAAGAATATTTTTATTATACTCCATATATTTATTAACTTAATTTTTATCCATTTTTTACTTTCAATAAAAATGTTTAAAATGAATATTCTTATCGTTTTCTAAATGATGTACATTTTTAAAAGGTGTGAACAACATATTTGTTTATCATACACTATATGAATTGATTTTACCACCATGATGAATACTCTTTGCTTTAAATATTACTTTACTTGATTCCCAAGTTATTTTGAAAGAAAACATTTTTCTCAATAATTTTATATAATTTTTTAAAATTTATATCAAAATAAAAGGGTATTATATTTTAAGGTAATGAAAATAATTTTGGAAGGTGATTTATTACTCCATTCTTACATAAAGATAAAAGGAAGTTATTTTCAATTTATTTATTATATTTCTTTTACTAAAGTCTTGGTTTTACTATAAAAACTTAATTTTTTTAAAATTTATGGTCTTCTATCATCCATTACTGATGATATGTTATAATTCATTTTTAGATTATTTACATTATTTTCATCATGTTCCCTATCACTCTCTATTATTAATTAGATATAATGTTTCTCTTTTCTATCTATATTATTTAATATAATGGATTAATTAATAATAATTTCTATTACATTGATGATTTTTAAAAAATATAACATTAATATATATGGTATCAGTTGAATGAATCTCATTAAGTTATTTAATTTTGTGGGAAAATATAAATGTTTCATATTCTTGTTTCAATGTAGAAAATTTTTTACATAGAATGTATTTTGATAATTAATATTAGTAATGTGTAGGACATGAAATTGATGGTTTGGCCCTAGTTATATATATACACTATGTATCGATGGTCCCATGATACAAAACAAGTTAGTATGATGTATAGGCTGAGGCAGTAAGATAATTTCATAACAGCTGGGTATTTGGTGTATGTCAGTCCATACAATGATAATGTCTTGGTTGAGAGGCCTTGATGGAATTATAATTGTGATATATCAGATCTTATTCACTCTTTTGTAACCAAATATGGCTGTCCACAAGGCCTCAATCACACCTCCTCATATTCCAGAGGCTTCCAACTAAAAGTGAGGGCCCAGGGTGTGTATGTGGGGAGACTATGACCACATGTTGGAGTGGATAATAGAAGGTATAATATATTAATATATAATAGAATCCTAATAATAATAAATAAATAAGCACAAATAATCATAAGAATCAAAGAAATAGATAATCAACTCAAGATGTATATTATATCATATACAAAAGATGATGGAATGTCTTTACAAAAAGATAAAACAAGAAAACATACCGGTAGGAAGACAGTAAAATACATGATATACAAAAGAATCAAAAAGGGAAAATATTTCCATGAGTCCTAATAAATGGCTTGGTCATTTTCTATGAATCTCCTATCCTAAAATAATATTTCAGGTAACCAAAGCGGGATGCTTCCCTTTGTCCACACCTATGATCATATAATCAGCATGAGTGCTAATGGTAGACTGGGTAGGGTGTGATATAAATATTAGTAGGCCACAACCAATAACAACTATACAAATCTAGTCTATGTGTATAAACTATAATAGTGTACATATATATAAAAAAAATTTACAAATTAAATAACCCATACCTGCTTTAGCCTAAGCTGGTGTCTGAGAAAGTGATCATTTAATTTTTAGAGAGGGGTTAAAAATTACTATATACTAGTAATCATGGAATAATGATGATGATGATAGTAAAATAGGATCCAAGGAGAAACTAATTCATTGTAGACCTTAAGGGTTAATCCAACTCATAGTAGTAACTCTTGTAGTATGGTAATAAAGTTTTGAGTGTAATCTTAGGGTAACACCAACAGCATTCCACTCTAAAAGTGTCTAATCGAGTTCATGGAACTCATCCATAGTAATGTCAGGATAAGCATGACTCGGACCAATGGGATGAATCCATGGATTCATGTATCTGAATACATCAAGTTAAATCTAAAAAGTTTATCTGAGGCATTATAATATTAGTAAAATGGTCAAGTGAATTGTCAGTACAACACTGATTCTTTCACATAATAAGAGAAAGACATGATTTTATGGTGGGTATCTCCCTTGAAATTAGCTCAACGAATGGGAATGGAATCCTATGAGTGATCAAGGAATTCCATCTAGAATCCAAGGTGGTATAAAGTCTGACCATTCATATAAATATGAAAAATTTCCAAAATAAGTAGGTACTATATACACATTTTATTTATATAAATATGTCAACATGGTCCATGTAACGCTCATACCAATTTTATTTATCTAGGTTCATTCCATTACCTTTCATCGTACGTGAAAAGAGAAAATAAGTAAATGAAACCAAGTATAAATTTAAATACTTTTTTCAAGTCCAAGTAATATCTATATATATACTTTCCATATAACCATTTAAAGTTTCATTTAATTATGATGGAACACATACCATAACTAGGGTCTTGTCAAGCACACCATAATGGTGTCTCAAGTAATCCTATCAAGGGTTTCCAAAGGAATAGAAAAGAATAAACCCTGCCTAGGGTGTCACGGCCCGACCCTACCCGGGCTCGAGCCGCAACTACCCCAAGCCCGCCTCCATAGGCCTGGGGCTGGGGACCAGCGCCGTAGGCACAACAACTCAGGAAGGCCTTTGCCTAAGTACCTGTACACACACATGCAGCCCACTCAATGCAGAAGTGAGGAGTAAAAGAAAATACAAGTAAAGTAAAAGGGAAACTGCTATATATATAAACCGCAAAAGTGCATCGACCTCTAACAGTACAAAGCAAGTGCTGAGAGTAAACTGAAAAGAAAAGGGGAAAAACATGTGCCCAACCAGAAAAGTGACACCACCCAACAACAGGTATACAAAAGAAAAATAGCTGGAAGGGTCCCCCACTAGGAACCCGACTGTCACGACCCGCCCTCGGGGTCCGTGCCGTGACTACCCCAAGCCCGCCTTCCATAGGCCAGGGGCTGGCGACTAGCACCAAGGCGTAAATCCCAGAAAAAGGGAAGGCATTGCCTTTGTAAAGTAAACAAACACCACAGAGTAAGCAAGCGGAAGTAAAACACTAAGTACAAAAAGAAGAGCTGAAAAGTAAAAAGGGGCCGGAAATACAAGCCCAACTGTAAAGTACAACTCGAAAGGGAAAACAGCGACTGAAAAGTAAAGCTGCTACGCTGAGATGTCCACTGGAAATCCCACCTGAAGGGTGGGTACAGATAGCTCCTCTGCTCCTCGGGTCCCGCCATCCGCTCCGAGTATGTCCCGCCCAGTGGTCCACCTCCGGGTACCGCCTCGTCGTATAGTCCACCTCCAGGTACCATCCAGTCCTCGAACCTTTGGCTACTGACAGCACTGTCCGTCGTCTACAACCAACACAACGAGGTGCGGGCATAGCCCGTGCAGGGGTGAGTATAACGATACTCAGTAGGGACCCCGAGACCCTCAAGGTCTCACTAAAACTAACAAGGATAAACACAAGAAGATCTCAACAGATAAACCTTACTTAGGTATATGCCCATACATATACCTAAGTTATCAAGTAACCCATCTCAATCATGAGGAAACACAAGGATTGTGAAAACGACGGATAACCACTACCCGGGTATATGCCCATACATATACCAAAGTTAGCAAATGACCCATCTCAATCATAAAGTAACACAAGGTCAAAAGTCTCAGCTCAAACCAGGATTTTCATTATCGAAACCGTAACTGCTGAAGAGCTCCGTCTCTAGAGTGTACAGTGGTCCTGTCACGACTCCGAGGCCGCCGCTCACTAACCTAAGACTGCTGAAGTACTCCTCCTGTCGAGTACTGCGGGTCTGCTGCCAACTACCAGGCGCTCCGTCCGCTGAGGGTCTGCTGCCAAATACCGGGCACTACCCAGATAGCCTACTGAGGTACTCCTCCTGTCGAGTACCGCGGGTCTGCTGCCAACTACCAGGCGCTCCGTCCGCCGTGGGTCTGCCGCCAAATACCGGGCGCTCTGTCCACTGGGCTAGTCGACTCACTCCAAGTCGAGTCGGTCAAGCAGTCGTCAGGTCTCAGCCGGCTACACGGTCTCCGTACTCTGCACGCTCGTCTCCAGGAGGGTCCGCTCCACGAGCTACTGGTCGATACTCCAAGTATCACAAAGTCCCGCAAAGAAGTATCTCAAAAGTCCGTCTCGTCACAGGGGTCTCAACGCAACAGACGGCACGTCGATCGGACGCCCGGTCTGTGAGTTATTAGCCTTTTCGTCCCAGGGGCCCGGTTGGTTTCGAGTGCGAACCAATCCCGGCCGTATCTCAACTGTACCCCGAACTCCCACAGGGTATACTCATAGGGACCGTTACTAAACGTAAACACCAACGCCGCTGACGGTTCGTCAAGCGGACGTCCTGTCTGAAAGATATTAGCTTTCCCGTTCCAGGGGCCCGGTTGGATTTCGGGTACAATCCAACCCGGCCATACTCTGACTGCATCCAAAACTCGGGCGGAGTATGTCAAAAGATCCGTCTCATCAAGAGGAAGTCAACGAAACAGACGGCGCGTCAATCGGACGCCCGGTCTGTGAGTTATTGGCTTTTTCGTCTCCGGGGCCCGGTTGGTTTTTAAGGCAAAACCAACCCGACCGTACTCCACCTGCGTCCAAACCTCGGGCGGAGTATGCCAAAAGATCCGTCTCATTAAGAGGAACGCAACGCGACTGACGGCGCGTCAATCGGACGTCCGTAGCTCAAGATATGAGCGTTTCCGCTCCGAAGGTCCGGTTGGTTTCGTGAACGAACCAACCCGGCCGAACTCAAAGTAACCCGAAACCTTGAGTGCGATATACCGAAACGACCGTCTCGATCCAAGGATCGCGTTGCCGCAGACGGTTCGTCATTCGGAGGTCTGAGGCTCAAGTTATGAGCCAAAAACCAAATCTGGTTCGAAACGGGGGGGTCCGGGTCCGGGCCGACCCGGCCCGACCCCCCCCTGGGGCGGCCGGCGGCGGCCGGCGGCGGCGGGCGGCGGCGGCGGGCGGCGGCGGCCGGCGGGCGGCGGCGGCGGGCGGCGGCGGGCGGCGGCGCGGCGGCGCGGCGGCGCGGCGGCGCGGCGGGCCGCGGCGGGCCGCGGGGGCATGGCGGCCGGCGCCGCATGGAGGCCGCGTGGGGGGGCGGCTTGTCGCCGCGAGGGGAGGCCGCATGCACGCAGGGGCTAAGCCCCGCGGTTCCTGGAAAAAAAAACGGCGCGGCAATTGTCGCGCCCTTGATTGAAACCGCCCCCACGTGGGGGCCGGTTTTTTTAAGAGAACCGGGGGGGCCGGCTGCCCCCTTCCTTCAAGAACCGCCCCCCTCTTTAAGAGGGGGGTTTTTAGCATGCTGGCCGGGGAATTAATTCCCCGGTTTAACGGCATCCGGCCGGCCAGCTGGCCGGCCGGTTTTCTCCAACGGGACCGGAATTTCCGGTCCCCTCTTCGGCTTCCGACGCCGGCGGCCCGGCCGCCGGTCTTCTCTTCCGTCGCGGCCCGGAACCGGCCGCGGTCTCCTCGTCCCGCCGCGGCCCGGAACCGGCCGCGGCGTTCGTAATCCGGCGCGGTGCGACGGCACCGCGCCCCTTCGCCGTGCTTGATTCTTTTCAACGCGGCGCGACGGCGTCGCGTTCTTGAAGTTTCTACCTCGGCGTGGCGCGACGGCGCCGCGTAAAATATTTGCACGATCATCCGCGTGGTGCGACGGCACCACGCCACTTGCTTCCTCACGCAAGAATTAAACAAGAACGATGGAGGGGGGGTTCGGCCGTGTTCGTGCGGTCCATCCCCCCTCGCGTTAACTATAACACTTAAAAAAATTAATTCAAAGCCTCACGTAGACATGCGATCCACGAGCAAGAAATGGAATAATTAAAGAATTAAACAACAACCCCTACCTCGGGTTTAAGATTCGAAGATTCGTCTACGTTCCGCGGAAGACGGCGTCGCGGAGGTCGGGCGTCGCGGTCGTCGTTCGTCAAATCCGTTGACGAAGAGATATGCCCGAAGAGATACGTCGTTGGCGAAACTTGCACGCCGACGAAGGTTGTCCGAAGAAGAGGTGGCGTCCCCTTCGTTGACACGGTGAACGAAGAAAGGAGGTGCGGCGTTCTTCGTCGGAAAAAAGAGCGTTCCTCGTCAAGTCTTGAGGAAAGTCAAATAATAAAGAAAACAACGAACTCAAGAACCTCTACCTCGATAGTCGCACGTTGACGTAGTCGTGAAATATCGGTGTCGCGGAGGAAGAGTCGTTGTCGAATCTTCGTATGCCGACGAAGAAGGTCCGAAGAGGAAGCGGCGTTCCCTCTTGTTGACACCGAGGACGAAGAAGAGAGGCGTCGTTCTTCGTCGGAGTTTGAGCGTTCTTCGTTCTTCGTCAGAGCTTGAAGAGGAAGAGGAAGCTCTCAAAAAGCTCTCAAGGGGACAAACAAACAACCCATAATAAAATAAGATAACATCTTATTTTATTATTACAAAACATAAAAGAATTTCAAAAGTTTGAAATTCAAAAGAGTTTAACCCCCAAAATTAATTAAGTAACATAAGTCAATTAAGAGGGGGTAAGGGAACTTGAAAAGTCTAGGGGTTCGTGTGGGCCCCACCACACTTAATCCTCCCAAGGGAGGTTAAGTGGGTGTGGGTCCCACTTCCAACCCCCTTTGGTAGGATTTTAACAAACTAAAAATAAAATTTGTCTTACACAAATTTTATTTAACTCAACTGAAATCCCCAAAACTTAACTTACAACCCGCAACAAACGCAACTCCCGAAAAGGCCTCTTTAAGCGAATATCGGCGTTGCGAGTTCATCGGTGCCCTCGGATTTCAATTCCGAGCACCGGATCAAAAGTTAGGAATTCCCGCTCGTTCGTTCACTGAACGTACCCGAGCCAAACTTCGGAAATTAATTCCGGGCACTCCGAGCCTCGGAATCAGGTGCCGTCTGAAACCGCGCTCTTGTAAAATTCTAAATAAAATTAAGAAAAAATTTCCCTTGAATTTTACGGGTCTTTACATTACTCCCACCTCAGGGCTTTACGTCCCCGTAAAGATACAACAAAAACTAGGGAAACAAATGAGGGTACTGAGCACGCATCTGAGCCTCCTGCTCCCATGTGCTCTCCTGGAGATTCCCGTGCCGCCATCTGTTGCGCACAAGAGGAATCGATCGCCCAAGTAGGACCCGCTCCTATCGATCCTCTATCTCCACCGGGACCTCCGTAAAAGTTGCCCCAACGTCAACGTCAAGCTCCCCATGATCAAATATGTGCGTCGGGTCGTGCACGTATCTCCTCAGCTGAGACACGTGGAAGACGTCGTGCACCCGGTGCAACTGAGGTGGTAGAGCCAGGCGATAAGCCACCTCTCCTATCCTGCTGAGGACCTGGAAAGGCCCGATGAAGCGTGGAGACAACTTGCCTCCTTGGCCAAATCTCCGAATACCACGTCGAGGTGAGACCCGCAAGAAGACGTGGTCACCATCCTCGAACTCTAGTGGCCTCCGCCTCCTGTCAGCGTATGACTTCTGCCGGCTCTGTGTTGTCCTCATCCGCTCCTGGATGACATGGACCTCCTCCAACATGGCCCGGACCATCTCTGGTCCCACAAGAGCTGCAAGATTTCTTCTTTGCCGATAAGAGAAACCTGGTCTCATCCCCTGGATGAACCACATTCTTTGCCTAAAACAGTCAATCCTAACATGGATGATACTAATCCATACCAAGGATGACGTCGTAAGGCCTCGACGCTACTACTAAGAGATCCAACCATTACTCTCGCCTCCAAGGGTTGAGTCACACTGTCGGCATCAGTGTGTGGTAACTGGTCTCCTCCAGTAGATGTCTCACAAGTGAGGGTCAAGTCAACAGTCAACTGGAACCTCTTAGTAACATCACAAAAGAGGACAGGAATGAAAACATCACAAAGGATGCGTCTTTTATTATTGCAGCTCATAATACAAGACGCTACACAAAAGCAACATCAACATGGAACTAGAGGTACAAAATACGTATCCACTAGTTCCGCTCCTGTCCACCTGCTTTACTGTTGCTCAAGCATTTGTCGCTGCCTCAACCTCGGTGGCTCCCCCCAAGCCTGCGGATCGAGGAGTCGGACAGTCACGTGCCAGGTGACCCTTTCCGCGGCATGAGTAACACAACCTGCTCCTTGCACGACTAGCTCTGTTCCCACTCTGGGTGCCCTGCACCACCGGTCCTAAAACCCGAGATCGCCCAACTGCTGGTCTGGTCCTCCTGGACCTCTGCATCATCTGTCTACTGCCCACAGATGACTCGGCTTCTGATCGAAAAACATGCGGCAAAGGCAGAATCTCCTTTACACGCTCGGGGTGTAGAGATACTGGCACAAACTCCACCCTGAAGAAGGTCTCGAAGTCTTCCCATGCGAAGTTCATCTCATCGCAAAACTGAAACAAGTGGCTCCACCACCTACCTGCTGCTGCCTGAAGGAGGCTGGTAGAAAAGATCACCATGAAGTCTGCCGGCGTCCTCACTAGCCTAAACACTCGTACCACTGCCTACAGCCAGTCCTCTGCTGCCTGGGGATCCGTCTCCCCGCGAAACCTGGGCGGTCGCTGGCGCTGAAACTCATGCAGTGCGCTGAGGCGACGTGCATCGTCAGCGGCTGCTGCTGGAAGCATCGGGGGCTCGGCGGGTAGAGCTACCGCCGGTGCCACTGCTGACAAAGGGCCCTGCACCGAGGCCTCGTCGCTCGGTGGGCTGTCGTCACGTTCGATTCTCGGAACCCCAGCTGGCTGCCGTCGTGGGGCCATCCTGAAAGAAACAACGTAACACGATCAAACGATTATACCTGGTGAGCTGACCTGGTTTGAGCTGTTTTAAGGGGAAAAACTTTTGTAAACACACACGCAATCAGTGTTTTCGTGCACAAAGTCGGAAATCAGTTGTCAGGGTCCTGGTGTATGGATACGTCGGCCGCCCGCACCAACACTGGACTCCCTGAACTAAAAACCACACTCGGTACTCCCAACACTATTGCTTCACAGAAAGAAAGATCAGAGTTATAAGTTCTGCGGTAGAACCGAACTCCTCTGATACCAATTTGTCACGACCCGCCCTCGGGGTCCGTGCCGTGACTACCCCAAGCCCGCCTTCCATAGGCCAGGGGCTGGCAACTAGCACCAAGGCGTAAATCCCAGAAAAAGGGAAGGCATTGCCTTTGTAAAGTAAACAAACACCACAGAGTAAGCAAGCGGAAGTAAAACACTAAGTACAAAAAGAAGAGCTGAAAAGTAAAAAGGGGCCGGAAATACAAGCCCAACTGTAAAGTACAACTCGAAAGGGAAAACAGCGACTGAAAAGTAAAGCTGCTACGCTGAGATGTCCACTGGAAATCCCACCTGAAGGGTGGGTACAGATAGCTCCTCTACTCCTCGGGTCCCGCCATCCGCTCCGAGTATGTCCCGCCCAGTGGTCCACCTCCGGGTACCGCCTCGTCGTATAGTCCACCTCCAGGTACCATCCAGTCCTCGAACCTTTGGCTACTGACAGCACTGTCCGTCGTCTGCAACCAACACAACGAGGTGTGGGCATAGCCCGTGCAGGGGTGAGTATAACGATACTCACTAGGGACCCCGAGACCCTCAAGGTCTCACTAAAACTAACAAGGATAAACACAAAAAGATCTCAACAGATAAACCTTACTTAGGTATATGCCCATACATATACCTAAGTTATCAAGTAACCCATCTCAATCATGAGGAAACACAAGGATTGTGAAAACGACGGATAACCACTACCCGGGTATATGCCCATACATATACCAAAGTTAGCAAGTGACCCATCTCAATCATAAAGTAACACAAGGTCAAAAGTCTCAGCTCAAACCAGGATTTTCATTATCGAAACCGTAACTGCTGAAGAGCTCCGTCTCTAGAGTGTACAGTGGTCCTGTCACGACTCCGAGGCCGCCGCTCACTAACCTAAGACTGCTGAAGTACTCCTCCTGTCGAGTACTGCGGGTCTGCTGCCAACTACCAGGCGCTCCGTCCGCTGAGGGTCTGCTGCCAAATACCGGGCGCTACCCAGATAGCCTACTGAGGTACTCCTCCTGTCGAGTACCGCGGGTCTGCTGCCAACTACCAGGCGCTCCGTCCGCCGTGGGTCTGCCGCCAAATACCGGGCGCTCCGTCCACTGGGCTAGTCGACTCACTCCAAGTCGAGTCGGTCAAGCAGTCGTCAGGTCTCAGCCGGCTACACGGTCTCCGTACTCTGCACGCTCGTCTCCGGGAGGGTCCGCTCCACGAGCTACTGGTCGATACTCCAAGTATCACAAAGTCCCGCAAAGAAGTATCTCAAAAGTCCGTCTCGTCACAGGGGTCTCAACGCAAGAGACGGCACGTCGATCGGACGCCCGGTCTGTGAGTTATTAGCCTTTTCGTCCCAGGGGCCCGGTTGGTTTCGAGTGCGAACCAATCCCGGCCGTATCTCAACTGTACCCCGAACTCCCACAGGGTATACTCATAGGGACCGTTACTAAACGTAAACACCAACGCCGCTGACGGTTCGTCAAGCGGACGTCCTGTCTGAAAGATATTAGCTTTCCCGTTCCAGGGGCCCGGTTGGATTTCGGGTACAATCCAACCCGGCCATACTCCGACTGCATCCAAAACTCGGGCGGAGTATGTCAAAAGATCCGTCTCATCAAGAGGAAGTCAACGAAACAGACGGCGCATCAATCGGACGCCCGGTCTGTGAGTTATTGGCTTTTTCGTCTCCGGGGCCCGGTTGGTTTTTAAGGAAAAACCAACCCGACCGTACTCCACCTGCGTCCAAACCTCGGGCGGAGTATGCCAAAAGATCCGTCTCATTAAGAGGAACGCAACGCGACTGACGGCGCGTCAATCGGACGTCCGTAGCTCAAGATATGAGTGTTTCCGCTCCGAAGGTCCGGTTGGTTTCATGAACGAACCAACCCGGCCGAACTCAAAGTAACCCGAAACCTTGAGTGCGATATACCGAAACGACCGTCTCGATCCAAGGATCGCGTTGCCGCAGACGGTTCGTCATTCGGAGGTCTGAGGCTCAAGTTATGAGCCAAAAACCAAATCTGGTTCGAAACGGGGGGGTCCAGGTCCGGGCCGACCCGGCCCGACCCCCCCCCCCCCCCTGGGGCGGCGCGGCGGCGGCCGGCGGCGGCGGGCGGCGGCGGTGGGCGGCGGCGCGGCGGCGCGGCGGGCCGCGGCGGGCCACGGTGGCTTGGCGGCTGGCGCCGCATGGAGGCCGCGCGGGGGGGCGGCTTGTCGCCGCGAGGGGAGGTCGCACGCACGCGGGGGCTAAGCCCCGCGGTTCCTGGAAAAAAAAACGGCGCGGAAATTGCCGCGCCCTTGATTGAAACCGCCCCCACGTGGGGGCCGGTTTATTTAAGAGAACCGGGGGGGCCGGCTGCCCCCTTCCTTCAAGAACCGCCCCCCTCTTTAAGAGGGGGGTTTTTAGCATGCTGGCCGGGGAATTAATTCCCCGGTTTAACGGCATCCGGCCGGCCAGCTGGCCGGCCGGTTTTCTCCAACGGGACCGGAATTTCCGGTCCCCTCTTCGGCTTCCGACGCCGGCGGCC
Source organism: Viscum album (assembly GCA_963277665.1). Classification (NCBI taxonomy): domain Eukaryota; kingdom Viridiplantae; phylum Streptophyta; class Magnoliopsida; order Santalales; family Viscaceae; genus Viscum; species Viscum album. The sequence continues at coordinate 376,120,363 of OY728127.1, read as the reverse complement.
CGGCCGCCGGTCTTCTCTTCCGTCGCGGCCCGGAACCGGCCGCGGTCTCCTCGTCCTGCCGCGGCCCGGAACCGGCCGCGGCGTTCGTAATCCGGCGCGGTGCGACGGCACCGCGCCCCTTCGCCGTGCTTGATTCTTTTCAACGCGGCGCGACGGCGTCGCGTTCTTGAAGTTTCTACCTCGGCGTGGCGCGACGGCGCCGCGTAAAATATTTGCACGATCATCCGCGTGGTGCGACGGCACCACGCCACTTGCTTCCTCACGCAAGAATTAAACAAGAACGATGGAGGGGGGGGGGGTTCGGCCGTGTTCGTGCGGTCCGGCCCCCCTCGCGTTAACTATAACACTTAAAAAAAATTAATTCAAAGCCTCAGGTAGACATGCGATCCACGAGAAAGAAATGGAATAATTAAAGAATTAAACAACAACCCCTACCTCGGGTTTAAGATTCGAAGATTCGTCTACGTTCCGCGGAAGACGGCGTCGCGGAGGTCGGGCGTCGCGGTCGTCGTTCGTCAAATCCGTTGACGAAGAGATATGCCCGAAGAGATACGTCGTTGGCGAAACTTGCACGCCGACGAAGGTTGTCCGAAGAAGAGGTGGCGTCCCCTTCGTTGACACGGTGAACGAAGAAAGGAGGTGCGGCGTTCTTCGTCGGAAAAAAGAGCGTTCCTCGTCAAGTCTTGAGGAAAGTCAAATAATAAAGAAAACAACGAACTCAAGAACCTCTACCTCGATAGTCGCACGTTGACGTAGTCGTGAAATATCGGTGTCGCGGAGGAAGAGTCGTTGTCGAATCTTCGTATGCCGACGAAGAAGGTCCGAAGAGGAAGCGGCGTTCCCTCTTGTTGACACCGAGGACGAAGAAGAGAGGCGTCGTTCTTCGTCGGAGTTTGAGCGTTCTTCGTTCTTCGTCAGAGCTTGAAGATGAAGAGGAAGCTCTCAAAAAGCTCTCAAGGGGACAAACAAACAACCCATAATAAAATAAGATAACATCTTATTTTATTATTACAAAACATAAAAGAATTTCAAAAGTTTGAAATTCAAAAGAGTTTAACCCCCAAAATTAATTAAGTAACATAAGTCAATTAAGAGGGGGTTAAGGTAACTTGAAAAGTCTAGGGGTTCGTGTGGGCCCCACCACACTTAATCCTCCCAAGGAAGGTTAAGTGGGTGTGGGTCCCACTTCCAACCCCCTTTGGTAGGATTTTAACAAACTAAAAATAAAATTTGTCTTACACAAATTTTATTTAACTCAACTGAAATCCCCAAAACTTAACTTACAACCCGCAACAAACGCAACTCCCGAAAAGGTCTCTTTAAGCGAATATCGGCGTTGCGAGTTCATCGGTGCCCTCGGATTTCAATTCCGAGCACCGGATCAAAAGTTAGGAATTCCCGCTCGTTCGTTCACTGAACGTACCCGAGCCAAACTTCGGAAATTAATTCCGGGCACTCCGGGCCTCGGAATCAGGTGCCGTCTGAAACCGCGCTCTTGTAAAATTCTAAAGAAAATTAAGAAAAAATTTCCCTTGAATTTTACGGGTCTTTACACCGACTCCGACCAGCGCACGTGGTCTAAGATCCCGAACTCCTAAGCTCCGCTGAAGTCACGACCAACCTATCTATCTTCTGCAAGGGCACACCAAGTGAGGGAAAACCCCAAGAAAGGGCGAGTATAAGAATACTCAGTAGGATACCCTGAAGTCTCAATGGAGCATCAAAGGAGGTACTGAAGTTTGATCAGTAGATCGAAGAGGGGAAAGGTAAAGGAGTACAACCGAAAGTGTAGTAAAGAGTACAGTAAAGATTCCAACACAACCCAACAAGAGGAAAGAAGGTAGACTCGTCCAGACACAAGGAGTTGGAAATGATGAGAAGATGAGCTTCTCGTCGAGTCTTCTCTACCTATAGCAGGAGAGTAGACTCATCCAATCATGAGATGCTAGACACGGAAATCACGTGGCATACCCCACGCGTCTTCGCCTCCCCTAGAAGGAGAGTAACCAGACCCAAGAAGTGGGTACTAGAACAAGGTATATACATATACATATGATCAACAAGAAGCCTGAACAAGGTCATAAGGGGATCTCTATCCCGTATCTCAGCCCAAGAAAGTGAGTAGCCAACAGTCCCAGAAGCAAACACCATCGATTCCAAACATCCTGCACGTCTGCCCTGAACTGAAAGTCAAGGGCTCAAATCACCACACCTTGAAACTATCCTCTTTGGTTAGCACTGACTCTCCCGCACGGTTTTAGGTCGCGTTGCAAGGATGCGTCCCGGTGGGGAAAGTGCCCCTCATACTTGAGAGTTCTGGGGGGAAAGTCAAACCAAACCACGTCACTGCCCTATAGTCGAGAGGTCTGTTCAATGTCAAAGATGTCACATCACTGACCCATACAAATGAGGGACCCGCTCTGTTAGTCAAAGAGTAAAGCCACAGACTAGCCTAGTAGAATGAGCAGAGTCTGAAATGTCAACGGGTGACCCACTTCCCAGCCCTACTGGAGGGTAAACCCTAATACATCATCAGGCGACCCACTGGCTTGCCCCACCGGAGGGTAGACCTGGAACAAGTTGACAGGCGACCCACTGCCCAGCCTTACTGGAGGGTAGACCTAGAACTAAACGATGGGTGACCCACTGCCCAGCCCTGCTGGAGGGTATACCCTAAGAGGTCTTTGGGTGACCCACTGCCCAGTCTCTACTTGAGGGTAGACCCTAAGAGTGTTAGGTGACCCACTGCCCAGTCTCTCCTGGAGGGTAAACCCTAGAATTCAGTGATCAACCAACTGCCTAGTCTCTACTGGAGGGTAAACCCGAAGAAGTCGATGAGCAACCCACTGCCCAGGCTCTAATGGAGGGTAAACTTGAAGAAGTTGATGAGAAACTCACTGCCCATTCTCTACTAGAGGGTAAACCCGGAACGGCTCTAGCCATCCCTACTGGATGGTAGAGAACTGGCCAACAGAACCCGGAGTGGGTATCGTGCAACCTCCCAACTCTAGAACAAAACCAGGGGAGACCACTCAACCCTGTTGATCCAAACCATAGTGAACACGAGGAACCTCAATGTCACGAGAGCTCAAAGGTACGAAAAGCAGAACACGGCACGCACATGGGGCCCACACGACGTGTGGCCCCAAGACAACTCCAACCAAGCGCACAAACGTTCTCAGGTACAAACAACCACATGTACCTCCCATCGTTCTCGCATACTCCCAGAGTATGGCACATCTCCAGCCCAAAGGATAACATGCACACGGCCCCCCAACGTCAATGCGAAGGAGTAATCATATCAAATCCAACTTTCCACCTCAACGGCTAACTCACGGCCAACCACAACTCTTCAAGCATTACTTCACTCAATGCAGAAGTGCAAAGTAAAAGAAAAGACAAGTAAAGTAAAAGGGAAACTTCTATATATATAAACCACAAAAGTGAATTGACCTCTAACAGTACAAAGAAAGTGCTGAGAGTAAACTGAAAAGAAAAGCAGAAAAACACGCGCCCAACCAGAAAAGTGCCTCAACCCGGCAACAGGTAAACAAAAGAAAAACAGCTGGAAGGGTCCCCCACCTGGAACCCGACTCCGACCACTGCACGTGGTCTAGGATCCTGAACTCCTAAGCTCCGCTGAAGTCACAACCAACCTGTCTGTCATCTGTAAGGGAACACCAAGTGCGGGCAAAGCCCAAGCAGGGGTGAGTGTAAGAATACTCAGTAGGATAAACCGAAGGCTCGAGGGAGAAACAAAGGAGGTACCTAAGGGTGATCAGTAGATCGAATAGGGGAAAGGTAAAGGAGTAAAACTGAAAGTGTAGTAAAGAGTACAGTAAAGAGTCGTGCTCAACCCAATAAGAGGAAAGAAGGTAGACTCATCTAGACACAAGGATCTGGAAACGGTGAGAAGATGAGATTCTCTTCAAGTCTTCGCTACCTATAGCAGGAGAGTAGACTCGTCCAACCATGAGAAGCTAGACACGAAAAGCACGTGGCATACCCCGCGCATCTTCGCCTCCCCTGGAAGGAGATTATCCAATCACAAGAAGTGGGTACTAGAACAAGGTATATACATATACATATGCTCAACAAGAAGCCCGAACAAGGTCGTAAGGGGATCTCAATCCCGTAGCTCAGCCTAAGAAAGTGAGTAGCCAACAGTCCCAGAAGTAAACACCATCGATGCCCAGCATCCTGCACGTCTGCCCCAAACTGCAATTCAAGAGCTCAAATCACTGCACCTCAAAACTATCCACTTTGGGTGGCACTGACTCGCTAGTACAGTTTTAGGTTGCTTTGCAAGGACGCGTCCCGGTGGGGAAAGTGCCCCTCGTACTTGAGAGTTCTGGGGGAACGTCAAACCACACCACGTCACTGCCCCGTAGTCGAGAAGTTTGTTCAAAGTCAAAGATGTCACATCACTGACCTGTACAAACGAGGGTCCCGCTCCGGTACTCACGGAGTAAAGCCACATACTAGACTAGTATAAAGAACAGAGTCTGAAATGTCAACAGGTGACCCACTGCCCAGCCCTGATGGAGGGTAAACCCTAACCAGATATTGGGTGACCCACTACCCAACCCTGCTGGAGGGTAAACCCTAATACATCATCAAGAGACCCACTGCCCAGACCCGCCGGAGAGTAGACCTGGAACAAGTCGATAGGTGACCCACTACCCAGCCTTGCTGGAGGGTAGACCTGGAACTAGACAACGGTCGACCCACTGCCCAGCCCTGCTGAAGGGTAGACCCTAAGAGGTCGTCAGGTGACCCATTGTCTAGTATCTACTGGAGGGTAGACCCTAAGAGTGTCGGTTGACCCACTTCCCAGTCTCTACTGGAGGGTAAACCCTAAAAGTCAGTGAGCAACCCACTGCCCAGTCTCTACTGGAGGGTAAACCCGAAGAAGTCGATGAGAAACCCACTGCCCAGTCTCTACTGGAGGGTAAACCCGAAAAAAGATGATGAGAAACCCACTGCCCAATCTCTAAAAGAGGGTAAACCTAGAACTGCTCTGGCCATCCCTACTAGATGGTATAGCGCTGGCCAACAGAACCTGGAGTGGGTATCGTGCAACCACCAAACTCCATAACAAAACCAGCAGAAACTACTCAACCCTGCTGATCTAAACCATAGTGAATAGGAGGACCCTCTATGTCGCAAGAGGTCAAAGGTACGCAAAGAAGAACACAGCACGCACATGGGGCCCACACGATGTGTGGCCCCAAGACAACTCCAACCAAGTGCACAAATGTTCTCAAGTACAAACAACCACATGTATCTCCCAGTGTTCTGGCATACTCCCAGAGTATGCCACATCTCCAGCCCAAAGGCTAACATGCACACGGCCCCCCAACGTCATCACGAAGGCGTAATCGTATCAACTCTAATATGCCACCTCAATGGCTGAGGCACGGCCAACCACAACTCTTCAAGCATTACTTCACTCACACGGGAGTTCATGTGATCTCACGCAAAGGGTTTTCTTCCGAACACAGCAAGAAGAACCACCATCGGAGCACCTTTCATATTTCAAGTTTAATAAGATCACGTAAGAGGCTCCGCTTTCTTGAACATATTACACCATTGTAATCCTCATGGAAAGACAGGTGAGATAGACTACTTACTTGCCCGAAATGGTTAACCGGTGAAAAAGGTATTATTCACCATAACCAACCCGTGTGGGGCCCCCCCCAAGATCCCGAAACTGAACAAATGGATCACACCACTATGATTCCCTTGTAAAAACACACAGGATTGACTACTCAATGGCCCAAAATGGACACCCGGTGAAGAAGGTATTATTCACCGTAGCCAGGATGGGTGGGACCCACACCATGTCCCCGAAAAAAGGTCGGGCGAACTGCGCCATTGCAATGATCTCAGAAAAACACGTCAAATCGACTGCTTACTTGAGTGGAACGGATATCCTGAGAAAAAGATGCATTCCGGCGCACTGCACACGAGCGGTGCTTCGTGGGACCCGCATCTCGGTCCCGAAACACAACGAACGGATTGCACCATTGCGATCCTCTTGAAAAATTACACAAGATTTACTATTCATTTGTCCGAAATGGATAGCCGGTGATAATGCTGGAAAAATCACCGTCAACACCAAAACGGACTTCGTGGGGCCCGCACCATCATGCAGAATTAAAGCGGGAAGATTACTCCATTGCAATGCCCTCGGAAAACACCCAGAAACAACTTCTCGTACGCCTTGAACGGACGTCCGATGAAAAAGTTACAAAATGCTGCTCACAGCTTAAAAGATAGGTCGTGGGCCCCACTCCCCAACTCTGGTTCCAACACCTGAAACCATATTGGAAAACTTCACCTCGGCACCAGGGTCACAACGCCACTGACGGTGCTCAAAACGGATGTCAGACACGTCCGCGCCGTCCAAAACAAGATCCCCCGAAAAAACGTCAATTCACTTAAAGACGTGGCGTGCCTTCGAAGCCCCTCATTTTGGGAATTAAAAATTCCCAAAACCATCTCAAAATGCTCGTCTCGACACCAGGAAGGCACTGCCACAGACGGAATGCAAAACAGACACCCATAATGAAAATTACGGGCGTCCGAAGTCGAGGGGGAAAAGCCCCTTGGGCTGGACCGGCCTGGAACGGCCGGTCCGCCCGGCCTGGGTCGGCCAGCGCTGGCTGGCTCGGCTCGTAGGGCCGGCCGTGGACATGCGGTCCACGCGCAGACTGGCCATGAGGGCCGGTCGTGCCTGCCGCGGGAAGAACCATGTCTCGCGGGTCTTGTCCCCGAGCGGGGGTCGCGCGTCGCGACCCCACGGTCGCCGCACCCCGGCGGCTCGCCGCCGCACCAAGGCCCTCCGCCAGATCCTCTGGCCTGCTGCTAACTCTCCCGGCCTCTTCCGCTGAAGGCCTCCGTGCCCCCAGATCACTCGGCCTCTCCACCTCGCCCCAAAGCCAGCCGCTCTGAACTGCCGCATACGCCAGGACCGCCTACTGCTCGCCAGACCGCCGCCCTGGCTCGCCCGAACGCCCTCAAAAAAACCAAAACCCGCAAACTTCGTCGAATGACTACGGCCTCCTCCGAACTTGGATATAAATTCTGAAAGATGCATTGGAAAGATAATAAAATATACTACACAATTATGGGATTTGATTGCAAATTCGATGACAATTCGATGGTATAATGGAATTGAAATAAAGGTTCGGAAATGAAAATGCAAACCAAAACCTCCTACCTCGTGGGGTGTTGCCTGATGCTTCATGTAGGGTCCACCGCCACGTCGCTGCCTTGCCGGAGGGGAGGAGTAGAGGAAGGGGCTTCCACCTTCCATTGGGAGTTCATTTCCCTAGGGAAACAACAAAGAGGGGGGTGAAGTGTTTAAATACAAAACACTTAAACACCTGCCCGTTGGCTCCGTACCCGAACCCTCAGCTGGGATGAGGTTAAGCCTCCTCTAGGGTAAACACCTCCTCCAGAGAACAACGGTAGTCTCAGAATTTTAATCTGAGGCCCCGTTCAAAAGTTATAAAATTTAACGACCGAGGCCGCTAAATTACGAAAACACCCTTGGCGGCGTTTTTCACAGAAGGCCCGCGCCCGTGAAAGTTACACCCCTCCTAGTGTAAATGGCACACTCCAAACTCAACGGTGCCCTTGGTTTTCCAATCTAAGCCACCATTTAAGAGATACTTGAGTTTAACCATTAAATGAATAAATTAATTATTTAATTTATCTGTTCCACGCTCCGATAGCGAGCGAGGGGTCCAAACGTCCCGCACCGACATGTTTTATGTCGTTACTAGGGTAAACACACCATTCCAGACCCATTCGTGCACCTAGATCTCTGATCTGAAGCACTGTTTAGGAGTTATCTCATTTATTTGGCGTTTCCAGTGTGAACGCACTGAAAATTAAATTTCGGCCACACTGGGGCTCGGAATCACACGTCGTCTGAAGGCACTACTCTGGAATAATATCAAGAATATTCCAAAGTCTTTCACCGCAAAAAATGGGTTCTTACACTATGGTGGTCAAAATTGTGGTCATAACCTTAAATGGTGTCAAGAGTTGTCATTTGGGCATTAGGGCACAATTTAAATAATTTATAATAAAGACATGTGAATTTTAGAAGAAACACCCAGTGAAATCAAACATGTCCACAATGGAAATACTTTAATAAAGGTGAGACTTTAAGGGAAGATTCATAGACCATATAATGTATTCCATTAGTATATTCCTCATCCAGTATCATCCATTACTTTAGCCTAGAAAAGAAAAAGAAAACATAATAATATAATAATTCCTAGAAAATAGGGAATATGAGCTCACACCAAAATAACATCGTTAATAGAAATAAAAATTAATAAAGGAACCTGAGGAGTGGAGAGTCTACTAATAGGAATCCATTGATATGAACAGATGTTAATTTCATGTTTTCAAATAGAATTTATCAAATAACCTAGGTGAGGAGGCTTGAAGGTGATTTAATGGGAGAAAAAGAGATCCTCATGTCCATTGGAAATAAGAAAGAAAGAAAGTTATAAATCCTCAAGGTAAAATTGTAATTTTACCCCTCTTTTAAAGTGATCATGTTTTGGCCACATGGTTGGCCAAACCATGAACCAACCATGCATGGATTACTTTAGAGGGAAGGATCTCACATAGTTCATGATCACATTTTGAGAAACCGTATACAAACCATGCCATTTTCCTCTACTAAAGTCTGTATTTTTATTGCATGTTTGTATAGCTTGGTCTACATGCTTAGGGAAAACCATGCATCCTTAGGTAGTACACTGGATGACACCACATGATTTAATCAAACTATGTGGACTAGAAAGCAATGTTTATACTAACCATGTAGCCCAGCTATTTCCTTTGAACTTTAGGTCTCTAAGATCTATACAATCCTGAGACACCATTGTTTCCTCCATAACATTATGAGGAAATCATTTTAGTTCCAAGATAAGCAATTAAACAAAAATTAAAAAGGAATTTACCTTATATAAAAGTCGGGTTCTTATAGTCTTCCCCCCTTAAAAGAACATACCACTGAGTTTTCCTTCAAAGGTTTATGAAACTTCAAATGAGAATAACTATATCTACTGATCATGTATGTCAACCTCTCATTCCCAAGTCTCATCATGATCATGGTTGTGATACCATAGAACCCATACTAAAGGGATAGACCTTCCTAAGAGATCCTTTATGTTCCAATAAATGATTCAAATTGGATACTACTCAAAATAAGGATTGACATCCAACTAAATATCCTTGGGATCAAAAATATGAGATGGGTTGGCATGGTAATGGGGAAGCTGTGAAATGTGGAAGAAATCATGCATGGAATAGTACCTCTCAGGTTAGAGAAACCGATAGGCTACCAACCCGACTTTATCCATAATATCAAAAGGCCTACAAAAATGAGGTCACAACTTCCCTTACCTCTATATCTACCTATGCCCCAGCCTGGGTGATACTCACAATAAAACATGATCCTTAACATCGAAACTATGGAGGTCGTCGATGGTGATCAGCATAATATTTTTGTATAGACGTAGCAGTATCCATATGTTTTATGATCACCTTAATCTACTCCATAGTCTCTTTCATGATACAAGGACCTAGTAGCACTCCTTCCTCTACCTCTATCTAGAACATAGCTGAACAGCATGGCCTACCATATAAGGCCTCATACTAATCCATCTGAATTTTTTATTGAAAGATATTATTATAGTAAAACTCAAAGATAGGGATAGGTTTCTCCCAAGAACCACCAAAATCAAGGACCCATGCTTGGAGCATGTCCTCTAACACATGTATAATTTTTTCTGACGGTCCATCAGTCTAAGCATGAAAATATGTGTTGAGAACCACCTATGTACCCAAAGCATTCAATAACCCTTGATATAACCTTGATGTGAAACGAGATTCCCTATCTAAAATGATAGTATGAGGGTCCTCATGTGGGTGTATATTCTTATAGACATAAATTATTCTTATCTCATCAAATAAGATGGTCTCCCAAATAGGTTTTAAGTGGTATGCCTTAATCAGTCCATCCAACACTAGACAATATGCATCACTAATTCAAGGTGACCTCTGTAAACTAGTCACAAAATCCATCATGATTCCATCCCATTTCCATTATGGGATCAGTAACAGCTATAACAATCTAGTGGTTCAATATTGTTCTATATTTACCTATTGAAAGGGGGAACACTTTGTGATAAAACTCAAAATATAATGTTTCATCCCTGGCCACAAATATTGGTGATTCATATCACGATACATCTTGGAGATTCTTGGGTTCATTTCCCACTGAGAAGAATGGGATTCTCAAATCAGATCCACTCACAAGTTTTTATGAACATCGATATTCCAATATATATGTAGGATGTCATCTCGCCAAACAGACTAGTCTGAAGGCGGATCCTCACCAAAAATATTTTCATATAGGACCAAACCTTCAGGATCCTAAATCTTCATTCTCTTCACCCTATCCAAGAGTGAATAGTTAAATATTAAGTCTAAAATAATAGGTCCCTCATGAATCTATTGAAACTTGATTTGTAAATTAGAAAACAGGGCCATAAACTTCTATTAGTTACCAGTTACCTGAATGAATGGTGCCTAATTTTTCTATCTCAGTGCATCACCTACTACATTTCCCTTTCCAAGCATATAGGAAAGTTCAAATTAAAAGGACTCAAGGTATTTGAACCATATTTATGACATCCCACCTTTTTATTACATTACATTTTATATACAGAGGATCTTTAAAGTCTAGTGTCTTGGAAATCAGGAACAATAAAACTTGAATACAACATAAAACATTCTTCTAAACCACTTGTAAGGCTTCATAATAAGTTCTTAATAAGTACAATTACTGAATCTCATAACCTGGAGACATACATCAAAGGAAAGGGTGAGCAAAAGTCTTAGTAAGGAAAACAAGTGAAATAGTTGACATGTGATCTTGAGAAATACTAATAAGAACATGATAAAAGTAATAAAGGCATGAGAAATGGAAGAATAGTAATTTCATAAAAAAAATAACATGAATAATAACTTGAATATGTGGCTACAACATTTTATTTAGACATTCATGAACATATCACCAAGGTTTAACCCTCAGGTGTCATAAAAATTACCAAGGTTATTCACCAAGGTATCATGAAACTTGTCATCTCTAGAGATTAATTCTTTACCCAATGCATTGGAGGGATTTTAGGTATCACCATTAATATGTATTTAATTTCATGTGATCCACATAGGTCATAATCAAACAGTTCACAAATAACCCATAGATAAAAAAAGAAATGGTTTCATTTCAAAATTGTAACTTTTTAAGAGTGCTTAAAAATAAGATCATTATATCATTTATAACCCATGGAAGGGAGTGAGGGTTATATGTATGTCAACTCCAAAATCAAAGATATCATATTTATATATTTATTAACACCCATAGAAACGAAATAGTTCTGGGTATTCACATAAATAAAATAATAGAATTTCTTTAGAGAAAGAGATAGAACTTTTGAGACGAAATTTCTGCAGCATAACGGCTATATAATATGGTTTTAGAAAACATTGAATAGAGAGGGATAAAAGGGTCACCCACTCATAAATAATTCATAATACAGTATAAATTTCAAATAACATAGAGATAAGAACATGGTATGGAAATTTGAATGACATACCACATGAAAAGGAAACATGAAAGAAAAGAGAAGATGCGATTCCTTTTACGAAAAATGTGGCAACCAAACTGCGTCACTTAAAAATTAAGAAAACAAATTGATTAGAGTGGAAAGGGTCTCCAAAAAATTAGACATGAAATGGAAAGTAAATAGAACATATAATAACATACCCTCAACATAAATATATGGAAATTAGAAGACACAACATAAAGGAAGTCATGACTTAAAAGAGGAGGGTGAAAGGATCCCTTACCTTGAAGAATGGCTTTTAAAGATTGAAGGTTGGGACCATGGGATTCTTGAGGGAACCTTGGTAGGACTCCTTGGGAGGTATAGAGACCATAACTTCGTTGAGGATTATTTTTTATTGAAATGAATGAGGTAAATGTCTTGGTATTTATAGGAAAAGTGAGTGAATAAATTATTAATTTCTAAGGGACACCTCATCGGTGGTATTTGCAAAACCATGGGCTTGACCATGGTATTTGCTCATGGTATTGGCCACTTGAGACCCCTAATATAATATATCACTATTCATAATTCAACTAGGAATCTTACATAATTATTACATCATTAATGGTGTCATTTAACACCCGAAACTCAAAAGAGCATTTTAACTATTCATCGAAAATTCAATGGTTTCAGAAAAATCCCTAAAATCCATCCTAACAAAATATAGATGCTTTGAATTCAAAAATGAATTCCATTTTATGAAAATAATTTTCTAAATATTTTCAATTTAATTTTTAAATAAAATCATTATTTATCCCAAAAATACAACTTTAAAACTATAACTCATTTTATAACACCTTAAAAAGAGTAATCAAGGTCCCATAAAATTATCAAATAACTATAATACAATAAAGTAACAATTTATCATTAAATTTTATGAAAATAAATTTCCATTTTAAATTATTAAATTAATTATAAAATTGAAAATAAAATATTTATGACATACAAAAATACCAAAACTTAAACAATGATCGCTTTTTCACTTTTAAGATGTCTAAAATGTATTTATCCATTCATGGGTGAAGTTTATATTTTTTTTATCAAATTACTATTCATTACTATTCATATGGGTATGTTACTATTCCTAATTTACTATTCACTAAAAACCAAGTTGATCTTATTAGACTCTAAATTTCTTACTAAACACAACTATAGAAGACCATTTCTTGAAAATCATTTCACATTATTAATTATTTAATGGATACAAAAATATTTTAAAATACCATTTTTTCTTAAATTCATCAATAATACACATTTTTATATTTATCTGGATATTTGAAATTCAAAAACTTTTCCATAATAAGAAATAACAATTTTATTTATATAAAAGGATTACACAAAGTAGCTAAGGTCTCGTTACATAGCCCCTTATAACACCAGCATAGGACCTAAGTGTATGGTGTGCTATGGTGATAGAATCTTGGGGTGGCTCGGAAAACATTTCCTGAGTGGTGATTTTTTTCAGCTTAAACTTCTCCCTTAGGCGATTCCGTTCAAGATTCATACATTGAAGTTCGGCTTGGGTTTTTTCCAGAGCAAATCCTTGTAATGCTACATCCTTCCCAAGCTCTGATAGATGGGCTTTATATGCCTCGAGTCTACTGGATGAAGCCATTCAATCTTCTTTCTGTATTAATTAACCAAGATAATTGTATTTATAAAAACACAATGTTAAGATTATAGTTTCCAACAGTCATATAACAGTCGAAACCCAACTGTCTCATTTTAATTATACCCACTTCATTAATTAAAGGATATAGTTTTTTGAGTATAAAATAAAATAACACAAACAAATATAATTGAAAGGTTCAGGTCGTTACATTCTTCCCCCTTAATAAATTTCATCCCTGAAATTTTATCTCGTATCCTCTGATGGGAAAATGTGTGGGTACTTCTGTCTCATGGACTCCTACGGTTCCCACGTGGCTTCTTCACATTTTTGGTTCCTCCACAACATCTTAACAAGGTGGGTATTCTTGTTGCGTAGAACCTTGTCTCTACGATCTAAGATCTCCACCAGCTGCTCCTCATAACAGAGGTCATGTTCCAGTTGTACCACCTCTGGATTTAGAATATGTGAAAGGTCAGGTATGTACTTCCTCAAGAGGGATACGTGGAAGACATCATGAACTTGTGCTAGATTTATAGGAAGTGCAAGATGATAGGCCACTTCTCCCACAAGATCAAGGATTTCATAGGGGTCAATGTACCTAGGGTTGAGCTTCCCTTTCTTCCCAAACCTCATGACTCTCTTCCAAGTGAAATCCACAGAAAGACTTTGTCCCCAAAATCAAACTCCAAGACACTTCAATGGTTGTCGGCATTGCTATTTTTCTAACTCTGAGAAGTCTTAATATGTTGCTGGATGGCATGGGCCTTTTCTGTCATCTCTTGCACAAGATCAGGCCCAAGAAGCTTTCCCTCACTAGCTTCATCCCAACAAGTAGGAGTTCTACATAGCTTCCAATATAGAGCTTCATAGGGTGCCATTTGAATGTTCTAGTGGAAGAAGTTTTTGTAAGAGAACTCAACTAAAGAGAGATGTTGATCCCATCCACCTTTAAATTCCATTGAGCAAGTTCTCAGAATTTCCTCAAGTGTTTGAATAGTCCTTTCAGATTGGCCATCAGTTTGGGGGTGATATGTCGTACTGAAATTTAATTCAGTGCTCAGAGCTTGATGAATACTTCTCTAGAATTTTGATGTGAACCTTGGATCACGATTAGATACGATAGAAAGTGGAACTCCATGCAACTTTACCACATGCTTCACATAAATCCAAGCAAGTTGATAAAGAGAGAAATCTTCCCGAATGGAGATAAAATGGGAAATCTTGGTGAGACAGTCCACAATAACCCATATCGCATTGTTTCCTTTCGAAGTTCTCGGGATATCAGTGACAAAGTCAATAGTGATATTGTCCCACTTCCATGCAAGTATGGGTAGTGGTTGCAATACCCCTTTAGAAAGTTGTCACTTCGCCTTCACTTGCTGAAATACCAGGCACCTTGACGTGTAGTCAGCAATCTCCCATTTTCATATTATCCAACCAATAATGATCACGAAGGTCCCTATACATTTTCATGCTACTAGGATGTATAGATAAAGTAGAGATATGAGCTTCATCCATCAGATCCTTTATTTCCGGAATAGATGGAACACATAGCCTTATACGAAATTTTAATACACCTTCTTGATCAGTATTGAACTCAGGAAACTTCTCATCCTTCATAGCCTCAAACATCTTCTGTAACAAAGGATCATCTTTCTGAGCTTTCTTGATCTTCTCTAGTAGTGACAATTGAGAAATCATTTGGGTTAAGGTTGATGATGTCCCTTCCTTTATAATTCCCATGTCTAGTTTTACTAGGTCATTGATCAAAGGATCTCTTCGAATCCTCATAATGGACAGAACAACTGGGTCTTTCCTTCTTAATGCATCAGTGAATTTTTTTGATCTTCTGGGATGATAATGAATTGAACAATCATATGCTTTAAGGAGTTCCAACCATCTCCTTTGTATCATGTTCAATTACTTTTGTGTGAAAATATACTTCAAATTTTTATGGTCTGGGTATATATCACATTTCTCCCCATAAATATAGTTCCTCCATATCTTCAGAGAAAAAACAATCGCCTCCATCTCCAGATCATGCGTAGGATAGTTTTTATCATGAGTCTTCAACTATTGAGATTCATAAGAAATGACCTTTTCATTTTATAGGAGGATGCACCCAAGCCCTTTCAGATATTAATCACTAAAAGTAACGAATCCTTCTCCACTTGAGAGAAGAGTTAACATAGGTGCAGTAACCAATCACTTCTTCAACTCTTGGAAACTTTACTGACACTCCTCTGTCCAAATTAACTTGACTCCTTTTAGAGTTAACTTGGTTAATTGATTATAAAGTCATGAAATTTTTTTCACAAACCTCCTATAATATCCTGCTAATCCAAGGAAACTTAGAATCTCAGTTATTGTTGTAGGATGAGGCCACTCCTCCAAAAATTTTGTCTTTGCAGGGTCAACTGTGATTCCTTCATTGGTAAAAATGTTCCCCAAGAAAGTAACTTGTTGTAACCATAATTCACATTTACTGAACTTTCTAAAAAGCCTCTCCTTCTGCAGATTTTGAAAAATATCCCTTATATGATCCTCATTCTCCTCATGACTTTTGGAATATATTATAATATCATCAATAAAAACTACCACAAAGTTATCTAGGTAGTCCTTAAATACTCTATTCATAAAATCCATAAAAATGGAAGGTTCATTAGTCAGTCCGAAGGGTATAACAACAAACTCATAATGCCCATATATTGATCAGAAGCCAGTTTTTGGAATATATTCTTTCTTCACCCTCAATTGATGATAACCAGATCGAAGATCAATCTTAGAGAATAATTGAGCTCCATGAAGTTGGTCAAATAAGTCATCAATTCTCAAAAGAGGGTATTTTTTCTTTACTTTGATCACATTCAGTTCTTTATAATCAATTCGTATCTGCATTGATCCATCCTTCTTCTTCACAAAGAGAACAGGTTCTCCCCAAGGAGACACACTCAGTCAGATAAACCCCTTCTCCAAAAGATCTTGTAGTGGTTTCTTTAATTCATCCAGCTCCACATTTTCCATCCTATATGGGGTCTTTGATATTGGATGATATCCTGGTACGAGTTCAATGGATAACTCTACCTCTCTTTCTAGGGGAGGTCCAGGAAACTTCTCAGGAAATACGTTAATGTATTCTTGGACGATGGGTACATTTTCTATCCTCTAACTCTCATTTACTTCTTCTTCTTCACCAATCAATTTTATAAAGAAGGATATAAGAGGATCTTCTATACAAATATCAGGTTGAGATATCTCTCCTTGGAAGATAACTATAGGCATTCCATTTAAGACTAGTGAGATTTCCCTACTTCTACATTTGATCTTAGCATTATAGTTTGAGAGCCAGTCTATCCCCAGTATAATGTCAAATTTTAGCATGGGAATGAATACTATATTTGCGATAATATTGTGCTCACCAAAGTAAATACTAGAGTTTCTAAACACTGATGATGCATGGCTAATCCCACCAGGAGTCTTGACTCATATCTCTACTTTTTACAAGTCAGGGGTTGATTCTAAATTCTTTGTAAACTTGGAGGAAATATAGGAATGTGTAGAACCAAAATCAAACAAAGTACTTTCTATCTTTGATAGAACAACAAGAGTACATGCTACCACATCATTTGGAGCCTCAACATCAGCTGTCGTAGTAGCAAATTCACGACCTTTCTCCCTTAGCCTTCGCTGAGGTTATGGTGGTTCCCCTCCAATACCCTTGGATATGGACAGGAATTGGAAAAGTGCCCAAGTTGTCCACACTTGAAGTACTGGACATAAGGTAGGTCCTTCACCATCTTCCCCTTGTCGTTAGTGTTTGGAATTTGAGGTTTCACCTCACTACGAAAATTCATCACAATATGGTCATCTCTTCCACACTTGTAGCATTTCCTGCTCCCGAGCAGGCAGCTCCCCGAATGCTTCTTCCCACATTTATTACACATGATACGTTGCACTTGCTTGCCTCCTCTTCCTTGATCAAATGTCCTCCCTAAGTTGGGCTCTATCGATCTCTTTTTGTCATTTTATTTATGAGACCATTGCGTCTCGCCAAACTCCAGTTCGACTTTCATCGCACTTCGCACTATCTCCGCATTGATATCATGATCTCGGTTGGTTAGATTCTTCCGCAAATGAGGTCTCAGTCCGCCGAATAATCTATCAACCTTGTAATTTGGACCCATGACAAAGCCAGAGGTATATCGTGAAAGTTGGGTGAAGTTCATCTCATAGCTTCTGACAGATTCATTCTCCTTCTGCTTCAGCTCGAGAAACTCCTTCTCCATTCTTGTTCTCATGGATCGAGGGAAATACTTATTGAAGAAGATCCCTCTGAACTCTTCCCACTCCATACCTTCAACCTCCACTCTTTACCTCATGATTTTAATCAGCTCCCACCATTGATCAGCTTCCCCTTCTTAGTGATAAACATCCAGTATGACCTTCTCTTACTCTGAACAGTGGAGCACATAAAAGATCTTCTCGATAGATCTGATCCACTGCTCAACAATCAATGGGTCAGTCAATCCACTAAAGGTTGGTGGTTATTGACGCATAAAGGACTCAACAGAATGTCATTCCCTTCTCGGTCAGATCGTTCTCTCTTCTTGATTCAAGTTATTTCTCATAACTTGAGTCAGTTGGTTCATCATTCACATGAAAGTTTCTGTTCTGTCTTCCATCGAAGGGTCGTCAGTGCATGGTCCATTACGGTCACCATTTGAATGGTTCCTATTATTTCCCGCCATTTCTAAAATAATAAAACCTTAATGAGAAACTTATTTCATTTACGAATATTTTAACTATAAAGGATGTATGTCTTAAAACTTCTTTAAACAACTACAATTCTCTATAAATCCTTGATAATGATTCATAAAAATCTTATGATTCACCAAACATATCCCCCGGGAGTGTCGTAACCAAGATTGCTGCAAGGCCCGTTGTCGTGCACTAGTTCTTGTTCGATTTTATCTCAAAGAGGTGTTTTTGGGTTTTACCCCTAGGTACATCTGTTCCAGAGCCGCCTCTACCTTCTTGTATCTAGACAGGGATGTATTTTCTTGATAAACCACTTACTTAATACTCACCAAATTACCAGGAAGTTTTCCTATATTTAAACATTTCTATAAGATTCTTCCTAAATATTTTATAGACTAATTTCCATAAATAACTAAACTATCCTTTGATACCAACTATGACATCCCTCCTTTTTATTACCTTGCATTTTACATACAGAGGATCTCTAAAGTCAAGTTTCTTGGAAATTAGGAACATAAAAACTTGAATATGACATAAAAAATTCTTCTAACCCACTTGTAAGGATTCATCATAAGTTATTCCAAAGTATAATTACTGCATATCATAACCTGGAGACATACATCAAAGGAAAGGGTGAGAAAAAGGCTTAGTAAGGAAAACAAGTGAAACAGCTCACATGTGATCTTGAGCAATATTAATAAGAACATGATAAAATTCATAAAGGAAAGAGAAAAGTAATAATATTAATTTCATAACAAAAATAACATTAATCATAACTTTAATATGTGTCTACAACATTTCATTTAGACATTCATGAACATATCACCAAGGTTTAACCCTGAGGTGTCATAAAAATTATCAAGGTTATTCACCAAGGTATCGTGAAACTTGTCATCTCTAGAGATTAATTCTTTACCCAATGCATTGGAGATATATTAGGGCGCACCCTTAATATGTATTTGATTTCATGTTATCCACATAGATCATAATCAAACATTTCATAAATAACCCATAGAGAAAAAAAATAAATGGGTTTCATCTCAAAATTGTAACGTTTTAAGAGTGCTTAAAAATAAGATCATTATATCATTTATAACCCATGGAAGGGAGTGAGGGTTATATGTATGTAAATTACTGAATAAAATATATCATATTTATATATTTATGAACACCCGTAGAAACGAAATAGGTATGGGTATTCACATAAATAAAATAAGATAATTTCTTTAGATAAAGAGATGTAAATTTTGAGACGAAATATCTATAGCATAATGGCTATATAATATGGTTTTAGAAAACATTGAAAAGAGAGGGGACAAGGATCACCCACTCATAAATAATTCATAATACAGTATAAATTCATAATAAAATGGAGATAAGAACCTGGTATGGAAATTTGAATGACATACCACATGAAAAGGAAACCTGAAAAAAAAAAAAGATGTGATTCCTTTTATGAAAAATTCAGCAGCCTAACGGCGTCACTTAAAAATTCAGAAAACAAATTGATGAGAGAAAAAAGGGTATATAAACAATTATATATTAAATTTATAGTAAATAGAACATATATTAACATTCCCTCAATATAAGGAGATGGAAATTAGAAGACACAACATAAAGGAAGTCATGACTTAAAAGAGGAGGGTGAAAGGATCCCTTTCCTTGAAGAGTGACTTCTAAAGCATGAAGGTCAGGACCTTGGGAGGCTTGAGGGAACCTTGGGAGAAATCCTTTTGAGGTAAGGAGATGATAAATTCTTTGAGTATGATTTTGGAATGAATTTAATGAGGTAAATGTCTTGGTATTTATTGGAAAAGTGAGTGAATAAATTATTAATTTCTAAGGGACACCTCATCGGTGGTATTTGCAAAAACATGGGCCTGCCCATGGTATTTCCCCATGGTATTGGAAAATTGTGACACCTCATATAATATATCACTATTCATAAGTTGACCAGAAATCTTACAACATTATTACATCATTAATGGTGTAATTAAACACCCGAAACTCAAAAGTGCATTTTTACTATTCAATGAAAATTCAACTGTTTCAGAAAAATCCCAAAACTTCTCCCAAACCAAATATCGATGCTCTGAATTCAAAAATTAACTCCATTTTATGAAAATAATTTTTTAAATATTTTTAATTTAATTTTTAAATAAAAACATTATTTATCCCAAAAATACAACTTTAAAACTATAACTCATTTTGTAACACCTTAAAAGAGTAATCAAGGTCCCATAAAATTATCCAATAACTATAAGGCAATGAAGTAACAATTTATTATTAAATTTTATGAAAATAAATTTCCATTTTAAATTATTAAATTAATTATAAAATTGTAAATAAAATATTTATGACATACAAAAATACCAAAACTTAAACAATGATCGTTTTTTCACTTTTAAGATGTCTAAAATGTATTTATACATTCATGGGTGAAGTTTTTTATTTATTTTTTGTCAAATTACTATTCATTTCTATTCATATGGGTATGTTACTATTCCTACTTTAGTATTCACTAAAAACCATGTTGATCTTATTAGACTCTAAATTTCTTACTGAACACAACAATAGAAGACCATTTCTTGAAAATAATTTCACATTATTAATTATTTACTAAATACAAAAAATATTTTAAAAACCCATTTTTCATAAATTCATCAATAATACACATTCTATATTTATCCAGATATTTTAAATTCACAATATTTTCCATAATAAGAAATAACAATTTTATTTATATAAAAGGATTACACAAAGAAGCTAAGGTCTCATTACATAGCCCCTTATAACACCAGCATATGACCTAAATGTAAGGTGTGTTATGGTGATAGAATCTTGGGGTGGCTCGGACAACATTTCCTAAGTGGTTATTTCTATCAACTTGAACTTCTCCCTGAGGTGATTCCATTCAAGCTTCATACGTTGAAGTTCAGCTTGGGCTTGGTCCAGAGCAAAGCCTAGCGATGCTACCTCCTTCCCAAGCTCTTACAGATGGGATTCATATGGCTCGAGTCTACTGGATGAGGCCATTCAATATTATTTATGTATTAATTAACCAAGATAACCATATTTATAAAAACACAATGTTAAGATTATAGTTTCCAATGGTCATATTGACCAACAATAATATTACAGTCGAAACATATGGTCTTATTTTAATTATACTCACTTCATTTATTAAGGGATATAGTTTTGTTGAGTATAAAATAAAATAACACAAACAAATATAATTGAAAAGTTTGGGTCGTTACAATATTTACTTTTTTAGATTCATGTAATGCTACATAAACATAAATTTTATGCTCTTATGGTTCATATACACAATAAATCACTCTCCCATTAAGTAATATCTCTAATAATTCAAGGACTGAATGAATGTTTCATGCTCAAGGTTGTGCATTGGGTAATTACCATCTTGAGGTCTCAATTACCAAGACTTGTATGCAACTAATTGATCCTACAACATCAATAATTCACCAAACTAGATGCCTGATGCATCACAGAACACTGTATAGTCTCTTTGATGCTCTGGTAGAATCAAGATCGATATTGAAGTAATCCTTACTTTCATCTCCTAAAAAGCCTTCTCACACTCTTCTGACCACAAAAACTTCACAACCTTATTAGTAAGACTAGTAATAGGTTACAAAAGGTGTGAAAAGTTCTATATAAAATTACTATAATATCCATCTATCCCCAAGAAACTCTATATCTCAAACACATTCTTGGGTTTCACCTAGGAAACAATAGAGATCCCCTTATATGGGTCAACTGATACTCTTGATTCTGAGATAATATAACCCAATATGTGAACCTTGTCAATATATAAGTGGAACTTGATGATCATAGCTTATAAATAATTATATATTAGTGTAATAGATATGATATCAAGGTGTTTCTATTGGTTTAGGGTGGAGTAGAATCTTGTGGAGGTGGAAGATATATTAAAATTTATTTTAAAAATTTTTGCCTAAAACCAAGAGTGAGAATCCTGCACATTGAATTTATAATTAATTAATTTATTATTTAGGTAAATAAATACCTATGCTTGGGAACTTTGTTCATTTGTGAATGTTAATCTTTTGAAAATACCTTTTCGATTACCTTCACCGTACTATGAGGATCTAAGGATAGAATCTCTCTAGAAGTTATCCACACATGCTCCTATGATCTCTGAGAAACAACACAAAATATTTGGTTGTGAGCATGGAAGGTTAAATATCTTTCATTGTTTGTTCTTGATCACTAATTCATTAGTATTGAAGAAATATCTCTTATGCTTCTCATTCTTGATAGCGAGATATAAGAAGGATTTGAAAGAGAATTTTTTGTGCGCAACAATTCTTTATTCCCAATTCTTGTATCACCATCATTATACAGTGATAAATATTATTTAACCATATTTTTAATTAATATTTGTCACCAAACACAATTTTGGTTCATTCGAACTCCTCTTTCATTTATTGAACACCCGAATAAAAATTTTATTCGTAAATAAATATTTCATTCACATACTATAGTATAAATATTTATTAAATATTCAATAAAATAAATAAATATAAATTTTCACATGTCAGTGAATAAATATTTATTTGATTTATGCGATTTACATTACTTTAATAAAATTATTCCCTAGACTTGAGAATAATATTTATTCCATTAATTAAACTCCAATATAATTTAAACGAGATCAATAGAAACACTTAATGTGTGACCCTCTAGGATTCTTTCTCATAGGCATTAGGCGGGCTTACCTAAAGTCTAAGATTACTGTACAAAAATGTGTCAAGGAACCTAGTGAAAGAACATAATAGTTCAATGTCAACAACCACATATCAATGCTCAGTATGTAATATAATCTCTTCATCATAATATCTCATCAATTAGGTTTCATATCTATATGACCAACCTATATTCTTGATATTCCTTTCTTTGACTATCTGAAAAAAAACATGTTGTTACACAGTGGCAATCAATTTTACGGTGGTGGTTATATTCCCATAAAAGTATCAAGATATCATCTTCCATAAATATGGAAGGGAAAATCCTCCTTTGACTTATCCATTATTAACATGTCAATAGTGATGCACCAAACGTACCCTATTTCCCCCAAACATAGAGTGTGATAGTTTTCATAATTAAATCTAAGTGCGTAAGTCATGAATTTCATTAATTATAATCTTAAATTCTAAGGACCATTATACATGCTCGTAGATAATAATATCTAATGACACTAGAGCATATGTAATTTATACTATCGGTTTAATTCTCGTAATTTCCCGTCTTCGAGATTACCACGTGCAAACTTTATGAGAAGAAGCATCATCTTGTTACAAGTAATCACACCTAATGGTCTAAATAATATTTTTCCCTTTATAGTATGTTATCCAAATTTAGAAATATATTAAAAATATTTTCATATAACTTTATGTTTCTCATCATAGTGATTAAATTATATAACATAATCAATGCGAAAAATACTCTAAGACACTATTACAATAAATTCATGAAGAAAAATGAACAATATGTAATAAGATGTTTAATTAATATTCAATACACCAAATATTAATTTAATAAATTTATACTAAGTTTTTCATAGTACACCAACTACAAAAAACTCCCACTTGGACTAGATATTGCTGCCTATAACTTTGAGCCCACTAGACCTCACATGACAATCATGTTTCAACTGAGTCAAGGCTTTTGTCAAGGGGTCTACAATATTGTCTTCTATTGAATTACTACTCACTTTAACCTCGCCAAATTGATAAAAATCCTTCAATAAAAGATAATTCCAAAGTATGTACTTTATTCAATTATATGAACTTGGCTCTTTTTCAAGATCCATTGATATAGTGTTATCAAAATATAGTGTGATAGGATCCTTACTGATAGGTAACTCATCAAACTCTTGGAAAAAAATTTACATCCATACTACTGCCTTAGATTCCTTAGAAGCTACAATATACTTCGACTCTACTAAATAATATGTTACCATAGCCTTCTTTCATCTCTTTTACCTCACAAAACCTCCATTCAAAGTGAAGATGTATCATGGTTGTGACTTAATGTCATCTGGATCAGTTTGGAAACTAGAATCTGCATATCCTCTAATGACTAGTTACTTATCTCTCCCATAGACCAAGAATATATCCTTAGTTCACCTTAGATACTTAAGGATAGTCTTGACTTCCATCCAATGGTAGTCACCTGGATCAGCTTAATATCTTCCTAGTGCACTCAATGCATAGAAGACATCTAGCCTAGTACATAGAATAGCATATATGACTAGACCAGTAATTTCCATATAGGGGATCCATGTAATTCTGTATCTTTCCTCATGTGTTTGAGGGCACATTTTACTAGAAAGAGGAATTCTATGTAACACTAGAAAAAATTCCCTCTTGGATTATTCCATACCAAATCTCTTAAATATCTTATCAATGTATGTACTTTTATTTAGGATGAGCAGTCTCTTACATCTATCATGATAGATCTTGATCCCAGTAATATATGTTTGTTCACCCAATTCC
This sequence comes from Viscum album, assembly GCA_963277665.1. Taxonomy (NCBI): domain Eukaryota; kingdom Viridiplantae; phylum Streptophyta; class Magnoliopsida; order Santalales; family Viscaceae; genus Viscum; species Viscum album. Next base: position 376,095,749 of record OY728127.1, on the reverse strand, counting down.
TTTATAGAGAATAATTTATTTAACTACATCTTAACAGACTATAAGTTTGGTATTTATTTTCCTATGAGTAAAACATCATCAACATATACTATTAAGAAAATGAATTCACTCCCACTAAATCATTTGTAGACACAAGGCTTGCACTAATTATTTATGAAACATTCTATTATGGATTCATAAAAATGAATTTTTGATAATTGAGATGCTTTATTTTATCCATAAATTATTATTATTTTTGAATTTTCATATCTTATTAAAATCCTTTGGAGTTACAAACCATTCTAGTTATGTCATATAGACATCTTCTAGAAGGTTCCCATTAAGGAAGGTTGTTTTAAAATCAATTTCAAAAATCTCATTGTCATGGTAAGACATAATGGCATGTATAATTCTAATGGATTTCATCCTTTCAACTGGTGAGAAGGTTTCATCATAGTTACTGGCTTGTCGCTGTTTAAACAACTTTTCCATCATTCATGCCTTATAGGTAATAATTTTCCTTCCATGTCCAGTTTCTTCTTGAATACACATTTTCAACCAAAGGAATTTACATCTATTAGAGGATCTACCAAATCCAAGATTGGTTTTGGTATATGGAATCCATTTCAGAATTCATGGATTCTTTCCACTTGGAAACATATGTGCCACTTACTGCTTCCTTGTAGGTTATAGGATCATTATTATCAACTAATAATGAGTCACCATCCTCGGTGACTATAAAACCTTAACATTATGATTCTCTAACCTCACTTTTACTCTTATACATTACTTGTATCTATGGAACAATTTCATCTTCCATGGGGATTTGTGGAATCTATTCCTATACCAACTCTTGTGTACCTTAAGCCTAAAATTCATCAAATTATATCTCAATCTCACTATACCTTTGTAGATGTGTTCCCTATTTAGGAATATGGAATGTCTTTCCACTATAACCTTTATTCTAAGGGCTCATATAGATAATATCCCCTTATTTCCTTAGGGTATCCTACAAAGGTATGTGTTGTGTCTCGGGGTGAAAGTTTATTACCTAAAGAGGCCTTATAAAAATCTTTATTTCCCCACACATGTGAATTTGATAACATGGTTTTTATTACAATTTAACATTCATATGGAATTCCATTTACTGATTTAGTTGGTACCCGACTTAGTATATGTTCTGATGTTTATAACATGTATCCATAAATGGATAATGGAAGACTCACATGAATTTTCATTGATCTCACCATGTCCAATAAGGTGTGATTCCTCATTTTTCTTAAACCATTCCATTGAGTAGTATAAGGAGGTTTGAGTTGGTATTATATCCCAATATTATATAAGTAATCAATGAAGTCTTGATTAAACTTTTATCCACTATAGTCTGATTGGAGTTTCTTAATCTTCTTATCATGATAGTTCTCAACTTAATTCTTGTATTCCTTTAATTTATCAAAATAATCCAATTTATACCTCATCAAGTATACATATCCATATCTACTAAAATCATCATTAAAAGTTATTAAGTATGAGTACACACCCCTTTCTTCAACAATAATTGGTCAACAACATCGATATGAACTAATTAAAAAATATCTTTAACCCTTTTACCTTTCCCTATAAATGGTTCTTTGGTCATTTTTTCTTGTAAACATGTGTGACATAAACCAACTATTTTTGGATCAAAAGAATCTAAATATACATCTTGATGTAATTTAGTAAAGCGCTTTTCATTTACATGACCTAGCTAGTGATTCCAGGGTTGGGTGCGGTATGAGTCATTTGAATTAACTTTTTTATTGATAACCATTACTTGGTTCTTGTAATCCAAAAAATAAAAACCATTATTTAAATGTTTCATTATTTAAAAAATTCTATATTTATAAAATAAGTAACAATTTTTCCAAATTTGAAAACAAATCCATCCCTATGAAGTCTGGATAAAGATATAATTTTTTTGGTAACAGATGACACATAATAACAAAATTTTAAAACCAATATCATCTCAGTAGGTAAGGTGAGGTGGTAGTACATGATAACTACCACAACGATTTTAGATCTATTGGCTACTTGTGGATCTCACTCCCCTCATTTAATATTTTTTAATCTAATTTGTTCCTATATTTGAATACAAATGTGAGCACCACAAGATGTATCTAATACCAAATTTATAGAAAAAAATAATTTATGCTTCATAACAAACACACCTGAATTTTCCCCTTACTTATTTGGTTGGGTGCAGATTTTATTCTAGTGGCCCTTCTTTCCACTTGTGAAATAGACAACATATTATTCTATTTTTTACCCCTTGATATTCCTCTTATTGGAAGGGCATAATTAATATTTGGGCTTAAATCTCTTCACTATCCATTTTTGTTTGTTTACCAAAAGTACATAAGGATTTTCATGATTCGTATCCTTATATACTTAGTGAAGAAGATTCATAATATCTAGTACAGACTTCTTAATGTTTTTCATATTAAAATTCACAAAAACATTGGATAAGTTCTAAGGGAGGCACACAATAATGAGATCAGGGCCCGGTTCTCTGGGGAGATTAAACTCTAAAACCTCAAGGAACTCAATGTAGCCAATGATCTTAACTACATGAGGCCCAACTAAGGTACCCTTTAAAAGAATTATCTAAAAGTCATTCATATCTATCTCTCTACTGGTAAAGACCATATAGGTTCTCAAGCATGCTATATGCATCCAGGATTTCATGAGACTTCATGAGATTAGTATAAATTGATGAAAGAATTAAACATTGAATTTCGGTTGCATTGCTCAAATGTTTTTTATAGATAAGGAAATCTTCATCACTAACCTCCATATCAGGTTGATCGGGCATTGAGTACTCTTGCATTTAAGATTTATTTTCATGGCTTATAAAAACCTGAAGGCATATGTATAATTCCTATAATTTACTTATAGTTAAGAGTTTGTCTTTTTCCAATATTGACCGTTGGGATAATGTGGATGATGAGTTTTCCATTTTATTCAACAATTAAAAGGATCATATTATTAGTACTTTTCTTAATTACCAATTATGTGAGAAATAATTTATTTATTTTATTCAATCTCCCACTATTTTATCAAGACCTAATACCCATCACCAATAAACTCAAAATGTTTAGTTTCTTTAACATTATAGTGGAAATGATCCATATTACCCTTCATGTAACCCAAAAAAAGGTTGGTTAAGCTACTTGAAGGTATTTAGGTAGTCAAGTCGTTTCCAATCGTGTGCTTGCAGCTCCTTGATCCATTGAGTGGACTCCCCTAACCTGAAATTCTAACATGTATTTTCTTAACACTTTCTTCCAAATTATACCATGTCTAGAAAGGGATACTCCTATGGATTTAAAATGATTGATTCAACCCAAAACCTTCATAATAACTTCCCTTATAAAAGTAGGTGTACCAATAAGTGTTGGTCAAACACTAAGTCCTATTGAGTTTCATTCTCAATCATGTAATGGAAGGCCAAGTATGACTTAATATTAAATTGAGGGATTTAAATTTTTTGTGCATAAATTTTATCATGATTCATCCTTTACAAGTCCTACTAATATTAAGTGGATGTTTCTTAATTAATTAACCATGTTGGATAAAACATTTACACATAATCCTTTTATTTAATCTATGTATTCTCACATCAATTCATTTTTTATATGATTGTGGCCTTGAATCCATAAAATAAATAATTTCATAGATATAAATAATTAATTAATTAAAAGACATGTTCATGAGCTTTATCTAATGGTTTATTTAATGAGTGGATATTAAATCAACCTATAAACTAGTAGAAATAACTCTTTTATCTGGTCTTGTCATGAGTTATAGCATTACACATGTACACCTATGTATCACCAAGTTGGCATCATCATGTTTTCATCTTGAACCATCTCTTTACACCATGGGATGCTTAATTAATTAGAAATATTTATTGCTCACTTGAAAGTGAAGGGAACCAAAGAATTGGTTAAATGGGATTACCTAGATATCCTTGGACATACAGGTTCTACATAATAATGGAGGGAGGGATAACTCACAAAACATCATTTAATTTAATAATAAAAATTACAAACCCATTCAATACATTAAATTGAAACATACAACACATACATAGGTCTTGGTCATGCTCATGAACAGTCATACATGCATTGAATATGCAAAATTAACATGTTGGCATTCATTTCTTTATTCATTATTATTATTAAGATGAATGTTATTACATTGACTAATTAATTATTTAATTCTCAATCATCTTAATGGTAATTTGTACTTAATTAGAGATACCCATAATTTATGTAATTCATGGAAAATAAATGGAAGAAAGAATTAATATATATTAATTAGAATAAATTTATTGATAATATAAAGTTCTTTAAAACTATTATTAAATTTTCAAACACAACTACTCTCAATCAATAAAATAGGGTTTTAATGCTGTAATATTCAATTTTATTGTAATTTAATTTTACAATTAATTGGGAGACTACACGGAGTGTACATTCAAGCTACAATTCATGTATCTAAGTCACATGCCTAGGGATTCAGCATGTTAACTTTGATGGTTCTAGACGCAGTGGAAGCAAGCAAAGGTGCACTATGTATTAAAATTTATTTAAATAATTATTTCCCCAAACCAAGATCAAGTACCTTCCTTTCCAAATTAATAATTAATTTATTTAATATAAAAATAAATAAATACTTAGGCTTAGGAAATTTCTTATTTGATGAATGTTGATCATCTAAAAAATCAATTCTGGATTACCTTCATTTCACTATGAGAATCCAAGGATTGACTCCCTCTAGTTGTGTTCCATGTGTGCTCCTATGACATATGAGCAACACCACTCAATCTTCAGGTGCAAAGGCAGCGAGTCAAATGTATTTCTTTGTTCGTTCTTGATCACTCATTATTTGGTCTAGTGGAAATATCTCATGAACTTCTCATTCTTGAGAGGGAGAGAGGAGGTGTTGAGAGAGAATTAATTGTGTGCAAAAATAATATATTCCCATTTCTGGATGCTCTACACAATAGAAATGGTCTCAAATTTATAGCGTTTGGATTTAAATTAAATTATTATTTAATTGAATACTATCAATTAAATAACATTTATTACCTTTGATAAATCCCATGCTGCAAAATAATAAATATATAATTGTTATTTTTTAGCGCTCTCCAACTTCCAAAATAACAAATATTATATAATGGTTTTGTTAATTAATATTTCTCACTGAACTCAATCTTAATCCATTCAAAATCCTTTATCATTTATTAAACAATAAAATAAATATTTTATTCATAATTAAATATTTTATTCACAATCTAGCAAATAAACATTTATTAAAATATTCAATAAATAAAATAAATATTGTATTCACAAGTCGGTGAATAAATATTTATTTAATTTATGCGATAAATCTAAATTGAATAAAATTATTACTCAAAAATGAGAATAGTAATTATTCCATTAATTACCCTTAAATATAATTTAATTGAGATCAATGGAAACACTTAGTGTATGACCATCTAGGATTCATTCTCATTGGCATTAGGCAGTCTTCCCTAAAGTCTAATATTACTATCTAGAAATGGGTCAAGTCACCCAATAGAAACAACATAATATCATAGCATTGATAACCACATAAAAAGGCTCATTGTGTATTATAATCCCTTGGTCACAATATCTCATCAAGTAGGTTTCACATCCATTTCACCAAACTATATACTTGATATGTCTTTCATTGACTATCTGAAATAAACACATTATTACACCATGGCCATGGATTTTAATTAGGCAGTTCTATTCCAATAAAAGGTCTGAGATATTAACTTCCATATATATGGAAGGGAAAAATCCTTCCTCGACTTATTCATTAATGAATTGTTACTCATGATGCACACAACATAACCAACTTTTCCATGAACTATTGTCATCATGGTTTATGAAATACATCTAAGTATGTGATTTGTAACATAAATTAGTAATAATCCTAAAGTCTAAGGACCATAACACACACTCTTAGATAGGAATATCTGATGACATAAAAACATTAAGAATTCCTAATGGTAGGTCTGTTCTCATAATATCCCTTCTTAGAGATTACCAACTACAAACTTCATGAGAAGAATCCCCATATTCTTCTGAGTACTCACACCTAACAGTCTATGTATTGTGTGTCCCATCATAGTATATTATCCAGCCTCGTATCATTATTTTGGAATATCATCATAGAACATCAAGGTTTTCATCATAGCATGGAACTATTATGACCTTATCAATGTGATGTATACTCTAGGAAATTATTATGTTAGAGTCATGTAGAAATAAAATATGTAATAAGAAGTTTTATTAATGTTAAATACATCAAATATACATGTAATCGAAGTAAAAAATATTTGTTCCTAGGACACTAACACCAACAAACTCCCACTTGGACTAGAGCCAACTGCCTATAACCATGAGTCCAATAAACCTCACATGATAGTCAGGTTTCTATAAAGTCAAGGATTTTTTCAATGGGTCTTCCATGTTATCTTCTGTGGAAATACTGCTCACTAAAACTTCCCCTCTTTGAGAAAAAACACTCAAGATATGATACTTCTAAATTATGTGTTTCATCCATTAATGTGGCCTTGGATATTATTCAAGAGACATCACTACAGTATTATCACAATAGAGTGTGATATGATCTTTTGAATCGATAATGCTTCTTTATCTACCTTAGAAGCTGCAATATACTCAGAATTTGTGGTATAATCTATATCCATAGCCATCTTCGAGCTTTTACAACTCACAATACCTCCATTCAAAGTGAAGATGTATGCTATTTGTGACTTTATGACATCTGGATCATTTTTGAAACTATAATCTACTTATCCTTTGAATACTAGTTCCTCATATCCTCTATAAATCAGGGACATATCCATAGTAAACCTTAGATACTTAAGGATAGTCATGACTTCTATTCAATGGTGGTCACCTTGACCATCTTGATATCTTCCTACTGCACTTGATACATTGGCGATATCTATCATAGTACATATCGTATCATACATGACTAACCCAATCACTGATGAATATAGAATCCTAATCATTTTATTTATTTTCTCATGTTTATAAGGATGTATTTTCCTAGAAATATGAAATCCATGTGACGTTAGAAATAATCCCCTCTTGGATTGTTCCATACTGAATCTCTTCAGTATCTTGTTAATGTATGTACTTTGACATAGGTCAAGAATCCTTTTGGATCTATCACGATGGATCTTTATCCCAAGAATATATTCTTCCTCACCCAAGTCCTTCAAAGAGAAGCATTTTTTTGGCCACACCTTAATATACTATAAGACTAGTATTTTGGTTCTAATGAATAATATGTCATCAACATATACTATTAAGAAAATGAATGAACTCCCACTAAAATTTTTAAAGACACGTAAATATCATTATTTCTTTACGAAACCAGATTTTATTATGGACTCATCAAAACAAATGTTCCATAACCTAGATTCTTGCTTTAATACATAAATGGATCTTTGCAACTTGCATACCTTTTTGGAATCCTTTGGAGTCACAAACCCTTCGGCATGTGTCATATAGATATCTTCCTGAAGGTTCCCATTATGGAAGGTTGTTTTGATATCCATTTTCCAAATCTCATAATCATGGAAATCTATAATGGCAGGTATAATTCTGATGCATTTTAGCATTTCAACTGGTGAAAGTGTTTCGTCACAGTCAATGCCTTAATTTTTTGTTAACCCTTTTTCAACTAGTCATACCTTATGGGTACTAACTTATCCTTTCATGTTGAGTTTCTCCTTGAATACCCTTATGAAACCAACGAGCTTTAAATCTACTATAGGGCTTACCAAAATCCCGACTCACTTTTAGTACAAGGAATTAATTTCATAATTCATGGATTCTTGCCACTTGGAAACATATGTGCCACTTACTGCTTACATATAGGTTATAGGATCATTGTTATCAAATAATATTGAGTCACCTCATCAGTGACTAGAAAAACACACCATTATGGTTCTCAAAACTCTCTAGTACTCCTATGTAGTAATTGTGTCTCTAGAATAATTTCTTCTTCCAGGGGTCTTTGTGGAATTTTTCCTTGTCCCAACTATTATGTAACGACCTGAACTATTATAAATATAATTCCATTTTTTATTTAATTAAATGTAATATTATGTAAAATGGTTATATAAAACACATGTAATTCTTTGTTTTTATTATATTCTATCATATTTAAAATACTTTTGATCATTTTTTACCATTAATAATATAGTTTTTGAACAGTTATCACATGATTAGTATCAATATAGGGTTTTAACAAATCCAATTGATACAAATGAAGTGACAATCTCAATCCATATGAACATACCCTATCAAGCCCATTTATCAGATCTTACGAGGGGGATAAAATCCCTAGGATTTTCCCTTGAAAATCCCAATCTAAGATCCAACAACTTAAGCATAAGTAAATCTGTTTATGGGAGAAGTTCAAGGACATCGAGATCATGGTTGAAACCATGATCACCAAACCACACAATGAAAGTCTCAGAGACATGCACCTTACCCTTAGAGAGTATTTGGGTGTATTAAATGGATATGTATCATGAACCTAGAAACATGAGTATACACATTATTTTTTATATAATAATGAATATAATTTCAACCTATTATTGTTACTTTATAAATTATTTTTATTTGAATTTAATACAACACAACGTGTATTTTTGGGTAATATTAAAATTCAATTAAAAATTTTATTTTTATGAATTAATGTATTTTTTTGAAATAAATAATATTTTCATAAAATATTATTATTAAAAAAAAATTATTAAATATAAATTATTTTATAATTTTTATGAAGTCAAGAGAAATTTTTATAAGGGTTTGAAAACTATTACTCTAAAAAACACAAAATTTCTTAATAAATGTAAATTTTTCTTTTAAAGTGTAAATGCACATATTTATAAAAAATTAGATAAAATGAATAATATTTTTGGAAGTATAATGTTATAATTATCTAATGGTGAATTTTTCATAATTTTTTGAGATATCCAATTTTTCAGGTAAAAATTAAATACGGTATAAATATATAGTGTGTATTTTCACATCATAATGACCCAAAACAGATGTAATAAATACTATAAAAGGTATCCATGAACAAATATATTTTTTTCCTTTAAAGTAATTTAATTTTATGTTTATTTTTAAATTTTATAAATCCATTATGAATCCTCAAAAATTATTAATATATTTTAAGGTTTTAAAATCCTTTCTTTACGAGTACGACTCATCTCCACATAAGAAAGGGTATTATTTTATTAATTTCGGCCCTTTTCCTAATAAAATAATTAAAACCACTCCCATTTGTTATAAAACATGATCAAAAACCATTGGAATGTTTTTGTTTTTGGTTATTCTATTATACAGAGTCCAAAACCTAAGTTTGAGAAATATTAAAGAAATCCCCCACTCTTTTCCTATATAAACCCACCCAATATCCCATTTATCTTCACTAAAAATCCTTTTATTAGGTCCTTACTCTATATTCCCATCTTTATATTCCTCCCACGTCACCTAAAATCTCTCAAGAAGCCCCTCCCAATCATTTGGGGTTACATAATCAAGTAAGGGTTCTTTTCTTTCTCCTCTTTATTCAAGTTTCTTCATTATCTCATGCCTTCTATTTCCTATTCCTTTTGATGGGATATATTTTACCATTTCTATATTACTTCCCACTTTATGTAAAAATTATGAGATACCACTTTCTCTATCATTAACCCATTTTATGAATTTTTAAGTGACGTCGTTATGATGCTGAAATTTCACCACAATTTTCCATACCAAAATAATTGTATAGTGAATATCATACCCATTTTCTATCAATTTTGTTCACATTTACACATTTATACCTATTTTAATTTGGAATTAAATTTATTTATTCCATCATCCTTTATTGTGGAATAAAATATGATGATGAATCAATCTATGTTTTACGATCTATGTGGCACATTTAAGCATGATAATGAAATGAATGTGACGGATGCACCCAGAATTATATAGTGCTCCAATGAATTGGGTAATTTTTAGTCTAATGAGACATAATGTTGGGATTGTTAGTGAACATGATTCCTTTATGGGACTTTTTCCATCATGATTTCATCTCAGTTAGATATGACCTATGTTTATGATGTAGTGGTTTAAGTTGTTTCCACATTTCCAAAGTTATGATTATCATGATATTTCATGCCTTACTATTCATGTTTATGATTATCACACCTTTTATTAACTTTATATATTATTATTTTCCAAATTTTTTCACCTTATTCCAGGTTTATTCCCTTACTAGGATTTATATCTTACCCCTTTCTTATTTATGTCCTCAGGTTATCTCGTGCTGTTTTAAAATCCATGGAATTTTAAAAGAATATTCAGGAAGTTTTAAACAATGTTATTGTATCCCATGTCGAAGATGTTATTCTATGTCCATGATTCCTAAAGACACTAGACTTATCAAACTTCGTGGTTGTATTATGAGAACTTTTTTGTAATAAATCATGAATAAATTTATAAAAAAGAATAGGGTTGTTATACTTGGTATCAGTGGAAAATTTTAGTTATTTTTTGTATTAGGATTAGAAAACACTAATGAAAGCCTTTGGGATAAGACTAAGTATGGGAAAACACCACCAAATTTTGGTAAGTATGGATTAAGTGTTTAATCAAGAAAATAAATCCATATTTGGATATTATAAGTGGATGTGGTTCTGACATAGATGTACTTAGGGGTAACAACTCTGACAAGGTGCATCGGGCCTCACTAGACATAATTTGGTACATGATAATGGGTCTTACTACGCAACTAGTTTGAAACTCCCAAGGGATATGACTTTGAAAATTAATAAGCTCATTATGAACCATTATTAAGGGAGCAAAAAAATTCCTATAAGAATATATGTTAGGAAATAGATCATGGATAATATATATTAATGCATAGAAATTAATAAGTTAAAGAAAGACATGTAATTTATAATTTGTCTCTTTAAAGACATTGGATTCCATTTTATGTGATTAATATTTTAAAAACACTCATCCTTAATTTTCCTTTTATTCTAGCCAATGTCCAGAAATAGGAGGACTCAGGAAAACAGTCAATGTGACGGGTAATGTGGTGACTACCCCAGCGAGATGCCCAATATGATGAGATTAGTAATAACAAACTCTATAATGATACTCTCTTATCGTACTAAAGTTTTTAATAGAATCCTAGATTAGGAGGAGCATCCAAATCCCCTTATGTAGAACAATTTGTGGTCGACTTCTTTTTGCGACAAAGGTCTTCGAATTTCAATAGATCATCTAATCCCTTAATCATGGAACAATGGATCTACACCATTGAGATAATACTAACAATCCTTTAATGTTATGAACAATATAAGGTTATATTGGATGTTTATTATATTGATATATAAGTTTATTAGTGGTGGAAATTGTTCAAGAATATTAAGCATGAGGAAGAGATCGAATTGATGGGGTGGAGGAAATTCTAGAAAATGTTTTTCGATTAATATTTTCCCCATACTTTATATATTTAAATGGAAAGGTATTTCCTTTCCATTAATAAAAAAGAAAAAAATATATCGGGGTGTATGAGGAAAACTTTACAAGACTTCCATGATACGCCTATGGATTTTTTTTTTACCCTCTAATTCAATGTTTACTACTTATTTTGTGGGATAAAACCAAGTCTACAAAAATCACTGGCAATCCATGACTTCGATAGCTACAAGGAAATTTACTAACGTCCCCTTAAAGTTGGAATGGATATCATCAAATCTCAAGGTTTTCATGGGGATAAAAATTGGAAAGTGGAGTTTAATTATGCCTGTATCATAGAGAAATAAAATAGTTCCAACAAATTTCAATATCCCACTTATCGAAGGTGTGGAAAGAAAAACCCCAAAAATTGCCTAAGGGGGACTATGAAATGTTTTAAGTGTGATAAGGAAGGACACCTAGCTAAAGACTACGAACAGGAGAAATCCACAAAAGTGATGGAGGAAAGGAATGTTTTGTTCAACCCTCAGTGTATTGTTCATTTGTACAACTACAAGGAACTAGGTAAATTTTCAAACTAATTCACTATGCCAATGTTTATCGAAGACAACCAGCAATCTCAAAGAAAGCAAGGGTGGCCCTTTTCCATGACAAACACTAAGGTGGATCCCAACAATGAAGTGGTTAAATGTATTATAGTTATTCATTTAATAATAGCGAACATAATTTTTCATTCTGGTTCTATAGATTCCTTCATATCATGAAACTTTAGTATAACTATTCAAACACCACTACAAAGCATGGAGGTATAACTGTCTGGGAAAAATTAGGGAAATTATTCATCCCATGTATATAAATTCTCCCCTTTTATAATTTGTAGGATGAACTTCCTAGTGAACCATGTGATACTCCCTTTGGTGGAATTTGATGCAATTCTAGGCATGGATTGGCTTTCCCTATATAAATGCAACAAAAAAATTTATGATAAGGAAATCACTCTCTATATTGAGAATCGACCCCTAGTTTTGTACAAGTGTAATAAGAAGGATGAATCTTCTTTAGAACCAACATCTCAAGCAAGGATATGAATTCCCTATGAGAAAGCATATCTATCACAAATGATTGAGTCTTAGGATGAACCATATTCAAATAAATTCCAACTTTGAGGAAATAGGATGATGTGTTTCTAGAAGAATTTCATGGTCATCCTTAAAGCTGAGTGGTTGAATTTTTCATCAAGATTTTACATGTGGCATTACCATTATCCGCTAATACTTATATAATGGTTTTTGTGTATCATGAGTTGTTGAAGAAACAACTATAAGAGAATCTAGATAAAGGGTCCATTAACCAAAGAGCTTCACCATGGTTCATACCAGTCATCTTCGTTAAGAACAAATTGATTCAATGTGCCTTTTCATTAATTATCATAAACCCAACAAGATATCGATAAAGAACAATTATTCACTACCTTGGATTAATGACTTGTTCGATCAGCTACATGGGTTACAATACTTCTCCAAGGTGTATTTTTGGTTGGGATATTACCAAGTTAGGGAAAAGAAGGAGGATATTCCCAAGAATATTTTTTGTAGGAGGTACAGGTACTATGAGTTCATAGTGATACCTTTCAGAATCACTAATGATCCAGTAATCATCATGGACTTGATGAATAGAGTCTTTATATATTACCTCAAGAAATTTTTGGTAGTATTTATAGATAATATTATAATATCCTCCAAAATCAAGGAGGATTATGATGAGTATCTCAGCACTATACTAAAGACCTTATGAAAGGAAAATCTCTATACCAAGAAAAAAATGTGAGTTCTTATTGAAGGAAGTCTCATTAGTGGGGTATATCATCACAACAAATGGGATATCTATAGTCCCTTAAAAAATAAAAAAATGAAGGATGGGTGAGACTGATTTCTATGATAGATATCTATAGTGTTCTCAGATTAGCAGGGTACTATCATCGATCTGTGAGAAATTTCCCATGAATGTCAAACCATCTTAAAAATCTAACTTGGAAGGGAGTCGAGTTTCCTTGGGATGATGAATTTGAAGAGAGCTTCTGGGAGTTGAAAATGAGGCTTATTACTACCCATGTACTCACACTACCCACAAATGGATAACTTTTCATAGTATTCGGTGATCTTTTCTTTGAAAATATAGTTTTATTATCTTATTGGGGTGAAGTGTGAAATATATACATATCAAAAAAGTCTCAAATATATATTTACACATAAAGAGATTAATATTCACTAAATAATGTGGTTAGATCTAATAAAGGAATATTACTTCTAAATTCATTACCATATTAGGGACGAGAATAAAGTATTGTATTCTCTAAGTAGAAAGGATCCAACAATTTTATCATTGATGAGAATTGAGAGGGATCCAATATTCTTAAAATTGGAAAGGATGGACCTGAGAATCATAAAGGAACATCGTCAATCTATTCACAAATGATTTATCAACCATCCCCTCTGGAACAGATAAACTATGCTCAGATAAATGGTGTGGGAATTAAGAATAAAGTAGAAACTATAAGAAAAGGGAATTCCATGGAGTTGAATATTAATAAAGAATGATTTGAGATATTTGGGTCAAAACTATGTGTTACATCAAATCCTTAGTTAAATAAAGAACTGTTGTATGATGAACATATATCAACCTTGTCTATCCTCCTAGTAATCCCAAAGATTTATCGATATTTCTAATAGCACTATTGGTGGGAAAATATAAAGAAAGAGATCATGTAATATACATCAAGATGTCTGGTATGTCAGAAAGTGAAAGTGGGAAGGCAAAAATACAATGGGATGATGCAACCATTACACATACCTACATGGAAATGGGAAAACATCACCATGGACTTTTTCACTATTATTTCAAAGACATCAAGAGGGAATAATGATATATGGGTTGTGGTGTATCATCTTACAAAGACTGTACATTTTATTGCAATTTGAGAGGATTTCTCACTGGATCAAGTTGCATGTATATACATCTCATAAGTGGTAAGGCTTCATGGAGTACCATAATTTATTATGTCCGATTGAGATCCAAGATTCAACTCTAATTTCTGAAAGAGTCCAACACACTCTAAATATTTAGTTGAAATTCATCACGGATTATCACCCTTTACCTAATGGCTAATCTGATCAGACTATCCAAACACTTGATGACATGTTGAGAGCATGGTCTACTGACTTAAAAGGAGGATGGTACCAACATCTCCCTTTGGTTGATTTCTCTTATAATAATATTTTACACATGATCATCTAAATGGATCTTTATAAAGCCCTTTATGGGAAGAGGTGCAGAACACTTTCATGTTGGGATGAAGTTGGGGAACAAAAACTACTTGGTCTTGAAATAGTCAAGGAAATTGTGGAAAGGTTTAAGACCATTCAGAAACACGTAAAGGTTACTCTGAGTATATAAAAGAGTTATGCTAACAATCATCAATGAGGCATAGTGTTTAATGTTGGATACATGGTATTCCTCCTCATATCTCCGTGGAAGAAATTGGTGAGATTTGAGAAGAATGGAAATATTAATCCAAGATACATTTGCCCCTTTGAGATCCCGGATTGCATCAGAGTAGTGTCATTCTAACTTAAAATCACACCTAACCGATCTCAAGTACATGATGTATTCCATTTTGAGAAAGTACATACCAAACCCTTCATTATAATCAATATATAAGTGGTACCATTGGAGAATAAACTTTTCTATGGGAATCAGTCAGAGAAGATCTTAGATCATAGAGAAAAAGTTATACAGAATAAGACAATGAACCTGGTCAAAGTGTTGTGGAGAAACCAAAAATTTAAAGAAGAAATGTGGGAACTATATGAGGTGATGAAATAGAGTTACCCACATATATTTTAGTGTAGGAAATGAAAATTTAAAGGGTAAAATTTATTAAGGGGGGATATTAGAACAACCTAAAGTGTTATAAATAAATTTCCCCTTTTGATTTAATTAAATGTATTATTATGTAATATGGTTATAGAAAACACATGAACATATTTGGTTTTATTATATTCTATCATATTTAAAAATAATTAAGAATCTTTAACATTCATAATATAGTCATTGAATAGTGATCGGGTGATTAGTATAAATATTGGGTTTTAAAAAATCCAATGGACAAAGACAAAGAAAGTGATGGCCTCAACTAGTATGATCATACCCTACGAATGTCATTTATCATAGCCTCTGAGGGATATAGAATCAGGGGTATTTTCCCTTGACCAATCCCAAGTTGAGATCCAATAACATAAACTTGAGAGAAACTATTCATGGGAGAAGTTCAAGCTCATTGAGATCACGGCATAAACCATGTTTGTCGAACCACCCAATGAAAGTATCATTATCGCACACCTTTCCCTTAGGGAGTTTTATAGTGTATTAAAGGGATATGTATCAAGACCCTAGAAAAATTATTATGTGCATTATTTTTCATAGAATAATGAATATATTTTCATCCTATTATTGATACTTTATAAATGATTTTTATTTTGATTAAATAAAACTCAATGTGTATTTTTGGGTAATATTAAAATTAAATTAAAGAATTTATTTTGATGAATTAATGGATTTTTTTAAAATAAATAATATTTTAATAAAATATTATCATTATATAAGTTTTATTAAATATAAATGATTATATAATTTATATTAATTCTAATGAATTTTCTATAAGTGTTCAAAACTGTAATTGTCAAAAAAACCCAAGAAATTCTTAATAAATATGAATTAATATTTTAAAAGTGTAAATTCACATATTTATAATATAAAAAGATAAAAATAATATTATTTTGGAATCAGAATTTTGAAATTATCCAATGGTGAATTTTTCAAAAAAATTAGAGATAGTCAAATTTTTGGGTAAAAATTAAATACAGTATAAATATATTATGTGCATTATGAATTCATAATGACCAAAAAGTGATGAAATAAATACTATAAAAGTTAATCATGACCAAATATATATTTTTCCTTAAAATTAAATTGAGTTTTTATTTGTTTTATTAATTTTATAAATTTTTTTTGAATCCTCCAAAACCATTGATATATTTTAAGGTTTTAAAATCCTTTATTTAAGAGTATGACTCACCTTCACATAAGAAAGGGTATTATTTGATTAAATTATACCTTTTAATTATAGAATAATTAAATCCACTCCTATTTTTAAGAAACCATGCAGAAAAACCATGGTAAGATTTGTGTTTTAGGTTATTTTATTATATAGATTTCAAAACCTAATTTTGAGAAATGTTTAAAAAAATCCCCACTATTTTACAATATAAACCCACCCAATATCCCATTTATATTTTTTTTAGAATACATATATCACGTCATTACTCTTCCATCCCAACTCTAGAGTCCTCCCAAGTCACCCTAAAGCTCTCAAGAATCACCTCTCGGGCATTTGGATTCACACACTCAAGTAAAATTTCTTTTCTTTATCCTCTTTATTCAAGTTTATTCATTATAATATGCCTTCTTTTTCCAATTAATTTGTATGGGATATGTTTCCCCATGTCCCAATTAATTCCCATTTTATTTCCAAATTATTAGATCCCCCTTTATCTCTCATAAACCTATTTTATGAATTTTTAAGTAACATCGTTATGTTATGAAAATTTCACCATGATTTTACATGCCAAAACAATTGTGTAGTGAATACCATAACCATTTAATATAAAGGGTGTTCACATTTATACGTTTATACCTATTTTAATTGGGGATTACATATATGTATTCTATACTCCTTGATCTTGGAATAAAATATGATGATGAATGAATCCATGTTGTATGATCTATGTGGAACACTTAAGCATGGGAATTAAATGAATGTGAAGGGTGCACCTAGAATTAAATAGCACTCCAATGCATTGGGTAATGTTTAGTCTCATGAGATTTCATGTTGGGATAGGAAGTGAAACTAATTCATTAATACGAATTTTTCCATCATGATTTTTTGGAATTTATCCTTGAACTATGTTTCTGATACAATGTTTTAAGTTGTTTCCACATTTCACATGTTAAGATTAAATTATTGTAACATGACTTATTATTCATGTTTATGATTCTCATAGATTTTATTAACTTTTAATATGAATATTTTCTAACTTGTATCACATTACTCAACATTTATTCCCTTACTAGGATTTATATCTCACCCATTTCTTATGTATCTCCCAAGGTTATCTCGTATAGTTTTAAAATCTATTGAATTTTATAATCATGTTAAGGAAGTTTTCAATAATTTTTTTGTATCCCTTGTTAAATATGTTATGCTATGTACCTAATTCCCAAAAACACTATACTTCTATGACTTATAGATTTTATTTTCTTTTCTTTTATGTAATAAATCATGAATTAATGTATAATAAATAAAATGGTTGTTATACCTTATGAAATGAATTGCATGGTTTCAGTGGATGTCGTCATATTAGGTTGTTTAGATCACACATATATATTTCAAATCCTAGGTTTCTATCTGGATTAAATTTTTGATTCTTAAGGTTGATGTGGGTTGATTTTGGTGATGGTGAGCAAATAGAGGATGCACAGAGATGGTTTCAGTATTGGATCGAGTTTTTTATTCCAATTTAGTGTTGTATCGACCAATAAGGCCTTTCTTGTAACTTCTTATAGTTGTTATTATTTGTTTTATTATTCCATGTTGTATCATTCTATTTGAGGATAATGATTTATATTTATTTGAATGGGTTCTATTAGTGTTTTTTATTATGACATGTTTGGCATGTTGTTTTATTTTTATTTTTTATACGTTTTTATTGCAATGATGTCCAATTTTAGGATGGTCCATTCCAGACTCTTGATAGATGTTCCACTATATTTTATATCTAATTTAAGAATAAATCATTCAAAAAAGGATTCAAATCATTCCTAGTCACTAGTTTCCAACACATGGGGATCGTGAATTCTCATCGGACCTTGTGGAGAGACAGGTCGGGTTCTAAGTGGATGGAAGACCAGGTAGGTTTTAAAAATCACCATTTTATATAAGTGAACTCTAACTCCACTACGGCCACTAAAATGGTTTGGTCTCCTCTTTTATTCTATTTTGAAAACTCAAAATCTTTATGAACATCATTCATTCTTCTAGACTTTATCTTAATCTTATTTCAATTCATAGTGACTAAACTTCTTTACTTGTATATTCATGCATATTCTTTGAATGATCTTTACACACTTTCAAAGATCACTACTCAATCTTAATTTTTCTTTAATGGAAGGACACAGCTTGGAATATATAGCCTTGAAATATATTCTCAAATAAGATATATTATATATGATTTTTTTTATCAAAATATCTCTTTCATTTTTAAATGTAAACAGTGAACGTGTTTTACATGATACCACATCAAAACACCAATAGAATATCTACTTCCATATAAGTTGTAGCACTTCAAAAGTGGATTAATGGATTTTTATGGGAGTAGGTTCTCTCCCATGGATCATTATATCAACCTACATGTTTGTATGTTAAACACCCTTTTCCCACCTACTCTATCATAACTAAATCAATATATTAAAGTTCTATGAACACCCTATGTCATTTCTGGATGTCTCATGGATTTAATATTGGGTGGTTTCCAATGGTGGTCAAGCTTATTGTTTGGTTGACCTACATAAAAATCGGGTAATTTTTTCTACCCATAAACACATATGCCTTTTCCAAATAATATATAACTATCTATCCACATATCCTCATATTTATAAATTATATATTTCTATGAATCATATTGATACAATGATAGAACTTCTTCATAACATGTTTTTCACTTTCATGTTAGCTTTATATAATAAACACACACACACACAGAGATATATATATATCCTTTTATAGAACCAATTATTCACTTCAATCAACATGTATATAAAAGAATGGATCTCTTTTCTTGATTTTGAACTTCCAAATCATCCACAACATGATTAAAAAATATAATTTCATTACAAGATCTTATTCATCCATATTGACCTCATGTAACTTCTTTTAATTCATTTGATCCTTGTTGAAAAAATAAATATAACACAAACATAGAGTTTTTTATAATTATCCACATAAACTACCTCTATATTTTTTAACTCCTCACTATCCTCATTTCTTTACTTCCTTTTGATCTATAAATCCATATCATTAATAAATTTAATTGTACCATCAATAGGGATTTTCATATCCTTAAAGAGGTTCACATTTCTAGTCAAGTGGAATTAACACCCAATTTTAGAGATCTATGTGATGTTATGATCTTATTTACTTTGAAAGAGATATCATCTAGAATATAATTATCCTTCTTTATCATTTCCTTCCAAGAAATTCTCAGTTGAGTTGAGACATATGATAATCTATAAAGATTATATTCAACACAATAAACATAGTTATACTATTCATCCACCAATAGGTAAAATATATTTCCCAACTAAATCATGTTTGGTTGCCTTGCATCCATACTTCATTGACTTATATGGAATTAATTCCAACTTCTTCTTGACCAACAATCAATAGATTTATGACCACAATTTGAACAATGAAAAAAATATACATAAAATCATTTTGTATTTAATTTTTAGAACATTATTTAATCCCCTTTTTTTATAATATTATGTTCCTCTCATTCCATGTAACACTCCACTACTTTTAAATATGTCATCATATGGCCTATGTATCTAGATAATTGTCACATTATTAAGGTAAATATTTTTTCATGACCTTTAATCCAAATTTTTCTAGATTATTAATAACACTTTATTTACTGATAAACTCTAAATGATTGAGGGATATTTCCAATAATTTAATTAACTTTCTTCTACATACTTATTTTCCTAACATTATATGTTTAATATTTGAAACCAAGACCACTTTTATCTATGTAATTGGGTATTTTTTCATTTAAAACCTTTCAATGTCACATGTGCTTCACTATTTTCATTCCTTTAGTTCCTCATAAGATAACTTCCCAAAATATAGAATCTTATTTTGATTAGTTGATTTAATTATAGATCCAAAGTTATTTCTCATTGGGAACACCTCTTCATCAAGGGATTCAACCCTTATTTTATCATTCTTCAATACAATAATTAAATTCATAAATCACATTAGCTTACTCTTCAATATTCACACTAAAATTCACTACTTATTTGGATGATTATTGAGTCACTAATTTTTCTTACATAACCTTCTCTAACTAAGTGGTATCAGATTCAAATTATTTAATTTACTCCAATTATTATTTCAACAGTCCTCCAATATTTATATTTTTCTTCCTTTGAAGGTTTATCTTCTCAATAACATCTTCAAGTCCTACCTTGAGATCAATAACTCCTTCTATTTTATCATCTTCATTATCTTTAGATATACATTTCTCAACCATTCCCATCATATAATCATACATATCTAAAATAAAAGTAGTTTCACCTTCTTCAAATTATATATCTTCATCGTCATTCTCTTCCTTTCTTTCCAAACTCTTCCTTTAAAAACTATTCCTAGATGAATTTCTATATTATAAATTTCATTTTAGGTAAAACATAATGAGAAATTTTAGTGTGTGTAGAAATTCTCCATCATCCTTCCTCAAACATCTTACATTAATATGGAAGAAATTTACACAATTGAATTATATTGGTGATATATTCTCTTAAAACATTCCTTTAACATTATTGAACATGCTAACCATAAAATATTGGAACTCATCACTTACATATTCTATTTATATCTAGATTTATTTATATCAAGATTCTCCATGTCCTTAAATTCCATTTCATTTAATGAATAAGTTTTTTTTCTTTATTTTTTACATGCATCTCATATATGACTATATTTATATGTAAATCATTAAGATATAACTCTGTAATATTTCCATCTTACAAATTGGAAACCTTTGGATTCTATAATAGAAAAAAACTTCATATAATTTTCTTAATTATATCAACATCTTTCATTTAATCACTGGGATCATAGATTTATCCCATAGCCTCAGGGTTAAAATTAAAGAAGCTATCTATATTTTCATTTAATCTCATATTAAAATCATAAAACTTATTTTTTGACACATATTGCTTCATGTATTTCATCTTTTTATCCCCTTTATAATTGTTGGAATATTTATCCCAAATCACATTAATGTTTATAAAACTCATAACCTTCATATAAACCTAGTTTTACAGGGGTCATCATAAATAATTTTATATCTTCTTATTATCATTGAGAAACTTTCAATTATCTTTAGTCATTAACAAAATGGAATGGTGCACTCTAAAACATGAAATAGTCAAACTACAAGAAAAAAAAATTCACCAAAACTACCATTATGGAATGTATGGAACCCCAATATAAACATATCATTATTTTAAATCATTTACATAAGATAAAAATTACAACATATAAATCTTCTCAAAGTCCTATGAAAATAAGGTTTAATGTATTTGAGGACTATCTACATTAGAAACCTATTCTATAACACTTGTGAACATTCCTCTATAATTGATCCATAGTAGACTTACTTCTAGACTTATCATAAGATATAACCATCTTTATAACCTCATTAATAGAAACAAAATAAATGGGTGAAATCAAACACTTAATAAGGGAAAGATTTTCAACTTGTAAGTAAGGGTTAGATCATAAGTATTAGATAAAACATGAGCAGGGGAAGAATATCTTAATAAAAATAACATAAAACAATAATAGTTGTCTATAATTCATTATATAAATACATGAAATATCAAATGAGAAAACTTATACCATAGAAAGAGTGTATGGAATCATGATATAATAAACATGATCCAGGGTTCATAATTATATGCATATGGAATGGAAACGTAACATGCCCTTAAGACATTGAATAATAAAGAAAATTAACCATAAACATAAGAATGTGGTATCATCATATTATGATCATATCCATTAATTAACACCCTTTATGTTGTGAGTGTAATCTTAGAAGGCTCACCTATTATTTTTTGAGTATATAAATGAAGGCACGTTCTACATTATCTCTTAAAATATAAAACATTAACCAATGTATTAGAGGGTGATATAAGACCCCAACCTTAATTATCTATATATATGTGTTCCATATAAAATCAATCATCACCATACTATAAATAACACATGGAAATAAAATGGGTTACATATCCTTTTAAAATGTAATCATGTAAGGTAAACATTCATAATTCCATCAATAAAAATGATAAATTGATGAGTTATAAATGGGTGTTTAGTGATACTAAATATCATTATAGTTAGATACCATTCAATGAAGTATATGGTTATTATACTATATATATAAAGGGTATATGGTTGAGTTAATAATTTCCCTAATCAATTAGTGTATGGAATCTAGGTTAACACCCTTCAATCCAAGAAATTTAAAATTTGGTATTTATAATGGAAAGGCAATGGAAGAAAAATTATGCATATCCATAGTTATTGTTTAGGAAATAAAAAGTAAATAATGGGCCACTCTAATATTATAAAACAAAATTTTATGTTAGTTATAGAAAGAAAATTGGAAGGTAGCATTTTATGAATTTTCTCAATCCAGTATAATATATGTCATAAGATGTTGACATAAGTGAAAAATGCTTTTTATGAGCATTATAAATCACTTTGGAAATAAGCAATATCATTGGACTTTTTAAAATAGTTATTTAAATAAATATTTTATAAAACATTGATGATTATAATTTCTTTTATAAACCAATAAATTTTAGAGATGATGTTTTTAAAAAAATAAAAAAAAAATTGGAAAGTTTTTTTCACACAGAAACATTAAAAAATACTATTTTCACACTTCAAGGGAACTAAAACATTACAAAAACCTTAAAATTATCATTAAAATATATTAATGAAAGTAAAATTGGTATAAAATGAGTTTAATATAATATTAAGGACTATATAAGAACATTCTTAAAAGCATCCAATGAATATGAACATTAATAAGGGAGGTTCTGGGCTGGAAAGAAGAGATGAAGTCGAATTCACTTATAATTCACATGTTGGTTAGAATATGAGTCAACGGGAAATGAAATTTTTAGGGGACATGTAAAACCCCATGAATAACCAAATAAAATTGTGAGTGTTTTTATAAAGGATATAAATTATTCAAATGTATTATCATTCAAAAACAGTCTTTATTTGATGATAAGATCGGCAATAAAACCCTTATGGTTTAAGTAAAATTTAAATCAACACCAATTTAAGTATAGATCTTTAAATTTAACTTAAAATACCATTAAAAAATATAATACATGATATAACATGTAATATCCTATCTTTTTCAACGTGTGTCCCTCTTTTATTTTTTCAGTAAACATCTTTCGATAGGGTTTTCCTTACTTTAAACCTTATTGGTTGAGTCTTATTTTGAGATGGAGAGCCTTTTTTGGGGAAAATAACTGAACGTTAAAGGATATATGTTTGTTTTAATTGATTTATTCTATGTATAAACATTTTAAATGAGATTAAAATGTTTTTTTGTGAATTTGGAAGGATTCAGAGGTGCTTTAGGCACATACATAGAATCTAGGATGAAAACTATATGTTGGATGATTACACACCTTGAACATGTTACATGATGTGTAATTATCTCTAGAAACATTCCATGAACTCTTTTATGATGTAAAAATGATTAAAGTTCATGTACCTAATTCACATCATTTAAATGGTTATGAGGATAAATATTTACTCGAGGCGATGAGTTTTTTAGTGTATATCTTTAATAAATAAATACATAATGTGAAAGGGTTACACACCCTGTATATCTTGGATTTAGCAGTTTTAAGCCTTTTTTGTGTATGATATATTTTATTCATCTAGTCCATCCTTTCCTATATTAACCCTAGGATGATTTCCAGGAAATTTTGGATCCTCTTCTTCTGTTATGGATGCCCAAATTATACATATGATCTCTGGGTTTCTTCTTTGATCTCAATCTCCTTTGTTTCAATTAGTGTTACCCATTACGGGTATTTCTAAATCACTGAATAAAGGTAGTAGTCTAAAACCTAACAATATGGTATGTAAATTTTCAATTATGTGCAATATTTTTATTGCGCCAACATAACATGAACATTAATTAATTTAATGATGAATTGGAATATTCCTTGGACCCCTTTGGATCCAATTGATAGTGACCTAGATTATTCCTACCTTAGGGTGAGAGAACCATTGAATATATATATATATATATATATGAATTGGTCCAGATGATCTTCAAGCATCGTGAGACACCCACTAATAGTAGGTTTAATCTTGCTATAAATATTCTTCATGGACCTTCCAATAATTGGTAGGACATTCCAGAGCATTCTAGGTAGTATGAGAAGTTATCTTGGAAGGAAGTAGAGGAAAATTTATTGAGACAGTTCTCTCTAGATACATTGAGGGATGATAAGGCTCAAAAGTTCAAGCATCTAATATAGGATGGAATATCAGTGACGGACTAGGATGAATGTTTCACCATCCTATAGTGTTTTTCACCATCATTGGTAGATGATGATCCCTCTCGGGTAAGACATTTTTTGGAAGGGATTCACTATGAGATCGGGTTATAGGTGAATGTATTTTATCTAAGAAGTTTTTAAGACGTGATGAAATAGACACTCATCAAGAAGGTAATTTGGGAGAGGTCCTGAGTAGTGGCCAATCTATTTTAGTAGGGAGAACTAGAAGCTCTTCTTCTGTTGGAAAGAAGTGCTTCTATGACATTTTCTGCTAAGGAACCATTGGATATATCAGTTAGGATAGTGGACACCATCTCCAGACTGTATTCTATTTTTGTGCTTTTAGTGTGGAAATTTGGGCCACAATATGCCTCAGTTCATGTACCTCACATTAGAGTAGTGTGCTTGTGGTAGGATGGGCCACCTATAGAGGTTTATAGGGTAATGTAGCTATAGAGAAGTGGTAGGGGACCAATATAGGTACTGGAGTATGTGAGGGGCTTAGAAACTCCTTAGTAAACTAGTAGCTAGAGTTCCACTAGATATTTAGGTCGAATAAGGGGACATGGTAACCCAACGCTGGAGCAGCAGTTTCAGGCAGAGGGAATAGAATAGGGGAGTCATATTATAGCCCAAGGAAGAGGGGATAGTCAGCTACCCATTATGTATTCTAATCTTTCCAATGTGTATGTAATACATTATACTATCATAATTATTATTCGTGTATCTTCTACCCTTTCTTGTTTTTGTTTGATATAGGAGCATCACAATCATTTTAATATTCACCTTTTGAAAATAGTTTGAACTTAGTTTTGGAAAGCATGGATGGTGATTTGACCACCAACACACTATTGGTAATGTGGTCAGATAATATCAAGCATTGCAAGGAGTGCTCTCTAGATATTGGTGGAAACCATTTCTTGTTGAAAATTTTTTTGTTGTAAATGATGGAATTTGATTTTATTCTCAATATGGATTGGTTAGTTCAATACCAAGATCATATTGATTATTACCAGAGGATAGTAACCATTATTTTTTTAGGAGGCGGTTACTCTCACCAGGGTGGGTGGGATCTTCGTGCTGGTTGTGCAAGACCAATTCAATATAGATTGGATTTTCTCAAAGATAATATAGCCAGTCTTACTCTATATTATAGTGGAATGTAGTATGATTCTTTTCCTCCAGTGGTTGATCATTTTCAGACTGTATTTCCTAAAAATTTATATGAATTACCTCCTAAGTGGGACATCGAGTTCATGATCGAGTTAATTCCCGAAACAGAGAAAGTTTCTATCTCACCTTATAGAATGGAATCAAAAGATCTTCAAGAGTTGAATGTTTATTTGGAATATCTAGAAGTTAAACGTTTCATATGGCCTAGTATATCTCTATGGGTTTCTATAATTCTTTTCACCAAGAAGGCTGATGGTACCTTACACTTATGTGAATATTATAAAAGATTGAACTAGATGATAGTCAAGAACTGATATCTCCTTCCATGTATCAGCGATCTCTTTGATTAGCTGAGATGTGCTAAGATATTATTTAAGATTGATTTGATATCAGGATACTACCAATTGAGGGTGAGACCATTAGATATACCATGGACTGATTTAGGATTAGTTATGGATTGTATGAGTTTATGGTGAAGTATTTTGGTGTGACCAATGCACCATTGGTATTCATGGTCTTCAAGAATTGGATCTTTCATCCTTTTCTGGTCTGGCTTATGGTGGTTTTTTCGACAAAATCTTAGTGTACTTCCAATAAGTAGAAGATCATGACAAACGTTTTGGCATCATCTTAAGTACATTAAGAGAGTACCAAATTTACACCAAGCTAAAAAAATGTAATTTTTGGATTGGTAAATTTCACTTCTTGGTCCATGTAATCTTAGATGATGGATTTTCGTTGGACCTAGAGAAACTTGCAGTCATGGTATCTTAGGAGAAGCATAATAATGTCTTTATGTTTCAGATCTTTCTGGGTTTAGAAAGTTATTATTGGCATTTTATCAATGAATTCTCCCATCCGGCATCACGAATGTCAATGATGACCAAGAAAGGGGTAAAGTTTTTTTTCTTAGATTCTTACAAGGAATATTTTCAGAAGATAAAAGTAAATTTGACCACAAAACCTATCCTCACCTTACCTATGTTGGGTAAAGTATATATCATGTAATGTGATGCATCTGGTGTTAGACTTAGAGTAGTTCTGATGTAGGAGGATCAAGTAGTTCCTTATGGCTCAAAACATCTGAGACCGCAAGAGAGTAATTATCCTACTCATGATCTAGGGTTGGAAGTAGTGGTACATTTTCTGAGATTCTAGAGACATTATCTTTTGGGAGAGATTTTTTTGGTATACATGAAATACAAGAGCCTCATGCACATATTTTCTCTATGGGACCTGAACCTTTGATAGTGGAGGTGGGTTGAATATCTATAGTCTTTTGAGTTAAAGTTTAATTATACACCAAGAAATGAAAACATCGTTGCTGATTCATTGACACATAAGATGAAAATAGAAGCAATGATGGAGTCCTGTGATGGGTGGAGGATGATATAACTCTTTTTAGTTATGAAACATGATGTTTAGAAGTCTCAGGGATGAGTATCTCTGACTTCAACATCTGGTATATCTTTTCTTTTATACCATATCAGCACAGAGCATTTATCTAATCATAAGGGATTATTTATGAGGGATAGCTTATATGGTAGGGAGACAACATCAAGATTTTATCTTGGTAGTAGTAATTATCTTCTTTTCCATGAATGAGTATGGGTCACTATGGGGTTGTGTGAGGAGATGTTGATAGAGTTTCATTCTTCTAGATGGGTGTCACATACTAGTTTAAAAAATATGCATCATGATCTCCATATAAAATACTCATGGTAAATAATGAAGAATGTGATAGCAATATTTTTGGAGGGATGTTTCATCTATCAGTTGGTGAAAGATGAGAATTATAGGCTAGTTGAGTTTTGTAGACTTTTCCTATTTTAGAATAGAAATGGGATGATGACACTGTGTATTTTTTTAAAGTATTACCTAGGATAACTCAAAAGAAATATGCAAAAATGGGTTATCATGGATTTGATGAAAAAGGTAGCACACTTCTTACCTATAAAGGAGACCTTAACTATTAATGATCTGGGTAGTGTTTATGTGTGAGATACAGTTTGATTGTATGGTTTTCTTAGGAGTATCATTTTTGATAGAGATCCTTGTTTCACAGCATGATTCTGGAAGGATATTTAGAAGTCGATGGGACTACAGGTTCTTTTGAGTAAGGCCAATTATCCTCACACCTATGGTCAATCTGAGTAGACTATTTAGGTTTAGGAGGATATCTTACAATCCCATGTTTTGGATTTCAGTGGTTCATGGGAGTATCATATGGAACTCATACAGTTTTCATATAACAAAATTTTCTAGGAATAAATCTTGATATCCCCTTTCATGGATTTTAATTTTAGGTCATTTCATTCTCCTCTTTGTTGGTTGGGGGCTATTAAATCAGTGCTTTTTAGTCCTAGTCTCATTAAAGAAACATCTAATAAGTTTTAGTTGATCAGAAGGTGGTTGGTGACCATGTATAGTAGTTAGAAATCTTACAACGACCATCATAGATGAACTCTATAGTTATATATTGGTCACCATGTTTTCCTTTGAGTGTATCCTAGGATAGGGAAGTGTGGTATCAGAAAATAGGGTAAGCTAGCACCCTGATTATTGGGTCATTTGAGATAGTGGATAGGGTCAGTCTAGTGGCATACCAATTGTCCCTTCTATAGCTCTACAATTCTATGCATGATGTGTTTCACATGTCACAGGTTCAGAGATTTTTTCATAACCCTTATCATGTGGTAGATGTAAAGGATGCCAATTTTTGTGCTTATTCATCCTTTGAGTAGGATTCTATATGGATATTGTATAGTAGTTAGAAGTGTCTTCATGGTAGGATTATACCTCTGGTTTGAGTGTAGTGGTAGTATTGGTGTGTTTAAGAGGAGACCTGGTAGAGGGAGTCTGATATGAGAGCATAGTGCCCAAACTTGTTCACTGAGACCCCATAGTGATGCTTAGAGTATCTCAATGATGAGTTGTTATATATTGGGTAGGTCGTAATATCCCATATTTTTTCAGGCACGTCCCTCTTTGAGTTTTTATTTAAACCTATTTCATCGGGGTTTTCCTTGTCTTTAAATCTTTCTGGTTAAGTCTTGTTCATAGATGGAGATACTTTATTAGGAAAAATGACCTAAAGTTATAGGATGTATATTTATTTTAATTAATGGAGTCCATGTATAAATGTGTTAAATGGTATTGTGAGGTTTTTCTATGATTTTGGAAGGCTTAATATGTGATTCGAGAACTTACACAAAAGATGGGATGGAAAATATACATTGTATTATTACACACCATTTACATGTTACATGATATGTAACTATCACCAAACACATTCCATTAATTGGTTAATTAATTGAAATAGTTACACATCATGAATATAATTCAAATCATGTTAATGTCGATCAGGATAAATATTAACCTGAGGCGATGGATTTTTTGTGTATCTCTTTAATCACGAAATACACAACCTGAAAGGGTTACAATCCATGTATTTCTCAGCTTCAATGGTTTTAAGCCAATTGGGAATATGATTTATTTCATTCATTTAGTGTATCCTCTCCTCTCTATAACCAAGAATGATTTCTAGGTGATTTTGGAGACTCTTCCTCCATTCTAGATGTCCCAATTACACATTTGATCCCTGGTTTTCTTCGTTCATCTCCATCACCTTCGTTTTTGTTGGATTTACCCATTACGGGTGTTTCTAAATCATAGGATAGCGGTAGGGGGTCTAAAACCTGACCCTATGGTCTTATAATTATCAAGTATGTGCAATATTGTGATTTATCCAACATAATGTACATATTAATTAATTGAATGATGAATTGGATTATTCCTTGGATAGATTAGGATCCAATTGATAATGAACTTGATTAAGGATACCCTTGGCTGAACAAAACCTTGAATGTATATATTTTTGTGTGTGTTTTTTTGAATTATCTAATGGATTAAAGTGTATTTAGCATGACATGATATTCATGTGATTTCTTGATCAGTATTCAATGTATAAATGGATTTGTTTATTGAAATTCCTGGAATGTTAATGGTTTAAGACCAACTTGATAAAATAAAGTGTCAATTGAAATATAAATAGTAATTTGTAGAATAAACCATTGTGTCTTATGATGTGATATCCTTGCTTTTATGACTTTTTGTGTTAACATGTCGTAATGCTTGTATTGAGTGGGTAGTTCCCAATCCCATTTTGTAATGCTTATATTGAGAGGGATATTCCTAGTTCTAGGTTGTAATGATTATATTGGGTAGGATCTATCCAATCCCATATTATAAATCTTACATTGAAAATGATATGGCTAGTCCCATGTTGTAAGGATTATATTGAGCAGGCTCTTCCCAAACCCATAATGTAATGCTTATATAGATCAGGCTCTGCCCAGTCCCATGTTGTAATGAATATATTGAGTAGGATCTGCCCAGTTGCATGTTGTAACACTTATATTGAGTGTACTCTACCCAATCCCATACTGTAATGCATATATAAAAGGCTTATCTCAGATTTGTGTGATTTTTCGATGGATATATGGTTGTTAGTTGGCATGGTTTTGCTACATTCCCAAAGATATTCTGGAATGGTGTCGAAGTAGGTTGATTTTTATATTGTATTAATTGATTAGTAAATAAACCTATTTATCACTTATTTAATACACTTATTATCACACTAGTTTTGTTTAGACATGGTGGTGTCGACCTACTTAGTTTTACTCACACCTTATTTAAAAAACCATTTGATACCTAATCAGATTACATGGATGGAGGTTAAGACAAGGGAAAGGGACCTTGTTGATAATTTTTTACTTGTAGGATGGCCCAGAGTTTGGATATGGGACCAACATGGTGTTCAGGACTAGGGTCCTTTAATATAATATTGTGTATACTAATTATTTTATTTGTATTTTTTCATTTGAAATTTAGATAAAATTTATCTTGTAATTACAAGATTCATTATTGTTGGTTTATTTTTTCCTCATTTTATTTCCTAGTAGTATTACATACAATTTCATCTATTTCCCTATTACTCTAATATTTATTATTATTGATTATTCTAATGTATTGTACTCTATACTAGTGGGTATAGTCTCCCCAATATACATATCACACCCCAACAGCTAGTCGGAAGCCTCTAGTGTATGGGGAGGCACACTTGAGGTCTTGTAAGCAACCCATTTTGGCCACGTGAGAGGCTATCAAATTAGGGTATTTTAAATAAAATCTCAAATTGAAAATTCATACATCATATAAAAACATGGTTTGAAAAATCAAACATGTCTCATAAATTTAAAAATAAGACAAAGAAACCCATGCAACCTTGGTATCCATTGAAGTGAAATCCATTTATATAAATAACCTAGTATGGATCTCAAAACCCGATTAATTACATGAATATGGTAAAATACAACCAATATATAGTAATTTTTTAGTCAAAACTTTAACTTATGACTTTTACATTCCTTCTGTTTCGGAAATCCCAAACTCTTTATCAAATACCTAATTAATTAACCTTTATGTCCAAAGTGTTTTTAGAATATTTTTTTAGAAAAAAAATATACTTATACTTATAAATAGTTATAAATTATTAATGGATATAAACTAAATATTCTTCATTAAAATTATCCTAATGATCATAAAACTTAAAATAATCAAATTCACCTTTATCGTCGGATTAAAGACTTTCTATCTTGACTTCATACTAACAACATTCTTCACAATCAAACCTCATATAAGAACCAATAAAAATTGGATTCAAACTCATAGAAATTATCATAATGATATTATGTATTAAAATCTATCGGATTTACCATGTTTAAATTCTGAATACGAAAAAAAATTATATCGTATTGGAATACCTTTTACACTATAATGGTGTAAAATAAAATTATGAAGTACTTTGTAGTTTTATATAGCCAATAAAGTGTCATCTATCCAATTTGTTGAAACAAACTCTGATAAAATATTACCATTAGAGGAAATATGACCTTTGGAAGGGTTTCCTATAAATAATTGGTCATTTGAACTGTTTACAGCAGGTAGATTACCTTCGCTCTCGATTTTTATAAAGTATAAAAAGTGTGAACAGCTTGTTATTAGTATTTTTTATTTCTATAGAATTGAGTCTTTATTAATAAAACCTTGTCATGTTTTCTTCTTAAGAGTTGTTTTTCAATTTATTTGTGTGTCTGATTGTGTGGATATAATTGAGGGATTCTGAGGCTAGGAAGATGAAGACACAGATCTGCTTGATCAAGGTCCTATGGGGATAGCAAGATACAATCCAATCCATCAGATTGATGGCTTCTGAGGATAGGTAGAATGAGAAACTGAACATGATATCAAGGTCTTTTATTTTATGAGGAAATATATACTTTCCTGTAAGTATAAAACAAGGGAACCTTTATACTATATTATTGGATACCCTTCCCTTTGGGTTGGAAGAAGTGTATTCATTTGTATTAATTTTTTCTTACAAGTCTTTTATTTCTACTGCATGTAATATAAAGTGACAATTTTATATTCATATTTCTATTTGTATATTTTTTATCATAATAGCATTGATTAAAAAATAATTTTATTACTCTATTTAAATACTTTTATCTATGAATAAGATATTACTATGTTTATGATTCTATACACTTTTAAGATATAATCATATATAATTACATTTCTCTGAATACTCTAATATAATCACAAATACTATTATTATAATTTTACACTACATAGATTTAGTCATCTATGATTAAAACCTTCGGTAAATAGCATATTGGAATCGACTTGATTATGATACTCTTTTAATTGGACTGAGGGTCAAGTCCAAATCCAATTTTTTTTTACTCAAAGAGGTTTTTTTAATTGTTTTCGTTTAGATAATTTTAAACTAAAGTTTTTTAATATATAATTCACCCCCCTGAAATTAATCCATTTAGATACTTTCTTTCGATCCTAATATCAATATAACTCATATCAATATCCAAAAATTGGTATCATAGTGGGTTTTCACTACTCAAATACCTACTGAACTTTTATCTTATTTAATATTACATATTAGTTAAATTTTATATAATTTTTTTATAAATACTTGTTACACTAACGTGTATTGTGGAAAAGAATTTTTGTATACATTTTTGATATATGGAAGGAATTAATCATAGATCAATAGACAATCTCAATCCCAATAGACCACCAATTTTTAATTGTACTGATTATGAATATTGGAAGGATAGAATGAATACATTTTCAATCAACATATGAGTTAATAATTTTTTCATGATGGCAGATGACTATAACATACCTGATAAGGAATTCAGAAATTTTACAAATCAAGAAATTTTGGAATATCAGATAAATTAAAAGGTAAGTAACACTATTATATTCAATGACTAGAAGCATATACCACCAAATATCATCTTTTGAAGAAGAAAATAGTATTTGGAAAAATATAAAAGTCACTCACTTCAGAACTTCAAAAGTTTTTGAAACCAAGAGAGAAATGTTAAGAGATGACTATCAATATATTAAATTTTATCTAGGATAATTTGTGGGTATAATGAATCAAATATTTGTTACTATCATAAGTAGTCTTAAATCAATCTGATAAAAATGTTTAGATAATGACATTCTCATGGAGAAGATAATAGATATCATTCCCAATGAAGGGGAGTCTAAAAGAACTGTTATTAATAAAACAAGGAAGGTTAGTAATATCAATCTAGATGATCTTATTGGAACCTTAATGCAATATGAGGTCAGATTAAAAAGAGATGTTGAGAAGGTGAATAAAAATAATGGATATGTTGCTTTAAATACTACTACAATTCCTACTAAATTTCAGACACCTAAAATAGTTTTTATGTATTCAAGAATGAAAAATTTTGTCATACTATCTGATTCTAGTATCTTAGAACAATTAAAAAATGAATTAGTTAATCTTGATCATAGGATGAACAAGATAGTTGGTAAAAATTATTTTCAAAATAGATATACAAAGATTAAGAAGGACAAGAATAAAAATAAATATTCTGAAGTTACTTTTTATGAGTCTAAAAGAGTTGGAAATATCAGACTTCAGTGTCCAAAATTTAAAAGGAAATACAGGAAAGAAAATAATTATGATATTAATCAGAAAAAAAATATTACAAGTCAAAATGAAATAAAGTGCTCAAAAAATGATTCATGGAGTGCAAGTAGTGGAGATTCCTCACATAATACTTATGATAAGGAATGTTCCAAACATACAAACATTTTTCTTCTTACTAGGTTGCCCAATGAAAATCTTTGTTTAATGGATAAGGTATGCACCGCTAAAAACCTTAAAAAAATATCTTTATTTCTAAATTATCCTGAATCTTATATCAAGAAAAACTCAAATTCTTCGGATGAATAATCCTCTTCAAATAATGAAGATAATTTTTTAACTTCTTATAAAGAGGTTCCTCATTTTTTCAAACTCCTTGAAAATGAAAATTGAAAAGTTTGTAAAACAATGATGAGGAAAATTCAAGGATAAATATTCTAAAAAAATAATTATCAAATATTTCTAAAGATCTTGAAAAGGATATTTTTGAAAAAATAATATATATAAAGATTTATAAAAATTAATTTCAAAACATAATAACTTACAAACTAGTTTTAAAAAACTCAATTCTGAAATCAATAATCAAGAGGATAAGAATTCAGTTGTAAAACTAAAATATGAAATTTATTATTTAATAAAAAAAATTCAAACTTTACTTAATGTAAGTAAGGTTTTGATAAAATTTAAAAACATATTTTTCCTCATGGTACTAGTTATGTAATAGGGTATACTCATAAAACCCCATTTTTAATAACAATTACTTTTTTCCAAAAAGTGAAATCTTTTGTACAAAATTCCAAAGTGGTGGTAACTAGAATAAAAAATGTTCCTTAAATAGATTTCAATTCTTAGTATTTCATAAACAATATTTTTTCATAATAAATTTAGTTACCTAAGATTTTATTCTCTACCACCAAACCTAAGAAGGTTTGGGTTCAAAAAGTCTTGTTGTTTTATTATCAGGAAAATAAAGGTAGTTCAAAAAAAATATTTAGTACATGTATAGTGGGTAATATATAAATATGACTGGATAAAAAGATTTATTTGTAAATATTATCAAGATTAATGGTGTAAAACTTACCTTAAGATAATTCTCAAGGAGAGATTATTAGTATAGGTAATATTGTTCTTCTTGGGAAATATTTAATTTCAAATGTTTTATTTGTTAAAGGTCTTAATAAAAACCTTATAAGAATAAGTCAATTATGTGATGAAGGTTACCTTGTAAATTTTAGAAATGATAAATGTGTAGTACATAATTCTAAGGATGAATACATTATTTCTGCTAATTAGAATTAGAATGTTTACACACTCAATTTAGAAGACTTTAAGAGCCTATACTTACCATGCCGTAACACAATGAAAGATAAATCTTAGTTATGGCATAGAAGGTTATGATAGTGTAACCACAGAAACCTATGTAAGTTGACTAAGAAAAATCTTATTAAGGACTTACCAGAATATAGATTTGATTCTTTAAAATTCTATGACCCTTGTCAATATGATAAGCAAAATAAGTCATGTTTTAAATATATTAGTTAAGTCCCAACTTCTTGTTCTTTATAGTTAGATCACATGGATTTATTTGGTATTATACAAACTAGGAGTATTGGGAAAATTACTATTTAATTTTTTTAGTTAATGAATACACCAGATATCTATGGGTTTATTTTTTAGAAAATAAATCTAAAGACTTTTGTTATTTCAAAACTTTTATAGCCAAAGTTAAAATTGAGAAAAACATTCCCTTGAATAATATTCATAGTGATCATGGTGGATAATTTGAAATTTCCAATTTAAAAAAAATTAGAAAAAAAGGAATTACACATAACTTTTCATCCCCTAAAACTCCTTAGAAAAATTTTATTTCTGAAAGAGGAAATCATATTATTCAAGAAATAAAAAGAACCATGTTTAGGGAATACTCAATTACTAAAAACAAATTGGGAAGAAGTATTAAATATTACTTTTTATACTATAAATCAAGTTTTGATAATACCTTTTATTTATAAAACTCATTATGAATTTTGGACTAGTTGAGAACCAAAAGTTTTTTACTTCAAATTATTTGGATGCAAAGTATTCATCTTTAATACAAAAGATAATTTACACAAATTTATACCCAAATCTAATGAAGGTATATTTTTAGGTTATTATACTACTTCTAATTCATATAGAGTTTTCAATAAAAAAAATTCTACTATTGAGGAAATAGTACATGTTAAATTCGATGAAAATAGATTTTTTTAAACAACCCCAACCAACATCCTTGGATTTGTTTTACAAAATACATTATGAACCTTAGTTGGAAAATTATTATCATAAGGAAAATACCAAAGAAATAGTTTCTGAAGTGTTTAATCAGGAATATTTTTACCTTATTTTGATGAAAAGGTTTAACAAAACCCAAGTCAATTGTTTCTTAGGAATAATCCTAGTGATAGTATCATTGGTGATGTTAATCAACCTCTTAGGACTAGAATTTCCTTATGGAATGAAATAGAACATCTTTATTTTCTTTCTCAATTTCAATAAAAAAATCGTAAGGAGGATTTAGGTGATGAGGATTGGATTATGGGTATGAAAGAAGAACTAAATGAATTTGAGAGGAACAAAGTCTGGACCTTGGCTGAAAGTCCAAAAAACACTTAATAATTAGATTAAAATGGATTCTCAGAAAAAAATGTGATAAAAATGAAATAATCATTAGAAAAAAAAAGAAATACTTAATTCAAAAGGTTACAATAAATAATAAGGCATATACTGTGACGAAAACTATGCACTTGTAAATAGACTAGAAGTTATTCATATTCTACTAGCCATTGCAGCATTATTTAATTTCAAACTTTTTCATGACTATTCAAATAAATGAGGATGAAATTATATTCAGATAAAATTAAAAATATTTAAAAGATTCATTTCTGGATCTTATGTAGTTTGATTTTGAGATGAGTATGATGGGTGAGTTAACATTTTTTCTTGGTTTTCAAATTTTTCAAAAACCAGAAGGAACTTATATATATCAACATAAGTATACAAAGGATCTTATTAAAATGTTTGGATATGAAAATACCAAAAGTATTACTACTCCCATCAGTATGTCAAATACACTTAGTCTTGATGAAACTAGGAAATTAGTTGATCAAACCGTTTTTAGAGGTATGATAGAAAATTACTATACTTAAATACTAGTCAACTAGACTAAATGTTTTCTTATTCTTACGTGAAAGATATCAAGATAATCTATAGAAATCCCATTTAAAATCAATTAAATTATTTTTTTATCTCGATGGAACACTATATTTAGGACTTTTCTATTCTTTTGGAAATTATTTTGAATTAAAAAAATTAGATGCTAACTTTGGTGGTTGTAGAATGGATATGAAAAGTACTTATGTAACATGTCATTTCTTAGGAGATTCATTATTTTCCTAGTTTTATAAGAAAAAAAACATTGTTGAACATTTCTCTACAGAATTTGAATATGTAGAATATGGATTTTGTTGTTCTCAAGTGTTGTTGATGCAACACACACTCATTGATTATGGCATAAGTTTTAAAAAAAATTAAATACTATGTGATAACACTAGTGCCATTGATTTAATTAAAACCTTGCACATCGCTCCTATGAAAAATATATAGAAATTAGGAATCACTTTCTTAGGGATCACACACTTAAAGAAGATATCATTTTATAATTCATCAGAATGAAATAATAAATTGCTGATATTTTTACAAAACAATTACCTTTTGATGGATTTGAATACATTAAACAGAATCTATGAATGATAAATTTAAATTGATCATTCATATATACTTATTGTTCACCAATATTCTTATATTAGGTTATTCCTCTTTATAGGGGGAGTACTTATGTTTGCTTGTTTTTCTAATTTTTTAGTTTTACTAAAAAAATATCATATTTTTATTTCTGGAATCGTTTATTTTTTAGAGTTTTTATTCCTAAATGGATATTGGATTCGGAAAAATTAAAAAATTTCCAGATTTTTGTTTTCTAATGTAATAGGATTTATAAATTTTTTCTTTCCCATAATAAGTTTTTTGTTTAATATTCTGTTTTAAGTTTTCTTTTAAAAATTTTACATTTAGTGTTTAATATAAAAATAATTGTATTTAGTTTTGTTTTATAATATGTTACTATAATTTTTTTAAGAACATATTATTATACCGAAGCATTTTCACTCTAAAAGGTATTCCTCTATTATTTTATGTTTTTACACTATTCTACTATGATTAGTTCTTATCTTTATTATTTTTATTATTCTATTATTTTTTTTCAATTTTTTATTTCATAATCATACTCATCCCAATATGATAAATCATTTAAAAACCTCAAGAGTTCATTTTTTTCCCTGGATAATTTTTCAACCATCAGATCAATATGAATTTAATATCAGTTTTTTGATCTAATTTGGGAGATCAGTCATCTCCCCAAATGCCTATATATATAGGGACCACCCTATTATTCCACATTAGTTAATTCAAGAATTATTTCACAAGGTGCAGTATTGTTTAAGTCTCCCAATCCAAAAAGATATTCATGTCTGATTTCTCAGTATCAAGACCTAACATGATGGAACCTACTAAGGATTACAACTAATGGTATGTTTTCATGGAAATATAAGGTGGGAAATCATTTTATGATAAGCATGATTCATTTCTAAGAAGTATTATTTATTTCCAAGGTTGGCAGTCTTTATGTGTTGAACAATCAATCTCCAATTATGATTTATTCTATTTGGATCTTGTAAAAGTATTTTATGCATCTGTAAAGTTTTTTATTGAATATGGTAAAGAAAAAAATTATTCCTAAATTTATAATAAGAGTTATAATATTACATATAAGGTATCCACGAATTTTCTATGTATTTCATCATAATGATATTCTTTTTTCTATTTTCATAAAATACATGATACCATAGGTATGTTTAATAATGAAAAATCCAAAAAATCATTGTTTAATGTTGTCTTAGAAGATGTAATGATGGGAAAGGTTACACATATCTCATTAGATCATTGCATCATGTCTCTCTAGAAGAAATGGTTTCTAATTCTGAGTAAGGGTGATTTAGATACTTTGAAAGTATCTCACATCTTCATTTTTGTATTTTTTGGATAACATGTGGAAGAATGATCTAAAGGGTTTTGTTCTCTTAATGCTTAAGAATGTTAAGTACCACTCAACCAAGTCTTAGATTATCAAGTTTTTTGGGTTTGAAAAGTAATTTTATATAATAAAGTATGCATAATTTCAATATAGAAAACAAATCTGTGGCCGTTAGAGAAAAGATTCAATTTATCACCAACAATACAATCAAATCTATGATGTTTGTGTTTGATGTTGAATCAAAGAAGTTTGTTTTCAATACTTAGACTCATGAATCAAAATAACAACCATCTTAAAATTCAAATAAAGCTGATAAGGTTGTTCAAGAAAAAAATATAAAGATGAAATCTCTTCATCCAATAAAATAGAAGGAAAAAATAAAGTCATGGATGCAGTAGCTGAAGAATGGAGGAGGAAAAAAGGAGAGAGGAAATATGGAGATCCTCAATTTAGACTCAACCCAAATGAATCTCTTAGTATCATATTACATGGTGCCCAAACTCATGAAAAATAATCTAGTGAAAATAAAAAAAATAAAAAACTTCAAGGTGCCAATGTAGTTGATTATTTGTTGAAATGGGTAGAGGTTTCTTTTGTAAATGTTATTCTACCAAATCTGTATGTTGGATTTTCTTTCAAAGAAACCACACAAGTTGAATTATTTTATCCTTATATCATAGATAAGGGAAAAATTAGCTTCTTTTGATATGGAAGAGGTAGAAGAAGAAAATTAGGTAGAATAAGTTAATAAAGTATAAGAAAAAAATGTGGTAGAAGAAGCTAATCAAGTAAAAGAAGCTAATCAAGAAGAGAAAGAGGAAGGAACTAAATAAGATGAAGATAATAATTATGAAGAAGAGGATAAAGTTATTGAAAAACAAAATGATGATAATGAATAAGAAGAGGATGAGAACAAAGAAGATGATAATGAATAAATCCTTTCTAGAAAGAAAGAATCATCATCAAAAATTTCCTTTGATGTTGATAAAATCGTCATATCCAATGGTGATCAAAAAATGGAAACTAAGGAAGCTCAATAATCATCATAGAAGGGGGAAGATGATCTGAATTCTAAAATAAATTCTGATAAGGATGTTTAAATTCTTAAAATTTATGATGATAAGTATGTGGAAGAAAGAGGTTCAAAATAAATAAAAAAGTCTGTTATAAAGAAAGAAAAAGGAAAAAAAGGGTTCAAGATGAAATTAGGACCAGTCCTATCACACCTCCTAAGTATAAAGAAGAATATAAATCAGATTCAGTCATAACAAATTCTTTCGAAAGATTATATTTTATTTTTAAAACATTGGAAAGGCTTTAAGGAACAATTCCTTATTTCAAAAATCTTGAGTCTCGATGCCATATGTTTCAAGATTATCTTAATAAAAACTTAGACTCGATAAATATGCTGATAGAGAAAGTGATCAGACCAGAATATGTGTTCAAATCAAATCAATAATTTTACCAAACTCATAAAAAAGTGTAGATAAGTGACTAAGTTGTCTTTTCAAGTCAATATCAATCTCAAAAATTTTGATGAGAGATTTGAAGATATAAAGATGTCCTTGAAAGTATCTGTAGAAAAGTTTCATCAGTTAACAAAATATTTAATAGAAATAGTAATCTTTATTCAGACATTCAAATATCAAACTAGCAATTGTACTAACATAGTCAATGTGATGAATGAAAAATGCAGTTTTTAGAGCTCTAGATAAAAAGACTCAAAATGCATAATGAGGAAATCAATGCCCTAAACAATGACTTTTTTAAAAGACTTTAGAGTCGTGAATAAAAGATTTAATTTCAATATGAATAACTTTGGATTCAAGAATAAAATATTCAGATCTAGGATGATAATCTAGGGAAGTTAGACCAAGATAGGTGTGAGTCCAAGAAAATAAGATCCACTGTGAAAAACTTTATGAATACAGATTTATTTCTTTTCTGAAATCTTATTGTAATAAGTTTTTGAAAACTTTTTTCTCTATTTATAATGATAAACTAATCTTTTCATCCAAATTTTTTTGTTTAAATGTTTTCCCAATTCTAATTGGTTTAATATTATTTGATAATTTCTGTGAATGATTAGTTAGCTCTTCATTTTGTTTCATATATTTGTTTTCTCAAACCATTTTAAGGTATTCCAATACTTTTCCCCATTCCATTTTAAAAATCACAAAGGGGAAGATATTTTAATTAAGGGGAAGATATTTTAATTAAGGGGGAGAAATTTTTCAAAGTAGAGAAAAACTATAAGGGAGAACTTTATAATAAAAGGGGATTTTTTTTAAAAAGATATAATATGATCCTTAGGGTGATTTCTTTTCCTAAGGGGGAGTTAGTCGTATTCATTATTGTATTCAAATAAATCATAAACTCAAGGTGAGATAAGGATCAATGTAATTTTTTGAATACTAAGTACATTAAATATAATGGGTCATATGTTTTTGAAAGTTTTTTTATTTAAGGTCTGTGATTTTTTATTTCTAAAAAGGGGTATATTTTTGAGTCAAAAGTATTACATATGAATTTTCCATTTCTTCTGTTTTGGAAATCATAAATTATTTCTTAAATACCTAATTAACTAATTTTTTATGTGTAAATTGCTTTTATAATTTTTTCGTAGAAAACAAATACTTTTACCTTACCTAGAAAAATCTCTAATGTATTCATGAATATAAACTAAATATTCTTCGTTACGATTATCCTAATGAGCATGAAACTAATAATAATCAGATTTTCCATTATCAAATCAGATTAAATATTTTCATTCTATAATTCATAATAATAATAGCCTTCATAATCGGACTTGATATCAAAACCTATAAAAATCAGATTCACACTTACAGAAATTATCATAATGACATTATATAAGAAAATCCATTAGATTGACCATGTTTAAATTATGAATACAAAAAATTATTTTCTATCATATTGGAATACCTTTTACAATATATTGGTTTAAAACAAAACAAAATCAAACTTTCTTTTTTGATATAGCTGTTTAATTTAAAACTATCCAAGTCATTATGAAAAACCCCTAGAAATTATGATCATTAGAGGAAATATTACCATTGGAAGGGTTTCCGATAAATACCTGGTCATTTTAAGAGTTTATGGCTGGTTTATTACTTCCATTGTTGATTTTCCTAAAGTTTATAAAGCTTGAACATCTTGATTTTAGTCTTTTTTATTTCTTTAGAAGATATTTTTTCTTAAGAAAACCATTCCAGGTTGTCTTCTTAAGTGTTCATTTTTAATTACTTTGTGTGTCTGACTGTGTGAATATGATCGAGGGGTTATGAGGCTAGAAAGAGAGACACTGATATACATTATTGAAGGATTGAAATGATATCAAGATAGAATCCGATCCATCTGATCAAGGGTTCTTGAGGATACGTAGAATGATAATTCGATCTTCATATCAGGGGATTTCCTTACTAAGGAAAGATAGAATTTATTATAAGTATAAAAAAGGGAACCTTTATCACTAGTTATTGGATACCCTTATCTTTGGGTTAAAATAATTATATTCATTTTTATTACCATTTTTCTTATAATTCTTTTATTTCCACTGCATGTAAGAGAA
The DNA here is from genome assembly GCA_963277665.1 of Viscum album. Taxonomy (NCBI): domain Eukaryota; kingdom Viridiplantae; phylum Streptophyta; class Magnoliopsida; order Santalales; family Viscaceae; genus Viscum; species Viscum album. Next base: position 376,052,739 of record OY728127.1, on the reverse strand, counting down.
AGTGAAACTTTTATATTTATCTTTCTATATTTATCTTGTTTATCGTGGTATCTTTGATTATGATTTAATTGTATTACATTGTTTAAATCATTTAATTTGTGAATATGATATTACTCTGATTATGATTCTATGTACTTTTAAGATAGAATCATTACGAATTACATTTCTATAAATACTCTGATATAATCACAACTACTATGATTATGATTTTATAATGCATAGATTTAATCATCTATGATTACGATTTGTAGTAAATAACATTTTGAAATCAACCAAATTATAATACTCTTTTAATCAGGCTGAGATCCAAGTCCAAATACAATTCCCTTTTACTCAAAGTGTTTTTGTGAATTTTTTTAGTTTAAATAATTTTAAACTAAAGATTTTAAACCCATAATTCACCCCCCCCCCTTGTAATAGATTCGTTTAGATACATTATTTCAATAAAATATCAATATAAATCATATTGGTATCCAACATAATCACACCATATGAAATATATCATTGTGTATAGTATGAAATATCTCTCAATAAATTAAATTTGACATAAAAAACCCCTTACCATAATTCTTCACTTATACTAAAGACGTTGAATCTCCTTATAAAAAATATTAATTTTAATCACCTATTTCATAACCAAATTTATATATATAACCTATTATAAAATTAATTTAAAATTATTCTCAACAATTATATTGGTCATTTATTATCTTTTTTCAATATCAGGAGTGAGTAATCTTGATCATTTTGAACTAGTTTCATAACATAGGTGTTATTCATCATTCTTATCCAGATTATAATTATTTTTAGAATATATAATGTACTATAATTGATTATTTATAATTTTATAATTTCATTATTTGGGATATTTATTTAAGATTCATAAATATGAAATTAGTGATGAGCATGTTTTGGTGGTTTTTTACAAATAGACATTAGTATATTAATTAAGGAATTTAAAATTAATTTTAGCATTTAAGAACAAAAATCCAATAATTATTTAATTATTTATATGATTTATTAGAAGTAATTAAGTTATCATATTCATATGTGATATTATTTTATTTCATTATTCAAATAGGTGATTAGATCGACCCAAAAATGAATATACCATAATTAATATATATGATTATGAAGTGATTTTGTTTTAATTTCATTATTCCAAAGGCCTAATTATATTTTTTTATGTTTTATTAAAGTTAAAAATCATAATTTAATATATTTATAAGAATAAGTAATTTATATGAAACTATTATATAGTATGGAAAAAAAATCCTCATAGTATGCTCATTTTTGAAAGATGAATTTACAACAATCATTTATTGGTCGTAGTTATCCCATTCACTTTAATAAACACTTAATATTTTCATAAAAATCATATTTAACCATTAAATAAATTATCATGACGATCCATGATAGGCAGTGATGAAAAATTTAATACAACATTCCATGGAGGTGGTGGTCTGCACGTATGCATGGTTGATGGTTTCATTTTCCCTAGAATGGAAGAAATGTATAAAATGGTTTATTATTTAACAATATAAAATATTATATAAATATAATAATAATTTATTTAATTCAAAATTATAACTATCCATGTATAGTGGTATAGGAAAATGAAACATGATGCTTTGTGGTGGCAGTAGTCCACACATACTCATGAGTGTCTTTTTTTCTAATAAGGAAAAGGGGAAATGTGGTTAATGGTTATATCAAAAATATAAAAACATTATGTATAAAATAAATATTTTTATTAATCATATAATATTTTTAATAATTCATTTTGAAATGATTTAAAAGAAACATTTTTAGGGAAAAGTTAGTACTTAGGTTGAGAAATTGAGTTTTCCCTTAGAGAACTCCTTGGAAATTAAGGGATTAGGATAAATTATTATGAATAGAAGCTAAATAAAGTAAAAATGGATTATATGGGATCAAAAAATTTAATTTTTTTAATAGGAAACTTAATTTTTGGAGTGTTCATGAAGTGGTGATGATAGCCCCCTTTTATAAGTGATGAGAATTGAATTTTTGTAAATATTTCATGTTATTATAAATAGAGAACATGATTTGTATGTTATGAAAACTAAAAAATATAAAAATAATTAATTGAATAAATTTTTTTCAATCCACACCTTAACCACTCAATTATAAATATCTTTTTAACAAGTTTGGACTTTTACCACTTTTTAATCCCTTTTTACCCTTTTTGGGCATTTATCATAGTAACTAGTTGTTACTTAAGTAGTTCAATTAATATTCCAAAAAATAAATTAGTCCTTATTATATAATATAGACATTATAATTCATAATTTTAAATATATTTTATTAGATTCACTTACTAAAACTGATAAAAATTAATTTCATAAAATAAATGTATAATATATTAAAAATATTTATAGAGAATAGTGTAACTTATGTTTAGAAATATCAAACATAGTTTTTGTAAAATAAAATAATTATTTTTAAATTTAAATTTTATTTTATAAAATTATATAATAAAATTTTCATAAATTTCTAAGTCATACTTGTATACTAATAATTTTATAAAAGTCGTGGTAATTGTTAAAATGGTATTTTATAACAAAAAATATTTTTTTTAAATCCAAAAATTTATCCTAAGATAATATTTTAATGATTAATCTAGAAATTATTTTCATATTTTTTTAATTTATTTTCTAAAATATAGGAATTTAACAATTAAATAAAATCATAGAATATAATGAAAAAAAAATTAAAGGAAATTTATTTTTAAAATTCTTATTGTTCTTATTATTAATTTCTAATAAGGGTGTCATTAATCAATAAATACTATATTTTATTAACATAATAATTTTATAATAATATACTTAGTATAATTTAATAAAATATACAATGCATAAAAGGAAAAATTTGAGTAAAATAAATTTTAAGAACAAAATGAATGAATTAAATTTTTATAAAATCACAATAATATTTGTATATATATTTCATAATTGGTTTACTCCTTTTCATACGATGTATTTTAATGGAAAATTTTTAATTTTCATATTTTATTTTAATGTATCATGGTTGTTTTTTAGTTCAATGTTGTGTATAGAATAAGCTATTAGCATAAAATTTATCTAAGTAAAACACATAGTGAAATTTTAGGTCATTACATCCCCCCTAATTAAATTACATCCTCAAACTTTTAATTATGTTTAAATAATGAAAATTTTATGTTTTTTTTCTAAGATAGACATAACTTTGGATTTAATTCATAACAGGGTTTTATCCTTACTATCAATGGTATGACTTATGAACTCATCTTTTTCCTCATAATATGATTATAATTAATGTTGAGTTTTTATTAAATCATTTGTGATAAAGAACCCCATATAATTGGAGTAATTATTTTCTAGTGGGTTTACATTTAGCCTTAATGGGTGGTCATGGGTTGATTTTAATATTTTATTTTCCTATCTTTGCAATTATCATTGCTTCTATGTCCATAGAACCAATCCATGTCTAACATCACATCAAATTTGACTATAGAAAGAATAATATAATTTTATAGGAATCACATTTCTATAAACATCTATTAGATAGAAATTATATTCTGTGGATAAAAAAATCATACCACTAAATTGTTTTATTAAGAATTAGACTTTGAGTCATCTGGGTGGTGATTTTTTGTTCTTGGGTATAGAGGAGTAGGTTGTACAAGATACAAATAAAATAATCATAATTATTGAATTATTAATCAATTTTTCTCATTTGATATCATTGTTTAAACCCAATTCCATAGTTATCGTTGCATAGGATTTGCCTTGTTCCCTTGGTTTTGGATGTTTCTAGTGTCCATGATCCCTTTTATACCCCAGATTAGGGAATTGTCTTGGACAATTCTGAATTTCCCAATATTTAGTAAATTAAACTATTGGTAGTACCTTCAGAAAAACTCTATTTTCTTTCACCATTTCCACTAAGCTCTTCAGTTTTCCTCTATAATTATTTTCTCTATTCCCACCTTTTACACACATAAAACATCTCCCAAGTCCTTTAAGACATTCCCATTGGTTATTATTATCAAAATTTATACATAAAGGAAATTGATTCTTCTTTCCTTTTAATATATTCAACTCTGGAACTTTCATGAGGATCCATCCTTCTCATATTTGGTGTTTTTTGAAAACTCAACCAAGTTTACATTGTCAATAAAAATCTATGATATCTTATTAGGTATAACTACAAGATTTCGCACAGCATCCCATATCTCATTAAGTTTATATTTGGGATAATCTCCATATTTTCCATGGCATCCATTTTTAAATTGGTTCTATCAATCTTAGTCCATTAATAAAACCAAAAATGAGTTAATTGTGAGTGATGAACAATTAACACCATAAGAGAATTATTGTTTGACATACTCAACCTCAAAATGTATTACTATTTTAAATTATTACATTATCATTCAATTAAACCTAAATTACTCTCAGTTCAATATAGGTTTATTTAGGTTGAGTTCTATCATATTCCTTAACATAATTAATTAACATAATAAGTTGTTAATGATAGATTATAAGTTGAATGTGATTAAATAAATAATTTCCTCCATAAGTGTCTATCTAGATGTAGATTATTAGGCACACTCATTTTTTATAAGTGTGAAGAATGATTTAATACTCAACTAACCTTTTCAAGGTAATTAATAATGGGTGAATCAATGCCATAGTTGTATCCTCTAACCAGTATCTAGATATGGATGTAATTTATCATAAAACACATAATATCTACTTTACCAAAATTTCAAGATGTTATCCTATACTTAGACTTATCCCTTAGACTTATCCCTATAGTTTTCACTAAATATCTCTTATCCAAATCCACAAAAAATAACTAAATTGGTCTTCACAAATAAATAAACCCTTCTATAGTACAAAATATAACAACCCAAGCTAAAAATATATTTTTTACAACATTTCAATAATATAAACATTACAAATCATAAATCATCTCACAATCCCAATAATTAAAGGTTTAGTGTCTTTGAGGAACAACTATATAAGCAATTTATTCTAAAACACTTGTGAAAATTCATCCATATTTGAGCTACATGAGACTCTCTTCTAGACTTCACATATGTTATAACCATCTCCATAACCTCGGGAATGGAAACATAATAAATGGTTAATATCAAATGATTAGTAATGAAAAACTTATAAACATGTAATCAAAGGTTAGATCATAAGTATAATACAAAACATGAGCAAGGAGAAATATATTATTAAAAATAACAAGGAAAAATAATATTTTTCCACCAATAATGATAGAATGACATGAAATCTAAAATGAACATACACAAAACATAGAAAAGTTGTGTGGAATATTGAGTTAATAAACATGATCCATGGGTCATAATCATAGGAATATGGAATGAAAATGTAACATTCCCATGAGTCATAGCGTAATAAAGAAAATTGTCACAAACATAAGCACAAGATATCATCATATTGTGGTAATATCCAAGAAGTCCCACCATTTGTATAGTGAGCGTAATATAATGAGGTTCATCCTTTAATTTTTTATAATATAAAAGACATCCCATGCTATATTGTGTCATTACATATAAAACATTAACCAATTCGTTGGAGAGTGATATAGGACCCCACCCATAATCATCCATACATATGTGTGCCATATAAAATTAGTCATATTCATATTTTAAAGAACCTATAGAAATAAAATGGGTTTGATACCCCTTTCAAATAGAATCATATAAGGAAAATCATTTATAATTCCATAAATAAATATGATAAACCTATATAATATAAATTGGTATCCAATGATTCTAAATACATTTCTAGGAAGATTTCATTCAATGAAGTATAAGGTATTTACAAAAATATATATTATGGGTATATGTTTTAGTTAATAATTTCCACTACCAATAGTTTTATGTTATCTAGGTTAAAACCCCTCAATAAAAGAAATATAAAGTATTATGTTCATAAAGTAAATGAATTGGAAGAAAATTTATGCCTATTCGCAATGAATGGTTTGGGAAACAATGCAGTGATGGATCACTCCTCTATTAGTAAATAACATTTCATATTCCATCCAGATAAAAAATGATTATGGTAACATTTAAAAAATATCCTCCTTCCAGTATAAAATATGTTAAAATATGTTGATGTAAGTGAAAAATATTTTTTAGGAGCATTAGAAAAATTAATTTGGGAATAAAAAATATCCATGAAACTTTTAGAGCATTTATTTTAAAAAAATATTTTAGAAAACATGCGGGATTAGAATTTATTTTAAAATATAATAAATTTTATAGATTAGTTTTCATAGAAAAGGTAAAAAATGGTTGAAATATGTGTTTTTATAAAAATGTTAAAAATAGATTATTTTCGCAATTTTACAGAAATAACCCATATGTAAAATGATAAAAATTTATTTAAAACTTTTAATGAAATCTAAAGTAGAATAAAATGTCATTAATAAATTATTAATCAATAATTACGGATATTTACAAAATAATCCAATGAATATGGATATGAAGAAGTGAGGTTACTGACTAAAAATAAGAGATGACATTAGTTTCACTTAAAAGTTATAATTTGAGTAAAATATGAGCCATGGGGAAATGAAATTTTTAGGGGATATTTAAAAATCTATTAATAATCAAATAAAATTATGATTGTTCTTAAAAAGGATAAAAATTCTACAAATGTATTGCATTTTAAAAACAGTCATGATTTGAATATTAAATTGACAATGAAAACCTTACACTTTAAGTAAAATCTTAATAAAAACACCTTTAAAGATATATCTTGAAATTGAACATAAAATACCATGAATAAAATATAATTAGTGATATAAAATCACGAATGGGATGTTTATAGACAATATAAAAAACATGGTGTGAAAAACCAAACATGTCATGTGGATTTAAAAATGAGACAAAGAAACCCTTACAACCTTGGTATCCTTTGAATCAAAATCCATTTAAAGAAATATCTTGATACATAAATTAAAACACCCTAAATTATATAAATATATTAAAACAAATCCATTAGTAATTAATCACACCATATCAAAGATATCATGGTGCATAATATGAAAAAAAATCAAGAAATTAAATTTGAGACAAAGAACCTTGTAAGTTAATTATTGAATTCCACTAACGTGATTGAATCTCGTGTATATAAAGAATAAAAATCTTAATATTATATTTAATAACCTTATTCATATCTAAAAACTTTTATAATATTCATTAATATTTATTCTCAACATTTATATTTGTTATTTGTTATCTATTTTCATTATCGGGTGTGCGAAATATGTATCGTTTTGAACAAGATTCATAATAGCGGTGTTGTTCTATATTATTATCTTAAAGTTAATCATTAATAAATCATAAAAGGTAATATAATTTATGATTTATAGTTATTTATAATGTCATAATTTCATTATATGATAGTTTTGGTTACAATATTTAATATGAAATCGGTGATGAGCATGTTTCAGAGATTTTTAATGAACGGACGTTGAAATCGTTATTAATGAGTTTATTATTAATATTAACATTACATAAAAATAATTATTTACTTATTTATATAATATATTATATATAACTAAGTTATAATAGTCTTCCATTATTATTTTATATCATTTTTCACAAAGGTGGTTAGACCAACCCAAATTTGAGCATACCATAATTAATGGATGATTATGAAGTGATTTAGTTGTAATATCATTATTCCAAAGGCATAATGATATTTTTTGGTTTTATTAAAGTGATAAATTATAATTTTATATAATTATAATAATATTTAGTGTATATGAAACTATTATATACAATTAATAAATTATTATTCTTTTTAGTACGCTCGTTTTAGATTGTTGAATTAACAATAATCGTTTATTGCTTATATTATTAACAAGATGTCCAATTTTTCTTATAAGAATAATAATAATTTCATAAACTTAAAATTTATCCCTAAACCCCATTCTCATGAATATACATCAAAGTATATTATGAAAAATGTAATGCATCATTACATGGAGGTGATAGTACGCACGTACACATGGATGATGATTTCATTTTCCAAAGAATAAGAAAAATGTGTAATATAGTTCATCATTTACGAGTATAAAAAAAATTTAAATAATATAATTATTTATTAAATTCCACATTATTATCATCCATGAAAGGTGGTAAAGTAAAATGAAACATGACACTTTTTGGATGCAGTAGTCTGCACGTACTCATGAATGTTGTTTTCGTTCTCATTAAATTAAAAGGGGAAAGGTGGTTAATGGTTATTCCCAAAATATATAAACAATAATTATAATATAAATACTAAATTTATAATATATTATTGTGTAAAAATAAAATTTTATGGTAAAGATAAAAAATGAAACAATATTACTGAAAATTTAGAACTTACATTGAGAGCTTGAGCTTTCCCATAGAGGACTCCTTGGAAAGGGAGGCATTAAGATTACTTCTTGTAACCGTAAGCTAAAGGAAGTGAAATTTGATTATAGGGGAAGTAAAATTAGGTAGTTCTTAAAGTGGAAACTGAAATTTGGGAGTGGTATTGAAAGGGTGGTTAGAGGCCCCATTTATAAATAGTCAGAATAGTATTTTTGTAAATATTGCATCTTAATATAAATAGAGAACATGTTTCACATATAAAGAAGAATACAAAATGAAAAGTAATGGATTGAAGATATATTTTTTTTCAATTAAAACCTCATGTACTCAATTAGAATCATCTTTTTAACATTTTATTCCTTTTACACCTTTGGATAACCCTTTTACCCTTTTTTAGCTTTTACCATGGTTACTAGTTTTTACCTAAGTAAATGTTTTTTATGAATAAAAATAAAATAGTCTTTATTACATAATATGTGACTTATAATTCAAAATTATAAACCCGTTTTATTAGATTCACATTTTAAATGTGACTAAAATTAATTTTAAAATAATTAATGTATAATGTATTAAAAACAATTTTAAAGAATTGTGTAACTTAATTTCAAAAATATAAAACATAGGTTTATAAACTAAAATATATTTTTTAATTTTAATTTTAATTTTATAAAATTAATATTATTTAATGAAATTGTTATCATAAATTTCCAATTCATACTTATATACTAATAATGTCATAAAATTCACAGTATTTGAAAAAATTGTATTTTTCACCTAAAAATAAATCTTTTCAGAAAAATCCAAAAACTTTATCCTAAACTAATATTATAATGATTAATTAAGAAATAATTTCAATTTTATTAAATTCATGTTCTAAAATTTAGTACTTTAGCCTTTAAATAATAGCATAAAATATAATGAAAAATAGTTTTTATAAGAAAATAACTTTTTAAAATAATAAATGTTCTTATTCTTAATTTATATAAAACACTAATCTAAGTATAATTAATTAATAAATATTTTATTTTATTTATATAATCATTTAAAAATAATATGCGTAGTTTTATTTAATAAAATGTGTAGCACAAAAAAAAGAAAGGTTTTAGTAAAATATATTTTAAGAATGATATAAACTAAGGAATTTTTTATAAAATGGCCTTTATATTTATTTATATATTTATATTTTATAATTTAGTTACTCCTATTCATGCCTGATAAATCTATTTATAGTTTTTAATGGTCAATTTTTATTTTAACATATCAAGATTTTGTTTTAGTTCAGTGTTCTATATAGGGAAAGTTATTAACATAATATTTATTTAAGAAAAATATATAGTGAAATTTCATGTCATTACAACATGTTGTCTCATTCTAAATCAATCCAGAAAACCTAATAACTGAAATACTAAGTGAAATGGACTCAATTATGTTCTTTTTATCACTACATATTCCAACTCAAAATATCAATACTCAAAATTTCATATGATATTGCATAGATTACTCTATCTCCATGTTTTCGTTATTTATACATAAAGTCCATTATGGCTTCCCCGGTTCCCATTTCGGGCCTCCCATTTTCTCATAAGTGTTTTTACAACTCAAAACATTATTCCCCATGGAATGTTTAGAACCACTCTTTTGGATTTAGTTCCCTAGAACTGGCTAACTTTGTACTTTCAGTTACCATAATATAAATATTAATTAATATCTAATCATATGATGAGTGTTATTCTACCTAGCAATAGTGTGATAATATTTTTAGATTATCTATCACATTAAAAGTTTATAGTAGTTCCATATTATAATGAGAACATTTAATTTTTATAAAAATATCCATAAACATATATCCTATGTTCTAGATGATGTATTTATAAAGAGATACAGGTAATGTTTGACTCTTTGGTGCTAGATGCTTGTAATCGGATGAGAGTTCTTCTCATGAAGTACACACTTGAAAATATCCATGAATTGATTTTATGGGGATAAAAATGTAAATAGGAATTCAATATGTTATATGTATCATTATATATTAGTATATTTGGACTTGTGTGTTGGTCTTTAGACTTCAGAATATTATTAAATTATATCCTGAATTACATAATGTGATTTATTAGCAAAAACAATGATGATATAAGATCACAGTGAGGTAGAAAACATTGGATACATCATAAGTGATATGCCATTAATTTCATAATTCTATAAATTATTTTTCCCATTTTGAGTTAATGGAAGAAGATAACTCAATCTCTTTAATTTAAATACAACTGTCTAATTAAATCCATCACCATGGTAGTTCTTCAATGAGTTCATTTCAAAGTTTCAGAGAACGATAAATCATGCATATAGGTTGATAAAAAAAGTATGGAACTTGCTTGATGAGATATTTATACTAAGGGATTATATTACACAGTAATCATTCATATGAGTCTTTTTCACTACATAAATAACTTCTTTCTCTAAGGGTGTCATAATGTGTTATTAAAAGCTAATATTCATCATAAATAAAGTTTTCATAATACCACTGAGAAATAAATCGAGTGTTTCACACACTAAGTGTATATATTATATTAATTAATTTATATATTTAATTTACTATTTAGAGTAAATGTTATTCTCAATTTATGTAATAATATTTATTCAAGTTAAGTTGATCACATAAATTCAACAACCAGTTATTCAATTATAGAATATATGTAAGTTGAATATAAAATTAATTTTTGTTCATTTGTTTATGAACATAATATTTATTTATCTCTTGTTTATTATTTAAAAAGTAATAAATAAATAAATAATATATATTTAGTTATGTGAATATTAAAATAAATATTTATTTTAAAGTTTAGTGAATAAAATGTTTATTTATTTATTAAAAAAATTACACAAATATATTTCTTTATATAAAGAAATATTTAGTATTCATGGTTCAATAAATATCAAGGATGACTGAAAAACCAAGTTAAGAGCTTGATAAAATTAACATATTTTAATAAATATTATTTAAATTTATATTTATTTAATTAATTAATGATATTTAAATATCTGTCAGTTAGCACATTTCATGGAATATAATAATAATGTAATTGTTATTATTAGATATGGGGTTTATATAGAATAAACAGTTAGATTAAGGGCCTCTATGAAATTACTAATTTCTTTAAACCTATGTATATACTTCAATTTATATCATTTTTTGGGAGAGTGAGAAGTGTTCACAAATAATTTCCCCAAGATAATTATCCCAAATCCCAAAAGATAACTTCTCGATAACTCCCTTAAGAATGATTGATAATCCTCCTCCACCCTCTAAAGAATAAAAAAAGATAAAATTCACTCAATCCTGAGAGAATCATTATTATGATCAATTACAAATAACATTGGTTATTTTATTCCTTCATTATAGAACACAAAATACCAATGGGGATGTTATGGTAATCACAGACCATGTGTGGATACTGCTAGAGGAATATAGTTTGAAATCTTCATCATGAGTATGATACGAGAGTGATCACCAAAATGATCAAAAAAATATCAAGGCAATGTAATTATTGTTTTAAATTAATTATAAATTAAAAGTGATAAGATCCTATATGAATATTTTTGGGTTGCATTCATCAAATTATATGAATTTATCTATTGAAACTAACAAAAAAATTATTGGGCATTCGTCTAATTGTTTTTGTAATTCCCTAAAACCTTTAATTGGTTTTATAGTGGAACATTTTAATTTATAATTATTTAAAATTTGGTTGATCGAATTTCATTTTTATTAATGATATTTCATTTATATTTTTTTATTTTTTTTTTAAATTCAAGATAATGTGTTCATTTGAATTCATACAACTATGAATAGGCCAATAATAGAAGAAGAATTCTCAAATATCCCATCTAGTGGTCACTACTACAAATATGGCCTATAAAAAAGCTAGTAAAAGAGATTTAGTAGTGCTTAAAAAGAGATAATATTGAAAGTGATGTAAATACCTGACCATTATTAATGTTAAAAAATCAGATAAAGGGTGTCTTTATTTTCTCTATTTTTATCACACATAAAGGGAGCCTTTATGAGCACTAATAAATGGTGCCTTTATTAGTTCATTTTTGTAGCATTGTTCAAAAATATTGTTTTCACACACCCAAACACGCCCCTTTATTAGCACTTTACACCCCCCCACCCCCCACCTCACACACCCAAACACCCCCCCCCCTCCTCAGCCCTTGAATTCTCCCCTAAATACCTATGTGCACCTAGATTTGATCTGTGACAACTGGGTCCCGGTGACATCACAACCACCCCGCCTTAACATAGTCGCCGGGTCCTCACCCACCAGGTACCACCAGTTGCCCCGCAGACACATGGGGCCCACCCCAGGGTCCACCCACGTGCCCGAATGGGTCATCTAACTAATGATAGTCCCCACAGGCAAACACATGTCCTTTTTGGTGTGCTTTGTCCTCACTAACACACACCCTGGGAAACTTCCCTTAATTTCACCCATCCTGATCCCTACTCCAGGCCAAGCATGCTTATCTTTGGAGTTCTAATCAGGAAGGCTCTCGAAAAGGAAGGTGCACCTTTTTGACATGAGTCATATCATTTAGTCATTTAACCCTTTATCATTTGGGGATGTTACAATCACCCCCCCCCCCCTTTAGAGCACAACGCCCTCGTTGTGGGCCCTATATCTCAACCCAGGAAGTGCACTGCACTTAAGGCTGGGTTCCTCCTCTGATACTAAATGTGACAACTAGGTCCCGGTGACAGCCCAACCACCCTGCATTAACATGGTCACTAGGTACCACCAATTGCCCAGCAGACACATGGGGCCCACCCCAGGGTCCACCCACGTGCCTGAACGGGTCATCTGACTAATGATAGTCCCCACAGGCCAACACATGTCCTTTTAAGTGTGTTTTGTCCTCACTCACACACACCTTGGGAAACTTCCCAGAAGGTCACACATCCTAATCCCTAGTCCAGGCCAAGCACGCTTATCTGTGGAGTTCTAATCAGGCAGGCTCCATAAAAGGAAGGTGCACCTTTTTGACATGAGTCATATCATTTAGTCATTTAACCCTTTATCATTTGGGGATGTTACAATCACCCCCCCTTTAGAGCACAGAGACCTCGTTGTGGGGCCTATATCTCAACCCAGGCAGTGCACCGCACTTAAGGCTGGGTTCCTCCTCTGATACCAAATGTGACAACTAGGTCAAGATAACAGCACAACCACCCCGCCTTAACATGGTCTCCAGGTCCTGGCCCACCAGGTACCCCTAGTTGCCCCGCAGACATGTGGGGCCCACCCCAGGGTCCACCCACGTGCCTGAACAAGTAATCTGACTAATGATAGTCCCCACAAGCTAACACATGTCCTTTTCAGTGTGCTTTGTCCTTACTCACACACACCCTGTAAAACTTCACAGAAGGTCACCCATCTTGATCCCTACTCCAGGCCAACCATGCTTAACTGTGGAGTTCTAATCAGGAAGGATCCCGAAAAGGAAGGTGCACCTTGATTACATGAGTCATATCATTTAGTCATTTAACCCTTAATTATTTGGGGATGTTACATGATCCCATGACCTCCCATATCCGACTGGATTCCATTTACCGCTCAACCATGCTTGTTTTGTTTTGTTTTTTATGATATTTTTTTTGTTTGTATATATATATAAGTGTGTGATATATATATATATGAACTTATATTTATTTAAATATATTATAATATAAATATATATTTAATTATTTATTTATTAATACACACATGTTTATATATACACATATTTAGTTTTTTAAGTATATATATAAATATTCATGAATTTTTATAAGTTAAAACAAAATGGATAATTATTTATTTAACATGAAATTAATAATAAATATTTATTCTATGTGGTCTATATATTTAAAAATGTAATTTTATGTACAAAAGTATTTATAAAATTGATTTATTATAAGTAAATATAAGAAAATATGCATATATTGAATTTTAAATAAAACTACATTATGAAAAATGATAAAACTTAAAGAACATAATATCAACATGAATGTAAGACTTGGGAATAAATTCATTCTATACTGAAAAAAAAAATATAACGATACCCCCTTAAAGGAGGATAAAATTCCGTCGAATTTTAACAAATTGGGATACCCCGACTAAAAACTCAATTTTTTAGGAATTATGGGCCTTTTGGACTTTAATAGCCTGATTGGTGGTTAACACTAGGAACCATGGAAAAGATCTCTTCACAGGATTCGATTTGATATGTGTTAGAGCTCAAACGGACACCTGGATCAAAAGTCATGGTTGTTTGAAGTTCAAATAATGTTTTCAACCTACCTTAGACCATTCATTAAATTATTTAATTTTTATGTCATCCAATTGTAATTAAATTATTATAACTCAATAAAAATAAGAAAATTTTTAATTAATAATATTTATTAATTATTTTATAATCCATTTTCACTAAATATCCTAAATATTAAGTGTAAATGTGTATTTATCCTTACTAAAATCATATTTAAAAAATACATTATATTTATATCAATATAAATATATTTATATATTAATAAGTTATTTTTAATAAAATGTAATCTTTTTATGGAATATACCGTTTATCAGAATAATAAAAAAAGTACTGATAAAGGAGATCTTTTATCAACACTGATAAATGGTGGGTCTTTATCAGTGTTATTTTACTATTGTTGATAAAGCCCCCCCCCCTTTATTAGTTCATTTTTATTAGCATTGATAATGGTACACTCTTTATCATCAATTTTTATTAGCGTTGATAAAGGGAGACCTTATCAGTGCTTTTTTAGTAGTGCTAATAAAGAGGGGCCCTTTATCAGTACTTTTTCTAGCATTGATAAAGAGGGCCTTAATCAGCATTTTTAGCTAGCATAGATAAATATTATCACTGGATAAATACATATTTGTAGTAGTGGGTGCTGAGGATTCTAACTATAGGACATGGTTACATAGCATGTAACCCAAATTACATGTTGTATACCCTTGTTCAACCACATAGGTGTGGGTCATGAAAATCACGATGCACCACATGGGGTTCAATGCATGACATCATTAAACACCATGTGTTGACCACTAGTTAGAAAATGACTAGAAAGGGAGTATGTGGAATATAGTTGGTGTACATGTCATGTAACCTAATAAATATTTTACTTTGTTTAAATCATAAAAACCATGTGGTTTAAGTACATAGATTCATTACACACCACACATTGACATCCAAATGAGAGAAATGGAATCATGTGAAGTGTACAACATTTATCTAGTTGTACACGCAGTGTAACATGTGATAACTCACACAAGATACATGTCGAGTTCCTAAGATATATAGTAATAAGTGTGGCCATAAATGAACTACATGGTATGTAGCTAGTTATACAGGATGTGAAACTCCGAAAAACTCATCTTAGTCATTCATTTAGATAGTAGTATTGTGTGAGTAAAAAAACAAAAAAAATTGAACTACACTGCGTGAAGATGGTTGTATATGTCATGTAATAATATTTTCCCACACTAAAGTACATGAAAAGTGATTTCAAGAAGTTTGTATGGAAATAAATTATTTAATAATTATTTTCCATGTAATTATTCAAATACCCAATGTGTATGGTTGTCGTACATGTTGCATAATTCATAGGAATCCTCAGAGACACACACCTTAGACATTCAAGGATTGTCTTGTGGTCAGACATGTCATGGGGACAAAATGTTTTTACCCATAGAACCATACATCATGTATATGATAAAAATTTTTAAGGGAATACATATCATTCGTGTATGAATTACATGATAAGGACCATTCATAGAATATGTCACGCGTCATGCCACATTACAATGCATGTTATGTAAGTATTAAATTCTATAAATGGGCTTATTTATACTCAGAATAGGACATGTTGTGTCACTTAAAACATAGGGAATGTACTTAATAATTTTAAATTATATTAAATTATTTAATTTATTTAAAATTATTGAGGTTATAAATATTAGGGTGTATTAGTACAGATAATTAAGATAATGAATTAACAAATTAGTAAGATGGTTAATTAATTAATTCAATAAAGTTATTTTAATAAAGAACAAAACTGAATTGAATGATAGTAAATAGTCATTTCATGTTATAAAATATCATGAGTATAACCAATATATTTATGTATTGATATATTATTTATTTTAATTATTTATTTTATGGGTTTTTAGATAAATTTATTATTAAATTAAATATGAATATTTGTGAATCATCTCTTTGACCTTTATTGGGTACGGGCCATCTGTACAAGGATTATTTATAAAACCATAAACCTTTGATTTCCCTCACCTATGAGTGAACATGCAATTTATAAAGTATGTATCTACAAGAGAGATGATATGGTTCAATACCAATACATGGTGAAACCATCTAAGTAGATACATTGTTTAACGGAGGAATGTTGTAACTTAATCCAGGTATCGAGTCAAGGATTTTTTCCATTAGCGTTAAGGTTTTTTATCTTCTTCTTAATAAACCAACCTATAGTTAAAATCTCATGGTCAAATCAATTATTTATTTTATCTATCAATACATGCTTATTTATTTATCTATATTATGCATGTTTATTTGATGTTCAAGCATGATCACGTAATGAAAGATAAAATAAAATTATGTTATTATGAATAAATTATGTTTTAGACGTGATTAATAAATTATATAACATACACATAAAATTTAAAATCATGTAGAGTATAAAATAAATAATATTTATGAATAATGATTAAAAAAATGGATTTGGAAAATATTAAGTCAGTAAACACCTCCTATAATTAAATTATGATACAACCATAGTTATAGTCTTTATCAGGACATAATCGGGAACACTATTAATTATTGGGGAGTATTAATAAAGATAACTGAAATAGGGGTAGTTGAAATAGTCTACTTAATAAAATTTAGATGTAAGAGTTAAGGAAATCTATTTTTAGGATGTCTGGTTTTGGGAGTCTACTCAAAATATAACGGAACTATAAGTTAATATAGTCAGAATTCATGAATGCCTAAATAGCTTTGAGTAATTTTCATAACCACAGTTTAGGTTATGATAATGTAAATATGTATCCTTAAAACTTGAATATCCATGTGATAGGATATTTTAAATCCAATAGTGAGGTATATTGAGAATTTATAATATTCTAAGAGAAATATAAAATTAATGTATTATGTCGCACATGTTAATTAAAATAAAGAAAAAAAGTCTTCTTTTATTGTTCATGAAAAATGGAAATCAAAACCATAGGAACACTTCAATAATTCTTTGAAAAAATATAATATCTTTACCAACATAAATTTCCAACGATGGTAAAATCATTTATACAATACACTATTAGAGGGAAATTTTTATTACCTATTGGATTTCCCTGTTCTTAGTTAACCACATCAGTGAGCAAGTGAATGTGAAAGGTATACCTACATAAAGTACATGGAGTATTCTTTAAATGTCCATTACATTAGAATAATAGTTACGTTTAGAAATATGAAGTTGCAACATCAATACATGGATCTATACACCATGATAACTTATCACTTATATATTGAATATGAGAAATAGAGGCTAAAAATAAATGAGATTACTACTAAAATATACTAGTATAAACTTTGATACAAGTTCATATTGTGATCTCTCCTTCAAGATACTAAATTTTATCAATCTATTAAAAAATCTGGGCTTCCTTGTGGATAAGAATTTATCCATTAATCCTATATTTTCATCCTTACCATCCATATTATAAAAATTCAAAAACAATTAAAAAATGAATAGTATGGATAAGACACTCCTGAATATTTGGACTATGCTTCTAAAAAAATAAGGATTGGTGGGAACATTGTTTCTCACCCCTTATGGTGAATGAAGTGAGTTACACGGTTGAAAATACCATGACTGGTTCAAATTCAATCAATAATTTATAATTTCCTCAAAAGAGATAAAAGATTCAAAGTGATAGAAATGAATAG
The DNA here is from genome assembly GCA_963277665.1 of Viscum album. Classification (NCBI taxonomy): domain Eukaryota; kingdom Viridiplantae; phylum Streptophyta; class Magnoliopsida; order Santalales; family Viscaceae; genus Viscum; species Viscum album. The sequence goes on along the minus strand of OY728127.1, from coordinate 376,034,315 downwards.
TAGGGTATCTACTTCACATGTGGAAAGAAAGGTTATTATAAGAGGAACCACAAATAATTTAAGAAGAACCATGAAGAATCTTTAACTTTAGTTATATTTTTCATTACATGTAATATTTTTTTTCACGTCTTGAATGTTACATGCATTATGAAATTCACATATTTTTATTAAAATAAAGGATTCATGTAAGTTCAAAAATATTATATAAAGTATGGTGAACTCTCTAAGTAGCTGAAGGGGGTTGATTCTAAATTTAACAAAGATAAAAACATTACCTCAGAAAAACAAAACCATTTTAGAAAAAGGTATATCCATAAAGCTTCTAAACATAGTTCATCATTACATTAAAAAAAATTATAAGGAGAAGCTATAGGTAGGTTTATATACATAATGGTTTTACTTTAAGATATTTTATAAATTTAAAGTGGAAGTAATGAATAATATTTGTAATATATATAGGGTCCTCCAAGAATGATAGTCTGAGAATATATTAACTAAGAATTAATTGGTAATTTAAATTTAGATTAGAGGTATTACTAAACTCATATTACCTTATTCACATCTAAGATATGATAGTTTCATAAGGAGTATTGATAAGAAGACTTATATATATTTCAATTATTCTAAAATTCTTTTCAAGATATGTTTTGAAAATATAAATGTAAAAACAAACCATATGACAACAATATTTACTAATGGATATCATATAAGTTTTACTATGATGGATACACATTATGTCACAGTTTCATGTGTTTTGATGTGAACTGTATGTAGTAAAAAACATACTTCAAGGAATAAACTAATTGAATCTCAGTTAATTATCATAAAAAAATTAGGATATTATTATACCTATGATATAAAGGTATTACTAAAGATAAACTATATTTTTATAAGAGGTAAGCACTTTTATTTTGAGATTGTAGGAGAAATATAGGCTTCAATAAAGTCAAGTCTCCAAGTGTATAGGATTTGGCATGTAAACACTAAACTCCAAATGAATTAGTGCGACATTTTTTTTAAAAAATAAATACTTTATAGTCAAGTTAAAACAAAAGAGGTGGTTTTATATTCCCAAAGTAAAGTGATATACTATTAAATAAGAATAATGAATCTGATAAGGAAGCAGTAAATGGTGAATGGTAATGATTAGTAAGATCATATAAATTTAGATATAGAATTTATGTGCCAAAATCAAGTCCCATATTTTGGTAGATTCTCTAGTAGATATAAATTTGTTAGTGGGTATTCAAGAATAAATTGGACATGGATTGTATAAAATGGTACAAATAAGTATTGATTGAAAACTAAAGAATTGACGAAGAAATAAGAAGTATCTTTAACTTTAGTTATATTTATCATTACATGTATTTTTTTCACATCTTGAATGTTACATAAATTATGAAATTCACATATTTTTATTCAAATAAAGGATTCATGTAAGTTCAAAATTATTATATAAAGTAAGGTGACCTCTCTAATTAGATGAAGGGGGTTGATTTTAAAGTTAACAAAGATAAGAACATTTACTCAGACAAATAAAACCATTTTATAAAAAGGTATATCCATAAAGCTTCTAAACATAGTTCAGCATTACATTAATGAAAAATTATAAGGAGAAGCTATAGGTATGTTTATATACATAATGGTATTACTTTAAGATATTTTATAAATTTAAAGTGGAAGTAATGAATAATATTTGTAATATATATAGGGTCCTCCAAGAATGATAGTCTGAGAATATATTAACTAAGAATTCATTGGTAATTTAGATTTAGATTAGAGGTATTACTAAACTCATATTCTCTTATTCACATCTAAGATATGATAGTATCATAAGGAGGATTGATAAGAAGACTTATATATATTTCAATTATTCTAAAATTCTTTTCAAGACATTTTTTTAAAATATCAATGTAAAAACAAACCATATGACAACAATGTTTACTAATGGATATCATATAAGTTTTACTATGAGGGATACACATTATGTCACAGTTTCATGTGTTTTGATGTGATCTATATGTAGTAAAAACATACTTCAAGGAATAAACTAATTGAATCTCAGTTAATTATCATAAAAAAAAATTAGGATATTATTATCCCTGTGATATAAAGGTATTACTAAAGATAAACTATATTTTTATAAGAGGGAAGCACTTGTATTTTGAGATTATGGGAGAAATATAGGCTTCAATAAAGTCAAGTCTCCAAGTGTACAGGATTTGGCATGTAAACACTAAACTCCAAATGAATTAGTGGGACATTTTTTTTTTAAATAAATACTTTATAGTCAAGTTAAAACAAAATATGTGGTTTTATATTCCCAAAGTAAATTGATATACTATTCAACAAGAATAATGAATCTGATAAGGAAGCAGTAAATAGTGAATTGTAATGTTTAGTAAGATCATATAAATTTAGATACAGAATTTTTGTTCCAAAATCAAGTCCCATATTTTGGGAGATTCTCTAGTAGATATATATTTGTTATTGGGTATTCAATAATAAATTATACATGGATTTTATAAGATGGTACCAATAAGTATTGATTGATTACTAAAGTTTTTTAATAGTTTCCACACAAAGTCTATAATGAAGCCTTTTTCCACTTTTCATGGTAAACACAAAAAAAAATTATACTTTTAATAGAAACCTTCTATGATCACTATTTTGGGAAATTGGATGTCAAGACCACCTTACTTGAAGGAAAAACCATTGAAGATTTTTATGTGATGCAACCAAGAGTTTTGGTGACATAAAATATATCTAATAAGGTATACAGGTTAGAAAAATCTATTAATATATTAAATAAAGAATCATGATCATATAATATTTGTTTGATGGATCCACTAGATATATTTGTTTTATCATTAATGAAATATGTAATGTGTTTTCAAGGGGTTAGGGGGAGTGATATATTTTTCCAATTCAAATATGTAAATAAAATATAGAAAACATATGTTTATATTTACAGTTAGTTAGGAATAAAGGATTTCTCCAAGAATGAATTAAATTTTCAACTCAAGTTTCATGGAAAAATATATTATTAAATATAAATATTGTGTTTCTTAAAATTACTCATAATACATGTTTTAAAAAAAATAAAACAAAATGGAAAAATTAAGAGTGAATTTTTTATATGTCACATGGTGTGAAATATCTGTAAGATAATGTGTTAAGTTACAGGAGGAGATTATTTTGATGAATAGAATTCCTTATGCTCAAGTACTTGGAATTGATCACAAAATTCATGACATTTATGGAGGTTTGATATTGTTTTTGAAAAAATTATAGAGGTAAAATGTCAAAAAAATAGGAGAAAACATATTATTATAGTTAGATTTATCTAATTATAAACGAGAAAGTGAAAAAGATAAGTTCCTTGTACTTGGAAAAGTGGGAATACTAGATATCATTCATATATAAAACTATTTTTTCTATAGATAAATTTGATATCATATTTTAGTAAGGATAAGTAAATAAGTAAGATAAGTCTATTATAGCTGGTGGTTTACTTATCTAAATTGACCATGTATGTTGTAACTCCTGATGCAGCTTAAGAAGTTGTTTAGAGATGATTTTTTCCAGATTTGGAAATCATACCAATATAGTAAAGTATTATTATATAATAATATTATAAAAATGTTATTATCCAGAATTTAAAGTTTATGATAAAGGAAAAAATTAAATACTTGGTGATATTACCTCTTAAGGGATTTTCTCAAAGTAGTGAAGTTATAGTAAGAAGAATTTCTATAGGAGAACATGTCAAGACCAATAGATATATCCATACCTTAGCTAATGCTTATTTATCATGTGATAGATAACAAGTTAGTTATAAGTGGGAGATGGTGCAAGTCAAATTATATTAGATTTAATTCCCAAGAACCAACAAACTTCACACTTTCTATTGCTATAATATTAATATTAATTTATATATTATCACATGATGAGCGTTATTATATATAAAATTTAGGTCATAATGTCATTTGGGTATCTACCACAAAAAAAGGTTATATTAGTTCCCCACTATATTAAGAACCTATATGTGCTATGAAAATATACTCAAACATATATCAACATATGTCTGATGAGACATGGAAGATGTTTTAATATCAAGTGCTAGATCATAATAAATGAATGAGGATTCTTCTCGTGAATTTTAAACTACATAATATATAATAAGGGAGGTTAATATAACAAACTCACCAATATTAATTCTATATATTAAAATTTTCATTGGATTTTTCTATCTTCAAATGTGTGTATTAGTCCTTAGACTTTAAATTATTGTTATTATATATCATTGATCATATACATTGATATATTATCAAAAAATGTCAAAACATATTATCATAGTGAAGTATCAAAAACTTGGTGTTTCATAGGTGATATGACATTAATTAATAGGTCAATGGAGTATTTTTTCATTTTAAGTTAATTTAAGAAGATATATCGGGCCCTTTGATTAAAATGGAAATATTTGATTAAATCTATGGTTATGTTATATAACACCCCATTACGCTTTTCATGTAATCCTTATTTATGCTTTGTTTATCATCCTTGTTTGGGTGTGTTTGCGGGCTTTTCAGGGATAGAGAGTATTTATTAGGAAAATTAACTAAATTTTAGGGATTTATATTTATTTTAATTAATTCACTATAAGTATAAATGTGTTAAAGACTTAGTGGGGTTCTTCCCAGGTTTATAGAACACTCGAAGTGGGGACTTTGAGTTTTTATTCTCAAAACCTATAGTTTTTGTAGTCTATTAGGTGATTACATGTTTTGTAAAGGTATTACATGTTGTTTTATTTTCTTCAGGAAGATTCCATGAAATAGGTTCAAGACGTGAAGGTTTTACATGTCGTATACTGGGTTCATGTCATGTACTTTCAAAAATCGTATTTTTAATAAAAGGGTGATGGGTTTTTCACTGTATTTGAGCTTTTTGGATTACACAATGTGTAATGGGATTACATGACTTTTAATTTTTGTGAGTTGGGATTTTATGGTGGTACATAGCTAATTTATCATTTCATTCATTATATCCATTTTCCCTCTCGACCTAGAAGCTCTCATGGGTGATTTTAGAGACCTCCAACCTTTCTGGATCATTTCATTCAACGATTGATCATTATTTCAGTTGTGGTGCATTTATTTGAGTAGGAATTCCTTATATATCTTCTTTTTATTTGGTTTAAACAACGGTTTTGGCTATGGTTGTGTTCATATTTTTGATTGGATATTACTTTATATCAATCCATTTTAGTTTCTTGGTATACCATGTCTTTCGAAGGTTGTTCATGTGTTTTTTAATCAACTTTTTCGAATACAAGTAGGTTTATATCATTTTTGAGGCAGGTGATTCTATACAATGGTTTAATTTAATGAATTTATTATTATTCATGGTAAATTCCTTTATTTTGTTCATATAATTCAATTGATATGTGGTTAAAAATATTTTCTTGTAAAGTAAAATGTTTTTAAATTTGGTTTTTATTTTAAAAGAAATTTTCTTGATTTGGAAATGGATTTTCATGCACTGAATCATATTTGATTGGCTTTAAAAATGTTTTATAAAATTGTGAGAATGGTTTTGAAATTGGATTTTGACAATTAGCACATTGGGAACCTTGGGTGGTTTTGGAAAGAGACATGGGTAGCCATTATGTGTGTGGCACAACTAGGAGGTAACCTTTTGCATATCGTTGGACTATAGAAGGACTCGATATTGGTTTTCTCCAACATTATTACTATATAGGATCTGTATTGTCTATTACACATTTTATCATAGGCTATGTCCTATATGAGGTATTTTTCCATTTATGGTTATCTATAATAGGGTTGTTTTATCATGGATTGTTTCTCATGGGTTTTATATGAGGTTGTATCACATATCTTTTCATGATAATTCATTTCATGGATATGTGTTTACATGATTAACTCTTGATGCATGGATATGATTCTTGTTTATATCACTTATACTTGTAATATTTCTACTTTAAGAATATGAAAGGCTTAAATGTAAACCAAGGGGGAAAAGATTTACAAATGAATTGGGTTTATGAAAATTCTTTGTAAAACTATTTTTATTTTAAAATCTAGAACTATTTCATTCTTGTTATTAGAACTTTTATAGAAACTATTTTGGTGTCTTACCAATTTTTTTCTCACACCCTACTCTTTACATTGGGTGGTTGTAGATTTTATATTATAGGATACATGTAAATTAAAGGGAATCTTTTAGAATGTCGGCTTCTCCTTTGGCCTTTTCCTTTGCAGCGGGGTGGTTTGAAGGTGACTAATGGTCATATAGATACTTTTTTGTCATGATTTATTCATACTTTTGGGTTTATCTGGTTTTTTTTGGATTGTATGGATTTTGTTGTATCTTTTTATTCTTTTAAATAATCTGGTTTTATTTCTTCTTTCATTATATACAAGATTTGGTTCGTCTTTCTTACTTAACCTCACCATATGATGAACAGCTTGAGTGTATGATTTATTTGACCTAGGTAGGTCTGTTAAAAATTGGAATCATAGGTAAGTCTCATTGTGAAGTGTTCTAACACTACCTGAGTTTGGTTATATGAATTTGGTAGACAAGAGTTAGGATCATTAGAATTTGGATAGTGGGTGTGGATAAGGGGCCTATACAACTCACTTCCATGACTTAACTCAAGTTTTTGAACGTTCTCGTGATCTAATTGGTCATTTTATTATGTTTATTTGAAAATTACACTAATAAGAGCTCTTCAAAATATGAGATAGGTAGCTGTAAGATAAGTTCCAAAGGAAAATCCTCTATTATATTTTTCTTTGGTAGAAGCTATAATCCACACTATTCAAAATCCAGTTCAAGTGGGTGTCGAGAACCTAGGACACATGGAGGATCATGGATTTGAGTTTATTAAAAATAATTTTCCCATATTTCATGGTGAAAAAGACCATAGTAATCTAAGGATTGGATTGAATGTATTGATAGGATCTTAAACTTCTGATGAATCCTGAAGACTCGAAGGTGGGTTTCTCCATGTAAGTGATCGAGGGACCATGAAGAATATGTTGGGACTCTATTGTGAAATCTAAGTTTCATGAGGACCTCACCTAGTCTACTTTTAATAAAATGTATAATCATCAATTTTACATTGAGACATTGCTTGTGGAAAATATCCAAGAGTTTTTTATCTTGGATCAGGGGGAGCAATACCGTTTTGGAGTATTATATGCACTTGGTTGAGTTGGTGAATCTGGCATAGTATCTTTTCACTAATGAGTATCTTCAGTATTGGAGATTTGAGTTGGTACAGAGGCTAGATATTAGGTCATTATTGATTTACATGTGCCTTTTGACCATTGTGGTGGTAGTTGAAAAATCATCTTTAGCTGAGGCAGACGTAACTGGGAAGATAGTTTTGGGTGGAGCATCAGTTGGTTCAGTTGTTAGCCATGGTGTATCTTCTGGCTAGAAAATGAAATGTAAGGGTGGTAAATTCTCTTTAAGACCTGTTCTAAGGGATTAAAAAGGGTATAATAAGGTCATTTATTATTAGTTTTCGTGGTTAGGTTATAATAGACCTAACTATACAAAGGCACCTAGGACCAATCATCATTATAAATCATCATGCCATCTGGTGTGTTTTTTGAAATAATGTACCAAGGAAATAAGGTAGGATCAACTCTCACAAATGGAACATAGGTTCATACTGATTCTTCCAATGGTGGTGTGTCAAATCATCAGGCTAAGGGGGGTTGTTCATGTGGCTATGATTTGGTATCTTTATGTGACTGAGTATGTTCCAGAGCAATCTGAAGTAGGTATAGCTAATATTATTGGTACGGTGTTTATTTTATCTTCTATGGTGCTATATTTGTTTGATATAGGTTATTCTCATTATTTGATATCGTCAAATTTAGTTGAAGTTTTGGGATTTCATGCAGAACATATGTCATATTTGTTGGATCTTTCCAATCCATTGAGAAAGATTTTTGAACAAGGTTTCAAGTTTCCCCCATATCGTGTGATGATAGACAACTTTAAGGCAGAATGGGACTTCTTATTTCTTGATCATGAAATATTTGACTTTATTATTAGTATAAATTGGATGATCAGTGTTAAGGCCCATATAGACTTTTATCATTGATGGGTACAGTTCTTATCTACCGATGGGGTCACTCATGTCTTTCATGGTGAGTGGGACTCCATATCAAAAAGGGAAGGGCCTATTATTCCTTATATTGGGGTAATCTCTTTCTAGTTGTCAGATGTGTTTCTTGATTTATTTGGAACTTATTTGGGTGGTTAAATTACTACAGTGGTGAGTGTGTACCCCAAGGTCTTTTTGGATTATTTTTTGGTTTACCATCATAGAGAGAGGTCAAGTTAACTGCTGACCTACTCCCTGGTATGATTCCCATATTTATTCCATCATATCAAATGAAACCAGCAGATTTTTTGAAACATAAGGTTCATATTGAGGACCTATAGGCAAGAGGAATTATTTATCTCAATCTATCATTATTGTATTCACCTATCCTCTTTTCTAAGAAGGTATACGGGAGCCTTAGAATTTGTATTGACTATCGGAAGTTAAATCAGGTAACCATTAAAAAAATATCATCTTCCTAGTACTAATAATATATTTAACATGATTAAAATGTTATGATTATTTTCAATGATTGACCTATAGCCAAGGTACCACCAGTTTAGGGTTCGAGAAGATGATATACTGAAGACAATGTTTATGAGTCTGTATGCACATTTTGATTTTCTAGTTATGCCATTTTTTTGAATAATGCTCTAGATGTGTTTATGGACTTGATGAACCAGATATTTCATTAGTTCTTAGACTCTTTTGTTTTTGGGTTTGTTGATTATATATTTGTGTGTTCTATTTCAGAGGAGGATCAGAGGAATCATTTGGATATCATTCTTTGAACCATAAAGAAACATCATCTGTATTGTAATCTTTCAAAATGTGAGTTTTGGATCCAGGAAGTGAAATTTATAGGGCATGTGATATCTGAGAGGGACATCTAGGTGGATCCTAGAAAGATAAGTAAGTGATTCCTTGGGAGAATCCCAGAAATTTGATTGAGATCTGGAGCTTCTTAGGTTTGGATGGATACTATAGACAGTTTGCTTAGTATTTCTCTAATACTGCATCTTCAATTACTTATTTAACTAGTAAGGTTATAAATTTTGAGTGTAATGAAAACTATTAGAGATATTTTGATTAGTTGAAGGTTACATTAGCACTAGTTTTGATTCTTCTAAAACCATTTTCAGGTTATTATGCTTTTTACGATGATCCTAGTACAGGTTCAGTATCAGTATTGATGTAGGATAAATAGTTGGTTTCCTATGGCTCAATCTAGTTGCACCCTTATGAGAAAAAAACATTCCCCATAATCATGATTTTTCATCGATTATGAATGCACTCAAAATGTGGCACCACTACCTCTTTTGGGAGCAGTATACAGTTTATTCTGATCATAAGAACCTAAAATATATTTTTACTCAGAGGGATATAAACTGTTGGAATAGATGATGGGTAGAGTATCTTCAAACTTTTGATTTTTATATTGAATACACTCCTATTAAAGGAAATGTGATTTCGGATACATTGAATAGAAAATTACTAATGCAATTTGTGAGCAATATATTGATCAGTGTTCTCTAATGAGTTTTTTTTGCTAAAATGAGCGTAAGATTGAAAGACATTGGTGGATAGGTGTTCTTGGATTTGATGGAAGATATCTCATATTTCAATGTGATTCTTCCTTGAGTAGGTGATAAACAATGAGTTCCAATTCTTTTTTGAAAACTTTTATGGTTGGGAGACCTTTTTAGTGGTCTTGATCTCCCAGTAGTACTTTTTGCTTTAGTTTTAGGTTGGTTGTTCCATTTTCTCTGAGATGGGAGTTTCTAGATAGTGGGAATTAGTCTTGTTAGTTCATGAACCCTGGGGATACCAATATGTATCACTACTTGAGATACTGGTATTGATTTAAAGGGATGAGGTGGGCGATTGTGGATTTTTTATCACAGTGCCTTACTTGATAGAGAATTAAGGAGGAACAATAGAGATATGTTGGTTTGTTTCATCCCTTAATCATTCTAGTATGGATGTGGGATCAGATTTCCATTTTTTTCATAATTGGTTTTCCATGAACTACTAGAGGGAATTATGTGATTTTGTTGATCATTTATCAAATCACAAAATCAGTTCATTTCCTCCCTATTGAGGCAATTAAGGTTTAATAGCTTGGGGACTTGAATTTTTGAGATATTTTGTGACCCACAGGGCACCCTCTATGGTTATATCTGACAAGGACCCAAGGTTCACATCCATGTTCTATAAAGGTTTATAGGAGGCGATGGTTTCCTAGATTAGATTGATCTTGGATTACCATCTACATACTAATGGATAGACATAGAGGATTATCCAAGTTCTTGAAGATAGTATTCGGTCTTGTGTGCTTGATTTTGAAGATCTTGGGCATATAATCTACCTCTAGTAAATTTTTCATATAATAATAGTTATCTGGCCCTGATTAGGATATCACCCTTTGAGGATTTGTATGGTCATCCATGTAGATCTCCCTTATGCTGGTTAGAATTGGGAGAGTAGTCATTGGTTGGTCAAAGTCTCTTTCAAGAGACAACAGAGATGGTTTAGTTGATCCGAATGAGATTGATCATGGCACAGAGTCGTCAAAAATCCTATGTACAAATTCATCATCAGTCTCTAAATTTCGATGTTTGTGATTGGATTTTTTCATAGAGTTTCACCTCACTTAGAACAGATTTGGTTGGATAAGTAGGGTAAATTGTCACCATGGTTTGTGGTCCCCTTTGAGATCATTTGATGATTATGGATCTGGGGGATTTATAGGGGAATAAATCGTTTATAGTGAGGATATTATAACACCCCATTATAATTTTTAGGTACACCCTTGTTTATGCTTTGTTTATCATGGTTCTTTGGTTGAATTTTTGGGATTCTCAGGGATGGGGAGCCTTTACTATGGAAAATGAACTAAATTTCAAATATGTATGTTTATTTTAATTAATAGGTTCTATGTATAAATATTTCAAAGAGTTTTAAGTGTTCTCTCTGAGTGTTCCTTCTGGTTCTTCTTTAACTTTGGTTGTGACATCATTTTTTTTCTATGATTGTGTTTGGATTTGTGATTTGATAGTTTTTTCTATCAATACATTTTATTTTCTTATCATTCCTTGTATTTAAGAGGTGGTTCTCATAGTTTCCAATCACTATTGTCAAAGGCTACTAGGTTTATACCATTTTGAGGTAGATGTTTCTATTCAATGGGTTAATGTGTTGAATTGCTTATTGTTCTTGGTAAATTCCTTTGGTTTGTTTATATAATTTAATTTATATGTGTTTAAAATGTTTTCTTATAAAGTAAAATACTTTCAAAATGTTTTTTTATTTGAAAAATTATTTTCTTGATTTGGAAATGGATTTTCAAACACCAAAGTGGATTCTCTTAGCTTTGAAAATGTTTTATAAAATTGTGAGAGTGGTTTTGAAAATTTATTTTGACAATTGACACATTGGAATTCTTGGTTGAATCATGAAAGAGACATAGGTATCCTTAGTGTGTGTATAACCACTGAGAGGTAACCTTTTCGATATTGATACACTATGTCAGGACTCATTATTGGTTGGATCCAACATTTTCAGGTTTATAATCTTGAGTGTCTAGTACACATTTTTCCATAGTCTAGATCCCAATATGAGTTTATTTTTCATTTATGTTTATTTATTGTATGGTTTTTTTATAATGTATTGTTGATCATAGGTTTTATATGAGGTTATATCTCATATCATCGCATGATAGGTTATTTCATGGATAGGATTCATGTTTACCTATATCTAGTTTCATATTTAGGCTTCTCAGCATTGATCGGTAGTCATGTGGGGGTACATGGTGCATAGATCTTTCAATCGGTGGTGTTCTGGAGTCTAGTGGAAACTATCTAGTGTTTCTCTTAAGAGGTGATGTTTGATGATCTGGCGGAGATCGACAGCTTTGGTGGTCTAGTTCTGGGTTTTTTTGGGTAATGTTCAGGGGTTGTGAGTGATTTCTTGTGGTGGGATCATTTATAGTAGCATTGTGGTCTGCATGGATACTTTTATAGAAATGATTCACTGGTCATCCTCTGGCTGGTGACTAGGAGGTTTAATTTTATCTTGTCATCGTTTTTCTAGTCAGAGGTGGTTCTTGTTTTTTCATTGTTTCTCAGCGGGTGATGATTTGGTTTAGATGAGGTTCTATTGGAATCTAATCTGATTCATGTGGATCGATTTGTTTTATTGGTTACTGATGACTTTGTGATCAATTGATTCTAACATTTTTCATTTGGCAGGTGTTGGTGAACCTTGCGGTTGACGTTGAGTGGGAGGCCTCGAAAGAAGTATGGGTGAGATGACACCCATCATTTTTCCATCTATCCCTTTTACTAGATGGATGGGTTCCTTGTTTTGATCTAGTGCACAGTGACTTCTTTCTAGTCTTTCTTTGCATCAGGTTGACAATGTGGTGAGTCTTTTCATGCATTTTTTGGTGGGTGGCTCGAAAGAGAGATGGGTGTGTTAGAACCTATCATTTGATCCTCCTTCCACATGTTAGTGTGGTTTGAAGGGTTTCTATGTAGCATTGTGTTAGACCATCATGACACAACTTTTTGGTGGGGGAGAAGCATCTCCATTGACTGATACCAATTTTCTTGTTCTATCTGGGGGTGATGAGATCTTCATTGTTTCTTGTATTCATGTTGGTTTTCCTTTTGACATTTGGGTCCATGTTATGACCTTTGATTCTTATTTTTTAAGGCCTTTGTATATCTATCAGGTAATGGGTTCCCTCTTCTCCCATTCCCCAAAAGAGGTTATCCATTATTTTTTTGTTCAATAAAGGGGGACTGAACCTCAACCTTTTCAAAAAAATATTTAGTTAGTTACATGAATATTAAAATAGAAATTTGTTTGTATTTTTGTTGAATATAATATTTATTTATTTATTTAATTATATAAATATATTTATTTATTTAAGTATATATTCATTATTAAAGGTTTCATAAATATTGAAGAGGATTGATAGGATGACTTAAGGGCTCGATGGAAATGATATATTTTATTTAATATCATTTAAATAAATATTTATTTATTTATTTAACAAATGATATATGAATATATGAGAGTTATCACATGTCATGGAATATAATAATATTATTATTATAATTATTTTACATGGGGTTTACTTAGAATAAAAAATTCGATAAAGGGACTCTATGAAATTACTAATTGTTTTAACACTAAGAATATAATCTGATTTATATCATTTTTTAGGAGAGTGAGAAGTGTGCACACCATATTCTCCCAATAGAATTATCTCATATACCTAGAGATAATTTCTCTAGAACTATCTCAAGAATGATCGAATATCATTCTCCTCCTCCCACTCATGAATTAAAAAACAAGATAGGTTTCTCTCAATCCCAAGAGATTCATTGTTGTGACCAATGGAAAATGACTTGATGAATTTGGTTCCTCTACACCAACACCTAGAATATGAATGGAGATGTTTTAAGATTCATAGATCAAGTGTGGATACTATTAGAATAATTCTTGTTTAGATTCTTCACCACAATGATGATATGAAGTCTCTACCAAATTGATTGCCAATAATAAATGAATTATTAAGGTGAGGTAATTATTATTTTAAATTTATTATAAATTAAATTTGAAAATATCATCTCTGTTAATATTATAGGGTTATGTTAATAAATTTATTTATATTAATCCTTCTAAAATTATTAAAAACGTTTTTTGGCACTGTTCTAACTACTTTAGGTGCTCTTCATAACCTACAATCTCCCTACTTTTGTTAAATAATTATCACCATGTTCATCCAATACATCTATGTACACTTGAGCTCCATATTTATAAAAACTCAATCGTGAACTATGATCATTGAAATTTTTCTATTACAAAGGTTTCCATATCCACATTTCTTATAGAGATTTTATAATCCTACTAAAAAATACACTATCTAATTTCCACCATCAGCTCACCATTTTCATCTCCACCATAGCAAAGACAATTCCATAATTGATGTGGCCTTAACAAACCTTACTAAAATCTCTTTCAAGATCCACCAATGTCCCATAGAGCTTTTCAAAGTCTTTATCCTTACAACTATCACTGTGAATAACTTATCTCTGACTATGATTGATAAAAAACAAAACCATTAATAAGAATGGTTCCAACATTTTCACATTAATAAAGTAAACTCAACCAATTATGGCATTGGTTCCAACAGTTCGTCATCCATTACCATTTATGGAACCAGTTCACCTTCAATCTTAGGTATAATTCGTATTTTTTCGTTTTGAACTTATCCAAGTTCCGTTTCTACCACTAAATTCATGACTAATGTGTTCTTTATTGAGGGATATGCCATAAAATTCCACAAAAACACATCTCTAAATAATATTATATAAATAATATTCTATATTTTCCAATGGATAACTAATAAATAAGCATTTTTCTAATTTTAGGGTCATGTTTTTTGCAATACAAAAGTCATATATATTCTACACAATCCCAAATTCTAATAAAATATAAAATAGGATACTTGTGAGTCTATATCTCATATATTTCCTTTATGACTACTTTAGTGAAATACAGTTATGTAAGAATGAATCAATTTTCAAATAACATCCCTAAAATTATATAAGAATGACACAATGACTCATCATCAATCAAACCATGTCTAATAAGTTACAGTTCCTTCTTTTAGACACACTATTATACTATGGTGTTCTAGTAGGAGTGAGTTGCGAAATAATTTTATGGACCCTCGCATGATATTTATTTTCATGGATCAAGTATTCACCACCCTGATCTAATAAAATAATCTTAATAATTTTCCTTATTGATTCAGTACTTTATTTTTGAACACCATAATCTTTTTAACAGTTTCCAATTTTTGTCTCTTAAGAAGCACATATCCATAAAAATTGAAATATTTCTTAAAGGGTAAGAAATATCTATATCCACCACTTTATTGAGTATTTATTGGTCTAAATAAATCACTATTATTAAGATACAATAATCTATTATCCTTCTCACCATTTTAATTAAAATTTTTATTGGCTATTTTACCAAATGAGAAAGATACAAAATTATAAAATTATTCATAATCTAATGAGTCAAAAAATCCATCCCTTTATGGTCACTGGATGTGTTTCTCATTTAAATAGCCATGGTGTTATTTCAAAATATAAGTGGTCAAAGGTTTTATATACACCCAATATCTATTACCCATGACTCGGAATTAGAGAAATTTATTTCTATAGTATTCACATCTAAAGTCTCAAAGTGATTCTTTTTTAGAATAATTCTCAACCTTAGATACCAATATATAATTATATTATAGGTTATACCTATAAGTGATTTCAAAATGATAATAATGATTCATGTCATATTACATAATAAAGTAATATTTAAGGGTGTGTTTCAATTTTATATCCCTTCATTAAGGAATTTTAATAAATGGACTCCCACTAAAATGATGAAGCCATGCATCATTGTCTTTTGTGAGTCAAGATCCATATTTTTATAAGTTTTGATTCCACTTTAGTTTTCCCATTAAATATTAGTTATTTAGGTAATCTATCATGATAATAATATCATAAATTATTCTTGGATAGTTGAATGGATAAACCTTGATCCAAATTATTCATATTGATAAAATATATCTCTATTCCCCTAGTATCCTATCTCATAAGACTTCCCCATTGTGTATAACCCAAATATCATAGAGGAATTTGGTTACCTAACTATTAGGATTGTTCATCTACACTATGGATTATACAACATAATCAATGGGCACCCATCTTTAGAGTTAACCTACCTAATTGAACAATCAAGGTACTACAATATTTTTTTCTTTATAATGAATCATACACATAGTATTTCGAAGGTTTTATTATTCTCACCATTTCTATATTCATCATATGTATATCATGAGTTAAAATTATATTATATATGAATTATTTACATATCATATAATCCCTATACATATGTATTCTTCTAGTGATTTAGTTTGGGAATCACTATTCATTCAACCAAATTAATATGTTCAAACCATTTTAATTTGTAACTCTTTACACAACTCATGATTTTTGTTACTAATTTAAAAAGATAATCTAAATACATCTACATATATCTAAATATATATCATTTATAAGGTATATTAAACCCTTACATGTAAATAAATTTAATTCTAGGAACTCAAAAAACTCACTACAAGATTAATCATGCTTAGATATATAAGAAACACCAACTTTTATAAGCAGGGAATAAGCTCCTAGGCCAGTGAGTAGTGCGAACCAAAGTCCCACTACTCTTGGTTCAATACCCAAGATAGAACTCATTTAAATGATAATTATTACACCTAATATATATATATATATATATATAACAAACTCCAAATTCCATCTCATAACTCCATACAAAACTAAAGTTAAGGTTGAAGAAAACTAAATATTATGTTTTCATAACTAGAATAAAATGCATGGTATGAAATTTTTATAAGATTAAATTACCCAAATTTGTTAAACCTCCTATAATATTAACTTCATATAAAAAAATTGTGTATATATATATATATATGAATATATAAAGTGTAATTTCATAAATAAATTAATAGCTCAAATATTTAACATGTGATAAACAAATTTAGAAAATAATAATAATCAAAATCACTTTTGATACACTCTAATGTTATGATGATTTGACATGGATCCTTTATTTCTAATCTAGTAATTTTTTAGGAAAAATAATTTAACTTGTTTTTTCTTACAGACCATGGAAAATAACCAAGTTTTATTTTCACTACCCATGTTATTTTTGGATAATGAATTTATTGAAGGAATATATAAGAACCATGTCAAAATTTATTACCATAAGTCATTTTCATCCTATGTTCTAACTATAGGCCACAACCAATGAACACCCATCGTGATGTGTTTGGTCTTCAAAGTTGGAATCCAATTTCTATAACCAGAAAAAAAATGTTCCGTAAACCATGATGTGGGGATATTGGTAATGATACCCAATTTTATGATGAGAAAAACCATAACACCTCTCACTAGGACCATTCCATTTTCATTATATTTTTTACAAAAGATGATATTATTTTCAACAAAATATTTCATTTTATGAAAAACAACATATATCAAAATGTGTTATATAAACATGGTCATTGTTATAGAAAAAATGAAAATACTATTTTTTAATATCAATATTCATCATATCGATTCATCAATGGGAATGGATCTAATACCACTAAAGGGATTCATTGGATATCTTTATTCCCTTAAGTGGTGTAATAAAATAAAAAACTCATTCCATGATCAACAATGAGTGTATTAAATAAGATGAGATGGAAAAATCATAAAACTGGTGTGCCTCCATATCCTTGCTTTAGATCTTCACTAGTAGCGAGTTTAATCTAGTTCTATAAATAAAAATAAATGGGTTCTTACCTTAGAAAGTATCCACTAGTCACTAGAATAACTGAACTCTTTAGTAAGGTATCTTCTCCACAATGTTATGCTAGACCCTTCTCTTCAAGGATAAATGAATAGAGGATATATTGAGAGATATATTTTTCAAATAAATAATGACATATAATTACACAAAATGGGGATCTCTAACTCTATTAAATAGAACTCTATCATCAAATAACGGATCCCCTCTAAGTTATAACATTTTGTATGTTATGAAATGACTAAACCCTCTAGTGTTCCACCTCATTGATTAAATTTATATTTAAAAACTTCTTTTAACATTCATTTAATCTACGCATCATCATACGATGTGTCTCAAGATAAAATAAACATGGTAATAAACATAGAAAATTTAAATGAATGATATCATATAGCATTCCACTTGAGAACCATGGAATTCTAAAAATAACCATGAAAATACATAAACTACAATATTTTGACTTTCACCACATCATGGTTTATGCTTTAGTGTATAATATCTAGAAATTAATGTGATATAGGTTATTATTTATAAGTTAAATAAATAATCTCATTTTTTCCCATTAATGAGAGTATAATAGTGTGAATTTATGTTCAATATATTGTGAATCTATATTGATTAACCTATTCCATTGTCTTTTACTGAGATTCTCATTTTACTTATTAGTTTTGGTGGATTATTTAGGAGTATATGGGCACTTGGTTGAAATTTATAATGACATATCACCCAAAAACTGATGGTTAGATAGAGTTTTCTAGATAGAAATATAAGGATATTATTTTTTTCATATTCTCTTGATTCATAGGTTAATAATACAATCACATATCATTGATGAAGTCTTATTATATTAATAGTTATTAGTTATCAATCAAAATGTATCCATTTAAGTCTCTTTATGGTTGGCTATGATGATCCCCTCTACTTGGGATAAATTGAGTAAAAGTTAATTATTAGGACTATGAACTGTGAAGAAAATTATGTATGAGATATAATTGATTTTTAAAATATTTTTTACATCTCAAAATTTCTATAAATCATATATGGATCGATGTTTTCAACCTTTGAAAAAAAATTGTAACACCCTGAGATTTTGTGAATTTTTTTCGAATTAATTTAATATTTTGATATTTTCACTTCACGCAACACTAAATAAGTATTTTTTTTATTATATAATATCACTAATTTTGGATTATGTTATATGAAACACCAAGGGAAGCTTTCACTACACGCAACACCAATTTGGCTTGCGTTACACGCAACACTGAGTTTCTATGAAATAGCACTTTCTCATTATAATTATTTAAATAATATAGTTATAACCTAGTTGTTGAAATTATAATATAAATAGTAATAAATAATTTTTAAATATTAGTTATAATGGTTTTGATAATGAAAAATATAATTCTTGGTAGAGTTTTTATATGTTTAAAACTATTATTTTCTAAAATAAACTACATTTCATGTCCTTCTATGAAAAATAATAAAATTATTTTTAGACACTAATAAAAATATAATTTGATAAAATAAACATATTTTTTTTAATTAATAATTTAAAAATTAACTTAGGTTGAATTTTTGGTATTTTTATAAAAAATATCAATTTTTGATGAATAGTGAAAAATACTACAGGGTTGTTAAAAAATAACTTTTTAATTTAAATAATTAGTTTAATTTAAATAGATATTAAAATAACAATAGATAAATAATACATATATTAATCCAATGTAGTTCAATGGAATCATTATTATTATATAATTAGATATAAAAAAATATTAAACTTTTGAACATCTCTTTTACCCGCCTTCTAACCACATTTACGGGATTAGCATTTAATGTAATTTTAACACTTCTATGAATTGAATTTAAAAAAATGTACATGAATGTTTTTAATAATTATGAAAAATGTGGTATAATAGGATCAAAATAATTTTTGGGGAATAGTAAATTTTGAATTTTATTTACTATAGTTAAAGGTAAATAGGGAAATTAAAGGTAAAAATAATATTATAATAATATAAAATTACGCAAACACTTTTCCTAATTTTATTGGATAAGTTTTTCTCAAAAAAATCATACTTAGGTCAAAAATATGATCCTTCTTAACTAGATTGTTTTATATTAGGACCTTAATTTTATTTTATTTAAAGGAGAGTTGAAAATGTCATATTCAAATTTTAATAAATATATAATTTTTTAATTAAAGGTTATATAAGTGATAT
This sequence comes from Viscum album, assembly GCA_963277665.1. Taxonomy (NCBI): domain Eukaryota; kingdom Viridiplantae; phylum Streptophyta; class Magnoliopsida; order Santalales; family Viscaceae; genus Viscum; species Viscum album. The sequence goes on along the minus strand of OY728127.1, from coordinate 376,014,506 downwards.
GGTTGACTATAAATATTAATTATAAATTTAAAATTTTTATCAAAATCGTGATAATTTATTTATAATTTTTATACATTAAATAATTAAATTTACTTGTGACACAATGATGATGTAGTAATAGATTTATTAAAGGAAGAATCAAATAAATGATATTAATAATATTAAAATATAAATCATTTGAGATATTTTATGTCATAAAATAATTTTAATGATGACTATTACATGTTATGGGTGATTAAATGAAGTTTTTTTTATGTAATAATTTGGTATGAGTTTTTAAAAAGTCATGTGATAAACAGTGTCAAAATTGACATAATTTAGATTTAAAAATAAATAATATTTTATTAAATGATATAAAATTCATAAAAATATATATCTCGACTAAATAACTAGTATAATGTTAAATATTTTATAATTATCCAATTGGGGTTATTTTTTAATTTTATGGTAACAATATTAACCATATAGTGTAAAAATACAAGTTGTCACGGTAAGAGTTAAATTGTTTAACTAAGGGTTAAAGTCAAAAGATAAGGTTAATTTTGTGACCTAAACATGTCTAAAATTCATTGGTTGAGAAAATTTAGAAACATACTCATCTTAGACTCAGAATAACTAAATTTGGATCTATTTTAGACCGAAAATCAATTTATAATAAATTAATAGTTTTGGATTTTCCTAAATTACCCCCCCCCCCTTATAAAAAGGAACCTCTCCTTGTCTTTTATTCACACCTACAAATCCTTTTGGATCATCTAAGACCTACCAATTTCTCCTAAAAAATTCTTTTAATTCATCCTAGAGGCCATAATTTGGGCATAAATCCAACCTAAGGAGTCCTTTTGTGCAAATCAAAAGGAGACACTCGAAGAAGAGGTAATTGTTTTACGAACACTTTCAAAGTTATTTTCTTCTTCTACTTCATTTTCCTAAGTTGTTTCCATACTAAAGTAATAAATAAATCATATAATATGTTATGATATTTTTTTATGATTATGGGACAACCATATTCATCCTTTTACTCCTCCTATGAAAAAAAATATCACCATGCATGCGTACGTATGGTTTACTATCTCCACACTGTGGTGTAAACTGTTTTTCATATATGCATTATTTTGATGGATATAATGATGAGTATAAAGTATTTAAATAATTAATATGAAATTATAATTATTCTTTATCATAAATATTACAACAAATTTCATACCATTTAACCATTAAGGTAATCATATTGTCGCTCGTACGTACGTACGTCTTACCGTCTCCACGACGTGATAAGATTCATTATCCACGTTAACCATTCAAGAAATATTATAATGTATATATAATAAGTAATCATGAGATATATGACATTATGATTATAATTTAATTATATTTATATTTTATTTATTTATTTTCTTCCATTAAATATGAAAAGAAAACGGAAACAGCATTTATGTGTACGTATGGCCTACCATCTCCATGAATGATTTATTCCATTTCATATATCTATACATTATATATATTTATATACTGAATATATATGATATATAAATCATGTTTTAAATTTTTTAAGTAATTAAATCATGATCTATGTAATAATATCAATAATAACATGTCAAAACACGTATGATAAACAAAGTGATTATTACCCATAACGTTGCTTTAACAAGGAATTGTCAATAAATTGGTAATTTAAAGTCATAAATGAATCATATAAGACATCATAAATATTATAATGATTCTTTTATAAGTTAATAATAATTTTAAAACTACAATACAAGAGTTTCAAAATCATACGGAGGGAATCGGACCTACGGTAAGGGATTTATATCTCACATTTACTTCTGTGAGACGCAAGCCTAAAACACTACTTTTTTCTTCTACATGGTGTATATAATACCCATGAATGTATTTTATGATTCATATCCAGAATATTATGATATTAATATATTCTTATAATTTTCTTTTTTACATGTAGAATATGATTTTATCGATTATAAAGTGGTTTGTGTTGATTTCACAATCCCTTCTATATTTGGGATTATTTCTGTTGGGTAATATTTACCATCCATGTTCATGTTTTCTAAAAATGTTTTCATAAAATATTTTATTATTCTCATATGGATGTTTAAAGTCATTTTTACGAATTTTTGAAATTTTACAACATGGTTTGAAAGGAATATTTCTTTCATTTTTAAAACGATGTAATTTTTGAATTTTTTGGAAAAAGTATGAGAAGAATGTTTTTTAGCTTATAAAGAATGAATGGATTTTTACATTTTCATGATGCCTTTTTACCTTGAATCTTCCCCTACAAGATTAAAAGGTTATTTTCAAATGAAATTTTTTTTTTAAAATTGCGTGTCATTTTAAGAAAAGAAAACTATTTCAACAAAGAAAGGATATTTTCCTCAAGAACTATTTTAAATGATTTTCATGATTCATTTATATGTTTTTAAATTAGTTTAAAAGAAAATGGTTTTGAAAATGTTTTACGTTTTAAAAAATTATTTTTAAGGAAAATTCATGTTCCAAGTGATCTTTCAAAATCCTTCCCCACCTATGATAACATACTTTGTTATAGTTCAAGAACACCATTCATATTATTTCTCTGAATGGTTTTTGTTTTGATGGGATGATGTTTAATAAATCCCCTTTTTATGGGTTATGATTTAGATGAAGTGATTATGAAACCTAACTATTTTTCATAGGTTATTATATGAATAATTCTTTATGAAACCAATTCCATTTTATAGGTTATGATATGATTGTTTATGATCTTTTGGTACATGTATGTATGATTTCATTATGATATGGTTGGGACCTATATCTCCCTTAAATTCATTGGGTACGGATTTATATCTCATAAGATAGACACGAAGGACCATGTTCACCAAGATGGTAATGGGAGTGAACCATGACTACTAAGATTTTTATGGAAGTGAACCATGACTACCAGATGGTATGGGAAGTGAACCCATACTACCAAGATGGCCTTGGCAGTAATTCCTTGACTACTATAGAAATCATTATTATATGCTTATGTGTCTACCACAATTCAATTTTTTGTTCCTATGTTATGATTCTATGACTCATGTTATTTATTCCCTCATGATTCATGTTTGGTGAACTTCCAATATTTATGCCATGATTCATGTTTATGATCTTTGATATGTAGGGTGTGATCTTCTATTTTCATGATCATGTTCTCATACCCTTATTCTCGTGATTATGTTTACATGTCTCTATTATTTACCCTTACTGAGCATCTGAGATTGCTCTTTTTCTTGTTTTTTCTTTTCCCCAGGTTATAAATAAAGGTTTTAGTTAGGGTTACTAAAGGGGAATATATTTATGGGAGATGTTGAAGATATTTTACGAAATGAGAAGAATGTGTTCCATGTTTCCAAATGCGCAAAACTAATACGGTCCTTAGGTGTCTATTTTTGTAATTTATTAAGTATTTTTTAAAAGTAATGTAATTTCAATATATTTCAAGCTTGGGTTGTTAAAAAAATTCAGTGATCATTTATTTCAAAAAGTTTTTACTTGAATAGAACATCAAATATTTGGGAAGAATTTTAATCTTATGTTAAGATATGTTGGCATGTTCAAGAGAATTAAATAACTTGTGAAGGTAGAATATGATAAATATTTAACTCCATAATTGACATAAATTCATATAAATTGACTATGTATCCTAGTTAAAAATGTATCTCCCTAACACTTCTCATGTTTCTCATTTGTAAGATCTGGAAATGGGACAAGATTCTACATTTTTTGATCAAACCATTCATATGATCGATCATTAGTACAGGGTGATATTGGGAAATTATATTCCTTTAATTCATGTTTTATAGTGGCATGAGAAATATTTCTATGAGACTTGGGAGAATAAATCATCAATAAGGGACTATTGGACTCAAAATTTATCTATTCAAGAGCACTAAAAACTTTATTGGGGCATAAAGTGGAATGGTGGTAATATTTTTAATACCCAAGACATCACTAGTATGTATTTATTTTATTTTATTTTTGGCATTTATGGATTTCGAGTCTAAAATTTAAAAAATATGGAAATTTTTCCTAAATTAATTATAGACATGCATAGTTGTAGGGATCATGAAAGGCTACCATGAAAGATAAAAAATTTGTCTCGGTGTGGTTTGAATGGATTTGTGCATGGTCTTCATGACTATGTAGTAAGGCCATGTATTTTTACATAAAGTGTATATTGAAATGTTTGTAAATATAGTTCATTATTTTTCACCATTATATAAATTTTATGGTGGTCAAGGGTCATCTTAGAGGCTTTTATAACCAATAAATCCCTTTTTCCTCATTTCTTAGTGGTTACATGGTGGTTTCTTAATGATCCCTGGTGAATCTTCAAGGTTAGAGTCTACCTTGTATTATCTTTATTTTATTCACTCTTTTTATTCCCACTTTATTGTTTCTATTACCCTAACCATGCATGTTGTTCAAATCAATAATTAGGGTTGTTCTAAAATTTTGGTATTTTACTATATAGGGTATGTGAAGATCCTCTCTTACATTTATCCACCTCCATTTGAAAGAAGTATATTGATTCCATTAGTCTAATATAGGTAATTTTATACTCTTCCATTTCTATGAAATAACCATGGCTACCTAATTTTTTAAAATTTATTTCTTACCAATAAACCACCCCTATGATTTATCTATGATAGTTTTATGAAATAGATTCATTATTTTCTTATAATTTATATGAGGTGCTAAGGGATTTTTCATAGAGAATATGTAATTTTTTCTCTATGTGTAATTTAGCACCATGATTTTTTGATGAAAGGAAAATTTTACATCATTATGAAATGAATAGAATCTATATTTATGATTTAATTTATTATTGATTTTAAAATTTAAATATCTTGTTTCTAACTTCTCTTTTAAAGTATAATGGTTTTTTAGCATCGTATATATGTGATAATGTCTTACAAAAACCTAAATATTATGCCTTACAGTGTGGATTATATAATTATTGAATTTATTGATATAGAAAGATGTTTTATTGTTGTTAAATGGTGTTTTTTTATGAATTTTTAGAGGCTGTAGAGGTTTTATATTTATAAATTTATTATTGGATATTTTTATGCTTGAACGTATAAATTTTCATGGGAATCCTTATATAGAAAAATGATAATTATAATGACATGTGATATATTAGTCATGTGTTTCAGTACTATTACTCATATCTTAGGTCTCATGTTGGATTGTGATATTGACCTCACTAAAAGGCCAGGTAAAGGAAATTTTGGTTTTTGATGTTAGGATCTTGTTGTATTTTTTCATGATTCTTCCGTTAATGTCAAGTTACAGATTTTCTCCTTAGATCCAAGGTAGTTATCTCATGATGATTTATTCTTGATGGTGATATTTTTTATTTATTCTATTAATTATTTATTCTTTAATTATCTTAGTTATTTTTTGGTACATTATACCTATATTAAAAAGAAGATAAAAGTATTATTTTATTTATTTATGCACCCTATATAGATAAAGTATTTTTTTAATTATATTAAAACAATAATTTATGGTTTATCTTATAAAAATAATTATATAGAATCATTGGTGATATCCTACTAATATTATCACATTTACCCTTCTTACACACTTAGGTGTGTGTATAGACTTGGTTTTATATGACACGGGTGAAAGGAAAGTATCTCCCTCTTTTTATAGATTTCCATTGCCACTCATTAGATCTGTGGTGATGATGGGATGTGGATGTGACCATAAGTCACAAATATATAGTGTTTTTTACTGTTTCATCGTATTTCGGAATCATTTTTTGATATTTAATGTAAATTTTATATCCATATAGTCATTTTCTTCTAGGTTTACTCTTATATTTGAGATCATATATAAACTTGTTATATCATGATATTTTATGGGATGTTGGATATTTTAATTTATACATTTGTCATTTGGTTTACATTTCATTTTAATTTAACCCAGGTTTGGTCATGTTTTTTTAAAATGTGTTTTTTTTAATTCACATGGAAAGTCTAATATATAGATTATTAAATCCATCTTTCTGATGGAAATTTGATGTCTAAATTTTATTTTTTTTAGGGTAAAATCATTCCCAAAAATAAATAGAGGATACCCTCAACACTTGTGACAGACCTTGGTGATTGGGAATGTGATTTAATCCTTATGGTGTACTATATTAGATATTTGGATAGGATATTTAGGGAGGTCTGTTATAGTTAGGATATTTTATCAAATGAGTATGAGAAATTTTTGTTCCACCTTTCCCTATAAGGGTTTTATATGATATAACTAACATGCAGATCTCTATAAATAATTATTATATGAGATAGTATCCAAACCAAACATAAATATTTTTGAGATATGTATCTTGTAACATCCATACCCAACCCATTGGATTAGGCTATGTCAGAGGTGTTATTGACCATAGGTGTCATCCCCCAAAAACCAAAGGTTGGAAATAACTGTCAAGGGTTTAACATAAGAACATGGGGTGATTTACCATTTAACACATGCATGAAACTAGACACAAGAACCAAAAAAATATGAATATATATCCAATTAAAGATAAAACTATATAATGATTCATGATATAACATTAAATAACTCAAAAGAATAAACAAGAAAAAAATATATTATCAACATAAGTTAAAGAACCAGAGAATTTAATACTATAAAGAATTTAAAGACTTAAGCACCAAGGTGGAACTCCTCTATACTCTAATAAATGACCATATTCCCAAGATCCAACTCTAAACATCCACAATAGCCACTATTAAGGTGATACACTAATAAAGTATGTTATTTCCATTTCTTGTATCATGAAATACAATGTATACATATGAATTATGGTTCATATGCAGGGGTGAGTATAACAACCCAATAGGAAACCCAAAGATAATTTTTCCATATTCCACTAACACTAGATTCATGTTAGATCATGGTTTTATAAAACTATAGGTGGAGTATCAAAAAAAATTAATGTATTTTACACAAATATAAATAGATAAGTAGGTTTTTCCAAAATAATTTCAAACTAGAAAACAAGTGATCCAAATAATTTTACCAAAAAAACTTTTCTTTTAAAATAAGAAAAAACAGTTGATTCAAACATCAATTCCATGATTCCACTCATGCACTTATGAAAACCAGGACCTCCCAAAACAGTCATGTGATAATGGTGACTTCATTCCATGATCCCTTCATAAGTATTATATTTAAATAATTTTGGGGTGAAAATATCATGTATCCAAACACACACATGCATATGAAAAACCTGGACCTCCCTAAATAGTCTTGTGATCACGGTGACTTTTGTCTAGGATCCATTTTCTAAATGCACAAAAACACACACAACCCAATACATGACCAAATCAACCATCAAACCCTCTTTGATATACTAATATTTCCCTTTTAAAAACCATCAATTTCAAATACCATGTGGTTTCACCCACACCCCAAATCCAATAAAAATAATAACCAAAGGGTTTCCATTTGAGTTTTAGATGAATTTTTAGAAATATGATTTCTATTCAAATGGATAAGAATAAACCAAAATCATGATAGCCTTAATATTCTAAGAAGAAGTGGAATGAGTAAAAAACTATCAAACTTAGATTCATTTAGCATAATAATTATTAGGTGATATCTTGGATATGGCACCTTCATTCTATTTATCTATAAAATTCCAAGACAAACTAATAAAAACTCATCCAACCCATAGATATAGGTATAAAAAATCCAATATATAGTTTTTTCAAGAGGAACTAAGAAGATCCAAGATGGGAGGGAAGAACAAGGTCCTAGCCTTTGATTTCCATGAACCAATTCTTGATGAGTCATCAAAATCGAAATCTGAATATTGAAGATCATCAAAAATATCCAAGAGAAACCTTGTAAACGGAGAGTAAGATAAAAGTTATTCTAATAACCAGAATGTGTTATGAAATTATAAAACTTGTTCTATCTGGAACTATTGATGGTGTAATATACAGATTCACATCATAAATATTTTAGATTCCATATACTTCTAAATTCAACTTAAAATCCAGTAAACCCATTCATGAAGTGAATAAAATTTCACACTATGAATGATCTTAAAAAATATTCCTATGAATCTTCCCTGAAACCCATTCATTACCTGAATGAAATTCATGACATCTTCCTAGAAACAATTCACATCATGAATAACCATTCCTGGGGTGAACTATTTATTATAGTTAAATTCCAACTTCCCTTTTGTTTCTTCCTATGAACTCCTAAAACGATTCAACCAAACCACTCTAAACAAAAAATATGTAGTAAAAAATAAGTTCATACCATAAACCAGGCATGATACAGTCTCCCCACTATTTGTATTTCATTCCTTATAAATCTGGAGGTTCATGGTGTCTTTGAAAAGATCAATCCATTACTCTAGCATAAAATTCTATCTTATACACAAGTTTACTCTTGAATATGTCTATATTTCCATAATACCCTACCAAAAAAATATATCTCCCTCATATGTTCTTATCTTATTGATCCATCATCTAAATAGGTTCATGGATAAATTTCATATCCAACTCGACCGTGACATGATTCCAATTGATCACATGACTAGGATCTGGCTAATACATCTTTAGTTGAGAGACATGAAAAACATTGTCGATAGCACTAGATCTTGATAGTAAGGCTAACCTGTATTCAACATCATCAATTTGTTATAAATTATCAAATAGAACAATATTCCATAGAGACAATTTACCTTTCTTTCCCAAGTGATGATGGCCAAGTCCCAGTGATACTTTTAAAAATACATGATCACTAACATTGAAAAAAAAGGAAAACAATGATTATTTTCATAAGATTTATGTTATGTATAAGATATATCCATATGCTTCTGGATTATCTATATATTTTTTATAGTCTCATAGATAAGGAAAGGTCTAATAAGTTAAGTCTCCACTATTTCCACTCAAAAAAAGTGTAGAATGGAAAGGATGGGAATACACTGCCTTGAATGGGGCTATATGTATCATGGACTGATAAGTTTTATTATATGAGAACTCCACCAATGATATATGATCTTCCCATGATCCACTAAAGTCCATGACACATGATCGGATCATATATTCTAATGCATTAATTGTTAATTCTAAATTCTCATCCTTTTGAGGATGATATATTGTACTCATGGTCAATTGAGTTTTGAGAACCTGTTACAAGGAGCACAAAAACTAAGAAGTGAATTGTGGATCCCTATTACAGATTATCAAAACTGGTATTATCTTCAGCTTGACCACTTATTGAATATATAACTTTAAAAAATCATTTAATGTATTAGTCTCTCTGGTTTAGAGAAAGTGTTCCAACTTGGTAAATTGATCCACAATATCCCAAATAGAATCATGTTTCTCAATAATCCTTAGTAGACCGGTCACAAAGTATCAAACATTATACACTTATTTATGGATGGGTATAGGAATGGATTGCATCATACCAGTTGGGCATTGATGCTTTGACTTAACCTACTGTAATGTTAGGAATTTCTTATCATAATCTCCAATATTTTTTTTGATACTTGACCAACATAAATGATCTCTCATATATTTTTACATTTTTTTAATGCCTGGGTGAATACCCTATTTTGAATAGTGATTTGATGAAGGAATTTTTATTGGGTGAGACTGAGGAACCATGATTTGGTTTTGAAAATGAAATATCAATTTTGGTTCATCGTTCTAACTATCCATAGTCTCCCCACCATTTAATCTTAAACTAGTGGTTATGGAATCGGGATCTGATCATTGTTCCTCCTTGACTAAATCAAATAAATTAATAACAAAATTTATTGGGAAGAAAACTGCATTCTCATTCTGTTTTATATGGTATCTGAAATAATTATCATCAACATCCAATAGTCATGAGCCTCTATTACCACTTTGCTATAAGACTTATGAATCAAATTATATTCTATATAATTCCCTTTCCTAGGTCTATATAATAAGTCAAAGTTAAAGGTATGAAGATTCTCTTTCCATCAACATTTCCTCAAGTTTAAGTATCATTGGGAAAATATATGCTTCAAACTCTTAATATTAGTGAAGATTTTGAACTTTTTTCCAAAGTGATAATGGTGCCATTTTTTCAAGGTATGGATCAACACTAATAATTCCAAGTCATGTTTTGGGTAATTTATTTTATGTGTTCTCAACTTCCAAGATCCATAATCCATGACATGGTCTCCCTGAATGAGAACCCAACCCAAACCTGATCCAAACTCATCACAATAAACAACACAACCATGAATTCTTTCTAGTAAGATGAGGATGGGTATCAAAGTAAAATGACACCTAATATCTTGGAAGGATTTTTTATAGTTATCATCCAATTTTAATGGAATCCTCTTCCTTTTCAACATATTCATAGGATAATAAAGCCTTTAAAATTCCCAAATAAAGTGATAATAATATCTTTCCAATATAAGAAAATTTTAATCTAGATTAAATTCTTGGGTGGATACTAAGAAATGACTAATTAGATCTTCACATGGTCAATCAATATTCATTATTTATAAATGATGTGCCTAAGGAAAGAATCTTCTTAAATACATAAGTCAAACATATAAAATTTAGTGTATATTTAGTTATCACACAATGTTCTCAATACAATATCTAAGTGCAATTTATGGTCATTCATGTTCCTAGAATAAATCAAAATATCATCAGAAAATACCAAAATAAACAAATTGAGATTTATGTGGAAAGAACCATGAAACCATAAGTGAATTCATCATACCAAAGGGTATAAACAAATGTTTATAATGAATAAATTGAATCTGAAATTCTAAATTTACAATATCCTCTTTCCTAACTTTGAGTTGATGATATCCTTATCATAGGTCAATTTTAGAGAATCACTTGTCTCCCTTAAATTGATCAAATAGATCATCAATGAAAGGAAGAGGATATCAATTATTGATCATAAGTTGGTTAAATATATGATAATAAACACATAATCATAGTGAAACACTTATATTATTTATGAATATAACTAAAGTAACCCAAGGTGATGTTCTGGGTCTAATGAATTCATTTCTTTCCAAATCTTTGAGATGGGACATTAATTTAGGAAGTTCTATTAGAGCCATCCTATATAATAGAAGAGAAATAGGACTACTTACTAGTATTATATTGATAGTAAATTTGATTCCCTATTGAGGTGGTATCCCTAAGAAATCATTTGAAAAGAAATATGGGTATTATTCCACTATAATTGGAAGAGTATTATTCTCAATGTCATCTACAGCACCCAAGTTCAGTGTTGCTAACAAGACAGAGATACTTCTTTCCACTATCACTAAAGGTCCTACTCCACCTGTGTTGATATCCTAACTCCCCCTGAATATATGAATGGTTCTATAAAGGGATTTAAAAGTCACTTACTAAGCATATCATTTAATGTGAGAATTAAATTTCACAATTCAATCCATTATAAAGATTAAATAAAAAGTATCAATCTTTAGGACTATAACTTCTAGAGAAACTACACTAGATCAATGGTAATGGAAAATATTGGGCAATTGAATCATCTTCACTCCCATTACCTGAGGGGTGTATTAATAATCATGATTTTACGCATCATATTGATGTGAAATCCCTATTATTTAACCATATGATATGAAATAAAGGAATGTGATGGGCCAGTATTAAACAAAACATGCTTAAGAGTCAAACTCAAAAGTATAGTACCTCACACCATGGAGGAACTTGGTTTATCATTCATAATTGTTTTATCATGTCCATATAGATGTTGATCATCCCACATAGAATAATCCTCCCTCCCCTATTGAGGTGTTGACTAGACCACTAAGTTATTCTTTGGCTTATCTAGTTTCATCTGATTCTAGGGATGAGAACTATTTTGAGGATATTTTTATTTCTGGTCGGTCATATGAGACCTAAGGCTGGGTTGAGCTATCTTCTCACATTGACTTCTGAGGTCTGGTGCAATACTTATTAAGATTCCCTTTATTGTCATAATTATGGAACTTCTTTGGTTGTGTAGTAAAATCCATCTTCCTATGTTGAAGAGAGCCACACTAAAAGAATATGGGTTCATTGCTATGATGAGGTGGATAAGAGATATATCATATAGACCTGTTCTTTATTTCCCTACTACCCTTTGAGTAAACCTCCCTCCTAGATTTTTTTTCTACATTGGAGTTCCATCCTACACTTGGATGGAAAAATGTGTCCCCCCACTAGGATTTCATTCCAGATTGGTCTCTCCAAGTAGTGCCTTATTCACCATTTTAGTATTATCTGTAAGATAGAACATAACTACTTTAGAGTTTACCTCGTGTCATAGTTCTTCCTCAAATATTCGAGCTTCTAGTGTTCCAATAGCTTCTACCATTGGGGAAAAGAGAACCAAGTGAGTAAATTGAGCAGTATATTCATTCATTGACATGTTTCCTTATTTTAGCTGGAAAAAATATAGTGTCTACCCAGATTGAAAGATGTGAGGATAACGCATTCTATTAAACTAGTCCTCAAAACCTTCCCATTTATGGTTTTGATCGAACTTTTCATGAACTATTAAATCCCACCATTATATATCCAAGTCCTCTATCATTTATTCCTTTAGCATGAATTACATCTCAACTAGGGTTCTGAGGAAGTAAAAGATTATGTTTATCCTACTCAGCCAAATTTTTTCTTTTTTAGGTACTAAATCACTTATAAATGTCACTAGATTCCTTATAAGGAACTCTAATTTATAATTCACACAAGTAGGTTCTTCTTTCTGAGCTCCCTTGTTATCATCTTGCAACACTTACACAATACATTGAACCAGCTACAAGTTCACTTATGGTTCAAGTGAAATCACATTCTTTATTTCACCTTCTCTTTGGTTTCTCATTCTCCTTGGTGGAATTTTCATTAAAAAACACATCATAAATTTATAATTAATTTCATTTTCAATATTTTTATCCCAGGCTTAATCATATATATCAAATTAATACAATCACATTATCATAGTATCAGAATCAATTAACCATGTGACCATGTAGTCCTAGTGGGAAGTCTCTTCAATAAGGTATGACACCTTACACCCATCAGTTAAACCCACAATGATGAGTTGAAAACACACCTAAAAAAATTTTTGAAAACATTTTATACCCAAAATTCCCTGATAAATTTATAGTCAGTCTAAAATGATTAGCTATATATTTTTTTGCTATACATTTCAAATCCTGATATGTGTTATATCTTAGCTACCATCCTGACTCAATGACTAAAAAAGCTGATACCATTCTTACATCCCCACCTAATCCATAGTATTATATTTGGTCAAAGGTATAACAAACCTTAGGTGACATTCTCCAGACACCAAAGGTTTGCAATAAATATCGATAGTTTAATACAACAATAAAAGGTGTAATGATTTAACCTTCAACATTATTCATACAAACAAACAAAATAACCAAGACAAATATGAACTTAAAACCAATAAAGATAACAACTATATAATTATGCATGAGATGATATCCAATAACTCAAAAGAATCTGCAAGACTAAAATAGAGTAGCAACAAAAATAAAAGTACCAAAGTAGTGAAAAACTCAGGAACCGAGGTGGAACCACTTTATACTCCAACACATGACCATGCACCCAAGGCCTAAATCCAAATATCCATGAAAGCCACTATCAAGGTTCTCTACTAGTGAATTATGATATCGGTCTCTTTCCCAAATCATAGAATATAATACCTACATATGAATTGATGTGCATATGTAGTGAGTGAGTATAACCACCTCGTAGGAAACCCCAAGAGACTTCTACCATAGGCCTCTAGGACTAGAATCATGTTAACTCATGTTTTTATAAAATAGAAGGAGGAATATCAAAATAATTTTAAAGTATCATACAAAAATATAAACAGATAAGAATATTTTACCAAAACCATTCCAAACTAGAAAACAGGTGATCAAAATAGTTTCCCTAAAATAAATTTTTTAATAAATAGAAATAGTTTATTCAAATATCAATTTCATAATTCGACTCATGCTCACATGAAAACACATATTTCCCAAAATGGTCTTGTGATAATGGTGACTTTCATCCATGATCCCTTCAAATGTATATTATTTAAATCATCTTGGAATTTCAATCTCCCATATCCACACACATACACACTCACATACACCCATGTTTATCCTGGACTTCCTAAAATTATGTTGTGATCATGGTGTCATTCCTCCATGATCTATTTTCACTATTCAATAGAACACACACAACTTAATCCAGTCCCAAAACAACCATCAAAACCTCTTTGATTTAACAACAACTCCCTTTTCAAAACCATCAATTTCAAATCCCATGTAGTGTCACCCACACCTAAAAACCAAGAATGAGAACAACTATAGGGTTTTATAGCTGATCTTTAGCATAATTTTTAGTAAATAGACTTTCATTCAAATAGACAGTAATCAACTATAAGCATTAAAGCCTTGAAATTCCATGAACAAGTGAAATGATAGAAAAAAACAACTACATCGGATTCTTTTGGCTCAATGATTATTAGGATACCTCTTAGATCTTATAACAACCTACAATTTTGTCAATAGAAACATCCTTATTATAGTATAAATCATTAAAAATCACACAGATAACATAATAAAAACATTATAAATGATGAATGAATGAAATAAGAGGTATTTATAGAAGTTAAGGAACATATACCTATGGAATAGTAACTTATAATTTGAAATAGTTATGTGACCATTATAAATAGTAATATACCTAATAGAATAGTAAACTCACCTATGAAAGTATAAATAAAATTTATTTATCTTAAAAATGATGATATGATATAATTATATCATAGTATAAGTAAATAAATGTTCTGTAAATTATTAATTATTTATTGGTATTTTTATAAAACATAAATGTTTATTTTCAACTTTATAATTAATATAATGATTTAAAAGAAAGCTTATTTTCATAAAATAGATTCAAAAATTAATATTTTTTTCTTATTATTATAAGATAATTTTATGAGATATCAATTAATTTTTCAAAGAATTATAAAATCGGATATAATTTTAAAATTGATATTTTCCATGTAAATGGTGATTTTAATTAAAAATTAAATTTATCATATTTATAAAATTATTTTCATAAAATGGAGTCTCTTTTTTAATTCTATGCATCAAAAAATAGTTAGGGGGTTTTGGTATTTTTCTAAAATAGTTGAATTTTTTATGAATAGTAAACTACGGTGATTTATGGTATTAAAAAATGTCATGAATTATTGAGTAATATATGATTTATGGATGATTTAAACCCATATTATAGATTTAAACTTCATTATTTTGATATTTTTAGTGATAAGGTTAAAATTATTCATGGTCTTGTTCCAAAATAATAACCTAATGAATAAAATAATCAAAAAACAACCCTCTCCTCCCCTATAACTACCACCCCTCACCACTTCTTCTCCTCACACCTTCCAAGACTTTAAGATTGTCTAATTTATACCAAATCCTCTTACCAACCCCATCCCCTAAATCCAAGATCCTTTGGTCTCAACAAAAGATCAAAACCAATCCCCCTAAGGAGGTTCTTAAGGAGGAGAAAATAAGAGGTAAAAATCCTCTTTCATTTTTTTTAATTCATTTTCAATTTATTTTATTTTCTTATTCTCTTATCACCTCCCCTTATCCAAGTGGGATTATAAATTATGCATATTATGTATACTATAATTTTATTATGTTAATGTAATAATCCATCCTCAAACCCCTTATCCCCCCCCTTTTATTCTAAAAATGAAAACATTGGTCTTGATGTGTCGATTTACCGCCATTAGGGACTATGCACTTTAATTTTCCTATATCACCATCAAGTATGGTCATAAAACCATTATAATTGTTTAAAAATATTTTAAAATTTTTTTTATAATTCTTTTTATGTTTTCGGACTAAAATATATACATAATATTAAATAGTAAAATGAAACTAATTCATGATGATCGAAAAACTGCAAAATTAATCTAAATGATTATCATTAAAAATTTATCTAAGGATTCATCTTAATAACATATAACCAAATGATATATAAGATCATTTAATATTTTTTTATTCATTAATAACATATAATCTCAATTCTAGAAAATTATCCTCATTTAACTAGAACTTCCAAACATGTATACAAGCTAACCGACCATGAAAACCAAGAAAATGAATACTCTTCGAACGATGGAATTGAACATTATAAAACATCATAATGACCATAAATGAACATAAAAACATTATAAAAAATAAAATACCTGTATAATAGGTTTTGGATTTATTAATTAATTAATCAAATTTTATTATCCAGGATATTAAAGTGAATAAGGAATTCAGAAATAAGGTAACAGGATTCTTAAACCCAACTCTATTTCTTTGGGTTTTACCTCTTTAACTCTATTTTATGTATGGATGTTCCTTTAATGGTCCATAAATATAATTTATTTTTTCTTACCTTTTCTTTTCTAGTATATACATGCTTCCAATATGAATTTATTGTAAATTAAATGATTTTTATAAAATAACTCTTCTTCCAAAAAACACATGTTTTACTTATCTTGAGATTATTTCTTCTTCAAAAATGATTGATGATTATTATACACTACCACAAAACTGGGTTTCCATGGCGCCACCCTTTATCAGCACTAAAAAAAGCACTGATAAAGGGGTGCTTTATCAGTGATTTTTCCTAATGCTGATAAAGTTTATATTTCAAAAACAAAAATTCCTGAAAAATAATATATTATTATATAAGTATATTTATATTGATATAAATATAATATATATTTTTTAAATATGTTTTAGATAAGTATAAATAGACTATTACATTTAATATATAATAAATTTAGTGAAAATGGATTTAAAATATTTTAAAAAATATTATTAATTAATAATTTATAATTATCACCGATTAATAATCATTTAATAACAATTTGAAGGTACAAAAAAACAAAAAAATAATAAAAGATCTAAAATAAGTTGAAAATGTAGCTCAAACATCAAACGGTCATAACTTTTGATCTGGGTGTTCGTTTGAGCTCTACATCATATCAAATCAAAGCTTGAGATGAGATCTATGCTCTAGTGACCCAAGGGAACCTCTTGTCACATTTTTAGAGGCACAAAAAGGCCCATAAGGCCTCTATAACTCAATTTTTAGTCAGGATCCCTTGATTTTTTAACATTAAAACAGTTATAACATCTGATCCGGATGTCCTATAGGCCTGTACTACATATCATATCAAATATTATTTTATTTTATTTGATTTGACTGGTTGTGGAGTTAAAACAGACTTATGGATTAGAAGTTATGGTTGTTTTAACATTCTATGGATTTTCAAATACACATATATATGTATTTATTTGTAAATATATATATATATTTTTTTTTTTGTGTGTGTGTGTTTGTGTGTGTGTGTCTCTGTGTGTGTGTTTTATATATGTATGTATTTATTTAATTATTTAAATATAAACACACATAAAAAAACATATTTTATAAATTTATTTAAAACTAATCTTATAAATATATATTAATATACAAATAAATATATGGATAAAAAATTATAACTAAAAATATATATGTAAATAAATATAAATATAAATTAATATATTAATAAATATATATATATATATATATACTAATATATGAATAAATATATATGTATTAATATAACTAAATATATTTATATTAATATGAATCTATATTAATATGAAAATAAATATAATTATATATATATAATATAAATATATATTAATATACGAATAAATATATATATATATATATATGTATATGTATTAATATATGAATAAATATATATGCATTAATATATCTAAATATATTTATATTAATATGAATATATATTAACATATGAATAAATATAACTATATAAATATATATATATAAATATATATATATATTAATATATGAATAAATATATATTAACATACAAATAAATATATATATTAATATATGAATAAATATATATGTATTAATATAACTAAATATATTCATATTAACATGAATCTATATTAATATACGAATAAATATAACTATATATATATATATATAAATATATATATCATTAAATAAAGAAAAAATGAAATGGCTTAGTGGTAAAGGTGCAGGTGCGCAAGGGGGGAGGTCATAGGTTCGAGTTTGGGTGGAAGCAAGGAGGTGTGTGCGGGCATGTGGGGGATGTGCGGGCAAGGGCAGCGTGTGGGAGAGTGGGAGGGGGTCCACCTAGCGCTGATAAAAGGGAGTCAAGCACTGTTAAAAGCTCCCCCCCCCCCCCCGCATTATATATTCTTTTTTTTACTTTTTTTTTACTTTTATCAGCGCTTTTTAAAAGCCCTGATAAAAGGGGTCCTTTATCAGTGCTTTTTTTTAGTGCTGATAAAAGAGGTCTTTTATTAGCACTTTTTTAGCGCTAATAAAAGGGGCCATTATTAGTGCTTTTTTAAGCGCTGATAAAAGGGACCCCCCCATCTTCACCTCGATTAACAATTCTTTTTTTAGCACTGATAAAATCCATATTTTTAGTAGTGATACCATGTATGGTATTACCTTTTTCTTTTGGGAACCATAAGGTTTATTCATGAATTTATTCTTAATTAAATTTTCATAAAACACATTTCCTTCCCATGGGTTATATTATGTATAAGATTGATATACATATTATGTGGAATGCATGATTATATAAATTTTATGATGTAATAGGTGCACCTGGAATTATATAGCACTCCAATGCATTGGGTAATATGATTTATCTCAGGAGATAATGTGAAATATGTATAAACATGATGCTATCTTTGTTTGAAATGATGATTATATGATTATTTATATATTTAATGCGTGGACATGATTCTAGCTTTGTTCAAAACTATGTTTGGTAGTTCACCACTAAGATATGATGTTTCATTTTTAAAAAATTCCACATTCCATGCCTTTATCTAATGATTCCTCTCATGATTATGATGATTATTCCATGTTTTAGTTATTATGATTATTATTATTCTCACCCCATGTCATATTGATTCATGTTATTATCTATCCTCTTACTGGGATTTTAGATCACCAATTTCTTTGATGTATGTCCTTAGGTGATTACTTGTACTCAGGAAAATTCTAAGTCCATTAAGAATCTAGAGAATAATGAATTAAATAATATTTATGTTTTATTATGTAAAAGTTATGAATGGTCCTAATTTTTCCAAGACACTAAACCATTATATCCTAGTTTTGTAACACTATTATATTGTTTAACTTTAAAATGATATAATAGTAATGTAAGAAAAAGAAGGGTCTATATAGTTGGTATTAGAGCATGGTTCAGTTAATTTGGGAATTAGTATTAGATAACATTAGTGGAAACCCTCAGTATAAGAATAAGTATATGTAACCACCTATGAATCTTTGTTTTAGAAAAATACTATACATAGGGATCCCACAAGATATGACTTTAGAGTTAATTTCACAATGGAATAAATTATTTATTCATTACTTATTGACTTATGTTTTATTCAAACCTTTTCAATTTTAGAAAATGGAGGTAATTGGGAGAAACTAGGACAATAATCCATGTGAGGGACAATGAAGCAATTGCCCAAATGACATCCCCAATTCCTTTAGATATGGAGTTCAAAATTTCATAAAAATTATTAACCATATGTCTCATTCTTTGAAAAATAACCTAAATAATGTGTAATTTACTTCTTCACCAAAGAGGTAGATATTGGTTATCAAGTATTTTATATAGAAGTGACCACCGATGTTTAGTGGATCTTTTGATCCAATAGTCATGGAATAGTTTGTCAACTCAATAGAGAAGATCTTTTTTATACTTTACTATTCTAAGATGGAGAAAGAGACTCTGGCCGATTACTGTTTAGATGGAGAGGTCGATCAATAGTGGGAATTGATTAATGAAAACAAGCCAAAGGATGAAATTGAAGAGATGGAGTGGGGAGACTTCAAGAAAATATTTCTTAACAAGTATTTACCTCAAAATCTTTGTACAAAGATGGAGAGGTAATTCTTAGAGCTAAAGTAAAAGGGAGGTGAATTTATCATGGCTTATAAAGAAAATTTCACAAGTCTTACATGGTACACCTTCGGTTTTGTTATAAACAATGATATAAAAATAGATAAATTCTTTAGTGGTTTAAAATTACACCTTCTAAAAGCTCTAGAAATTTGATCCTTTGGTAGTTATAAAGAAGTTGTTCAATGTGATCTCAAAGTAGAGATGGAGTTTGGATAATGGTCCCAAGGCTATGGAGATAAGAAATAAAATATGAAGTTTCAAGATGGGGGATCTAATGAAAAATGTGTAAAGAAAACTCAACCACTCCTATGTCAAAAATATAGAAAGAAGCATCATGGGCATTTCCTCAAAGGGATGGGTAAACGCTTCAATTGTGAGAGATAAGGCCACAAAGCTCATGAATGTCAAAGAGAAGTGAGGAAGCCAAAAAATGTTGTGGAATAAAGGAGAGCACCACCTATGGTTCAATGATTCAATTGTATAGAGTAAGAGAACTATGAAATATAGTGCACTAAACCTTGACTCCCCAAGGGTAATCATATTCAACAGCCACCAAAGCCAAAGGATAAATGGAAATCTTATGCCATCACTACTGTAGAGGTGGATATCGATAATGATGTGGTGATAGGTATACTGGTTATTCGTTAAATAATAGATAACATTCTATTTGATTCTGTTCCTATGAATTTTTTCATATATTTTATGTTTACAAGGACAATTAAAACACCACCTCAAAATATGGAGGTTGAGTTATCTATGAGAACAAAAAATGGGGAAATTATTGCATCCAAAGTATATAAATCCTCCCCATTTAATGTTTGTGTTCTGAACCTCCCAAAAAATATTTTCTTACTTCCTTTGGTGTAGTTTTATTCTATATTTGGAATAGATTGGATATCTTTATACAAAGCCAACATCAACTGTCGATAAAGGGAGATCACCCGTCACATCCCGAGGCATCCTCTAATTCTGTACAAGTGTAAGGAGGATGATGAATCTCCTTCAGGATCACCATCTCATGTGTGGATATTATTAACTTATGAGAAATCATATCTATCTCAAATAATTGAGACAAAGGAGAGAATCATGATCAAAGACATGCCCATTGTGAGGGACTACACTGATTTGTTCCCTGAAGAATTACCTGGTCTTCCTCATGACTGATAGGTTGAGTTTTCAATTGAACTTATTTCTATATCTCTACCTATATTAAAGACACCATATAGAATGGACATCATTGAGTTGGAGGAACTGAAGAATCAATTACAAGAGAATCTGGACAAGGGTTTTATATACCTGAGTGCTTCACCATGGGGTGCATCAGTCCTCTTCATCAAAAATAAGGATGGATCAATGTGCCTCTATATTGATTATCATGAGTTCAAATTATCATGATAAAGAACAAGTATCCCCTACCAAGGATAGATTACTTTTTTGATCAACTACATGGTTCCAAGTATTTCTCTAAGGTGTGTCTTTGGTTGGGATATCACTAATTAAAGTTGAGGAAGGAATATATTCCCAAGAATGCCTTTTGAATGAGTTATGGACACTATGAGTTCATAGTTATGACTTTAGGACTCACTAATGATCTAGTAATATTCATGGACTTAATGAATAGAGTCTTTATATTTTACCTTGATAAATGGGTGGTAGTATTTATTGATGATATTATGATATACTCCAAGAGAAAGGGGAGAATTAGGAGCATTTGAATACTATCCTAAATACTTTGAAAAAGGAGAAACTTCATGAAAAGTACAGTAAATATGAGTTCTAAATTGAGGAAGTATCATTATTGGGGAATGTTATCACTAGAAAAGGAATATATGTGAACTCTTCTAAGAAAAAGGCAATCAAGAGTAGCCCAGGACAACATTTATAATGTAGATTCATAATTTCCTTAGTCTAGTTGGGTATTACTAAATATTTGTGATGAACTTATCTTGATTTTCAAACTCGCTAACCAAGATGACTCGGAAGGGAGAAAAGTTTTTCTAGACTATTGAATGTGAAGACTGCTTCAAAGAGTTAAAAATGAGGCATATCACTATTCCAGTA
Source organism: Viscum album (assembly GCA_963277665.1). Classification (NCBI taxonomy): domain Eukaryota; kingdom Viridiplantae; phylum Streptophyta; class Magnoliopsida; order Santalales; family Viscaceae; genus Viscum; species Viscum album. The sequence goes on along the minus strand of OY728127.1, from coordinate 375,992,333 downwards.
CTCACACTTTTGATAAGTGGGGAACTATTTGTGGTATACAATGATGCTTTAAAAATATTCTTAGGTTGTGTACTAGTGAAAAATGATATAGTAATAGCCTAATCTTCACAAAAGTTGAAAAAACATGAGAAAAACCATCATATGCATGATCTGGAGTTGGTGACTGTGATCTTTGTGTTGAGAATATGGAGACATTATCTCTATGGGGAGAAGTGTGAGACATATAATTATCATAAGAGCCTCAAATATATATTCACATAGAAGGAGATTAATATGTTATAGAGAAGATGGTTATAGATCATCAAGGATTAGATTGCTCAATCAACTACTATCCTGGTAAAGAAAATAAGGTGGAGGATGTTCTAAGTAAAAAGGATCATGAATCCTTATCAATGATGCACATTGAGAAGGATCCAATATTCTTAGATCTATAAAGTATGTACATGGTAATCATTAAGGAAGGAACATCATCAATACTTTCTCAAATGGCTTTTCAACTATCTCTCACTGAGAAAATAAAGGATTCTCAAAGAAATAACATGTAAATTAAGAAAAATATAGAATCCATCAAAAAATGGAAAATCCACAGAGTTCAAATGGATGAGGAAGGATTCGTGAGATTTGGGTCAGAACAATGTGTACCATCCAATCCAGATATAAAGAAAGATATCTTGAATGATGCACATAACTCAACCTTATATATTTATCTAGGGAGCACAAATATGTATCAATATCTCCAAGATAAATATTAGTGGTACAATATAAAGAATAAGATCATTGAGTATACATCAAAGTTCCTGGTATGTTAGCAAGTGAAGGATGAAAGAAAAAAAATATAAATGGATGATGAAACCATTACCCATACCAACATGGAAATGGGAAAACATCACCATGGACTTTATCATCAGACTTCCAAATACATCCATAGGTTACAATGCTATATGGTTTTTTGTGGATCGTCTTACAAATAAATCTCACGTTATCACAATTTGAGATGACTTATCACTAGATCAACTTTCAAGGATATACATCATAGAAGAGGTAAGGTTACATGGAGCACAACTATCGATTGTATATGATTGAGATCCAATATTCACCTCGACATTTTGGAAAATCCTCCAATATGCTCTAAACACTGAGTTGAACTTCAATGAAAATTATCATCCTCAAACTAATGGCCAATATGAATGGAATATTTATACACTGGAATACATATTGAGAGCATGTTCTATGGACTTAAAAGGAGGATTGGACCAACATCTACCTCTAGTTGAGTTCTCTTGTAATAACATTTTCCACTAAAGTATCCAAATGGATCCATATGAATCCCTTTATGGGAAAATATGTAGAACATTGGAATGAAGAGATGAAGTTAGTGAACATAAGCTGTTAGGACCTGAAATGGTCGAAGAAATTGTGGAAAAGTTGAAAACCATTTAGTAGCACTTCAAGGTATCCCAAAGTCAAAAAAAGGAGATATGCAGACAATCATCGATGGGACCTAGAGTTTAAAGCTAGAGACATGGTATTCCATTGTGTATCTCCATGGAATAGGACCATGAGATTTGGGAATAAGGGAAAGCTAAGTTCCAAGTACATCATCCCCTTCGAGATTCTTGATCATGTTAGAATTATGGCCTATTAACTAGCACTTCCACCAACCATGTCTCAAGTACATGATGTATTCCATGTATCCCTCTTGAGGAAGTACATACCATATCCCCACATGTATTAATCTAGAGATGGTACAGTTGGAAAATGATATCTCTTACGAGGAGTAGTCGATCAAATCTTGGACTGTAGAGATAAATTTCTACAGAAAAAGACTACTCACTTGGTCAAATTACTGTGGTAGAACCATAAGTAGGAGGATGAAAAATGGTAACTATAGGAAGTGATGAAGGATAAGTACTCTCACCTATTTTAACAAAATGAAATTTCAAGGGTGAAATTTTATAAGGGGGAAAGAATGTAACAACTCAGAATTTTATCAATAGAAACTCCATTAATATAGTATAAATCACATAAAGTCCTATAGAGAACAGAAAAAAAAACTTTATAAATGATTATTGAATGAAATAATAGTATTTATATAAGATAAGGAACCTATACATATGGAATATTAACTTGACCTTTGGAATAGTAATGTGACAATTAAGAATAGTAATCTGAGCAATAAAATAGTAACATCAACTATGAAAGTATATATAAAATTTAGGTATCTTATAAATTATGATATGATATAATTATATCATATTATAAGTAAATAAATGTTTTAGAAATTATTAATTAAGTTATGGTATTTTTATAAAACATAAATATTTATTTTCAATTTTATAATTAATATAATGATTTAAAATAAATCTTATTTTCATAAAATAGATTCATAAATTAATATTTTGTTGTATTATGATTGTAAGATAATTTTATGAGGACTTAATAAATTTTTCAAATTATTAAAAAATCGGTTATAATTTTAAAATCGGTATTTTCCATGTAAATGGTGATTTTAATTAAAAATTAAATTTCTCATATTTAAAATATTATTTTCATAAAAAGAAGTCTAGTTTTGAATTATACATGTTGGAAAATGGTTAGGAATAATTTTTGGGATTTTTCTAAAATAGTTGATTTTTTTGTGAACAGTGAAATATGGTAATTTACAATATTTAACAAATTTAGGAATTATTGAGTCGTAGATGATGTATGGATAATATAATACCATAATATTGAACTCTCATTCATTAATTTAACATATTTATTGATAAGGATTAAACTATTTGTATACTTGGGCCAAAATAATAAACTAATGAATAATATAATCAAAAAACACCTCTCTCTCCTCCCATATAAATACCACCCCCACCACTTATTCTCCTCACACCTTAAAAACCGTTAATATTGTACAATTTCTACTCAATACTATTCCCAAACCCATACCCCATGTCTGAGATCCTTCGGTCTCAACAAAATTCCAAATCCAATACCCCTAAGGAGGTTCCCAAGGAGGATAATTTAAGATGTAAAAATCCTCTTTCATTTTCTTTTAATTTATTTTCATTTTATTTCCTTTTCTTATTCTCTCCTCACCTAAAAAAATCCAAGTGACATGATAACTCCATTATCTTATATATACTATAATTTTATTTTATTTTTTAATGGAATAATCCATCATCAAACCCCTTCTCTTCTCCCTTTTATTCTAAAAATCATAACATCGTCCGCGATGTGCCGATTTACCACAATCATGGATAATGCACTTTAATTTTACTATAACACCTTCAAGGATGGTCATAAAACCATTATAATGGCAGAAAAATATAGTAAAATTTATTTTATAACCCTTTTTATGTTTTGTAACTAACATATATACATAATATTAAATAAAAAAATGAAACTAGTTTGTGATGATCGAAAAATAGCCAAATTAATCTAAATGATTATCATTAGAATTTTATCTAATGATTCATCTGCATACCATAAAAAATTATATATAAGATAATTTAATATTCTTTAGGTTAATTAATAACTTATAATCTCAATTATGTAAAATTATCCCCATTTTACATGAACTTCCATGCATGTATACAAGAAAACCAACCATAAAAACCAAGAAAATTAACACTCTCTGAATGATGTAATTGAACTCTAAAACACATTATAATGGTCATAAAAGAACTTAATAAAATTATAATAAATAAAATACATGTATACAAGGTTATATATTTATTGATTAATGAATCTAATTTTATAATCCAGGATATTAAAGTGAAGAAAGAATTCATACATAAGGTGAGGGGATTCTCAAACCCAACTCTCTTTCTTTTGGTTTTCCCTTACTTCACTCCATTTTTAGTATGTATGTTCCTTTAATGGTACTTAAATATCATTTATTTCTCCTTAAATTTTCTTTTCTAGGATATAATTTCTTCCAATCTTATTTTATGACAAATTCAATGATTTTTACAAAATAACTCTTCTTTCTAAAAACACATGTTTTACTTCTCTTGAGATTGTTTATTCTTCACTCAAGATTCATGATTCTTATATCAAGTATGTTATTAACTTTCTCTTTTGGTAACCAAAAGTTTTATTCATGAATGTTATCTTAATGAAATTCTCATTAAACCCATTTCCTTTCCCTATGTTATTTTATTTCTAATATTGATATAAGTTCTATGTGGCATGCTTGATTATGTATATGTTATGGTGTAATGGGTGAACCCAAAATTATATAGCACTCACTGCATTGGGTAATAAGATTTATATCAAGAGATAATGTGTAATATGCATGAACATGATTCTATATTTGTTCAAAATGATTTTTATATGATTATTCACATATGTTAGGCATGGACAAGATGCTAGCTTTGTTTACAACTATGTTTGGTAGTTCGCCACTAAGACATGATGCTTCATTTTTATGCATTGTTGCATTCCATGCCTTTATCTAATTCTTCCTCCCATGATTATGATGATAATACTATGATTATGTTATGATTATTATTATTATTCTCACCCCATGTTATACTTAGTCATGTTCATATATATCCTCTTACTAGGATTTTAGATCACCCCTTTCTTTTATGTATATCCTTAGGTGATTACTTATACTAAGGATAATGTTAAGTCCATTAAGAATCTAGACAAGTTATTAAATAATTTTTATTTTTTATTATATAAAAGTTATTAATGGTCCTAATTTTTCCAAGACACTAAACCTTTAGATCTAGGTTTTTTAACATTATTATATTGTTTAATTTTAAAATGATGTAATAGTAAGGTAAGAAAAAGCAGGGTCACTATAGATCTGACCCTTTTTTTCTATTTCACTATCATATCCCAAGAAAAACTAATAAAAACTCATCCAATCCCATAGATATGGGTATAAAAACTCCAATATATAGTTCCATTTTTAACGTCCCCGACACGAAATCCCCTAAACAAGTGCCCCGAGATGGGTCTCCATATGACTTCAAGTGAACCTCCCCATAAACTAGAGGTTTTTGACTAGTAGTGATGGTATAATGGATCATGTGGGGATACTATACCCTCATTACAAGAGTAATCTATAGCCTAAAACATATAAAATAATATAACAATAAACAATAATCTAGAAATATTGATTACCAACCAATTCCCAAATAGGGTATAACCACAACAAAATAATAGATATGTAATGTCTTTCTAACAATTCCATGAGTGATGGAAACCCAAAATAATATAAACTAAATCCCCAAAATGGGTCCTGACTCCAAGTCTATATCCTCATCCATGTAGATCCTAAGCATAATTCAACTCCCTAGTATAAGGCCTTTTCCCTTGTCCTCACCTGCAACTAAGAATTCTGCTTGGGTACCCAATATTGGCCAGAGAAGGGTGTGATTACAACTCATTAGGACACCACCAACTATTTCAATAAAAAAATCCAATCTAAACATATTGTGCATGAAAGTGATAAATAACTAACAAGATAAACAAAAGACAACTCGGGTGTCATTAGTTAACAAGATTAAATTTATTCATTTTCATCATTTTTTCCATGGGTTAGGCATTTACATCATTGACACTATGGCCTAATCTGGTAAAATACCATGCATAAGGGAATATATCAAGTTCCCAATCTCACTAGGTATAATAATTCCATAAACAATACATCACACTTACCTTGGAACCTCATACTAGGTAGTTTAATCAATTGAATCACACATACCTTAGTTCCTTAGTCCACATAGTCGCATCCAATGAAACCATTATAGTCCTAGAGAATCAATCTGAATCCCTAACCCATGAATTCCAGGGGTGTGGTTTAGAGCCTTAGTCCAACCCAACCCGTGGTAGGAGCCTCAATCCTTTATCCCACACCACCTAGCCATGTACACATGATTATTTATCCATTTACCATGTATACCATATCACAAACCCCACACAATCAATAAACATAACATTCATATCACATAATTATTCAACATGTGAATTAACAACAATAATTAACCCATTAGCAGATTTGACAATTAAATTGCACAACCCATTTAACCCATTTCACATGCATTAACCCACTTATTCATTTCAAGTACAATTCATAAGTCACTTAGAAGGATCACTTTATTATATCCAACCCAATTCATTTTAATCCAGTTAGTCCCTTATGTCATTATAAAGTATATAAATAACTATAAATATTTTTTAAAATTCAATTAATCATGTCAACATTCTCATCATGGGATCTACTTCATCGCGAGGCAATTCAATGCTTAACATTACAATTTTCCATGTTCGTGAATTTTGCGCACACCATGGGTGGCCCTAAATCAGTCTAATACATCCTAAATGCATTCCATAGGGATTTTGAGGGGTTAAATTAATCATTTAGCCAACCATTTTACCAAATATTACTAAAGGTATCAAATGAAAAACAAGCAGGAAGCAAACACACAACCATGCAAGAAAAAATCAACATCAAGACTATGGGATATAACTTGTAGACCATAGACTTTGATTTTAAAGACAAATGCATGCTCAACCTCATCCCTTCACTTGTATTAAAGCATAATTTGAAGCCCCAAACTAAGATCCATAATAAAAAAGAGGGATTTAGGACTTCGGAAGAAAGAGAATGAAACCAAAATCCCTAATCTGGAAAGGAGAAGCAAGAGGAGCGTTAGACTTACTAAGAGCTTCGATTTTCAACCAACAGCACTCCAAATGTCCTAGAGTCTAAGGAGATCAACCCATGGGAAGATTTGGGGGTCTTGGTTCATCATTAGGGATGGAGGAGGAAGAAATTGAGAGAAAATGGGATGAGGAACTTAAATTTCTAATGGGGCAGTTTGGTAATTTTTTACTTTTTAATGGGCCACACAGTTCAGTCGCATGATTTTCCAAATTGTGCACCAATCGTGAGCCTGCCTCTATCCAAGAGGATTCCAAGTCACATGATTACCTGAGGATTCTTCATGGTTTGAAAAACTATGCTCCAACTATGTGGAATGCCTCTTTCCATATCTTCCTGTTTTGGCCTCCCTCTTTGCATGGTTTTTTTAGTCGTTCACCCCTCCACCTAGTTAGCATGGTTTGGGTTTATGGTTATCCCTAATCATGCATCAATTGTGCAATATTCATTAGATGGCCATTTTTTCTCCTTCTTTTGTGTCCTGAACCCCCCCCCCCCCCAAACACCCCCAATCCTCCTCATACACTTGTTAAACACTTAATTATCCAAATTTGAGGGATTAAAACAAAAATTTAAATAATAACATTCCTCCATGATGTTCAAGATCTTACAACCTCCCCACATTATAATGGATCATCCTCGAGCTGCACTCCCAAGCATCAATGAGTTTTTGAAGCAAGGGATTGGGCCACTGGGCCCGCATATCCCTCTCTCACCCAAGTTTTTTCTTGAACATTATTATGCTACCATAAAACTTGAGGCACAATATTTCCCCATAATACTTTCTCACTATGATCCATAGTACAAACTGGATGATCCTTAAAGGATGTATTATCCCCAAGCTCAACATCCTCAACATCAATCATGTGATATGGGTCAAGGTGGTACTACCAAAGATGTGAAACATGAAAAACATCATGCATATCACTATATCGTTGTGGAAGATCCAATTGGTATGTCACCAGTCTGATCCTCTCCAAAATCTCAAATGACCCCAAGTATCTAGGCACTAACTTTCCCTATTCCTAAATTCAATGGGGACCCAACCTTAGTGACACCTGAAGAAACACATGATTTTTTCCCCAACCACATTTCCTGACTTACATAAATCTACAACTCGAGGCCTGATGGTCCCATTCCACAATAAAACATCCATGAAAAAACCAAAACACTCAAAGAACCCTACCATTAAAACCCGAGTCAATGCTCGTTATCAAGGTCAAATTAGTAATTTGGTGCTTACTCGATTCCCTTTAACCCGAAACACCGGTCACATCACCAACCGGCCACATATCTAATGTGGTTAACCCCACCATACACTTTAGCTTACCCCAACACATTGTAGTGGTGGGAATATCTATTATCAAAAAAGACTACCAAAACATCAACTCAACTTTCACAACATACCTAACACATTCCCAACTCACCATTCCTAAACATCCATAAGGACATCACCCCTTATTAGCATTCATCCTTTCTATCGAAACCACCCAGGAGGATATCCCAACACCACCCATTCATGGACCAAGAACAACTTAATGACACTCAAGTTCTACTTCATTTCTAAAACCCCCTTTCCACTAAAAACACCAAACCATAGGTGGGTTACAACTTACCACATCCATTACTTTTTACTATATTGTCTCGGACGACCCTTGAATGGCTTGTCCTATAACATCCATCTTCCAATATTGTAATGATACCCCTTTTTCACCTTACCAAGTCACTTATGGACTTAAGGCCTAACATTATCATCCAATGCACCCACTTGGGTCATTCCTTGACTTCTGGTAGAACTCCACCATCACGGCATCCACTATCCTCCAAACCATCATTGTACTCCACCGCACCCATAAACATTCCCAACATAGTCACTCATACTATCCATACACTGACTAAATATGGATAACTTATTACTCAAAACCTTTCCAAAATCTTAAACATGATTTTTTTTCTCCAATAAACCCACCAAGGGGGGTCTATGACTAACCACATTCATCCCTTACTCCTAGCCGAGTCGAACTATCCATAGCAAACTCTTCCTAGAAATGCTTAGCTTCATTATTAAAATGACACTACATCACATGTCCAATGTTTATTCTCACTTAAATACATTCCAATGTCACCTAGAGACACCTACTTGATTCACATGCCCAATTTTTGATGGAGTTCTAGAACCCAACCTCCCTTACCACAAGTTGTTGTCATGTCTTACCACTCCCTTTAATGATTTTAACACAGGAATCTCAAATTTCATTTAGAACCACCTTGAGCCCAAATCCAATGCTTGGATCATTCAACCACCACATCCAAGGCCAACATAGCCTCTTCTGAGGAACCCAATGTTAATCTCATAGGTTTTCTTTTGGCATCTCTATGCCACTACATAAACTCCATGCTCTACTCCACACATCTTGGGCTAACTTATTACTCCCTTCCATATGAGTTTCATCGCCATAGCATTCCTCAAGGAATTACAACCAACATGGTTAATTCATAGATAATAAGTTGAACCCCAAAACTTAGACATGGCATCTAGATTTTCCCATATTAACAAAACAACCATCACCCGATACCCATTCCCGGCTTCCGTGAACAGCACCCATGGTGTTCATTGACACCCGACCCATCCCGAGGGCCACACCCATAAATTGTTTATGGTGTATATCCCAAAATCCATCTCCATATATACCTCCCCATGATCATAATCTCCATGATGTACCACATCCAACTAAAACACATTCAAGTCGCTAAGCATAAAGCCATAGCTTTCTCAGCATACCCAAGACAATGTCAAGATATTGGGCATAAACATCACTATCTAAAAGTATTATAAGAAGTTTTTAAACAACACCACTACAACTTATCCATCACTGATGTCACCTCCCACTATGGGGAACCATGAACTACTGAGAATTTCAGGCTTCTCTACCTACACACATCTCATTAGAACTTAACTACCACCGCTCATATGTGATTGCCAAACAAGACTCACCACCGCTCCAAGACCATCCACCAAGCAGTTGTGAACCAACGTTCCCTTTGGAACTACTACCACCACACCACTCTAGTTCTTCTGACATGACCCCAGAAGTAAAAAACTAAAACACAATGGTCTTCCACACCAATCAAAAACCACAGTCTCCCATATATCCACTCTTCCCACTTCAATTCCACAGAGAACATTAGGTGCTTATCCTCATCCATTTGTTCTCCCAACTTGAATGGACTCATGCCCTACCAGCACGCGCCCATATCTAGGCCTCATCATAGTACTTGAGGTTTCAAACTTTTATACAACCACATGTTAAATTCGACCACATATTACACAAGCCAAATATCACTAGGACTATCCCAATGTTCACTTACTCACCTAACCCTACCTCCTAGTCAGTTATCCCCATTGGCCTCAAGATATTCTTGACATATCACCCAATAACCAAACTATTCATACAAAATCCCAGCCATGTGACCATACTTACCTCTAGTGTCACTTTCATAACAAAATCCTCCATCTACGTTTCAGTATCCCGTATCTCATATACCTAGAATTAGCATAGAGGCCTCCACTATTTTTCATCCAAATAGATTTTTTGGACATCCAAATGATAAAAACCTTAAAAATCAACCTTACTTCCAACTACTAGCACTCAGGTGCCTTTCTGAAAGAACCAGGTTATATCCATACCATTTAATGAATCTCAATGGTACTCATTATGTGTCAATTACACATCTTAATCATATTATATGATTTATATTCCATGGAACCTACAACACCAGTCTAACCTCCCTCTAAATCACCATCAATATTCCCAAGATTGTAAAATCATTTTCACAACTTGAATCACATATCCCAAAACCATTGACCTTCCTTTTTATCCCTATAGGAAAATCTTCACCTATCTAAATCCAAAAAATTTATCCATGCCTCACTCACATAAGAGCACTAACAAAATGGATAACCACCCTTATGGGTTGCACATGAGGGTCGAACAATACCAACTTCCCAACTAGGGTTAAGGGTAAAAAATCACTAGGTATTCTCACTATTCCATATACATAAAACCTCCAGTAAGTCACCCATCATGGGTGGCTCTCCTAACCCTATTTCAGAACACTATGTCCAAAGCACCATGACAAACATTCACTATAGGTTTCACACCAATCATACTCACACACATACGTCAACACCACGAGCCAAAACCACCCACTCGAGGTTCCAAAACACAACTTGTAGGTCTAAACCAACATGGGTCACTAAACCCACAAAAAATACTCAAAACTAATGATTCCACAACCAAGAAACTCATTATAATGCCCGATGTACAACCCATGAACTTACAACCCACAATTTTTACCACTTACACATTAGAAGAGAACATCTCAAAACCTTAAGGTCATAGCCCTACTGAAATCACAATAAGAAACACCCCTTTATCCACACATCAAGACACATCCAGGTCTCTCATAATATAATCAAGGTCTCGTCCTAGGGCACTATCACCTCCCAAACCACCCATACAAAGGGCCATATAAGCAACACAAGGAATACTCAATACCATTCTTCACTTAAAATTCCATCATTACGCATTATTTTATATATAAATTCATTGTTTTTAAAACCCAAAGTTTCGCACATTAGAATGTTCAATTTACCCAACATTTCAAGAATATCTACTTATTTGGATTAATATTTCAAAACATTTTCATCAACAAAAATTTCAAGTAAAGTCCAATCGATTTAGACCACAATAGAATACATGCTACCTTATATAATCAACCCACTCCACACACTATCCTAATGGATGTGATCTCATCTCTAATACTACCCTCAACCAATCCTATCGTGGTTCATGGTCAACATTGGGTAATCCAATCGACATGGGTACAATTATTTCATTAGACACTCTCTTTTTAAACCATTTCCACTTTCACAATGTAAATCTTTCCCCTTTGGGCACCTTTCCCATTTTTAACTTATTACAACCAATATTTAAACTCATTCACAACCTTCATTAAGCACAATTATTCAACTATTTACCTTTTTTCATCATCTTTATTAGATTCAATTTTCTTTCAATTTCAAATAAAGTAAAATACATTCTACCCTTCATGCCCCACACACCCATCCAGTGTGTTCCTATCATGATTCATTCCACCTATATCCCAAGGTTCCTATATAGATGCATGAATTCACAATCTCGTGTCATTTTATCCATGAGAAAAAGATCATAAAATAGTCACATCACACAATAATTTCATCACCCTATGGTGAAATATCATTCAACCATAACAACGCACATTAGGAAAACAATTCCCACCCTGGGTACTTAGGTTTTCCCTCGTACATTGGTTAGCTAATCACATGCACGAGATCATTTCTAAGTCTACACACCTCATAATCTTATGTCTATAATTCCCAAATAGTAATAACATAGAAAATAACATACTCTGATACCACTTTGTAATGTCCCTAACCTGGAATCCACTAAATTGATGCCCCGAATTGGGTCACCACATGACCTAAAGCGTGCCTCCCCGTATTCCAGAGTTTTCCAACTAGTAGTGAGGGTCTAATGGATAATGTGGGGATACTATACCCTCATTAATAGAGTAATCCAAAATATAAAACATATAAAATAATGGAACAATAAATATTAATCTAAAAACATGAATTGCCAATGAATTCCTAGGAAGGGTACAAACACAACCAAACAATAAATATGTTATGCCTTGCTAAAAATTCCATGAGTGATGGAAACCGAAAATAAGATAAATAGTTAAATCCCCAAAATAGGTCTTGGATCTAAGTATGGATCCTCATATATGTATATCCCAAGCCCAATTCAACTCCCTAGCATAAGTCATTTTCCCTTGTCCTCACATGAAACCAATAAATATGGTCGGGTACCTAATGGTAGCCTGAGTAGGGTGTGAGTACAACTTAGTAGGTACCCACCAACGGTGTCAACAAAATATATATTGTAAACAAATAGTGCATGTAAGTGAAAAATAACTAACAATATAAACAAAATACAACTTGGGTGTCATTAATTAAGAATATTCACTTTATCCATTTTCATATTTCATTCCATGGGTTAGGTATTTACATCATTTACACTACGGCCTAAGCTAGTAAAATACCATGTATAAGGGAATAATTCAAGTTCCCTATCTCACTATGGATAAGCATTATATAAAAAATACATCACACTTTCCTTTGAGTTTTATTCCAGTTAGTCTCATCAATTACATCACACTTACCTTGGAGCCTTAGTCTAGGTAGTCTCATTCAATGCAATCATTAGGGGCCTAAGGCATCAGTCTGACTCCCTAAACTATACATTCCACGGGAGGGGTTTAGAGCCTCAACCCAACCTGACCCATGGGAGGAGCCTCGGTCCTTTATCACACACCACCAATCCATGTTCACATGATGATTTACATGTTTACCACATATACCATATCAAAAACCATACACAATCAAAAAAAATAACATTCACATCTCATAATTATTCAAAATGAGAATTAACTTCAAGCCTTAATCCAATAGCACATTTACCACTTACATTGAATAATCCATTTAATCCATTTCCATTTCTCATGTCATAACCCATTGAGCATATTCAACAATTCCCATACATTATCCCATATACATCAATTCCCATACACTAGACTATTTATCACATTTATCAATTCACAAGAATTTATCTATTTAAATTGTTTTTTATTTCTCATGGATTAACCCATTTATGCATTTGAAGTACATTTCATAAGGCACTTAGCACGATCAATTTACTACATCCAACCCATTTCATATTAATCCAATCAATCCCTTATGTCATTATCAAGTCTATACATAATTGTCAATATTACCTTTTTAACTCAATTTATCATATCAACATGATCATCATGGGCTCTAATTCATGACAAGTGAATTATATTCTTATCATTACAATTTTAAATGTTGGAGAATTTTGGAACACCCCATGGGTGGCCCTAAATCAGTCTAACCCATCCTCAATACATACTGCAGGGATCATGAGGGGTACAATTCATCATTTATCTAACCATTTTACCAAATATAACTAAGGGTAACAGTTCACAATAAGTGAGAAGAAAATGCACAACCATACAATCACAAATCAATATCAAGACTATGGGATATAACTTTTAGACCATCTAACTCAATTATAAAGAAAACACCACACACATCCTTGGCCATTCACTTAGATTCAAGAACCCTTTGAAGCCATAACCTAAGATCAACCAGAAAAAGAGGTTTTTAGGGATTTGGATGAATAAGAATGAAACCACAAGCCCTTATCTGGAAAAAAGAAGCAAGAGGATATTTAGAATTTCTTAGAGCTTCGATCCAAAATAAACGGCACTCCAAATGGATTATAATCAAAGAAGATCTACCCATAGGAATATTTGGGGGTCATGGTTCATCACTAGGGCCTATATGAGGAAGAAATGGGGAGAAAATAGGGTGAGTAACTTAAAATCCTGATGGGGAAGTTTGGTAATTTTCACTTTTTAATGGGGTGAACGGTTTGACCATTTGGTTTTCCAAACTATGTGTCAACCATGTTCCTACCTCTATCTAAGAGGGGTCTGAGTCACATGGTTACCTGGGGATTCTGCATGGTTTTAAAAACCATGCACCAACTGTGTGGAATGCCTCAACCCAAATTCACATGGTTTGGCCTCCCTCAATTCAGAGTTTGTTTAGTCATGCACCCCTCCACCTAATTATCATGGTTTGGGTGCATGGTTATCCCTAACCATGCTCTAATCATGAAACATGCACTAGATGGTCATTTTTTCTCATTATTTCATGTTCTGGACCCCCAGAACACCCCCGATCCTCCTCATAAACTTGATAAAAACTTAATTAGCCCATATTGAGAGAATAAAACCAAAATTTAAACAATAAAATACCTCCATGAAGTCCAGTGTCTTACACCATTCAAGAATAATTGAGAAGATACAAGATTAGAAGGAATAATGGGGTCCTAACCATTGATTTCAAAGATCCAACACCCAAATAATTGTTAGAATCAGAGTTAAAATGTTGAATATCATCAAAAATCACCTAGATAAACCTTGGAAATTATTATTAATAGAACTAGAATTCTGAGAACCTAAAGGTGCACTAAAATTATTAAACTAGTTTGATCAATCACTATTCATGGTGTGATATAGAGATCATGCCATGAATCTTTGAGATTCTATATATATTGAAATTTAATTATCCTTAGCTTAAAATCCGACAAAATCATTCATGACATGAATAATATTTCACATCATGAACGGCCTCAAACAGCATTCTTACGAATCTTCCCAGAAACCCATTCATTCTCTTAATGAAGTTCATGACATCTTACTAGAAAAAAAATCACATCATGAATAACCATTCATAGTATGAATTATTTACTATAGTTAAATTCCGGTTTCCCTTATGTTTCTTCCTATGAACTCCTCCATCAATTCAACCCAACCACTCCAAACATAAAAGAGGCAGCAAACAAGAAAGATGCACCTCAAACTAGGGGTGTTATATATCTTGTCCAAATGATAAATATAGTATTAGGGGTCATCATTTTTGTGGTATGATATTTAATAAAAATAAATTTTGAATACTTTTAAAACATGATACTCACCTAAAAAACTTTTAATTTTGAAATAAAATACCATTTACTACGATTTATCATTTTGAAGGATAAATTTAACAATATTACTTTACTAGATTGATATTATATGCTTGTGGGTATGACGATGTTAGTTTCTATCATCTGGTAAGTTATATGGTGATTCACAGTGAATCCAAGGATATTTTGAGGATCCTTTTCGCTTCCTACTTTGGTTGGACGATTCATATATCATTTTGAAGGTTATGGAGGTAGTATTTCAAATTCTATGGTTACTCATTTAGGGATCAATTATAGGGTTCTCCTTTATGATCCTATAAATTAGGCGGTCTTGGATCCAACTTTTGTTGATTCATAGAAGAATTTTTCTCTTGTTCTTGATGAGGCTAATGGATTAAATTCTATTAAATGAGTATAATTTTATCAAGTAGTGATCAAGCCTATAGGTCCACCTAAACTTTGAGTTTCATCTTCTTCTCTTCATGCTTCAGGGTCTCATTTAGTGGTTTTTCAATATCAAA
Source organism: Viscum album (assembly GCA_963277665.1). Taxonomy (NCBI): domain Eukaryota; kingdom Viridiplantae; phylum Streptophyta; class Magnoliopsida; order Santalales; family Viscaceae; genus Viscum; species Viscum album. Next base: position 375,976,485 of record OY728127.1, on the reverse strand, counting down.
ATCATAAAACCTTCGATGGGTTTCAGAAGGACTCAAGGTTTCCATCCAAACAGGTAATCAAGAAGGGTGACACTACTTTCATGGAATCAAATCAAGGTCTTTTTTCTGACAGGCTTCAAGAATGTAATCATTTTATTATCATTCATTTTTCATTATCTCAAGGAAATAAATGTAATTTTTCTATGTTTCAGAACATACTGGTTGATTTATGGGAGTTTATGGATGGAGTATGATGTCTCTATGTATAGGGTAATTCCATATCATCTTTTGAAATTTAGTCCTAAAATCCAAGGCATGGGGTCTTGGATTTACTAACTTGAAGCATGGGATAGTAAGAATCAAATATTGGTACCCCTACTTTAATCACTTGAAGGTGAAGAACTCCACCACCCATATTTGGATTAAAATTGGATGGTTAAGCTGGTTTTTCTAGTACCACAAGTTTTTATTGGAGATCACTTTTCTATTAGAGTGCCAATCAAGTTGAACAGGGTGACTGAAAGGGAATGTTTTAGAGAATTTTCATTCCTACTAGTGGAGGATTTTCTTAGATCCCCCTTATTAAAACCATCATTTTGAACTCTGATGACTTTCAAATCGACCTTTTGATTAAGTTTAAGAGGGTTCCCTCCTTCTCCTCAGGGTTTAACAACATTATTTACACTTTTGAAAGATGTCATATCTACTTGGTTTGTAGAAATTATGGTCAGAGAGGCCACACCTTTGACACCTTCAGGAGGAAAAATAAGGACTCCATGAGTCTGGATGCAAAAAAAAAGAAAGGTTATTTTGCAGAAGATCATTCCTTGGATCCTAATAGTGTGGAACTATTAAATCGGAACTAGGATAAAGGAGGTAAAACTATTTTGATAAAGCATGACTGAAATCAAGGTAAGTTTGATGTGATAGTGGACCTGAACCATGAAAAAATGGATAGTGAATAGTATGACAGAATTAGTGAAGTTGATATTAAAGAATCTAAACATGAAGATGATTTTTTCTTCTCCGATGATGATCCAAAATGGGACCAGGAGGATTCATTCCATGCCTCAACCAGAAAAAGTAATACATTATAGGATTTTATCTCCCTCTCCTCTACTCAACTTAAACCAAAACCTAGAAAGGGTATGAATTCCACAGGGCAGTCCAAGCCCTCCTACTTGGATTTTATTTTGTGATCTAGATGCACTATAACAAATGGACATCCATCTAAGGGAGGCTCTTCAAGAGTTGAATTGAGTTCTTCCAAAATCAAGGGGAATGGAATTGATAAGGTAGATCAGCTTCTGTTTGACCAAGAAAACAATCAATAACCTCTTATAAAATGAAAAAGTGTCTTAGTGGATGATGGGGGCTATCAACTGGTCACCTATAGGAAATATAATTTGTGACCCTCTTTTGGACCACCACTCTAAGGTGAGGTCCCAATCAATCTTCCATGTTGGGAAAGGGATAAGGTATATGATCAGCCTGACTTTTCTAGTCATGATTTTTTTAAGAATTTTGTTGATGTCTAGGAAGCCGACAAGGATGAAGAAGCTGGTCTTGAGGACATAGTTGGTGATCTTGTTACTAGTGGTTCACTAGAAGGGAAGTTGGAAACTAAGGAGGATGCCACTGTCCCACCAAACATTGATGCTAGTAAAAACATATTTAATTTCATTGAAATTTTAAATTGATATAATATTAGCAAATTATTCCTTTAGGATTTTGAAAATGTTCATTGGTAGTTTTGAGTTTAAGGATCTTATGGAATTTTGAATGTCAATAAATGGAGCAATCTAAAGGATAACCAAGATGGATCTATTTTGATGTTAAAAAAATATTTCACTGGAGGAATTTATCCTTATGATGAGGAAGAGAAATTATCAGGGATGGATGATCAAGATGACACTAGGAAGACTCTTAAGTAGTGGAAGAGAGACAAGAACTTGAGAGGTTGGGGTGGCTCTCGAGGAAGGGATGGAATACATAAAAAAGGTGATTATTGAATGTTCTTTTGTTTTTTTTTGTGTTTTGTGAAGAAAATTACCTTTATATCCCCACTTTCTTTTCTTGTGTACTTTCTCTTTTAATAATAAATTTTTTGGGACCATGGGTTTTAACCAATGGTTCATGTTGTTCTTAGTATATTGATATTATATTTTTTTAAAGTGTTATAGGTTATGAAAAACTCATTATGATAAAAAAATTGTATATTATAAAAATAAATTATGATTATTGTGTATGAGATATTATACATGAATTTCACATATATTTGGATATACATGGACTCAAAATTAGAGGATAGTTTATTAAGGTAGGATAAAATTGATATGTTTCTAATAAAGAAAGGACTTTTTTTAATTAGAGGTGGGTAAATATAAGTTACATCTAATCCATGGATATATTTTAGAATTTTAGAATTTTTCTATAATAATTTTATTTATATTTATTCTATAAAATATAATGTATTGTTTACAAGATAACTGAAAATTTTGTTTTGTATACATGAATAGAATGATTTATGTAATTAAATATATGATTAATGTTGTATTGTTAAACAATATAATTCAATCTATGATATATAGAATAATAATTTCATGGTATTATATTCTAAAAAAACTATCTTTATTGAATTATTTCCTTAGAAATAAAAATAATAAATGACTCTAAATTTTTCATTTAATAGATTGTTGGAATTTTTTGATTATGAATCTATCAATGTTTGAAATACATGTGTTATTAATCATAGAGTCTAATTTTTGTTTTAGAAAAAAAATATTAATAGATAATTATCTATTGGATATATACTAATGTATGTGGTTCAATGAGAACATGAGTAAATCATAATTACATGTTTGAAATATTTGAAGTGTTCAAAGTGTCCAAGGATATGTAAAAAAATCAAATTGGAAAGATTATTCAGGTATTTTGAAAAGATTTAGGGGCTGGAAACTTAAGCTAATATTTTATCTAATCCTATCAGAGTATGGATTTTTTTATACTTGGTTTAGTTATATCTTCATATTTTTGAGTTTATATAATATTTATATTAAATCATGTTCTTTAATTAAGATATCCTAAAGGTGACCGTATGAGATATTGATTGGTAATATCCTAATTTGTTATTTATTCTAAATTTGGGTTATAACTCAAAAACTTAACATCCAACTTCTAAAAATTTATCCAAGAATGTGATAAATGAACATTTTTTAGACAACCTAAGGTAATTATGAATTGTTTTCTAAAAAAACTATTAAAACACAAAATATATATTGCTTGATGTGATATTTTTTTTGATGGTAAATAATGTTTTTAGAAACTAATCATAGAAATTGTATTTAATGAGATTTAAAATCAAAAAAAATTGAAATGTTCTAAAGATAGAGGTTGAGTTAGGTTCTCAATATGTTAACCCATATTTCATAAGAGATTATGTATACAAGAAATATAATAGGTGTGTATTTTTATTTCTGGTGTTCCATGTAGATAACATATTTTTCATTTGAAAATATTAAATTTTATTTATTATTAAATAAAATACATAGTGTCTGAGTAAGAATAATTGTATAATTGTTGATAATTTTATTATATGCATGAGAAGAATTAAGGATTAATTCTAAATATAAATATGAGATCATTTTAAGGAGTTATATCGTCAAAAAATGATCTTGGTTGTGGTTTTTATTTATTTTATAGTGAAATAGTGATCTTTAATAGTTTAAAATACTTATTATTTCAATAAAATAAAGTAATTAGATCAAAATATTAGTTGTGGTGAAAGTTTTTATTTGGATTTGAAAGTTTAATAAAATTAAATTATGTCCCTAATTTATTATATAACCATAATTTCATTATTAAATCTGAAAAAATTATTCAAAGATACCATTTCATTATATAGTTTAGTGAGATGATTAATTTAATTATTATTTTAGGTTTCTAGATACGAATAAGTAAAAGACGGTTCATTTTAGGGGGAAAATTATAAAAAACTAATGGAGTTTATATAAAATTTTATCAAATGGATTTTAAATTTTTATTTATAAGTGTTTGGGGTAGAATTTCATAATTTTTAACATATGAAATAACACAATCTGAATTTTATAGAAAATATATGAGTTTTTAGTGAAAGTGGGAGATTTAATATTATATTTCCTAATATACCATTCATATTTTATAATATATAGGATTTTATATATCATGACATAGGTAGAAGCATATATGAAAGCATGATATACTAATAGGATTACAATATATAGTTTATCAAGATATCCAAAATCATCTCATTCCAACTTATGTGGTTATCATTATAATGGTTTTGACATCATTAGATGATGTGTTTCAATGATTACTAATATGTTTCATTAAATATTTAAACATTAAATAATCAATGAAAGTTTGGTTTGTATAGACAGTGTATGTTGCAAAACAAAATTGTATCATGCTGCAATAAATGAGTTTCATTTAAGAAATTCTTAACCCCTTGGATCCTCCTTCATTTAATGAATGATTGTTATATAAAGGGATACATGATCCATTGCAATAATAATAAAATAAAGTTAAAACTCCATTGGTCGTACCCCTTTCATTTCCATTCTCATTTTCTCTGTAGAAGTACCGACAAGCATTGATGGATATGTATGATCCTATAGTTATAAAACATTATTCTATTAGTCAGTAGATTACTTGTGAGGAAAGATTCCATCAATTGTTACTAAAGGATTTCCATAAATCACCATAATGATGATAATTCATATTAATAGAGAAGATGTATGTTCTTCATGTTGTTTATTTACTATATATTTCTCCTAAACTTAATCTAGTAGATCTTTTTTTGGGTTTTTTTGTTTTTCCGCTATGTTTTGGCGAATTAAATATTTATAAAACCCTTTACATATCTCTATAAAAGTTTATAACCATATTACACTTAATTTTCCATAACAATATATAACTTCCATCATATCCATTAAATAAGGATAACTCATAAATTTTAATAATAACGAGCTAATTACCATATCATATATCATCACTACCACAGATCACTCATTAGCTAGCGATGCGTTTTATCAATGCTAAACATAAAGCACTAATAAAAGGGTGACTTTATCGGTGTTATCTAAAATCACTGATAAATTTAACCTTTATCATCAATAAAAAAGTGTGGATAAAAGTTTACACTTTATCGGTGATTTTTTAGCACTGACAAAGGTTTATCTTTATCAAAGGATTTCTTAGCTTTGATAAAAAAAATTAATAAAAAATATTATTAATATATATAAAATTGTCATATTTATATTCAAAAAATTATGTTTATTTATATAAATTAATTAAAAAATGCATGTATATAATCAATATTAATAGAAATGATGTATTGTTAATATTTTATATTTGAACTTATATATTTATATCAATATCTATGTGCATATATGTGTATGCATTATGTTGTGTGTTTTTGTATGTGTATATATAGATGTTATATGTGTACATATGTATGTATAAGTATATATGTATATATATACACATGTATGTGGGATGTATATATATATATATAACATGTATACATGTGTATGTGTAGCATGTACTTAAATAGTTAATTATAAAATTATAAATATATATATAGTGTTTTAAAAAAATATTTATAAAATTACAAATAAATATATGTAAATATTTAAATAATTATAAAATTATAATAAATATATTTATTATTTTTATAATTATATATATTTATATATTAATATATATATATATAATTATATATTTTTATATTTATTTAAATATATTTACAAATATTTATAAATATAGTTATCTATAATTATAATTATAATTATAATTATATTTAAATAATAAATATATTCATTATATTTATAAATATATATATTTATATATTAATAAATATGTGCATATATATATACTTGGAAAGTTCACGTACTGAGCATGCTCAGCCCTAAAAATTTATTAAGTAAAATAAAAAGTACAAAAGAGTCTAAGCATGTGGCACATGAAGGCCACTAAAACATGAAAGTGGTCAACACACCACCCAAAAAAAGATACAGTTCATAGACCCAAAATATTCCCAAAGACCCACATCAAATGGCCTAAAGACCCAGAAACACCAGTACATGAAAAATCAGTCATGATCCAACTGTAGTGACCCGAGTCTTTTCCTATAAGAATTTGGAATATTTCTGAAGCTAGGCACTAAGTTGGCATAGTAACCTGAGGCCTGTAGAGCCTCAGTGCGGGGATTTTAAATATATTTTCTCATGCATGATCAGTTTCAATTGAAAAGAGTAATAACTCCTGTGTGGAGTCTTGGGTTAGATTTATGATACTGTGGTTGAGTATGGAATGTCGTGTTTACCCTTGGCACGATGTAAAATTTTTTGGACTGAGAGTTTTGGAAGAAGATGAGTTAGTGAGTCATTTTATGGTGGAATAATTAATTAAAATAAAGTTTAATTAATAAATTAACCTAAACCTAAATCTCTCCCTCCCCCTTCTCTTTGTCACACAACACAACCGAGAGGAGAACCTCCTCTCCTCCTCTACTCTTCTCTTTGGTTGACAGACCGAAACGTGTAGAATCATCAAAACGAAGTGCCTCTGATTCCCATTTTTTGACACAAATCATCATCATGTCAAGGAGAAACATGATCTAGGCATCATTCTTCATCCAAATCTTTAGTGTTTCACCATCCAAGTAGGTGGTTTTGATTTTTAGTCCCAATCCAAATCGCTTTTATTTTTTTAAGGTACTAAATCCCAACTGCAATTATTGTTGATCCCTGCTAGGTAGATCTTTGGGTTTTGGGTTGAATTGGGGTGAATTATGTTTTTTTTCAAGTGATTCCTAGCTATAATTACTATCTATATAGGTTCTAGTCCAATTACACATGTTGTGTAGCCCTTCTTGTTTGGGGAAGATGATCTTTGGGGACTACATGTTGTGTACCAGAGTTACACACCATGTAATACCCCAATTTATGAGGCTATGGGACATGGATCGGTAATCCTTATGAAAACACATGGATGTTAACTAATACAGCACCAAAGTATACAGACATGGGGTCGGATACACGGGTATGGGTTAAGCTAAACAGTTAGGGGCTGGTTGAAGAGGGATGCACCATGTACCTTCTATACACACCATGTACCCATATATGGGTTGGAAACCATGTAGATCGGATAGATGGATAGGTGATTAGGAAGGTTCACACATCGTGTGTTCCCTAGTGCATGTCATGTACTTCTAGGATATCTCCTTGAGATCTTACACCTTCCATATCTCATTTACTAGGACTCATATTCGGGATTATGAGTAGCCTAACCTATGTTTTTTTCTACGTAGAATGTGATGGTGGCCTTTGTTTCAGTTTATAAGGTACGTGGTGGATATTTTCGATCAAGGAGGTTGTGTATCATTTCAAACCATAGGAAGTGATGAGGGTGAATCACTGGGTTGACATCGAGGTTGGTACCCTTCCCTTCAGCTTTAGGATGTGAGTCCCCTAGACTCTTTAAACCGGTGAGTTGGTGCTCCCCTATTGGAATAGAGTGTGATTTTCCTACTCACAACAGTGTTATTACACGAATTATGATAAGTGTGATGCTCTTATTAGTGGTTCTTGAACGATGCTGGAGATTAGTGTGGTTCTTGAAGATAGATGTTGGGACTAGTACTCCCATGTGGCATCAGGGAACGAGTTTCCCTTACCTCTTTTCTTTAGTAGAGATGGGACTCCCCACATCATGGGCGTGGGTTATTTTACCTTTGGGTATCTCTTTTGGAAAAAAAAGTGGTTTGGAATATCCTTGAACTCATGAGAAAGACGAACACTTTCCCCACTGAGACATATCCTTGTGATGTGACCTAAAACTATGTGGGCAATTTAATGTCGGCTAAAGCGGATAGTATCAAGGTGTGGTGATTTAGTTCCTTAAACTTGGGTGTTCAAGGAATACATGTGGGATTTTGGCCATCATTGATGGACTTCTGGAACTATCGGTACTCACCTAATGGGTTAGGGTTTGGGTTCCCCATACCGTTCGTAAAATTGTATAGAGCTCCCCTACCATGTTAGTACTTGTTGGCCAGATAGAGTAGGATCTCCACTGTTGGACTAGGTTGTGGGTCCTCTATCTATAGAGTTAGTACTTCCTTGATTTACCAGGGCATGGGTCCTCCATATGTGATGTATAGGTAGAGTGGGTACTCCCATACCAGGATAGAGTGCGGGTCCTCTATCCTTGGAGTCAGAACTCCCCTGTCATTCCAGGGTGCAGGTCCCCCATATTTGATGTTCTAGAAGATTCGGTACTCCCCCTCCATTCCAGGGAGCGAGTACTCTAGCTTTTGGTCGGTACTCCCCTATCATACTAGGGTGCATGTCTCACATAGTAAAGGATCTAGCATAGTTGTTACTCCCCTGTCATGTCAGGGAGCGGGTCCTCTAGCCTAGGTTCGGTACTCCCCTATCGTATTGGGGTGAAGGTCCCCCATCATAAACTAGATGGAAGAGTCAATACTCCTCCATCTTACCAGGGTGTGGGTCCTCTATCCACAGAGTGGTACTCCCCTGTTGGGTTAGGGTGTGATTCCCCAATCTATGGAGTTTTAATTCCCTATTGTATTTGGGTGAGGGTCCTCCTTCCTCTGAGTAGTACTCCCTAGTCGTTCTAGGGTGCGGGTCCTTGCCTAAGAAGCTGTGATCCTCCCGTCTTCGAGTTGCAGTGGGGAGTGGGACCTCCATTGGAGTTGTATCTCCCTCTACTTTTGAGTATAGTCCCAAGGAGTGGTCCTCTCCACTCAATAAGCATGATACCTAGTTAAGAGTTAGTGCTCCCTCAATGGAACGAGGTGCGGGACACTCCATATATGAGCGACATAGGTTTCTTGGTTTAGTTAGGAGCTGGTACTCCCTCAAATTTGGGGCAGTGGCGAGGAGTGGATATCTATATTCCCTCTCGTAGATATGATCTACATGGTGCATGGTTTATAGTAGTGCTCCCTCAAATTCAAGGCAGTGGTGAGGAGATGTCCTCTCCACTTGGTTTCTTTAGCCTTGTGCAAGGCTCAGGTTAGCAATGGAAGAACCTTTAGTGTTGGAAACTAGAGATGGACCGTATAGGTTGTTCCTGATTGAGCACATTCTCTCTAATGTACCATTTGGAATGGTAGAGCTGTTCCTGATGGATTTTATCTCTCAGATGGGTGCCACCAAGGATGGAAGATATCATGGAGTGTGTTATCCTAGTTTTTTATTTACCTTTAGAGCCTCGAATATAAAATTTTTATTGTCTATGAGTTTGAAACCTCATAATACTGGGAGTCTGATATGAGTACATTTGGGTGATGTATGGGAGCCCTTACGATGTTGTAACATTCTAGGTTGACACTGCTTGAGGACTAAGTATACTAACCACTTCTGTGCTCGTACCTTGATTTTGTTTACTCTCCTTATATGGGTGGTGAATACGCATGTGGTATTCCGCGTGATTTCTATGATTATCTTATTATTGTTGGATGATTCCACTCTCTTTCTATAAATAGATAAGACTCGATGATAAGTTTATCTTCTCACTGCATTGAGATCCTTATGTTTGGACGAGTTTTCTTTCACTCTATTATTGTGTTGAGCCATGGGATGGATTCTTTTTCATTAATCTCTTGTTGGGGATTCTTTTGACTTAGTTGATTAGTCGTGTATAGCTGAGGATGATTCGAGATGGAGTTTCTCTCTCGATGGGGTTCCCTCTTTCCTAGTCAAGTGGATTGTCGTCTTTCAGTCACTCCCTTTTATTTTGGGTTTTTGGATCACCTACTAAGTATTCTTATACTCACCCCTATACATGATTTTCCCTCACATGTTTTGTGTATTGTTCGTACCACACTCCTTTTGACAGAGTCTATGGAGGACTCAAGATAGGTAAATCTTTGTGTGATAGACCAATCGTGGTGTTTACCAGAGTCGGGCTAAGGATATTTTTAGCAATTAATTTTAGTAGTAATCCCCTCCTTCCAAGAAGTACAGATGATTTTATAGTTTTCTTTTGGTGGGCACCTATTTTTACCTTTTTAATTTAGTACTTATGTTGTACTCTGGTTTGGGATAGATGTATGCATGAATTTCAGTTTAAGATTTTTATATCTTTGCGCTGCTGCATTGAGGTGTTTATGGGTGTGTGCGTAAAGATAATTCAGGAAAAGGATTACCCGAGTTTAGTTATGCCTTCTACACTTGTCTCTAACCCTTGTCCTATAGAGGTGAGCTTGGGGTATTCATGGCTTGAGCCCCATCATGGTTCGGGTCATGATAGAGTGGTATCAGTGCAAGTTCATTCTTTGGTAATTTGTTCAGAATTTTCCCCTTAAAAAGGATTTATATGGGTTGCATAGAGACATTGTTAGGATGTTTTGAGTTCATATCTCAGGATAGAGGTTCTATTTTTAGTGAGGAAGCCTACGTATTCATTCACTATGACATTGAAAACCTGATTTTCAACTCAGTACATTAAATCATTGCTCATAGGGGAAATAATGGTACATGCATCATATAGAACCGGGTTTTGGATTTTCTTTCATTGTCCTTATTGATTAAAATCCCCATATATACTCTTTGATCATGGTGTGTCTTGATTCAATTTTAGTATTCCTTTATGAGGATATCTAAATAAGATTCTATGGAGTGATCATGATGACGATCCTCCCCGTGATGAGGCTTTAGTGTTGGGCACTGGTTCAAAGGCGTTACCTCTGAGTGGTCATCTTGATGAGACACCACCCATTGAGAAGAAGATTTTACTGGCAGTTCAGGATGAGGATGTGTGCAGGATAAGTGTGCTACATGGGTTTCAGAGGTAGCAACCTATAGTGTATTAGGATTATCCCAACCCCCAGGAAGAAAATGACTAGCTCGATGCAGTCACGCGAGGTTTCTTCTAAGTGAGGAAGCCTCTTGATCAAATGGTGGTCCCAGTATCAATCCTTCTATAGGTTTAGGTTGGGAATTGGTGGAGTTTAGTGATGCAGTCCCATGATGAGATGAAGCTCACATGGGTGGAGTTTGAGAAAATCTTTAGGGAAGAGTTTTACCAAACCACCATGAGATCAGTTTGTATCTAGAAGCCTCTACAAATTTGTAAAGGTATAATGAAAGTGGTGTATTTTTCAATGAGGTTCATAGACCTGTCATGATACTCCTTGGATATGGTTCGGGATCTATTTTTCAGAGCATGGACCTTTGAGCAGGGCTTGCGTCGGGAGATCATAGTGTCTATGATTCCACTATGCATTCCCACCTATGTTGGAGTATTGAAGTAAGTTCTGGTAGTAGAGATCTTTCTATTAGAGGAATAGGTGTATGTGGACCAAGGTGGTAGTCACGGGGCTGATGCATCTACAATATTTATTAGAAGACAGGTTATAAGATTGTGGTATAGGAGGCATACCCATGCCAAAACCCAGGCACGTGGGCCTGTAGTGAAGGAGCAGTGCTGAGGATCATGTCAACCATAGGAGAGGTAGTGTTATGCTTACGACCTCGGGGGACATATTGTTAGATATTTTATGATCCTTTGTGCTGTTGAGAGGAGTTCAGATGATGATCCACCCTAGCAAAGGTAGCACTTTGAGTAGGGAGTTTCGCGATATGGAGGATGAGGCGGAGGAGCTGGGATAGTAGAAATAGGTGGTCCACACAGGGATCAGGGAGCTATAGGACACAGTTGGGGATAGCTGCAAGCCATAGAGGCCTTTGAACTAGAATCTTCAAGGATGAATATAGGTATGCCTTATTTCCTTTCTTCTTTATTCAATAGTAACTATTAGACGCTATTGTGTGTACTCTTTTTCTTCTACTTATTGCTCGAGGTTTAAACCAGGGTGACACGGCATGCCGGTAGAACCCTGTGTTGGTGTTGTTTGATGTAGATTAGAATTAAAAATAAATAGATGTCCTTCTACCACCAAGATGTGTTTCTATGATGCAGCTAAAACCATGTGGGTGTGTCAATGCCACACAAAGAGGATAGTATCGAGGTGCGGTGGATGAGTCCTTTTGACTTTTGTGTTTAGGGAAATGTTGAGTAGTGGAGAGATTTTCTTATAATCGTTATGTAGAGGAAGAGTTAAACCCTATGATGTTTCCACAGTATGGATTGGTTTCCTACCATCCGTACTTAGCTGGGATGCCACTAGTGGGTGTGGCAGTGTTTCTAGTTTAGGTTACTCTCCTTACAAGAGGTTAAAAGACACAGGGGGTATACTACATGATTTATGTGTCTAGATTCTCAATTTTAGATGAGTGTAACATCTTCTCTTGTTCATTGGTACCCTCATGTGATCAGTGTCAACCTTGAACATATTATGCTTTAGTAGTTCATGAGATAGTTCATCCATGGGTGGATGTAAATTGTGGGGTTCGTCAAAATCTGTGTCAGATTAGCGAGGTGGTGTACCTCTAGACCCCATGACTGTAGATGGACCATGGTGCTTGGTGGTTTTATACTTGTAATAGATGAGATAACATAGGGTTTTTTTCTGCATGATGTTGGCCTGGTATAAGTTTTATGTAAAAGTGGTTTGTACTTGGTTTTCCCCTGAGTGTGTGCTTGAAAGAATAATGGGAACCCTCAGAGAGCTTGCTAGCATAGGATTTCCAGTGTAGTTCTCAATTTCTTTTCCCTATGCCGGGACTTTTTTATTTTCAAGAACAAAAAAAATTGAAGGTGGTAGTGATGTAGAGTCCCAAGTTTTTTTCTGTAAGACTTTGGAATATTTCTAAATCCAAATGGTTAGTTTTCATAAGAATCTGGGGCCTAGAGAGCCTCAGTCTGGTGAATTTGAATATATTTTGTCATGTGTGATCATTTTATCTTGAAAAGAGGAATAAATATCATGTGCAGTATTGGATTGAACTTTTTAGACCGTTTTTGAGTTCATAAAATCATTTTTACCCTAAGCACGATATAAAATTGTCTGCACCGGGATTTTTGGATGGAGGCGATTTGGAAAGTTGTTTTATGGAGGAATAATTAATTAAATGAAAGTTTAATTAATTAATTAACCAAAACCTAAATCTATCCCTTCCCCTTCTATTTGGTTCATGACACAACTGAGAGGATCCCCTCCTCTCCTCCTCTCTTTGGATGATAGATGAAAAAGATCTGAATCATCAAAACGAAGTGCCGCTAATTCTTGTTTTTGAAACAGATCATCGTCAGATCAAGGAGCAGCATGATCCAGGAATTGTTCTTCATCCAAAGCTTCGACATTTCACCATTGAGGTAGGTGTTTTAAATTTTTATTCCCAATACAATTAATTTTTCTTTTATAAGTTTCTAGATCCCAATTATAATTGTTGTAGATCCCTTCTAGATAGATCTATGGGTTTTGGGTTGAATCGGGGAGAATAGGGATTTTTTTCAGGTGATTCCCAACTGGAATTACCATCTACAGGGAATGTAGTCCAATGAAACACATTGTGTATCTCTTACTGTTTGGGGAATATGATATTTGGGAACAACACATCATATATTGGAGTTACACTCCATGTAGTACCCCCAATCTGTGTGGCTATGGGACATGGATTGGGAAGCCGTGTAAAAACACATGGTTGTGTACTAACACATGGCTAATGTACATGGACATGGTCTTTGGTACATCATCATGGTTTAAACTACATGGATAGGGGATGGTTGAAGAGGGACACACCATGTACCTCCTGTACACTTTGTGTACCAATACATGGGTTTGAAACCATGTAGACTGGATACACGGCCAGGTGCTCTGGTGGTCTCACACACCATGTGTGACCCAGTGCATTATGTGTACTCCTAGGTGATCTCCTTGAGATCTTCTACCTTCCATATCTCCTTTTCTGGTACTTGGATTCAGGCTTATGATTATCCTATCTTGAGTGTTTTTTCACGTAAAATGCGATTGTGGACTTCGTTCTGTTCTATGAGTTATGAGGTGATGAATTTTGATAAATATTCTTGTGTAAAGGTTCAAACCTTGGGCAGTGACTAGGGTGAATCATTGGGTTGGCATTGGGGTTGCTACCCTTCCCTTCAGCTTTAGGATGTGGGTCCCCTAGACTCTTTAAACTAGTGAGGTGGTGCTCCCCTATTGGAACAAGGTGTGGGCCCCCTACCCATGTTAGTGTTATTACATGAAGTATGATAAGTGTGATTCTCCACTTAGTAGTTCTTGACCAATTCTAGAGATCAGTGTGGTTCTTGAAGAGAGACATTGGGACTGGTACTCTCTTGTGGCATCAAGGCGTGGGTTTCCCTTAACTCTTTTCTTTAGTATAGATGGGACTCTCTGTGTCATTGGTGCGGGTTCTTTTACATTTGAGTATCTCTTTGGGATAAGATGTGGTTTGTAATAGCCTTAGACTCATAAGGAAGCAAAATGCTTTCCCAACCAAGATGCATCCTTAGGACATGACCAAAAATCATGATGGAGAGTTAGTACCGACCAAAGAAGATAGAATCAAGGTGTGGTGATTGATTTCCTTGTACTTGGGTGTTCAGGGAAGATACATGGGATGTTGGGCATAGTTGATGGAATTCCATAACTATTGATACTCCCCTAATGGATTAGGGTCCGGGTTCCCCATATCATTCATAAAGTTAGATAGAGATCCCCTACCATGTGAGGGTGTGGGCCCTCCATACTTGTTAGTCAGATAGAGTACAAACTCCCCTATTGGAATAGGGTGTGGGTCCTCTATCCATGGATTCGTTACTCCCCTAACATACCATGGCATGTGTCCTCCATATTTAATGTATAGGTAGATTCAGTACTCCCCTACCAGGATAGGGTGTGGATCCTCTATCGTTGGAGTCTGAAATCCCCTATAATTCTAGGGTGTGGTTCCTCCATACATGATGTTTCAGAAAAGTCAGTACTCCCCTTCCATGTTAGGGATTAGGTAATCTATCTTGGGGTAGGTATTCCACTATCTTACCAGGGTGAGGGTCCCCTATAGTAAACAAGCTGGTAGAGTCAGTACTCCCCTACCATGCCAGGGAGTAGGTCCTCTAGCCTAAGTTTAGTACTCCCCATAATACTAGGGTGTGGGTCCCCCATTGTAAACTAGATGGAAGTGTCGATACTCCCCGGTCATACCAGTGTGAGGGTCCTCTATTCATAGAGTTTTACTCCCCTACTGGGTTAGGGTGTGGATCCTCGATCTACGGAGTTGTACTCCCCTTTCGTACCAGGGTGTGGGTCATGCTTCCTCTGAGTAGTACTCCCCTATCATTCCAGGGTGTGGGTCCTCACCTATGGAGTTGTGCTCCCCCATCTTTGAGTTTAAGTGGGGAGAAGTCCCTCCATTGGAGTTGGATATCCATAATCTTTTGAGTATAGTCCCAAGGAGCGGTCCCCTACACTCGATAAGCTTGATATCTAGTTATGAGTTAGTTCTCCCTCAACGGACTGAGGGGGATCCACTCCATACAGGAGTGGCTGAGGTTTCACAGTTTAGTTAGGAGCTAGTATTCCCTCAACCATGGGTACGTGGTGAGGTGAGGGTCCTTATGTTCCCTCTCATAGAGAAGATTCACATGGTGAATGTTTTAGATCAGTTCTCCCTCAACTGCAAAGTAGTGGTGAGGAGTAGGCCTCTCCACGTGGTTTCTTTAGCCTTGCGTAGGGAACAGGTTAGGGATGTCAGAACCTCTAGTGTTGGGCATTAGAGATGGATTACATAAGTTTTTCCAGATAGATAAAATTATCTCATAGGTACCATTAGGAATGGTAGAGTTTTTTCCGATGGAGTACATCTCTCGAACAGGTGCCACCTAGGATGGCCGATCTTATTGAGTGTGTTCTCTTGGTTTTTTTTTACCTATAGAGACTAAAATATAATCATATTACTAGCTATGAGGTCAGAATGTCATGATACATGAACTCATATATGAGTATATCTAGGTGATTTCTAGGATCCCATGTAGTGTTATTACATTCTAGGTTGACACCCCTTGATTACTAAGTATATGTACCACTTTTATGCCCATAATTTACTTTTGGTTACTCTCCTACCATATAAGGTAAAGATGTGTGGGGTATTCCACATGATTTCCCTATTTAACTTATCATGGTTGGATGAGTCCTCTCTCTTTCTATAGGTAGTGAAGACTCGATGAGAAGTTCATCTTATCACCGTGTCGAGCTCCTTGTGTTTGGAAAAGTTTGATTTCACTGACTTATTAGGTTGAGTTATGGGACAAATTAATTTTCATTACTCTCTTGTTGGGGATTATTTTGACTTAGCTAATTACTCTTGTATAGCAGAGGATGATATAAGATAGAGTTTTTCTCTTGATGGGGTTCCCTATGGCTAGATTGAGTGGATTGTTGCCTTTTAGTCGCTCCCTTTTCTTTTGGGTTTTTAAGGATCCTACTGAGTATTCTTATAATCACCCCTACACAGACTTTTCACGTACATGTTTTTTGTCTTGTGTAGACCGTAGGACTTTCAATGGATTCTACATAGGACATGAGATAGGTGGATCTTAGTGAGCTATACCAACCAAGGTGTTTACTGAAGTTGTGAAGAGGAGCTTTCTAGAAGTTACTTTTGGCAGTTATCCCCTCCTTATGAGAAGGACAGACGCTTTTACAGTTTTCTTTTGGTGGGATCCTATTTTTTCCTTTTTTAATTTATCACTGTTGTTGTAATCTGGTTTGGGATAAATGTATGCATGCATTTTAGTTTTATCTTTTTATATCTCTATACTGTTTCATCGAGTTGTTTGTGGCTGTGTTCATATAGGTACTTCAGAAAAAGGCCTATCGGAATTTAGTTATACCTTTGGTGCTTGTCGTCAACCCCTGGTCTATGAAGGCGGGCTTGGGATAGTCACGGATTGAGCCCCACCATGGGTCAGGTTGTGACACCATCCAACAGCTGCCAACCCCGAAAACCTCATGCACCCAACCATGTCGATGAGGTTGACTGACATCACTCCACCTGAGGTCATCATATTGGACATTGATTCGCCTGAGGATGTTTTTGTGCCCTTAGGAATCATTAATCATACGAACAAGATCATCTCTGATGCCCATCACCATAGGTGTTGTGTCTGCACATCATCAGTGGGAGAAGCTCACTGTCAGTATCCCATACCATCGACATATCGTGGTACCCAGGATCGTCTCCCCCCAATAGCATCTCATACCACTCCAGGTCATCCAATATCTTCCAGTACAATTCCATCTAAATACCATCAGAATAGAGGAAATATCACTAACATAAAAAAGAAACAGCACCCAAAAATATCTAAAAACATGACCCAAATCCCAAAATAAAAACCCAACCAAAGGTCACCCCCAAGAAAACAACCTGAGGTAGGTCACAGCCCCCCCCCCCCCCCCCCGGTTTGAACCACCCATTAATGTCTTGTAGACCCATACACACATAGCCTTGAAAGACCCATAATAACAGACCATGTGTATGGCTAGATCATCCATCTACAGCACTGTGATAACCATCTAAATGGGCCTCCCCTGCAAACCAATAATGGAGGCCTCCTCCCGCCATTGTCTCACCGGAACATTGTGGTGGTGCCATCGACAATTGTCAGACCACCACCCCCGCAATGAAGCGGAGATTCATTAATCCCATTAATTCAAGACGCAATTCATGCCACCAATACCCCTAACTCAATCCATTGAGATAGCCCATAGTTTTCTTCATCAATGCATGTCTACGTCGCTGCTGGAACAGCCTTGTCAGTCCCCCTCCATCAGCCGAATTCCCCCTTTCGTCACCTAATCCCGGGAAAGAATATCGAGACAGCCCACTAGGCCCCATCGCTGCACGTTAATGTCTTAGAAGAAGTCACCTCGCTCCCCAGCTATCAGCCGACCACCCCTTTGTACTACCACTGATCGCTCAACCCATCATCCGACATAGGTCGCATCATCCAACCTACAACCGATACATGTCACTCAGCCAGTCCTCACCATCAACATTCATACTATCGTTGTGCCATATAGTTTATGAATTCATACGCATTGTGCATCGTGATGCACACCATATCATTCATCATCATCCCATCGAGCAGGACCCTCAAATTAGCGGAAATAACCCTAGGAAAATCCCCCTCAAATTAAAGCAACATGGGATTGAACCCTAGACCACATGCAGTCTAACATGGCTACCAAAACCACTTGTCCAACACCCTAGTTGCTTATAATAAATATATTTAATAATAAATATATTTATTTTATTTATAATTATATTTTTTTTTATTTTATTTATAATTATTTATATATATATATATATATATTAATATATATACACAATTATATATAAGTATGTATATTTATATAAATATATTTATAATTATAATTTAAAATATATATATTTAAATAATTATAAAATTACAATAAATATATAAAAAATGAATATATTTATTGTATTTATAATTATATATATTTATATATTAACATATATATATAATTATATAATTATATACATATTTTTATAATTATATGCAAATATTTTTAAATATATTTATTTATAATTATAATTATATTTATATTTATTTATTTATTTAACAAATTATAAAATTATGATAAATATATTTAAATATTAAATATTTATATTTATATATTTATATATGTATATATAATTATATAAAAATATTTATAATTATAAGTAGATAGGATGGTAGGGTTTGTGAGAGCTTCTTGCTCTACCGGCGATGGCGACTAACTCATGGCGGCCTTGACTTCTCTTCCTAAATCTTTTCTCACCCATGGGTGATTTTATTCACACAAAGTCACTAGCTTCAGAATGGAAAATCATAAATTCATTTGAAGTGAGATTATCATCGATGCTCAGACACCTAGAAATGCAGTGAGTCATTCTTTCTTCCTCTTTAAAATATCCTCTACTGGTGGTATTTGATGAAAGTTTAATGTTTCCTATGTCAAGTATAACACTTAAGTGGTATTGGAATGAATGGAAATTGGTAAGCACTCTTTCATTGCATGTTTTATTTTCCCTTGGGGCTCCAAGTCATGGAAAATGAGGGATTTGGTTTCTCATATTTTAGGCATCTGGGTTTTCACTAGCTAGAAATGTGTATTTTTGGGGCAAGGTTTCTTCCATATCCTCTTCCCTATGGTGGAACCAAAGATGCCGGATTGTGGTTATGGTTTTATTTCCCTTACGTCAATCATTCTACACATCCGTGAATGGGATTGGAATTTCAATCCTAAGGAAGTAAGAAATTCCTCTATGAAATTGTGGGTTAAGGTCTATGGGAGTAATTGGGTATTCTATAATCCTAGAATCATTCATGATATTTCAAAGTAAATTTAGGTTCTGATTAAAATGGATAAGAAAACCGAGTTTGCCAAATTTGTCCACTGGGCTCGGTTCTTAGTTGAAATTGATATGTGCTCTACATTAGTGGATAGAGTGCTTCTTGCAGTTGATGATTATGAATATACTCTGAATGGAACATTATACCTTTAGATTTTTTATTTATTTTTGGATAATACCCTTTTTATAATGAATATGATCTATATATTGAGTATAAAAAGGTCTCTTTATTTTTCATTGATTATAAATTTATAGGACATGAGGTCTCCAACTATAAGAGATCTGTTCAATGTGGTTTTTTCCATGCTTTAGGATGTAAAGAAGAAACATGTTTTAAAAATTCTAAGGGTTTGAAGTATGATTCTCATAAAGTTATAGGAAATGTTGTTCATGATCAGCCTCTAGATGAATATTATCTTCATATTGATTATGAAAAGGTCCCTTGATTTTTCATTAAAATTAAAGTCATAGGACATGAGGCCTCCAACTGTAACAGATCGGTTCAATGTGGTTTTTCCCATGATTTAGGACACAAAGAAAAAACATGTTTTAAAAAGGCTAAGGTTTTGCAGTCTAATTCTTAGAAAGGTACTGGAAATTTTGTTCATGCTCAACCTCTGGATGATGGAGTGCACACCCTGATGGGGAAGGTAATTTGTGGTGATCCAAAATTGGGGATGCATTTTATATCAACCCTACTTATCTTACATGACTATTACAATGTTTTAAAGATAAAAAATATAATAGTGCTACAAATCCATGTTCCAAAGTTTTAGTTTCTTGGGAAAATTAGGAATATACATAACTTTTACAAAATAAAATATAAAAATTTATTTAATTCCTTCTTTTGTAGCTTTTTATTGGCCCTCGTCTTCTCCTTAGTACAAATATTCACCTGAGGATATACATCAAAATAAGGGGTGAGATAAAATATCAGTGGAGAAATGAAACATGGGTGAGAATAATCATCATTATCATAACATAATAAAAGGATCAAAATTGTAATAATGAGAGGAAACATTAGATACAGGCATCTTATATGGAAATGCAAAAAAATAAAACATCATGTCTTAGTGGTCAAATACCATACATAGTTGTGAACAAAGAAAGCATAATGTTCATGTATATTTCACTTTTTATCATGAGATACATCACATTACCAAATTAATTATATATCTATATAATTATGGGTGCACCCATCACATCATAACATTTACATGCATTATATAATTATGGGCGCACCCGTCACATCATAACATTTACATTATCATGCATTCAACATAGAACATATATCAATATTGGACATAAAATAACCCATGTAAAGGAATGGGTTTCATTTAATAAAGAATAAATTCATTAAAAACTTTGGGGTTCCCAAAATAAATATGTAATAACATAATTGGTATAATAATCATCAATCTTGAGTGAGGAAGAAACAATATCATGAGAAGTAAAAGTTGTGTTTTTAGAAAGAATAGTTCTTTTCGAAAAATCATTTCATTTTTCATAAAATTATATTGGAAACATTTATATCCATAAAAGAAAATGGAAGTATAAATAAATTATATTTAAGTAACATTAATGTAACATTCATACAAAAAATTGAGTAAAAGAGGGAAAACCTGAATGAAGAGAGTTGGGTTCGAGAATCCACTTACCTTATGTATAAATAATTTATTCACTTTAATATCCTTGATAATAAAATTAAATTAATTAATAAATAAATAAAGAACCTTTTATACATGAATTTTATTCATTATAGTTTTATTAAGTTCATTTATAGGTTTTTCGATGAGTTATAGAGTTTAATTTCATCATTCGAGAGTGTTTTTTTTTCTTGGTTTTTATGATCAGTTTGCTTGTATATGAGTATGTAAGTTCATGTAAAATGATAATTATTCTCCATAATTAATATTAATTAAAATAAATAAGTTTAATTGGTATTATATATCTTTTTTTATATGTTATAAAGATGATTTATTAGATTTAACGTTAATGAAAAATATTAAATTAATTTTGGTGGTTTTACGACCATCATAAGATTATATCATTTATTTAAAATAATGTTCATATATTGCTTAAATAAAATTATATAACTTATAATATGTATAATAAAATCATATTATACCATAATTATGGTTTTATGATTAACCGTGTTAGTGAAAAATGAGAACGGATCGTCCACAGTGGTGGTAAATTGACACACCACAGACAATATTTTCATGTTTATAAAAAAAGAAAAGGGAAGATAATTGAAGATTATTATTCAATTAGCATAATAAAAATATAGTATATAAATTATACTATAGTTATCATTCCTCTTGGATAGGTTTAGGTGAGTATAGGATAAGAAAATAATGAATTTTGAAAGTAAATAAAAGAAAAAGAAAGAGGATTTTACATTTGGAATTTCTCCTCCTTGAGAACCTTCTCAGGGAAAAGGGTTTGGTATTTTCATGAGACCAAGGGATCATGGACATGGGGTGGGTGATTGGGAAGATTATTGTGTAGAATTTTGACAAGTCTCAAATCTTGGAATTTGTGAGGAGAATAGGGGGTATTTATAGGGGAGGAGAGGGGTGTTTTCTCATTATTTTATTCATTTGTTTATTATTTTGGCTCCATACTATGAATAGTATTGGAATTATCGCTAAATATATTAAAATAATAAATGATAGTTTGAGATTTTTGGGTTACATCAGCCTTAAATCATCTATTACTCAATAATTCATGTATTTTTCTTTCATTATAAATTATCATATTTTACTATTCACTAAAAATTCAAGTATTTTAGAAAAATCCCAAAAATTAACCCTATCAATTTTTTAACATTTAGAATTAAAAAATGAATACCACTTTATGAAAATAATTTTCTAAATATTATAAATTTAATTTTTAATTAAAATCATCAATTACTTGGAAAATACTTATTTTAAAATTATAACTAATTTTATAACATTTTGAAAATTAATTAAGGTCTCATAAAATTATCTTATAATTATAAGAAAAAAATGCAATTTTATGAATCTATTTTATGAAAATAAATTTCCTTTTAAATCATTTCATTAATAATAAAATTTTAAATAAACATTTATGTTTTATAAAAATATTAACACTTAATTAATAAATTTTAAAATATTTTTTTACTTATACTATGATATAATTATATCATATTATCATTTATAAGATGCCTAAATTTTATTTATACTTTCATATATGAGGTTACTATTCTATGAGCCGATTTACTATTCCTAATGCTCATATTACTATTCCAAAGGTCATTTTATTTTTCTATTGGTAAAGGTTCCTTAACTTCTATAAATACCTCTTATTTCATTCATTATTCATTTATAAAGTTTTTTTGTATTCTCAAAGTTATTTTATGTGATTTATACTATATGATGTAATTATAAGAAGGTAATTTTCATTGATAAAAAATTTGGGTTGTTACATTCTTGTCCCTTATGAAATGTTACCCTCAAAATTTCATTTTACAAACTATGGGGAAAAGAGGTGTGGGTACTTCTCCTTCGTCACTTCCTTCAGTTCCTATGTTGCCTCTTAGTACTTACTATTTCTCTATAGTACTTTAATTAGGTGAGTAGTCTTATTATGTATAACTCTCTCTCTATATATATGGTTTAAGATCTTCATTTGATTCTCCTCGTAATAGATATCATTTTCCAACTATACCACCATAAGATTCAGCACATGTGAGGGATCTGGTATGTACTTCTTGAGGAAGGATGCATGAAATACATCATGTACTTGATACATGGTAGTTGGAAGTGTCAGTCGATAGGCCACAACTCCGACACAATCAAGGATCTCAAAGGGGACAATGTACCTGGGACTTAACTTTCTTTTCTTCCCAAATATCATGATCCTATTCCACAGAGAGATGTGGAGGAATACCATGTTTCCAACCTTAAACTGAAGGTCCCATCTAAGATTGTCTGCATAACTCTTCTATCAACTTTGGGTTACCTTGATCTTTTGCTGAATGGTTTTCACCTTTTAAACCATTTCTTCAGTCATTTCAGGTCCTAGAATCTTAAATTCACTAAATTCATCCTAGCACGCCAAAGTTCTACATCCTTCGCAATCAAGATATTCATGTGGATCCATTCTGATACTCATGTGGAAAATGTTATTGTAAGAGAACTGAACCAGAGGTAGATGTTGGACCCATTCTCCTTTTAAGTACATAGAACATGCTCTCAAAATGTCTTCCAGTTTCTGAATATTCCATTAAGATTTGATGTCAATTTGAGGCTAATAAGTTGTACCGAAGTTCGTCTTGGTGTTCAGAGAAAATTGGAGACTTTTCTAGAACTTCAAGGTGAGTATCATATCTCAGTCGGATACAATCGATAGTGGTACTCCATGAAGACTTACCAATTATCTGATGTATATCCATGAAATTTGATCTAGTGAAAATTCCTATCAATTTTTGATAAAGTGAGTTGTCTTTGTAATATGATCCTCAACAACCCATATAGCATTGTTTCCTCTAGATGTCTTCAGAAGTCTAGTGAAAAAATCCGTGTTGATGTTTTCCCATTTCCATGTTGGTACGGGAAAGGGTTGCATTATCCCCTTAAATTTTTTTCCTTTAGACCTTCACTTTATAACATACAAGTCACTTTGATGTATATTTAGTGATCTACTTCTTCATATTGTCCCACCAATAGTTCTCTCAGATATATCAATACATCTTTGTTGTCATGAACCAACCCAGTTCAACCCTCAACCGATCACCCAAATCGGTCTGTGACATGGCCCGAAGGGCTTTCCTGATCCCCACAGGCTGGAAACCAGTGCCAGGAATCAAAATTTAACCATTGGTAATGATTTTTCTCATGAACAAAAGATAAAAAAATAAACAAAACTGATGATAAAAATAAAAACTAGCAGCGGAAAGAAAATAAAACCAAACATACCTCCTTGTGACCTTCTAGGTCACCACCCAACTTAGACTCAAGCCTACTCCAACACTGAGTAGCTAAACCAGGAACCTGAACAAGAACTAAACCTATAACTAAATAATATGATAAGCATGAGCACCGAGATGCTCAGTAGGGATGCCAAGTATAACCACAGGAACCAAGTATTATCTTTCCCAAAATAGTTCAATGACACAAGTTTGAAATACAAATATGAAAGTAGGATTTTCACATTTTAAAATAAGAAACATATTTTTTTCCATTTAAAAACACAACACATGATTCACACCATTTCCAAAATCATTTTTCATTTTATAAATAAAATCCAAAACAGAACATAAAAAAGTCGGGCTAGAGTAAAACAAGTAAAAAGTGAAAACTAAAAATAAACTAGTGAAACGGAAAGTAAAAAAGCAATGTAAATAATCCAGTTACCATGGGTGATCCTAAACATCCCTAGAAGACCCTTAGATGTACTCAGTTAAGAACCACCTATCAGCATATGTTGAATCTCTTAAGTCTATAACCAATTGGCCACCCTCGAGGAAAAATAAACCAGTGGTACTCCCCATATGGCCTCTATACCTACTAGTGGGTACCAAATCGTCTAATCGGGGTTGATAAGAAACCTTCACTCAATCAACTAAAAGAATTATAGAAAACCATAGTGCTTATAATAATACTATGTAAGTAGGAAGTCCCTCACATGTGTAACTGATCTCACCACACTTGCCTTCCCCAAACACGGACGCTTCTTGTGCATTCACCCATAAAGGGTTACCCTAGACAGGAGCACCTCCAAATACACATTCAATCATTTCACATTAACAAAGTTACAACTGGGTCATCACATCATTTAACATTTAAACCATTTCATAAAATGTTCAAAGTTTCCAATCGGGCATACACTTTTTCCAAAATGCAATATCCTTTAAAAGTTAGTACAAACATTACCCTTGGGGAAAGAGTTCCAAATGGGCCTTCACGTCACATCATGTCACAACCATTTTTTAAAAAAAAATTAAATCCCTGACCAGACACACATAATTTTCCAAACCACACCCCTTAATAAAAACTTAGTCAAAAATCACCTTTTAAGTTCAAGTGCCAAACGGGTCCTTGGATACCAACCACACTCAAACATTTCATATTTACCAAACGGGCCCTTATTCTTCCCATACACACACCAAATAACGTTTCAAGGCCAAACAAAAAAACTTTAAGGAATATATTTAAAACCATTTTAAGAACAACACAAAAGACCCAACCTCATCTAGAAGGCGTAAACCATTTACTAAACCAAACTTTCAAGGAAATGTCAATTTAAAACACCACCTTCATTTAACGAAACATCCATGTGTGCACCTAGTGCACCCATGGATGTGCCAACATCTAGTGTCACCCCAAAAATCTAAAGAGACACTCATATGCTTTTTCCATAAAACACCAATTTCCATTAGACCATAACTGACCAAACAATTTGTAAATAATTTCATAAACATACCAAACGGTTTATAAATGATTTTATAAACAAACCAACTAGTTTATAAAAATTTCTATGAAAAATCCAACCAAATTGTAAACACTTTTATAAAAAAACCAAGCAATTTTATAAACATACTAAACAATTTATAAACAACTCTATAAATGGACCAAACAATTTAGTGGAATCCCCCCAATCCCACTTTAAAGAACAACTACATTTAGAATAAACATCCTATGTAACTTAACTTGAGAAATTTTGATTAGTCACTAAAAGTGGCTATTATTAATTTTTAATATATTTATATTAATTTTATCAAAGTCCATAGACATTGTTTTTAGTGCATTACATAAATAGAACTTCATTTCTCACCTTAAATGCAATTCATGTTTAAAATGCAAATTTGGGCCCAATCATTCATTTGTTTGTGGACAGCATTATATTAATTTTATGAATTTTAAATTTTGGGATATGATGTACCACTTTGATTGGAACATTTTATATTTTAGGTCTGATGGCTTAATCCCAAGGGAAGATAGAGATTTTTGCGCCTGAATGCAGAAATTTGGTGGAAAAAGCCTAATGGGCCTAAGGCCCATCAAACAAATGTGGGGGCCACACACCAAGCCCAATGAAGCTAAAATTTTTAAATTATAAATATAAAACTATGAGGATCATTTTATTCAACTGTTACCAGAGCTAATTCTGAATTTTTCATGATGATAATGTGATTTGAAGTTGAGATTTAAATGGTGGGCCTGACATTAATGCACATAAAGTCGTCCCACCATTTCTACCAAATCATATGAACGGCTGCTCCAAAATTCCTGAAATTTTTACATATCATATATGATAGAATTAAGAGAATACTACGCTTCTACGACCCCTCAGGATTTGGCCTCCTTCAATTCGAAATTCACATGTCAAAATGGTGGACAAATCTGGACAGTTTTCTAGGTCAACTTCGAAACGTCAATTTCCTTTTGAATATTCACCCTCCTTTTGACTCTATTAATTGTTGGGGATTGAATTAATTTTTGGGGGTGGCCTAAGGCTCCTAATATGCCTATATAAAGAGCTGGTGGTGAAGGGAATAATATCGGATATTTTTCTTGTCATCTTGTGTTGCTTGTTTCATTGTAAGGTTATGCTTCAAAATTTCCTTTGTAATGTTTTCCATTTCCATGTAAGTTTCTTTTTTGTATATTTATGTTCTTAATCAACTTATTTCTCTTCTATATTTTCCATTTATTTTATTAAAACTTTATTATCACAAAGCATAGTGATATCTCTGTGTTGTTGTGAATTAGTTCACACATAGGTGTGAATTTCATTCACACACACGGAGGAGTGCTCGTTATTTCCGTGGTTTTAATTTCTTCAATCCAATTCTTGTAAGCCATATTCCGCCCACCATTGAGAGTATACCATCAATGTAGGGCTAACCCTTTAATGTGTCAATCTTAGGAGGATGCAAAGGCTGGATTGAATGTTATTTCATGAACGAATTTTTGTTAATTGGATAATTAATTTAAGACATCCATTCTTCATTTATTTCTAATCTTAATCTTTACTATGTTTTAGAAAACTAAATTCAATTACTAAATGGACATATACCTTGGAGAGATCATTAATTTGGTTCTCTAACTGTATAGGGGATTAGTGATTGTGTTTAGTAAGCACCAAACCAGAAAATGATGAAGGTAGTGTTATTTTTGAAGAATGGATTCATCAAGAATTAATAAAACCAAAATTATCTAAAGAAGTAAAATTCATTCAATCCACCCCGAGCATAATCCTTATATAAACCCATTTTATTTGAATTTAATTCACTTAGGTTTCTTAGTGTTCTTTAAAACCATCCAAAATTAAAACCAAATTTGGCTACTTCATAGCCCATCCTTCACCAAATCATAGCGTCTCAAGGTTATTTATTCGGTCCCTGTGGACTCGACCCCTACATGTACTTCAACGACTGCTTATACCTGTAGGGTAAATTTGGGTGAAACCAAATTTTTGCGTCGTTTTCGGGGACCAAGTAAGTTACCTTAGAACATCTTTCTATTCTCCCTCATTTCTCTTTTCTCATCCCCATTTCTCTTCTCTTTCCCCCTTTCTATTTTTTTTACTCCTGAAAATCACAATTCCAAATTTCCAAATGAATCTAATGGAGTATAATCAACAATATCACTTCACAAACTCAGGATAGAATCAGTTTGAAAATCCACATTGGGAATCACCAACCTTTTTTAATCAACCTTTGAATGAATACCCCACACCTGATAACATGAACGAAACTTTTAATGATGAATGTTTAAAAGATAAATTTCCATACCTATCAAGAATGATTGAAAAGATGAATAATGAGGAAGTCCATGATGTCCAAATATCTATCAATCCTAATCCTGAAACAATTCTTCAAAAATTTTGTGAACAAATGGAAAAAATGAATTCATAGTTATCAAGTTTTAGACTAGAACTACAAAGCATTAAAACTTGTGTGGACCCCATTCCCACTCAAACCATCCCTTCCTCAATATTGATATAAGAATCTTATAACACAAAAACTCCTCATGCCTTTATTGATGAACCAACCATAGGATTTGGGATAGTTGGAGAGGATCGAGGAGTTTTCGAAGGGTCTTTAAATCAGGAGGAAATTGACTTTTTGGATTCAAAAGAGGAGAATTTGTCATCATGGATTGAGTCTCTTAAGTATAAATCCATTGATGAATTTTCAAAAACACCAACCATTGAACCATTGAGAGAAATCACAAACATTGAGTCCATACCCATTCCTAAAATTGATCTTTCCAATTTTGTGGTTGAATCTTCTATTCAAAAGGAATCAATTCTGTTGAGCAATTTTGAAAATGAAATTGAGTTTGATTCAAAGTCCCAACCTATGTCTAAAAGTGTTAGCCTACCTGAACTTGAACAAAAGGACTTTCCATCCACCCTTAAGTTTCCATTCATTGGGGATAGCCAAAAACTTCCAATTTTCACAATTTCTTATCTTGAAACTAATAAAGAGGAAATGATTCTTAATGTCTTTGAAAATACTAAAAAAGAAATCGAATCCCCCATTTCTGATATTACATGGATTTTCCCACTCATTGTAGAACAAAGGATTTCACATGAAACAAATTCTAAAAAAATAATTAATCTCAATATTGTTGAAGTGGAGAAAAATGGGGTCCTAAAAATGTTGAAAGTTGGAATTGGATAAGTTGTGGGGTTCAAGTCGAGCTAACGACGTTAAACAAAAGTGCTGCATGGGAGGCAACCCATGGTTTTCATGTTTCTAATCATTTTGAATCATTTTCTTTTTCATATAATAAATTACCATAGACTGTTGACCTGTTCTTATTTTATGAGTAAGGATGGGTATGAAATGGGAGCTCCATATTCATCCATGTCACGTGGCGTGATCTCTGAGTAATACCTTACCCAGAAATCTAAAAAGAAGACAATGTATCATTATTTTATTTTGTTTTGTTTATTTTTATGTTTTTATAGGTTAAAAAATAAAAGGGCATGTCTTAAGTCATAAGGAAAATCCATTCACCACCATCCAAGATGCTGAGACTAAAATCCAGGATTGAATAGAGATTGTGGCATGCGCTATTATCATCAACAACCAGGTGACTTCATTTCATGATTATCATTTTCAATTTCCTATTTTAACAACTATCCCATACCCCCTTCTAAGTTTTCTTTAAACACTGGGGACAGTGTTATTCTATGTTGGGGGGAGATGAAATAAAAAATGATTTTTTTTTAATAAGAACATGCATGGAAAGAAAATTTTCATTAACCTTGAACATGATAACACACATTGCAAACTCTGAAATTTGATATCAAATAAATTTGCATTCCTTGATTCTGATTTTAATGCAAGTCTAATTTCATGAGCATAGTTTTTGGAAAGTGAGGTTTTCTGATGTGATTTTTCAAAGTTTACATTTTCATCCTCTTAATAAAAATGCCACAATGGACGCCTACTAGATCGTGGGTGTAAATTTGAGTTCTTGGGTCCCTTTCATTATAGCATAGGGTTCTAGGGTCACTTTTAATTTAATTTTAGTATCAAAAAAACAAAAAACAATTGAAAAAAATAATAATAATGACCACATAGAGAAATGATTAGTCCAAATGCGTGGCGTCCGGCACTTTGGGATCATGAATCCATAGTTTTCTTGCCCAAAGTTAGGCTTTATATCTCTATTGTAGAGAATGGAATTGACAATATGTGTGGCGTCTGACACTTGGGGATCGCGACTCCATAGTTGTCTTGCCCAGAGTTAGTCTTTTCATAGCTATTGTGGTTAAAAAAACAAACAAACAAAAAAAATAAAAAAAATGGATACTCCTCTTAAGGTTTAAAGTGATTCCCACCTAGCGCTTCCATTTTTTCCCCTTGAACAATAAAATGGGCCCCATATCTTTTGTGATGCACAACACTTTATCATGCTTAATTGAAATTAGATGAAATGTGGCGATGAATTTGAACAAAGGAATGGGCTTGGGCTTGGGATATGCTTATGGACCTAGATTTTTTTAAATTATTTTGATGGGTTTCATAAATTTTTTTGGTATGAAGACTTTGGGTGAGCAATGTTTATTAAAATGTTTTTGGAAAAGGGGATTTGAATTTCATATTTGTAATATATTTTGCTCGGGACTAGCAAAACTCAAGTTGGGGGTGTGATTATTCACTGAAAGTGGCTAATATTCATTTTTAATATCTTTATATTCATTTTTTCAAAGTCCATAAACATTGTTTTTAGTGCATTACATAAATAGAACTTCATTTCTCATCTTAAATTCAATTCATGTTTAAAATAAAAATTTGGTCCCAATCATTCATTTGTTTTTGGACAGCATTATATTCATTTTCTTAATTTTAAATTTTGGGATATGATGGACCACTTTGTTTGGAACATTTTATATTTTAGGTCTGATGGATGAATCCCAAGGGAAGATGGAGATTTTTGCGCCTGAATGCAGAAATTTTCTGGAAAAAGCCTAATGGTTCTAAGGCCCATCAAACAAATGTGGGGCCCACACACCAAGCCCAATGAAGCTCAAATTTTTACAGTAGAAATAGAAAAATATGAGGATAATTTTATTCAACTGTTTCCAGAGCTAATTCTGAATTTTTTATGATGATTATGTGATTTGAAGTTGAGATTTAAATGGTGGGCCCGACATTAATGCACCTAAAGTCGTCCCACCATTTCGACCATATCTTCCGAACGTCTGCTCCAAAATTCCTGAAATTTTTACAGATCATATATGAAATAATGATGAGAATATTACAATTCTACAAACCCTAAGGATTTGGCCTCCTTCAATTCCAAATTCACACGTCAAAATGGTGTACGAATCTGAACAGTTTTTCGGGTCAACTTCGAAACGTCAATTTCCTTTTGAATATTCACCCTCCTTTTGACGCTATTAATTGTTGGGGGCGAATTAATTTTTGGGGGGTGGACTAAGGCTCCTAATATTCCTATATAAGGATCTGGTGGTGAAGGTAATAGTATCGTATATTTTTCTTGTCATCTTGTGTTGCTTGTTTCATTGTAAGGTTATGCTTCAAAATTTCCTTTGTAATGTTTTCCATTTCCATGTAAGTTTCTTTTTTGTATCTTTATGTTCTTAATCAACTTATTTCTCTTCTATATTTTACATTTCTTTTATTAAAAATTTATTATCACAAAGAACAGTGATATCTCTGGGTTGTTGTGAATTAGTTCACACATAGGTGTGAATTTCATTCACACACATGGAGGAGTGCTCGTTATTTCGGCGGTTTTAATTTCTTCAATCCAATTATTGTAAGCCATATTCCGCCCACAATTGAGAGTATACCATCAATTTAGTGCTAACCCTTTAATGGGTCGATCTTAGGAGGATGCAAAGGCTGGATTGAATGTTATTTTATGAACGAATTTTTGTTAATTGGATAATTAATTTAAGACATCCATTCTTCATTTATTTCTACTTTTCATCTTTACTATGTTTGAGCAAACTAAATTCAATTACTAAATGACCATATACCTTGGAGAGATCATGAATTTGGTTCTATAAGTTTATAGGGGATTAGTGATTGTGTTTAGTAAGCACCAAACTAGAAAATGATGAAGGTAGTGTTATTTTTGAAGAATGGATTCATCAACAATTAATAAAACCAAAATTATCTAAAGAAGTAAAATTCATTAAATCTACCCCGAGCATAATCCTAATATAAACCCATTTTATTTGAATTGAATTCACTTAGGTTTCTTAGTGTTCTTTAAAACCATCCAAAATCACAACCAAAGTTGGCTACTTCATAGCCCATCCTTCACCAAATCATAGCGTCTCAAGGTTACTTCTTCGGTCCCTGTGGACTCGACCCCTACATGTACTTCAACGACCACTTATACCTATAGGGTAAATTTGGGCGCAACCAAATTGACACAATTCCCTATAAAAATCATTTTTAGTAAGTTATAACAAGACAAAAACAATAATCACATCAAACCATAGATATAATAGAGCTGAAAATAAACTTTAAGAATCAATTGAAGACATGCAAGTGCTAATTAATCATTTCAAAAAGGAAGGATTGAAAATGCCTACCAAAAAGTCAAGCATGGATACAACAATGCATCTGTAGAAGATGAACAACACCCAATGGACCATTTTCATGCGCTAGACAATGAGCAGAATGTGTAAAACACAAATCACAGTATTATGATTCATCCAGAAAAAAAAACACCATGGATGAAATAAGTAAAAATAAATTAATATATAAATAAATACACCAGATGAGGAAAAGGTTGCTGGAAAGGAGGAATTCAGCCATGCCAAAGCAAGGAGTATAGAGAAAAGGATGGGTTTTGCCGCTGGTAGGAGCACGGGAGAGTAGGAGTGCGGGAGGCCGGAGGCCGGACAACTGGGTGAGGGCTAGGTTGGCGTGAGGTTGGGTTGTTGGGTGAGGGGCGAAGGTGGATGAGGTGCAAAGGGCAAGAGGCGGATGAGAACCAAGGGGTGAGGTGGTATGTTGGCTGGAGTAGGAGGGGGCAAGCATGGCACTAGAAAGGTAACCAGGAGGGAATGAGGGGTCCTGTAGGGGGAAACCGGAAGCCAAGGGTGTGGCCGAAGGCAACCTGGAGCGCGGATACTAGTCAAAGGCTGAGGGAAAGGGAGGTAGAGTGGCTGCAGGAGGGGCGAGCACGGAGGTTGTCTGGATGGCCGGAGGCACGAAACGAGGGCCTGGCATTGGATGATGGTGGTAGAATGAGGCGGACGGTCGGGTGTCAGAGGGCTGGGACACGACTTGGATCAGGGGGTGAGGCAGGGATGACGAGTGCGGGGGGAGACGGGGCGGAGGGAAAGAGAGCGGGTTTTGGACACGGTGAGGGAGGGAGCTTTTGGGAGAGGGTGGAGGGGACCCGCCAGGAGAGGTCTTGTGGCAAGAGGTAGGGTGTGTGGCAAGAGGCGGTGTGTGCAGAGGGGGCCATAGGTGGCGAGGCCACTGCCAGGGCATGTTGAGGGTGAGGATGGCAATGGTGAGGGAGGCGGCTCACAGCGCGGAATGAGGAAGGCGGGGGGGATGACCGGGTAGCACATAGGGTTAGGGATTTTTTTATCTTATAATCATAATAATAATAATAATAATAATAATAATAATATAAAGAATAATAATAATAATAATGCAATAAAAAAATAACCATAAAAGTTATAATAATAATAATAATAAAACCAAAAATAATAATAATAAAAATTAATAAAAATTTGGATATAAATAATAACAATTACAATTTATTAAAAATTATATTAATAGCAAATTTTAAATAATAAAAATATTATTAACCATTCTTAATAATAAAATTATTATCTCCACCATAATTTATTATTATTATTATTACGTTTTAAATGTTTTACATATCTCATTTGCGTAAAACATCATTTCTTTTGAGCGATAGACACTTACATGGCACCTGAGCTAATCGTGCAGCTACCTCCCACCGTGCAGTGACCGCACACGGGTCCGAAACCCGCTAAAAATATTAAACATCAAAAAAATTTGATCCACGCTCAACCCACACCTCAACGAGGTTGACCGAATCCATGAAATACTAAAATAAAAATAAATCAAAAAGTCAGGGTGTGACAATTCTCCCCACCACAAACACTTTATGCCCCCAGAAAGTCACCCAGCCGAACAATAGACAAAACATGAATCCATGACAGATTGAAACTAAAAGAAACCACAACACAAGAGAATGGGAGAACATTAGAGGGTTCTCCCCACCACAAGAACTCATCTAGTGCATAAATTCAACACCCAAACATACCACCCCGAGTAGGGGGGCCGACACGGGGACTCCCAACCAATCCAAACTAACGTCTATAGAACGAGTGAACAACACCTCTGCTAAAACTTGGAACTCTTGACCTAGACTAAAAACCCCGAACACTAGAGAGAAACCTCTGAGAATAACCTACCCCAAGAAGTTAACCCAAGTATAACCACAAACATCGACTCTTTCATAGGCACTGACATCTCCAAACAAACATAGCTAAACCAAGGTCAACCTAGACAAGGTCCAAAAACACTTTTAAGAGGAACACATGATTCAAAAAACCATAATTAGACAAACAAAACTATTGGATTACAACAGAACATGTCCTTCATAACTCCATGATGAAACAACGAACTTACAATGACGTTAAAACTCTAACGATAGAAAAACAAGAACCAAAATAATTTAAATGTTTCACTGCCAACACGGAACACAAAACACAAACTAAGGATTCACACCCCCCAACAACTCCTAACTATGTGTGAGCTTCACCCCAAGACCTATGGCTAGGGATCTGATGGTCAAAGCATCTCCTGCCTCACAGTCAGGCAATAGAATCATCTGGTCACAGTGTCTTTCTTAGGATTTGCTTCTTGCAAAACTTATCTAGATGACCTAGACAGCCGCAATGATGGCATGTCTTCATAGGGGTGCGACATGATGGATTTATATTCCCTAAATGTCCACACTGATGACGCACCATTGGACGGTCCGAAGAACTAGAATCTGAAACCACTGCAGAGGAATCTTTAGAACCAGGTCCATCTGACACACTCTGCTCGCTAGATGGGGAACCTTCACAAGCAACCGGATATGATGGTTTTCCAACCATCTATGCTCTGGAGACCAACTCAGCTAAGAACGCCTCATCCACCAGCTTCTTTAAACGATGGTCCTTAGAAGGGAGGACCTTCTCCTTAATCTATGGACGAAGACCCCCGATGAAGAGATAAGTCTTCATCAAATCCTATGACTCTACATCTGGACAAAAGGACACAAGTTCCTTGAAATGGTCAACATATGCTTTCACCGTCCATTGTCCATGTTGAATGTGCATTAACTCTTCCCTTCTCTTAGTCTTCACCTCTTTAGGTATAAATCATCATATGAAGATAGATTTAATGACATCCCACATCATCCCAACTTGCATTGATTGCAGGGCAAAAAACTCACATTCATCTAGTACCAGACCTTCGAACTGACCCAAAATGGCATGCACTCTGACAGTGTCAGGAGTTCCAAATACCCTAAATACTCGTTCAACCTCTTCAAGCCACTCTACTACCTCTAACGGACCCCAATCACCATGAAGGATAGGTAATGTCCAAGAAGGACCAAAAACTAGGCATGAACTATCAGAAACCTTGGGGACATTTCTGGGCGGCATTTTCTAAACAATATATAAAACATAAATCCAAAACCAATATCAAGCCAAAGCAATATCATTGAAAGCGCTTTCATCCAAAAACATCCTGCTCAAATACCAAACAAATACAAACACAACCCAAAATTCCTTTTTCATTTTAGATTTCAAAATCAACTTCTTTCAATGCCACTTTCCAAATACCAAACCTAATTTTCAAACCATATTCAATTTTCAAAAATCATTTTTTTCCTCTTAAATTACTTTACAAAAAAAACAAGGTCAAGCCTTAAATTCCAAGTACACACCCCAGTAATCCCATGAACTATTGCACATGTCTTCATCAACTTTCATCTACACACACCCACATGCACTTTCCATGCATCCCCTCACATGTGAAAACGTTTATAAAGAGTACCTGAGGTTGCACCCAAACCAATTCTCTACCAGTTCTAAGCAAACATAAGATTTTTAGACTAAGATTTTTTGGTTTTAAAATCCATTTCACAAATTTAAATACATTTAAAATAAATAAATTTCATTCCAAAAACCTTTTTTTCATTTTCAAAAGTGCGCTTACACCAACCAGAACCAATATGATGCTCAAATTGCATCAAATTACCTGAGCAAGGGACTAGTAGTCATGCTTAACCTAGAGACATGGTAGTGGGTCATGCCCCATGTAAATTTCAACAACTATAAGGAACATAACCCGTGTACTCAGACTCCACATGGGTCACTACTCCATGAAAAATCATGATGAAACATCAGCTTGCCTCCTTTTTCATCCCTCAATCCAAAACAAATCAGAACGATACAAGGACTAAATTACCAGACTACCCCTAGCGACTCGAGGTTTGGAAGGGGCGAGGGTTCATGACTTCCTTCCCATACCTACCTCTCAAGTCCCAACATTATTAATATCCATCTACCGGACACCCCAAATAACAAGGGCCTGCTCTCATACTATTTTTTCATGAACCAACCTGGGTCAACCCTGAACTGGTCACCTGAGTCGGTCTGCGACATGGACCGAAGGGTGTTCCCAATCCCCACGGGCTGGAAACCAGTGTCGGGCATCAAAATTTAACCATTGGGAATTATTTTTCTGATGAACAAAAGATAAACTCAAGCCTCCTTGTGACCTTCTAGGTCACCACCCAACTCAAACTCAAGCCTTCTCCAACACTGAGCAGCTGAACCAGGAACCTGAACAAGAACTGAACCTACAACTGAAATAATATGATAGGTGTGAGCACCAAGATTCTCAGTAGGGATGCCAAGTATAACAATGTGATCCAAGTATTCCCTTTCCCAAAATAGTCCAATGACACAAGTTTGAAATACAAATATGAAAGTTGGGTTTTCGCATTTTAAAATAAGCAACATATTTTTTTCCATTTAAAAACCCAAAACACGCTACATACCATTTCCAAAATAATTTTTCATTTTATAAATAAAATCCAAAAATAGAATATACTAAAGCTGGGATAGAGTAAAACAAGTAAAAAGTGAATACTAAAAATAAACTAGTTCAACAGAAAGTAAACAAGCAATGTAAATAATCCAGTAACCATGGGGGATCCAAAACATCTCTAGAAGACCCCTGGACATACTCGATTTGGAACTACCTGCTGGAGTATGATGAATCTCCTAAGTCTATAACCAACTGGCCGCCCTCGCGGCAAAAGAAACCAGCAGCACTCTCCATCTGGCCTCTATACCTACCAGTGGGTACCAACCCGTCTCATCGGGGCTGATAAGAAACCATCACTCGATCAACTAAAAGACGCCCAGGAACCCATGGTGGTTATAATAATACTATGTAAGTAGGAAGTCCCTGCATGCATGACTAATATCATCACACTTGCTTTCTCCAAACACGTACGCTTCCTGTGCATTCACCCATAAAGGGTTACCCTTGACAGGAGTGCCCCCAAATACACATTCAATCATTTCACATTAACAAAGTGCCAACCAGGCTTTCACACCATTTAACATTTAAACTGTTTCATAAAATTCTCAAAGTTACCAATCGGGCGTACACTTTTTCAAAAACACAATATCCTTTAAAAGTTAGTACAAACATTAACCTTGGATTAAGAGTGCCAAATGGGCCTTCACATCACATCATGTCAAAACAATTTTTTTTAAACATTTTAAAGCCCCAACCAGACACACACAATTTTCCAAACCACATCCCTTAATAAAATCTTAGTCAACAATCAAATTTTAAGTTCAAGTGCCAAATAGTCCCCTGGATACCAACCACACTCAAATGTTTCATATTTACTAAATGGGCCCTTATTCTTCCCAGACAAACAACAAAGAATGTTTCAAGGCCAAACAGCCAAACTTTAAGGAATATATTTAAAACCATTTTAAGAACCACACAAAAGACCCATCCTTATCTGAAAGGCATGAACCATTTAGAAAACCAAACTTTCAAGGAAATGTCAATTTAAAACACCACCTTCATTTGACGACACATACATGTGTGCACCTAGTGCACCCATGGATGTGCCAACATCTAGTGGCACCCCAAACAACCAAAGAGACACTCATATGATTTTTCCACAAAACACCAATTGCCTTTAGACAATAACTGACCAAAAAAATTGTAAAAAATTTCATAAACAAACCAAATAGTTTATAAATGATTTTATAAAAAAAACAACTAGTTTACAAAAAATTATATGAACAATCTAACCAATTTATAAACAATTTTATAAAAACCCAGGAAATTTTATAAATAGAATAAAAAATTTATAAACAACTCTATAAACGGACCAAAAAATTTATTGGAAGCCCCCAATCCCATTTTGAAGAACAAAATCATTTAGAATAAACATCCTAGGTATCTTAACTTGAGAAATTTACACAATTCCCTATAAAAAATCCTTTTTAGTAAGTTCTAACAAGATAAAAATAATAATCACATCAAACCATAGATATAATAGAGGTGCAATTAAACTTTAAGTATCAATTGAAGAAATGAAAGTTCCAATGAATCATTTCAAAAATGAATGATTGGAAACGCCTACCTCAAAATTGAGCATGGATACAACAACGCATCCGCAGAAGATGAACAACACCCAATGGACCATTTGCACACCCTAGACAATTAGCAGAATGTGAAGAACACAAATCGTGGTATTATGATTCATCCAGAACAAATAAAAACACCACGGATGAAATGAAGAAAAAATAAATAAAATAAAAAGAATAAATGAATAAATACATCAGATAAGGAAATGGTTGCCGGCAAGGAGGGATGTGGCCACGCCGGAGCAAGGATGCCAGAACAAAGGATGGCGTTCGCCGCTGGCCGGAGTAAGGGAGAGTAGGAGCATGGGAGGCTGGAGGTCGGACTGCTAAGGGAGGGCTAGGCCAGTGTGAGGTTGGGCTGCTGGGTGAGGGGTGAAGGCGGTTGAGGTGTGAAGGGAAAGAGATGGACGGGAACCAGTGGGTGAGGCGGGCTGTCCGCTTGAGTAGGAGGGGGCAAGGTCAGTCCTGGCGAGGGAACCAGGAGGGATCGGGGGCTCCTACAGAGGGCAACCAGGAGCCAAGGGTGAGGTCGAGGGCAACTTGGAGCACGGTTCCTAGTCGAAGGCTGAGGACAAGGGAGGGGGGTGGCTGTAGGAGGGGTGAGCGCGGAGGCCGTCCGGCTGGCCATAGGTGTGGGATGAGGGTCTGGTGCTAGACGAGGGAGTTGGAATGAGTTGAATGGTTGGGTGTTGAAGGGTCGGGATGCGTCCTAAAGCAGGGGGCGAGGCAGGGACGGCGAGCATGGAGGGCGAGAAAGCGAGTGTTGGGCGTAGTGAGGGAGGGAGCTTTTGGGAGAGGGTAGAGGGGACCCACGAGGTGAGGTCCTATAGAGAGAGGTGGGGTGTGCGGTGAGAGGCGGGATGTGAAAAGGGGGCCAGAGGTGGTGGGGCTGCTGCCGAGGTGTGTCAAGGTCGAGGATGGAAAGGGTGAGGGAGGTGGCTCGCAGCGCGGAATGAGGAAGGCGGGGGGGTGACCGGGTAGCACTTAGGGTTGGGGGGTTTTTATCTTATAATCATAATAATAAAAATAATAATAATATAAATATAAATAATAAAAAAAAAATACAATAATAATAAAAATAATAATAACCATAAAATTTATAATAATAAAAATGATAATAACAAAAATAATAAAAAAATAATAATAACAATAATAATAATAATAATATCAAAAATAATAATAATAATAATTAATATCAATTTGGATATAAATAATAACAATTACTATTAAATTTCAATTTATTAAAAATTATATTAATATTAAATTTTAAATAATAAAAAATTTATTAACCATTCTTAATAATAACATTATTATATCCACCATAATTTATTATTATTATTATTATTATGTTTTAAACGTTTTACTTATCTCATTTGTGTAAAACATCATTTATTTTGAGTGATAGACACCTGCACGGCACCTGATCCGATCGCACGGCTAGCGCCCATTGTGTAGTGACCGCGCATGGGTCCGAAACCTGCTAAAAATATTAAACATCAAAAAAAATTGACCCACGCTCAACCCGCACCTCAATTAGGTTGACTGAATCTATAAAATAATAAAATAAAAATAAATCAAAAAGTTGGGATGTGACATTTGTGCTCCCTGGGTGAATAGAGAAAGTTGATCTATGTGTGTCATTGAAAATCTCCTTCTTTATATCTGGATCGTATGGTACATATAGTCATGAACCAAATCTTACAATTACTTCCTCATCAATTTTAAACTCTAACGATTTCTCCTTTCTCATAGATTCCACCTTCTTCTAAATTTCCACATCACTTCTTTAAGCATCATTTATTTTCTCTATGAGGGATGGTTGAGCAATCATTTGAGAAAGGATTGGTGATGTTCCTTTCTTAATGATTCCCATTTATATCATTTGAAAATATAATAATATTTTATCCTTATCAATTCTCATTATTGATAATGTTTCAGGATTGTTTATACTTAGAGCATCCACCACTTTATTCACTTTTCCAGGATGGTAGTAGATTGAACGGTTATAATCCTTGATGATCTTTATCCATCTTCATGGGCGCATATTAATCTCCTTCTATGTGAATATATATTTTAGGCTCTTATGATCATTATATATTTCACACTTCTCCCCATATAGATAATTCCACCAGATTTTCAACACAAATATCACAGCTGCCAACTCCAAATCATGTGTAGGATAGTTTTTCTCATGCATTTTCAACTTCCTTCAGGCATAAGCTATCACTTTATCACTTTTCATCATTACATCACATAATCCATTCTTTGAAGAATCATTTTATACCAAAAATAGTTTCCCACTTGTCAGAAGTGTGAGTGCTAGAGTGGTGATAAGCCTCTTTTTTAACTCTTTGAAGCAATCTTCACTTTCGCTGGTCCAGAAAAACTTTTATCCCCTACGATTCAGCTTGGTTAGTGGGTTTTACAATCATGAGAATTTATTCACAAATCACCAATAATACCTAGCTAGACTGAGGAAACTATAGATGTCTGTTAGAGATGTTGGCTTGCGCCACTCTTCAAATTCCTTTGTCATAGAAGGGTCGATAGATATTGCTTTGTTTGTGATAACTTTCCCCAATAAAGATACTTATTCTATACAAAACTCACGTTTATTTTACTTTTCATAATGTTTCTTCCTTTTCAAAATCTTTATCATAGTATTTAAATTCTCCTCATGTTCCTCCTTACTCTTAGATTATATCATAATATCATCGATAAAGACTAACATAAATTTTTTGAGGTAATCTCTAAGGACTCTATTCATTAAATACATGAATATTATTGTATAATTAGAGAGTTTGAAAGGTATCACTATGAACTCATAGTGTTTATACCTTGTTTTAAAGGCAGTCTTGGAAATATTTTCCTTTCTCACCTTTAATTGGTGATATCCTGACTGAAGGTCCACCTTCGAGAAATACTTGGCCCTAAAAAGATGATCGAACAAGTCATCTATTTGTGTAAGGGAATAATTTTTCTTTATCATTATTTTTCTGATCTCATGATAATCAATGAAAAAGTTAATTGATCCATAATTCTTCTTGTTGAAGATGACTGGTGCACCCCATGGTGAAGCACTCGGGTGTATAAAACCATTGTCCATATTCTATTGTAACTACTTTTTCAGTTCCTCCAACTCAATGATGGGTATTCTAGTAGGTGTCTTTGATATCGAAAAAGATCCTAGAATAAGTTAAATTGATAAATCAACCTCTTAGTCAAGAGGAAGAGCAGGTAGTTCTTCAGGGAACATGTCAGTGTATTCCCTCACAATGGGCATGTCTTTAAGCATGATTCTCTCCTTTATCTCAGTCATTTGAGCTAGACATGCTTGCTCATAAGTCAATAATATCCACACTTGATATGATGGATCCAAATAAGATTCATCCTTTTTCTTACACTTGTATATAATTGTATAATTCTTCAAGATATGAAGAGTGATCACCCTTTCCCGACAGTCGATGTTGGTTTTGTATAAATATAGCCAATTTATGCCCAAAATAGCATCAAACTCCACAAAAGGAAGTAATTTAAGATTTTATGAGAGGTTTAGTCCATAAACATTAATTAGGGAGGAGTTATAAAATTCAGATGCAATAATTTCCCCATTTTTTGTTCTCATAGATAACGCAACCTCTATATTTTGAGGTGGTGTTTGAATAGTTCTACTAAACTTGAAAGATATGAAAGAATGTGTAGAACAAGAATCAAATTGTACATTATATATTCTTGAATGAATAACCACTATACCTATCACCACATCATTTTTGGGATCCACCTCAGTAGTAGTGATGGCATAATCCTTCCCT
Organism: Viscum album; assembly: GCA_963277665.1. Taxonomy (NCBI): domain Eukaryota; kingdom Viridiplantae; phylum Streptophyta; class Magnoliopsida; order Santalales; family Viscaceae; genus Viscum; species Viscum album. The sequence continues at coordinate 375,934,142 of OY728127.1, read as the reverse complement.
TTCTCCTTTGGTTTTGGTGGTAGATGACGTTGATTACCCTCGAGTACTCGAGGTTTAGTGCACTGGCTTGCATAGTTCCCTTGCACCTTCGGGTTTTTTTATCAACCATGGGGTAGGGGATTGGGAAGAGGATTGGTTGGAATTTTTACAAGGCTCAAAGCTTTAAAGGTGTGAGGAGAATAGGTGGTGAAGGGTGGTATTTATAAGGGAGGAGAGGGGTGTTTTCTCATTATTTTATTCATTAGTTTATTAATTTGGCTCAAGACTATGAATAATTTTAGAATTATAACTAAATATATTAAAATAATAAAGGATAGTTAGAGATTATAGGATTAAATCTTCCTTACATCATCTATGACTCAATAATTCATTTATTTTTCTTTTATCATAAATTTTCATATTTTATTATTCGCCAAAAATTCAAGTATTTTAGAAAAATCCCAAAAAAATCACCCTACCCATTTTTAGACATGTAAAATTCAAAAAATGAACTCCGTTTTATGAAAATAATTTTTTAAATATGATGAATTTAATTTTTAATTAAAATCATCATTTACTTGGAAAAATATTGATTTTAGAATTATAATTGATTTTATAACACTTTGAAAAATTAATTAAGGTCTCATAAAATTATCTTACAATTATAAGGAAAAAAATGTTAATTTATGAATATATTTTATGAAAATAAATTTTCTTTTAAATTGTTATATTAATAATAAAATTGTAAATAAACATTTATGTTTTATAAAAATACCAACACTTAATTAATAATTTTTTAAATATTTATTTACTTATACTATGATATAATAATATCATATTATCATTTATAAGATTTCTAAATTTTATTTATACTTTCATATATGATGTTACAATTCTATTGGATGATTTAATATTCCTAATGGTCACATTACTATTCCAAAGGTCATATTACTATTATGTTGGTAAAGGTTCCTTAACTTCTATAAATACCTATTATTTCATTCATTATTCATTTATAAAGTTTGTATTGTGTTATAAAAGTAATTTTATGTGATTTATACAATATGAAATAATTATAATAAGGGAATTTCCATTGATAAAAATTTTGGGTCCTTACAATTCAGATGAGGATGGAACTTCTGGGGTAGTGCCTGTTAATGTTGGTTTTACTGCTATGCAAATTGAAATCAATTTCACATAGAGGAAAGGATATCCTAAGAAAACAGAGTGTCTGGATGTTTGGGATTCATAAGAGGATTATAGTAGGGTTTTCCTTTCTTATGTGATTTTAGTTAGATTATATGAGAAAGGTGCTGCCAGGACTTGGGTTGAGGTTATGGAAGAAGATATAGCAGTTGATATGCATTCATCTAATGAGTAATTTGCATAAGAGTTGGCTAATCAGCAGCTTCTTCATGAGAAAATGATTTCTTTTAGAGCCCATAAGAGAAATACTTTATATTCAAATACTCGTAGTGGTAACCAAAATCAGAAATTGTCTAGTTATACCTCAGAGAAGGAGCTAAAAAAATCTTTATAACCACCTTCTTTGTCTCTGAAGACAGGTAATTGTGCCACTATTTTGGATGTTGAAAATTCACCTTCTGTTGTTCAGACATCCTCACATATTATATTGTATCACTTCAAGATAAGGATCACACCTACTATATCTAAATTTGAGGTGATTTTGGTTTCTCTTACTATTGTACTATCTCCATAATAATTTCAAGCCCATGATGATGTTGTAGATGGGATGACCTTGATGGATGGATGTGACAATGATCCTAGTAAGGATATTATCCAGACATGAACTCAGTTGGCCCTTGTTCCTCATGCTTCTCATGCACAGAATCAGGCATGAGGGTTTGATAGTAGTCATAGAAAGGATATGGTTCCAAATTTCAATCCTTTTGGTGTGATTGACTCACCAAAGGAGGTTCCCTTGAAGGCACCATTGGTGGAAGGGATCATTGAAGGAGCTTCAGGAAGTGTTGTGGAATCTAAATATGATCCTAATCTACTGGAGGTTCAATATGATGCAGGGAGATCTGACTTAGAGGAAAGAAGCATTGAATGCCTTTGGTAATGTGTGGAAATAACTTGGAGGAGAGTTCGTCATCCTATAGGTCAGGTTGTGGTCGTTGATGAATTGATTGGAATGTTATTCGTGTTGGAGAAAGAAAAGTAGGAGCTGAGATTTGAAAAAAAAAAGTTAGGACTGTGAATGTTCGTATTGATGATGGCAGTGTGCTTTGTGTGACCTCATCCTCTACTTTCTCTATTTTTATCTTCCAATAAAATGGTTTCATCCCAACCATTTCAAAAAAAAATTTATAATTATATACAAATATTTTTATGTATATTTATTTATAATTATAATTATAAATATATATATATAATTATAAAATTATAATAAATATATTTATTATATTTATAATTATATATGTCAATATATTAATAACTATATATAATTATATAAAAATGTAAATATATATAATTATATGAATATATAAAATTATATAGATATATACAATTTTATTTATATATTTATATGTAATTATATAAATATATAATTTTATATAATTTTATAATTATATAAATATATAATTATATATAATTATATAATAATATGTAATTATAAAAATATATATAATTATATAAAAATATTTCTAATTATATAAAAATATTTTTAAATATATTTCATTGTAATTATAATTACAAATAAATATACATATATATATATATATTTAAATGCTTATAAAATTATAATAATTATATTTAAATAATAATTATATTTATTTATAATTATATTTATTCATACATATTTATAGTTTGTTAAATATTTATTTATAATTATATAAATTTAATTTTTCTTAATTACATTTATTATATTATTAAAATTGGGACTTTATCAATGCTTTGTTATCACTAAAAATGATTTAGTATTATCAGTGATAAAAAAACACTAATAAAACAAATATTTATCTTTTATAGAACTTTAACACTGATAAAGATACTTTTTATCAACACTTACTATTTTAGTAATCATAAAACTACTATATATCAATACTTTTTAAAAATCACTGATAAAAGCCTTACTCGATCTTTTAAATAGAACCCTAACAGAGACCTCCTCGCTCGCACCATTCAAGATTTCACAAAACTGGATCCCTACCACCTCACTTCATCAATCTTCTCGATGAATCAATCCTCTCAAATGATAAGGTATGTGATTATTTCTTATATTTTTTAATTGAAATCCAAACTATACACTTGATCTAATTTTCATCCCACCATATCTCGTCACAAGAAAAACAACTGATCAAACCTCCATTGGTCGACCCCTTCGAAAATTGTAGACTTTCACTACTTTCCAAAACCCAATGCCTTTACTCTTAGCTTGTTGGAGTGTTTTCTGCTGTAGATGATGAAAAATGAGCATTTTTTGGCTCATTTTCCATTGAACCGGTTAGGGTTTTCTATTGAACCAAGGAGTATTTTCTATGTTTTCCCATTATATTACGATCCTTTGAATGCTAGTTGGTTTCAAAGAGTTTATTTATTAATATTATTCCTATATAACTATCCATGATGAGATAATAGTGTTTTTCAAATGCTTTCAACACTTGTCTTGAAATGGGATTCCATAAAATGTGTTTTTAAAAATAACTTTGTGGTTTTTAGAAAATTCTGTGAGTGTTTTTTTAATGTGTCTCTTGATGAAACCTTGAATTTATAAATTTACATTTTGTGTTAATTTATTTTTGATTCAAATGTTTGTAAAACTTCCATAATGACCCATAAATTATGTATTTGGATTTCAAAGAAATGGAGAGCAGAAGATTGTGGTTTTTAAAAGTGTTCTTTGCACCAAATGATTTTTAAACCAAGTGTTTGAGTGTTTCGAAGTGTTTAAAATGATTTACATGGGTTTTTGACATTACCCCATGTGCATATTTTATCCAATGTTTTCTTGAATTAATATTTATATTAATGATCATCTTTATGATTATTAATAATAACAAATAGTATTTTCATGCATATATAAATATTTTGTTAAACGTAATTTGTAAATGATTATTTTTATAACTTTAATGTAATTTATAAACAATAATAACAAACAATTATTAATAATTTTGATTGTGTGTATATAAATCATTATAAATAATTTATATATAATTTTGATTATAGATAATTTTGATTATAAATAATTTTTCTTATCTTGAATTAAAAATTTATATAAATAATTTATAAATAATTTTAATTAATAATTATTTTGAATTAAAATTTTTGAATTAATGGTTTTGAATTAATATTTTTGAATTAATATTTTTTATTATCTTGAATTAATAATTTTGAATTAATAAATTATATAAATAATTTATAAATAATTTTGATTATCTTGAATTGATCATTTTGATTATGTGTATATAAATAATTTTGATTATGTTTTCATAAATAATTTTTATTATAAATAATTTTGTGTATATAAATAATTTTTATTATATGTATATAGATATTTTGTTCAGCGTGATTTATAAATAATAATAACAAACAATTATAAATAATTATTAAATATATATTTAATATATTAAAATATATATTTATTTATTTATTTATTTATTTTATAAATATATATATTTATGAACGCATATTTATATAATTATATATAAATAAATATATTCATAACTATATATATATATATATAATTATATAAATATACTTATACATATATATATTTATAATTATATAAATAGTTTTAAAATATATATATATATATATAATAAATATTTATTGAATTATTTAAAAATAAAAGATACAATTTAAAATTATAATATTTTTTATTTGGAATAATTGAGTATTGAAAAACTATATTTTTAACAAGGGTTATTTTGTCATATTTCAAAAACATTTCTTTTTTTTCTTTTAAAATTTTTCACCGAACAAGATAGAGAGAAATTACAATCATTTCTTTTCCTTTACTGGATTTCACATCAAAAAAATGAAGAGAAATTAAAATTACAACCATTTCTTTGTTTAAACATTTTTTAAAATTTTAAAAAGTTATTAATATATTTGTCTTAGTTTAAAGTTTATTTATTTTATTATCTTGAAATTATAATGATATATTAAAATCCAGGTATGTGATCACTTGTGATCCATTACTACCCATTGAACATCTTTTCTCGTTTTTAATTTTCCCAAATGGTTTGAATAGCGTGCACGTAAGAGATCTTATTTTTCCTTGATCTACCATGTTGATTCTCCACCTAACCTCTCTTTCCATAAGGTATTATTGGTTACACTATCCATATCTTTCACATTCATTTTCACTCATTTATCATTATTTATCTCTCTAATTTCATGGAGCTCCTAGTTGTACACTACAAAAACCATGCCCGCTTATCATGTAAGGTGTTGACTACAAATGATAAGTAGACAAAGATTTTGTTGTGCACATCTAGAAATCAGCTCCAAGATCTAAGTATCCCTCCTACTCCCATGTTTCACCCAATCTCTTTTTACTCAAGACATTTTTGGTTCACCATCTTCCTCACCTTCATGATCATTTTCAATCATTCATCATTATCACTCACTCTGATTGCATGGAGATCTTGGTTATACACCATAAAAACATTGTCTTCTTATTATGTAAGGTGGTGACTGCAAATGATAAGTAGGTAGTGTTTTTGAAGTGCATGGATGGTAATCATATCCAAGTTCCAAGTATCCCTCCTTCCCCCGTGGATTAAAATTAAACAATTTTGTCCATTTGCTTCCAAGTATCCCTCATACTCCCATGTATTAAAAACAAAATGTATTTTTAAAACATGTCATTACCTTGTGTATTTTATTTTTAGTGACCATTAGAATATCATGTTTTAATATTGTTTTCTTTTCAATAAACCAAAATCTGAGAAGTATATTGTGCCAAATGTTGAGAGAGGAAATTTTAAACCTGACCAATTATAATTTTGTATAAAAATAGTTATTAAGAATTAATATAAATATATATTTTTGAAGCTTTGTATTAAATTCAATATATTGATCACCTCTATATTGCGTTCTGATGGGGATTAGTCTCTCTTGGGACCTGAATTAGTGCAATAGATGGTATATTAGGTTCATATAATATATAAAGATTAATGATAATCGACATTAATAAAATCATAACCATTAATAAACCAATTTATGTATTTAAAATCATAACAATTAATAATATTACCATACAATAATATTTTAATCATAAGATGAATTTTTATATGAAATAGTTTTTATGATTTATTTATTTTGTTAAATTTTAATATTACCAAATCAAATATGATGTATATGAATTGAAAATAGATTGATGTCAATCGTATGACAAAAGAGTATAAGGATGGGGTGAAAGAGTTCATCAAGTTTGAAAAGGATCATGCATATGACCCTTCTCAAATCCTTTGTTTGTGTTTACACTGTTGTTATTCAAGACTAATTAGTCTAGAGGAGTTGGAATAACACTTGATCTATCATGGAATATATTGAAGTTATAAATGTTTGACTAAACACAGGGAAAAACTAAATGTAGTTAGTGACTAAGATAATATTGTGTTTTATGGATCATATGATATGATTACAAGTGTGGATAATGATGAAGACCATATCGAGGATGTGATTACAGGTTTTAATGATGATTAAGATCATATTGATGAAATGATAATGATAGTTGAAGATAAACTTCATGATTATCCGAAATTATTTGAGAAGTTAAAGAGTTGTGAAAAGACACCACTCTATACTAGTTGTACTAAATATACCAGATTTTAAACCATAATGAAGTTGTATAATATAAAATTTTTCAATGGATGGAGTGACACCAATTTTACTAAACTAATTTATATCTTGAAGGATGTGTGCCTAGAATATAATGAGATTCTTTTCTGAATATATGATTCTAAATTAATTTTATATTCAATGGGTGTGATCTCTGAAAGAACACATGCCTATCCAAATGACTTTATGTTATTTCGCAAGGATCACAAATCACTTAAAAATGCCCCAAAGTGTGGTGATTCTTGATATAATAAATATTAATCAAGTCCTATGAATGTTCTATGGTAATTTCCAATAATTTAAAGGTTTGGGAGCCTATATGGAAGTGAGGATACTATAAAAAATTTCTAAAGGCACGCATATACAAGAATTAAATATTGGAAACTTTTTCACCTAGAAAACTCTCCTCATTGGAAAATAATTGATCCATAGTATAATAAATTTGAAAACAAGTTGAGAAACCTTCATTGTGAACTATCTAGAGATGGAGTAAATCCTTTTGGTTTTCAAAGAATCACTCATGGTACATGGATGGTTATGTTGGAAAATTATAACTTTAATCTATGGTTATGTATGAAATAAAAATACATTATGTTATCTCTACTTATATCAGGACCAAAACAATTGGATAATAATATTGATTTTTATTTGTCTTATTTGATTGAAGATTTGAAATTAATGTGGGATTCAGGTGTTACATTGTATGTTGCTTATATAAATAAATATTTCTTTTTGAGATCCATGTTTTACAGGATGATAAATGAATTTCCTGCTTATAAAAATTTTTCAGGATATAAAATTAAATGAACTCAAGGGTACCCCGTTTATGAAAAAGGTATATAGTCAATTAGGTTGAAACATTAATCAAATAATATGTTTATAAGACATCAAATATTTCTACCTCAGTAACATAAGTACCAATCTTTGATGACATCATTAGATGGGAGTTTAGAATAATGTATAAGACTATCTCCACTAATAGGTGATCAAATATTTTAGAAAGTAAAATATATGGAAACTTATTTTATTAAACCTTTTTCAAAAAAACCATAGAAAAACCAGTTGAAAAAAAGATTGGTTTTTTTTTATTACCATAATAGAATTGTTTGTATGTTATAAATTTTCTTGATGTTATGAATGTTGAAAAAAAAATATTTGACAATGTCATAGGAACATTACTAAATGCACCTGAAAAAATAAAGGATGGAATTAAGGATAGGTTGGTCATGATTGACATGGGAATACGGGAAGAGTTAATGCCATTGAAGACTAAAAATGGAATTTTCTTCCTCTGGATTCTTACACTCTTTCCAAGAAATAGAGATATCAATTTTGTAACTTCTTGAATGATGTAATGGTTTTAAAGTGGTATTTATAAAATATCAAGAATACCATGTTAATGACTGATTAAAAGCTAAAGGTCCTGAAATCACATGAATGTCGTGTTTTGATGCAAGATCTAATGCCTGTATCTTTACATTTCATTTTTTCCAAGAATTCTCATCATATATTAACCAAGATTTTTTTCTTTATCAAAGCTATATGTAGCAAAGTTATAGACCCAGAAAAATTTCCAACTATGGAAAAGGAAATTGTTATCATATTATGGGAATTAGATATGTTCTTCCCACCAGTATTCTTTGATTTTATGGTTCACTTGATGGTTCACTTGGTAATAGAGATTTGACTATGTGATCTTGTACATTGGGTGTACCCCATTGAATGGTATATGAATATTTTAAAAGGGTATGTCAAAAATAGAAGTTGTCCATGAGGTTGTATTGTGAAGCAATATGTTGTTGAGGAAGCTGTGGAATTATGTACCAACTACCTGTCTGATGTAGGAAGCATTGGTCTACCTAAATCTCCTCACACTAGGTGGTTTGTGGGTGAAAGAATTTCTAGAATAGATATTATCAAAATAACAATTATAGATCAATAGAGGGGCCACCTTTACATTTTCCATAACAGTTTAGAGGTTTCCCCATATGTTGGAATCCATAAAGAAATTATTAAGCATTTTAATCCATCAAGGGATGAAATTTGGATATAAAATACACATAATCAATAGTTTATAGTATGGTTTTGAGACCATATTTTTAATGAGTCAGAAAAAAAAATATGGATTCAATTTCAAAATGACTTATATGGATTGTTAGAGGACCAAGTGTGCATGTATTATCTTATAATGGTTATGTAATTAATGGTTTTATATTGTATATGAATGAAAATGGTGAATGAAATACCATATAAAACATTGGATTTACACTTGTGGATGAAGAGATGCATGTATCTGTTATAAAGGACAAAAATCCAATTTATGTAAATACGTCATAATTTGGCATCATCAAACAAATATGGTATTTGGATAATATGAAATTCCAATTGCTGATTTTTCAATGTAAGTTGATTAATAATAGGGGTGATATTAAAATAGATGAATTGGGATTTGTAAAAGTTGATTTTAGTAAGTAATGGTACAAAGATGAACCATTTTTAATGGAATTATAGGCAATATATGTATTTAATAATCTAGATCCCACAAACTGATAGTGGTCAATTGTTTTGTTATCGACCAAAACAACGGAAGGATCAGATGTCAATTCAACTGAGGATGACCCTTTCAATGAGACATTGCAATCATTTTTCATTGGTCCCAATATATATGATGTCTAGAATATAACTAGAGATCGCAATTAAGGGATTTGGATACTCGGTAGAGGGTCAAATCCCTCCAAAATTTAAAAAAAGATTTCAATAATCTAGTTATATTTTTTATAATATACATTATGTTACCACGTATTTTTATATATTCACTACTATATTTACATAATCTAAATTAAATTTTCAACCGCTTCTACAGATAATGAATTATGCATAGGTTGATGCTCCCAATCCTGAGGAAAAACAAGTTTCTCCGCATGTTGGTGCTCCCAATGAAGAGGAAAAATAATATTCTTCACATGCTGATGCTACTAATCCATGGGAACAAAATATTAATGATGTTAAGGTGGGGAAATGGTAGATAGTGAACAACTGATGTCCTAGAAAAAATAGAAGCATCGTAGCATGACGGTTTTAGAAAAAATTATTAAGGCCTGAAACAACATCATTAAATTCGAGGTTGGATGGAATGCACACAGTTAACCTATTAAACCCAACAGGGCTACATTAAGTAATTACATTGGGCTCACCACTCTCATGTGTGTGATGATTGATGTAATTTCATGGAACAATGTTGTATCCATGCTTAAAATACTGATTTGGGAAGATATTAGGGTAGCATTATGATTTACTTCCTTTATTTTACTAAAAAAATAATGAAATGTGGACTTACTCTTTATTATCCCTTACAAAGTGAATTTATAATAGATGAATCCCAAATAAAATTTGTAATAATTATCACTAGAAAGGATCACAGAGGCTTTTTTATAATTCATATGAAGTTTCATCTCAAATATGAGGAAGGAAAGATAAACCTTCACCCACCACAGATATAAGCACACCTGATAACCCAATAAGCATGGGATGCTTTTATTGGTCATAGTAAGGAGATATATTTTCCGGTACATTGTGACTGGTAATACATTACTTGACAATAAATTTATTGATCGCTTTGATTAAGAATCGTTAATTTATTAAATAGAAAATTAGTGCTAAAAATAAGCAACAAGTAGCAAAACCAACATACCCCTACCATAAAGCAAAGATGGGGTATGATTTAGTTGAAAATAATGGTACATATTTTAAATCTACCATAATACTTTTATGTGACAGGAAATAACAACATAATTATGTTCCTATCTTTATATACATATTGATGAATCCAAATCTAAATCCACTTCCATCCCACATCATGTGCTACAGAAGGAGTCATGTGTAAATAAAAAAGGAATACTAATAAATGGAACACACAAAAAGTTTTAGAAGCATGTGTATATATGACAGAATAAAAAATTATTTTTCTTTAAATTGGTATTGCATAATAATGATTTCATATTTTCCTATCTTTTTTATCCAGCTTAGACATAAGAATTTTCATTAGTTGTACCCGATGAACAGCTATTATCAATGGCCTTGAATAAGCCATAACATCAAGGTAACATCCAAGGTTTGAGTTTTGGGGTGTCACCCCAAACATGTTTTGAGAAAATAAATGATCACTGGGATAAAGATAAGAAAATTGAATAGTTTGAGGAACGATTAACTACTTCTGAATAAAATTTTAATTTGTACTCAAAGTTGTTAGAAAATGTTATGGGGATAAATCAAAGAGAAGAAATAACACAAGAACAACCACTATATAAAGATCCCCCCCCCACACACACACACACCAGCTTTGAGGCAATCCATCCCCCCCAAAGAGCTATCTTATAATAGGTAATCAATATTTTCATAATTTTTTCTGTGAAATATGAATCAAGTATCCACTATTACCTTTATTGTACCAATATTATCAAGAGTGAAAATGATTGTGATTTATATATATCATCACTCAAACATTTCCTTTTTGTGAGGGGTATCATTTACAATATCCAAGGGGATATTCTCCGCAAAAAAAACAACTTTCAATAGGTCATGTGAGAGCAGGGATTAATGTAGCATAAGAGCCAAGAAATGAGCTACCTATTCCACTTGATGATGCATATATTCATACGATCGAGTTAGATATAAGAAAATTTGTATCATGTCTATTAGATCTTGTAAAAAACATGTTTATAAGGAGTTATTAATTTCCAATTTATCTTCCATGAAAAACCTTTAACAATTAATGAAATAAGGTTTGAATCGATGAATGTTTTTACATACGGACAATGGGAAGTGGGTGAAACATAAGTTCAAATCAAAATTATATAAAGGATCAACCAACCAATTGAAAATATCTTAACAAAGTACCCTTATCATTCCCATTCAACTTCCATATTTACTAAAATTAAAGTTTCATACGGATACAACATTAGCAAGTGGTTCTATGACTATAGTTGATTTTGAAGAACAGATGTATAGAGAGGCTACTACAGACTATATTGGTCTTGAGAATGTAAATAAAATCCTCATGTATGAATGGATATGAGACATAGTTGTAAATGTATACATGATGTGTGTTTCATGATTTGTTTTTCTAATAGTTGATCTACTATGTTAATTATAACTAAATATTATTCATATTTTTTATTAGCATATATATGGATACAATTTAAAGGGAAACCCCTATGAATAGAAATTTGGACTCATTATTCCTCACATAATTTCTACACAACTATTCACATTACAATGAAATAAATATAAAGAAATAGTGGAAAACTAGCCACAATGTTTGAAAGAAATATTATAGATGATAGAATCTTCTTAATACCCATGATGAAGGGGTAAAACTCTACAATTTAATCATATCAAATATATTTTCATTCATTTAATTACTTATTACTTTTTATTTTTTAGGAAGCATTGGTAAATCATTGCATTCAATTTGGATACTATAATGATTTATTTTATGGATTCAATGCATGGATACACAAAAAACAGACCACGCGTGATGAATTTTATCAAATGTAATACACTACATGCAATGTTTTAAAAAAAATTAAAGTTATACATTTTATATTATGTTTTAATGAAAATTATGTAATGATATGTTGGTGTTTAAATATTATCAAAATTAGGGAATTATGACAGTCCATGAATACAATGAGCCTATCAAATTCTATAAGTTTATAAGTATTAGGGTATATATAATAATATTTCACTATAAAAACGCATATCAAAACAAAATAGTTATTTTTCTCAATGTTTCAGCAGTGTCTGAAGCAAACCAATGATAAATATTATGGTTATTATGTTTGAAAATTTATGAAATATATCATATGCCATCAAAAAAAATTCATCCCCAAAGAGTTATTTTCAAATATAATTACAATTTCATTTAAAATATTTATTAATCCTTTGTTTATTTATATTTTTTCAGTACTACCAGGATTGTAAATAGTCCTTGTATTCATAAGAGGAAATATATTTTTTTAGAAATGAATGGGCAGCATACCTAGTATCAAAATGTATATAGACATCATGAAAAGGTGAATTCTTACTACCTATTTAGTTGATTTTCTCATCATATTATCTACTTTTTTAGTTAATTTCCTTATAATTTTTATTTGATACTTTAGTAGAATGATTCATAAGTCATTTTTTACATGTAGGAATCAACCATACTTCAATATAATACATGGTGTGTTTGGAATGACTCAAATTGCATGTTTTCTGTTTAAAATTGACATTTTAGTTGAAAACAAACATCACATACTTCATACTGAGAAAACGCATTTTTATTGTTTTTATGCTTTATAAAAATGATCTATGGGTGATTTTGGATGTGTAGGAATTAGTCACACCTCAATTAAACGCACGGTGTAACCACTATGACTCAAATTTTATGTTTTAAGTTTAAAATCACACTTTAGTTAAAAACACATGTCACATACTCAAAACTGAGAAAATGAATTCATATTTTTTTGATACTTTAGGAAAATTATCCATAAATAATTTGTGATGTGTTGGAATCAGTCAAACCTCAATCTGATACACAATGTTCCCAGTATGACTCAAAGTGTTCATTATCAGTTTAAAATTTATAATTTAGTGAAAAACATGTTTTACTAACTAAAAAACAATAAAATTCACTCATATTAGTGTGATACTTCATTAAAATTATTTATAGGTAATTTGAGATGTATATGAATTAGTCTCACATCAAATTGACACAATATGTGATCGGTATGGCTCAAAGTGCATGTTTTAAATTTAAATTGACATTTTAGTAAAAAAGACACATGACATACTCAAAAATGAGAAAAGGAATTAGGATTGTGTTGATGTTATATGAAAACAAACCATAAGTAATTTTTTTACATGTAGGAATAAACTAAACACCAATTGATTTATGGTGTGATCGGTATGACTCCAAGTGCATGTTTTCAATTTAAAATGAAATTTTAGTAAAAACCACAAGTGATATACTCAAAACTGATCAAATTTATTCATTTTTTAATACATTAGTAAAATGATCCATAAGTCATTTTTGATGTGTAATAATTATTCAAACCTCAATCTAATTCATGGTTTGACTAGTATGACTCAAAGTTTATGTTTTTAGTTTAAAATGACATTTTAGTTTAAAACGTGTGTCACTCATTAAAAACCCATCAAACACACTCATATTGTCTTTATATTTTATAACAATGATTTATAAGTCATTTTTTATGTGTAGGAATTAGTCTCACCTTAAACTGATACATGATGTGACTGGTATGACTCAAAGTTTTTTTTTTCAGTTTAAAATGACATTTTAGTAAAGAAGACAAGAGACATACTCAAAACTAAGAAAAAGCATTCAGATTATTTTCATACTTTAGGAAAACAGTCAATAAGTAATTTTTGATGTGTGGGAATTATATATACCTCAATATGATTCACAGTGTGACTAATATGACTCCAACTGTGTCTTTTTATTTAAAATAGATATTTTAATAAAAAGAGAAGTGACAAACTAAAAACTGAGCAAATGAATTTGGATTATTTTGATATTTTAGGAAAATAATAAATAGGTCATTTTTTATGTGTATGAATCAAAAAAACCTCAATTTTATACATGGTGTTCTTAGTATGACTCAAATTGTGTGGTTTCAGTTTAAAATTGAAATTTTCTTAATGTATTGTTTCACAATTATGTTTAATTTATTTCTTTATAGTATTCCTAACATAACAATTTTTTTCTTATATAGGGGATACTCTTACTCGAGTTAGGGTTATTTTTTTGAAGCTACTCATTCTCATGAGAGATTGAACTTTGAGGATGCAAATAAGATAATGGAAATAGTAAAATGGATCAAGAATGTATATAGACATCATGAAAAGTTTAATTCCTACTACTTATTTAGTTAATTATGTCATCATTTTATCTAAAATTTTTAAGTGAATTTCCTTATCATTTTTATCTAATACTTGTTTAGTTTTTTCATAGATATTTTGGGAAGTCATATTTTTCTTTCAAATATCTATATCATGCTAGAAAACAGAGAACATGTTTCTTTTAGATGGAAGAGGAAACTCCATATTTCCTAAAATTTGAATTGAATCATAAGGATGCATCTATCAAGTAATTTTTAAATAGTTAAATGAAAATTTTTACATCCCAAAATATCTATTGTGAACATTTTTCTTAATGGTGTAGGAATCAGCCACAGCTTAATCAACTGCACCTCAATCTGATACACAGTGTGCTCGGTGCAACTCGAATTGTATGTTTTTAGTTTATAATTTACATTTTAGTTTAAAAAAATATCACATACTCAAAACTAATCAAACACATTAATATTTTTTTGAAAATTTATAATAATGATCCATAAGTTATTTTTGATATGTAGGAATCAGCTGCATCTCAACATGATGCACAGTGTGTCCAGTATGACTCCAAGTGTGTCTTTTTATTTAAAATTGACATTTTAGTAAAAAAGATAAGTGAGATAATCAAAATAGGGGAAACACATTTGATTTTTTTGATACTTTGGTAAAATTATCTATAATCCATTTATGACATGTATAAATCAGTCACACCTCAATCTGATACACAATGTGTTTGGTATGACTCAAAGTGGCCATTATCAGTCTAAAATTGACATTTTAGTTCAAAACATGTGCCACTCATTGAAAACTGAGAAAAGGTGATCGTATTGTCTTGATAATTTAATATGGCTATTCATAAGTCATTTTTGATGCATAGAAATCAGTCTCACTTCAAATCAACACACAATGTACCAGTATGAATCAAAGTTCATGTTTTCAGTTTAAAATTATATTTTAGTAAAAAAATAGGTAACATAATCAAAACCAAGAAAAATCATTTGGATTGTTTTGATAATTTAGTACAATGATCCATAAGTCATTTGTGACATGTATAAATTATTCACACCTCAAACCAATGCACGGTGAGATTGGTATGACTCCAATTGTGTTTTTTATTTAAAATTGATATTTTAGTAAAAAAAGCCTTGTGGAATACTCAAAATTGATAAAACTTGTTCTGATTTTTTTATATTTTTTAAAATGATCCATAATTCATTTTAAATTTTAAGGAATCAATATCACATCAATTTGATACACAGTATGCCCTGTATGACTCAAAGTGTATATTATCATTCTAAAATTGACATTTTAGTTCAAAAAATGTGGCACTCACTGAAAACCAAGAAAAAATGATCGAATTGTTTTGATATTTTAGAAAAATGATTCATAAGAAATTTTTTATGCATAGGAATTATTCTCATATCAAACCAACACATGATGTGACTGGTATGACTCAAAGTGCATGTTTTCAGTTTAAAATGAAATTTTAGTAAAAAAGAAAAGTGACATACTCAAAATCAAAAAAAAACATTAAAATTGTTTTGATACTTTAGAACAATGATCCATAAGTCATTTTTGACATATAGAAATCAGTTTCACCTCAATATGACGTACAGTGTGACCAATGTGACTCAAAGTGTGTCTTTTTATTTAAAATTAACATTTTAGTAAAAATGATAGGTGGCATACTCAAAACTAATAAAACACATTTGTATTGTTTTGATACTTTAGGAAAATTATTCAAAAGTCATTTTTGATTTTTAGGAATTAGACGAACCTAAGTTTGATACACAGTGTGCCTGGTATGAATCAAAGTGTGTATTATCAGTTTAAAATTGACATTTTAGTTCAAAATGTGTATCACTCACTGAAAAACAATAAAATGTGCTTAGATTGTCTTGATAATTTAGTAAAATGATTCATAAGTCATTTTTGATTTATAGGAAATAATATCTTATAAAATCTACACATGATGTGATTGGTATGATTTAAAGTGTGTGTTTTCAGTTTAAAATTCTATTTTAGTAAAAAAACACAAGTAATATACACAAAACTAAGCAAATTCATTTGGTTTGTTTTGATACTTTAGGATAGTGATTCATAAGTCATTTGTGACGTATAGGTTTTAGTCTCACATAAATTTTATGTACTATGTGATAAGTATGACTCAAAGTGTTTCTTTTTATTTAAAATCAACATTTTAGAAAAAAAATATGTGTGACATAATAAAAACTAATAAAACACTTTTGTATTGTTTTGATACTTTAGGACAATAATCCATAAGTTATTTGTGACATGTAGGAATCAGCCGCACCTCAATCTGATACATGGTGTGCTCGATATGACATAAAGTGTTCATTATTAGTTTAAAATTGAAATTATATGTAATGTCTTGTATTTTTTCATGTATTATTTTTTGATATTATATGGATTTATTTCAATACCAAGTGCTGAGATGGTGTGCAATTCCAAGATTCAGTGTTCCTGGAACAAAAGTTTGAAAAATATTAAAATATTTAATAGCACATGTGTGTAGTATTCCTAAAAAGGTGGAATAAATCTTAAACGGTTGCCTGAATCAAAAAAATTTGGCCACCATTGAGTTCAAAATAGCATATTTCCACTAGGAATGACCTAACATTGGTCGGCATGGGTTGATTGTGGAAAGTCATCTTGGTAGTTTTAAAGAGATAAAATAAATTAAGAAAAAATTATTTTATTGACTCAAGGACTTATTCCTTTAAATTTATCCTTATGTAAAAATTTTAGAGTTATCTGTATAGCCCTAGAACTTCTTGAGGATTGTGGAAAGGGAGAGATCTAGGAACCCTTTCTGACGAACAATGATGGATTAAGGATCAATGAATGACGATGACACAATAACCATTATTCATCAAATATCGATCCAAACTTGAGGTAGGATGTGTTATTTTGATCTTATTCCCCTTTATTGATTCCTATGACGAACGCAGACCAATCCACAAATAGATTGATCCATGGTTCGATCGTATTTGTGAGATGGGGTTATTTTTTGCAGGTTTATCAGGATGATTTAATCTTTGTGATTAGAATTATTGATAGATTATTTTACCGTTCTAATGGTGATGAACCAATATTGACATGAACATCGATCAAAATTCATCCCTCTCAATTTCATTTTTCTTTTCTCCCCTGATTCACCTTTCTTTGTGTGTTCGTTTTCTCCCTGTGCTTTGAGACCCTTTGTGAACAATCAATCATTGCGCCTTCAATTCTTGGCGCAATGATCTGGAACTGTAGATTTGAGATCATCATGATGAAACTGAGGTTCCATGGTGACAATGGTAGTAAGATTTTTCCAGGATGGTGGTCAAGCGTGGATCCAGCATGATAGCAAGCAGTGGCTAGGGTGGCAGCTTGGGCTGGTCCGGTGAGGCGATGGAGCTGGAAGCTCAGGGCGGCAGCGTAGGAGGCGATGTCGGTGGTGCGGGACGCAGAGGGGTAGAGAGGTCAGCGAAGATAGACGTGGTGAGTGTCGTGGGGTGTGGTCGAGCTAGGTGGGCTACATGGAGTGGGCCCAAGTGGGACAACGGGTTGGGCCAGGCCGGTGGGTCAGGTCAGACCGAAGGACTGGGTTGAACGAGGCAGACCCGGGTTGGACCCAGGTTAGATCCATAAAAATCAGAGTGGATCCCAGTTTTTTTTACCATGGTGGTTGACGGTACTATGTGATCGATCGTGCAGTGCGGTCGGTCTTGAGGCGAAGTATCAGGTAGAGCTATCACAGGTCTAGCGACCACACGACCAATCTGTATGCAGTCTACCGCGGTGGTTGACTATAGTGGTCGATCAAATGCGGTGGGCAGACTGAATGTGATGGTCAGTCCATGGGCATCTAGTTTTCATGGTAGGTGTACAAACCACAGCAGTCGACCGCAGTAGTTGGTAGACCTACCGCAGTGGTAGGTCCCTAGGCCCCTGGTAGGTCTTCGGGAAGTTTCATTAAAATATTCGTAACTCCTAAATGGAGAATCCAATTGATGGTCCATCTACGGTGTTAAGACCCTAACATTGAGACAGTTGTTTTGAGACTAATGATGGGTTTTTAGTTTAGACCAGTATAGGTTTAGAGAATTCCCTTGGTCTTTTCCTTGAGGATTCAATGCGGCATTACATCCATATCTCTAGATTGTAATCCCCTCTAGAGGCCAAGTATCAAATAGAGTTATGGAATACCTCTATGAGACTTGAGTGTGATCCTCTATAAACCCTAGTGGAGTTTTTGGAATTAGCATGACCTCTGTGATCAGGGCATTGATCCTTCATCTTGCGGGCTATATCAGTAGGGTCTGTGGAATTGTAGGCGTATGATCCCCTATGTAGAGGGTTAATCCAGATTGGATTTTTGGTGTCCCCCAATGGTTATGGGTGTGATCCCCTCTCTGGGTATCATAGTCTTCCTTAACTAATGTGTTCTCTTTAGGTGGGTCCCAAATGCGATAGACCTCTTCGTCGAGTGTCTCTGATGATATCATGGGTTGAGGAGTGAGTTCTCCCGGAATGGGCATTCTTTGAGTGGAATCCTGTGGTTGGTAGTTGGTTATGACCGCCTGACAGAGTGGTGTCTCTCTTGAGTATATATGATTTCTCTTTACTTCTTGTATTTGTTATATTGTGTTACATCTTGTATTAATATGGATACTTGGTGCTTCATGTTTCGTGTTTTCAGGGTGTCCTACTGAGTATTGTTATACTCACTTATACATGGGCTTAGACAGTATGTATCATGTCTTGTCCTAGTACCCCTTTTCTTATAGGTTAGACTTATGGTTACTGACTTTTTAGGGTGGTCTTTTATTTGGACCTATTTACTTTCTGATACTTTCACTATCATACTCTATTGTGGGATATTAGATGTATTCACGCATCCTTTTAGTTGTTTTACATTTCAACATTTTGTGGCTTGGAGATGTGTGCTTGTGTACATGTACTTTAGGTTAATGCCTCCCATTGTGGGATATTCCTACTTGGTGCTAGTCACCAGCCTCTGGATTATTGGAGATTGGATTGGGTAATTCACAGCATGGGCCCCTCTAGGATGGGTCGTGATAGAGTGGTATCAGAGGTGGTTGGTTCTACTTTAGGTTTGGGTCTCTATGAGATTGGTTTGGAGAAACAGTGTTAAGTGTTTTGAGTTTGGATTTCAGGCCAGAGACCCAGTGTTGGTGCGGCGGACAACATATCCATACACCAGGACTCTGATTACCTTATTTTTGACTTGGTACATGAAAAACTGGTTTTGGGGAAAAATGGTGCATGCGTCATATAGGAATGGTTATGTCTTCCATGTAATTCTTGAGTCATCTCCCCAGATATACTCAATTGAACGTGGTACATCTTGTTTTATTTCAAGATGCCTCCACATAGGCAGCTAAATAGGATTCCATAGTGTGGTCATGAGGATAATATTCCTAATAACGAGGCATCAGTATAGGGTCATGTACTAGAAATAGCACCTCTAGGTGGTTTACCAGCTATACTACCACCTATTGAGCAAAAGATACTACCAACACTACCAGATGAGGATGAACGCAGGATGAGTGCATTTCATGAGTTTTAGAGGTAGTGACCTCCCAGATTTCTATGTGAGCTAGACCCCCAGATGGATGAGGATTATCTAGAGTCATTTACCCACGTTTTCCACCTTGTGAGGACGTCTACCGACCAGATGGAAGTTCTTGTCGTCAGTCTTCTTCAAGGAACCATGGGGAGATGGTGGATTCTAGTGACTCAGTCACATGACAAGATAACTCTCTCCTAGATATAATTTTAGTGTCTCTTCAAAGAGGAGTTCTATACTGCCACGTTGTGATCGGTATGCATACAGAAGCTTCTGTATCTACAGTAGGGAAGTATGACCACAGTGGAGTATTCAGCAAAGTTTAGTGATCTTTCGCGCTACTCCTTGGACATGGTACGAGACAAGTTCTTTGTGGATTGTGCCTTCAAATAGGGATTACACTAGGACCTCAGGGTATCATTGGTCTCCCTTATCATTTCTACATATGCTGGGGTACTTGAGAGAGTCGTGATAGTGGAGAGTTTTCTGGAAGAGAAAACACTGATAGTGGGATATAGAAGTGGGAACCTGGTAGATGAGACCTTAGCATCAGGTGGCCGATGATAGTCATAGGTACCAAGAGGGTTATGCACTTTAGTAGGGGATCTTAGGACTCAAGGTCAGTGGTTTAGGGCTCCCAGGGTGGCTTGAATCATCGAAGGGATGTACGGTGTTACTCATGCGGCGATCGAGGACATATGGAACGATATTTTCTGACTCGTCGTACATTTGATCAAGAGATGGTCAAGGGACCACCGATATAGATATAGATATATGATTAGGTCAATCCATAGGGTGGATGACGTGGAATAGGGGTAGGAATGGCAGTAGGATGTGGTCGGAGGTTCGACTAATTATCACCACCACCCCAAGGTGGTCCATGCCAGGCTCAGGGATCTGGTGGGAAGGGATGAGTCTAGCTATAGGATATATAGTCTTATTAACCTGAGACTCCATGGATGATATGAGGTATGATATGTATCTTTTCCACCTTATCTGCAGTTTTGATAAACACAGGTGTTAGTAATTTCTTTCTTTCCATGAATATTGTATGATACTCAGATATTTAGGTTGAATCGTTGCCACAACCCTTACGCTTGGATACTCCTAATAGAGGAGACTCAATGACAAAACACTGGTGCTGATAGTGTGACCTAACTTTGGAGGTGATATTTTTGGTTGGGATCTCTTTTTAGTGGTGTCGGGGCCTTACGACGTCATTCTTGGTATAGATTGGTTATCCACAATTCATGCTTAAATTGACTATTTTTGGTGAAGGGTGTGGTATTTCCACAGTGATGGAAATAGGTTTTCCTTTTTTGGTGAAAATAAAATACAAGTAGCATGGTATGGACTCACACATTGGACTGTGCAGCCGATTACTCATCTGTTGGTTAGCCACACTTTCAGTGTAGATGGTGATATGAGTCCTCAGTTTCCTACAGTGGTGGCAGAGTATGAGGACATCTTTCCCAAAGATGTTCCAGGTTTACCACCCCACTGAGAGATGGAATTCTACATTGATCTACAGCCCAGAACAACACTGATATCTACACCTACATAGAGGATGTTTCTTACAGAGCTTTGTGATATGAGGATATAGATGGGGGACTTGTAGAGGAAGGGATTCCTGAGACCTAGTGTTTCACCCTAGGCAGCCCCAATTTTGTTTTCCAAGAATGCATGTGGGATCTTGAGGTTATGTGTGGATTATCGAAGCTTAAACCAGGTGATCTTGAAGAACAATTATCCACTACCGAGGATCGATTACCTCTTTGATCAATTGAAAGTAGTGCGATGGTTCTCAAAGATGGACCTCAGATCATGCTATCGCCAGTTGCAATTATGGGATGAGGATATACCAAATATGGGATTCATATTTCATTATGGTAACTATGAGTACTTGGTGATGTTGTTTGGAGTGATGAAATCCCTAGCAGTGTTCATGGGACTCATGAACTGGATCTTTCAACCTCACTTAGACCGGTTCATGGTGGTTTTTATCGATGAAATCCTAGTGTATTCAGCATCTGAGGAGGAACATGAAAGACACTTGAGGATAGTCCTCAATACACTCCGAGAGAACCAAATTTACAAAAAGCTCTCAAAGTTCCAGTTTTGGATTCGAGAGGTCCATTTTAACGTACACCTCATCTCAGAGATTGGAGTTGCAGTGTATCCAATGAAGGTTGAGTCAGTGCTTGCTTGGGAGCCATCTAAGAGTGTTACTGAGGTGCGGAGTTTCCTTAGATTGGAAGGTACTATTGGAGGCTTTTACTCGAATTCTCTATAGTGAAAGCACCCTTGACATATTTGACATGAAAATGGTAGCCTTTGTGTGGATAGAAAAGTGTCAGCAGTGCTTTCAGAAGCTGAGTTAGAGTTTGACAAGCGCTCCTATATTGAAGTTATTATAGGAAGGCATTGAGTACGTGGTGTTCAGAGATGTATCAGGGACCAGGCTTGGTTGTTTCCTGATGCAGAGGCAACCAATGATTTACTATGGTTCACACCAATCACTACAAAATATTTCACTTTTTTCAACAGGATAATATCTATTGGTAAAAGTGCATTTTCTATTGGTAAAATGTTTTAACAACATATATGTCCCTGTCACTAAACTATCGGTAAAAACTCTGTCACTAAATGTTTTTGCGACAGATAAAACAATTCTGTTGCAATTATAATAATACCAATAGATAATAGATATGTTGGTTAAAGTGTTTAGCAATAGGTTTTGGTGACAAATTTTTCTGTTGGTAATAATATTACCGACATATAATATTTATTTATAAATTACATTTGAATAAAAATTATAAATATTTATTTCTAGTAAAATTTCATATTATATTTATTAATTTATCATATATAATACATTTGTTTTAATTATTAAATCAAAGAATAGTTTAACACATACTCAAACTTATAAAAATAATAATTATATTAATAATTAAATTTATTACAAAACGAATCAATAAAAAATTCATCCCCCCAATAGGATCCATCACACCCATTAATACAAAATTCATCCCCCCCCCATTCCAACATCACCCATACATGCCACATTAGGGACCAGCGATCACCATAAATTCATCCATGCCTTAGGACCAGCGAGCCAACTCCATCTCTTCCATGCCACACCATGGACCAGCGAGCACCAACAACTCATCCATACCCCAGTACCAACGAGTCAACTCCAACTCAAATCAGTGCAAAATATCTACATGAATTGAAACCAAAATATGAATAGAGGTATAAAAAATGATTTACATAGTAAGAATTTTTCATCATCCTTGTTGATATTTCATTAGAGGTATGTAAACTCTAATCCATATATAATGTTTCCCAAACCAAATGAAACCCCCAAAAATAATGTTTTCCAAAATAAAATTTTAATAGAGATAGAATTCAAACACCAAATTAATGAGCTTATCCAAACTAAAATTATAGAATGCATCTCTCAGACCTTTGGAGTTTCAGAGTCTGAAGAAATTAAAAGTATCAAAGTATCATCAATGGAGACGTCAACCTCCACCCCAGACTCGATTGTGATGGACCTGATTTGCTTCACCACATCCAGAGAGATGTACATCACTCATGCACATGCAGTTCAAACAGATCTCATGTGTTGGTCCCTGTAAGTTTTAATACAAAAGAATAGAAATAGAGTAGAGAATATCAAGATATCAAACAAGCTCCAATATGAGTTATGTTTCAATATGAATATAAACCCACATATAACCTGTTGGATCACAGAAAAACTCTACTCATGGATTACAATGAAGACATAACCTGATTGAACCATCACTTACATTCACAACAATGATATTAAAATAATTCACTGACTTAAAATTCCAAAACATAATGTTGAATGTCTGATTTGAGACAACGCATCAACTTTTCATGAATTTTAGGTAAAACTTGGAAGTGATCAAGGAAGAAATTATAAAATACCTTCTCCACAAAGGGACTTCATGGTAGTTGTGTGAAGGACCTTGGTAGGGATTCTAATAGGTCCCTTGACTTTCATCTGCTTGGACTTGGCACCACGAACCAGATTAGCACACACTGAAAACAACATAAAAACATGGAAAAAATTCACTTCTGAAATAATAGAAATAATAAATAATTGGGTCCAAGGACTAGAAGTCTTTTACATATTACTGAATCCATTTGTTCATTTTAATCATATAACTTTGCTCAAATGATTGGAGCTAGTCCTCATTTCTGGAACTTGTATTTGAAAAAATTTAATTTCAAATAGAATTTAAAGTGGTTAATGTTCTTCCACTTAAACTCCGTACATGTGGAGATCCAGTATACAAGGACAAAAAAATCATGTTGAGTTAATGTAAAATCAAAACTAATGACAACTGATTTTTTTAAGTGAAGAAAGATCTAATTAATTGAAAAATGATCCATCCCAAACCATGCTAAAGACAAAAATTAGAACGAGAATAAAATATTCCATATTTTATCAAAATATAATTAATAATCAATATAGAAAATCAAATAGGAAATCATTGAAAGGAAACAATAGAAGACCTTTTTCGAGGTTCTTGACATTTTTCGAGGAAAGTGTGATCCTGATCCTGTGAATCTTCTCCAAGTGGTTCTCTATACAAGGTTTCCTTGGTTTCATAGTCGCATACTCCATGACCTCTTCTAAAACAAACGAAGAACAAAATAAATGGAGTGCTACAACTACAGGCTGGGTTCCCGCAACCCCCTCCCCCGCCATAATGTTCCTTCCATCTCCAACATCAGGTCCACCAGGATAAACCTGAAACAAAAAAATCACAATCACTAATTTCAATTAAGAGTGACACATAACCTGTGACCACAAACCATTGATCATGACACTAATTTCAATTAAGAGTGACATATAACTCAAAATTTTATAATCTTATAACACTGCATAAAATTCTATAATCAAGTAAAGCTACTTTCAATTTATAATGACACTACATTCCAATTGAGAATGACACCTAATTCAATAGTTAGAGAACCATTAAGTGCAATGAAAACCTTAGGCACTAAGGATAGAGTTACAAAGATGGTCTTGAAGGAAATTATCAAATTTTATGAATATAATTGGGATCCAGATTAAATCAATGATGAACATGTTATATCATCTCCATCATAAATGGAATTGAGATTCAATTGAAGATGAAACATAAGGTCTCGAAACATCAAGTGATAAATCTACTAATATCATAAAGACCAAAACTTTCATAAGTTTTGGACATGAAATGTTGGATACCATGTACAAATCTGATAAAATTAAAAAATTAAAAACCAAAATTGAAATGTTGGATCATCTTATTTGATTTATAAAAAAAATTAGACTTGAAATTAGGTTTGAAATAATAACTTATAGGATCAGATTTATCTCATCAGTGGGCCCAACATTATCAATAACCCTCCTTCCATAAATTATCTCCAAAACATGACACTAAATTTGTACACATTAGATTTGGTATTCAACTGACCAGTCAGTTCATACTCAGGAGCATAATATTCAAAGGTCCCCATTTCCATTGTGGAAACATGGGTCTTATGCCTAGTTGGAAAGATATTGGGAAGCCTAAAATAAGAGAGATTCAGATTGAATTCATCATCCAAAAATATGATCAATGCTTTGAAATTATGGTATATTACTTGGAGGTTTTCCTTCTCATGCAAGTATTCAAGTTAGCTTGTTACCCCATTAGATATTTTTATCTTGGCATTCTAATCCAAGGGATTCAAGTTAAGGAAAATTTTCTTCTGTTAGGAATTGTTTAAAGAATCAGTTTTTATGTGATTTATGAACACAAAATGAAGATACATACCAAGAATATGATCCTCTAGATAACCATTTATTCATAGAAAAGAATCCTCAGATCTATATAAACATAAAAACCTTCCAATATTAGGAGGATGGTATGGTGAAGAAGGTTCACCGTGAGGACCTCCACCATGAATTTTTTGTTACCTTGCAATCCAATATTGTCAAGTAGCTTCAAACCACATACTAAGGAACATTTTACAAAATAATAATAATCAAAATAGAAAATAAAGTAAAATAACTGGGAGAAAGTGCACCTTTTTGCTGCTCTCGAGGTACCCTTTGTACACCCTTCCAAACCCCCTTATTCCAATAGGAAATTGGGATCAAAGTTCATTGTATCAACATAGATCTCCTAGAATTAAAAGACATGGGAATGGATTTAGCCTTTCTCAATTCATGACACTTCATCGGTGATGAACCTCTACTTGTCTCTATAACATTTGAT
Source organism: Viscum album (assembly GCA_963277665.1). Classification (NCBI taxonomy): domain Eukaryota; kingdom Viridiplantae; phylum Streptophyta; class Magnoliopsida; order Santalales; family Viscaceae; genus Viscum; species Viscum album. The sequence continues at coordinate 375,907,574 of OY728127.1, read as the reverse complement.
TGAGACATGGGTGATGGTGGGAGGCATTTCCAGGGTCATGATACTCGGTGATTCATCACTTCAACACCCTTATGTTGATGTCCTACATTGAAAAGAAACATAAATATGAAACAAAAAGTGATGAAATAAAATGAAGGAATCCTAAGTCCAATCTATAGATTCCAATATCTCAATAATTCGAGAAAAAGGATCCATTTTCATTCATGATATAAAATATAAAGTCGCTGAAAAAATCGCCCTATGGAAAGTGTAGCCTTTCACATGCATTCATTCTATTATATGCATTTATAAAAGTGAAAGAAAAGGATCAATAAATGACTCAGGAAACGATGATTTATTTACCATTTTCTAATTCATAAAAATATATAAACATTGAGCCATTAAAAAAATCATGTCACAAAGGACACATCAACAAAAACAGAGACACACAAAAGACTTGAGATGGAAAGCTACAAATATAAAATCTGACTCGCCAAAACATAAGAGTTCTTCTCAAAATGCATCAATGGATTTCAAAAAATCAATTGTAGGACATATCCTCTAAGGAAATATATGTCTTATTGGCATTAGTTGCGATGTTAGTTTGTAAGACATGCACTTCTTGTATGATATCTTCTTCCATTTCAAATAAATCTCTTGGTATAGTAATGATAGCAACATACTAATTTTTCTCTTTACATTTTTTTATATAAAACACCTGTAAAGCTTGAGATGAAATCACAAAGAGCTCATTTGTTTTCATAATCCCCTTAAGACTGACAAGAGTGAATCCAAACATATCTTCTTTGACACATTTAATAGGATTTACCCAAATCACACTGAAATAAAATAACAATGATTCTAACTAGACAACTCAACTCAATAATTTTAGTCAAAACACCATAATATGATACATTACTAGTATTTGTTGTTGTGTTCACAAGAACAGCAGAATTTTGAGTCACACTCTTCTTAGCAATAGATTTCACACACCATTACAAGAGACATTAGTGTAAGGGTTATGCAGGTTAAAGATGAACTGATATGGAGAAAGGGAGATGACAACCAACCTTAGGGGCAGGGGTAGGGGCAGGTGTTGAAGGAAATCCTAGGTAGCGACAAAATAAATGATAGAATGAAATAACGATCCAGGGTTAACCTTAGAAAATTTTCCAAGTAATTCAACCCCACCTGGAAACACCCAGAATCTCGATAATGTCTTCTAAGCTGCCCAAGCTCTGGACTTCCATCATCAATATCATGCATTCCATTTCCATGTTATAAGATTGTTGGTTTTTTATACATAAAATAATAAAATTATAGCAAATAAGTTGTCAAATTCCACGTGAATCCAAATTATTCTGCTTGAAAACACTCATACACCCGGAGAAGGATCACCATCTACAAAACCCCTTGAACCTAACACTCAGGGTATGACAAAGACAAATTCAAGTAAATAAACTAATATAAAATTTATATTGAACCGAGAACAGGCAATTAAACCCTTCACAGAAACTCTGTAGTGAAACAAGCAGAGGATTCCTGAAAGCGTATTGACTCCTTGTAATTTGGAACAAAATGGCCACCTTTGCAGGTCGGGTGAATGCTTGTTGAATGAGAAGAAACTCGTCTTGATAGCGTATCGACTCCTTGTAATTTCACACACAATACATAGATTCCAAATTTCACACAAAATTCATAGATTCTAGATTTCATACAGTAATAAACTCATCCGAATTCTACTTAAAAACCAACCTAGATTCTACTTAGACTGCACACATGGATGAGGCACCAATCTATGTTAGTGAGAACACTAAAAAAAATTCCAAATTTCAAAACAAAGGAAGATTAAGGCATACCTCATGTGGGGAAGGCCAGGTGGGGAAGGCCGGGGATGGTGGGGGTCGAGCAAGGAAGGTCAGGGACGGCGGGGGTCGAGCAAGGAAGGTTGGGGAGGGAGGAGGTCTTCCGGTGGGGATGATACGATGGCCATTGAAAGAGTGTGGCGGGTGTGGAGGGTCGCGGTGGAGGAGGCTGGTGGCATAAGCGGAGGGTCATGGAGGGAGGTGGGGGGGTTGCGAAGGAGGTGGGTGGCATAGATGGAGAGTGGTGGAGGATGCGGCGAAGGGTGATGAGGGGAGTGGTAGTCACGGAGGAGGCGGGGGATCGGGAAGGAGGAGGCGGTGTCGGCGTCAATGGAGGGCATCGATGTTGCGGTTCACCGGAGGAGGAATGGGTGTGGTGGATCGCACATTGTAGATGGGTGAATTAGGGTTGGGGATTGTTAATGATTTGAAAAAATAAAATAAAATAAATAAAATATCAAATTTTATTTAGTTTTTTAAATTAAAGATATAATAAATATATATATGAATGGTATAAAATTTTATAAAAATTATTAATTTTATTTTAATATAAAATATAATTTCAATACTTGAATATAAATTATTATTAAAATAATATTAATCAATTGATTGTTATGTTCTTTATTTATTAAATTTAAATTATTAATTTTTTCAATTTATTTTGACTATTTTATTATGTTTATTAAGTTTAAATATGAATATTAAATTACTAAGTATGTAGAGAATAATAAACATATATGTAAATATATCAAATATCATAATGATTTAAATTTCATTTTATAAAAATTATTTAAATGATTATCAAATGAACAACATTAACAAATATAAAAACAATCAATATTAGAAAATTGAAAAATAAAATATGTTAATGAGATATTTTTAATAAGACCTCAAAAAATCGATATTTACTTTGTTTGTAAAAATACTAATATAATAAAAAAGTTGGGTTCTCTTAATTTTTTACTAATAAAATTTATATTATTATTAAATGGTTAATTGTAACAATTTTTATTGATGGTAAAAGATTTGTTGGTAATAGTTATAATTACTAACAGATTCACATATTAATAAAAAATGTTGGTATTAGTATGATAAAGCTATAGATTTAACTGATGGTAAAAGAATTGTTGGTATTGAATGATCAATATCAATAGATATATCTGTTGGTAAAAAAAAGTGTTGGTATTAAAAATCAATACCAATAAAACTTAATATCTGTTGGAAATGCTCATTTTTACCAACAGATATATTATCTGTCAATAAATTTATGTTGGTATAAGCCATTTGTTTTGTAGTGAATTGAGACCACATGAGAATAACTACACGACCCATGATCTTGAGTTAGCAGTGGTAGTCTTTGCATTGAAGATGTAACAACACTACCTGATGGGTGAGATCATCTCCTCTGATCACAAGAGTCTCAAGTATATCTTCTCTTGGAAGGATTTGAACTTGAGACAGAGGTGATGGATAGAGTTCCTACAGGACTATGACTTTGAGATTTTATATACTCCTAGGAAAGGTAACGTGGTGGAAGATGCTCTCGGTAGGCGATCCAGTTCACAGTTATTGAACAAAGCATCAGAGCAGTTGGACTCATTACAGATATCCTTTATGGATGGAGATGGATTAGTTTACCTCCAGTTCATGGTCTTCACCCCTCCAATCTTATAATAAGTTAGGGAGGAAAAACTTGGGGATACCTACTGTGATACCCTACATGCTTAGATGTCCCCAAAGCATGCTCCTGATGGATATTCGAAAGGTGGGGAGTACTTCATTTTTTTCATAGGACATACAATAGTACCAGTGGAGTTATGTGAGTAGGTTCTGAGGGAGTTTCATACATCCCCTTCTGTGGTACATATAGGTGTGGAGAAGATGTACCAGGACCTATGACATCAGTTTTGGTGGCCAGGTATGAAGAAAGAAGTTGTAGATTTTATTTCTCGATGTCTTACTTTTCATAAAGTGAAGGCTGAGCACTAGGTTCCTGCAGGTTTGGATCAACCCCTTGAGGTTCCAAAATGGAAGTGGGATGGGATATAGATGGAATTCATGATAGTTTTACCATGTACATCCAGGGGACACGATGTCATCTGGGTGATCGTTGACCAACTCACCAAGTCATCTCACTTCCTAACTATCCGAGAGTAGAGTTTTGTAGAGAGCTTGGGATGCCTCTATGTGCAAGAGATAATTCAACTTGATAGGGTTCCATCGACGATTATTTATGATTGCGATGATCAATTTACATCCCGGTTGTGGAAGGTATTATAGGAGGCATTTGGAACCCATTTATGGTTGAGCGCAATGTTTTACCCACAGTCGGATGGCTAGACTAAGCGGACCATTCAATTCATGGGGGACATGTTGCGGGCTTGCATGTTAGACTTTGGTTATAGTTGGTAGAATCACCTACCACTAGTGGAGTTTGCATACAACAATAGCTATCATTCCATCATTGGTGTGGCATCATTCGAGGTTGTGTACGGGTGACCCGACAGTTCACCACTTTACTAGATTGACCCAGGAGAGTTAGCACTCATGGGCCTGGAGTTGGTTCAAGCTACTACAGAGAAGGTACATATCATCCAGGAGCAGATGAAGACTGCACAGAGCCATCAAAAGTCTTATACTGACAAGTGACAGAAGTCTTAGGATTTTGAGGAAGGAAACCATGTGTTAATTTGAGTTTCAACTTGACAGGGATTATAGAGATTTGGATGGGGTGGTATGTTATCTTTGTAGTTCATCGGCCCTTTCCAAATACTGCATAGATTTGGCAAGGTGGAATACCGCTTGGATCTACCACCATAGTTAGATCGGGTACACGGTGTCATCCATGTGTCTCAGTTGAGAAGTTACTGTAGGACCCCGGGACACCCTGAGAGGGGAGGGGTGAATCAGGGTGTCAACTTTTTCTTATTAAAGTTGTGGATCTTGTTCCCACATTGGAAGAAACTCGTTAAATCTGTATGATGGAAATGATCAGTAATGAAACATTCACGTGCAGAGAGATGACACAACTATTTTTACTTGGTTCACCACTAAGGGCTACGTCCAAGGAGCATACGCCGACAAGTTTTCGGTCATACCTAAATTCACTATGCTTTACTAGTTGTAGATTACAATTGTTCGGGCATAGTCTCTCTGTCCCAGGCTCACTGCCTTTACAAAGGTTCAAGGATAGCTCACTGCTTCCCTCGGGTCACTCCCGTTGACTCCCCCTGGCTCACTGCTGTTGGTGATGTCTCACTCAGTTTATAGACGTGAATGTCTCTTCAATAGATTTTCATTGAAGTCTTTGCCTTTGCTTAGCACGAGACTCTGCTTGCATCGAAGTCCGGAATAGATGCACTAGAACGCACAGGGCCACTGAATCGGATAATCAGAACGTGCAGAAAAACTTCACTAACAATTGCGCGCAAAACCAACCCCTTTGTGTGCAAAACCTTTTATTGCGTGCAAAATTCACTTTTTGTGCGGAAAAATATTTCACGCAAAAATCCCCTTTTTCGCGCAACTCCGAATATTTCGCGCAAGCCCCTTTACGCGATCCTTTTTCGCGCATCAGACCTCAGATCATCTCTAAATCTTCAACTACTTGAAATGAAGGGGGTCACCTCATATTTATAGGCGTCTGAGACCCCCGCGCGCAAAAACCCCTTCGGTGTGGAAAACCTCTCATCTGGCACGTAATATTTCACGCAGGTATCATTTTCCGCGCACCTCTCCAGATATTTCGCGAAACCCATGCCTTTGCCATTTTTCGACGGTGTGAATCCAAAACACTATTTGCGTGAAAAACTTTTCTCCGCTATTTCGCGCACCACGCTGTTTTTCACGCCCAGCTCAAGAATTTCACGCACAGCCCTTATTTTCCACGCAGCTCATGCCTTTTCCATTTTTCACCAATCTGATTTCGAAACACTATTTGCGCGAAAAACTATTTCGCGCATCCCACAGTTTTCCGCACCCAACATAAGTATTTCGCGCAAGCCTCTTATATTTCGCGCACCACTTCCTTTTTGTGCGAACCTCCTTTTGCAGACAATCCATGTCTTCATTTCCCGATTTTGAGGCCCAAAAATTTGGCAAACACTGGGAAACAGCGCCACCTTCAATACTATTGTCAGCTTGAACTGTATGATCACTTTGCTGGCACACATTCGGAACTTCCACTGAGGATTGAAAACAAACACAAACCAAACTCCAATTCCTGCATAGAACATCCATGGTTCCAACAATCTCCCCCTTTGGGTTTGTTGGAAATCACCAAATAAATTCAATATATCACCATCCACATGCATACCAAAAGTGCAAGGATCAACTCAGCCAACACTCTAAGTCTACGTGAGCAATGCTCGGTGTAGAAAACAAGAGAGGAAGCTTGAAGTGGGTTCCCTTGTTTTGGAATGCTACACTGAAGTCTCATCGTGTCACAGAAGCATTACATTTCCACAGACAATCCTGAATTCCTGAATTTATTCCTTTCCTTTCTCCCCCATTGACAATGAACCCAAAGGCTGGTAAAGTAATCAATGTTCAGCTCAAACCATACTCCCCCTGGATAGTATCTCCCCCATAAACCTGCATCACAGCCGTACCCAGATAGAAAGAATTACCATAAATGGGTAGAGGGGAATTTCAGAACCTCCTTATATAGTAGGAGGTGGTTGAACACTGAGGTTCAACCGATGCCTTTCAAACACAGCTGTTGACAGTGGTTTCGTCAGGATATCAGTTACTTTCTCATTAGTTCCCACGTGATCCATTCTAATCATCCCTTGCTCAACTTTTTCTTTAATTAAGTGATACCTGATTTCAATATGTTTTGTACGAGAATGCTGAACAGGATTCTTCGTAAGATCAATTGCACTCTTGTTATCACAGTAAATTACCATTGGTTGCTTTACCTCATCACCAATATCTGTTAATTGTTGCTTCATCCATAGCAGTTGAGTGCATGCCTTTGTGGCGGATATATACTCAGCTTCAGCAATACTAAGAGAAGTACTTTATTGTTTCTTGCTCAACCATCCGACACAGTTATTACCAATAAAGAATGATCCACCACTGGTGGACTTTCTGTCCACAACATCGCCATCCCAGTCAGCATCTGAAAATGCTGATAATTCACAGTCCCTTCCTGCAGCAAAGTGTAAGCCATAATTGTGAGTACCTTGAATATACCTCATGATTCTTTTTACTACTGCTAAATGTTCCTCCTTTGGATTACTCTGAAAGCGGGCAGCAAGACATGTGGCAAAGACAATATCTGGTCGTGTTGCTATCAGGTACAGTAGGCTCCCAATGATCCTCCTGTACATGGTGGGATCTACAGATTTCTCATTCTCATGTTTTCCAATTTTGGTTCCAACTGAAATCAGAGTTGACATTGGTTTGTAGTCTTGCATATTAAACTTCTTCAGCAGCTCTCTTGCATACTTTTCCTGAGAGATAAAAGTGTAGTCTTTCCTTTGTGTCACCTGCAGTCCCAAGAAATATGTAAGCTCCCCAATCATTGACATTTCAAATCCTAATTTCATATGATTGGAAAATTCATACACTGATTTCTGCCTACTGCCTCCAAATATAATGTCATCGACGTAAACGATAATGATGAACTGATCTCTCGGAGAATTATTTACATAGAGATTTTGATCTACTCCTCCTCTTTTGAATTCCAGCTTCTTGAGATAAGAATCTAGTCTGGAGTACCATTCCCCTGGTGCCTGTTTCAAGCCATAAAGTGCTTTCTTTAGCTTGCAGACCTTTGAGTCATCAGCACCAAGAAGAAAACCCACTGGTTGTTCAATGTAGACTTCTTCTTCGAGTACACCATTTAAAAATGTTGTCTTGACATCCATTTGATATACTTTATATCCTCTCTGGAGATCCATGGAAAGCAACAGCCTGATTGACTCCAGTCTAGCCACTGGAGCAAAGGTTTCTTCAACATCAACACCTTCAATCTGATAATACCCTTTACATACCAGTCGAGCCTTGTTTCTGATAACACTTCCATGCTCATCAAACTTGTTCTTGAATATCCATTTTGTTCCAATCACATTATGACCTTTGGGTCTCTAGACAAGATCCCATGTCTGATTCTTGTCAATCTGATCTAACTCTTCATTCATGGCTTTCACCCAGGATTCATCCTTTGCAGCTTCTTCAAATGAGGATGGCTCCACAACTGACAGAAATGCAGAAGGTGTGTTATTCCTCATCCTCCTTGTCTGTGTGGGTGCATTCTTGTCTCCAATTATGTTAGATGAATCAATCTCTGCTCTCCGATTTCTCCTATTAGGTTCAGTGGCATTCTCACCATCCAAGATTCCCCCTTCAGATTCTTCGTCTGAGTCAACATCATGATGTGACCCCTGACTGTTTTGTACATCTTCCTCTATTTCTGTATTTGTATTTATTCCATGTTCACATTCATTCTCATCTTCTATTCATCAGTATAGGTACTATTTGAAGCATTTGGAGTTTTTCATTCAATTATTTTAACATCGTTGCTTTCCACAATCCTCCCCAAGCATTTATTGAAACACTTGTAAGCTTTTCTTTTCATTGGATACCCAAGAAAAAATCCTTCATCAGCATTGTCACCAAACTTTCCTTGGTTTCCTTCTTTATTCCGAATGAAACATTTTCTTCCGAAAACACGAAAGTATTTCAAAGAAGGCTTCCTTCCATGCCACAATTCGTATGGGGTCTTCGTTTCCCCCATATAGAGCCCTGTTCGATTTTGAATGTGCACTGCAGCTTCAACAGCCTCCTTCCAGTAATGGCGAGAGATACCACTCTCAATCAACATAGTCCTGGCTATATTGTTGACCTGTCGATTCTGACGCTAAACAACTCCATTTTGTTGTGGAGTTCTCACAGCAGCTACCTCATGATGTATTCCATGTTTTTCTAGGTAATTTTCAAACTCAATGGACATGTATTCTCCTCCATTTTCAGATCGCAAAACTTTTATTGACCGTCCAGTATCATTCTCGGCAATCCGGCGATAAGTTTTCATGCAATCAAGTACTTTTCGCTTCCTGTGAATCACCATTACACAAGCCATTCTGCTATAATCATCAATGAAAAGGACGAAGTAGCTTTCTCCATGGGTTCCAGCAACATTTATTGGGCCACATACGTCAGTATGAATGAGATCAAGAAGATGTGATGCCCTTTTCTTCTTTGGCCGATATGAATTACAGAACAGCTTCCCACGAATACAAGCATCACAAGACTTTTCCCGTTCATGTTTTAGAATGGGAATATCCATGACTATCTTCATCTTAGATATCTTTTCCATGTCTTTTTGGTTAATGTGCCCCAGCCTTCGATGCCACAAATTGTTTTCTTCTTCAACAGAAAAATTGCAAGAGTTCACTTTGCTGTCAACCTGATATAAGTTTCCATCTGTTCTACAGCCTTTCATAAGAGAATTTCCTGTTTTTCCTTTTATAGTGTAGCCTTTCTAATTGAAGGTTACTATAAGCCCTGAGTCACAGAGTTGGCTTACACTGAGGATATTGTGGCGTAGACCGTCCACATAAAGAACTTCAGTCTTCTTCAGCTCCCCATTGGCGAGAGCAGTATTCCCACTGCCTTTAATCTTCAAAGCACCATCATTACCAAACCATACTATTCCATCAACCTTCTTTTCAATTTTCTTCAAAAGGTTAGCATTTCCAGTCATATGGGAAGAGCATCCACTATCAAGGATCCAGGTGCTACTGCTCTTTGTAGATTTAAGGGCTACTTCTGCAAGATTGGATTTCTCAATCTTCTTCCTCTCTTTCCATGAGACATTGGATTGAGCATAGGATATTGATGGCCTTTTAATACTTTCTTCCACATAATCTGATTCTTCATACCCATAATCTTCTTCCAGAGGGAAAAAACTCTTTTTGAGAACAACATCATCAGGAGGATGAAAACTGGCTCGTCTCTGAGTGTTGTATAAATTTCTCCTGTCATACTGGTGCCTACAAAACATAGATTTATGGCCAAAGTTAGAACAATTAAAAAAGTAACCATAGAAGTTATTTCTTCTATAAGATGGAGGATATGAAATCGGTGTCCTTTGTTGACTTCCCAGATCTTCTTCATTCAAGTAGCTCCTTGCCTCTTCGCAATATGCCATGGTATGGCCCAGATAGCCACAGAACTGACACTTCATGAGAGGAAATGTCTTCTCACCTGAATTTCTCCTCATACCTTCATCCCTGGGAAAATAGTTGAACTGCCTATCATTTCTGAATATTTGAGTATAATTGTCAGTTCTCCTTATAGTTTGGATTGAGGGTTTCTTTTTCAGCACTTCAGGAAATGTTTCAACATGTTCAACCTTCGTTTTGTCTTTCTTTTGGCTCTCTTTATTTCCAGCAGTTGATGTCTCAGCTTCACAGCCAATTCCACTCTTTCCCATGCAAGCGGGTCTTTGAACACTCAAGATTTTTCAACCACATCTGAACCACACTTGGCTCTTGCCAGTAATTATGCATCTGAGAATCTTCTAAACGGTATTTTCTTTCTTGATTCTTTTGAAAGTGATTCAGTCTCAAGTTTACTCCTAAGAGTAACAACTTCCTCCTCAAGACCCTCAGTAGTCTTGGACTTTTCTTCCAGTCTTGACATCAGGTAATTGATGACATTTCCCTGCTCTTCAATTCTCAGCTTTAGATCCACTACATCATCATTTCTTTCAAGGATTTTAGACTGAACTTTCGCAAATTCTTCCATACGTTCAATTTCATCTTCAAGTTCATCAACAAATTCTGATGATTCTTACACCATTTCCTTCCACTTATTACATCTCTTACATTTACTCTTAAGCTTGGAGAAAGCATCCTTAATTTGAATCTTTGGATTACCAATAGAAGTAGTCTGATTATCTCTGCCTTTATTGATTGAGGATTCTAATATTTCAGTGGTAGCCATCATGGAAGCATGGTTTCCCGTTTTAAATTCTGGTTCTTCTTCCTCACAAAATTCAATATCATCATCTTCTTCTTCACAGACAAAACTTTTCCTCTGCATTTTATTTCCAGATTTGAAGTCACCCCTTTTTAAAAACCTTTTCTGAGGATTCTCAATGTCTTCAGATTCTCTTTCATCATCATCTAACTTTCTTTGGCACTGAGAGGCAATGTTCCCAACTCTTCCACAACGAAAACATGCAAGAGGTAGCTTACCTCTAAATTTACCTTTTCCCTTTTTCAACTTCTTGGCGATGAGAGAAAGAATTTCCTTTTCTTCGTCATCTTCACCACCAATGTCTTCTGAAATTTTCAGTTTATCCATGGTTTTGAATGCCATTTCCTTACTCACGTGAGTGGCATCTTCGCATTTGACTCTCATCTCATATGCCACTAAACTACTTAACAAATCATCCAGAGATAGTTTAGATAGATCTCTTTCTTCAAGGGCTGACACCTTTGCATTGTACATGGGAGGAAGTCTTCTAAAGATTTTCTTTACAATATCAATGTCTTTGATCTCTTCTCCAAGACCTCAAATTGCTCCCACAACTTCAGTAATTCGATTAAAAAATGAATGTGCATTCTCATTAGGATGCATCTTTAGATCGTCAAACTTGTTGTGTAAAACCTGAAGTTTTGCCTCCTTTACCTTGATATCTCCTTCATAAATGTTTTCAAGTTTATCCCACATAGACTTTTCTGAAGTGCAACTCATCACCTTTAGATAGATTTGATCAGAAAGAGCTGCGGTGAGTGCATTTTGTGCTTTAGCATCTGCATCAAGAATTTTCATGTTTGTGTCAGTCATAGCCAGGCCTGTTGGATCAGTGACTTGTATTCCCTGAACAGTAGAAAACAAAACTTCCATTCCAAGAGATCTTATATGTGATCTCATCCTGTTCTTCCAGATCTGAAAATTACTTCCATCGAAGAGAGGGACTCCCCTAGCATTGACTGCATTCTCCATGGCGACAAAGGACGGATTCAACACCAACAACCTCCCTCTGATACCACTTGTAGGACCCCGGGACACCCTGAGAGGGGAGGGGTGAATCAGGGTGTCAACTTTTTCTTATTAAAGTTGTGGATCTTGTTTTCATGTTGGTAGAAACTCGTTAAATCTGTATGATGGAAATGATCAGTAATGAAACATTCACGTGCAGAGAGATGACACAGCTATTTTTACTTGGTTCACCACTAAGGGCTACATCCAAGGAGCATACGCCGACAAGTTTTCAGTCGTACCTAAATTCACTATGCTTCACTATCTGTAGATTACAATTGTTTGGGCACAGTCTCTCTGTCCCAGGCTCACTGCCTTTACAAAGGTTCAGGGATAGTTCACTGCTTCCCTCGGGTCACTCCCGTTGACTCCCCCTGGCTCACTGTCGTTGGTGATGTCTCACTCAGTTTATAGACGTGAAGGTCTCTTCAATAGATTTGCATTGAAGTCTTTGCCTCTGCTCAGCACGAGACTCTGCTTGCATCGAAGTCCGGAATAGATGCACTAGAACGCACAGGGCCACTGAATCGAATAACCAGAACGTGCAGAAAAACTTCACTGACAATTGCGCGCAACACCAACCCCTTTGTGCGCAAAACCTTTTATTGTGCGCAAAATTCACTTTTTGCGCGGAAAAATATTTCGTGCAAAAATCCCCTTTTTCGCGCAACTCCGAATATTTCGCGCAAGCCCCTTTACGCGATCCTTTTTCGCGCATCAGACCACGGATCTTCTCTAAATCTTCAACTACTCGAAATGAAGGGGGTCGCCTCATATTTATAGGCATCTGAGACCCCCGCGCGCAAAAACCCCTTCAGCGTGGAAAACCTCTCATCTGGCGCGTAATATTTCGCGCAGGTATCATTTTCCGCGCACCTCTCCAGATATTTCATGCAACCCATGCCTTTCCCATTTTTCGACGGTGTGAATCCAAAACACTATTTGCGCGAAAAACTTTGATCCGCTATTTCGCGCACCACGCTGTTTTTCGTTCCCAGCTCAAGAATTTCGCGCACAACCCTTATTTTCCTCGCAGCTCATGCCTTTTCCATTTTTCACCAATCTGATTTTGAAACACTATTTGCGTGAAAAACTATTTCGCGCATATCGCAGTTTTCCGCGCCCAACATAAGTATTTCGCGCAAGCCTCTTATATTTCGTGCACCACTTCCTTTTTGTGCGAACCTCCTTTTGCAGACAATCCATGTCTTCATTTCCCGATTTTGAGGCCCAAAAATTTGGCAAACACTGGGAAACAGCGCCACCTTCAATACTATTGTCTGCTTGAACTGTATGATCACTTTGCTGGCACACATTCGAAACTTCCACTGAGGATTGACAAAAAACACAAACCAAACTCCAATTCCTGCATATAACATCCATGGTTCCAACAATCTCCCCCTTTGGGTTTGTTGGCAATCACCAAATAAATTCAATATATCACCATCCACATGCATACCAAAAGTGCAAGGATCAACTCAGCCAACACTCTAAGTCTACGTGAGCAATGCTCGGTGTAGAAAACAATAGAGGAATCTTGAAGTGGGTTCCCTTGTTTTGGAATGCTACAATGAAGTCTCATCGTGTCACAGAAGCATTACATTTCCACAAACAATCCTGAATTCCTAAATTTATTCCTTTCCTTTCTCCCCCATTGACAATGAACCCAAAGGCCGGTAAAGTAATCAATGTTAAGCTCAAACCATACTCCCCATGGATAGTATCTCCCCCATAAACCTGCATCACAGCCGTACCTAGATAGAAAGAATTACCATAAATGGGTAGAGGGGAATTTCGGAACCTCCTTATGCAGTAGGAGGTGGTTGAACACTGAGGTTCAACCGATGCCTTTCAAACACAGCTGCTGACAGTGGTTTCGTCATTATATCAGCTACTTGCTCATTAGTTCCCACGTGATCCATTCTAATCATCTCTTGCTCAACTTTTTCTTTAATAAAGTGATACCTGATTTCAATATGTTTTGTACGAGAATGCTAAACAGGATTCTTCGTAAGATCAATTGCACTCTTATTATCATAGTAAATTACCATTGGTTTCTTTACCTCATCACCAATATCTGTTAATTATTGCTTCATCCATAGCAGTTGAGTGCATTCCTTTGTGGCGGATATATACTCATCTTCAGCAGTATTAAGAGAAGTACTTTCTTGTTTCTTGTTCAACCAGCCGACACAGTTATTACCAATAAAGAATGCTCCACCACTGGTGGACTTTCTGTCCACAACATTGCCAGCCCAGTCAGCATCTGAAAATGCTGATAATTCACAGTCCCTTCCTGCAGCAAAGTGTAAGCCATAATTGTGAGTACCTTGAATATACCTCATGATTCTTTTTACTGCTGCTAAATGTTCCTCCTTTGGATTACTCTGAAAGCGGGCAGCAAGACATGTGGCAAAGAAAATATCTGGTCGTGTCACTGTCAGGTACAGTAGGCTCCCAATGATCCTCCTGTACATGGTGGGATCTACAGATTTCTCATTCTCATGTTTTCCAGTTTTGGTTCCAACTGCAATCAGAGTTGACATTGGTTTGGAGTCTTGCATATTAAACTTCTTCAGCAGCTCTCTTGCATACTTTTCCTGAGAGATAAAAGTGTAGTCTTTCCTTTGTGTCACCTGCAGTCCCAAGAAATATGTAAGCTCCCCAATCATTGACATTTCAAATTCTGATTTCATATGATTGGAAAATTCATCCACTGATTTCTGCCTACTGCCTCCAAATATAATTTCATCGACGTAAACGAGAACCATGAACTGATCTCTCGGAGAATTATTTACATAGAGATTGTGATCTACTCCTCCTCTTTTGAATTCCAGCTTCTTGAGATAAGAATCTAGTCTGGAGTACCATGCTCGTGGTGCCTGTTTCAAGCCATAAAGTGCTTTCTTTAGCTTGCAGACCTTTGATTCATCAGCACCAAGAAGAAAACCCACTGGTTGTTCAATGTAGACTTCTTCTTCGAGTACACCATTTAAAAATGTTTTCTTGACATCCATTTGATATACTTTATAACCTCTCTGGAGATCCATGGAAAGGAACAGCCTGATTGACTCCAGTCTAGCCACTGGATCAAAGGTTTCTTCAACATCAACACCTTCAATCTGAGAATACCCTTTACATACCAGTCGAGCCTCGTTTCTGATAACACTTCCATGCTCATCAAACTTGCTCTTGAATATCCATTTTGTTCCAATCACATTATGACCTTTGGGTATCTGGACAAGATCCCATGTCTGATTCTTGTCAATCTGATCTAACTCTTCATTCATGGCTTTCACCCAGGATTCATCCTTTGCAGCTTCTTCAAATGAGGATGGCTCCACAACTGACAGAAATGCAGAAGGTGTGTTATTCCTCATCCTCCTTGTCTGTGTGGGTGCATTCCTATCTCCAATTGTGTTAGATGAATCAATCTCTACTCTTCGATTTCTCCTATGAGGTTCAGTCGCATTCTCACCATCCAAGATTCCCCCTTCATATTCTTCGTCTGAGTCAACATCATGATGTGACCCCTGAGTGTTTTGTACATCTTCCTCTATTTCTGTATTTGTATTTATTCCATGTTCACATTCATTCTCATCTTCTATCTCATCAGCATAGGTATTATTTGAAGTATTTGGAGTTTTTCCTTCAATGATTTTAACATCGTTGCTTTCCACAATCCTCCCCAAGCGTTTATTTAAACACTTGTAAGCTTTTCTTTTCATTGGATACCCAAGAAAAAATCCTTCATCAGCATTGTCACCAAACTTTCCTTGGTTTCCTTCTTTATTCCGAATGAAACATTTGCTTCCGAAAACACGAAAGTATTTCAAAGAAGGCTTCCTTCCATGCCACAATTCGTATGGGGTCTTCGTTTCCCCCATATAGAGCCCTGTTCGATTTTGAATGTGCACTGCAGCTTCAACAGCCTCCTTCCAGTAATGGCGAGAGATACCACTCTCAATCAACATAGTCCTGGCCATATTGTTGACCTGTCGATTCTAACGCTCAACAACTCCATTTTGTTGTGGAGTTCTCACAGCAGCTACCTCATGCTGTATTCCATGTTTTTCTAGGTAATTTTCAAACTCAATGGATGTGTATTCTCCTCCATTTTCAGATCGCATGACTTTTATTGACCGTCCAGTATCATTCTCGGCAATCCGGCGATAAGTTTTCATGCAATCAAGTACTTGTCGCTTCCTGTGAATCACCATTACACAATCCATTCTGCTATAATCATCAATGAAAAGGACGAAGTACCTTTCTCCATGGGTTCCAGCAACATTTATTGGGCCACATACGTCAGTATGAATGAGATCAAGAAGATGTGATGCCCTTTTCTTCTTTGGCCGATATGAATTACAGACCAGCTTCCCACGAATACAAGCATCACAAGACTTTTCCCGTTCATGTTTTAGAATGGGAATATCCATGACTATCTTCAGCTTAGATATTTTTTCCATGTCTTGTTGGTTAATGTGCCCCAGCCTTCGATGCCACAAATTGTTTTCTTCTTCAACAGACAAATAGCAAGAGTTCACTTTGCTTTCAACCTGATATAAGTTTCCATCTATTCTACAGCCTTTCATAAGAGAATTTCATGTTTTTCCTTTTATAGTGCAGCCTTTCTGATTGAAGGTTACTATGAGCCATGAGTCACAGAGTTGTCTTACACTGAGGATATTGTGGTGTAGACCGTCCACATAAAGAACTTCAGTCTTCTTCAGCTCCCCATTGGAGAGAGCAGTATTCCCACTGCCTTTAATCTTCAAAGCACCATCATTACCAAACCGTACTGTTCCATCAACCTTCTTTTCAATGTTCTTAAAAAGGTCATCATTTCCAGTCATATGGGAAGAGCATCCACTATCAAGGATCCAGGTGCTGCTGCTCTTTGTAGCTTTAAGGGCTACTTCTGCAAGATTGGATTTCTCAATCTTCTTCCTCTCTTTCCATGAGACATTGGATTGAGCATAGGATATTGATGGCCTTTTAATACTTTCTTCCACATAATCTGATTCTTCATACCCATAATATTCTTCCAGAGGGGAAAAACTGTTTTTGAGAACAACATCATCAGGAGGATGAAAACTGGCTCATCTCTGAGTGTTGTATAAATTTCTCATGTCATACTGCTGCCTGCAAAACATAGCTTTATGGCCAAAGTTAGAACAATTAAAACAGTAACCATAGAAGCTATTTCTTCTATAAGATGGAGGATATGAAATCGGTGTCCTTTGTTGACTTCCCATATCTTCTTCATTCAAGTATCTCCTTGCCTCTTCGCAATATGCCATGGTATGGCCCAGATAGCCACAGAACTGACACTTCATGAGAGGAAATGTCTTCTCACCTTAATTTCTCCTCATACCTTCATCCTTGGGAAAATAGTTGAACTACCTATCATTTCTGAATATTTGAGGATAATTGTCAGTTATCCTTCTAGTTTGGATTAAGGGTTTCTTTTTCAGCACTTCAGGCAATGTTTCAACATGTTCAACCTTCGTTTTGTCTTTATTTTGGCTCTCTTTATTTCCAGCAGTTGATGTCTCAGCTTCACAGCCAATTCCACTCTTTTTCATGCAAGCGGGTCTTTGAACACTCAAGATTTTTCAACCACATATGAACCACACTTGGCTCTTTCCAGTAATTCTGCATCTAAGAATATTCTAAACGGTATTTTCTTCCTTGATTCTTTTGAAAGTGATTCAGTCTCAAGTTTACTCCTAAGAGTAACAACTTCCTCCTCAAGACCCTCAGCAGTCTTGGACTTTTCTTCCAGTCTTGACGTCAGGTCATTGATGACCTTTCCCTGCTCTTCAATTCTCAGCTTTAGATCCACTACATCATCATTGCTTTCAAGGATTTTAGACTGAACTTTCACAAATTCTTCCATACGTTCAATTTCAGCTTCAAGTTCATCAACATATTCTGATGATTCTTCCACCATTTCCTTCCACTTATTACATCTCTTACATTTACTCTCAAGCTTGGAGAAAGCATCCTTAATTTGAATCTTTGGATTACCAATAGCAGTAGTCTGATTATCTCTGCCTTTATTGATTGAGGATTCTGATATTTCAGTGGTAGCCATCATGGAAGCATGGTTTCCCGTTTTAAATTTTGGTTCTTCTTCCTCACAAAATTCAATATCATCATCTTCTTCTTCACAGAAAAAACTTTTCCTCTGCATTTTATTTCCAGATTTGAAGTCACCCCTTTTTAAAAACCTTTTCCAAGGCTTCTCAATGTCTTCAGCTTCACTTTCATCATCATCTAACTTTCTTTGGCACTGAGAGGCAATGTTCCCAACTCTTCCACAACGAAAACATGCAAGAGGTAGCTTACCTCTAAATTTACCTTTTCCCTTTTTCAACTTCTTGGCGATGAGAGAAAGAATTTCCTTTTCTTCATCATCTTCACCACCACTGTCTTCTGAAATTTTCAGTTTATCCATGGCTTTGAATGCCATTTCCTTACTCACGCGAGTCGTGGAATCTTCAGGTTCGACTCTCATCTCATATGCCACTAAACTACTTAACAAATCATCCAGAGATAGTTTAGATAGATCTCTTTCTTCAAGGGCTGACACCTTTGCATTGTACATGGGAGGAAGTCTTCTCAAGATTTTCTTTACAATATCGATGTCTTTGATCTCTTCTCCAAGACCTCGAATTGCTCCCACAACTTCAGTAATTCGATTAAAAAATGAATATGCATTCTCATTAGGATGCATCTTTAGATCGTCAAACTTGTTGTGTAAAACCTGAAGTTTTGCCTCCTTTACCTTGATATCTCCTTCATAAATGTTTTCAAGTTTATCCCACATAGACTTTGCTGAAGTGCAACTCATCACCTTTAGATAGATTTGATCAGAAAGAGCTGCGGTGAGTGCATTTTGTGCTTTAGCATCTGCATCAAGAATTTTCCTGTCTGTGTCAGTCATAGCCAGGCCTGTTGGATCAGTGACTTGTATTCCCTGAACAGTAGAAAACAAAACTTCCATTCCAAGAGATCTTAGATATGATCTCATCCTGTTCTTCCAGATCTGAAAATTACTTCCATCGAAGAGAGGGACTCCCCTAGCATTGACTGCATTCTCCATGGCGACAAAGGACAGATTCAACCAACAACCTCCCTCTGATACCACTTGTAGGACCCCGGGACACCCTGAGAGGGGAGGGGTGAATCAGGGTGTCAACTTTTTCTTATTAAAGTTGTGGATCTTGTTCCCACGTTGGTAGAAACTCATTAAATTTGTATGATGGAAATGATCAGTAATGAAACATTCACGTGCAGAGAGATGACACAACTATTTTTACTTGGTTCACCACTAAGGGCTACGTCCAAGGAGCATACGCCGACAAGTTGTCAGTCGTACCTAAATTCACTATGCTTCACTAGCTGTAGATTACAATTGTCCGGGCACAGTCTCTCTGTCCCAGGCTCACTGCCTTTACAAAGGTTCAGGGATAGCTCACTGCTTCCCTCGGGTCACTATCGTTGACTCCCCCTGGCTCATTGCCGTTGGTGATGTCTCACTCAGTTTATAGACGTGAAGGTCTCTTCAATAGATTTGCATTGAAGTCTTTGCCTCTGCTCAGCACGAGACTCTGCTTGCATCGAAGTCCGGAATAGATGCACTAGAACGCACAGGGCCACTGAATCGGATAACCAGAACGTGCAGAAAAACTTCACTGACAATTGCGCGCAACACCAACCCCTTTGTGCGCAAAACCTTTTATTGTGCGCAAAATTCACTTTTTGCGCGGAAAAATATTTCACGCAAAAATCCCCTTTTTCGCGCAACTCCGAATATTTCGCACAAGCCCCTTTACGCGATCCTTTTTCGTGCATCAGACCTCGGATCTTCTCTAAATCTTCAACTCCTCGAAATGAAGGGGGTCACCTCATATTTATAGGCGTCTGAGACGCCCGCGCGCAAAAACCCCTTCGGCGCGGAAAACCTCTCATCTGGCGCGTAATATTTCGCGCAGGTATCATTTTCCGCGCACCTCTCCAGATATTTCGCGCAACCCATGCCTTTGCCATTTTTCGACGGTGTGAATCCAAAACACTATTTGCGCGAAAAACTTTGCTCCGCTATTTCGCGCACCACGCTGTTTTTCGCGCCCAGCTCAAGAATTTCGCGCACAGCCCTTATTTTCCGTGCAGCTCATGCCTTTTCCATTTTTCACCAATCTGATTTCAAAACACTATTTGCGCGAAAAACTATTTCGCGCATCTCGCAGTTTTCCGCGCCCAACATAAGTATTTCGCGCAAGCCTCTTGTATTTCGTGCACCACTTCCTTTTTGTGCGAACCTCCTTTTGCAGACAATCCATGTTTTCATTTCCCGATTTTGAGGCCCAAAAATTTGGCAAACACTGGGAAACAGCGCCACCTTCAATACTATTGTCTGCTTGAACTGTATGATCACTTTGCTGGCACACATTCGGAACTTCCACTGAGGATTGACAACAAACACAAACTAAACTCCAATTCCTACATAGAACATCCATGGTTCCAACAGTTACGAGCATGACTCATCACACGTCATCAATTGGGGCGAGCTGGACATTAAGGATGGAGCAACATTTGGTGAGTACCCAGTGGAGATTGAGGATCGACAGGAGAGGATCCTCCGTGGTGATTGATTCCTCTGGTACGTGTCTGGTGGCAGAACGAGAATCTCCAAGAGAGCACGTGGGAGCGGGAGGCTCATATTCGTGCTCAGTACAATCATCTGTTTGATCTGTTCGAGGTAGGATGCATTATTTTGATCTTCATCCCCATTCATGATTCCTACGACAAACACGGACCAATCCACGAACAAATTGATCTGCAGTTCGATCATATTTGTGGGATGGGATTATTTTTTTGTGGGTTTATTGGGATGATTTAATCTTTGTGATTAGAATTGTTGATTGATTCTTTTACTGTTCTAAAGGTGACGAACCAAGATCCACATGAACATTGATCGAGGTTCGTCCCTCTTGATTCCATTTTTATTTTCTCCCTCGATTCATCGTTCTTCTTACGTTCTTCGTTTTCTCCCAGCGGTTTGAGACCCTTTGTGAACAATCGATAGTTGCGCCTTCGATTCTTAGCGCAGCGATCTGGAACCGTAGATCCAAGATCGGCATGATGCGATGGAGGTGTGACGATGACGGTGGCAGTGCGATTTGGTCGGGAAGGTGGTCCGGCGTGGCAGCAGGCGGCGGCTTTGGCCGGTCCGACGAGGCGACGACGTCGACACCCTAGGGCGGCGGCGATCAACGGTGTAGGAGGTGAGAAAGTCAATGATGTGGGACGCAGCAGACAAGGAGGGACGGCAGGGCCGGTGGAGGCGGATGCAGTGAGGATTGCGTAGTGCGGTTGGGCAAGACAGGCCGCGCGGAGCGGGCCCAGGAGGGACAACAAGTCGGGCCAGGCCGGATGACCGGGCCGGACAAGGCAGACCCGAGTTGGATCTGAGGTAACCAGGGCGGAGCCCGGTAGCGGTCGACCATGGCGGTCGACTATGCGGTGCGGTCAACCATGCAGTGTGGTCAACCGTGAGGTGAAGCGGCGGGTGGAGCTACTGAAGTTGCAACAATCACCTGACCAGTCTGTGTGCGGTCAACCACGGCGGTAAACCATAGCGGTCGGTCAGGCGCGATAAGTGGACTGACCACAATGGTCAGTCCACGGGTGGCCGGTCCATGTGGTAGGTGAACCGACCACGGTGGTCGACCGCAGTGGTAGGTTTGCAGGCCCCCAGCAGTTCTGTGGGCGGTTTCATTCAAATGACCATAACTCCTAAACGGAGCATCCAATCGATGAGTCGTCTATAGCGTTGAGACCCTAACATTGAGACGATCATTTTGAGACCAATGGTGGGTTTTTAGTTTGGACCAGTATAGGTTGAGAGCATTATCTTGGTCCTTTCCTCAAGGGTTCAATGCGGCATTACATCCACATCACTTGATTATAATTCCCTCTAGAGGTCGAGTCTCAGATAGACTTATGACATCCCTCTGTGAGACTGGAGTGCGATCCTCTATCACCCCTAGTGTAGTTTGTGGAATCGGTGTGACCTTTGTAATCAAGGCGTTGATCCTTAATCTAGCAGGTTGCATCGGTTGGGTTTGTGGAATCATTGGCATATAACCCCCTACGTAACGGGTTGATCCATATTGGGTTCGTGGTGTCCCCTAGCGGTTATGGACGTGATCCCCTTTCTATGTATCATAGTCTTCCTTAACCAATGTGTTCTCCTTGGGCAGGGCCTAAATGAGATAGACCTCTTCGTCGAGTGTCTCCGATGATATCATGGATCGATGAGTGAGTTCTCCTGGAATGATCATGCTTCGAGTGGAATCTTGTGACCGGTAGTTGGTTATGACCGCCTGACGGCGTGTTGTCTCTCTTGAGTATATTTGGGTTCTCTTTAATTCTTGTATCGATTATACAGTGTTACATCTTGTATTGAGCAGACTACTTAGTGTTTTGTGTTTTTGGGGTGTCCTACTGAGTATTGTTATACTCACACATGCACGAGTTTTGCCCGCACGTGTCGCGTCTTGTGCAGGCAAGCGACCTTTTGACAGAGTCCTAGGCGAACCAGGACCAGACGGTGCCTTGTAAGGACGGACAGACCGAGGTGTGTTCCTGCGGCTACAGACAACAGTCACAATACCCTTTCTCTTACAAGTTGGACTTGTGGTTACAGACTCTTTGTGGTGGGTGTGTATTTGACCCTATTTACTTTCCAGTACTTTCACTATCTTACTCTGTTGTGGGATCTTAGATGTATGCATGTATCATTTCAGTTTTACATTTCAACATTTTGTGGCTTAGAGATGTGTGTGTGTGTACAGGTACTTTAGGTTAATACCTCTCATTTGTGGGATATGTCTACTCGGTGCTAGTCACCAGCCTCAGGCTTATTGGAGGCGGGTTTGGGGTAGTCACGACACGGGCCCCTCTGGGACAGGTCGTGACATTATATTAATGTATTGTTTCATATTTATGTTTAATTTGTTTTTTTAGAGTATTACAAATATAAAAATTGTTTTCTTATACAGATGGATTCTTTTGCTCAAGTTGGGGTGGTTTATTCTGCAACTGATACCATCATCGGACTTTTTGAAAGAATGTCAAGTGCCAAAAATAATGAAACCATTGATGTTTTGAAATATTTGTGATAAATTGTACTTGAAAATGTAATTGTATGGAACAATGGTTAAAATTTCTATAATAGTGCTTTTTTTTGTATTTGTGATGTAATTTTTATGTCAATTGAATTATTAATTTGTTATATCTTGTATTTGATGCTGGTGTTGTATTTGTTGCCTATAACTGTTGCTATAATGTGTTGTAATATCAACAACACACTGCAACAATCTGACCTTTATCAGTGTTTTTAGCACTGATAAAGGGGTTCATCTTTTAAAGTCATTTAGGAGAACATCCTTTTTTTAACGTTGTTAAAGGCTTTTTCTAGCGCTGTCTTTAGCGAGATAGTGCATGTAGAGAATGAAACAAACATAAACAAATGATAAATGAACTTGTTGTGATTCTAATAGATGATATAATGTTTGTTTGCAAGCCAAGATCACGTGAATAGATTTAGGAAACATAGAATAGCAAATCCATTACACCAAATCCAGTCCCCCATGTATCTAATATCCAAGGACTAAACTCAAATTTCACGATTTTATTACTCTAAGAATTTCACAAATGATCAGTCGATGTTGGTCAATTAAAGTAGTATGTTATAACACTTAGAATGTATCCTTTAATAAATCCAAGTAACCATTAATCTTTGAACTCTTCAATGAAAAATGAAGCATGTTATAACTCATTTAAAAAAAGCATAAATGTTGTTTGTGGGATGATAAAGTAAAATATATCCAAACTCGCTATGTGGATATAAAGTCAAAGCGATGCTTTCACTATGAAAAAACCTAAATTTTTGTAACGAAGGATTCAAATCTTCTATGGAAATCTATGAAAAGAGGATGTCTCAATGTTTTGATCGTCAACAGTTTATCAGTAATCAGTTGGTTTCAGTTAAAAACGATCATGCCCACTGAAATCGATTTAAATCAAAAAAATCAAATTACACAATATTCTCTCACTAATTTGAATTGATTCATTGATTTAGAAAAAAAAAATTATGCCTACTTGCCATTGATACAAAAGCTTAGGTCAATTGAAAAAAGCGTGCTCAAATTCATGGTGAAGACTACCTCTATAACCTCCTTTTTCAAAAACCTTGAAATATATTTCTTTATGTAAAACTTATATGATTTCTTTAAGTGAATGTTCTTTTTATCGCTCCACATTTTTTTTACTATATTTTCATATTTATTGTTGAAAGTATTAATTTTATTTGTATGTATAACAAATATAATTTGGGAGATAAATTAACGGATAAATAAATTAGATGGAAAAGAGTTTGTGGACGGCAGGTGAGGCGACCAAGCAAACTATAATGAGGGGGTTGGTAGTGTGCTCATTATTTAGTCAATGCCCGCAATTGGGTCGTGGTGTGCTGCCATTTTTTAAAAAGCATTCTGCTTTTTACAACTTATCTTCCCACTCACGCCTTCACCGCCAAAAACACCCGCCCCTTCATGGATAAAAGGTCTGATATAATAAATTAATGAAACTTTTTCAGCACACGTTAATTAGAGTTTTTACAAAAAACAATTATAGTTTTTACAAGAATAATTATAAACTTTTTCGTCACACGTTTATTAGTACCACATGTAACGTAATGAGTATTGTTTATTTCATAAAATTAATATTTCAGTCGGTGTGTTTGGATACGACATATTAATAAATAAAACTTAACATTGCATTGAGTTTGTCCTACGCTATTACAATTTGGGACCTCAAGGGTTAGGCTAATGGAAAAGGGACATGTGGGGTGCCGGGAGGTCTCGGATTCGAGTCTTCCCAACTTGCTACACGTGTGTGTGTGCGCGTTTCTTGGTAGCTTTGTAGACCCCCTTCTTTGACATTTTGTAATACTACAATTCGGATTTTATCAATTTACAAATTTGACATTTTTCATGCTAAAAAAATCAATGATGTTATCAACACTGATAAAAGTCGGATGCTTTTATAAGACCTAGAATTGGTGCTGAGAAAATGCACATTTAACAATATTAGTTTCATCGCTAATAAATGATGCTTATATCACCTCTATTGTTAGTGGTGATAAAAATAACTTTCATCACCGTTATATCCAGCATTGATAAAAGTCATCAACAGCGTGTGTTGCCACTTGAACAACAAACACATTGCAGCAACCAGATAAATAAATTTCAAATTAATTTACATTACAAGAAATTATAATTACAAATAAATTTATATTACAAACATTTCAATACATTACAATTACATTGATATGTATAAATTATTACAAACATTCAAAATTTTCAACCAACTCAAAAATAATTTAACTTGTAGGAGACAGGGTGGCTGTGCATTTCACTGTCCTTGCACAACCACAAAACATAGTTTTAACAACGATCAAAAAAAGTATTTATCACTCCTAAAAAAGCGCTGATAATCGAGACGCTATTAAAAGAGGATTCCTTTTATCATCACTAAAAAATCACTGATAAAATGGTCTTTTATCAGCGTTTTTTTTAACATCGATAAAAGTTTTAAAAAAATGTAAAAAAAAATATGCAAATCGGAGGGTTTTAATACACTCTTTCAACAGCCCCGCCCACACGTCTGCACGCCCGCACAGGGTGGCTATGTATTTCACTGTCCTTGCGCAACCACAAAACAAGGTTTTAACAACGATAAAAAAAGCATTTATCAGCGCTAAAAAAATGCTGATAAAATGGTCCTTTATAAACGTTTTTAGCACTGATAAAAGTTTAAAAAAATGTAAAAAAATCTGCAAATCGGAGGGTTTTAATACCCCCCCCCCCGCCCGCACGCCCGCACACCCGCACATGGTGGCTATGTATGTCATTGTCCTTGCACAACCACAAAACAAGGTTTTAACAGTGATCAAAAAAGGCTTTACCAACACTAAAAAATCGCTGATAATCGAGACGTTATTAAAAGGGGATCCCTTTTATCAGTGCTAAAAAAAACACTGATAAAAGGGCTATTTATCAGTGCTGATAAAAGTTAAAAAAAAATGTAAACAAAATCTGCAAATCGGAGGGTTTTAATACCCCTTTTCAACAACACCTATGCCCCCAGTCCCACCCACACAACCACACGCCCGCACACCCCAGCCCCACACCCCCACCCTTTAACAGCGCTAGCGCGCCCCCTTCACCTGTGTGCACCCCTGCCTCTGCTTGGTTTTGAACCCGAGACCTCTCCCCCTGTGCGTCTACACCTTTACCACTCACTCATCTTGTTAAGTACCCCATTTAATGATATAGCTATTTATTTATATATATATATTTAGTTATATTTATTTGTATATTAATATATATATAGTTATATTTATATATTTATTCGTATATATATATAGTTACTTATATTTATATATTTATTCGTATATTAATATATATTTATATCAATTTATTTATATATATTTAGTTATATTTTTTTTATCTGTATATTTATTCATATATTAATATATATTTATAAGATCAGTTTTAAATACATTTATAAAATATGTTTTGTGTGTGTGTGGTTACAAATAAATAAATACATATAAACAACATACGTACACACACATACACATATTATATATACGTGTATCTGTAAGTATAATTATACATATTTATATATTTATATATATACATATATTATATATTAATATGTATATACATATGTTAGAATATATAGAAAATATATATCTGTTTGTTAATATAGATACACACACATCATATAGGCATATAAATACTCATATATTTGTATTTTAAATGAAATAGATATTAGTTTTTATTTAGATAAGACTTATATATTGAGAAATATATTTTATATGTAAATATGTTTAATTATTTATTTATAAAATTATTTTTTATGTGTGAATATAAAAAAATATGTATATGTTGTTATATATTTGATTATAAATAACAGTACATTGTGAAAAATGATAAAATTTCAAAACAATAATATCAATATTAATGTAATCCCTCGAAATAAATTCATTCCCCGCTCATAAAGGGCAAAAGGACCACCTTAAACGAGGTTGAAATTCCATCGAATGTTAAAAAATTTGGGTACCCCGACTAAAAACTCAGTTTTGGAGCCTTTTGGGATCTTTTTGGTGCATGAAAAATATGAGTGTAACACCCCAAGGTTTAAAAAATAAATAAATGAAATGCATGAAACTTTTTTTAAGTAGATATTTATAACTAGCCTTTAAACCTAATTTTGCGGCTTCTACGTTTTGAATTTTGAAAAACGGTCATTTACTATTGTGTTCAGTAAGTTATTTGGAGTTTGAGAGAACCAACATGTTTTTTTGGTGAATAGTAACATACCCTTATGAATAGTAATTGAATAGTAATATGACCCTAATGAATAGTAAATTGTATTATTATTTTATTTTCTTGAGGCTTTAAGATAATGACATCTTGGTTAATTTTTCAATGTGATATAAAAGTAGTTATAGAATTAAAATTGTTAATTTTTGAATTAAGTATGATTTTATTTAAAAATTAAATTAATAATATTTAGAAAATTATTTTCAAAAAATGGAGTTCATTTTTGAATTCTACACGTCGAAAAATGGTTAGAGTGAATTTTTGGGACTTTTCTAAAATTCATGAATTTTTGATGAATAGTGAAATACAGTAAAATACCGTATATTCAAATTATCAGTTAAATACACTATTTATGATATCATAAGTGATGTAAGACCACTTGGTTCGAACTCACATGCCATTATTACTATTTGTAGTCACATGAATTAAGATTATTCATAGTCTTGAGCAAAAATATTATAATAATGATTTAAATAATGTAAAATACCCCCCTCCACTATAAATACCACCATCATTCCCATCTTCCTCCCACACCTCTCAATCCTTGAACATTGTCTAATTTCTGCCAAATTCCCTCCCCAATCTCCTTCCCCACGTCCAAGACCTGCTAGTCTCACCCAAACGCCAAAATCAAAGGCCTTAAGGAGGATCTCAAGGAGAAGAGATCAAGAGGTAAGAAATCCTCTTTTCATGTGTTTTCATTTCATTTCCTTTTCTTTTATCATAGTCTCTTCCCCTCCTCTTATTCAAGAGGCATGAAAGCTCCAGAAATCTTGTATATTTTGGATGTTCTCATGTTCATGGAAAATTCATCATCATTCTTCTTCTCCCCTTCCACTTATTCAAGGAATAAAAACATTGTCTGTGATGTGTCGAATTACCGACATCGTGGAAAATGTGATTTCAATTTTCTTTAATTATTTCAAGTCTGGTTATGAAACCATTTTTATGGTTGAACCAAGTTATAATATATGTATTATGTCTCATCCATGATTCTGGAATTCTTTTGTGCACATGGTTTTAATTTATAAAACAAAATGAGGTCGTTATTATCAAAGAACCACTAAAATGATCTAAACAAACATCATTAATGTTTTAATTTATGAATCATCTTCATTTCATATTTCAAAATGATAAATGGTATAATTTATGGTTTTGGAAATATGTAGCTACCATTCCATTCCAATTCTGGAGTTTCACTCCCAATCGACAAAAATATCCATCGTGAACCGATCATGGAAACCATGTAAAAAACGCACCTGACACAACGTAAATAACAAAATATTACAAATAAATGTGTCGAATGATGTTGTAAAATGATCATATAAGGTTTTATAAACATGAATATGTTTCATTAAGATATTAATAACACTCTTTTAACCATTATACAAGAGGTTTAAACATATTTGAAGTAAGAAGAACCCGAGGTAAATGAATTCTTAACCCAATTTCTATTCTTTGGGTTAACCTTCTTCTTTATTCATTATGTGGTATTAAGATTATTGGTGTGATGATTTTTTTGTTTATATTATGTTTCACTATGTGTATTTCTAGTGTATACACATATCCATTCGATTATATTAATTCTCACTCCAATTATATTTTAAGGGACTTCTTTTTAAAATCCTTTTAAAACTCTCCTTACTAAATTTCAAAAAGGATTGTTTTTTATATGTATATGGTATGAGTGGTTTATTCTGATTTTCAAGATAGTTTATTACCATGATATGTTCCTTGGACATTATTTATTGGTTGAGCCCATTATAGATCAAGATATGTTGGTTTGAGCCCATTATAGCTCAAGATATGACGGGTGAACCCCATTATAGCTCTCCAATGCATTGGGTACTCCAGAGATAGAAGTTGACCAAAAGGTTATTCCATGTGTAAGGGTGAATGTAAGAGTGATATAATAAATATGTCCCAAGGAAACTACATGATGTTTCTATGCATATAAGTTTTTATGATTATGGGTTTTAATGGTTTTTATGTTATCACTTGACTAACGTTTTCTTTCTTTATATCCCTTATTGAGTTTTATACTCATCCCAAGTTTTTAAAATGTTTTCCACAGGATATAAAGATGGGTAAGAGAAATAAGGGAGTCATGATTTTTGATATGGATTGTTGTTAAATAATTCATGTTTTAAGTTTTAATGTTTTATATTTTGAAAAAAATGGATACTGTTTTAGTAGTATCCTCTTGTATGAATGTGGTATGTCATGTATGTAAGATATCCTAATTCTTTAAAACTCTAAACCCGAAAAGATCCTCAATGCGTAATAATGTATGGTCTTATGTAAAATTCAAGATTAAGTAACGTTTTAAGGTCGATTCCTTATAGAAAAAGATTTTCCTTTATCGCCAATGATGTACACCTCATCGCAAGCTTCGATTTGATATGCTGTAGAGCTCAAACGGACACCTGGATCAAAAGTTACGACCATTTGTAGTTCGAGTTATATTTTCAACTTATTTTAGATCTTTTATTAATATTTTTATTTTTTATGTCTTCAAATTGTTATTAAATGACTATTACTCGATAATAATTAGCAAATTATTAATTAATAATATATATATTTAATTATTTTATAAGTCATTTTCACTAAATATCTTGGGTGTTTGGTAAATGTCTATTTATACTTATCTAAAACATATTTTAAAAATATATATTATATTCATATCAATATAAATATATAAATATATAAATATATTATTATTAATGATTTTTTTGAAATATACCCTTTATCAGTGCTAGTAAAAAAACGCTGATAAAGACCCTCTTTATCAGCCCTGATAAAGGGGGTCCCTGTAACACCCCGAGATTTTATGAAAACTATTCCTTTTAATTTCATTAATGTCTTGTGTTATATGCTACACCAAAAGGAGCTTTCACAACATGCATCATTGACTTGCCTTGCATTACACGCAATCACGACCTTCCTTGATAGCGTGTGTAGTATGCAATACCGAGTTTCACTAAACAACGATATGCTATTAAAATATTATTAAAACTAGCCGTTATGAATAGTAATAACCACTTTTTGAAATTTTGTAAATTTTATTTTTCAAAATGGACTTCATTTTTGGATTCGGAATATCGAAATTAGCTTAGGGTGAAATTTTGGTAATTTTCGGATAACTTTCATATTTTGCTGAATAGTGAAAATTACTAAATTTTAATTAAAAACAACTTTTTCAATCGAAATAATTAATAGTGATAAATTATTAATTTGAGTGGTTTTAAAGTATATTTAGAATATATTTTTATAATTTAATACAATGTTGGTCATTGGATGTAATTTCACATTTAAACCAAACATAAACAAGTGTCAATCTTTTGATAGTTATTATCTCTTAAGAACACGCTATTTGTTTTGACGACGAGAATTAATTTTTAAATTAATTAATGCAACTGATATGTTTTGAATTTGGTAAAATAGAAATCATTTTTGAGTTCATAATATCAAATATTGCTTAGACCTAATTTTTGGTATTTTTCTGAAAACTTTCAATTTTTGATGAATAGTGAAACCACTAAGTGGTAGTTAAAAAAAACTGAATTTTTCATAAAACTTAATTTTACCGCTTCTGTGAGTGGAATTTCAAAAATCCGAGAGAAACGGTTGATGTCAGTAAGTAAAATGTGGTTCAATGATATGAAAATAATTTTTGGTGAATAATAACTTTTTACTTTTATTTACCACGGTTAAAAGTAAATAGGGTAATTAAGGGTAAAAATGATATTATTATTACCCTAACACATGTCCTAATTCTATTGGATAAGTGTAATTCGACCAAAAACAAACTTATGAATAAAATATGACCATTTAGGCCCACTTGAATTAGATTAGGACATTTATTATTATTTAATTCAAAGAAGAGTTAAAAGAGTTAAAATCAAAGATTATTTACTAAAACATTTTTATTATAGGGTTATACATAAGATAAATTCAATTGTAAATATTAATTAGAAAGATAACAAGATTTCCTACATAATGGTATTTTATTTTAATTTTTTAGACATCAAATAATTTAATTTATTTATGACACAAAGATGATGCAGTAATTATCTTATTAATGCAATATTGACATAATTGATGTTATAAATACCAAAATAAATGTAATTTAAGACTTTTTATGAATTCCACTAATTTTATAGGTTAATATGAAATGTTAGTATTGATTTAATTAACTTTGTTCAAACTTATAATTCTTTTAAGATTTTCACAAAAATCAATTACTAAATAGCGGCAAAATTGACATAAAATAGTTTTTAAAACAAATATTATATTATTAATTGTTATTTTATTCCTAAAAATCTATGGTTCGGCCAAATGACTTATATAAGGTTATATATTTTAATAATAAACAACTTGGGGTTCGTTTGGCTTCTTATAGTAAGTTTATTAACCTTATAGTGTAAGAACACAAGAAGACACGGTAAAAGTAAAAGTATTTAACTTAATGTTAAATCTAAATGATAAGGTTAAAATAGGAACCTAAACTTGTCTAAATTCTATTGGATGAGAGGATTTCTACCCATCCCCACCTTATCCTCTAAATAAATCAATTTGGAGCTATTTAAAACCGAACTTGACTTTATAATAAAATAATATTTTTAGTTTTTCCAAAGGAGCCCCTCTCCTCCCTTATAAAAGGGCACCTCCTCCCTCTCTTCCTCAAACAACTTTGAGCCTTAAAGCTCAGCCAAACCCTGCAAAATTCTCTTCTACACTTCCCTAGAAACATCCTAGAGGTTCTGGTCTTCCTCAAAGACCAATTTTAGTGCCCTAAGAGGAGGTCTCAAAGAGGCGCTTCAAAGAAGAGGTAATTTCTGTTACCGATTCTTTCACCTTTATTTCTTCTTCCACTTCTTCTTCTTAGGTTGTTTAATTATGAAGTAATAACATCAGTATCACTCATATACTGATATGTTATTATAAGTATGAAACAATCCTATTTCACCATCTATCCATCCTACGGAAAATGAAATCACCGCGCGTGCGTACGTACAGAATACCATCTCCACGCCGTGGTGTAATCTATTTTCTACCACCACCTTAATTGGATGGGTATAATGGTGTAATGAGTAACTATATATGATTATTATAAAGTGATATTGATATTGGAATAGTATACATACACTTCAACACAAGTTCATGATCATGAGAACGATATCATCGCTCGTGCGTACGTACGGAATACCGTCTCCACGACGCGATGAGATTCATTCTCCACTTTAACCATTCATGAATGATTATAAAGTATATATAATAAGAAATCATGAAATATATGACATAATAATGATACTGGATTTATGTGTATATATATGAATGTCATCTACTTAATTCCGTTCAACTCAATAAGGAAACAAAAACAGCGTTCATGCGTACGTACGGACTACCGTCTCCATGAACGGTGTGTTTCATTTCATTTATCTATCTATTATATATATATATATATACTGAATATATATGATAAATAAATCATGTTTTATATTCTGGAAGTAAGTAAATCATGATATAAGTAATAATAATGTCAAGAACAACAAGTCCAAACACCCACGACAAATGAATCGATTTTACCCAAAACACTCTTTAACATGGAATTTACAAAAGAACGGTTAAAATAAAGTCATAAGTGTAACGACCCAAAATTTCATTAATGGAAAATCCCTCTTGATCCAGTTAAATGTTTCTTTAGAAAAAAAAAATGTTTTTATAAGATGTCAACTTCTTCAGTTTAACGTTAAGATTTGTGACCGTTACTTTTATAGCCGTTGAACAGTGATCATCTGGGTAGTTTAAATATAAGGCTTTAACGAACCAATTTTCTACTCAGACAAAGGAAGCGATGGCCTCATCCAGTAGAATTGCCCCTTACGAAGCCCATTTGTCGGAGCTCGGAAAGGAGGTGGCGTCTTTGGGCTTTGCCCTTGACCAAGCCCAAGCTGAGCTTCATCAAGTCAAGCTCGAACGTGATCGTCTACGGGAAAAATGGAAGTTGATAGAGATTACCACTCGAGCGATGTTATCCGAGCAACCCCAAGAGTCTGTCACCATCGCACACCTTACCCTTAGGTCTTATGCGGCTATTTTAAGGGGTTATGTAACAAATAAGTAGCACCATGTTCATGTACATTATCTTTGTATATAATAATGAATATAATTTCTAGTCATTTTTGATACATTGTAATTAGTTTTTAAAGTACAAACGGTGTTTTTAGTTATTATTTAATTAAGAATTATATTTTATTAAATTAAAGGATTTTTGAATTAAATAATATTTTAATAAAATATTATTATTAATATTAAATTAATTTTTATTAAATATAAATGATCTTATAATTTTATGAATGCAATTAAAATTTTTATTAAGGTTTGAAAGCCATTTCTGTCAAAACCCGTGAATTTTTTATAAATGTCGGTTTTTATTTTAAAAGTAAAAATTCACATATTTATAAAATTATTTAGATAAAATAAATATTATTTTTGGAATCAGGACGTCGAAATTATCCAACGGTGAATTTTTCATAATTTTCTGAGACAGTCAAATTTTTGGGTAAAAATTAAATACCATTTAAATATATAATGTGTTTTATGACATCATAATGACCCAATGGTGATGTAATAAAATACCATAATCCTTATGTTCGGCCAATATGTGTTTTATCATTAAAATAATGAGGTTTTGGGTTTGTTTGACTCACTTTTCAAAGCATTAATGGAGCCCTCAAGACTTATTCAACACTTTGCCTTTTTAAATTAATTTCCATGGGAGTGTGACTCACCTCCACATAAGCAACCCTAATTTTTTAATAAGTTCGGACCTTGTCCTTGTAAAATATTGTTTTCCTCTTTCCTTTTCCAGAAACCATGGGCAAATACCATGGGATGGTTTGTGGTTTGGATTATTTTAATATAAGGGGTCCCAAACCTAAATAATAAAGAATTCTCTCACCTTTCCTATATAAACCCACCCAAGCTCCCACTTCCTCCACACCCAAAGCCCTTGAAGTTCGTCCAACCTCTGCCCTACTCTCTCTAGAATCCTCTCAAGGTGCCCCAAGCTCCCAAGAAGCCTCTCACAAGCCTCTCTCTAGCCTTTGGAAGCACACTTCCAAGTAAGGGGTTTTCTTCCTTTCTCATTTTTTTGTCAATTTT
Organism: Viscum album; assembly: GCA_963277665.1. Lineage (NCBI taxonomy): Eukaryota > Viridiplantae > Streptophyta > Magnoliopsida > Santalales > Viscaceae > Viscum > Viscum album. Next base: position 375,873,094 of record OY728127.1, on the reverse strand, counting down.
CTTTAAGTTGTATTTCCCTTTTTATTTCAATTATGAATGTTGGGGTATGGTTTATCACCTCCCACATACTGCCCTCTTATTGTTTGAATGATGGGATAACCCTTTCTCTCTCATTAAATGCCTCCCATGTACACCCGTTACTATGCCAAAATTCCGAAAGGAACTTCTCTCTCTTCTTTTACATTCAAGCAATACTTTTGTATCATGAATCTAAATTCCATTTCTATTGTTGGGACATGTATATATATGATCTCCTTACTGTCCATTACATGTAAATATGATGAGGAACCCCTTTCTCTCTCATCAACTTTTTTTATGAATTCTTATGTCACGCCGTTATGCTGCCGAAATCGCACTGATTTTCTAAGCCAATGTCTTTGTGTAGTGAATACCATGCCCATTTCTCCATCAAGGGTATTCACCTTTACGCACATTTACATATTGATTATAAAGTTTCATGTATGAATTCCACATTCCTTTATCGTGGAAGAAATGATTATGTTTTATGAATCCATGTTTTATGATCCATGTGGCACACTTATGCATGAAATGAAATGTTTAAGAAGGGTGCGCCCTTTATAGCACTCCAATGCATTGGGTAAAGTATAGTATCATGATACGTCATGTGCAATGAGTGTTGACTCATTATAATTCAAGTGCAACGAGGGTTTACTCGTGCTTCAAGTGCAATGAGGGTTTACTCATGCTCCATGTGCAATGAGCCTTGGCTCATGCTAATTCAATGTTAAGTGTTGTTGCCACATTTCCATGTTATGATTATCATGCTTTATCATGCCTTTATGTTCATGTCTCTCTTATGCTCTATTGATATGCCTATTTCCTAACATGTATTTTACTCCTCATGTTATTCATTGTGTACTCCCTTACTGGGCTTTATAGATCACCCTTTTCTTATGCATGTCTTCAGGTTATCCCATGCAATGCTAAGTACGAAGGAATGTAGTGGTCATGTAAAGGAAGTTTTCAATAAGGATGTTGTATTTCAAGTTTAAAGTTTTTATGTAATGATCCTAAGCCCCAAAGACACTAAACCTATCGATCTTCTTTGTTGTATCAAGTGAAGTTTTATGTAATAAAGCATGTTTAAGTTGTAATAAAAAGCAGGGTTGTCATAGTTGGTATCAGAGGATAGGTTTAGTTATTTTTGGGATTAGGAAACCCTAGTAAAGCCTTAGATACAAGACTAATCATAATAAAAACATCCCTAAGTTTTGGTAAATACTAAGTAAGTGGTTTATCAAACAAATACATCCCTGTCTGGATACGAGCAGGTAGAGGCGGCTCTGGCACAGATGTATCCTAGGGGTAAAACCCGAAAACACCGCTTTGAGCTAGACTCGAACGGGAACTGGTGCACGACAACGGGCCTTGCTGCACTCTTGGTTACGACACTCCCAGGGGATATGTTTTGATAAATTCACAATCTTAGTATGAACCCTTATTAAAGGAAAAATGCCCCTAAGGATATATGTTAGAAGGAAGATCATGAAAAGCCTGGATTGAATCCCATAGACTCATGAGTTAAAGAGATTAAAGTTTATTTATAAGTCATCAACTTTTGTCTTTGGATTACCCTTTATGTGTTACCCCTAACTTTCCTTTTATTCCAGCCAATGGCTGGTAATAGGAGAACTCGGGCTAACAACCGTTGTGAAGATCAGTGTGATGATTGTACTTATGAGATGCCCAATCCAATGGGAGCGGGAATCACAAACTTTGTCACGCTTCTCTCTCAGCTAACTCAAGTTTTGAATAGAAACACTGGTCAAGAGGAACGTTCAACCCCCCCTAAGAAATAACAAGTCGCTATTGAAAGCTTCATGAGATAAAGGCCTCCTACTTTTAGTGGATCATCCGATCCCACGATTGCTGAACAATGGATCAACTCCATTGAAAAGATATTCTCCATCCTCCAATGCTCTGAAAAAGAGAAGGTTCTCCTGGCGGCTTATCGTATGGAGGGTGAAGCTGATCAATGGTGGACGTTGATCAAAAATACGAAGCATGAGGAGGAGATCGAGGCTTTGGAATGGAAGGTATTCCGGAAGATGTTTTTCGATAAATATTTTCCACGCACCCTCCGTCTTAAGATGGAAAGGGACTTCCTTTCCCTCAAGCAGAAAGATGAGGAATCTGTGGGAGCGTACGAGGAAAACTTCACAAGTCTTGCACGATACGCTTCCGGCTTTGTCGTTACCCCCGAATGCAAGGTTGACCGCTTCTTTGGAGGGCTGAAGCCTAGCTTGCGGAAAGCATTAGCGATCCGTGACTTCGACAGCTATGAGGAAATTGTCCGATGTGCCCTCAAGGTTGAAATGGAGATCGGAGAATCACAAGGGTATCATGGGGACAAGAAGCGGAAGGTGGACTTAAATGCTGGTGGTCCGATGGATAAATCCAACGGCGCTAAGAAATTCCAGCACCCCACTTGCCAAAAGTGTGGAAAAAAGCACCCTGGAAATTGCCTTAGGGGGACAAGAAAATGATTTAAGTGTGGAAGAGAAGGGCACCTAGCTATTAACTGTCAGCAAGAAGGACCCGTGGCTGCGACGGAGGGGAGGAACGCTCTGTTTGAACCTCAACGCGTTGTTCAATGCTTCAAATGCAAAGAACCGGGTCATTTTGCGAATCAGTGCCCTAATCCAAGGGTTATCGGAGGCAATCAACAACCTCCAAGACAGCAAGGAAGAGCTTTTGCCATCACTCCTGCCGAAGTGAACCCCGACAACGAAGTAGTGATAGGTACGCTAGTTATTCATTCAAGAATAGCGAACGTACTTTTTGATTCAGGTTCTACGCATTCTTTTATATCTCAAAAGTTTAGTAGAACAATCCCTGCACCACCACAAATCATGGAAGTAAAGATGTCGGTGAGTACGGCAAATGGGGAAATCATTGCATCCCATGAGTATAAGTCCTCCCCTGTTATAATCTGTGGATTGAATTTCCCGGCGAACCTCGTCATACTCCCTTTGGTGGAATTTGATGCAATTCTTGGCATGGACTGGCTTTCCTTATATAGAGCCAACATAAATTGTCGGGAGAGGGAAATCACACTCCATATGGAGAATCGACCCCCGATTCTTTACAAGTGTCAGGAGGAAGATGAATCTCCTTTATCTCCATCATCTCAAGCATGGATATTACTGCCTTATGAGCACGTATATCTGGCTTAGATGATTGAGTCCAAGGAAGAAACCACCCTTGAAGAAATTCCTATTGTGAGGGAATTCACTGAAGTATTTCCCGAGGAACTTCCTGGTCTTCCTCCAAGAAGAGATGTTGAGTTCTCAATTGAACTTATACCTGGGGCGCTACCAATATCCAAGACTCCATATAGAATGGCTGTGGTTGAGCTTGAATAACTGAAGAAACAACTACAGGAGAATCTGGATAAAGGGTTTATACGCCCAAGTGCATCACCATGGGGTGCACCAGTCCTCTTCGTCAAGAAGAAGGATGGGTCAATGCGGCTTTGCGTCGATTATCGTGAACTTAACAAAATCACGATAAAGAACAAGTATCCTCTCCCAAGAATCGATGACTTGTTTGATCAGCTGCGTGGAGCACAATACTTCTCCAAGGTCGACTTGCGGTCGGGATATTATCAAGTAAGGGTGAAGAAGGAAGATATCCCCAAGACTGCTTTTCGTACAAGGTACGGGAACTATGAATTCATAGTAATGCCTTTTGGACTCACCAATTCTCCAGCAATATTTATGGACTTGATGAATAGAGTCTTTAGATATTACCTAGATAAATTTGTGGTAGTCTTTATAGATGATATTATAATATACTCCAAAACCAAGGAGGACCATGAGGAGCATTTAAGAACTGTACTGGAGACTTTGCGCAAGGAGAAGCTCTATGCCAAGTACAACAAGTGTGAGTTCTGGTTGAAGGAGGTCTCATTCTTGGGCCATATCATCACAAGCAATGGGATATCTGTGGACCCCTCCAAAACAGATGCAATTGAGGGATGGCCGAGGCCAACATCGGTAACTGATATCCGTAGCTTCTTGGGGTTAGCTGGATATTATCGACGGTTTGTGAGAAACTTCTCACGATTGTCCAACCCTCTTACCAAGCTAACTCGAAAAGGAGTAAAGTTTGCTTGGAGTGATGAATGCGAAGAAAGCTTCAAGGAGTTGAAAAGGAGGCTTATCACTGCACCTGTGCTCACTTTACCCACAAGTGGGGAGCTTTTTGTGGTATTCAGTGATGCTTAGAAGAAGGGATTAGGATGTGTGTTGATGCAGAATGATAAAGTGATATCCTATGCCTCAAGACAGTTGAAAATCCATGAGCGAAACTATCCAACGCATGATCTGGAGTTGGCGGCGGTGATCTTTGCCTTGAAAATCTGGCGGCATTATCTCTATGGAGAGAAATGTGAGATATATACTGACCACAAGAGTCTTAAATATATATTCACACAGAAAGAGCTTAATATGCGCCAGAGAAGATGGATAGAGCTCATAAAGGATTATGACTGTTCAATACATTACCACCCTGGGAAGGCGAACAAGGTGGCAGATGCCCTAAGTAGAAAGGATCCAGCAATTCTATCAATGATGATAATTGAGAAGGATCCAATCTTCTTAGACTTGATGAAGATGGACGTGGGAATCATAAAGAAGGGAACATCATCAATCCTTTCACAAATGATTGCTCAACCATCTCTTTTGGAAAGGTTAAAGTATGCTCAAAAGGATGATGCGAGAATCCAAGAAAAAGTGGAAGCTATCAAAAAGGGAAAATCCTCAGAGTTTAATGTTAATGAAGAAGGAATTGTGCGGTTTGGGAAAAGACTGTGTGTCCCATCAAGTTCGGAGCTGAAGAAGGAACTTTTGGATGATGCACATAGTTCAAATTTCTCTATTCACCCAGGGAGCACAAAGATGTATCGAGATCTCCGAGAAAACTTTTGGTGGGATAATATGAAGAAGGAGATCGCCGAATATACATCAAAGTGCCTGGTGTGTCAGCAAGTGAAGGCAGAAAGGCAGAAGTCTAAGGGGATGATGCAACCATTGCCCATACCAGAATGGAAATGGGAGAACATCACCATGGACTTCGTCACTGGACTTCCAAGGACATCCAAAAGCAGTAATGCAATCTGGGTTATTGTGGATCGTCTTACAAAGACTGCACACTTCATTTCTATTCGAGAGGATTTCTCTTTGGATCAACTGGCAAGGATATATATCAGGGAAGTGGTACGGTTGCATGGAGTACCACTATCTATTGTCTCTGACCGAGATCCAAGATTTACCTCTAAGTTTTGGAAGAGCCTTCAACATGCTCTGAATACTGAACTGAACTTTAGTACGACCTATCATCCTCAAACTGATGGCCAATCCGAGCGGACTATCCAAACACTTGAGGATATGTTGAGAGCGTGCTCAATGGACTTTAAAGGAGGATGGGATCAACATCTTCCCCTAGTTGAGTTCTCTTATAATAATAGTTTCCACTCGAGCATCCAAATGTCACCATATGAAGCCCTGTATGGGAAAAGGTGTAGAACACCGGCATGTTGGGATGAGGTCGGTGAACGTAAGCTGCTTGGACCAGAAATGGTCGAAGAAATGGTGGAGAAGGTGAAAACCATTCAGCAGCATATCAAGGCAGCCCAAAGTCGACAGAAGAGTTATGCAGATAATCGTCGACGAGACCTTGAGTTTAAAGTCGGAGACATGGTGTTTTTACGCATATCTCCGTGGAAGAAGGTCATGAGGTTTGGAAATAAAGGGAAGTTAAGTCCAAGGTACATCGGCCCCTTCGAGATTCTTGATCGTGTTGGGGCTGTGGCCTATCGACTAGCACTTCCACCTACTATGGCCAAGGTGCATGATGTCTTCCATGTATCCCTCTTAAGGAAGTACATACCAGACCCTTCACATGTACTCTCTTCTGAGGTGGTACAATTAGAAGACGATCTTTCTTATGAGGAGCAACCAGTGAAGATCTTGGATCATAGAGAAAAAGTTCTACGAAATAAGACAATGCCCCTCGTCAAGGTGTTGTGGAGAAACCACAAGTTTGAAGAAGCAACTTGGGAGTCGGAGGATATGATGAAGCTAAGTTACCCACATTTGTTTTAGTGTGGGAAAAGGAAAATTTCGAGGGAGAAATTTCTTAAGGGGGGAATGTTGTAACGACCCAAAATTTCATTAATGGAAAATCCCTCTTGATCCAGTTAAATGTTTCTTTAGAAAAAAAAAATGTTTTTATAAGATGTCAACTTCTTCAGTTTAACGTTAAGAATTGTGACCGTTACTTTTATAGCCGTTGAACAGTGATCATCTGGGTAGTTTAAATATAAGGCTTTAACGAACCAATTTTCTACTCAGACAAAGGAAGCGATGGCCTCATCCAGTAGAATTGCCCCTTACGAAGCCCATTTGTCAGAGCTCGGAAAGGAGGTGGCGTCTTTGGGCTTTGCCCTTGACCAAGCCCAAGCTGAGCTTCATCAAGTCAAGCTCGAACGTGATCGTCTACGGGAAAAATGGAAGTTGATAGAGATTACCACTCGAGCGATGTTATCCGAGCAACCCCAAGAGTCTGTCACCATCGCACACCTTACCCTTAGGTCTTATGTGGCTATTTTAAGGGGTTATGTAACAAATAAGTAGCACCATGTTCATGTACATTATCTTTGTATATAATAATGAATATAATTTCTAGTCATTTTTGATACATTGTAATTAGTTTTTAAAGTACAAACGGTGTTTTTAGTTATTATTTAATTAAGAATTATATTTTATTAAATTAAAGGATTTTTGAATTAAATAACATTTTAATAAAATATTATTATTAATATTAAATTAATTTTTATTAAATATAAATGATCTTATAATTTTATGAATGCAATTAAAATTTTTATTAAGGTTTGAAAGCCATTTCTGTCAAAACCCGTGAATTTTTTATAAATGTCGGTTTTTATTTTAAAAGTAAAAATTCACATATTTAGAAAATTATTTAGATAAAATAAATATTATTTTTGGAATCAGGACGTCGAAATTATCCAACGGTGAATTTTTCATAATTTTCTGAGACAGTCAAATTTTTGGGTAAAAATTAAATACCATTTAAATATATAATGTGTTTTATGACATCATAATGACCCAATGGTGATGTAATAAAATACCATAATCCTTATGTTCGGCCAATATGTGTTTTATCATTAAAATAATGAGGTTTTGGGTTTGTTTGACTCACTTTTCAAAGCATTAATGGAGCCCTCAAGACTTATTCAACACTTTGCCTTTTTAAATTAATTTCCATGGGAGTGTGACTCACCTCCACATAAGCAACCCTAATTTTTTAATAAGTTCGGACCTTGGCCTTGTAAAATATTGTTTTACTCTTTCCTTTTCCAGAAACCATGGGCAAATACCATGGGATGGTTTGTGGTTTGGATTATTTTAATATAAGGGGTCCCAAACCTAAATAATAAAGAATTCTCTCACCTTTCCTATATAAACCCACCCAAGCTCCCACTTCCTCCATACCCAAAGCCCTTGAAGTTCGTCCAACCTCTGCCCTACTCTCTCTAGAATCCTCTAAAGGTGCCCCAAGCTCCCAAGAAGCCTCTCACAAGCCTCTCTCTAGCCTTTGGAAGCACACTTCCAAGTAAGGGGTTTTCTTCCTTTCTCATTTTTTTGTCAATTTTCTTTAAGTTGTATTTCCCTTTTTATTTCAATTATGAATGTTGGGGTATGGTTTCTCACCTCCCCCATACTGCCCTATTATTGTTTGAATGATGGGAGAACCCTTTCTCTCTCATTAAATGCCTCCCATGTACACCCGTTACTATGCCAAAATTCCGAAAGGAACTTCTCTCTCTTCTTTTACATTCAAGCAATACTTTTGTATCATGAATCTAAATTCCATTTCTATTGTTGGGAAATGTATATATATGATCTCCTTACTGTCCATTACATGTAAATATGATGAGGAACCCCTTTATCTCTCATCAACTTTTTTTATGAATTCTTATGTCACGCCGTTATGCTGCCGAAATCGCACTGATTTTCTAAGCCAATGTCTTTGTGTAGTGAATACCATGCCCATTTCTCCATCAAGGGTATTCACCTTTACGCACATTTACATATTGATTATAAAGTTTCATGTATGAATTCCACATTCCTTTATCGTGGAAGAAATGATTATGTTTTATGAATCCATGTTTTATGATCCATGTGGCACACTTATGCATGAAATGAAATGTTTAAGAAGGGTGCACCCTTTATAGCGCTCCAATGCATTGGGTAAAGTATAGTATCATGATACGTCATGTGCAATGAGTGTTGACTCATGCTAATTCAAGTGCAACGAGGGTTTACTCGTGCTTCAAGTGCAATGAGGGTTTACTCATGCTCCATGTGCAATGAGCCTTGGCTCATGCTAATTCAATGTTAAGTGTTGTTGCCACATTTCCATGTTATGATTATCATGCTTTATCATGCCTTTATGTTCATGTATCTCTTATGCTCTATTGATATGCCTATTGCCTAACATGTATTTTACTCCTCATGTTATTCATTGTGTACTCCCTTACTGGGCTTTATAGCTCACCCTTTTCTTATGCATGTCCTCAGGTTATCCCATGCAATGCTAAGTACGAAGGAATGTAGTGGTCATGTAAAGGAAGTTTTCAATAAGGATGTTGTATTTCAAGTTTAAAGTTTATATGTAATGATCCTAAGCCCCAAAGACACTAAACCTCTTGATCTTCTTTGTTGTATCAAGTGAAGTTTTATGTAATAAAGCATGTTTAAGTTGTAATAAAAAGTAGGGTTGTCATAATAAGTGAACCATATATGATATAATAACAATGAGTATGATTCTGGAATAAGTCAATGACATTATTTAAATCATTATACAGGAGGTTCAGACACTTACGAAGCAAATCGAACCTAAGGTAAGGGAAATATCACAATCTCATTTTTATCCGAGATTGTTTATACTTTGGTATTTACTGGGGTGTATTTTATCATCCACATCCATGTTTCCTCAATATGTAATATTATTTCCACCCACCTACAATTTTTTAAATCCAATTTTACCCTTCGGTGGGTTTTTAGTAAAAGATATGAAAGGAATCTTTTGTCGTTTTTCGTACGAGGTACTTTTTGACTTTTCCGACAAAAGTACGAAGAATGTTTTTTTTAAACTTATACGACATGAATGGATTTTTAAAAAATTATTTCAAAGAAGCTTCCTTTACAAGTTTTCAAGTTTATTTTTAATCAACTTCTTTTAGTTTGTAATTGTACGACATGTTAAGAAAGGAAAAGTGTTTTTGAAGCAGAAAGGATATTTTCCTCAAGAATGGAGTTCAAGTGTTTTATCAAAATTATTTTCCATCTAAGATAATAAAGGGTTATGTTTTTATCCCTATTATTACATTTATTTGATTATGTTGTGATGGAATTATATTTTTATGAATTCCTTTATCTTATATGAATTGTTTTATGATGTCCCGATGTTAAAGATTCCCATTTTTATTACATGGGTTATGAAATGATGTATGATTTATGATTTTGTGGCACACATAAGAATGGTATCATTATGAGATGGGTGGGACCTATATCTCCCTCCAATGCATTGGGTAAAGATTTTATATCTCATGAGATAGACATGGCTGGAATGGTAGGTTATACCGGTCCAGTGAAACAAGACTGAAACGAGGGTGACTCGGTTCAGAAAGGGACTTTGTCCACTAAGATAGTCTTGGAAATGAGTCTTGACTAACAAGAAATGATTCTATATGATCATGTGTGTATGCCACAAAGTTTAATGTTTTAAGTTATGATTATTGTGATTACATTTCACTGCCATGAGTTATCCGAGGTTATGAAATTATGATCTCTTTTACAGGTTAAGATTTCCAAAAGTTATGTGCTTATGTATATGATGGGATTGATATTTCTTTTTTTTACCCTTACTGAGCATTTGAGATCACCCTTTTATGTTTTCTTTTCCCCAGGATATAAAGAAAGGTTTTAGGTAAGAAAAAAGAAGAAGATATTTATGGGAGATGTTGAAGATCTTTCACCATGATTAGAATATTACGTTCCGAGTTTCCAAAGACACTAAACTATTACGGTCCTTGTGTGTGTGTTTTTGTTATGTATTAAGTATTCCACAAAAGTAATGTAATGTCCATGTACGTTAGGCTTCGGGTCTCTACAGTTGGTATCAGAGGAAAGGTTTAGTCAACCTTTGGAAACTAGGATGCGAAAACGTTAGTGAGATCCCTAGAGATATTTCTAAGGTATGTCTAGGGATGTCCCTAAGGATAAGTATACGTATAGGATATAGTCCTAGAACTATGGTAACGATATTAGATTAAACCAAAGATGTTAGATATTGAATTTACTTCCCCTTTATTATGATTTTTGCCTCTCACACTATTCTTTTTGGGTTTTAGAAAATGGCTGGAAACAAGATGATTCACGATAATGGAGGATATGCTGGACAATGGAATGATATTCTTCATGAGCAACCAAATGAAATGGGATTTAGAAGTCCAAACATCATTATTATGCCGAATCAAAAATCTCATAATATGATCAATAAAGTAAAATTTGGTAAGTTTCCTGACTCGGCTAATAAGAGAAAGATGGAGTTTAATTTCACCTATGTAAATCATGTGGGAAGAGGCATCAAGGAGAATGTTTCAAAGGAACTGGAAGATGCTTTGGGTGTGGAAAAGAAGGACACAAAGCCAGTAAGTGCAAAGGAAAAGGTTCAGTTAACACCAGGGATGAGGATAATGGTATTACTACGACATCAACAATGGTTAAATGTTTTAAATGTGGAATGTACGGGCATTATGCAAACCAATGCCCTAAGGGAAAGTCTCATGAAGAGAATCAGTATGGTCGTATGGGTAGTATTTATGTGGATGATGATGAAGAGACTAAAAATGATATGTGAGATGAAAGAATTGTTGAATCTCAGTCAATGGTTTAAGAATGTAGTGGAATGATTACATGTTTATCATGTGTAATGTTGTATAAATAATCTCATGGTACTATGGAATAAAGAGACATCTAAGGATTGTTACACTGTTGTCTTTCCTTGAGTTTTGAAAGTGTATGATTAATGTTACCAGTATCCATGAAAGGTTATTCAGATATTTTTGGAATGTAGATGATATGTGCATAATGAAGGGATAAGGAAAAAATTAAATGTATTCATGAGCTCATGACTGATATAAGGAGAAGGTTATATCATGGTTTGAGTATATAGATTTTTTGGATTTTGGTATGTGGAAAGAGTTAAATTTTGACTGCATTCATGTTTTCACTAAGGTTCAATGGGTATTCATTCTTCAGGAGAATACATTATTAAGGTATTCACATGTTTGTAATTTGACCAACAAGACATATCTTATGATATATGGGGATCAACGATGGTATTAAATATCTGGTAATCATTTTCACTATATTATGAGAGTGGACTGCAGTATTATGGATATGCCTAAAGATTGGAATGGATTATGTTGGACATAAGTTAGTATTGTTTAAGGATAGAAGTTTTTCGATATTATTGATGGGATGTTATAGTAATACAGTTTTAGAAAATGGATAACCTACAGGACGGGCGACAACCCATCGCGTCGGACAAAGCTGTGTGAATCGAACCCACAACCGAAGTGCGACTGGCCTTTATTGCCTACCAATGGCCTACAGGAAGTCCCTGTTTAGTAGAAACTAGTTTTATTATATTAATCAGTATGATATATGAAGTATAAGTCCATTTTAGGAACCATATATCATTAATCTCACTATAGATGGACTTATGTATTTTTTGATAACTTTTCTAACCTTTTGTTTGAGACAGATGGAATGACCCATCATTCTATCACATGATCTACTAACACATCACGAATGACAAATTCAAATTCATTTCTTTAAGAGATGAAGTATAAATTTTCCAAAGAACGACAAACAGTGAGACTATACCAAAATCACGAAAGTATTTCTTCTAATTCCAATTTCATCAACTTTAGGGAAATGATCTTGAAAACCAAAAATGTTGTCCTAGTGCTCTTATATCTGATTAATCAGATGGTACCTTAGATTGTCACAAATTTATGGATTTGTGATTGTTGGCTTTTCCATAGCCATGTTCTCTACCACTCTCCATCAGAACATGATGGTTAGATTTTTCTTCTATATCCATATTTTCACCTATGTGGAAACCCAGTGATTAGTTTATTTGGGTAACCGTTACATTTCATACTTTTTTTTAAAGATTGGGTTTGGTATTCCTTTTTACGATGTGGGTTTCTATTAAAGAAACTTTCGAGTAGTAAACCATTTATAACCCCGACGAATTTCGAGGGTGAAATTCATTTTAAGGGGGGTAGAATGTAACACCTCGAGATTTTATGAAAACTATTCTTTTTAATTTCATTAATGTCTTGTGTTATATGCTACACAAAAAGGATCTTTCACAATATGAATCCTTGACTTGCCTTTCATTACATGCAATCACGACCTTCCTTGATAGCGTGTGTAGTATGCAATACCGAGTTTCACTAAACAACGATATGCTATTAAAATATTATTAAAACTAGCCGTTATGAATAGTAATAACCAATTTTTGAAATTTTTGAAATTTTATTTTTCAAAATGGACTTCATTTTTGGATTCAGAATATCGAAATTAGCTTAGGGTGAAATTTTGGTAATTTTCGGATAACTTTCATATTTTGATGAATAGTGAAAATTACTAAATTTTAATTAAAAACAACTTTTTCAATCAAAATAATTAATAGTGATAAATTATTAATTTGAGTGGTTTTAAAGTATATTTAGAATATATTTTTACAATTTAATACAATATTGGTCATTGGATGTAATTTCACATTTAAACCAGACATAAACAAGTGTCAATCTTTTGATAGTTATTATCTCTTAAGAACACGCTATTTGTTTTGACGACGGGAATTAATTTTTAAATTAATTAATTCAAATGATATGTTTTGAATTTGGTAAAATAGAAATCATTTTTGAGTTCATAATATCAAATATTTCTTAGACCTAATTTTTGGTATTTTTCTGAAAACTTTCAATTTTTGATGAATAGTGAAACCACTAAGTGGTAGTTAAAAAAAACTGATTTTTTCATAAAACTTAATTTTACCGCTTCTGTGAGTGGAATTTCAAAAATCCGAGAGACACGATTGATGTCAGTAAGTAAAATGTGGTTCAATGAGATGAAAATAATTTTTGGTGAATAATAACATTTTACTTTTATTTACCACGGTTAAAAGTAAATAGGGTAATTAAGGGTAAAAATGATATTATTATTACCCTAACACATGTCCTAATTCTATTGAATAAGTGTAATTCGACCAAAAACAAACTTATGAATAAAATATGACCATTTAGGCCCACTTGAATTAGATTAGGACATTTATTATTATTTAATTCAAAGAAGAGTTAAAAGAGTTAAAATCAAATATTATTTACTAAAACATTTTTAATATAGGGTTACACATAAGATAAATTATATTTTAAATATTTATTAGAAAGATAAAAAGATTTCCTACATAATGGTATTTTATTTTTAATTTTTAGACATCAAATAATTTAATTTATTTATTACACAAAGATGATGAAGTAATTTTCTTATTAATGAAATATTGACATAATTGATGTTATAAATACCAAAATAAATGTAATTTAAGAATTTTTATGAATTACACTAATTTTATAGGTTAATATGACATGTTAGTATTTATTTAATTAACTTTTTTAGAACTTATCATTATTTTAAGATTTTCACAAAAATCAATTACTAAATAGTGGCAAAATTGACATAAAATAGTTTTTAAAACAAATATTATATTATTAATTGTTATTTTATTCCTAAAAATCTATGGTTCGGCCAAATGACTTAGATAAGGTTATATATTTTAATAATAAAAAACTTGGGGTTATTTTGGCTTCTTATAGTAAGTTTATTAACCTTATAGTGTAAGAACACAAGAAGACACGGTAAAAGTAAAAGTATTTAACTTAATGTTAAATCTAAATGATAAGGTTAAAATAGGAACCTAAACTTGTCTAAATTCTATTGGATGAGATTATTTCGACCCATCCCCACCTTATCCTCGAAATAAATCAATTTGGAGCTATTTAAAACCGAACTTGACTTTATAATAAAATAATATTTTTAGTTTTTCCAAAGGAGCCCCTCTCCTCCCTTATAAAAGGGCACCTCCTCCCTCTCTTCCTCACACAACTTTGAGCCTTCAAGCTCGGAAAAACCCTGCAAAATTCTCTTCTACACTTCCCTAGAAACATCCTAGAGGTTATGGTCTTCCTCAAAGACCAATTTTAGCGCCCTAAGAGGAGGTCTAAAAGAGGCGCTTCAAAGAATAGGTAATTTCCGTTACGGATTCTTTCACCTTTATTTCTTCTTCCACTTCTTCTTCTTAGGTTGTTTAATTATGAAGTAATAACATCAGTATCACTCATATAATGATATGTTATTATAAGTATAAAACAATCCTATTTCACCATCTATCCATCCTACGGAAAATGAAATCACCGCGCGTGCGTACGTACAGAATACCGTCTCCACACCGTGGTGTAATCTATTTTCCGCCACCACCTTAATTGGATGGGTATAATGGTGTAATGAGTAACTATATATGATTATTATAAAGTGATATTGATACTGGAATAGTATACATACACTTCAACACAAGTTCACGATCATGAGAACGATATCATCGCTCGTGCGTACGTACGGAATACCGTCTCCACGACGCGATGAGATTCATTCTCCACTTTAACCATTCATGAATGATTATAAAGTATATATAATAAGAAATCATGAAATATATGACATAATAATGATACTGTATTTATGTGTATATATATTAATGTCATCTACTTAATTCCGTTCAACTCAACAAGGAAACGAAAAAAGCGTTCATGCGTACGTACGGACTACCGTCTCCATGAACGGTGTGTTTCATTTCATTTATCTATCTATTATATATATATATATATACTGAATATATATGATATATAAATCATGTTTTATATTCTGGAAGTAAGTAAATCATGATATAAGTAATAATAATGTCAAGAACAACAAGTCCAAACACCAACGACAAATGAATCGATTTTACCCAAAACACTCTTTAACATGGAATTTACAAAAGAATGGTTAAAATAAAGTCATAAGTGAACCATATATGATATAATAACAATTAGTATGATTCTGGAATAATTCAATGACATTATTTAAATCATTATACAGGAGGTTCGGACACTTACGAAGCAAATCGGACCTATGGTAAGGGAAATATCACAATCTCATTTTTATCCGAGATTGTTTATACTTTGGTATTTACTGGGGTGTATTTTATCATCCACATCCATGTTTCCTAAATATGTAATATTATTTCCACCCACCTACAATTTTTTAAATCCAATTTTACCCTTCGGTGGGTTTTTAGTAAAAGATATGAAAGGAATCTTTTGTCGTTTTTCGTACGAGGCACTTTTTGACTTTTCCGACAAAAGTACGAAGAATGTTTTTTTAAACTTATACGGAATGAATGGATTTTTAAAAAATTATTTCAAAGAAGATTACTTTACAAGTTTTCAAGTTTATTTTTAATCAACTTCTTTTAGTTTGTAATTGTACAACATGTTAAGAAAGGAAAAGTGTTTTTGAAGCAGAAAGGATATTTTCCTCAAGAATGGAGTTCAAGTGTTTTATCAAAATTATTTTCCATATAAGATAATAAAGGGTTATGTTTTTATCCCTATTATTACATTGATTTGATTATGTTGTGATGGAATTATATTTTTATGAATTCCTTTATCTTATATGAATTGTTTTATGATGTCCCGATGTTAAAGATTCCCATTTTTATTACATGGGTTATGAAATGATGTATGATTTATGATTTTTTGGCACACATAAGAATGGTATCATTATGAGATGGGTGGGACCTATATCTCCCTCCAATGCATTGGGTAAAGATTTTATATCTCATGAGATAGACATGGCTGGAATGGTAGGTTATACCGGTCCAGTGAAACAGGACTAAAACGAGGGTGACTCAGTTCAGAAAGGGACTTTGTCCACTAAGATAGTCTTGGCAATGAGTCTTGACTAACAAGAAATGATTCTCTATGATAATGTGTGTATGCCACAAAGTTTAATGTTTTAAGTTATGATTATTGTGATTACATTTCACTGCCATGAGTTATCCCAGGTTATGAAATTATGATCTCTTTTACAGGTTAAGATTTCCAAAAGTTATGTACTTATGTATATGATGGGATTGATATTTCTTTTGTTTACCCTTACTGAGAATTTGAGCTCACCCTTTTATGTTTTCTTTTCCCCAGGATATAAAGAAATGTTTTAGGTAAGAAAAAAGAAGAAGATCTTTATGAGATATGTTGAAGATCTTTCACCATGATTAGAAGATTACGTTCCGAGTTTCCAAAGACACTAAACTATTACGGTCCTTGTGTGTGTGTTTTTGTTATGTATTAAGTATTCTGCAAAAGTAATGTAATGTCCATGTACGTTAGGCTTCGGGTCTCTACAGTCCCTTTAACAATGCTAAAAAATGCTGATAAAGGGGTACTTTTAACAACGTTTTTGGCACTATTAAAAGTATCATTTATTAGTGATGATAAAGGTAGCCCCTTTATCAGTGTTTTTTAGCGCTTTTAAAGGGCGACGCTACAAAAACCCGTTTTTATGGTAGTGTTGGGACCGATTTCCAATAAAGGCTGATCGTGAAACTAGTGGTTGAACACACCGACCCCAGCTCGAATAAAAGAAGCTTATACCTATCCTAAAAAAAATACTTGATTTAGTAATATTATAAAGAAATAAAAAACATAAATAAAATACAATTACTCATAAAGAGAAAATAAATAATAAGGACAACATGAATGATAAAACATTATACATAAATAAAAAAATAATGTTACATAAATAAAACATATTACAAAGTATTAAAACATTAACATCACATTTCCTTTGTTTTGTATATGTGACACAATTTCAGTCATTCCAGTCACATAATGTGCTGGATGGATGTGAAGTTAATTCCTAAATGTCACAAATTAATTATCGATCTTTATCCCAAAGTATTAAGACAATATGAATTCGTTTACTTAGTTTTAAGTATGTGACACACATTTTTAACTAAAATATCACTTTTAAATGAAAATACACACTTCCAGCCTTAATGGCCACACCATATGTCAGAATGATGCATGGTTAATTTCTATATGTTACAAATGAATTTTTGATCTTTTTCTTAAAGCATCAAGATAATCTGAATATATTTGCTCACTTTTGAGTATGTGATGCGTGTTTTGAACAAAAATGACACTTTTAAATTGAAAAATGCACTTTTATTTATACTAGTCACATCGTGCATTAGATTTACTTGCAGTTAATTCTCATATATCAAAATCAATTATCAATCTTTTTCATAAAGTATCATGACAATAAAAGTTTGTTTTCTTTGTTTTTAGTATATGATGTGTGTTTTGAACTAAAATGTCAATTTCAAAATGAAAACATGCACTATCAGACATATTGGTTACACTATGTCAGATTAGTTGGAAGTTAATTCATACAGGTCACAAATGAATTATCAATATTTTTTCCAAATTATCATGAAAATTAGAGCGTGTTTGCTCAGTTTCATGTATGTGATGCATTTTTTGAACTAAAATGTCACTTTTAAATAAAAACACATACTTTCAGTCATATTGGTCACACCATGTGTCTGATTGACATATGGTTAATTCCAACATTACACAAATGAATTATCGATCTCTATCATAAAGTATCAAGACAATTTATGCTAATTTTCTTGGTTTTGTTTATGTGACACATGTTTTGAACTAAAATGTCATTTTGAAATGAAAACATGCATTTTTAGTAATAATAGCCACACATGGTGTCAGATTGACCTACGGTTAATTCTTACACATCAAAAAAATGACTTATTTATTTTTTCCTAAATTACCAAGAAATTATGAGTGTGTTTGATCAGTTTTTTTGTATATGACGCGTGTTTTGAACTAAAATTTTGCTTCTAAATTGAAAACATGCACTTTGAGTCATGATAGCTATACTTTGTGTGAGATTGGCATGAAGTTAATTGGTACACATCACAAATGAAACATCGATCATTGTCCTAAATTATCAAGATAATTTGAGTTTTTTTTCACAATTTTGAGTATGTGACACATGTTATGAACTAAAATGTCACTTTTACATGAAAACACACACATTCAGTTATAATGGTCACACCATGTATCTGATTGACATGTAATTAATTCCTACACATAAAAAAGGCTTCATCGACCAGTTTTCTAAAGTATCAAGGGAATCTAAGTTCTTTTTCTTGTTTTTGAGTACGTGACATGTGTTTTGAACTAAAATTCTAGCTTTAAACTGAAAACATGCATTTTCAATCATATTGGTTGCATAATGTGTCAAATTGACATGAGGTTAATTCCTACACATCAAAAATAAATTATTTATCTTTTTTCTGAATTATCATGACAATATGAGCGTATTTGGGTATGTGACAAACATTTTGAACTAAAATTCCACTTTTAAATGAATATACGTACTTTTAGTCATTACGATCACACCATGTGTTAGATTTGCGACGACTTAAGCATTTTTAATAATATATCTATTTTATGGTTTAAAAATATTCATGATTAAAAATTTATATATTTACTTTAAACATGTTTATATGTTTTCATCATGTCTCGAATGTATTATATATCCAATTAGATATCAATTATACATTTAAAATTAATATGTTTACTTCATAACATAAAATATGTTTTATTTAAAGGATAAATATATTCCCTTAATATGATTTTTAATTTTATTAATATAAAGAATTATTTAATTATTAGATATTTTATAAATGGATATTTACTTTAAATATATGTATCTATATTGATACTATCATATGAATAATTTTATCAAAACGATGATATGGTTTTTTATTTGAGTAAAGAAAGGTTCTATTCAAAATAAAATTTTTTCCTATGTATTATATGGTTTTATTTAAAAGTTAAATTTATAAATTTATAAATTTTATTTGATATATGGAATTCATTTTTGGATTTATTATGAAAAAATTATCTTAGGGTGATTTTTTTTAAAATGTCGTTTTTTAGGTGAATAGTGGAAAATCCAATTTTTATAAAAAAACTCAACTCTTATGACACCATCATGATGTAAGAATGTAATAAAAATTTATGAAACCTTTTTCATGACCAAAAAATCATTTAATAAATAAAATAATTCATTTAAAATTAATATGTTGAATTTATAAATCTATGCTTGAATTTTTAGAACATAAGTTACCTTTTATTCAAATAAGAAAACTATTTTGGCAATTTTCCTTTAATTAAGTATTCAAAATGATCCATTCAGTTTTGTAATGATTTTAAGGTCCTAAAACTCTAATTTTTTTAACAAAAAACAAATAAATGTTATGGTAATTAATACTATATATTATATTGGTATAGATTCATTTTTATTCTTAAAAAGGCATGTCTCAAAAAACTGTTTTTATTGTATTATACGTAACAACATTGAAGTTAATTTTTATCACCTTTATAAATTAAATTAATTAAAATGGTTTTCATATTTATAATTATCAAGTTCAAATTATTTAATAAGATCAATTGTATTTTTTTTGAATAAGATAAGTCACTGAGGTAAAAATGGAGTTACCACAGTAAAGGTAAAATAAGGTAAAAAGGGTTAAACTTAGTAGTAAAGACCTAAAGTATCATAATAATCTATCTCTAAATGTGTGTATTTGGTTATGATAAAACTTCCCTTGTATTACACTCATTAATTAACATATTTGGACCCACATTCCTTGAAAATGGCATCTTTTTTTTTATATCAAGAAATTAATATTACAAAAAAGTCACTCCTGTAATCTATAAAAGGATCCCTTCATCATCCCACATCTCCTCACACTTAAATTTTTCCATCTTGACCAAAATTTTTATAAACCTATACCCAACCCTCTTTCCCATATCCTATAGGTTCTGATCTCACTAAAAGACCAATCTAATAAGGCTTAAGGAGATTCCTAAAGGAGGATATCTAAGGAAGTGGTAATTGTGTTAACAGAGTTCTTTCAAGTTTATTTCTCCTTAAACCTATTCAAATTTTATATATTCATACTAAAATAAGGAAATTTGTATTATTAGTTTATTGAAATGTTATTATGTTCATTTATTATTCATTATATACCTTCCTTCCATCCATTTGAAAATGAAAGTGTCTCCCATGTTACATGCGGACTACCATGTCCATGAACAATGTATTTCAATTTTCATTATCACCTCACATGGGTAGTTCTAAAAATGAATTTAATGAATAAATATTAACTTTAATACATTATTAAGGTTAAAAATATATTATTTTCCAATAATATTAATAATATTAATAATAAATGGTTATAGTAAAATTTAACCACCTAAAACAAGCATACTAAAACACTTTCTTTATTTGAAACTATTTCAGATAACCAAGCAAATTATAAATATTATATTCTAATAAAATGATAAATAGAATATATTTACCCAATTATAGAGATGATGGAATTATTTTATAACTCCTTCAACCATGACCAATGTACCAAATATGTTATGGAGGAATTGTCCAAATGACCTCAAAACCACTAACATTGATTTAGTAAATAAATACAACATGATAATAAATTAAATAAAAGTAATAATAACAAGGAAAAAAACATGAAAAAATTTCTTAAGAAAGTAAATAATTAATATAATTTTATTAATTTGGAGGTAAGAGTGTGTACAAAATGATACGAGACTCAAAGCAAGGGATTTTTCTTTTAAACCTTGTTTTTAAATGTTTTTGATGTTTTCATTTCAAATATTTTTCCAATATAACCATATTATTTCAATAATTTGTTAAAAACATATTCTATTATCTTTGAGTTTATTTCTAAAAGTTTAAAAATTAATCCTTTTAATATTTTTTGTATGGGAATTTTTTTTTATTTTCTTTCTAAAGGTGTTAAAAGAATGTCTCTTAACATTTATCACTTTAGCACATTTTACCACCATTATGTCTATTCATCATTATAAAGTATTTTTAAAGTTTTGATGGTTTCCAAAGTAAATTTAAATTCCCTTCATTCAACGAATTTTTCATTTTAATGAGTTATCAAAGAAAAGGATAATTACTCTTATTTTTATGTGATAATTATAAGTGTTTATGCTTATGGGTTCAAATGAATGTTTTTATGAGTATTATAATGAAAGTGAAAGCTTATATGTGTTTTATTTATATTATGTTTCTTGAAATTATATATATAATGAAGAGTGAGTATAATATATCCCTCTAATTCATTGGGTAATGATTTATTCTTTGAAGATATTATATTATAATTAACTAGTTATGTTATTCCATTATAAGTGTAACATCCTGATCCAGGAGCCACTAAATGGTGACCTGAGATGGTGGGTCACATGGCCTCAAGCACACCACCTCATATGCCAGAGGCTACTAACTAGTACCGAGGTCCTAGGGTGTGTTTGTCGAGAGACTATTCCCTCATGTTAGAGTGTAACATAGCAGAATAATAATAACAATCAATAGTGGAAGCATATAAATAGACGAGCAATAGTAGAATAAATAATATAGAATATTGAAATAATAAATAAGAAAAAATCAGTCATATACAATATGATGATCATGTCATGGATCTACAAATCCGAAAAAAATGTATACAAGAATTTGGGACTATATACATATCAATAGGTACAAAAAGACCAAAAATAACTATCTCTAGATAGAATCACAATCCTAGCTCAGTCCTATGCTCCCATACTCTTAAGAAATGATAAAATCAAGCATCATATAGCAGGTGCTTACCTTGGTCCCTACCTGTATCCATGAAGTCTATCCGGGTACCCAACAATGGCCCAAACAGGGTGTGAGATAACACTCAGTAGGCCACTGCCAATGATGTTTATAACAAATATACTCTGTAATATAAACAAAGTCAATGTGTAATATATCACATGTATAATAGAAATAAAAGTAAATGGTCCAGTAAAAATGTGATCCTATATAGCCAACAAGGCTCCTTGTGAACAATAACCAAGTTCCCATAAATAAGGGAAACTACAAAGAATAAATAAAATAGGTGTGATACTATCTAGTCTCAAAACTATAATCAGACACTCATACTAGGGATATTTGTAAGCATATCAAATTATACAAAATAGTTGCATGATATAATCAAGGGTAAACATCTACAATGTCCATGCTGTGTAATAAAGTTTTAGACCATGGACGATCGGATCTAAGGTATAGAATACCAAGTCATCCTTGTCGAGTCTGAGAAGCATCTCGATGGAAACTTGGTAAAGACTTGGGTGGAGTCTAAGGAGCATGTCAATATAGCATGTACAATGTGAGTACAAGCAATCCGGATCCAAGGGGCAGTAAGGCTCGTGGCATCCTACAGAATCAGGATCCAAGGAGTAACAAGTTCAAGGAATCCACTACCATAAAAAAGATCCATGGAGTGGAAATGTCCAACGACATCTAATGGAATCAGGATCCAAGGATCTCATCCAATCCATCCACTAACATTATCAATACATCAACTATTTCAAAATCATTTACATTTAATGAGTTCATCCAACACATTTACACATTTTCTATTTAAACAATTAATCAATTCACATCATGTAATCACATGGCAAGGAGGCATAATCATATCCTAAATAGTCATTCAATTTGATTAAATTTATTAAGGCTCCAAAAACTAGTGGTGAGATCACACGCACCCAAAAGGGTGATACAACATAGGTCAAAAGAAAGGGAACACTCCATAGGTGGCCTAGGTTGATGCTAAATGACCTCTAATCATAAAAATATACTCAAGGGAAACCAAATATGTTTTAATTCACCCAATTTAAACATTTAATTAATTTCTGAGGCAACACCGAAAATTCTGGCATGTGGAAAAATGACAACTCTAATTCTAAAACACTAAACCATAAGAGAAAAGGTATAGACCAACTATATTATGTCCATGGTGGGTGGAACACTTGTATATTATCGAACTCTGATTCGGCCCATATCAAATGAAAAATGAAGAATGGATGAAAATCCTTAAAATAGGGCATATTAACTTGAAACTAAATAACTTTTTTGATATGAAGAAAAATAAATAACAACACAAGATGAATGTAAAACTTACCAGTTTGGATACAACGAGACAATTGTTTCTTGAATCGGGCATCAGATTGAAAAGTTATCTCATAGCCCATCTTTAGGCTTCGAAGGGAGCTCCAACATGAGAGGGAGAGGGTTGGCCACTAGAGAAAATAAGAAAATATGAGGGTTTAAACTTTAAACTCATTAAGGAAAAAATGGTAATTTCACAAATTTTAACTAGGTTGCACGGTTTGGTCATATGTTTGGCCAAACCGTGTTCCAACCATGTTCCCTTCTCTTCCTTAAGGGGGACCTTGCATGGTCATGGCGCACGGTTAGAAAAAACTTGCACTAAGTCTATCTCAAAAATTGTAGAGCTACCCACACGAGCATGTAGACTGATCCACATGGTTTACTCAAATTGCATGGTCTCCTACATCCCAATGTCCAGCCCCATATAGTTACTCCTAACAGTGCGACTTGGGTCGTACAGTTTCTCCTAATTGTGTAGCCCAACTGTTTTTCTCCAAAATTTGGGTTTCGGGCTCCAAACATGCCCCAAACACCCCCAAAAGCCTCGTGATCTCATTAATTACATACATTAGGTTAAAAAAAGAGTTAAACTAAAATTAAAAATATCCATACCTCAAGAAAAACTCTGGATCTTAAAATAGGTTTTTGATGTTGGAATTATCTGGTTAAGTTATTCCATTATGAATGATGCTAGAATTAACTGGGTAAGTTATTCCATTGAATGGGTGATATGAATATGATACCCCAAGTAACCTTCATGAATATTATTTTTACTTTATACTTTATTATGATATGTTTTATGATTTTTTGGGCAAAGAAGTTGATTTCATGAGTAAGTGATTATTTGAGTTCAAAGTTCATTATGAAAAAAAGAAAACTTTCTCCGGGGTTTTTAAGCTTTTCAATATAATAACGGGTTAATTTTATTTTTTATATCCCTTAATGAGATTTATATGATCATACCTCATTTTTAATTGATTTTATAGGATTTGAATATGTTTGGTAATTATAGGAAGGCCAATCTTCCATTTATGGTGACTTTTCCTGAATGAAGCAAGTGTGTCATAAATGAAAAAGGAGTGCAATTTAGGAATTTTCTTTCATGAAAAAATTGTACACTATGTGGAAATGTTATCTTTTTCCATGTACTAGTTTTCCTAATTGTCTAAAACACTAAACCTAAAAGGTTATGAGAATGTAGGAGAATGAAATCCTTCTTATAAATCTTGTAATTATTTGTTTCTTATGTTCGAGTTGTTATAGTTTGTAAAAGAGAAGGTTTTAGATAAATGTAGAGATTTGAAAAGAAAATTTGGGGATTTTAATATATATTTATATCACCATGATATATATTTTTTAATTATCTAAGGGTTTTCATGTTTCTTCATCCAATCTATGTCTATTTTAGAATGGTTTTCCATTGAGGTAATAAGGTGAATAAAGTAAGAAGGAAATTAGATAAAAATATCATTCTGAATCAGAAACCAAAAATGGTTGGATTTGGAGTTGAACAGTTTTTGGATGTGTTAACTCAATTAATGCAAGATATAAGTGGAGACACCCATGTAATATATAGAATAAATTCTTTATAGAGAAACATTTCAATGGAGAATCATTTCATGTGTAGCATCCCGACTATTCTCAAAGGTATGAACCATTTGTTTAGATATTTAATTTCTTGGTTTGGACCTTGTAAGGTTACTTAATGGAGTTATGAAGGTCACTGGGGTGTCTGAGGTTTGTTTGGAGCCTCGATCCTTGAATTTTGGAGAAACAGACTAGACCACGCAGTTAGGAGAAATCATGTCACCCATTTCGCACAGTTTCCCTAACCGTGCGGAAGTGTGACAGAAGAGAGTAGGGGGACACATGGTTGTCTGAAACTATGTGGAATAGGGAGAACACCCATGAGAGTTGTAAACCCCCCTTGATAGAGGCCTTCGACATGGCTAGCACATGATTATCCAAACCATGTGCCTAGCCCATGCAAGGTGCCCCTTTGAGCATAACTGGGTGCATGGTTAGCACACGGTTTGTCCAACCGTGCAAGCAAACCATGTAGCCCAATAATTAAATGGGAAATGGTTATTTTTCCCCTGATTTTTTTTAATCCTTTATTTCCTTATCCCCTTCATTTTTCTACTCTAGTAGTCACTCGAGATCCCTCCTCCTCCTCTCCTTAGAGATTTTGATCCCCCCTTCATACGTTCTCTGATTCCTTCACCACCGGATGAATTGGAAAGATTGAGGTAAGCTATACAATCCAATTCATTCATTTTTTAGTTTCTATTATCCTTTATTGTGATATTTAGGTGTGACCTCATTTTTTTCTTTTTTAGGGCATTTGAAAATTCTTCTAATAACTCTTGTTCTAGCTCTATTAAATGGTAAAAAATGAATGAATGGTCTTCTATGAGCCTAAGTTAGGTGGTCTATTTTCTTTTCCCAAGTTTTGATGCATTTTATAACAAGAAACATTGTGTCGTGCACTGTACCTTTCTGATGAAACCTAAAAAATATTGAACAAATTATTCTAAATGGTTTCACAAGATTACTACAATCCTATCTAGTGGAAAATCACCTCCAGGGTTGACCACTTTCACCTAATCCACCCCTTTGGGTGCGCCCAGACCTTGATGACCTACCTGCCACTTTCTCTAAAATTTAAAACACCACTTGAGGTCTATTTACCCTATCTTAAAATACTTTAATGAATAAATTGAATTGATTATAATGGTGATCCATGAGATAGGCCCCTACATCTCATTCCATAAAGAATTAAACGAGATGGCCAATTGTTAATCACTTAATGAATTATTTCCTTGCTAAATGGTGTGTTATTTAGTAAGATATATCATTAGGATGAGGGTGAAACAAGGTTACCGACTTAAGGACACCTTGGAAGGTACCTTCATGCCTTAGTTAGTTTGTTAGTGAATTTATATGTACACTGGGGGTGTATAACAACCCTGCTTTTTATTACACACTTAAACATGATTTATTACATAAACTTCACTTGATACAAAATAGAAGATCGAAAGGTCTAGTGTATTTGGGGATTATGATCATTACATAACAACTTAAAACATGAGATACAACATAATTATTGAAAATTTCCTTTACATGACCACTGCATTCCCTCATACTTAGCATTGCATGGGATAAACTGAGGATATGCATAAGAAAAGGGTGAGCTAAAAATCCCAGTAAGGGAATAAAAATGGAATAAAATGAGGAATACAATACATGTTAGAAAATAGTCATATAAACAGAGCACAAGAGAAACATAAACATAAAGGTATGATAAATCATGATAATCATAACATGGAAATGTGGCAACAACTCTTAACATGGAATTAGCATGAGCCAAGGCTCATTGCACATAGAGCATGAGTAAACCCTCATTGCACATGAAGCATGAGTAAAACCTAGTTGCACTTGAATTATCATGAGTAAACCCTCATTTCACATAAAATATCATGATACTATACTTTACCCAATGCATTGGAGCGCTATCAGGGAACACCCTTCTTAAACTTTTCATTTCATGCATAAGTGTGCCACATGGATCATAAAACATTGAATCATTCAACACAATCATTTATTCCACGATAAAGGAATGTGGAATAAATACATGAAACACTTTAAATAATAATTAAGTGTGCATAATTATGAGTAACATTTATGGATAAATGAGCATGGTATTCACTACACAATAACTTTGGCTTGGAAAATCACGGTGCAAAATCAGCAGCATAATGGCGTGACATAAGAACTCAAAAAAATGGTCGATGAGAGAGAAAGGGGTGTCTCATAATATTTACATGAAATGGAAATTATGGGGGTCATATAGATATATTTCATCACAAATTTAATGTAATTTAGATTCATGATACAAAAGAATTGCTTGAATGTAAATGAGGAGAGGGAAATTCCTTTCGGAATTTCAGCATAGTAACGAGTGTACATGGGAGGAATTTAATGAGAGATAAAGGGGTATCCCATAATTCAAACATAAATAGGGAAGTATGGGGGAGGTGAGAAACCATACCCAAACATTTATAATTGAAATTAAAAGGGAATAACAACTTAAATAAAATTGGAAAAAATGAGAAAGGAAGAAAAACCCTTACTTGGAAGTGTGCTTCAAAAGGCTTGAGAGAGGCTTGAGAGAGGCTTCTTGGGAGCTTGGGGAATCTTGGGAGGATTCTAGAGATATTAAGGAATAGTTTGGACGAACTCCAACGACTTTTACTGAGGAGAAAGTGGGATCTTGGGTGGGTTTATATAGGAAAGGTGAGGGAATTCTTTATTATTTAGGTTTGGGACACCTCACATTAAACTAATCCAAACCACAAACCAATCCCATGGTTTTTGCCCATGATTTTTGTAAAAGGGAAGTGGAAAAAAATATTTTATAAGGCAAAAGTCCTAACTTCTTAAAATAAGGAGGTTTCTTATGTGGAGGTGAGTCACACTCCAAAGGAAAACAATTTAAAAAGACAAGATGTTTAATAAGTATTAAAGGGTTCATTAATGCTTTATAAAATAATTGAAACACACCCGAAATCACATTATTTTATTTTTAAAATATATATTTTCCAAACATAAAGCTTATAGTATTTTATTACATCATTATTGGGTCATTATGATGTCATAAAACACATTATATATTTAAACGATATTTAATTTTTACCCATAAAATTTGGCTGTCTCAGAAAATTATGAAAAATTCACTGTTGGATAATTTCAATGTCTTGATTCTAGAAATAATATTTATTTTATATAAATAATTTTCTAAATATGTTAATTTTCACTTTTAAAATTAAAATTGACATTTATCGAAAATTCACGGGTTTTGACAAAAATGGATTTTGAACCTTAATAAAAATTACAATTGCATTAATAAAATTATACGATCATTTATATTTAATAAAAATTAATTTAATAATAATAATAATATTTTTAAAAAATATTATTTAATATAAAGATCCATTAATTCATCAAAATTTATTTCTTAGTTGAATATTAACTAAAAATACTATTTGTGCTTTAAAAACTATTTACAAGGCAACAATAATAAAATGAAAGTATATTCATTATTATATACCAAAAATAATTTACATAAACATATTACTAGGGTCTTGTTAAATAACCCCTTAAAACACCCGCATAAGACCAAAGGGTGAGGTGTGCGATGGTGATAGACTCTTGGGGTGGCTCGGATAACGTTGCTCACGTGGTGATCTCTATAAACTTCCACTTCTCCCATAGGCGGTTCCGTTCGAGCTTAAACTGTTGAAGCTAGGCTTGGGCTTGGTCAAGAGCGAATCCCATTGACGCCACCTTTTTTCCGAAATCCAAAAAATGGGCTTTGTATAGAGAAATTCTACTAGATGAGGCCATCTCTTCCTTTGTTTGAGTAAATTGGATTTGTTAAAACCCATATTTATACTAATCATGTGATCACTGTTCAACGGCTACAAAATAAACGGTCACAATTCTTAATGGTATTTTAAAATCCAAAAACAAAAGAAGTGCATATGTTTTATAACTATTTCACATATTAAGACATTTAATTAGAATAAGAAGGATTTTCATTAAAAAAGGTTTGGGTCGTTACAATATCCCCCCCTTAAGAAATTTCGCCCTTGAAATTTCATTTTACATTCTAGGCCATAAAAATATGTGGGTACTTTTCCTTCATTGCTTCCTCCAGTTCCCATGTTGCATCTTTGTACTTATGGTTTCGCCATAGTACCTTGACCAGATGAGCAGTCTTGTTGCGTATACCTTTGTCTCTATGATCCAAGATCTTCACTGGATGCTCCTCATAGGAAAGATCATCCTCCAACTGTACCACCTCAGAAGAGAGTACATGTGAAGGGTATGGTATGTACTTCCTTAAGATGGATACATGAAATACATCATGTACTTTGTCCATGGTAGGTGGAAGTGCTAGTTGATAGGCTACATCCCCGACACAATCAAGAATCTCTAAGGGGCCGATGTACCCAGGACTTAACTTCCCTTTATTTCCAAACCTCATGACCTTATTCTATGAAGATATGCGTAGAAATACCATTTCCCCTACTTTAAACTCAAGGTCTCGTCGATGGTTATCTGCATAACTCTTCTGTGGACTCTGGGCTGCCTTGATATGCTGCTGAATGGTTTTCACCTTCTCCATCATTTCTTTGATCATTTCAGGTCCTAGCAGCTTACGCTCACCAAATTCATCCCAACATGCCGGTGTTCTACACCTCTTCCCATACAGGGCTTCAGAAGGTTCCATTTGGATGCTCGAGTGGAAACTATTATTATAAGAGAACTCAACCAGAGGAAGATGTTGATACCACCCTACTTTTAATTCCATTGAGAACGCTCTCAATATGTCCTCAAGTGTTTGGATAGTCTGCTCGGATTGGCCATCAGTTTGAGGATGATAAGCCGTACTGAAGTTCTGCTCAGTATCCAGATCATGTTGAAGACTCTTCCAAAACTTTTAGGTGAATCTAGGATCACGGTCAGATACAATAGATAGTGGTACTCCATGCAGGCTTACCTCTTCCTTGATGTAAATCCGCACAAGTTAATCCAATGAGAAGTCCTCTCGAATCGCGTTAAAGTGAGCTGTCTTTGTAAGACGATCCACAATGACCCATATAGCATTATTTCCTATGGATGTCCTTGGAAGTCCAGTGAAAAAGTACATGGTAATGTTCTCCCACTTCCATGCTAGTATGGGTAGTGGTTGCATCATCCCCTTAGACTTTTGTCTCTCAGCCTTCAATTTTTTGACATACTAGACACTTTGATGTATATTCAGCAATCGCCCTTTTCATATTGTCCCACCAAAAGTTTCCTTGGAGATCTTGATACATCTTTGTGCTCCCTGGGTGGATAGAGAAGGTCAAGCTATGCGCATCATTAAATATCTCCTTATTTATCTCTAGATCATATGGTACACATATTCGCATCCCAAATCTTACAACTTCTTCCTCATCAACTTTGAAATCATAGGATTTCTCATTTCTAATAGCTTCCACCCTTTTATGAATTTCCACATCTTTTCTTTGAGCATCCTTTATTCTCCCCAAGAGGGATGGTTGAGCAATCATTTGAGAAAGGATTTATGGTGTTCCTCCCTCAATGATTCCCATGTCCATCCTTTTCAAATCTAAGAATATCATATCCTTTTCAATTCTCATCATTGATAAAGATGCATGATCCTTTCTACTTAGAGCATATGCCACCTTGTTTGCCTTACTGGGATGGTAGTGGATTGAGCAGTCATAATCCTTGATGAGATCTATCCATATTCGCTGGTGCATATTAATATCTTTCTCTGTGAATATATATTTTAGACTCTTGTGGTCAGTATTTATCTCACATTTCTCCCTATAGAGATAATGCCTCCAGATTTTCAAGGCAAAGATCATAACCGCCAATTCCAGATCATACGTTGGATAGTTTTGCTCATGGATTTTCAACTGCCTTGAGGCATAGGCTATCACTTTATCATTTTGAATCAGCACACAACCTAAGCCCTTCTTAGAAGCATCACTATACACCATAAAGAGTTCTCCACTTGTAGGGAGTGTGAGTACTGGCGTAGTGATAAGCCTCTTTTTCAACTCTTTGAAACAATCTTCACATTCCTGTGCCCAGACAAACTTTACTCCCTTCCGTGTCAGCATGGTCATTGGGCTTGACAATCATGAAAAGTTCTTCACAAATCGTCGATAATACCCAGCTAGACCCAAAAAGCTGCAGATCTCCATTACAGAAGTTGGCCTCGACCACTCTTCAATTGCCTCCGTCTTGGTAGGGTCCACAGATATCTCTTTGCTGGTGATAACATGCCCCAATAATGATACTTACTCCATCCAGAACTCACATTTACTGTAATTTTCATACAACTTCTCCCTTCGCAAAGTCTTTAACACATTTTTCAAATGCTCCTCATGTTCCTCCTTGCTCTCGGAGTATATCAGAATATCATCAATAAAGACTACCACAAATTTGTCGAGGTAATCTCTAAATAACTTTATTCATTAAATCCGTGAAAATTGCTGGAGAATTAGTGATTCCAAAGGGCATCACTATGAAATCATAGTTTCCATACCTCATTTGAAAGGAAATATTGGGAATATCTTCCTTCCTCACCTTTAATTGGTGATATCCCGACCGAAGGTATACCTTAGAGAAATAAATGGCCCCAAAAAGCTGATCAAACAAGTCATGTATGCATGGTAGGGGATACTTATTCTTTATCATGATTTTATTGAGCTCAAGATAATCAATGTAGAGGCGCATTGATCCATACTTCTTCTTGACAGAGAGGACCGACGCACCCCATGGTGAAGCACTCGGGGGTATAAAACCCTTCTTCATATTCTCCTGTAACTGCTTATTTAACTCTTCCAGCTCTATGGTGGCCATTCTGTAAGGTGTCTTTGAGATTGGTAGAGATCCAAGGATAAGTTCAATTGGGAACTGAACCTCTATGTCCAGAGGAATACCAGGAAAATCTTCAGGGAATACATCAGTGTAATCCCTCACGATGGGCATGTATTCAAGCATGATTCTCTCCTTTGTCTCAATCATTTGAGCTAAATAACCACACTTGAGATGATGATTCTAAAGAAGATTCATCTCCCTCCTTGCACTTTTAAATAATTGGAGGATGCTTCGGGATGTGAAGAGTGATCTCCCTTTCCCGGCAGTTGATAGTGGCTTTGTATAAAGACAACCAATCCATGCCCAAGATAGCATCAAACTCCACTAAAGGAAGTATGACGATATTTATGGGAGTTTTAGTCCACAAACGTTAACCTGGGAGGAGTTATAAACCATGGACGCAATGATTGCCCCATTCTATGTTCTCACAGATAACTTTTCCTCCAAATTTTGAGGTGGTATTTGATGTTTTCTACTAAACTTGCAAGATATGAAAGAATGCGTAGAACCAGAATCAAATAGTACGTTTGCTATTCTTGAATGAATAACTAGCGTACCTATCACCACATCATTTTCCAGCTCCACCTCAGCGGTAATGATAGGATAGGCCCTTCCTTGTTTCCTCATAGGTTGTTGTTGATTGCCTCTGACAACCCTCTACTTAGGTCAATGGTTTGCATAATGCCCAAGCTCCTTGCAGTTGTAACACTGCACTACCGGATGAGTGTTGATCTGAACCTTCCTTTCTTCTTCAATATTAGCAGGATTTCTCATATCCACTCGGCAGTTCTTGGACAGACAACCAAACTTTCTGCATTTGAAGCAATTCCTGGTTCCCTTGAGACAGTTACCGGGATGTTTCTTCCCACAATTTTTGCAAGGGGAAAAGTTAGGCTTCTTTCCATCATGGAATTTGTTTGATGGACCACCCATGTTGTTCTCCATTTTCAGATTCTTATAACTGGGCCCAAGAGACTACCGAGAGTCTCCAATCTCCATTTCAACCTTGAGGGCACAACAGACAATATCCTCATAACTGTCGAATTCTCGAATCGCCAACGCTTTTCGTAGACTTGGCTTTAGTCCACTAAAGAAGTGACCCAACTTGATTTTGGTGTTCATGAAAATGCCAGATGCATACCTTTCAAGCCTTGTAAAGTTTGCTTCATATGCCCCAATGGACTCATCTTCCTTCTGCTTGAGTCTGAGGAACTCTCTTTCCATATTGAGACGGAGGGTTTGAGGAAAATATTTGTTGAAAATCATCCTATTGAATTCTTCCCAATTCATGGAATCAATTTCATCTTGGGACTTTGTATTCTTGATCAGTGACCACCACTGATCAGCTTCCCCATCAAAATGATAGACCGCCAGTACAACTTTTTCCTCTTCTAAGCATTGGAGTATGGAGAATATCTTTTCAATAGAGTTAATCCATTGTTCCGCGAGGAGGGGATCAGAAGATCCTCTAAACATGGAAGGCCTTTTCCGCATGAAGGATTCTACGACAACTTACTCTTTCCATGGAGGAGGAGGGCGTTCCACCTGATTCAAGTTATTATTTATAACTTGAACCATATGAGCAAGTATTGTCATGAAGTTTTGAGCACCCACTCCCATAATATCAGGCATATCATTAGGGCAATCTTCACATTGCCTATCAAATTGGTTGTTGGAACGTGTTCTTCTATTTCCCTCCATTAACTAATAAAAAGAACCTACAATTAGAGGTCTTAAATACTTATCCATTTTTCCTAAAAATGAAACTTTGAAAATAAAATTATAAACTTATAAAGAAGAATTATATCCTAACTTGTGATTTCTTATGTTTAAATCTAGGTTATCCTTAATCTATTTTTTAACTTATGGGTTTTTTGTCCCTTAATAAAGGTTTGTACTAGGCTCGTGAATCTACCAAATCATATACCTCAGGAGTTTCGTAACCAAGAGTGCAGCAAGGCCCGTTGTCATGCACCAGTTCCCATTCGAGTCTAGCTCAAAGCGGTGTTTTCGGGTTTTACCCCTAGGATACATCTGTGCCAGAGCCGCCTCTACCTGCTCGTATCCAGACAGGGATGTATTTGCTCGATAAAACACTTAATCAATACTCAACAAAACTTAGGGATGTTTTTATTATAATTAGTCTTGTCTCTAAGGATTTACTAGGGTTTTTTAATCCAAATCCCAAAAATAACTAAACCTATCCTCTGATACCAACTATAACAACCCTGCTTTTTATTACACACTTAAACATGATTTATTACATAAACTTCACTTGATACAACATAGAAGATCGAAAGGTCTAGTGTCTTTGGGGCTTCAGATCATTACATAACAACTTAAAACATGAGATACAATATTATTATTGAAAACTTCCTTTACATGACCACTACATTCCCTCGTACTTAGCATTGTATGGGATAACCTGAGGACATGCATAAGAAAAGGGTGAGCTAAAAAGCCCAGTAAGGGAATAAACATAGAATAACATGAGGAATACAATACATGTTATAAAATAGGCATATCAATAGAGAACAAGAGAAACATAAACATAAAGGCATGATAAAGCATGATAATCATAACATGGAAATGTGGCAACAACTCTTAACATGAAATTAGCATGAGCCAAGGCTCATTGCACATAGAGCATGAGTAAACGCTCATTGCACATGAAACACGAGTAAAACCTCATTGCACTTTAATTATCATGAGTAAACCCTCATTGCACATAACTTATCATGATACTATACTTTACCCAATGCATTGGAGCGCTATCAGGGTTCACCCTTCTTAAACTTTTTCATTTCATGCATAAGTGTGCCACATGGATCATAAAACATTGAATCATTAAACATAATCATTTATTCCATGATAAAGGAATGTGGAATACATAAATGAAACAATTTAAACAATAAGTAAGTGTGCATAAAGTTGAATACCCTTTATGGAGAAATGGGAATGGTATTCACTACACAATAACTTTGGCTTGGAAAATCGCGGTGCAAAATCAGCAGCATAACGGTGTGACATAAGAACTCACAAAAATGGTTGATGAGAGAGAAAGGGGTGTCTCATCATATTTACATGACATGGACAGTATGGGGGTCATATATATACATGTACCAACAAATTTAATGTAATTTAGATTCATGATACAAAAGAATTGCTTGAATGTAAATGAGGAGAGGGAAATTCCTTTCAGAAATTCAGCATAGTAACAGGTGTACATGGGAGGAATTTAATGAGAGAGAAAGGGGTATCCCATCATTAAAACATAAATAGGGAAGTATGGGGGAGGTGTGAAACCATACCCCAACATTTATAATCGAAATTAAAAGGGCATAACAACTTAGAGAAAATTGGGCAAAAATGAGAAAAGAAGAAAAACCCTTACTTGGAAGTGTGCTTCCAAAGGCTTGAGAGAGGATTCTTGGGAGATTGAGGAACCTTGGGATGATTCTATAGAGAGTAGGGAAGAGGTTGGACGAACTCCAATGGATTTTAGTGAGGATAAAGTGGGATCTTGGGTGGGTTTATATAGGAAAGGTGAGGGAATTCTTTATTATTTAGGTTTGGGACACCTCACATTAAACTAATCCAAACTACAAACCATCCCATGGTTTTTGACCATGGTTTTTGGAAAATGGAAGTGGAAAAAATATTTTATAAGTCCAAAGTCCTAAATTCTTAAAATAATGAGGTTGATTATGTGGAGGTGAGTCACACTCCCAAGGAAAACAATTTAAAAACACAAGATGTTTAATAAGTCTTAAAGGGTTCATTAATGATTTGTAAAATAAGTCAAACACACCCAAAATCACATTATTTTATTTTTAAAACATATATTGGCCTAAAATAAAGCATATAGTATTTTATTACATCACTATTGGGTCATTATGATGTCATAAAACACATTATATATTTAAACGGTATTTAATTTTTACACAAAAATTTGACTCTCAAAAAATTATGAAAAATTCACCGTTGGATAATTTCGATGTCCTGATTCTATAAATAATATTTATTTTATCTAAATAATTTTCTAAATATCTTAATTTTCACTTTTAAAATAAAAATCGACATTTATCGAAAATTCACAGGTTTTGAAAAAAATGGCTTTCGAACCTTAATAAAAATTACAATTGCATTAATAAAATTATACAATAATTTATATTTAATAAAAATTAATTTAATAATAATAATAATAATAATATTTTATTAAAATATTATTTAATACAAAAATCCATTAATTCATCAAAATTGATTTCTTAGTTGAATATTAACTAAAAATACTATTTGTGCTTTAAAAACTATTTACAAGGTAACAATAATAAAATGAAAGTATATTCATTATTATATACCAAAAATAATGTACACAAACATAGTACTAGGTTATTGTTAAATAATCCCTTAAAATACCTGCATAAGACCAAAGGGTGAGGTGTGCGATGGTGACAGACTCTTGGGGTGGCTCGGATAACATTGCTCGCGTGGTGATCTCTATCAACTTCCACTTCTCCCGTAGGCAGTTCCATTCAAGCTTAACCTGTTGAAGCTCGGCTTGGGCTTGGTCAAGAGAGAAGCCCAATGACGCCACCTATTTTTCGAGCTCCTATAAATGGGCTTCATATGGAGCAATTCTACTAGATGAGGCCATCACTTCCTTTGTCTGAGTAAATTGGATTTGTTAAAACCCATATTTATACTAATCATGTGATCACTGTTCAATGGCTAAAAAAGCAACGGTCACAATTCTTAATGGTATTTTAAAATCCAAAAACAAAATAAGTGCATATTTTGTATAAAAATTTCACATATTAAGACATTTAATTAGATTAAGAGGGATTTTCATTAACAAAGGTTTTGGTCGTTATAGGGTGACACTAGATATGTCTGTAACGGGCTCACCATGAATTTTGTTTTTTTACCTACAGATGAGTGACACCAATTCCCTAGGGGAGACCCCATGGATAGGATTAGTGGCAAGATATTTGTACCATTCCATGAGAGATACTTGGACCCATATGTGAGATACCAGGGATGGACTCGTAGTTTTGTTCTTGTTGACTTTACACCATGCCTAGAGCGACACTTGGGATTTCATTCATGGGTCACCTTGGACGGACTCATATGGAATTAGAAATATACAGAGCCCCTAGAGAGATACTCAAGATTCCATTGGGATCCATTTGGATGGGATAATGGTGCTTCTTAATAATAAACAAAGAGGTTAATTAAATTAAATTAAAGAGGGAGAATGGGTAACTGGATTTTCTTAGGGCGCGTCCGCCAAGCCAAATCACATTCTTGGGGGTAGTCCTCTTTTGATGTTTCACTTATATTGATCCATTCAACATATTTCCCTACACATTTAGGTTACCTCAGTTCAAAAACATCCAACTTAGGCCAACGTAGGTGGTAGAATTTGGTCATCCCATGATGAACCCGAACCGACAAATTTATTTATTTATCATATTGCATTTATTATTTCTATAACACTAGTCATTTTATATGCACGTATAAGATTGATATAGACACTATTGGTGGTGGTATACTGAGTATATCTCACACCCTATTTGGGATGCCATTGGTACCCAAGTAGACTTCATGGTTGCAAGTGTTGATAAAGGGATGTGTGCAAATTTTGATGTTTGATTCTGATTACTAGGATAGAGTATCAGAGCAAGGTACTGAGCCTATTCTTGTGAAGCTAGTAGTAGATTAATTTTGGCCATTTTTGTATTTTTTTCATAGAATGTGATATATTCTTGTCACCCTTGTATCCCTTGTACCTTAATTTGTACCACTACTTGACATGATTATCATCATCATTTTTGCATCTATTATTTATTATACAACTTCTTCCTATTTACTATTATTCTCTTGTTGTTTATTTATTATGCTTCAGCTACAGTGGGTTACTAGTCCATGTGGTTATAGAATCTTCTATCTATTATTATTTCTTATATACCTATGATCTCTACTCTAATTTATTATGGAATAGTATCCCCACTAATATACCCTAGGACCTCATTGCTAGTCGGTAGCCTTTGACATATGGGGAGGCTCACTTGGGGTCTTGTGGCCCACCATATTGGGGAACCACTAAGTGGATTTGGGAAAGGATGCTATAAATTGGTATCAAAGCCTTTTTTACTTTTGTCTTACTATTTGGGTTTAGAGAATATACCATGATGAAATGGAATTTGGTAATGAGACTATGCCTGGGAGTAGCTAACCCATGTATAAGAGAAACCCAAATTACCCGGGATGGGTTAATGTTGTTATTGGTTTTCCTATTATAGTTTCATGGACTTCACCATTGGGTGATACACTTGTTTTGGGCTATTTTGATTATTGATATTATTATTATGAGATGATTTACCCTGGACCGATGATACGATTAACTCATGCATCATACTAGGCACCATATGACTAAAATGTCATGCATTGTTTCATACCATATCTACTTTCCAGTGTGAATTTCTAGTATTGTGTGTGCTTATTATGATTCCTTATTTTATATCTATTGTAGTGTCTTAGTATTTTTGTAGGAATGAAATAATTGGACTAATTAAATTGCCAAAATCAAACTAAATGGTGTTTCCCCACATAGATCGATGATGACACCTTAATTAACCAATTATACCACATTATCTGGTTTGATTGATGAATGCCGATTGAAATTTAAGAATCAAGTACTTTTATAAATTGGGAATGGTATTTCATACAGTCAAATCACAATGCATGACATGTTACATCTCGTTTCCAGGTGTAAAGGTTAGGCCACAGTTACTTGATGTGCCAATTTAAATTTATAAAGAGTATTTTTCTTTATAAATTTGGAATTAGTGACACAATTAACTGGGCTGAGATAATGATATCTAAATAAATAAGAATAAAAATAAATAAATTAAAAAGAAAAAATGGTTACTGCAAAATGAGGTAGGAAAATGTAATGCAAAGGGTGTTTTCCTATATACTTTTCATTTGACACTCCATATACCAGAACCCCTACTATTGTAACATGACCTTGACCTTGACCCGACCTTAGTAGAGGGAAGTAGGTTATTTCTCTAGTAACCCTTCTGTGAATTTTTTCTTACCACCTAGACATGAATCTAGTAGGAGGCTAAGAGTTGTGACTTTCTTATGGGAAGGTCATTTACCTTTACCTTTTTGTTATCACTTTTACTATCTGTTATAAATCTATCCCGAGGATTTCACTTGAATATTATAGAGTTATTCTACCATGATGCCCTCACATAGAACGTCAGGAGGGTGGTGACAACCATGCTCTAGAGGTTGTGGGACCTGAGCCACACATGATTCCTCCTATGGTGACACCTGATGCACCTCTTATAGATATATCACTGGGAACTGATGATAAACTCCATGATATAATATTTTGTTTTATATATTTAGTACAAGGTGCTCCTCAACCCACCCATACCATGGTAGAGTTGAACCATGAGTTCTACCAGCAACATCCTCCCACCTTCTTGGGGGGGTGGCGGACCTCAAGCTGTTAAATCATGGATATAGGCCATGCTATCCATCTTTGAGCATATAGAGACACCTCCAAAGAGGAGGATCAATCTCACTACCTACATGATACATGACTCTACCAAAAATTGGTGGGATGTCCCCAATCAGGCTGGTCAACATTAGGGTATGGTTCTGGTGGACTTCCATACATCCTTTTTCGACTTATTATTTCCTCAAATGTTGCGAGTGGACCGTGCTTGAGAGTTCATGCACCTACAGTAAGGTGACATGTTGGTGATGGAATAATCAGCTCATTGCACTGAATTATAAATTTTTTCACTAACCTTGACTGGAGAAGAGCTAATTACTACGAGACACACTACCAAAAAACAGGGCAAGGGAAGCGCTACCCTTTATTAGCACTAAATAGAAAGCGCTGATAAAGGGGTATGCCTTTATCAGCGCTAGTTAAAAACTCTGATAAATCTAACCTTTATCAGTGCTAAAATAGGCACTGATAAAGGTATACCCTTTATCAGTGTAACGACCCAAAATTTTGAATAAATCTTGTTTCCTAATTTTTTGTGTTGTTTTATTTTTATACTCAACAAAACTGTTTCATTTGATAACATGAGTATAATTAAAACGATACCATTGAGTTTTGACTATTATATGACCATTGGTCAATATGACTGCTGGAAACTAAACGTTTCGATTATTGTATCTAA
The DNA here is from genome assembly GCA_963277665.1 of Viscum album. NCBI lineage: Eukaryota > Viridiplantae > Streptophyta > Magnoliopsida > Santalales > Viscaceae > Viscum > Viscum album. Next base: position 375,833,088 of record OY728127.1, on the reverse strand, counting down.
ATACAAGTGATCTTGGTTAATTAATATAGAAATAAGATTCGATGGCCTCATCCAGTAGTCTCGGGCCAATCGAAGCTCATCTAATGGAACTTGGGAAGGAGGTAGCACCACCGGGCTTTTCTCTGGACCAAACCCAAGCTGAACTTTATCGTATGAAGATAGAATAGAATCACCTTCACGAGAAGTTCAAACTGATAGAAATTACTACTCGTGCAATGTTGGATGAGCCGCCCTCAGATTCTCTCACCTTAGCACACCTTACACTTAGGTCCTATGTTGGGGTTATAAGGGGCTATGTAAGGAGACCATAACTACCTTGTGTAATCCTTTGTTTTAAATAAAAATTTTGATGATGGAGTTTATGAATTTTCAAATGTCCGGATAAGTATAGTATGCATATTTTTGATGAATTTTAGAGAAAGGATATTTTAAAAATGTTTATGTAAACCTTAAATAATTAAAAATGTGTAATGATTTTCAAAAAATGGTCTTCTATAATTATGTTTAGTACGAAATTTAGAGTCTAATAAGATCAACTTAATTTTTGATGAATAGTAAATTATGAATAGTGATTTCATGCTTAGGATTAGTAATGTGACTAAATGGATTAGTAATATCACTTAAATAAATTATTAATATAATCTAGGCACCTTGATTAAGTAATTTGATTCAATAAAATGGTTAAATAACATTTTCATAAATTATTAGTCAAGTATTAGTTTTTTCGATTGAATAGTGTTTTTTATTTAAAAATTAAATTAAAAATATTTATAAAAATATTTTTATAAAATGGAGTTCATTTTTGAAATCAGAGCATCGATATTTGGTTAAGGTGAAATTTTGGGATTTTTCTGAGAAAGTTGAATTTTTGATGAATAGTGAAAATACAGTTTTTAAGTTACGGGTGTTTAATGACATCATTAAATGATGTATTAAGTATGTAATCAATATGGTATAATTATTAATAGTAAGATAAGGTATGAGGTGTCCCAAGTGGCCAATACCATGGGCAAGCCCATGGTTTTTCCAAAACCATCAATGAGGTGTCCCTTGGCCATTAATGCCTTGTCCCCTCACTTTCCCTATAAATAACCACCCTTCCCTCCTTTAGTTTTCACTACCAAGTCCCCACCAACGAAGATATGGTCTCATTAACTCCCAAGGAGTCCTCCCAAGGTTCCCCAAGCCCTCAAGATCCCAACCTTCAAGTTTTAAGAGTTATGTTTAAGGTAAGGGATCTCACCTCTCTTTTTCATTTCAAGTACTCTCATTTATGTCATTTTTTTAAGCCCCATATTCTTATGTTTGGGATGTTATTTAATATTCATCCTACTGAAATTTTCATGTTAATATGATGAGATACCCCCTCTTTCTCTCATCAATTCTTTTTAATAATGTTTAAGTGGCGCCATTAGGCTGCCGAATTTTTAAGGGATTCTTTCACCCTTCTCATTTTTCAAAATTTTACTTTCATGTAAAGTCTTTCAAGTTCCTTTTTATTATGTTGGGGTATGATATCTATATCTATAAAACTGATATTCTATGTTCATATGATGATATATCCTATTTTATCTCTTCAATTCATTTTTTTGAAGTTTTAAGTGACGCCGTTAGGCTGCCGAATTTTCATAAGATAAATCTTATTTTTGTCTTCCTTTCATGTTCTTAATTTCATATGGTATATCTTTAAAATTTCATTACCATGTTCTTAAATCCTTTATATTCTGTTCCCATACTGTTTTATGGATCATTTATGAGTGGGTGAACAATGTCCCCTCTCTTTTCAATGTTTTCTAAAACCTCGTAACATAGCCGTTATGCTGCAGAATTTCCGTCTCAAAATGTCTCTCTCTTATTCTCAAATTAATTTATTTTATTAAGTGAATACTCAAAGATATTTCTTCTAAATGGGTATTCACATATATACCAAAATGTTATATTTTAAATTCTGGGATTTACATAAATGATACCCGCTTTCCCTTTCCGTGGGTTTAAAGTGACATAAAGATCATGTCTTTAAAGCAGTTTTTAAAACGTTATGATTATGAAATGAAACCCATTTATTTTATGCTATATGAGTTTTTTATGAAATGATTGATGATGATATATGTGTCTCACATGATAATAAAGATAAATTAATGGTGCGCCTGATAGCGCTCCACTGCGTTGGGTAAAGACTTAATCTCTAGAGATGACCATTTTTAACAACGCTTGGTGAATAACCATGGCAATTTTTAATGACACCTTGGGGATGGACCTTGGTGAAACGGAAATTATTTTCAATATTAAATGTTGTAGCCACATCTTCAAGTTATGAAATACGTTATTTTTATTATGATATGACTCATGATTTCTTTCTCATGCCTTAAAGTTCTTTTTCATGACATTGTTGATGTATCTCAAGTTCACATGTTAAATGTTTCCCTTTGTTTCCCTTACTGGGCCTTCTGCTCACCCTTTCTTTTAATGTATGTCCCCAGGTTATGAGATGTATTAATAAACCTAAGATGAACATAAGGAGAAGCCTTTCAAGTGTTTAAGAAGAATGATTTATGTTTTCATGTTTTAAGTTCCTGGTTTCCAAGACACTAAACCTTAAAGATCCTCAGTTTTGTAAAATGTAATGAAAAGTTATGTTATAAAAAGGCGGGATGTTATAGTTGGTATTAAAGGATGGTTTAGTTATTTTTGGAAATTAGGATATGAAAACTCTAGGAATAACCCTATAGAAAATTTTAAATATAGGAAATCTTCCTGGTATTTTGGTGAGTATTGAGTAAGGGATTGCCAAGCAAATACATCCCTGTCTGGATACGAGCAGGTAGAGGTGGCTTTGGCACAGATGTACATAGGGGAAAAACCCAAAAACACCACTTTGAGCGAGACTTTAACGGGAACCGGTACACGACAACGGGCCTTGCTGCACTCTTGGTTATGACACTCCCGGGGGATATGCTTTGGTAAATTCATAAGCTTAGTATGAACCATTATTAAAGAAACAAAGATAAAATAAAATAAATATTCACATAAGAATATATGATCATGGATAACCTATATTAGAACCTAGGGGATCACAAGTTAGGGTATACTTTCCTTCTACATGTTTATCCTAATATTCTTAAAGTTTCCTTTTAATTATTATTGGCTAAGTATTTAAGCCCCCTAATTATACGTTCTTTTCTTAGTTAATGACGGGAAATGGAAGAGCATGTCCCAACAATAAATGTGATAAGAAATGTGATGATTTCCCTATTAATGTGATAGAGATGACGAAAGATCAAGTTGAACATATTGTGATTATGCCAAACCAGCTATCAAAAATAACAATTAATAATTGGTACCTAGTTGAATGCCCAAATTCATCAAGGAAGAAGAAGACAAAGTCTCAAGGATGTTCATCTGATAAAGTTGATAAGGGAAAGAAGACCCAATTTATTTTTTTCAAAAAGTGTGGGAAGAGGCACCAATAAGAATGTCACAAAGGAACCTAGAGATGTTTTAAGTGTGGGAAGATAGGGCATAAAGTATCCAATTACTTTAAAAAAATGGATAATGTGATGAATGGAGATAAGGTTCGATCTAATGTACCTTGTACATTTCGATGTCGTAAATGTGGATAAGTTAGACATTATCCAAGGCAATGCTCTCTTGGAATGGGTGAGAAGCATGATGAGCATCAACAATCTTCGAGGACAAGGGAACAATGCAACTCCTATGCTGAGATGGATCATGATGACTGAAGTACATGTAACTTCTTTGCAATAATTGTCTATGTCATGATGTATTTTAGTTAGTGCCCTATGATCATATCTTTTATGTTTTCTAAGATCATCAAGTCACTACCTAAGATGATTTTATATCATTAAGGAAAACATCTATTGTTATGTACCACATGTTGATGTAGTGAAGCTGTTCTTCTTAAAAAAAAGGTGATTAGGGGATTAAAAGATGATTATTATTTTGGAAGACGTTCACTATTTTGGGAACCCTATTTTATCGAGGTAAATAGATTACTACGATATTTTATTTGAGGAGTAAAGTTTGACTTATATTTTGAAGAATCGATGAATTTAAGGCGAACTTATAGTAATTTAGGTTACATATGGAGATGACTAACCTATCTTGGGAAAAATGTGATTAGGTTAGTTACTTTTTTTATAAGATGATAAGAGTGGTTGATGTTGTTTGGAGATGAACGATAAAGTCTATCTTGGAAGACTATGTTATGAGATCGTTCTTATAATTGGGTTTCAATCTTAGTTTGGTTTATTTTGAGGAATTTTAAGGACAATTATTTATGGAATGCTCTATGATGAACTTTGGGTAGTACCATGGAAGTTTGAAGATTTAAAAGTAGTTTCCCTTCCTATGGGATTCTTTCTTTTTGAAGAGTTGTTTTATCTTACCCTTTCTATTTTTGGGATAATGTTTAAAGATAAAAGAAATTGATAGTTAATATTTTGTGGATTACGTGACTCTCAAGAATATGATTCTTATGTTTTGATGAGACCAAGTGTTTTTGAATGCTCATCGTTTGGAGAAAAGATTACTTTTGGTAGGAACTTATTAAAGGATGAAACTCTACTTTACGGTAGGTATATTTCCTAATGTTTTTGTTCTATGTAGTAAATGAATTCCTTAAAATTATGAAAAGGAACGTAAAACAAAAACATTGTTGGTTTACGTTTCCTACTAGGTAATCAAAGACCGTTTACACACATCATAAGTTTGTGATTTTCTTGTGGTTAACTTTCTCCTAATCATGTTTTCTATCACTCTCCCTCAGAACTTAACCCTTTTTTTTCTCCATGTCCATGTTTTCCTACATGGAATCCTAGTGTGGGTTAACTCGGGTGACCTTTGTACTTCCCTTTCTTTCTTTTAAAGTAATAGTTTTACTGACTCCTTTTCAGATGTGGGACTTTCAATGAAATTTAAAAACCCAATTTTAAAAATTACGAGGACGCAATTTCTTAAGGGGTGAAGATTGTAACGACCTGAAATTTTGAATAAATATTGTTTCCTAATTTTGTGTGTTATTTTATTTTTATACTCAACAAAACTGTTTCATTTGATAACATGAGTATAATTAAAATGAGACCGTTGGGTTTTGACTGTTATATGACCATTGGTCAATATGAATGCTGGAAACTAAAAATTTCAATTATTGTCTCTAAATACAAGTGATCTTGTTTAATTAATATCGAAAGAAGATTCGATGGCCTCATCCAGTAGTCTCGGGCCAATCAAAGCCCATCTAACGGAACTTGGGAAGGAGGTAGCACCACTGGGCTTTGCTCTGGACCAAACCCAAGCCGAACTTCATCGTGTGAAGCTAGAACAAAATTGCCTTTGTGAGAAGTTCAAACTGATAGAAATTACTACTCGTGCAATGTTGGCTGAGCCGCCCTCAGATTCTCTCACCTTAGCACACCTTACACTTAGGTCCTATGCTAGGGTTATAAGGGGCTATGTAAGGAGACTGTAACTGCCTTGTGTAATCCTTTGTTTTAAATAAAAATTTGGATGATGGAGTTTATGAATTTTCAAATGTCCGGATAAGTATAGTATGCATATTTTTGATGAATTTTAGAGAAAGGATATTTTAAAAATTTTTATGTAAACCTTAAATAATTAAAAATGTGTAATGATTTTCAAAAAATGGTCTTCTACAATTCTGTTCATTACGAAATTTAGAGTCTAATAAGATCAACTTAATTTTTGATGAATAGTAAATTATGAATAGTGATTTTATGCTTAGGATTAGTAATGTGACCAAATGGACTAGTAATCTCACTTAAATAAATTATTAATATAATCTGGGCACCTTGATTAAGTAATGTGATTCAATAAAATGGTTAAATAATGGTTTCATAAATTATTAGTCAAGTATTAGTTTTTTCAGGTGAATAGTGTTTTTATTTAAAAATTAAATTAAAAATATTTATAAAAATATTTTTATAAAATGGAGTTAATTTTTGAAATCAAAGCATTGATATTTGGTTAAGGTGAAATTTTGGGATTTTTCTGAGAAAGTTGAATTTTTGATGACTAGTGAAAATACAGTTTTTAAGTTACAAGTGTTTAATGACATCATTAAATAATGTATTAAGTATGTAATAAATATGGTCGACTTATGAATATTAATATAAGGTATGAGGTGTCCCAAGTGGAAAATACCATGGGAAAATACCATGGGCAAGCCTACGGTTTTGCCAAAACCACCAATGAGGCGTCCCTTGGCCATTAATGCCTTGTCCCCTCACTTTCCCTATAAATACCCACACTTACCTCCTTTATTTTTCACTCCCAACTCTCCCCCAATGAAGATATGGTCTCATTACCTCTCAATGAGTCCTCCAAAGGTTCCCCTAATCCCTCAAGGTCCCAACCTACTAGTTTTAAGAGTTACGTTTAAGGTAAGGGATCTCACCTCTCTTTTTCGTTTCAAGTACTCTCGTTTATGTCATTTCTTTTAAGCCCCATATTATTATTTTGGGTATGTTATTTAATATTAATCATACTGACCTTTTCATGTTAATATGATGAGATACCCCCTCTTTCTCTCATCAAATCATTTTAATAATGTTTAAGTGGCGCCGTTAGGCTGCCAAATTTTTAAGGGATTCTTTCACCCTTCTCATTTTTCAAAATTCTATTTTCATGTAAAGTATTTAAAGTTTCTTTTTATTATGTTGGGGTATGATATATATATCTATAATACTGATATTTTATGTTCATATGATTAGATACCCTATTTGATCTCTTCAATTCATTTTTTTGAAGTTTTAAGTGACGCTGTTAGGCTGCCGAATTTTCATAAGAGAAATCTTATTTTTGTCTTCCTTTGATGTTATTCATTTCATATGGTATATCTTTAAAATTTAATTACCATGTTCTTAAATACTTTATATTCTATCCCCCTACTATTTTATGGATCATTTATGCGTGGGTGACCCATGTCCCCTCTCTTTTCAATGTTTTCTAAAACCTCGTAACATAGCCGTTATGCTGCTGAATTTCTATCTCAAAATGTATCTCTTATTCTCAAATTCATTTATTTTATTAAGTGAATACTCAAAGATATTTATTATAAACTAGTATTCACATATATACCAAAATTTTCTATTTTAAATTCTGGGATTTACATACATGAGACCCGCTTTCCCTTTCCGTGGGTTTAATGTGACATAAAGATCATGTCTTTAAAGCAGTTTTTAAAACGTTATGATTATGAAATTAAACCCATTTCTTTTATGCTATATGGGTTGTTTATGAAATGATTGATGATGATATATGTGTCTCACATGATAATAAATACAAATTAAGGGTGTTCTTGATATCACTCCAATGCATTGGGTAAATACTTAGTCTCTAGAGATGACCATTTTTAACGACGCCTTTGTGAATAACCTTGGTAATTTTTAATGACACCTTGGGGATGGAACTTGGTGAAACGGAAATGATTGTCAATATTAAATGTTGTAGCCACATATTGAAGTTATGAAATACGTTATTTTTATTATGATATGCCTCATGATTTCTTTCTCATGCCTTAAAGTTCTTTTTCATGACATTGTTGATGTATCTCATGTTCACATGTTAAATGTTTCCCCTTGTTTCCCTTACTGAGCCTTATGCTCACCCTTTCTTTTGATGTATGTCCCCAGGTTATGAGATGCAGTAATGAACCTAGGATGAACATAAGGAGAAACCTTTCATGTGTTTAAGAATAATGTTTTATGTTTTCATGTTTTAAGTTCCTGGTTTCCAAGACACTAAACCTTAAAGATCCTTGGTTTTGTAAAATGTAATGAAACGTTATGTTATAAAAAGGCGGGATGTTATAATCAGCACCTTTTTTAGCACCGATAAAAGGTTACATTTATCAGTGCTTATTTTAGGACTGATAAAAGTTTTTATTCTTAATTTATATAAAATTATAATATTTATCAGTTCTAAAATAAAAGCACTAATAAAACATAAATTTATCAGCACTTTTTCAGCGCGGATAAAGAGATACCTTTATCAGCGCTATAATTATAGCTTTGATAAATGGGTATTTTATCAGCACTTTTTTAGCGCTGATAAAGTTATCTCTTATCCGTGCTGAAAAAGAACTGATAAATTTATGTTTTATGAGAGATTTTATTTTAGCACTGATAAAATATACCTTTATCTTCTCTTTCAATGAGCGCTGATAAAGGTTCCAGTGGTTTCTATTTAATAACCCTAACAGGCCCTCCTCTCTCGCACACGGTCAAGATTTCGCGGAAGCTGAACCAGGACCCTCCTCTGCCGCAACCTCTCCTCCTCATCCTCCTCCTCTTCCACATCCTCGTCCTCCTCCTCTTCTGTGTCCTCATCCTGCTCCTCCTCCTCATCCTTCTCCTCCTCTTCTTCCTCCTCCTCCGCCGCCACTGTTGGGTTTTTCTCCTCCGCTGTGACCGCCGCTGCCTCCACCGCCGCTGGGTTTTCCTCCTCCGCCGTGACCACCGCTGCCTCCGCCGCCGCTGCCGCTGGTCAGTGTAGGAGTATTTTTCCTTCTCTTGTGTTAATATAAATGAGAAATGATGACACTTGAATGATTATGATGACTTATAGTTTTTTATAAGTGAGTTGAACCTATGTATGGGTAGTTGGGGCAAGAGTGAGAGCCCAGGTGGTGAGACCCTTGTATTTTACGTTGTTTTAGATAGCAGGATTATATCATGATACATTTTCAGTTTGAGTAGTGAAACTAATAGTTATGATATGTTATGTTGAGTTATTATTACTTATGAACCTTTTGGGTCTATGTATGGCCCAAAAGTGGGTACGATTGATTGAAATTAAACATTATTATGTGTAATACCCATAGTTGGTTCCCTGGGCAAATAGTACTCAATGATGATAAGTATATGGGTGTGTGATAACTTATAGTAATTGGTTGGATTGGTTCACTAGATGATGTGTGTTTTGAGGTGGGGATAAGAGTGGCACCCATGGGCTAAGGATTGTGTAAGAACTGATGTAAGGGGTTTGTGTGAGATCCCAATGGTCGTTAGCATGTGACTCAGGATAGTAGCGAGTTAGTGAGTTTTGGTGGTTGGGGGAGACTAATGAGTGGGGTTATCTTGGTGTTATGAATACTTTAGATACATAAATCTAGGGTAGATTATTTGACATGAGGGATTGATGCATATTAGGTGTTATCAAGTTGATAGCGAAGGAATGGTCATGACTTGGATTTGTATAAAGGAAGCACTCTCTATTCTTGAGTTTTGGTGTTATGACTAGGTTGAGGGACATGATCCTTTGGATTCCTAATCCTATTTATTTATAGCATGGTTTTAATGTGACCATCACTATTGAACCTAGATGTATGGGTTTAGGGTAATGAAGCATGGGTATATTCCTTTGGTTTTGGAATAATGTTGGGTAACTGGTGATCATGTGCTGAGTTTTGGCATGGTGTGATGTTAAGATTGGAAAAGAGTACCAGGGGTTCCCCATTGGAAATATGTGTGATCCCCCTAATTTTTGTCAAGATGTACGGGTAGGCTCATTGAGTTTGAATAGGGATATGATCCTACTCACTAGATACCACGTGTTGTGTTGGGAAACTTATTATGGGGAAGTGGGGATATGAAACTTCTCCCTATGATCAATAGATCTTAATTCCTAGAGAGATATCATAGCTTCTTGGATCTAAGAGATTAGGGAAGGGGTCTGCATTGTAGTTCCCTCAACAGGCTTCTAAGGGTTAGTGGTCACATGATGTTGGCGATAGTGGTGATTGTTAGGATCCCTACTAGGCAACCCTTGAACTGAGTTGAGGTCATGGATGACTTCTTGATCCACCTTTTTAAGATAAGGAATATAATGAATATCATTCTCTAGGGATATAATTTTGAATTAATTAATGGTGGTGGTAGGTGCCACTTTCTTTATTATAGTTTCCCTATAATGGAGTGGGTTGTGAGGATTCAACATGTGAAGACCCTCATATGAAACTTCAAGAGTAGGGATGGTACTGTGTTAGTGGTACCCCCTTACCATCATGTCATCCACCTAGTTTTTAGGTCTCCTAATAGGTGATGTATTCCTTTGGATCATGGGGGTCCTAGATTTGGAAGAAATTGAAGCATGGGAACATCTAGTTTAAGGGAAATAGTTTAAGGTTGTTTGAAAAGATTGAACCATGAAGTTTAAAGTCATGCAATTAGGATGTATGTGTCGTGAAAGGTGTGATAACAGAGGATTGATTAGGTCTTACTCATTTGGGATATGCTATATAGAATAAACTTGGTGATTATACCTAGTAAGTAGGACCTATTGGTCAGGGCTTACCCATTGTATGTTCGTCTTTTATATTTTAAAAAGTCTGTTGAACTCGTTCTATCGAAGGTGGGTTCTATAATTTCTTGTTATCTTAATGTGTGTTTAACCATGGTGTGGGTTGATTTCGATTTTAGTGGGTTCTTGGGGTTTGTGGGATGTGGTAAATGGTGTACTCAATTTTAGATTATTTTATTCTCATGGGTTTCCCCTATTTTATGTTTTCTTTTCAGTTGGAAATCTCCTCTGTTGTGCGCCTCTCCTCTACCACGAACGCACCTCTGCCGTGTGCTTAATGACACCTTCACAGTGAGTTTTCTCCTGTTACTCATTGGTTTCCTCCTCATGTTATTACTGTTTTGTATTGATGGTTATATTGTGAAATGTATGGGATAAACGCCCCGTTGAAAATCGTGGCCGTTGGTGGTCCTTGTTTGCACACTAAATGAATTGCATGTTGGTTGGTTCTTGTTAAACATTTGAAAATAAAAATTGGTAATTTACGTATACTTGACTTATGAATGAACTCCCCAAGATGATAAAACTTCTGTGATAACCCATGAATTAACAAACAAAATTGAATAAGGGATGCTTTGTAAAATATAAAATTGCAATTGTTTGGTTTGTATGGTGTTGCGATTGTGAGAACGATTGTGTTTTTGTTTGGTGTTGCGGTTGTTGGCATGATTTATATGCCATTTGTTTTCCATTTTGTAGTTCTTCCACCATTTAATATCAATCCAAAATTTACCCATTTCAATGGCACCACCACTTTGTTACTAGTGCAATTCCACTGAATCCTAAAAAACCACTTCTAGAGGACTCTATGAGACACTTTATGGTGTGAATATGTTGTTTTTCAGATTCTATATATTTTTAAAATACATGGTATGTAGTCTTGTTAAATAGAAAATGATTCACCATACATGTATATCATATAGATTTTAATTCCAGACAACATTTATCTCCAAAATTTACACCACATGACTCATCTTCTGACTCAAACTCGGAATAAGTTTTATTTTAAATGTACATGTCATGTGAACGTAGGTCACACACAATGTATATCCAAGAAATATACTTCATCATGAAACCATGTACATTCCATGAAATAATGGTATAACCATATGATATGTGTTTTACTTCACTCACACCATGTATAGATACCATAGAAACTTGATGTGTATAGAATATACACCCCTAGTGGTCATGTAAGGACTACACACCGTGTATTCCAAAAAAATGTGATGCATATCCAGTGAAGTGACTCATTTTGTATCTAAAGTACATGCCTTTAGCTAAAGTTGTTCTATATGTCATGCATTTTCAAAGTCATCATGCAGTCTTTGTAAGACTAACTTGGAATTAATTTGATATATGTCAGATTAAATCAGGTATCTTATCCATAGATGATGTTCAACCTACTAGAAACACCATGTATATGGATTTCACATGAGTTTAGAAATGGTATTATACAACCAACCTTGACTGATAACCCTACACATTGTGTATCTATTGAACAAATTGTGTGCTATGTTAATTTCATTATTATTATTTATTTTTCACTTAGATGATAATATTTCATTTATGGGTAGCCCATTATAAATATATTCTCATGTAGATCACAATATTATGATTCCCTCATTAATTGGAAATTGCATATGATGTGGTTTGTACGAATCCAACGCACAAAAATCCGACGTACGGTGTGACCGGTATGGCTAAAAGTGTCTGATATCAGTTTGAAACTGACATTAACTTTAGAAAAAAAACACAAGTGACATATGAAAAACTGAGAAAACACATTAGGATTGTTTTGATACTTTAGGAAAATGATCCATTAGTCATTTGTGAGGTGTACGAATCGACTGCACCTCAATCCGACTCACGGTGTGACCGGTATGGATAAAAGTTTCTGATATCAGTTTCAAATTGACATCAACTTTAGAAAACAACACAAGTGACATACTGAAAACCGAGAAAATGCATTCGGATTGTTTTGATACTTTATGAAAACGATCCATGAGTCATTTGTGACGTGTACGAATCAACTACACCTCAATCGGATGCACGGTGTGACCAGTATGGATAAAAGTGTCTGATATCAGTTTCAAATTGACATAAAATTTAGAAAACAATACTACTAACATACAGAAAACTAAGAAAACACATTCAGATTGTTTTGATACTTTAGGAAAACAATCCATGAGTCATTTTTGATGTGTACGAATCGACCACACCTCAATCCGACGCACGGTGTGACCAGTATGGCTAAAAGTGTCTGATATCAGTTTGAAATTGACATTAAATTTAGAAAACAACACTATTGACATACGGAATACCGATCAAATGCGTTAGGATTGTTTTTATAATTTTGGAAAATGATCCATTAGTCATTTTTGATGTGTACGAATTGACCGCACCTAAATCTGACGCACAGTGTGACCGGTATGGCTAAAAGTGTCTGATATCAGTTTGAAATTGACATTAACTTTATAAAACAACACAAGTGACATAAGAAAAATTTAGAAAATGCATTCGGATTGTTTTTATACTTTAGGAAAACAATCCATGAGTTATTTGTGAGGGGTACGAATCAACCGCACCTCAATCCGATTAACGGTGTGACTGGTATGGCTAAAAGTGTCTGATATCAGTTTCAAATTGACATTAACTTTAGAAAACAACACAAGTGGCATACGTAAAACTGAGAAAACACATTAGGATTATTTTGATACTTTAGGAAAACGATCTATGAGTCATTTTTGACATGTAAAAATCTACCGCACCTCAATCTGATGCACGGTGTGACCGGTATGGCTAAAAGTGTTTGATATCAGTTTGAAATTGACATTAACTTTAGAAAACAACATAAGTGACATACGAAAAAACTGATAAAACACGTTCGTATTGTTTTGATACTTTATTAAAACAATACATGAGTCATTTTTGAGGTGTACGAATCGACTGCACCTCAATCCGATGCATGGTGTGACCAGTATGGCTAAAAGTGTCTGATATCAGTTTGAAATTGACATTAACTTTAGAAAACAACACTACTGACATATGGAATACCAAGAAAACAAATTCAGATTATTTTGATACTTTAGGAAAACGATCCATGAGTCATTTGTGATGTGTAAAAATTAACTACACCTCAATCCGACACACGGTGTGACTGGTATGGATAAAAGCGTCTGATATCAGTTTGAAATTAACATTAACTTTATAAAAAAACACAAGTGACATACGAAAAACTAATCAAACGCATTCTGATTATTTTGATACTTTAGTACAACGTTCCATTAGTCATTTTTGAGGTGTATGAATTAACCACACCTCAATCCAACGCACGGTGTGACCAGTATGACTAAAAGTGTCTGATATCAGTTTCAAATTGACATTAACTTTAGAAAACAATACAAGTGACATACGGAAAACCAATCAAACATGTTTGTATTGTTTTGATACTTTATAAAAACGATCCATGAGTCATTTTTGATGTGTACGAATCAACCGCACCTCAATCTGATGCATGGTGTGACCGGTATGGCTAAAAGTGTCTGATATCAGTTTCAACTTGACATAAACTTTAGAAAAAAACACTACTAACATACGGAAAAATGAGGAAACATGTTTGTATTGTTTTTATACATTAGAAAAACAATACATGAGTCATTTGTGATGTGTACTAATTGACCACACCTCAATCCGACGCACGGTGTGACCGGTATGGCTAAAAGTGTCTGATATCAGTTTGAAATTGACATTAACTTTAGAAAACAACACTACTGACATATGGAATATCAAGAAAACGCATTTGGATTGTTTTTATACTTTTGTAAAATGATCCATGAGTCATTTTTGACGTGCAAGAATCAACCGAACCTCAATCCAATGCACGGTGTGACTGGTATGGCTAAAAGTGTTTGATATCATTTTGAAATTGACATTAACTTTAAAAAACAACACAAGTGACATATAAAAAACTAAGAAAACACGTTTGGATTGTTTTGATACTTTAGGAAAACAATGCATGAGTCATTTTTGAGGTGTACAAATCGAACGCACCTCAATCCGATGCACTGTGTGACCGGTATGGCTAAAAGTTTCTGATATCAGTTTCAAATTGACATTAACTTTAGAAAACAACACAAGTGACATACAGAAAACTGAGAAAACTCATTCTAATTGTTTTGATACTTTAGGAAAATGATCCATGAGTCATTTGTTATGTGTACGAATCAACCGCACCTCAATCCGATGCACGGTGTGACCGGTAAAGCTTTTCATTAGATAAAGAATCAGTATTTATTAAATGAGATAAATCATCAAAAAACATATTGATTTTATATTATTCCCTTTCATTATTATCAGAATGAAAACATTTGAGTTTATCATTTCCATATTTTAGTTTCACATTTCCATATTAATGTATTCTTTCATATTAATGTTTTAATTTATTTTATTATTGTATTACTAACATAATATTTGTTTTCTTATATAGGTGAATTTTTTTCCTTGAGTTTGGATGCTTTGTTCGGCAACAAATACCATGGACGACAATTTTTGAGAGAGGTTCAAGGATATCAAAGGATGAAACATTAATGTTTTGTTGGATAATTGTAATTGTAACCATGTAAAACATTGTTTGAAATATATATAGCAGTGTGTTTTTTTTGTATTCATGATGTTAAGTAAATGTATATAGCATTGTTTGTCAAAATATTGTGTGCGGGTGCTATTTTGTACAGGTGTGCATGTGCTATTTTGTGTAGGTGTGTAGGTGCTAGTTTGTGTAGGTGTGTAGGTAATAGTTCTGTAGGTGCAGGGGAAGGTTCCTTTATCAGTGATTTTTTGAGCGCTGATAAAGGACACCTTTAACAATGCTAAAAGAGCGCTGATAAAGGGCCCTATTATCAGCGCTCAAGATAGCGCTGATAAAGGCACCCCTTTATCAGTGCAAGAAAAGTGCTGTTAATTCCAGCGTAGATAAAGGGGCGGGGGGTACCCTTTATCTTCATCGGCATTAAAAACACTTTTATAGCACTATTAATGTCAGTTTTTAGCGCTGATAAAAGGCCAAGTTGTAATAGTGACATTTCGAGGATGGGCTTTCATACGCCATCCGATTGTAGGTGAAGGTTTTCTGGATGACCACTGTTTTAGAGATAATGAACCACGAACTCATCACTGAGTAGAACCTATGGGAATATGAAAATGTGAGCTATGTATGTTTAGATTCTAGGTAGGGAAGTAATTTATCCAATGACATGAAACTTCATTTCGAGGGTACACGCGGGGGAAGTACCAGCCAAGTGGCACACACCGATAACTATGTGGAGTGTCATCAGTGTGGTAGGTATAGTGACCAAACCTTTTATTACATTACTATTACATAATTTTAAAGATAAACAACATAATAGTATTAAAAATAGAGGATCCAAAGGTTTAGTTTCTTGGGAAAACTAGGACCATACATAACAATTAAAACATCAAGCATACACATTTATTTAATTCCTTCTTCCCTAGATTTTTATTGGCACTTGACCTCTCCCTAGTAAATGTAGTCACCTGAGGATATACCTCAAAAGGGGTGAGATAAAATCCTAGTAAGAGTATAGATAAGAACAATATAGCATGGGGTGGGCATAATCATAACATAGGCAAAGGATCATGAACATAAGAGGAAGCATAAATATAAGACTTGAAATGTGGCAATGCATAAGAATGAAACATCATGTCTTAGTGGTTGAATACCACACATACTTGTGAAAAAATATATCATATTGTTCACACATCATATCAAATTTACTCATGAGATTCATCACTTTACCCAATTCATTGGAGCACTGTATAATTCTGGGCGCACCCATCACATTGAAACATTCATATTGCGCTCTATAATTCAGGGTGCACCCATCACATCATAACATTATCATTTATCATGCATGACAAAATGAACATACAACAAAAATGAACATAACTAACCCATGAAAAGGAATGGTTTTCATCTCATAAGAACACATTCATAAACATTGGGTCCCCAAAAGAAAGAGGTAATGACATACATGTTACATGAACCGTCAATCTTGAATGAGAAGTAAAAGGTGTGTTTTTAAAAGAAGAGTTCTTTTAGAAAACATTTAGTTTGACATAAATACCAGTGAAAAACATGTATATCCCATAAAAGGAAATAAAATTATGAACAAAAGATTTTTAAGGAGTAACCATATCAAAAAGAAGTGAAAGAGGGAGAACCCAAATGATTAAAGTTGGGTTCAAGAATTTCCCCTTACCATATATCCGAACGCTTCCTTCGCTTTAATGTCCTGTATAATGACATTATATCCATTAATTAGAAATTAAAGAACCTTTTATACATGAATATGGTTCATTTTGGTTTCATTATGTTATTTTATGGGCCTTTTGATGAGTTATAGATTTTAAAAACATTGTTCGGGAATGTTTGTTTTTAGGGTTTTCCTGAGCATTTCACATGTATTCATGAATTGAAGTTTGTGTAGAACATGGATAAACATACAGAACATATATTCCATGTTATTAATGTTATTACAGAAGTTAAAATGATCTTATAATTAATTACATTGTATACCATGTGAAGGAATCATTAGATAAGAATTAAATGATGATTGTTTGAGTTAATTTTGGGAGTTTTTTCGACCACAATGAACTTTTTTTGATTAATCATTCAGTAATATGTACATAATTTAGTTCAAGAACTTTAAATAGGAAACAATACATATAACATATTATAGTTCAACTACAAAAATGGTTTCATG
The DNA here is from genome assembly GCA_963277665.1 of Viscum album. Lineage (NCBI taxonomy): Eukaryota > Viridiplantae > Streptophyta > Magnoliopsida > Santalales > Viscaceae > Viscum > Viscum album. The sequence goes on along the minus strand of OY728127.1, from coordinate 375,815,965 downwards.
ACCAGATCTGAAGGTAGAAATGGAAAAATAAAACATGTCGTTCTTGAAGGTGATAGATTAACACCTCATGAACAACGTTTTCTTTTATAAAATAAAAAAAGAGGAGAAGAGAGTTGAATGGTATAATATACCATTAGTATAATAAAATTACATTATATGTATTATACTAGATTTAACATACAATTTGGAAAAAGATAGGTGGGGAGAGAATAAGAAAAGCACTTGAAATTGAAAGGGAATTAAAGGAGAAGAGGGAGGGAAATTACCTCTTGAATCCTCCTCTTGAGATCCTCCTTAAGGGGCCTAGGCTTGGTTTTTTGATGATATGAGAAGCTATTTTACGTGGGGGATGAGCTAGGGAAGATTCTTGGGAAGAGTTTAGACAAGTCTTGAAGCTTGACAGGTGTGAGAAATGAGGGTGTGAAGGGTGTTTTTTATAGTGGAGGGGAGAGGGGTTTTCTTAATATAAAATTCATTAATTTATTATTTCTCTACAAGACAAAAAATAACGATCCTTCCTTAACCAAGAATAGTAATTTTATCATGTGATCCCAAACCAAGTGGGCTTACATCATTATAACATCACACATGACTCTATAATTAGCTTATTTAGCTTATTTTTGTAAATTATGGTATTTCACTATTCATAAAAATTCAAGTATTTCAGAAAAATCCCAAAATTTCACCCCAAATTTTTTTCAATGTGTAGAATTCAAAAACGAATTCCATTTTTCAAAAATAATTTTCTAAATATGATTAATTTAATATTTAATTAAAAGTATAGTTTGTTATTAAAAAACCAGTTTTAAAACATTTATTTACTCATTCTAAAATATAGGTACATCATACTTTCACTTGAATATTATTTTTATACTATCATAGGTAAGGTTACTATTCATTAGGGTATATCACTATTCATACGGGTATGTTACTATTCATAAGGGTAGGTTACTATTCACCAAAAATTATGTTTGTTCTATTAAACTCAAAAAATCATCTTGAACACAACCGTGTATGTCAGATTTTTGAAATTCCAAATAAAAAAGTGAAAAACTTATGTTTAAAGGTCACTCAGCAATTAGTATTTCATTATGTCATGTTTTCATGTGATTTTATGACATATTTTTAAGAAGGGAATTTCCATTGAAAAACTCTGGGTCATTATATTCTTCTCCCCTTATGAAATTTTGCCCTCAAAATTTTGTTTTACATAAACAGGTGAGGGTACTTCTCCTTAATCGCCTCCTATGGTTCCCAAGTACCTTCTTCAAACTTATGGTTCCTCCACAACACTTTGAAAAGGTGGGTTGTCTTGTTGCGTAGAACCTTATCTCTCTGGTCCAGAATCTCTTCTGGCTGCTCCTCATAGGAGAGATCATCTTCCAGCTGTACCACCTTTGAGTTCAGTACACATGAGGGATCAGGTATGTACTTTATTAGGAGTGATACGTGAAACACAACATGAAATTGATCCATATTCAGTTGAAGTTCAAGTCTATAGGCCACGGATCCTATGTGGTTAAGGATTTCAAAGGGGACAATGTACATTGGGCTTATCTTCCATTTCTTTCCAAATCGTACGACTCTATTCCATGGTGATATTTGAAGGAAGAATTTATCTCCAACATCAAACTCTAATCCCCTTAAATGGTTGTCAGCATAACTCTTTTGCCGACTTTGAGAAGTTTTGATGTGTTTCTGGATGACTTGAACCTTCTCTGTCATCTCTTGCACAAGATCGGGTCCAAGTAACTTTATTTCTCTAACTTTATCCCAACAGGTTGGAGTTATACATCGCTTTCCATACAGAGCTTCATTTGGAGTCATATGAATACTCGAGTGGAATATATTGTTATATGAGAACTCAACCAATGGGATATGCTGATCCCATCCACCTTTGAATTCTAGAGAGTAGTCTCTTAGCATATCTTCAAGCGTATGAATAGTCCTTTCATATTGGCCTTCAGTTTGGGGGTGATAGGCCGTGCTAAAATTTAATTCAGTACTCAAAGCATGTTGAAGGCTCCTCCATAATTTAGATGTGAACCTTGGATCATGGTTAGAGACAATTGAGAGTGGAACAACATACAATCTCACCACTTCCTTCACATAAAACTTTGCAAGTTGTTCAAGTGAGAGGTCTTCCCAAATAGTGATAAAATGGGCAGCCTTGGTGAGTTGGTCCACCACAACCCATATCGCATTATTTCCCTTAGATATATTCAGGAGACCCATGACAAAGTCCATTGTAACATTCTACCATTTCCACATGGGTATAGGCAATGGCTGCATCAACCTTTTATACTTTTTTGCTCTACTTTAACATGATGATATACCAAGCACCTTGATATAAATTATGCAATATCCTTCTTCATGTTATCCCAACAGAAGTGTTCTCGGAGATCTCAGTACATCTTGGTGCTACCGGGATGGATAGAGAATGTTGAGCTGTGTGCATTGTCCAATAGCTTCTTCTTTATTTTGGGTGATGAAGGCACACAAAGTCGTGTTCCAAACTGAATCACACCATCATCGTCGATATGGAACTCTTGCAGCTTCCCTTCCTTTACTACATTGACCCTCTTTTGCATCTTTACATTATCCCTTTGTGATTACTTAATATTCTCTTGGATGGATGGTTGCACAATCATTTGGGAAAGGTAGGATGTATCCCCTAGCCTTATGATTTCTAAATCTGCAATTTTTATATCCAAGAAGATAGGGTCTTTCTCAATCCATAACATGGATAGAGTAGCAGGTTCTTTTCTGCTTAGAGCATCATCTACCTTGTTCACCTTTCTAGGATGGTAGTGAATAGAGCAATAATAATACTTGATTAGCTCTAACCATATCCTTTGATGCATGTTGAACTCCTTTTGTGTGAATATATACTTTAGGATCTTGTGGTCTATGTATATGTCACACTTCTCACCATAAAGGTAGTGCTGTCAGATTTTCAAGGAAAAAATCACAGCTGCCAGCTCTAGATCATGCATCGGGTAGTTCTTCTCATGGATATTCAACTACCATGAGGTTTAGGCTATCACATTATCATTTTTCATGAGTATGCAACCCAATAATTTCTTTGAAGCATCACTGTATATCAAAAAAATTTCTACACTTTTCGGTAGTGTGAGTACAGGTGCAGTGATCAGCCTTCTCTTTAGCTCCTTGAAACTTTCCTCACATTCTTCCATCCAGACATACTTTACCCCTTTCCTTGTTAGCTTAGTTAGTGGGCTTGACAATCGTGATAAGTTTCTCACAAAACGTCGGTAGTACCCAGCTAATCTAAAAGAACTACAGATTTTGGTGACACTAGAGGGCCTGGTCCATTCCTCAATCGCCTTTGTTTTTGAAGGATCCACTGAAATTCCCTCACTTTTGATCAAATGTCTCAAGAATGTGACTTGATTCATCCAAAAGTCACACTTTCTAAACTTGGTATACAACTTCTCCTTTCTCAATGTCACAAACACAAGTCTTAGATGTTCTTCATGTTCCTACTTTATCTTAAAGTAGATGATAATATCATCAATAAAAACTACCAAAAATTTGTCGAGGTAATGTCTAAAGACTCTATTAATAAAATCCATAAATATTTCAGTGGAATTAGTAAGTCCAAATGGCATCACCAAAAACTCATAGTGCCCATACCTTGTACGAAAGGCAATCTTCTGAATATCTTCCTTCTTCACCTTTAGCTGATGATATCCAGAATAAAGATCCACCTTTGAGAAGTATTGAGCTCCTCTTAACTGACCAAACAAGTCATTAATCCTTGGAAGAGGATACTTGTTATTTATGGTGATCTTGTTTATTTCTCAATAATCGATACCTAGTCGCATTGTTCCATCCTTCTTCTTCACAAAGAGCAATAGCGCACCCCTAGGTGATGCACTAGGGTGTATGAAACCTTTGTCCTGATACTCTTGTAGCTACTTATTTAAATCCTCCAGTTTGATAGGATCTATCCTATAGGAACACTTTGTGATAAGAGTAGCTCTGGGTATGAGTTCTATTGAGAACTCTACCTCACGATCCAGGGGAATTATAGGTAACTCTTCGGGAAATACATCACCATATTCCCTCACAATGGGAATTTCCGCAAGGTTGGCACCTTCCTTTGACTCAACCATTTGGGCGAGGTATGATTCTTCATAGGGAATCAACACCCACACAGATGAAGGATTTTTCAAAGGAGATTCATTATCTTTATTTCATTTTTAGAGGAGCATGGGATGGTTTGGAATATGAAAAGATATTTCCTTTTCCTGACAGTTGATATGTTCTCTATATAACGAGAGACAATCCATTCCCATTATAGCGTCGAATTACACCAAGGGAAGTATTATGAGATTTTCTGGAAGAATATTCCCACATACGCTAATTGGAGAAGAGTCAAACACTTGGGTTTTAATGATTGCACCACTTGATGTTTTTTTAGATATCTCTACTTCAAGGATTCAGGGCTTAAATTCTATAGGTCTAGAAAACTTACAAGATATAAAGGAATGAATAGAACCAGAATCAAATAAATTTTTTTTCCATTCTTGAGTGGATAGGAAGTGTACCATGTACAACTTCATTATCTTGCTCCAATTCCGCAGTAGTGATGGAATAAGCCTTCCCTTGTTCCTTTGGATTTAGTGGTTGCTGACGCTGATTACCCTCAAGAACTTGAGGTTTAGTGCACTGGATTGCATAGTACCATAGCTCCCTACAGTTGTAGCATTTAAATATGAGTGGTTCTCTCCTTTATTCCACCAAATTATCCTTCATTTTTTATGTCTTTTAGACACTCTTGATCACCGTGTCCTTCTTTCCCACACTTGAATAATTTCCCCATACCTTTGAGGCAGTTCCCATGGTGCAACTTCCCAGATTTTTGGGATGTGGGTCATTGAGTTTTCCTTCCACCTTTTTCATTAGATCCAACGGCTTGAAACTCTATATTTCATTTTTTTTCACCATAGCCATGGGACCATTCTCCAAACTCCATCTCCACTTTGAGAGCACACCAAAAAACTTCTTCATAACTCCCAAAGTCTCGAATTGCAAGAGCCTTTTGAAGGTTTGGTTTTAATCCACTAAAGAATCTATCAATTTTTCTATCATTATTGATAAAAAAACCCAAAGAGTACCTTGCAAGCCTTGTGAAATTCGCTTCATAGGTTGTGATAGATTCTCCTTATTTTTTCTTGAGCTTTATAAATTCTCTCTCCATCTTCATATGAAGAGTTCATGGGAAATACTTATTAAGAAACATGATCTTAAAGTCTTCCCATTCCATTTCTTCAATTTCCTCCCTTGGCTTGGTGTTCTTAATAAAATCCCACCATTGATCGGCCTCTCCATCTAGACTATAAATGGATAGAGTCACCATCTCCTTCTCATAATAGTGAAGAACAAAAAATATCTTCTCCATGAAGTTGACCCACTGTTCCGCAACTAGTGGATCATAAGATCCATGAAACGTCGGTGGTTGTTGCCGTATAAAAAATTTGATAGAAAGCTTCTCTCTCTTTAGTGAAGGAGGATGTTCCAAATTATTATGGTTATTGTTCATAACCTGAGATAATTGGGTAAGAATCACCATGAAGTTTTGAACTCCACCTCCCAAATCATTGGAGATGTTGTTCAGGCAATTTTTTCATTATCCCTCACACATGTTTTTGGCTTAGTTTCTCCTGGTTCCCACTATTTTCTAAAATAGAAAAGGTTAGAACAAAAAATAAGTCAAAAAGTCCTAAATAACTTATACATTTAAACAATTTATAGTAAAATCATAACATAGGGTATCCTTATGTAAAGATTCTTGTGAGCATATTTGTACTTAGTCTCATGCTAGAGGTTTTCTATAGGGTTCACTAATCCTAATTCCAAAATTAACTAAACCTTTCCTCTGATACCAACTATAGTGACCCAACCTTTTCTTACATTATTATTACATCATTTTAAATATAATAAACATAATATTATTACAAATAGAGGATCAAAAGGTTTAGTTTATTGGGAAAACTAGGACCATACATAACAATTAAAACATCAAGCATAAACATTTATTTAATTCCTTCTTACCTAGCTTCTTATTAGAACTTGACCTCTCTTTAGTACATGTAGTCACCTGAGGATATACATCAAAAGGGGTGAGAAAAAATCCCAGTAAGAGTATAGATAAGAATAATATATCATGGGGTGAGCATAATCATAACATAGGCAAAGGATCATGAACATAAGAGGAAGCATAAATATAAGACTTGAAATGTGGCAATGCATAAAAATGAAACATCATGTATTAATGGTTAAATACCACACATACTTGTGAACAAAGATAGAATCTTGTTCACACATAATTTCAAATTTAATCATGAGATTCATCACTTTACTAAATGCATTGGAGTGCTGTATAATTCCAGGCGCACCCGTCACATTAAAAAATTCATATTGCGCTCTATAATTCCGGGCGCACCCATCACATCATAACATTATCATTTATCATGCATGCCACAATGAACATATAAAAAAATGAAAATAACTAACCCATGAAAAGGAATGGGTTTAATCTCATAAGAATACATTCATAAACATTGGGTTCCCAAAAGAAATAGTTAATAACATACATGTTACAAGAACCGTCAATCTTGTTTGAGAAGTAAAAGGTGTGTTCTTAAAAGAAGAGTTCTTTTGGAAAACATTTGGTTTGACATAAATACCAGCGAAAAACATGTATATCCCAGAAAAGGAAAGACAATGATGAACAAAGTATTTTTAAGGAGTAACCATATAAAAAATGAGTGAAAGAGGGAGAACCCGAAGGATGAAAGTTGGGTTTGAGAATTTCCCCTTACCTTATATCTGAATGCTTACTTCGCTTTAATGTATTGTATAATGACATTATATTAATTAATTAGAAATTACAGAACCTTTTATACATTAATAGGGGTCATTTTGGTTTCATTATTTTATTTTACAGTCCTTTTGATGAGTTATATAGTTTAAAAACTTTGTTCGAGAATGTTCGTTTTTAAGGTTTTCTTGAGCATTTCACATGTATTCATGAATTGAAGTTCGTGTAGAACATGGATAAACATAAAGAACATATATTCCATGTTATTAATGATATTAAAGAAGTTAAAATGATATTATAATGAATTAAATTGTATACCATGTGGATGAATCATTAGATAAGAATTAAATGATGATTGTTTGAGTTAATTTGGGCTGTTTTTCGACCACAACGAACTTGTTTTGATTAATAATTTAGTAATATGTACATAAGTTACTTCCAGAACTTTAAATAGGACATAATATATATAACATATTTGGGTTCAACTATAAAAATGGTTTCATGACCAGATCTTAAGGTAGAAATGGGAAAAGAAAACATGTCGTTCTTGAAGGTGATAGATTAACACCTCACGAACAACGTTTTCTTTTATAAAATAAAAAGAAGATGGGAAGGGGGTTGAATGGTATAATATCCCATTAGTATCATAAAATTAAATTATATTTATCATAATAGATTTACCATACCATTTGGACAAAGATAGGTGGGGAGAGAATAAGAAAATCACTTGAAATTGAAAGGGAATTAAAGGAGAAGAGGGAGAGAAATTACCTCTTGAATCCTCCTATTGTGATCCTCCTTAAAGGGCCTATGCTTGGTCTTTTGATGAGACCCAAAGCTCTTGGACGTGGGGGAGGGGCTAGGGAAGATTCTTGGGTAGAGTTTAGACAAGTCTTGAAGCTTGAGAGGTGTGAGGAAATGAGGGTGTGAAGGGTGGTTTTTATAGTGGAGGGGAGAGGAGTTTTCTTAATATTAAATTCATTAATTTATTATTTCTAAAAAAAGGAATAATGAGTCTTTCTTGACCAATAATAGTAATTTTATCATGTTATCATGAAACAAGTGGGATTAAATCATCAAAACATCACACATGACTCTATAATTAGCATATTTAGTTTTTTTTGTAAATTATGGCATTTCACTATTCATAAAAATTCAAGTATTTCACAAAAATCCCAAAATTTCACCCCAACCATGTTTTGACATGTAGAATCAAAAAATGAAGTCCATTTTTCAAAAATAATTTTCTAAATATGATTAATTTAATACTTAATTAAAATCATAGTTTGTTATTAAAAAACCAGTTTTAAAACATTCATTTACTTATTCTAAAATATAGGTACATCATACTTTCACTTGAATATTATTTTTATACTATCATAGGTAATGTTACTATTCATTAGGGTATATAAATATTAATAAGGGTATGTTACTATTCATAAGTGTAATGCCCCGACCCCAGAATCCCAGAGTCGGTGCATTATTACATAACATTGGCATGATCACAAAAGATCAAGTCTCGAAAGAACGATTAGTTTAGTATCCTTGGAATCACTAGATACATTCATAAATGTTACATTACATCATAAAGTGAAAAACTACAACAACATATTGTCTCCACACTCATATCCCCTTATACCATCCCTGCAGGTCATTCATAAAATACTTCTTCACATCCTGGGAAAAATAAAACATAGAATGGGGTGAGCTCAAATACCCAGTAAGGATAACAATATAGCGGAAACTTTCATAAATAAGCATAAACATTTAAGGCAATGTATAACTAAAACAAAAGCACTTTTAAACTTGAAATTCAGTATAATATGGCAGAAGTAAAATGAAATAATTCCATTTACTTATTCACATGGATATTCTACTATTCTAATAATCACATGCAATATCAATAACCACTTTCATAATGATGGAATGCATAATGCCAGACTATCATAACCACATAGCCAAGGCCTCGTGCCAAGACTACAAATAATATTTCGTAAAGGCCTCGTTCCAAGACACTAGTTTGTCTCATGAGACCTATTGATACATCGAGGAGCTATAGCAGGCCCCACCCGTCACTTATTAAGTCCAATTCATTCTTCATATGAACAGGTTTAAACACAACATAAACATTCGTATCAAAACTAGCATACGAAATGTCAATAATTTATCCACAAACCATGAATGGTATAAAAATATCACATCCATAGTCAAACATAACTCATTCAATACAATATGAAAGATTTTATTGTAACAGATTAACCTCAATCTAGAATAATAAAGGATATTGACAAAGATTAAAATAATCATCAAAACTATTAGAGAGAAATATCCCCTTTTTCTTGAAATCATTTAAAAGTCACACTATTTGTCAAGAAGCCATTTAAAAATATATTTTTGAATCAAAGTGTCCCATAACACTTTGAAACTTTTAAAAGGAATTTTAATTTTAAAACATTAATTTCCATATAAATAAACCCTTAAAACCATTTTTAAAACATGGTCATTAATGAGAAAGATTTAGAATAATAAATCTTTAAAGTATTTTAAAATGATATTTTAGTTAGAGTTCCTAACCAAAAGAGAGACACTTGAATACAAATAATTGAGGTAATAAAAACTTTGTAATATCATTAGAATATAGGGATTCATGATATACTATGTCAAAGTACATTATATACACCATATAAAAGTGATTTGGTGTATAAAAACAAAGGAGTCTCAATGGAATGTAAATTGAGATGAAATCTCTCATAAAGGCCGTATCCTTAGGTTAAGGATAAATCAAAGACATAATTATGTGTGAAAAATTTAAATACACTCAATATTATTGGATATTCAGTTTAAAACAATCAAAGTACATTCACACATATTCTTGTAAAAACAACACCAATGAATTAGATGTTTAACTCAATAAACAGAGATTGAGTTAAAATTACTCTTATCAAGTTCATATAGATGATTTGAGAATTTATAAATGGAGTGATTATGTGTATCAAAAGTATATACACAGAAAGGGGATTGGAAATTATGACATAATCAAATTAATAGTGATTCCACACATAATCTTGGAGTAAAATAATCAATGACGTATGCGTAAAGCCGAATGAGTGGAAATTGAAATTTGTAATTAACTTCACAATTTGGTAATTTAAAAAACATAAATCCAATGAAAGATGGATCATACAATGATTATGTAAATATCCATAAATTAAATTTTATTACACAATTAATACAAACATTTGCAGTACACACACCACATGCAATAAATAAGTGGAAATCTCACGGAATTAAAAGTGAGATAAGAAACCCCTTACTTTGTACTTTTTCCTTGGTCGAGGGTAGGTTAACCTCTTGTATAATGTTGAAATAATTTTTATTGAAATATAAAAGAATCATATACATTAATATGATATCATATATGATCTTTTAACATTTATTTTTTAATAATATCTTAGTATTATCGTCGTTTCGGGAGTTAACGAATTCGTTTTCCTTTATATTATTTGTTATGTGAGCCATATTTGTTATGGATGGGATGTATCTTATTCATATCCAGAATTATATCATGTCTGTAAACATTATTTTTAATCATCAAATGAAATTTAGTCTTGAATGGATATGATGGGGGAATAAATCTCATCACGTTCGTGGAGACGGTAATCCGTACGTACGCACGAGCGACAATATCATTCTTTTGATATTAAAATAATATACAATTGGATGGTATATCATATATACAGAATCATTATCATGTTATATTTATTATTTACATGAATTACACATCATTATTATACCCATCCAAATAATAATATATTTAATAACAATTACACCACGACGTGGAGACGGTAGGCCGTACGTACGCACGTATGGTGACATGTCATTCAAAGGATGGATAGAATACTGAATATGTTTTTAAAATATTTATAATAATATCACAGTATATATAATATACTGGAGTTATTATTTTATAATGGAAATAACAAAGAAAGAAGAAGTGGAAGAAGAAAGTAACTTGAAAGAGGGTGGTAAAATCATTACCTCTTCTTCGGGTTCTTCCTTTTGATTTGATCAAAAGGGCTCCTTAGGTTAGCTTTATGATCAAACTAAGGGATCTAGGTTCAAGTGAGGGAAGTTGAGAGAGTATTTGGTCAGGGGTTTGCCGAACCAAAAGGCTTTGAAGGTGTGAAGAATTGGTTAGAAGTGGTGTCCTTTTATAAGGGGGATGAGAGGATCTTTAGAAAAAACTTAAAGTATTATTTTATAATAAATTCATATTCGGTTTATAATGGATCCAAAGTGGATTATTCAAAGTCTAAGGTAGATATGGGTCGAAATAATTTCAACCAATATAATTTAGACAGGTTTGGGTCATTATATTAACCTTATCTTTTAGTTTTAACTCTTAGTTAATTAGTTTGACATTCACCATGTCACTTTGTATTTTTATATTATATAGTTAATAAACTTACTATATACATCCAAACGACCCCCAAGTGGTCCATTAATGATACAAATATCATGATATAAGTCCTTTGGCCGTACCTTAGATTTTTAGGAATATAATATTAATTAATAATATAATATTTGTTTTAAAAACTCATTTATGTCAATTTTGACACTATTCAATAATTGATTTTTGTTAAAGTCTTAACAACATTATTAATTCAAACCAAATTAATTTAAGAAATTATATCATGTCATATTAACCAATAAAATTCATGGATGTCATAAAAAATTTCAAATTATATTTATTTTAACATTTATAATACCAATTATTTGATTCTTTCATTAATAAGGAAAATACTGCATCATTATTATGTCATAAATAAATTTAATTATTAAATGTCTAAAAATTATAAATAAAATACCATTATGTAGGAAATATTTTTATACTTATAATGAATATTTATAGTAAAAAATACAACATATATAACCCTATGTAAATTTTTTTTTGCTAAAAGATATATGTTTATGTCATTTTTGTATTTATTTTAACTTAATTAATATAAAGTGTCATTATCACCTACAAGTGGCTCCATGGGGTCCCAAAATTGACCCAAAGATGCCCATGGTCGGGCATGTATCACAAAATAAGGTTAGGAAACGTTTTAGGGTAATTTATTATTATAATAATATTATTTTTTTACCCTTATTTACCGGATTTACCCTTTAACCATGGTAAATAAAATATTTACCGAAATAATTATTCAAAATGTCTAAAAATAAAAGTTACCTATTTACACAATTTGGAAATCCTGATTTAAAATTTGGAATCCATTTTTCCAAATTCAAAACACAAAAGTGGCAGAAATTAATTTAAAATTAATTCCCGTTGTCAAAACAAAAAGCGTGTTTTTAAGAAATAATTACTATCAAAAGATTGACACTTGTTTATGTCCGGTTTAATTGTGAAATTATGTCCAATGAACAACATTATATTAAATGGTAAAAATATATTCTAAATATAATTTAAAACCACTCAAATTCATAATTTATCACTATTAATTATTTTGATTAAAAAAGTTGTTTTTAATTAAAATTTAGTAATTTTCACTATTCATCAAAATATAAAAGTTATCTGAAAAGTACCAAAATTTCACCCTAGGATAATTTAGATATTCCGAATCCAAAAATGAAATATAAAATGTATAAAATTTTAAAAAGTGGGTATTACTATTCATAACGATTGTTTGATTGGTTGTGGTTTGTGTTAGAACTCGAAGTTGCGTATAACACATGCTACTATATTATTCAAAGAGAAGCGTACCGTGAAAGCTTGGGGTGTTACATTCTCCCCTCCTTCAATAAATTACATCCTCACAATTTTTAAAATTGAGCTTGGGAATATAATGGAAAGTCCCACATCGGAAAAAGATTCAATAAAACTATCACTTTAAAAGAAAGAAAGAGAAGTAAAAAGGTCTCCCGAGATAACATATACTAGGATTCCATGTAGAAAAACATGGATATGGATGATAAACTAAGTGTAAAGTTCTGATGCAGAGGGATAGAAAACTTGATCAGGAGAAAGTTAACAACAAGAAAATCACAAACTTGTGATGGGAAAAACGGTCATTAGTTTCCCAGTAGGAAAAGTAAACGAACAACATTTTTTTTTGTTTTAAGTTACATTACATAAAGATGAGGAATTCATTTATGAGATTGACTAAGAACATAAAGAGATATAATTAATTTTTAAGTAAAGTTTCATTCTTTAATAAATTTCTACTACGAACTCATTTTTAAACGATGAGTATTCAAGAAGACATTGGTTACACTGGAAGAGCTAGAATAAAATTCTTATAGAATCACATGATCCATGAAGGATAAACTATATATTTACGTTGTCTTTAGATATTAATAAAAACCAAAATGGTTAGTATAAGATATGATGATCCCCAAAAGGATATTCCATTATAGAAAGAAACACTAATCTTAATTTCTAAGATTAAACCAACAATACCCCAAAGTTAAATAAATAGCATTCAATAAACAATTGTCCTTAAAATCCTTCAATATAATCCAAACTAATATTGAAACCCAAAACTTAGAAGAATTTCATTATGTAGTCTTCCACGTCAAATTGTATCTCCAAATGACATCAACTACTATTAAAGTCACATACTTAAAAGTAATTAACCTAATCACATATTCTCTATTATAGGTTAATCATCTCCATAAATAACCCAAATCACTATAAATCCACAATAAAAACATAGATAAAAATCCAGCATTAATCCTCAAATGAAATCCCATAGTATTATATTTTCCTTGGGAATATAGTGTTCTCAACAAAGATAACATCTTCCAAAATAACATTTATCACTTAATCACCAAATCATTTCCCTATACTAAGGGTATTAATTTGATAAGACATAAGAAGCCAAATCAACTTATTATTGATCAATAAAATTATTTAACTAAAAATAATTAGTCACACTAACCAGGGACTTCACATAGTCCAGTGGTAGGCGATAAATCCCTATCACACTTTGGTTGTTTTTTCGATTCCCACATCTTTGTCTGACGTGATGGGATGTCATACGGTCTGCATGTTTTCATTTTTTTTAAAATATATATTTTATAACATTACCAAAATGAGATAGATTCCTCAAAATAACCATAACATAATTTTAACCAGAAATGTTATCTCATACCTTGCATTTTCATCCCAAAATATAATAACTTGTAATTGCCTCAAACCCAATGATCATATAAAACCAAATGGTTATTTATTACTATATCTACAAGGGAAAAGATAATACTTCCTCAAATATCATTCTCACATGGAAAAATACGAGGTTACAAATACAAGAGAAAATTATTCCAAAGTAATCCCATAAAAAAGGAGCACTAATACTTTTAAACATTTCTCCAACCATTTATTTCCACATAGCTTCTTCTTTGACCAAGAAAATATCCTATATAATAGGGCATTCACTCGGGTAATAGCCGGGTCCCCTACATTTATGACAAATGACTGTAAATGGATTCTTGGGACCATTTTTATTTTCTTCCATAGTACTCTTCATTTTTCCTTGGAAATTCTTCACTTTATGTCCTTATTTCCCACACGTAATGTATTTATTTGTTCCATTGAGACACTTTCCTGGGTGTCTCCTTCCACATTTCCTGCATGATGGAAATTTAGGATTCTTTTCTCCATGGTCTCCACTGCTGAAGCTCTTATCATTCATCACCTTTCTCTTCTTTGTTGAGTCCGAGAGTTGGTTAATATATATATTGTTGATAATATTTTTGGAAAAATGATTTGGCATGAACCCGATATCTTTTACGCCTATCAAAATTCCATTTTTTTTCTCATTTACACCACCATTACCACCTTTTACATCATTCTCAAAGTTACTATGACTTCCTTGGACTCTAGCCATTGACTAAAACCAGAAAGCATTGTGTGAGTAACAGTAGTCATAAAATAATTTAGAGAATATCATGACACCATATTCTCAATTTAAAACACCTTAGGATTAACCAAGGTCATTAATTATCATCTTATATTAAAATAATTCAAATTGTTTTGTAAAGAAAATATAAATTATCCTAAGCATATCCTCCGGGAGTGTCGTAACCAAGAGTTTAGAAAGGACCGTTGTCGTGCACCAGTTCCCGTTCGAGTCCAGCTCAAAGCGGTGTTTTCGGGTTTTACCCCTAGGTAAATCTGTGCCAGAGCCACCTCTACCTGCTCGTATCCAGACAGGGATGTATTGATTGGAAAACTCACAAAATCTATACAATACTAAAATTCTAGGACGTTCTTCTATACTAATCCTCAAATTCTATCTTAGGGCTATGTGCTCTAATCAGAGTTTATCTAAATCTAGTTTCCAAGGTTTGTATTAAAATTCCTCTAATACCAACTGTAACGCCCCGACCCCAGAAGCCCAGAGTCGGTGCATTATTACATAACATTGGAATGATCACAAAATATCAAGTCTCGAAAGAACGATTAGTTTAGTAGCCTTGGAATCACTAGATACATTCATAAATGTTACATTACATCATAAAGTGAAAAACTACAACAAAATCATGTCTCCACACTCATATCACCTTATACTATCCCTGCAGGTCATTCATAAAATACTTCTTCACGTCCTAGGAAAAATAAAACATAGAAAGGGGTGATCTCAAATTCCCAGTAAGGATAACAATATAGTGTAAACTTTCATAAATAAGCATAAACATTTAAGGCAATGTATAACTAAAACAAAAACCCTTTTAAACTTGAAATTCAGAATAATATGGAAGAAGTAAAATGAAATAATGCCATTTACTTATTCACATGGATATTCTAATATTCTAATTGTAACACCCCGAGCTTCCACGATACGCTTCTCTTTCAATAATGCAACAGCTTGCATTGTACGCAAATTCGAGATTATAACACACCGCGACCAATCAAAATAGCCATTATGAATAGTAATACCCACTTTTTGAAATTATATATATTTTATATTTCAAAATGGACTTCATTTTTGGATTCGGAATATCGAAATTATCCTAAGTTTAATTTTTGGAATTTTTTTGAGAACTTCCAATTTTTTATGAATAGTAAAAAATACATAAAAACAACATTTTTAATAAAAATAATTTGTAGTGATAAATTATAATATTGAGTGGTTTAAAAGTATAATTAGAATATATTTTTACCATTTCATCCAATGGTGTTCATTAGAATTAATTTCACTTTAAAATTGGACATAAACAATTGTCAATCTTTTGATATATATTGTTCCTTAAAAACCCGCTATTTGTTGTGACAGCGGGAATTAATTATAAAATTAATTATTGAAAATTATATATTTGGAATTTTGTAAAATAGACATCATTTTTTAATTCGGAATATCAATTATA
Organism: Viscum album; assembly: GCA_963277665.1. Classification (NCBI taxonomy): domain Eukaryota; kingdom Viridiplantae; phylum Streptophyta; class Magnoliopsida; order Santalales; family Viscaceae; genus Viscum; species Viscum album. Next base: position 375,799,743 of record OY728127.1, on the reverse strand, counting down.
GCTTAGGGATAAATTTTGGTATTGTTCTGAAAAACTTTAATTTTTTATGAATAGTGAAATCACTAAGTGGTAGTTAAAAAACTGATTTTTTGTTTAAATGAAACATTACCACTTCTGTGATTTGATTTTCAAAAATCCGACATACATGGTTGTCATTAGGAAGTAAAATGTGGTTCAATGGGATTAAAATAATTTTTTGGTGAATAGTAACTTTTAAGTTTAATTAATCGTGATTAAAGGTAATTAGTGAAATTTAAGGTAAAAATGATATTATAAAAATAAGAAAATACCTTTACACTTGTTCTACCCTTATTGGATGAGTCATGACCGACCAAGAAAATCCATGGGTCAACTTGGGAACCCCATGGAGCCACTTGGGTAAGAAAAGGACATTAATAACTTTTTATTTAAAGTAAGAATAAAATTGTCACAAACATGAGTTGTTTTACTAAAAAAATTATTACATGGGGTTATATAAGGTAACGTTTTGACTATAAATATTAATTGGAAAGCTAAAAATATTTCCTACATCATGGTAATTTTTTTATAATTTTTAGACATTAAATAAATTAAAATATTTATGACACCATGATGATGCAACGATTTCCTCATTAATTAACGATTTAAATAAAATGAAAAGATAATGTAAAATCTAAGGCTTAAACTTGTCAAAAACCTATTGGATGAGAATATTTCGAACCCTTATCAACTTATACTCGAAATATATCATTGTGGGACCTTTATAATCTGAAAATCATTTCATAATAAAGTAAAATTTAAATATTTCCAAGAGTGCCCCTCCTCTCCTCTTATAAAAGGCCCCCACCACTACCACCTTATTCACACCTTCCAATCCATTTGGAACGGCCAAACTCTTCCCAAATACTCTCCCAACATCCCTTTATTACTCATAGAAGACTAAATTTGGGCATAAGTCTTCCCAAGGAAGCCTTTGGCTCAAATAAAAAAGAGTTACCCGATTTTAAGGTAATGTCTTCTTTTATGTTCTTTTGTTTTATTTTGTTTCTACAACCCCATAAAGTCTTTTTATTCATTTATTTTGTAAAAAAATAGTATCTTCAATATACTAGGATGTTTTTATTAGAATTATTTTATTTACACTTACACACACCTTCGTCTAATGGTTAAAGAACATACTGTTTCTGTGGTTGGCGAATTTCTGCCTCACGAAACGATGATTGTTAAATCTTCTTTTAACACCTCTCATGGTGGCCATTATTATGACACTATTTTTATATATGATATATATATTATGTTTTTGTTTTCCTTATGATTATGTATTTTTCATTTATGTCATACCTTTATGATTTCCATTATGGGTAAACGCGATAATTTCATTTTAGGAAGTGCGGACTACCGCCCCCTCAAAGTGATTTGAATCGTTAATGACATATGTGGGATGTATAAAGGATGGATTAAATGATATTATATATTATATTATACTGTAATTATAATATACCTTTATATCATTATGATTTCATTCCATTAAATATGAAATAAAAATGGAAGTAGCGTTCATGCGTACGTACGACTTACCGTCTCCATGGACGGTGCATTTCATTTCTTACCTCTAAATGTTACGTAATATTATGAATGAATGTATATACTTGATATATATGATATATATGATATCTAAATCATGAATATAATTCTAGATATAATGGATATTTCACCACATGAACAACTTGTAATTATAAGAAGTTTATTTTTGACCCAAGTACCAAAGATCGACAAAATGACCGTTATTAACTTAAATAATTACATAATGTTCATAACATGGTAATAAGTGATATAAAAGGAATAATGAACATAAAAAAGGTTCTTAAGCAAATAGAAATTTACTCTAGTTTATTATTCAGGAGATTAAAGAACGATCGAGTCAAGTCGGACATGAGGTAAGTGAACTTCTTAACCCAATTTCCATTCTTTGGGTTAATCTCCTACTTTCAAATTATGTTATGATATTATTATGCCCTATCTTTTATTTGTAATTTCTTTACGTGTACTTATATTAAATACACATAATAGATATATTTTATTTAAAAAAAATAATCTTGGTAAGGACTTCGTCTCAATCTCCTTTCATTGAGGCATATTTTATTTTATACACAAAATTTTTTTATATGGTGTATAAACCCCTTTGACTTTTACTTTTATTCAAAAGGAATATTTTTTATATGAAGCGTTTTTACTAAATGAAGAAAGGAATGTTTTTTCTTATGTATGCGGAGACAACGACTTCTCTGCCGCCGTGACTATTATTTGAGTTTCGGATTCCTCTTCAAGCAAAAACTTTTTTTAAATGAAAAATAGATACCAAGTTTTAATTTTCTTTTATTTTGGTATTGAAAATGGTTTTGGAAGTGTTTTTATTACATCAATGTGTTTTTTTGATATCTTGTGATTGAAATGTGGAAATGTTATGTTTTCTTTATGCATGTTTTATGTGATACGATTATGCAATGGCTTATGATATGTTTAAACCTATTCATATGAGGAATGCATTGGACTTAATAAGTGACGGGTGAAGCCTGCTATAGCTCCTCGATGCATCGGCATGTCTCATGAGACAAACTAGTATCTTAGCACGAGGCCTTGACAAAATCTTATTTGTAGTCTTGGCACGAGGCCTTGGCTATGTGGGTATGATAGTCTAGAATTATGCATTCCATCATTATGAAAGTGGTTTTTGATATTGCTTGTGATTATTCGACCAGTAGAATATCCATGTGAATAAGTAAATGGAATTATCTCATTTTACTTTTTCCATATTATGTTGAAGTTCAAGTTTAAAAGGCTTTTGTTTTAGTTATACATTGACTTAAATTTTTATGTTTATTTATGAAATCTTCCGCTATATTGTTATCCTTACTGAGCATCTGAGATCACCCCTTTCAATGTTTTATTTTTCCCAGGATGTGAAGAAATATTTTATGACTGACCTACAGGGATAGTCTAAAGGGAATATAAGTGTGGACTATGGAGACTATGTTATTGTGATTTTTCACTTTATGATGTAATGTAACATTTATGAATGTATCTAGTGTTTCCAAGGCTACTAAACTAATCAGTATTTCGAGACTTGATCTTTTGTGATCATGCGAATGTTATGCAATAATGCACCAACTCTGGGTAATTGGGGTCGGGGCGTTACAGTTGGTATCAGAGTCAGTTTATTACTAACCTTGGAATCTATATTTAGAAAAAATCTGATTAGAGCACATAGCCCAAAGATATACTTTGAGGATTAGTATATAAGAACTTCCTAGAATTTTGGTATTATAGAGATTTTGTGAGTTTCCTGTCTGGATACGAGCAGGTAGAGGCGGATCTGGCATAGATGTACCTAGGGGTAAAACCCGAAAACAACGCTTTGAGCTAGACTCGAACGAGAACTGGTGCACGACAACGGGCCTTACTGCACTCTTGGTTACAACACTCCCAGGGGATATGCTTAGGATAATTCTCATTTTCTTTATAAACAATTATGAAGGGTTTATGAGTATATACTTCCTCAAAGAAAACATTTCTTTTTTATGATTATGGATTATATCTATAAATCTTTCAATTTATGTTAAGTGTTTTACAAGTATGGAATTATGTATTTTGATTCATAAACTAATCTAGTTTATGCCATTGTTTAGAAATGGTTCCTAGTGGGAGGAATGAAAACCGTATCAATGCATGCACTCCATGTAGGGATTTTCCTCCTTCTCAAGATAATTATTGTGGAGCTGGAGATACAACTAGTGCTGATCAACTTATCACCATACTGGGACAACTCACTCAGGTTATGAGTAATAACCTTACTCGTATGGAGCACCCTAATCCGTAACTTGGAGGATCAATGTTAGACCGCTTCATGAGGAAACAACCACCAACATTCAATGGAATTACAAATCCCTTAGAAGTTGAGAAATGGATAAATTCCTTAGAGAAAATATTCCATGCCTTGGGGGGTAGGGAAAAGGAAAAGGTTATCATGGTATTTTACCGCCTCACTGGAGATGCTGATCAATGGTGGTTATTGATTCAAAATACAAAGGAAGATGAAGAAGTATCAAGTATGGAATGGATAGAGTTCAAAGATCTTTTCTTAGAAAAATACTTTCCTCATGACCATCGAGCAGATATGGAAAGACAATTTCTGAGTCTGAGAAAAAAGGAGGATGAGAATGTCGCAAAGTATGATGCTAACTTTACAGGGTTAGTGAGGCATGCTGCAGATTATATACGTAACCCAAGAAGTAATATTGACCGTTTCTTTGACGGGTTAAAACCATTTCTCCGTCGAGCTTTAGTATCACAATCTTTCTCAACGTATGAAGATATTGTCTCATGTGCTATCAAGACAGAAAAGGAATTCTCTAAGTCTTATGACAACAAAGTAAAGCAAGAGAAGAAGAGAACGGTGGAGCAAGAGACAGATAAAGGGAAAAAGGGAAATTAGGATTTTCCATTATGCGATAATTGTGGGAAGAATCACCCCGGTACTTGCCTAAAAGGAATGAGAGTTTGTTATAAATGTGGAGAAAAAGGTCACCAGGCTCGTGATTGCAAGGGAACGAAAGAGGCTTTCAATGGTGAATGCTACAATTTTAGGGAAATGAGGCATTATGCAAATGAATGTCCTAAGCGTCAGGTAAACTTATCTCAGAAAAGGCCAAGGGATCAAGGACAATCTTATGCTGTTACTACAATTGAAGTGGAATAATTAACGTATTGGTGATTTTGGACTCAAGGATTATATTATGGTTATAAGGATAATGTGATATATATATATATAAGTATTGTACTACAGTACATGTTTTTTTCATTAAGGATTTAATATGATGAAGGTAATCATATTTTTAGTATGTGACAATAAGAGAAACTTTACTTTGTTTGGGGAATCTGATGTTACAATTGATTTTGGAATTTAGAGACCTTTTAGAGAAAGTCTGGATAGAGGTATTTTGGATAACTATAAAGGTTGGAATGAATTAAGTTGAAATTTGGATAGTATTGTTTAAGGTTAAAACATTTCTGAAGATTATTTTTGGAATACTATAATACTATACTTTTTGGAAAAGGACAACCTGCAGGTTGGGGGATAACCCATCGCGTCGGAGAAAGCTGCAGAAATCGAACCCACAACCATAGTGCAACGGGCCTTTATTACCTACCACTATCCTACAGGAAGTCCCTGGTTATTATAAAATAGTTTTCCTAATCTAAATGGTATGAGTTAATATCTGGAACCTTGTATGATTAGGATAAATATAATATTTTTGAGTTCTATTATCTTTTTGAGTGAAAGATGGGTTTGTGGTAAAAATTTATTAAAGAATGAAAAGTCTACATGAAAAGTATGTATATTTCCTTACGTTCTTAGTAAATCTCCTAAATAAATTCCTCAACTTTATGAAAGGTAACTTAAAACAAAAAAATTGTCGGTTAACTTTTCCAACTGGGGAATCAATGATCGTTTAACCAATCACAAGTTTGTGATTTTTTTGTAGTTAACTTTCTCCTAACCCAGTTTTCTACAACTCTCCATCAGACCTTGATGGTATGTTTTTCCTCCATGTCCATATTTTCATAGAATCCTAGTATGGGCTATCTCGGGTGACCTTTTTACTTCTCTTTCTTTCTTTTAATGTTATATTTTTATTAACCTTATTTTCGATGTGGGTTTTCCACAAAGATATTTTATATTTTCAACCTTTTATTTTCAATGAAAAATTTCAAATTGTGAGGACGCAATTTATTTAAGGAGGGGAGAATGTAACACCCTGAGCTTCCACGATACACTTCTCTTTCAATAATGCAATAGCTTGTATTGTACACAAGTTCGAGATTCTAACACACCGCGACCAATCAAAATAGCCATTATGAATAGTAATACCCACATTTTGAAATTATATATATTTTATATTTCAAAATGGACTTCATTTTTGGATTTGGAATATCGAAATTATCCTAAGTTGATTTTTTGGTATTTTTCTGAGAACTTCCAATTTTTTATGAATAGTGAAAAATACATAAAAACAACTTTTTTAATCAAAATAATTTATAGTGATAAATTATACTATTGAGTGGTTTTAAAGTATAATTAGAATATATTTTTTACCATTTTATCCAATGGTTTTCATTAGAATTAGTTTCACTTTGAAATTGGACATAAACGATTGTCAATCTTTCGATATATATTGTTTCTTAAAAACACGCTATTTGTTGTGACAACGGGAATTAATTATAAAATTAATTAATGAAACTTATATGTTTGGAATTTTTTAAAATAGACATCATTTTTTAATTTGTAATATCAATTATATCTTAGGGTGAAATTTTGGCATTGTTCTGAAAAACTTTAATTTTTGATGAATAGTGAAACCACTAAGTGGTAGTTAAAAAACTGATTTTTTGTTTAAATGAAACATTTCCACTTCTGTGATATGATTTTCAAAAATCATACATATATGGTTTTCATTAGGAAGTAAAATGTGGTTCAATTGGATTAAAATAATTTTTTGGTGAATAGTAACTTTTAAGTTTAATTAATCGCGATTAAAGGTAATTAGTGAAATTTAAGGTAAAAATGATATTATAAAAATATAAAAATACCTTTACACTTTTCCTACCCTTATTTTATGAGTCATGGCCGACCAAGAAAATCCATGGGTCATCTTGGGGACCCTATGGAGCCACTTGGGTAAGAAAATGACATTAATAACTTTTTATTTAAAGTAAGAATAAAATTGTCACAAACATGAGTTGTTTTACTAAAACAATTATTACATGTGGTTATATAAGGTAAAATTTTGGATATAAATATTAATTGGAAAGCTAAAAATATTTCCTACATCATGGTAATTTTTTTATAATTTTTAGACATTAAATAAATTAAAATATTTATGACACCATGATGATGCAGCGATTACCTCATTAATTAATGATTTAAATAAAATGAAACGATAATGTAAAATATAAGGCTTACACTTGTAAAAAACCTATTGGATGAGAATATTTCAAACCCTTATCACCTTAGCCTAGAAATATATCATTGTGGGACTTTAGAATCTGAAAAGAATTTCATAATAACTTAACATTTAAATCTTTCCAAGAGTGACCCTCCTCTCCTCTTATAAAAGGCCCCCAACACTAACACATTATTCACACCTTACAAGCCATTTGTATTGGCCAACCTCTTCCCAAATACTCTCCCAACTTCCCTCTATTACTCCTAGAAGCCTCACTTTGGGCAGAAGTCTTCCCAAGGAAGCCTTTGGCTCAAATAAAAAAGAGTTACCCGATTTTAAGGTAATGTCTTCTTTTATGTTCTTTTGTTTTATTTTGCTTCTCCAACCCCATAAACTCTTTTTATTCCTTTATTTTTTAACAAAACTAGTATATTCAATATAATAAGATGTTTTTATGAGAAAGATTTGATTTACACTTACACACACCTTCGTCTAATGGTTAAAGAACATACTGTTTCTGTGGTTGGCGAATTTCTACCTCACGAAATGATGATTGTTCAATCTTATTTTAACACCTCTCATGGTGGCCATTATGATGACACTATTTTTATATATGATATATATTATGTTTTTGTTTTTCTTATGATTCTGTATTTTTCATTTATGGCATACCTTTATGATTTCCATTATGGGTAAACGCGATAATTTCATTTTAGGAAGTGCGGACTACCGCCCCCTCAAAGTGATTTGAATCGTTAATGCCATATGTGGGATGTATAAAGGATGGAGTAAATGAAATTATATATTATATTATACTGGAATTATAATATACCTTTTTATCATTATTATTTAATTCCATTAAATACGAAATAGAAATGAAAGTAGCATTAATGCGTACGTACGACTTACCGTCTCCATGAACGGTGCATTTCATTTCTTACCTCTAAATGTTACGTAATATTATGAATGAATGTATATACTGGATATATATTATATATATGATATCTACATCATGAATATAATTATGTATATAATGGATATTTCACCACATGAACAACTTGTAATTATAAGAAGTTTATTTTTGACTCAAGTACCAAAGATCGACAAAATGACCGTTATTAACTTAAATAATTACATAATGTTCATAACATGGTAATAAGTGATATAAAAGGAATAATGATCATGAAAAAGGTTCTTAAGAAAATATAAATTAACTCTAGTTTATTATTCAGGAGATTAAAGAACGATCGAGTCAAGTCGGACACGAGGTAAGGGAACTTCTTAACCCAATTTCCATTCTTTGGGTTAATATCCTACTTTCAAATTATGTTATGATATTATTATGTCCTATCTTGTATTTGTAATTTATTTATGTGTACTTATATTTAATACACATAATAGATCTATTTTATTTAAAAAAAATGATCTTGGTAAGGACTTCGTCTCAATCTCCTTTCATTGAGGCATATTTTATTTTATACACAACCTTTTTTTATATGGTGTATAAACCCCTTTGACTTTTAATTTTATTCAAAAGGAATATTTTTATACGAAGCATTTTTACTAAATGACAAAAGGAATGTTTTTTCTTACGTATGCGGCAACAATGGCTTCTCCGCCACCATGACTATTATTTGAGTTTCGACTTCCTCTCTAAGCCATAACTTTTTTTAAATGAAAAATAGATACCAAGTTTTAATTTTCTTTTATTTTGGTATTGAAAATGGTTTTGAAAGTGTTTTTATTACATCAATGTGTTTTATTGATATCTTGTGATTGAAATTTGGAAATTTTATGTTTCCTTTATGCATGTTTTATGTGATACGATTATGCAATGGTTTATGATATGTTTAAACCTATTCATATTAAGAATGAATTGGACTTAATAAGTGACGGGTGGAGCCTGCTATAGCTCCTCGATGCATCGGCAGGTCTCATGAGACAAAATAGTGTCTTGGCACGAGGCATTGACAAAATCTTATTTGTAGTCTTGGCACGAGGCCTTGGCTACATGGGTATGACAGTCTGGCATTATGCATTCCATCATTATGAAAGTGATTTTTGATATTGCATGTTATTATTCGACCAGTAGAATATCCATGTGAATAAGTAAATGGCATTATCTCATTTTACTTTTTCCATATTATGTTGAAGTTAAAGTTTAAAAGGATTTTGTTTTAGTTATACATTGCCTTAAATGTTTATGTTTATTTATGAAAGCTTCCGCTATATTGTTATCCTTACTGAGCATCTGAGCTCACCCCTTTCAATGTTTTATTTTTCCCAGGATGTGAAGAAATATTTTATGACTGACCTACGGGATAGTCTGAAGGGGATAGAAGTGTGGACTATGAAGACTATGTTATTGTGATTTTTCACTTTATGATGTAATGTAACATTTATGAATGTATCTAGTGTTTCCAAGGCTACTAAACTAATCAGTCTTTCGAGACTTGATCTTTTGTGATCATGCCAATGTTACGCAATAATGCACCGACTCTGAGTAACTGGGGTCGGGGTGTTACACTAATAATCACATGCAATATCAATAACCACTTTTATAATGATGGAATGCATAATGTCAGACTATCAAAACCACATAGCCAAGGCCTCATGCCAAGACTACAAATAAGATTTTGTCAAGGCCTCATGCCAAGACACTAGTTTGTCTCATGAGACCTACGGATACATCGAGGAGATATAGCGGGCTCCACCCGTCACTTATTAAGTCTAATGCATTCCTCATATGAACAGGTTTAAACATAACATAAACATTCATATCAAAACTGGCATACGAAATGTCAATACTTTATCCCCAAACCATGAATGGTATAAAAATAGCACATCCATAGTCAAACATAACTCATTCAATACAATATGAAAGATTTTATTGTAACAGATTAACCTCAATTGAAAATAATGAAGGATATTGACAAAGATGAAAATAACCATCAAAATTATTAGAGAGAAATATCCACCTTCTTCTTGAAATCATTTAAAAGTCACACTATTTTTCAAGAAGCCATTTAAAAATAGATTTTTGAATCAAAGTGTCCCATACCACTTTGAAACTTTTAAAAGGAATTTTAATTTTAAAACATTAAGGTCCATTTAATAAATCCTTAAAACCATTTTTAAAACATGGACATTAATGAGAAAGATTTAGAATAAAAAATATTTAAAATAATTTAAAATGATATTTTAGTTAGAGTTCCTAACCAAAAGAGAGACACTTGAATACAAATAATTGAGGTAATAAAAACTTTTTAATATCATGAGAATATAAGGATTCATGATATACTATGTCAAAGTACATTATATACACCATATAAAAGTGATTTGGTGTATAAAAAAAAAGGAGTCTCAATGGAATATAAATTGAGATGAAATCTATCATAAAGGCCGTATCCTTAGGTTTAGGATTAATCAAAGAAATAATTATGTGTGAAAAATATAAATACAATCAATATTATTGGATATTCAGTGTAAAAAAATCAAAGGACATTCACACATATTCTTGTAAAAACAACACCAATGAATTAGATGTTTAACTCAATAAACGAAGATTGAGTTAAAATTACTCTTATCAAGTTCATATAGATGACTTTAGAATTTATCAATGGAGTGATTAAGTGTATCAAAAGTATATACAAAAAAAGGGGAGTGGAAATTATTACATAAGAAAATGAATAGTGATTCCACACATAATCTTGGAGTAAAATAATCAATTAAGTACGCGTAAAGCCGAATGAGTAGAAATTGAAATTTGTAATTCCCTTAACAATTTGGTAATTTACGAAAAATACATCCAATGAAAGATGGAACATAAAATGATTATTTAAATATCCCTAAATTAAATTTTATTTCACAATGAATACAAACATGGGCAGTACACACACCACATGCAATAAATAAGTGGAAATCTCACGGAATTAAAAGTGAGATAAGAAACCCCTTACTTTGTACTTTTTCCTTGGTAGAGGGTAGGTTAACCTCATGTATAATGGTGAAATAATTGTTATTGAAATATAAAATAATCATATACAATAATATTATATCATATATGATCTTTTAACATTGATTTGTTAATAATATCTTAGTATTATCGTCGTTTCAGGAGTTAACAGATTCATTTTCCTTTATATTATTTGTTATGTGAGCCATATTTGTTATGGATGGGATGTATCTTATTCATATACAGAATTATATCATGTCTCTAAACATTATTTTTAATCATAAAATGAAATTTAGTCTTGAATGGATATGATGGGGGAATAAATCTCATCACGTTCGTGGAGACGGTAATCCGTACGTACGCACAAGCGACAATATCATTATTTTGATATTAAAATAATATATAATTGGATGGTATATCATATATACAGAATAATTATCATGTTATATTTGTTATTTAAATGAATTACACATCATTATTATACCCATCCAAATAATAATATATTGCATAACAATTACACCACGATGTGGAGACGGTAGGTCGTACGTACGCATGTATGGTGACATGTCATTCAAAGGATGGATAGAATAATGAATATGGTTTTAAAATATGTATAATAACATAAAATTATATAGAATATTCTGTATTTATTATTTTATAATGGAAATAACAAATAAAGAAGAAGTGGAAGAAGGAAGGAACTTGAAAGAGGGTGGTGAAATCATTACCTCTTATTCAGGTTCTTCCTTTTTATTTGATCAAAAGGGCTCCTTAGGTTGGATTTCTGATCGAACTAAGGCCTCTAGGTTAAAGTGAGTGAAGTTGAGAGAATATTTGGGTAGGGTTTGGTCGAACCAAAAGGCTTTTAAGGTGTGAAGAATTGGTTAGAAGTGGTGTCCTTTTATAAGGGGGAGGAGGGGCTCTTTAGGAAAAACATAAAGTATTATTTTATAATAAATTCATATTCGGTTTCTAATGGCTACAAAGTAGATTATTAAAAGTCAAAGGTGGGTATGGGTCGATATAATTTCAACCAATATAATTTATACAGGTTTGGGTCATTATATTAACCTTATCTTTTAGTTTTAACTCTTAGTTAATTAGTTTGACATTTACCATGTCACTTTGTATTTTTATATTATATAGTTAATAAACTTACTATATACATCCAAAAGACCCCCAAGTGGTCCATTAATGATACACATATCGTGATATAAGTAATTTGGCCGAACCTTAGATTTTTAGGAATATAATATCAATTAATAATATAATATTTGTTTTAAAAACTCATTTATGTCAATTTTGACACTATTCAATTATTGATTTTTGTTAAACTCTTAACAACTTTATTAATTCAAAAAAAAAATCATTTAATAAATTCTATCATGTCATATTAACCAATAAAATTCATGGATTTCATCAAAAATTTAAAATTATTTTTATTTTAACATTTATAATACCAATTATTTCATTCTTTCATTAATAAGGAAAATACTGCATCATTATTGTGTCATAAATAAATTTTATTATTAAATGTCTAAAAATTATAAATAAAATACCATTATGTAGAAAATATTTTTATATTTATAATGTATATTTATAGTCAAAAATCCAACATATATAACCCTATGTAAAAATTGTTTTTCTAAAAGATATATGCTTATGTCATTTTTGTATTTATTTTAACTTAATTAATATAAAGTGTCATTATCACTTACAAGTGGCTCCATGGGATCCCAAAATCGACCCAAATATGCCCATGGTCGGAAACGTATCAACCAATAAAGTTAGGAAACGTTTTAGGGTAATTTATTATTATTATAATATTATTATTTTTACCCTTATTTACCGGATTTACCCTTTAACCATGGTAAATAAAATATTTACCGAAGTAATTATTCAAAATGTCTAAAAATAAAATTTACCTATTTACAAAATTTGGAAATCCTAATTCCAAATATGGAATCCATTCTTCCAAATTCAAAACACAGAAGTGGCAGAAATTAATTTAAAATTAATTCCCACTGTCAAAACGAAAAGCGTGTTTTTAAGAAATAATAACTATCAAAAGATTAACACTTGTTTATGTCCGGTTTAATTGTGAAATTATGTCCTATGAAAAAAATTGTATTAAATGGTAAAAATATATTCTAAATATACTTTAAAACCACTCAAATTCATAATTTATCACTATTAATTATTTTGATTAAAAAAGTTGTTTTTAATTAAAATTTATTAATTTTCACTATTCATCAAAATATAAAAGTTATCCGAAAAGTACCAAAATTTCACCCTTGGATAATTTTGATATTCTAAATCCAAAAATGAAGTCCATTTTGAAAGATAAAATGTATAAAATTTCAAAAAGTGGGTATTACTATTCATAACGGCTAGTTTGATTGGTTGTGGTTTGTGTTAGAACTCAAAGTTGCGTACAACACACGCTACTGTATTATTCAAAGAGAAGCGTACCGCGGAATCTTGGGGTGTTACAATAAGGGTATGTTACTATTCAATAAAAATTATGTTTGTTCTGTTAGACTCTAAAAATCATCTTGAACCCAATCGTGTATGTCAGATTTTCAAAATTCCAAACACAAAAGTGAAAAACATATGTTTAAAGGTCACTCAACACTTATTATTTCATTATGTTGTGTTTTAATGTGATTTTATGACATATTTTTAAGAAGGGATTTTCCATTGAAAAACATTGGGTTGTTATAGTAGGCCAGACCATAAGAATCCCCAGTGCACTAGGAACCTGATCGAGTGTCGGGCTTGCGACATTATGGGTCACCATTAGTGTTTATGTCGATCCTTTCCTACAATACACAATGAAAGGGGATCCATACCGACACCGCTTTCTAGAACGGGATCAGGGACTCTACGATAGGCTGAAAGTTGGTATTGAACTAGCTGATCAGGCTGAGGGGGTGGTCATGGTTGAGGAAGTCATACCTCAGAGGCTCAGCATCAGTAGAGTGGAACTACACTGGTCAGTGAGGAAGCATCTTAGGGTTGTGGTTTGGGCCATATCTATGTAGTAAAACCTGTTCTAGAGGAGAATATTCCAAGGAAATCCATGGTTAGAGGTAATATTTTATTGGGCTCTACTTTAATTTTTTTCATCTTTGATACAGGTGAATCACACTCTTTCTTATCTCCTGTAATTATGGGAAGTCTAGGCCTAGTAATAGAGCACTTCAATGGAATCATGGCTCTTGACACACCTTTATTATTTCAATAAGAGAATATTCTCCAGTTCAGTGAATTCCCCCTTGGGATAGGTGAGTACTATTTCCTATGATATTTCTTCATACTCAAGATGATCCATTTTGATATCATTCTTGGTATGGATTGGATTGTTCCTTATTATTACATGTGGGTTTTTATCACTAATGAATTTATTTTACATCACCTGAGGGAAACATGTATATTCATAAGGTAGAATGGGATATCCAGACAAGTTGATCTTGACCCGAGTGTCATGGAATGGGTAATGTTACCACCCAGATGGTGAGTCTTTTTATGAATGATCAGGGAATACATCCTATAGAATTAACTCATGTTTTGGATAATTTCAGAGATGTATTCTATTACTATTTCTCTAGCCTACCTCCTAAAAGGGAGGTAGAGTTCACTATCGATCTAGTGCTAGGTGCGACTCTAGAATCCATTACTCCCTAGAGTATGAAACCTACATAGATCTAATAAATATAGAATAATCTTGAATATCTTAAGGAAAATGGTTTTATATGACCCAAAACATCACCTTAGGGTTTGCAGGTCCTTTTTACTACTAGAAAATGGCCCTATACACAAGGTTTTAGAAAACTATGGGTATAAGATTTTTTTTTCAAGACCTATACCAACAGTTTTGAAAAAAACCATAGGTATAGGGTTTTTTTCTAGACCTATACCCATGGTTTTAGAAAAACCATGGGTATTGGGTTTTTTTGAAGACCTATACCCACAATTTCCCAAAAATATGGCTATAGCTTTCCCACATTATGGTGGAGGAAAAAAAATTCCATGGGACAAAAAAAATTCCACAGGAACACCTATACCCACGATTTCCCATATATAGCCATAGTGTAGATAAATATATATATGTCAATATATATTTATATACCAATAAGCGAATTTGGGGTAGTGGTTAGGCGCTGGAACCAGAAGCAAGCAGTCCAGGGGTCAAATCTCACAAATGATTATTTTTTAAAATCTATACCCATATTTTTAAAACCATGGGTATAGGGTTAATGAAACACTTGAATACACCTATACCCAAAGTTTGGAAATCATGGGTATAATTATTTAAAACTGTGGGTATAGCACAGGGATATACCGACACATAAGTTTTCCACATTTCCTTAAATCTGTGGGTAGAGCCTATACCCATGGTTTTGTGGGATATACCCACGGTTTCAAAAAATGGGTATAGGGTAAATTTACAGTAGTGTTTCTCCAAGAAGGTGGATGATACCCACTATCTGTGTGTGGATTATAGAAGGTTGAATCAACTTAAGATGAAGAATTGGTATCCACTGCCTCATATAGATGACCTCTTTGACTATCTCAGAGGAGTGAAAATTTTATCTAAGATCGATTTGAGGTTATACTACCATTAAGTGCGTGTGAGGACATCGAAAATACCATATAAAAAATTATAAAGTAGGTATGGATTGTATGAGTATCTGGTTATGTCATCCAGACTTACTAATACACCAAAAATATTTATGTCTATGATGAATTGGGGTTTCCACCTATACCTAGATTCATTTATGGTGGTCTTCATAGACGACATCTTAGTGTATTCCCACACTAAACATAAAAATTCCAATCATATTTATATCATGATGGATACACTGAGAGAACATCAACTATATTTAAAACTCATAAAATTCCACTTTTGGATTAGTAAGGTTCACTTCTTTGGTTATATCATTTCAAAGGTATGCATATTTATTGACCTAAAGAAGGTGATTGCTGTGGTTTCATGGGAGTATCCCAAGAATGTGTTTGACATACACAATTTATTGGAGATATCTATCTATTAAAGGTGATTAATATAGGAATTACCATTCCTAGAAATTCCTCTTGTGGTCTTGACCAAGAAGGGTGTGAAGTTTTTTTGGTCTGAAGCTTGTGAGACAAATTTTCAAGAGTTGAAGGGAAGACTAACTTCAGCACTGATCCTGATTATTCCAAAGCTGGTCAGAGGCTATAATGTTTGTAACAACCCTAAGTTTCATTAATGGAAATCCCTCTTGATATAATTAAATGTCTCTTTATGTAAAATGTTTATATAAAATGTCAACTTATTTGGTTTTATGTTAAGAATTTTGACCGTTGCTAATATAGCCGTTGAACAGTGATCACATGATTAGCATAAATATAGGGCTTTAACAAATCCAATTTACTCAGAAAAAAGAAGCGATGACCTCATCCAGTAGAATTGCTTCATATGAATCCCATTTTTCGGAGCTCGTAAAAGAGGTGGCGTTCTTGGGCTTCACTCTTGACGAATACCAAGCTTAGCTTCATCATGTCAAGCTCTAATGAGACCGTCTATGGGAAAAGTGGAAGTTGATTGAGATTACCACTCGATCAATTTTATCCGAGCCACCCCAAGAGTCTATCACCATCACACACCTTACCCTTAGGTCTTATGCGGCTGTTTTAAGGGGTTATTTAACAAATCGATAGTACTATGTTCATGTACATTATTTTTTGTATATAATAATGTATATACGTTCTTGTCATCATTGATACATTGTAAATAGTTTTTAAAGTACAAATAGTGTTTTTAGTTATTATTTAATTAAGAATTATATTTTATTAAATTAAGGTATTTTTGAATTAAATAATATTTTAATAAAATATTATTATTAAATTAATTTTTATTAAATATAAATGATCTAATAATTTTTTGAATTGAATTATAATTTTTATTATGTTTTGAAAGCCATTTCTGTCAAAACCCGTGAATTTTCGATAAATGTCGGTTTTTATTTTAAAAGTAAAAATTAACATATTTAGAAAATTATTTAGATAAAATAAATGTTATTTCTGGAATCATTACTTTGAAATTAACCAATGGTGAATTTTTCATAATTTTCTGAGACAGTCAAATTTTTGGGTAAAAATTAAATACCGTTTAAATATATAATGTGTTTTATGACATAATAATAACCCAATAGTGAGGTAACAAAATACTATAATCTTTATGTTCGTCCAATATATGTTTTAAAATTAAAATAATGTGATTTTGGGTTTGTTTGACTTACTTTTCAAAGCATTAATGGACCCCTCAAGACTTATTAAACATCTTGTATTTTTAAATTGTTTTTCATGGGAGTGTGACTCACCTCCACATAAGAAACCCTATTATTTTAAGAAGTTAGGACTTTGTACTTATAAAATATTTTTTTCCTCTTCCCTTTTCCAAAAACCACTTTCAAAAACCATGGGATGGTTTGTTGTTTGGATTAATTTAATATAAGGGGTCCCAAACCTGAATAATAAATAATTCCCTCACCTTTCCTATATAAACCCACCCAATCTCCCACTTCCTCCTCACTAAAAGCCTTTTGAATTCGTCCAACCTCTTCCCAAATCTCTCTAGAATCCTCCCAAGGTGCCCCAATCTCCCAAGAAGCCTCTCACAAGCCTCTCTCTAGCCTTTGGAAGCACACTTCCAAGTAAGGGTCTTTTCTTCCTTTCTCATTTTTGTCCAATTTTCTTTAAGTTGTTTTGACCTTTTAGTTTCAATTATGAATGTTGGGGTATGGTTTCTCACCTCCCTCATAATTCTCTCTTTATGTTTTAATTATTGTATACCCATTTCTATCTCATTAAATGCCTCCCATGTACACCCGTTACTATGCCGAAATTCCGAAAAGAACTTCTCCCTCCTCATTTACATTCAAGCAATACTTTTGTATCATGAACCTAAATTCCATTACAATTGTTGGGAAATGTATCTATATGACCTCATTACTGTACATTACATGTAAATATTATGAGGAACCCCTTTCTCTCTCATCAAGCTTTTTATGAATTCTTACGTCACGCCGTTACGCTGCCGAAATCACACCGATTTTCTAAGCCAATGCCATTGTGTAGTGAATACCATGCCCATTTCCCCATCAAGGGTATTCACCTTTATGAACATTTACTTATTGATTATAAATTTTCATGTATTAATTCTACATTCCTTTATCGTGGAATAAATGATTATGTTTTATGAATCCATGTTTTGTGATCCATGTGGCACACTTATGCAAGAAATGAAATGTTTAAGAAGGGTGCGCCCTTATAGCGCTCCAATGCATTGGGTAAAGTATAGTATCATGATACATCATGTGCAATTAGTGTTGACTCATTCTAATTCAAGTGAAACGAGGGTTTACTCGTGCTTTATGTGCAATGAGGGTTTACTCATGCTCCATGTGCAATGAGCCTTAGCTCATGCTAATTCTATGTTAAGTGTTGTTGTCACATTTCCATGTTATGATTATCATGCTTTATCATGCCTTTATGTTCATGTTTCTCTTGTGATCTATTGATATTACTAATGTCTAACATGTATTTTACTCCTCATGTTATTCCATGTGTATTCCCTTACTGGGATTTATAGCTCACCCTTTTCTTATGCATGTCCTCAGGTTACCCTATGCAATGCTATGTATGAGGGAATGTAGTGGTCATGTAAAGGAAGTTTTCAATAAAGATGTTGTATTTCATGTTTCATGTTTTTATGTAATGATCCTAATCCCCAAATACACTAAACCTCTTGATCTTCTTTGTTGTATCAAGTGATGTTTTATTAAATAAATCATGTTTAAGATTGTATTAAAAAGCAAGGTTGTCATACTGTTTATTGCTATGCTTTAGGAATGGGGCTAGGAGCAGTTCTAATGCAGTGTGATCAGGTTGTAGCATACAGGTCCTGCTAGTTGAGACCTCATGAGTGGGATAACCCTACACACAATCTCAAGATAGTAGTCATGGTTCATGCTCTACACTATTGTAGGCATTATCTTTTGGGTGTGTGATTTGTTATTTACAAGGATTAAAAAAGTATCAAATACATCTCCACACAATGAGACTTGAATATAAGGTAGTGTAGTGGGGTAGAATACCTATAGTCATTTGATTTTGAGCTTACTTACACACCCATTAAGGGTAATTCCATTGATAATTCCCTGAGCTGGAAGACTCAAAAACAGGCTGTCAAAGTGGCCAACAGTGTGTGGAAGTTGATGGATCTATTTTATAAGATACACCTTAAGGTTTTGGAATATCACGAGCAGCCTATTTTTGGAGCTCTAGTATTTAAATCATCTATTTTAGAGTGGGTGAAGATGAGATAATTATCAGATCCTGAGGGCCTCATCCTCAAGGAGTGTGTCTCTGGTGAGAACCCACCTTATGATTATATCATTAATGAGAATGAGACCCCAATCTTCTATGGGTGGGTTTGGGTTCCTACTGATATGTAAGAATAGTTGATGTAAGAATATCATTTTTCTATTTGGGTAGTTCACCCTAGGCTTACCAAGATGTATTGAGACATACATCATCAATATTTGTGGTTATGTATGAAGAGGAAAATAATAGGTTTCATCACTCAGTGCTCCACCTTTTAACAGGTGAAGATAGAGTACCAGAGACATACTAGACTTATACAAAATTTATTAATTCTTGAGTGGAAATAGAACAATGTCCCCATGGATTTCATTATGGGATTAACGAGATCCCCTTAAGGTAGTGATGTAATATGGGTGTTCATCGAAAGGTTGACCAAGGTTTCACACTTCCTACCTATCCGAGAGACCTTTTCTATTGATGTGATTGGGATGATATACATCTGAGAGATATCGAAACTTCATAGTGCTCCCCATTTTATCGTATCAAACTAAGACTCTAGGATTACATCACAGTTCTGGAAAGGGATGTAGAAGGCACTGGGTTCACAGGTGCACTTGAGTATAACTTATCACCCTTAGGCTGATGGGTAGTGTGATCAGATGATATAGGTTCTTGAGTACATGCTCCAAGCATGCATGTAACACCCCAATATTTTTATGAAAAATATATAATTTTTAAAATAATTTATCTCTTTCAGGTCTTTCATTGCATGCAACACCGACTTAGCTTGCGTTAAACACAACATTGAGTTTCTACAAAACATCATTTTATTATTGAAATTATTTAAACAAGAAAATTTTAACCTAACTATTAGAACATAGGGTATAAATACTATTAACTGAATTATGAAAATATAAATTCTTTGGTTACCAATTAATTATAAATGAAGATAAAACCAATTGAAAATAAAGGATGTGTTTTTATGAAAAACTATTTTTATTCCCAAAAAGACGTTTTAGCTTAATATATTAAATTAATCACTACTAGTAAAAAATATTAATGAAATTTAAATGTTTTATATTCAATTAAATGTTTTTGTAATTCATCCAATATGTTTTATAGGTATAAAATAAGAATAAAACCATTTTAAGTATAAAATCCATATTTTTCTAAAAGGTAGTTTTGCTACTTTTTTATGGAAGACTTGTTTTAAAACTAAAATTTGACACTTTTATAAATTTTATTTGAAAAAATAAACTTATTTTTTAAAGATAAATTTTAAAATTATCTTAAGGTGTTTTTTTGTGTTTTTTTCCAGAAAAGTTCCATCTTTTGATGAATAATGAAAATAATGATTTTTATTGAAAACTTTATTTTATTTTAAAGTATTTAAAAGTTAAAATTATGTTTTAGATTTGTTATAAATTTTAATTAGTTTTTTAATTTAAATTATCCAATTATTGTTTTTGAAAATTAGTTTATATATGAATTTATTATAAAAACATTTTATGTTTTAAAAGGAATTTTTTTCGAAAAACGTTTTTTCATGGTGTTTTACCACTTTTATTTTAAATTAAATTTTGAAACTTCTGTATTTTGAATTTTGAAAAATTGATTCCAAATTTGGATTTATAAGTTCCAAATTTATTGAATATTTTCCTTTCATTTTTGGTCACTATGAATTTTAACCTTGATAAATTTTGTTACCATGGTAAATGGTAAATTGGGTAATTTAGGTTAAAAATAAAATGATAAGGACTATAAAATGACCCTAATATATGGGAAATTTTTATTGGATCAATATAATTCAACCCTTAACACATAAGGATATAAATTAAGTTGTTTAATGGACACTTTTCCATGAAAATGACTTATATAATATTTAAATCAGAGAAAGTCACAAAATGTCACTTTATTTGTCTTAAATTTCCCTTATGTGTCCATATGAGAAAAAAGGTATGTTATGAATGAATATAAATGTAAATTTTTAACTAAATAAACAGATTTTCATGAAATAAATTTATTTATTACTTTTTGGCCACTTAGATGATATTTTGATATTTATAATATTTTATTTAATAAAAATTTAAAGATGTCACATTCATATTTTAAATACTATATCATTTTTAATATAGTGTTACCCAAAAGATATATTTGATTATAAGTATTATTATAAAATATAGAATATTTATCTTCATTATGTTATTTTATGTTTAATTTTTAGTAAATAAATAATTAAATTAAATAATCATACAACCCTAATGCTGTAATTATTTTATTAATGGAAAATAAAATAAATGTTATTAAAAATATTAAAATAAATACAATTTGAGATAATTAATATGATAAATGAATTTTATATATTAAATTTTCATCTTTATGATATAATAAGATATTTTTTAGAATTTATCTTGTTATATTGATATTTTTGAATGTCCATGTAATGAATAGCGTCAAAAGTGACACTAATGATATTTTATCAAAATAATATTTTATTAAATTATTTAAAAATAATAATACACCTTTAAAAATTAAAAATAATTATAATATGGTATAAAATATCATAAATTATTCATTTATTATCCAATTTACATCACATGAGTAAAAATTATAATCTTTTAATATTGAAAACTTTGTTATAGTAGTTAAAATTAAAATAGGTTACCTGAGGGTTAATCCGAATGATAAGGTTTAAAATAATACCCAAACTTGTCTAAAATATACTTTAAAATTTTATTAAAATCATATCTCATATTATCTTATAATACATGGTATTTTTAAGGTATTTTGATCGATATTGAACTTATTATAAATTAATATTTTTTAAAATTCCAAAAGTGCCTCTCACCTTAATTATAAAAGGTCACCTCCTACCTCACTTCTTCACATCACATTGAGCCTTCAAGCTCAAACATATCTTGAAAATTTATATTATAAACTTCTTTAGACACATTATATATGTTCTTGTATTCTCATAAGACCAACCCTAGTGTCCCTAAGAGGATATCTAAAGGAAGTTCACCGAAGAAGAGGTAATCGTCTTTACCGACTCATTCAAGATTATTTTTTCTTATGAATAATCTTCATGTGTATTTTCAATTATAAGGTAATAAATATAATATCAAATATATTCTGATATTTTATTATTATTATGG
The DNA here is from genome assembly GCA_963277665.1 of Viscum album. NCBI lineage: Eukaryota > Viridiplantae > Streptophyta > Magnoliopsida > Santalales > Viscaceae > Viscum > Viscum album. Next base: position 375,777,277 of record OY728127.1, on the reverse strand, counting down.
AACAACCATATTTCACCTTTTATCCATCCTATAAAAAAAGCACCGGATGTGCGTATGTACAACTTACTGTCTCCAAGCCGTGGTGTAATCTGTTTTTCATCACAACTTCAATTGGATGGGTATAATGATAGAAATAATAGATATATATGATAATTATAAAATTATATTCATTCTAATATATACATATACGATCCACTTCATCCCACTTTTACCATTAAGGAAATGATACCGTCGCTCGTGCGTACATACGACCTACCGTCTACACGACGCGATGCGATTCATTTTCCAGGATCACTATTAAAAAATGATTATATAAATGTATATAATGAATAAAAATGATATTTATTACCTTAATATAATTCTTTATATGATGTAACTATATAACATTCACAATAACTGAGACTTAAACGATAAAACATGCATAGGAAAGTGAAGCAGTTAACACCCAAAATAAAGGTAATAATGAAATATTATTAAAAAATGAGTGATAAGATAATATAAGAGGATCATATATGATATAATAAATATGAATATAGTTATGGTATAAATTAATAACATTATTTAAACCATTATATAGGAGTTTCATATATCTATGAAGGAAATTAAACATAAAGTAAAGATTAATTTCACAATCTCATTATTATTCGAGATTATTTTTACATACATATCTAATGACAAATATTTATCTTCCTTATCCATGTTTTTTAAATTTTTTTTCCAAAATATCTTTACTATTCTTAAAAAATTTTAAAATCATTTTTACCCATGTTTGATTTTTTATTAAAGGGTTTTAAAGTAATCGTTTAATCATTTTTCTAATGAGGTACTTTGTGACTTTTCCAACAAAAGTATGAGAAGAATGATTTATTTAACTTATATGACATGAATGGATTTTTAAACTTTCATGATTACTCAATTACTTGAATATTACCTTACAATATTACAAGGTTTTTTTAAATAAACTATTTTCTTTTAAATTTGTGTATCATTTTAATAAAAGAAAACCTTTTCAGAAAGGATATTTTCCCCAAGAATTATTTTCAAGAGATCTCTAAAAATTATTTTCAATCTATGATAACATTATTTTATGTTACTTATGCTTTAATAGGTATATTTTTCAAGGATACCATCCCTATTATTCTTATGTTTGGTTTATGTTAATGATGGAATGATATTTATGAAAACCATTTCATTTCCATGATTTATGTTATGATTTAATGATGTCTATGAAATCCATTTCATTCTATGAGTTTTGATATGATGAATGATTTATGTTATTTTGGAACACATATGTATGATTTTCATTATGTGATGGGTAAGACCTATATATCCCTCCAATTAATCGGGTAAATATTTTAATATATCATGAGATACACATTACTGGAATAAGAAGTGAACTCGGTTCAGTAATACTAGACTAGAATGAGAATAAACTTGATCCCATAATACATGTCTTAAATGAGAATAAAATCAGTTCAGTAATATAAGGCTGGAATATGGAGTGAACCTAATTCAGAAAAGGACTTTGTCCACTATGATTTTCTTGACAATGATCCTTGATTGATATGGAAATGAATTTCCATGATTATGTGTATACCAAAATTTCATGTCTTATGTTATTATCTCATGGAATATGTTATTTGATTATTTATAAACTTCTATGATTTATTCCATGACATGATATCATGATATTTCATATATAGGATATGATTTTCAAATGTTTTGTTTATGTACTTATGAATTATGATTATGTTACAATTGATATCTATCTTATTTACCCTTACTAAACATCTTAGCTCACCCTTTTCACATGTTTCTTTCCCCAGGTTATAAAGAAAGGTTTTAGGTAGGAATAATAAAGGGTAATATCTTTGTGGGAAACATTGAAGATCTTTCACTAGACTAGAAGTTTGTGAACCAAGTTTACAAAGGCACTAAACTAATATGGTATTTGGGTGCATGTTTGTGTAATGTATGAAATATTCTGAAAAAATGATGTAATGTCTATGTATGTTAAGATTGGGTTGTTATAGTTTGTATAAAAAAAGTTTAGTTAAACTTTGGAAATTAGGATGAGAAAACCTTAGAAAGATCCATAAGGATAAGTCTAATTATAGTTTACAATCCGATAATTTTAGTAAAAATCAAGGATAAACTAGGATTAAACCTAACATGTTATAGATTTAAAGTACTTTCCATTGAATATGAGGTTTTACCACTAAGATTAGTGTTACTCACACTATAATTTTGGTTTTAAGTCAATGGATAGAACATGAAGGAACTATGTTATTGCTGAATGCGATGAGAAATGCAATGATTTTACTCCTAATAAACTGAATGTTATGGGATATAGAATAAAAAATATTATTGGTATGATCACATAACTTTTTGAAGCTATGAATCTTGCTAGACTTCCAAATGATCAAAATAGGGAACAACATTCTATCGAGTCCTTCATGAGGCAGCTTCCACCTTATTTCAGTGGGTATTTTGACCCAATAGTGCCTGAACAATGGATCAATACTAATGAAAATATATTTTTAGTCCTCCAATGTTCAGAACATGATAAATTCTTTTTGGAAGTATGTCATTTGAAAGGTGAAGCAGATCAATAGTGGAATCTTATCAAGAACATAAGGCAACAAGATGAAATTGACTCCATGGAATGTGACGAGTTCTAGAACTTATATTTCAATAAGTACTTTCCTCATGTTCTTCATACGAAGATAGATAAATAGTTCCTTGAGCTTAAGAAAAAGTATTATGACTCTATTGGTACCTATGAGGAAAATTTTAAAAGACCTGTGAGGTATGGTTCTGGTATTATCATCCAAACAGAAAGTAAAGTTGATCGATTATTTAGTGGCTTAAAACTAAGTCTCCGAAGGATGTTATCTATAAGGGACTTTATTAGCTATGAAGAAATTGTCTGATGTTCCATCAAGGCGTAAATAGAGATCATAGTTACATATCAATCTCATGATTTTAATAGGAAAAGGAAGATTGATTTAAAATGAAAATATAAAAACCATGGTGAAAATAAGATGAGATTTCCATTATTCTCAAAGTGTGAAAAGAGATATGAAGGAAACTATATTAAGAGGAATAATAAACGTTTTAAGTGTGGGAAACAAGGTCATCAAAAAATTTAATGCTAAAGTGATGGGAAAAATATAGCTAATTATGTGAATAGAGAAAAGGATGAACATAATATACCTCCCACACTTCAATGCTTCAAGTATAAGAAAAATGGGTATTATGTGAACCAATACCCAAATATAAGGGCTAATAATGATTATTGACATAAGAAAAATCTTAAGGCTAAATAAAAAGGGAAATATCATGAAATCACTATTGGATATATGGAGTATGACATCTAAGTGGTGGAATGATTGAGTGTTTATATATTAGAATTTAGGAATAATGTTTTAGAATTAATTTTATGGTGTTATGGAATTACAAAACATCTAAGGATTAGTCCACTATAGTTTTTACTTAAATTTTTTAAAGAATACGTTGAATGGTACTATTTATCATGAAAATATATTGAGGTTGTAAGGTGATATTTTTAGAGAAAAAAAATTAAGGGAAAGACAACCCTTAACATGTGCATAAAATTGGGATAGTAATGAGATAAATATATGTTTGATTTTGATAAATGGGATAGTATTGATGAACTTTTAACTAATGGAAAGGTGGTTTATGATATCATGGATTGAGTTTATAGAATTTTTGGATTTATCGTATAATGAAAGAGTTAATTTTTCAAAGCATTCATGTTTTCACTAAGGTTTTATGATAATTCAGGTAATTAAAATGTTTCAAGAGAATACATGACAATGGTATTCACATGTTTGGTTTGTGATAGTTAAGAGCTACATAAAATTGTTTGGTGGATTAATGATAAGTTTATTTTTGAAATTTAGAAACCTTATTTTGGAAAGTTTTGGATTTTAATCTTTTTGAAGGTTCATAAGAGTAACCATTTATGAATTTTTTTATGTTGAACTTTTGAAGTGGTTTTAGATATTAATTTATTGCTTAATCATATGAAAATTTATGTGTATTAGATAACATGTGCTAACCATTTTTGTTATGATAACTAGAGACACAAGGAATAAATTTTCATCCCATTATAGATCTTATGATATCCTAGTTCTACATGAATTACAACTTCAAATTCATTTCTTAGAGTGAAAGATAAAGTGGAAATTGATCAAGGAACAACTGATGGATGATGTTGTGATTACAAAATGAAATGAAATCAAGTAATAATATCTTCTTGTGAAAATTATTCAACTTTAGGAAAAGTATATGGGAACAAAAAGTTTATCCTAGTACCTTTATTTCTGATGAATCAAATAGTACCTTAGATCATCACTGATATATAATTCTATGATGGTTAACTTTATAATTACCATATTCTCTATCACTCTCCATCAAAACTTTATAATTATTTTTCTCTTATATGTCCATGTTTTCACTTTCAACCTATGTTCTCCTATATAGAAACCCAATTATGATTTACTTTGGATAACCGTTAAGTTTATAACTTTACCCTTTTAAAGGAAGTTTTAGTATTAATTTTCATAATGTGGGTTTCCCATAAAGAAATTATCAAACATACACCTTTTATTTTCTAAGTACAATTTAAATTTGCAAGGAAGTGATTTTTTGATCGCATCAGAATGATAGTTTATCAATTGGTACTTCCAACAAATATCTCTTAAGTTGATGATGTGTTCCATGTATCTCTTCTGAAGAAGTACATAGGTGATCCTTCACTTGTACTAAACTCAGAAGTTATACCGCTGGAGAAAGATCTTTCTTATGAATAGAAACCAATAAAAATTATGCATCGTAGAGATAAATTTCTACAAAATAAGACTACTCACTTGGTTAAAGTTTTGTGGAGAAACCACCAGTTTGAAGAAGCTATGTGGGAACTTGAGGATATTATGAAGAAGAGGTATCCTCATTTTTTTTGTATTAGAGTGATGAATTTTTAAGGAGAAAATAATTTTAAGGGGGTATAATGTAACACCATGATATTTTTATGAAATATATTTAAATAATAATAATAATTTGATTTCTTTGGTATCTTGTCTTACATGAAACACTGGCCTATCTTGCATTATATGCAACCATGAATTTCTAAGAAACAACATTTTATTATATAAATTATTTAAAAAAGAAAATTATAAACTAGCTTTTATAATTGTGGGTATAAACAAGATTATCTGAATTATGAAAATATGAATTCTTTGGTGATCTATTAATTATAAATCAATATAAAAACCAATGGAAAATAAATGATGCGTTTTTATGAAAAATTATTTTTATTCTCACAAAGGAGTTTTATCTTAATATATTAAATTAATCACTATTAGTGAATTATATTAATGAAATTTATATGTTTTATATTCAATTAATTTTTTTAATTCATCCAATATGTTTTATAAGCATAAAATAATAAAAAACCCATTTTTATCATAAAAAGCTGTATTTTTTGAAAAGGCAGTTTTACCGCCTTTTAATGGAAGACTTGATTTATAACTAAAATTTAAAACTCTAATAAATTTTATTTTATTAAATATAATTATTTTTATAAATTGTAATTTTAAAATTATCTTAGGGTGAATTTTTGGGTTTTTTTTTTCTGAAAAGTTTCATCTTTTGATGAATAGTGAAAATACTGATTTTTATTGAAAACTGTATTTTATTTTAAAGTCTTTAAAAGGTAAAATTATATTTTAGGTCAGTTTTAAATTTTAATTTGTTCATTTTAATTTAAAATTATTCAATTATGGGTTTGTAAAAGGATTTTATACATGAATTTATTATAATTTTTTTATGTTTTAAAGGGCATTTTTTCTGAAAAACCATTTTTCATGGCGTTTTACTGGTTTTATTTTAAATTAAATTCTGAAACTTATATTTTTTTGAATTTTTAAAAATGGATTCAAAATTTGTATTCATAAGTTCCAAATTTAGTGAATATGTCCATTTTATTTTTGGCCAATATGAATAGTAACGTTGGTAAATTTTATTACCATGATAAAGGGTAAATTGGGTAATTTAGGTTAAAAATAAAATGATAAGGACTATAAAATGACCGTAATACTTGTAAAAATTTTATTGGATGAATATAATTATACCCTTAGCACCTGAGGATCTAAATTAAGTAATTTAATGGATATTTGTCCATGAAAATGACTTATATCATATTTAGATCAAAGAAAGTAACAAAATGTCACTTTCTTTGTCTTAAATATCCCTTATGTGTACATAGGGGAAAAAGATATGTTATGAACAAATATAAATGTAAAATTTTAACTTAATAAACATAATTTCATTATATAAATTTATTTTTGACTTTTTGAACCACTTAGATGAGTTTTTTCTATTTATAATAATTTATTTAATAAAAATTTAAAGATGTCACATTCATGTTTTAAATAATATATCATTTTTAATATAGGATTACCCAAAAGATATATTCAAATACAAGTATTATTATTAACTATAGAATATTTATATTCATCATGGTATTATATTTTTAATTTTTATTAAAGAAATAAGTAAATTAAATAATTACACAACATTGATGTGGTAATTATTTTATTAATGGAAATATCAAATAAATATTATTAAAAATATTAAAATAAATATAATTTAAGATAATTAATGCGATAAAATAATTTTATTGATTACATTTATCTCTTAGGGATATTATATATTTTTTTGAATTTATATTGTTATATTGATATTTTTAAAATTACATGTAATGAATAATGTCAAAATTGACACTAATGATATTTTATCAAAATTATTTTTTATTAAATTATTTAAAAATCATAAAACATACTTAAAAATACAAAATAATTATAATATGGTCAAAAACTTTATAAATTTTTCATTTATGATCTAATTGACCTCACATAATTAAAAATTATAACCTTTTAATATTGAAAAATTTGTTACCATAGTTAGAATTAAAATAGGTTAATTAAGGATTAATCAAAATGATAAGGTTTAAAATAATACAAAAATTTGTCTAAAATCTATTGGTTGATGATATTAAAATACTTTATCTTATTATATTCGAATACATATACTTTTGGAGGTATTTATATTGATATGAAATTTATTATAAATTAATTATTTTATAAATTCCAAAAGTGCCCCTGACCTCAATTATAAAAGCGAACCTCCTCCCTCACTTTTTCATATCACATTTAGCCTTAAATATTTACTGTAACCTAATAATTTCTCTTCTAAAATTTCCTATTCACTTTATAGAGGTGATATTATTATCAAAAGACCAACCTTAGTGTCCCTATGAGGCGATCTAAAGGAATTTTGTTGAAGAAGTGATAATCATCTTTACCAACTCCTTCAAGTTTATTTCTTCTTCTACATACTCTTCATGTTTTGTTTCCATTATAAAGTAATAAATCTAGTATCACATAATTATGAGATTTTATTATGATTAAGGAACAATCATATTCCACCTTTTATCCATTCTACGAAAAATAAAAGCACCACATGTGAGTACATACGACTTACCTTCTCCACGCCATGGTGTAGTATGTTTTTCATCACCACTTTACTTGTATGGGTATAATGATGGAAATAATAGATATATATGATAATTAAAACCTAATATTTATTCTTAAAAAATATACCATCCACTTCCTTCCCCTTTCACCATTAAGGGAATGATACTATCGCTCGTGGGTACATACGACCTACCGTATCCACAATGCAATGTGATTACCTTTCCATGATAACCATAAAATATTGATTATATAAAAATATATAATGAATAAAAGTGATATATATTACCTTAATATCATTCTGGAGATGATGTAACTATATCCTATGCATAAGAACCATGACTTAGATGAAAAAACATGCATATGAAAATGAAGCAGTTAACACTTGAAAGCAGGGTAATTACGAAATATTATTAACAAAAGGGTGATAAGATGATATAAGAGGATAATATATGATATCATAAATGTGAATATGGTTCTGGTATAAATTAATAACTTTATTTAAACCATTATGCATGAGTTTTAGATACGTATGAAGGAAATTAAAACTAATTAAGGGTTAGTTTCACTATCTCATTATTATTCAGGATTGTTTTTACATAAGTATCTAATGGGGAATTTTTATCTTTAATTTCCATGTTTCTTAAAAATATTTTCCAATATTTTTTTACTATTCCCCTACAAATTTTAAATTCATTTTTATCCATGTGTGAATTTTTACTAAATGGTTTGAAAGGAATCTTGTTTTCGTTTTTCTAATGAGGTACTTTGTGAATTTTCTAGAAAAAATATGAGAGGAATGCCTTTTTAACTTATACGGCATGAATATATTTTACCAATTTCATGATTGATTAATTACTTGATGATTCCCTTATAGTATTACAATTCACTTTTTAAATAATTTCTTTTAAAATTTTACTACATTTTAAGAAAAGAAAACCTTTTCAAAAAATATATTTTACTCAAGAATTATTTTCAAGTGATCTCTCAAAATTATTTTCCATCTACAATAACATTCTTTGATGTTAATTTTTCTTTAATCGGGATATTTTTCAAGTATACTATCAATATTATTTTTGTGTTTAGTTTATTTTTATGATGGAATGATATTTATGAAACCCATTTCTTTTTCATGGGTTATGTTATGATTGAATGATGTTTATGAAACCCATTTCATTATATAAGTGCTGAGGTGATGAATTATTTATGTTCTCATGAAACACATATGTATGGTTTTCATTATATGATGGGTGGGACCTACACCTACCTCTATTCCATTGGGTAAATGTTAATATCTCATTAGATAGATAGTACTAGAATGGTAAGTGAAGTCAATTTAGTAATACATGACTAAAACAAGAATAAACTAAGTTCAGTAATATAGGAATGGAGTGAGAGTAAACTCAGTTCTGTAATATAGGGTTGGAACAGGGAGTGAACCCGATTCAATAAATGAATTTTTCTAATACAATTTTCTTATAAATGAGTCTTGACTGATATGGAAATGAATTTATATGCTTATGTGCATGCCAAAATTTCATGTCTTATGTTATGCTCTCATGGAATATGTTCTTTGATTATTTATGAACTTCTATGATTTATTCCATGGCACGATATCATGATATTTCATATACATGATATGATTTTTAAATGTTTTTTTTATGTACTTATGCCTTATGATTATATTAGGATTGATATCTCCCTTGTTTACCCTTACTGAGAATCTAAGCTCACCCTTTTCATATGTTTCTTTTTAACAAGTTATAAAGAAAGGTTTTAGGTAATAATACTAAATGGGAAGATCTTTATGGGAAACATTAAAGATATTTCACTAGAATAGAAGTTTGTTTTATAAGTTTCTAATGGCACTAAAGTAATATGGTATTTGGGTGTGTGTGTAATGTATGAAGTATTCCAAAAAAATGATTTAATGTCTATGTATGTTAATCTTGGGTCATTATAACGCGTCCTCTATTTTGGAGGTTCATGGGAAAAGCACATACCTCTTGTTGAGTTTTCCTACAAGAAAAGCTTTCAAGAAGAAATTTAGATGGCTCCATATGAGTCTATTTATGGTAGGTAGTTCTGTTCACCTCTATTCTGGTTAAAGGCAGGCGAGGCAGTGCTACTGGGTCCTTATCTCATTTAGGGGACCTTAGAGAAAGTCCAGCTGATTTAGAAGCATATGGCTATAACTCAGTCAAGGAATAAGTCTTATACTAATCATCATTATCGACCTCTAGAATTTGAGGTGGTATATAGAGTTTTTATAGAGACCCTATCATTTTACACATATCATTACATGATTTTAAGAATAATTAAACTTCAAATTACAAGCCAATGATCATAAAATCTAGTGTCTTGGAGACTAGGTACCTAAAGCTGGAAACATGGGAAAAAACAAAAAATTTCTTTATTAAATCTTCATAAAGATATCTTAACTTAATTTGATCCCTTATTATACATAGTATAACCTAGGGATAACATGAGAAAAGGTATGTGCTAAAAATCCTAGTAAGAGAATAAACATAAGAATAAAGCTTTAACACATGAGTTAGAAGGCATAATATAATGATATAAAAAGGCATTGAACATGATTGAACATATGGAATCATAACATATTAAATATTGGGATAATATAAACATGTAATAATAGTAATTTTGAAGAAACATAAAACATGACTTTAGCATGAGTCAAGGCCCATTGTACATAAAAGATCACGAGTCAAGGAAAACCACCAAGACCGTTGCACATGGAGCACGAGTCAAGGATAACCGCCCAAACCGTTGCACATAACGACTCATGAGACTAAAATTTACCCAATGCATTGGAGTACTATATGGGAACACCCATCATAACATGTTCATGAATATGTTTTCCATATAAATAATCATACATAATCAATCATACATAATCATAAGGGTACCCATGGAAAGAAATTTGTATCATAATCATGTCGTAAATAATAACCAATGGGCGTATCATAAAAGTGTACATGAAGGAAAGGAATAAGATAATGAATGGACAATAATAAGGTATAATAGGAATATATAATTATAAGTGGTTTTTAAATTTAAGTGATAACATGTAAAAATAGTATTTAATAAACTTTTGAATTAAAACATTTTAGTGCAGTTTAAGGAAAATATCAAAGATCATTTAAAATGAAAAAGGGAATAATATTTTATATAAAAAAAGAAGTGAACCAAGAATTTTTTAATAATAAAATGAGATATTTTAGAAAAATAATGGCATCTTAAAATATATTATAATGTGCACTTGAAATTAGGTAAGAATTCGGGATGTTCCATTAAAACATGCCTGCTTATTAAAAATAATTAAGAAGGGAACCACCTAAAAAAATATATCCTTGAAAGAAAAAGATGAATGTATATTTATACATGAAATTATATAATTTATAATATTTAAATAAAAACAAAAGACAACTTAATTATGGTAAAAATAAATATAGAGTAACCCGAAGGAATAACGGAGGTTCGGGTAGAATCCCTTACCTTATGTCTGAAGGTGTTCTTCCCTTGATCTTAATATCTTGGATAATAAAATTATATTCATTAGTTAATAAGTATATAACCTGTTATACATGTAATTTATTTATTATAACCTTAATAATTTCATTTATATACTTTTTGAAGGGTCAATAGGTCCAATTTCATTGTTTGGGAGCATTTGTTTCCTTGGTTTTCATGATCGGTTTACTTATATACATGTATGGATAAAAATGTTTGATGAGAAAGGTTTTATAGAATTTAAGTTATATGTTATTATTTAACATAAATAATATTACGTGGTTATAAAATTAATTTTTTTATTTTGAGCGAGGATGAATCATTATATAATACTTTAATGATAACCGTTTATGTTAATTGGCGGGTTTTTTGATCACAACGAACTCATTTTGATTTATAAATTAATATCATGTGTAAAAATAGATTAAAAAATATTAAATAACATATAATAAATGTATTATAGTATGGTTAAAACATAAAAATTATTTCATGACTAGAATTGAAGATGATAATAAAAATTCAAAACCCATTTTCCTTGAATGTGATAAATTAACACATATCGGATGGTATTTTCATTTCTAGTATAAAAGGAGGGGAAATGAGAGATGATTATAAATTATTACATTAGAATAAAAAAATTCCATTACATTTAAGGTAATTGAGTTTTCATACCATTTGTATGAGGAGAGGTGAGGATAGAAAATAAAACAAAGGAACTTGAAAAGAAATTGAAAGAAAACGGAAGAAGGTTTTACCTCTTGATTCCTTCTTCTTGAGGACCTCCTTAGGGATTTGTTTTTGGTATTTCATTAAGAAAAAATGATCCTAGTCATGGGAAAGGGTATTGGGAAGATATTTTAGAAACATTTAGACAAGTCACAAGGCTTGAGAAGTGTTAGGAGAAGAGGTGGTGATGGGTGGTATTTATAGTGGAGGAGAGGGGTGTTTTCTCAATATTTAATTCATTAGTTTATTATTTTGATAAAGACAAGAAATAGTGATGATTATTGAGACTAAAAATAGTAAATATATAATTTTATTTTGAACAAATGGTTCTTACATCATCCATGACTCAACAAATAGTGTATTTAACTTATAATGTTTATATACTGTAAATTAATGTATTTTACTATTCACTAAAAATTTAAGTATTTCAGAAAAATAAAAAAAATTCACCCTAACCAATTTTTGACATGTAGAATTAAAAAATAAACTAAAATTTTCAAAAATAATTTTCTAAATGTGATAAATTTAATTTTTAATTAAAATCACAATTTACTCAAAATATACAAATTTTAAAATTAAAACTTCTTTTCTAACACTTTGAAAATTTAATTAAGGTCTCATAAAATTAACTTATAATAATTAGGCATCAAGATATTATTTTATGAATACATTTTATGAAAATAAATTTTCTTTTAATTTATTAATTTTATCATAAAATTGTAATTAAATATTTATGACTTACAAAAATACCAACACTTAATAATTTTTAAAATATTTATTCACTCATACTATGATATAATTATATCATATTATCACTTATGATATAGATAAATTTTATTTATACTTTCATTGGTGATGTTACTATTATATTGGCCATTTTACTATTCATAAGTGTCACATTACTATTCTAAAGGTCAAGTTACTATTTCATTGGTATATATTTCTTAACTTCTAAAGATACCTTTTATTTAACTCATTCTTCATTTATAAAGTTTTATATGTAATATTATGTGATTATAATATAAGATATAATTATAATAAGGGAATTCCATTGATAAAACATTTTATCGTTACATTCTTCCCCCCTTATGAAATTTCTCCCTCAAAATTTTGTTTTACATTCTAAGTTGAAAATGGGTGTGGGTACTTTTCATTCATTACTTAGTCCTGTTCCCATGTTTCCTCTTCATACTTATGGTTCCTCTATAATAATTTGACAAGGTGAGTAGTTTTCTTATGTATAAATTTATCTCTATGATCCAATATCATCACTGGGTACTCCTCATAAGAAAAATCATTATCTAACTATACCACCTCTGAAGATAGTACATGTGAAGGATCTAGTATGTACTTACTTAATAAGGATACATGGAAGACATAATGTACTTTAGACATGGTAAGTGGAAGTGCTAGTTGATAGGCCATAACTCCAACACGATCAAGAATCTCAAAGGGGCCGATGTACATAGGACTTAGATTTCCTTTATTCATAAATTTCATGACCTTCTTCCATAGAGATATGCAGGGGAATACTATGTATCCAAATTTGAACTCAAGGTCTCATCGACTATTTTCTACATAACTCTTTTGTCGACTTTGAGATGCCTTGATGTGTTGCTGAATGGTTTTCACCTTCTCAACCATTTCTTTGACCATTTTAGGTCCTAGAAGCTTATATTCACCAACTTCATCCCAACAAGATGGTGTTCTGCACCTTTTCCCATAAAGGGCTTCATATGGTGCCATTCATATGCTTGAGTGGAAACTATTATTATAATATAATTCCACCAGTGGAAGATGTTAGTCCCATCCTCCTTTAAATTCCATAGAATAATCTCTCAACATATCTTCTAGTTTCTAAATAGTTATTTCATATTGGATATCAGTTTGAGGATGATAGGTCGTACTGAAGTTTAACTCAGTTCTTAGAGCATGTTGGAGACTTTTCCAGAACTTCATGGTGAATCTCAGATCTTGATCAGATATAATCGATAGTGGTACTCCAAGTAGCCTTACCAAATCTTTGATATATATCCATGCAAGTTGATCCAATTAGAAGTTCTCTTTAATTGTGATAAAATGAGCTGTCTTTGTAAGACAGTCCACAATGGCCCATATAGCATTGTTTCCTCTAGATTTCCTTGGAAGTCCACTGATAAAGTTCATGGTAATGTTCTACCACTTCCAGGTTGGTATGGGTAGTGGTTTCATCATACCCTTATACTTTTTTCTTTAAAACTTGACTTGTTTACATACCAAGAACTTTGATGTATATTCAGAAATCTGCTTCTTCATATTGTCCCACCAATAGTTCTCTCAGATATCTTGATACTTCTTTGTGCTCCCTGGGTGAATAGAGAAGGATGATCTATGTACGTCATTCAGAAGATCCTTCTTTATCTCTGGAATAGATGGTACACATAGTCATGGCCCAAACCTCACGACTCCTTCGTCATCCATTTTGAATTCTAAGGATCTACCTTTTCTCATGGATTCTACCTTCTTCTGAATTTCCACATCACTTCTTTGAGCATCCTTTATTTTCTCTATGAGGGATGGTTGAGAAATCATTTGAGAAAGGATTGGTGATGTTTTTACATTAATTATTCCCATGCACATCCTTTAAAAATATAATAATATTGGATCCTTATCAATTCTCATCATTGATAAAGATTCATGATCCTTTCTACTTAGAGCATCCACTACCTTATTTTATTTACTAGGATGGTAGTGGATTGATTATTCATAATCCTTGATGAGCTCTAACCATCTACACTAGTTCATATTAAGATCATTTTGTGTGAATATATATTTTAGACTATTGTGATCAGTATATATCTCACACTCCTCCCCATAGAGATAATGCTGCCAGATTTTCAATGCAAAGATCAAATCTACCAACTCCAGATCATGCGTGCGATAGTTTTTCTCATGGATTTTTAACTGCCTTAAGGCATAGGCAACCAATTTATCATTTTTAATTATTACTCATCCTAATCCTTTCTTTGAAGCATTTCTGTACACCACAAAGAGTTCTACACTTATCGAGAGTGTGAGTACTGGCATAGTGATAAGCCTATTTTTTATCTCCTTAAAGCATTACTCACATTCTTGAGTACATACAAACTTCACTACCTTCCGTTTCATCTTGGTCATTAGGTTTGAAAATTGTGAGAAGTTCTCCACAAATCATCGGTAATACCCAACTAGACCAAGGAAACTACAGCTCTCTGTTACAGATGTTGTCAGGGCCCCCTCTTCAATTGACTTTGTCTTAGAAGGGTCCACAGATATCCCTTTTCTGGTGATAAAATTCCTCAATAATGATACTTCCTCCATTCATAGCTCACATTTACTATACTTTTCATATAGTTTCTCCCTTTGCAATGTCTTGAAAATACTATTCAAATGCTCCTCGTGTTCCTCCTTGCTCTTAGAGTATATTAGAATACCACAAATAATCACTACCAAAAATTTGTCAAGGTAATATCTAAAGACTCTATTCATTAAATCCATGAAAATTTCAGGAGAATTAGTGAGCCTGAAGGGCATCACTATGAACTCATAGTTTCCATACCTTATTCAAAAAGAAGTTTTGGGAATATCTTCCTTCCTCACTTTTAATTGGTGATATCCTGACCGAAGGTCCACCTTAGAGAAATAACTATCCCCACAAAGCTGATCCAACAATCATCTATTCGAGGTAGAGGATACTTTTTATTTATCATGATTTTATTAAGTTCATGATAATAGATGTAGAGGTGAATTAATCCATCCTTCTTCTTGATAAATAGGACTAGCGCACCCCATGGTGAAGCACTCGGGTGTATAAAACCTTTCTCTAGATCCCTCGTAACTACTTCTTCAACTCTTCTAGTTATACGATGACCATTCTATAAGGATTATTTTATATAGGTATAGATACAGGAATAAGATCAATTGAGAACTCAACCTCTCAATCAGAAGGAATACCAGATAATTATTCAGGGAATACATTAGTGTAGTCCTTTACAATGGGCATGTCTTTGAGCATGATTATCTCCTTTGTCTCAATAATTTGAGCTAGATATGATTTATCATAAGGAAGTAATATCCACAATTTATAAATTGATTCAAAATGATATTCATCCACTTCCTTACACTTGTACAGAATTGGAGTATGCTTTGGGATATGAAGAGTGATCTCCCTTTCTCGATAGCTGATGTTATTTTTATATAAAGATAGCTAATCCATGCCCAAAATAGCATTGAAATATACCAAAGGAAGTGTGACAATATTTTATGGGAGGTTTAATCCATAAAAATTTACTATGGAGGAGTTATATACTTTGGATGCAATAATTTCCCCATTTTATGTTATCATAGATAACTCAATTTCCATATTTTGAGTTGGTGTTTGAATAGTTATACTAAACTTGCAAGATATAAAAGAGTGCATAGAAATATAATCAAATAGTATGTTCAACATTCTTGAATGAATAGCTAGCATACTTATCACCATATAATTGTATGGATCCACCATAACAGTAGTGATAACATAATCCCTTCCCTGTTTCCTTAGAGGTTGCTTTTGATTGCCTCTAACAACTCTTGGTTTAGGGAAATTATTCTCATAAATCCCATGTTCCTTGAAGTTGTAACACTGCACTATAAGCTGAGTGTTGATCTGAACCTTCCTTTCTTCTTCCACATTAGTGGGATTCTTCATATCCCTTCTATAGTTCTTATCCACATGTCCTATTCTTCCAAATTTTAAGCACTTCTTGGTTCCCTTTAGATAGTTCCCAGGATGTTTCTTCCCATAGTTTTGACACGTGGTATGTTCAGTATTTTTCCATCATGGGATTTATTTGCTGAACCACCCATATTAGAACCCATTTTATGCTTTTTTTACTGGGACCATGATACCTTTAAGAGTATCCAATATCCATTTAAACCTTGAGGTCACAAGTGACATTCTCCTCATAACTTTCAAAGTCACGAATCACCAACACTTTTCATAGACTCAGCTTTAGTCTGCTAAAGAAGCTATCCACCTTGATTTCAGTGTTCATGACAAAGATGAAGGTTTATCTTGAAAGCCTTGTAATTTGTTTTTTCATATTCCCCGATAGACTCATCTTCTTTCTGCTTAAGTTTGAGGAACTCTATTTCTATTTTGAGATAGAGGGTTCAAAGGAAATATTTATTAAAAAATATTTTATTGAATTCCTCCCAATCCATAGTATCAATTTCCCCTTGGGACTTTATATTCTTGATCAGTTACCACCACTAATCAGCTTCCCCATAAAAATGATAGAATGCCAGCATGAATTTATCTTGTTCTGAGCACTGGAGGATGGATAATATCTTTTCAATAGAGTTAATCCATTGTTCCATGAGGATGGGATCAGAATATTCAATAAACATGGGATGCATTTTCTACATTAAGGATTTTATAACAACTTGATCTTTCCTTAGAGGACGTTCTACATGATTCAAGTTATTATTCATAACTTGATCCATCTAATCAAGTACTATCATAAATTTTTGAGCACCCATTCCCATCATATTTGGCATATTATTAGGGAAATATTCACATTCCCTATCACATTGATTGTTGGAACGTGTTCTTTTATTTTCCTCCATCAACTAAGAAAAAGAAAGTGCAATTAGGGGGCTTGAATACTTAACTAATAATCATAAAAAGTAAACTTTAAACATAAAAGGATAAACTCTTAAAGGAAAAATATATCCAAAATTTTGATTCCTTATGTTTCAATCTAGGTTATCCATGATTTGTTTACTAACATATATTATTATGGTAATTTTTATTCCCTTAATAATGGTTCATAATTATCTTATAAATTTATCAAAGCATATCCCCTAGGAGTGTCAAACCAGGTGTGCAATAAGACCCGTTGTCGTGTACTAGGTAACCCAAAGTCAGGCTCGGAACACCTTGTTAGAGTTGTTACTCCTAGGTACATATGTACTATAACCACTTCCACTTGTAGTATCCAAACATGGATGTATTTTATTGATAAACCACATACTATATACTTACCAAAATTTAGGGATGTTTTATTATACATAGACTTATCCCTAAGGTTCTTACTAAAGTGCTCTATTCCTAATCTCCAAAGATAACTATACTTTCCTCTGATACCAACTATAGTGACCCTAGTCTTTTACACATATCAATACATGATTTTAAGCATAATTAAACTTCAAATTACAATCCAAGTATCGTAAAGTCTAGTGTCTTGGAAGACTAGGTATATAAAACTGAAAAAATGAGACTAAAAAAACATTTCTTTATTTAATATTCATAAAGAGTGCCTAACTTCCTTTGAGCCCTTACATATGAATAGTATATCCTAGGGATAACATGAACAAATATATGATCTAAAAATCCCATTAAGGGAATAAAAATAAGAATAAAGCTTTAACACATGGGTTAGAAGGCATAACATAATCTTATAAAAAGGCATGGAACATGATTGAACATAAGAAATCATAACATAGAAAATATGGGATCATATAAACATGGAATCATAGTAATGTGGTAGAAATATAAAACATGACTTTATTACAATTCAATTCCCATTTCACATAGAAGATCACAAGTCAAGGATAGCCACCAAGACCGTTACACATGGAGCACAAGTCAAGGCTAACCACCCAGACTGTTGCACATAACTTCTCTTGAGAATAAACTTTACCCAATGAATTGAAGCACTATCTGGACACAACAATCATAAAATGTTCATGAATATGTTTTCTACATAAATAATCATACATAATCAGTCAAACATAATCATAAGGGTACCCATGGAAAGAAATGGGTATCATAATCATGTTATAAATAATAAACAATAGGCGTATCATAAAAGTATCCATGAAGGAAGGGAATAAGATCATGCATGGACAATAATAAGGTATAATAATAATATATCAGGATAATTTATGTCAAATTGAAGTGATAACATGCAAAAAGAGTATTTAAGAAAATTTAGAATTAAAACATTTTAGTGCTGTTTAAGGAAAATATAAAAGATAATTTTAAAAAAAGGAATAATATTTTATATAAAACTAGAAGTTAAACAATAATTTTTTTATAATAAATGAGTTATTTTAGAAAAATATTGGTGGCTTAAAACATATTATCGAGTGCACTTGAAATTGGGTAAGAATTCTGGAGGTTCCCTTAAAACGGGCTTGCTTATCGAGAAGAATTGAGAAGGGAACCACTTAAAAACATGTATATACCTAAAATAGAATAATGAATGGATATTGATACATTATTTTAAATAATTTATAATATTTACATAAAAATAAAAGATAAATTAATTTGGTTAAAAATAATGACAGAGTAACCCAAAGGAATAATGGAGGTTTGGGCAGAATCCCTTACCTTAAGTCTGAAGGTGTTCTTCCCTTGATATTAATGTCCTGGATAATAAAATTAGAATTATTAGTTAATAATTAAATAACATATTATATATGAAATTTATTTTTTATAAAATTATTAAGTTCATTCATGGAATTTTTTAAGGGCTAAGAGGTCCAATTTCATTGTTTGGGAGCATTTGTTTCCTTGGTTTTCATGACCAGTTTACTTATATACATATATGAATAAACATGTAAGATTAGAAAGGTTTTATAGAATTTAATTTATATGATATTAGTTAAAATCCATAATATTACATGGTTATAAAATTAATTTAGTTATTTGGAGTGAGGATGAA
The DNA here is from genome assembly GCA_963277665.1 of Viscum album. Classification (NCBI taxonomy): domain Eukaryota; kingdom Viridiplantae; phylum Streptophyta; class Magnoliopsida; order Santalales; family Viscaceae; genus Viscum; species Viscum album. Next base: position 375,757,731 of record OY728127.1, on the reverse strand, counting down.
TCATCATATAAAACTTTAATGATAACTGTTTAGGTTAATTGGTGGGTTTTTTGATCACAATGAAATAATTTTGCTTTATAAATTAATATCATGTGTAAAAATAGATTCCATAACATTAAATAACATATAATACATATATTATAGTCTTTTTAAACCATAAAAATGGTTTCATGACTAGAATTTAATACAGTAATTAAAATTGAAAACCTATCATCCTTGAATGTGATAAATTAACACATCTTGGATGATGTTTTCATTCTAGTATAAAAGGAGGGGAAATGAGATATTATGATGAATTATTCCATTAGAATAAAAATATTCTAGTACATGTAAGGTACTGGAGTTATCATACCATTTTTATTAGAATAGGTGAGGATAGAAAAGAAAACAAAGGAGCTTGAAATGAAATTGAAAGAAAACGGAAGAGGGTTTTACCTCTTGATTCGTTCCTCTTGAGAACCTCCTTAGGGATTTGAATTTGGTATTTTGTAAAGACCAAAAGCTCTTGGTCATGGGGAAGAGGCTTGGGAAGAGATTTGAGTAGAATTCAGACAATACACAGGGCTTGAGAAGTGTGAGGAGAAGAGGTGGTGGGGGTTGTATTTATAGTGGAGGAGAGGGGTGTTTTCTCAATATTTAATTCATTAGTTTATTATTTTTCTCAAGACAAGAAATAATGATGATTATTGAGACTAAAAATAGTAACTAGAGAATTTAAGTTCGAACCAATGGTGATTACATAAGGCATGACTCAATAAATAATGTATTTAACTTATAATGTACATATACTGTAAATTACCGTATTTTACTATTCACCAAAGATTTAAGTATTTCAGAAAAATCCAAAAAATTCAACCTAACCATTTTTAAAACTTTAGAATTAAAAAATGAACTCTTTTTTTCAAAAATATTTTTCTAAATATGAGAAAATGAATTTTTTTAATTAAAATCATAATTTACTGAAAACATACAAATTTTAAAATTAATTTTTTTATAACACTTTGAAAATTTAATTAAGGTCTCATAAAATTACCTTATAATCATAAGACATCAAAATATTATTTTATGAATACATTTTATGAAAAAATATATATATTTTTAATTTATTAATTTAATAAGAAAATTTTAATTAAATATTTATGACTTACAAAAATACCAACTCTTAATTAATAAATTTTAAATTATTTATTCACTTATATTATGATATAATTATATCATATTATCACTTATGAGATAGATAAATTTTATTTATACTTTCATTGGTGAGGTTACTGTTACATTATCCGGTTTACTATTCATAAGGGTAACATTACTATTTCAAAGGTTAAGTAACTATTTCATCAGTATATGTTTGTTAACTTCTAGAGATACCTTTTATTTCACTCATTATTCTTTTATAAAGTTTTATATGTAATATTATGTGATTATAATATAAGTCATAATTATAATATGGGAATTCCATTGATAAAACATTGGGTCATTGTAGTTTTTCTATGATCATTGCCTATATTGGGTCATTGAAAAATTCTCAGACATGGTAATCTATCACCTTGGTATGTTGGGCCTTTCGAGATAGTGAAGAGAGTCGGGATAGTATCCTATCAGTTAATTTACCTTGGAGGTATTATGCTAGGGATGAAATCTTCCATATATCACAGTTTTGATGATATCATGCATAACTGTCTCATTTTTTTGACCCTAAGGAGATTGATTTAGAGGTGGATGTGTCCTTTGAGGAGTATCCAATATGTATCATTAATATGATCACAAAGGCTCTCTAAGCCAGGTCAGTTCCACTGGTCCAGGTGCTATGGTAGCACAAACGTGTTACGGAAAAGACATGGGAGTGAGAATACGATGTTCATTCCATGCGCAGTGGTCATAACTTTTCACAAAATACGTTTTACTAACCTTAGATGAGAAACTCGAGGATGAGTTGTATTAAAGAGGGGAGGTTGTAATGTCCTGAATTTTCTCAAAGGTATGAATTGTTGTTTGTCAACTCTAATTTCTTGGTTTGTCCCTTGTAAGGTTACCTAATGGATTTACAGTGGTCATCGGAGTGTATATGGATTGTTCGACACCTAGATCCTTGAATTTTGGAGAAACAGACTAGGACACATGGTTAGGAGAAATCATTTGGCCCAGTCCACATGGTTTCTCTAACTACATAAAAGTGTGGTATAAGGGAGAAGGGGGCCACACAGTTATCTACAACCACACAGAATGGGGAACACACCTATGTGGGTTGAATATGTAATATATTTACCATACTCATTGGAATGAGACAATTCATAATTTCTACTTGACCTTAGGTTACATCCCCAAGACACCAAAGGTTGTCAATAAATGCTAATGGATTCATAAACAGATTGGGGACGATTTATTCTTTGAAAGGAAAACAACCAAAACAAGATAACCATAACCAATATCGGAAATATGATGCGTGTTAACAATGTAATACAACTCAAAGTAATAAAAAAAATACAAAAATACCAAATTACACCATAATCCATATTAGATTACAATGTTGAAGACAAAACTAACAAAACCTAAAGACTCCAAGACACTAACTCTAAAACTCCCAACATGATCCAAGCTCCAAATTGGTAATACATGCTCAAAGTATCATTGCACATCACTAAATAAATGAGATAATTTTACTTTACCTATGTATTTATAAACAAATTCTGTAAAATCACAAAAGTTCCAAAGTAGGGGGTGAGTAATGAAACTTAGTATGTTTTCCACAAATGACTTCCCTACTCACGCCACTAGGAAAAAAAATGTTAGCACATTTATATAAAACAATTAATATAAAACAATTTTAAAACATTTATAATAGTTTATATCAAATCTAAACATTTTCTCACAAAACAGTTTCCATGGAAACAACCAAACAAGTCATTCAAACCATTTCGTAAATCTATTTGGCATAACCCATTACAATCCAAACATCCATACATGCATGAAAAAGTGATAGTTCCATACTCATAACAGGACACTCATCGATCTACTAAGTTATCACAAGGTAACTATATACTAGTGCCCCAATGACACATGCCCATTCCATAGGGTCACGTCAATGCAAATGAACACACACCAACCAATTATGCCAGAAACATGCAAAACCAATTGTGCGAAACCATTTCAATAAAACAATATTTTATTTGAAAAACTTTACATAAATCCTTTTCCAATGAATCAAAACAAACAACCATATTTAAAATCATCATTTTAAAATCATTCAATAAATCACTTTGCACAATAATTCCATAATTTCACATGAAATCACTAAAAAAGGTTTCTAAAAATATTTGCACAACAATTTCAAAATTTCACAAAAAATTTCAATCAATTAAAAAATTTAAAATCAAGTCTTCAATTTATAATAATAAGAGTTGATAGGGAATCCAATTACCTCAAAAACTTAGGAAAAAATGAAGAATAACACAAATTCTTCAACAAAAATGGGTTGAAACTACAAAAATCAACCTTCGATCTCATTACCTAACAAAAAAAGACACATATCAGCATTATTAGAATTATAAAACATATATATATCCCCCCAAAATCATATGTATGAGTCCAAGAGAGGTAAGAAGAGTATATCTAAGAAAAACCACCTAGAACAGAGACTTACCAAGGAATCCAGGCTTCAAAGCACAAATATTTTCCAATGGATTACTCCCAGATCAAGAGGAATTGTATCCATATCCTTTGGGAAGAGTGATAAAATATTTAAGGTATTAATAGAGGGAAAAAAATTTAGGGAAAAACCATGTTATATCCACAATTGTTTGATCTAAGTTTTAGCCATGCATGGTTAGGGCGCACAATTAGGCAAACCATGCGCTAACCATGCACAAGCCCTCTGTCCTAAAATCATAGTTTCTCCTAGGTGGACAAATAGTTTGGAAAAACTATGTGCCTAACTATGATCCTACCCAGATCCCACTTCCTCACTTTTTATGGTTTTTTGTAGGAGTTTCAAAATTTCTACTAACCATGCTCAAACTGTGCACCTCTATAAAATCCCCCCAAACATTACAAAACTCCTCTAAACCCTCCCGAACTTCACTTAAACACTTTACATACTTATAATATATAAAGGGGTACTTACTTGAAACCATGGGTGATGCATTATCCCCACTATTGGAATTTTCGTCCCTGGAAAGTATAAAACCACCACAATCCTGAAATAGTTCGTACCATTGATCGACCATTTCCTTTTACTGTTCTCATGTTTCTTCCAGAATCTGAACATGTTGCCATAAAAAATGCACTAGAGAGATGAATTGCCCTTAATCCCAAAACGATGATGCCCAAGCCTTAGAGAGATTCTAAAGAACACATGATCTCTCACTTTGAATGACAATGACCATCAATGATGATCTGCATACGATTTCTGATGACTCTAAGCCATCACTAAAAAAACAACAGATTAGAGGTGGGTTTTTAGAAGGGGTTATGCACAACCCCCTATAAATTAATTTTAGAGGGGGTTATGCACAACCCCTTCTAATCATCAAATTTAGAGGGGGTTTACAACCCCCTAATTTTTTTTTTATTTTTTCTTTGTAATATTAAGTTGGATTTTAGAGGTAGTTTTGTCAAAACCACCGCAAATTTAATAATTAGTGGATCTAAATATTCGGTTGAATTTTAGAGGTGCTATATAAATATATATAATTTGTTTGGATATATATTAGAGGCTATATATATAACATAGAAATTGATTTTTAAAGTAAATAGTGGGGGTTGGAAACCCCCTATAATCTCTTAAAATAGAGGGGGTTCATGAACTATCATTAATCCATTAGATTAGAGGGGGGTTTTGAACCCCTTCTAATTTAAGAAATTGGAGGGGGTTATGGACCCCCTCTAATTTAATATATTAGAGGGGTTTGTGACCCCCTATAATTTATGACATTATAGGGGGTTTTCAACCCCCCACTAATTCAAGAAATTAGAGGGAGTTCATGAACCACCATTAATGCCTTTGAATAGAGGGGGGTTTTAGCCCCTATTAATTTTTATTTATTTTTTTAAAATAAATTTCGTTTAAATTCAATTTTTTTAATATATATGTGGTTGCACATGCGTGCACGTGCGCGCACACACACACACATATATATTACATAAAAAATTTATATAAATGTATTTAAATGAATTATAAACACACACACACACACGCACACACACACACACACATATAAAGACATTGTATAAATAATTTAAATAAATACTTATACATATATAAAAATGTATACATACATAAATATTGGAATAAATAATAAAAATGTAATTATAAATATATTTATTCAAATATATAAAATTTATATATGGTTTTATAAATACCATACATTTATATTACGATTTATATTATACATATATTATATTAAATACATTTTTATTGTATATTTAGGTATAAATACATTTATATTATATTATATATACAAATAGATATAATATAGACAAAATTAAAATTAAAATTAAATATATATTATATATTATATATTATATATATTATATCATATATAAATTTATTTATATTATATAATTATTTTATATATATTTTAGTGTACCATATTAATTATAAATTGATTTAATATATATATATACCATTTAATTATATTATATATTTCTAATTTTATGATTGTATTTAATTGTATTTATATGTATACATAAATATAATTGTATAATTTTATGTACATTTATATATATTTATTTTTATAAATTGTATTTCATATAATATTAATTATATATATAATAAATGCATAAACATATTATATAAATATATACATAAATATAATTTATTTAAAAAATAAATCATATAAAAACTCAAACTTTTAGCTTTTATAATTTAAATTATAATAATAATAAATATATTTTTAAATAATATGTTTATGATTTTATATTATATATAATTAATATTATATGATATATAATTTATAAAAAAAATATATATAAATGTACACAATATTATACAACTATATTTATTGAAATACATATATATTAATGTACATAATATTACACAATTATATTTATTAAAATACATTATATAACTATTGATATAAATTGTATTTAATATAATATTAATTATATATTTGTATAAATTATATTTCATATAACATTATATAAATATTTGTATAAATTTTATTTCATATATAATATTTGTCTAAATTGTATTTCATGTAATATTAATTATATATAATATAATACAATTTATAAAAATAAATATATAATAATTTACATAATAATAAATATATTTATTGAAACACATTATATAAAACTATTTTAAATGACTTAATATAAATATATTAAATAAATACTTATATATATAATATATAAATAAACATGTACATAATATATAAATATGTATTTAAGTATATAAATAATTTACATAAATATATTTATAAATATATAAATATATTTGTATATACATAACATGAATATAATTATAAAATATATACTCAAATTTATATATATAAATATATAAATTTTAAAATACATAAATGTATAATATAAAATGGATTGCACAAGAGCCTCAGCCCAGTTGGTGAGGACTCGCTACGTGCATCCAAGAGACCCGAGATCAAATCCGGTTGGAGGCATATTTCCGAGTTACTTTAGCAGTACTGTAGCAGACATTGTTCGGTACTGTAGCAGCCAGAACTATTCATCCATCTGGGCCTCCGGGCCACCAGTTTAGTCCTCGGGTCCTGCAAGGCTTTCGGGCCACCTGAGGCCTTCAGGCCAGTTGATTCTCAGGGCCTTCAGGCCACCTTAAGGCCTTAGGGCCACCCCAAGGCCTTCAGGCCACATGAATGTAGGCCCCAGATATACTACAATAAAGGAGTAGCCCCAGAAGAGGATTCAGAGCAGGTGCACTCACCAGAGCAGAGCCAAATGGATTGTCAGAATGAGAGGGTATGGCTATGCCATCGGTACCAGGCTGTGCTTGCACGGGAAGCCTAGCCAGACGGTCATGCAAAGGTGGAGAGCTACTATCAAGATGCAGATGCTGGGGAGGGGAAGTTCCTTGTAGATAGTCTAGTTGAATTCCATAAGACCTTCGGGTCATGTAATATCTGAGCCTACGGGCCTTGTAAGGGTTCCCCCTCATCCCTTGAAAGGGGGGTTATCAAAAATCAATAAAAAATGAAGGCCATCGGGCCATTTAGGTAAAAATGGATATATTAATTTAAATAATTATATATGTATTTAAATACTATTGAAATAATATTTATTTTAATTAATTTCATAATATATATAAATACAATGATATATATATATATATATAATAATATAATTCCGCTACTGTAGTGGTGAAGCCGTTGCCTCTATATCTGGGTGGTCGGTGCTTCGAAACTCTCCAGGTATAGATATTTTTAAAACTTGCACGGGGAAGATTTTTCTAGTGAACTAGAGAAATTGGAGGCGCTAGAGAACCAGATGTGCAGGGGGACTGGATGAAAGACAACGCTAGAGAACCAGATGGGTGGGGGGGGGGGTGAGCTGGGGGGTGTTGTCACAGGGGTAGTGCGGGGGAACCGGACGAGGGTAGCATGGGGGGATTGAACGGGCTAGAGAATTGGACTGTGGGCGGGCGTCGCGGGGGTCACGCGGGGGTTGCACTGGGGGACCAGACAGTGGGGGGACCGATGGAGAACTGAACGGTAGTGTGTCATATGGTGGAGAACCAGGCTAGAACTGGAGGGGTAGGGGCGTGAACTTGATGGAGGGGTAGGGGAGTGCACAAAATTTAAATGTATAATATTAATTAGAGGCGGTTCCTTCAAGCACCTCAAATATGATTCATTTAGAGGGGGTTTTAACCCCTATAAATAAGAGCATTAAATATAGGCCGTTGAAGGAACCGCCTCTAATATGGATTATGAACTCATCTAGCGGTGGTTTGAAACCAACTATAGATTTATCAACAATTTATAGGGGGTTAAAACCCCCTCTAAACTGATATTATGTGGTGAATTTAGAGGGGGTTTTAACCACCTCTAAATGAACCGTCTCTAAAATTTACACCACTTTAGCAGCGGTTCCTCAAAATCACCTCTAATAAGAGTAGACATGCACATTAGCGACGATTCCTTATAACCACCACCAACCTATTTAGAAGGGGTTATAAGCCATTCTAATCTAAAAAACCCTTCTAATTAGGTATTTTTTTGTAGTGCATCTCCATTATCTTCTTGATTATCTAACTATTCTATTTTGTTTTTTGAACAATGTGAAACCCAACTAGCTAAGTCTCACCTATTTCCACCCAACAAAGTAGAGAACGATAAGGACGCCCATACAAATCTTCAAAAGGAGCCACATATATTGAGGCCTGATAAATTTTGTTATATGATAACTCCACTAATGGTATGTGGTCCTCCCATGAAACTCAAAAATCCATTACACAAGCCCGAATCATATCGTCCAATGTTTGTATCATCCTTTTAGATTATCCATCCATCTGAGGATAATACATTGTACTCATAGTCAACTGAGTCCAAAGGGATTGCTGTAAGGATTTTCAGAAACGAGATGTAAACCTCAAATCTTAGTTTGAAACTATCGAAACTCCATACATATTTACCACTTCTCAGATGCATATTTTAGACAATTCCTCCACTATATGAGATTCATGAATAGTGATTAAATAGACCAACTTTGTGAGATGATCCTATATCACCCATATGACATCATGTTTCTAAACTGTTCTTGGGAGACCAGTCACCAAATCCATGGCTATCTGCTCTCATTTCCAAATAGGAATAGGTAAAGGCTGCAACGTACTTGTTGGCTGTTGATGCTCTGACTTAACCTGCTGATAGGTGATGTATCTTGAAAAAAACTTAGCCACCTTAATTTTCATGCTGAACCACCAAAATTGTGCTTTAAATGCCTTATACATCTTCTATATTCAAGGATGAATAACCCATCTCAAATGGTGGTAAGCATGGAGAAGTTTTTCCTAAAAATCCAAAGGTACGACCATCTGATCTTTGAACACTAACACTAAACTTCTATCCAGCTTCCATCCCCCAATGGTCTCACCACCATTGAGTTTTGAACTCATTTCAACACATTCTAAGTTATATGTCTTTGCCTCTTTAACCATCTCCACCTAAATTGGAACCAATGAAACCAGGAAGAAAACCACAACACTACCTTTATCTTCACAATCCGAGTGAATTTCGGATATTAATAACATCAAATAACACCGATCTGGATCTTCTTTTTCCAAAAAATAATAATAATTTATACTTAATGAATCTTCCACTAAATTAACTTTACCCAATGTATACATCAAGTCAAAGTCAAATATTTGGAGATAGTCCATCCATCTTCTTTGTCTCAAGTTCAAATATCTCTATGAGAAAATATTTTTAGAGATCTTATGATCCATAAACACCATAAATTTCTCACCAAATAGGTAATGATGACAAGTGTTGAAAGCATGGACTATAATATCTTACTCAAAATTGTTTTTTGGGTAGTTCTTCTCATGAAACCGTAACTATCCTGATACATAAGCAAAAATATGATCTCCCTGCATGAGAATACATCCCTAACCAGATCCTGAAGCATCATAATACACAACATAACCTTATCCTAATTCCAGAAATATCAATATTGGTTCTGATGTAAGATGGACTTTAATCTCTTGAAAAGATTTTTTACATTCATCATTCTATTGAAATAGAACATTTTCCTTTTCAAAGATGTCATTGGTGAATCTAGTCATAAAAAATCACAAACAAAGTGTTGGTAATAACCATCTAGACCAAGGAAACTCCGTATATCAAAGAAATTTTTTGTCGGTTTCTAAGAGATAACAACTTATATATTTTCTAGATCCACAGAAACACCTCCTTCAGAGATTACATGACCAAGGAAACATACCTCTTGTTTCTAAAAATCACACTTTGATAATCTGAAAAACAGATGACGATCCTTAAAATTGCCAACACTATCACCAAGTGTTTCATGCTCAGCCCTTGTCCTTGAATAAACCAATATGTTATCCAAAAAAACCACCACAAAAGAATACATATACCTTTGAAATTTCCAATTCATCAATTTCATCAACACTAATAGTGCATTCGTAATACTAAAAGGCATACCACATACTCATAATGTACATATCTACTTCTGAAAGCTGTTTTCAAAATATACTCCTTTAGAACCCACAATTGGTGATATCCTAATCGTAAGTCAATTTTAAAGAACCACTGGGCTCCTCTCAATTGATCGAATATATCATCAAATCATGGATTAGATTCCAATTCTTTATCATAACTTGGTTAAGTTTATGATAATCCACACAAAACTAAAGAGTTACATCCACCTTTTTGACAAACAAGACCGGTGCTACCCATGGAGGTGTGTTAGGTCGAAAGAACCCTTTTCTTTCCAACTTTTAAAACTAGTACTTAAATTACCTTAGTTCTTTTGGTTCCATATGATAAGATGTAAGTGATATTGGACTGTTCCCTAATAAGATATCAATAATATGCTCCACCTCTCTTTTGGGTGGAAACCCTGAGAAGTTATTAGGAAAAACATCAAAACACTAATAAAAAACTATTGGAGAACCTCTATTCTCGATATCATACATTGATTCCAAGGTCAGAGATACCAAATAGTATGAGATAGTTCTAACTGCTAGTGCCACAAATCATGTTTCACTTTCATTTACATTTATTTCTCCTTTAAGGAGATGTTCGACACCATCATCAGTTATAAAACTAACCATTCAGGTATAATAATTGATGTGATCCTTGAACATTGTAAACCAATCCATACCTAGGATTATATCATAGACATCCATCTCAATCACAGATAAGTCCCAACTTAATTCCACTCCATCAATAGTTATACAACATGATTTTCACATAAAGGATTGGTATTCTATTTAACCAAGAGGAGTTTGATGTTTCAAAATAGAAGACATCATATCAACATGAAAACCCAAAAGATCAATTGAACAAGAAGAAATAAACAAAAGGGATACACCCCTATTAAAAAAACTTTCATAAGGGTAGAATTAATAAGAATCATACCTCTCACCATTGATGGTCCAAATTGATCATCCATAATCACTTTTTTAGATCCATATAATTTATTACTTTCTACAATTTTCTCTTTGTTTAACTATTGAGATTTCCTTTATTGAGGAGTCATGGTATTCCTAGAATCACCATGGATAGCTCGAATCTACTGGTGAAAGGTATTCTTCTACCCTCATCCTGTTGAATAATATGATGTCTGTGAAGCATGAGGTGTGTAACTAACACCTAACCGAGGATCACTACAACAATATCATTGAATATGGACCATATTGTTGAAATTTTGCCACATTATAGGTGGTGTTATACAGTATTTCCTAATGTGATCAAAATACCCAAATTAAAAACATCCATATTTACTCTTAGGTTTTGGAGGAGGATTCATCGATCCAATCTTCCAATTCTTAGTCATTTCACTACCTTGGAAATAGGTTTCCCTCTTACGCTTGTTTCCAACATTAGAGTTCCCACCACTTCCCATAGGTATCAACCTGATTCCTCCACCCGTAGTTCCTGATATGTCCTATTCTTCGACCGCCTCTCTATTGACCATCTCTATATAACCTATTATACAAAGCATGAAAATATTCGAGTGGATTTCTTTCCTCATCCCCAATTCAAAAATTCATTCCTTAAAGAACACACTAGAATCAACATTAGGTGTAAAGAAGAATACATTTATAAATTTAGCCTCATACTTTGTCACTGAGAGATTCTCCTACTTCAAGTTGAAAAAGTCCATCATTCTAGAAATCCTAAACATGTGAGGATAGAATTTTTTATTGAATAATTCTTCAAAATCATCCCATGAAATGCATTGGTATAATTTATCCTGAATTTCTAAATCCCACAACTAGAATGTAAGATATTCTAACATATACATTTCCAAATCAACTTTTAGATCAGCTAGTGTGCCAAGGAAATGAAAGATTCAATTCATCCTATTCAGCCACATCATTTCCTTCTCTGGTTCCAAATCACCCAAGAAGATGGGTGGATTTTTCTTTTAGAATTGAATGTAATGATTCACTTTACTTGGTTCATCCCTTATATTTCCTCTATACATAGTTTGAAAATACTGGACAATACTCTGAACTAGCTTTTGGTTCACCTCTGGCTCAGGTATAACCACATTCTCAGTAGCTTCTTCCAATTGGTTTCTATAATGCCTACCAAGTTCCATTTTCTTTAAAAAATGCCATAAGTATCACTCTCTGGAAACTTAAGGCTTTGAAATTTCAAATTATCACATCATAACTGTCACAACAAGGCTTTCCTAAATTCAAATTTTTTTAATTTCCCATTCATTTTTGAAAATTTCACCATGCTTTTGAAAATAAATCTATTTTCAAAACACCACTATAATTCCTTTTCAAAATCTCACATTTGAAAAAAAATTCAAAATTTTTCAAAAATCAACATGTTTTCACCACATCATAAATCATTACTCAAAATGAAATATGAACTCCTTGTGGGAATTCATTTCTACAATGCATGTAATGTTATTATTATTGTCTAAAACCATGATAATGAGGTAACAAATCCTATAAGTGTCTCAAAAAACTTATGTACCCAACTCCCTAGTAACTTCAAGTTAAATATAAATATACTGACTATTCCTTTTTATACTCTACATTTCATGTTCTGATAATTTTACTTTTATTTACCATCCCAACTCAAGGACTAATCAAGTATGATTTTCAACTCCAATAATTACACAAAAAATACCCAAGGATCAGACAAACTGATACCAATTGTAACATCACTTCCCTCCTCATTGGCTTGATATGAGGCATGATTTCTACTTGGCCTTAGGTGAAATTCCAAAGACACCAAAGGTTGGAAATAAATGCCAAGGTCTTCATAAAAATATGAGGGACAATTTTTCCTTTGAAATAAAAACAACCAAAACATGATAACCGTAACCAATATCCTCTATATGATGCATGTTAAAAATGTTATACAACTCAAAGAAATAAAAAAAGACAACAATACCAAATTATACCATAAACCATATCAGAGTACAATGTGGAAGATAAAGGCAAGAAAACTCAAAAACTCCAAGATACTAACTCCACAGCTCCTAACATGCTATGAGAACCAACTACATAATCCATTCTCAAAGTACCATGATGTATCACTAAATAAATGAGATAGTTTTCCTTTAACTATGTCTTGATAAACAACATATGGAAAAACACCAAAGTTCCAAAGCAGGGGGTGAGTAATGAAACTCAGTAGGTTTCCCCCAAATTACTTCCCTACTCAAGACACTAGGATAGAACATGTTATCACATTTATATAAAAAAATTCATATAAAAAAAATTAAAACATTTATAATAGTTTATATCAAATCCAATCATTTTCTCAAAAAATAGTTTCCATATAAACAACCAAACAAGTCCTTAAAACCATTTTAAAAATATATTTGGAATAAACCATGCCAATATAGACATCGAAAAATGCTTCCCCAGGTGTTAATTCCATACTCATGAGCGATCTCTCTTTGATCTTCCAATTCTTCACAAGGTAACCATATACCAGTGTCCCAATAGAACACACCCCCTCTATAGGGTCAAATTAATGAAAACGAACACATGAAAACCAATTATTACAAAACCATGCCACACCAATTATGAAAAACCATTTCAATAAAAAAATATTTTTATTGAAAACCTTTCCACAAATCCTTTTTCCACAAATCAAAATAAACAACCATATTTAAAATCATCATTTTAAAATCATTCAACAAATCACTTTGCAAAACAATTCCATAATTTCACAAAACATCACTAAAGAAGGTTCCTACTAATATTTTCACAATAATTTCACAAAAAATTACAAGAAATTCAAAAATTTTAAACCAAGACTTTATGTTCTAATAATAGGAGTTGAGATTGAATCCACCTACCACAAAAACTTAGGCGAAAATGAAGAATGGCGCAAATTCTTCAACAAAACCGGGTTGAAACTCCAAAAATCCACCTTAGATCTCATTCCCTAATATCAGAAAATACACATATCATTATGATTGGAATTAAACGACATAGATATATTCTTTATGGATCAGATCTATGAATCCAAAAGATGTAATAAGAGGATATCTAAGAAAAACCACCAAGAATAGGGAATTACCAAGGATTTCTATCTTCAAAGCACCAAGATTTGCTAAATAATCCCTTCTGGGTCAAGAGGAATGGTCTCCTTAGACTTTGGGAGGATTTAAAAATAATATATGGTCATATCAGAGGGAAAAAACAATTTAGGGGAAACATTGAGTGAGACCCACAAGTTTCATATCTAACTTTTAGCCATGCACAGTTAGGGCGAACCATTAGGAAAACTGTATGATAACCCTACACAAGCCATATGTACCAAAATAGTAGTTTATCCTAGGTGTATTTATGGTCTGAAAAAATTGTGCACCTAACTATGTTCCTAACTAGAGCTCACTGCCTCACTTTTCATGGTTTTCTGTAGGAGTTGCATGGTTTTTACTGATTGTGCTCAAACCGTTCACCTCTCGAAAAGCCCCAAAACATTCAAAAATTCTTCTAAAACCTCCCAAAATTCATCCAAACACTTTACATAATTAAAATACAAAAATAAATTGGTATTTAATTGGAAAGAATGGGTGATAAAACATACCATCCTTGATAGAGGCCTTTCGCACGGCTAGCACATGACTATCCAAACCATGCACCTAGCTCATTAGAGGTGCCCATTTGAGAAGAACTTGGGGAAAATTTGGTTTATGATTTGGTAAACCATGCATCCAAACTATGAAGACCAGTAATTGAAGGGGAAATTATGATTTCCCCCTAAAATGTTTTAATCCATTATTTCCTTATCCTCATTGTTTTTCTCCTCCAGTATCCACACAAGATCCCTTCTCCTTCTCTCCTTAGGAATTTTGATCCCTCCTTCATATGGTCTCTAATTCCTTCACCATAGGATGTGTTGGAAATATTGAGGTAATATCTACAACCAATTTTCTTCCCTTTTTATTTTATATTCTCCTTTTTTCTCTATTTAAATGCAACCTAATTTTCCCCATTTCTAGGGCATTGGATGTTTCCTCCAATAAATATAATTATATCTTAATTCAATCGTTGAAAATGGATGAGTGATATTTTATGAGTCTAAGGCAGTTGGTCTTGTTTCTTTCCCCAAGTCTTAATTAATTTTACAACATGAACCATTGTTCCATACACCAAAACGTTTTGTAGATGCCTCCAAAATATTAAATAAATTATTCTAAATGGTTTCTCATGCTTAATAAAATCCTATATAGTGTAAAATCACCTCTGAGGTTGATCACCTTGACCTAATGCACCATTTTGGGTGTGCCCAAACCTTGATTTCCTAACAACCACTTTTTCAAAAATATAAAACACCACTTGATGTGTACTTTCCCTATACCAAAATCCATGAATGAATATATTGAATTTATTATAATGGTGATCCATGAGACATGCCCCTAAAACTCATTCCATAAAGAAAAATATTTGAGATTTCCAATTTTAACCACTTAATGAATATTTTCTTTTCTAAATGATGTATTTTTTATTAAGATATACCTTTAGGTTTTGGGTGACATGAGGGTCCTGATTAAAGGAAACATTGGATGGTATATTCATGCCTTAGTTAGTTTGTTAATGAATTTTTAAGTACAACTGGGGAGACACTAGTGATGTCTAGGATGGGATCACCATGCATTTTCCTTTTTTACCTTAAGATAAGTGACATCAGTTCCCTAGACGAGACACTATGGATGAGATCGATGGAGAGATGGTTATGCAATACCATGAGAGAGACTCAAACCCCTATGTGAGATACTAGGGATAGACTTGGAGTTTTGTTATTGTTGAATTCACACTATGTCTCGAGTGACACTTGGGATTTCATTAATGGGACACTTTGGATGGAATCCTATGGAATTTACAATATACAAAGCCCCTAGATAAATACTCAGGATTTAATGGGGATCTCCTTGGATGGGCTGAGGGTTCTTCTTAATAATTAATAAATATGTTAATTAAATTAAAGTAAAGAGGAATAATGATTAACTATATTTTATTGGGACATGTACACCAAGAAAAATCACATTCTTGGGGGTAGTCCTCTTTTGAGGCTTCATTTTTATTGATCCATTAACCATATTTCCCTACATGTGTAGGTTACGTTTTTTAGAGACATCTGTCTTAGGTTGAAACAAGTGGTAGCAGTCAAACATCCCCTGAGAAACCTATACTGACATATTTATTTATTTATCATGATGTATTTATTTTTTTGGGAACACTGCCCATTTTATTTTCATGTATTATATTAATATAGACACCATTAGTGGGGGCCTACTTTGTTTATATCACACCCTTATTGGGACTCTATTAGTATCCAAGAATAATTCATAGTTATAGGTGTTAATAAAGGGAAGCCTGCAGATTTCGATGTTTGATTCTGATTCCTTGGATGGAGTATGGGATCAAGGTACCAATCCTATGATCTTGATGCTAGTGGTATCTATTTTTTGTCCTTTTTTATTTTTTTTCATAACACGTGGTATATGTCTGTCTCACTTGTATCCATTGTACCTTATTTTTTACCACTACATGAAATGATTGTTATCATAATTTTTGTATCTATTATTTATTATATATATTCTTCCTATTTACTATTATTATTCTATTGTTTATTTATTCTGCATCCACTATGGCGGGTTATTGGTCCATGCGGTTATAGTGTCTTCTATCTATTATTATTTATTATATATTGATATGATCCACTCTAATATATGGGGGCATAATATCCCTATAGACACAAAGCTAGATCTCATTGATAGTCAGTAGCCTTTGGAATATGGGGAGGTGTTCTTGAGGTCTTATGGACCCCCATCTCAGGGAACTGCTAAGTGGAATCTAGGTCGGGACGTCACATCATGCAAAAACCTACACTTACATTGGTGGAAAATTGGACCCAATGGTATTTGAAGCATGCATAAATGATTTAGAGAAGATATTTTAATTTTTGGGTTGTTCAAAACATTAGAAGGTAACTCTTCCTATTTATCATCTTGAAGGTGGAGCAGATCAATAGTGGTATTTAAGTAAAAAAACCGAGGAGATAATGATATTGATACTATGAAGTGGATGGTATTTAATTATTTTTTAATTGAAAAATATTTTCCTATAGTGAATTGATACATAGAAAAAAGAAAATTTCTAGATTTGAAGTAAAAGAAAGAGGAATATATGTCTATTTATGTGGAAGATTTTACCATATTGGCAAGGTATGTACTAAATATTATTCTCAACCATGAAAGTAAAATTAAAATATTTTATATAGGTTTTAAATAATGTTTATGATGGGAATTAGTAACTCATGAAATTATAAGTTATGAGGAAATTGTTTAGAGTGTGGAGAAGGTAGATATGGAGTTTAATGACTTATATAAAACTCAAAATTATAAAGATAAGAAACAACCAATTTGGAAAACTATAGAAGGTTCAAATATTAATAAATATAATACTAAGAGAAAACAAATTCCTTTATTCCCTAAATTTGGTAAAAATCATTCAAGCGACTGTCTTATAGGGTCTAGTATATGTTTTAAGTGTGTTTAATTCAGACACCATACACGAGATTACAAAAAAATAGACCATGATCAGGTAAATAATGTGAAAAATGGCAAACCAATGCCTTATCAAGAGCAGTGAAATGTTTTCATTACAAAGAAATGGGGAATTATGAAGTATGTATCCTATTAAGAAATATCAAGAAGGATATCAAATATATTGTTGGAATATAGTCTTAACAAATTTATATGTTATTATTAATGAAGACGAGGAAGTTGTGATTGAACTATAAAAGGTATGAATTGTTTTTATAACATTTTTTCTCATGTTCAAAATAGAAAACATGATTATATTGAGGTTGATACATCTTAGGTAATGAGTTATATTTCTTATTATTATAAGTACTAAGGAATTAGACAATAAAGTTTTTTTAATGATTTATAAATAAGTTTTATGATTGAAGTGTCTAGATATTGGTTTTTGAGAGTTATGATGGAGTGGAATTTTATTTAAGGGAATAAGAAAAATTTCTAGAATGTAATTTCTATAGTAAGATAAGGTGACAACCCAAGTATTTTTAATAAAATATATCTTTTATGGTTTATTAATATTCATGATTAAGAGTTTATATATTTACTTTAAACATGTATATATTTTTACAACATGTCCCAAAAGATATTATATAATCAACTAGATACCAATTATACAATTAAAATCAATATGTGTACCTTATAACATAAAATATTTTTTATTTAAATGATAAATATATTTCTCTAATATGATATGTAATTTTATCAATATAAATAATTATTAAATTATGAAATATTTGATAAAGGTATATTTATTTTTAATATTTTTATTTATATTTATATTATCATATAACTAATTTTATCAAAATGAGAATATAATTTTTCATTTGAGTAAAGAATAGTTTTATTCTAAATAACATTTTCTTCATATATATTATTTGGTTTTATTTAAATAATAAATTTTTAAATTTTAAAATCCTAATTTGATAAAATTGGATTCATTTTTGGATTTATCATGAAAAAATTATAAAAAAGTAAATTTTTATCATTTTTTTTAAAAAGTTTCTTTTTGGGTGAATAGTGGAATTTTTTTTTACAAAAAAACATAACTTTTATCACACTGTCATGATGTAAGGAGGGATTAAAAATTTATGAAACATTTTTATTAACCAAAAATGAATTTAATGGTTAAAATAATGAATCTAAAATTAATTTTTTATATTTACAAATCTATACTTGACTTTTTAGAACATAAGTTATATTTTATTATAATAAAAAAACTATTTTCATTCATTTCCTTTAATTAACTTTTCATAGTGATCCATTGAGTTTCAATTTTATTTTAGAGTAACAAAAATTTCTTTCCTTTAACCATAAATCAATAAATGTTTTATTAATCAATACTATACATGATTTTGGTGCAGATTCATTTTTTTTCTTAAAAAGAATTTTTTCTAAAAACTATTTTTATTATGTTATTCATACTTATATTGAAGTTAATTTTTATCACATTTATAAATTGAATTTATTAATTTTTTTTAATATTTTGAATCATAATCTTCAAATTATGTAATAAGGTCAATTTTATTTTGAAGGAATAATATTAGTTACTGTGGTAAAAATGGATTTAGCATAGTAAAGGTAAAATGAGGTAAAAAGGATTAAAATGAAAGGGCTCAGATCCATGTGGGTTTTCCCTTTGCGCATTCTGAATAAAGAAGTGCTTAGAGGAGGCCCAGAGGAAGTTCATAGGGACTCGACTGTTAGATTCTAGAAGCCAAAATGCCGAAGGAGAGGGCTACCAGACACCTATAATGCATAAGATAGCTTTTACAACTTCTAGATTTCATATGCACCTGGGAAGGATAATTTTGTGGTTGATGCATTTATTAGGAAGTCGTATAGTGATGTAGTTCATGAATTTGGTGATTCCTGAGGGTAATGGAAGAACTTTCAGCATTACATCTAGATATGGGAGAAGTTGGGGTAGATGTTGTCTTTTTCAGTTGATGATGCAGTCATCTGTGGTGCAGAAGGTGGAGGAATCTCAGTTAGGGATCTAGAGATGGAGGTCTGGAGAGACTGAGTTGTTTATGGAAAGACCCCTGATGGTTTCTTTAATAATGAATAACTCTGAGTTTTTTTTCAGGGAATAATTTTCATATCTTTGGTAATGTGTGAGATGGTTCTCAAATAGTTCCATAGTTTTCCTTTGGTAGTACATCCTAGCAAAAAAAAGATGCATTGAGCCTTGAGAGGTCAGTTTTGGTGGCCTGGGTTGAAGTGTGTAGTTGTAGGGTTTGTGTCTCGGTGTTTGGTCTTCCAGTAGGTGAAGGTCGAGCACCATGTTCCTAGTTGTTTGCTCTAGCCATTAGATATTCCTCAGTGGAAATGGGAGGACATCTCGATGGATTTTGTTACCGGTTTACCATGAGCTCAAGGAGGCTATGACACTATATGGGTGGTAGTGGATAGTTTTATGATATAATCCCACTTTTTAGAGATCACAGAGTTGATCTCAGAGGAAGTTTTGTCGAGGCAGTATCTGGTGGAGGTGGTGAGAATCCACAGGGTTCATAGGACGATCATTTATGATCGAGATCCTCATTTTGTCTCTAGGGTGTGGAGAGGTATCCAACATACTTTTGGTTCTCATTTATGCCTTAGCACTGATTTCTACCTACAAACAGATTGTTGGATAGAGAAGACCATCCAGATTATTAAATACACGTTTCAATCTTCTATCCTATATTTTAGAGATTCAGGGATAAGGCACTTCACCTTGGTAGAGTTTTATTACTACAATAGTTTTCACTCCACCATTAGCATGGTTCCATTTGAAGCCTTGTATGTCTGACCTTCCTGTTCTCCATTATGCTATACTAGGGTTGGAGAGTCAACAATTCTCAGGCCAAAACTAGTACAGAACATGATAGAGATGGTTTAGATGATTTGTGAGAGGATTAAGGTAGCAAAATATCGTTATAAATCCAATGAAGATCATAGGAGGAGACCTATGGAGTTTGATGTTAGGGATCATGTGTTCCTGAAGGTGACTCCCCATCATGGGTAGCAGTTATTTGTTCATGGGAGTAATATTTCTCCCCAGATTATTAGTCCATTTGAGGTTTTGGATCAATTGTGGCATATCAGATAGAACTTCCCCCTCAGATGATCTAGATACACGATGTTTTCCTCATGTCGCAGCACCATCGTTATTGTCATGATGAATCTCACATCATCGATTGGGGTGAGATCGATGTTGACGATGATGCGACCTTAGAGGAGCAGCCCGTAGAGATCCAGGATCACCAAGAGAAGGTGTTGTGTGGGAATTCTATCCCCTTGGTTTGTGCCTTATTTTAGCATGGTGGCATGAAGGAGAGTACCTATAAATGTGAGTTGTAGATTTGTGCTCAGTACCCCGAGCTATTTGGTGTTTATCTCTTCTCTTGAAATACTTTTCATTTTGTGGTTGTAGGCCATTTTCTAGTTTGTGATATAGCTCTCTCTCTTACTAATTATTATAGATTTCTCTTTTTCTATGGGAGGTGAAGATACGTGGGGTATTTCATGTGCTTTCTATGTTTAGTTTCCTTGGGTTCGATGGGTCTACTCGCCTACTATAGGTGGTGAATACTCAAAGAGTAGTTCATCTATTAACTGTATTGAGCCCCTTGTGCTTGGATGGGGGTGGTTGAGCTCCTGTGGTGGTGAGAGCTTTAAGAGGTATCTCATGGGGTGGTTGTTTGGACAACCCATTTTTTGTTTCCGCACTGGGTTGGTTTTGTATTCTCAAGGATGAGAATTTTTTGAGAGGTGTCTAATTTAAGGGCTCATATCCATGTGGGTCCACCCTTTTCGTGTTCCAAAGACCGAGGTGCTCGGAGGAGGCTTGAAGGAAGTCCAGAGGGACTCAGCTACTAGATGCTGGAAGCAGGGGGGATTTCACATCATGAAAGAAGGTTACATGATGTGAATATGGGTTTCACAATGTATAATATATCAGGGTTTGAAAAATAAATAAAGTGAAGAGGCAGCATGTTTTTATCTAAAACTGAATTATGAGGATTACACAATGTGTAAGGGGATTACAATTCATGTAATTCCCCAATACGGTGCTATATTAATCATTTTTAGTGATCATGTTATTTATAAACCTATGGTTATAGAAACTCTCTTCCTCATTATAGGCATTGGATAGCCCTCTCCTTTATCATTTTGGATTCCCTTCGAGCGATATTGATCATCAAGCTTCTATATCCTATCTGTGGTGACCCAGGTTGATCCAAGGTGTGTTTTTCCTTCATTTTCTAGTGGTTTCTCCCAGTTTGATCTCGTTTTCTCCCATGAATTCTCTCCATGTTATGGTTTTTTCTTTCCCATGTTTCTAAAAGGGGTTCTCTTTATTATTTTTAGCGCGGTTATACTGTGGAGTCCTCAGAAGGATGTAGTTCTTGCAAGAGGAGTGATTAGAGATCCGTTGCTTGGTCTGTTCTCATATGATAAATGTCAACAAACTCTTGTGGTATTGGATTTTTTTCTCTATTTATTTACATTAAATTTTAGATCTATCATGATTTATCACATTTTATCACAATGAAATTGACCTAAAAATTATATTAACCATATTAAAGAATTTGTATCAATCACATAACAATGTTGTTACTTTGTATTATGATAATGGTTTGCCTCTTGATTTGGTAGATAGTGTGATATCTATGCTTTTCTTGGTTTTGCATGTTGTTTTTGATAGAAATTGGTAAAGAATTTAAAGATGATATTAATTGATAATTAATTGGTTAAAATATTCAAAAGGCATGTTTAATGAATCCGGTTGTTTTTGTTGAATTGGTTAATGAACCCGAAGCATGATAATTCTTGTTGATAAAATAATTAAATGCATGTTAAATTAACTATATAATTAATTTTTGATAGCTTGAGATATCTTGTTTCTTTGGTTTACCATAGTTAGAACCTATGATTAATGAATTAGTTAATTTAGGATTGAATAATGAACCACATGTGTGATAAAATATAATGCCTTTGTAGGGCCCTAGTTTCCAGTTCACTTATAAAGGTAGAGTGCCTTATGTTTTGGAACCATGAGATCTCATTGTGTGTGAAGGCTGAGTGCCTTGTTTTAGGGACAAGATCCTGATTTATTGTTTGTTTTCTACTCCTTGTATAACGAACCACACTTTACATACATTGTTAATACTTCAAAATTGAATCACTCTTATTACAACATATGACAAAACCACAAAGGACCGTATAGGTATAGTGTCTTTAGAAACTGGGGAAACATAAACAACTGGTTCATAAATCTTCTACAGTGTCTCCCATTTATTTCATCATATCTAGGGTCCCTTTTAGCATATTCTACTTAATATCCATCTTCCTGACCTGGGGAAAAGAAAACATAAAAGGGTGAGCTCAAATGCTCAGCAAGGGCAAATAAAGGAAATAAAGAAATCATATCATATCTTTATGAAAATCAAAACCTGCAAAAGAGATCATAATATCTTAACATGGAATAAATCATAGAAGTGAAAATGAGATCCCCATAACATAAAACTTGAAACTTTGTGGCATGCACACATAATCATGGAAAATCATTTCTTGTTAGTCATGACTCATTGGCAAGACTATCTTAGTGGACAAAGTCCCTTTCTGAACCGAGTTCACTCCTCGTTTCAGTCCTGTATCACTGAACCGAAATAACCTTCCGTTCCAGCCATGTCTATCTCATGAGATATAAAATCATTACCCAATGCATTGGAGGGAGATATAGGTCCCACCCATCTTATAATGAATCCTTTCTTATGTGTGCCACATAATCATAAAACATACATCATCGCATAACACATATAACAAAAATGGGATTCTTGAAACATCATGACATCATAAATCAATTCATATATGATAAAGGAATTCATAAACATAATTCCATCACAACATAGTCAAACCAATGTAAAAATATGGATAGAAACAGAACCCTTTATTATCTTAGATGGAAAATAATTTTGATAAAACACTTGAATTGAATTCTTGAGGAAAATATCCTTTCTTCTTCAAAAACAATTTTCCTTTCATAACATGTCATAAAACTTTAAAATAAAAGAAGTTGATTAAAAATAAACTTGAAAACTTGTAAAGGAAGATTCTTTGAAGTAATGTTTTAAAAATCCATTCATGCCGTATAAGTTAAAAAAAACATTCTTCGTACTTTTGTCGGAAAAGTCAAAAAGTACCTCGTACGGAAAAACGACAAAAGATTCCTTTCATATTCTTTACTAAAAACTCACCTAAGGGTAAAATTGGATTTAAACTATTGCAAGTGGATGGAAACAATATTTCATATTGAGGGAACATGGATGTGGATGATAAAATACACCCCAGTAAATACTTACGAATAAACAATCTCGGATAAAAATGAGATTGTGATATTTCCCTTACCTTAGGTCCAATTTGCTTTGTACGTGTCCGAAGCTCCTGTATAATGGTTTAAATAATGTTATTGACTTATTCCAGAATCATACATATTTATATGATATCATATATGGTCATATTATTAGCTTCTTGTTAGTAATATTTCATTGTTACTTGTTACTCGGGTCTTTATAACTTTTTGTTCTTATGCGTGTTTTGTCGAATAAATTCTTATTCTTATCTTTAGGTTATAGATAATTCATTTCCAGAATGGTATTAGTGTAGTATATACCATATTCATTCATTCAATTCATTTATATAATCATTATGAAATGAAGATCATGTAGAACGAGTCGCATCACATCGTGGAGACGGTATTCCGTACGTACGCACGAGTGATGATATCGTTCCTATGATCGTGGAATTGTATTGGAGTATATATATATATTATTTCAGTATCAATATTACTTAATAATAATCATATATAGTTACTCATTACACCATTATACCCATCCTTGTAAGGTGATGGTGGAAAATAGATTACACCACGGCGTGGAGACGGTATTCCGTACGTACGCACGCGCGGTGATTTCATTTTTTCCGTAGGATGGATAGAAGGTGAATTAGGGTTGTTTAATATTTATAATAACATATCAGTATGTAAGTAATACTGATGTTATTACTTTATCATGAAACAACTAAAGAAGAAGAAGTTGAAGAAGAATGAAATTGAAAAGATCGGTAATGGATATTACCTCTTCTTTGGAACGCCTCTTTGAATCCTCCACTTAAGGAACTAAGATTGGTCTTTGGAGAAGACCAGGACCTCTAGGATTATTCTAGGGAAGTGGAGAGGAGAAAATGGCAGGGGTTGGCCGAGCTTGAGTGCTCAAATTGGTGTGAGGAGGAGGGGGAGGAGGTGCCCTTTTATAAGGGAGGAGAGGGGCACCTTAGGAATATCTCAAAATATTATTTTATATTAAAGTCAAAATCGGTTTATAATGGTTCCAAAGGGTCTTATTTCGAAGCTAAAGTGGGGATGGGTCGAAATCCTATCAACCAATAGGATTTAGACAAGTTTAGGGTATTATTTTAACCTTATCAATTAGATTTAACTCTAAGTTAATTAATTTAACTTTTACCGTGTCTTTTTGTTTTCTTTCACTATATGGTTAATACACTTACTATAACATGCCAAACGAACCCCAAATTGTTTATTATTAATATATATATCCTTATCTAAGTCATTTGGCCGAACCATAGATTTTTAGGAATAAAATAACAATTAATAATATAATATTTGATTTAAAAACTATTTTGTGTCAATTTTGACACTATTTGATATATGATTTTTTTTGAAAGTCATAACAGAATTATATGTTCGAACCAAGTTGATTAAATCAATACTAATATATCATAGTAACCTAGAAAATTAGTGGAATTCATAAAAAGTCTCAAATTACATTTATTTTGGTATTTATATTATCAATTTTGTCAATATTTCATTAATAAGATAATTACTGCATCATCATTGTGTCATAAATAAATTAAATTATTTGATGTCTAAAAATTACAAATAAAATACCATCATGTAGGAAATCTTTTTAGCTTTCTAATGAATATTTACAATCGAATTTAGCTTATGTATAACCCTATATTAAAAATGATTTACTTATTAAACTTTGATTTTAACTATTTTAACCCTTCTTTAAATAAATTAATAATAAATATCCTAATCTAATCCAAGTGGGCCTAAATGGTCATATTTTATTCCTAAGTTTTTTTTTGGTCGAATTACACTTGTCCAATAGAATTAGGACATGTGTTAGGGTAATATTAATATCATATTTACCCTTAGTTACTATTAACCGCGGTAAAATAGTAAAAAGTTACTATTCACCAAAAAATTATTTCCATCTCATTGAACCACATTTTAGTCCTTGATATTAACCATGTCTCTCGGATTTTTGAAATTCCATTCACAGAAGCGGTAAAATTAAGTTTTATGCAAAATTCAGTTTTTAACCTACCACTTAGTGGTTTCACTATTCATCAAAAATTGAAAGTTTTCAGAAAAATACCAAAATTTCACCCTAGGCTAATTTCGATATTCTGAGTCCAAAAATGAAGTCCATTTTGAAAAATAAAATTTATAAAATTTCAAAAAGTGGTTATTACTATTCATAACGGCTAGTTTTAATAGCATATTGTTGTTTAGTGAAACTCGGTATTGCGTACGACGCAAGCTATCGAGGAAGGTCGCGATTGCGTGTAAAGCAAGCCAAGCAAGTGTTGTGTAGAAAAAGATTCCTTTGATGATAACATAAAAGTCTCGGGTGTTACATTCTACCCCCCTTAAAAAGAATTTCGCCCTCGAAATTCGTCACTTTTCAACAAACAAATGAGGATACTTCTCCCTCATCATATCCTCAAGCTCCCATGTAGCTTCTTCAAGTTGGTGGTTTCTCCATAAAACTTTCACCAAGCGAGTAGTCTTGTTTCGTAGGACTTTTTCGCTACGATCCAGAATCTCTATCGGCTGTTCTTCATAAGAAAGATCTTGCTCCAGCGGTACAACTTCTGAGCTGAGTACATGTGAAGGATCTGGTATGTACTTTCTCAGGAGAGATACATGGAACACATCGTGAACTTGAGAGAGATTCGGTGGAAGCGCCAATCGGTAAGCTACCTTCCCAACACGATCCAATATTTCAAAAGGACCGATATATCTAGGGCTCAACTTCCCCTTCTTTCCAAATCTCATAACCCTCTTCCAGGGAGATATTCGTAAGAACACTTTATCACCCACTTCAAACTCTAGGTCTCTTCTTCGATTGTCGGCATAACTTTTCTGTCGACTCTGAGCTGCTCTTATGTGTTGTTGAATAGATCTGACCTTTTCTGCCATTTCATCAACGAGATCAGGTCCTAATAGCTTTCTTTCCCCAACTTCATCCCAGCAAGTTGGAGTCCTGCATTTCTTTCCATAGAGAGCTTCATAAGGAGCCATTTGAATACTGGAGTGAAAGCTATTATTATAAGAAAATTCCACCAAAGGTAGGTGTTGATCCCAACCTCCTTTGAAATCCATAGAGCAAGCTCTCAACATATCTTCTAGGGTTTGAATTGTTCTCTCAGACTGACCGTCTGTCTGGGGATGATAAGCAGTGCTGAAACTCAACTCTGTATCCAGAGTATGCTGAAGACTTCGCCAGAACTTCGAGGTAAATCTCGGATCCCGATCAGATATAATAGAAAGTGGTACTCCATGCAATCTTACCACTTCCTTTACATATATCCTGGCAAGCTGATCTAGAGAGAAATCCTCTCTAATAGCAATGAAGTGTGCAGACTTTGTAAGACGATCAACTATGACCCAGATAGCATTATTGCCTTTGGATGTTTTAGGAAGTCCTGTGACAAAGTCCATAGTGATGTTTTCCCATTTCCATTCGGGTATGGGTAATGGTTGTAACATCCCCTTAGACTTCTGTCTCTCAGCTTTAACTTGTTGACAAACCAAGCATCGAGAGACATATTCAGCAACATCTCTTTTCATGCCATCCCACCAGAAGTACTCTTTCAGGTCCCTATACATCTTCGTGCTTCCAGGATGAATAGAGAATGAAGAACTATGAGCCTCATCCAGCAGCTCTTTCTTTAATTCGGGGATGGGAGGAA
Source organism: Viscum album (assembly GCA_963277665.1). Classification (NCBI taxonomy): domain Eukaryota; kingdom Viridiplantae; phylum Streptophyta; class Magnoliopsida; order Santalales; family Viscaceae; genus Viscum; species Viscum album. The sequence continues at coordinate 375,729,933 of OY728127.1, read as the reverse complement.
CACAAACCCGATTCCTGAACTTTATTATCCCATCACAATCAAGGTTGAATTCAGGAACATTTCTCACCTTCTTTTGTAACTCGACATCTTCTTTCTGTGCCTCTTTAATCTTCACATGTATAGATGGTTGAACATTCATTTGAGAAAGATAAGATTTTTCCCCTTCCATTATAATTCCAAGATCCATCCTTTGTAAATCCATAAATATTGGATCTTTTGTGATCCTCATCATGGATAAACTAGCATGGTCTTGTCGACTTAATGCATCTGCCACCTTGTTTGCTTTCCCAGGGTGGTAATGGATTGAGCAGTCATAATCCTTAATCAGCTCCAATCATCTTCTTTGGCGCATATTCAGCTCCTTTTGTGTGAAAATATACTTTAAACTTTTATGATCAGTATAAATATCACACCTTTCACCATAAAGGTAATGCCTCCAAATCTTTAATGCAAAGATTACCGCAGCCAACTCCAAATCATGTGTTGGGTAATTTTGCTCATGGATTTTCAACTGTCGTGAGGCATAAGCTATCACCATATCATTTTGCATAAGAACACACCCCAATCCCTTCTTGGATGCATCACTATAGATCACAAACTTTTCTCCACTACAAGGCAGTGTGAGCACAGGTGCACTGGATAACCTTCTTTTCAACTCCTTGAAATTCTCTTCACATTCCTCTGTCCAGACAAACTTAACTCCTTTCCGAGTCAACTTGGTGAGTGGATTAGATAATCGTGAAAAATCTTTTACAAAACGTCGATAATATCCAGCCAAACCAAGAAAACTTCGGATCTCAGTTACTGTGGTTGGTCTCGACCATCTTTCGATAACCTCTGTTTTTGCTGGATCCACAGATATCCCCTCTTTTGAGATTATATGACCCAAAAATGCAACTTTTTGAAGCCAAAATTCACACTTGGTAAATTTGGCATAAAGCTTCTCCTTTCTCAGGGTCTTCAATATAATTCTCAAGTGATCTTCATGTTCTTCCTTGCTCTTTGAATAGACAAGAATATCGTCTATAAAGACTACCACAAATTGATCAAGATAGTCTCTAAAGACTCTATTCATTAGATCCATGAAGATAGCAGGGGCATTAGTAAGACCAAATGGCATCACTATAAATTCATAGTGTCCATACCTTGTACGGAAAGCCGTCTTTGGTATATCATCCCTTTTGACCCTTAATTGATGATACCCTGAACGAAGATCAATCTTGGAAAAGTATTGAGCTCCGCGTAGTTGGTCAAATAAGTCATCAATGCGTGGAAGAGGATATTTGTTCTTGATAGTGATCTTGTTAAGTTCTCGATAATCAATGCAGAGTCTCATTGATCCATCTTTCTTCTTAACAAATAGAACAGGTGCTCCCCAAGGTGACGCACTAGGGCGTATGAATCCCTTATCAAGATTCTCTTGGAGTTGCTTCTTCAATTCCTGCAACTCAATTGGGGCCATTCTATAAGGTGTCTTTGAAATAGGCAAAGCACCCGGTACGAGTTCTATTGAAAACTCAACTTCACGATTTGGTGGAAGACCCGGAAATTCCTCCGGAAAGACATCATCAAACTCCCGTACAATGGGCATATTCTTAATCGTGAGTTTCTCACCAACCATTTGAGATAAATAACCTTCATTTAGTGGAATCAATACCCATAAGATGGAAGAAATTTCCACTGGAAGGTTATGTTCATCCTTGCATTGATAGACGATCGTAGATTGATCTGGAATATGAAATGTGACTTCCCTTCTTTGGCAATTGATATGAGCTCCATGTAGAGAAAGCCAATCCATGCCAAGAATCACATCAAATTCCACTAAAGGAAGGATCACAAGATTTGCAGGAAGCACTTTCCCACAAACTTCGATCGGAGAAGAATTATAAACTTTTGATGCGATTGATGTGCCATTAGGTGTTGTCACGGCTAACTCAACATCTAATTGTTGAGGTAATACGGTGATACCCTTAGAAAAGTCTTCAGAAATAAAAGAGTGGGTGGATCCAGAATCAAATAAAACATTTGCTACTTTAGAATGGATGGTAAGTGTACCTTTCACCACATCGTTATCGTACTCCACATCGCTGATAGAAATTGCATGTGACTTTCCTTTGTCTTTGGCCTTAAGATTTTGTTGACGTCGACCATCATCATCAACCCTTGGATTTGGGAATTGATTGGCATAATGCCCCATCTCCTTGCACTTGAAACATTGAAGTGTAGTAGGTTCATTCTGTGTATCCCTTCCTTTGTTTGCATCATTAGACATCTTCTTCCCATTATCATGGCATTCAAATGCCCGATGACCTTCCTTTCCACATTTAAAACATTTACTTGTCCCTTTAAGACAACTCCCTCCATGTTTCTTTCCACACTTTGAGCATAAGGGAAAGTTCATCTTCTTTTCCGTGTGCTCTTTAGATTTTTCTTTGAATTCCATCTTCCTCTTCTTATCAAACCCATGTGACTGATGGGTTACTCCAATCTCCATCTCGACTTTGAGAGCACATCGAACGATTTCCTCGTAGCTATTGAAGTCCCTTATGGCTAACGCCCTTCGAAGACTTGGTTTTAATCCACTAAAGAATCGATCGATCTTACTCTCAGGTTGGATAATAATACCAGAAGCGTACCTTGCAAGTCTTGTAAAATTTGCTTCATAGGTACTAACAGATTCATCATCCCTTTGCTTCAGTTCAAGGAACTCTTTCTCCATCTTTGTTCGGAGAATACGAGGGAAGTACTTATTGAAAAATAAGTTCTTGAACTCGTCCCATTCCATAGACTCAATTTCATCCCTTTGCCTCGTATTCTTAACAAGATTCCACCATTGATCCGCATCTCCTTCCAAACGATACACTGCTAGGATGACTTTATCATGCTCAGAACATTGAAGAACTGAAAATATCTTTTCAGTAGTACTAATCCATTGTTCAGCAACTAATGGATCAGTAGACCCGCTGAAAGATGGTGGACGCTGCCTCATGAAGGATTCAACAGAATGTTGCTCCCTTCTTTGTTCGTTTGGAAATCCTGCATGATTCATAGCTTGAGAAAGTTGTGTGAGCATGGCTACAAGATTTTGCATTCCAGCTCCCATATCGTTTGGTTGCTCAGGGGGACAATCATTGCATTGCCCTTCGCATTCCGCATTAACACGGTTCCTTCGGGTTCCAGCCATTGACTAAAACCAAGAAGAATAGTGTGAGCAACACTAATTATAATAGGAAACCACATAATTCAAGAATAAAATTTTCATGCTTAAGGTCTTATCCTAGGTTATTCAAGGCCATTTCTAAAACACTAAGATTGTGTTCTATGCTTAGACTTATCCTTAGGGTTCTTACTAAGGCTTTCACATCCTAGTTTCCAAAGGTTGACTATACCTTTCCTCTGATACCAACTATAACGACCCACACTTTACATACATTGTTAATACTTCAAAATTGAATCACTCTTATTACAACATATGACAAAACCACAAAGGACCGTATAGGTATAGTGTCTTTAGAAACTGGGGAAACATAAACAACTGGTTCATAAATCTTCTACAGTGTCTCCCATTTATTTCATCATATCTAGGGTCCCTTTTAGCATATTCTACTTAATATCCATCTTCCTGACCTGGGGAAAAGAAAACATAAAAGGGTGAGCTCAAATGCTCAGCAAGGGCAAATAAAGGAAATAAAGAAATCATATCATATCTTTATGAAAATCAAAACCTGCAAAAGAGATCATAATATCTTAACATGGAATAAATCATAGAAGTGAAAATGAGATCCCCATAACATAAAACTTGAAACTTTGTGGCATGCACACATAATCATGGAAAATCATTTCTTGTTAGTCATGACTCATTGCCAAGACTATCTTAGTGGACAAAGTCCCTTTCTGAACCGAGTTCACTCCTCGTTTCAGTCCTGTATCACTGAACCGAAATAACCTTCCGTTCCAGCCATGTCTATCTCATGAGATATAAAATCATTACCCAATGCATTGGAGGGAGATATAGGTCCCACCCATCTTATAATGAATCCTTTCTTATGTGTGCCACATAATCATAAAACATACATCATCGCATAACACATATAACAAAAATGGGATTCTTGAAACATCATGACATCATAAATCAATTCATATATGATAAAGGAATTCATAAACATAATTCCATCACAACATAGTCAAACCAATGTAAAAATATGGATAGAAACAGAACCCTTTATTATCTTAGATGGAAAATAATTTTGATAAAACACTTGAATTGAATTCTTGAGGAAAATATCCTTTCTTCTTCAAAAACAATTTTCCTTTCATAACATGTCATACAACTTTAAAATAAAAGAAGTTGATTAAAAATAAACTTGAAAACTTGTAAAGGAAGATTCTTTGAAGTAATGTTTTAAAAATCCATTCATGCCGTATAAGTTAAAAAAAACATTCTTCGTACTTTTGTCGGAAAAGTCAAAAAGTACCTCGTACGGAAAAACGACAAAAGATTCCTTTCATATTCTTTACTAAAAACTCACCTAAGGGTAAAATTGGATTTAAACTATTGCAAGTGGATGGAAACAATATTTCATATTGAGGGAACATGGATGTGGATGATAAAATACACCCCAGTAAATACTTACGAATAAACAATCTCGGATAAAAATGAGATTGTGATATTTCCCTTACCTTAGGTCCAATTTGCTTTGTACGTGTCCGAAGCTCCTGTATAATGGTTTAAATAATGTTATTGACTTATTCCAGAATCATACATATTTATATGATATCATATATGGTCATATTATTAGCTTCTTGTTAGTAATATTTCATTGTTACTTGTTACTCGGGTCTTTATAACTTTTTGTTCTTATGCGTGTTTTGTCGAATAAATTCTTATTCTTATCTTTAGGTTATAGATAATTCATTTCCAGAATGGTATTAGTGTAGTATATACCATATTCATTCATTCAATTCATTTATATAATCATTATGAAATGAAGATCATGTAGAACGAGTCGCATCACATCGTGGAGACGGTATTCCGTACGTACGCACGAGTGATGATATCGTTCCTATGATCGTGGAATTGTATTGGAGTATATATATATATTATTTCAGTATCAATATTACTTAATAATAATCATATATAGTTACTCATTACACCATTATACCCATCCTTGTAAGGTGATGGTGGAAAATAGATTACACCACGGCGTGGAGACGGTATTCCGTACGTACGCACGCGCGGTGATTTCATTTTTTCCATAGGATGGATAGAAGGTGAATTAGGGTTGTTTCATATTTATAATAACATATCAGTATGTAAGTAATACTGATGTTATTACTTTATCATGAAACAACTAAAGAAGAAGAAGTTGAAGAAGAATGAAATTGAAAAGATCGGTAATGGATATTACCTCTTCTTTGGAACGCCTCTTTGAATCCTCCACTTAAGGAACTAAGATTGGTCTTTGGAGAAGACCAGGACCTCTAGGATTATTCTAGGGAAGTGGAGAGGAGAAAATGGCAGGGGTTGGCCGAGCTTGAGTGCTCAAATTGGTGTGAGGAGGAGGGGGAGGAGGTGCCCTTTTATAAGGGAGGAGAGGGGCACCTTAGGAATATCTCAAAATATTATTTTATATTAAAGTCAAAATCGGTTTATAATGGTTCCAAAGGGTCTTATTTCGAAGCTAAAGTGGGGATGGGTCTAAATCCTATCAACCAATAGGATTTAGACAAGTTTAGGGTATTATTTTAACCTTATCAATTAGATTTAACTCTAAGTTAATTAATTTAACTTTTACCGTGTCTTTTTGTTTTCTTTCACTATATGGTTAATACACTTACTATAACATGCCAAACGAACCCCAAATTGTTTATTATTAATATATATATCCTTATCTAAGTCATTTGGCCGAACCATATATTTTTAGGAATAAAATAACAATTAATAATATAATATTTGATTTAAAAACTATTTTGTGTCAATTTTGACACTATTTGATATATGATTTTTTTTGAAAGTCATAACAGAATTATATGTTCGAACCAAGTTGATTAAATAAATACTAATATATCATAGTAACCTAGAAAATTAGTGGAATTCATAAAAAGTCTCAAATTACATTTATTTTGGTATTTATATTATCAATTTTGTCAATATTTCATTAATAAGATAATTACTGCATCATCTTTGTGTCATAAATAAATTAAATTATTTGATGTCTAAAAATTACAAATAAAATACCATCATGTAGGAAATCTTTTTAGCTTTCTAATGAATATTTACAATCGAATTTATCTTATGTATAACCCTATATTAAAAATTATTTACTTATTAAACTTTGATTTTAACTATTTTAACCCTTCTTTAAATAAATTAATAATAAATATCCTAATCTAATCCAAGTGGGCCTAAATGGTCATATTTTATTCCTAAGTTTGTTTTTGGTCGAATTACACTTGTCCAATAGAATTAGGACATGTGTTAGGGTAATATTAATATCATATTTACCCTTAGTTACTATTAACCGCGGTAAAATAGTAAAAAGTTACTATTCACCAAAAAATTATTTCCATCTCATTGAACCACATTTTAGTCCTTGATATTAACCGTGTCTCTCGGATTTTTGAAATTCCATTCACAGAAGCGGTAAAATTAAGTTTTATGCAAAATTCAGTTTTTAACCTACCACTTAGTGGTTTCACTATTCATCAAAAATTGAAAGTTTTCAGAAAAATACCAAAATTTCACCCTAGGCTAATTTCGATATTCTGAGTCCAAAAATGAAGTCCATTTTGAAAAATAAAATTTATAAAATTTCAAAAAGTGGTTATTACTATTCATAACGGCTAGTTTTAATAGCATATTGTTGTTTAGTGAAACTCGGTATTGCGTACGACGCAAGCTATCGAGGAAGGTCGCGATTGCGTGTAAAGCAAGCCAAGCAAGTGTTGTGTAGAAAAAGATTCCTTTGATGATAACATAAAAGTCTCGGGTGTTACACCTTGTGATGTGAGCCTGGAATAGATGAGCCTGGAGGGATGTTGTGGAATATGGGGAGGGGGAGGGGGAGGTCCGAATGTGATGTGATCCTAGGATGGATGAGCCTAGAGAGCTATTGTGGTATGTGGGGTGGGATGACCTGATTTTTGTGGTATCAGTTGATGCCCAGAGTGGCAAGATGCATCGGTTTATGCATGTGGGTGTTGGGGAGGACACCAGATATGATGAAATGGGTTGGACTTACCCATTTATATGAAATGTGGATTCTTATTTGAATCTGTTGATTGGTTGACAACTAAGTTGTTTTTTTATCTGCTTTCCTTTCCCCATTACTTGAGGAATATGGATTTGTTTGGTTGCTTGATTTTTTAATTTAATATGATGTTTTCCTAGAGTACCTATTAATATGGTAAGTAATAATGTTAATAAATGGATAAATGTTTAACCCTTGGGGTTAAAGGTTGCTGGGATGCAATTCTAAGGATATAATTTTGAGAAGCCATGGAATCGATTGCTTATATCTGGAGGGAATGGATCATTGTTGTGATGCTAATGAAATTTAACGTGGTAAAAGAAAATGTTTAATTAATGGTTAAATAATTAATTAACATAATGTGAAATAGATGAAATGGAATTAAATAATTTAATGTAGCTCTTAAATGGTTGTGTGATTATAGGATATCTGGTCTTAGTAGTGGCAGTCGATAGTTCGAGAGAAATTAGCTATAGTGGAGTTTGAGACTAGGTTATACCCATAGTGTGGTTGTGAGATATATTATATCATGTACTTTTTGTGTTTCTATATGATACTCCACCCTTTCAGTTAGGGAAACTGACACCCAGGGGATTCTGAGCCTAGGGGGTGTGCTTTCCCCAACATCCTGGTGGGAGGATGGACAAATGAATACCCATTTTACCTCACTCTCTTCTATTGGTAGTTACTTGTTCCAGTATACATGACAGTTAATTTTCCTCATATATGTGTGTAGAGGGATGTAATGGCTTGTGGTTATTTCACACACATGTATTCTGGATATTTTCCTAAGGACTACTATAGGTATAACGTGTATAGACTGTGATGACTTGATGATCCTTACTTGGTGTATGACCTATGATGGCTTGAGGTATAATACCAGATGTAAGATAAAAATTATACAGGTTTTGGTGGCTCACAGAAACTACATGGTTAATTTTGGTTGCATTGATGCAGTGGTGTGATGCACAAGGTTTACATTGTGGTCATTTTCCCAGGTGTCTGTGGGCTAGCATTTTTGGAGAGAGATGCTCAGGACATGTGACATTATAGAAAAGTGGAAAAATAGAGGGGAAGAAATTGTGAGGTAACCTTAATATTATTTATTTTATAATATTATCTTGTATGAAATACTTGGTGAGAGTATCCATGGTGAGCTGGGGAACTTAGTATAACTATTTAGGTGACGAGTTAGTTTCACTTGTTGATTCACTATTCTTTAGCATGCTTTCTGTATCTTTTTCATGAGAGGTTCTAGGGAGGATCCTACTGAGTATACTATTATAATAACCCCACATATATAAAAACTGTTTTTTAGTTCAGTTGGAGCAGGTTAGAGATCATGATGGTTACTACTAGCTTGGGGTTATAAGGAGCTCTTTGGGCTTTGTGTTCAGTTTCTTCTTTAATTTCATTTTGGTACTTGTAGTTTTCATTTTTATTATAATATTTCTTGCATGAAATTACATACTTGCACTTTGGGTTTTCTTTCATATTGCAGTTTGAGATAGATTTGGTTGGTGTCTATCTTATCTCTCTCTTTCACATGTGTTCTCTTAGAGGGTAATGCCTCCCATATGTGTGTTTAATATACCCTCAGTTCTATTTTCTAACCTAGGGCCTACTGGAGGCAGGAATCGGGTGTCACTATATCTCTTCTCCCATTACTGGCCTAGGAGGGGTATGCTTTGTGGGGAGGGGGTCTTGAAATGGACTAACTGATAAAGGATTAAAACCCTATCTCAAAATGTGTGGATTAGGTTATGTTAAAAATTAACTAATATTTTACCCATTAAATATCATATTTTGATCCACATCCCTTAAAAATGACCTTTCTTTTTATATTAATAAATTAATATTACAAAAAATTTTCACCCCTCTAATCATTAAAAGGAACCCATCACCACCTCACTTATCCTCACATAAAAATCAATCCTAGATAAAAAAAATCTACCAAAAAATATCCCCAAACATCTTTCCCATGTATTAGATATTTTGGTATCAGAAAAGACTAATCTATAATGGCTTAAGGATAGGCATAAAGAACGATATCCAAGGAAGTTGTAATTGTGTTAATTGAGTTATTTTAAGTTTCTTTCTTCTTAAACCTCATGAAAATATTATATGACCATCCAAACATAATTATATCATTATTATTAGTTTATTGAAATTTTATTATATAGATGTAATTACCATTATCTATCTTCTTACCATCCACTCGAGAATGAAAATATAGCTCGTGTTACATGCATACCACCGCCTTCATGTAATGACCCAGACTTTCATTAATGGAAATTCATCTTGATCTAATTAAATGTCTAAATATGGTTATATAAAATGTGAACTTCATTGGTTTTACATTTTTGGATTTTAAAATACCATTATGAATTGTGATCGTTGCTAATATAGCCGTTGAACAGTGATCACATGATTAGTATAAATATAGGGATTTAACAAATCCAATTTACTCAAAAAAAGGAAGCGATGGCCTCATCCAGTAGACTTTCCCCATACAAAGCCCATTTTTTAGAGCTCAGAAAGGAGGTGGTGTCATTGGGATTTTCTCTTGACCAAGCCCAAGTGGAGCTTGAACATGTTAATCTTGAGAAAAACCAACTACGGGAGAAGTGAAAGTTAATAGAGATTACCACCCGAACGATGTTATCCGATCCACCCTAAGAGTCTGTCACCATCACACACCTTACCCTTCAGTCTTATGTAAGTGTTTTAAGGCGTTATATAACAAGACCCTAGAACTATGACTATGTACATTATTTTTGTATAAAGAATGTTCATTCATTTTATTATTGTTACTTTGTAAATAGTTTTTAAAGAAAAAATAGTATTTTTAGTTAATATTCAACTAAGAAATGTATTTTTATGAATTAATGGATTTTTTAATTAAATAATATTTTAATAAAATATTATTATAATTAAATTATTTTTTATTAAATATAAATGATCATATAATTTTAGGAATGTAATTGTAATTTTTATTAATGTTTAAAAGCTATTTTTTCAAAACCCATGAATTTTCGTTAAATGTCGGTATTTATTTTAAAAGTAAAAATTCATATATATATAAAATTAATATTATTTTTTGAATCAGGATGTTGACATTATCCAATAGTGAATTTTTCATAATTTTCTGAGATAGTTGAATTTTTGGGTAATAATTAAATACCGTTTAAATATATAATGTGTTTTATGACATCATAATGAACTAGTAGTGATGTAATAAAATAATATAAACATTATTTTTGGCCAATATATGTTTTACCATTAAAATAATGTGATTTTTGGTTTTTTCGATTTATTTTACAAAGCTTTTATGGACCCTCCAAGACTTATAAAACATTTTGTCTTTTTAAATTGTTTTCCTTGAGAGTGTGACTCACATCCACATAAGAAAACCTATTATTTTAAGAAGGTAGGCCATTGGAATTATAAAATATTTTTTTCCACTCCCCTTTGGAAAAAACCATGGGGAAAAACCATGGGCTAGTTTGTGGTATTGATTAGTTTAATGTGAGGTGTCCCAAACCTAAATAATAAATAATTCCCTCTCCTTTCCTATATAAACCCACCCAATCTCCCACTTCATCTTCACTAAAAGCCTTTGGAGTTAGACCAAACCCTGACATCCTCTCTCTATAATCCTCCCAAGGTGCCCCAAGATCCCAAGAATCCTCTCTCAAGCCTCTCCTAAGCCTTTGGGATCACACTTCCAAGTAAGGAATTTCTTCCTTTCTCATTTTTGTCCATTTTTCAATAAGTTGTTATGACCTTTTGTTTTCAATTAAAAATTATGGGGTATGATTTCAAACCTCCAACATACTTACCTATTTATGTTTGGATGATGGGATACCCCTTTCTATCTCATTAATTCCTTCCATGTACACCCGTTACAATGCCAAAATTCCGATAGGGATTTCTCTCTCCTCTTTTACATCCAAGTAATTATTTTGAATGATGCATCTAAATTCCATTAATTTTTTGGGATATGTATCTATATGACCCCCTTACTATCCATTTAATTTAAATATTATGAGACACCCTTTTCTATCTCATCAACAATTTTTATGATTCCTTATGTCACGCCGTTATGCTACCGAAATTGCACTGCGTTTTTCCAAGACAAGATCATTGTGTAGTGAATACCATACCCATGCCTCTATCAAAGGTATTCAACTTTATGCACATATAAATATTTAATGGTACTTTCATGTATTTATTCCACATTAATTAATCATGGAATAACTTATGATGTTGATTGATTCCATGTTATATGATCCATGTGACATACTTATGCATGAAATGAAATGTTTAAGAAGGGTGCACCCTGATAGTGCTCCAATGCATTGGGTAAAGTATAGTATAATGATACATCATGTGAAATGGGTGTTGAATCATGTTAATTCAAGTGAAACGAGGTTTTACTCATGCTTCATGTGCAACGAGGGTTTACTCATGCTCTATGTGTAATGATGCTTGGATCATTCTAATTCCATGTTAAGTGTTGTTGACACATTTACATGTTATGATTATCATGCTTTATCATGCCTTTATGTTCATATTTCTCTTGTTCTCCATTTATATGCCTATTTTCTAACATGTATTTTATTCCTCATGTTATTCCATGTTTATTCCCTTATTGGGCTTTATAGCTCACCCTTTTTTTATGCATGTCCTTGGGTTATCCCATGCAATGCTAAGTATGAGGGAATGTAGTGGTCATGTAAAGAAAGTTTTAAATAAATATGTTGTGTGTTTTATGTTCTAATATATTATGTAATGTTCCTAATCCCCAAATACACTATACCTCTTGATCTTCCATGTTGTATCAAGTGAAGAGTTTATGTAATAAATCATGGTTCAAGTGTGTAATAAAAAGCAGGGTTGTTATAGTAGGTATCAGAGGATAGGTTTAGTTATTTTTGGGACTAGGATTATAAAACCCTAGTGAAGACTTAGAGACAAGAATAAGTATAATAAAAACATCCCTAAGTATTCGTGAGTGTTGAGTAAGTAGTTTATCAAGAAAATACATCCCTGTCTGGATACAAGTAGGTAGAGGCGGCTCTGGCACAGATGTATCCTAGGGGTAAAACCCAAAACCACTGTTTTGAGCTAGAATCGAATGGGAACTGGTGCACGACAACTGGCCTTACTGTACTATTGGTTATGACACTCCCAGGGGATATGATTTGGTAAATTCACAAGTTTAGTATGAGCCCTTATTAAGGGAATTAAAAAAATTCCCCTAAGAATATATGTTAGAAAGTAGATCATGGATAACATAGATTGAAGCCCATGGATTCATAATTTAAAGAAATAAAAGTTATTTATAAGTCATCAGTTTTATCCTTGGATTACCATTTATTTGTTACCCCTAACTTTCCTTTTATTCCAGCCAATGACCCGTAATAGGAGGACTCGGGATAACAACTGATGTGAAGATCAATGTGGTGATTGTGCTGATGAGATGCCCAATCTAATGGGAGTGGGAATCGCAAACTTTGCCACGTTTATCTCTTAGTTAACTAAAGATTTGAATAAAAACATGGGTCAAGAGGAACGTTCAACCCCCCCCCCCCCCCCAAGAAAGAACAAGTCGCTATCGAGAGATTAATGAGACAAAGGCCTCCTACTTTTAATGGATCATCTGATCCCTCAATCACTGAACAATGGATCAACTCCATTGAAAAGATCTTCTCTATCCTTCAATGTTCCGAACAAGAGATGGTTCTTCTAGATTCTTATCATATGGAAGATTAAGCTGATCAATGGTGTACATTGATCAAAAATACGAAGCCTGATGAAGAGATCGAGGTGTTGGAATGGAAGGATTTCCAGAAGATGTTTTTTGATAAATATTTTCCGTGCACCCTCCAATTTAAGATGGAAAGAGACTTCCTTGACCTCAATAAAAAAGATGACGAATCTATCAGAGCGTATGAGGAAAATTTCACAAGGCTTGTACGATACATCTCAAACATTGTTGTTACCCCTAAATGCAAGGTTGAGCGCTTCTTTGGTGGGATGAAACCAAGCATATGGAAAGCGCTGGTGATCCGTGACTTCGATAGCTATGAGGAAATTGTCCGATGTGACCTCAAGGTCGAAATGGAGATCATAAAATCTCAGGGTTATCATGGAGATAAGAAGAATAAGGTGGAAATCAATGTTGGTGGTCTAATGGATAAATCCAATGGTTCTAAGAAGATCCAGCACCCCCTTGCCAAAGGTGCAGAAAGAAGCACCCCGGAAATTGCATAAAGGGGATGAGGAAATGCTTTAGGTGTGGAAGAGAAGGGCACCTAACTGTTAGCTGCTAATAAGAAAAACCCACGGCTGCAACAGAGGAGAGGAACGCTCCATTCAAACCTCAATGCATTTTTCATTGCTATAACTGCAAAGAACCAGGGCATCTTACAAATTAGTACCCTAAGGCAAGGGTTTTCGGAGGCAACCAACAACCTCCAAGGTAGAAAGGGAGAGATTTTTCTATCACTACTGCCAAAGTGAACCCCGACAATGATGTGGTGATAGGAACGCTAGTTATTCATTCAAGAATAGTGAATGTACTTTTTGATTCAGGTTCTACGCATTCTTTTATATCCCAAAAGTTTAGTAGAACAATCCCAGCACCACCACAAATCATGGAAGTAAAGATGCTAGTGAGTATGAAAAATGGGGAAATCATTGCATCCCATGAATATAACTCCTTACCTATCATAATCTGTGGATTGAATTTCCTAGAGAACCTCTTCATACTCCCTCTGGTGGGATTTGATGCAATTCTTGGCATGAATTGGCTTTCCTTCTATAGAGCCAACATAAATTGCTGTGATAGGGAAATCACTCTCCATGTGGAGAATCGACCCCTGATTCTATACAAGTGTAAGGATTAAGATGAATCTTATTTAGATCCATCATATCAAGTGTGGATATTACTGACCTATGAGCACGTGTATCTGGATTATATGATTTATTCTAAGGAGACAACCATCCTTAAAGACATGCCTATTGTGATGGAATTTTCTGAAGTGTTTCCTGAGGAATTGCCTAGTCTTCCTCCAAGAAGAGATGTTGAATTATCAGTTGATCTTATACCTGGGGCATTGCCAATATCCAATACTCCATATAGAATGGTTGTTGTGGAGCTTAAGGAGCTTAAGAAAAAACTACAAGAGAATCTAGATAAAGGGTTTATACGCCCAAGTGCTTCACCATGAGGTGCACCAGTCCTCTTCATCAAGAAGAAGGATGAGTCAATTCACCTTGGCATCGATTATCATGAGCTTAACAAAATCATGATAAAGAAAAAGTATCCTCTACCACGAATTTATGACTTGTTCGATCAGTTGCATGGATCACAACACTTCTCCATGGTGGATTTGTGTACTACCACAAAACTGGGCAAGGCAGGTGCCTGCCTTTATTAGTGCTAACGGAAAAGTGCTGATAAAGGGGTAAGATTTTATCAGTGCTAAAAAAAGCACTGATAAATGTACCCTTTATCAGTGCTAAAACAAGCGCTGATAAAGGTGTACCCTTTATCTGTGCTTTAAATATCCCTTTATCAGCGCTTTTCTTAACACTGATAAAGGTTACATTTATCAGCAATTTTCTTAGCACTGATAATGTTTAATGTATACATTAAATAAAAAACACATGTTATAACTATATATATATATATAATTAAATAATTATAAGATTAATAATAAATATATTTATTATATTTATAAGATTTATTAGATTTATTAATACATTATATTTATTATATTTAATATATATATTTATTATATTTGTTTATATTTAATGTATTTGTTTTATTTATAAATATATAATAATTTTTAATATATATGTATAATTAAAATTATTGAATATATATATATTTTCCAATGAATTGGGGTCAATGAATATATCATGCGTCTATGTTATGTGATCATATATGTGCATGAATAATGTTCATTTATAGATTATAATTACATATCACGTTGATGTGTTATTGATTTATAATTCATTATGTTACCCATATAATATATATGTTCTAAAAAATGTACACTTATAATTAAAATTCCATTATATTTAAAAAATAAATATATATTTTATTATATTTTCAATGATATATATATAAATATACCTTTCAAATAATTTTATAAGTATACATAAAGATATATTTATTTAGAGTTATAATTATTAATAAATATATATATATATATATTTATCATAAATATCATTTTAAATAAATATATAATAATATAAACAAATTATTAAATATATACATTTATCAGCGCTTTTATTATCATTGATAAAGTATAGATTTATCAGCACTACAAAAGCGTTGATAAAGACCCCCTTTATCAGTGCTTTTTACAAGAACTGATAAAGGTCCCTGTGGGATTTATAAGTGCCACCGGGTCCTCCTCCTCCTCCCCGCACCCTGTCAAGATTTCGCGGAAGCCCTACCTTGCACCTCCGCCACTGCCTCCTATCCACCGCGGCCTCCTTCTCCTCATCCTCTTCCGCGGCCGCCGCCTCATTCTCCTCCTCTGGCGCCTAATTCTCCTCCCCCTCATCTTTCCGCGACTCCTCCTCCCCGTACCCTGTCAATCACGGAATCCCTACCTTGCACCTCCGCCGCTGCCTCCTCTCCGCCTCCACCTCCTTATCCTCATACTCTACCATGGCCGCCACCTCTTCCTCCTCCTCCTCTTGCCGCGGCTCCTCCTCCTCCTCCTCCTCCGCCTACTCTGCTGACTCCACTGCCTCTACTGCCTCCATTGCCTCTGAGCTACATCCGCTGCATCCGCTGCATCCGCTGCCTTTGCGCTGCCTTCACTGCCTCTGGTGCCTCCGGTGCCTCTACTGTCGATGCCTCCTCCTCCTCCGCCACTGATTCCTACTCCTTAAGGTGAGTAAAATTGAATTTGGATGAATTAATTATGTTTTCATTTATTGTAAATATTGAGATTAATTATGATTTGACGTGATTCTTGTGTGTGATGCTTATGTGTGTGACACATGTATATGTGGTTGGTTACTTGTTTGATCTTTATTATCTCTCCCCACTATATCCTTGCGATAGAAACCTAAATAGAGAGAGTATTTTTTGTAAAAGGTTGTTACACTAGATTAGGATTTCACTCCGTCTAGTGGCCCTTAGTATGGATCTTTTTCTGATTTTGGGTACTACCCCATAGTTAGGCCTGGTAGGGTTTGAACCGTCCATGTTGGTGAATTAATTTCATTAGGTGAGGCATTCCAATGAGATGAGTCGAATGTTTAGTATGTTCTATATTGTACACTATATTGTACACTATTCTCCTTGGGTTCGAAAAAAATGAACCTTAATAGGGTTTCTACCAATTCCTGCCCACTGCCCACTCTCTCTGGGTTGGGTCATATACCAATTTAAATATCACATCCTTTCTTATAACATAACAGTGCCACCAACCTCTCACATTGGGTGTGATTCACATATCCTCTAATTCCACAACATAATAGCTTCTCCCCTCTCACTTATGGTGGATCTCACCATCACATCACATAAAAAACAATTTGAGAAGGGAATATCTATAGACAACTTCTCACAAAACTACTCCAAACCAATACTAAGTGATCCCCATTTATATATCTCACATCATATTATCATACAAAAATTATCTATGGAAAGAATCACAATATCAAACCTCTATCACTAGTCAAAATGCACCATCAATAGGTGGATCCCATGGAAGTCACATACCAATCTCCTTTGACCAATGCCTTATCACTCAAAGTAGGGTCCTACCAACACCTTATCACTTAAATAAAGTCCATCCATCTTATCTCATGCCACAAAACATATAAATAGTAATCTAAGGAGGGTATCTAGATATCCAACCTCTCGTACTAGCTAAACCACATCATCAATAGGTGGGCCCCATGGATGATCATAATTCAACTAGGTGAAAGTCATATGAAGTCCCAACATCTTAGTCAGCCTGACTATAAATGATAAAAGTCACCATCCATTTAGCCTTGCATAATAATCTCCTTAAAACCATCTTGGTTATACATGAAAATTATTCCCAACCTATCAACATTATAATTCCACCTATAAGGGAATCTATTGGGTTCTACAAAACTAACCCATCTCTACTCATTGATACCAACACACACTCATCTCTACATGGTAATGTCACAACCCACATGCTATACTTGATCTAGGCCTCGATAGTCTAGTCTATATCATCTTCTAATTCCCACATTAAAACTCATTAAAAATAAATAATGACCATCCTAATAAACTCACACTAAGAGCCTTGGATACCCTATGCTAAGTCATCCAGACTATTCACACGACCCTCACTTAGGTACCATATCATATCTCCCCTTGGAGATCTCTTAATCCAATTATAAGGAGGAAATCCTCTATGTCACACTTCACTAATCCCTATATGGAATATCCTACTCATCACACACACCATGACTATTATATATACTTAAGAGGGTGTTCCCCATCATACGTGATATATAAAACTATATTATCCATCTTATTTAGGCCTAAGAATCTAATACGTACTCAAATAGCCTTAGAAAACCTAACTAGGCTATTCAAATATCATACCAAACCCGATCCTATCATAAACACAACTTCAAACCTCACCTCTATGGAGATATAATCTCTGGATGATAAAAAAATCACAAACATTCAATAGAACCCTCACTCTATCTCTTGGTGGATCAAAAACACCCTATTTATTTACCTAGGTTGCTCTTGATTTCTATCCCATTCACTGGAACATATATACTCATGCATGAATGCACAATAATGCATAAATTGGAACATGGTTTTGTATTATAGGGTCCACCTACCTAAAAAAATGGAGTAACCCCCTCACCAAGATCAACTCATCCTCAACAAAGACTATACATGCCTTATCTAATCTTGTACCAATGATTGAGACCCAATCTCAAGGCACAATTCCAAAATAATTAATTATAGAAACTTATAATTAATTATTAACCTTAATATAATTATGAATAATCTTTTAAAAACTCACTGGGAAACACAACACCACCTAAACCACACAAAACATGGTGCGTTCATCATACGAGGATAACCTCTAGCCAATACAAACAAAATCTACATCATTTGAATTTAATTGAAGATGATATAGTGAAATCATCACAAAAATACTATTTAAAATCATCCCAAATCATAGGAAAAAAAGGATAATTGTATTGGAGGAAGTTTGAGGGAAGAACTCACTAACGCACTATAAAAAACTCCCAAGAACCACCCCTCATCAGGGGTATCGAAGAGAGGAAGAGAATGGATGAATCCCAAGAACCACCCAAGATTTTCTATTAATGAGAATTCCCCCACCATTTTTGAAGTATCTAGTTTTTTATCTAAATTATACTCATATTCATTCTCCCCTAACCTATATACCCATCCTTTGGATTTCAAATAGGATGAATATAAATAAAGAATTGATGAATGCCACTCGGTTGAGAAAAGAGTATGAAGAAGGTGTGAAAGAGTTTATCAGGTTTGCAAAAGATCATGCATATGACCCTTCTCAAATCCTTTGTTCGTGTTTACGCTGTTGTTATTCAAAACAAATTAGTCTAGAGGAGTTGGAAGAACACTTGATTTGTCATGGAATAGATCAGAGTTATACATGTTGGAATAAACATGGGGAAACAACAAATGTAGGTAGTGGCTAGTATAACACTGCATTTTATGGATCATATGAAATGATTATAAGTATGAACAATGAAGATGACCGTATAGAGGATGTGATTACAGATGTGAATGATGATGAAGATCATATTGAGGAAATGAAAAAGACCATCGAAGATGAACTTTGTGATTGCCCAATTTTTTTTGAGAAGTTAAAAAGTTGTGCAAAGACGCCATTGTATGCTGGTTGCACTAAATATACAGCACTGTCAGCCATACTAAAGCTGTATAATTTGAAAGCAGACAACGGGTGGAGTGACACCAGTTTTACGAAACTACTTGCTCTCCAGAATGACATGCTCCCGGAAGATAATGAGCTTCCGAGCCGAACATATGACGCCAAAAAAATGCTATGCTTGATGGGTATGATCTATGAAAGAATACACACCTGCTTGAATGACTGTATACTGTTTTTAAAGGACCATAAATCACTTAAAGAATGCCGAAAGTGTGGTGCTTCTCGATACAAGAAAGATGAATCCAGTCCTACTAAAGTTGTATGGTACTTTCCAATCATTACAAGGTTTAGGCGCCTATATGTAAGTGAGGATACTACAGGACAATTGACATGGAAAGCAGATACAATAATTAAAGATAATATAGATGTGTTTAGAAACGAATGGGCAGTGTACCTAATGGAAGAATGTAAAAAATAGGACAATGAAGGTGAATTCCTACTACTTATGTTATCTTTATATGATAATTGATATCTCCCTTGTTTACACTTATTGAGAATCTATGATCACCCTTTCTTATGTTTCATATCCTTAGATTATGAAAAATGGTTTTAGAAATGATTTGAGTTTCTAGTAAAGAATAACTTAATTAGAGACTCTTATGAACTACTGACATACGTCAAACTGAGAAAACATGTTCATATTTTTTTTTATACTTTAGTAAAATGATCAATGAGTCATTTGTAACGTGTACGAATCAACCTCACCTCAATCTGACACACGGTGGGACCGGTATGGCTAAAAGTGTATGATATTAGTTAGAAATTGACATTAACTTTAGAAAACAACACAAGTGACATATGGAAAACTGAACAAACGTGTTTGGATTGTTTTGATACTTTAGGAAAATGACCCATGAGTCATTTTTGAGGTGTAAGAATCGACCGAACCTCAATCCGATGCAAGGTGTGACCAGTATGGCTAAAAGTGTCTAATATCAGTTTGAAATTGACATTAACTCTAGAAAACAACACAAGTGACATATGAAAAAATGAGCAAACACATTCGGATTGTTTTGATACTTTTGGACAACAATCCATGAGTCATTTTTGACGTGTACAAATCAACCGCATCTCAATTTGACACACGGTGTGACCGGAATGGCTAAAAGTGTCTGATATTAGTTTGAAATTGACATTAACTTTAGAAAACAACACAAGTGACATATGAAAAACCGAGCAAACACATTTGGATTGTTTTGATAATTTAGGACCACAATCCATGAGTCATTTTTGAGGTTTATGAATCAACCGTACCTCAATCTGACGCATGGTGTGACTAGTATGGCTAAAAGTGTCTGATTTCAGTTATAAATTGACATTAACATTAGAAAACAACACAAGTGACATACGAAAAACAAAACAAATGCATTTTTATTGTTTTAATACTTTAGGAAAACGATCCATGAGTCATATTTGAGGTGTAAAAATTGACCGCACCACAATCCGATGCACGGTGTGACCGGTATGGATAAAAGTATCTAATATCAGTTTGAAATTGACATTAACTTTAGAAAACAACAAAAGTGACATATGGAAAACTGAGAAAACACGTTTTTATTGTTATGATACTTTAGGAAAATGATCCATGAGTCATTTGTGAAATGTAAGAATCAACCACACTTCAATCCGACGAACGGTGTGACCGGTATGGATAAAGGTGTCTGATATCAGTTTCAAATTGACATTAAATTTAGAAAACAACACAAGTGACATATGGAAAATCGAGCAAACACATTTGGATTGTTTTGATACTTTAGGAAAATGATCCATAAGTCATTTGTGATGTGTAGGAATCAACCAAACCTCAATCCGATGCACGGTGTGACTAGTATGGATAAAAGTGTCTGATATCAGTTTCAAATTGACATAAACTTTAGAAAACAACACCACTGACATACGGAATACCGAGCAAATGCTTTCAGATTGTTTTGATACTTTATGAAAATAACCTATGAGTCATTTTTGAGGTGTAAGAATTTACTGCACCTCAATCTGATGCACGATGTGACCAGTATGGGTAAAAGTGTCTGATATCAATTTGAAATTGACAAAAACTTTAGAAAACAACAAAAGTGACATAAGGAAAACTGAGAAAACACATTCGGATTATTTTGATACTTTAGGAAAATGATCCATAAGTCATTTTTGACATGTAAGATTTAACTGAACCTCAATCCGATGCACGGTGTGACCGGTATGGCTAAAAGTGTCTGATATCTATTTCAAATTGACATAAACTTTAGAAAACAACACTACTGACATACGGAAAACAGAGAAAACGCATTTATATTGTTTTGATACAATAGGAAAATGATCCATGAGTCATTTGTGACATGTAATAATTGATCACACCTAAATACGACTCACAGTGTGAGCGGTATGGCTAAAAGTGTCTGATATCAATTTCAAATTGACATAAACTTTAGAAAACAACACTACTGACATATGGAATACCAAGAAAACACGTTCATATTGTTTTGATAATTTAGGAGAACGATCTATGAGTCATTTTTGACATTTAAGAATTAACATCACCTCAATTCGATGCACGATGTGACCGGTATGGATAAAAGTGTCTGATATCAGTTTGAAAATGACATAAACTTTAGAAAACAACACTGCTGACATAAGGAATACCAAGAAAATGCTTTAGGATTGTTTTGATACTTTAGGACAATTATACATGCGTCATTTTTGACGTGTAAGAATCAACCACACCTTAATTTGATGCATGGTGTGACCGGTATGGCTAAAAGTGTCTGATATCAGTTTCAAATTGACATTAACTTCAGAAAACAAGACAAGTGACATATGGAAAACCAGTAAAACGCGTTAGGATTGTTTTTATACTTTAGGAAAATGATCCATGAGTCATTTTTGACATGTAAAAATCAACCACACCTCAATCCGATGCACGGTGTGACCGGTATAGCTTAAAGTGTCTGATATCAGTTTCAAAGTGACATCAACTTTAGAAAACAACACTAATGACATACAGAATACCTAGAAAACACATCCGTATTGTTTGGAAACTTTAGGAAAGCGATCCATGAGTCATTTGTGACATCTACGAATCTACCACACCTCAATCTGACACACGGTGTGACCAGTATGGCTAAAAGTGTCTGATATCAGTTTCAAATTGACATAAACTTTAGAAAACAACACTACTGACATATAGAATACTGAGAAAACATGTTTTTATTTTTTTGATACTTTAGGAGAACGATCCATGAGTCATTTTTGACGTGTAAAAATCAACCGCACCTCAATCCGCTGCACGGTGTGACCGGTATGGCTAAAAGTATCTGATATCAGTTTGAAATTGACATTAACTTTAGAAAACAACACAAGTGACATATGGAAAACCAAGAAAACACATTTGGATTGTTTTGATACTTTAGTAAATACGATCCATGAGTCATTTGTGATGTTTACGAATCAACCGCACCTCAATCGGATGCACGGTGTGACCGGTATGGCTAAAAGTGTCTGATATTAGTTTCAAATTGACATTAACTTTAGAAAACAACACAAGTGACATACAGAAAACCGAGAAAAGGCATTTGGATTGTTTTGATAATTTAGGACGACGATCAATGAGTCATTTTTGATGTGTAAGAATCAACCACACCTCAATCCGATGCATGGTGTGACCGGTATGGCTAAAAGTGTCTGATATCAGTTTCAAATTGACATTAACTTTAGAAAACAACACTACTGACATACGGAATACTAAGAAAATTAATTTGGATTATTTTGATACTTTATTAAAATGATCCATGAGTCATTCGTGACGTGTAAAAATCAACGGCACCTCAATCCAGCGCACGGTGTGACCAGTATGGCTAAAAGTATCTGATATCAGTTTCAAATTGACATAAACTTTTGAAAACAAAACTAATGACATAAGAAATACTGATAAAACGCATTCAAATTGTTTTGATACTTTAGGATAATGATCCATGAGTCATTTGTGATGTGTAAGAATCAACCTCTCCTCAATCCGATGCACGGTGTGACCGGTATGGCTAAAAGTGTCTAGTATCAGTTTGAAATTGACATTAACTTTAGAAAACAACACAAGTGACATACAGAAAACCGAGAAAACACATTTGGATTGTTTTGATACTTTAGGAAAATGATCCATGAGTCATTTTTCAGGTTTAAGAATTGACTTCACCTCAATTTGACGCACGGTGTGACCGGTATGGCTAAAGGTGTCTGATATCAGTTTGAAATTGACATTAAATTTAGAAAACAACACAAGTGACATATGGAAAACTGAGCAAATGCATTCGTATTGTTTTGATACTTTAGGAAAAATATACATGAGCAGTTTTTGATGTGTATGAATTAACCTCACCTCAATCCGATAAAAAGTGTGACCGGTATGGCTAAAAGTGTCTGATATCAGTTTGAAATTGACATTAACTTTAGAAAACAACACAAGTGACATATAAAAAACCGAGAAAACACATTCGGATTGTTTTGATAATTTAGGAAAACGATCCCATGAGTCATTTGTGATGTGTAAGAATCAACCGAACCTCAATTCGACACATGGTGTGACCTTTAAATCTTTTCATTAGATAAAGAATCAGTATTTATTAAATGAGATAAATCATCCAAAAACATTTTGATTTTACATTATTCCCTTTCATTGTTATCAGAATGAAAACATTTTATTTTATCATTTCCATATTTTAGTTTCACATTTCCATATTAATGTATTCTTTCATATTAATGTTTTAATTTATTTCATTATTGTATTACTAACATAATATTGTTTTTTCTTATATAGGTGAATTTTTTTCCTTGAGTTCAGATGCTTTGTTCGACAACAAATACCATGGACGACAATTTTTGAGAGAGGATCACAGATATAAAAGGATGAAACATTAATGTTTATAACTATTGTTGGATAATTGTAATTGTAACCATGTAAAACATTGTTTGAAATGTATATAGCAGTGTTTTTTTTTGTATTCATGATGTTAAGTAAATGTATATAACATTGTTTGTCAAAATATTGTGTGTGGGTGCTATTTTGTGCAGGTGTGAAGGTGCTATTTTGTGCAGGTGTGTAGGTGATGTTTTGTGCAGGTGTGTAAGTGTGCAGGTGTACAGATGTGTAGGTGCTGGTTGTGCAGGTGCAGGGGAAGGTGCCTTTATCTGTGCTTTTTTGAGCACTGATAAAGGACTACTTTAACAGTGATAAAGAGCGCT
This sequence comes from Viscum album, assembly GCA_963277665.1. NCBI lineage: Eukaryota > Viridiplantae > Streptophyta > Magnoliopsida > Santalales > Viscaceae > Viscum > Viscum album. The sequence goes on along the minus strand of OY728127.1, from coordinate 375,705,476 downwards.
GATAAAGAGCCCTATTATAAGCGCTCAAGATAGCGCTAATAAAAACACCACTTTATCAGCACTAGAAAAGTTATGTTAGTGCCGATGTAGATAAAGGGGGGGGGTCCACTTTATCAGTGCTTCGAAAAATGCTAATAAAGGGGGTCCTTAATCAGTGCTTTGTTTAGCGCTGATAAAGGGGACCCCCCTTTATCTACGCCGACATTAAAAACACTTTTCTAGCGCTGTTAATGTCATTTTTTAGCACTGATAAAAGGCCAAGTTGTATTAGTGTGCGGTTGGGATATTATCAAGTAAGGGTGAAGAAGGAAGATATCCCCAAGACTTCTTTTTGTACAAGATACGAACACTATGAATTCATAGTAATGCCTTTAGGACTCACTAATTCTCCAGAAATGTTCATGGAATTGATGAATAGAGTCTTTAGGGATTACCTTGAAAAATTTGTGGTAGTCTTTATATATGATATTCTGATATAATCCAAAACCAAGGAGGATGATGAGGAGCATATAAGATTTGTACTAGGGACCTTGCGGAAGGAGAATCTCTATGAAAAGTACAAAAACTATGAGTTTTAGTTAAAGGATGTCTAATTCTTGGGCCATTTCATCACAAGTAATGGGATATAGGTGGATCCCTCCAAAATAGATGCAATTGAGGGATAGCCAATGCCAACATCGGTAATAGATATCCGTATCTTCTTGGGGTTATCTGGATATTATCGACGTTTTGTGAGAAATTTCTCACGATTGTCCAACCCTCTTACCAAGATAACTCGGAAGGAAGTAAAGTTTTCTTAGAGTGGTGAATGAGAAGAAAGATTCAAGAAGTTAAAAATTAGGCTTATTACTGTGCTTGTGCTCACTTTAACCACAAGTGGAGAACATTTTGTGGTATTCAGTGATGCTTCAAAGAAGGGGCTGGGCTATGTGTTGATGAAAAATGACAAAGTAATTGCCTATGCTTCAAGAAAATTGAAAGTTCATGAGAAGAATTATCCAACACATGATTTGGAGTTGGTTGCGGTGATCTTTTCTTTTAAAAATTTTATGGAATTATCTCTTTGGGGAGAAGTGTGAAATATATACAGACCCCAAAATCCTCAAGTATATATTCACACAGAAAGAGTTGAACATGTGCCAATGAAGATGGTTAGAGCTGATCAAAGACTATGAATTCTCAATCCATTACCACCCTGGGAAAGCGAAAAATGTGGAAGATTCTCTAATTATAAAGGAACCAACAATTATACCATTTATGAGAATTTAGAAGGACCCAATCTTTTTAGATTTGATGAAGATGGATATGGGAATCATAAAGAATGGAACATCCTCAATCCTTTCACAAATGATTGCTCAACCGTCTCTTTTGGAAAGGTTAAAGGATGATCAAAAAAATTATGTGAGAATTCATAAGAGAGTGGAAGATATCAGAAAATGGAAATCCTTAGAGTTCAATGTTAATGAAGAAGGAATTGTGAGATTCAGGAAAAGACTATGTGTTCCATCAAGTTCGAAGCTGAAGAATGAACTTTTGGATAATGCACATAGTTCAAATTTCTCTATTCACCCAGGAAACACAAAGATATATCAAGATCTCAGAGAGAATTATTGGTGGGATAATATGAAGAAGGAGATCACTAAATTTATATTAATGTGCCTGGTGTGTCATCAAGTGAAGGCAGAGAGGTAGAAGTCTAAGGGGATGATGCAACCATTGCCCATACCATCATAGAAATGGGAGAACATCACCATGGAATTTTTCACCAGATTTCCAAAGACATCCAAAGAAAAAATAAAATCTGTGTTGTTTTGGATCATTTTACAAAGTCTGCACACTTTATTACAATTCGGGAGGATTTCTCATTGGATCAAATAACACATATATACATCAGGGAGGTGGTAAGGATACATGGAGTACCACTATCTGTTGTATCTAATCAAGATCCAATATTCACCTCTAAGTTTTAGAAGAGTCTTCAACATGCTCTGGATACTGAACTAAAATTCAGTACGGCCTATCATCCTCAAACTAATGTCCAATTTGAGTGAACTATTCAGACATTGGAGGATATGTTAAGATCATGTTCTTGGGACTTCAAAGGAGGGTGGGATGAACATCTTCCTCTAATTGAATTCTCCTACAATAACTATTTCCACTTGAGCATCCGAATGACACCTTATGAAGCCTTATATGGGAAGAGGTTTAGAACACCGTCATGTTAGGATGAAGTCAGTGAGCATAATCTGATAGGACCATAAATGGTCGAAGAAATAGTGGATAAGGTGAAAACCATTAAACAACATATCAAGGCAGCCCAGAGTTGAAAAAAGAGTTATGCAGATAAATATCAATGATACATTGAGTTTAAAGTTGGATACATGGTATTTCTATGCATATCTCCATGGAAGATGGTCATGAGGTTTGGAAAGAAAAGGAAGTTAAGTCCTAGGTACATCAGCCCCTTCGAGATTATTGATCATGTTGGGGTTATGGCCTATCGACTAGCACTTACACTTACCATGTCCAAAGTACATGATGTCTTTCATGTATCCCTCTTAAAAAAGTACATACCAAACCCTTGACATGTACTCTCTTCAAAGTTAGTATATCTAGAGGATGATCTTTCTTACGAGGAGCAACCAGTGAAGATCTTAGATCGTAGAGAAAAAGTTCTACAAAATAAGACAATTCCCCTTGTCAAGATGTTGTGAAAAAACCACAAGTTTGAATAAGAGACATGGGAATTATAGTGAGTGATGAAGCAAAGTTACCCATATCTATTTTAGTGTGGGAAAAGGAAATTTCAAGGGTGAAATTTCTTAAAGGGGGAAGATTGTAATGACCCAAACTTTCATTAATGGAAATTCCTCTTGATCTAATTAAATGTCTTATTATGGTTATATAAAATGTGAAATTCATTGGTTTTATGTTTTTGGATTTTAAAATACTATTATGAATTATGACCTTTGCTAATATAGCCATTGAAAAGTGATCACATGATTAGTATAAATATAGGGCTTTAACAAATTCAATTTACTTAGACAAAGGAAGCAATGGCCTCATCCAGTAGACTTTCCCCGTAAAAAGCCCATTTTTCAGAGCTCGGAAAGGAGGTGACATCATTGGTATTTGCTATTGACCAAGCCCAAGTCGAGCTTGAACATGTTAATCTTGAGCAGAACCGACTACAGGAGAAGTGGGAGTTAATAGAGATTACCACCAGAGCGATGTTATCCAAGCCACCCCAAGAGTCTATCACCATCGCACACCTTACCCTTCGGTCTTATGTGAGTTTTATAAGGGGTTATGTAACAATACCCTATCACTATGACTATGTACATTATTTTTTTTATAAATAATGTGCATTCATTTTATTATTGTTACTTTGTAAATAGTTTTTAAAGCCCAAATAGAATTTTTAGTTAATATTCAACTAAGAAATCTATTTTGATGAATTAATGGATTTTTTAATTAAATAATATTTTAATAAAATATTATTATAATTAAATTACTTTTTATTAAATATAAATGATCATATAATTTTATGAATGCGATTGTAATTTTTATTAAGGTTTGAAAGATGTTTTGTCAAAACCCATGAATTTTCGGTAAATGTTGGTTTTTATTTCAAAAGTAAAAATTCGCATATTTATATATTTATTTAGATAAAATGAATATTATTTTTGGAATCAGGATGTCGAAATTATCCAACAGTGAATTTTTCATAATTTTCCGAGACATTCGAATTTTTGGGTAAAAATTAAATACTGTTTAAATATATAATGTGTTTTATGACATCAGAATGACCCAATAGTGATGTAATAAAATAATATAAACATTATGTTCGGCCAATATATGTTTTACCATTAAAATAATGTGACTTTTGGTTTGTTTTATTTATTTTACAAAGATTTTGTGGACCCTCTAAGACTTATAAAACATTTTGTCTTTTTAAATTATTTTCCTTAAGAGTGTGACTCACCTCCACATAAGCAACCCTATTATTTTAAGAAGTTAGGCCATTTTCCTTATAAAATATTGTTTTCCACTTCCCTTTGGAAAAAAACATGGGCAAAAACCATGGGATGGTTTGTGGTATTGATTAGTTTAATGTGAGGTGTCCCAAACCTAAATAATAAAGAATTCTCTCTCCTTTTTTATATAAACCTACCCAAGATCCCACTTCCTCTTCACTAAAATCCTTTGGAGTTAGACCAACCCCTGCCCTCGTCTCTCTATAATCCTCTCAATGTGACCCAAGCTCCCAAGAAGCCTCTCTCAAGCCTCTCCCAAGCCTTTGGGATCACACTTCAAAGTAAGGGATTTCTTCCTTTCTCATTTTGTCCAATTTTCATTAAGTTGTTATGACCTTTTGTTTTCAATTAAAAATGTTGGGGTATGATTTCTCACCTCCCCCATACTTCCCTATTTTTTTGGATGATGGGATACCCCTTTAACTCTCATTAATTCCTCCCATGTACACCCGTTACAATGCCAAAATTCCGAAAGGGATTTCTCTCTCATGTTTTACATCCAAGTAATTATTTTGTATTATGCATCTAAATTCCATTAAATTTGTTGGGACATGTATCTATATTACCCCCTTACTTTCAATTTCATGTAAATATTATTAGACACCCTTTTCTATCTCATCAACCATTTTTATGAATCCTTATGTCACACCGTTATGCTGCCGATATAGCACCGTGTTTTTCCAAGCCAAGATCATTGTGTAGTGAATACCATACCCATGTATATATCAAGGGTATTAACCTTTATTCACATATAAATATTGAATGGTACTTTTATGTATTTATTACAAATTACTTAATCATGGAATAACTTATGATTTTGATTTATTTCATGTTATATGATCCATGTGGCACACTTATGCATGAAATGAAATGTTTAAGAAGGGTGCATCTTGATAGCACTCTAATGCTTTGGGTGAAGTATAATATCATGATACATCATGTGAAATGGGTTTTGAATCATGATAATTAAAGTTAAATGAGGTTTTACTCATGATTTATGTTCCATGAGGGTTTACTCATGCTCCATGTACAATGAGCCTTGGCTCATTCTAATTCCATGTTAAGTGTTGTTGCCACATTTCCATGTTATTATTATCATGATTTATCATGCCTTTATGTTCATGTTTATCTTGTGATCCATTGATATTACTATTGTCTAACATGTATTTAATTCCTCATGTTATTCCATGTTTATTCCCTTACTGGTATTTATAGCTCAATCTTTTCTTATGCATGTCCTCAGGTTATCCCATGCAATGCTATGTACAAGGGAATGTAGTGGTCATGTAAAGGAAGTTTTCAATAAAGATGTTGTGTGTTTAATGTTATAAGATATTATGTATTGTTACTAAGCCCAAAATACACTATACCTATCGATATTATATGTTGTATCAAGTGAAGATTTTATGTAATAAATCATGGTTTAAGTGTGTAATAAAAAGCAGGGTTGTTATACTCCATGAATGATGTATTTCATTTTTCATTACAACCTTACATGTATGGTTGTAAAATTAAATTTAATGAATAAATACGAAATTTAAAAAATTATTAAGGGTTTTTAAAGATAATTTAGACATTATATTAACAATATTAACAACAAATGGACATCATAAAATTTAACAGCCTAAAACGATCATACCGAGACACTTTTATTTATTTGATACTATTTTGGAAAACTTATCAAATTTTATAAAGTTTGTGATAATGGATTGATAAAGAACATAAATATATATAATTTTATATTTTATGAAACTATTTTATAACCCATTTGACCATGGTCAACATAATAAACTAGTTTTGGAGGAAATTTCTGAATGAACCCAAAACGACCAACGTCGATTTACTAAATAAATAAAACATTACACTAAATGAAATATAATGAATTATAATAAGTCAATGAAAATGATAAATTTTATTAATAAATTAAATAATTTATATAATTTTACTACTTGGGGGGTGGGTATATGACATAAAAAATGAGATGAGACTTGAGGCAAGTTATTTTTCTTTTAAACATTATTTTTAAATGTTTTGAAGTTTTTATTTCAACTCTTTTTCCTCCATGACCATATTATTCCAATAATGTTCCTATATACACTTTAATGATTTCTTGAATACATTTTATTTTATATTTAACATTATTTACAAAGGTTAAAAATGAATCTTTTTTTGTATGTGTCATTTCTGACAGTCTTTATTTGGGTGTGAAAAGAATATGTTTTTAACATTTTCTACTTGACTACCATTTCCCAACATCGTGATCATACTTAATTATAAAGATTAATTTTCATGTTTTCAAGTATTAAATGGTAAAATTCAATCCATATTATTCTCTAAAATTTTCATTTTAAATATTTATCAAGGAAAAATCATTTCTTCTTTTTTATGTGATTATAATAAGTGTTTTTTCTTATGGGTTTAAATGATGTTTTTGAGTATTATAATGAAATGAAAGCCCATATATGTTTTATTAATTTTATGGATATTGGGTATTATATATTGATGATGGGTGGGTCTGATATAACCCTTTAATACATTGGTTAATGATTAAATCTTTAGAAATATGATGTTGGAATTAACTGGTTAATTCATTTCATTACAGGTTTATCGTATTGGAATTAACTGGTTAAGCTATTTAATTATTATTTATGCCGGAATTAATAAGGTGATTTATTCCATTTAATGTGCGATAAGAATATGATTTCTCAGGTAACCTTCATGAATATTATTTTACCATTATTATAGATACCTAATCCTCTTACAAATATTGTTATATGATTTGTAGAAAAAACAAAACAAGGATTATAAAGGACACGTGTCTTTGGAATAATATGTTCTTAATACAAAAAAGGAAACTAAAACATGTCATCCTTATTTTTTTCTCCACAGTGTGAACCTAAAATCTATTTGATCTCCTAAAACTACATATGATAACTTGGGGAATAAATACATAAAGGGTTGAGCTAAAAAAAACCAGTATGATATTAGACATAAAAAGGAAACATAACATGTGAGTCAAAAGTATATCCTGATGTCATAAAGAGAATTATCATGAGTAATCATATGAAATAATAGCATAAATAACATGGTATGATAAGATCATGGCATCATAAGAAAAGTGGAAGGAACAAAATACATTACATAAACATAACCCAAGGATAACTTCCAAGACAATATCACATGGTAGACATAGTCCCATAATTGATTGGGTTTACTCCTTAATCCCATATATGACATATCATGTGATTAAAACTTTACCCAATGCATTGGAGTGGTATCTGGGTACACCCATCATAACATGTTCATGATCTTTATATACCCCAAAAATTAAATCAACCATAAGTCATAACATAAGAATTACCTATGGAATGAAAATGGATTCTATAATCTTGATTCATATCTTATTCAAAGGAAATTTCATAATGAAGGAATTTGAGAAATAATGATAAGGCATGTATTACCCCATCAAGGAAGGGATAATAACTAGGTATATATGTCATAATAATATATAAATAATTTATATGCAATCCATAACATCAAAGGTTTTTGTTTTTGATGAAGATACTTTTAAAAATATCAAAAACATTCTTTAGGAAAATAACCTTTTCACTTTGAGGAACATCAAGAGATTCCATATTTGATGGAAAATGATTTTGAATGATCACTTCGAACATTTCCTGAGGAAAATATCCTTTTCATTTTGGAAACACTTATTTAAAATATCCTTCTAGGGGTTAGTAATGAAACTCAATAGGTTTTACCAAAATTACTTCCCTACTCAAGCCACTAGATAGAACATGTTATCACATTTATATAAAAAATTCATATAAAACACTTCAAAAACATTTATAACAGTTTATATCAAAGACAATTATTTTCTCAAAAAATATTTTCCATGGAAACAACCAAACAAGTCCTTCGAACCATTTCAAAAATCTATTTGGAACAACCCATTACAATATAGACATCCACAAATACTGGACCAAGTGACAGTTCTATACTCAGAACTGGTCTCACTTTGATCTTCTAATTCTTCACAAAGCACTTTGTAAAAAAATTCCACAATTCGAAAAACCATCACTAAATAAGGTTCCTACTAATATTTTCACAAATATTTCACAAAAAAAATTCAATAAATTCAAAAATTTGAAACCAAGCCAATAATTTCTAATAATAAGAGTCGAAAGTGAATCCACCTACCATGAAAACTTAGGCCAAAATGAAGAGTGGCACAAATTCTTCAACAAAACAGGGTTGAGACTCCAAAACCCACCCTATATCTCATTCCCTAACATCAAAAAATCCACATATAATCATGATGGAAATTAACCAACATAGATATATTCCCTATAGACTAGATATATGAATCCATGAGTGGGAAGATGAGGATATCTAAGAAAAACCACTAAGAACATGGACTTACCAAGGAATTTAATCTTTAAATCACCAATATTTGCAAACAAATCCATCGTGAATCAAGAAGAATAGTCTCCATAGACTTCTGTAAGAGTTAATAATGATTTAGGTTCATATTATAGGGAAAAAACCATTTAGGGGAAAAACTGAGTTAGATACACAATTTTCATATCTAAATTTTAGCCCTGCACAGTTAGGGTGCACAGTTAGGAAAATAGTGTGCTAACCCTAAAAAATCCATATATACCAAAATAACGGTTTATCCAAGGTGTCTTTATGGTTTGAAAAAACCATGCGCCTAACTATGTGCCTACCTAGAGTTCACTACCTCACTTTTCACAGTTTTATGTAGGAGTTTCATGGTTTCTACTGACTGTGATCTAACCATGAACCTCTAGAAAATCCCCAAAAAACACTCAAAAATTCCTCTAAAACCTCCCAAAATTCATATAAACACTTTATATAATTAAAATAAATAAATAAAGGGGTAATTAATTGAAACCATGGGTGATACAGCAAACCATCTTTGATAGAGGCCTTTAACATGACTAACACATGACTAGCCAAACCATGCACCTAACTTGTGCAAGGTGCCCCTTTGAGCAGAAATTGGTGCACATTTGGTGGTTGATTCGGTAAACCATGTATCCCAACTATGAATAGAAATAATTAAATGTGAAATTATAGTTTTCCCTTGAATTTTTTTAATCCCTAATTTCTTTCTCCCCATTGTTTTTCTCCTCCATTAGCTATTCGAGATCCCTTATCCTCCTCTCCTTATGGATTTTGATCCCTCCTTCATACGGTCTCCGATTTCTTTACCATAGGATGTGTTGGAAATATTGAGGCAATATATACATCCATTTTTATTTCCTTTTTATTTTATCTTCTCATTTTTTTCTTTATTTAAGTATAACCTCAGTTAGCCCATTTTTAGGGAATTTTATGATTCATCCAATAAATATCATTCTATCTTCATTAAATGGTCAAAAATGGATGAGTGGTATTATATGAGCCTAAGGTATTTGGTCTTGTTTCTTTCCCTAAGTTTTGACGAATTTTTTAACTTGCGCCATTGTTCCAAGCACTAGAACTTTTTGGAGGTGCCTCCAAAATATTAAATAAACTATTCTAAATGGTTTCTTATGCTTAATATGATCCTAGATAGTGGAAAATAACCTCCTAGGTTGATAAACTTGACCTAATACACCATTTTGGGTGTGCCCAAACCTTGATTTCCTAACCACCTATTTTTCTAAAATGTCAAACACCACTTGATGTGTACTTAACCTATATTAAATTCCTTGAATGAATAGATTGAATTGATTATAATGATGATCCATGAGACATTCCCCTAAAACTCATTCCATAAAGAAAAATATTTGATATTTCCAATTTTTAATCACTTAATGAATGCTTTCCTTTCTAAATAATGTATTATTTATTAAGATATACCTTTAGGCTAAGGGTGACATGAGGGTCCTGACTTAAGGACACATTGGATGGGATATTCATGCCCTAGTTAGTTTGTTAATTAATTTTTAAGTATAATGGGGGCGACACTAGTGATGTCTGGGATGGGATCACCATGAATTTTCCTTTTTTACCTCCAGCTAAGTGACATCAGTTCCCTAGAAGATACACTATGGATGAGCTCAATGGAGAGATGGTTGTATTGTTCCATGAGAGAGACTCAGACCCCTCTGTGAGATACCAGGGAAATACTTGGAGTTTTGTTATTGTTGACTTCACACTATGTCTGGAGTTATACTTGGGATTTAATTCATGAGACACCTTAGATGAAATCCTATGGAATTGAAAATATACAGAACCCCTAGAGAAACACTCTGGATTTCATTGGGATATCCTTGGATGGGCTAAGGGTTATTATTAATAATTAATAAAGAGGTTAATTAAATTAAATTAAATAGAAATAATGAGTAACTATATTTTCTTGGGACACGTCCGTCAAGAAAAATCACATGATTGGGGGTGTTCCTCTTTTGAGGTTTCATTTTTATTGATCTATTAGCCACATTTCTCTACATGTGTAGGTTACCTAAGTTTAGAGACATCTAGATTAGGCTGAATTAAGTGATAGTGGTCATGCATCCCATGAGAAACCTAGACTCACATATTTATTTATTTATCACGATGCATTTATTATTTTTGGCACACTAACCATTTTATTTTCTTGTACTGTATTGATATAGACACCACTGGTGGAGGCCTACTTAGTATATCTCACACCCTTCATGGGACTCTATTGGTATCCAAGAAGAATTTATAGTTATAGGTGCTAATAAAAGGAAGAATGTAGCTTTTGATGTTTGATTTTGATTCCTAGGATGGAGTATGGTAGCAAGGTACCGATCCTATGATCGTGATGCTAGTAGTATCTATTTTTGGCCTTTTTTATTTTTTGCATAACATGTGGTATATGTCTATCTCCCTTGTATCCATTATACCTTATTTTTTTACCACTATATCAAATGATTGTTATCATAATTTTTATATCTTTTATTTATTATATAGATTCTTCCTATTTACTATTATTCTTCTATTGTTTATTTATTCTGCATTCTCTATGGAGGGTTATGGTCTATGTGATTATAGTGTCTACTATCTGTTCTTATTTCTTATATACTAACATGATCCACTCTAATATATGGGGGCATAGTATCCTCACAAAAACTCCATTGGCCCTCACTGATAGTCGACAACCTCTGGAATATGGGGAGGTGTGCTTGAGATCTTGTGGCCCACCATCTCAGGGCACTGCTAAGTGGCATTTGGTTTGGGACATTACATCATGAAAAAACACACTTACATTGGTGGAACATTAGACCCAATGGTATTTTAGGTGTGTATAAATTATTTAGAGAAGATATTTTAATTTTTGTGTTATTCAAAACATTATAAGGTAACTCTTCATATTTATCATCTTAAAGGTGGAGTTGATCAATAGTGGTATTTAAGTAAGAAAAACGAGGAGAATAATGATATTGATACTATGAAGTGGATGGTATTTAATGATTTTTTCATTGAAAAATATTTTCCTAAATTGATTTGATACAGAGTGAAATGAAAATTTCTATATTTTGAGAAAAATAAAGAGGACTCTATATCTATTTACGAGGAAAATTTTACCATATTAGCAAGGTATGAACTAAATTGTATTCTCAACCATGAAATTAAAATTAAAATATTTTATATAGGTTTTAAATAATGTTAATGATGGGAATTGGTCAATCAGGAACTTATAAGTAATGGGGAAATTTTTTAGAGTGTGGAGATATTAGAGATGGATTTTACTGAATTATATAAAACCAAAAATTATAAAGATAAGAAACAACTAATTTGGAAAACTATAGAAGGTTCATATATTAATAAATATAATACTAAGAGAATAAAAATTCATTTATTCCATAAATGTGCTAAAAATAATTCAAGTGAGTGTCTTATAGGGTCTATTATATGTTTTAAGTGTGGTTAATTCAGAAACTATACCCGAGATTACAAAAAAATAGACCATGATCAAATTAATAATGTGAAAAATGGTGAACCAATGCCTTATCAAGAGTAGGGAAATGTTTTCATTACAAATAAATGGGGAATTATAAAATTATATATCATATGAGGAAATCTCAAGAAGGATATCAAAGAGATTGTAGGAATAGAGGTTTAACAAAGTCAGATGTTATTATTAATGAAGATGAAGAAGTTGTGGTTGACCTATAAAAGGTATGAATTGTTTTTATAACATTTTTCCCACGTTCAAAATATGAAACATGATTATATTGAGGTTGATACATCTTCGGTAATGATTTATATTTATTATTATAATATGTACTAAGGAATTAGACAAAAAAGTTTTTTTAATGATTCATAAATAAGTTTTATGACTGTAGTGTCTAGATATTGGGTTTTGAGAGTTATGAAGTGGTGTCATTTTATTTAAGGGACTAAGAAAAATTTCTAGAATGTAATTTCTATAGTAAGAGAATGTGACAACTCAAATATTTTTAATAAAATATATATTTTATGGTTTATTAATATTCATGATTAAGAGTTAATATATTTACTTTAAACGTGTACATATGTTTAAAACATGTACCAAAAGATATTATATAATCAACTAGATACCAAGTATATAATTAAAATTATTATGTGTATCTTATAACATAAAATATTTTTTATTTAAATGATAAATATATTTCCTTAATATGATTTGTAATTTTATCAGTATAAATAATTATTAAATTATTAAATATTTAATAAAGCTATATTTATTTTTCTTGTATGGATTTATATTGATATTATCATATAACAAATTTTATCAAAATGAGAATATAATTTTTCATTTGAGTAAAGAATAGTTTTATTATAAATAAAATTTTCTTCATAAGTATTTTTTGGTTTTAATTAAATAATAAATTTATAAATTTTAAAATCCTAATTTGATAAATTTGGCTTCATTTTTTTATTTATCATGAAAAATTATAAAAATGTGGATTTTTAGGATTTTTTAAAAAAAGTTTCTTTTTTGGGTGAATAGTGGAAAACACATTTTTTTACAAAAAAACATAAATTTTATGATGTCGTCATGATGTAAGGAGGGATTAAAAATTTATGAAAAATTTTTATTAACCAAAAATGAATTTAAAGGTTAAAATAATGAATCTAAAATTAATTTTTTATATTTATAAATCTATACTTGATTTTTTAGAACATAAGTTATATTTTATTCTAATAAAAAAACTATTTTCATTAATTTCCTTTAATTAACTATTCATAATGATCCATTGAGTTTTAATTTGATTTTAGAGTCACAAAAATCTATTTCATTTAACCATAAATCAATAAATGTTTTTTTAATCAATAGTATACATTATTTTGGTGTAGATTCATTTTTATGCTTAAATTTTTGTTTCTAAAAACTATTTTTATTATGTTATTCATACTTATATTGAAGTTAATTTTTATCACATTTATAAATTGAATTTAATAAAATTGTTTTAATATTTGGAATTATAATTTTGAAATTATGTAATAAGGTCAATTTTATTTTGAAGTAGTACGATAAGTTACTTGGTAAAAATGGAGTTATCATAGTAGTAAAAGTAAAAAGAGGTAAAATGGGTTAAAATGTAAGGGATAAAATCTGTGTGGGTCGAACCTTTGTGTATTATGAATACTTAGGTGCTTAGAGGAGGCTCAGAGGAAGTTTGGAGGAAATCAGATTTTAGATTCTACAATAACTCTCTTATTCCTTATAGGTGTCTGGTATCCCTCTCCTTCAGAATTTTGGATTCCCTTTAAGGGAGATTGATCGTCGAGCTTCCATATCTGATTTGTGGTGACCTGAATTGATCCAAGGGGTGTTTTTTTCCTTTGTTTTCCAACAGTTTCTCCCAGTTTGATCTCATTTCCTCCTGTGTCTTCTCTCCATGTTATGGAATATGCTTTCCCATGTTTCTAAAATGGTTTCTCTTCATTGTTGCTAGTGTGGCTATGCAACAACAACTTTGGATAGATATAGTTCTTACGGGAGGAGTGACTGAAGATCTGTTGCGCGGTCTATTCTCATATGAGGAACGTCAACGACCTTTTGAGGCAGGTGATTCGTTTCTTCTCTATTTATTTATATGAAATCATAGATCTAGAATGATTTATCCCCTTCAATCACAATGAAATTGAATTGATAATTATTTTAACCAAATTAAAAAATTAGTATTGATCGCATAACGATGTTGATGCTTTGTACCATGATAACAATTTTCCTATTGATTTTCTAGATAGTGTAATATCTATGATTTGATTGTTTTATGATGTTGTTCTTGATAGAAATTGGTAAAGAATTTAAAGACGAGATTAATTGATAATTAATTGGTTAAAATATTAAAGAGTAATTTTTAATGAATTTGGTTATTGTTGAATTGGTCAATGAACCTGAAGCATGATAATACTTGTTGATAAAATAATTAAAGGCATGTTAAATTAATTGTATAATTAATTTGTGATATCTTAAGATATCTAGTTTCTTAAGGTTCCCATAGTTGGAACCTATGATTAATGAATCAGATTTATGATGGAATAAAGAACCAGTTGTGTGATAAAATATAATGCCTTTTTTGATCCTGAGTTTCCTGTTTACTTGTTAAGGATGAGTTCCTTGTGCTTTGGAGTTGTGAGAGATCATTGTGTGTAAAGGATTAATACCTTGTTTTAAGTCCCAGAGCTTGATTTCTTGTTTATTACCTAATTCTTGTGATGTGATGTGAGCTTGGGATGGATGATCCTGGAGGGATGTTGTGGTTTATGGGGTGGGGAGGCCCATATGTGATGTGATCCTAGGATGACTGAGCCTATAAGAAATTTTGGTATGTCGGGTGGGGAGGCCTGGTTTTTATAGAAGCAGTTGACGCCCATAGTGGTGAGATACATCAGTTTATGCATGCGGGTGTCAGGGAAGACCCCAAAGATGACCGAATAGGTTGAAGCTAGGATTTCCCATTGATATTTATTTGAATATGTTGATCGGATAATGTCCAGGTTTTTTGTTTATCTGCTTTCCTTTCCCCACTACTTGAGGCAGATGAATGTGCTTGGTTTCTTACTTTGTTGGTAGTGTAGGATGTTTTTCCTAGGTTACTTGGTAATATGGAAAGTAATAATGTTAATAAATGGATAAATTTTTAACCCATGGGGTCAGATCTTGTTGGGGTGTAATGCTAAGGATATAATAATGAGAAGCAGTGGACTCAGTTGCTTATGACTGGATGGCATGGATCTTTGTTGTGATGCTAATGTAATGTAATGTTGAAAATGAAAATGGTTAATTAATGGTTAAAGAATTAATTAATTTATAGTGAATCATATGAAAAGGAATTAAATAATTTAATATATCTCTTAAATGGTTGTGTAATTATAGGATAGTTGGTCTTAGCCATGGCGATTGGGAGTCTAAGAGACGTTAGCTATAGTGGAGTCTGAGAATAGGTAACTCCCATAATGTGGTTGTGATCTATATTATATTATTTAATTTTTGTGTTTCTATATGATACTACACCCTGTTGGTTAGGAAAACTGATACCTTGGGGATTCTAAGTCTTGAGGGTGTTTTCCCCAACATCTCGGTGGGAAGATGGATGGATGACTACCCCATTTGACCCCACTCTCTTCTCTTTGTAGTTACTTATGCTGGTATGCATGTAAGTTTGTTTTCCCCATATATGCGTGTAGAGGGATGTAATGGATTGTGGTTATTTCATGCACATGTATTATAGATATAGTTTCCTAAGGACTACTATAGGTATAACATGTATAGGCTGTGATGGATTGAGGATCCTTACTCGATGTATGGGCTGTGATGGATTGAGGTATAATACTCAATGTATGATACATGTTATATAGGATGTGGTGGATCCTGGAAACTACTTGGTTACTTTTGGTTATGTTTATGCGGTGGTGTGATGCACGAGGTGCATGTTGTAGTGCTTCTCCTAGGTGTCTGAAGGCTATCCTTTTTGGAGAGAGATGCATCAGGACAAGAAATGTTGGGGAAAAGAGGAAAACTAGTTGGGAATTAATAGCGCGGTACCCTTGATATTTTTTTTATATAATATTCTCTTATATGTGATACTTAGTGAAAGTAGCCTTGGTGAGGTGGGGAACTTAGTATACCAATTTAGGTGACGATTTAGTTTCAATTATTGATTCACTATTCTTTAGCATGCTTTCTGTATCTTTTGAACGAGATTATCCAAGAAGGATCCTACCTAGTATACTTTTATACTCAACCTAATTATATATAAACTATTTTTAGGTCAGTTGGAGCAAGTTGGAGATCAAGATGGTTTCTACTAGCTTGGGGTTTAGCAGGAGATGTTTGGGTTTCATGGTCGCTGTCATCTTTAATTTTATTTTGGTACTTGTAGTTTTTTTTGATGTAGTAGTTATTGAATGAAATTACATGTGTTCAATTTGGGTTTTTATAGTGTAGTATGAGAAGGAGTTTTTTTGTTTCTATCTTATCTTTCTCTTTTTCATGTGTTCTCCTAGAGGGTAATTCCTCCTATATGTGTATTATACCCTCAACAATAGTCACCAACCTGGGGCCTACTGGAGGCAGGAATCAGGTGTCACTATCTATCTTCTTCCATTTCCAACCTAGGAGGGGTACACTTTGTGGGGACGAGGTCATGATAGATTTGCATCAGAGGTTTGGTTGAGGTTAGGATGGAGTTTGGAGTTAGGAACATGTAAGGTTGCATGGGATGGTGGTGAAATAATGTCGAATAAGTTTAGAAATTTCTATAAACATGATAGACTATATTGAACATAGGTATTTAGGGCCCCATGTGATCTGATGGATAGACCTTTAAGCTTAAAGTGGCTATTAAATTTGTTCATAATGGTTTCAGGGTAGAGAACTAGGAAAGGATCGCACATCATTCTTCTTTTCACCTGTGTTTGAATGGTTAGAACTTGTGATAGGTTAACCTAAAATGAATAAAAGAAAACAATTAATAAATAGTAAGGTATTACATATTCTTGGTTTAGGAGATCTAATTGTTTTTTCTTTTGTAGGTATGGATCCAGTCCGACATCCTTGTCAGGTTTGCGTAGAATATATTTAGATGGTTGCACGTTCACCACAGAGTAGAGGTTGATGACGAAGAATCTTGGAGGAGGAAACTATGTGATTTTCAGTGCAAACGTTTTTAGAAGTATAGAGGTTTTTTTTGATAAAGTCACGAAATAATAATTGGCGGAGGTTGAGATAACCTTCAATTTGATCCATGATCTAAAGGAGAACTAGGTATCATTAGATTTGACAGTGCTGTGTGGGGAAGTGAGGTAGTGGTGGTTCTTATTCCTCAAAGATTGTAAAGTGTCGATAGTCTTGTGGAAGGAGTTCTAAGAACATTTCAGATTTTAATTTCTTTCTTCGACTATGATGGCGACCAGTCAGTAGGAGTTTATTACCCTTCGACAGGGGAGCTCCAGTGTGCAAGAGTTCAGGATCCATTTTAGAAACCATCAACGATATGATTCAAACCTATTTACAGATAAGGAGGCTAGGTAAATGAATTTTTAGGAGTCTTTGCATCCAGAGATCTAGGGCCTGGTCACCCTATTTATGTTCAATATGTATCTTGAGGTGTTGTAGAGAGAAGATTTCATCAAGAGGAAATTAGACAGAACCATATCTTCATGAGAGGGGAGTGTTTAGGATTCATCATGAAGCATATCTATGGTATGGGTTTCTAGTTGTTAGGAAAAAAGAGTTTTCGATCATCTGGGGGTAGGGCCCAACCCTCAATGCTTCATTTCTTTGGGGAAAGTGGTTCTCAGGCCAATGCTAAGTGACGAGAAACATGTTTTTATTTTGGAGGTTGAGTAGGATCATGAATAGCATCTTCATTCCATTATGGGAGTTCTTCGTCATGATAATTTGTTTGATAAGTTTCCAAAGTGTCAGTTTTGGGATCATGAAGTCCATTTCTAAGGGCATGTTGTATCCTTACAGGGAGTAGCTGTGGATCTGTCTCCCAAGATAGTGGCAGAGGTATAAAGTTTACTAGGTTTTTTTGGCTATTATAAGAGGTTTATAGATGATTTATATAGGTTTGAGACTCCTATGACAATGTTAAATAGAAAAGATCAAGTGTTTTTTTGGACTGATCAATGTTAAGAATATTTTGAGTATCTAAAAAAGAAGTTGGTTAGTGCTCCTGTTCTTTGTTTTCCAATAGATGGAGTTTAGTTTAAAGTTTTATATGATGCTTCACATCTGGGGTTGGGATGTGTTTTTATTAATAAGATATAAGTTCTTTCTTATAGGTCTTGATAGTTTCATCCCCCTGAGCATAACTATGCCAACCAAAATCTCGAGTTTGCGGAAGTAGTGTTTTCCCTGAAGTTGTGGAGACATTAAATCATCAGAGATCATTTTTTGGTCTTCACGGATCTTAAGAGACTAAGGTATGTTTTATCCCAATGTGACTTAAACTTGCACTAGTGTTGGATGATGGTGTTATTCTAGGATTACATCTTCTATATTTCATATACACATAGGAAGGGGAATGTTGTGGTTGATGCATTGATTAGGAAGTCGTGTAGTGATGTAGTTTGTGAATATGGTGATTCCTGAGGGTGATGGAAGAACTTTTAGCATTACATCTTGATATGGGAGAATTTGGGGGTAGAAGTTTTCTTTTTCAGATGATGGTGAAGTCATCTATGATGTAGAAGGTGGAGGAATCCCAGTTGGGGATCTTTAGATGGAGGTCTGGAGAAAATGAGTTGTTTGTGGTGAGACCCCTGATGGATGGTGTAAGAATGAACAACACTTAGTATTGGTCCATGGAAGAATTTTCATTACTTTGGAAATTCATGAGATGGTTCTCAGAGAGTTCCATAGTTTTCCTTTGGCCGTACATCCTAGCATGAAAAAGATGTACCGATCCTTGATAGGTCAGTTTTGGTGGCCTTGGTTGAATAGTGCAGTTGCCGTGTTTGTGTCTCAGTGTTTGGTCTTCCAGAAGGTGAAGGTAGAGCACCATGTTCCCAGTGGATTTATACAACCATTAGATATTCCTTAGTGGAAATGGGAGGAAATATCGATGGAATTTGTTACCGGTTTACCATGATATTAGGGAGGCTATGACACTATATGAGTGGTAGTGGATTGTTTGACGAAATAATACCACTTTTTAGCGACCAAGGAGTTGATATCAGTAGAATTTTTGTCGAGGAAGTATCTAGAGGAGGTGGTGATACTCCATGGGGTTTAGAGGATGATCATTTCTGATCGAGATCCTAATTTTATCTCTAGGGTGTGGAGAGGTCTCCAACATACTTTTGGTTCTCATTTATGCCTTAACACTGATTTTTATCTACAAATTGATTGTTAGATAGAGCAGACCATATAGACTCTTGGAGACATGTTGTGCTCTTCTAAACTTCATTTTAGAGGTTTATGGATAAGGAAATTTCCCTTGGTAGATTTTTATTACTACAATAGTTTTCACTCCACGATCATCATGGTTCCATTTGAAACCTTGTATGTCTGACCTTTCTGTTATCCATTATGCTATACTGGGGTATGAGAGTCAGAAATTCTTAGGGTAAAACTGGTACAGAAAATAATAGAGATGGTTTAGGTGATTTGTGAGAGGATGAAGGTAGCACAAGATCATTATAAATCCTGTAAATTTCATAGGAGGAGACATCTGGAGTTTGATGTTGGGGATCATGTGTTCTTGAAGGTGAATCCCCATCATGGGTAGCGATACTTTGGTCATGGGAGTAAGATTTCTCCCCAGTTTGTTAGGCCATTCGGGGTGTTGGATCATCTTAGAGATATGGAATAT
This sequence comes from Viscum album, assembly GCA_963277665.1. Taxonomy (NCBI): domain Eukaryota; kingdom Viridiplantae; phylum Streptophyta; class Magnoliopsida; order Santalales; family Viscaceae; genus Viscum; species Viscum album. Next base: position 375,685,642 of record OY728127.1, on the reverse strand, counting down.
CAAATATAACTTCCCCCATATGTGAGCCAGATACAAATTTTTTTCTGCATGTCGCAGTTCCATCATTATCTTCATGATGACTCTCACATCATCGATTAGGGCGAGATCGATATTGACAATGATGTGACCTTTGAGGAGCATCCTATAGAGATCCAGGATCACCAAGAGAAGGTGTTGTGTGGTAATTATATCCCCTTGGTTTGTGTCTTATTATGGCATGGTGGAATGAAAGAGAGTACTTGGGAATGTGAGTTGCAGATATGCACTCAGTACCTCGAGCTATTTGGTGTTTATCTATTCTATTGTAACACTGTTCATTTGTGGTTTTAGACCATTTTATAGTTTATGATATGACTAACTCTCTTATTAATTATTATATATTACTCTCTTTCCATGGGAGTTGAAGGTGCATGGGGTATGCCACATGATTTTTGTGTTTAGTTTCCTAGGGTTAGATGGGTCTACTCACTTTCTATAGGTGGTGAAGACTCGACAAGTAGTTTATCTACTCACCGTATTGAGCCCCTTGTGCTTGGATGGGGGTGTTTGAGCTCCTATGGTGGTGAGAGCTTTGAGATGTATCTCATGGGATGATTGTTTGGACAACCCCATTTTTGTTTCCTCACTGGTTTGGTTTTGGATTCTCGAGGATGGGAATGTTTTGAGAGGTGTCTAATTTAAGGGATTAGACCCATGTGGGTCCACCATTTGCATGTTCCAAAGAATAAGTTGCTCGAAGGAGGCTCAAAGGAAGTCTATAGGGACTCGACTACTGGATTCTGGAAGCAATGGGGATTTCACATCGTGAAACAAGGTTACATGATGCGAATATGGGTTTCAGGATGTATAATATATCAGGGTCTGAAAAATAAATAATGTGAATAAGTGACATGTTTTTTTAGATAAAACTGAATTTTGAGTATTAGAAAATATGAAAGGGGATTAAACATAATGTAATTCCCTACTGCAGTGCTGCATTAAGAATTTTTTACTTCTCATGTTTTTAATAACCCTATGGATATAGCAGTTCTCTTCCTCATTCTAGGTATCTCATAGGGCTCTCCTTCTTCATTTTGGATTCCCTTCAACTGAGATTGATTATCAGGCTTCCCTATCCTATCTCTGGTGACCCAAGTTGATCCAACATGCGTTTTTCCTTCATTTTCTAGTGGTTTCTCCCATTTTGATCTCATTTCCTCCCATGTATTCTTGCTATGTTATGGTGTTTTCTTGACCATGTCTCTAAGAGGGTTTCTCTTGATGTTGTTGGTGTGGTTGTGCTGTGGCATCCTCGGATGGATGTATTTCTTGCAGGATGAGTGATTGGAGATCCATTTTATGGTCCACTCTCATATGAAGAACGTCAACGAACTCTTGAGGCATGGGATTTTTTTCTTATCTATTTATTTACATGAAATCATAGAGCTACCATGATTTATCCTATTGTATCACAATAAAATTGACCCAAAAATTATTTTAACTGGATTAAAGAATTGGTATTAATCGCATAGCAATGTTTTTTCTTTGTACCATGAAAATGGTTTTCTTATTGATTTGGTAGATAGTGTGATAACTATTATTTGATTGGTTTAGCATGTTGTTCTTGATGGAAATTGTTAAAGAATATAAAGCTGAGATTAATTGATAATTAATTGTTTAAAATATTAAAAAGTCATGTTTAATTAATCTGGTTGTTGTTGTTGAATTGGTTAATGAACCTGAAGCATGATAATACTTGTTGATAAAATAATTAAAGGTATGTTAAATTAACTATATAATTAATTTGTGATAGCTTGAGATAGCTTGTTGATTAGATTTCCCATAGTTGGAAATTGTGATTAATAAATTAGTTAATTTTTGAAGGAATAAATAACCAATTTTGTGATAAAATATAATGCATTTATAGGGCCCTAGTTTCACATTCGCTTGTAAATGTCGAGTGCCTTGTGTTTTGGAGCTGTGATATCTCATTGTGTGTAAATACTGAGTGCCTTGTTTTAGGGACAAGAGCTCGATGGCTTGTTTGTTTTATACTATTTGTGATGTTATCCTATAATGGATGAGCCTGGAGGGATGTTGTGGTTTATGGGGATAGGAGGCCCAATGTGATGTGATCCTAGGATGGATGAGACCAAAGAGCTATTGTGGTATGTGGGGTGGGGAGAACTGATTTTTGTGGTAGTAGTTAATGCCCAGAGTGGTGAGATGCATCAATTTATGTATGTGGGTGCTGGGGAGGACACCAGATATGATGGAATGGGTTGAAGTTAGTATTACCTATTTATATGAAAGACTAATTCTTATTTGAATCTATTTATTGGTTGATGAACAAGTTGTTTGTTTATCTGCTCTCCTTTCCCCATTGCTTGAGGCATATAGATTTTTTTGGTTGCTTTATTTGTTAGTAGCGTAGGATATTTTCCTAGAGTACCTGGTAATATAATAAGTAATAATTTAAATAAATGAATGAATTTTTATCCCTTGGGGTTGGATCTTGCTGGGATTCAATGCTAAGGATATAATTCTGAGAAGCTGTGGAATAGGTTGCTTATGCCTGGAGGGCATGGATAGTTATTATAATGATAAAGCAATGTAACGTGGAAAATGAAAATGGATATTTAATTTTTAAATAATTAATTAATATAAAGTGAAATAGATGAAATGGAATTAAATAATTTAATGTATCTCTTAAATGTTAGTGTGATTATAGGATATCTCGTCTTAGTAGTGGAATTCAAGAGTCCGAGAGACATTATCGTCAGTGGAGTCTGAGACCATGTTATGCCCATAGTGTGGTTGTGAGCTATATTATATCGTGTAATTTTTGTGTTTCTATATGTTACTCCATCCTTTTAGTTAGGGAAAATAACACCCTAGGGATTATGAGCTCTATGGGGTGTGATTTCCCCAACATCCTGGTGGGAGGATGGATGGATGAATACCCCCTTTGACCTCACTCTGTTCTCTTGGTAGTAACTTATACTGGTATTCACAACGGTTAGTTTTTCCCATATATGTGTGTAGAGGGATTTAATGGATTGTGGTTATTTCACACACTAGTATTCTAGATATAGTTTCCTAAGGACTAATATAGGTATAACATGTATAGACTGTTATGTCTTGAGGATCCTTACTCAGTGTGTGGCCTGTGATGGCTTGAGGTATAATACCCGATTTATGATACACATTATACAAGTTATGGTGGCTCATAAAAACTACATGGTTACTTTTGGTTTCATTGATGTGGTGGTGTGATGCACAAGGTTCATGTTGTGGTGCTTTGCCCAGGTGTCTATGGGCTAACCTTTTTGGAGAGAGATGCTCAGGACATGTGACATTGGGGTAATGTGATAGACCAGAGGGCAAGCTGTAGTGGGGTACCCTTAACATTCTTTATTATATAATATTCTCTTGTATGTAATACTTGGTGAGAGTATCATTGGTGAGGTGTGGAACTTAGTATAACTTTTTAGGTGACGAGTTAGTTTCAATTGTTGATTCACTATTCTTTAGCATGCTCTCTGTATCTTTTTCATGAGAGGTTCTAGGGAGGATCCTACTGAGTATACTATTATAATCACCCCACATGTATATAAAATGTTTTTAGGTTAGTTGGAGTAGGTTGGAGATCAGGGTGGTTACTACTAGTTTGGGGTTAGCAGGAGCTCTTTGGGCTTCGTGGTCACTGTCTTCTTTAATTTCATTCTGGTACTTGCATTTTACATTCCTATTGTGGTAGTTATTTCACGACATTACATGTGTTCATAGTGGGTTTTCATTTATATTGTAGTTTGAGAGGAGTTAGTTGGTGTCTATCTTATCTCTCTCTTTTGAATGTGTTCTCTTAGAGAGTAATGCCTCCCACATGTGTGTTTACTATAACCTCGGTTCTAGTTTCTAACATGGGGCCCACTAGAGGTAGGACTCGGGTGTCACTATCTCACTTCTCCCATTACCAGCCCAGGAGGGGTACGCTTTGTGAGGAGAGGGTCCTAAAATGAACTAAGTGCTAAAGGATTAAAACCCTATCTCAAAATTTTTGGATTAGGTTATGTTAAAAATTAACTAATATTTTACCCATTAAATATCATATTTTGATCCACATAACTTGAAAATGACTTTTCTTTTTATATTAATAAATTAATATTACAAAAAATTTCACCCCTCTCATCATTAAAAGGACCCCATCACCACCTCACTTATCCTCACTCTTAAAAAAACCCTTGATAAAAAAAAATCTACTAAAAAATATCCCCAAACATCATTACCATGTATTAGAGATTTAGGTATCAAAAAAACACTAATCTATGAAGACTTAGGGAGAGGCCTAAAGGAGGATATCCAAGGAAGTTATAATTGTGTTAACTGAGTTATTTTAAGTTTCTTTCTTCTTAAACCTCATGAAAATATTATATGACCATATTAAAAAAATTATATCATTATTATTAGTTTATTTAAATTTTATTATGTATATGGAATTACCATTATCTACCTTCTTACCATCCATTGGAGAATGAAAACATCGCTCATGTTAAATGCAGACCACCGCCTCTATGAATGATATATTTCATTTTTCATTACAGCCTTACATGTATGGTTTTAAAAATAAATTTAATGAATAAATATTATATTTAAAAATTGTTAAGGGTTTTTAAATATAATTTAGATATTATTTTAACAATTTGAACAATAAACGACCATCATAAAATTTAACATCCTAAAATGATCATATCGAGACACTTTTATTTATTTGATACTATTTTGGACAACTTATAAGATTGTATAAATTTTGTGCTACTGAAATGATAAAGAACATAAATATCTATAATTTTATATTTTATGAAACTATTTTATAACCCATTTGACCATGGTCAACATAATGAACTAGTTTTTGAAAAAATGTCTGAATGACCCCAAAACAACCAACGCCAATTTAGTAAATAAATAAAACATTATACTAAATGAAATGTAAGGAATAATAATAAGTGAATGAAAATGATAAATTTTATTAATAAATTAAACAATTAACATAATTTTACTACTTTTGGGGGGGTATATGACATAAAAAATGAGATGAGACTCAAGGAAAGTTATTTTTCATTTAAACCTTATTTTTAAATGTTTTGAAGTTTTTCATTCAAATATTTTTCCTCAATGACCATATTATTTCAAGAATGTTCCTATCTAAACTTTAATGATTTCTTAAATCAATTTTATATTATATTTAACTTTCCTTAAAAAGGTTAAAAATGAATATTTTTTTTGTACGAGTCATTTTTGAAATTCTTTTTATGGGTGAGATAAGATTGTGTTTTTAACATTTACTGCTTGATCACAATTTCCCAACATCACAATAATACATAATTAAAAAGATTCATTTTCATGTTTTCACATGTTAAATGGTAAAATTCAATCCATTTTATTCTCTGAAATTTTCATTTTAAAGATTTATCAAAGAAAAGAACATTTCTTATTTTTTATGTGATTATAATAAGCATTTTTTCTTATCAGTTTAAATGATTTTTTTGAGTATTATGATGAATGCGAAAGCCCATATATGTTTTATTCATTTTATCGATATTAGGTATTAATATATGATGATGAGTGGGTCCGATATAACCCATTAATACATTGGGTAATGATTTAATCTTTAGAAATATGATGTTGGAATTAACTGGTTAATTCATTTCATTATAGGTTTATGGTATTGAAATTAACTAGTTATGCTATTTCATTACTGTTGATGCCTGAATTAACCAGGTGATTTATTCCATTGAATGTGTGATAAGAATATAATGTCCCAGGTAACCTTCATGAATATTATTTTTCCTTTATTATAGATACCCAATCCTTTTACAAATATTATTATATGATTATTATAAAAAACAAAACAAGGATCATAAAGGCCCAGGGTATTTGGAATATTAGGTTCTTAATACATAAAAGGAAACTAAAACATATCATCCATATTTTTTTTCTCCACAGTGTGATCCAAAAATCCATTTGATCTCTTAAAAGTTCATATAATAACCTGGGGAATAAATAAATAAAGGGTTGAGTTAAAAAAATCCAAAATATATTAAACATGATAGGGAAGCATAACATGTGAGTCAAAAGTATATCTTGATATCATAAAGAGAATTCTCATGACTAATCACATGGAATAATAACATAAATAACATGGTATGATAAGATCGTGGTAGCATAAGAAATGTGGAAGTAACAAAATAATGACATAAATGTAACCCAAGGATAACTACCAAGAAAAAATCACATGGTAGACAGAGGCCCATAATGGATTGGGTTTACTCCTTAATCCCATATATGAAATATCATGAGACTAAATCTTTTCACAATGCATTAGAGTGGTATCTGGGTACACCCATCATAACATGTTCATGATCTATGCATTCCTCAAAAATTAAATCAACCATAATTCATAACATAAGAATTACCTATGGAAAGAAAATGGATTCAATAATCTTGATTCATATCATATTCAAAGGAAATTTCATAATAAAGGTATTTGAGAAATGATGATTAGGCATGTATTACCTGATCAAGGAAGGGAGAATAACTCTGTATATATGTAAGAATAATATATAAATAGTTTAGAAGAAATCCATAACATCAAAGGTTTTTATTTTTGATGAATATACTTTTAAAAATATTAAAAACATTCTTTAGTAAAATAACCTTTTCACTTTGAGTAACATCAAAGGATGTTATCTTAGATAGAAAATGATTTTAAAAGACCACTTTGAAAATTTCTTGAGGAAAATATCCTTTTCATTTTAGAAACACTTATTTTAAATATAAAACATTATATTTTTTTAAAAATAACCTTTGAAACTTAAAAATGATAATTTAAAACAGTGAGTGTTTGTGATGAGGAAAGAGTTTTGATCATGCTGAATATGTTAAAAAAAGGCAAAGATTCCATTCACATTTTTGAAAGAAAATTAAAAAAGTTAGTTGTTCAGAAAATGAAAGGATGGATCGTTTTAGTTTTTTTTGTAAAAATCCAATTTAGGGTAAAAATGTATGTAAAAAATTATATTAAAAAAAATTTGTAATTTTTTTTATAAAAAAATGATTTTGAAGAAAAATTATTTTAGACCAAATAGAGAAATGGAGTCAGATTTTCTTAAATAAAATTTCTCAATCATTTTAAGTACCAAAGAGAAGAAAATGATACTCTTAATTGAAAAATTGATGAATAACCAGAGGAGAAGAAAATGAAAGGGGCTTATTAGACAATGATCAAATAATTTCCTTCAATGGAAATTCAAGCATAAGAAATCCTGATTAAAATGAGATTGAAACACAAACACTTACCACTTTGGTATCTTTTGAATCATAACTTCCCATAAATGAAGTGGATGAATTGTAAATTAAAATCTAATGTTATAGAATGTATTTATGAAATATTATGTAAAGGGGTAGTATATACACCATTAAAAAGAAATTAGGTGTGTAAAAGAACATGTTTATCAAAGAAGGAATTTTGAGATGAAACCCTTACAAAGTTAATATCATTGAGGTGAGAGTTATTCAATGGGGTGATTATGTGTAAAAAATCTAGTTCCATACAAAGAAAAGTGGAAATATAGAATAAATTAATCAAAATTTATTTCACACATAATATTAGTATAACATAGTCAATAAAGTAGACATATAACCAAAATGAAAATTGAGATAAGAAACCCCTTGCCTCATGCTTCCCTTTAGTTGAGATCTCTTTAACCTCTTGTATAGTGGTTTTAAACATATTATTAACTTATACGAGAACCATATTAAAATTTATAATATCATATATGGTCATTTTATAACATCTTATTACCCATTCATTAAAAAGATTTCATTATCCCTATTGTTTCAGGTGTTAATTGTCTTATATGTTTTATCATGAATGTTTTGGATCCCAAACATAGTATATAGTTACATCATATACAAAATGAAACTAATGTTATAAATATTATTATTTTTTATTAGATAAATTTTTATAATAATTATTGGATTTTTAGCATAGATAATGAATCACATTGCTTTGCCTCTGGGCCTACGGGTCATGTAAGAGTTCCCTCTCAACCCTTGAAATGAGGGATTATCCAAAAATAAATAAAAAATCAAAGGCCTTCAGGATTTCAGAGTTATCACATCACTTTATGGAGACAGTAGGTTGTACATATGCATGAGTGAAATTATCAACTCTTTAACGGGTGAAAGGGTAAGGAAGTTTATTTTATATTACTTTTCCAGAATAAATATCATGTCATATATATCATAAATATTTATTAAATGCATCATTTATTATCTTCCATGTAAATTGTTAGTGAAAAGAAAATCACATCCCTTTAGGAGGTGGTAGTCATCCTTACGCATGAGCGACGTTATCATATTCTCTACGGAATAGAAATTAAGAAGATATACATGATATTATAATTCTATAAATATAATTATATCATAAATATCATATATAAATATTTGATATATCATTATATCCATCCGTGAGAAGTAGTGATAGAAAAAAAATTACGTCATTTTGTGAGGTGGTAGTCTCCGTACACACGATCAACAATTTTGTTTCCCATTTGAGAGAGGAAGAGATGGTTTTAGGACATGAACTTAACATAAAAACATCTAAGTATATGGAATATACTGATGTTAATATACCAACATGTTTTAATAAAATTTAGAAGAGGTAAAAGAAGAAATAAAATAACATTCTTGGTTAAGGACGTTACCCCTTCTTCAGACAACTTCTTTTGGTTTGCAAAAAAAGTCTTTCTAGCACTACCACATATTGCGCCTTGACCGATGCTGACTTTTATCAGTGCTAAACATAAAAATCTACTAAAAGGACGACCTTTATCATCGCTACCTAAAATATCTGATAAAGATAACTTTTTTCAATGTTAAAAAAAGCGCTGAAAAAGGTGTACCCTTTATTAGCGATTTTTTAGCATTGATAAAGGTGAATCTTTATTGGTGCTACTCTTAGCGCTAATATACAATTTTAATAAAAAATATTATTAATATATATAAAAGTATCGTATTTATATTCAAAAAATAATATTTATTTATATACATTAATTAAAAAAGGCATTTATATAATTAATATAAATATGATATATTAATATATTTTTTTTAATAATTTAAATATATATATATATAAGTAATGTTTTAAAAAATTTATTTATAAAATTATAAATAAATAAATAAATATTTAAATACTTATAAAATTTTATAATTTTTTTAAATAAATAATATACATTTAAATAATTATAAAATTATAATAAATATACCTAAATAATAAATATATTTATGATATTTATAATTATATATAATTATATATTAACAAATATATATATAATTAAATAAATATATATAAATATAAAAATATAAAAATATATAAATATATACAATTATATAAATGTATTTATAATTATATACAAATATTTATAAATATAATTATTTATAATTAGAATTATAAATAGATATATATATATATTTAAATAATTATAAAATTTTAATAAATATATTTAAATGATAAATATATTTATAATATTTATAGTTATATATATTTATATGTTAATATATATATATAATTATATAAATATATATAATATATAAATATATTTAAAATTATTTACAAATATTTATAAATATATTTATTTATAATTAGAATTATAAATAAATAACCCCACATCAGAACTCAGTCCAAATTCGGGTGAGAGAATTTCCACAGGCATTGTTGCAACACTATAGTGGCACTACAACAGTACATGTACAACAGCAGGGTACTGTAGTAATAGTACTATTCATCCCGATTGGGCTTTCGGGCCACTATGACTTCATGATGGTGGTGACTCAGACATAACGTGTAGGTGGTGTCACAGACATGATGCAGGAAGAGATTTCAGGCCATACAATGATGGGACTTCATGCCATGTAATTAGCTTCATGCCCATTGGGTTTTCAGGCCAAAAATATATAATGTAATAAATACAGCTGGTTGGGTGGGTTATCCCTTGGGGGGATATGACCTGCCTTTCTGGCCTTTGTGTGTGGGGTGTGTGTGTTTTTGAATGTAATTATATCCCAAACACATAATATATAATAATTATATAAATTTATTTATAATTATGTACAAATATTTATAAATATATTTGTTTACAATTGTAATTATAAATAAATTAATATATATATTGGTATATTTTTAAATATTTTTTATATTACAATAAGTATATATATATATATTAAAGTAGTATATAAATATGATTTATATTGCTTTTAATAAAAAATGAACCTTATTTTCAAAATTTTATATATAAAAAGTTATCAAATTTATATTTTTCAAAATGTTTAGTTGTTTATTTATATATATTAATTAAAAAATGTGTATATAATCAAAATAAATGCAATATATTAATATTTTATTTAAACAATCACATAATATAAAAATGAATATATTTATTTAGATATATATATTTATATTAATATTAAAAAATTTAAAATATATGTACATGTATAATTGTATGTATGTATGTGTATGTGTGTATATACATTTGTGTAAGTATTTGTGTGTGTAGATGTGTATGTGTACATATGTATGTTTTTAATTCATGTAAATGTTATGAATTCACTTTTTGATATTTTGTAATTTATTTAACTATATTTATTTATTTATTATTAAATATTCTTTAATAACATTAAAAATATATTTAATCATTTTTGTAAAATTTATTTATACATATATTTATTTACAATACATGTAATATTTTCAATATGTTTATAATTTATATGAATAATATTTATTCATTTTTATTTATTAAGTTTTAACATTTAAAACATGTTTGAAATTTATATAATTAATCTATTTAAATGATTTTTTAAATAATTTTTAAAATTAAATATTTAATTATAAAATTATAAATATATATATATTTTAAAAAAGTATTTATAAAATTATAAAAAAAATATTTTAATAATTATAAAATTATAATAAATATATTTAAACAATAAATATATTTATTATATTTATAATTATATATTAATAAATATATATATAAATATATATATAAATATATATAAATACTTTTAAAATATAATTATTTATAATTATAATTATATATAAATATATATATATAATTATATAATTGTAAAATTATAATAAATATATTTAAATAATAAATATAGTTATTATTTTATAATTATATATAAATATTTTTAAATATATTTATTTCTAATTATAATTAAATATAAATAAATGTAGTAGTTGGGGGATTACTTGAGTGGTAAAGACTCTCTGTAATCCTACATCAGACTCGAGTTCAAATCCAGGTGAGAGTGAATTTTCAGAGGCCAATAGTGACGCAGACATGATGTATGATGTAGAAAGGCGGTGATGCAGGTATGACGCAGGCATGGTGACACAGGTAGTATGATGCAGACACATTGCATTGGGCCTTTGGACTAGTTTGTGGGCCTTTTGGCCATGTAACGTTCTTCATGCCCACTAGGCCTTCGGGCCATGTACTGAATAAATAAGGTTTGATGGGTGGGCCATCCCTGGGGGGGGGGGGATATTCCCTGCCTTTCTTACCTCTGTGTGTGGTGTGTGTGTGTGTTTAATGTAATTGTACCCCCAAACACCTAATATATATAAAAACAAATAAATATTTAAATAATTATAAAATTACAATAAATATATTTAAATAATAAATATATTTATTATATTTATTTATTAAGTGCTTAATGATACAATTGCAGCACACACACACACACAGACTAGAAAGGCAGGTCATAGCCCCCCCCAAGGGATAACCCACCCAACCACTCGCTTATTACTTAATATATATTTGGCCCGAAGGCTCAGTGCACATGTAGACCATTACATAGACTACTTTTAGCACCCCCATTTTGAGTTATGTATCCCTTTTTATGACTTTCTATGTGTTTAAAGTTGTTAGGTAATGTTTGGGAGTGTTTGGGAATGTTTCAGAAATGTTTGGAATCTTTTTAAAGGGTGCACAGTTTGAGCATGGTTAGAGGAAACTATACAGAATCCCCAAGTAACTGTGAAACATGAGACAGTGGGCCTTCACACGGTTTATGCATGGTTTTTCTAACCATGCAAGGATACCATGTGAAGTACCCTTTGAGGCAGTACCATGCACACAGTTAGCATACAATTTTCCTAACCATGCGAGCTAACCGCGCTAAAAAAAAGGTTTTTAAATCCAAACCTTTTCAGGATTTTTCCTAAACCCTCCATTCTTCCTCCCACTCGAGCCTCACTCAGGATTTTTGGTTCTCAAGGGTTATAGGCGCTCTTCCACTCATTTCAAAAGTGATTTTAAGGGGTTTTAAGGTGCCATGAACGTGATTATTCTCTGTTAATTCTCCTCACTTGTTGTTTCGTGGTTTTCTCTAGATCCACTCTTCTCTATATCTCTCTTGGTTTTCTATATCTACATCCTTCACATATAGATCTATGGTTTTTCTTACCTATTATGATGAAATTTTGGCATGTGGATGTTAGCAAAAGTGATTGAGAGTGATTTAGTGGGGATTTCACCTGGATTTGCAGTGCAATTGGGTGTTGGTTGATTTTACTGAAACCCTAAAGTAGGTGAATTCTCTCTCAACTCCATTTTTCTAGAAATTGAGCCCTTGTTTGCAATTAATTCATTTTTCTTGAAATTAATTGTGAATATGATGTGCGAATCTTTATGGAAACCCATTTGGTGATGATTTGGGGATTTTTGGTAAAATGGGATATTGTTGCCAAAGGTTTTTTTTGTGTGATATTAAAATGTTGATTTTAAAATCGATAATGGTTTGAATTTTGGAAAATGTTTTATAAAAGAAAAATTTCAATAAATATGTTGTTTTATTGAAATATGGGTTGGTATGGAAAGTGGTTAAATGATGTTTTCAATAAGTGGTTGATTTATTGAAGTTATTTGGCATGTATTAGAAATGGTTGTGTGCATAAAGTGTGGCCTTAGTGTGATTTATTATTTTGGTTGGTTAAGTATTATGTCTTGTGTTGATTTTGTGTGAAGTGGGAGGGAAGTATCACTATAAAAGGTGATAGATAGTGTATACAAGGGACATCATTAAGGATAAGTGGTTGGGAAGTACCACTAGATTGGGAACGTAGTAAACAGCCTTAAATGGGAAGTTCCACCGTGTTTAGTTACCTTGTGTATGTTTTTATGCAATATGGAAATGGTTGTGCTAATGTGTGATGGTGAAGTGGATTATGTCATGGTTGTATCTCTTTCCCTTGTTTTGTGTGGATATGGGTAAAGGTGGCTTGGTAAGGGTGTGTTTGGATTGTGGTAATTGTTGCACTATTTGATGTTTTATTTTTATTGTTTTATATGAATTTGATAATATTTATTTTCTAGTGGCATGCGTAGGAAAGTAATTTGGGGAAATCCTAATGAGTATTATTACTCACCGCTACTTTGCCACTTTGGTGCTTTTTCAAATGTCGTATTCTAGGATATAGGGAATGGTAAATCATCTCCTTTATTTGATGGTACTTCATGATGCTCGGGTGGTTTTTGTGGTGCTTGGATCATGGAGCATGGTGTGGAGTTATGGGGTGGTGTCATGGTAACTTTGGTTTTGGTAGTCTTTCACTTGGTACTCTGATTATGGATTCTTCTTTCTAGGTTGTTTTGGTATTTTGGTTTGTTGAGTTGTAAAGTTTGTTGACATTCATCATGTAGTTTGGTTGGTTATGACTCGTTTGGTTGGTTGTTTTCATTCTATGGGAAAATTGTTCCCCACTTGTTCTTGAAGCCCTCGACATTAATTTCTTGTCTTTGGCAACTTGGGAATGTCTTCTAAGTCCAACTATCATCTCACCACCTTCTCAAGCCAATGAGGAAGGGGTGAGATGTTATAAGTGGTATCAGTTTGTTTGGTCCTTGACTTTCAAGTGAAAGCAGTTGTTCGGTCCTTTGGTGTTGATTGTTGGCCTTGGTGTTGACATTCGTTCTTGGTCTATCCTTTGAGTCAGGATAGTAGAAAGGAATAGGATTGTCAAAACATGGAATGTATGACATAAAATGACTTAACTAACCCTTTTATACTAAACTTTAAGTTACTAGGGAGATGGGTGCATAAGTGTTTTGGAGAAAGTTATAGGAATTGGAAATGTCATTGTCATGGGTGTTGCCAATGAGATGATCATGTCGTGCATGGTATAAATGAATTCCCACTAGGATGCAGATTTATCTGAGTATAACGATTTATGATGTGTTGTGATTATGTTGATTTGTAAAAAATATGAAAATTAGTTTCAAATTTGTGGATTTTAAATGTGGATGGTTGTGGTATATTGAAAATGGAGCGATTTTCAAAACATGGTGGATTTTTAAAAAATGGTGCAACATGGGAAATTTGAACTTATGAAAATCCTCATTGTGCTAGTGGAAATGTAATTTAATTTGAAATGGTAAAACTTTTACTGCTAAGGGAGAAATATTTATGTTTATTTTTGTGTTGATATAAATGGAACCGGGTAACCTTCATAAAGACCAACTGGAGGAGGTTACTAAAAATGTGGTTACACCTAAGCCCCAGGTGAACTAGAAGCTAGTGTATAGTATAGTAAAAGATTTTCAAGCTATGGAAAGTGGTATTAAAGTGGATGAACCAAAGCATGTGGATCATGCAGTTCAGTTTCAAAAGTAGAATCCACTCATCTTTAGGGGTGATTCGGAGTCGGAAAGGGAAGAAGCATGGATAAACAGAATAAATATAATATTTTAATTCTTGGGAACACTAGTAGAGATAAAAGTGAATTTATCCACATATATGTTGGAATATATTACCCTTCAGTGGTGGGAGTTAGTGGTCCAAGTTAGAAAAAACCAAGGTATGACATGGGAGGGTTTTGAGGAATTGTTTAACACAAAATTCTACCCTCATAGATTCAGAATTCAGCACACAACCGATTTATTTATCCTGAATCAAGAGAAACTCTCAGTCATGGAATATGAAGCTAAGTTTATGAACTCAGTGAAATTTTCACCTAAGGTGGTGGGTAGTACATCATTGAAGGTGCATATTATTGAAGTTGTATTGAGGCAGAAAATTTGATAAAAAATAGCAGTTATTTGTATAAGTGACTACATAGAAATGGTTAATAAATCTAAAGTGGAAAAAAGGGATATTGTTGGATCTATATGTGGGGGAATTATGCTCGTACCCATGGTGAATAGTGGTAACTCTAATTCTGGATTTAAGCGAAAGATGGACACTTATTCCCAGAGAGGGAGTACGACTTAGAATTCGATGGCAGGATTGATGAATATTCCTCCAAAGCCTCAGAATAAGATGGGATGTTTTCAATGTGGTTCTATGGGACATATAAAGCGGGATTGTATGTCACAACCTTGATCATGTCATAACTATAATCATATGGGTAATATTCAGTGGTATTGTAATAATACTCCAAGGTCAGGTGTTCATGACACTCCCTAGGGGTTGCAGGCATCCTATGCCTCGATAGGGCATGGGCAGCTACACACCCCTCACCAGTAGAACAATGTTAGTCATGGATATTCAAGGAATACGACGACTCATTAGTAGGTAAATGAAAATAAGAGTGTGGAAATCAAGTAGTTTTTTGGAGATGAGTAGGTTGTGATGGATGATCAGTCAGAACCATACACAATGTGAGGTACGATTCTTTTAAATTCTACCCTAATTTAAGTTTTGTTTGATACATGTGCTTCCCATTATTTTATGGATTCTTGTGCTGTTAATTTTCTAGGTTTACATGTGGAAATGATGCATTCTATTTTGAAACTTCAAACCCCTTCGATTCAAATAGAGTTTCAATCCTTTATCTGTAGAGCATACTGTTTAGTTATAGATGGGGTTGAGATGACCTGGGATTTCTCAGTGATTGAGATGGATGCTTATTATGTAATCATAGGAATGTATTAGTTGATGATGTTTAAGGCCCACATTTACTGTTATGCATGAAGGGTGAGTTTTAAAATAGGGGATTACATCACACATCTCTTTAGAGGGAAGAATAATGAGAAGATGGGTGAAACAGAATTGTTGGCACCAGTTGTTGGAATGGTATCATATAATTTAGTGACATTGTCATTGGCATCAATGGAAGGAATTCAACAGAGTGTCTTTCCAATAGTGGTTAATCAGTTTCTAGATGTATTTATTGAAGAATTCTCAGGGCTGCCACCCATGAGAGAAGTGGATTTTACGATTGATCTTCTTTTGGGGACCAGTCCTATATCAATTCCATCTTACTAGATGGAAACAAAAGAATTAAGGGAATTGAAAGTGCAATTGGAGGACTTAGATAATAAATGGTTCATCCAGCCTAGCATGTCTCTATGGGTAGCACTGGTTTTGTTTGTTAAAAAGGAAGATGTAACCTTATGGCTATGTGTTGATTATTGTAGGACAAATCAGGTTACGATAAAGAACTGATATACACTTCCACACATTGATGATTTGTTTGAATAGTTGAGGGGAGATAAGTGGTTCTACAAGATTGACTTGAGATTAGGATATCATAAATTATTGGTGAGGAAGGAGGATATTCCCAAAATAGACTTCATAAGTAGATATGGCCATTATGAGTATGTGGTTATGCCCTTTGGTATGATGAATGCACCAGCAGTGTTCATGGCATTGATGAATCATATATTTTAAAGATATTTAGATTCTTTTGTGGTGGTATTTGTTGATAATATATTGGTGTATTCCAGGACAAGGGTGGGACATGAGAAAAAATTGGCTATAGTTTTAAGGATCTTGAGAGATCATCGCTTGTATGCCAAATTGTCGTAGTGTGATTTTTGGATATATGAGGTTCATTTCCTTGTCCATGTTATTTCTAAGAAGGGTGTTTCAGTTTATCCCAAAAATATAGAAGCTATTATTTCATGGAAACCTCCAAAGAATGTTTTTGAGATACAAATCTTCCTCGGTCTAACTGGGTATTATCAGCGTTTTGTTCGTGATTTCTCATGATTGGCCCCACCAAATATAGATTTGATAAGGAATAATGTTCCATTTCAATGGGATGAGAAGTTTCAGAAATGTTTTAAAGAGCTTAAGGGTCACCTTACATCAATAGCAATCTTATTTTTCTTGAACCAGGGAAAGGGTACATTGTGTATTGTGATGTATCGGGATCAGGGTTGGGGTGTTTTCTCATGTAGAGGGATCACATGGTTACATATGGCTCATTTAAGTTGAGGTTTCATGAGAAGAACTACCCAACACATGATTTGGAGTTGGTGGTAGTGGTTCATGCCTTAAAAATGTGGAATCATTATCTCTTTAGTGAAAAATTCATGATGTTTACTGATCATAGGAGTTTATGGAATATTTTCTAAAAAAGAGATTCGAACTTAAGGCAAAGGAGATGGATGAAGTATCTCTAGATGTTTGATTTTGACTTAATGTATACATTGGGTAAGGGAAATTAAGTGGTGGATGCATTAAGTAGGAATTCATATGCTCATGTGGTGAAAAATGCATTATATTAGTGGCAGTTGATGTCGGTCATAGCCGATATGCGGCTGGAATGTGAGGACTGAGGTGATAGAGTAGTTTTCTTTCTAGTCTCATTGTATCCTGATTTTGTTGGTTTGGTTAAAGAGGTGTAGGCATCTGATTGTAAGTGTATGTAAATGAGGTCGAAAATCAATGGTAGGGAGACCGTTGAGGATTTGGAACTAAATGGGAATTAGTTTTGTACTTTTAGAATCATATGGTTGTACTGGTAGCTTGTCAGGAGGAAATTCTTAGGGATTAGCATCATTCTAGGTGGGCTGTCCATCTTGGAATTCATAAAATGTATAAGGCATTAAAAGTTTAGTTTTTGTGGGATGGTATGAAAAGTAAAGTGACCATGTTTTTTTTGAGATGTTTGACTTGTTAGTAAGTCAAGGTAGAGCATCATTGGCTAGTAAGAATGTTGCAATTTTTACCTATCCTAGTGTGGAAATGGGAGCAGATAGCGAGGGATTTTGTTACAAGTCTCACAAGAACAATAAAAAATCATGATACCACATGGGTGAGAGTGGATCGACTCACAAAGTTGGCTCATTTCATCCCTATCCATGAATATCATATGGTGGAGGATTTGTCCAAAATCTCTATCGGTGAGGTGGTAAATAGGCATGGTGTTCCAGTTTCAATTGTATCAGATAGAAATCCGGGGTTCACATCTCGTTTCTGGAAATCCTTGCAGCAAGCCCTTGGGAAATAGTTGATGATGAGTATGGCGTATCATCCTTAGATGAATGGACAATCCGAGAGGATGATACAAATGTTAGAAGATATGTTATGAGATTGTGTGATGGATTTTGGTAGTTCATGGTAGGATCACTTTCCATTGGTGAAGTTCTCGTATAATAATAGTTACTAGGACTCGATACATATGGGTCCGTTTTAAGCATTGTATGGGCATCCGTATTGTTCTCCACTTTGTTGGTTGGAAACTAGTGAGACCTCAATGGTTGGACCGAGCCCTGTCCAAGAGACTATAGAGAAGATCAAGTTGGTTAGGAAGATAATGAAGATAGATCAGAGTTTTCATAATTTTTATGTATACCATCATTGAAGACCGTTGTCATTTGAGGTGGGTGATCATGTGTTTTTGAGAATTTCTCTGATATTGGGACATTATCAATTTGGAAAATAGGACAAGTTATCTCCAAGGTATATTGGGATTTTGAGATGCTTGAGTGGGTTGGAGAGGTGGCTTATCGATTGTCTTTTCCACTATAGTTTAGTGCGGTGAACAATGTGTTTCATGAGTTTCTGTTGAAGAGGTATCAGCCAAATCCTGGCCATGTCATTAGATGAGATCATATTGAGTTAGAGCTAGATGCTTCATTGGTGCACGTGCCGGTGGGGGCTATGGATAGGCAAGATAAAGTATTGCATGGTAAAAACATCGCTCTAGTTCGGGATGTGTGGCAGTATGACCAGAACCAAGAGGAGACTTGGGAGTGGGAGAAAGATATGGATGAGCAATGGTGCGAGATCTTTCGACAAAGTGGTGTTTCTATACTTTCTAAGGATGTAAAGTCCAATGGTGTGGAGAATGTATCACCCCCAGTTTAAGGTATGTAAAACTTTTTTATGACTTTTTATGTGTTTATAGTTGTTGGGAAATGTTTGGGAGAGTTTGGGAAGGTTTTGGAAATGTTTGGAGGCTTTTTAAAGGGTGACTGGTTTGAGCACAATTAGAGAAAACTGTGCAAAACCCCTAGGTAACTATGCAGAATGAGACAGTTGGACTTCACACAGTTTTTGCATGGTTTTTCTAACCGTATGAGGAGGCTATGAAAAGTTCCCTTCGAGGTAGTAGGATGCACATGATTAGCACATAGTTTACCTAACTGTTCAAGCTAACCATGAGCAACAATAAAAATAGGGTTTTTAAATCTGAGTTTGGTTGGGATTTTCCCTAAACCCTCCATTCTTCCTCCCACTCGAGCCTCACTCATGATTTTTGGTTCTCAAGGGTTATGGGAGCTCTTCCACTCATTCCAGAAGTGATTTGAAGGGGTATCAAGGTGTGTTAAAGGAAACTCTTCCCTGGTAGGTCTCCTTTCTTGGTGTTTTTTGGTTTTATCTAGATTTACTCTTCCATATCTCTCTCGGTTTTCTAGATCTACATCCGTCACATATAGATCTAGGATTGTTCTTAACTATTATGATGAAAGTTGTGCATGTGGATGTTAGGCAAAGAGATTAATAGAAATTTGGTGGGTATTTCACTTGGATTTGTGGTGTTATTGGGCATTGGTCGATTTCACCAAAAACCTAAGGTAGGTGGATTCTCTATCAACTCCACTTTGCTAGAAAGTGAGGCCTTGTTTAAAATTAATTCATTTTTCTTGAAATTAATTGTGAAAATGATGTAAAAATCTTGGTGGAAACCCATTTGGTGATTATTTGGGGATTTTGGGTAAAATGGGATATTGTTGAAAAATGGGTTTTGTTGTATGATTTTAAAATGTTGATTTTAAAATCGATAATGGTTTGAATTATGGAAAATGTTTTATTAAAGATGAATTTCAATAAAGATATTATTTTATGGAAATATGATTTGGAATGGAAAATGGTTAAATGGTGTTTTCAATAACTGGGTGATTTATTGAAGTGATTTGGCATATATTGGAAATAGTTGTGTGCATAATGTGTGGCCTTGGTGTGATTTATGATTGTAGTTGGTTAAGTGTCATGTCTTGTGTTGATTTTCTGTGAAGTGAGCGGGAAGTCTCACTATAAAAGGTGGTGGATAGCGGATGGAAGGGCCACCATTAAGGATAAGTGGTCGGTAAGTACAACTTGATTGGGAATGTAGTAAAAAACCTTGAATGGGAAGTTCCTCCATATTTAGTTTCCATGTGTGTGTTATTATGCAAGATAGAAATGGTTATGATAATGTGTGATGGTGAAATGGATTATGGCATGGTTTTTTGGATTTCCCTTCTTTTGTGT
This sequence comes from Viscum album, assembly GCA_963277665.1. Lineage (NCBI taxonomy): Eukaryota > Viridiplantae > Streptophyta > Magnoliopsida > Santalales > Viscaceae > Viscum > Viscum album. The sequence goes on along the minus strand of OY728127.1, from coordinate 375,665,113 downwards.
GGATATGGGTAAATGTGTCTTAGTAAGGGTGTGTTTGGATTTTGGTAATTATTACACTATTTGATGCTTGACACAAACTATTTTATATAAATTTTCTAATGGTTATTTCCTAGTGGTGTGCATAGGTAAGTAATTTGGGAAAATCCTACTGAGTATTATTACTCACCCTTCATTGGAACTTTGGTTCTTTTGTAGATGTCGTATTCTGGGATAGAGGTAAAGGTAAATAATCTCCTTCCTTTTGTGGTACTTCATGATGCTTAGTTGGTTTTGGTGGTTCTTGGAGCATGGATCTTGGTGTGGAGCTATGGGGCGGTGTCATGGTTCCTTTGGTTTTTGTAGTCTTCCAGTTAGTACTATGATTATGAATTCTTGTGGCTTGGTTGTTTTTGTCTTTCGGTTTGCTGAGATGTAAACTTTGTTGACATGAGCCATGTAGTTTGGTTGGTTATGACTTGTTTGGTTGGTTGTTTTAATTCTAAGGGAAAATCATTCTCGACTTGTTCTTGATGCCCTCAACATTAATTTCCATCCTTTGGCACCTTGGTAACTTCAACTAAGGCCAAGTAGCATCTCACCGCCTTCTCAAGACAATGATTAAGGGTTAGGATGTTACACCATAGGCCCAAAATTTTGGCCCAATACCCATTCTGTGAATAGTATTTCTATAGTACCCGATACAGTACCACCCCCACTACAGTACCTGCCGTTGCTACAGTCCCCGCCATTCCTATAACTACACTTCCCACCACTGTTACAGTGTCATTGCTACTACATGCCTCCACTGCTACAGTACCACTACAGTACTACTATAGTATCTGTGCCCAATGGGTTTTGAACCCCCATTTTTCATGTAAGACTACGAGGTTCTTACCCCTAATCCAAACCCAACTACAATATATTTATTATAATTATATATATATATAAATATGTCTAATTATATATATCGATAGATATATGATTATATATATAAATACATTTATAATTATAAACAAATATTTATAAATATATATATTCATAATTATAATTATCAATATATATATATATATATTTAAATAATTATAAAATTATAATAAATATATTTAAATAATAAATATATTTATTATATTTATAAATTTATAAATATATATAATAATATAAATATATATAATTATATTAATATATTTATAAATATATAGAAATATATATAAATATATAGGCCAATGAGTCTGTACTCAAGTGGTAAATTCTCCTGCTTGGCATTCAGAAGGTCCTAGGCCCTGTTGGGTGCATGTACTATTATAGTATTATACAGGCGGTGGTGCAAATGATGATGCAAATAGGTGGTGACATAGGGATGATGCAGACCGACAGTGATGCAGACATGATGTAGGTTGGGTTATGAAAATAGGATGATGTAGACATGAAACTACACTAGGCTTTTGGGCCATGTAATGAGCTTCAAGCCCACTCGGCCTATGATATATGCATTAAATAAATAAGACTTGATGGGTGAGCTATCCCCTGGGGGGGGGGGGGGGGGCTATGGCCTACCTTTCTAGCCTATATGTGTGGTGTGTATGTGTTTGAATGTAATTGTACCCCAAGAACCTTATATATATATAATATTTTTATATATATTTATTTATAATTATAATTATAAATAAATAAATATATATATTATTAAAATTAGATCTTTATCAGTGCTAAGAAGTACTAATAAAGAGTATTTTTATCAGCACTTACTATTTTAGCACTAAAAAAACTACTATTTATCATCATTTTTTTTGAAATTACTAATAAAAGACTCATCTGATCTTTTACAAAGAACCATAACAGAGTCACCTCTCTCACACCTTCAAGATCTCTCAAAACCCAACTACTTCCATCATCGATCTCACCAAACCTTATTGTCGCCGCTGTCACTCTCGTTGAACCCCTTTCTCAATGAATCTATCTACTCCAAATCCAAGGTATGTGCTGATAAATTTATTTTTATAGCACCTTCATATCTGTTCCCTAACCACACAATAGAGTTTCTTCATGTGTTTATGCACTGTGTAGCCATGTACTGCACCCCTGCATCACATCACACCACCCATCATGACTTCCGAATGGATTGATTATCATTTAAAAATCTCCATGATGTCTATATCCTACCACCCCTACTTGAAAACCCCTACCCTCTAATTATATTCACCACCCACTACTATTGGGGTATTCTATAATCATCACTAACCCCCTTCCCCCTCTCATCCCTTGTCTTTGGTGGTCCTCACAATCTCTGTGGACTCATCCTACTTATCAACAATGGTTACCGAAATACCATATCCCATCATCTCATATAAGTTTTTTGAATATACATTACTTATTTGATATTATTTAATTATATGAAATTAAGTATTATAGTTAAATTTTAGTATTGATGGATTAAATTGAATTTAATATTGCATAAATTTTTAAAGAAACTAAACAATTTTAGTGAAGTGAAATTTAGTTTGATCCCACAAAATATGATTGATAAAAAACATTAAATTGTAAAAAATAATCAATGTATGAAAATATATATCTTTGTTTCTACATGTATGTTAATTTTAACTAGTAATTTAATAATCTGAGTTTAAATTCTCAATTATATATTCTTGAAATATATTTCTTAAAATATTTCTACAATTCTAAAATTAATGTTATTGTTGCATCCTTATATTAATGAATTGAATATATTTTCGTCATATTAAATATGTGAATAAAATAAAATACATTTCAAATAAAATAAAATAATAATAAGTGTTATATAATATGTTTTTTAATATAACTATTAAATAAATTTTGAAATCTTTTATAACATTATATGTTTCATTAAAATGTATATTTTGATTTATCATTAAATCTAGTTATATATTTCTAAATACTATATAATGAATATTATTGTTTAATTATATATAAAAGGATTGGATGAAAATTTTAGTAATATAAAATTCAATTAGATGTTAATTTATTTTAGTTAAAACTTAGTTGATAAAGGAATATCTTACTAAATTTTTGAAACAAACAGTACTATTGATTCCAAAATTTAGGTTAATATTTCTTAATATATGAAAACAATTAGTAATCTCAAATTCAATTAGATCCTCCATGATCTTTTTTCTAAAATATCAATCAAATTTTAATATTGATAAACCTTTATGTTTTTCCTTCCTGATATGACCATCAATGTAGAGAACTATTTTTTTCCTTGTAAGAATTTAAAATATTTCTATATATATTTCCAGAGCTAGGCGTTGAGATGACATGCAATTCTGAGGCCCGGTGTGCCCAGAAGTAATTTTATAAAAATATTAAATATATTTTATATTGCACATTCATGATACCTTAAAGAAAATGGGATAACTCTTAAAACGTAGTTCACATTAGAAATTCAAGACCCTAGTTGAGCATGGAACAATGTTTTTACCCTAGCTATGACATAAAATGGTCCGACGTAGGGCTTCCAGACACATCACTCATTGGAGGTACGTTTATTAAGTGAATTTATTATTAATTTTTTAGGACACAATAGATGATTCTATAATATCAATTCCAGGATACTTTCTCCAAGTTTAGCTGCATAAACCCTGGGAGAAATCCAGAGCCCTTCCTCCCTCCTCTATTGGCAAACCATGTCAGACAATGATGAAACTCCATATCAAATCAAATAAAGATGCAACGAATTCAATTAATTATCTAAAATAATTGTTGGACACATTATCCATCAATGAACAATCCATAATCGAGGTAAGACTCATCAATTTGGTGATTTAAATCCTTTTGATTAAATGATTGAGTAGATCGATCATCATTCTTTAGTTCGCACCATTTTGCAGCCTTTTCATGTACTAGAGTATGGAATCTTTGTTCAATTATTTTTTTTATAACCTTGGGATACCTATTATTGATTGATTGGCCAAGAATGCTTGGATTCAATCATTTAACCTTTGTTCTTGTGATTTTCCCCTTATTTCTTCGCGTTTATCACCGGTTGGACCCCAAGGTCTCGGTTTGAAAATTTATGGGTGGTACTGAGCTTGATCAGATCCACAGATTCATAGAGGTTTCATGAACAAGGAGATAATCAATGAACCAAACATATATCTGGGAATTTTACGAGGCATGGACATATATTTTGGTGGTTTGAGATAAATAATTGAAGGTGGTGAGGTGCGGTGGTGTGCAGAATGTATGGTGAAGCCCCTACACTTCATCGGTGGCTATTTTCCGGCGAACAACGGCTGAAAAGCACAAAACACGGTAGATCAACCATTTTAAGGTGGATTGGTGGAATAAATTGAAGAATATGGATATATTTTAAGTGTTGAAATTGGATCTGAATATTATTGATAAAACCTGAATACACACCATGTTTAAGTCATAATGCACAGTGTGTATCCCCCTCAATAACAACGACAAGGGTTTCAAACATTTTAAGGACGACATAGAAAGTAATCCTCCTACACACCATGTACTCCTTCCCTGGATGAGAAACCATGTGATAGATCAAAAGTCTTGGAATTATTGTTGAAGTACATGACTGTGTACTCTAGTAGATGGACACAAGGTCTAGTACACGAACATAGTGAGCCGAACATGGCCTGGTCCCAGTTGGCCTAAACACACCGTTTAGTCCACCTACATGGAATATAATACTGCATGGGATGGAGCCATATTCTGGACAGGTACATAGTTGGGTGATAGAGTAGGACCACACACCGTGTGGGTCCCCTCACACATTGTGTAACCTTAGTTCGTTTTTGAGAAAACTTCAATTGTATGTATCTCCTTCGTTTGAACATAGATTTTGGCCCATTATTAGCCTATCCTAAGTGTTTTCTATTCAGAATGTGATGGTTACCTCAACTGTAGATTTGTAGATATGATGTGAAATGTTTCCAACATAGTGACTAATATGGAAACTCCCAATGATGACAGTCATTAGGCAGGATCACCAAATACTTATTTTTAGTGGAACCCCTATTAGATAGGATGTGGGTGCTTGATGATGATAACAGAACCCCATATAACACCAGGGTGTGGGTCCTCGACTACTAGAATGGAATCCCCCATCATCATGGATGCAGGTCCTCTACAACTACTTTCTAAGTCGAACCCCCATCGACATGGGCATGGGTCCTCGATGACCTAGAGTGGAATCCCCCTGTTGTACCATGGTGCAGGTCCTTGACTTCCAAGTGGAACCCCCATATCGAATAGGGATATGTTTCTAATTGAACTAGAGTGGAATCCCCCTATTTTACCAGGGCATGGGTCCTTTACTTCCAAGTGGACCCCCTCTATCAGATTGGTCCCAGGTCCTTGATGACCTACAGTGGAACCACCCTGTAGTACCAGGGTGCAGGTCCTCAACCTTTAGAGTGGAGCCCCCATTGACATGGGAATCCTCTACGAATAATTTCAAAGTGGAAACCCCCTAAAAAACTAGGGTATGGGTCCTCTACTTATATTTTATGACCAATTAGCTATGAGGCACTGTGAAGAGGCATGGTTAGACTTGTACGATTTCTTTTGGGCATATGTGTGAGATGTTGGGCATCGTTGATGGATTTTTAGAACTGTTGCATACTATTTTTATTAGGCTAATATGTGAGATGGAGATACTATTAATCTCTCATTTTCTTCTTCTTTTATATATCATTCTATATCCATGCCTTGGATTTGGTTACTCTCCTTCCAGAAGAGGTGAGGACATATAGGATATGCCACATGCTTTCCGTGTCTAGTTTTTTATGGTTGTATGAGCCTACTATCCTACTATAGGTGGTTAAGACTTGATTATTAGTTCATCTACTCACCACATTTTTCCCCTTTAGTTTGAATGAGATTTATTTCACTCTGTTTTTGGGTTGAGCCATTCTCTTTGACTGTATCTTTCATCAGCCATCTTTCTTTTCCTCTTGAATCTATTACTACTCCCCCTTAATCTTTTAGGGTGTCATAATGGGAATTTATATACTCACCCTTGCATGGAATTTTTCCAAACATGTTTTATCTTATGCCGATAATGGTCAAGATGACCGTGAATTCAGAGGAGTTTAAGGATATTGGGTGCTTGGACCGTGTACGATGGTCGTAGCATGGGATTCGGGATTCAGGCTCTCTTTCAGCTGTTTACTATTCTATTTTTGTTAGGTAGAGACATATTGATGTTTGGGAATGTGTTTTTCACCTTTAATTTTCAGTTTACACCATCTTACTTTTGTACTGTCTAGAGGTTCATGCATTATTGGTTTTCTTTATAGAAGTGTTGCATATTTTACTATTTCCCTTTACACTTTTGCATTGAGATGTTTGTGTGTGTGTGTATATAGGTACTTAGGAAAATTCCTCCTTGATTTGTTTATTCATTCAACTTTTCTCACCACCCCTTGACCTATGGAGGAAAGATTTGGGTAGTTTCAGCTTGAGCTTTGACTTGGGTTGGGTCATGACATATTGGTATCAGAGAAAGTTCTTTCATCGGGATATTGTTTGGAAATATCCCCTTAATAGGATTTGGTTGGGTTTAGGGTAACAATGCTGAAGTTTCTTGAGTGTGGATCTCAAGCTAGGGAATCAAGTGATGGTGTGGTGGCCGATGTATCCATTCACCTGGACCTTGAATACATGTTTGTCGACTTGGAACGTCGAGACATTTGTTTCCAGGTTTAAATGGTACATGCATCATTTAGGATTGAGTCTTTGACTATATTTATTGATTTATTTACCAATTTTTGTTATATATATATATATATTGATTTGACTGTGGTTATCCTTGATAACTTTTAGGATGCCACTGTGATGACATCCATCTAGGATACTAGATTCAGTTCATGATAAAGATCCAATGAGTGATGAGGATTTTGTTTATGGTCCATCCCATGACCCATTCCTCTAGGTAGGAAGGCAGTATCACCTAACCCTATTGAGTAGTAGATCATCCTGATTGAGTAGGATAAGGATGCGTGCAAGCTTAGTGCACTCTGTGAGTTCTAGCACTAGAGGCCGCTGAGGTTCCACGATAAGCCAGATCCATAGGAAGCAGAGGACTGGCTAGAGTCAGTGGACCATATCTTTAGGCATTTTCAGACACCAACGGATAAGTATGTTTTACCTACATATATGCTCTTCCACAAAGTAGCTGGGTGTTGGTGGAGCCTTGTTATGTAAATTCATGATGATACGACAATCTCATGGACTAGCTTCCAACATATGTTCCATAAGGAGTACTACCCCTCCTATATGAATTTAGACTGGATTTAGGAGATAATAGAGATACAACATGGAGGGATGAAAGTGGATGAGTATGTTGTGAGGTTCACAGACCTTACACGGTACTCTATTAACATGATCTGTGATGGATAATCCTAAGAATATAAGTTTGAGTAGGGTCTCTATAGATAGATCTGAGATAGTGTGGTACCCTTGTGCATCTGCACCTATTCTAGGGTGTCGAAATGGTCACTAGTGATAGAGATATTTCTTTCATAGGGATGCCAGAAACACAGAGATGGTAGTGGGCACTACAGGGCCAAGTATTCTATAACATCTAGTAGACGCTAAACTCCAAGATCTCGGTATAGGTGAGCTTCCCGTGATTATACTTAAGAAAATGGTTAGAGGTAGTGTAGACAACCAGGGAATCCTGTAGAGGGGTTTTTCTTTACTTGTGATGAGTGAGGTCACATGGAATGAGACTTCCTGACTAGACGTGATAAGTAGCAGAAGTAGATAGCTGCTGGGATGTTATAGTAGAGGCAACACCATGGTTAAGGATCTCCCAGGAAGGGACAAGGTGGTCCATTGGGAGGTGGAGACGACATAGAAGTATGATGAGCTATTGGTGGTGGATGACACTATGAGATACTTCCACCACCAACAGTAGGAAACCTATGTTTGGCTCAGGTAGTTGGCAGTTAGGGTCACAGATAACTACAGGGCTCAAAGGTTTACTACCCTGAAGTGCACGGGATGATAATAGGTATGATCTATGTGTTTTATACTCATTATTAAGTGTTAGTAGACATAGGTTCTATTCATTAATTTATCTATATACTCATAGTGAAAGAGATAGAGATCCCAGTTGAGGTGCTATCCCAAAAACTTCATCTAGAGGTTCTTATAGGGAACACTTCTTCTATATATTTTGTATATTGATAGTATGAGCTATCACTTGTTGGAGAGAGGTTCAGATGGGAAATTTTATCCATCAAAATTCAACTCCATGAATTCATATTGGTTATGGATTGGCTGTCAGTGGTTCTATCCTAGATCAATTGTTACCATAGACAAGTCAGATGCCTACACACTAATGGGACTATATTCTCCTTTTATGGTGAGAGAGATCTCATGGTAGGAAAAGTGGGTTCTATGAGCAGTATGATGCATCCCATCACCCATCACTTATAGATTTTATCTCTTGGTGGAACAAGATCTTCAGGAATCTTGGTTCCTTTAGACGTGGAGGATTACATAGATGTCTTCCCCAAAGATGTTCCGAGACTACCTCTGAGGCGAGAGTTAGATTTTTACAAAGAATTTTATCCCAAAACCACTCATATATCTTACGATTCTTATCATATGGCCCCTACTGAGATTAGGAAGCTACAGTTATAGTTGGAGGAACTTTGAGAGAAGGGTTTTATCAGAATTAGTGTTTCCCCCTAGGAAGCTCCAGTGTTGTTCATGAAAAAGGTGGACAAGAGTTTGAGGCTTTTTTAGATTATCATCATTTAAACTAGGACACGATAAAGTAAAATTACCCCTTTCTATGGATTGATGACCTATTTGGAAAGTTTAAAGGCATTAAATGGTTCTTGAAAATCGATCCTAGTTCTGGATACCACTAGTTGAGGGTTCGTGAGGATGATATTCCAAAGTTTGCATTCCGATGTCACTATGGACACTATGAGTTCCTAGTGATTACATTTGGTGTGATGAATGCCCCTGATGTGTTTCTGTATTTGATGAACCATGTATTCCAACCATACTTGGACAAATTTTTTACTATCTTCATCGATGACATACTCATCTACTCTTTATCAGAGGAGGAGTGTGTAGAGCACTTGCGGATAGTCATAAACTTACTTTGAGAGCACCAAATTTATGGAAAACTTTTGAAGTGGTAGCTTTGTATTCACGATGTTAACTTTATAGGTAATTTCATTTATGATCATGGTTTAGCCATGGACCCAAAAAATATTGAGCTGGTGCTTGTTTGGGAGACACCCAAGAACATCTTAGAGGTGTGAAGATTTCTTGGCTTGGTGGGGTACTATAAGAGGTTTTCGGGATACTTCTCTAGAATGGTATCCCCTTTAACCACCTTGACACGGAAAGGGTATCCATTTACATAGTATGAGTAGTTCCAAAGGTCCTTTGAGTAATTGAGGTTTAGGTTGATGAGTGCTCTAGTGTTGAGACTATTGGAGGAAGGTGTGGAGTTTGTAGTGTATTGTGATGCCTTAGGAGTTGGTATTGGTTTCATATTGATGCAGTGGTAGGATGTTATCACATAATAGTGGATGAATTTGAGACCCCATGAGAAGAACTATGTGACTCATGACCTAGAGATGGAAATGATAGTTTTCTCTTTGAGGATTTGGAGGAATTACCTTTTGGGAGAGCACTTTGTGGTTTACTCAGACCACCAGAGTCTCAGGCACATCTTCACACAGAGAGAACTAAACCTGAGATAATGATACTGGTTGGAGTTCCTATATGACTGTGACTTTAAGATAGTCTATACTCTAGGTAAGGGAAACATTTTAGAAGATTCCCTTAATAGGAAGTCCCATGATCGCTTAGTGTAGGAAGCTTGAGAGTAGTTATCTTCCCTACAGTTGACCCCGGTGGAGCATGAGGGTACAAATTTTCTATAGTCAATGGTGTTGACTACTAGAAGTCCCAAATAACATATATCAACTATGAGGCCATATGTTATTAGATATCCACATAAAACTTACCATATATATATTCTGAAGGTGGAAATCACATCATTTTATTCCATGGGAGAACAGTGGTTCCAGTCATGATGCGGGAGGAGGTGATGTGGGATTTACACACCTCTCCCCTAGATGCAAATCCTTGTGTGGGGAAGATGTATAGATACCTTCAGTAGTAGTTTTTGTGGTCCTACATGAGACAAAGAGTAGATGATTGTGTCTCTCAGTGCCGCACCTATCAAAAGGTAAAGGTTGAGCACCAAGTTCTGATAGTTTTTTTGCAGTTCCTTGAGATCCCAGAGTGGAAGTGGGATAAAATATCCATAGAATTTGTCATAGGGGTTTTAAGAATAACAAATATACATGAATCCATCTGGGTGATACTTTAAAAAATCACAAAGTTATCACACTTTCTTGCTATGAGGGTGTAGATCTTGATGGAGAGTTTGGAGCAGTTGTATGTACGGGAGATCATTCTCCTTCATGGGGTTCCCTCGACAATTATCCCTGATTATGAAGCATGGTTTACATCACTATTATGGAGAGTCCTATATGAGGAATTCGATAACCACATGAGGATGAGTACAACCTTTCACCCCTAGACTGATGGGTATACTGAGCGCACTATATAGATTTTGGAGGATTTGCTGAGGTCTTTCATGTTATACTTTGGTTAGATCTCGGAGGATCACTTTCCCTTGGTAGAGTTCGCATGAAAAAATAGCTACCAATATACCATCATCATGGAACCTTATGATTCCCTATATGGGAGACCCTTATGGTCATCCTTGTGCTAGACATAGATTGGTGAGACATCTATTTTGGGCCTAAATATGGTTTAGGTGATGATGGAGAAAGTCCAGGTCATCAGTGATTGGATGAGGATGGCCCTGAGCAGACAAAAATCATACACATATCTCCATATTAGGCCCTTGGGGTTCAATAAGGTACACCAAATTTTCCTGAGAGTCTCCCCATGATGAAGATTGTAGAGGTTTGTCCGAGAAGGAAAGCTATCCCCGAGTTTCATTGGGTTGTTTGAGATCATGCAAAGGGTTGGAGAGGTTTCTTACCACCTTTCCCTACCCCCACATTTGGAGCAGGTTCACGAAGTCTATCATGCATCGTAACTGAGGAGATACATGCATGACCCTATAAACATCATCGAATACGAAGATCTAGATAGCAAGGATGGATCCACTTTTGTAGACCACCCAATGGTGATCGAGGATTGATAGGAGCAGAATCTATGTAGATGGAATATCCCCTTGGTCCGTGTGCTATGGCATCATGGAAACATGAAGGATAGTTCCTAGGAGTGGGAGATCCAAGTGAGGTCTTAGTATCCTAAGTTTTGTATTTAGTTTTTCTTTATCGTGATGAAAATCTTGAAGTAGAGAATGATGTAGAGACACAATTTTTTCTTGTAAGGCTTTGAAATATTTCCAGAGTTAGGCAATGTGATAACGTGCGATTCTAAGACCCAGTGTGCCCAGAATTAATTTTATAAAGATATTAAATATATTTTATATTACTCATGCATGATACCTTAAATAAAATAGGATAGATCTTAAAACATAGATCATATCATAAATCTAAGACCTCGGTTGAGTCCAAGACATGGTGTTTACCCTAAACACAACATACCTTAGGTCAGCGTTGGATGTTCTAACTCCTCACTCATTGGTGGTACATTAAATAAGTTAATTAATTATTAAATTAATTAATTAATTTATTATGATGCAATAGATGATCCTATAATATCATTTCCAGGCTTATTTCTCCAGGGTTAGCTGTATAAACCCTTGGATAAATCCAGATATCTTTCTCCCTCCTCCGTTGGAATATCATGTCAGACAATGGAAAACTCCAGATCAGATACGATCAGAATGAAAAGAATGTAATAAATTATCTAAAATCATCGGTGGATGAATTATTTATCAATTAATGATCCATAATTGAGGTAAGATTCATAAATTTGGTTATTTACTCAATTTTTATTAAATTATTGAGTATATCGATCATCATTCTTCGGTATGCACCCTTTTGCATCCTTTTCATGTGAAAAATTACTGAAATATAAGTTTATTTATTTATTTTCTAACCATGAGATACATTTTATTGATCAATTGTCCATTAATTATTGGTATTGATCATTTAACCTTTATTCTTGGTTTTTCCCCTTATTTCTTGTCGTTCATCACCGATTGGATCCCGAGGTCCCGGTTCGACAATTGCTGGGCGGTACTGAGCTCAATCAAACCCCTAGATTTGTAGTGGTTTCATGAACAAGGAGGGAATTGATGAACCGATCATAGATCTGAGAATCTTTCAAGGCACAAAGTAAGATTTTAGTGGGTTGATAACAAAAATCAAAGGTGGTGAGGTGTGACGGCGTGCAGAATGTATGGTGAAATCCCAACGCTTTTCTGGTGGCTGTATTCCGGTGAAAGATGGACTAAAAGTGAAAAGCATGGCTAGATATATAATTTTTGGGTGAATTGGAGGCTAAAATCTAATACGATGGATATATTTCAGGCATGGAAATTAGATCTAAAGATTCTAGAAAAAACCCAACCACACACCATGTTCAAGGATGAACACATGGCGTGTATCCCACTTAGTAGTGGTATGTAGGGTTTCAAAAATTTTAAGGATGACACATAATGTAGTCCTTATACATGTCATGTACCCCTTACCTAGATGGGAACTCATGTGATAGATCACATGGGTATGAAATTGTGTGGAAGTACATGGCCAGGTACACAGACACGGGGTCCAATACATGGGAATAATGAGAAGGATACAAACCATTCCCAATTAGCTTGGACACATCACGTAGTCCACCTAAACGGTGTGTAATAATACATGGGATGGATCCATGTGCTATCTAGGAACACAACTAAGTAGTATAGTGGGACCACACACTGTGTGGGTTCCCTCACACACTGTGTGAAGGACCCCGAAACATCTTTAGAGGGTAGGGGTGAATTAAGGTGTCTTTTTTTTAAAGTGATAGATCTTATTACCACATTGGTAGGAACCTGTTAAATCTTTCTAATAGTAATGTGTAGTAATTTAAACATTCACATTCAGAGATATAACAAGAAAATGTTACTTGGTTCACCACTAAGGGATATCCCAAGGAGTATACACCGAAAATGTGTCAGTCATACCAAAATCTAGTAATCTTTAATAGTTTTGGAATACAAAAGTTTATACATATTCACATTATGCTAGGAACACTTCATTTACAAGATTTTAGGTATATCACATTGTGTCCCTCGGAGAAATTATTCCAACTCCCCCTTGCTCACTACTCTGGGTGAAGTCTTACTTAGTTTATCGACTTAAAAGTCACTTTAGTAGATTGGAATTAAAGTCTTTGTACCTGAATAACATGCTAATTTTCTTGAACTGTAGACCTAAGTTGATGAAATTTGAAAGTACTATTCACTAACAAACTGATGTTTAAAACTTCCTTTCATGAAGCTCCTTCGTGAAGCTCACTCCTTTGTGAATCTCAATCATTCGTGAAGCAACCAGCCTTTGCAAAGCTCTCTGATCCATCGCATAATACCCCACATCAAAAAGCATTCAATACTTAGAATAATTGGCACCAATCAAGACTAAGCTTGTATTTTTGCGATGCTCAATCTCTCATAGAAAACCATATTTTCAAAGCTCCCAAACTTCCTGAAATTAGATAGATTCTGGATTTTCTCATAATTTTTTCATATCAAATGAAGTCAGGTAGCCTTATACTTATAGGATTGACTGTTCATGATACTCCACCAACTCTTAGAGGATTTATTAGATCTTTCAAAAAGTATTTTTCAGAGCTCCTCTATTCATGAAGCTTTATTGATATTTTTTGTTGTCATGAAGATTTACATCAAACCATCAAACACTCGTGAAGCTCCACTTCTCTTAATCTAAGAGAGAACCATCAACCCTTCACGAACTCATGAAAATAACCTTATGAAAGTCTGGTCTTAGAGAAACCCATGCCCTTACCATATTTATGAAGGGTTGATTCTAGAAAACTATAAGAACCTGGTTATTCCTTAGAGGCATGGATCCTTCCTCTTCAATATTTACTTAAGAAAATGGAGGAAAAAGAGATCAAAGGCTGGCTGTAGGGATGTTACATGATGTGACTGGGAGTTACACGCCATGTATTTCTAGGGACATGCCTTGTAATGAGGATCGCACACCATATAATCCCAGTACACTACCATGTAATGAATTGGTTAGGATTTGTACAGATACAACATGTAGTTTCTAGTACATGGTGTTTCCTTTTATTTTTTTTGATTAAATCGAGTAGTAGCATCATTTTTGTCAGATAGAAAGAAAAGATCCCTCTTTCGACAAACAGTGCACCCAGGCAATCCGATCAGAAATTTGTTTCCCATTTCATCATCTGATGCCCGATTCGAACAATATTAGATCTGTTGAAATCCCCTCAATGAGTTCTCAATTCCTATTGAGACTTTATTAATGATTTATCCCCTTAACCTAGTTATCAAAGGTTTTTATTTTATTCTTGTTTTGTAGATATACTTTGTTCTAGTTTGAATTGAAGCTTGGTGCTGGTTGAGGAGAGTCATACGAGTATGAGGTAGGTAGTCTTGTGCCTTTCACTTATTGTAGAGTTGAATATATATGCTAAAGTGCTATTTATAGATTTTTAGGGAGTTACATGGATTATAATTTACCTATGTTGTTTCCTAATGTTGATTAGGTAATTGATTAAATGATTTAAGGCATGTTTGAGATTTTTATCCTTGATAAAGGACCACCCCATGGGTGCGTTTCCCTTGGAATGACCTTTTATGGCCATTTGTCCTAGTATGCCTATGGGAATTCCTTTGTTTAATTTTTATGGGTTGTTTAAAATGAATTTATGTTATTAATAAATTACAAGTTATTGAATGGTAATTGAATTAGTTAAGGAATCAGGATGGTTGTTTTGCCCCTTGACCAGGTTATGATTATACTTGGTTTAACACCTTTGGAATGTTTTGCTCCAACTATTAAACTACCCATGTGAGTATATAAATATTTAAGCCTTGTAATGGTTTATATTACTTTATAGGATTCTTATATTATATGTTACATGTGAGTTCATTATTGTTAAACCATGAAATAGTCTAAATTACATGTGTTGCTTATTATAATATCTGCCCATGTGAGTTTATAAATGTGAAAGCAATGTAATAGTTTAATTTACATGTTTCTTATTATAAATCCAGACCATGTGAGTATTTGAAAGGACAAGACGTTTGAGTTTGCTCCATGATTGTTTATATTGGAAGCCTTTGGGTTTTCTATTTCTATAGGTGATTTTTTTCTATGCCTGAGGGGGAGGTTTTTCTATGCATGAGGGTGTGGTTTTTCTATGCCTAAGGGTAGGGTTTTTTAATGACTAGGGGAGAGGGTTCACTTACTATTACTATGTAGTGAGAGAACCATGATGTAATGGATGGTCTCAATCTCTCTTTGAACTGAATAATGAAATGGAGTGATATATGATGTGTCTGCCAAGCCAAATAAAAATATTGGATTCAATATTTACTTATACCTACTTAGATGATCTCATGAGACATCTATTGTGCTTACTTGTAGAACTGTTTACTTTTGAGTATCTTCTAGTTAATGCTTTCACTATTGTACACTGCATTTTATATATATTCACTAATTTATTGACATAGATTTTGGGTTGTTACCTACTGGTATTTAGTCTCACAACCTCTTTGGGTCATTCTTTTGTCCCCAAAAAGATTATATGATTTTAGGTATTGATCTGGGTAAGAGCCCTTCTTATGGTTCTTGATATGATTTTTAGAATCATGAGAGAATGGGACCAAGCTGAGGCTTTCAATGCTTCTTAGATTCCTTCCTTATTTTTTCCTTTTGGAACCTATATTTCAGATTTCTACAGTGTGCCTTTTTTGTCTGTTTTTTTAGAACATAACATGTTGCATCATCTTTTGTATGGAATTATTCTTGGTTATTTATCTTATCTACCTTCCTATGTTTTTTTTAGTTTTATGATATTTACTATTTTCTCTATTGTATTATTATTGATTCCGTTATGTTACACTCTACCAAAGAGGGAATAGTTTCCCCAATATCACACCCTAGGCCCTTGCTAATAGTTGGAAACCTTTGGCATTTTGAGAAATGTGTTTGATGCCATGTGGCTAACTGGGTACAAGGTGCCAGTTGAGTGGCATTCGGAACCAAGACATTACAAAGAGGTATCAGAGCATGGTCTTTTCTAGTTTTTCTTAATGTTTGGTGACATTTGGAATGGATATGAATAAAATGGTGTTTGGTAATAAACTATGCCTGAGAGTAGCTACCCCGTGTATAGGGAAAAGCGAAATTAACTCGAATTGAATAGTGATTTTTTTATGTTGAGTTGTTACAATTGATTTGATTTCACCGTTGGGTGACACAATTGTATTGTGATGTTATTATTGATATCATTGTGGTTCTATAGTGTTGAAACCTGATGAGATGAGGGTATTCCATCATATGGGAACTTGTTATAAATCACATGCCTTGAATTCTTGTCATGCCATTTAGAGAGCATTGGTGATTGCATACTGTTGTGATAGATGTTGTGCTCGATATACATGCTATTGTGATAGGTACATGATAGATATGCATACTGTTGTGATAGGTGTATTGGTATGTAATATGGTTTTAATTGGATGGATGCCAAGTTTTGGTCCCTAAGGAGTATGGAACCTATTGGATCGGAATTTGGTGGATCATGTTTCATCCGTGAGATGAAATTTTATTATTATGTACTATATGTGATGATTATCTTTTATTTTCATGGAGTATGGGTCCCTGTGAGTTATAATTTGGCACACTATTGGTTTACTTTTCAAAAACATGGGTTCTAGGAAAGTTTTAGAGGCTTACTGCTTGGAAACCCAGACAACATGGCATGTGATGCTATGAAAACACACCATGTGTTCTTCTGTTCGAAAAAAAACTTTTCTTAAGTACACACGTTGTACTATGTATACACACAGTGTTGAGAGTTACCGTGTGTCTTGCCGTGTGAAGAAGAACACATAATAATGGTCTGGGAAAAGTACACGACCATGTTCTTTGGGTATACACCATGTAGTCTTACCCAGATAGACCCCATGTGAGTTTGGCCATGTGAAAGAACATGGCCAGGATGGGAGACTTGTGTACACACCCATGTACCATTCCTACACACCATGCAACTGAGGTGTTACATAACCAGGTTGGTGGGAGTACACAACCATGTGATAACTTGAGGGTACATGCTGTGTATGGTTTCTACACTCCATGTACTACTCTTTTCATAACCTTTGGAGGTCTTTTCCTATTTTATCCCCCTTTGTTAGTTTTGGACCTATGAGTTGTCCTTTATCATTATTTTTCCACGTATATTGTCATGGTGAAATCCGTGGAGTGTTCTATGGACTCATAATGGGTGTTTTGGAGATTTTATCTAAATGGAGAGGTTCTTCCTCCATTTACCATTTCCATTTATCACCTAAGAGTGAGACTTGGTGTGGAATACTGGTTTGGTGTTCAAACCAACCTAGTTGAGACTTTCGATTTGAGATGATATGTGAGATATCTCTCTCAACCTATGTTGTTCTAGGGAGTCCCTTGAAGGATCCCTATGTTATGTACCATTTTCGAGGATCCCTGTTGTAGGATGCCTCTGTTGTTTATAGTTCGAGGATCCCGTGTAGGATTCCTCCCTTACCTTTTTATCCCAAGATCTCTTGTAGGATGCCTTCAATCATGGTTTCCTAGAAGATCCCATGTAAGATGCCTCTTAGTGTTTTACTTGACCAAACCCAACCTTCATAGTGGGATTTCGGTAGTATCTCTATTTTTTTGACACCTAAACCTGACCCATGGGGTAGGTAGAGGGATGAGTGTTTAGAGGAAGGTATTGACCTATCTTGTTTTGATATCTCTACTTTTTAGCTGCGAGCTTTGTAGAATATTGACCCTTGTCATGGAAATGATCCTTGAGGAATGCTCAGTTCAGTAGGTTATTCATGCTTCGGGCATGGATAGATGCTTAAGAGGTCATGTGAACCTCTCTTTCCTCAAGTGATGGGAAACTTAGTACATCTTCATCCATGCAAATGGTTTTGTAGATGATGTGATTTTGAGATAGTTCTTGCATGAACCATCTAGGACTCAGATTCATTGTGTGGAAAACCTAAGAATAGTACCTAGAATGTCCTGTTCTCTCTTTTAAACTCAGGGTATTATATGTTGACATATGCAGTACTCATCGAGTGTTAAATGTTGAACAAGATATTGAGTTCAGTTAAATCATTGATCTTTGAGTTATTGTTTATGTTCTCAGGTTATCTTCAGAGTATAGTGACCTGAGTGTTATGGAACCATGTTCGTCCTGCTAATCGATAGGAATTTCTAGGACATAGGTGTATTGATATGCCAGTCGGTTTAATTTCAGATTTTATGCCAAGTGATAAGATGTGGTGATCGTGGTTCAAGGAATGACAGTCATGCATTTATGTTGGTTCTGAACTAGCGCATTGAGATTATATGGTAATTTTCCCAATGTCTAAGACACTCCTAGGTGGAGAGCGTCACATCGGTTCAGTTTAAATGTGCCCTTCTAGGTATAAGGACCACAATCAAGGACTATTAAAAAATGGTCGATACTAATTGAATGACTTTAAGACTTGTGAGACTTGTTTCATGTTGATGGTTGCTTGACAACATGATGTTGTTTCATTTTGGTCGTATGTGCAGTCCTTGTGAGGCTACGATGATCATGAATGGACCTCAGTTGTTAAGCATGAACTATCAAAAAAATGCCTTGGGATAAAGGCATTATGGTCAGTTAAATGATGATGAATCGACAAGGGAATCTGAGTTTCTTTCAGGAGGTCGACCAGTAGTGGTACGACAATAATTTTCTGGAGATCCTTGAAATCCTCTTAGTGTGATACTTCTTAAGAGATGAGCATGTCCCTTATCTTAACATTGTCCTGGATGCACTAAGAGAGTGTCAGTTATACGTCGCGCTACAATTGGAATCTATTGGGATAGTTCATAATCTTTTTAAGTGTTGTGTGATGGATTCATGGTTTTAAATGGGGATAGGTTAATCCTAAGTGATACCTTGGGTTTCTGTGTACGAATGCCTTGGGAAAAATCTGGATGCCTGTCATTTTCTTGACATGATCATCAGGCGGATCCCGCTCTAGGTTCAATCAGAATTCTTATGTGAACTTCTTTCCCTGTACCAAAGTATCGCTTATAATGATGAATATGAACCACCTTGGTGAGTTCCATGGACTCTAATTAGATGAATATGATGTTATCTTGGACTTATAGTTGGGCTCAGATGTGATGCTTTGAAAAGGGGTAATGATTCTAGTGGGATGGATCTGGTTTTGGCTTTGATAATTCTTTGGCATGACCCTTTTTAATGATCAGTGAATGGTTTGACAAGGGGGTGTCACTGAGAGACAAGCATGGGCTTTAGTTAATGGGGTCATTGTGGGCGCATGGTTCCTTGGGAGAAGGCGTTGTGTCCAATTACAACACACTGACCTCCCAGTGATAATTTAACTAATTATCCTTCTTGTTCCTCATGTATAGTTTGAGTGAAATAGTTTGAACACTCTTCCAGTTTAAGGTGGGTGTGATGTGACATTCCTCAATGTCTTTCAATGAAATATTGTGTGATTGGTTTTAATGAGGTCGATCAAGGTTCGACCATTATTTTCTATGAGGTCACTGATAAGACCTTAGTTGTGTTTGGGTTCACCTAGTTAAAGAAAAATTACACTGGTAGCGTCTCTAGAATGCTCAAGGGAATTCTTGGTGGACTTTTCCAATGGTGGAGATGTTGTGGTAACGATGCTATTTGCATTGTAATTAATAGACTCACGAAGGTTTCACTCTTCCTACCGATCAAGGAAACCATCAGTGTTGATGATCTTGGAAGGTTGTACATCCATGAGATTGTACAACTGCATGAGTTCCCACATTCTATCATTTAATATAGGGACGTCCAGTTTATTTATTGTTTCTAGAAAGGTCTACAGAGGGATTTCGGTACACAGGTTCTTCTGAGCACAACTTACCACCCCTAGAAATATGGCCAATTAGAGAACCTGATTTCAATTTTGGTGGACATGCTTTAGGCATTAATCCTAGATTTCAGGGGTTCTTGGGAGACACACATACCCCTTGTTGAGTTTACCTACAACAATATCTTCCAAGATACTATTTAGATGGATCCATATGATACTTTGTACGATATTCCATTCCCATCACCCCTATGCTGGCTGGTAGAAGCTGTGTTGGGACCTCATCTTGTCCGGGAGACCACTAAGCAAGTACAATTGATTCAGAAGAAGATGACTACTATGTAGTCTTGTCAGAAATTATATGCCGATCACCACAGATGACCTTTGGAGTTTGAGGTTGGGGATTGAGTTTTACTATGTGTTGCACCAAGGTTGGGACACAAGAGGATCATGAGACTGGGTAAGCTTTCACCAAGATAAGTCAGTCCGTTTGAGATTTGGGAGAGAGTTAAGACTGTTTTCTATCGATTGTAGTTACCTTATAGGTATGGGGATATGCATGAAATCTTACATGTATCTCAATTGTGATGTTACTTTTCTAACCCATCTCACACTTTTTAGCCCGAGGAAGTGGAGTTGTAGGAAGATGCGTCCTTTGAGGGGAATCCTATTCATATTTTGGATTGTAGCATGAAGGTTATCCATGGATGGTTTGTTCCTTTAGTACAGGTGCTATGGAAGCATGGCCGTGTGAAAGAAGAGACCTTTTAGAGGGAGTCTGACGTATGATCACAATGGACAGAGTTATTCTTAGATGTTCCATCGCCACCCTTGGAAGGGAAATTCTAGGAATAATTTCTTCAAGGGGAGAAGTTTGTAAGAACCCAATTCTTCCTTTGAGGTACTAATATTTCCTCTTCAGTTTTTACTTAAAAAAATGGATGAAAAATAGATCAAAGGATGGATGTAGGCCTGTTACATGATGTGATTGGGAGTTACATACCATGTATTTCTCGGGACACACCATGTAATAAGGGTTGAACGCCGTATAATCCAAGTACACAACCATGTAATGACCTGTCCAGGATTTGTACAAACACTTCATGTAGTTTCTAGTACATGGAATGTACTTTTATATTTTTTGATTAAATCATGTAGTAGAATAGTTTTTGTCAGATAGATAGAAACGATCCCTCCTTTGATGAGCAACATACCCATGCAATTCGATTGGGAATTTAAATCTCGTTTTGTCATCTGACACCTAATTTTGAACATCATTAGATCCATTAAAATCCCCTTGGAGAGTGCTCAATTCCTCTTGATCCTTTATTCCTGATTTCATCCCTAGAACTAGTTATCAAAGGTTTTTTATTTTATTCTTGTTTTATAGATCAACTCCATTCTAGGTTTAATTGAAGCCCAATATTGGACGAGGAGATTCATACACATATGTGGTAGGTGGTCATGTTACTTTCTCTTGTTGTCGAGTTGAATATTTATGATGGAGTGCCACACACCCATTTTTTAAGGAATTTCTTTGATTATAATTGACCTATTTTTTTGCCTAATTTTTATTAGGTAATTTATTAAATGATTTAGGGCATGTTTGATATTGTTATCTTTGATTAAGGGCCACCCCATGGGTGCATTTTCCTTGTAATGACCTTTTATAGATGTTTGGCCTAAGATGACTATGGGAATACCTTTGTTTTCTTTTTATGGGTTGTTTAAAATGAATTGATATTAGTAATAAATTAAAATTTGTTGAATTGTAATTGAATTAGTTAAGGACTTGGGATGGTTAGTTTTCCCCTTGAACCAGGTTATTCCTATGCTTGGTTTAACATCTTTGGAATGTTTTTCTCTAACTGTTAAACTGCCCATGTGAGTATATAAATGTTTAAGACTTATAATGATTTTGATTAATTGATATTATTATTATATTATATGTTCTATGTGAGTTCATTGTTTTTAAACCACATAATAATATAAATTACATGTGTTTCTTGTTATGATATATGCCCACATGAGTTTATAATTGTGGAATCCATATAATAGTTTAATTTACATGTTGCTTGTTATAAATCCAACCCATGTGAGTATTTGAAATTCAAAAACTTATGAGGTTGTTCTATTCTTGTGTTATACTGGATTCATTTTTTTTGGTTTTGCTATGTCTACAGGTGAGGTTTTTCTATACCTGAGGGTGGGGTTTTTCTATGTCTGGGGGTGAGGTTTTGCTATGCCTGAGGGTGAGGGTTCACTTTTACTATGTCATGAGCAAGACATGATGTAATGGGTGAGATCAGTCTCTCTTTGAACTGAATAATGAAATAGAATGATATATGACACATCTTCAAATCCAAAGAAAAATATTGGATTCAATCTTCACTTATACTTTCTTAGATGGTCTCTTGAGACATCTATTGTGCTTACTTGTATAACTGTTTACTTTTGAGTATCTTCTAGTTACTTCTTTCACTAATTTACACTACCAGTTATATATATTCACTGATTGATCAACACAGATCTTGGGTGGTTTCCTCCTGGTATTTAGTCTCACACCCTATTTGGGTCATGCTTTTGGGACCAAATAGATTATATGATTGTAGGTGTTGATTAGGGAAGGAAACCTTTTGCTGGTTCTTGATATGTTGTTTAAGAGTAGGAGAGAATGGGACAGAGCCTAGGCTTTTGATTCTTCTTATATTCCTTTGTTTCTTTTGTGCTTTTGGAATATATATTGTGGATTTCTAAAGTGGACCTGTTTTGGCTATTTTCATAGAACATAACATGCTACATCATCTTTTGTATGGAATGATTCTTGGTTATTTATATTATTAGCCTTCCCCTATTTATTTAAGTTGTATGTTGTTTACTATTTCCACTATTGTATTATTATTTATTCTGCTATGTTACACTCTGCCAATGAGGACATAATTTCCCAACTATCACACCCTAGGCCATCACTTCTTGTTAGCAGCCTCTGGTGTTTGGGGAAATGCGCTTGAGGACATGTGGACAACTAGGTATGGGGCACCAGTTGAGTGGAATCTTGATCCGAGACATTACAAACACAACCCATCATGATGCTAACCTATTCCTTTGGATTTTAAGCTCAAAAATTTGGAAAACACTAGGAAACGACGCCACCTTCAACACTATTGTGAGCTTGTACTGTAAGATCACTTGTTTGGAAAACTCCTTGATCAAACCAATGTGTATTGAAGAAAAACACAAACCAAACTCCATTTTTAGCAAAGAAAAACCATTGTTCCAACACCATGTACCCCAAATTCCTTTTTGATGAAACTTCAATCATTATTATCCCCTTTATTTGAACTCATATTTTTTGGCTCATGAGTAGCCTATCCTAAGTGTTATTCCATATAGAAAACGATGGTTCCCTTAACTGAAGATTTAGATATACAATGTGAAATGTTTCGAGCACAATTCCTAATAAGGAAATGCCCAATGATGACAGCAATAAGGCCGAATCACTAGAGGCTTCTTCCAAGTGGAACCCCCCATTAGTTAGGGCATGGGTCCTTGATGATCAGATTGGAATACCCCTGTCACACTAGGGTGCGGGTCCTCGACTACTAGAGTGGAACCCCCCATTTTCATGGGTGAAATTCCTCTACAACTACCTTCCACGTGGATCCCCCCATCAGTATGAGCGTTGGTCCGCAATGACCTAGAGTTTAACCCCCTATTGTAGTAGGGCATGGGTCCTTCAATTCTGAGTGGAACCTCCCTATTGGATAGGGTGTTGGTCCTTGATGACTTAGAGTGGAACCCCCAATTGTACTAGGGAACATGTCCTCAACCTCCTAGTGAAACCCCCTATCAGATAGAATGTGGGTCCTCGATTACCAAGAGTGAAACCCCCTGTGGTACTACAATGTAGGTCCTTAACCTTTAGGGTGGATACCCCCATCGACATGGTCGTGAGTCCTCTATGGATACTTTCAGTGTGGACCCCCCTAACTAACTAGGTATTGGGTCCTTTACTTAGATTTTGTGACCACTCGGCTATTTGGAACAGTGAAGAGGCATGGTTAGACTTGTAGGATTACTTCAGGGAAGACGTATGAGATGTTGGGCATTATTGATGAAATTTTGGAACTATTAGATAATTTTATTCTTGGTCTAAGCTATGAGATGGATTTCCCATTACTCTCTCATTTAGGATTATTTTGATTGAGTTTGTGTGTATATATAGAGATATCCTTCTATATCCACACCTTGGATTTGGTTACTGTCCTTTGAGGATAGGTAAAGATGTGTGAGGTATGCCACATGCTTTCTTTGTCTAGCTTCTCATAATTGGATGAGTCTAATCTCCTGATATAGGTGGAAAAGACCTGATGAGTAGTTCATCTACTCAGAAGGTTTAGCCCATTATGTTTGGATGAGATTACTTTCACTCTTTTTTTGGGTTGATCTATTCTCTTTAACTATATCTGGCATCTACTGTCTTTCTTTTACTCTTGTATCTCTTACTGATCTCCTTCATCTTTTAGGGAATCTTACTAAGTATGTATATACTCACCCGTGTATGGGATTTTCCCACATGTGTCATGTCTGATGAAAATGATGGACATGTCAACCGTGACTTCAAAGGAGCTTAGGGATATTGTGTTCTTGGACTGTGTATGGTGATTATAGCTTGGGATACAGAAGTTGGGATCTCTTTTAGATATTTACTTTTCAAGTTTTTTCTGGTTGGGCATGTATTTTTCCCCTTTAATTTTCAATTTACACTACCATACTTTTGTATTTTCTAGAGGTTCATGCATACTTGGTTCACATTATAGTAGTGTTTCATATTTTACTCTTTTCCTATGGACTTTTTCATTGATATGACCATGTGTGTGTGTATAGGTACCTAGGAAAATCCTCCATGAGTTAGTTATTCCTTTAGTGTTTGTTGCCAATCCATGACCTATGGAGGCGGGCTTAGGGTAGTTGTGACTCAAGCCCCATCTTGGGTTGGGTCTCTATAATCAATCCAAGGTGTAGATGAATATTCAACTCAAACTGTAAAAGGAATAAACATTATGCATCACCATTGAGTCGAGGAAATGACTATTACATATCATCACTTATTAGTGGAAATTAATCTTACGTATCACTGAATGACCTTTATGTAATATTTAGATTCAAACTTATATATCCAAGTGTGGTTACATACTTTACTATTTTTTATTAGATTAAAAATGAAAATTTTAGATATACAGAGAAAGTTTTTCCTTTTCTAAATTTTAGTGCATACTAGAAACTATCATTTTTTTGTATACAGTAGAATATTCTCTAGGAATTTACCATTTTACTCAATTTGGGTAGAACTAGTTACTTTTACATATGCAGGGAGATTATATTATATCCTTTTCCAAATTTCCCCTTTCTAAAATTAGTAGTGAAATAACACTTTTTAGTATCATTTTTTATGTTTTAATGTTAGTTTTCAGTTGATGTAAATATGAATAAAAATGCATGTATTTTTTAACATCAGTTATATAATCCAACATCAAAATATTTATTTTGACTAACTAACAAGAATTTCAACATCAGTTATTTTTGACAACTAACAACAAATATATTCAAAAATTGATTTCAAAATTAGTTACTTTGAGAAATGATATCGAAAATCACATATAACAATTGTTATTTTTATAATCGATGTTATAGGTTAATTTTAGTGATAGTTTTCAAAATAACCAATTTAAAATGTTTTAGATTTTTTTTTAAAATATATTTTAGTACACATAACTCCCTTGAAAAAAACTAGATGAAAGAACTAAAAAAGTATTGTAAAAATGAAAATAAGAAAAAAACTCAATGTTGTGGTTTCTTTTACTTTCTAGTGGTGGTGTCCTCTAAATCTAAATATCATTTATTAATATTCATTTTCTTTTCAAGGAATAAATCATGTGGAATTTTAAACTTCTTTGAATAAATCTCATGTAGAATCTTTAGCATATATACTCGATCCGTAGAAGTCATCTTCTTAAA
This sequence comes from Viscum album, assembly GCA_963277665.1. Classification (NCBI taxonomy): domain Eukaryota; kingdom Viridiplantae; phylum Streptophyta; class Magnoliopsida; order Santalales; family Viscaceae; genus Viscum; species Viscum album. The sequence goes on along the minus strand of OY728127.1, from coordinate 375,639,051 downwards.
AAAGAATCACACATATATATATATATATATGAAGACAATAAATCATAAAAGAAACAAAATAATGATAAAATATTATAAATACCATGGAAATGTGATGGAATGAGTAATTAGTGGAATGATGAAGCATTTAAATAATTAAGGAGGTGTAAATTAGGAATGTAGAATGTGGTGGATGGGAAAGTTATATAAGGTTTGTAAAAAGTGTGCCTGCAACATGATAAATTCATAGGCGGGAAAATAAATCAAATGGGTGTGTTACAATGAAATTGAAACATTACAAGAACACAATTTAAAATTTTAATTTTAACATTAGTTATTTATATAACTGGTACTGAAACCTGGTGTAACACCCCGAGCTTCCACGATACGCTTCTCTTTCAATAATGCAATAGCTTGCATTGTATGCAAGTTCGAGATTCTAACACACCGCGACCAATCAAAGTAGCAGTTTTGAATAGTAATACCCACCTTTTGAAATTATATATATTTTATATTTCAAAATGGACTTCATTTTTGGATTCGGAATTTCAAAATTATCCTATGTTGAATTTTTGGTATTTTTATGAGAACTTCCAATTTTTTGTGAATAGTGAAAAATACCTAAAAACAACTTTTTTAATAAAAATAATTTGTAGTGATAAATTATACTATTGAGTGGTTTTAAAGTATAATTAGAATATATTTTTACCATTTTATCCAATGGTGGTCATTATAATTAATTTCACATTGAAATTGGACATAAACAATTGTCAATCTTTTGATATATATTGTTTCTTAAAAACACGCTATTTGTTGTGACAACGGGAATTAATTATAAAATTAATTAATGAAACTTATATGTTTGTAATTTTTTAAAATAGAAATCATTTTTGAATACGGAATATCAATTATAGCTTAGGGTGAAATTTTGGCATTGTTCTAAAAAACATCAATTTTTTATGAATAGTGAAACCACTAAGTGGTAGTTAAAAACTGATTTTTCGTTTAAATGAAACATTACCATGTTTGTGACTTGATTTTCAAAAATTTAACATACATGGTTTTAATTAGGAAGTAAAATGTGATTCAATGAGATTAAAATAATTTTTTGGTGAATAGTAACTTTTAAGTTTAATTAATCGCGATTAAAGGTAATTAGTGAAATTTAAGGTAAAAATGATATTATAAAAATATGAAAATACCTTTACACTTGTCCTACCCATATTGGATGAGTCATGGCCGACCAAGACAATACATGGGTCAAATTGGGGACCCCATGGAGCCACATGGGTAAGAAAATGACATTAATAACTTTTTATTTAAAGTAAGTATAAAATTGTCACAAACATGAGTTGTTTTACTAAAAAACTTATTACATGAGGTTATATAAGGTAACGTTTTGACTATAAATATTAATTGGAAAGATAAAAAGATTTCCTACATCATGGTATTTTTTTTTATAATTTTTATACATTAAATAAATTAAAATATTTATGACACCATGATGATGCAGCGATTACCTCATTAATTAACGATTTAAATAAAATGAAAAGATAATGTAAAATATATGGCTTAAACTTGTCAAAAACCTATTGTATGAGCATATTTCGAACCCTTATCACCTTATCCTCGAAATATATCATTTTGGGGCCTTTATAATCTGAAAATAATTTCATAATAAAGTAACATTTCAATCATTCCAAGAGTGCCCCTCCTCTCCTCTTATAAAAGGCCCCCACCACTACCACCTTATTAACACCTTCCAAGCCATTTGGCTCGGCCAAACTCTGCCCAAATACTCTCTAAACTTCCCTCTCTTACTCCTAGAAGCCTAAATTTGGGAATAAGTCTTCCCAAAGAATCCTTTGGCTCATATCAAAAAGAGTTACCTGATTTTAAGGTAATGTCTTCTCTTATGTTATTTTGTTTTATTTTGCTTCTCCAACCCATTAAAATCGTTTTATTCCTTTATTTTTTAACAAAACCAGTGTATTAAATATACTAGGATGTTGTTATGAGAAGGGTTATATTTACAATTACAAACACCTTCATCTAATGGTTAAAGAACATACTGTTTCTGTGGGTGATGAATTACTGCCTCACGAAACGATGATTGTTCAATATTCTTTTAACACCTCTCATTGTGTCCATTATGATGACACTATTTTTATATATGATATATATTATGTTTTTTCATTATGATTCTGTATTTTCCATTTATGTCATACCTTTATGATTTCCATTATGGGTAAACACGATAATTTCATTTTAGGAAGTGCGGACTACCGCCCCCTCAAAGTGATTTGAATCGTTAATGCCATGTGTGGGATGTATAAAGGATGGAGTAAATGATATTATATATTATATTATACTGGAATTATAATATAACTTTATATCATTATGATTTCATTCCATTAAATATGAAATAGAAATGAAAGTAGCGTTCATGCGTACGTACGACTTACCTTCTCCATGAATGGTGCATTTCATTTCTTACCTCTAAATGTTACGTAATATTATGAATGAATGTATATACTGGATATATATTATATATATGATATCTACATCATGAATATAATTCTGGATATAATGGATATTTCACCACATGAACAACTTGTAATTATAAGAAGTTTATTTTTGAATCAAGTACCAAAGATCGACAAAATGACCGTTATTAACTTAAATAATTTCATAATGTTCATAACATGGTAATAAGTGATATAAAAGGAATAATGAACATGAAAAAGGTTCTTAAGCAAATAGAAATTAACTCTAGTTTATTATTCAGGAGATTAAAGAACGATCGAGTCAAGTCAGACACGAGGTAAGGGAACTTCTTAACCCAATTTACATTTTTTGGGTTAATCTCTTACTTTCAAATTATTTTATGATATTATTATGTCCTATCTTGTATTTGTACTTTCTTTATGTGTACTTATATTGAATACACATAATAGATATATTTTATTTAAAAAAAATGATCTTGGTAAGGACTTCGTCTCAATCTTTTTTCATTGAGGCATATTTTATTTTATACACAACCTTTTTTTATACGGTGTATAAACCCCTTTGACTTTTACTTTTATTCAAAAGGAATCTTTTTATATGAAGAGTTTTTACTAAACGACAAAAGGAATGTTTTTTCTTACGTATGTGGCGACAACGACTTCTCCACCGCCATGACTATTATTTGAGTTTCGGCTTACTCTACAAGCCATAACGTTTTTTAAATGAAAAATAGATACCAAGTTTTAATTTTCTTTTATTTTGGTATTGAAAATGGTTTTGAAAGTGTTTTTATTACATCAATGTGTTTTATTGATATCTTGTGATTGAAATGTGGAAATGTTATGTTTCCTTTATACATGTTTTATATGATACGATTATGCAATGGTTTATGATATGTTTAAACCTATTCATATGAGGAATGCATTGGACTTAATAAGTGACGGTTGGAGACCTATATAGCTCCTCGATGCATCGGAAGGTCTCATGAGACAAACTAGTTTCTTGGCACGAGGCCTTGACAAAATATTATTTGTAGTCTTGGCATGAGGCCTTGGCTACATGGTTATGATAGTATGACATTATGCATTCCATCATTATGAAAGTGGTTATTGATATTGCATGTGATTATTCGACTAGTAGAATATCCATGTGTATAAGTAAATGGAATTATTTCATTTTATTTTTGCCATATTATGTTGAAGTTCACGTTTAAAAGGATTTTGTTTTAGTTATACATTGCCTTAAATGTTTAGGTTTATTTATGAAAGCTTCCGCTATATTGTTATCCTTACTGAGCATTTGAGCTCACCCCTTTCAATGTTTTATTTTTCCCAGGATGTGAAGAAATATTTTATGACTGACCTGCAGGGATAGTCTGAAGGGGATAGAAGTGTGGACTATGGAGACTATGTTATTGTGATTTTTCACTTTATGATGTAATGTAACATTTATGAATGTATCTAGTGTTTCCAAGGCTACTAAACTAATCGTTCTTTCGAGACTTTATCTTTAGTGATCATGACAATGTTACGCAATAATGCACCGACTCTGGGTAACTGGGGTCGGGGCGTTACAGTTGGTATCAGAGGCAGTTTAGTACTAACCTTGGAATCTAGATTTAGATAAACTCTGATTAGATCACATAGACCTAAGATAGACTATGAGGATTAGTATATAATAACTTCCTATAATTGTGGTATTATAGAGATTTTATGAGTTTTCCGAGAAATACATCCCTGTCTGGATACGCACAGGTAGAGGCGGCTCTGGCATAGATGTACCTAGGGGTAAACCCCGAAAACACTGCTTTGAGCTAGACTCGAATGGGCCTTGCTGCACTCTTGGTTATGACACTCCCGAGGGATATGCTTAGGATTATTCTCATTTTCTATACAAACCATTATGAAGGGTTTATGAGTATATACTTCCTCAAAGAAAACATTTATTTTTATGATTATGGATTATATCCATAAATCGTTCAATTTATGTTAAGTGTTTTACAAGTATGGAATTATGTATTTTGATTCATAAACTAATCTATTTTATGCCATATTTTAGAAATGGAACCTAGTGGGAGGAATGGAAACCGTATCAATGAATGCACTCCATTTAGGGATTGTCCTCTTGCTCAAGATAATTATTGTGGAGCTGGAGATACAACTGGTGCTGATCAACTTATCACCATACTGGGACAACTCACTCAGGTCATGAATAATAACCTTACTCATATGGAGCACCCTAATCCACAACATGGAGGATCAATGTTAGACCGCTTCATGAGGCAACAACCACCAACATATAATGAGGGTACAAATCCATTAGTAGCTGAGGAATGGATAAACTCATTAGAGAAAATATTCCACGCCTTGGGGAGTAGCGAAAGGGAAAAGGTTATCATGGCAGTTTACCGCCTCACTGGAGATGCTGATCAATAGTGTTCATTGATTCAAAACACAAAGGAAGATGATGAATTATCGAATATGGAATGGAGGGAGTTCAAAGATCTTTTCTTAGAAAAATACTTCCCTCGTGACCATAGAGCAGATATGGAAAGGAAATTTTTGAGTCTGAGGCAGAAGGAGGATGAGAATGTCACAAAGTATGAGGCTAACTTTACAAGGTTACCGAGGCATGCTCCAGATTATATACGTAACCCAATAAGTAAGATCGATTGTTTCCTTGATGGGTTGAAACCGTTTCTACATCGATCACAAGTATCACAATCTTTCTCAACGTACGAAGATATAGTCGCGTGTTCTATCAAGACAGAAAATGAATTCTCTAAATATTATGACAATAAAGTAAAGCATGAGAAGAAGAGAACGGTGGAACAAGAGACAGATAAAGGGAAAAAGGGAAAGAAGGATTTTTGATTATGCGATAATTGTGGGAAGAATCACCCTGGTACTTGCCTAAAAGGAATGGAAGTTTATTATAAATGTGGAGAAAAAGGTCACCAGGCTCGTGATTGCAAGGGAAAAAAGTGGCTATCAATGTTGAATGCTACAATTGTAGAGAAATGGGGAATTATGAAAATGAATGTCCTAAGTGCCAATGAAACTTGCCTCAGAAAAGGCCAAGGGATCAAGGCCAAGCTTATGTTGTTGCTACAGATGAAGTGGAATAATTAATATATTTGTGTTTTTGGAATCAAGGATTATATTCTGGTTATAAGAATAATGTGATATAAAAGGATTGTACTGCAGTACTTTTTGTTTTCATTAAGGTTTTAATATGATGAAGGTAATCATATTTTTAGTATGTGACAATAAGAGAAACTTTACCTTGTTTGGGGAATCTGATGTTACAATTGATTTTTGGAATTTATAGACCTTTTAGAGAAAGTCTGGACAGAGGTATTTTGGGTAACTATAAAGGTTGGAATGGATTAAGTTTAACCTTTGATATTACTTTTTAAGGTTAAAACATTTCTGAAGATTATTTTTGGAATATTATAATACTATAGTTTTAGGAAAAGGACAACCTGCAGGTCGGGGGATAACCCGTCGCATCAGACAAAGCTGCAGGAATCGAACCCACAACCATAGTGTGACAGGCCTTTATTACCTACCACTAGCCTATAGGAAGTCCCTGGTTATTACAAATAGTTTTCCTAATCTAAATGGTATGTGTTAATATTTGGAACCTTATACAACTAGGATAAATAGAATATTTTTGAGTTCTTTTACCATTTGGAGTGAAAGATGGGTTTGTGGTAAAAATTTATTAAAGAATGAAAGTCTACATGACAAGTAAGTATATTTCCTTACGTTGCTAGTAAATCTCCTAAATAAATTCCTCAACTTTATGAAAGGTAACTTAAAACAAAAACATTGTCGGTTAACTTTTCCAACTAGGGAATCAATGATCGTTTAACCAATCCCAAGTTTGTGATTTTCTTGTAGTTAACTTTCTCTTAACCCTGTTTTCTACAACTCTCCATCAGACCTTGATGGTTTGTTTTTCATCCATATCCATATTTTCATAGAATCCTAGTATGAGCTATCTCGGGTGACCTTTGCACTTCTCTTTTTTTTCTTTTAATGTTATATTTTTATTAACCCTATTTCCGATGTGGGTTTTCCACAAAGGTATTTTCTATTTTCAACCTTTTATTTTCAAATTGTGAGGATGCAATTTATTGAAGGAGGGGAGAATGTAACACCCCGAGCTTCCATGATACACTTCTCTTTCAATAATGCAATAGCTTGCATTGTACGCAAGTTCGAGATTCTAACACACCGCGACCAATCAAAGTAGCAGTTATGAATAGTAATACCCACCTTTTGAAATTATATATATTTTATATTTCAAAATGGACTTCATTTTTGTATTCGGAATATCGAAATTAGCCTATGTTGAATTTTTGATATTTTTCTGAGAACTTCCAATTTTTTGTGAATAGTGAAAAATACTTAAAAAAAACTTTTTTAATCAAAATAATTTATAGTGATAAATTATACTATTGAGTGGTTTTAAAGTATAATTAGAATATATTTTTACCATTTTATCCAATGGTGGTCATTAGAATTAATTTCACTTTGAAATTGGACATAAATAATTGTCAATCTTTTGATATATATTGTTTCTTAAAAACACGCTATTTGTTGTGACAGTGGGAATTAATTATAAAATTAATTAATGCAACTTATATATTTGGAATTTTTTAAAATAGAAATCATTTTTGAATTTGGAATATCAATTATATCTTTGGGTGAAATTTTGGCATTGTTCTGAAAAACTTCAATTTTTTATGAATAGTGAAACCACTAAGTGGTAGTTCAAAACTGATTTTTCGTTTAAATGAAACATTACCACTTCTGTGAATTGATTTTCCAAAATCCGACATACATGGTTTTCATTAGGAAGTAAAATTTGGTTCAATGAGATTAAATTATTTTTTTGGTGAATATAATCTTTTAAGTTGAATTAATCGCGATTAAAGGTAATTAGTGAAATTTAAGGTAAAAATGATATTATAAAAAGATGAAAATACCTTTACACTTGTCCTACCCTTATTGGATAAGTCATGACCGACCAATAAAATCCATGGGTCAACTTGGGGACCCCATGGAGCCACTTGGGTAAGAAAATGACATTAATAACTTTTTATTTAAAGTAAGAATAAAATGGTCACAAACATGAGTTGTGTTACTAAAACAATTATTACATGGGGTTATATAAGGTAACATTTTGACTATAAATATTCATTGGAAATATAAAAATATTTCCTACGTCATGGTAATTTTTTTATAATTTTTAGACCTTAAATAAATTAAAATATTTATGACACCATGATGATGCAACGATTACCTCATTAATTAATGATTTAAATAAAATGAAAAGGTAATGTAAAATCTAAGGATTAAACTTGTAAAAAACCTATTGTATGAGAATGGTTCGAACCCTTATCACCTTATCCTCTAAATATATCATTTTGGGACCTTTATAATCTGAAAATAATTTCATAATAAAGTAACATTTCAATCTTTCCAAGAGTGCCCCTCCTCTCCTCTTATAAAATGCCCCACCACTACCACCTTATTCACACCTTCCAAGCCATTTGGCTCGGCCAAACTCTGCCCAAATACTCTATAAACTTCCCTATCTTACTCCTAGTAGCCTCACTTTGGGCAGAAGTCTTCCCAAGGAATCCTTTGGCTCATATCAAAAAGAGTTACCCGATTTTAAGGTAATGTCTTCTCTTATGTTATTTTATTTTATTTTGCTTCTCCAACCCCATAAACTCTTTTTATTCCTTTATTTTGTAACAACAACAGTATATTAAATATACTAGGATGTATTTATGATAAGGATTTTATTTACATTTACACAAACCTTCGTATAATGGTTAAAGAACATACTGTTTCTGTGGGTGGCGAATTACTGCCTCACGAAACGATGATTGTTCAATATTCTTTTAACACCTCTCATGGTGGCCATTATGATGACACTATTTTTATATATGATATATATTATGTTTTTGTTTTCATTATGATTCTGTATTTTTCATTTATGGCATACCTTTATGATTTCCATTATGGGTAAACACAATAATTTCATTTTAGGAAGTGCGGACTACCGCCCCCTCAAAGTGATTTGAATCGTTAATGCCATATGTGGGATGTATACATGATGGAGTAAATGATATTATATATTATATTATAATGTAATTATAATATACCTTTATATCATTATGATTTCATTCCATTAAATACTAAATAGAATTGAAAGTAGCGTTCATGCGTACGTACGGCTTACCGTCTCCATGAACGGTGTATTTCATTTCTTACCTCTAAATGTTACGTAATATTATGAATGAATGTATATACTGGATATATATGATATATATGATATATAAATCATTAATATAATTCTGGATATAATGGATATTTCACCACATGAACAACTTGTAATTATAAGAAGTTTATTTTTGACTCAAGTACCAAAGATCGACAAAATGACCGTTATTAACTTAAATAATTACATAATGTTCATAACATGGTAATAAGTGATATAAAAGGAATAATTAACATGAAAAATGTTCTTAAGAAAATATAAATTAACTCTAGTTTATTATTCAGGAGATTAAAGAACGATCGAGTCAAGTCGTACACGAGGTAAGGGAACTTCTTAACCCAATTTCCATTCTTTGGGTTAATCTACTACTTTCAAATTATGTTATGATATTATTATGTACTATCTTGTATTTTCACTTTCTTTATGTGTACTTATATTGAATACACATAATATATCTATTTTATTTAAAAAAAATGATCTAGGTAAGGACTTCGTCTCAATCTTCTTTCATTGAGGCATATTTTATTTTATACACAACTTTTTCTATACGGTGTATAAACCCCTTTGACTTTTACTTTTATTCAAAAGGAATCTTTTTATATGAAGCATTTTTACTAAATGAAAAAAGGAATGTTTTTTCTTACGTATGCGGAGACAACGACTTCTCTTCCACCGTGACTATTATTTCAGTTTCGGCTTCCTCTACAATCCATAACTTTTTTAAATGAAAAATAGATACCAAGTTTTAATTTTCTTTTATTTTGGTATTGAAAATGGGTTTGAAAGTGTTTTTATTACATCAATGTGTTTTATTGATATCTTGTGATTGAAATGTGGAAATGTTATGTTTCCTTTATGCATGTTTTATGTGATACGATTATGCAGTGGTTTATGATATATTTAAACCTATTCATATAAGGAATGCATTGGACTTAATAAGTTATGGGTGGAGCTCTCTATAGATCCTCGATGCATCGGTAGGTCTCATGAGACAAAATAGTGTCTTGGAATGAGGCCTTGACAAAATATTATTTGTAGTCTTGGCAAGGGGCCTTGGATACATGGTTATGATAGTCCGTCATTATGCATTCCATCATTATTAAAGTGGTTATTGATATTGCATGTGATTATTCTACTAGTAGAATATCCATGTGAATAAGTAAATGGCATTATTTCATTTTATTTTTTACATATTATGTTGAAGTTTAAGTTTAAAAGGATTTTGTTTTAGTTATACATTGCCTTAAATGTTTAGGTTTATTTATGAAAGCTTCCACTGTATTGTTATCCTTACTGAGCATCTGAGCTCACCCCTTTAAATGTTTTATTTTTCCCAGGATGTAAAGAAATATTTTATGACTGACCTAGAGGGATAGTCTGAAGGGGATAGAAGTGTGGACTATGGATACTATGTTATTGTGATTTTTCACTTTATCATGTAATGTATGATTTATGATTGTATCTTGTGTTTCCAAGGCTACTAAACTAATCGGTCTTTTGAGACTTGATCTTTTGTGATCATGCCAATGTTACGCAATAATGCACCGACTCTGGGTAACTGGGGTCGGGGCATTACACCTTGGATTTGAATAGTATTTATATATTAAATAATGTTAAAACTCTCTTTAACATTAGTTATTATATAAAAACATTAAAAACCATCAAGAAAAAGTGCTATGTGATAAATCAAAATGTCATAATGTAAAAGAATTAATTTTAAGATAATTTATACATATAAATTACATTAAAATAATTTCTTTTGATGTTAGTTATAATTAATATTAATTGTGACATTTAATAATACTTATTTAAAAACTGATGTCAAAACCCATACTGATAGGGTTTCAGAACTGATCATTTATATAACTGATGTTAAAACCTACATAGAAGGGTTTTAATACCAATAATTTATCCAAATGTGTATTCCATAATTGTATTACCATATTAAGACATGATTTTAATGATTTTCCTTCATCGGACACTTGAATTAGAATTTCACTTTAGTCACTAACCTCTTATCAAGATACATTCATAAAATTTGGGATTGGTCTATTTTTTATACGATGTATGAAACTAGAAAAGGGAAACAATGTATTACCTTTGTATCATATAAGAAAACCATAAAATCTAACCTAACCTAAGAACAATTTAAGGTTTGAAAAATATTAAATGGCCTAATACCATATTTGAATGCGTAGGGATAGTGTAAAAAATAAAAAGTTCAAGAAAAATATTATAGGAGAGAATATAGGCTTACCTTTTTGTAGAATATTGTAACACCCTAACCCTAGAATCCAAGTGCCAGTGCATTAATTTATTACATTGGAATAGATATAAATATATCACATCCCAAAGTACATAATAATTTACTATTCTTGGTAAACTAGATACAAATTTTAAATTCATATTAAATTTTAACAAAAAAATTACAAAAATAATTTCATTTAGTCTAACATTATTTCCCCTTTGTGTAACCCAACATATTAGTCAAAATATACTTCTTGGAATCCTAGAAAAAATGAAACATATGAAAGGGGTAATATCAGATGCTCAGTAAGGGTATATATACAACGAAATATTTCATAAACAAGAATAAATGATTATGGCAAGGTGATTAACTTAAACACATTTCATTTAATCAATAACCTAAACATAATATAGAAGGAATGGAAGACGATAAATTGATACCATATAAATAATTACATGAGAATGAAAATTAACCATGGATACTCTACTAGTAAAATAATCATATAGAATATGAATAACTAATCTCATAATGAGGGAATGTATAATTCAAAACATCATAAACATACCGAAAAGGCTTCGACCAAGACACCATATATAAATGGGTAAGATATCATCCAATACCCAAAATATTTTTCCTCATGAGACCCACTAATGCATCGAGGGGCTATAGTAGGACCCACCCACCACTTAATAAGTCCAATTAATTTCTCATATAAAAAGGGTGAAACATAAACAACATAACATTCATATTGAAAAACTAGCACATGAATGTGAAAACTTTAACCATAAACCATGAATATTATAAAAATAGCACATATACAATCAAAATGATCATAAAAACTTCAATAAATATGGTAGACAATATCATAGATCAACCTCAATAAAGAAATATCCCATAAAGTATGTTGACATAGATAAAAATACTCTAATAAAATCATTAAAAGATTCTTGATATAAATAACGCTTCTTAATTTGTAATCATTTATTTAAAAAGGCCACACAATTTTAAAAGAAAAAATTTTCATTGAAAATAATCTTGTAAAATTATATAGGAAGCTTTAGGACATTAAGGTTTCATGATAGAGGAAAAATCCACTCATTCCATATAAGTTAAAAAAAACTTTCCTTTAGTATTTTTGTCAAAAAATTCATAAAGTACTTTGATTATAAAATAACAAAAATATTCCTTTCAAATGATTTTATAAAAAGTAAAACATGGGTAAAAATATTGTAATTTTTTTAGGATAATAGTAATTTTTTTGAAAACATTTTTAGAAAACACTAAAATTTTAGAGAAATATTCCTCAATAGAGACTTAAACAAAAAACAATCCAAAATAATGATGAGATTTTGAAAGAAATACATATAACTTTATAATTAGTATAATCATATGAACATGAAATAAATAAAATATTATGGATATTAAAATACCATAATATTCAGAATAATACTCGTAAAAGAAATTCATGGGTGGTATATACACCACATAAAATAAACAAGTAATGTATAATGTATGTGTCCCACAGGAATAAAAGTGAGACAATGATCTCTTGCCTTGTACTTTCCTTTAGTTTAATGTGTTTTAATATTATGTATAATGGTTTAAAACATGTTATTAATTTATAATTAAACCTTATCCATATTTATGATATCATATATGATATTCTTATATCATTTTATTATTAATATTTCACTATTAACCTTGTATTGGGTGTTAACTGTTTCATTTTCCTACGCATGTTTTATCATATAAGTACTATTTATTATTCATAGGTTTTATATATTTCATCTAAATAATAATATTAAGTTCATATATATTATATTTAATCATTATATACATTTTTTTAATTATTTTTGAATAGTTAATTTGGAAAATGAATCTCATCGTGTTGTGGAGACGATAGGCCGTATGTACGCACGAGTGAAAATATCATTCCCCTAATGTTGAAAGGGTAAGGAATTGGAAGGTATATTAATTATACATAATCAATATCATCTAATATTTATTATTTTTCCATTATATACATCATTAAACCCATCCAAATACTATGCTGATGAAAAAACTTACACAATGATGTGGAGACAATAAGCCGTATGTACGTACGCACAATGATTTAATTTTTTTGTAGGATTGATAAAATGGGGAATATCGTTGAAACATAATCATAATTACATATTATAATATATATGATACAAGATTTATTACTTTATAATGGAAAAAACACATAAAGAGGAAGTAGAAGAAGAAATGAACTTGGATGTGTTAGTAAAAATGATTACCTCTTCTTGGGAGAACTTACTTTAGATCTCTTATTAAGAGATCTAGAGTTGGTATTTTTGATAGAAAAAAACCTCTATAACTTGAATAAGGATTTTGGGAGTATAAATGGGTAGCAATTAGTAGAGTTATAAGGCTAAAAGTTGTGTGAAGAAGTGAAGGAGGAGATTCCCTTTTAAAATTGAGGTTAGAGGAACTTTTGGAAACTGTCAAAATATTAAATTATTAGAAATTAATTTTCACTTAAACATATATTAAAAATAAATTATTTATAATATATGATGATTATGGGTCTAAATAAATTCATCCAATTGAAAATAGACAAGTTTTTATTATTTTTTAATCCTTATCTTTTTTTAACCCTTATGTGACCCTTTTAACCCTTACTATGATATCATGTAAGTTACCCTTTGAGGGTTAATATAATTTATAGAAAATTAAAAACAACCAATAAATGAGTAATTGATGAAATTTTAAGACTTATCCAAAACATTTGGCTAAAATTGATTTTTTTATAAATTTTGTATCATTTAATAAAGTATTATTTGTTTTAAAATATCAATAATGTCAATTTTAACACTATTCATAACTTTAAATTTTAAAAATATCATAAAAATAAGATAAATTCGAGACAATACTTTTAATTCATCACTAACATGTCAAATTCTTCCATAAAATTGATTTATGACATTAATTATTTTTATTTCAATTTTTTAATATCATTTATTTCATTCTTATGTTAATTAAAAAATTACTACATCACCATTGTGTCACCATTTAAGGTAATTATTTTATCACAAAAAAATAACCATGGTGTAGATAAACATTTTATATTTATAAATACTATTTATAGTTGAATATATCCTTTTTATAACACCATATTAAAAATATTTCACTTGTTAAATTCAAAAGTGTGATAAAATTAACTTGGAATATAATATTATAAATGTCATACTCTCATCATAGTGGCTTCCAAAGGTTATAATTTATGAAAAATGATGATTTTGGTCTAAAAACACCCATATAATGAAACTATGAAAAGTTTTAATTCAATTTTATAATATTTATAATATAATTTTTACCTTTCAAGTAACTAATTGAATGGATCTCAGCTCTGAGTACGCACGGAATGCACCGCCTTCTTTTCAAATATTTAGACCCATTGAGGCGATGATGGTTGATCCTCTATCACCGATTCATCCAGCGGTCCTCCTCACTTTACCTAGAGATGCTCCGGCTTAGCCGCCTGATCCTCCTGTGATTTTGGTTTCGCCTCTGTCTCCCTCTATCAAGGAGGTTCTCTTGCGGCCTCCTCCAGCCCCCTTTCTTTATTCTTCTGTTCTGGAGGTCCATATCAGTACCGCTCGTCTAGGAAAGGAGGGGGAGTTCCCGACGGTCTCCTTCTCGGACGCATCCTTCGCAGAAGTTGTTGATCTCCACTTATGGACCTTGGTGGCCCACTTTGGTGTGGATAAACCTTCCATTGGTTTCTTCAGGAACTTTGTGGCCTCGTGGGGTTTTGATGAAGTGGTTCAGGTTTCAGAAATCTCTAGGAAGGCGTTATGCATTATGCTTGCCTCTGGGGATGATTTTTTGTGGGTGTGGTTAAGGCAGGTCCGATTTTTGGTGCGATGGAGATTTAACCTATTCAAATGGTCCTTAGTGGTCCATCATGGTTTCAATTCCCCCCAAGTGGATACCTGGATCTCTCTACTTGGACTCCCCCTACCGTTATTCCGCCTGGGTTTCTTGCGTGGCATTGGTGACTCCATCGGGTCCTTTTCATCTGCAGATGACTCTACCTCTCTACTTCTGGATTCTTCCTCGGCTAAGATCTATGTAGAGATGGATCTTTCACAACCTGAGACAGACCGGATTTTTATTCAGGTGGAGGAATCATTTTCCTCGTGGCAGAAGATTCTTTATCCTTGTCATGGAAACTTTTTCACGACCCTCTATCTCTATGATCACTCCCCTTTAGTTTGTAGAAAGCTTTGACAATCTCCAGGTGATCCTTGGTTAGTTCCATGCTCATTTTTGGATACTCTTCTAAGCTCGGGTTCCCCTATTAGGTTCCCCCTGTGCAGTATGATTGGGTCAAGTGTGCAGGTCCTTCAGGTTCCATCGTGCCTGCTCCCTGCCCCTCTCCTCCTGTGCATAACCTAGGTGTTTCCTCTGACCCCTTAGACTTGGAGTCCTGTTTGGACCCCTATGTGGACCTGATTCCATATGCTCCTATAAGGTCTGGGGTTGTGGATTAATGGATCCCTGATCATGATCCTTCTACCCCCTGGATGCATGTCTGTTTTGGGTCCTCCTCAAGCTCTTAACCCTCCCTCCATTTCTCCTTTTCACTTAACAAACACTTTCTATTTTCTAGATTAGGAGTAGGATGATACTAATCCCCTTCCAATTTTTTAATCACCTAGCACCATTGGGGTTATTACCCGATCAAAATCAAAGTTGATTTATCTTAGTCCCTCATCCAATATAATTGGCTCAAAGAAGACTGGTGCCCAAGCCATACTCTCCAATATTCAACGATCTATTTTATAGTGTGGAACACAAGCAGCCTAGGTGAAAATATTAAAATAGATTTAATATATTTGTAAATCCTTAAGTCTCATGCTTCTATATTTTTTGTTCTTGATCCAAATTTTCCTGCGTCTAAAATCAATGATTTCGTGGGTAGAATCAATGTTTGTGTTTATTTACATGCTGAACCTATTAATCAACACATCTGGATCTTCTGGTGGCCTGATGTTTGTGTGGATCTTGTAGCGACATCAGATCAGTATATTACTACTAAGGTTACCTCTGGACCTATATATTTTTTCATATCCTTTATATATGAAAAATGTGAAGTCTAGGATAGTAGAAGCTTATAGACTGATCTTAACTCCTTCGATCCGGGTGACAAGACATGGCTTTTTGGCGGAAATTTCAATATTATCTTGGACCTGATAGAGAAGAAAGGCATAGGTTACTTTTCTCGGAGATCTAGCCTAGAGTTCACATATTTTTTTAGAATGCAGGTGTCATGGACATGGGATATACAGGGGAGCAATTTATTTGGTGAAAAAACCAGAAAGGGAGCCACCATACTTGGTGCCATCTTGATCGCTACCTAGCTAATTGCAACACACTTTCAACCTTCCCAGCTGAAAAGGTTGCTCACCCAGGCCGAGCGATTTCAGACCACTCTCCCTTATTTGTTTCTCTGACACCTAGTACAAGATATGGAGACCGTTTTCTCTACCATCACTCGTGGTTCGGCTTCAGTGGCTTCCTCCAGACTACGAAATCTTCTTGAGTGAAGCCTACTCAAGGTAGGTACTGGACCAAGTTACATAACAAACTTTGATGTCTAAGATATGACTTTTATTAATGGAGCATTAATCATCTCCCTAGTTGTGGGACTGGGATTCAATCAAAGAAGAGACCAACCAACTCGAAATTTCATTGGAGAGTGATTGGGATGAGTCTGTGTTTGGAGTTCTGGTTCACAAGAAAGACATGATGGAAAAGTTACTACTCTTACTGGATCATCTTACCCAAGATAAGGCTAGGGTCAAATGGATATGGGAGGGAGACCGTAATACTACTTATTTTCATGCTTGTATTAAGGAGAGAAGAAGGCAGATGCATCTGAACATAGTTTTGCAGGAAAAATCTTACACTGATGACCCTACGGTAATTGGTGACATGGTTATGATCCATTTCTCTACTCTACTAGCTGGCCCCAACTCTAACATGCAAGATGGATATCCCTTAAGGCATGTGGACCTGTTTGATGAGATCCCTTTTTAGGTATCTAACCAAGTTAATGAATTTATCTCCTCTAGTTCGGATGATGAGGAGATTCTTGATGTTATAAAATCTATCAATCCGGAGAGTGCCTCGGGACCGGATGGCCTCCTAGGATCTTTCTATATCGCCTCTTGGGACCTGGTGAAGGAAGAACTCACTAATTCCATTAGATATTTCTTTCAAGGTGGTCACCTCCCATGTGTGGATAACACCACCACACTCGTCCTTATTCCCAAAGTCAAGCACCCATCCTATATCAATAAATTTAGACTTATTAGAATG
The DNA here is from genome assembly GCA_963277665.1 of Viscum album. Classification (NCBI taxonomy): domain Eukaryota; kingdom Viridiplantae; phylum Streptophyta; class Magnoliopsida; order Santalales; family Viscaceae; genus Viscum; species Viscum album. The sequence continues at coordinate 375,621,647 of OY728127.1, read as the reverse complement.
TGCAATTTCCCATATAAAGTGTTGGATATGGTTCTCAATAGAAGGATGGAATGTTAACTTCCTCAATGGATATCCTTAGAGCAACATGTCTTTGTCAAAGGGAGAGCTATTCAGGGTGCGATTGTGTTGACTCAAGAGATGTTTAATGAAATCAATGATAAAGTGACCGATTCAAATATGATTTTCAAAACTGATATGGATAAAGCCTATGATACGCTTGAGTAGAAATTCATCATCAAAGTGCTGCACTGTATGGGCCTCTCCTCTTGGTCCACTGAATTACTGTTTAGATGCTTTTACTCTCCATGTTTTTTTATTTCATTTTTTAGGATAAACTATGGTTTCTTAAAATCAGTGCGTGGGATAATACAAGGGGACCCACTATCCCCAAGCCTCTTTATCATTTCCCAAGATTCTCTCTTCTAGTACCTCAAGAAGAGTATTAGTGCTGGTGTCATAATTCCTTACCGTTGCAGGCCAACCTCCAATGGTATTTCTCACCTTATGTTTGCTGGTGAATCTATATTATTTCTCAACACTAGGAAGAGGTCCATTTGAGGCATCAACATGATTCTGGAGATGTATGGGAGGTAGATTGGACAACATGTTAATAGGGTGAAGAGCAGTTTATTTATTTCCAATAACTGTCTGGGTAGACGGGTGAGTAAAGTGGAACAAATTCTGGGTATTCTTTGAAAATCATTCCCATTTGACTACCTTGGTGCTCCGATTTCTTTTTCCAGTATTAAGGTTCAACATTTTGAAAAGATTGTGTCTAAAATCTATGATCAAATTTCCAATTGGAAAAAAAGATTCCTATATTTCTGTGCTAGGATCACTCTGGTTAACCATATTCTTTATTCAATTCCCATACAAGCTCTATCTTGTCTTAAGGTCCCAAAGGTTGTCTTAAATAATATTTAAAATATTTTTAACTCTTTCATATGAGAAACACACTTAGATGGGAGACTTCATTGGGAATATTTGCGGAGACTAGAAAGACCTGTCCAGGAGGGAGGCATCAATGTGAAAGATCTGGCCACTACCATGAAATTCATGCTTGGGAAACTTACTTGGGAGGCCATTTTTGGGGATAATCTATGGGGAAAATTCATTCAGAACAAATATGTTAGGAATATGGACTTGGTTAGGGGGACTTCATCTCCTCTATGGAATACTCTCCGGGCGCATATTTATACACTCCAAGAGCATAATAGATGGATTATAGGGAGGGGTGACATCAGTTTATGGAACCAAAACTAGGGTGGATCTAAATTATCCTTCCACGGGTGCTCGATCCCTGATATCTCCTTCAAACATGACAACATCTATCCTTATTTTATCAATTTGATTTTGGATGACACACATCAAAGGTTATTTGAGTCCATTATTCTGAATGATGACCTGGACTGCTATATTTTTGATGCTTCACCGACTGGTGTTTTCTCTAGAAAAGGATACCGAGTATTATTGGGAAATGCCTCTACTACACAAAATTGGGGCGACCTACTATTGTGTAAGGAAGTTCCATCCAAACTGAACTTCCTCCTATGGTGTGTACAGAACTGGGCCCTATCCACTTATGATAATGTGAAATTTCGTGGAATTTTCATGGTGTCTATATGTTCTTTTTGTTTTGATATCCAAGAATAATTTGCGACCCACTTATTCTTTAAAGGAACATGAGATCGTGCGAACTGGGAATCCTTTAGTGCTTCTAATAGCTTCTCAGTTCAGGCTAATAACAACATCGACTTTCTACATGCATGGTTTTAGGGGGATGATATCGTCATCGAAAAAAAGGCAAGGGTGGAAATCCAGCTGGCGGGGTGCTCAAACATCTGGCATACCCAGAATCGTGCAAGGCATGAGGGTATCATCACTTCACAGACAATGATCTTATTCAGAACGAAGTCCCTTATTGTTTATCTCATTAAACACTTCAAGAATGGTGAAGGGGCACCCTCTTCCAGGAACTTTTTGGTGGCAAGAACTCCCAATCCCAGAAACCTGCAAGGACATTGGGTGCGTTGGATCCCACCTATCACCGGCTTCAAACTCAACTCAGACGGTGACTGCAGGATGGGGGTCATGCATGGTAGAGGTATTGTCCGGGATCATAATGGATCTACAATTATGGATTTTTTAGCTTTTTATGGGAGAAGAAACTCTCTTCAGGTAGAGGCGAAAGCAATGCTCACCAGACTTATTCTCTGTGGTGAGAAGAATATCACACTCTCATCCATTGAAAGTAATTCTACATATATTTATCATTCTCTTCAAGGCGGTGGTAATAAATCATGGTGAATAACATATACAATCCATAAGTGTCGTTATCTCATTACCACCCATATGGAGATTCTTCACACATAGCGGGAGGGCAATAGAGTCACATATTTTCTTGCCTCTATGGTTGGCTCTAGTGATGGGATCACATGCTACTCCAATCCTGGCTCCCTCCCATCTGAGGGCATGGCTCTTGTCATTAGGGATGTCCTTGGTCTCCATTACTTTAGACCCCCTTAAATCCCATCTCATGATGTGTGTCTCATTCTCTTTTTAATGTTTCTTTTGATTTAATAAAATCAAATATCTTTGGTGGTGGTAATACCCAATTTACCCTTAACTGTGGCAATAAAAAATCTTACTAAAGTTACTATTCATATTGTCAAAAAAGGGACATATTTAATAAATTCTTAGCTTCTTATTCAAAATATGGAATCTATTTTTCAGAATTAAAAAAATATAAATTTCAGAAAATAATTAAAAATTAACCTCATTGACGAAGCGAGAAAACAAGTTTCTAAAGTAAAAATGTTCAAAAGTTCATAAAGTTTTTATATCCAATTTCAATGTTAAATTGATTCAAATGAAATTAGTTTGATTAAATGATAAAAAAGTGGTATAATTATACTTTAAAAAAATTTAAAATATAGTTTAACAATATAAATTATTTAGATAAAAAATCTATTTTCAATTAAAATTCAATATTTTTTAACTATTCATCAAAACATGAAACTTATCCAAAAAACACCAAAAAGTAAACAAAGTAAATTTTATACTTTTATTTAAACTAATAAGTTTATTTTTTCAAATAAAATATATCAATCTGTAAAAATATGTCTTGAAAATAGGTTCTTCATTAAAAGGTTGAAAAACCTCCTTTTTAGAAAAATACTTCTTTTATTTATAAAACTGGAGTGTTTGTTTCTTTGTTATTCTTTATTGTTCATTTATACGAATATTTTTATTAGATATTGCAGTGTTTGTTCTTCCAAAGAATTTTAGGGAGAAAGTTAAAATTAGGGATCCGTTTTCCTTTGTGAAATCTGAATTTTATAATTTTTTTTAATTTTGAAGTTAAATTATTTATCATTTAGTCATATTGTTGAGTTATTGTGTTAATTATTTCTATGAAGTTGATTATTATTTATAATTTTTGTTCTTAAAGTTGGTTATTTTGATAAATTTTTTGTTTGATGAAATTATCAAATGGTCATGATGATATATATTATGCAATGAAATATGATATATTGTGTCATATTTCATCATTATAACGTACATCACATGTAATGACACCATATTTTTCACCCGTTAAATTATTAAAATCTTAAATAACTTTTGGCACATGTGACACCAAATTAATATAAAAACTATGTAATATTAACTAATACATGTTTTCTGATTGAAAATAATTAAATTATAATATCAATAAACCACATGTATATATTACGAAAATAAAAAATTTACTATTTTTAAATTCAGAAGATATAAAATTTATATGACAATAGGATTTTTTTAAAACAAAATATGTTAACATTTTGTGTAATTGAACTTAATAAATTAAATTGACCACTTTTAAATTATTGAAATAATATTTCCATATATGAACTAATATATTAGAATTAATTTATTTTCATATTCTTTTGAAATAATATTAAAAAAATAAATGTTCAAATGGTCATATTCTTTTGAAATAATATATTTGCATTCATTAATTTTCGTATTATATTAATGTTTACTATTTGATTACCAATCATTTTTATTGAATGTGTTTATGTTTAAAATTTATCTGTCTATATATATTTTTAAATTTTTATATGTTTTTATTATATTCATTGATTATATTGCGATATCAAGTATTAAAGAAATTGTAATTGGATAAATTTACGAAGAACCACTACGGAATATGAAAAAGGAGTTGATGAATTGTTGTAATTTTCTAAAAGAAATCTTCAAAACATAGATTTTATTTTCTTTCCATGTGTGAAGTGTTTGAATATGAGAAAGTTAAATCTAGATAAATCAAGGATCATATCATTTGTTATGGTTTTTTCCTTAATTATACACATTGGATCTGGAATGGTGAATGAACTGAAAATTCAACATCTAATATTCATGAAAATATTTATAATGATGAAGAGTAACATATTGAAGAATTAATTAAGGATTTAGGTGTTAAAACCATCGAAAAGTAGAAACTATTGAATGATTTTAAGGAGATTCTGAGAAACTATTTTCCCGATGTTATAGTAAATATAAAATGTTATCAGAAGTTTTGTGATTAGTTAACTTAAAATAAAGAAATGGGTGGAGTGATAAAATTTTATCCAAATTACTTGAGCTTTCTAAAGAGATACTTCCAGAAGGAAACAAGATTCCAGATTCTAATTATGAGACAAAGAAAATATTATTCCCAATGGGATTGGGGTATAAAATGATACATGATTTCCCCAATGATTGTGTGTTGTATAGGAAAGAATATGAATATTTATCATGCTGTCCTATATGTGGGACATCACACTATAAGATAGATAAAAAAGTCAACTCAGATTCATTCTTAGGTACTGACATATAACCTCATGAAAAATCAATTTTGTACTTTTTAATTATATCATCCAATAATTCCTTCATATAATTCGGATATTTCAACTCTGATTCATTCTTAGGTACCACAATCCAAGATCGTACTAAAGTAATTTGGTACCTTCTAAGAATTTCTCATTTGAAGCATCTATTTTCAAATTAAATTGATACAAAAAGGTTAAGATGACATTCAAATGAGTATATCTTTGATGGTAACTTACATAACCCCACTGATTCACTATAGTGGAAGAGATTTGATTACCAATTTCATGATTTTGGAAGTTAAGTTAAACTCAGAATGGGATTGTGTACTAATGGAATGATTCCATATCGAACCCTAAGTATACAACATAGTTTAGGGTATATTTTGTTGGTAGTTTAAATTTTTTCCCAATATATATGTATGAATAAAAAATATATTATGATGATATTGATGATTTTTGACCAAAACTGTTAGGAAATAAAATTTATGTGTATATTTCATCAATGATTAATGATTTGAAACTGCTATTGGATATAGGTGTTAGAGTTTTCGATGCATACAAGAAAGAGTATTTTATTTTTCAGGCTATGATAATGTTCACTATAAATGAATTTCCTTCATATGGAGACTTATCTGGATACAGTGTTAAGGGACATAAATCATGTCCAATTTTTGAAGAAGAGACTTCATATTATCAATTTGAAAATGGAATAAAGATAATGTACATGTGACATCAAATATTTTTGATAATTTTTCATCCTTATCGTATATTGAAAAAATCATTTAGTGGTTTACAACAATATAATCTTCCCCCATGACCATTTTTAGTTGAAGAATATTATGACAGGGTGAAAAATATTAATTTGAAATTTTTAAAGAAAAGAAGATATAGTCTTCAAAAAAACATTTAAAAAAAATATTCTATCTTTTTTGAACCACCTTATTAGATATTTTTAGAGATAAAACATAAAATTGATGTTATGTATGTTTAGAAAAACATATGTGGAAGTTTGATTGGAACTCTTTTAGATATAAAATGAAAGAAAAAAGATGGATTTCATGATAGATTGGACTTAATAGTAAGGGGAATATGTTTGGAGTTAGCTCCCACTATGAAAGGAAATAGAACAAATTTACCTCCATCTTGTCACACAATAAGAAAGATTGAGAAGATTAATTTTTGTTAGTGTCTTCATGGTATTAAAGTTACAAATGGTTATTCTTTAAATGTGAAGAATTTGGTATCATTGAAGGATTGTAAATTAATAAGTATAAAATCTCATGACTATCATGTATTTATGCAACAACTTATAACAGTCATTCTGCATGGTATATTTCCGATAACTGTCAGAAAGACTATCATCAAGTTATATAATTTTTGACAATCCATTTCTAGCAAGGTTGTTGATCCAATTTTTTTATATGTGTTGGAGAATGAATATGATCTTATTACTTTTCAAATAAAAATGTATTTCCCACTTATGTTTTTTGATATAATGGTTCATCGGGTGATTCATTTGGTGCATGAGATAAGAATTTGAGTTTTTATATATTTATGATGGATGTATTCTTTTGAAAGATATATGAAAATTTTAAAGGGATATGTTAAAAATCCTTATTGAATAAAGGCCTCTATTTTTTAAAAATATATATCGGAAGAGGTGATTGAGTTATGTATTGATTATTTGTATGAAGTGGAGCATATTGGTCGCCCTAAATCTCGACATATGACATATAATAGTGAAGGTAGATGGGTTAGAGTATTAACGTTAAATTTCATTTCACATGATGAAGTTATGCAGACACATTTATATATTTTGAAAAAAATGAGGTTCAAACATATATATCATCACATATTGCAGAATTAAAGTTACAATATCTAAAAATAAATGAAAAGTGGATGATGATTGAGAATAAAAATACATTTGTTTCATGGTTTAAAGAGAAATTAATCACAAATATATCTGCATAAGAAGCATTGAAATGGTTGGAAAGGGGGAATCTATTAATGGATCACATGATATGCTATTGATATTAATGGGTACATATTTTACACAAAGAAACTAGTTCAAAAGATTACTGTTCAAAATAGTGGTGTAATGGTGATCGATGAAGCGCTGGATTTTGTGTGTGTAAGAGATAGAAACCTAATTTCTACATCAATGCCATATTTTGGAGTTTTTTTAGACATATTGAAAATTTATTATATTAAATTTCGAGTCATTGTGCTTAAGAGTAATTTGGTTTCAAGTAATAGTGGTGTGAAACATGATGAATATAGGTTTGAACTATTTTATTTGAAAAGATTTAGTTGCAATGAAGAACCATTTATCACGACCACACATGCAATGAAAATATTTTATGTCATTGATCCATCGAATGACCATTGGTAAAAAATTTTGTAAGGGGAAAGAATCCATTTGGACAATGATGATGTTATTTAATTATATGAAGCTTCTTCACCCATTGCATGATTTATAAATAACAATGACTATAATGCCGACATAGTACATGCATTATGAAATGATCATGCTGGAGGGATATGGGAAAACACTAAATTAATCTCCTAATTAATATGGTAATTATTTATATTATATATATATTTTTTAAATTTACATGTGTCAAAACTATATTATTTAATAACTATTGGATATTTAATTATATTTTTTTGATTATTTATTTGATTTTTTGTGTTAAATTTTGATATTCCACGATTATGGTTAAACTTTTTTCATTGAAATACATGACATAAATTATTATATTTTGGTTTAATTTTCACATATGAGAAAACATTTTCAAACATTGATATTTAAATTTTTAAATATTTATATCTTTATATAAGTAATGTTTATATTTAATAGTTTTCCTTACATAATTTTTTAGTTAAAAATCATAACATCATTATTTTTTTAAACTTACAAAATGCATTCCATTTTTTTACTTACATTTCCCCCCCTACTTTCTAATTACTGACTTGTCTAATTACATTCAAGTACACAAGAATTTCATTAAATTTTCATATGAAAATGAAAAATAGAGATAGAAAGATAGACGAACATCTACTGAGTAATTTGTCTTTTTTTCATATTATTAAATATCCAGTAATATAATTATTTAATGAAAGAAAACAATTAATTGACAAACAATAATTGTAGGACTACTGATGAGTCTTCAGTAGGGAAGTATTCTACTTTTAGTATTCGTAAATCTAATTCTCATGTTGGTAAACATGGAATTACACGTTTACTAAAACTATCACTTTCTCATGGAGAAGATTGATTACATGTCAGTTTTGATGATAATAATAATGAAACTGGCCCAAATTCAACATAGTTTATTAGCTATATCTGCACGTAGAGCCGTTTTAGAACTAACATTTTATATCCGAATTGGAAGTATGACAATAAGGTAGTGATAACTCAGCTTTGGGAGGTCATAAAGGTAAAATATCTCAATTGATTTATTTTATCTTGTTTTTTGAATATGATATATTTTAAATGATTAATATTTATGTTATGCAATTATAGATGAAATTCACTTTTGAAGAAACAAAAGAAGTTAATAAAAGATGTCTTACTTTTGCGATGGTTCGATGGAGGGATTTCAAAACAATGTTGAAAAAAATTATGTGTTTAGAAGGACAAAAAATTAAATCCCATGCATCAAGTATCTATTTTTAAATGAAGATACATGGAATAAATTTGTTTCCATCACACATGATGAAACATTTCTGGTATGATAATTATATTATATTATATTGTTAATTTTATTATATATGTACCTAATTAATTATTAGTTTACTTATTATATAATAGTCCTCCAGTAAATCCCATCAAGACATCCAATTTTAGCATTTATACCCTTATAATTTATCATTTTGAGGGTATCATTTATTGAAGCAAAAAATGATTGAGGAAAAGTTTTAAGCACTAAGATCTCACTCCACTAGTGGTTCTAATGAGGTCCAATTTGGTCCTCCATCTCTACCCACCCACCATGAGAAATGTAAAATAGAGTAAAGAAGAAAAAAAATGAAAACTATCTCACAAATAAAGCTAAGGAAGTAGCTGAAATAATTGTAAGTGAAAAATTATTATTTTTCAAGATTTTTTTTAATTTATAAATCAACACACTAATATATCATTTTCATTTTTCATATCAAGATGAACTTCAGGAGAAATCAACACAAGGAAATTTTATGCCTGATGGTATAATGGACATCTTAGCCACTCCTTTAGGAAAGTCAGAACACCCTAGCCACATAAGATGATATGAGGCATATGTTCGTATTCAGAATGTTTTTGGTCATCAAAGTAATAAATCAAGAGACCTAGAAACAGAATCCTTAAAATATCAGTTGAATGATATGAAATATTCTATGAGTGATCAAATTAAAGATATTGTGTAGAAGGATATGTTATAACAATTGATGAGACATTCATAGTTTGCATAGCCTACCCAACCCACCCAGCCTGCCTACTCAGATCCTACACCTCCCCGCTCAAAAACAACCTTATACTGTGACTTGTATGCATGAGATCTTAATGTACATATTTTAGCATTCAGATTCATGAATTTTTTGGGGGATTTTGTACATCAACAACCTATTCATATGGGTCTAGTTAGAGTGTCAGTACATGATATTATTGATCATACTACTCTACTAATATTGCCCACTACTGAGGTTACCAAAGTTGGAGATTTTATGGGTCATTTTTTAATTTTTCCATCCAACCTTATTCTCCATATTTCATAAGAGGTATACATTTTTTAAAAAAATTAATTACATAAGATTGAAACTTACTTATAATGTTTTATGACATTTGACTTATATATAAGTATCTAAAATCCAAATAAATGGCATAAAGGAAATCAACAACAAACAACTGGAGATAGTTCAAATATTTCTGATTGGATAAAAATATTATCTATGGTTTCTTCTTCCTTAGATAATATCTATGAGTTTTGGATGTCATGCAACATATATGGAAGAGACTATCCATTGAGAATATTTAGAAAAGATATCATGGATCTAGTTAATTTTGAAGAGCTCAGTGTGCCTGTGTTGTAGTTGCTTTCTGTATAAGTAAATTGATGTTTCAGTTTTTATTTATTTAAATAAAGATTGTTTAAATTGACAAACTATATTAAATTATTAATTAGGTATCAACACATGATGTTTTATAAAAATGAAATCACTTGCATTTATGGTTTTATAGATCCATAATTCATTTGAATGGCTATGAAATACATGTCGGCTGAAAATAGAGAGGCATATATATGTGAGAGGTTGATAATGATGAATATTGGGTGTTGGTTTTCACTATTTCTTAATGGGTAAGAACAGAAACATAACTATGAACTAATGTTCAATATAATGTGATTAAATGTTAAATTTTTTGTACTTTAGGGGGAATTGGATATTGGGCATATTCTACCCAAGTGAAAAAAATATATTGAGTTTTCTCATTATTAGGTGGTGTTTGTAGAAAATTTTCCACCATATTAGACATGTAATTTTATTTGTTTTTTATAAGCTCATTATGTTTAATTCTCTTTGTTTATACATGTATTATTAGTTGATATATATTAAAATGCAGGTCATGGATTCTTTTTAACAAATATCACTTATCAATAGCGAATCCAAATGCAATCAACTATGTGAAAGTAAATGTAATTATTTTTTATATTAGATATTATTTTGATTTTTTGATATATATATATATGTATATATTTGTTTTTATTATCAAGTTATTTTATTAACTGTAGTTTTATTGTCAATAAGGACATGTCGAATGTGGTTATTATGTTCTAAAATTCATGTATGATATAATCAAAACTAGGGTAATGAATTATTTTGATCAGGTTAGCCATAGTAATTATTTTATATTTTATCTCATAGTATTCTGTTTTTTAATTTTATATCATTCAATGTTATTATAGACATTGAATTATTTTAATTTGTACTTGAAAGATGAACATGAGCATCTTCAATCTTTATTTTTGAACTATTTATTAAGTGTCATTACGACATAAGGTATATATATTCTAATATTTCTGATTAGTATTACATTTTCCTAATAACAATTGTTCAAAAATTAATTCTTTTGTTATAATAGGTGTTTGAACATAATGATATCAAATAAATGGTTCAACAATAACCAATAATGATTATGTTGTAAATTTTAGGTATGGGTTTTTTTAATTCTACATTGTAATATAAAGGAATATATAATTTTTTGATTAACTTGTTAAAAGTATGTATGTTTTTATAGATTTTTAGTCACTGCTAAATACTGTTGGATGGCTGTATACTATTTTCCTATTACAGGGATTTTGATATTTTATGGGGATTAATATTTATAATTTTCCAAATTTTTTAACATTCAATGTCATTTTTTATAAAAATCGATGCTGAATCATTTTAAAAAAACTCAAATGGTTTTTGGAGTTAGTTTATCCAAGAAATTAACCCATAAAACTAGTCCGATTTACATTTTTAGTGTTAGTTTCTTAAAAATGAACCCTGTTCACATTTTTTCATCTATTTAGAAAAAAAGATGCCAAAAACCTTGTTTTTAATGTAACCTTTATAGATTTCAGTTAAAAAAAAATGTTAAAATTGAAAAAAATTGATGTTAAATCTTGTTTTTACACTTGTAAAACCACAAAAAAACAACTTAAATAATTTAAAAAGTGTGGTTATTCTTGATAAAAGAAAGATGAATCAGTTTCTAAGAATGTTGTATGGTACTTTCCAATCATTCCAAGGTTTATGTTCTTATATGGAAGTGAGGATACTGAAATAAAATTTTCATGGAACAAAGATACAAGAAATAAATATGGGAAACTTCATCAACTGATCGACTCCCCTTAATGGAAGAGAATTGACTATGAGTATCCTAAATTTTTAAATGATCCAAGAATCCTATAGATTGTGCTATCTATAGATGGAGTGAATCCTTTTGGTTTTCAAAGAAGTACTCCTAGTACATGGTCAATTATGTTGGTAAAAAATAACTTTCCTTCATGGTTATGAATGAATAAAAAATACATTCTGTTATCTCTGCTTATATCAGGACAAATAAAACCAAGTAATGATATTGATGTTCATTTGGATCCATTGATCAAATATTTAAAATTTTTATGAGATTCTAGTGTTATGTTGTATGATTATTAGAGAAATTATGATTTCACCTTGAGATCCATGTTGTACAGGGAAATAAATGAATTTTATACTTCTGAAAAAAATTTAGGATATGGCATTAAAGGAACTCAAGGGCATCCCATTTTTTGAACAATGTACAAAATCTATTAGGTTGAAACACTCATCAAAGATTGTGTTTCAAGGAAATTATATATTTATAGATTGGTGACATAAGTACTCATATTGGATGACATAATTTTATGGGATTAAAAAAGAATATAAAGAACCATCTCCACTGATAGGTGGTCAGCTATTTGAAGAAGTAAAAGATATGGACACTGATTTTGTAAACCATTTTATAAAAACCTTATAAACCGGTTGGAAAAAGAGATCAATTTTTCTTTTAATTACTATAAGGGAATTGTTTGTATATCAGGAATTTTCTTGATGTTATTAATGTTAAAAAAAAGTCTGTGATAGTGTCCTTGGAATAATACTAAATGCACCCGAAAAAGAAAAGCACGAAATTAAGGCTTGGTTGTAAATGATTAGCATGTGAATACAGGAAAAGTTGGATCTAGTGAAGGGTGAAAAATAGACTTTTTATTCTCTAGCTACTTACACTCTTTCTAGGAAATAGATATATCCGTTTTATAGCTTCTTGAATTATTTAATTGTTCTAGAGGGGTATTCATCAAATATCAAGAATATCATTTCAATGAATGATTTAAAGTTAAAGAGTTTGAAATCACATTACTTTCATGTCTTGATGAAATATCTAATGCCTATAAATTTATGTTGCATTTTCGACAAGAATGTACACTATACATTAATCAATCTATGTTTCTTTTTTGAAGGCATATGAAGAAAATTTATAGACCCGAAGAAATTTCCAACCACAAAAAGAAAATTAAATTTCCATCATATTATGTGAATTGGAAATGTACTTTCCATAAAAATTCTTGGATATGATGATTTACTTGGTAAGAGAGACTTTACTATGTGGTACTGTACCTGATATATGTATTTACACCATTGAATAGTATCTTCATATTTTTAAAGGGTATTTCCAAAATCAAATTTGGAAATAAATTTTTATTACAAAGAGATATATTGTTGAAGAATCCATTTAATTTTATACTGACTAACTATTTGACATGAAAGTCATTGTTCTACAGTAATATCAACACACTAGATAGCTTGTGGGTGAAGTAATTTCTTGAATAGATGTTGGAACAATCACTATTACATATCATTAGTAGACCCACCTTTATATTTTTCATAAGAGTTTAAAGGTTTCCCTATATGTTAAAACCCACAAATAAATTTCTAGGCATTTGAATCCATAAAGGTTTGAAATATGGATATCAAATACACATAATCAATAGTTTATAGGATGTTTTTGAGACTATATATTTAAGGATTCATATGAAAATATTGATTCAATTTTGGAACGACATTGATGGACAACTATAAGACTAAGTTTTTATGTATTGAATTATAATTATTGTGTAATTAATGGTTATATGTTCTATACAAAAGAACATGATGAATGCAGTACCTTAAAAAATAATAGAGTTACAATTTTGGCTAAAGTGACGCATGTTTTTGGTACCAAGGATAAAAATCTAATTTATGAGAATGTGTCATAATTTAGCATCATCAATCAAATATGGGAGTTAGATTATACAAAATTATAAGTGCCAATTTTTCAATACAATTGGGTTCATAACAGGAGTGATGTTAAAATAAATGAAATAAGATTTTTGAAAGTGGATTTTAATTAGTAAGGTTACAAAGATGAACCATTTATAATGGAATCATAGGCATTACATGAATTTTATGTTTCATATCCTACAAAAAAGTGATTAATTGTTCCATTATTTACCAAAAACACTAAAGGTTCATATGAAAATTCTACTGAGGAAGGCCCTTTCATTGGGACATCGCAATGATTTCCCACTAGTCCCAATGCAGACTTGGTCTTGTTTGTCAAAGGAGACCCAAATAAAGATATTTTGATACAAGATAGAGGGATAAAATACTTTAAAACTTTTAAAAAATATAGTTCAATAATCAGGTTATATTTTTTTATAATATACATTGAGTTACCTCATATTATTATTTTTTCACTACTAAATTTACACAATCTAAATTAAATTTTCATCCACCTCTATAGATAATTATTTCTACACATGCTGATGCTCCCAATCCCAAGGAATAAATGGTTTCTCAACCTACCAATAATCCCAATGTAGAGGAACAACAACCTTCTACACATAGAGATGCTACCAATCTAGAGGAATAATATATTGATGATATTGAACCTAAGGAAATAGTAGAGGGTGAACAACCAGCGTCCCAAAAAAATAGAAGCACCATAGCATGATTGTGTTAGTAAAAATTATTAAGGTGATAAAAAAGGAATCAAATTTGAGGTTGGATGGAATGCACATGACTAGTATATTAATCCAAAAGGCCATGTTTAATAGTTTAATTGGGATCACCACTCAATAGACCATTCCGATTGATATAGATTCATGGAAAAATGTTGTGCTCGCACTAAAGACATTGATTTTGGAAGATATTAGGGTAAAATTATGATATACTTTTTTTTACAAAAAATAATAATGAAAATTTGACTTACTCTTCATTACCCCTTATAGAGTGCATTTATAGTAGATGAATACTGAAAGGAATTTTCATTAATGCTTACTGGAAAGGATCACATAGGCCTTCACACAATTCTAATGAAGTTTCATCATAAAGATACTTAAGTGAAAATAAACCCACACCCACCAAATTTGTATGCACACTTGATAATACAATAATCATGGGATTAATTTACTAGACATCGTGAGGAGACATATTTTTAGGTGTATTGTGGATGGTAATACATTTTTTAAGAATACATATATTAATCACTTTTATTAAGAATTTCTAATTTATGAAATAGAAACTGAGTGTTGAAAATAAGAAATGGGTAGAAAAGCAAATGCACCCCTACTATAAAGTAAGTATGGGGTATGATTCACTTGAAAAAACTACTTATTTTAAATCTATCATAATAATTTTATGTGATATGAAACAAAAAATAATTATTCTCCTCTATTTATATACAAATTGATAAATCCAAATCTAAATCTGCTTCAATACCATGTCATGTGCTATGGAATAAGGAATGCGTAAATAAAGATGGTATAATAATTGTTGAAAAAACACAAAAAGTGTGGGAAACATGTGTAAGTTTGACATAATAGATTTTTTTCTTTAAATCATTATTACATAATAATGATTACTTATTTTCTTATATTTTTTTATCTAACTTAGATAGAGGAATAATCATAAGTTATATCGGATGAATACCTCATATGAGTGGCCTTGGAGTGGAAATAATAGTATGGTCACATTAGAGGTGTTGTTTCTGGGGTGACACCCGAAAAATATTTTGATAAAATAAATGAATAGGGGGATAAAGATAAAAAATGGGAAATATTTAGGCATAATTAAATGGTCTTGAAGAAAAATATAATCGATAGTCTTAGTTGTAAGAAGATGTTATAGGAATGGAGAAAAGTGATTTAACATATCAAGAACAACCACTATGTTATGACCCCCACCCCACCAGCATTGAGGCAATCCATTCCTCTCAAAGGGCCATCTTATATAAGGTAATAAATAATTTCCTAATTTTTTTTTGTGAAATATGAATCAAGAAGACAGTGATACCTTTCTTGTACTAATATTATATAGGGTGAAAATCTCTATGATTTATATATATCAACACCCGCCCATTTCCTTTTTGTGGGGGATACTTTGTTCAATATCCAAGAAGATAGACTACAAAAAAGAGAAATTCCAATAGGTCATGTGAGAGTGGAGATTAATGTAGCTGATGATCCGAGCACCGAGCTACCTATTCCACTTGATGATGTACATATTCATACAGTCGATCAAGATATTGGAACATTTATAGCATGACCATTAGTTCTCGTAAAAAAACATATAAAAAACCAGGTATTCATTTTCAATTTATTTCGCATGAAAAACCTTTAACAATTAATGAAAAAGGTCTAAACTGAGGGATTCTATTATATATGGAAAAAGGGAAGGGGTGAAATGAAAGGTCGAATCAGAATGATCTAAAGGATCAACCAACCAATCTAAAATATCTTCCAAAATACCCATTACCCCACCAATTCAATATCCACATTTACTTACATTCAAGGTTCATGCAGATACATTGTTACACAGTGGTAATAATTTCATAGTTGATTTTGAAGAAAAAATGTATAGAGAGCCTATTACAAACTAAATTTCTCTTGATAATGTAAATGAAATCCTTAAGTATGAATAGATAGGAGTCACAATAATAAATTTATACAAGAGGTGTGTTTTTATGATTTTTTTTCTAATAACTGATCTACTATATTAATTATGGATGAATACAATTCATATTTTTTTAGGTGTCTATATCAGTAAAATTTTAATGGAAAACCCTGTGAACATAAATATGGACTCATTATCCATTAAATCACTTCTACAAAACCAACCTCATTATATTCAGATCAAATTAATGCATTAGTGGGAAAATTGGCTGCAGTGTTTGAATGTAAACTTGTGGATGAAAAAATGTTCTTATTACGAATGATGCAGGGGTAAAACTCTGTCATTTAATCATATCAAATATATTTTCATTCCATTAATTACTTATTACCTTTTTAGTCATAATTAGGTACTCATTACAATCAATTTGGATACTCTAAAGATTCCTTTTTTAGATTCATTTCATGGATACCCAATAAACCGACCATAGGTGATGACAATTTTTAATTTTTAATATACTCAATTTAATGTTCTATAACTAAAATTCAAGTTATATATATTTTATATTATGTTTTAATGAGAATTGTTTATAAAAGGGCGGTGTTTAAATATCATCATAATCATGGAATAAGGTCTTTCCATGTGTATAAGGAGCCTATTGACTTCTAAAAGTGGATAAGTATTAGGGTATATATAATAGGATTTCACTATCAAAACACATATAAAAACAAATTACTCATATTTATAGTGTTTCTGCAGTGTTTTAAATAATACAATGACAAAGATTGTGGTTGTTATGTATGAAAAATTATGAAAGATATCATATACCATAAAATAACTAGAATCCCTAAAGGGGAATATTTGAAGATAAATAAAATTTCATTTAAAATACCAATTAATCCTTTGTGTATTTATATTTTTCTAGTATTAATAGAATTGTATAAAGTATTTATCTTCATAAGGTGAAATAGGTTTTTTTAGAAATGGCTGGGCAACATACCTATTGTCAGAATGTACACATATATCATGAAAATGTTACTTCCTACTACTTATTTAGTTGATTCTTTCATCATTTTATCTAATTTTTTTAGTTAATTTCCTTATCGTTTTTTTTCTGATACTTATTTTGTTATTTTTATAGAGATCTTGAATAAATGACTTCATCAAAAAGTATGATTCACTCATGTACTATGATCATGAACTCAACACAAATTATGAACTCATGATGACATATATTTATTTTTATTCTCCAATGCATTCAACTTTTTTGCCTATCAAACAATAATATTGTAAGATAACATAGAATATTGAATGTAGTTTAAGATAAAAAGACACGGTGGAATCAACCATACCTCAATCTGATACATGGTGTACCCTGTATAATTAAAATTGTGTGGGTTTAGTTTAGAATTGACATTTTATTAATGTATTATTTCATATTTATGTTTAATTTATTTCTTTATAGTATTTCTAGTATAATATTTTTTTATTATATAGGTGGATTATTTCACTCGTTTTGGGGTGGTTTGTTCAAGGATGCTTATTTTTGTGATAGATTGGGCTTCATGGTTTCAACAAACATAATGGTAACAAGGTAATGAGTTAATCAGCCACACCTCAATCCGATACATAGTGTGCTCAATATGAATCAAAATGTATGTTTTTAGTTTATAATTTAATATTTAGTTTAAAAAACACATCACACACATAAAATTAATAAAACACATTCATATTTTTTAGATACATTATGAAAATGATCCATAAGTCATTTATGATGTCTAGAAATCAACCAACCCTCAATCTGACACATGGTGTGACTAGTATGACTCCAAGCATGTCTTTTTATTTAAAATTGAAAATTTAGTAAAAAATATAAGTGAAATACTCAAAATAGAGAAAACACATTCATATTGTTTTGATACATTAGGGAAATAATCCATAAGTCATTTTTTCTGTGTTGCAATCTACTACACCTCAATTTCGTAAACAATGTGCCCAATATCACTCAAAGTTGATATTATCAGTCTAAAACTGAAATTTTAGTTTAAAATGTGTGTCACTAAATGAAAACCATGAAAATGGTCTTGGATTGTCTTGATAATTTAGGACAATAATTCATAAGTCATTTTTGATGTATAAGAATCAGTCTCATGTCAAACCAATATATGATGTGACTAGTATGACTCAAAGTGCGTGTTTCCACTTTGAAATGAAATTTTAGTAAAAAAAATCGACATACTAAAAACCAAGAAAACACAATCAAATTTTATTGATACTTTAGGAAATAAATCCATAGACCATTTATGACATGTCATAATCATTCGTACCTCAATACGATGCATGGTGTGGCTATTATGACTCTAAGTGTGACTTTTTATTTAAAATTGATATTAATTTTAGTATAAAAGACATGTGAAATACTCAAAACTAAGAGAAATAATTTGTATTATTTTGAAACTATAGAAATATAAATCAATAAGTCATTTTTGACCGGTAGAAATCAGCCTCACCTTAATCAGATACACGGTGCACCTATTATGACTCAAAGTGTCTGTTATCTGTTTAAAATTGAAATTTTAATTCAAAACATGTGTCAATCATTGAAAAATAAGAACAAAATGATAAAATTATCTTAATAATTTATTAAAATGACTCATATTCCATTTTTTGACGTATATGAACTAGTATCAGATTAAAACAACACATGATGTGACCAGTATGACTCAAAGTGCATGTTTCCAGTTTAAAATGACATTTTTGTAAAAAAAACCAAGTAGCATACTCAAGACAAATAAAATGGATTAATATTGTTTTTATACTATATAAAAAAGACACATAATTCATTTGTGACATGTAAAAATTAGCTTCACCTCAATCCAACACACTGTGTGACCAGTATAACTCAAAGTGAGTATTTTTATTTAAAATTGACAGTAATTTTTGTAGAAAGGAAAAGTCACATACTCAAATATGAGAAAAAAAATTCATATTGTTTTTATACTTAAAGAAAATTATCCATATGTCATTTTTGACATGTAGGAATCAGCATCACCTCAATATGACACACGGTGTGCCGGGTATGACTCCAAGTGTGTATTTTTATTTAAAATTAATATTAATTTTAGAAAAAAGGACAACTGTCATGATAAAAAATGATATTTTTTTTTGTTTTTATACTTTAGTAAAATGATATATAATTCATCTTTGATGTATAGGAATAAATTTCACCTCAATCTAATACATGGTGTTCCCGATATGACTTAAAGTGGCCATTTTGTGTTTAAAATTGGAATTTTAGTTCAAAACATGTTTCACACGCTAAAAACTAAGAAATTTGTTCATATTATATTTATAATTTAGGAAAACTATTAATAAGTCATTTTTGATGTGTAGGAATTTGTATCACATCAAACCAACACACGATGTGATTGGTATGACTCAAAGTGTGTGTTTCCAGTTTAAAATGACATTTTTGTAAAAAACACAAGTGACATACTCAAAACTAAGATAAATAATTCCTATTGTTTTTTATACTTTATGAAAATGATCCATAAATTATTTTTGACATGTATAAATCAACCTAACCTCAATATAACACATGGTGTCATCGGTATGACTCCAAGTGTGTCTTTTTATTTAAAATTGACAATAATTTTAGCAAAATGGATATGTGACATACTCAAATCTAAGAAAACACATTAATATTGTTTTTATACTTTATGAAAATTATCCATAAATCCTTTGTGATATATAGGAATTAGACACACCTCAATCTGATACACTATTTTCCCAATATTACTCAAAGTGTCTATTATTAGTTTAAAATTGAGATTTTACTTCCAAACAAGTTTCACTCATTAGATACCAGTAAAAAATGATTTGATTGTATTGATAATTTATGAAAATGATTTATAAGTCATTTATGACTTGCAGTAATCAACTTCACTTCAAACCAACACATTATGTGACTGATATGACTCAAAGTGTGTGTTTTGAGTTTAAAATGACATTTTAGTAAAAAAAGCGACATACTCAAAATTAATAAAAAACATTTAGATTGTTTCAATAATTTTGTAAAATTATCCATAAGTCAATTTTGACATGTAGTAATCAAATGAACGACATTCTGATGCATGGTGTGGCTGGTATGACTCCAAGGGTGTCTTTTTATTTAAAATTGGCATTTTAGTTAAAAGCACAAGTGACATAATCAAAATAGAGAAAAAACATTCATATTTCTTTGATAATTTAGGAAAATAATCCATAAGTCTTTATTGATGTATAATAATTAGCCGCACCTCAATTTGATACATGATATGCCTGATAAGACTCAAAGTTTTCATTATCTGTCTAAAATTGACATTATAGTTCAAAACTCGTGTCACTCAATGAAAACTGAGAAAATATGCTCAGATTATCTTAAAACTTTAGGAAAATGATTCATAAGTCATTTTTGATGTGTAAGAATCATTCTCATTTAAAAATGACCCCTGATGTGACTAGTATGAATTAAAGTGCGTGTTTCACTTTAAAATGACATTTTAATAAAAAAACCAAGTGACATACTCAAAACTGATCAAATGTATTTATATTTTTTTGTATGCTTTAGGGAAATGATTCATAAGTCATTTTTTACATGTAGGAATTAACACCACCTTAATCCAATGCATGATGTGAACAATATAACTCAAATGGTGTCTTTTTATTTAAAATTTACATTTTATTAATGTATTTTCTCATATGCATGTTTAATTTATTTATATATAGTATTACTAACATAATAATTGTTTTATTATATAGGTAGATTATTTTTCTCTAGTTGGGGTGGTTTGTTCGACAACTGATACAATGATTGTGCTTTTTTGAGAGGGGGTCGTGGGTGACAAATACAATGAAACATTGATGATTTTAAATGTTTGTGATAGTAATTGAAAATGTAATTATAAAAATAATTATTTGAAATGTATATAATATATTTTTTTTGTATTTGTGAAGTAAATTTTATTTCAATTAAATTAAGAATTTTTATATAGGTGTATTTGCTGCAGTGTGCTATAATTTCAATAGCACACTACAGTATTAATAACTTTATCAGTTCTATTTAGGGTGATGATAAATAACCCATTTAATAGCACTAACAAAATAACAGATAAAGGAGTCCCTCCTTTAATGACTCTTAGGACAACATCACTTTTTTATTGCTATTAAAGGGCATTTTTCACGTTGTTAAAGGGCCTATCTGTGATAGTGTAGGTTGAATTTATGTAAAAAAGGATTCTAGTATGATGGGAGGGAGTTAGGGAAGTGATTTGGGTAGTTATTGGCTGAATCAATGGGGGTTTTAAGTGTGTAAAGGATAGGAGAGGGGGTTTCCTTTTATAAGTTTGGGAGAGGACACACTTGGAATTCTTGAAAAGAAAGAATTATACCTACGTTTTTATCATGAAACAAGGCTCCAAAATGGACAATTTTAGAACCTTAGAAGCTATAAGGTCAAAATATTACTATAAAATTGTTATTATAAAAGTTCTGGGTCATTTTTAACCCTTATCTTTTAATTTTAACCCTGGGTACACCTGTTTTACATTAACTGTGGTAAATAATTTTTTCTATTTTAACTATTCATTATGGTAATTTTTTTTAGACCTTATTAGATAATATAAATTATTATTATTCCAAATATAGAATCCATTTTTCCAAATTCAATTGACTGAAGTGGAAAAAATTAATTTAAAATGAAACTAGAATTGATGTTGTAAAAAAGGTTTTCCTAAAGAAAAAATTTCTAAGGATTAAAATGTTTTTATATTAAAATTAAAAATTAAATTGATTTCAATGAACTAATTTGGAATAATAAATATATAATTGAACTAATTTAAATTTTAAAACCACATTAAAATAAAATCGGCCTTATAAATGCTTCAAATGAAAAGGAAATTTTGAAAAAAATAAATTTTTTCAATATTCATTGAAAAATGAAACACTTCAGAAAAATAACAAAAATTCAACCAAAGAAAATTTTTATATGATGATTTAAAAAATGATGTTCATTTTTTAAAATAAATTTTATAAAAGTGAAAAAGGTAATTTTAAATTATGGGTGAAAATCATTACTAAAATGAATTTTAGAAAAATATAGTTTTTCAGATTACATTTTATTTTCTTATAAATGATTCTTATTTTATTTCCCAAAAATAGATAATCATTGAATTTATTTTATACATGTTTAAAAAATAAAATTTTCATAACTTATTTATTTCTTTTAATACCCTCCAATTTAATAGTTGATTTTTTATAATTCATTTAGATTTAGGGTTGCATGTTCTATAAGCTATCGAAGCGATTGAATTTATTTTAAAAGAAACATATTATAAAATCTTAAGGTGTTGCATTATATTCTAATATTGGTGCTGTGTGTCATATATGTTACTGAAGATGGTGTTCCACTTTTAAAATATTAGGGTGTCACATTCCCACTTAAATAAATTGTGGCCTTATAATTTAATCTTCATCTTAGAAATCAAGTGTTTGAAAATTTATTTATGGAAAACCCATATCATAAAAATTATTAATAAAAAATTAACTTAAAAAAAGAAAAGGGAAATATGAAATTCATCACATAACTAAGATTCCATATAGTATAACATTAGTGATAAGTAAATATATGGACATCTAAGAAAAGTTTAAATAATTTAATAGAGTGATAGAGATCATTGATCACAAGAAAGTGAATGATAAATGGAAAGTTAAGGACCTAAAAACTATAAATATTTGATGATTTAAAAGTCCATTTGATTCAATAGATATGAACATAATATTATATTTTTTTCAATATATTTTTTTTCTAAATTTTATGATTTATTTTACTATCTATTAATACAAGGAAATATACTTACTTGATATATTTCTATTTCAAAAGTACAATTTCATCCTTTAGTTCTGTTTTAATTAATTTCTAATTTATCTATTACTATGGGAAATGAATATAAAAAAAGAAATTTTTATTCTTGAAGCACGAAAATTAATTTTTAACAAATTATAAGTGTAACATACCCCTAAACCTCATTTTCTTGAGAAGGCGTAAGGATGATACTTGTCCTTAATAGTCATCCCCAAAATGCCAAAGGTTGGATGTAAATGATGAAGGTATTCGTTAAATAGATGGGGGATGATTTTCCTATAAAGAATAAAACAACCAACTAACAATCCATAACCAAACATACCACTATATGATGAATGATAATCATGAATGAAGACTCAAAATTTCATATATCAAAGTCATAATACAATCAAGTACCACAACAGAAGACTACACCAACAAAGTAAACAGTAGAAGAGAAACTAATTAAACTCTAAGACAACCATAGGACTCTATGTTCCACATAATACATGCTCTAACTTCACCAAACATCCCTCGTATCATGAGGTAGTTCTAAAGAATTGTGATAATTTATATTTTCCCATGTCCTAGTAAATGACATCTACAAAAGAACTAAAGTTACAAATTAAGGGTGAGTACTAAAACTTAGTAGGTTTCCCCAATTAATTCCATACTCACGCCACTAGGATAAAAAATTTAGCAACATTTATATAAAATAGTTTATATAAAAAAATTTCCAAAATAGTTGATAACTATATATAAAAAAGTTCTAAAACAATTTATAATCATATATAAACAAGTGTTATATCAACCAATTTTTCAGTAAAATCTATTTTCAAGAAAACAACCAAACAATGCCTTAAAACCATTTCACATGTTTCCTTTGCAATAGCCATTCCATTTCACATATCCATACCATCAACCATGCATGTATAATTATGACAGTTCCATACTCATGATCAGTCTCTCGTCGATCTACTAATTCATCAAAATGTAATTATATCCCATGTTCCATTACACCTTTGTCACTAAGCACAAGGTCATATTTTAACCAAGCCTCATAAATGCAATATGAACACACACACCAAGTATTCCCAAAAAAAAAATGTCAATACCAATACTAAAAAACCATTTCAATAAAAAAATATTTTTCTTGAAATCCCTTTTTCCAATAATCCATTTCAAAATTAAAACAAATCTATATTTTAAAACATACATTTTAAAATGAATAAACCAAATCACTTTTCACAAAAAAATCTACACAATTCCACAATTTCACTAAAAACCATAAATCATCCCTAAAGAGGATTTATGTCAAGATTTTCACCATGATATCATAATAAATTTCAACAAATTAAATTAATTTGAAACTAAAAAAATCAATTATTATAATAGGTGTTGAGAGTGAAGCCACCTACCTTGAGAGTTTTGGTGAAATCAATAAGCAGCATGAAAAACGTCACAAAATTTGGTTGAATCTCTACAAACTGGGCTTAGATATCATCCCCTAATAATAAAAAATACAAATATATATTTTTTGGAATCCACAACCTTATATATTCACATAGTGGGTGTAGATATAATAAAATGAGAGGAAGGGAGAAGTAGATCAAATAAAGTATTCAAGAACGATGAAGGGCAAAGCTTTAACACAAGAATCAGGCTTCAAATCACCAAGGGATGGCTCCAGATCGCTTCCAATTTTCTTGGGAAAGGTTATAAAGACTTCGAGAAACCAAAATCCTGAGTTCGGGCTACATAAGATTAAAAACGAGTGTGTTAAAGGGTAAAATGAGTGAGATCCACTTTTTAAGGATCCAATTTTGACCCTGCACACAGTTTAGTCACACAGTTAGATAAACCATGTGAAAATTATGCTTATACTCTTGTCTTAAGAAATACATCACATGATTGGTGCACATGAATTAAAAACTATACACTGACCATTCCAAAGATCCGTGTCCAACATTTTTACCCCATTGCACGGTTTCTCCTAGTATTCTATGCAATTTGGAAAAACTATGTGCAACCTGCGCACCTACCCTTTAGCCTCTATCTCAGTATGCATAGTTTCCTGCAAGTGTTTCATGGATTTGAAAAATCATACAACACATTTAAACCTGTATAAAATCCCAACAAACTCTAAAAAATTTCTCCAAAATCTCCCAACTTTCACTCTTATACTTTATATAAATAAAAATCATAAATAAAGGGTTACACACCAGAAACTGGGGGTGCTATATTCCCCCCACCATTGGTCTTTCCTTCCTCAAAAAGTAGGAAAACACCATTTCATTGAAAGAGTTCCATCCATTGCTCTTTTATTTCCTTCTCACATTCCCAAGTATCTTCCTAAATCTGAGCATGTTTCCATAAAACCCATACTTTTCCAATGATTTTTCCATTCAAGAATTTATATTACCTATCCAGAATCTGCACTGGGACATGTACTAACGAAGTATCTAACTCTTGGTCAATATGATCCCATCTGATCACATGGTCAGGATCAGGCTGATACTTTTTCAATTATGATACATTGAACACATTATATACCACACTAAACCATGGTGGAAATGAAAACCAATATTCTACATCTCTAACCCATTCTAGCATTTCAAATGGGCCTATTTATCGAATATATAGCTTTCCCTACTTCCCAAAATGTTGATTTCCAAGACTTGGAGAGATAATCAAGAACACATGGTCACTCACAAGGAATGACAAGAACCATCGATGATGATTCACATAGGATTTCTGAAAAATCTGTGCCATCTCCATTATCTTCATGATCAACTGAATCTTCTCCATTGTTTCTTAGATATGGCTTGGAACAACTTGTGAAGTCTCAAATGTTTCCACCCGAAAAAGTGTAGAATGATAAGGATGACCATATAATGCTTCAAATAGAGCCATATGCGTCGAGGCATGATAACTATTGTTATATGAGAACTATACTAAGGGTATGTGATCTTTCCATTAGCCACCAAAATACATTTCAAAAGCCCGCAACATGTCTTCTAACATCCGTATCATCCGTTAAAATTGGAATCTATCTAAGGATGATACACCATAATCATAGTCAAATGAGTCTTAAGGGATTTTTTTAAGGATTTACAGAAACAAGATGTAAACCTAGGGTCTTTGTCCTATATAATCAAAATAGGTATTCCATGTCTCTTTACTACTTCTTGGATATAGATCTTGGATAGATCCTCAACTGTATGAGTTTCATGAATAGGGATGAAATGAGATGACTTGGTAAGTCATCCCACTATCACCTATTTGGTATCATGTTTTCGAACCATTCTTGGGAGATCTGTAACAAAATACATAGCTATATACTCTTATTTCCACACTAAAATAGGTAAGTATGACAAAATACCTTCTAGACACTGATGCTACTCCTTAACTAGTTTACAAGTTAAACACTTTGAAACAAATTCATCCACCTTCTATTTCATGATGATCCAAAAAAACTGTACTTTCAACACCTTATACATCTTATTTATTCTAGGATGAAAATACCATATTTGATGGTGTTAATCATGAAGAAGTTTCTCATGAAAAGACATAGGTACAACCATTCGATTCCTTAACCACATCACTAAACTCTCATCCAGCCGCCAGCCCTCAATGGTCTCCATAGTATTGAGTTTTGAACTCATAGCCATGAATTCTACATTAGATGTCTGTGTTTATTTAACCACCTTTACCAAATCAGGAACTATAGAAAATTAAAATAAAACTAGAACATCACCTCAGTATTCACATTTCACATGCATATCGACTAGGATCGATATCAAAGATCACTCATCTGAAGCTTCTTTTTCCAACTGAGCATATGAATTTCTGCCCAATGCATCGAAAACTAAATTGCGTTTTCCCGGTGTATAATTCAATTCAAATTCAAATATATGAAGATAATCCATCCATATTATTTTCCTTAGATTCAAATCCCATTATGAGAAAATATGTTTCAAGCTCTTATGATCCATGACCACAAAAAAATTTTCATCAAAGAGATAATTACACTATGTCTCCAAGGCCTAGATAACTGAAGCTAAATCCAAATCATGTGTTGGGTAATTTTTCTTAGGCACCCTTAACTGCCTTAAGCCATAATACACAACATTATCTCCTTGCATGAGAATTTACCCCAACCAAGATCCCAAAGCATCACAGTATACTACATAACCTTATCCCGATTCTAGAAAAATCAAGATGGGTTCTAATGTAAGCTGAACCTTTATCTATTATAAACAATTCTATAATTCCTTAGTCCATTGGAATGAAACATTATTCTTTGTCAAATATATCACAGGTGAAGATAGTTTTGAGAATTCATGAAAAAATCATCTGTAATAGCCAGCTAGACCAAGGAAGTTCCTTTTCTCAAAGACTTTATTCAGAGGTTTCCAAGAGATAATATAATCTATCTTATATGGATCAATATAAACACCTATTTTAGAAATTACATTTCCAATAAATCATACCAATTGTATCCAAAAATCACACTTTAAAAATTTGGCATAAAAATGATGATCTCTCAACATTTACAACACTATCTCTAAGTGTTTCTCATGATCTACCCTAGTACTCGAATACACCAATATGTCATCCACAAACACCACCACAAAATAATCCAAATATATTTAAAATATTCAATTCATTAATTCCATAGAGACTTCTGGTGAATTCGTAAGACCAAAAGGCATTACCACATATTCATAATGGATTTATTTACTTCTGAAAGAAGTTTTCGGAATATCCTTCTTCTTAACTCACAATTAGTGATATCTTGATCATAAGTTAATTTTAGAGAACCATTGATCTCCCCTAAATTTACGAAACATATCATCAATATGTGGAAGTTGATATCTATTTTTTATTGTAACATGGTTAAGTTTACGATAATTGATACAAATCCGAATAGTTCCATATTCTTTCTTTACAAACAAGATCAGTGTTGCCCATATAGTTGTGATTATCCAAATGAAATAATTTTTTTCTAGCTCCTCTAACCACACTTTATGATACCTTAATTTTTTTTGTGTCATCCTATAAGATAGAAGGGAAATCAAACTGATCCTTAAAAGAAGATCGATTGGAAACTCCACTCCCCTTATAGGTGGTAAAATTGAGAAGTTCTTGGAAAAAACATCTTAAAATTTACCCACTACTACTTGTAAACTGTTATCCATGATCTCCTATATCGATTCTAAGTTCAACACCACCAACTGGTAAGATTGTTTTCCCACTATTGGTGCCAACAAACTCGTTTCACCTGTCTTTACAGCCCTGTCTTCATTAAAGAGATGCTCGATGCCATCCCCAGTCATGAAACTAACTATTATACTATAACAGTCAATGTGATCATTGAATATTGTCAACCAATCCATACCTAGGAATACATCATATAAATCCATATCCAACATAGAGAAATTCCATTTCATCTCATCTCTATCAATAGTTATAGGATATGCTCGACACACAATGACTCGAAATTCTCTTTCCCAAAGAGGAGTTTGATGTTTTATCACAAAAGGAATCATTTCAAGTTTTAAACATAGAAAAGAAAAATCATGAGAAGTAATGAGGTAATGAGATGCACCAGTGTCAAACAACACTTTCATAATGGTAGAATTCAAAAGAATCATACCTCTCACTATAGATGGTCTAGCCTGATCATCCATAATCACCTACTCAACTCCATATAATTGCTTTGTCACTGCACTCTACTCCTTGTTACCTTGCTATGATTACCCTTTATGAGGATTCAAGGTATTCTTAGAACCACCATGGCTATCTCTATTCTATTGCCGAGATTGACTTTGTTTCCCTCACCCCATCAAAGCATACGACACCTACGATACTTGAGAAGTGTCTTGATCACCTGACCTCATATCACCGTGACAATAGCACTTAATATGTCCCATATTGTTGCAATTATGGCATGATATTGGTTTTTGTATACACCCTCTCTTCATGTGGTTGAATAAACCACATTGGAAACATCACACTTTTTTCATTGGTCTTGGAGGAAGATTCACGGTTCCAGCTGTCTGATTCTAATTCACGCTCCCACATTGGAAGCAGGTGTCCCTCTTCTTATTTCTCCCAGTATTAGAGTTCCCACCAATTCTCATGGGTATAAATATGCTTCCTCCTCCCATATCTCCTAAGATGTACTATTTAGACACCATCTATCTACTGACCATCTATGTATAGTCAGTAATATAGAGCGCAACAATATTTAAGTGAATCTACTTCCTTAGACTCAATTCAAATATGCATGCCTTAAAGGCTACACTATCAACAACTTCGAATGAAAATCAAACTAAATTCATAAATTTAGATGCATACTTTGTGATAGAGAGATTTTCCTACTTTAGGCTAAAGAAGTTTTTCAATCTATGGATCTTGAAGGTGTGAGGATAGAATTTTTTGCTAAAAAATTCTTCAAAATCCTCCCAACTAATGCCTTGATATAATTTAGCCTACACTGATAGATCCCACCATGGGAATGCAAAATCCTCGATCATATATGTCACCATATGGACCTTTAGCTTTGCTGATATACCGATGAAATCAAAGATATGATTCATCTTGTTCATCCATTCCTATTCTCTTTTTGGTTCAAAATCAACCTAAAAGATGGGTGGATTCCATTTCTGGAACTGGACAATATGATCCACTTATCTTGGATCATCCCTCTGGTTCCTTGTTTCCATAGCCTGAAATTATTGGATAATACTTTGAACCAGTTTTTGGTTCACCTACATCTCAGGAGAAACCACATTCTCCACAACCTCTTCTAGTAGGTTTCTAGGATGCATATTATGTTCCATTTCTATACGAAAACAAACACCATAAGTCTCACTCTCCAGAAAATTAAGGCTTAGAATTTAAAATTATATCACATGAAATATCATAAAATTTATTTCCAAATTAAAGGTTTCCATGTTCATCCATTTTTTGAAAACTTTATACTTTTGAAAATAAAACCATTTTCAAAATTCCACAACCACACACTTTTTCAAAATATTTCATTTGAAAACACATTTAGAATTCTCAAAAATCAACACATTTATATGAAATCATAAATCATTACTCAAAATGAGATATGCAATCCTAATGGGAATTCATTCATATACAATTCGTGTTATTCTCATCTCATTGGCTAAACCCATGACAATGAGATTCTGAAATCCTATAAGTGTCTCCTAAATACTTATGTACCAAACTCCCTAGTAACTTGATGTTCAACATAAAAAGGTTAGATACATATTTTTTATACTGTACATTCTAAGTCATGACAATCCTAATCCTTTCTATGATCCCATCCCAAGAAATAGACTAGAATTAATCTAACTCCAAGATGAATAAAATGATAAGTACTTGTTTGGAAAGGACCAAACAAGATGATACATTTTGTCTCAATTAGAGATTTGGACTGAAAAAAAATAATACCATTTGTAACACCCCCTACATATTATTGGCTTTATAAGGTATAAGGATGCTACTTAGCCTTAAGTGATATTCCCAAGGTGAAAAAGGCTAAAAATAAATGCCGAATCACTCCATTAAATATATGGGTAATGATTTTACCTTAAATAATTAAACAACAAACTAACAATCCATAACCAAAAATGCCACTATATTATGTATGATCGTCATGAAATATGAATAAAAATTTCATATTTCAAAATCATACTACAATAAAGTACTGCAAAGGAAGACTAAACCACCAAATTAAAAAGTGTAAGACAAACTAAAAAAACTCCAAGATAACAAAAAGACTCCAAGATCCACATGCTCCATGCTCCAACTTCACCTAAAAAGCCCATGTATCACAAGACAATGATAAATACATGTGATGCTTTACCTTTTCCCATATCTCAGTAGATGACATCTGAAAAGGAACCAAAGTTCTAAAGTAGTGGTGAGAACTAAAAGTCAGCTAGTTTACCCCAATGACTTCCCTACTCATGCCACTAGGACAGAAAATTTGGAAAAATTTATATAAAATAGTTTATATACAAAAATTTCCAAAATATTTGATAACTAAATATAAACAGTTTCGAAAACCGTTTATAACTAAATATAAACAAGTTCTATATCAATTTTTTTTCAAAAAAATCTATTTTCAAGAAAACAACCACACAATTCCTTATATCCATTTCACAAGTTTCCTTGTGCATAACCATTCCACTTCACATATCCACACCATTAACCATGCATGTGTCATTATGAAAGTTTAATACTCATGAGCGGTCTCTCATTGATCTACCAAGTCATCACAATGTGATAATATTCCATGTTCCATTAAACCTTTGGCATCAAGAACTAGGTCATATTTCAACCAAGCCTCATAAATTCAATATGAACATATACGCCAAGTATGACCAAAAGAAAATTCAATAAAAATATTCTAAAACCATTTCAATAAAATAATATTTTTATTGAAAACCCATTTTTCCAATTATTTATTTCAAAATTTTGGTAAATCCATATTTCAAAACTACCATTTTAAAATCAAGAAACCAAATTACTTTGCACAACAAATCTCCACAATTCCATAATTTCACCAAAACCATAAATTGTCACTAAATAGGACTTATATCATGTTTTAACCAAGATATATAAATCAATTTCAATCAACTAAATCAATTTTACACTAATCCAATCAATTATAATAAGAGGAGTCGAGTGTTAGACCACCTATCTTGAGTGTTTTGGCGAAAATGATAAACATCACAAAAAATGTCACAAAACTGGGTTGAATCTCCATGAACATACCTTAGATATCTTCCCCTAACAAGAAATAAGACAAATATAAACTTATTTGGAATACAAGACTTATATATACCCACAATGGGTGTATATATTAGTAAATGATAGGAAGCGATAAGTAGATCTAAGAAAAAAATTCAAGAATGATGAAGAACAAAGCCTTACCGCAAGAACCGGGCTTCAACGCACCAAGGGATGGCTCTGAATTGCTTATAATTCTATTAAGAGAGGTTCTACAGCCTTTTAGAGACCAAAATCCCGAGTTAAAGCTATATATAAAGAAAAAAGATTAGGTTAAATGGTAAAACAAGTGAGATCCACTTTTTAAGGATCTAACTTTGACCCTGTACATAGTTTAGTCATATGGTTAAATAAACCGTGCCCTAAACATGATCCTACTTCTCTATTATGAAATACCTAACACCGTTGGTGCACATAACTTACAAACCATGTGTCGACCATACCAAATCTCTCTATCCAACATTTTCACCACACTACACAGTTTATCCAAGGATTTCATACAGTTTGAAAAAACCATGTACAACCTGTGCACCTCCGCTTTATCCCCTGTCACACTGTGTGCAGTTTTCTACAAATGTTGTATGGTTTTCACAAACTATAAACCACTAATTCACCTATATAAAATCCCCTAAAACTCTCAAAAAGTTCTTCAAACTCTCCCAACTTTCATCTTTATACTTTATATATGTAAAAATCATAAAGAAAGTGTTGCATACCTAAAACTAAAAGTGTTGTAATAAAATCCAAAGAAGTGTAACAACCTATTCATCCTATATTTATTAAAATTAAAATGGATAAAAAGGTAATATAATTCTAGAAATGAATGTTTTTATCTATAAAATTCAACAATGAATCCAAAGGTTTAACATTGATAATTCCTTAAATACATTACCCTATATCACAAATAACTTTAATAACCTCAACATGAAAAAAGGTTTTAACCTCAACATGAAATATGGTTTTAACCTCAAAGGTTATATCATATGATACCAACTTACCTCATCTTCTTAAAAGGCTTAGCCTCACTTCGTTACCCTATTCTCAAATCCTGATTTTCTCCTGCTATTTTTGACGATCTCGGTAAGCCCGAAAGTGCCTGGCCTTTTTAAAGGCATACCTCAATTTTCTATCTTACCTTTAGAGTTCATTGAATCCTTGGGTCTCCAAAAACTAAACCTTGTGGCCCAATTTTGACATCACTATCCTTTGGTCGATGATTTTTATAGATTCATTTTCAATTCCTAGGGATTACAGAAACGTACAATTGTGGGGATTTTTGACAAGCCACATATCATGATTAGGTTTTCTTTGATGGATGATTTGATTATATCATGGTACATAGCTCATAAAAAATTTAGTGTGTGTTATTTATATATACTCTAGTGGTCATATTAATTCCTTATGGATTGTTATGCTCTTGTCACAATGATTCGGGTAAGTTCCCATGAAATCTTGCTACCATTCCAAAACCCCAATATTATTCACAAGCTTGTAATATGGTAGGTTGATACTTGTGTTATAATATTAGAATGGATTCAGTTTTTTATACTATTTTCACAATATTTTTATAGATATTTATGTTTCTAATCCACTAGTGGAGTGGGTGTGGATAATAGTTTGTGAAGAATTATTTTGAAAAAAAGTATTAGTTGTTGAAACATAGAAATTCTATTATTTGCCCTGTGGTCAACTAGGTCATATGAATTATTCCTAATGTCATGAGTGTTGGAATAGGCATGGGGTGCAGGATCTGAAGTTGATGGGTTCAAACACTTGTAATAACCTTGATGTGTACTAGTTGGGTACTAACGAGTTGGGTCATTGTAATGAAATCCAAAAAGAGGTAGGAAGCATGAATCCATATCCAAATATTGTGGAAATCTATGAATGTATGAGGTGGGACTTGAGTGAAAATAATCTGAAAAGGCAGGCCCAATTTGGTCCAGGGGGGACTGAGGGGGTGCATGAAGGTGTTTTCTTGGTCCCCAACAATTGAATACCGAATTAGTACTCATATGCAGAGGTTGTGAGTCATGACTACGATCCTACTCCTGAGGCAATGGTCTAGGAGATAGTTGTGGGTGGTCAAAATAGATGAAATAACTAGGAGATTTCAGTGTAGGGTGTATTAGATCAATAGGGGTTTGGGGTGAATACATTGAATAGGTCAAGTTCTATAAGGACCTTGGACACTATTAAACTTGGTGACCATTTTGAAGTGCTGTAAATTGAGAGGTAGACATATTAACAAAGAGGTTAAACATAGGAGGAGTATTCAAATGAGTAGTAAGGAACCTATGGGGTAGAGATTTATGAGGATAGTGTGAGATACTTCTCAAGAGACAGTATAGAGGGGAGACTTATTATAGGAATTCATTTCCCTATTCGGAGGAAAGGGAAGAAAGGAAACCAAGATTCTAGGAGTTTTATTCTGAATAAAGATAATAAATCCAATGGGAAGAAAGATTACTCCCATTTTCCTAGACTAAATAGAGACAAGTCTTGCTAAAAATAGAAAACTCAAGGAAATTTATGGTGATTTACAAAAATAATATAAATACATGAGAACTAATCATAATACCTAGGGAAGAAATGGTGAAGGAGAGAATTAATGATTAAGGTCTCCTAAGAGGATTCCAATAGGATCATTGAAATATTTCTTCTAGTGGACACCAATGATGTGTATTCTAATTCGTTCAACAAGAAAGAATGTATTTTTACAAGAGGTTTCAATGATAGGAAAATAAATTTGGAGGTGTTTCATCATAATTAGGACATTACGGATTATATTTTTCAAGACCTTATCAAGGATGATTCAGATACAATGGTAAATGATCTGCACTATAAATTATGTGGGGATAATGATTCAAATATAATTTAACAGGATTTTAATGGTTTCTTGATCTCTTACAATGTTTGATTATTTGTGGTTATGGTGTGTATGGTATTTGTGATATTTTGTATGTGGAATGTTTGTATGGTTTTAATATGGTGTCATTTTGTTAGTGTTCACACTTAACCCTTAAAAGTGACCTGTTTTCTAAAATGAAAATATTGAATTGAGGTAATAAAACGTCTCCAAAAAATATAATTAGTCACCCCATAATCAAATTAATTGATCCCATAATATATTTCCCAAAATAAACATAATTTTTAACCTTTAAACCATATAAGTAAAAACAATGTTATACTTACCTATATGATATGTAGGCCAGTGGTAGGTGCTACAACCTTATGTCCTTCAATTATAGGTTTAAGCCCAACATCCATTACAGATGTGATGGGTTGTCACCTGGATTGCGGTTTTCCCTTTTTCTAAAACTATGGAAAAACTTATTTGATGATCATATTCATTATTATACATAATCATATAACATTCTCAATAATATGATTATTATCTTAAAAAATAACACTATTAATCAAATCACACTTTTTAAACATTAAGTCTTTATATACAGTTCATTATTTTCCACAAAATAAACTAATTACCTCACTATCAAGCACATATCCATGATTAACATTTCTTAAATTATTTGTTTTTATTATATAGTATCACCTTACCATTAAATAAAATTTCTAGGACATTAGTACCATTCAACATATTCTTTCAAATCCTTAATTAAAAGCATCTATAGAACATTCCTTATATATATATATCATGATTCAAATAATTCTTGAATTCTAGTATATAAAAATTTCAACCATTCCAATTCATTCTTAAACCATCAACTAGGCTTCAAAATCATATTACTTAAGACCTCATGACTTTAATATTTCATTTTTAGTCTCTTAATTATCAACAAAAAAACCTTTACACTTTCAAACTTTTTGATCATATTCTTAGCTTTACCCCTTGTACATCAATCTTCATAATGAACATTCTTTCCACATTTAATACTTTCATCCATTGATGATGAATTAGGGAAACCATTATTCTCATCCATTGAATTAACTAAAAGTTTCATTTTTCCTCTATAATTACTTGCATTTTATCCTTATTTTCCACAACCAAAACATCATCACATTCCTCTAATAAATCCACTTGGGTGTTTCTTCCCATATTCTCAAAATATAAAAAACTAAATATTCTTTCCTCCATGGTCTCCAGAAAATGAATTCTCAAGGAACTATATCATTCTCTTCTTGGATGAGTTTGATAGTTGGTTAAGGCACAAGTTGTTAGTCATATATTATTAAAAATAATTAGACATAATCACAATGTCATGTAATCCATTCATCACCCCATTTGGTTACTCATCAGAGAGTTGTCTATCAAATTCAATATTAACCCAATTCCTTATAGTTAACTCCATTAACTAAAACCATAAATCATAGTATGAGAAATAATAATTATAGTGGGAAAAAAATAACCATGAAAAATAATTTATATATTTTCTAAATCATGAAACCTTATTTTCAATATATGAAACATTAGTTTTATATCAGGTTATTCATTGTTATTATATATTTAAATCATTCATGATGGTTCATAAAGAGTTTGTGAATTTCCAAATAATATCCCCTAGGAGTTTAAAAAAAGGTGCACTGTGCGGCACACTATCAAGAACCAGGTAATGCTCAAGTCAAGCTCGATACACCTTTTTCAGATTTATTACCCCTTGGTACATCTGTTTCAGAACCACATCCACTTGTAGTATCCAGACGTGGATTGAATTTCTCAAAAATCCATCACTCTAAGCTTCACCAAAATTATAGGTTATTTTCCTATACATAGTCTTATCCTTATAATTATAATTATAATTATCCTTATGGTTCTCACTAAGGTTCTTTTCAACCTAGTTTCCAAAGGTTAACAAAACCTTTACTCTAATACCAACTATTATAACACAAGATTTTCACACATATTATTACATTATTATTAAACATAAATATCCATTAATACAACAAAAGGATCATAAAGTGATAGTGTATTTAGAAGACTAGGTTATTAATACACAAAATGAAACTAAAACATGACATGATTATTTTATTCTCCACATTGAGCCGCTAAAATCTATTTGAGCTCTAAAAACTGTAAAGGATAACTTAGGGAATACATAAAAAAGGGGTGAGATAAAAATCTCAATAAGCAAATAAAAATAACAAGTAAACATAATGTATAAGACAAAATTATATCATGATATCATAAAGAGAAGGCTCGGGAATAATTGTATGGAATAATAGCATAAAGAAAATGGTATCATAAGATCATGGTAGCATATGAAATGTGGCAGAAGCATAAGAAATGACATAAACATAAGTCAAGGATAATTTCTAGGATAAAATCATATGGAGGATAGAGTCCCATAATGTATTAGGTTTACTACATAATCCCTTACATGATGTCTTATTAGACTAATGCTTTACCCAAAGCATTGGAGCACTATTTGGTCGCACCCATCATAACATATTCATGATATATATGCAACACATAATGGAAATAAATAATAAGGAAAAACATAATAATTACCCATGGAAATAAAATGGGTTAAATAATCTTGATTCACATCATATTCAAATAAAATTACATAGTGCAGGCATTTGAGAAATGATCCTAAGGCATGCATTATCCCATAAAAGGAAGGGATAATTACTAGGTATATATATGAGAATCATATATATATATATATATGTGTGTGTGTATAATTTAGAAGCAATACATAACATCAAAGGTTATTATCATTTATGAAAATAATTTTAAAAATATTAAAAAAATTCTTGAGGAAAATAACCTTTTTTACTTTCATTAGCATCAAAGGATGTTATCTTAGATGGAAAATGATTTTCAAATATAACTTTGAGAATTTATTGAGGAAAATATCCTTTCCATTTTGAAACAAATTATTTAAAATCCAAAAATTTCTCAATTTTTTTAATATAACCTTTGAAACTTGAAAAATAATCTTTTAAACATTGAGAGGTTATTATGGAGGAAGAGTTCTATTCATGATGAATGCGTTAAAAAATACAATGATTCCATTCATATTTTTGAAAGAAAAGTCAAAAAGTACCTTGTTTAGAAAATGATATTAATAATATTATTTTTTTTTGTAAAAAGGAAATTTAGGGTCAAAATGACATTATAAAATTATAGTAAAATATTTTTTAAAACATTTTTTAGAAGACATGGATTTTGAATAAAAAATATTTTTAACTAAAGAGAGAAATGTAGTCGAATTTTCTTAAATAAAATTTCTCAATAATTTTAATTACCAAAGAGAGTAAAATGTTTACTATTACTTTAATAATTAATAAATAAGTAGAGGATAAGAAAATTTAAGGGGTTTATTAGAAAATATAAAATAATTTCTTTCAATGTAAATTCAAGCATAATAAGTCCTGATTAAAATGATATTGAAACATAAAACCTTAAAGAATTGGTAAAATTTGAATCAAATCTTCTCATGAATGAAGTATATGAATTGTAACATAAAATATCATGATATATTAAGGATTAATGATATATTATGTAAATGGGTAGTATATATACCATTCAAAATAGATTAGGTGTGTGAGAGAACATGTGACTCAATGAATGAAGCTTGATATGAAACCCTTACAATGTTCATATCATTGAGGTGAGAGTTAATGAATGGGGTAACTATGTGTAACAAATTTTTATACACAAAAATAAAAGTGGGAAAAAACATAAAACAATAAAAATTCATTTCACACATACTATTGGCATGATATAATCAATGAAGTAGACATATAACCCAATGAATTAAAATTGATATAAGAAATCCCTTACCTCACACTTACATTTAGTTGAGAACTATTTAAACTCTTGTATAGTGGTTTTAAAAAAGTTATTGACTTATATTTGACCCATATTAATATTTATAATATCATATATGTTCCCCTTATAAAATATTTTTACCTGTTTGTTAATAATTATTCATTATCAATATTGTTTGAGGTGTTAATTTCATTGTATTCTTTTTTCATTAGATAAATATTTATAATCATTATTGAATTTTGAACATGGAGAATGGATCACATTGCTTTGTGAAGAGGGTAGACCATACATACGCAAAAGTGAAATTATCATTTACTTAATCGGTGAAAGGGTAAGGATGCAGATTGTATAATAATTTTAAAGAATAAATATCATTTAATATATATCTCTTATATTCATTAAATGTATCCTTTATTACCTTCAATGTATAGTGTTAGTGAAAAATGAATCACATCGCTTCGTGAGCCTGTAGTCCGTCGTACACATGAGCGACATTATTGTATTCTCTACATAATGGAACTTAAAATGGTATATATGATATTATAATTTCATAAGTATAATTAAATCATAATATAATATAAAAACATAATATACATAATTATATCAATCCATGATAAGTGGTGATGGAGAAATAATTACATTAGTTCGTAAGGCAGTGGCTCTCAAACAAATGATTAACTATTTCGTTTCCCATTTGAGAGAGGAGGAGAAGGTTTTAGTTCATGAAATTAACAAAAAAAATATAATTATATGGAAGAAACTGAGTCTATTAAATAATTATTGTTTATCAATATTTATAGGATTTGGAGGAAGAAATAAAATAAAATTCTCAGTTAAGGATGTTACATCTTTTTCAGAAAACTTATTTTGGTTTGCATCAATAGTCTTCCCAGATTGGGGTAAGGTTTTTTCCAAAAAAGGATTCTAAGATTATGTTATGAAATTAGTAAAGTTATTTGTGCTTTTATTTTCTGAACTATAGGGTTTTGGAAGGGTTTAAAGGATAGGAGAGGGGGTGGTCTTTAATAAGTAGCGGAGAGGACACACTTAGAAATTTAAAAAAAATAATTCTAACCATGTTTTCCTCATTAAAAAGATAAAAATAGACCATGTTAGAACCTTAGAATATATAATTTATAAATATGACCATAAAATAGGAATTAGATAAGTTTTGGTTCATTTTTGACCCTTATATTTTGAGTTTAACCCTCGGTGAACCTGCTTTTACCTTAACTGTGATAAATAATTTTTATTGTTTTCCCTACTCATTATGGTAAAAAATTAAGTTTAAATTATTATATAATATAATTATGATTATTAAAAATATTTAATTCATTTTATTCAAATTTAAATCTCATAATTTTTATAATTTTTTTTAAAATTAAACTTTCATTCGTGTAAAAAATTTTATTTCCAAAATAATTAAAATGTTTAAATTGTTTTTATATTAAATTTCAATAAAAAATTGATCCCAATAAAATAATTTGGATTAAAAAGTATATAATTGAACTAATTTTACTTTTATAACTACATTAAAATAAAATTAGGCTTGTAAAAGATTTAAAAAAAAAGGTGATTTCTATAAAAATTAATATTTTTACTATTTATCATAAAATGGAAACTTTTCAAAAAAATTTAAAAAATTCACCCTAATATAATTTTGAGATGATGATTTAGAAAATGAAGTTAATTTTTTAAAATAAATTTCATAATATTGGTAAAAATTAATTTTAAATTAAGTGCACAAAGTGTGTGTAAACTATCTTTTAAAAAAATACAGTTTTTAAAAAACATTTCTTTTTCTTTTAAATAATTCATATTTTATTTAAAATAAATAGAAATCAATGAATTAATTATATAAATGTGTAAACAATATAATTTTCATAATTTATTTATTCATATTCATACCATCTAATTTAAAATCTAGGTTATTACGTTTCATTTTGATTCAGGGTTGGGTATTCCAAAAACTATCAAAGAGATTGAATTTGTTTTAAAATAAATATATCACAAAGTATTAGGGAATTAAATTATATTTTAAGCTTGTTTTTCATGTAATATATTCTATTGAAAATGATTTTACTGTTTTAAAATCTCAAGGTGTTACATTTATTTTTTCTTGTAATATGATTTTTGAATTATTTTTTACAATGAAGTTGGTTTCATGAGTAAGTGATTTTTTAAGTTCAATGTTTATTTTTAAAAAAGGAAATTAACTCATGGATTTTAATATGCTTAAATAGAATAATGGGTTTATTTTATTTTTTATATCCTTTAATATGATTTACATTCTCATCCCACATTTCCAAATGATTTTATAGGATTATAGGATATGTCGGAACTATATCATCTTTAATATTCTAGTTATAAAGACTAACCTGGAATGAAGTAAGCATGCCATAAATGAAATAGGATCATCAATTTAAGAACTTTTTTTGTGGAAAAAATGTACACTATGATAAAGTTTCCTCTTTTTTCCTGTAATGGTTTTCCTAATTCTCTAAACTCTAAACATAAAATGTCATAATAATGTAAGAGAATCAAATATTTTCTATAAATATTATAATTGTGGGTTGATTGTGTTTGGGTTTTTATAAGATTTATTTTTGGTTAATTTATACTTGTCACATATGAATTATAAATATTATTACTAATGTATCAAGATAATCTCGGAAAATTTTCTTAGCTATGATTATGACATGCGTTTTGAACTAAAATGTATCTTTTAAATGAAAAGAATCAAATTTATTCATAACGGAAATACCCTATGTCAGATTAATATGTGGTTAATTCCTATAAATAACGAATAAGTTATGGATATTTTTCCTAAAGTATCAATACAATATGAGTGTGTTTTTGGGTTTTTGAGAATATGATGCATGATTTGAAATAAAATGTCACTTCTAAACTGAAAAAACTCACTTATAGTTATATTGTTCACACCATATATCAAATTGAAAATAGGTTAATTCGTATACATTAAAAATTAATCATCAATATTTTTAATAATGTATCAAAAAAATGTAATCATGTTTTCTTAGTTTTGAGTATTTAATGTTTATTTTATATTAAAATGTCACTTTTTCATGAAAAAACATAATTTAAATCATATTGGACACACTATGTGTTTGATTTATGTTTGGTTAATACAAAATGTCCAAAATGAATTATAAATATTTTTACTAATGTCGAAATATAATCTAATTGTTTTTCCTAGTTTTGAGTATGTGACCTATGTTTTGAACTAAAATGTTAATTTTAAATTAAAAACAAATAGTTTTAGTCATACCAATCATAACCTTTGTCAGATTGATATAAATTTAATTCATACATGTTAAAAATTAATTTTTGATATTTTTATAAATGTATTAAGAAAATATAAGTAAATTTCTCATTTTTTTAGTATGAGATCTTTATTTTGAACTAAAAAGTCATTTTTAAATAAAAAGCACACTTTCAACCATTAAAACTAAACTATGAGTCTTATGTATGTGAGGTTAATTACTATACATCCCAAATCAATTATAGATATGTTCTATAAAGTATTAAGACAATCCAAATATTTTTTCTTGGTTTTGAGTATGTGAAATGTGCTTAAAACTAAAATTGTCACTTTTAAATTAAAAACATGTAATTTCAGTGATATCATACACATCATGTATCAAATTAAATTTAAGTTAATTACAAAACATGAAAAATTAATTATTTATATTTTAATTGAAGTATCAATAAAAATTTGAGCATGTTTTATTTCTTTTGAGTATGTGACATGTATTTTTAACTAAAATGTCACTTTTAAATGAAAATATGAACATTCTGTAACAATTATCACAATGTGTGTCAAATTTATGTGAGTTTAATTTATACACATCAAAAATTAATTTTCAATCTTTTTACTAAATAATCAATAAAATCTAAGTGTGTTTGCTAATTTTTAGTTTGTGATGTTCATTTTGGAATTTAATATTAGCATTGAATTAAAAAACTGAACATTCAGACTTATTAGACACATCACATGTTAGATTTATATGAAGTTAATTCCTACACATCAAAAATTAATTTTTTATATTTTCCATAAATTATAGTGAAATTCAAGTGATTTTTCTTTCTTTTGAGTTTTTGATGTACATTTTTAACTAAAATATCCTTTTAGGCCGACTACTACTTCTTTTGACAAGTGGAATTTTCCTTAAACTTACCCATTAAAATGTGAATAATTATGTATTAGTATAATAGGTCAAAACCATATTAAGCTAGTCTTATTCATATTATCATCAATAAAATACACACAAATTTTCTCTTGAAAACATTCATTTCTAATCTTATTCATCATAATATTTCCACATAACTATATCGACATTTTTATTTCAAGTAACCTTATTTTTTAAGGTATTATGTCAAAGTCAATTTCTCACTAACATATATAATACATGATCTAATTATAATCATATAAAATTTAACCTTAAATTTTAATTTAATTTTTCTAGAAAAAATCCCCCAGAATACTTTCTATATTTTATCTATCAGGTTTGAATCCTATAAGAGTAATCTACATTAATCTCTCTATAACATTGCAGAAATAATCCTAAATATTAAAAATGATATAATTTTAAAATTATTTGGGAACCCAATCTCACATATATAACATTAAAATACAATACTTTACAAAAAATTAAAATCTATATGAGATTCCCCAAACCTACACTCTTAGATCTGGTGATAAAAACACTTTCTTTAAACACTAGATTTGATAAAAACAAATCTAAACTTAACTATACATTATATAATTTTT
This sequence comes from Viscum album, assembly GCA_963277665.1. Lineage (NCBI taxonomy): Eukaryota > Viridiplantae > Streptophyta > Magnoliopsida > Santalales > Viscaceae > Viscum > Viscum album. The sequence continues at coordinate 375,578,100 of OY728127.1, read as the reverse complement.
ATAAGTTAACCATTAAATCTAAACAATAGTCAAAAAATCATAAGAGTGGAAGGTTTAGTGTCTTTGAGGATCAACAACATAATAAACCTATTTTATGATACTTGTAAACATTTCCATAAAATCTAACCATACTATAATCTCTTCTATAATCCTTATTATTTATACTCATCTTCATAACCTAGGAAATTGAAACATAAGGAAGAGTTGAGATAAAATGATCAATAAAGGAAGACTCATCTATATATCATCAAGGGTTAGATCATAATCATATGAGAAAACATGATCATTAGATAAATATATTATTAAAAAGACAATGTAATAATAAGTCTAGTAAAAAAACATAATAGAATGGAAAAATATCTTTGATTATCAAAAATATGCAATGTATTAGGAGCGAAGAAACATGAAACAATAAACATAAGACATGGTTGAATAAAATAAGAATATAACATAGAAATTTGGTATAAGAACAATCAAAATAAACCATAACCTAGTAGAGTAGGCATTGTTACCTACCTCCCATAACATAGTGGGATTGGGATAATAACCCATGTACCATATTGGTATTAGGACAACAACATTTGTACCCTCTTGGGATAGGGAGAAAAACCCATATAACATCTTAGGCTTGGGATAACAATAGGTTTATCCTTATGGGATTTGGACAACAACTAATGTACCCAATTATGCTTGGAAGAATAAATCATGTACCCTATTGGGATTGGTTTACTACCCATATTCCCTCTTAAACTTAGGATAACAACTCATGTACCCTCAAGGGATTGGTCTAAGATCCCATGTAACCTCTTGGGATTAGGATACTACCCATGAACCCTATTGGTCCTGGGATACTACAAAAGTATACTTTTTTTAGCTCATGATATAAAACTTCAAGCAATTCATTTGAGGGTGATATAGGACCCCACTTTTCAATAATAATCTTCCATGAATTTTTGTTCCAAGAGAACATATAAACATTTATATTTCAAACATCACTTAATTTACCCATGAGAAATATATGGGTTTTATTAAAACTTCCATAAAATATTTCATAATCCATTTATAGAAATAAAGTGGATACTACTCCCTAGTGTAACACAAGGAGCATTAAATATGATTACATAGATGAAAATTACCCTTTTAAGATCATTGGGTAAATCAAATTGAAAAATTAGAGTAAATTCTGATTTTCACTAAAAAATCACTAAAAAATAGGTTTATTAAGAAAAAATATTTTTAAAAAAGACATGGCTGCTTCATTAAAAAGAATTTTCATAATAAAAAAAATAATATGTTCACATAAAAAAACCTTAAAAAATATTTTAGAAAACTTTTGTAACATTATTGTAAAATGATGATGTCATTGGCTGATTTTAAAAGTTATTTTAAAAAAGGTGAAGTGATTTTTTTAAAAACTTTTATGTTTCTAAAAAAACATAATGAATCCTTGAAAAATACATAAATAATATCTAATGGAAATGTGGAGTGAATGGTAAAAAATGATCAAGGAAGTAAAACCATTTTAATATTTTTAAATACTTTTGTTGAAATAGATATCATAAAAAAGATAATAAAACTTACTTTTGAAAAGAGGAAAAGGGAAATATGGAGGTCACATGACCCAACACATAATTAGGCTTCTGAATATAAAGAATAATATTTTTGGGAAGGAAAATATAGATATGGAAGAAAAACCATCATTTAAGAGAATGTGAATATTTCTTAACAATGCTATTCTTTTATAGGGGAGAAATTCATATAAGAGGAAGATTTGAAAAAAAACATGTCATTTTAACTAGAGATAAAGGGAATGTATAATATAAAATATCCATGTGGAATAAAATATGAAAATAATTAATAAGTTCAAGATAAAAAATTATAACTAAATAAAAGAGGGTTTGAGTTAACAAAAATACTTCTACAAACATCATATTTTGAAGGAAGATTAATTTTAAAGGAATTTTATGCCTCGATAGAATCATCCACCTTTTTCTTTAATCTAAGGAACTAAATTTCAATTTTAATAATATGATTTTAGGGAAAATATTTTTTAAAAAATATTTTCTTGAAATATTCCCATTCCATAGAATCAATTTCCTCCTTAGACTTCTTGTTCTTAATCAATGTCCACAAGTGATCAGTTTCCCCATCAAAACGGTAGACTATTAGTACAAATTTCTCTTCTTCTAAGCACTAAAAGATAGAGAATATATTTTCAATGGAGTTAATCCATTGTTCTAGGATTAGGGGATCATAAGATCTACTAGACATGGGAGGCCTTTTTCACATGAATGATTTGATTACAAATTACTCTTTATTTGAGGATGGAGGGTGTTCCACATGATTCAAGTTATTATTCATAAATCGATCTAATTGAGCAAGTACTATCACAATGTTTTGATTACCTGTTCGTATAATATTTTTCATTTCATTAGGGAAATTGTTACATTGGATATCATATTGATTATTATAATATGTTCTCCTATTTTCATCCATTGACTAAAAAAATAAGGTATAATTATAGGGGCTTGAATACTAAGATAATAAACATATAAAAATAAAACATTGAACATAAAAGGATAAAATTGTAAAGGAAAAGTATATCCTAACTTTTGTTTTCATAAATTTCAATCTAGGTTAAGCATGGTGATAGAATTATCCCTAGTGTTCTTAATAAAGTGCTCTAGTCCGAATATCCAAAAATAACTAGATCATCCTCTTATACCAACTATAGTAGCCCTAGAATTTTACACATATTATTAAAAAAAATTAATCATAAATTACCATAAAATTAAAATACAAGGATCATAAATTCAAGTGTCTTTGGAATATTATATACATAACTAGAAATCATGAATCCAAAATAAAAACAACTTTTATTTAATATTAATAATGAGATCCTAAAACCCTTTGATCCCTAATATCAGAATAGGTTAACCTGGGGAATACATGAAAAAATGGATGAGCTAAAAATACCAGTTAGGGAATAGGTATATGAATAATGAATAGCACATGAGTTAGAAGTCAAAACATGATGGCATAAAAATGCATGAATATACATAAGTAAGAAAAACATATTTAATCATGGTATCATAGGAGATTTTTAAATAACATGAAACTTGAAATAATCATGATTCAAGGCTCATTTTATATAGAGTATCACAAGTCAAGGCTAAAAACTAAGACCATTGCATATGGATCATGAGTCAAAGCTGACCATCAAGACCATTACACATGGACCATGAGTCAAGGTTAACCACCAAGACTATTGAACAAGATGTATCATGATACTAAAAACTAACCAATTCATTGGAGCACTATCTGGGTAACCCATCATAAAATTTCCATGAATATGCATTCCCAATAAAGAATCATACTTAAGGAATCAAACATAAACAAAAGGGTTACCCATGGAAAGAATTGGGTAACCTAATCATGTAAAAGGCGTAATAAATGGAAATATCACAATTGTTTCCATGAAATAAAAGAGTTAAACCATAAATAGACATTAATAAGGTAAAATAGGAATATATCATGAAAAGTGATGTAAAAATTACATGAAAACATATAAAAATAGTGTTTAATAAACTTTAGAAATAAAACATTTTAGTGCAGTTTAAGGAAAATATTAAAGATTATTTGAAATAGAAAAAGAATAATTGTTTAAATAAAACAAAAATTGAACCAAGAAAGTTTTTAATGATAAAATTAGTTATTTAATAAAAATAATTGTGGCTTAAAAGAAATTATGTATGGCACTTGAAAATGGGTAAGAAGTCGGGAAGTTCCCTTTAAATGGGCTTGCTTATCTGGAAGAATTTAGAAGGGAACCTTTTTAAAACATGTATTTCCACATAAAGGAAGGATTATTTGATATGGATAAATAATTTTAGAACATATAAAAATAATTTATAAGTATTAAAAAAAATTACATTGGGGTAAAGAGAGATAAAGAGTAACCTTGAAAAAAATGGAGGTTCTGGTAGAATCCCTTACAATATGTCTAAAATGGTTCATCACTTTATATTAATATCCTAGATAACAATGATTAATTAATTAATTAATTAATTAATAACCTTTTATACATTTATTTGATTTAATATAATTTTATTAAGTTAATGTATGGCCTTTTTGATATGTTATGAGATTCAATTTCATTGTTATAGTGCATTGGTTTCCTTGGTTTTCATGATCAGTTTTCTTGTATACATGTCCGGAAAATCATGTAGAATGAGGATGGTTTTAAAGAATTTAAGTTAAATGTTATCAATTAAAATAAATAATATTAAATTATTAAATATATAATTTGTAATTTTGGGGGTGAGGATGAATCATTAGATAAGATATTAGTGATAACCGTTTAGATTATTTTGGCGGTTTTTCGATCATCACAAACTAGTTTTGTTTTATTAATTAATATTATGCATATAAAATGGTTATATAAAATTAAATGGATTTTAATAAAAAAATTATAATCTTTTTTAACCATATGAATGTTTTTATGACCAGCCTTTAAGGCATTAATGGTAATTAAAAACTCGTTGTCATTGAATGCAATAAATTAACACATCACTGACGATGTTTTTATTTTTAGAACAAAAAGAGGAGGGGAATGAAATGATGATGGATTATTACATAAGTATATTAAAATTATAGTATATATAAGGTACTATAGTTATCATACCATTTATATGAGGAGAGTTTAGGAGAAAATCCTAACAGAAAATAACTTAAAAAGAAATTAAAAGAAAATAAATATGATTTTACCTCTGGAATCCTTGTTCTTGAGAACCTACTTAGGGGGATTGGTTTTGATATTTTTTGTGACCAAAGGATCTTGAAAGTGGGATAGGGGATTGGGAAGATATTTTATCAGAATTTGGAAAAGTCTAAAAGTAGAGAGGTTTGAGGAGAAGAGGTGGTGAGGGGTAATTTTTATAGTGGAGAAGAGGGGTGATTTTTCATTATTTTATTAATTAGTTCATTATTTTGACTCAACACTATGAATATTTTGATAATTATCTATAAATATATTAAACTAATTATGTATAGTTTTATATTATGGGACTACATCAGCCATACGTCATTTATGAATCAATAATTCCTGTATTCAGCTTATACCTTAAATTACCGTATTTCACTATTCACCAAAAATTCAACTATTTTATAAAAATCTCAAAAATTCACAATAACATTTTATTTATGTGAATAATTAAAAAATTTCCTCCATTTTATGAAAATAATTTTCTAAATATGAGAAATTCATTTTTTTAATAAAATGAACATTTACTTGGAAAATACTAGTTGTAAAATGGTTACTCATTTTATAACACTTTGAAAAATTAATTAAGGTCTCATAAGATTATATTATAATAATAAGACCAAAAATATTAATTCATGAATATATTTTATTAAAATAAATTTTATTTTAAATCAATATAATAATGATAAAATCATAAATAAACAATTATGTTTCACAAAAATATCAATACTTAATTTATCATTTTTAAAACATTTATTTACTTATACTATGATATAATTATATCATATTTTCATTTATATGATGGATAATTTTTATATATACTTTCACTAGAGAGGTAATAATTCTATTATCCAGTTTACTATTTATAAGGGTCACATTACTATTCCAAATCTAAAGTTACTATTCAATTAGTATAAGTACCTTAACTTATAGAATACCTCTTATTTTATTCATTATTCATTTAAAAAGTTTGTATTGTGTTCTATATGGGATGTTTATGTTATTTATACCATATAAAATAATTATAAGAAGGGAATTTCATGGAAATTTTTTTAGGTTATTACATTAACCATGTTCCATGTAACCTATCACCAGAAACTGAAGAAGTTGATTATAAGAAAAGTAGATAGCAACCAAAATGATGAATTAGATGAACTCCAAAAACAAGGAGAATCTATTTTTCGAGTCATTAATACATGAAGGATATCCAATCTTTTCCATAGTGGATTAGTTCATCTGAGTAAGATTTCATTGAAACTCAAAGTAAGGCTGATGAGTGGAGCTTGATCTTAGATATTGAGTGCAATTCATACTGAATCAATGATGGATGAATAAGAAGGATGTTGATTTCTAGCTTGATCAAAGAATAACTGAATGAAGAGTAGAATTCAAGACTAATAACTCAAATTAAATTTTAAGATTCATCAAATTTCAAAATAAAAAAATATCAACTTAAATTGGATCCTTATGAATGATTCAAAAAGAATATGATATTGAATTTTAGATCAATGGATAATTTTTATTTGTTGGTTCTATTTACTGGAGGGACCTTTATCTCCCCAATGCTCTGAAAATTGAATTATTGGTTGACAAAAAGAAGTTACAAAACCAAATATCACTTTGTCAATCCATATAAAGACCCTTATAATAAGAAAAAATAGAGTGGATAGAGGCTTGGTTGAAATTGATTTTCAACACCATGTATCATCCCTTCACCAGTTATAAAAATATAATATTTCATGAGACAACCAATCAGGGTTGAGGATTTATCCAAGAAAAATCTGAGTACCATGGAACCAAAGCAAGACAACCATTAAATATCCAAATTATCCTCAACCTCTCACAAAGACCCAACCACATACACACTTTAGCATTATGATCCACCTTGATTATAAGAAGTGTAACACTAATGAAATACTGAATTTTATTTGTATTGGACTAAATATCATTTCCATTTTTCAAAACCATGATTAAAAATGACAAGGAATAAATATACCTATTAGTATCGTGGGTAAATCATCACAAAATTGGATATTATTTACCCATATGTTTTTCTAAATTAAAAAATATAAGTGATGTCTAGGCCTAATTCTAAGACTAGGACCAAATATTTTTATAGCGCATTATTATTAACTTCCAAACTAGTGGCATGTGAAATTCATCATATGATCTTACCGAGTAGCACTCATATTAGACTACACAATGATGTCTCATATGACCTAATATTGTTATTATTCATGAATAATAATGATATTTGACCATGGGAGTGAAATATTTAAATTGACGAATTTGAGTAAGGACAATCAAGAACCTTAAATCTATGCATGTGACACCCATCTGAGGAAGGTTAATCTTGACGATCAATGATAAATTAAAGGAGTATGTTTAAGATTTTCACTGATGCTTTTAAATAAGTTCCACTTCTCCCAGAAGAATATATTCTACATCTTCAAATTATAGATAAAATCTTATGTAATTACTCCCTCAATTTTAATTTCAATTCCATTTATATTAAACATCATTCTATACCATTATCTTTACCTAATTTATCCATTTTTACTTCTATACCCATTATTTTTTGTGATATATTTTACTCTATACTTATAGAGAAAAAAACGAGGGTTAGATTCTTGGGGTGAGATTACATAGGTGCTCAGAATTCCATTTTTATAATTCATTAATTTCTAATTCTCATTCTTGATATAAAAGTGAAATAGAAACAAAGTAGATAGATGATAATAATTTATTATTTCTAATGATCTGCTACATTCTCTAATATATAAAATCATATTTCTCTCCCTTCTCTTGATATATAAGGATTAATAGTAGAGATATGTTGTTGGGAAAAATCCCTCAAGGTAATTGAAGCATTTTTGGGGAGGTTGTGTTTTTTTACAATGAAGGTTTCCATGGTGAATTTCCTAGTACCAATTATGTTGTTGACAATCCATATTGACAAAAAACCTCAACAATGCAATGGATGATCTGGAGGTGGTACAAAAGAATAGATACAAGGTGGCACTATTTTATAGTGTTTACCAAATTTTTGGTGTGTAAAATATGGTATTTTTTGAGCATCGTGAAATGTGTATTTCCTTGAAGATCTCATAAAAATATGGAAAATGCATGAGTTTCATGAATATGGGATTTTTGATGTGGATTTCACAAAGACATGAAGAAAGTTGATAATGTTTTCCACGATTAAGACAAGCTTCACAAACAATAGATTTGAAGGGAATTGTGGCAACAGAGGGAATTGCGAGTGGATCTTCACATTGAAGGCATAAAGGAATTGATGGAATGCTCTATGATTACGATGATCTCTGTGATCTGAAAATTTCCGTGGTGCTTTGCGATATAGAGAGAATTTTGGCGGAAATTTTGGAGATTCACGATTTGAGATGACGTGGCATTGACTATGTGCAGAAGGTTCAAGGGTCCATCGAATCACCTATAAATAGGCCTTAACCCCCTCAAGAGAAGTAGAGTGTTTCCAAGAAAGCTTTGTTGCTGTCAACTCACGAAGGAGGTTCATGAAGGAATTGTGCTTTACGAAAGACATGAGCTTCATGGCAGCTAATCTAGCTCCATGAAAGAGGTGTGTTCCGCATTGGCTTAGTGAGCTTCACGAAGGAAATCACTTTGTGATGTCTTGAGCTCTATGATGGCCTAATCTTTGAGAAGGCTTGAGCTTTGCAAAGGATTTAGCTCTGTGAATCATTGAGCTCTCCTAAGGTGTGTTCTTTGGAAAGAGGCTTGGACTTCATGAAGGATTGTTTGTGCTTTACAAAATTGGGAGCTTCACGAAGTAGGGTACTTTTTGAAGGTATTTACAAATGTCTTTTCCCATTTATCAGAGGAAAAAGGGGTATTCCTCAGTGTATGAAATTTTCATTTCAATAGAGCCTCTATCTATAATTAAGGATATATTCATTAGTGATAATGAAGAGAACTATAGGTCTATAAACTGTGAGTGGATCTTCTAAAGAAGCAGTGAGATCACATCAGTTGAGAGAGTAGTGAGTTCTCAAATTGTGAATGGTTGTAAACCAGGAGGGATAGTGAGTCCACTTCAAACTTGTAAACATCAGTGAACTTATAGTGGATTTGGTACATCGACATATCTCCAAATTATACTCCTTATACGTATCCTAGTGAGGGTGAACCAAGTAAAATTGTTGTGTACTATAAATGCTTTATTTTGTGTTCATACTTTGCACCGGGATAGAGAGAGGAGAGAGTTTTGTTCAATTAAGAAACAAGATCAAAGGGGAAATTGTTTTAATCTATCATACCCTGATTCACCCCCTCTTAGGGTATCTTGCCTAGTGGACCTAACATATGTGGACTAGGAGATGAAAGACATACAATGGAGCCAGGTGGAGGGATAATGAGTGCCTTAGTTGAGTAAATTCACCACCTAGTCACTATGGAAGAGGTTGGATGGGTATGCACTAAAATTTCATCATGGGTATGTTTAGTTCTATAATTAAGATAGATAAGGGAAATCATGGAATGTTACTGAATAAATTATTGGGTGAGGACTAATGTTTATAATGAATAGATAGTGTAGTTAAACATAGATCCTATACTTTTCAAACTAACATTGTGTGCTTACTTATTCTTTTGTTTTAAATTAATAAAATCAAAATTCCAGAAATCCAACTCTAAGATGCTTTAAAAACTAATACAAAAAATAAAAAAACATAAGTGAAATGATATTGAAGTTACCATTCCCAATTATTTGAGAGATGACCCTGGTCAACCACCAGGATATATTAGGATTAAAGAATTTTTTTTGATGTGGACCACAACATGCCTTCCATCAACTTGGAACCATTTTCGAGGATTTGGGTTGAGTTTTCTGTATCTAAACAGGTCTCTAATTATTATTTTTCTTTTATTTTTTTCTTTTTTTCTTTTCTCTAAATAGGATAAACATCATAGAGTGATCATTTTTAAATAATCACCAATTTTATACCCAGTTCAAATTCCCATAGGTTCCCTCATAGGATAAATAGACACAAAAACTGATTCTTAACTACTCTAGATTGGAAGGAATCTAAGAATAAGAAAACAATAATAGTGATAAATAAGAGATAATGGAAAAAATGGATCAAATTAATAATCCCCCACTAGTTCAAAAATAAAATAATATGTAATCACTCATCATGGATGATCTACATGCCTTACTTAATTATTTCACAACCACTTTTCAATGTACTATGTAACAATAAAAAGAAGAAGGATATCAGGAGGTACATGGAGATAAAATTTCAGATCATTTCCCACTTATCACAAAAACCGAGTTAGATTTTAAAATTGAAGAGATTGATGTTGACAATAAAGTACTAATTTCCACTTTATAACTCTTCAACCTAATAACCCTACATTTTTAAGATGAAATAAATGTTTAAAAAATTGAGGGAGACTCTTCTTCAATTTTTTTTTTGTCTAATTTCTATGAAACCAACTTTTCTATTTATCCCCTTTCTATTATAAGTGAAATAAAAGAATAGAAACCTTTATTAAAGGACTTGGATGATAAAGATGATGAAATGGATGGGATTATCTTTGATGTGAAGTTTTAATGACCATTTTCTCCCCCATACACACTTAAATACATAATATTGACATTCAAAATTTAAAATCCACTTCTTTCTATGAGTAAATAGAGGGATATCACTGACCTAGATTAATTTCATTTGAAATTTCTACAAGATAAATTATCTACTAATCACCATAGTTTCAATTTTATAGACCTAGATAAACTGATTCCCATATTGGATGATGAAGAATTAGAACTCTAGGCATCCACTCTAGATGTAACACCAAAAAATTATAATATATGATTAGATTTAAATAAGTTAATGTGTTCAATAGCTTGCTCTATACACAGAAGAGAACAAAAATGATACCGTGATATGTTTTTATTGTTAAAACCAAGCTATTTAATTAATAAGAATGAATAGGATTAAACACTTTATGAAATATTTATAGAAATAAAATGAAGGATACTTTTAATATAAATGAAATTTAATTATTATAACTAAAATGAATAATGTTGTTATTTTATAATTAGAAATTTAGTTTTCTTCTAAATATTTCCTTTCTAGGGAATATGAATTTGGATTTAAAAAAACATGTGATTAATGATAATACATTTGATACGAATAATCTTTTAATAGTAAATTAATTAGTAAATATTAGTAAATAAGATTGAAAATGGTTAATTTTATAAAAAAGTTATTTTTTTGTTAATTTTTCATTATATCTCACAATTTTATTTTAATTTAAATTTATAAAATTTATAATTTCAATTTTATGAAATGAATATTAACTTATCTATTCATCATTATAATATTATATTAAGATAAAATTTTGGAACTTTTCTAAAAAATAGGTATTATATGTGAAAATGTTAAAATTATTTTTCTCTACACAAATTTAATTTATTTGGTAAAATTTAATTTATATTTAGAATTAGGAAGACTAAATTATGAAAATATTCTAATATTATTTTTTATTCAATGAAAATAAATTACTTAGTATAAAGATTAATTACCATGGTAAACGTAAAATGATTATTTTTGAAGAATTAAATTTACAAGAGTTAAATAATTTTTATCAAAATAAATTCGATTAATATACATTAAAATATGAACCTAAATGATTTTTGAAATAATAAAAATATATAAACACTCATTCATTTAATAGTTTAATAGATATAAGAATAAAAAACAATTAATATATACAATGACATCTTCCAAAAAAAAACTATTTCCCTTATATGTTATGTTTTAATTTAGAAGTTAATTTACTCATATTTATGAAATGAATTATGTTAAATTGAACCAAAATTTGGATTTATAATGTCAAAATTTGGTAATAATTTTCAACTTATATTTTTAGTAACAAAATAATTACTATGGTTAACTTTTATTCTAGATTAATATGGTTAAAATGGGTAAATTAGGTATTTCAAATTGTTAATAATTAAAATTCCACATAGCCTTATAGAATGAATTTTTAGATCTAAAAATGGTACCCATATGTATCACCTACCATTTATGGTCATAACTCACCTAACTCTCATGAAATTTCAATCTTATCCCTTTTTGAAAATTCTTTTCCAAAGATTTGTCCCTCCTCACATATAAAAAGATATCACTTATTTTCACTTAAATCCATACATATAGTTATAAATTAACACAAATTAAATTCCAAATTTACTTATTCTAGATCCTCTTTACACTTTTTTCATCCCCTATCCTCAATAAAGTGCCTCAAGTACTTCATTTACAAAGGATACTTCATGAGAAGATACAAATTCTTAGTGTAATTATTACTCACTCTTTTACTTCTATTATTTACCCTTCAAATCCATCATACTAAAAACCAATTATAACCATACATAAATAATTATATTATAATAAATAATATAATAAATTTTTATTAGGGTCATTGTATAACAATTATCTATTCCTTTCCCAATCAATTGAAAAATGAAATTGTTTCCCCATCACGTGTATGAACTGCAACCTCTACGAATAATTTTTTGTGGTTTTCATCACCAACATTCAAGGATGGTTCTTTAAATGGGTTTAGTTAATATATTTTTTATGTAATGATTTATATTATTTAAATATAAATTAGGGTTTCTATAATTAGTGATCATCGTAACATTAACCATGTTAAATAAGCATAATCAGAATAAAATTATTTTATTCATACTATTTAACATTTAAATATCTATATATTCTTCTTATAATTACTTAAAATTTTAATATGTCAAACTAATAAAAACTAAATAATATTTATATTTATATTTTATAATAATATAACAACTAAACCACCTCATAATTATCCATTAATCATGGTTGGTTCAAGTTTGAGTCATTTTAACCACCTACTTGAAAAATACTATGCATTTATTCTATGGATGAATATGTGATCATATAGAATATTATAACATAATATAATTCGGTAAATAATGTTTTTTTGGTTCTATTAAAGGTAAATTAATATTTAACTCAGTAATTAATGAATCTCCCTTTATTCATTAAGAATCATCAAAACAATATTATCACTAATTTCAACCTCACGAATAAAAACCAAAAATACCATGGAATGGAATTATAACATTATAAAATATCATGGAACATTTAATCCTATAGATTATATTTTATAATGGTTATGTACTTTAGAAAATAATAGATTCCAACCCCGCTTTTAGAAAACTAGTTCAATGTGATAAAGATTACTTACATCAAGTATTGAATATAGGAAAAATAAAACAAATAAAAATATGTATAGAATAATATTAAAAAAGGATAATAAATGGTAATAGTTACAAATAAGGTTATTTATTATGTATTTAATAAGCTTAATTTAATTATTTTATTTTTTTAAGAAAGTTTATAACGAATCTGGATCGATGTAAAGGTTTTCTTCTCAAATTTCAATCTTTGAGACATGATTGGTATTGTTACCCTAATTTCATTTATATGGTGTATATAATACCTATTTTAGATATTATCTCATGAATTATATTTTAATAATTTTATTTTAAGTTCAATGAAAATTCAAATCTTTCAAGGGGTTTTGATTAAAGTGCTACTCAATTCGTACCAGTTTTCTTGGTCTCAATTACGAATCTTTGAGGCATGTTACATGTTATGCACTATTTTTCATTTTTGTAGTGTTTTATTGATTTAATATCCCAAAATTTTTCTATAAATTGATACCTTTTAAATAATGGGATAAAATAATTAGAATCTAATTATTTCTATCAAATTTAATATGACTCAAGTGTTAAACCTATCATAATATTTTTTGGTAACTCATTTTTCATTCATTGAGTTATGATTCTTCACTTGAAATTACTTTAAATAATTTGGGTACTTTATACCCTTTGGTTGTATTATGTGGTATTATATCAATGTTTACATTTTTAACACCAAAAACCCTTTTATAATTTCTATTTTTTGAAGGAGTATATGTTCTGTAAGGGGTATTGATAACTCAAGTTTGTCACCTAGCATCAACAAGGGTTTTTAAAATAAAGGGAAATTTTAACCTTTTTCTTCTGAGGAGAGTTTGAAGAAAAATGATAATTTCTCACATAAAAAAATGTTGGATAATTTTTCTTACCTATCTATTTGTCCTGAAATAGAGTGTTTACCTTAGAATATGATTTTGGTTGAAATCCAATCCATTTAAATTTTCTGAGAGTATTTAATATTTACATAATTAAATATGATTTTTTGCACACATTCATTCAATTATATCATTAAAATAGAGAATTGGATTGAATTTTTTTCTCCACAATTAATTCTATAATAGATATTTTTTCCTAGGTGAGGCATAACATTACATCGGACATCAAGGCTGGGACCGATCCACATTTTTTTCTTTTTCTTTTTATTCTTTCTTCATTTTTATATTTTACCATTTTGTTAATTTTATTTTCTCCATTGGATTCATGTGTACACCCCTATAGGGTCTTCTATTTGGGTTCTCTAGCTAAAATAGGGATATAGAGAGAAGAGGGAGAGGGATGAGGCATTTTTTGGGGTTCGCTAGAGGCCCAAATCAAAGTGTGGAGACTGCATTTCGTGGATTCTTCAAGAGGAGTTGGTAGTTTCTACCTAAAGATATTCTTGTTATATATTTTTTTTCTATAAATCCTCACATCATAAGTGTTTTTTAGTTTCAAATCCTTTTATGGTTTTTTGGGGACCCCATGGGTGATGATATGTGGATTTAGGGGATAAATTAGGGGTTTCCGGATTGTTTGGGGGTTTTTATTTAGGGAAATCCATGTACACAATGTACATTTTAGGGAACACACACCGTGTGTTCCTCTTATTTTGGGAAGATGAGTTTTTTGGACTATAAATTTTGTATCGAGGGTATATTCTATGCAGTGGTGACTCAAGGTGTGTCGGGGGAACATGGCCATGTAGCGTACACATTGAAATCCTCTGGGAGGTACATGACTAATGTCTATAAACCATGCTTGGACTAACCTCATGTGGGAGTATATGGGTTTCTAGAAGATTGGGGACCCCGTGCGGGGTACACACCATGTATAGGAGGTACTTTCTTTATAGTATAGTAGTGTACATGATTTGTGGGGTTGAAGTACATAGGAAGGTTCCCATATGAAGGTACACACCATGTACATGGCACACACACTATGTACTTTCAAGAAGTACACACAAAGTGGTATGATAAAAATGGTTAAGATGGACTGTTGGGTTTACATTCCATGTACCCCAAGTACGCGTTGTTTACTTTCCGTAGCTTGGATACTTTTCCTATTTTTTACACTTGAGTGAGAATTAGACATATTAATAATCAATTATAACCATTTTCACACATAGTTCATTATGGCATAATCCTTTTGGTGTTTATAGGATGTGTGGTTGGTATTTTGGATTGGTGAGTATTTGTGGGAGGATTTCTTTAAGGTTTTATTTCAGAATCCTCGTATGGGTTGGGTTGTGAGCTGTGATGCCCAGGGAATGGTTGAGAGCTCAATGATCAAACTATATTGACTGTGCCATGGTGATATGTTTTAGGTCCTTTTGTTGAATTATATCATATGAGATTGTATAGTATCTATGAAGATATATTATTTTTCCATGCTTGTTAGGATCAATTTTTTGAGGTTAGAGAAGTTTTAGTTTAAATATTTGGTTTAAGGAACATACCTAATGGATCCTTTGGGATGGTTTGACACCATGATATGGAAGTTATAATTGTGAGTCATTGAGCTATTGAGAAAAGTCGGAGGGACTCTTGAGGATTCCCTTGAGGGATGGTTACTGATAGAGTGATATGTGGGTTCCATATTCAACTATTGAGAATGCCTATGTTGCATGGTTTAGATGGAGAAAAGGTTCCCTTGGAGGGTCCTACTTTTAATTTGGTCATAAGGACCATTGATATTCCCTTATAGTAATCATTTTATTTTCTATTCCCCTTTTGGAATTTTATTGATCAAAGATTAGTTGGAGGCCACTAAGGGTTATATGGGATGTTTCTACATTGGATGTGTTTTATAATTTTTTATGAACTAAAGGAATAATTTATAGGTTTTCATGTATATTATATGAACTTTTTCTATTTGGATATGTTTCTATGGGTGTGAACTAAGATCTTGGGTGAATCAGAGGATTCCATGGTGGACGCCACTTTATGTTGTGACCCCAGGGACTATATTATCACCATGTTTTATTTAGATATGCAGAGATTCATTGAGAGACCTTAGTGGCTATTTGTTATATGCTGAGAACTAGGGGACCTTTAGAGTCCTGTACTTTTTTGGACAGGAGTGGATAAACTATACTTATTTTGCTATTGGGACAATGGGTTTTAGTGGTTGATCATCCTATTTTTCGATTTGCCTTCTCCCAAGACATTTGATGTGGTTTCTACTCAGAAATTTGGTTGAGGAGAGGAACATTGGGATATATTAGACCAATCACTGGACCTAAGTTTTATTAGTTTCTCTCCTCCATTGTATGTATGTGGTTAGATAGGCTTTGGGAGCTAATGGATGGTCTTGATTAGGGTACCCATTCTTGATTTAGTGTACGCCCGTGCTAGAGGTTTTGTTATTTTTGGATGTGGTAACACTCCTAGTTTGGTTTGGGGATCCTTCTGTAGTTTATCCACGAGGTCTATGTAGATAGATCACATAAATAAGTTCCTATGAAAGTTCTACAGTGGAGCCCAAATCATTTTGCAGTACTTCTAGGATATGTCAGATCTTTGATGCATGGAGGAGAGGTTCTATCTACAGTTTGGATTATTCCATTAGAATCCTAGATCCTGGTAAACTACCCTATCAAGTGGAAACCTATGTTTATTCCCTAGGGTTGAAAATTTGGGCCTATTTCATTTATAATCATAGAGGTCCTCTATAGATCTAGAGGACTCACGGGTTATTGTATAAATGGGTGAGAAATGTTTTATAAATACTATATCATGGGATTGGGTGGGGGTAGATTTACCTCAGGTGTCAGGCCAGAACCTATGGTTTGATTCTTTCTTGTTTTTGGTTTCTCATTTTTATGTAGTTGTTGTTTTATGGAAGTTGTTTTTAATATTTGGTGAGGATGAGAATATCATACGCACCTTCACTTATTATGGTTGTAGATTTATAGGTTCACCATTATGAGTGACCTAATTAGATTTATTTCTCACCCCCTATATGTGGAACTTGGTGTTCATGAAGACCTAATGTCTAATTTTAGGTTGAAGCACAAGTTTCATGATGGATTTGACTATGGCCTAGTTTTTATTGAATAGGGAGAGCCACTCATGTGGAGTCTAAAGATCGGGTGGGTGAAGCTCGAGCATTATAAAGACTGGGAACATGGTTTGGCTCAGTGTTGGTAGTAGAACCTATTGTATTTATTTTCATTTTTTTATTTCGTATATGTGGTCTGCCTAGTGGGTGATTAAATGTTGTATGTTTTGTATTATTTGAGTCTGTATGGCTATATGCCACATTCCATTTTTTATAACATTCTTTTACTTTAGTTATTTATTATGCATACTCTTATGTTTACCCATGTGTATGAGTTTGGTTATTTTCCACTGTTATTTCACTCTGAATAGAGGGTATAGTCTCTTCATAGTATCTGTTTGACCCTCACTATTAGTCAACAAAATCTTTCATATAGGGCAGAATTATTTAGGGATTATGGTGATCTAGATTCAATGAATTTCTTATAAAATGTTATCAGAGGGTTTTTAATGATTTTGGGAGTTTGTATACAAGTTTTCTTGGAATTTCATAGAACTTGTGATGGATATTAGATTGGTCGGTCATGAACAACTTTGCTAATAGGACGTCCTAGTTATCAGGGAATGGGATTTGTATTTTTGGATTGATTTTTTATGGTTTCATAATTTAACCTAGTGTGATGTACTTGGGTTTGTGGATTTATAGTTTGTTCTGGTTTTTGGATCTTGTCTTATGGGTAAGAGGCCAATATTTATGTTTCATTATAAGCATTACGATTCACATGAAATATTCTTATCTGTGGTGTTTTACTTAAAATATAGGTTTAGCTTTTTAAAGTGTCATCAACTGTAAATATTATGTTTTATTATATAATTACTTGATGAAATTATACTCAACTGAACCACATGACAATAAAATTTCTTCTAATGATATGACATATGGATCTAGTGGTAATAGGTTCTCTAATAGAGGAGATGTTATCCCTTAATCGAGGGTTGCATGGAAACCACTATGGATCGATAAAGGGATCCGAGTTACCTATTGGGTTCTCAATGAGAAAAACAATTCCTTGGATATATTTGGATCAGGATTGAGTTTCTATATGGTAGAGGTTCTCCTAAATTACCAGGTTTTTGTTTCCTAGAATGGAGTTTTTCTTGTTGTGTGTTGTCTTCCGGGTAATGTGGTTGGCCTCGTGTTCCTGATAACATCGATGGCTTGGGTGGGTGTGGCTATTATTACTTAGTGGGTCCATTGAGGTCTATTATCAACATCATGCGGTTAGGCATGAGGATTACTATTTCCTGAGAATTCAATCATTGAGAGTTCTCCTTGTCTCATGGATGGATTAAGAGGGTAAATTTGGTTCATTTTCAATCCATGATCATTTTGGTTTTTTCCTTGGGTGGTATTTTGAGAGCATGGTTTGATTATTGTTGTTTTAGATCAATGATCAAGTGGGGGTTGGTTGTGTGGTTGATCTTGGAATGACTAATATGCCTTGATGTTTGAGAGGAGTACTGAGGGAACTCTAGGTTTTTAGAACTGATGAGGGTGAGAAGTATGGTTAGGAGAATTTACCTATCTTTATTAGGACTTTTACTATATGATCATGAGTCTTGGTGCCCATTTGGGATAGTTTTAAGGAAATATTTATGGTAGGGAGTGAACTATAAGATTTCATAGGTTATGAACATAATTTTATTTAGTTTTTTAGTGTGGGTTATTGTGGTTTTCTTGCCAGTGCGTACTTGTGAGTGGTATGTCCAGGCTTATATATTTTATTTAGTGATTGATGTAGCAGGGGATGTCTAGTTTTTTATTTGGATAGTTGGGTGATGATATCGATACTCCTATAGTGGGAACATCAGATCAATTTAATTTGAATGTCACTCAAGTTTGGAGAGAATTGTGGATGTTGTAGGACCAGTCATTGGATGATTGAAATAACATCGGTTCTTCCAGTTCATGGTGGGAGAATTATAGCTACTTGTCCACTAAGACTTATCAAGAGAAATAAGTGTTTATGGTAGAGCATTTGTGATGCCTCACATCCTCCCAGGTTTTGAAAATCTGGGGAATTTCGACCATTTTTTTTCTTGGGAGTGTTTATAAGTGAAAATGGAAATTTATCATATAATATGATCTAGGATATTATTTCCAAACACTATGTTTGTCTCAAAATAGGGGGTTTAACCTAGGATAAGAGTTTGATGGAAATAAAATTTCTTCAAATTTTCATGGAAAATTTAATATTTAATTAATTAAATATTAATTGATTCATGAATGTTTGTTTGGTAATATATTCCAAATAGAGCATTGGAGAGAGATTCTGTCTCTATGGATGGGCCTAAAATGGGGTGTTATTCCTAGTAAAGGAATAAACTTGAATTGGGTGCCAGAGTTGGGCCCCTTTTCTTTTCAGTTTCCCTTTTATTTTTTCTTCCATTTTCTTCTTTTAAAATTTATTATATTCCTTTTATTCCTTGGATTCATGTGTATTATCTTGTGGGATCTTCCCTTTAAGGTATTTAGTAGAGAGTGGGAGAGGGAGAGAAGAGGGAGATGGAGGTTTCACCATCAGGGGTATGTACAATGCCATGATCAGAGTGTGGCAACTATAGGTGCTAGGTTTGACACGAAGCATCAGTAAATTCTACCCAAAGGTAGGCCCGTTTTAGGTTTTTCACTATAAATCCCCATATCATAGTAGTTTTTAATTTTTAAAATCCTTTTATGGTTTTTTTGGTACCCCATGGTGTTGATTTGTTGCTTTTGGGAAGAAATTAGGGGTTTAAGATTGGTTTGGAGGTTTTTACTTTAGAAAAACCCATGTACATGACAAGTAGTTGAAGGAAATCACACTGTGTGTTATTCCTGTTTGGGGAAGATGAGTTTTTTGGGATATAAACTTTGTACGAAGGATATATGTCATGTAGTGGTGACTCAGGGTATGTCGAGGGCACATTTCAATGCAGGGTACATAGCTAGATCCCATTCGAGGTACACGGCTAGTGGCTATCTATTGTGCTTGTCCTAACCTTGTCTGGGGGTAATTGGCTAGGTAAATGGCTGGGGACCTCATGTGGTGTACACGCCATTTACTAGGGTTGTACATCATATTGTATGGTGGTGTACATGTAGAGTGGGACTAAGGTACATAGGTAAGTACCCATGTGGGGGTATATGTTTGTATGGATAACACACACCATGCACTTTGGAGATGTACATGATGAGTGGCCTGAGGAACATGTCAAGGGAGGTTATTTTTGGTTACATGCTATGTACCCCAAGTACACACCAAGTACTTTTCCTACCTTGTCTTGTTTTTCTTGTTTCACTCATACATTCAGAATTAGACTTGTGAGTAGTCCATTCTAAGTGTTTTTCTACATAGTTCATTATGGAGGAGTCATTTTAGTGTTTAGAGACCATATGGTTGGTGTTTTGGATGGGTGATAATTTGTAGGAGGTTTTCTTTGAGATATGGTTTTAGAATCCTCCCAGGGTTGGGTTATGATCTGTGAGGCTCGAGTGAGGGTAAAGAGCGTGGTAATTGACCTATATCAAGTGTACCATGGAAATATATTTGAGGTTGTTGGATGGATTCCGAAATATGGTATCATATATTATATTTGAGGATATCTTGGTTATCCCTACGGGTTTGGACGAATTTCTTGAGGTTGGAGCAGTTGAGGTTTATCTCATGGGTTTGAGGACTAGATCTATTGGAGTCTTTAGGTTGGGTTGATACCATGGGTTTGGGGTTACAAATAGGAGATATTGAGTTGTTGATACAATTTTGAGGGAATAAGGAGGATTCCCTTGCGGGCTTGTAACTGATTGAGGGATCATTGGTTGCCATAGTTGGCTGTTGAGAATTCCCATGTGGAATGGATTTACTATTTTCAAGGATCCCTAGGAGAGTCCTTATTTCGAGGTGGTCATAATTACCATTGAAGTGAACATATTGTAAATAATTTATTTTGGATACACATTTAGACACTTTATTGATTGAGGATTAGTTGGAGGCCACTAGGTTCCATTTGAGATGTTTCTTCACTGGGCATTTCCCATGATTTTAGATGAGCTAGAGGTGCCCCTCATAGAGTGTCCTATTCCTGAAGTATAATTTTTTCCATTTGAAGATGTTTTTGTGGGTGTGGCCCTAGAGCTTGGGTGCGGGAGGGGAGTCCCATGCTGGACACTACTTTTTTATGTGACTCTGAGTACTATGAGAGCCCCTAGTTTTGGTTTGTCCATGATAAGGGAAATTGAGATATTGTGGTGGCAATTGTCCAGATGTTGATATCCAAGGGATCTTTAGACACCTATGCTTTATTTGACAAGAGTGGATTAGTGCTGAAAGTTCAGCTGTTGGGTTGGTGGGTTCAAGTGATATATCAAACTACATTTCGTTGGCCTCTAGTCATGATGTTTTTGGTAGTTTATGCTTAGAAATTTAGTTTGAGGAGGTAATCCTTGGGATATCTTGATTCAGGTGATGGCCCTGAGTTTCTATCTGGTTTTATCCCCAGTTATCTTACTATGCTGAGATTGGCTTAGGGAGATAATGAATGATCTCGATGAGTGCACCCAATAAATATTGAGTGTACACCATGGATAGAGGGTTTGTTAGATATGGATGTTCTACCACTCATGATTTGGTTTATATGGCCTTGTGTAGTTCATCTTTCAGCTCTATGTGGATAGATCCTATAGGGTGGTGTATCTAAGCAGTCCATGGTGGGTCCCACATTGTTATACAAGACTTCCCGGACATGAAAGACATTTGATGTGTGGAGGAGAGGTTCTATTTCCAGTTTGAATCATGCCATTATATTCCTATATGCACTGGTTATCATGTGATTGGGCGAGACACATGGTGTAAATCCTCTGGTGTTTCCTAGAGTGGGGGTAGATTTTCCTTAGGTGTCAGGTTAGATCCCATGGTTGGCTATTTTTTTCCCTCATTTTTATGTAGTTGTTTTTTATACCAATTGTTATGAGTATTTTTCTTGGTTGGGTATATCACATGTACAATAACTTATTATGATATTAGATATTATGTTAATCATTAGGGGTGGTCTACTGATATTTGTTTCTCACCCCCTATACGTGAAAGTCAATGTGTGTGTAGACTTGATTTATGATTTTAGGTTTGAGAACAAGTTTCATGATGGATGGGGCCAATGTGTAGTGTTTATTTATTAGTTTAAGCCTATTGTGTAGAGTCTCAGAATCATACTGGTCCAATATGAGTGTTCTACAGACCCTCTATGTAGTTTTGTTCTATGTTGGTAGTAGAGCCTATTATATTTATTTCAGTTTTTATTATTTTGTATATGTGGTTAGCCTAGTGGGATACCTACTATTGGAACCATGGCCATCTATGCATAAATTGGAGTATGGTTTGTGTTTATTTTCAATCCTCAGAGGAAGTTCAGAATGTGTCCCAATAAATTACTCTTACAGGTCAAGAAGATAACAGTATTGAAGGTGGCCCCATTTTCCAGTATTTTCCAAATTTCTGGTCCTCAAAATTGACAAAAGGGGAAAAAAATGTTTTTTGGGAAATGGACTTGCATGCTTGATGTGTATCGCTCAAGTGACTTGTGCGTCGAGAAAGGACTTGTGCGCCGGTGGCTACGAGGATTGGGAAGTTGCGAGCCATATGTTTTTCTAAATCAGAACATCAAAATATGGAAAAGGAAAGAGGGTAGTGTAAGTATTGGTTTGGTCGCCCAAGTGAGTAGCGCGATAGAGGATAGGGCAGTTGGAGTTGCACACCGAAACTTCCATGCCTAGAGGAGGCTTGTGTGCCACGGTGCAGGGTGTACAATTTGCCTATAAATAGTGGACCACCCCTCCTCATTTGTAATGAAGTTCAAGACTTAGAGATTTTTCAAGCTCCCATCGTGCATGTGTTGTAGTCGCGCAAGTGGTGGTGAGTCGCGCAAGTTGAAGTTGCATGACAGTTTATAGCTACACATCCAAGATGGTTTGGGCGAGAAAGGGGTTGAGTCGCGCAAGTTTGAAGTTGAATAAGTGAGTGTCACACAAGTGGTTGAGGTGAACTTGCGCGCCGGTTTAGACTTGCATGCCGAGACTTGCGCGCTGTCTTGAAACTTGTGCGTTGGGCTTGGAGAAGCATGCCAGGTGTAGTTTAAGCACGCCGGTATTTTTGGAGCTGCACGAAAGCTGTAAGATTTCCCGATACCTTTGGGGTAAAGTGAGATTAGTCTACGTGTGGAAGTCGAACTTCAATAGAGAATCTACATACAACAGAGGATGCATTATTTTCCAAAGATGAAGAGACCTTCACGTCTATAAACTGAATGGGACTTCACCAAAGGTAGTGAGCAAGGGGGAGTCAATGAGAGTGACCTGAGGGACACAGTGAGCTATCCCTGAACTTTTGTAAAGCTAGTGAGCCTGAGACAGAGTGACTATGCCCAAACCTTTGTAATCCACATCTAGTGAAGTTTAGTGAAATTTGGTATGACCGAAAACCTGTCGGCGTATGCTCCTTGGTCGTAGCACTTAGTGGTGAACCAAGTAAAAAGTGTTGTGTCATCTCTCTCCATATGAATGTTTTCTTTCTGATCATATTAATCTTACAAGTTTAACAAGTTTCTACCAACGTGGGAACAAGATCCATCACATTAAAATAAAAAGTTGTCACCCTGATTCACCCCTCCCCTCTCAGGGTGTCCCGGGGTCCTACAAGTGGTATCATAGTGTAAAGGTTGCTAGTGTTGAATATTTCCTTTGTCGTCATGGAGAATGTAGTCAATGTTAGGGGAGTTCCCCTCTTTGATGGAAGTAATTTTCAGATTTGGAAGAACAGAATGAGATATCATCTAATATCCCTTGGAATGGATGTTCTATTTTCCACTATGCAAGGTATACATGTTACTGATCCAATAGGGCTGGCTATTACTGATGCTGATAGGAAAATTGTTGACGTTGATGCTAAATCATAGAATGCTCTCATCGAAGCCCTTTTTGATCAGATCTATCTAAAGGTGATGAGTTTCACCTCAGAAAAGTCCATGTAGGATAAACTTGAAAATATTTATGAAGGAGATATCAAAGTGAAGGAGGAGAAACTAGAAGTCCTACACAATAGGTTTGATGATCTGAAGATGCATCCTGATGAGAATGCAGACTCCTTCAATCGAATTACTAAAGTGGTTGGAGAAATTCAAGGTCTAGGTGAAGAAATCAAAGACGTTATCATTGTAAAGAAAATATTAAGAACACTTCCACCCCTGTACAATGAAAATGTGTCATCCCTTGAGGAAAGAGATCTTTCTAAACTTTCTTTGGATGATCTGTTGATCAGCCTAGTGGCATATGAAATGATATTCAAACCAGAAGATGCTACTACACGTGTAAGCAAGTAAATGGCGTTCAAATCCATATAGAAACTGAAAATTTCGAAAGATAGTAGTGGTGAAGACGATGAGGAAAAATAAATTCTTTCTCTCATTACCAAGAACTTCCAGAAGGGAAAAGGTAAATTCAAAGGGAAGTTACCTCTATCTTTCTTTCGTTGTGGCAATGTCGGGAACATTTCTTCTCAGTGCTTAAGAAAGATCGATGATGATGATAGAAATGATGAAAACATTGAGAAGACTCAGAAAAGGTTTTTCAAGAAAGGAGACTTCAAATCTAGAAGGAAAGTTCTAAATAAGAGTTCTGTCTGTGAAGAGGTAGAAGATGATAATGAATTCTGTGATGAAGAATAACCAGAATTTAAGACTGGGAACCATGCTTCCATGATGGCCACTGTTGAAAAATCAGAAAATACTGGTGGAGAGAATCTGTTGAAAACTAGTGCAAATCCCGAGTTGCAACTTAAGGATTCTATTAGTAAGATTAAGATTAAATGTAAGAGTTGTAATAAGTGTAAATAAATTGTTGAATAATCAACTGAATATGTTGATCAACTTGAAGCTGAAATTGAACGATTGGGAGAATTTGTGGAAGTACAGTCTTAAATCCTTGAAAGTAATGACGATGTAGTAGATATGAAGCTTATAATTGAAGAGCAGGGAAAGGTCATCAATGACCTCACATCCATACTAGAAAAAAATTCCAAGACTACTGAGGGTCTTGAGGAGGAAGTTGTTACTCTTAGGAGTAAACTTCAGAATGAATCTATTTTAAAAGAATCAAGGAATAAAATACAGTTTGGAAGATTCTCAGATGCAGAATTACTGGCAAGATCCAAGTGTGGTTCAGATGGGATTGGAAAAATCTTGAGTGATCAAAATACCTGCTTGCATGGGAAAGAGTGGAATTGGATGTGAAGTTGAGACATCAATAGTTGGAAGTGAAAAGAGCCAAAAGAAAGACAAGATAAAAGTTGGAAATGTTGAAACATTGCATGAAGTGCTGAAAAAGAAACCCTCAATCCAAACCAAAATGAGAACTGAAAATTATCCTCAAACATTCAGAAATGATAGGCAGTCCGAATATTCTCCCATGGAAGATGGTATGAGATGAAATTCAAGTGAGAAGACATTTCCTCTCATGAAGTGTCAGTTCTATGGCTATCTGGGCCATACCATGTGATATTGTGAAGAGGCAAGGAGTTAATTGAATGGGGGAAGATATGGGATGTCAACAAAGGAGAATGAATTCATATCCTCTATCATATAGAAGAAATATTTTCTATGGATACTGTTTTCTCTGTTCTAACTTTGGTTATAAGGATGTTAATTTCCGGAAGAGAAGGGACATGGACACCTCATACCAGAGTTCTAGACAAGTCACATCTCGTCAACAAGATAGTGTTGCTCTTACAAACAGGTTTTCTCCTCTCTAAGAAGACTTCGACTATGAAGAAAAAATGTACACATATGATATAATTGTAAGACCATCAGTGCTCTATACTCAATCTAATGTCTCATGTAAAGAAAGAAAGAAGATTGAGAAATCCAACCTTGTAGAGGTGGACCTCAAAGCTACAAAGAGAAACAGTACCTGGATTCTGGACAACGGTTGTTCATCTCATATGACAGGTAATGCTGGCCTGTTAATAGATATCAAAAGGAAGGTTGATGGTACATTACAATTTGGTATGATGGAGCTCTGAAAATCAAAGGCAGTGGAAATACTGAATTAGCTAATGGAGAGCTAAAGAAAACTGAAGTCCTTTATGTAGATGGCCTACGTCATAATCTTCTCAGCGTGAGTCAACTCTGTGACTTGGGACTTATAGTTACTTTTAATCAGAAAGGATGCACTATCAAGGGAAAGACAGAAAATTCACTTATGTAGGGATGCATAACAGAAGGCAACTTGTATCAGGTTGATTGTAAAGAAAATGTTTGTTACATGACTGTTGAAGAAGAAAACAATTTGTGGCATCGGAGACTGGGACACATCAATCAACAAGACATGGAGAAAATATCAAAATTGAGGATTGTCATGGACATTCCCAACCTAAAGCGTGAATGTGAAAAGTCTTGTGATGCTTGCATTCATTGAAAGCTGGTCTGCAGTTATTATCGGCCAAAGAGGAAAAGGGCATCCCATCTTCTTGATCTAATTCATACAGATGTATGCCGACCGATAAATGTTGTAGGAACTCATGGAGAAACATACATTGTCTTATTCATAGATGATTACAGTAGAATGGAATGTGTTATGGTCATTCACAGGAAATTACAAGTGCTTGACAGCATGAATACATATCGGCGAATATCCGAGAATGATACTGGTCGAACAATCAAGGTGTTGCATTCTGACAATGGAGGGGAATACACATCCATTGAATTTGAAAATTACTTGGAAA
The DNA here is from genome assembly GCA_963277665.1 of Viscum album. NCBI lineage: Eukaryota > Viridiplantae > Streptophyta > Magnoliopsida > Santalales > Viscaceae > Viscum > Viscum album. The sequence continues at coordinate 375,551,268 of OY728127.1, read as the reverse complement.
ATCATGGGATACAACATGAGGTAGCTGCTATGAGAGCTCCACAAAAAATGGAGTTTTTGAACATAGGAATCGATAGGTGAACAACATGGAACACACTATGTTGATTGAGAGTCGTATTCCGTGACAATACTGGAAAGAGGCTGTTCAAGCTGCAGTGTATATTCAAAATCGAACAGGACTTTATATGGGTGAGACGAAGACACCATATGAATTGTGGCATGGAAGGAAGCCCTCTTTGAAATACTTTTGTGTTTTCTGAAGTAAATGCTTCATCAAAAACAAAGAAGGAAATCAAGGGAAGTATGGTGACAATGAAGATGAAGGAATTTTCCTCAGATACTCAATTAACAGCAAAGCCTACAAGTGTTTCAACAAGTGATTAGGAATGATTATGGAAAGCGGTGATGTTAAGATAATGGAAGAGAAAACCACAAATTCTTCAAGGACGTCATATATGATGTGATATAAAGTGAGGAAGAAAGTGAACATGGAAAAAATACAAATATAGAAATAGTGGAAGTTGTAAAAAACACTCATCAGTCACATCATGATGTTGACTCTGAAGAAGAATCTGAAGAAGAAACTATGGCTGGAGAGAATGCAGCTAAACATCGCAGGAGAAATCAACGAGCTGAGATTGATCCATCTAACATTATTTGGGACAGTAGTGCACCCACACAAACAAGGAGGATGAGGAATAACACGTAATCTTCATTTTTGTCAGTTGTGGAGCCATCCTCATTTGAAGAAGCTGCAAAGGATGAATCATGGGCGAAATCCATGAATGAAGAGTTAGATCATATTGACAAGAATCAGACATGAGATCTTGTACAGAGACCCAAAGGTCACAATGTGATTTTCACAAAATGGATCTTCAAGAACAAGTTTGATGAGCATGGAAGTGTTATTATAAACAAGGCACAACTGGTATGTAAAGGATACTCTTAGATTGAAGGTGTTAATGTTGAAGAAACCGATGCTCTAGTGGAAATACTGGAGTCAACCAGGCTTTTCCTTTGATGGCACTACAAAGAGGATATAAAGTATATCAAATGGATTTCAAGAAAACATTCTTGAATGATGTACTTGAAGAAGAAGTCTACATCGAACAACCAGTGGGTTTTGTTCTTGGTACTGATGAAACAAAGGTCTGCAAAATGAAGAAAGCACTATATGGTTTGAAGCAGGCACCACGAGCATGGTATTCCCGGCTGGACTCATATCTCAAGAAGCTGGAATTCAAAAGAGGAGGAGTATAACACAATCTATATGTGAAGAATTCTCCAAAAGATCAGTTCATGGTTCTAGTCTATGTTGATGATATCATATTTGGTGGAAATAAGCAGAAATCAGTGGATGGATTTTCCAATCACATGAAATTAGAATTTGAAATGTCTATGATTGGGAAGCTCACATATTTCTTGGGGATGCAGGTGATTCAAAAGAAGAATTACACTTTCATTTCTTCAGAAAAGTATGCAAGAGAGCTGCTAAAGAAGTTTAATATGCAAGAATCCAAACCAATGTAAACTCCAATTATAGTTGGAACCAAACTTGGAAAGCATGGGGATGGGGCATCTGTAGACCCCACTATGTATAGAAGGATAATTGGGAGCCTACTGTACCTGACAGTGACATGACCAGATATTGTCTTTGCAACCTGTCTAGTGGCCTGATTTCAGAGTAATCCAAAGGAGGAACATATGAAAGTAGTAAAAGGAATCATGAGGTATATGCAAGGTACTCAAAATTATGGCTTATACTTTTCTGCAGGAAGACATAGTGTATTATCATCATTTTTTGATGCCGACTGGGCTGGTGATGTTGTGGACAGAAAGTCCACCAGTGGTGGAGCATTCTATATTGGGAATAAATGTGTTGGCTAGTTGATCAAGAAACAAGAAAGTACTTCTCTTAGTACTACTGAAGCTAAGTATATCTCTACCACAAAGGCATGCAATCAAATGCTATGGATGAAGCAACAACTAACAGATATTGGTGATGAGGTGAAGCAACCAATGGTAATTTACTGTGATAACAAGAGCACAATTAATCATACAAAGAATCCTGTTCAGCATTCTCGTACAAAACATATGGAAATCAGGTATCAATTTATCAAATAAAAAGTTGATAAAGACATGATTAGAATGGATCATGTGGGAACATATGAGAAGGTGGTTGATATCCTGACCAAGCCATTGTCAGCGGCTGTGTTTGAGAAGCATCGGTTGAACCTTAGTGTTCAGCCACCTCCTAGTGCTTAAGGAGGCTACAAAAAACCCCTCTCCCAAGTTATTTTAACTATTTTTAATCTGTTTTTGGATGTGATGCAGGTTTGTGGAGGAGATACTATCCAGGGGGAGTGTGGTTTGAGCTGAACAAGGAACAATTATGGGTCTTTGGGTTTATTGGAAATGGGGGAGAAAGGAATAAATTCAGGCATGCAATGCTTCTATGACATGATGAGATTCAGTGTCAATGATAGGATGAGAAGGGTGAGAAGGAATACATTGGACATATAATGCTTCTATGACACTATAAAGAGAATTTCTTGGGCGTCTTTGACAATTCCAAAACACAGGAACCCAATTCAAGCTTACTCTCTTGTTTTCTACACCGAGCATTGCTCATATAGACTTAGATTGTATGAGTTGATTCTTTCATTTTTGGTTTGCTTGTGGATGGTGATCTATTGAATTTATTTACAGATTTCCAACAAACCCATAGGGGTATATTATTAGAACCGTGGTTATCTATGCATAAATTGGAGTATGGTTTGTGTTTGTTGTCAATCCTAAGAGGAAGTTCAGAATGAGTGCCAGTAAAGTACTCTTACAGGTCAAGCAGATAATAGTATTGATGGCAGCACTATTTTCTAGTGTTTTCCAAATTTCTGGTCCACAAAATTGACAAAAGGGGAAAACAGTGTTTTTTGGGAAATGGACTTGCGCGCCGAATATGTGTCCCGCAAGTGACTTGCGCGCTGAGAAATGACTTGCGCGGCGGTGCCTAGGTGGATTGGAAAGTTGTGCACCATATGTTTTTCTAAATCAGAACTTCAAAATATGGCAATGAAAAGAGGGTCGCGCAAGTGAGTAGCACGACAGAGGCTAGGGTGGTTGGAGTTGCGCGCTGGAACTTGCGTGCCGAGAGGAGGCTTGTGCGCCACCGCGTAGGGTGTCCAGTTTTCCTATAAATAGTGAATCACCCCTCCTCATTTGTAATGAAGTTCAAGACTTAGATATTTTCTGAGCTCCCATTGCGCAAGTGTTTTAGTCACACAAGTGGTGGAGAGTTGTGCAAGTTGAAGTTGTGCGACCGTTGATAGTTGCACGTCCAAGGTGGTTTGGGTGAGAAAGGGGTTGAGTCGTGCAAGTTTGAAGTTGAAGAAGTGAGTGTCACACAAGTGGTTGAGGGAACTTGCGCGCCGGTTTGGACTTGCACGCCGATACTTGCGCGCCATCTTGAAACTTGCACGCCGGTCTTGGAGAAGCACTCCAGGTGTAGTTGAAGCACGCTGGTCTTTTTGGAGCTGCACGAAATCTGGAAGATTTCCCGATACCTTTGGGGTAAAGTGAGATTAGTCTACGGGTGGAAGTTGATCTTCAACAAAGCATCTACATACAACAGAGGAGTCATTCTTTTTCAATGATGAAGAGACCTTCACATCTATAAACTGAGTGGGACTTCACCAAAGGCAGTGAGCCAGAGGGAGTCAACGGGAGTGACCTGAGGGATGAATTGAGCTATCCCTAAAATTTTTTAAAGGCAGTGATCCTGAGACAGAGTGACGATGCCCGAACCTTTGTAATCCACATCTAGTGAAGTTTAGTGAAATTTGGTATGACCGACAACCTATTGGCGTATGCTCCTTGGACGTAGCCCTTAGTGGTGAACCAAGTAAAAAGTGTTGTGTCATCTCTATCCATATGAATGTTTGCTTTTTGATCATATTCATCTTACAAGTTTAACAAGTTCCTACCAACATGGGAACAAGATCCATCACATTAAAAGAAAAAGTTGTCACCCTGATTCACCCCTCCCCTCTCAGGGTGTCTCGGGGTCCTAAACCTACTACAGTTTGTTTTACATACATTGAGTCTGTATGAAAATATACTACACCCCATTTATTATAGAATGCCTTTTCTTTAGTTATTTATTATGCACACTCTGATGCTTAACCCTGTTTATTAGTTTGGTTATTTTCTACTATTATTAAACTCTTACATGAGGGTATAGTCTCCTCACAATATTTTTTATACCCTTACTACTACTATATAACCTATGGTGTATGGGGATTTGTTCTTTCTGCCTTGTAATAATCCAGATCGGGTCATGTGTCTAGTCAACCCGGGATGGTTCATTACAAAAAATCTCATTTCCTTGAGTTATATGGTTCAACATGAACTACTTTCTTCTATGTTTTGGATCTCCAACCCAAATATTTTATTATATGTTATTTTAATTTACTCTTTAGTAATATTGAGTTTTAATGATATGAATGTTTTTTTCTCTTCTTACAATGTGAGTTTTCAACAATGTTATTTTGAAAATAATAAAATGGGTTTCTTCTTTCACTTTCATATGCTTTTCCTTCTCTACTCATTTCTCCAAGATAATTTTTTTTTGTATTTTAAAGTCTCAATTATTAGTTTATTTTTAGAATTAAATTTTTTAAAAATCTTTTATGTCACCTTTTCAAAAGTTTCCTTTGAAATATGCATGCAAATTTTTATTTTATATCAATTTTAAAAATGTTTTCTAAATAATATTTTAGGTTTTCTTTTACACTTAACTTTTTATTTTCAAAAGGATTTATCCTAATGGGGTTTATGTTTCATGATTTTTCCTCATATATATATATATATTCTATCATTTGGGGGGTTAAACTCATGGTATCAAACAATAATATTCTTGAACCCTTCTTTTGTGATATCGTTCGAAGCATTATTTCTATAAGGATCTATTTCATCTTGGTCAGCAACCCTCTAAGTTTCCTCTATTACATTGGGATTATGTTCCTTTGAAATAATCCAAATTCTTTCTCGGGATAGTTTATGATCATGATTTTATAGTATTGACTTATTCATATACTCATTTCTCTATGCGGCGTGAACATCATATTTTTACGTAATTCAGATTGGATGGTGTTCACCAAGAAATAATATTATTTTATTTATATCGGGAAAATAATTGGCATATCATATATTTTTATTCCAATATGGATGATTATTGGAAAGTTGACAACATGTTGTTTGACCAACTACCTTCTTTCTCAGGTATAATTATGATCAAGTTATCCATTTATTGATATGGGGAAAAGAATTTTAATTTTTAATAATTGTTAGTTACTAAAATAGGACGATCTTGTTTGGATATTCCATATTCTTAATTATATGGATAGCCATGTTTTTATTCATCTATAAGTTCCATAGCGAACAATATAAAAGGTCCTGTTAAATCTTATGATGAATTTATTGGACTTATTAGGTGATGGGTGGGGCTCAAAATTTTATATCCCCTTAGTGCTTCAATAGGTCCCATGAGACAAAATAGGTTTTTTATTTGGTGTATCCCTACCCAATTAAATAAGATTTGTTGACTGTAGTATTGATGACAAGTGAAGGTATTGTCATAAGGGATTAATAACATGTGTTTAATGTCCATAATTATGAATTCCATCTGTAAGAGACCAGTATTATTGATATCCATTTTTTTATTTATTTTCATTAATATAACATGATCCCAGTTTCAATTTGATAATGGATTCTTGTTGTTTACCTATTATTCCCATAATATTTATTCTATGTTTATTATATGATTGATTCAATTATATGTTTCTCTTATTGAGAATTTTATCTCACCCCTTTCTTATGTTTCTAGTATATAGGTTATAATGAAAATTAGTATACATGATATATTTAGTAGGATAACATGTGTGTAAGAATTTACAGGAGGTTTTGAAAACTTATCACTCATTAAGTATTTTCATATATATAATGTAAAAAATGTCCATTAGTTGAAAATGAAATGAAATTTTTTAGCTTATAAATTGTCGTAATTATCTAAAGCTATTAAACTGAAAATATCCTTTAGATGTAAGAGATTTAAGAATTATTATTAATTTTGTAATTATGTATGGTTATATCTAGGATTTTATAGATGGTATCAATTAAAGTATATAAAGTATGTGTTTATGGAACCAGATCTTGGAGTGTGTGTCTGGGGCATCCTAATTGGCATCAAAGGATATGTTTAGATAACTTTAGGGATTAGGATGTTTGTTGAGGATATTTATGGGGTAATTAGTTAGGATTGATCATAATTTCAAATGTATAAATATCACTTTGGGATAGTATATGATTTAATACTAAGGAACAAATTCACATCTAATTTGGGTATTAGGATAAGATAACTATAGTGAAAACCATAGGGATGGTTCCAAGTGAAAATCATAAGAATATAACAATATATATATGTTTTAATAATGTATATATTTCATGATTCTTTAAGATATTAAATCCCTATCTGGATAGTATAAGTAGATATAGGATTTAGAAAAAATGTAAGTAGGGGTAATATCCCCCAAAGGGTATAACGAGTATTAACTTGATCATCACCTGGTGTATGAAATGGAGGATCGACTTCGCACCTTTTTTTTTCACTCCTAAGGGATATGATTTGGTCGATTTAAATTTTATTTATGAACCATTATGAGGGATTTAAATACATTTAGGTAAGACAAACTAATAGGAATGTTACAAAGGGTAATATAGATTAAAATATAAATATTCATAAGTTAAGTTATATATTAATCAATATGTGTTTTCCTGGATAAATAGTAAGTGTAATTTTGAGAGCATATATTTCAATGATTTTTGGGCTTAATATATTTTATGAATGTTCATGGTAATTTGGGTTCTTTATTTTTAGTATTAGGGTAAGAAGAATTATATAACCCAACTAAAATTAACCTAAGTTAAACCAATAATGATATTAGTTAAATTAAGATTTATTTAGGTTAAACTGAAGGAATTATAGGCTAATGTTTTGATATGGGTAAGAGGTTTTAATGCTGAATGTATTTTATATTTTTGATTTCAATAATTATCTTATATTTTTAATATTTTTCAACTCATATAAACTATTTTGGTTTTAGTAATGGATGGAACTAGAAGGAACCATGGGTGTGAGGAATAAGATAGTGATTACCGAAATAAATAACTCATCAGAATGGGAGATAGGGTGAGAACCCATGTGATTATGTCAAACCATCTATCCTAAAATATGATTAACAATGTGAACATAGTAAAAGTACTAAAGAAAAAAAATAATAGAAAGATGGAGTCTCATGAAAGATAAAATTATGAGGATGATGAAGGAAAGAAGATTAAATTTTTCGCATGTAAAAAATAGGGGAAGAATGAAAGAGAAATTTCGTTAAAGGGATAGGTAAATTATATAAGTGTGGAGATGAAGTTCATAAGACTCACAGGTGTAATGGAAAAATAGAATCTATAAAAATCTATTAGTTCAATTTAAAGAGAGTTGGTAATTATAAAAATCAATATCCCAATCCAAGGGATAATGGGGGAAATAGTCACCAACAACCATGCGAACAAGAAAAATACTATGGAACCACAACTAATTAATCAGATAATGAGTTTTTACTGAAGATTTTATTATGTCCTATGTCACGTTTCAGTGAAATACTGAATATTGAGTTATAAATAAAAACACTTGGTGGTATGATTAGCATATAAATTATTTTAATGGTTTGTGGGAAGTTATTCCTTATATATTTTTATCATTATCCCTTAGTAGTTTTCTTTGTGAATATAGGAATGGGTTATCTCTCCTTATAAATAACTTATAATAAATTTTCATACCAATAAATATCATTCCATATCCGAAATAAATCCATGAAGATCTACTAGGGTATGGTTAATTATGAGTTCCCTATATAAATAACTCTTTTATTATGAGTCAAATTGTGAGGATTTAATTTATTTAAGGGGATAGAATACATCACCTAGAAATTCTAATATATTCTTACCTTTAAATAATTCAATGTGTTCAATATCATACTCCACACAAAACACCGAAATAAAACTAAACCATGATATATTTAGATCATTAAAATTTAACTATTCAATTAACAAGAATGAATAAGATTAACCAATTTATGAAATATTTATAGATATAAAACAATGGATACTTTTAATATAAATAAAATTCAATTGTATAGCTAAAATAACCCATATAGTCATTTTAATCATAGAAATGTATTTTTATAAATATTTCATTTTTTTGTAATATGAATGTATATTTCATGAAACATGTGATTAATTATGATAAAATATATTTTATATTAATAATTGGTTAATAATTTTTATGTTATTAAATAATAAAAAATAAGAATGAGAATGATATATATTCTAAAAAAGATATTTTATTATAAAAGAAATGTTTCATTATATGTCAAATGTTTATTTAAAAGTTAAATTTATAAAATTTAGAATTAAATTTTGAAAAAATGAATATAATTTTTTGGATACATCATATCAATATTACCTTAAGATGAAAATTTTGTATTAAAATAGTGTGTTTTATGCACAGAAATTTTAAAATTAATTTTCCCAACACATATTTATTTTATTTTATAAAATGGAATATGCATTTATAATAAGTACTTCAAAAATATGTAACTATACAAATATTAGTTTTATTCATTGAAAATAAATTTCTCACGATAAAGATTAACTACGAAGGTAAACATAAAATGGGTTTTTTTCAAAGAATTAATTTTATATGAGTTATGTAATTTTTTTATAAAAAAAATTAGACTAATAAAATTTAAAATATTAATATAATATGGTGTTTAAAAACATAAAATAATAAATAAACACCCATTCAATTAATAATTAATATTAAATATAAATAAAAAACACTTAATATATATGAATACATTATTCTATAAAAACTATTTCCCCTATATCTTATGTTTTAATTTAAAATATAATATTATCATATTTAGAAATTGAATTAGGTTAAATAGATCATAAATTTGGATTCATAATATCAAAATTTTATAAGAATTTCCATCTTAATTTTTAGTAATAAAATAATTATGATGGTTAATTTTTAATCATGATTGATAAGGGTAATATGTGTATATGAGGTAACTCAAATTTTTATAAATTAAAAACTGACATACACCTTATAGAATTAATTTATAGGTTTTTAATTCATATCCACATGTCTCACCTACCATTTATCCTCCTAACACCCATGCAATTATATTCTTATCCCTTACCTAAAATTCTTTTCCAAATAATTTTCCTTCTTTTTCACATATAAAAGGAGCTTTATTCCTCCCACTTCAAGCCACTCCTATAGTTAAAAATTCCCATGAAAATATATCAAATTAAATTATTCAAGATACATATACACTTTTGGGAAACCCTACCCCAACAAAGTTCCACAAGTCCTTTATTTCCAACGGTTACTTAAAGAGAAGATCCAAATTATCAATGTAAGTATTACTAACCCTTTTTCTTTTATTCTTTATCCTTCCCATTCACACATCTCTAATCCCATTATTTCCATATGTATATAAAGAATTTTTTATAAATAATTTTTATAAATTTTACTATATTTATGGTATAGAAATTATCTATTCCTCTCCTAATCAATCAAAAAATGGAAATTTTTATCATACGTGTGTGCAAACTACTATCTCTATAGACAACATGTTTCATTTTTAATCACAACATTTAAAGGATTGTTCTAGAAATTGGTTTATAGAATATATTTTTTATATATGTAATCATTTGTACTTTTAAATATAAATTTTTAATTTTACAATAATTTATCATTATAACATTAATCATCTTAAACAAGCATACTTAGAGGAAAATATTTTTTTCATACCACATAAAATTTTTATAACCCTTAATTCTTATTATAATTCCATAAAAATATAATATATCACAATAATAAAAACTAATAAGATTATTATTATTATTTTATAATTATATTACAACTAATCCACCTCATAATCATCCATTAATCATTGTAGGTTCATGTTTCGGTCACTTTAAACACCTACTTGAATAATTCTATGATTTTTTTATCATGGATGTCTATGAGAACTTATATATTTGCATAATATGATATAAATATGAAAATAAAATTTTTTCTTTGGTTTTGGTAAATTTATGTCAACATTTTGCTCATAAATTAATAAATCACCCTTTATTCATTAAGAATCAATGGAATATTCTCATCGCTGACTTCAATTTCAACAATAAAAACAAAATATACTATGGAATGAAATTATATATTTATAAAATATCATTTATAATATATTCCAGTATATTATATGATCTGATAGTGTTGTAATTTGAAAAAATAATAGACATCAACATCTCTTTAGGAAACTAGTTCAATGTGTTGAAGATTACTTACAACCTATGTTTAAAATAGGTAAAAAATAACTAGTATATATGTATATAATGATTATAAATTTTTATAATCATGAAAAATGTTATTTATTAGGTCTCTTATGAACTTCATTTGATTATTTAGGAGGTTTGGTGTGATTTCATAACAAATAAGGAATGAGGTAATGATTTTTGTCTCAAATTCCTCACTTTCAGACGTGATTGATATAATGAACCTAATTTCATTTATATGGTGTATATAATTCCTATTTGAGATATAATATCATTAATTTTCTTTTAATAAGGTTATTTTATGTAAAATTAGAATCCCACTCTTTTTAGGGTATTTTATTAAAGTGTTTCTCAAGCCGTATGAGTTTTCTTGGTCCCAATTCCGAATCTTTGAGACATGTTACATGTTATGCACCATGTTTACTTTGCATGACATTCTATTGATTTTCTATACCATGAATGATCTATACATTTTAACTTTTAATAAATGGGATAAACTAACCCTAATAAATTTCTTTTGTTTATTTTTTTTACTCAAGTGTTACCCTAGCCATAAGAGTTTTTGGTAATACATTTTTTCATTCAGTTTAGATCATTCACTTGAACTTATTTCATGTAAGTTGCGTTCTTTATGACCGTTAATTGTATTATTTTTTATTATCTTATTGTTTATAATTTTTCCACATAAACCCATTTTCAAATGTTCCATGCCTTATGGAATATATTGTTCGTAAGGGATATTGATAACTCATATCTCCCTTCCACGAGTAGAATTTTTTCTTGATGAACTTATTTTTTCAATGCATGGGTTCTCCCACCATAAAATTTTATTTTATGGTATTTTAATTTAATATTTGGTAAAATTAAGTTTTAATACAAATGTATGTTTTTTTACTCTTCTAATAATGTAAATAAAGTTATTTTTTAAATTATAAAAAGGGTTTCTTCTTCCACTTTCATATGTTTTTTAATCCTCTCCTCATTTATCTAAGATAAAAATTATGTCTTTTCAAGTATCCACTATTGTATATTATTTTTAAAAGTAATTATTTTGAAAATATTTAATGTAACCTTTTAAAAATTCACCTTTGAAAGGCATAATGAATTTTTATTTTATATCAATGTTAAAAATGTTTTCTAAAAGATCATTTAAGTTTTCATTTCTAATTCCCTTTTTATTTTCAAAGGGATATACCCTAATAGAATTTATGTTTAATGATTTATCCTATAATATATATGTTTTATCATTTGGGGTATTCAACTCATGATGTCAAGTAATTTTATTCTTTATCCATTATTTTGTGACACTATTCAATGAATTCTTCTTGTAAGGATATTTTCAATCCAAGTTAACATCCTTCTGCATTTCATTTTCTACATGAGGGTTATATTATTTTGAAACCATCTAACTTCTTTTTAATATTTATGGTAATGTTATTATAGTTTTTACTTATCCATATAATCATTTTTCAATTTAGTGTTAACATCAATTTTTTACATAATTTAGATTGGATAATGTTGACTTATAAATAATGTCATATTATTAACATGTGGAAAAATATTGCCATACCATATATTGTTATTCCAATATAGAAGATTATTTTCAAGTTGAATATGTATTGTATGATCATCCGAATTCTTTATCAAGATGTGTTATGATCATGTTATCACATTATTGACAAGGGTAAAAGTATTGAAACTCTAGATGACTAATGGGTACTAATGAAGGTTGATCATGTATTGATATTTTTTATTGTTAATTATACATATAGAAATATTTTTAATTAGATAAAGGTTAATTAGGTAATGGTATGAAAGGTCTTGTTGATTTGTATGGTGAAATAATTGGACCTAATCAAGTGATATTTGGGTCCCATAATTGTTTAGTGGATCAATCGTTCGACAGGTCTCATGAGGGAATATAGGTTTATGTATTTGGTGTATGCCTGCCAAATTAAAAAAATCTCTTGACTATAGTGTCAATGAAAATTAATTATCTTGCTCTAATGCCTTGAAAATATGTTTTTAGTGTATAAAATTATGGATTATATCAGTATGAGATTAGTATTACTCATATCTATATTTTTATTTATTATTGTGTATATACTGTGCTCCCAGTTTCTAGAATATTACGAATTCATATTATTTACCTATTAATGAAGTAATATTTATTCCATATTTATGCCATGATCGCTTCTATTATATATTACCCTTAATAAGTGTTTGAGATATCCCATTTATTATGTTTCAATTCCCCAGATTATGAAGAAAAGTGGTATTTGTGATATGTTTAGAAGGATAACACATGTGGAATAATTTATCAGAAATTTTGAAAACAAATCACGAATTAAGAACTTTCTTAAATTTAATGAATTTTTTTCCATTAGTCAGTAAAGAAAATGGATTTTTTAGTTTATGAAGTGTCATAATTCTCTAATGATCAAAACCTGGAAATATCCTTTGGTTGTAGGAAATTAAATAATAATTATGGATTTTGTAATTATGGATGGTTATATCCAATATTTTATAGCTAGTATCACATAAAGTAAGCAGTATATGTGTTTATGGCAGCAAATATGGGAGTCTGGATCTAAGGCATCACACTAGAATAGAAACCATATCTTTAAATTTGAAAGAGACTTCCCAGTATGATCAAGAAGATCTAGACGAGGAATAATTTGACAAAATTATCAAATCTTCTCTAAAACAAGTTAAATAAGACTCAATAGTGGATGGGGAACTTGGAAGATGCCAGAAAATTGATTATGTCTTTGAATAAAATGTACAACCAAACCATGAAAACGAATAAAACTCCACCAATTAAGTAGATGATAATATGGAAGAAGCTATGAGATCTATGGTGAATCAACTAATCTCTCAACATCATCATCAATATAAAATAAGACTTAAATTAGAAGAGGAATTACTGATATTCACTCATTAGGAAACAAATATTTAAGATAATAGATATACAGGGGAGAATATTGACATAAACTCAACTTGTTTTAATTTTATTAATCATGTTTCATTTAACAACCATCCTTTAGATAATTATGAAGAAAAATTAATAGATAATCCACTAGAATAAAAATCCAAAATAGCTATGGTAGAGTCCAAGGTGACCGTATACATCATCCAACCACCCTAACTTAACAAAACACATTGTAATTTTAAGGTGATGGAAATAAATAACTCTATTTAAGGGGACCTCCAAATGGAATAGAAGATAAGTATCTTTTTATGAAAGAGTGTGTGTGGTTTTCATCAGACAATCCCCATACTCCAAAAAAATTGGGGACAATCATAGTACTGTCAAACTATGGATGGTTTAAATATAACCCCTCTTAGAAGGGAAGCACCCAAGACCCTCTTCCCTTCTCTTTATTTTTAAATTCATTTATTTTTTATTAAAATTTATTATGTTATATTATATTTTTTTGGGGTTTCTAAAGCGGATATCAACCAGGTAGAAAATATCAAGCTATATACAAATCACCCCAAGAGAGAGTGTACCTCAAGCCCATTCATTAATTAAAAACCAAATGATTTCTATCCTTTCATGATTATTTACACAATGTAATTTAATTTAGTTGATAATAAAATTAAAAAGGAAGTGATTTTTAAGTGCGGGGTAAGAGACTCATCTTATATAGGTGTTGGACTCACCTGTTTTGATAATCTCAATTATGTTTAGATACACTTTGATAATCCTAAATAATGTCTATCTATATATTTATTTTACATTCAAATTATGACACAATGCTAATGAGTTGATATGAATATAAAAAGATAATATCATATCACTGGAATATGTTACTCAATGTTTATTTATTATTATAAATGTTTAACAATGATTAATCCTGATACTAACTCAATCTGGAAATGATATGCATAGAACGTATACTTTATAAGCTTTTTAGTTTTAGGGTCACTGATACAGACAGAGCTACCGATAAACAAAGGCCACTAATAGAACAAGTCTTCTGTTATACAGAAAGTCACCGATACATAGTTTACCGATACAAAGTCACTAGTACTACAATTACTGATAGTAGGATGTACCACTACACAAGCAACTACCGACACAATTGAGCTACCGATAAAAGCGAGATACCGATACACAAGAGCTACCAATACAAGTGAGCTACCGATATAAGCGAGCTACCAATAAAAGGAGCAATCGCCACACAGAGTCACTGATACATAAAGCTATTATTACAAAGAGTAACAACTACCACTGCAAGACCTACCATTACAAGTCCACCGCTACAAGTTCACTGATACAAAGAGATAATGATTGAAACTAGTTGTTGTTTCTCTAAACTCTATTTCTGTTTTTTTATTAGCAACAGTCATATTTGGTGCTTTTAATGCAACTGATATTAATTAATGATGTTTGTGGGATTTCAAGAAACCGTACGTCGTACCTACAGAAGTAATCACGCCTTATGTCGGAAATTAATTAATGATGTTTGTTGGATGTCAGGTAACTATACCTCATACATACAGAAGTAATACTGCCTTATGTTGAACCGCCACATGAGCTATAAAAGGAAGATCAAATACGAACATAAAAATGTGAGATGAAATAAGAGACATTGGTGGTAGAAAAAGGATTTGATACACGAGAGCTTCAAAGAATAATTTTACTAGGATTTGAAGTACATGTCTGTTCTACAAAGACTACTACAATACACCCATACCTGTAAGTCAAGAAATAGAACCACGATAGTCTGTGTTCCAGAAAAATTCCAGAGAAGGACTCAAAACAACAGCTACTCAATCCAATAGGAGTACAGAGCTGTATTTCCATCATATAGAGCTTTCCAAACTCATCCTAATCTTATTATCTCTATTGTGAATTGTCTATTTACATTTCGAGCAGTGTGTGTTCTTTTGTTTATCTTAAACACACACTATATCCTAAGAATAACTGGAGGATATCTAAAATCCTCACTCAAACTTTTCAAACCATCTTGTATCCCACTGTGAATTGTGGTAGAGGTCAAGTGTAACCTGGATAGCATGTGTGATATTGTTATAGTTTTTCCCATGTAGAACTATGGTAGAGGAATTAGTTCCTAGAAATTCTCAGTACTATTGTTTACCCCGATCCAGGGTGTTGATCAAAGTTTTAAATAAACTGTTAGAGAGGACTAAGTCTCAGCTTGAGACTAAACCTCTTGGTTAAAACTGCTATGCATATTATTTTAGTTTAAACTATGTTCACTTTTCCACTGCTAAATACATTGAAATTCAAATCTATTTTAAAGTAACTCTGATAGTTGAACTAGAAAGTGTTTGTAATTATTGCTAGCCAGTAAGTTAGTTTCAAAAGATAACTTAATCTTTAGATTAGGTTAACTGATAAATAATCAATCTTTGAGAAAATAGTTGAACACTTTAAATATTTTTAAATTCACTACAATTTAACTTGTTTGATAAATTGGGGGGTTTTAATAGAAATATTTTAACCAATTTTTTTAATAGGAACTCAATTCACCCCCTTCTTGAGTATCCTCTACGACAAAATTTGGTATCAGAGCTTCGTTGATAAAAGTTTTCAAAACACTCTGTTTTTCAACTATGATTCTAGTTGTATCTTAAAGATCTTAAATTTCTGTTATTTATAAATTTTTATCTCTTTAAATATATTTTCTAAAATCTAATTATGGATAATAGATTAGAAGGTTCAGCTACCAACATTCCACCTTTCTTTAATGGTGTTAATTATGCCCAATGAAAAATAAAAATGAAAATTCATTTAGAAAGTATGGGATTTAACATTTGGACTGCTATAGAGTCTGATTATGAGATTACAAATATTGCAATAACTACTTGGGATGACCCTAAAAAATCTGATTACAACAGTAATTTTAAAGAAATGAATGCTCATTACTACTCTCTAGACGATGAAGAGTTTAACAAAATTTCTGGTTGTAAAACAACACATGAAATATATGATACTTTAGCTATTTCCCATGAAGAAACAACCAATGTGAAAGAGATGAGATTAAAAAATTACACTATTTTATATGATAATTTTAAAATGAGGCTTAATGAACCTATTTTTGACATGTATCTCAGGTTCAATAAATTTTTTAAAACTATGAGCTCATTGGGAAAAGCTGTTCCAGCAAAGGAGCAAATCATGATAATACTCAGATATCTTCCAGAAAGATGGAGAGGCACATCAGTTTCAATATGAGAATCGTGTGATATAAGTTCACTACCTATTAAAGAGATGATTGGTAATCTAATGATGTATGAAGAAGAGATTAAGGTAAAAAAAGAGGAAGATGATGAACCTGTAGGTTCCAGGCGCAGTAGAAGTGTGTTGGTGGGATTGCCCAACATTAATTTTAACGTTAAACAACGTTCAATCCGAGATCTGTCATGATTTAAAATGATGAATATTTGGAATAGAACGAATAACGAAAAAGAAAAGAGGAGTCCCAGAACCCTTGAGATAGGATCATCATATGTTGGTTATAATTAATTTAATTAATTCATAAGAATTACCTCGATGGAATTCTTTATTCGTTGGAGTCTCCGGTCACGATCATGTGATCCGTCATTGTGTCGTAGAATCCAAGTATAGAATTCTTCTAGCGATAATCCACACGTGCCCCACGTATCTCTGAACGTCGCCGAAGGGATCTCCGGGTGCTAGTGTGGAAGAGCCTTCGCTTGCGATGTCCGCCTGCAACCACCTTGATCCGGTGGAGGATCTCGCTCTCGTAACTTGATAGCGTTCTTGGTGGAAAAGGGAATTCTCTCTTGAATTGAGAGTATTTCCAAATTCATTGTGCTCAACAATGGCTCTGTCTCAATGAGAATAATGTAATTGGGATTATAATACTTAGAATAATAAAATGAATTAATTTCCCGAAAGCATTTAATCATTTCATTTAATTCTTAGTAATACCCCATGTCTTAATAATGACAGTTGACCATCATTATTACTTGACATGCACCCAATGTATTAAATTTAATATCATTTAATTAAATAAACAATATTTTCTCACGAATCTTGAAAAACAAACTACACGACGTGTATATAAATATACACGGCGTGTACTTTTTATTTTTCATTTTATTTATTTCCTCCACCATATTTATTAGAACTTGAGTAATGACTATTTATTTCTTAAATAAATGTAACTGCATTACCTGAAAATAAATAAATATATTATTTCGCCCAAAATATATTCTCTCGAATAACCAGTGTTGAAATAAATGTGACCAGGCATCCTTAAATAATTATTAAACCATAGTCGGGAATAATCTTTATTTAACTTGTTAAATTAATATTTAACAGAGATACCTGGACACACTTAGTGTGTGACCCTCTAGGCCTCTTTCTCAGTGGAATTAGGAGGAGCCTGCCTAAAGTCCAAGGTTAGCGTCTAGCAACACGCCAATGCACCCATAGATAAAGAAGTTAATGCCGCAAAGATGTGTCACCTCCTAAGAACGCTTACCGTGTAATATAATCCCTTTTTCTCTATATCCCCAATCAAGCGGGTTGCATGCTAGTACCATCAAACCATGTGCTCGATTATTATTTCTTTGAATTCCCGGAATTGAACTCACCCTTTCCTTACCATGGACATGGATTTATTTAGGCTATATCAATTCCATCAAAGGGCCCGAGATATCTACTTCCATTATGGAACAGAAGGGAAAAATCCTTTCTCGCATTATCTATTAATGCAGTATTACTAGTGACGCACCCAACGTATCTTACCTCGCTGTGAATAGTGTGTTGTTACAGTTTTCGTCAATACATCTAAGTGCGCATGTTGTAATACCCATTAATAATAATCTTAAAGTCTAAGGACCAATACACACGTCCGTAAATAGGAACATCCAATGACACTATGAAATGTGAATTTCCTACTGGCGGGTCTCGTTCTCATAATATCCTCTTGGATATTACCAAGGGTGCACACTATGAGAAGGTGCCTCAATGTTTCATGAGTCCTCACCCTTAATGACCTGTATTATTTGTGTACCTCAAATAATATCATCCGGCCATAGAACATATATTCAAGAACAGTGTTATGGGACTTCCGGGTTCTCATCATAGCAGGGATCCGCTATGACCCATTAATGCAACAGATGTCCTTAGGACATTATCACATGCATTGTCACACAGAAGAACAATCAAGATGTGATAAGGATTTTATTAATGAATAAATTACAAAGTAGTTGGTTCTAGACCACCAACTCCAACATAACCTAAGAAGAAGTCAGTGGAATTTAAGTCTACTGCCTCAAAGACCTAGGACAAGGAGAAAGTTCACATACCTGTTGAAAGCTCAACAAGTGAAGGTTCAGATTCATATAGTGATGAAGTGATGGCTCATATAGCTAGGAGATTCAAGAAATTATATAAGAAGAATAAATTTTTCATAAAATTAAATTATAAGGGTAAGTATGACCAATGAGGTAATTAGAAGAGAGATTGGAAGAAAGCTGATAAATATGATGATATTCTCTGTTATGAATGTAAAAGGAAAGGAAATGTTAAGGATGACTATACAAAATTGATGTTTAAGAAGAAATATGATAATAAGGGAAAAAATATAAGAAATCTATGAAGGAAACATGGAGTGCTTCGGAAGACAACACAAGTGCGTCTGAGGATTCTGATTCTAAAAAAAATCATACCAACATGTGTTTCATGACCGAAACATCTGATGTAACTATTTCCCCTATGCTGAATGATTACTATTCTAGGAATTAAAGTGATTCAAATAATTATGATAATATTTCTAAAGATGAATTATTTAAATACTGTAATATGTTAGAAGATACTTGTAATGATCTGAAATATAAGTACAAATCATTAAAGAAAAAGTATGCCTTGACTAGTACAGTTAAATCTGATCTTAGTATAGAAAAGGAAAAGAATTCTCAACTATTAAAGGAGAATACAGATCTTAAATTTTCCAATGAGCTACTTAGAATAAACTTAGAGAAGTTCACAAATGGAAATAATACTCTAACTCAAATTTTTGGAAAACAAGTTACACCAATGTATACTACTGGTTTAGGATACCAACATAGATAGAGACAGTTTGTTAAGAATAAATTCATTCCAAAAGCTAGATAGTTTGATGCTAGTTCCAGCTCTAGAAATTCTATAACTTCATCTAGATATTAATATTCTACAAGACCAAAAACAAGACATTATTCAAAATCTTTTGAACCTGTAAACTATAGGAAAAATGTTAGACAAATATGGGTGCCTAAAGTTTTACTTGCTAACCTGTCTGGACCCAAGAAAAGATTGGTACCAAAATCATTTTTTGTTTAAGCCTATTTTGTAGGAGACCTACTTGAAGAGTTCATGTAAGGAGATATGGTACTTGGACTGTGGATGTTCACGGAATATTACTAGAGACTACTCATGCTTTAAGAGTTTAAACATGGTTGATGGAGGGCATATCACCTTGGGTGATAATTCAAAAGTAAATATCATCATCTTAGGCCAGATTGGTAACAATGAATCAATTTTAATTTCTAAAGTATTACTTTTTGATGCACTAAAATACAACTTGTTAAGCATTTCTCAGTTGTGTGATGATGGTTTCAATGTTAAATTTTAAAACGATTCTTGCAATGTATTTGATTCTAAAAATATTTTGGAATTTACTGCTTTAAGAAATGAAAATGTATATACTTTAGATTTAAATTCTTTATGTAAACAAAAGGTTACTTGTTTAAATGCTTTTCACAAAGAATCTTGGCTATGGAACATAAGATTAGGAAAATGCAATGTTCATTCACTTAGGAAACTGAATAAGAAAAATTTAGTTAGAGACCTACCAAAACTAAAATTCCCAACATACAAAGTTTGTAATCCCTGTCAAAAGGGAAAGTAATATTAAGTTTTGTTCAAATTAAAGAAAGAATTTTCAACTTCTCAACCTCTCGAGTTGGTTCACATGGATTTTTTTGGACCATCAATAATTTCTAGTTTAAATTGGAAGCACTATGGCTATGTTATAGTAGATTAATTTTCTAGATATACTTGGGTATAATTTCTTACTCACAAAAGTGAAGCTTGTTCCTATTTAATTAAATACTCCAAGTCTATAGAGAACCTTAGTGGACTTAAGATTAAGACCCTGAGAAGTGATCATGGCCGTGAGTTTAAAAATCACGACTTTGAAACCTATTGCTCACATAATGGAAAAAGTCACAATTTTTCTGCCCCCAGGACACCTCAACAGAATGGTGTAATAGAAAGAAAAATAGAACCCTTAAAGAAATTACAAGAACTATGATCAATGAGTATGAATTACCTGTTTACTTCTGGGAAGAAGCTGTAATTACACCTTGTTATATTGTAAATAGAGTCTTGATAAGACCTGTTCTTAAAAAGATCCCTTATGAACTGTGGAATAATAGGAAGCCTGAAGTTATTTACTTTATAGTTTTTGGTTTCAAAGTAATTATTCTCAATACTAAAGATAATATTGGAAAAAGTTCTTCTAAAAGTGATGAGGGAATATTTAAAGTTTACTCTATAACTATTAAATCATATAGAGTCTTTAACAAAAGAACCAAATGTGTGTAATAATCAGTATATGTCACATTTGATGAAACTAATCCGCATGAACATAAGTCTTCTCCTGAAAATCTTGAAGATGACCTGTCTATTCTGGGCCTTAATGATAAAAACAGTGAACCTACTATAAAAACAAGTAATTCTGGAAATTTTCCAGAACCTGTTTCTATTGGAATCGAACCTACAGAAGAACCTGAATTCTATAGTACTACCATGTCCATACCAAATAGGATTCTAAATAACCATCCTTTAGATGCTGTTGTAGGATATTTAGATAGAGGAACACATACTAGAGCTTCTCTAAGAAATCTGGTTGAACATCAAGCCTTTGTTTCATAGTTAGATCCTAAAAACATCAATGATGCTATTAATGATGAATTTTGGGTAATGCCTATGCAAGAATAATTAAATCAATTTGAAAGAAACAAAGTTTGGGAATTAGTTGAAAGACCTAAGGACACTTTGACCATAGGCACTAAATGAGTTTTTAGAAATAAAGTTGATGAGTCTGGAAACATAGTTAGAAACAAAGATAGGTTAGTTCCATAAGGATATAGTCAAGAATAAGGAATAGACTATGAGGAAAACTTTTCACCTGTATCTTGGTTAGAAGTTATTAGGATTCTACTTGATTATGCTGCTCATGTGAATTTCAAGTTATATCAAATGGATGTTAAAAGTGATTTTCTAAATGGTTTTATAATTGAAGATGTTTTTGTTGAACAACCACCTGGATTTACTAATCCTCATTTTCCAAATCGAGTTTTTAAACTTTATAAGGCTTTATATGGTTTAAAACAAGCTCCATGAGCTTGGTATGATAGACTTAGTAATTTTCTTAATTCAAAATGTTTTATTAAAGGGATTTCTGATACAACTCTTTTTATCAAAAGGATTTCCAAAGATGTTTTGATAGTACAAATCTACATTGATGATATTATTTTCAGATCTTCTAAAAATGCTTTGTGTATTTATTTTTCAAAGAGTATGCAAAGTGAATTTGAAATGAGTTTAATGGGAGAACTCAAATATTTTCTTAGATTTAAAGTTTTTCAAAATGAAAATGGTATTATTTTAATTCAAAATAAATATAAGAAGGATCTTATAAAACTTTTTGGTTTGGATAATAATAAGGAATGTGATACACCTATGAGTACCACTTGTAAATTTGATGTAGATGAAACTGAGAAACCAGTGGATCAAACCAATTATAGAGGTATGATTGGGAGTTTACTTTATCTTACTACTAGTCAACCTGATATTTTGTTTAGTGTGTGTATGTGTGAAAGATTTCAAGCTAATCCATAAGAGTCACACTTTCTTGATGTTAAAAGGATTTTCAAATATCTTAAACATACAACTAATTTAGGTTTTTTTTATCCAAAATGAAAATCATTTGATTTAATAAGTTATTCAGATGCTGACCTTGATGGTTTCAAGTTTGATAGGAAGATAACTTCTGGTACATGCCATATTCTAGGTATGTCCTTAGTATCATGGTGTAGTAAAAAATAGAATTCGGTAGCATTGTCTACTGCTAAAGCAGAATATATTACTGCTGCTAGTTTTTGTGCAAAAATTATGTGGATGAAACATAATTTATTGGACTATGGATATCAATTTAGGCATGTATCTATAAATTGTGATAACACTAGTGTGATAAATATCTCTAAGAATCCTACATCTCACTCTAGGACTAAACACATTGATGTAAGACATCACTTTTTGAGAGATCATTATCAAAAGTGTGATATTAATCTTGAATTTATAGTCACTGAACATCAATTAGCTGAAATATTCACCAAGCCTTTAAGCTCAGAAGGGTTAAGTTACATTAGACATGAGTTAGGAATGATAAAATTTAAATAAACCTCACCATTAGTGAAACCTACCCATTAATGAAACCTCACCAATAGTAGAAACCTCACCGTTAGTAGAAACCTCATCATTATTAGAAACCTCACCATTAGTAGAAACCTAACCGTTAGTAGAAACCTCACAGTTAGTAGAAACCTCACCGATAGAGAAACCTCACCGATAGAGAAACCTCACCGATAGAGAAACCTCACCGATAGGTAAACCTCATCGTTAGAGAAACCTCACCATTAGAGAAACCTCACCGTTAGAGACACCACACTGTTAGAGAGACCTCACCATCAGAGATACCTTACCACTAGGATTCTCACTGATAGTTTTCACTGATATGTTTTATGCTATCAGAATTTCATGTTTTTAATGGAAACCTTTATTATTTTTAATGAATTTATTTGTATTACATCTCGATTACTAAATGATAAAAATTAAGTCTAAGTCACGTTTCAATCCACTGCGAACTCTCTTAACTTCAAACCTTACTTCTCGAACTCTCGCATTTCTTATGAACCCAAATTTCTTTGATTTAGAAATAGAAGGAGTAAAAAGGCCTGTTGTCATAGATGAAGGTGATGCACCAAGTGGAAATCGGAAGAAAGAAGGATCTGAAGGCAGTGGAAGTGGAACAAGTCATGAGAAGAGTGCAGTGAACCTGTACTTACTGAATAAAAATATCATAATCGAGAAAGAACTCTGTGTAGAATGGCTCATGCCTAGAAAATATTTGATTCTAAGGATATTGGAGGAACAAGGGTCGCTCGAATGTTTTTCAAAAAACAACGGTCCTTATATTCTGAAAATGAAAAGGGAATTCTATGAGTTTGTTCGTTTTGAGAAATATGAAGGTGAGAATAGAATGGTATCAGTAGTGAATGAAAAGATAATATCTTTTTCTTCCATTGAATGGGTTGAGTGCTTCAAAGTTCCACACCAGGGTGATTTTGGATATTCCTGAAAGTTAGTACCTCCCACTAGTGACATTTTTGAGTATGAAAATTCTTGGGAAGAGCTCACTGGAGATGGCACACCAAGAAAAGTAGTTTCTATAGAAATGGATGGAGAAAACCAATTGTTGTTCAAATTTATCCAGCATGTGTTAAGTCCAAGAAGAGGGGATTTTTCAAACCTTAGATTCCAAGATATATTCTTGTTTCATCTGCTAAGGCGGAGTGTCAAAGTGAATTTTTGTAGGCTTATAATGATTCAAATCGAAGATATGACCCGACCAAAGTAAAAAAAAATGCTTTATTCATTGCAAAGATGATTTCTTTAATGATCAAGGTAAAGGGTGTGGCTAAGTCTCAGGATGAGACAATGGTTGTAAGAGACAAATTTTTTATTACAAAAATAGCTTGTAAGTACATGATGATTGGCTGGAACCCATGGAAAAGGGAATGGTTAAATGATGATGAGAACGTTTATGACAAATTTAACCCTATTGAGTTTCCCAATCGACCGAGGGATAGGAGAGATCCAGGTCTAGGACTTGATAAGGAGGAACCTCAATATAGTGATGATGATGTTGAGGAGGATACCTCTATAAAAGATAGAGGGGATCCTGATTTGGCTCCAGGACCAGCTACGGAAAAGGTATCATATGGAAAGTAAAGTCCACCTATGACCCTACCTAGAAAGGAAGAAGTTCTGGGAGACTATTAAAGAAACCTCTGTAGATGAGGGAGACCTTCCTAGATAATATCATAAGGAGACTTCTCCAGATTCTAGTAGTAGTGATGATGAATTGGAAAAAGTATCTGAAAATGGAAGTACCTATTTGAGTCTCAGTCCTTTGATTGAGAGCTCTATTATGCCTGTTGAAGAGGTTTTTGAAGTGGAAAGACCAGTACCTATTGCTAACATACCCCAACATGTGCCACCTGGATTGAATATAAATATGGTTGTAGATGAATCCTCTGAGGAGGAGATGGATGCAGCTGGTGCTGAAGAGGAGGAAGCTCCACTTGAGGGAGAGAAATATACCAAATATGGTTCTGTCTCAGTTTTGTATGAGGTAGAAGATTGGTCAGAGGATCAAGGATTTTTGGTGCTTGGAATTGATTATTCCAGATCTGATGAAGATCAACCCAAAGAAAAATTTGTAGCTTCAGTTGATATTTTTCCTCAAAATCTTACAACTAAGGATAATATTGATTCTTTAAAGGCCGAATTAAAAGAGACTTTGACTGAATCAGTTTCATAATTGAAAAGTTTCTTTGTTGATAAGCTAGGAAAAATGGAAAAATCATTGAAATTCACTCTTGGAAGAGATGTGTCAAGTGTTGTGAAATATATAATGAATGAAGTGATAGTGTGTCAAAATCAGATTAGGAGTTTGGCAGAGGCTGTTGATTCTTTGAAGCAATCTATTACTTCATTTGATACCTTTTTTAGTGCCCAAGATCAAGTTGATGCTGACATCAATTACATAAAATGTGTAGTGAAATAGTTTTTGGATGTGTTAGAGAGATTTAAATAGACCATAAAAGAGCATTTTAGTACTCAAGATTTAGTTGTGAAGAAATTAATAAGTAATTTGACCCAATCCTTCAAAGAAACAGTAGATTTTAATGTAAAACCTCTTGGTACCTCCAGAGTTTTAGTTGATGTTGAACAGTTTAGATCTGTGATGAAAGAAGAACTTGGTCAAGTTAGTGCCAGTAGCTCATCTGAATCTCAGGTGATATCTACCACAAGGGATTTCAGAAAGATCATTCAAGACTATATGAGAGATGCTACTACTGCCCAAAAGGAAATCAAAGACAAGATTGATCTTTATTTTCAGAAGGTGTATACCAAGCACCAGCTAAACAATCATTTCAATCTTCTGTTAGAAAACTTGAAACTACCCCAGTCACTCAAGCTTTCAGAGATCAAGTCAGTAAGCTCAGGGAGTTGACTCCTGCTTTTGAAAAGTTTATAGAGAACAAGGATGATTTTATCTCTTCTATGGAGAGTGTAGGAGGAATCATCATGGATTTTAGGAACCTATTTCTTCCCTTTCTACATGTGGACAGTACACCTATTATTGTACCTCCAGACCTGCCTGCCTCTGGTCAGTCTGCTTCCGCACCTTAGTTGACTCCAGCTCAAGATATCATAAGTCTTACTCCTATGATCACACAGAGGAGTACCCATTATAGGCCCAACAGTGTTTCAGTAGCTCAACCACCTTTGATCATCACTGGTGTTCCCAATCCTTCACCTATGCCTAACAAACCTGAATCCACTTCTGATCTCAAAGGAAAATCCAAATTACATATTGGGGAGGTGGATTGATTAGTGGCTATGACATTTTATAGGGATCACTTGTATTATTTTTGTATCATTTCTGTATTTCTATGTATTTTTGTGTGAAGTAATACTTACACGGAGTCATTCTTTTTTATATTATGTAGTTTCTCTGTTCAATTTTTGTTTACTCCTTCTTTTTGCTAATCACAAAGGGGGAGAAAAAATGATATGGAGAATTTTGGGGGAGAATAATATGGATAAGGATAAGGATAATGAGTCTCAGATAAATAATGAGTCTTTTTTTATATAATTCCACCTCTGATACATTTACCTTTTATACTATATTCTCTGTTTCATTTGAAATATTCCATTTATAGTTACAAGGAATGCTATTTTTAAATCATTTGAAAACGTCATTGAACACACTAAGAAGTGAGAAAAAATGTATTTTATACTGATACATTAATGATTATTATGGATTATAATGCCATAATTTGTGATTATCAAAAAGGGGGAGATTGTTGGAATCACCAGTTTTGATAATCTCAATTATGTTTTGATATGCTTTGATAATCCCAAATAATGTCTATCTATATATTAATTATACTTTAAAATTATGACACCTTGCTAATGAGTTTATATAAATATCAAAATGATCATATCATATCATTGGAATATGTTACTCAATGTTTATTTTTGATTATAAATGTTTAACAATGATTAATCTTGATACTAACTCAATATGGAAATGATATGCATAGAACATATACTTTATAAGAATTCGAGTTTTAGGGTCACTAATACAGATAGAGCTACCGATAAACATAGTTTACTGATAGACCAAGTCATCTATTATAAAAAAAGTCCTCGATACATAGTCTAACGATACAAAGTCACCAGTACTGCAGCTACCGATAGAAGGAGCTACCGCTACACAAGCAGCTACTGACACAAGCGAGCTACCGATACAAGTGAGCTACCAATACATGCGAGATACCAATAAAAGAGAGCTACCGATACAAGCGAGATACCAATAAAAGGAGAAACCGCTATATAGAGTCACTGATACATAAATCTACTGTTACAGAGAGTGACAACTACTGATGAAAGACCTACCGTTACAAGTATACTGCTACAAGTTCACTGATACAAAGAGCTACTGATGGAAACCAGTCGCTATTTCTCTAAAGTCTATTTCTGTTTTTTTATTAGCAACGGTCATATTTGGTGCTTTTAATGAAACTGATATTAATTAATGAAGTTTTTGGGATGTCAGGATACCATACCTCATACCTGAAGAAGTAATCACACCTTATGCCAGGAATTAATTAATGATGTTTGCTGGACGTCAGGGAACCATACCTCGTACCTGCAAAAGTAATCATGCCTTATGTTGAACTACCGCAGGAGCTATAAAAGGAAGATCAAATCTGCACATAAAAATGTGAGATGAAATAAGAGAAGTTGGTGGTAGAAAAAGTATTTGATACATGAGAGCTTAAAAGAACAATTTTAAAAGGATTTGAAGTACATGTCTGTGCTACAAGGACTACTACAATACACCCATACCTGGAAGTCAAGAAACAGAACCACGATACTCTGTGTTCCTGAAACATTCCAGAGAAGGACTCAAAACAACATCTGCTAAATCCTAAAGGAGTCCAGAGCTGCATTTCCGTCACATAGAGCTTTCCAAACTCATCTCAATCTTATTAGCTCTTTTGTGATTTGTTTATTTACATTTCGCGCAATGTGTGTGCTTCTATTTATCTTAAACACACACTATCTCCTAAGAATAACTGGAGGATATCTAAAATCCTCAATTGAACTTTCCAAGCCTTCTTTTATCCCACTGTGAATTGTGGTAGTGGTAAAGTGTGACCTAGATAGCCTATGTTCTATTGTTATAGTTTTTCCCACGTAGAACTGTGGTAGAGGTATTAGTACCTGGACAGTCTCAGTACTGTTGTTTACCCCAATCTAGGGTGTGGATCAAAGTTTTATATAAACTGTTTGAGAGGAATAAGTCTCAACTTGAGACTGAACCTCTTGGTTAAAAATACTATGCATATTATTTCAGTTTAAACAATGTTCACTTTTCTACTGCAAATTACTTTGAAATTCAAATCTATTTTAAACTAACTCGGATATTTGAACTAGAAAGTGTTTGTAATTATTTCTAGCTAGTAAGTTAGTTTCAAAATCTAACTTAATCTTTAGATTAAGTTAACTGAGAAATAATCAATCTTTGAGAAACTAATTGAACACTTACAATCTTTATAAATTCACTACAATTTAACTTGTTTTTAAATTGGGAGTTTTTAATAGAAATATTTTAATCATAAATTTTTAATAGGAACTCAATTCACCCCCCTCTTGAGTATCCTCTTGTACAACAATAGGGATATTTATATTCTTTTATAATTTGTAAATCAATTAAACAAATAAAAAAAATTCTACGTTTGAAAATTTTTTAGATAGCTATGCTATATAGTTTGTGGTACAATTTTCAAAATTTATTTTAGTTGAATTGAGAAATATAAACATACTTTAAATATGAGTTATTTTTAGGAGCAAGATATTATCATTGAAGCCTAAAAAATGAAATGATAACTGAAATGTACTTGTTTTCTCATGATTTGGTTTTCAATCATTTTCATGACTTTAAATTGGGAAACTATATATAAAAACCCTTAGTGATTGACCAAAAAATCAATTTCAATCCAAATAGGAATCTGAACCACTTTTGCATCTAATTAATGATACCATATCTTCTTGAGAAATTTTTTTTATTTTTTTTATATTCTATAACTTGTGTATATTCTCTCTCAAATATTTTTAATTCATTTGGTACTTTAACATGATTGTTTCATTTTATTTACAGGACCCTAATCTCTCCTCAGATCTATCTTGAATGTTGATCATAGCAGGGCACTTATGTAACCATGAATGAACTTATTTGATTAAGAAACATTTCATGAATTTTTTACCTTACCTAATCTCACTCTAATATATGATTTCATGATTAATTTGAGTCAATGTGTGGGGGAAAAGGGATTCCATATGTATTTATCTAGGTTTCATTACATGATAAGGGAATTGTTAGTGGTTTCAGTCATTATTTTAAGGAATATGAAAGAGAGAAATGTACATGGGTCATTATATATACTTTCTATTTTTATTATCCTATTCCATTGGTAAAAAGTGTATATAATAAAATGAAAAAATGGGAAATAAATTTGAAATATTCATTATCATTATTTGAGTGATTAATTACCCTAATTAGGAGAAGGATATGATCACCATTCATTACATTCAATTTAAAACACATTCCTCTTGAAAAAATTCATATATAAATATGATTAAATTATAAAAATAAAAAATAAGATAATAAGAATGAGACATTTGTTGGATCCATTTTCATAACCCATGCCCCAGAGAAAAGGAAATAAACCAAGGGGAGTGTGAGTGTCACAACTTTAAGGGATATTGAGTTAGGGAATCTTCTATGATTTACTTAGTAGACCATGAAGTATATTTAAATAGGACAAAACTTTATCTTTCCCATATATGATTTTTTACCACTTTACACCCAACCGTGAATTGTAAAATAATATTGTTTAAATCCCTCACGATTGATTATATTATCATGATTAATAGTATAGAGATAAGAGAATATTACCAAGCCTATAATAAATAATCAAATTCTATGTATGAGTATTACCCAACATTAATGTATTCTATTGAGTGAAGAAATACATTAAAATTGATGTGAGGTAGGTTAAAAAATGACGTTAGGTAAATATATATGGTTGGATTTATTGTGGATAATATAATTTTATGTCTTTGAGTATAAATACATTTATGAAGCATGTTGTAATTTTTAATGGAAGGAACCAAAAAGTATCCCAAACCTTTTTTATTGTTTTTTATAATTGATTTTAGTATATTTTTCAATTCTATTGTTGATTTTTTAATTAAAATTTAATTGATATTTTTTAAATGGTTAAAATATGAATAATGATCACAATTTTGAAGATAAATGAAAAAATTGGTTGGGAGTGCAATAGTTTAAGCACGAGTGAGTGACATGAAACAAAATTTGTAAAAAATTATAACTGCTTTTCATAAAAAACAACCCCATTAATAAAAAACCCAAATAAATCATTCACTTTTTTTCATATAATATAATTATAAACTTCATGGAAAAATGGATTAGAATGTTTATGATTTATTCATTTTTGAAATTAATTTTGAGAAAATACATTGTTAGGGAAATGTGTAGTATTACTATTTTAATTAATTTTTATCTCAACCTAGAATTATTATTTCAAAATGGATTTAATATTAAATTTTAATTATTTCATGAATTATTTGGAATCAATATAAACCCATATATTAATTGGAATAAACTAAAAATGTGTTTTTGAATGATAAATTTCATTCTAAATTGATTAGATTAATTTTTTTATATAACTATGGTTAAAATTTTAAAATGTTATTCTAGGATCTGAATTAGAAGTTAATTATTATATTTCACAGATTTGGATTAAATTGATTTTTTATATGAACATGACTTAAAAGTAATTTTTTGCTGAATATTGTGAGTTGAAATGACTTAATGCACCTTATTATTTTAATTAATAATTTTATGGAGTGTAAATTAGAATGGTTTTGATGTTTTGTTACGCTTGTTTGATTTTCAAAATTTTGATATATTTATTGATATTTCCTAATAAAAAAATTCCTATGGGAATTTTACAGTGAATGAATAAATATAAAAAGGGATACAATAAGCCAACCTATAAATGCGGTAAAGCAAAGTGATTTTGTGAATCTAGTGGGCATGAAATCGATGGATGGATCGAAATTTACAATTTTCAACCCACCATTGTTGTCTTACATTAATTGACAAAGTCCCCTTCCTAAGTGACTACATGTTATCCAAAAACTACCACACCCCTACCATACCTTCATACTCAACTAAACACACTACACCTTTGCACCCATCCTCATGGGAAAAAAGCAATCAACCACACCCTTTACCAACTGACCATGCACTAGATTTAATTAACCACATTCCTGACTCCACCTTTTTATTCAACCATAAGCATCCTTTTTAAACATACACACATAGAATCACAATCAACCATGATTTACTTCCACCATTACACCACATGGATAACTATGGTACCTACAACAAGGGAATGATGGTGATGGAATGTGTCATCTAAAGACAATCTACCTTGTGATCTAAATAACCATATGTAAATAAGATACCTCACCCTTTCATCTCAATAATGAACTACATAAAGTTCTTCCAAATGGTTGTAATGTTACCTAAAACCTACCTCCAAGAACTAAATAAGGAAATTCTATGAAAACCAAGATGTCAATTGAAAATGATAGATCAACTAAAATTTAAAAACTGGTAGAATATGGTGTTTGATTCCTTAATACATCAAGGATATACAACATTGGATAGATTATATGAGTTATTTTGAAGATGATTTCACTATGAATCTAAGGAAGTTAAATGAGTAGAGGTCAATAATGTATGTTGTGGGTAGTTCATACTAAACAAGGGATGGATGAACAAGGTGGTGGTTTCTTCCATTATCGATCAAAACAATTTCAAATGAATAACAATGAAAAAGTCTGAGAACTCAAATTCTATTATAAGATTAATCAAAGGCTATAAGAATAAGTCATCTATTTATATAAAATCCACTTGAAGGAGTCAAATTGAATCTTATATTGAGTTGTAGATTAATGGATAATTTTTCAATCTAGGTTTGATTGATCGGAGGGACCTCGAGCTCTGAAATGCTAGGAGTATAGATTTATAGGTAGTCACAAACAAGGTTCTTGATCTCGTACCATTTTGGAATTTTGGATGAATATGATTATATCAAATAACAATTTAAGATGATAGAGTCTTATATGAAATCAAATTTCAAGTCCAAGAATAATCCCTACAACAGTTTCCACAATTAAATATCGCACGAGACAATCAACTATAGCTGAGTATTTTTACAAGAAAACTATAAGCACTATGGGACCAATGTGACACCACCAATGAAGAACCAAATTTTCCTCTAACTCAGACAAATACCCAGTTACAGGCTCATATAATCAGTAAGATCCACCTTGATTCCAGTAAGTATATCACAGTTAGAACGTTGATTTTTTTTTGACATAGACTAATTATAATTTTCATTTTTTAGGACCATGTTTGAAAATAATGAGGCATAAAAAGCCCGACCATGAGCTCTAGTAAAGACTAAAAATATTAGATCCATGTTTTCACCATATTTTTTAAAATAAAAATGTAGTGACATCTAGTCCTACCACCAGGACAAGACCAAAATATTTTCAAAGGCCATTATTCATAAATCCCAGATTGGTGGAACCTGTGATTCCTCATATGATCATGCTGAGAATCACTCATATTCCACTAAAATGTGAAGAATTATAAAAAATCATCATGGAATTACTCTAAAAGGATTATGAAATTAAATTATTAGGGGGGAATATTTTAGTTGTAAGATTAGCCTAATGTTGATCATGACCCTTAAAGTAGTGCATATGGAACCTATCCAAGGAAGGATAAGCATGATGCTCAACAATGAATTAAAAGAGGAAGAATACATTAACCAATACTAATAAATATATTCCAATTATCCTAGTAGAATATATTTATAATATATTGATTATATCTAAAATCTTTTGAAATATTTTATCTAATTTCAATTTCAGTTATATTCTTTGTTCAAAATCTTGTTTTTGTATTCTATTCTCTTCAAAAAATCGTTAGCTTTCCTCCAACATATGTGATGTGTTGGAATCTCATTTAAAATATAATTACGGTGCATTAAATCTTGGTTTAGGTCATCATTGGATTTTACCTAGGAACTTAGAATCCCAATTTTTTAATTCTTCAATTTTTAATTCTCATCCTTGATGTAGCATTAAAATGAAAAAAGTAGATAGATGATAGTCATTTGTTATTTATGGTGATATGCTATATTATACAATTTATCAATTCATATATTTCTTCTTTCAATTGGTCTATATTTCCTAAAGATAGAGATAATTTGACTAGGATATGAATGACATATAATAGAGATGGGTGGGGGATAATGAGCATCTCGATTGAGTAAATTCTGCACCTCTACATTATGGAGGAGGTGGGTTGGGTGTGCACTATAATTTATTCCTATATATGTTTAGTTCCATAATTCATATAGATAAGGGTAATCAAGGAATGATATTGAATTTATTATTTGGTGAAAACCAATATGGATAATGAAGAACCAATGTAATCTGAACTAAATGCAACCATTTTCATCTTAACTTTTTGTCTTTTCTGTGAATTTTGTTTTAAAATCATAGAATTAAAATTTGAAAAATTCAATCTTTATACTACTTTAAAAACTATGAAAATAGATAAATAAATAAATAAGCGATAGGGTAGAAATTCTCTTATTCCAAAATCCTTGAGAGATGACCCTAGTCATCCACTAGGATGCATCAAGAGTAAAATTTTGTTTGATGAGTCACCGTGATAGGCCTTCCATTATCTTTGTTGTAAATTACCTATCAATGTGTCCCTCTTTTCTGGACTAAAACTCATCCAAATTGACATGGTTTATGATTTAAGCTATAGGAAGATTAAAATAGAGCCTTGAATTACTCCCCTGAGTAATAAACACATCATTATTTATACTGCTTCCAAGAGAAACATGACTCCTAGTTAGGCCTTGTCACTAATTCTAAATTCCTTACAGTATTTTCATGACCTCATCCTAGGACGCGTAGGAACCATGGAGAGACAAATTAGGTCTTCCCTAAAGACTAGTCAAGATTATAAAATTGTCTTGAGTAGTGATCTGTTCATTATCATTAATATATTTAACCACAACTACCTTGTTATTGAGATGCTGAAAATTTTCATTGAACTAAACACTCAAGACCCTATAAAAGAAATAATAATGAATATGAAGTTAAAATTGGAAATTTGAATATAGGTCTACCCAATATTCAAATTGAATCAGTTGAAAATATTACTACTCAACTTTAATCAAAATCCACACTACTTATGTTGGAGGCCATGTGAGATTTATTTCAATAGAGAATCATGACACAAATGGAGTGGTTTGATAGTATACATACTATTATTAGAACAAAAGAAATGACTAGTGGAATTACTAATCGTCTGAAGGATGGATAAATTTTGGAAGGGTAATAGAAGACTATGATGGTTGACCCAAATCATCTTGGTGGATGGGTTCCAATTCATATGGAGGTCGAATGACTAGTGAAAAAGGTGGAAGTTAAATTTATGAATAGATATGATAGATATAAACCAAGGTGACATAAAATATTCCTCACTAACAAAGAAAATGAGGATCTTGCATGACCTTATAAGCCCAAAAATCACACACTCACTTAAACCCCATTATTTTTTCATAAATTTATTGAAGAATATTTATCAAATAAAATAATGCTATTATCAATACTAATTTTAGCACAGATATATGAATATATATGAATGATAAAATTATCCCTAATAAAACTAAAACTAAAAAAATTACTAATTATATAAATATATAATAATAATAAATTTATTTTAAAAATTTCAATAAATACTAATTTTATAAATATATATAATATATATAATATTTTTTATATAATATTAATAAGTATGAATTATATTTAAAAAATATGGGATATATTTTAAAAAATATTATAAATTATTTAAATGAAAAAATATATTATACTATATAAAATTTTATCATTATATTTATAAATATAATGTATTGTATTTAAAGAAAAAAATATATCAACATATTTTATTAATTAAATATAAATATAAAATTTACTATAAATAGATATTAAAAAAATATTTATTATTTTTTATATTTAAATTACCACCACCACCACCAATTCATTATTTTTATTTTCAGGAAAACCAATTTTAGTGGTTTTGTGGGAACTCACACAATAATAAATGAAGAGCCTATAAAATTACATAAAAAAAATAGAGAATAAAACCAATAATAGTAAACCTACAGAAAAATAGTTTCAAGAACTACCAAACTAGGGATAAGTTCTAGGATTTCATCACTAGAATGCTGAAATAGAAGTGCGACATAGAACATTCGAACGTCTTCAAACATAATAACACCGTCTACTACCATTACCAACGATCAAATTGGGGACAAAATTATATTTCCATGTTAGGTATTTAACTTAAAGTGTAGGATAAAGTTAGTAAGGACCTTCAATGGATATAAATATGAAATAAAAAACCTCAATAAAATCATTTAAAGGAAAATAAATTTCTTCTAAAACAAAAGTGGTGGTTTATATGAGTATAAAACCATAAAATAAAAGTTTCATCCAACCCTTTAGCTCCTTAAACCCCAACAACTTGACACCCACTTTTGGTGACAACTCGATATCATCTTTATTTAACTCATTATTATCCTTCTATAAAATATTATTGAATATTTTATAAAAATCATTCATTTTTTCCAAGAAAATATAGAGGAGAACATCTCGAGATTAATGGACTTCTATAGGTACACCCAATACATTGGATCCATGAAACTTTTCATTTCCCTCAGATCGAATATTCCTAGAATAATTAAATACAATATATGTAAAGACCCATAAATTTCATGGAATTTTTTTTAAATTCTTTGGGATTTTACGAGTACGCAGTTTCTGACGACGCTTAATTATGAGGCCCGATGTGCCCAGAATCAATTTTCAAAGTTTAGATCGGGTACGTTCAGTGAACAAATGAGCGGGTTTTTCTATCTTTTGAACCGGTGCTCGGAAATAAAATCTTGGGGCACCGATGAATCTGCAACGCCGGTAATTGCTTAAAGGGACACTTACCGCAGATGCGTTCACGAAAGAGGAGAAGATAATTTTGGGGGGTTTGTTTAAGGAATAAATAAAAATTGTCAGAACAATTTTTATTCCATGAGGAGGGTTTTCCTCCCATGGGTAGTTAAGGGTGGGGCCCACAACCAATTAACTACCCAAGTGTGGATTTAAGATATGTGGGTCCCACACGAGCCCCACCATTTATTTCCCTCTAAATCTCTTTTAGAACCCCCATTAATTTTGACAAACCTCCATTAATTGTCACCTCAACCCATTAAATTATGTCAACCCATAATTTAATGAGGAACCTTCCTTTTTACCTTTTTATTTTAATTTTCCAACGCGTTAAATTATGGGGGAACCTTCTCTCTCCCTCCTTTAATTTAATGTCAACACATTTTAATTAGTGTGGTGAAGTAATTGTAGGAGAGTTTCTTTGCGTTTAATAAAATAATTGTGGGGACCTATTATTTTGGTGATCAAGGAGAGAGCTTCGTTGTGGGATGAAGAATGCCGCACTCTGACGAAGAACGACGAAGAATGCTGGTTCCTCAAAGATCGATGATGCACCACCAAATCCTCTTCTCCGTGACACCGTGTACCGCGACGACTACTATCTTCTCCTCTGCGACGCCATGTACCGCGATGCCTATGATCCTCTCATCCGCGACGCCGTGTACCGCGATGCCTACGATCCTCTTCTCTGCGACACCGTGTAACACGACGCCTACGATCCTCTTCTCTGCAACGCCGTGTACCGCGACGCCAACGATCATCTTCCTTGTTAAGGTAGGGTTTTGGTGTATTTTACTTTATGTGGATTATACCCTCGACATGTCAAATAATTGTTGGGAGTTGTTCCAAACCACTAACGTGGTGGGTGAGGAAAAACGAACAAGTCCAAACCAACCATTTTTCTGTTCTTGATACGTGGAACATTGGGCGATGATGGAACGAGACTGCAATGGTGTTTGAAGGCCGTCGCAGTGAAGTGCGGGTCCTGAGAAGACTGCAGGCACAGGCAGGAGCAAGAACAGACCACCAGAATGACTCTGGTGGCCCGCGAAAACCTCCGGCGGCGCCCCGGCAGGCCGTCGGCAGCAGCCTCTGCGGTTGAAGCAGTGGTGGCAGGTGGCCAGATCCCATGGCTGCCCAAGATCCGGAGGGGACGCGGGGACCGTACGCCGCGTCCTTGGAGCGCAAAGGAGGGGGGACTGCATCCCCCCGGCCGGGCCGGGGCGGGTGGCGCATACTTGGCCGGGCCGCGACCATCTGGGCCGGGCCATGCCCGACTGTGCCGGACCCGGACCCGGGTTGGGTCGACCTGGTTCGGACCGACCTGGGGGGGGGGGGGTTGGGTCGGGCCGGGCCGGGCCCAGACCCCCCACTTCAGTCTATTTTCAGTCATTTTCCCATAACCTAGGCTACAGACCTTCGATCGATGTACAATCAGTTGCGTAGGAATCCTTAGATCGAGATGGTCGTTTTGGTATATTAAACTCAAGGTTTCATAGAACTTTGAGTATGGACGGGTTTGTTCGAACACAAAACCAACTGGGCCCTCAGAGCGGAAACACTTATAACTTGAGCTTTAGACGTCCGATTGACGTGCCTTCGACTTCGTCGAATTTCTCTTAGTGAGATAGTTCTTTTGTCTTAATCCGATTGAGGTTTGGGAACAACTGGAGTACGGTAAAGTTGGTGTTAGCTTAAAAACCAACCGGGCCCCTGGGACAGAAAAGCCAATAACTCTCAGACTGGGCGTCCGATTGACGCACCATCTGTCGCGTTGGGTTTCTTTTAACGAGAAAAAACATTGAGATACATCAACTCTGGAATTCGTGATAGTTGATGTATCGACCCCCTTAGCTCATGGAGCGGACCCTCCTGGAACTGAGCGTGCTGTGTTCTGGAACCCTAGAGCTAGCTGTGACTACGACGATGATGACTGCACTTGGATCCTCCGTGGGTTCGGCAGTGATGACTACTGTACTTGGATCCTATGTGGGTTCAGCAGCAACGACGACCGTACTGGGATCCTCCGTGGGTTCGATGATGATGACTACTTTTCTTGAATCCTATGTGGGTCCAGCAGTATTTGACTTTGTACTTGTATCCTATGTGGGCCCGACAGAGTAGCTGGTCTTGTATCCTTTGTGGGTCCGACAGCTTAGCTGGTCTTGTATCCTATGTGGGTCCGACAGCTTAGATGAATCAGTGGATAAATATGATCATCTCTATCGCCTTACAATGTGTATACCTGTGTGAGCTGAGTCTTGATTCTCAATCTTATCATCGATGTGATTTACTTGCTTTCCTTTGTGGACTGGGTTGTGTTTTTCCTGTGTGGACTGTGTTGATCCATCCTTTGTAGACTGGGTTGTGCTTTCCTTTGTAGACTACGTGGTGCTTGAGAGTTGGAGATGAACTGTAACTGATGAATTAGGTATATGTATGGTCATATACCTAAGTAGTGTTGTTGATACTTCATGATTGTATCTTTCCTTTGTGGTTTATCCTTCATGGATTCTGAGAGAACTTCAGGGGTCTCGGGGTCCCTACTGAGTATCATATACTCACCCCTGCACGGGCTATGCCTGCACTACATTGTGTTGGATGCAGACGATGGAAACACTAATTGAGGTGGAATCTTGTGGAGATGGATGGTACCCGGAGGTGGACCACTTGGCGGGACGTACACAGAGCTGACGGCCGGACCGAGGAGTTGTGGAGACTATCTGTACCCACCCTTTAGGTGGGAGTTCCAAAGGATGACTCGATGCTACTATTTTACTTTACTGCTACTGTACTATCTTTTCAGTTGTACTTTACTTTCAGTTGGGTTTGTATTCTGGCCCATTTACTTCCAGCACTTACTTTTGTATTCAGTTTACTTAGTGTTTACTTCAGCTTGTGTACTCTATGGTGTTTGTTTTCTTATATAAAGGCAATTCCTTCCCTTTTCTCGAGATTTACGCCTTGGTGCTAGTTGCCAGCCCTTGGCCTATGGGAGGCGGGCTTGGGGTAGTCACGACACGGTCCCCGAGGACAGGTCGTGACAAATTGGTATCAGAGGAGTCCGTTCCCCCACAGAACTCAGGACTCTGATAATTTCTTCTCTGTGAAGGAATAATGATTAGAGTAATGAGTATGGTTATTAGTCCTGGGAGTCTAGTGTTGGTGCGGTGGCCGACGTATCCATACACCAGGACCGTGACTTCTAATTTCCGACTCAGTGCACGAAAACAATAATTGCATGTGAGTTTCAAAAGTTTTATTTGTGATTATTTTGTGTCAGATCACCGGGTATAATGTATTATCCATGGCACACATGTTTCTTTTCAGGATGAGCCCACGATGGTAGCCAGCTATGGTTCCGAGCGTTGTGCGAGATGGAAACCCACCGAGCGACGAGGCCTCAGTATAGGGCCCCATTATCACGGGGGCACTGGCGGTACCTCTACCCGCCGAGCCACCGATGCTACCCGCCCCTGCGGCGGAGAGTGCACGCCGCCTCAGCACGTTTCACGAGTTTCAGAGGTAGATGCCACCCAGGTTCCGTGGAGAGACAGATCCTCAGTCCACTGAGGATTGACTGGAGGCCATTGTCAGAGTCTTCAGATTGGTAGGGACACCAACAGACCTCATGGTGATCCTTTCCGCGAGTCTCCTACACGCAGCAGTAGGAAGATGGTGGAGACTGATGGTCTAGGTGCACGATGAGGCATCTCTACATTGGACGGACTTCGAGAGCCTCTTCCGCTTGGAGTTCGTTCCAACCACCATTCATGCGGTGTACATCCAGGAGTTACTACAGCTGCGGTAGGGCAACATGTCCGTAGCCCAGTACGCGGTGAGATTTACCGTCCTCTCGCGCTACTCCACGAACATGGTATGAGACCTATTATTCCGGACCCAGACCATTGAGCAAGGGTTGAGGCATGAGATCAGAGCTTCGACGATTCCACTCAGCATCCTGACTCAGGCGGGGGTGCTAGAGCGAGCCCTGCTAGTGGAGAGCTTTCTCGCCGAGCATCCATTAGCAGCGAGACCCACCGCAGGACAACAGGATGCGAAGTCTTCCGCAACAGGCAGTCGACAAACGACGTAGGGGTCCAAGCAGACCAGGCCATCAGGTGGGCGACCTAAGGACATGGGTTCGGCTGTGCGGGGCACACGGTGTAGAGCCAACCTTCCGAGGAGCAGACAGTGTTATGCATGCGGCGGGCAGGGCCACATGGATCATGACTGCCCGACCCGCCATGAAGATGACCAGCAGACAGTGGAGGGACATCCGAGGCAAAGGCAGAGGTTCGACCGTGGCGATCCGCAGGGAGCATGCGGACGTGGCAGAGGAGATGGACGAG
Organism: Viscum album; assembly: GCA_963277665.1. NCBI lineage: Eukaryota > Viridiplantae > Streptophyta > Magnoliopsida > Santalales > Viscaceae > Viscum > Viscum album. Next base: position 375,510,859 of record OY728127.1, on the reverse strand, counting down.
CAGTGGTTGGTGGACGATGCTTCGAGGCACTACCACCACCACCCCCAGGAGGTCCACCCCGACCACAGGGAGCTGGCAGGCAGAGGCAGGCTCAACTCCAGGAAGTAGAGGCTTACGACCATGACGCACCCGATATTATTCAAGGTACTATCTATTTCTACTCCACCCTTGCTACAGTTCTTATAGACACAGGTGTGAGTCATTCTTTTATTTCCACTACCCTTGTTCGGAGCTCAGAGATTCTGACAGAGCAGTTGGCTCGATCCTTGCGACTAGAGACTCCTACGAGAGCAGACTTGATGATTATGCACTGGTGCCGACAGTGTGTGCTTACTCTAGGAGGTGAGAGCTTTGACTGTGATCTTCTTGTAGTGGCGTCGAGGCCTTACGACTTCATCTTGGGTATGGACTAGTTATCTACAGTCCATGCCCAAATCGACTGTATTAGGCGCAAGGTGCGGTGTGTCCGCACGGATGGTACCAGGTTCACCTTCACTGATGAGAAGGGAAACTTCGCAAAAAAGGATGGACTCACGCAGAGGAGAGGGCAACCGATCACACATCAGTTGGCTAGTCTCATCCTCAGAGCATTTGACGGGCGAAGTCCGAGTTTTCCTGTAGTGGTGGATCAGTATGCGAACGTTTTCCCTGAATATTTTCCAGGACTACCTCCTCGCAAGGAGGTAGATTTCTATATAGAAATGTACCCCGGGACATCACCCATATCCACTCCAGTATATCGGATGGCTCATGCCGAGCTTCGTGAGCTTCTGGTACAACTGGAGGACTTACATGGGAAAGGTTTCAACCGACCTAGTGTTTCACCCTGGGCTTCTCCAGTCCTATTCGCCAAGAAGGAAGATGGGGGCTTGCGAATGTGTGTCGATTGTCGTTACCTGAACCAGGTGATCATGAAGAAAAAGTATCCACTTCCGAGGATTGAAGACCTCTTTGATCAGCTCAAGGGAGCACGATGGTTCTCGAAGATAGACCTCAGGCCAGGCTATCATCAGCTCAGAGTTCGAGATGAGGATGTGTAGAAGACAGCCTTCAGGTGTCAGTATGGCCACTATGAGTTCTTGGCCATGAACTTCGGTGTGACCAACACTCTAGTAGTGTTCATGTGTCTCATGAACAGGATCTTCCAGCATTACCTTGATCGATTTTACATAGTCTTCATCGACGACATACTGATTTACTCGACAACCGAGGAGGAGTACGCCTACCACCTACGGATTGTACTAGATTCACTGCGAGAGCACCATATTTATGGTAAGATCTCGAAGTTCCAGTTATGGCTTCGAGAGGTTCACTTCTTGGGGCACGTCATCTCTGAGATGGGAGTTGCAGTGGATCCCGCGAAGGTCGAGGCAGTACTTTCTTGGGAGCCACCCAGGAGAATGACGGAGGTGAGGAGTTTCCAAGGTCTGGCTGGGTACTATCGGAGATTTGTGCCAGACTTCTACATAGTTTCAGCACCACTTATAGCTTTGACGAAGAAGGGGAAACCATTTGTGTGGTCAGACAGATGTTAGCAGAGCTTCCTGGAGCTGAGGCGGAGATTGACCAGTGCGCCCATCTTGAGGCTTCCAGAGTAGGGTGTAGGGTACATAGTTTACTGCGACACATCAGGGATTGGGCTCAGGTGTGTCCTGATGCAGAATCAAGCAGTTATCACTTACGGTTCATGATAGCTGAGGCAACACGAGCAGAACTATGCTACCCATTACCTGGAGTTAGTAGCAGTGGTCTTCGCCCTGAAGATGTGGAGACACTATCTGATGGGCGAGCGCTTTACATTATACTTTGACCTCCAGAGTCTCAGGTACATCTTCTAGTAGAAGGACCTGAACCTGAGATAGCAGCGATGGCTCGAGTTCCTCCAAGATTATGACTTTGAGATTGTCTATACTCCTTGGAAGGGGAACATTGTGGCTGATGCTCTCAGCGGGAGATCGGGCATTCAACTACTTGGAGAGATGATGGATAAGTTAGCTGCTTTGAATATATCCTTCATGGATAGTGATGGGACAACCTGTCTTCAGTCCCTCACAGTCACTCCTCCACTACTTCAACTGGTCAGAGAGGCACATCGTGGGGATGTGGACTTTGAGACGCGACGTGCACAGATATCCTCAGGACAGGAACCTGATGCATTTTCTGTAGGAGGAGAGCACGTCATCCTTTTCAGGGAACATACCGTGGTGCCAGTTACACTACAGGAGGAGGTGCTGAGGGATTTCTACACTTACCCCCTAGTGGTACATCCTGGAGTAACGAAGATGTATCAGGACCTCAGATGACAGTACTAGTGGCCGGGTATGAAGAATCCTGTGGTAGGATTCGTTTCTCGATGCCTCACTTGTCTACAAGTGAAGACAGAGCACCAGGTACCTGCGGGGTTGGTAAAGCCCTTAGAGGCCCCGGAGTGGAAGTGGGATGGGATATCCATGGATTTAGTGACGGGGATTCCACGTACTTCCAGAGGACATGGTGCCATCTGGGTGATCGTAGACCGACTTACCAAGTTGTCCCACTTCCTACCGATCAGAGAGAAGAGATCAGTAGAGAGATTATGACGTCTCTACGTTCAGGAGATCATACAACTTCATGGTGTACCATCATCTATCATCTCCGATCGAGACGCTCACTTTACTTCCCGACTTTGGAAGGGGTTGCAGGAGGCCTTTTGGACACAACTACGCCTGAGCACCGCCTTTCACCCACAGACGGATGGCCAGATGGAGAAGACCATTCAGACTCTCTAGGACATGCTCCGTGCATGTGTCCTTGACTTTGGTCGTAGCTGGGAGGATCACCTACCCTTGGTGGAGTTTGCGTACAACAACAACTGCCACTCCACCATCAGTATGGAACCTTACGAGGCAATGTACGTCTGACCTTGCAGATCACCTCTATGCTGGACTGACCCTGGGGAGTTAGTACTCGTAGGACCAGAGATGGTTCAGGCTACAACAGAGAATGTGCAGATCATCCAGGAGCAGATGAGGACTGCACAGATAAGACAGAAGTTTTATGCTGATAAGAGGAGGAGACCACTGGAGTTCGAGGATGGTGACCACATTTTCTTACGGGTCTCACCTCGACGTGGATTACATAGATTTGGATGGGGCGGCAAGTTATCTCCGCCCTTCATCAGACCATTCCAGGTTCTTAGCAGGATAGGTGAGGTGGCTTATCGCCTGGATCTTCCACCTCAGTTGCACCGGGTGCACGACGTCTTCCACGTATCTCAGCTGAGGAGATACGTGCACGACTCGATGCATATCATCGATCATGGGGAGCTGGACATCAATGATGGGGAAACTTTTGCGGAGGTCCCGGTGGAGATCAAGGATCGGACGGAGCTGGTCCAATGTGGATGGTCGATTCCTCTGGTGCGAATCAGGTGACAGCACGCGAACCTCCAGGAGAACACATGGGAGCGGGAGGCTCAGATGCGTGCTCAATACCCTCTTTTGTTTCCCTATTTTATGTTGCAGCTTTACTGGGACGTAAATCCCTGAGGTGGGAGTAATGTAAAGACCTGTAAATTTCAAGGAATTTTTTTAAATTCTTTGGGAATTTACAAGTATGCAGTTTCTGACGGCGCTTGATTCTGAGCCCCGATGTGCCAGGAATCAGTTTTCGAAGTTTAGCTCGAGTACGTTCAGTGAACGAACGAGCAAGTTTTTCTAACTTTGGAACCGGTGCTCAGAATTAAAACCCGAGGGCACCGATGAATCCGCAACACCGGTAATTGCTTAAAGGGACACTTACCGTACATGCGTTCACGAATGAGGAGAAGATAATTTTTGGGGGTTTGTTTAAATAATAAATAAAAATTGTCGGAACAATTTTTATTTCAGGAGGAGGTTTTTCCTCCCATGGGTAGTTAAGGGTGGGGCCCACATCCACTTAACTACCCAAGTATGGATTTACAAGAGGTGGGGCCCACACGATCCCCACCATTTATTTCCCTTTAAATCTATTTTAGAACCCCCATTAATTTCGACAAACCTCCATTAATTGTTACCTCAACCCATTAAATTATGTCAACCCATAATTTAATGAGGAACCTTCCTTTTTCCTTTTTTATTTAAATCTTCCAACGCGTTTAATTATGGGGGAACCTTCTCTCTCCCTCCTTTAATTAAATTTCAACACATTTTAATTAGTGTGGTGAAATAATTGTAGGAGAGTTTCTTTGCATTTAATAAAATAATAGGGGGGACCTATTATATTGCTGATCAAGGAGAGAGCATCATTGTGCGATGAAAAACGCCGACCTCCGACGAAGAATGACAAAGAACATTGGTTCCTCGGTGATCGACGACGCACCACCAAATCCTCTTCTCCGTGACACTGTGTACCACGACGCCTATGATCCTCTCCTCTGTGACGCCGTGTACCACGATGCCTACAATCTTCTCCTCCGCGACGCAGTGTACCACGACGAATAGGATCCTCTTCTCCGTGACGCCGTGTACCGAAATGCTTATGATCCTCTTCTTTGCGATGCTGTGTACCGCAACGCCGACGATCGTCTTCCTTGTCGAGGTAGGGGTTTTGGTTTATTTTACTTTATGTGGATTATACCCTCGACATGTCAAATAATTGTTGGGATTTGTTCCAAACAACTAACACGGTGGGTGCGGACAAACGAACAAGTCCGAACCCACCATTTTTCTGTTCTTGATGTGCGGAAGGTTGGGCAATGATGGAATAGGACCAAAACGGCGTTTGAAGGCCGTCGTATTGAAGAGCGGGTCCAGAGATGACCGCAGGCGCAGACATGAGCAAGAACGGACCACCAAAATGACTCTGGTGGCCCGCGGAAACCTCCGATGCGCCCCGACGAACTGCCGGTAGGATCCGCCACGGCTGAAGCCGCGACGACTGTGCGCTGCGTCTGTGGAGCGGAAAGGAGGGGGGACCGCGTCTCCCCCTGCCCTGCCCGCTGGCCGAGCCGGCGCGCCCTTCCGGCCGGGCCGGTGCGGGTCGCGCAGACCGGGCCAGGCCAAGCCATGCCCGACCGGGCCGGACCCGGACCCGGGTCGGGTCGACCCGGTTCGGGCTGACTCAGGGGGGTGGGGCCGGGCCGGGCCGGGCCCAGACCCCCTACTTCGGACTTCTTTTAGTCATTTTCCCATAACATGGGCTACAGACCTCCGATCGATGCACCGTAAGTTGTGTAGGAATCCTTGGATCGAGACGGTCGTTTCGGTATATTACACTCAAGGTTTCAGAGAACTTTTTGTATGGAAGGGTTGGTTCGAACATGAAACCAACCGGGCCCTCGGAGCAGAAATGCTTATAACTTGAGCTCTAGACGTCCGATTGACATGTCGTCGACTTCATCGAATTCCTCTTAGTGAGACGGTTCTTTTGGATTACTCCGCTTGAGGTTTGGGTGTAGCTGGAGTATGGTTGGGTTTGTTTTAACTTAAAAACCAACCGGGCCCCTAGGACGGAAAAGCCAATAACTCTCAGACCGGGCGTTCGATTGACGCACCATCTATCGTGTTAGGTTTATTTTGACATGATGAAACTTTGAGATACATCAACTCTGGAATTTGTGACAGTTGATGTATAGACCCACTGAGCTCGTGAAGCGGACCCTCCTGGAACCGAGCGTGCTGTGTGCGGGAACCCTAGAGCTAGCTACGACTGCTGTGATGACGACTGCACTTGGATCCTCCATGGGTTCGGCAGCGAGGACAACTGTACTTGGATCCTCTGTGGGTTAAGTAGCAACGATGACTGTACTGGGATCCTCCGTGGGTTCGACAACGATGACTACTGTTCTTGTATCCTATGTAGGTCTGGCAGTATTTGACTCTGTACTTGTATCCTATGTGGGTCCGGCAGAGTAGCTGGTCTTGTATCCTTTGTGGGTCTGACAGCTTAGCTGGTATTGTATCCTATGTGGGTCTGACAACTTAGATCAATCAGTGGATACATCTGATCATCTCTATCACCTTACGAAGTGTATACCTGTGTGAGCTGAGTCTTGATTCTCAATCTTATCATCGATGTGATTGACTTGCTTTCCTTTGGGGACTGGGTTGTGTTTTTCCTGTGTGGACTGTGTTGAGCTATCCTATGTGGACTGGGTTGTGCTTTCCTTTGTGGACTGCATGGTGCTTGGGAGTTGGAGATGAACTGTAATTGATGAATTAGGTATATGTATGGGCATATACCTATGTAGTTTTGTTGATACTTCGTGATTGTATCTTTCTTTTGTGGTTTATCCTTAGTGGATTCTGAGAGACCTTCGTGGGTCTCAGGGTCCCTAATGAGTATCTTATACTCACCCCTTCAAGGGCTATGCCCACACTACATTATGTTGGATGTAGACGATGGACAACACTGATCGAGGTGGAAGCTTGTGGAGCTGGATGGTACCCGGAGGTGGAGAACTTGGCGGGACGTACACGGAGCTGACTGCCAGACCGAGGAGTTGTGGAGACTATCTGTACCCACCCTTCAGGTGGGAGTTCCAGAGGATGAATCGGTGATACTGTTTTACTTTACTGCTGCTGTATTATCTTTTCATTTGTACTTTACTTTCAGTTGGGTTTGTATTCTGGCGCATTTACTTCCAGCACTTACTGTTGTATTCAGTTTACTTAGTGTTTACTTCAGCTTGTGTATTCTGTGGTGTTTGTTTTCTTATATAAAGGCAATACCTTCCCTTTTCTCAGGATTTATGCCTTGGTGCTAGTTTCCATCCCCTAGCCTATGGGAGGTGGGCTTGGGGTAGCCACGACACAGGCCCCGAGGATGGGTCGTGACAATATACTTCACTAATTACCTTTTCATCCTTGGTTTCACTAAAGTATAATAGTCTTTATAGTGATTGAGTTTCCTCCCCTTGTACTTAGAAGAATACCCCTTTATTTTCTATATTGGAGTGACTGAAATTTTTTAATAGGAATACAATTTTATCCCCTTTTTTCATTACTAGAATATATTTAAATAGAAATTTTACAAACATATTCTCTTCATATTATGATGAATTTGGTGACTCACCTTCTAGAGGGGTTCTAAAGATTCATTTTCAACCTCCTCAGTGCTGTATTCGGAACAAGTTTCTTCTTCTTCCTAGACACCACTCTTTTCTAGCCCTTAATATCCCTGTCATGAAAATAATGATTCGAAGGATCAAACTTATTTTTATAATAGAATCAAGTGATACCCCCTACTCATGAATTTATTCCGAAACCGGATATAAGAACCCATGTTTTTGAACCAAATGAATTTCTGGTGGAATTTGAATTTTTGGTAATTACCAGATGGGTTATTTTTAAAATGGAACTTTTGAACTGAATTATGGAAGTTTTAATGTTAAAGTGATATATTTGGACATGGGTGAAGACCTGAGAACTTTATTAGGTTGGTCGAGGAGTTTTGGGAGCACCAGAATGAGTAAAAGAAGGGTTTTAAAGGGCTTGTAGTGGGCACATGGTTTGCGCATGGTCTTTCAAACTGTGCAGCCTGTTGTACGAAACCTGGAAGCTTATTTCTAGGGGAAAGTGGATTTAACATGGTCTACGCATGGTTATAATAACTATGTGTGACAAACCATGAGGAAGGATTTTCTTAAATAGAGGGATGCAACACAGTTGGTGCATATTTTTCCAAACCGTGCGGCTTAAACCGTGCGGCTTAAACCGTGCACGACATACAATTTTATTTTTTTTTAAATTAAAGAAAAATAAAAATTATAACCTAAATATAACTCATCCCTCATCCCCTATCATAAGTGACACACCAACACCCCAAGGTGGAATACCCTTTGATGCCCGACAGCTCTCCCCATATCCCTTCATTCTTCAATTTTTTGGCTGGATCTCTTGTGATTTCTCCTTTCGATAGCCAAGGTAGGTTTTATGAACTATACTCCCTTCATTTCCAACTATTTTTCAGTCTCTCTAACATCTAAAAAGGGGGAAGCCAAAACTAGGGTTTGAGGATGATTCATATTTTTTTTCTTCCAGTTCAAGGTTGTGCAAAGGGTGTACAAGGACCTGTTGGTGTGTGTCATGGAAACCACCACTGAAGGAGAGGTAGTTTGGGTGATTTTGGACCACTGGTATCCATTTGTGGTAAATTTCTAAACCCCTAATTTTTTTCATACCCATTTTAAGGATTGGTGGTGTTTATGAGACCTGGGGGTTTGGTTATAGGGTGTTACTATCAATATCGAAGTCCACACACGTTTTTTTCCCCTGTATGAATATATATATATATCTCTTCTCTGTGCATGTTACCTCATGGATTAGGTAACATGTACATGAATTTAAAGATATATATATATATTTAAGTGCATGTGGGAAAGCAGGATGATACTTGAGTTAGAAAGTGGCAAGATTCAAAGTGGACGGCTTGGTTTTACTTTGAGGTAGGGTCCTCAACCTTGATTAATTTTAAATGTGAAGTAGTTGTTTATTTACTACATGGGATAATTTAGACTACAATTTTGGAATGAATTGCCTTTTTTCATTAAATGATTTTATAGAGTACAAAATCATGTTTTTGTAATAAAACCCCTCAATCAAGGTGCACTAACTTAAAGCTAAAAACATAGTGAGTAGACTATTTATGTTTCTCATATTGTTGATCTATGTTTTTCCTATGCTTTCATAGTTCAAGGAAGCCATTGAAATTAAAGGGATGTGGTTTTCTTATCTCAGAGATGTGTTTCATCATTTTTATATTGATATACTTGAGTTAAATGATTCTAGTGAACTATAAAAGGAATATATGGGTGGCTGAACCGATGAGTTATTCTTGAGGGTAATTGGTTAATTGAGTGGGAATACTTAGTGGATTGGCTTGAGTTGTTTAAAGGGTCAAATAAAAAACAATGAAAAATGGATAAACCAGTAGGTAAACATGCATAATGTATTCAAATATGAAATGTCTACATGAGAGGGTATGCTCGTTATCTAACTTGTGGTGATAAATGGTAAATGGTAAAATATGGATGGGTATACCCATATAGCTTTTTTAATGGAAATGGATTATATGAGTGGGTATACTCATATATAAATGAGGAATGGTTTATATGAAATGGAATTGTTAAATAGATTATATGAGTGGTTATACTCATATGTAAATGATGGAATGGTTTATATGGGTGGGTATAATTATATGTTTTGATATGATAAATTGTTTTAAATTAAATAATGGTTTGATAGATTCCATGGACAGCTCTCCATGGGTATCAAATAAGGTAATGGATTACTTAGGTTGATTATTCCCCTTGGGTCTTGATTCCAAGGGATGCATCAAGCCTTTCTACCCCATGGATCCGGCTTGTTTAGAATCACGTAGGACATGTTGGTACTCAAGATCCAAGGACTCCAATGGGAATCGATGTGGATGCATTGGACGAGTTCCTTGGATCCAACCCTTCATGGTCTAGATTACTTATATGGATGCCTTGGATGAGTTCCTTGGATCTGAACCTTCATGGTCTACATTTAATTATACAGTGTGGCTGTGAGGTACATGATATGCTCGAACATACGACTTGGATGTGGGAAGTTGTGATATTTTATTTATAGAAAGGCCATTATTGTATGACATGTTTGGATTAATGGTAAGGTCGTGTTATTTTATTTGTTCATTACTTGTAGCTCACTTGTTATTAGAGCTTGACCTTTTTGTGCAGGGAGCCTTGTGGGGATATGTTGGTATAACTATCATAGTAGTTTTCATGCCATGATCATTTCTGACTTGTATTTACTGCTTATGTATTTTACCTACACACTGCCAGTTTACATATTTCACATATTTTTTTTGGTGTGACGCCTTTGGTTTCAGCCAACTAAGATGTTATCTCACACCCTTCTAGGGCACTATTGGTACCCGAGTTGATTGTACTTGTTTTATAGGACTATAGAAATTTGACTGTGTTGTTTCCTTCTACCTAGGAGTTAGGAGAAAAGGACCGAGTAGGATCTCTAGATTCTCAAGGTGATTGTCTTTGGGCTTTTCTGTCTTTTATTTATTCTTGTAATGAAATGTAAATAATGGTGTCTTGTTTACTAATTTTTAATTATGTATCATCATCATCATGAAAGAATTATATAAACTAAAATTGTCCATTTTCTATATCTAGTTGACATTGCATCTGTCTTCTGCTATTTAGTTATTGCATTCTTCTGCTTTTGCCGATATCTATTTATTTTTATTACTGTATTCTACCACTGTGCACTCTGAATATGATGGTATAGTCTCCCCACTGATTTCCCTTACACCCCATTACTAGTCGGTAGCCTCGGGAATACAGAGAGACACGCTTGAGGTTATGTGGGGACTGGTCCAACTACTGATTTAGTGGAAAGTTTTGTAGGGATGTTACAAGGTGGTATCATAGTTTTTTTTCTAGTTTCTTACAGTTTTCGCATGGTATAAAGAAGGCTATGATTATGTTGGCGCTTGATAGATATCTATGCTTTGGATTGATCACCCCACCTACGAGAAATGACCAAGTTTCCTAGGCTGGGAATTGCTGTTTATACTGTTTGATGTCACAGTTGATATGATTTCCCATTGGGTGACTAGGGTATTTTCCACTACTTAATGATTTGTAAAGTTTCTGAAATTTTCCCTTGGATTGGTATGGAAAGGGAGTCACATTATGTGAATCATTTTTTACACTTAGAAATTCACATTCCATGTATATTCCATGACATGTAGCTACATTAGTAGGTTTCCTACAAAGTATGAATGTTTTCCTTGAGCGATGATGTGATTGCGTTGTTCTTAATGAGGTAATCTGTTATCATGCTTATTTATTCAACATATCTTTCATGTGGTGTAAATTATTAGATATTATGTTCCATGCTTCCTTTGTTTTAGCATGTTTTTCAGTTATTCTCTTCTTCTGTGTTATAACATGCTTTTTTGTTACAACTTTTGATAGCATGATAGTGTTGGTTTTAGTATGTGAAAATGGTTGCATGGACTGATATTTTTTGGTTGTGTTTACAACAATTCTAGTTTCAGTTATAAGGTGTATGAGTATCTTATAACAAGAAAATGGGTAACCTGTGTATTCAAACCATTGAAAAAGTGTTGCTGAAATTTAAATGTTAAATGGAATTAGATGTGATTAATGGTATCCAAATTCTTTTTTGTGAAGTGTATGAGAACTTCATGAATTGGTAAATGGAAACCCATAATAAATGTAAAGGCATGATGCATTTTCATTGGTGTACTATGAAAGCTATTTTGTTTTGAACTTAAATGAAATGATTTGGGAGCCAAATGTCAATGGTAAGGTATATTGGTTCCTTATTGATTGGTAGATGTCCAACCATGTTAATTAGAAATTGTATAACCATGGTGTGCTTGGGAATGGTTATAAATGTAAAACTATTGAGTTTTTTTGTGAAATGGTTTCCTAATTTTCAAAATACTCAACTTGTCCCAATTAGGTCAGTTGGGGTATGTTTTTATGAAAATAATTGTTATGGGGTTTCTTTTGAATAACCTGGGTTGAGTAATGGGACCCTAGGAGGATGCCTTTTTGTTAAAAAACAAATTCAGATGCTAAATTTTCTATTTATAATGGAATTCCTTTCATTATTAAATGTTTAAAACAGGATTTTATTATAACTTTCCTATTTTGACCATGGTGCATTATTTAAAACCAAGTGCCTTGTTTTTAAAAATGGTACTTATTGGTTTGTTGAAATTATTTCAAATGTTTACGGTTGTAATGTATTAAGGAATGGATTTAATGTTGGAACCTAAGTGGTGTCCCCTATTTGAACCCTCTTAGTGGGGTAGTTTTAAATGTTTCTTGAGGTCTGTTTTCTGGAATGGAGACATGAGAATGTATCCGTAGGATATTTATTTTTATCATTGGCTTAAATGAAAATAAGGTCTCTTGATCCGAGTTAAATCTGTTTTGCATGACTGAGAGATAGGGTCTACGTGTATGCTTTGTAAGGTTCTAGCCCATGTTAGGTAGAACCCTAAGATCTTGAGATGATTTTCTTACGTTGTGAGATTTTGATGTTCGTTCCATTTGGGTGCCATTATCCCTGATAGGACTTCGGTTTTAAATGGACACCCTTGTGTAGAGGGGTGGTCGTTGTACTTTAAATATTATTATCGGAAAAATTATCAGTGAATTCTTGGTTCAACAGGATAGACATGACTCGTGCATGGTCAGCTACTTGGGGGTCATGTGAACCTATCTTTTCTTTTGTGAGGACGATAACATGTTGACTGTAGAGTAGAGTGGGTGAGATGTTAAGGAAATGAGTTATTACCACTGCTCAAGAGGACTTTTTGGGACTCAGGTGTTTTGACATGCTTGTCTGATTTATTTTGGATTTCATTCCAATTGTTTAACGTGGTGATCATTGTTCTTGGAACATCACACGTTTGTTTATGGTGTTCTTAGATAACATGATTTTTAGTGGATATTATTTTCTTTCGATGACATTGACACTCCTAAGGTCGCTAGAGACACATCAGTTCAGGTGTGTGTGGTGTGCTTTCTTAAAAACATGACTTTTATGAGGTTTGTGGTATGTGAAACCCTTTTGAAACTCTAATAGTTTTGGAATATTTTTAGTGGTAAATCTTGAAAGGAATCAAATGCTTCAAGTGGTATAGCCATTGAGGTCCATTTGATGATGGATCAATAGGTGAAGCCGATGTTTTTGTAATGAGTCGACTAGTAGTGATTTGACTGGGCTTTGTGGTGATATCTTGTTTACTATAAGTGTGCTATTCTGAAAGATATGAGCATTTCACCTATCTTGACCTAATCCTAGAGGCTCTAAGATAGCATCGATATTACGCCGTTCTAATATCTAAAATGTCATTGGGAATGGTATGTAGTTGTTATCTGGGTTGTATCTAGGATTCATGGTTCTTTGGGTTACTTCCCCAATCATGCTAAGGTAGGATAATTTTAAGATAGTAGAGTGATGACTTGTTCTAGAAATGTCACTGGAAGTCGGGTAAGAACCTTGGTGTAAGTGCCTATGTTAGCTAATGAATTCCATGGGGAGGATGAATTTTTGGTTTAGTTGGGATGTATTGGCCACCTAAGCTAGGAATATTTGAGGATGGTTAGCCTAAAATGGCTTGGGTCGTTTCCTTTCCTGCTTGTTGTGTATGGTTGGTGATGGAACTGGTTCAAAGACACGTCGTCAATTTAAAGGCATGTGTGGGTTTGTGGATTGGTGATGTATTTTGAGGGAATCATACATGTCTATTTTATGTTGTTTGTTTGAATTTTGACCATTTCCTTCGAAGAGGTCTCTATTATGACCTCAGATATAATTGGGTTCACTCAGTTTAAGAAATCACATGAGAAGTGTCGGTAGAATTCTTAGGACATATACTATTTGGAAATCCCAATAATAAAAGATCTGTGATTTGGAATTGGCCATTAAATGATAATACCATTTTTGGGATGAACCAATAGGTGGTTAGATAAAGAGATAATAATGAGACCATGTGTCTGGTTACATTGGATTGGTGAAATGTTTCTTCAGTGTTTTGTGTTGGATTTTGAGATTGTCTCAGGTTTTAAAGGATAAATCCCCTGGGCTTAGAAATGGTTAAAGGTGTGTTTGGAATTAAAAACGCAACACAACCATTTAATGAAACCTCATGACTTCTATGGTGTCGGTGATGTCATCTTAGTTCCTAAATTCTTCATGGAGATGATATGTTTTAAGGTCGGTAGATTGTAAGAACTCGTTTTTTTGAACTGGATGAATTTCTGAGGGAATTTGAATTTTTGGTAATTACTAGATGGTTCATTTTTAAAACAGAACTTGAAAACTTAATTATGGTAGTTGGAATGTTTAAAAGTGATATATTTGGACTCGTGTGAAGACCATAGAAATTTACTAGGTAGTTCGAGGAGTTTCGAGAGCACCCGACCGTGGAAAGGTAGGTTTCTAAAGGACCTGTAGTGGGACTGCGGTCTGCACATAGTCTGTCAAACCATGTAGCCTATTATAGGAAACCGTGTGGATTAATTTTGGGGGATAGTGGCTTTCGCATGGTTATTCTAACTATGTGGGACAAACCATGTGAAAATATTTTCTTAAACTGGGGGTACTACATGGTTTGCGCATTGTTTTCTAAACCATGTGGATTAAATGATGCACGTTGTATAGTTTTAATTTTTTTAATTTTAAATTAAATTAAATTTAAATAAAAAATAAAAAACTAAATCTAACTCACACCTTCTCTCCTCTCATATTTGACACACTATCACCCCAAGGGGGGTTCCCCTTCGATGCATAAAGAACCTCCCCATCTCCCTCCGTTCATCAATTTTCTGGCCAGATCTCTTATTGTTTCTCCTTCTGATCACCAGGATAGGTTGTATTACCTCTAATCACTTCATTATCAGATATTTGTTTTCTCTTTTTGGCTTCTGGGAAGGGGTATTCTGAACCTAGGGTTTTAGGAAGATTCAAAAAAACAATTCTTCTGATTCTAGGTTGTGCAAAGGGTGTATCGAGACCCCTTGGTCTGTGTTCCGACAACCACCACCAAAAGAGAGGAAATTAAGATAATTTCAGCCCACTGGTATTGATTTGGAGTAAGTTTATAAACCCCTAATTTTTTTCACACCCATTTTAAGTATTTGTGGGGTTTATGAGACTTGATGGTATGTTTGTAGGGTGTTTCTCTCAATTTCCAATTGCACACATGATTTTTTCCCCAATTATAAATATATATATATATATATATATATTCCGTGTTCATGTTCCCTCATGGAATGGGAAACACATAAATTAGTTTATATATATATATGGAAGTGAGTGCAGGAGAGCATGCTACTTTTTGAGTTAGAAAGCGCCAAGAGCCTAAGTGGACGGCTTGGTTCCACATTGAGGTAGGGTCCTCAACCTTGATTGAATTAAAAAGTGTAATAGAAATTTATTTAATGCTTTGGATAATTAATAATTCAATTCTAGAATGAACTTCCTTTTTTGTTAAATGATTTTTTAGATTACAAAATCGTGTTTTGTAATAATACCCCTCAATTGAGGTGTGCTGCCTCAAAGCTAAAAACGTAGTGAGTAGACTGTTTATGTTGCTTATATTTTTTATGCATATTTTTCTTATGATTTTCTAGTAGAAGGATGATATTGAAATTAAAGTGAAGTGGTTTTATTATTTAGGAGATGTGTATCCTCTTTTTCATATTTATTCACTTGAGTTAAATGGTTCTAGTGAACTGGAAAGGGATATATGGGTGGGTGAACCCATGTGGTATGCTTGAGGGTAATTGGTTAATTGAGTGGTAATACACAATGGTATGGATTGATTTATTTAAAGGGTTAAATAAACAAAAATGGAAAATGAATAAACTAGTATATAAACTCGTAGAACATATTCAAATATGAAATTTCAACACGAGAGGGTATGATCGTTAGTTGACCTATGGTGAAAAATGGTAAATGGTGAAATATGGGTGGGTATACCCATATAACTTATTTAATGAAAATGGATTATATGAGTGGGTATACTCATATGTAAAGTATAGAATGGTTTATATGAAATGGAATTGTTAAATAGATTATATTTGAGGGTATACTCATATATAAATGATGGAATGGTTTATATGAGTGGGTATACTCATATGATTTTATTTGATAAATGGTTTTAAATTAAAGAATGGTTTGATAGATGCCATGGACTACTCTCCATGGGTATAGAATGTAGTAGTGGATTCCATGGGTTGATTATACCCCTAGGGTCTTGATTTCGTGGGATGGATCAGGCCTTTCTACCTTTTGAATCCCACTTGTTTGGAATCACATAGAGAATATTGGTATATATTCTCATATGACTGCAACTAATGCCTAGACCGAGTTTCCACTAGGACACCCATGGGACTTGATGTGGATGCATTGGATGAGTTCCTCAGATCCGGCCCTTCATGGTACAGATTTCTTATATTGATGCATTGGATGAGTTCCTTGGATTTGGCCCTTCATGGTATACATTTCATTATACGACGTGGATGTGAGGTATGTGATATGATTGAACATACATCTCGGCCATGGTAAATTGTGATATGTGGTTATATGACAAGGCTATGATGGTATGACATGTTTAGATGAATGACAAGGCCATGTTATTTTATTTTTAAATTACTTGTAGCTACCATGTTATTGGAGCTTGACATTTTTTGAAGGGAGACTTGTAGGGATATGTTGGTATAACTGTCCTAGCAGTTTACATACCATGGGCATTTATTACTTGTATTTATTGATTATGTATTTTACCTGCACACTGCCTATTTACATATTGCACATATTGGTTTGGGAGAGACACCTTGGGTGTTGACCTACTGAGATGATGTCTGACACCCTACTTGGGTACCCTTGGTACCTGCTTCTACTAATTTTAAGGACTAAGGACTTTTGACTATTCTGTTTCCCTGTACTTGGGAGTTAGAAGCAAAGGACCGAGCATGAGTTTGGGATGATCATGGTGATTTTCTTTGGGAATTACTGTCTTCTATTCATTCATGTACTAAAATATAAGTCATGATGTATTGTTTACTTATTTATAATTATGTATCATCATCAACATGCATGAATTGTATAAACTAGAATAATCCATTTTCTATATCCAGTTGATATTGCAATTGTCTTCCACTGTTTAGTTATTGCCTTTTTCTTCTTCTGTTGATATATGTTTATGCTTATTACTGTCTGTTACTGCTGTGAAATCTGAATATGAGGGTATAGTCTCCTAACTAACTATCCTTACACCCTCACTATTATTCGACAACCTCTAGAGTATGGGGAGACACACTTGATTTCATGTGGAAATCAGTCCAGTAAACGGTTTAGTGGAATGTTGGCCCGGGATGTTACACCATACCTTCAACATATAGAAAGTATAGTCTACTAGAAGATAAAATCCCATGAATAACATTAGTTTAATCAATAGAAGAAGGAATATATATACTTAAATTTTCACAAAAAACAGTAGAAAACTATGAAAATAAGGTCTTTGGAAAGATATAAGTTGTAGTATTTCCTCCTAAAATATGATTCAACAAAAATGGAACATTTTATTTCTATTATAACATAGAGAGTTTTTCTTATAGAGCTTTAGTGATTTCTCCTGATGTGGTTTAAACTATAGAGGCATATATCTAATGAATAATTAGTGTTGAACCATAACCTTCAAGTGAATTACAACCTACACAGGGATTTAATTTCCATAATTTTTTATTTAACCTTTAAATGTATCTCTATTTTCTTTCCCCAGTATCTTCCAAATAGAAAATGATAATTATACTAGCAGGAGGAACATGGAAATTGACACTTGAACAACTATCCTGAGCAAACACACCAACTTGATTCACACCCCTTCAATTAAAAAGATGAATATAAGTAGGGAACTTCTTATCATACATACTTCTGCCCACAATTGTCATGAAATTATCTTGGAACCCATAGGATCTATGGCTAAACACAGTAGTTCTTACCCAAAGTATAGACAGATTATCAAAATTTTATGACTAGGGATCTATTCACTATCCTTAGTAGACATAACTAGAAATTCATTGCTATCGATATGGTGAGAATTTATATCCAAATAAACACTCAATACCATCCCATAACACTCACAATGACTATTCCCTTTATTATAGAAATTAAAAAATAGGTACGTCCTAGGTTAAAACCAAATATGTTGGCAATAGTTATACTCAACTTAAATCACAATCTACACTACCTCTGAAGGAGGTCATGAGATATTTATTTCAATATATATGTGTTCCACAATAGGGTTTTTTCAGATTATACTTCCTATGATCAAAACATGAAAAACAAATTGAATTACGTATATAACGAAGGAGAGTAAGAGTTGGGAAGGGTAACAGATGACCAGAAAGCCTGACCCAAATCACTTTAGTGGAATGTTACTAGTTCATGTTGATGTTGAATGAGTAGAAAACATGGTGGAAGTGAAATTATAGAATATATATTCAATATGTAGACCAATCCCATTCTATATCCTCCTAACTGATGAAGAAAATAAGGATTTTTCATGACCCTAGAAGCCTGAAAATCACATGATCACTTAATCCCTATTCTTCATTCCTGAAATTTTTAAAGAAGAAATATATAATGAAATAATGGGTTTATCAGTGATAATTTTAACATAGATATAGGATGCTTTATCAGAACTAAAATTAGTATTGATAAAAAATATAAAAATTACTAATTTTATAAATTTATATAATAATAGTAATTTTATATCAAAAATACTAATTACTAACTCCACAAATGTATATAATATTAATAATATTATATATATCATATTAATAAGTACTAATTATTTGTAAAAATTATTAGCTATATTTTTAAAAACATTATTAATTATTTAAATGAATAAATATTTTATACAAAATAAAAATTTATAATTGTGTTTATAATTATTAACTATATTATATTTAAATAAAAATTAAATTCAATATATTTTACTAATTGAATATAAATATGTATTTTACTATTAATTTTATTTTTTAAAAAACTATTCACTAAATTTTATATTTAAATTTCTACCACCACCACTATTTGAATATTTGTAATTTCATGAAAACCATTTTTAGGGGTTTAGTGGGAACCATACCAATGATAAAAAATAGAGGAAAAAAACATCCTAAAAATAAAAAAATTTATAAAAAACAAAAAAAAGTTGAAGACATAAAAAAACATAGCTACAAGCATAGAAATATTAGGGATAAGTGCTAATAATAAATCACTATAATGTTAAAACAAAACTGTAACAAAAAACTTCTTTCAAATATCTCGTAATATAAGCACATATTTAACCAATATTTCCAGTGATCAAGCTAGGGATGAACTGATATTTCCATTTCTTGTCCTTGACTTCAAGGATAGGATAAATAAATAAAATATCTTCAATGATTCTAAATATGAAATCCACAACAGTAATAATGTCTTAGTAATTAAACTTAATGTCTTCCAACTCTAAAAAATATAAGTCCATATGTGAGTAAAACCATATAATGTAGATTTCATCTAGTCCTTACATATTATTCATCCCCCACACCTTTAAATCCACTTCTGGTGACAACTTGATATCATATTTCTTTACCTTAGTTATTTCCTTCTCTAAAGACCCACCAAATATTTCATCTAAATCGTTCATTTTATCTAAGAAATGGGTGAGAAGAAAATACTAAGATTGCTATATTTATATAGGCTCTCCAAACATCTTAGAGCGCATAAACTTTCCCCCCCTCATAGCCTACATTACTATACTCCTTTAAGAAAATAACCTTCCCTTTTGACCTTTTCATTAGTAGTTTCAATAAAGAGAAATAGTATTTATGGTGATTAAGTTTCTTCACCTTATTGGCATAAAAATTCCCTTTGATTTTCTTTACCGATGTGACTGAAAAGTATCAGGAGGCATACAATTATTTGTTTCCTTTTTTCATTCCTATACTATAGTCAAAGATATATTAAATAAAAATATCCGATTAATATTTAGATGAATCTTGTGACCCACCATTTAGAGGAGTTTTTATAGCTTTAGTTTAAGCCTCCATGGTACTGTAGACCGAACACGTTTCCTATTCTTCCTAGTCCTTGCTCGCTACTATCTTTTATTCTCTTTACCCTAAAAATAAAAATTCAAATCTCAAAAAAAATTCTTTTTATTGAAGAAAGAGAGACCCCCTATTAGAAAGTAGTGGTGAAACCACACCTTTAACATCCGAAAAGACTGGTCAACTATCTGATGAAATTCCCCGATCCCCTTCAGTCTGCTCTACCAATAAATGTTATTATATAAAAAATCATTAAAGAACTAGATAAATATAAGAAAAAGAATTAATGGGG
Source organism: Viscum album (assembly GCA_963277665.1). NCBI lineage: Eukaryota > Viridiplantae > Streptophyta > Magnoliopsida > Santalales > Viscaceae > Viscum > Viscum album. Next base: position 375,490,961 of record OY728127.1, on the reverse strand, counting down.
AAGATATTATGTTTATTATTTCCTCCATTATGAATATTTGGCATAAATGGATTGTATAATTTCTCATGTAACATAGAGATTTGTTCTTAAAAATCTATAGTGACTACCACTAAAGAGGTAAAAATAGTGGATCTATAGGTTTGGTGAATAATTAGTGATAAATTATAACCTTTATACTTATCACAACCATTAATAGGGATATTATTTTCATTATCTTAACTATAATTAACCAAAATATGTCTCCCTATTTTATAATAAGGACTCTTCCTTAAACATTAAAAAATCTTAAGTTCTAAGTCATGAATTAATTCTCTTAAATTTGAAGATATTTTCAGTTTTATAGTTTTAGAGAATTAGGCCATAACTGATACATAACATAACCATATAATAAAACTATACACTTTTTATCAATGTTAATATTTTTAAAAATATGAAACTTTTAAGATAAAAATTTATTTCATTTAATCCCAAATCATCATGAATTTCAACTTTACTTCTTTGTTTCCCTTACCCATCCTTAAACCTGATGATTTTTAAAAAAAAATGTGTTATGAGAAAAAGAAGCTCAGTAAGATATTTAAAAGAAATAAAAACCATTAGACTAGTGAAAAATGACAACCCATTAAATGTTTAACTTTATTTCAATATTATTTGAGTGAATGAACTAAATCATTTTCACATAAAAAACAAGCAAACTTTTTTAAAATAAAATCCTCAAATCCCATGGAAAGAATAGATAAATAAGATAGGTTTATTGGGACATCCTTATTTGAATCACTCTTAAAAATGGAATATCAATATGATAGACTTCATACCCAATGAATTGAAGGGATATAATGGACCCACCCATCATTAGTTTATAACATAACCACTCATCCTTGGTTTATAACGTAACAACCCATCATTGGATTATAAAGTAACCACCCATACATCATTTATAATGTAACCAACCATCATTGGTTTATTACATAACCACCTTACGACACAAATAATTTCTAATAACCATTAAATAATCATAAAAAATAAAAGTTATCAATTTTCAAAATCACACAAATAATATATTCTCTTCACCTATAAGAATTTTTTTTTCAGATATTTAAATATCCACCCCTTTTAAAAAATAATTTTTCAATACCAAAATAGAAAAAAAGTGAATAAGGGTTTTTTATTTAATAAAACATAAAGTCTTATAAAGGAAGATAAATTTTAATTAATGTTTATGGTGGCATAAAATTATTTGTCATCATATATGTTAAAATATAACCTTCCCTTTGACATTTGTAAAGAATGTAAAAACTTTCATACAAAGATTCATTTCTTGAAAAAAATTGAAATAAAGAACAAAATTACCTTTATAAGACTCTCATTTACATAATAAAATCTCTTTAAAAACATAGACATAGAATAAAAATAGAGTTAGAAGGAAAACATTAAAATATAATTTTTTTAATGAAAAGTCCCTTATCACTTTGGAAGAATTTTAATCATAATATTATGAAAGATTAATAGTAAAAAACATAAAATTCCATAATAATAGATAATTTTATGATATAAAAGGTAAAACGGGTTGTACTTACAACTTACAAAATAATATAGGTTCATAACATCAAAAAATGACTCAACAAAAGGAAATTCAGATAAAGCCCCTTATATTGAGTCAGAATCGTCACATATGATATTTATTTTCCAGAATAATAAACTTACGCTAATTATTTACTTGATTAATAAATTTTTCTAAAGTTTATTATTCTATTTATTTTTCTTAATACAATTTCATATAAAATTACTTAATAAATTATGTTTACATTGGATATTTCGAATATATTTGGATTATGTGTAAAAAATGACCATACTAGGTTGAGTATTGGTCAAAGAGGCCATTATTAAACATATTTAGAATAATAATACTGAAATAATTATCATATTTATAAATCAAATATAATTTTAATACCAATCTTGAAATATGGTTTTTAGAAATTATGTACAATATGACCATGGATACGGGAGGCCGTATGTATACATGAGTTACATATCCATTTTTTAATGATCATTATGGAATGGAGGTAAGTAAAAATTTATATTAAAAAAATTATAATAGTATAATATATATCAGATTATTTCTTTAAATATACTTAAATATATCATCTTTGTGGTGTAGTGATGAAAATAGTCACATCGCTTCGTGAAGGCGTTGATCCACATGTACAAAAACAACATTATCATCTTTCAGTGTAAGAAATAAAAAGATATATAATATTTTAAGAATGAAAAATGTAATTAATATCAAACTAATTTCATTTATATCACATTTTTTATCAACTTTATCATTATTACATTCCATGTAAATCCTTAGTGAAAAATGAATCACATCGATTCGTGAGGTGGTTGTCCAACATACGCACATGCAACATTATCATATCCACTACGAAATGGGAATTAAAAATGTATATATATATGATATAATGACTATAGAGTTATCATTATGTTATAAATATAATATATACACTTTATATCCATCATCATACCCAACTATAAGGGGTGGTTATGGAAAACATTTCCCACTGGTTAATGAGGCGGTAGTCCACTATATATTCGAGCAATGTTATCTTTTCCCTTCTGAGGGAGGAGGATATGGATAGAGGTCATGACCATAAAATAATAAAATATCAGTATATGGTATATAATTATGTTATTATATAATCATAAATTAATAATATTTGAAGGTGGTGTAAGAATAAATAAAACAAAAATTCATAGTTAAGAATTTTAACTCTTCTTAGACCACCTCCTTAGGATTATGTTGAAAATATTCCTAGAATTGATTTATGATGAAAACAAGCATTATATGATTAGATAATTGAATTAAGGATGTAATTTTGTTATTTATTATCCAAAAAAATGGGTTTGAATGTCTGAGGAATAAAGGATATTGGAGGTCCTTTTATAAGTGGGGAAAACAACCCACTTGGAAACTATTTGAAAATTTCTCAAAATAATGTAAAATGATAAAGTCATTTCCATGGAAAAAGCATTTAAATGGCCAAATATTTTAAGTCGGTAAGAATTAGATTGAAATTTTTACTATAAAATAAGATTTATAAATGTTTTGGATAATTTTTAACACATATATCTTTAGTTTAACCCCCAGTAAACCCATTTTTTCTGTAATCGTAGTAATTGATTTTTACTTTTTACACTATTCATTATGGAAAAAATTAATTTAACCATATTAGATAATATAAATAATGATGATTCCAAATATGGAATCCATTTTACCAAATTTAACTAACATAAGTAAAAAAGTTAAACATAAAACAGAACCTACAGTTGCGATGAAAAAGTGAGTTTTTAGGAAGTGAATTTTTCAAGAAAAAGATGATTGTATATTAACTCCATGAAAAATAATAATTATAGTAGGAATATAAATTAATATTTATTTATATTTACCCAAAAGTTCAGATCCATGTACGCTTGGACCACCAAATTTATTAATAAAATGAAAAGTGCAGAGACAACAGAGATGAAGATAGAGAGAGGTTATAAATCATAATAATCATATTCATCACACCCATACCTATTCATGTCATCAGCATTAACCGATTCCCATTATAATTAAGTCTCATATTGTTTGAGAAGCTTCTTATAAACCTTCATTTTTTCCATTTTCTCCATAGATAACTTCGCGATATCCTTCTTTGCAGATGACCTAGTGGTCACAGTCCTCAAAACTGTAGAGTAGTATTTCTGTGGTTTCCTTACAACTGTAGGTAGTCCTGAAACCCTCGCTGTCAGAGACTCTTTTCCTTTCTCCTCGAACAATTCCACCGTATGAAACTATACTCATGTCCATGTATCTTTCCTTGGCATCATCCTGAGTGTATCCCCACTTGAAGAGGATCGGTTCCCCAAATCCAAGAGTGGAGTCCTCCGCCCTTTCCTTTATCGCATCAGAGATGTTCCCTCATTTAGTAGAGGAAGAAGGTTCTGTTTGGACAAGCTGTTGTGTAAGAACAATCACCGTCAAGGTGGGAGTGGGACTTAGAATCTCAATAGTAGCAGGATCATGAGCTCTAGGAGGATCAGAATATCGAGGCAGGGAAGCATCAATTATCGCCTCCTTGCCATCCATAGGATTGGGCAGATAACGAGGATCCGACTCCGTAGGAGGATCACTGTCCCTAGTGGAAATCTCTAGTGGGGGATAATCCTTCAAATTCACCTTACGTTGACAAATATTGGATGGGTTCCCATGCATCCCACATTCCTTACATGTAATGATTTTACGACACAACTCCAAAGAATGCCCCACATCCATGAATTTAATGCAGAAAAGTGGTTTGTTTTCATATTCAACATCAATAAGAATTTGATCAGAGGGAATAGAAAGTGTTACTGTGTCAATGAGAGTGGATCTAAGATTGACTTCCACCAGCATTTGGGAAAAATTCCCATACTTGACATCTGTCGTCTCCTTATCAAGACGGATGGGTGTTCCGATCACCGTTCCAATACCATGCAAGATTTTTGGATGCCAAAGAACCCAATTTAGTCCATGGAGATGCACCCATACCTGGGAGAATACATTTTTAGCATTGGAGACGTCAAAGTCTAGTGACCATTCATGCAGATGAATCTATCCCGGCTTTAAAAACATGGACCCAAAACTCCAAGCTTTAAGCTTCACGTCAGCCAATGGAAACAAGCAGTGAAAGAATCCGCACCCAAGGGAGACACATTTCCAGTTATCGAAACCCAGTAACATCGAAATTCTATGAAATAGATCCTCACATTTCCAGGGCAGCTCACCTTTAGGAAGCACAATGTGACCAATCAATGAGTTCTAACCTAATGCCAGTCTTTCAGCAATCACAACAGGATTGGCCTCAACATGGGATAATGAGCCCTTTCGGAGAATCCTCCGAGGATCCTCATTCTTTTTTACAGCTATGGAGGCCTTCATAACATTCAAAAAGGATCGCTTCCCACGCACGATGGACAATCCCAAGGGCTCTTGCAAAGAGGGAGTCCCCAAATTATCCTTTGCCATAAACATAGAAGTATTCGCCCACTATTCAGAGGGATTGCAGGTCATACCTGTTGCACAAAAACCCTTCGCAGCAGCCCCAACCGGATGAACAACATCCCGATCCGCCCCAACTAGATCCCGAGTAGGCCCTGAATCCCGAGAGACCCCAATCGGAAGACCAGCCGCATGCTACCGATTAGCCCCAATTAAACTTTGAAATGTTTATTTGAAAAATTAAATTTATTTTTTCAAATTAAAATTATTAAAATTAAAATTTTTACCTTTCAATAAAACCTTATAAAAAATAGTTTAGTTAAATTATTTTCTTTTTTATTTTAAAATTACATAATATTTTCATAATTAATAGAAACAAGAAAGTGATTTATTCTATAATTAGCTGGGTTGTTAAATTTTTCCCCTATTTTGGAAATTTTTTCCTCTTATTTTTATTCCCTTATTAAATAATTGGTGATATAATTCCCTCGTTTCATTTTTATATTCTCATGTTGCCTCTTTAGCTATATGGTTTTTCCATAAACCATAATCTAGTGAATCAACTTATTCCAAATCACATCATATCTATTGTTAAGAATCTGAACTAACTACTCCTCATAATTAATATTCTATTATAACTAAAATACTTTAGATCTTAACACATGAGATGAATCTGACACATATTTTCTTATCATCAAAACATGAAATATGCTGTGTAACAAGGATAAACTCGGAGGTAAGACCACTCAAAAGGAAAATGATCCAAATTTCTTCAAGATTTAATATGATATAATAAACTATGGACATAGATTTCAATTTTTACCAAAAAACATAACAATTACATATAGATACTTTAAGGAAAACATAATTACATATCCCGAAAGAAACATCCTTCCTTATATTATCCATATAACTTTTCTTCCTGCTCTGAGCCATACTCACATGTCGTTGGATCAACTACACCTTCTAATACATTTCCCATACTAAATATAGTCCCATCAATTTAATTTATCCTACTTAATCATAATTTTTTTTCAACACAACTTTCTATATAATTCCTCAATTGGTTTCATCTGTATATTGGAATGAAAAATTTTTTTATAAGAAAAATCAATGGAAGAAAGGTGTTGATCCCAACTTCCCTGGTAATCCATTGAACAAGAATGAAGGATAACTTTCATGATCTGAATCGTTATCTCAAACTATCTATTATATTATGGACAAAAATATGTCCTAAAATTTAATTCAACACCCAAATATTTTTGAAGTGTATTTAGAAACTAAGATGTAAACCTGGGATCCTGGTATGATACAATGGAGAGAGGCACTCCACGTAACCTGACTATATATTTTATATATATTCAATAAAGTTTATCTTGATAAATAGTATCTTGAATGTAAAATATATATTTATATTTCGTTAATCAATCAACAATAACCCAAATAACATTGTTATCTTGAGAAATCATTGGAAATCCCACTATATAATCCACTAATATATTTTCCCATTTCCACTGCGGTACTAGAAAAGGTTGAATAATTCCCTTTGGTAATTGTCATTTTGATTTAACCTTCTGAAAAGTCAAAAATATAATGGTAATATTATTAATATCTATTTTCATCCCATACCACCAGTAATACTCCCTAATGACTCTTCACATATTAGTGCTTCCTGGATAAATGGAAAACATAGAACTTTGAGATTCACTCAACTACTATTTCTTCAAATGAGAATCACAAGATACACATAATATTTTTCCAAACCTAAAACACAATCTTCACCAATATTAAAATTGGTAAACATACCCTTCTAAATAGATTCTGCCTTTTACTTAAAATATTAATCCTCCTTTTATACGTTCTTATTTCTTTCTAATAAAGTCAAATGCACTATAACCTAAAAGAAAAAAGAGGTTTACCTTACATCCAAAACTTCTAGGAAAGAATTTATCAAATAATTAACCAAAGGGGAACATTCCAAATGTATCATGTTTAATGAAGAATAATTTTTGACTTAATGCATCAATTACTAGTTTTTTCTTTTCTAATATGGTAAAGAATCGTGAAATAAAAATCCTTGATCAGTTCCAGCTATCTTCTCTATCTCATGTTTAATTCATTCCAAGTGAATATGAACTTAACATTTTTGTGATTAGTATATATTTAAAAATTTACTCCATATAGATGATGCCTTTAATTTTTTTTAAAAAACCACACCAACTAATTCCAAATCATGTGTAATATAATTTAACTTATGGAGTTTTAACTAACGTGATGCACAAATAATTACCATATCATTATACTATAAAGTCATTTCAAGGAATCATAACTCTAGATGAGAAATTAACTATTTATAGATGGTTGTACCAAAATAGAATCATTCAATGATTTTTTTTTTATTACTAAAAAAGTCAACATATTATTTTATCCAGACGAATTTAACTCTTTTATGAGTCAATGTAGTTAATGGTCTAGACCGCCAAGAAAATTTTTCAACAAACCATAAGTTGTAACCTATAACATAATAAAACTATGAATATCTATGATATTTATGATTCTGGGCCATTATTTAACAACTTTTGTTAGTAGGGTCAACAATTATCCCATCTTTAGAAACAATATATCCAATAAAATAAAATTTTTGCAACTCAAATTTACAATTACTAAATTTAAATATAGTTATGTTTCTTTTAAGGTATGTGAAACAATCCTTATATTTATTTAATGTCACTATTGAATTTCAGAATAAAAATAAATTTCATCAATAAGAACAACCAAAATATTTTTCAAAAACTCCTGAAAAACTATATTCACAAGATCCATAAATATAGCAGGTGTATTAGAAAACCCACGAATCATAACTAAAAACTCACATTTCCCATATCTAGTTTTCAAATTAGTATTAATAATTTAGTCCTACTTCACCTTTAGATTATAGTACCCAGACATCAGAGCAACCTTCAAAAAATAATGATCTCCCTAGAGTTGATCAGAAAAATCATTGATATATGGAAAAGGATACTTGTTCTTAATAGTGTTGTTATTCAAGGATTTATAATCAATGAAAATTATGATTGAACTATATTTAATTTTAGAAAAAAGCATAATTACCTCATGGTGAAGTGATAGGGTGAATGAAACCTTTATCTAATAACTCATGCAATTTCCTTTTTATTTCTAAATCTTTAACTTGATATATTTGATAAGGGTGTTTAGAAATAGGTTTAGAATCAAGAACTGAGTCAAAAGTAAACCCACACTCTTTATTAGGAATAAAAACATTAAAATCTTTAAAAAATACATCAATGAATTCATTTATTACTAATACATCACTAATTTAAATAGTATATTTATTTTCAGCATTATGAGCTAAGTAAATTTCACTACCACCTCTAATCAATTTCTCATCTACCTAGCAAGTTATCAAATGCATGAAGTCATTAAAAATAACTTTCTTACCTCTAAAATATATCTTATCACAATAAAATGAAATTCAATCAATAACACGAATGATATCAAACTCTAATATGGTCATTTCAATACGATTTGTAGGAAATACCACCCCACTAATAACAATTGGAAGTTTCCTACAAATCCTATTTGATGTAATATTTCCACCTAGAGATCTCACGAAAAGTTATATATTTTTTTCATGTGGTGATATTCAAATTTTACTTGAGAATATACTAGAAATGAAATAATGTGAAAGATACAGAGTCAAATAGGGTATTGAAATTATTCAAATAAACCAGTAACATACCTATCAACAGTTCATTTGATGGCTTGACATTATCCATAGTAATAAAAAATGATTTTTTCACACACATCAACTTTTGATATTGTTTATTTCCACCCAGAGTAGATATCTTAAGACCTGAATTTTCATAATGACTAAAAACATTTCAAATAAAACATCTCACCATTATCTTTTCATTAATTTTCCAATCATTTTACTTGCATTAATAGTCCATATAATAAAACTTATCACATTAGAACCACTTTCTAGACTTCATAATAAATTATTCATGATGATTTTAACCGTAATTATCAAATGGTGGGGATGTGTTTTCCTTACCTTTAGACTTGTTTGATGAATGGTTCCACATTTCATACCAACTAGACCCTACATTCGTTTTGTTGTAATAGAATACATGATCATGAAAAAACTCCATCTCTACCTTCTCATCGCATTGAAAAAGTTTCTCATTTCTTTTTAATTCATAAGAAGCCAATTCCATTTGATATCTTGGATTCAATCCTGAGTAAAACTGATTAATATTACTATCTTGATCCCTAATAAAATTTGGAACATACCTTTCCAATCAGTTGAATTTTTCTTCATATACAGGTACTGAATCTTTCTCATTCTTTCCCAATTCCAATAATTTTATTTCCATCCAAATTTAAAAAATATTATGGAAATATTTCTCAAGGAAAATATTATTAAATTCATCCCTTTCCAAGTCATATATCTCTTCCCTTTCTTTAATATTCTGAATCATTGACCACCACTAGTTGAATTTAACTTCAAAAAGGTATATAGAAAGACTTAATTTTTTATTATTTGAACATCTCATGACATAATATGTATTTTCTAAGGATTTAATCCATCCCTAAACTATCATGAGGCAAGATGATCCACTGAATAATAGGGGATGTTGTCTCATAAAATTATCCACTATCTAAATGTTCCTTCTTGGTAGATTAGTTTTCTCTTAAGAATGGATAACACCACCATTAATAGATTATTTTAACTAAGCCATCACCAAAATAATCTTTTTGTTTCCAATTCCAACTATATTGGGATATTGATATGGAAGGACATTTTCCTCTTAGTTCCTTCACACTACAAGTTCCCTATTTCCTCATTAGAAAACCTTTCCAAATAGAAAATTTTTAGATAAATAAACATTGTAATATTTAAATTCTATATAATTTCAACTGAACCATATATTAAAATCAATCATGGGTATGGTATATCATTTTTCCTAAACATTAAATTAATATAAACAAACATATAATACCGACTATAAGAACCTAACTTCAAACATTATATAATCTTGAGTTTTATGTGAAGAATTAAATCTATTAAATTTAAGGATCCTTTAAGGTATATATTTTTAGATAATTAGACCATAAATAATGCATAAAAACACCATATAATACAAAGCAAACACTTTTGGTCAGTATATTGTTTATCACAATATGAATCTTTTAAGATAAAATATGATTTCCTTTAATGAAAAATCTTCTCGAATTTCAACATAACTTCTTCCTTTCCCCAACCCATCCTTAAAGCCTCTGAATAATATTTTAAAAACATGGGATAAGCATAAAAATATTATTAAGGTATATAAAAATAAATAAAACCATTAGTCTGGTGAAAACATTAAACCCTTTGAAATAATTAATTTTATATCAATGTTTTTTGAGAAAAATAAATAAATCATTTTCACATAAAAAAGTCCCTTTTTCCTCTAAGATAATTATTAAATATATAAAAGGATTAAATAAATAATATAGGTATGTTGGGAGATCATTATCCACATCACTCTTACAAATAGAATTACCATAATACTAAATTTCATACCCAGTGCACTGTAAGGATACTATAAACCCACCCATCCTTGGTCTTTAATGTAACTACCCATCATTGGTTTATAACATAACCAGTTATCCTTGGTTTGTAACGTAACCACACATACTTGGTTTTTAATGAAACCACTTCACTTGGTTTATAACATAACCAACCATAAACATAAATTATTTCCAAGAATCATAACATAATCATAACACCCAACAACTTTCAATTTGTAACATCACACTCATAAAATGTTATCTTCACCCATAAGAAAACATTTTCAGATATTAAAATAACCACCCCATTTTAAAATCCATTTTCAATACGAAAATACCCAAAAAATGGATTGAGGTTTTTTATTTGAAGAAAACATGAATTCTTGTAAAGGAATCAAAACTTAAAATAATTGTCATGGTGGTGGAAAATCCGTTGTCACCATAAAGGTTAAAATAGAATGTTCCATTTTTCATTTGTAATGAACGTCACAAATTCCATACAAAGATTCTTTTTTTGAAAAATATTAAATGAGAGACCATAAATACCACTATAAAACTATAATTTCTGTAATAAAATCATTTTAAAAACATGGAAATTTAAGAAAAGAGAGTTATAATCAAAATATTAAAAGATATTTTTTTAAAAGAAAAGTCCCTTACCGCTTTGGAAATATTTGAATCATAATCCCATGAAAGATTAACATTAAGAAAAACATTTAATACCATAAGAATAGATAAATTAATGATATAAAATATCAAAGGGTCTGTATATACACCTTGTAAGATATTATAGGTGAATAATATCAAAATATGTCTCAATGAAAGGAAATTTAGATGATGTCCCCTACCTTGTATTTGAATCGGTACATACATTCTTCTCCTTCCTAAATAATAAACTTATGAAAATTATTTAAATTATTAAGACAATTTTCAGGTTATTAATTAATTTTTTCCCTCTATTTTTGGTTTCATAAATAATTACTTCATAAATTAAGTTTACATCATATGTTTCAGTGATGTTTGGCTTATGTGTACAAAATGACTATGATAAGTTGAGTATTTCTCAAAGAGGTCATTATTAAACATCTTAAGAATAATAATCATGAAATAATTATCATATTTATACATAAAATATAATTTTAAGACCAATCATTAAATATGGTTTTGATAAATGAATTACGTTATGATTATGGAGATGGTCGGTTGTACGCACGCATGAGTAACATTTCCATTTTTTAACTATCATTTTAGAAATGAGGTAATTAACAAATAAACTTTACATAATGATAATAATATAATATAGACCGTTATATTTATTTAAATATAATTATATATATCATCCATGTGGTGTGGTGATGAAAAGAGAGTCACATCTCTACATGAAGGCGGTAGTTCACACTTACACGAACGATGTTATCATTTCCACTGTAAGAACGAAAACAATATATTATATTTTCAGAATTATAAATTTTTCATTAATATGAAAATTATGTCATTTATATGACATATATTAACTAAAATTTTCTTTATTACATTCCATGTAAATCCTTAGTGAAAAATGAATCACCTCGATTCGGGAGGCTGTAGTCCACCATACAGACGAGTGACGTTATTGTATACCCTACGAAATGGAAAGTAAAACGTTATATATGATTTAATGAATTAATAGGTATAATTATGATATAAATACCATATATAAAATTTATATTCAGCATCATACCCAACAATTAGATGTTTTTATGGATAATGTGTCACATCCGTTCGCATGACAGTAGTCCACCGTACACACGATTGATGTTATAGTTTCCCTTTTTAGGTAAGAGGAGATGGATATAGTTTATGACACATAAATAATAAAATCTAATTATGTGGGATATAATTTTTTTATTCTATAATTATAAATGAAAAATATTTTAAGGTTTTGGAAGAAGAAATAAAACAAAAATGTATAGTTAGGAATTTTACTTCTTCTCAGACAAATTATTTTGGATCATACCTAAAGTATTTTTAGAATGGATTTATGACCAAACAAAGAATTATTGGATGAGAGGATGGAATTTGGGAGGTGATTTAGGTAGGTCTTGGATAAAACAAAAGGGTTTAAATTTTTGAAAAATACGTGATAGGTAAGGTCCTTTTATAAGTGGGGAAAAGAACCTACTTGGAAACTACTTGGAAATTTCCCAAAAGACTAAAAAATGATAAAGTAATTCCATTGAAAAAGATTCCAAATAATGATATATTATAAATTTGTAAGGATAATATTTAAATATTTCCATATAATAGGATTTATAAATGTTTTGTGTCATTTTCAGCACATATCATTTAAGTTTAACCCCAAATAAACCGGATTGTACCCTAATCGTGGTAATTAATTTTCACTATTTTCAGTATTCATTATGTTAAAAAATTAATTTCACCTTATTAGAAAACATAAATTAAGATGATTTGAAATATTTAATCCATTTTAACAAATTTATCTCATATATGTGGAAACATTTAATTTTAAACAAAACCCATAGAGGTGACGAAAAACTGGGTTTTCAAGAAGTGTATTTTTCAAGTAAAAGATGATTGTATATTTACACTTTGAGTAATAACAATAATTGAATGAATATAAATTAACATTTATTGATATATAATCTATTAATTTCATTTAAAAAAATTCCCTATTAGGTATTATTTTAATTAATTAAAAATGATAAATATTATTCATTTTAAAATAGTTTTTAGAAGAACCCATTTTTAAACCCGAAAAAAACATATATTAAAATCCGATATAAAGATGATTGAAAATTATTTATTTGGATTAAATAAAAATATATAATTTTTATGTTTCTTTAAATCATAATAAAAACATAATGATTCTTTTATATTAATTAAATTATCAAATAGAAATGACTTTTTTATAAAAAAATTAAAATTTTCACTATTCACTAAAAAATCAATATGCTCCAAAAAATTCAAAAATATCACCCTATATAAATTTTGATATGATAATTAAAAAAAAAATATTTTTTCAAATTAAAATTATAAAATTATAAAATTAATCTTTTAAATAAAGCCTTATAAGAAAAGAGTTTGGTTATAATTATTTCCTTTTTGATTTAAAAATCTCCAACTATTTTCATGATGAATAAAAACATGAAAGTGATTTATTAAATAATTACCTAGGTTGTTAAATTTATAAACTTAAACTTATTTTATCAGATAGGGTTCACTATTTTAGGAGGATGAATATGAGAATCAAGCCTTGAACCACTGTCCCGAGCAAACACACTAGCTAGATTCACACCACTTCACAAAAAATTAGGTCAACCAGTATAGACTCACTGCCAATCCTAAATTACATCCATTTATATCATTAGCTCATATTGGGGCTCCAATAAATCATGTAAAAACATAGTAGGTCCTCATAAAAGACTAGTCTGGCCAATCAAATTGACCTGAGAAGGGATCTATACACTATAATTAATTGATGTAACTAGAACTTCCTTGAGATTGAGATGTTGATAATTTTCATCCTACTAAAAACATGATTAAATATAATGAAAATTAGAAAGAATATTCCCTTTTATATGGAAATTATAAAACTTATCCATCAATGAATCATATCAAATCATTGAAGAATACCTATACTCACATTCAGTCACAATCTACACCACTTTAGATGGACATTGAGATAGCTCTATTTTAACATAAAAGTGAACCATAATAAGTTGTTTCATCGTATATTTACTATTACTAGAATAAAAAAATCTACCAAGAAAATTACATATATACTAAAGGTTTTAGATCCCGACCTTTCAAGAAAGTGCTTCCTTGTTTAAATCTGGGTTGAACCTATTTTTTGGATAATGAAGCTATTATTGGGTGAATGATATGTTGTGTAGAAATTATAGGGGTTCAGGACACTAAATAAGGGTATAATAAGAAAAATAGTGTGAATCACATGGTTGGAAAATAGTTATAGAAAACCATGTGCCTAGACCAGGAAACAGTGCATCTTGGAGATACTTTCGGACAGAGGCTAGCACAAAGTTACCACATGGTTTGAAAAAACTATGTGGATTCGACCAATAAACCATTCAACTTATCCCATCTTGGATAGATGGAGACACACATTTGGTGTGTGGTTTTGAAAATCATGAAACCATTAAAAAGTGAGAAATTCTAGTTTTTCCCTCCCTATCCTATTTCTTTCTTCCCCTATTATCATGTATTTTGACCCTCTGTAGCATGGTTGAAAAAAACCCTCCAATACTTCCAAGAGGTTTTTTCCTTCAATTGTTTGTCATTTGGAGTGATTTTTGGTGTGAGTAAAAGATACAGGTGATTCTAACACCCATATTTTCTCTATTTTCTAGATTAGGGATTTTAGAATCTCTCCTCTCCTTCTGAATCCCTAAAACCCTCACTTTTCTAGAAGATTCTATTTTGGGGATTTAAATGGTGTTTGAGTTCAAATCAAGTGATGAATTTGGGTGAGTAATTATCTTCAAGCATGTTGTAGGTGTTCTAGAATATTTTCCGCTAGTCTTGATGTTTTAAATGTGTATGTGGTTTACCAATATGTTTACTTATTTTTTTCTTCATGCTTGATTTTGTAAAGTTTTTTGGGTCTTATCTTGAGGTTATAAACCCTCCAAAGACCCTGTTTGGCTTATTGGTAATTGAGTTAGAACTTAGAGCTACCCACAGGGTAAGATGAACCCTTGTAAATAGTGAATAAATTTGATAAGCATTTATATAAATAAATCATGAGAGTGAATGGGTGGTGATAGTGAAATTAGATATGTGGGTAGTGTTAATGGGCTTATCGAAGAAATGATAAGTTGTTTTTTTAAATGATTAAAAGGTTTTAAAATGGTTTTGTTGCTATGTTTGTGGCTTTTATCATATTTTAGAGTTAGTTATGGAAAATGATGTTCAAAAATTATAAATGTTTTGAAATGAGGTGTTAAACTCAAAATGAATCCACAGGGGGATTTCGAGGAGATTTCAAATGGTGTTTGAAATTGGGAAAATGATCCTTTTTGTGAAAAATTTTTAATAGTTATTTTGTATGGTTGAAATGGAAATGAAATACTTTGAGAATGTTTTAGTTTTCAAAGAGGAAGATCCATGTTTTCAAGAGTGGCATCAAGATGATTTCAAGTAAGCATTTTGAATTTTATTTTATACCATGATCGTTACATTAAGACCATCATCATTGAATTAATATATGGGATAGTGAGATAGGACCCATGATAATTATATTGACATCTTAACATGGTATTTATATGAACTAAATGATGAATTTTCATTATTGATGATATCACATAATGGGGTTTTAGGCATAATGGTATATGTGTTAAATCGTTATGGTCTATATTGGTAAATGTGAAATGGTTTGTAAATGTGAATAATTTTCATTGTGATTAATTAATAACATGACAAAAGGGAGTTTTTGGTAAAATAATAATGAGTTAATTAAAAATGATTTGAAAATGGTAACATGTTCATGTGTTATAGAATGTGAATGGTTTATGTATTGATGAACTATGAATTGTGAATGTTTTATTGTTGTTGGATTCTGTTTGTGGTATGGTATGTCTGGTGATTACACACACACACACACACACATATATATATATATATAATCATGTGCACATGACTTAGAAGTGTGGGTTGTTGACTGAGGTTCTACACCCTTGGTTTGAGTTAGAAGTAGGCTCTAAACTCCACACTGTGATGCATAGGTTAGGGAAGGGGATAAAGATATATTCCCCTAATGTTTGAATTCCACCCAGACTGAGACTTTAAGGTGAGGATAATGTGTTTTTTATGATGTGTTTATCCCTAGTGAGATATGGGCCTGACTTATCCACATTATGTATGGTAATTTATTGGCTTAGGATGTAGTGTAAAAGATGTAAAATCCTAACCCATGGAACGTGTTATAAAGATGAAATTAGTAATAAAGATAACATAAGTGTTGCAATGGAAATAATTATGATAATTTATTAAGTAAAAATTATAATGTAGGATTATGTTATGACTTTTGATTAGTGAAATACCTTTTTGTTTAAAAGTTTGTATAACCCATTGTGCCTTGACATAGAGCCTAGTGTGACCTGAGTTAGTTGTTATTTGGTTGTCTTTAGAAAACCTAATGTGTAAAAAGGAATATTTTATTATCTACTTAAATGTTCTCCATATTACCTAGATTATGTATTTCTCTTGATACCTATATACAACTTTGTACAGACTGACTATTTCTTTAGACACTGTTTTTGGTGGCCTATTGAGTTATACTAACACCCTTCTTAGGCCTCCATAGAACCTGGGTTCCTGAGAAGATGCTACTTGTTTTAGGTATAGGTTTAGGGAAAGAACCTAATGTGTGGTTCATTTGTGGGTTTTTTTGGAGTGTGGGATGTTAGGATTGGGGTTGGACTTAGGTCC
The DNA here is from genome assembly GCA_963277665.1 of Viscum album. Classification (NCBI taxonomy): domain Eukaryota; kingdom Viridiplantae; phylum Streptophyta; class Magnoliopsida; order Santalales; family Viscaceae; genus Viscum; species Viscum album. The sequence goes on along the minus strand of OY728127.1, from coordinate 375,473,917 downwards.
ATGTTCGGGATATCTTGGGTGGTTTTGGTTTTGGATATTTTTCATTTTACTGCTTGATATGTAGTGTATTCATCATGCCATTATAGCATGTGATACTCAGTTACTTACTGTAATTATTGCATATTTTCCATTTATTTGGTTCTATTGGTTACAATATCTATTGATATTTTTTATATTGTAGAGTTACCCTATAAATCAAGTATATTCTCTCCAAAATTTTCCATAGTCCCATACTTCTAGTCGGTAGCCTATGGAATATGGTGAGGTGTGCCTAAGGTCAAGTGATGACCCGGTTCGGGGCACCAAATAGTAGACACTAGGATAGGGATGTTACAAAGTGGTATTAGAGTAGGTATTTTATCTTACTATTTAGGGCAAGGAAGATAGGATACTTGGATCTTATGAAGTACTTGTAATGAGCTCATTCCTAGGTTCCTATAGCGCAACATATGGGGGAAAATAAAAGATCTCAGGGATGGGAATTGATTTTCACTTTTGTGGTTTTACGGTTGATTGTAACTTACACTACGAGTGGAACACCTAGATGTAATATTATTAATTTGTGAGGTTTTATCTTTTGGACTTGTGTGGAAAGAGAGGGTATGTGAGTCCATGCATCTTTTTAGGCACATAGGATATATAAGTCATCCATACGTTTCCTGTGATTGATAGTACTTTGGAATTCACATGATGGTAGTGTAATTTTCTTATGGTAAACTTTGTCTGTTGGCTTTTACTTAAAATGTTTTGATAAAAGAAATATTTTGAAATGTAAATTTGAATAAATCTTGGATTTATGAAATTTTTGGTTAATAAAAATGTTTTTGAAAGTGTAAATCCTTAGGGTTTTAAAAATACAAAGTTTTTAAATGTAAAACCTTTGGTTTAAATAAGGAATGTTTAATTAATAAGGATGATGAAATATTATAGAAAGTGTAGGTATTTTGGAAATAGGTACCCCCAGTGTTTTAATCGGACCATGTTTATGAGTGGTTTGGGTAGAAAAGGTTCAATAGTTGAGACGCTAGTTTTTGGCCTTGAGGCCTTGATGGGTTCTATGACAACCTTGTTCTTTTATTACACAATTAAACCTAATTTATTAAATAAAAGTAATTTGATAAAACATAGAAGATCGATAGTTATAGTGTATTTGGGGCTTAGGATCATTACATAACAACTTAAAACATGAAAAACAACATCTTTATTGAAAACTTTATTTTACATGACCACTACATTCCCTCGTACTTAGCATTGCATGGGATAACCTGAGGACATGCATAAAAAAGGGGGAGCTATAAAGCTAGTAAGGGATTAATCATGGAATAACATGAGGAATACAATACATGTTAGAAAATAGGAATATCAATAGAGCACAAGATAATCATAAACATAAAGGCATGATAAATCATGATAATCATAACTTGGATATGTGGCAACAACATTTAACATGGAATTAGCATGAGCCAAGGCTCCTTGCACACGGAGCATGAGTAAATCCTCATTGCACATAAATCACGAGTAAACCCTAGTTTCACTAGAATTATAATTAGTAAACACCCATTGCACATGACGTATCATGATACTATACTTTACCCAATGCATTGGAGCACTATCAGGGCACACCCTTCTTAAACATTTCATTCATGCATAAGTGTGCCACATGGATCACAAAACATTGAATCATTCAACATAATCATTTATTCAATGATAAAATAATGTGGAATACATAAATTAATGTCTTTAAAGAATAATTAAATGTGCATAAAGGTGAATACCCTTGATAGAGAAATGGGCATGATATTCACTACATAATGACTTTGGCTTGGAAAAGCGTGATGCAATTTCGGCAGCATAATGGCATGACATAAGAACTCATAAAAATGGTTGATGGGAGAGAAAGGGGTGTATCATCATATTTACATGACATGGAAAGTAAGGGGGTCATATATATACATTTCCAAACAAATATAATAGAATTTAGATTCATGATACAAAAGAATTGCTTGAATGTAAATGAAGAGAGAGAAATTCCTTTCAGAATTTCGACATAGTAACCGATGTACATGGGAGGAATTTAATGGGAGATAAAGGGGTATCCCATCATTCAAAAATAAAGAGGTAAGTATGGGGGTGGTGAGAAACCATACCCAAACATTTATAATTGAAATTAAAAGGGCATAACGATTAAAAGAATATTTGACAAAAATGAGAAAGGTAGAAAAACCCTTACTTGGAAGTGTGCTTCCAAAGGCTTGAGAGAGGCTTGAGATAGGATTCTTAAGAGCTTGGGGAACCTTGGGAGGATTATAAAAAGAGAAGGGCAGAGGTTGGACGAAATCGAAAGGCTTTGAGTGAGGAGGAAGTGGGAGCTTGGGTGGGTTTATATAGGAAAGGTGATTGAATTCTTTATTATTTAGGTTTGGGACATCTCACATTAAACTAATCCAAACCACAAAACAACCCATGGTTTTTTACCATGGGTTTTGGAAAAGGGAATTGTAAAAAAATATTTTTGAAGGCCAAAGTATGAACTTTTTAAAATAATGGTTTTGCTTCTGTGGAGGTGAGTCACACTCCCAAGGGAAAAAATTTAAAAAGGCAAAATGTTTAATAAGTCTTGAAGGGTCTACTAAAGCTTTGTAAAATAAATAAAAAAACCCAAAATCACATTATTTTAATGCTAAAACATACATTGGATGAACATAAAGTTTATAGTATTTTATTACCTCACTATTGGGTCAATATGATGTCATAAAACATATTATATATTTAAACGATATTTAATTTTTACCCAAAAATTTGACTGTCTCAGAAAATTATGAAAAATTCACCGTTTGATAATTTTAAAATCCTGATTCTAGAAATAATATTCATTTTATCTAAATAATTTTATAAATATGTTAATTTTCACTTTTAAAATAAAAACTGTCATTTATCGAAAATTCATGGGTTTTGAAAAAAATGGATTTCAAACCATAATAAAAATTACAATTGTATTCATAAAATTATACGATCATTTATATTTAATAGAAATTAATTTAATAATAATAATAAAATTCTATTAAAATATTATTTAATTAAAAAATCCATTAATTCATGAAAATATATTTCTTAGTCGAACATTAACTAAAAATACTATTCGTGCTTTAAAAACTATTTACAAGGTAACAAAAATAAAATGAAACTATATTCATTATTATATAAAAAAATAATGTGTATAAACATAGTGATATGGTCTTGTTACATAACCTCTTATAACATCCGCATAAGACTGAAGAGTAAGGTGTGTGATGGTGACAGACTCTTGGGGTGGCTTGGATAACATTGCTCGGGTGGTAATCTCTATCAACTTCCACTTCTCTCATAGGACGTCCTGCTCGAGATTAACATATTCAAGCTCGGCATGGGCTTGGTCAAGAGCGAAGCCCAAATATGTAGCCTCCTTTCTGAGATCTGACAAATGGGCTTTGTATGGGGCAGGTTTACTGGATGGGGCAATCTCTTCCTTTGTCTGAGTAAATTGGATTTGTTAAAGCTCTATATTTATACTAATCATGTGATCACTATTCAAAAAATATATTTGCAATGTTCACAATTCTTAATAGTATTTTAAAATCTAAAAACATAAAACTTAAGAAGTTGAAATTATATATACAATTTTTACATAAATATACATTTAATTAGATCAACAGGGATTTACATTAATGAAAGTTTGGGTCAATACAATATTCCCCCCTCAAGAAATTTCTCCCTCAAAAATTCATTTTCCCACACTATAACAGATGTGGGTAACTCTACTTCATCATTTACTCCGATTCCCACGTCACTTCTTCCAACATTTGGTTTCACCACAACACCTAGACGAGGGGAATTTTCTTATTTCGTAGAACTTTTTCTCTACGATCAAAGATATTTACTAGTTGATTCTCATAAGAAAGGTCATCCTCTAATTGTACCACCTCTGAATAGAGTACATGTGAATGGTCAAGTATGTACATCCTTAAGAGGGATACATGAATGACATCATGTAATTTTACCATAGTTGGTAGAAGTTCTAGAAGATAGGCCACAACCCTAACACGATCAAGAATCTCATAGGGGCCGATGTACCTTGGACTTAACTTCCCTTCATTTCCAAACCTCATGACCTTCTTCCATGGAGATATGAGTAGAAATACCATGTCTCCAACTTTAAACTTAAGGTATCTTTGAAGGTTATATGAATAACTTTTCTGTCGACTCTAGGATGCCTTGATATGCTGCTGAATGGTTTTCACCTTGGCCACCATTTCTTTGACCATTTCTGGTCCAAGCAGCATACGCTCACTAAAATCATACCAACATACTGGTTTTATTCACCTTTTTCCATAAAGGGCTTCATATGGTTCCCTTTGGATGATCGATTGGAAACTTTTATTATAATAGAACTCAACCAGAAAAAGATGCTGATACTATCCTCCTTTAAAGTCCATTGGGAACACCCTCAACATGTCCTCAAGTGTCTGTGTAGTCTGCTCGGATTGGCCATCAGTTTGAGGATGATAGGCCGTACTGAAGTTCAATTTAGTATTCAGATCATGTTGAAGACTCTTCCAAAACATAAAGGTGAATCTCATATCTCTATCATACATAATAGATAGTGGTACTCCATGAATCCTTACCACTTCTCTAATATATATCCGTACCAGTTTATCTAATGAGAAATCATCCTGAATAGCAATGAAGTGTGCAACCTTTGTAATATGATCCATAATAACTCAGATTGCATTATTTCCATTAGATGTATTTGGAAGTCCGGTAACAAATTCCATGGTGATGTTATCCCATTTATATTCTGGTATGGGGAATGGTTGCATCATACCCTTATACTTCTACCTCTCTACCTTCACTTGCTGACACACCAGGTAATTTGATGTATATTCAGTGATCTCCTTCTTCATATTACCCCTCCAATAATGCTCTCAGAGATCTCAATACATCTTTGTGTTTCCTAGGTGAATAGAGAAATTTAAACTGTGTGCATCATCCAAAATTTCCTTCTTCTCTTCCGGAATTGATAGAACACATAGTCTTTTCCAAAATCTCACAATTCCATATTCATTAACATTAAAATCCGAGGATTTCCCTTTTCTAATAGCTTTCACTTTTTCCTGAATTCCCACATCATCCTTTTGAGAAACTTTTAACCTTTCCAAAAGTGATGGTTGGGCAATAATTTTTGAAAGGAATGATGATGTTCCCTTATTTATTATTCCCATGTCAATCATTATCAAATCTAAGAAGATTAGATCCTTTTCAATTCTCATCAATGATAGAATCGCATGGTCCTTTCTACTTAGGGAATCCTCCACCATGTTCACTTTCCCAAGGTGGAAATGAATTGAGTAGTCATAGTATTTGATCAGCTATAACCATATTCGTTGGCGCATGTTCAACTCTTTCTGTGTGGATATATACTTGAGGATTTTTTGGCCCGTATATATTTCACACTTCTCCCCAAAGAGATAATGCTGCCAAATCTTCAAACCAAAGATCACTGAAGCCAACTCGAGGTCATGGGTTGGATAGTTCTCTTCACGAAATTTCAATTTCCTTGAAGCATAGGAAATGAATTTGTCATTTTTTCTCAACACACATCCCAAGACTTTCTTCTAAGCATCACTAAATACCATAAAAAGTTCTCCACTTGTGGGTAAAGTGAGCACGGGCACAGTGATAAGCCTCCTTTTCAACTCCATGAAGATTTCTTCGCATTCATCACTCCAAGAAAACTTTACTAACTTCAAAGGTATCTTGGTAAGAGGGTTGGACAATCATGAGAAATTTATGACAAATCTTTGATAATATCCATCTAACCCTAAGAAGCTATGAATATCCATTACCGATGTTGGCCTTAGCTATCCCTCAAATGCATCTGTTTTGCAGGGATCCACAGATATACCATTGCTTGTGATGATATGGCCTAAGAATGAGACCCCCTTCAACCAAAACTCACACTTTCTATACTTTTCATAAATCTTCTCCTTCTGCTTGGTCTCTAGTACAGTTCTTAGATGCTCCTCATGACCCTCCTTGGTTATGGAGTATATCAGAATATAATCTATAATGACTACCAAAAATTTGTTGTGGTAATCTCTAAAGACACTATTCATCAAGTACATGAAGATTTCTAGAGAATTAGTGAGCTAAAAGACATTACTATGAATTCATAGTGCTTGTATATTGTACGAAAAGTAGTCTGGGTGATATCTTCCTTCTTCACCCTTGATAATATCCCGACCAAAAATCCACCTTGGAGAAGTATTGTGCTCCATGAAACTGATCGAACAAGTCATCAATTCATGGGAGAGGATACTTGTTCTTTATCATGATTTTTAAGCTCATAATAATTAATGCAAAGGTTCATTGACCCATCCATCTTCTTGGTGAAGAGGACTGGTGCACCCCATGGTGAAGCACTTGGTCGTATAAACCCTTTATCTAAATTCTTCTGTAGTTCTTTATTCAGCTCCTCAGGCCACACAACAACCATTATATATAGAGTCTTGGATATTGGAAATGCCCTAGGTATAAGATCAATTGATAATTCAACATCTCCTATAAGAGGAAAACCAGGAAATTCCTTGGGAAACACTTCAGCGAATTCCCTCACAATAGGAATGTCTTCTAGGATGGTTTCCTCCTAAGACTAAATCGTGTGAGCCAGATACACATGTTCATAGGGAATAAATATCCAAACTTGAGATGATGGAGCTAAAGAATATTCATCTTCCTCCATGCACTTGTAAAGAATCAGGGGTTGATTCTACACATGGAGAGCGATTTCCCTCTCATGACAATTTATGTTGGATCTATATAAGGAAATCCAATCCATGCCAATAATTGCATAAAATTCCACCAAAGGGAGTATGACGAGGTTTTTGTGGAAGTTTAACCCATATATTATGATAGGGGAGGAGTTATATTCATGGGATGAAATGATTTCCCCATTTTCCGTACTCACCGAAATCTTCACTTCCATGAATTATGGTGGTGCTAGGATTGTTATAATAAACTTTAGAGATATAAAATAATGTGTAGAACCTAAATCAAAAAGTATGTTTTTTATTCTTGAATGAATAACTAGCGTACCTGTCACTACTTTGTTGTCAGGGTTCACTTCAGCGGTAGTGATGGAAAAAGCTCTCCCCTACTACCTTGGAGGTTGTTGGTTGCCTCCGAAAACCCTTGTCTTAGGGAACTGATTTTAAAGATTCCCTTATTATTTGTAGTTGTAGGAATGAACCACGCGTTGAGGTTCTAAAGGAGAATTCCTCTCCTCTATCGAAGCCGTGGGTCTTTCTTTCTGACCATTAATTTCTAGGTTCACTTATCTTCCACAGCTAAATCATTTTCTCGTACCCTTCAAGCAATTTCTAGAGTGCTTCTTTCCGCACCTTTGACAAGTGGGGTGCTGGATCTTCTTATCACCATTGGATTTATCCATCGGACCACCAGAATTGAATTCCACCTTATGCTTCTTATCCCCATGATACCCCTGAGATTATCCAATCTCTATTTTGACCTTGAGGGCACATCATACAATTTCCTCATAGCTGTCGAAGTCACAGATCTCCAGCACCTTATGCATGCTAGGTTTCATCCCACCAAAGAAGCGGTCAGCCTTGCATTAGGGGGTAATGAAAAAGCCATAAGATTATCGTGCAATCGTTGTGATGTTTTCCTCATACTCTCCAACAAATTCATCATCTTTTTTCTGGAGGGAAAGGAATCCCCTTTCCATATTAAGCTGGAGGGTGCACGGAAAATATTTATTGAAAAAAATATTATGGAAATCCTTCTATTCCAATGCCTCGATCTCCTCCTCAGGCTTTATATTTTTGATAAACATGCACCATTGATCATCTTCAACCTCAATATGATAATAAGCGAGGAGAACCTTCTCTTGTTTAGAACGTTGAAGGATGGAGAAGATATTTTCAATGGAGTTGATCCATTTTTCAGTGATTGAGGGATCAGATGATCCATTAAATGTAAGAGGTCTTTGTCTCATGAATCTCTCGATAGTGACTTGTTCATTGTGGGGGGGGGGGGGGGTTGAACGTTCCTATTGACCCATGTTTCTATTCAAAGCTTGAGTTAGATGAGAGAGAAGCATGACAAAGTTTGCGATTCCCACTCCCATTGGATTGGGCATCTCATTAGTACAATCATCACATTGATCTTCACATCAGTTGTTAGCCCGAGACCTCCTATTACCAGCCATTGGCTGGAATAAAAGGAAAGTTAGGGGTGGGTAATACAAGGACAAAACTGATGACTTATAAATAACTTTTACTTCCTTAACATATGACTATATTGGCTTCAGTCTATGGTATCCATGATCTACTTTGTAACATATATTCTTAGGGAATTTTTTTGTCCCTTAATACAGGTTCATACTAAGCTTGTGAATTTACCAAATCATATCCCCCAGGAGAGTTGTAACCAAGAGTGCAGAAAGGCCCGTTTTCGTGCACTAGTTCTGATTCAATTCTAGCTCAAAGTAGTGTTTTCGGGTTTTACCCCTAAGATACATCTATTCCAGAGCCGCCTCTACCTGCTCATATCCATAAAGGGATGTATTTTCTTGATAAAACACTTACTAAAAACTCCCCAAAACTTAGGGATGTTTTTATTATACTTAGTATCGTCTCTAAATCTTTACTAGGGTTTTCTAATCCTAATCGCAAAAATAACTAAACCTATCCTCTTATACCAACTATGACAACCCTGATCATTTAGTACACAATTAAACATAATTTATTACATAAAATTAATTTTATACAACATAGAAGATAGATAGGTCTAGTGTCTTTGGGGATTAGGATCATTACATAACAACTTAAAACATGAAAAAAACATCTTTATTGAAAACTTTCTTTACATGACCACTGCATTCCCTCGTACTTAGCATTGCATGATATAACCAGAGGACATGCATAAAAAAAGGGTGAAATATAAATCCCAGTAAGGGATTAGTCATGGAATAAAATGAGGAATAAAATACATGTTATACAATAGGAATATCAATATATCACAAGATAATCATAAACATAAAGTCATGATAAAGCATGATAATCATAACATGGAAATGTGGCAACAAAACTTAACATGGAATTAGCATGAGCCAGGGCTCATTGCACATGGAGCATGAGTAAATCCTAATTGAACTTGAAGCACAAGTAAGCCCTAGTTTCACTTTAATTATGATGAGTAAACAGCTATTTCACATGATGTATCATGATACTATACTTTACCCAATTAATTGGAGCGCTATCAGGGTGCACCCTTCTTAAACATTTCATTTCATTCATATGTGTGCCACATGGATCATAAAAAATTGAATCATTCAATATAATCATTTATTCCATAATAAATGAATGTATAATACATACATTAAACTATTTAAACAATAAGTAAATTTTCATAAAGCTGAATACCCTTGATTGATAAATGGTCATGGTATTCACTACACAATGAATTTTGCTTGGAAAAGCGCAGTGCAATTTCGGAAGCATAACAGCGTGTCATAAAAACTCATAAAAATGGTTGATGAGAGATAAAGAGGTGTCTCATCATATTTACATGACATGGAATGTAAGGGGGTCATATAGATACTTTTCCAAACCCTTGTAAGGGAATTTAGATTCATGATACAAAATAATTTCTTGAATGTAAATGAGGAGAGAGAAATTCCTTTCGGAATTTCGACATTGTAACAGGTGTACATGGGATGAATTTAATGAGAGAAAAAGGGGTCTCCCATCCTTTAAACATAAAGAGGGAAGTACGGAGGAGGTGAGAAACCATACCCCAACATTTATAATTGAAATTAAAAGGGCATAATATTTAAAACAATATTGGACAAAAATGAGAAAGGAAGAAAAACCCTTACTTGGAAGTGTGCTTACAAAGGCTTGAGAGAGGATTGAGAGAGGATTGAGAGAGGATTATTTGGAGATTGGGGAATCTTGGGAATTTTATAGATATATGAGGGAATAGGTTGGACAAAATCCAAAGGCTTTGAGTGCGGAGGAAGTGGGAGCTTGGGTGGGTTATATAGGAAAGGTAATGGAATGCTTTATCATTTAGATTTGGGACACCTCACATTAAACTAATCCAAACCACAAACCAGCCCATGGTTTTTGCCCATGGTTTTTGGAAAATGGAAGTGGAAAAAATATTTTATAAGTCCAAATTCCGAAAGTCTAAAAATAATTGGGTTGATTATGTGGGGGTGAGTCACACTCCCAAGGAAAAACGATTTAAAAAGACAAAATGTTTAACAAGTCTTGAAGGGCCCACTAAAGCTTTGTAAAATAAATCAAACAAACCCAAAATCACATTATTTTGATGGTAAAACATATATTGGCCTAGAATAAAGTTTATATTATTTTATTACATCACTATTGTGTCATTATTAAGTCATAAAACAAATTATAGATTTAAACAATATTTATTTTTAACCCCAAAATTTGACTGTCTCAGAAAATTATGAAAAATTAACCATTTGGTAATTTGGATGTCCTGATTCCAGAAATAATATTCATTTTACCAAAATAATTTTCAAAATATGGTAATTTTCAATTTTAAAATAAAAACCGACATTTATAAAAAATTCATGGGTTTTGACAAAAATGGATTTCAAACCTTAATAAAAATTACAATTACATTCATAAAATTATACTATCATTTATATTTAATAAAAATTAATTTAATAATAATAATAATAATTTATTAAAATATTATTTAATTCAAAAATCCATTAATTCATCAAAATAGATTTCTTAGTTAAACATTAACTAAAAATACTATTTGTGCTTTAAAAACTATTTACAAGGTAACAATAATAAAATGAAAGCATATTAATTATTATAAAAAAATAATGTACATAACCATAGTTCTAAGGTATTGTTAAATAACCCCTTATAACACCTGTATAAGACAAAAGAGTAAGGTGTGCGATGATGACAAAATCTTGGGGTGGCTCGGATAACATTTCTCGGGTGGTAATCTCTATCAACTTCTACTTCTCTCATAGGCAGTCCAGCTCGAGCTTAACATATTCAAGCTCGGCTTGGGATTGTTCAAGAGAGAAGCCCCAAGATGCAACCTCCTTTCTAATCTCTGACAAATGGGCTTCGTATGGAGCACATCTACTGGATTGGGCCATCACTTCCTTTGTCCGAGTAAATTGGATTTGTTAAATCCCTATATTTATACTAATCATGTGATCACTATTCAATGAAAATATTAGAAACAGTCAAAATTATTTACAGTATTTTAAAATCCAAAAACATAAAAAAAAGAAATTGACATTTTATATAAACATTTTACATAAAGAGTCATTTAATTAGATCAAAAGGGATTTCCATTAATGAAAGTTTGGGTCGTTACAAGTTCCATTTTATAGTAACAGAGATATGTTTATTGTTCCCCAAATAGGGCTGTGACTATGGTTTTTGACCAATAATAAGGATTTGATAACTCTTAAGAGTTTTGATCATTCATGTTGTGTTTTTCTCCCTAGGTTGGGTGTTAGGCTCATGGTGTCATCATAGGTGAGTCGGTATTCTCCGTGTGAGGTTTAGAGTAAATGTATATTGGGACATGTTAGATGTAATATGTTTTTGACTGGGGGAAGGAAATTCATCATGGGTAGTGAGTTGGTTGAGGTTGGATGTGTATGGATCATTGAGAGAGAGTCTATGACCTTTTATTAATGCCACTCTAGTTGAGGGAGCTAGTACTATTCGATCTTTGATGACGACCTATGAGAGAGGTTGGCTGGGTTGTCAGTTATTTTGGGTGTGTTTGATACAGTCAGATGTTTTTGACTTTGTAATTGGGATAAAGAGAGTATTCCCTAGAGATGATTTTCCCTAGAGGGATAAGTGGGAAAGTTAATAGATTTAGAAATGTGACTAGATTTGTCATTTGAGTCAACAGTTTTGGGAAATCAAGGGTAGTCTCAGGAGAGGTTGGCCAATGTGGAAGGTTCCTTAAGATGTGAATCATGAGTGAGTTATTTAGAGGAGGAATCGATGCATAGTTAGTGCCATCAAGTGTGGTGAAGGTACAATATTATGCCTTTGTTTCCTCCTTGGAAGTTGTTTGAGTGTTCGTGGTTGGTTGTAAGGTCGATTTTTGGAATATTCCATGTCATTAGATACCATGACCCACGGCCTTAATAGTGGTTGATGTGGGAGTCGATGTTGACCTTGGATGTACAAGACAGGGGTGACCAAGGCATGGGTGAATTCTTTTATTGGGAAGTGACAACAGTGATGGTGGTGGTCACATGTCTGGGATTCTTGTATAGTGTTTTGTTGGTTGGATGAGATTGTTGATAATGCCTTGAGTCCAGTGATTCTGGCTGTCCATGAGGTATGGTTAGTGAGTGAGTGGGATTTGGGAATTGCATTGGTGTTGTGTGATCTAGGTAATATATATTTGGGTTCATTGTGCTCATAGGAGAGTATGAGACGTTGGGGACTTGAGGTGATCTAGTTGTGGGAATGAGTTGGAATGGCACAGTGATGATTGGGATGGATGATAAGGTGGCCCGAGATAAATTATTATCATGTTTCTGTGTTATCTCATTGGGAGGGGAAGGTTATGCGTAAAGCAGTTGGGTTGTGGTTCAACATTATGGTTGATTTGTTCCTTGTAAACTACTAGGGTTATTCTAGAAGGACTCAATGGGGGTAATGATAGTGGTACCAATTGAAATGTTGGGTTGTGAATGTTTTTTGATGTTTCCGGAAGTGGTTGTGAGTTTTGACTGGAAGTCCATTTTCGGGTTTTGGTGATGGTATGTCGATGAGGTGTTGGTGGGGAGGGAAGCCCATGGATTTTGGAAGGTTAAAGTGTCCCTGTAGTGGGAGGTGAATTAGTGATGGATAGTTTTTTGTGGTGTTTTTTGATGAATTATTATCACACTTTTCACTAGTTATGATCATTTACAATTTCATGACTTCGTCCTGTGTGCACTGAGAAGGATCTAGATTTATGCCTAGTGAATTGAGGGTTTTTTTTAGATATGGTACACCATATAGATTATGTTCTTGGGGAGGAACATTTATAGTTGTGTGGTGTTGAGTAGACCATTGACTGGTTATTGGTCAGGTCCTCAAAATGCATCAGATGTCAGCAAGTAACCTAGGTGACATTCTCGAAAGTTGGGAATAGGTAGTGGGTAACATCAATTTTGTTGTTCTGGGAAATCATGGAGAGTTATTTCCATGTTTTAAGTTATAACTTTTGATCGAAGCAGGATCCATGGTGGTTGAAATAACTTTAGGAAGGTGGTTAGAACAATACTCCAAGGTGGAGAGTGATATGTTAGTCATGGATGAATGGATTGGACCATGAAGTGGTTATGGTGGAAATGGAATTATAATGATAAGTTTAAAGGGAATTTTTGGGTTTATTATAGACGGATATGTGGGCCTCATATGTAGTTTTATATTGGGTCGATAAAAGGATTCAAACATAGAATAGTTTTGGAGGTGATTCGTGGGTTTGCATCAGAAATGTGCTGGTGGGTACCGTAGAGACAAAATTGGTTCATGGAGTAGTGTATTTTATGGTAGTGATGTTTCATTAGAGGTTGATAATGGAATATGGTTGGTGTGTGGAGTTGATAAGATATTACTTAAGTGAGAAGGCATCATTTCCTGGTAGAGGAAAACATGTCAAAAGTAGAAGTTGGGTGAAAACGGAGTGAGTTGGCTGAGGTGGGCAGACTCAGTTGGGTAAAAAGGGAATATATGTGGTGGGATATAAGACACATTAAGTTAATGTTGAGATATTAAGTATGACATGGTATGGGAGAAGGTTTTGAGGAAGAATGAAGTTTTATTGTTTGAGATAAAGATGAATGATGCGTGATTAATCATGGTGATCATCATGGAAATGTTTGGAGACAATATTGGGTGGAGTTTACCTAGATGTTTGGGGCATGGTGAGTTGGAAAACATGTAGGGTATGCTAAAAAAATCAAATTGAGGTTCTGTTGGTCTCTTTTTGTTGGTGGAGGTTCTCAACACTGGGCTATGGGGGTGGAGAGTTAAATTTTATGGTGAAGAATACCATAGCAGGAAAGTGGCCAGTTGTTGACATGAGTATTAGTACGAATTGGATGGGCACTGGTAGGAGCCATCTAGGTTTAGTGCTGTTGGTGATGGGAATTGGCTCAGGTTTTGGTTGGTAGATTTTTTTGAGTTGACGGTTATGTTGTGGTGTACTTAGGATATTCAGAAATGGGTTGAGGTGGTTGGGACTCAAGTTGAAAACCAAAGTAGGTTAAGGATTTTGGGTAAAATCTACATATCCCTTCAGTGACACTATGTATGGGTCACCGTTAGACTTTTGGAATTCATGTGCGACAGTGCCATGTGTTTGTACAATGAAATGTGGAGTAGATCAGATTGAGGGTATTCTAATTGGATCTCCAAGGGTAAATTAGTCCTTTTCAACATCCTTTTGTGAGATGGTTTATTGATATCACCAAAAAAGTTCCCATTTTTTGATGTTGGTAATGCTAAGGTAGAGGTAGTTTCATCTTTTAGGGGCATCAACTCGTAGTTTTGGAGTATATCATGGGATTTTTCTGTAGGGTATGACTATTTCCATGGCCTGAGTGTGGTGATGATGTGGCCGTGTCTGAGATAATATTCTGGAAATGAAAGTTGTCATGTTGGATATGTGGCCAGACATTTGGTCTTGTAGTATCAGTATGGTTTGGATGTGTGGCTCGAGGATGAGCCATTATAAGGTGGGTAGGTTTCAAGATACCATCCTTTTGCAAATTTTTTTACTTATTTAAAATTTGGTTAAACAAATTTTTTTGGCCAATGAATTGGTTCTTGGGGGTATGAGTAGTTTTGGGGGTATTATGGGAGGTTGGGACACGAATGTAGGGGAAAATAGGCCAAACTATGTGAAGCACATGGTTGGAACATGGTTAGAGAAAATCAAGGGCCTGGACTTAGAGTCTATGTGTCTTAGAGACACATTCAGATAGAGTCTAGCACATACTTATCTCACAGTTTTCCAAACCATGGGGGTGATCCTATGAAGCCATGTGTCTTTTCCCCTCTTGGATAGAGGGAGATGCATGGTTGGCAGACAGTTTGGAAAATTGTGTGGCTAAATCATGTGGGCCTTAAAAAGTGGTAAATTCTGGGGTTTCCATATCGATCCTATTTCTTTCTTCCCAAATTTCCACCCATTTCTACCATATACAAAATGTGTGATGGACCAAACTCTCCAAGACTTCCAAGAGGTGTTTTCCCTTTGATTATTAGGAATTTGGAGTTCCATTTGGTGCAAATCGAAGACCTGGGTGAGTCTAAGACTCTTTTTTACTATTTTTATGGATTATGGCTCGTTGAATCTCTCATATCCTTCTGAATCCCTAAAACCCTTGTTTTTATTGTTGATTATAGTTTTGGGATTTAAAGGGTGTTTTAGTTTGAATGAAGGGATGCGTTTGGGTGAGAAATCATCTTCGAGCATGAGGTAGGTGGTCTAAAATATTTTACCCATAGTCTTGATGTTTTATATGTTTATGTGATTGTGAGAATGTGTTTTCTTATTTTTTTACATCCTTACTTATGGGAAGTGTTTTGGGAATTAGCTTGAGGTGTAAAAACCTCCACATACCCTGTTTTGTCTGTTAGTGAGTGAGACCAAACCTGGAGATACCCATGAGGTAAGCCCAACCCCTATAAATGGTGAATAAAATTGATAAATGTTAAGATAGGGGAACTATGAGAGTAAATGTGTGGTGAGAGTGAAATTAGCTATGTGGGTAGGGTCAACAGCTTGATTTAAACATTGATAAGTTGCATTTTTTAAATTATTAAAAGGTTTTGAAATGGTTTTATGGTATGTTTCAGGCTTTGTCCCAATTTTAGAGTTATTTATGGAAAATGATTTTTAAAAATGAGAAATGTTTTGAAAGGAGGTGTTGAACTCAAAGTTAATCATAAAGGGGATTCCGAATAGATTTCAAATAGTTTTTGAAATAGGGACAAGGTTACTTTTTGTGAAAATGGTTTAATAGTTGTTTTGGATGGTTGAAATGAAAATGAAAGCCTTCAGGGATGTTTTGGTTTTCAAATAGGATGTACTATGTTTTTAAGAGTGGCATCAAGATGATTTCATGTAAGCATTTTAAATTGTATTTCATACCATGATGTGGTTTTAAAGGTCATTTAGGACCATCTTCATTGAATTAATATATGTTCTAGTGAGATAGGACCCATGACAATTATGTTGGCATGTTATCCTGGTTTTAAGAAGAACTAAATGATAAATGTGAATAGTTTATGAAATCACATAAGGGTTTTTTGGCATAATGGGATATGTGTTAAATCATTATGGTTAGTGTTGGTAAATGTGAAATGGTTTGTAAATGAGATTAAGGTTCATTTTGTTTAATTGATAACATGGCATAAGGGTGTGTTTGGTATAATGTTAATGGGTCAATGAGAAATTATTTTCAAATGGTAATGTGTTCAAGAGATATGGCATGGGAATTATTTATTTATTGATGAAATATGAATTGTGAACGTTTTTCTATTGTTTGACTATGATTTTGGTATGATATGTGTTGTGATTGGATATACATATATTTATATGTATATATATATATATGTATGTATAATAATGTTCACATGACATGGTACCGTGGGGTATTTAATGAAGTTCTATGACCATGGGTTGAGTTAGAATGAGGCTCTAAACTCCACCCACAATGAATGAATTAGGGAGGGGGACAAAGATATATTCCCCTAATGGTTTCATTCCACCCAGACTAAGACTTTGAGGTGGGGATAATGTGTTTATCCCATTTGATATTGGGACTTGACTTATTCCCCTTATACATGGTAATTGATCGGATTAGGACATAGTGTAAATGATGAAATTTCAAACCCATAGAACATGTGATGAAGATGAAATTAGTAATGAAGATAACATAAGTGTTGAAATGAAAAAATGATGATAGTGGATTAAGTTAATTTTGTAAATTATGAGTATTTGATGATTTGGGATTAATGAAATCCCTTTTTGGTTAAAAGTGTGTGTAACCCCTTGTTCCTTGACTTAGACCCCAGTGTGACCTAAGTTTGTTGTTATTCGGTTGAATTTAGAGGACATAATGGATTAAAAGGAATATTAGATATTGAATTAATTTTTTCCCAATTTCCTTGTTTATTTATTACTCTGGTTACCCACATACACATTTTTATAGACTGGCTATAACTTTAAACACTGTTGGTGGTCAAAAACTGATTTGTACTCACCCCCTGCTTGAGCCACCATCGTACTTGGGTACCCAAGTAGATGCTACTTGTTTTCAAGTGTAGGTTTAGGATACGTGCCTAATGTGCAGTTCATGTAAGGGTTGTTTGGTTAGAGCATGGGATGTTAGGACCAGGTTTTGGATCATGTCCAAGTTCGGGATCTTTAGGGTGGCTTTCGTGTTGGATGTTTCTTATTTTAATTGAATACATGTAATTTATTCACCATGTCATTATAACATGTGATACTTGGTTACTTGTTGTTGTTTTTACATGTTTTCCATTTATTTGTTTCGGCTGGTTACTATATCTATTGATATTATTTCTATTTTGGAATTACTCTAAAAATAAGGTATAGTCTCCCCAACATTTCTCCATAGACCCGTGCTTCTAGTCAGCAGCCTTTGGCATACTAGGAGGCGCACAAGAGGTCATGGGATGACCCGACTTGGGGAACTGAATAACAACCACTGGGATGAGGATGTTACAGAAGGAGAGATGAATTTTTAAAGGTCAATAGAATACAAACAATATTGAACTAGATCACTTTAGTGGATGGGTACTAGCTAATGAAAATGTTGAGAAACCAATTAAGAAGGTTGAAGTGAAATTTGTAAATATATTTTCTTGATTTGAACTGGGCTCACACGAGATATTATTCATTGATGGAGAAAAAAAGGTTCTTTCATGGGCCTAGAATATTGACAATCACACACTCACTTAAACCCCATTTTTCATTAATTTTGAAAATATATCAAAAGTTATCCATCAAAAAACAATCCTAACAATCATATCCAAGGAAAGCATATAATCTACCTTATGGAACTCCTATGTATAGATCAAAACAACCGGTAATACTTGAATGACATCAAAGAACTTTGGGAAAAAATGATGGGAAATTTCAAGATCTTATTAAATTAGGAGAAATGAAAGAAAGTCCTACCAACATGCCCTTGATTAGTGGAGGGGCCACAAGACCCACCATCACCGATTAGGGAATCAATTATTTGTTAAGACTTCTTATTCACCTTTGTCTATCTATTTAATTTAATTTTATTTCAGGTAACTAAAATATATAGAATATTTTTATTATGTTGAATATTAAAATACATGATTATATATATATATATATTAAAAAATTGAATTAATTACAATAGAATTACATGAATTATTAATATTATATATTAAGGTCCCAGAGGTTACAACCAAGTGAAAAAACTCACACACCCCTAGACTAGTAAGGATAGACCAGAACCTCTCAAATAGTGACTCACTCTATAACTGATCCATTTCAATCATATATAATGATGGACCCATATTTTATGGATTAAAAACCCTTTTATAATGGCCCAAAGACACCTTATTACATTCTATATTATGCTATCATGTACTTAGGGTTGCATCCTTATCCACATCATCTCCTACATCATCGCCTCCATCACTGACTTTGTCACTGTCTACATCATTATCCATAAAAGACCCATAAATCCCCCAAGGGATACTTACATTTCTTTATTAATAATATTTATAAAATATTGATATTTATATAGAAGTTTTTTAAACATAATTCAAGTTAACTGAAATTATAATTTCATTATAGAATAATATATCAATATTATATTATAACCACACACAGACACAAAAACACACACTGAAAATGTATGTGGATGTCTATGTGTGTATTTATATATGTATATACTATAAACATATAGAGATTTGTGTGATTGTGTAAATGTATATGCATATATTAATATATATACACAAATAACCAATGAGATATGTTAAATTTAAAAACCAAAGGACTCTCTCTCTCTCTCTACACACATATCATCAATATTATAAATTTATTAAATGTTTTGATTGAATAATAATAACATGTATAAATGTATAAATAATAATAAATTTACAAATATTATGAATAATAAATTTATTAATAAATGTGTAAATATTATTAACATTAAATGCATAAAATATTATGAATATTGAATGTGAAAATAAATGTAAAAATATTCTGAGTAATAAATGAATATAATGCATAAAAAATGTTTTAATATTATGAATAATAAATATCATGAATAATAAATTATAAAGGTATTAATATTATGAAAAATAATAAATTTACAAGTAAATATTTTAATAAATGTATTAATTTTATGAATAATAAATATTAGGAATAAATGTATGGGTGTTATAATAAATTTATTCATAATTTTCATAAAATTAAAATAAATATATTTCAATAAATTTGTTAATATTATGATAAATGTATTATTAATATTATAGTAAATGTATTGATATTATAATAAATGTATTAATCAAAATAAGCATGGGTCAAGCCCATTTTATTAAGAAAAGAAACCACTTTCAAATTAGGTTTAGAGGGAACCCTTACATGTCCCAAATACCCTAGAGTACACGACCTCTAGGCCGAGAAGCACAAAGGCCTTAAATACATTCCCAAAGTCCCATTATGAATAGAAATTATACAATACCTGTAGCAGCTATATTACCTACTACAGTATGAACTACTACTATAGTTCCCACTAGTGATACAACACCCTTAAAAATTCACCAAAACATGATACTATCGGGGTTAAATAATAAATTTATTAATATTGGGAATAACACATGTAATAGGTACTATAGTGGCAGTAAATACTTCAAAGGTTATGTTAGAGACTAATAACAATTATTTGAACATATAAAAGCAATTTAAAACATTTTTTGATGATCTCTAATGTATGATAAATGTAAATGTGATAAAATGAGAATGGAAGAACAACTATAAACATGTGTACCTTAAAAAATATCCACTTCTTTATCTTCTCCACCATCAAACACATTTAAATTTTCATTATAAAAATCACTAAAAGATCATCCAAAATACAACCCCTATACTCAGTTATTCATGGTCCATGTAGAATCAAACATCTCTCAAGTGAGATTCTCCACCCTCAATGATGTTATTGATCTTCATACATAAATGAGGTTGAAGAAGAATGATTTGGGTAGAATGAGTTTTGGCCAAGCATAAAACAACCAGACACTAACAACACAAACTCCTCTTGATAGTGTTTTTATAAGGCATAAGGACACTCCTTGGATAGTTGAACTTACTCATGCATTGTAATGCGTGAGTAAATAAAATTATTCATGTTTTATATTATAAAATGGTTTCATTAAATGATAGAATTGGTGGAAAATAGTCTATGCGTCCAACACACATAGAAAAATATAACCCAATTCATGCAAATTATAATTTTTCTGAAAGATGATATAGAATTTATATGTATTTAATATATATATATATATATATATATATATCATATATATATATATATATATATCTTATATATAAATTATTTGTGCATATTCCCATCAATCTACCACTTACAATAAAACCTAAAATTATTTGTGCCATTTCACCTGATACGGTATCACATATAATAACTTGTTAAATCTTATCAAAAAATAATTTTTGATATATTCCAAAACACTTTGGGAAAGCTATGATTAATTTTATCTTCTATCCCAAAAAAGGTAATTCCTTGTGGATACCTATCCAATTTTTTTGGATTATCTCTAATATGATTCTAGAGTATCTCTATGAGTATAAATGAATCCTCATTCAATCAACCATGAAGTGTATCCCCATGGTCCATTATATAATTGAAAACAAATATAAATATATAAATCCATATATGTAAGAAAATAGAGGCCTCTTTAAAAGCATTAATTCTACTTATTCAATAAAGTGATATGAAATGATCTCTATCAAACACATGTATGTGTATACCTATGTCCACTAGTATGCATCATATGAAAATTTTCATTTTCATATTTCCCTTTTTAATAAATCATCAAGTAACTATGGGACACAAAATATGTCAATCCCATATACAAAACTAATCTATTATCAATTCTTAGAGTGTAGACTAATTTGATTAAAAAATGCATCAATTTTCATTCATCCTTATGGATAAGAACATCACATGTACATTATTTGGATAGATATGAAATATCTAGGCTTGGCCTCAAAGTCCCATAGTATATATCAATCAAGTTCCCAAATGTCTTATAATTTTCATATGAGAGTTAAAATACCTTTTTTAAGCTCCAACCAATGACAAGATCAACAACATACCAACCCACCCCATATTAGCTAAGTCAATATGTAGACTTACTTAAGTAGGATATCAATGCATAAAGGTTCTGATGCTAGGTATATTTCTAACCATAGGTTATGGGGACTAAAATATGATCTATACACCCTTAGTATACCAAAGATACCTGTATTTCACTCCATTTGGTATACTTATTAGGTCATCTAGTGCACATAAAGAATAATATTTTTTATTTTGTGAATTATGAGAATATTTCATATCTCTATATGATAGTATTATTTATTTTACCCTTCAAATGTTTTCATGAAATATACCACTTAATTATTATCTTCGATTAGGGATAAAATCAATGTCATACTTTGAGAGTTTGATTATCATTATACTTCATAAAATATATATTTATATATACATTTATTCAACCTGAATGAAATAATGTTAAAGTAGATATTGAATTTCAATATTATATAATTAATACTCTTAAACCGTTTTAATAATATTTAAGAAACCTAACATAAGAACTAATTTGTCATAAAACATTTGAAACTCTACCGAATCAACCTTATGTTTGTTGTAAATTTTGGGTTTTGTTAACTTATTACATTATATTTTTTTTCACATATCTATATATGTATATCTATTAAAACCATCATAATAAAATCATTAGTGAGAAATATCAATTAATTAAGCTAGTATTAATAATGTTGAGATTTTGGGATCATATTTCTAACTGTTAAACTTCTTGAATATATTCAAACATTTTATCTTCACAACATCAAATATTATGCTGTTAAATTATTTTTTCTACTTAAAAATATTTTTAAATTCATCATAATCTTTATTAGAACCCTAATTCATCATTATTTCTCTTAAAATAATGTAATTACTTATATTTTTGTTTACCTATATTCCTAAACTCATTTATGATAATGTGAATGTTATTTTAATACAATAATAAAATATAACTCTTAAATTTTTCGTTATGTTTATAGCCTAAACTATGTTATCATAAAGTGATAAAACCTTTGTTATGGTAACTAATGTTACTATTTACATTTCACTTAACAATTAGACCCTCAAATATTTTAGTATATAAAGTGTAATTTACTTTTCAATTTGATTGGTATAATCAATTTCACTTAAAGTATGTTATATAATTAAACAAATCAAAAACTTGTGTATTAAAAAATCCTTCTCATTTCATTTAAAAACTATGGCTTATAATATCTTCTCAAGACAAAAAAGAGATAAAAATACATTTATTATGATGGGTTTATCCAAGCGTGATGTATCCAAGTTATCAATGTAGTAAATTATATGATGCATTACTTCAAATAAAACTTCATGTTTTAATTATTTTCATCTTATGAACATCTAAAAATTTATAACACTTTTTATAATATATAGTTGATTTAATATATATTTCAGAATAATAATTTTTTTCTATAACCAATATAGTTTTAAGGAATCATTTAGTCTCATCAAGTCATCTACATATTCAATCATATTGAATATCATTTGACATACCAAATCATATTGAGTATATTATTCTAAAATTCCTTCAATTAGTGACATAACCAATCATATTTTGTATATGAGTGGATAATAAGATTAATTTGGTAATTTTCCATCTAATACATTTGAAACCTTAAATGAATCACTCTATGAATCCATATGCATCTTGATTCACTTATTGAATAATTTCAGCACTTGATTACACAGGAAAGAACAATTCAAACACATTGAATTTTCCTTGAGAAATTTTCTAAAATTACAAATCATGCTAAATAACTTTACTTAAGTTACTAGTATTAGTGATACTTAAATTAATTTTACTACGTATTAATGATTTATCAAAAATTTTATCATGACAATGATGATGATATTATCTACAATAAAAGCTTTTATTAGATGAGCATAATATAAAATCAATCATTTAATGAAGATTTTTATTAAATAGGCTCTTACAAAAAGAATTACACTTTTAATATTCACAATACCTATTAGTTGTCCAAGATCTATATTTTACTAAGCAACGATTCCCCATTTTAATTCCTCTAAACACATAGCTATTTAGGTATGGAATAATACCATCTATATCATATATGAATCTTTGATAGTCTAGTAGGAAACTCTTGGTCTAATTCATAAAATAGATAAACTAAACTCGATTCCTCTAGTAAACTAATCTTAATAGGGTATTTTAGCTAGTGTAACCCAAAAAAAATGATAAAAATATACTAATAAAGGACAATATAGGGGAACCCATCTTTGGCACGACCAACCGAAGGATTTTTCAATGTCACCTTCCATTTCTTTCTTTACACAAGATAATATAGAGGAACGTATTTTTTGCATGACCTACTGGGTTGGATGATCAATGTCTAAAAAAGTTTCAATTTGAAAGGAATATAAATATTAATATTTGAAGGGGATTTTAATATCACCCTCTTATCTCATGATATTCCCTTTATTTATGCATTCATTTGGTGATTTTATTTTGTAATCCTTTTCACTTCACCAAATAAATATGTTCAAACCATATTGATGTCTAACTCTGTACACAACCAAAATGGTTTTATTACTCACCCAAAATTAGAAGTCAAGTATATTGATATGTATCTAAATACGTAATACACATAAGTTATATGAACAATTATTCTAATAGAATAAGGTTATATGGGAATGAAAATATCTACATGAGTAAGCCTGATGTGAGAGATAACCAACACCATTAACTTACCTTGAAATTGTATAAGCCTATATGTAGGTAGGTAGTCTAGAGCCAAGTATCTCTACCTAATTATAGTTCACTCAATAGAGAATAAAATCCAAAATAATTATATAGTCTCATAAGAACAAACTATACCTAACTACTAAATTATTTCTAATAACTCCAAATAAAAACAATGATTAGGGTAGATGCAAAAACAAAATTCATTAAAAAAATAACATTTAATGCAAGGAACTATCCTAGAAGTAGTTTAATATTTTATACTAAAGATTATATAATATTCCCATTTCTTAAAAAAATTACTAAACTTGAATATAAGTGGGACTAATACTTAAATAAATTAACAATTCAAATATTCATACAGGAGAAAAACCTTTATGAAAACTTTATAAAGAAAATATATGTAAAAACTGTTTTATAATTTCAATTTTTTGATTTTGGACTTTATATAATTATGATTATAAATTTTTTATTCATTACAATATGAAATAATTCATATTTATCATTATATGGTGTTTCCATTTTGAATATATTATTTTATATGAATTCTAATCTATTTATATTCCAATTTATCTTATGTAAGTAGTTTAAATAATCCAAATATCATATAATTAATCATTATTTAAACATTGATCACAATGATCATCAGAAAAGATTTTGATGTGGCTTAAATAATATAAAAAAATGACCCATTTTATTTTAATATATTCCAAATATTTAATTGTAATGAATTCAAAATAATTAATTATTAACAATTCATAATTAAAATAAAAAAAGTTTATATTTTAGCCTTATTTAATAATTTATAACCCTTTATAAATTAACACCTTTTATTTCTAAATAAACACTTATATTTCTAGATCCCATGTCATGATATATGATTTGTTAAAATTTATTTTAAATATTAACATTAAAAATTTGAGGAATATTTCATATTAAACGTTTCATAAATACAATTTTTTAATTAATTATAATTTTTAATTAAATAATTAATTAACCATTTATTAATAAATAAATATCCCCAAAATAACTTCACCATTATTTATAAACATTTTATAAACCATTTAAATCCTTTTATTTGTTAAAATATTTTTTTAACAATTTCAAAACAATTATGTTTACCCTTACCCATAGGGGTATTCTTATATATGAGTAAAGCGTGCTACCCTTATGTAGTCCATATAGAATCCTTTATGAAAATGTAAGTCACTAATAACCTTTTCAAAGAATAAATATAACATGAAACATGAATGTATTATGGTGGTTACCATTACATGACCACTAATGTATAAGTATCTCCATGGTTACCTTTACATGTAATGGTAAGTTGAGGTGATCATCACATAGAATGATCTATGTAAGGGTAAGGTAAGATGACCCTTACATGGACCACTCTTCATAAGTGTAAAGCATTGGCTACCTTTATATAGTGTAGTTGATTAATTGAAGAACCTTAGTTACCTTTATGTACACAATCTATGTAAGGGTAAATCATTTTTTAAGATTTTCAAAAAACCTGAAAAAATTCCCCATTTTCATTTCTTCTTTATTTCAATAAATGTTTTCATAGATATTTAACATGTCGCACCTATAATATCAATGAAAAGTTTTGTCAAAGTATATTAACAATTATCATAATGTTAAGTAGTAAATTAAATCATTTATTGAGGATCTCCCATTCAATAAATTTGAAATAATAATAAAACTAGAAATGAAGAACTATTGTAAACATGTGAACCTTACACTAAAGTGCCGCCAATTTTTCTTATCCACCGTTTAATACCTTCAAATTTTCTTGATAAATATCTATTCATGTGAAACCAAAGTAATCATCTCTACTCAGGTTTCCATGGGTTTAGTAGAATCAAAGACTATATGTGTAAGATTCTACATCCTGTATAATGTGCTAGAATCTAATTTATAAAACAGGAAGATTAAAGCAATTTGAGTAGAATAAGTTTTTTCCAAGCATACAATAACATCAGAACAAAAACACTATCATTGCCTAATCTTGTTTATATAAACCACAATGACTCTCATTAGGATATTACATTTACTCATTCATTATAAGGCATGAATAAATGGTTCTTCAACTTGTGAAATTCCAACATGAATAAATAAATCTCTTCATGTTTGATCTTTTAAAATGGTTACCTTAAAGGATAACTTTGGTGTAGAATAGTTCAGGTGTCAAACACATAAAGAATAATATACCCAAATTCTTTCAAATAATTTTTTTCATGAAATATGATATATAGGTTATATACATATATCATATATATAATTATTTAGGACACATCCCAATAAAAACTACAAAAGACACTTTACCATGAACACACTATAGTAATACTATTCCCAAAAGGTGTCTTTGGGCTTGAAAATTGGTCTTTTGGGATATGGAATGATCTTTCAAGCCATAAGGACTTTAGGCCATCAAATTATAATGGTTAGAGTAGGTTTTTTTATAATCTCTGTGGGGAGATATGATACTAAACCTACAGGGGTGCTTGGTTGTGTATGTTGTTTGTAGTTTGTGATCCCCTTAATCAAATATACATTTTTATTAATATTATGGATAATAATCGTATTAATATTATGGATAATAACAATAATCACAAATGTATAATAAATGTATAAATAATAATAATAAATGAATAAATAGTAATATAATTGTATAAATGTTTTATATATATATTTATACTAGGTTGATGGGATTATAAACTGAAAATAACTCACACACCTAGGAACCCCAATGAAAATTTATTATATATATGGATATATTATATATAATAATTATATTGATGTATATATTGTATTGAAAATATATAAAAACTACAGTTAGTTATTTACTATGTTTAGGATTTATTATTTATAATTAAAAATATTATTATTTAGAGAAATGTATAAATATATTTTTTAAAATATATCATTAATTATATAATTTTATAATTATATTAAAAAATAATTATACATAAAAATAATTTTTTTAAATATACATTTCTAACTATATAAATATAAATATCAATTAACAATCATAGTAGTATAATAATATATAACAATTCTTAATTGAAAATTTAATAAAATTCTAAATATAAGTTCATTTCATAAATTCATTTAATGATCTAAAGTTTCATTTATCCAATTATTGAATTTCATATATAAACATTTATTCACATATAAATTTCTGTGCGGGTGAGTGTCTAAAGATCCCCATGAAATGTGTATGTGTGTGTATAAGGTGAAACTGACACATTCCCATATTTATCAAATTATATGTATATATTTATAAATTATGAATATAAAAATTGATAGTAATTTTTTATTTGATATATTATGATTCATATATTTAAGTATATTTTATATGTAATTTTTTATATATTTATAAATTTACTTAAATACACTATATAGTTATATATTTTATAATATAGATATCTGATTATAATATATAAATAAGTATAAATAGAAACACACACAAATAATTGTAAATAAATAAATGTATATTATAAATTGTAATATGAAAATAAATATATATCTTTAAATATGAACTCCATTAAACATATCTATATATTCACTTATAAAATTTCTATATTTTATAATATATATATGTATATATATATAATTATAATTATTTATATAATTATAAATAAATATAAAATGAATAAATATATATGGTATTTTTGAAAAAAGGGTGAGACCTTGCCTAGTTGGACAAGGATCATTTAATTAAGGATAAGAAATATGGTTACAAAATTCTATAGAAAGAAGTTTTAAAATGATCTCTTTGCAAAATTGGGCTCAG
Source organism: Viscum album (assembly GCA_963277665.1). Taxonomy (NCBI): domain Eukaryota; kingdom Viridiplantae; phylum Streptophyta; class Magnoliopsida; order Santalales; family Viscaceae; genus Viscum; species Viscum album. Next base: position 375,445,909 of record OY728127.1, on the reverse strand, counting down.
ATTAGCTGATATCTCACCAGAGCAGATAATATCACTGCAATTGACACCTTTTTTCACAAGACCATCCACCTGATGGTTTTCCTTCCTGTAATCTTAGGTGACTTTAAAATCCATAGATGATATAAGATATAAGCATCAGATCCATCTAGAAGATAACTTCTAAGAGAGATGGGTAAGCCCAACCTAACGTCCTAAACGATGTTAGTGGAGTGACATTCCAACCATTGGTTATTCCATCCCCACTGTTTGGATAAACCAATCATATTGACAACTCTATGAATCTCATATTCTAAAGAGGGAGAAATACCGACCGATCCATAATGGAATCCCATATACTCCCCATGATGATTTCTAAAGATATACCCATAACTTGATAGCCTAGGTTTGCTTCTTTATGACCCGTCCATGTTAAATTTAATCCATATAATAAAAGGTGGTTTTTAAAAAACTTCTATAGTACCCAAGGGTAGTCTAAAATTACCATTGATTCCAAGTTATCTAAGCACTAAAAATTCATGGATTAAATTGTTGTAAAAATCCGTTCTTGAAGGATTTGTGTCCTTGACTACGACCATAAATTGAGAATTAGAAGCCTAGAAATTGAATGAAATTAAATTATATATAGCCATGTTTTGATATTTATAGATGAAAAACACTAGATCGAGAATAGAAACCAGAAAAAACAAGACGTTTTGGGGGGGGGGAGAAAGATCAAAGTAGCCTTTGAGCTGCTTTAGGATAGAGGTGGATAGAATGGTTAGAATATAAAATATGTCAAAATGAGACATCCATAAAGATGATGTAGTGTCATCATAGATAAAATTATTCTCCATATTATTCATGTGTTGATGAAAGATACTAAAACACAAATATATCTAGGCACCACATGCTTGAAGATAAGAGTTTTTTGGTAGTATAACATGTACAATCCCCCAAACTAGCATAAATCTGGAAGTTATTTTCTAAACCCTATTTATATTACTAACCCATTTTGACCTATCTACTTTTTAGTTAACCAATTCACAGTACAAAACCTTGGAATATAAAACTCCATTAGTGGTAGGCTCCTGAATCATATGGTTCTCCTGAGGTGTGAATTAATAATTATCACCCTAGATTTAATCAAATCAGGTAGGTTGTACATGTGGATTTCTAATTACACCTTAATCAAAAAATTCTGGTCCATCGTTATGGAAGTATCATGAAGTAATATATTTAAAGGGGTTATAATATATTTTTCATTCTTAAATTTTAGGGAGGAATCCCTACAATCCATCCATCTAGAGTGAGAGTAAATTGTAGATAAAGAGGCTTTGAGGATTAGATAGATAAATGAGTCTATATAATTGTGATTCCCTTTCACAATAAAACTAAATAATCTATTAATATTAAAGAAAATATACTTTAATTCACCATTTATGAGCCTCCACATATTTTGAGCTTACAAGGGTTGACTGAATCTATAAATATTTTAGATTCCCAACACCCTGTTATCATAAGCCCTACAAAAATTTCTCTACGAAGTTATAGAGATACTTCTTTAATGTAATTGATCACTGTAGATAATTTTTTTATGGAAATGTTGATTTTATTGATAAGGAAATCCAAACACTCATAAACATTAAAAGGGTACAAAAATTTGGAAATAATCATTGAATCCACTAAACATATACTACTAGTAGTAGATAATTAATTTCCATTATAATATGAAAGTCAAATTCTAATCTGGTCAATGATTTAAGAATTTTTTTTTGATTTGTGCTATCCCCCATAACATGGGAAAATCAAGATAGATTAATGGGAAGAAACCTTCTCAAATACCAAACTCATTGATGATGTATTTTTTTTAGAAGATAGAATATTATTTCCAAATATATAAAATACATTCTCCAAAAAATTTCAAATACTAATAATTTATATATTAACTGGGAATTATATTGTTCCTTACTTTTTTTATTATCCACTTGAGTTAAGAGGATGATTTAATCAACATATAAGAGATGAGAGGGGTATGAAAGACCTATGTAGGCCATGGTGGTCTTCAATTTACCATTATTAATCATGCTAGAAATGAGAATGTTATGATAATATTTTTTAATGGATAAAATAACTATTGAGTGAGGAAAAATTTCCTAATGCCTCTTTGAAAGTAAAATATCAGTAATTAGAACCATTAATCCACATAATTATTTGAGAAAAAATAAATATTTTTTTCTCCCAATTGATTAAAATCCAATCCTAACAAAAATTGGTTAGCACTTTACATATGAAATTCCAATCCATTTTAAGGATTATATGTGGAGATATATGTGGTTTACTCTAAAAGGGAACATAAGGGTAATTATTTATCATTTCTAAAAAAACTTATGATTCAATAACCTTTAAAATATATAAACAAAAGTGCTGATCAATGATAGCCTTTATCAAAGGTAAGAAAATAACATACAAAGGCTTTTTTATCATATCCTTTTTAGTACTGATAACGGATTCCCTTTATAAGCACTTTTTTAAGGACAAATAAATGCATCCTTTTTTTATAAATTTTTTGTCACTGATAATGGTAAATTATTTATTTCTCTAAATCTATTATATTTCTAGTCAAAAGAGGTATTTTATAGATAGTGGGAAAATAATGTTTAAGGAAGGAAATAATCATATATAAATTTATTTAATCATTATTTTAAGTCTTTTTTTTCTTTATATTGTGTTATTAAGTCTAATGATTTAGAATGTCATTATATATTGAAGTACCATGTGTGTAATAATTTATTCCTTTATCTCTTTATAGAAATGGTTCATCATTAAAATATTATTTCAAATATATATATAATGAACGTATTAAGTAAGAAGTTTATGAGAGTCTTCATAGAAAACAATGATATGGTTATGGTAATAAATTAGAAAAGTTTATATCTACAAATAAGAGGATACTAATATAGTAATTATGATGCTTCATACTAATTTTTTGGTTTATACATGTTTGTGAAACTTTTTAAATCCTCAATTACTTTTACTATTAAGAGAATGTTTTTTACAATGTCACACGTATTACAATTCCTTATTATTTTAATTTAAAGGGAAATTATTCTAGGGTGATTTTATTTTAATAGGGTTGAAAAATAGGAAATTGAAATCATATATTAATGAATACATATATTCAAAATTCAACAATTAATTTTTAGATGTAAATTATGGAAATAATTCCGAATATGGTGTGTATGCATGGAAGGTGGTTTCCAAGAGAGTTTTAATTTATGTATAATCTAATTTTATATATTAAAATAAAAAATAGTGAAAATGGAGAACATAGTTATAGTAAATTTGAATTCCACATCTACCAATAAATAATTAATTCCAGTAAGTAATAAATCATCACTAGAGTGATTCTCCCCTCGGGATTGGAGGCTTGAAAAAAACATCATCTATTTAAAATTATTTTAAAGGGTTTTTAATTTAATTACTTATTTTTTAGTGCTCCAAAATATGTTATGGGGTTTTTTATTTATATATTTGAGGGTGAGGAAGATGGTAATACATGGATGAAAATACTATATAAATCCCCATGTAGGAAATAATCCATGAATTTAGGATTGGATCCATATTATGGGGCTTAATTGGATTTGTTACCATTCCAAATTTATATAATAAATTTTATTAAGTGTTGGTACTTATATTAAAATTCATTAAGATACCAAAACATTAAATTATGGATATGTTTCCAGTTTTTTTTGATGAGATTTTACTGAACTCTACACTTATTCATACTACGTTCTATCTGTGTAAGCTGATGAGTATGTAATGATTTTATCCTTTGGGTTGGATTAGAATAAAATTTCAAATAATAATAATTATTATTATTTATGAGATAAAATTAATTATATGAGATTTGATAAATACCATAGAATGGGTTATAATGGATAAAACTATAGAATTCAACTAAATAAAAACTATAATATTTAACAAATATATTTAGATAGAAAAAATAATGATGGTATTGAAAGGTTTCTATAAAATTTCAATTATATTTCTCCTTTAATCATAGATACAATTAGTATTATTTAATTGGATGTAATAATTGATCGTAAAGGTAACTCAAATGGAGAGTAAATTATATTTACTAACAAGGGTAAGCATTTTGACTATTTTTGTATTGTCACATGTAATTTGATTCATGAAAATGTTTACTAAATATATATTTATAGTTATTTAATGTGAACATAATTTAATGTGTTTTTTATTTTTAATTTGGAATATAATCAGTTGAGACAAGTCAAATGGTTATGTTTTATAAAAATTACTATAGGTTTTAGGAATTTAAAAACAAGAAATAGGTATTGAAAATGTTTATATTATTTTTATGGTTTAATAATAAAAATAAATACTAAAAAATAATTCATGACTTATTTTTCTTATATAATGTTTGATAATATATAGGATAACATGTTTACATACCATTGTTTAATTATAATATGATGTTCTATTTTTAAAGTTGCTTTTTTGGTGATTTTCATGAAAATAGATTCCCATAAAGGGAATGTAGGAAAAAAGTGATATATAATTACTTACTATAAACTTGAGAGGATCTTTTATTGGAATTCAAGTGAAATTGAATTTAATTTCTTTTATAAAAGTAATTTTCAGAGTGTAACTACTTTGTTTTTGTGTTATGAAATTATAAAAATGTTTGATTTGTTGATGATTTTTATATTAAAGAAAACCATAAATATATTTTGTCATATGACCATTGTTGGTTCTAGATGCTGTATCATGAACTTTCAATAGTGAGATGAACTATTTTTTATTTTAAGTTATTTAACTATGTTGGAAACTGAAACCCATAATTCTTCTATATAGAATATATTTAATTTATCCAAACCTTATAAAACATATTAAAAATAATTATATAGGAATATTTGTGACTTAACTGAATGGGAATATTATTGATAAACCCATATAAACTTCATACATCCGAATTTCATCCACTATACAACCAAAATGGTGAAAACAGGTCACTAAATGGAACTCTTGAATATTTAGTGTATTAAAACATGGAATAATCTATTCACCCAAATCACTACACCATGTTTTATTTATGCTATCTAGTTAACTCTAAACTCACACAAAGGTACCATAAGAAACAATAAAAGAGAAATAAAGTAAGAAAATAACACAATATGGTTTTATGTGGTTTTGAATTTCATGCAATATCCACTATAGAAGATTTTAATGATTTGATTTCACTAAAATTACAATGTTATAATCACTATTATTAGGAAATAATGTTGATAATTAATGCCAATAATCACATGACACCTCCACTAGTAGTCCCAGGAACACTTATAGAGGGTCCCGGTTGGTTTCCTCAAATTTCTGTATCCATGGTAATCTATTCATTTCACTATTAATATAAAAATTACCGATAGTAGTCCTTGTATGAACATTAAATTATGTGTTGAATAATATTGTTTCTTAACCCACACTTCTTTACCAAAAAAACTACATGATGTGATTTAAACATGGAAAAAACCTCTTTTTAGTGATCAAAACATATACCAAAATACTTCATGATCAAATACCATTATCTATACATTGGAATTTCATATCATTCAATGAACTCACTTCTATCTTACTCAAGACCACTACTAATATTCTAAAAATATCTAAGAGTTCTTTAGAGTGTCTCATTTTGGTGAATCGACTACAGCTCCCGAAGAGTCTTTAAAATCTAAAAAAACTCCCAATTAAAGTGAACTTTAAGGATTCCATGACATTATCCAACACATTTAAAAACATCAACCTTCAAAATTACACTACTTATAATACCACACTATTTCCTTCCCATTCACCGAAGTCCAATAGAGTCATATTGCGACATCAAAATCTCCTAAACTAAAGTCTTTTTGAATATATTCACCTGATTTTGTCATCCATTAATCTTTTTCAACCCTAGTACTCCATATTCAACCAACTTCTTGTTGTAATGGTACTTATGGTCGATGTTCTTGATCCTCACTTGAAACACCAAATTTTTTTCCAAGATTATCTCAGTCTAACTACCAGAGGAGATATGTGCACTTTCTTGGATGTTTCGAAGATCCTCAATTAGATGTTTCAAACACTCCACTTCATTTTTTTAGTTTTTCTATATAATCTAATACAATTTTTAAGATATAAATAATTGGTTGTAGTTGTAATATCCAGATAAAAATGGTTCCACTAAAGTAAAAACGTATTTACTCATCCTCTTCTATGAGTCTGAGTCTCCAACAATGTCTGCATAAAAAAAACCAACCAAATGATCATCTTCCCTGAATAAAGTAGAAGTATATTTTGTTCATTTTAAATATTTTAGAATATATTCTATAAATTCTGAATTAACATTCACTATATTTTCCATGAATTGACTAAAAAACCCTTTCGTATGGGAAATATCTAGTCAGGTACACAATATGGAATACATGAAAGTTCACGCTACTAATTCATACATTATTATTTCCATCTATTTTTCCTCTTCATCAATTCATGGTGATTGTTAATTCAGGATTTTGAAGTGTGAAATAATATGATTTTAAATATAATTACATCCAATCATCTCAAATATTTCAACAAAATTTCATATGTAATAATTTCAATATTGAACCAAACTTCTGGTCTTCATGTATCTCTCAATCCCCATGAACAATATATTCTTATCTTCAAAGATCATTCATTTCAAAACTTCCAGATAAGTTAGATTCATTATCTAATATGCAATGAATGTTCAATCCCTCTAAAATAATTTCATCCATACATAATAGTAAAATGATGAAGTTATAATAATTGTACTTCTTCTGGTAGCAACAATGGTGATGGTTTATCCACATGAAGTAATTATTCTCCATTATAGATTCAATCATTTTTTTATTATCTTGGTTATTGTTTAAAACTATAAAGGATTATAATTAGTTTATACACCAATAATTTATTCCATTTATTCAAGATACTAATAGGTTTCTTTATATAGATTTATTACACTATATCCCCATAAAAAATCCATATTTATATCAAAATTTTCAAGATGTAAACCTCTAAAAGAATCCAAATAAAGAATAGTTTGAATGGATGTATTTTCAACCAATATAGAAACAATTTATGATAATTTAGTAACCTCCTTATAAAAATTTTATTGACTACTAGCCATTATTTATGCCTTATACTTCTATCAACTTCTTCTTTTAATTGAATCCCACTTATTCTTAATCACCTTCTTTCTGAGTGGTAAATTCATTAACTCCAAGGAATTATTTTCATGAAGAAAATCCAAATCCTCCTATATGGAAGATTCCCAATTACCAAAATCACCAAGAATAGATTCTTATTCTTGGATTATTTTTTCTACTCCACCTATTAAAAAAATAAGTTCAAATCGGCACCAAACCTCTGTACTAGTCATTTAAATTTTTAATACTTTCAAAATGTACTTTGTGAATAAGATCTTCCAAGAATTAAAACCTATATAATTTCATCTATTAGAACTATTAACCCAGCAAAACTAGTTCTTGAGATTCTAGGTATATCTACAACTGATTTTAACCTCAAACCTTATGTGCTTCCCTCTGAATATTACTCTATAATTTTCAACCACTCAGTAGACTTAGAGCCATTCGAATTCTCCGAAACATGTGAAATTATGAAACCTCAATTCAGATAAACTTATAATGAAGTTAAATATTTTACTTATATTATTTTCGCTCTAAATTTTTGTCCTTGTAATGACTATTCTCATCAAAGAGAACATTTCTACTTCTGATAACTTGCTTTATGTTATCATTCGAAAGTTGAAATACTATATCTTAATGTCCATATCCTGTAAAGATGCCTGTATAAAACTTATCTTCAAGCATGTATCTATATTTAGAATCCACATGAACATAGTATATACTTCCAAATACCTCAAGGTGAGAAAAAATAAGTGACTTTTTTATCTATAGAGATCCCATAAATTCCTATCCCATTGATTCTTAAGTGACTTAATTGAATAAATATTCCATGATACATACATTTTCTGCCTAAAAAACATTATAAATTCATGAATTAATCTTCATAGTTGACTCTATTTCTATAAATTTTTTTATTTATCCATTCAACTATTTAATTCTTCTAAGGTTTATAGTACCATTTTCTCATGCCTAATGCCTCTATATGAGTAACAGTTATAGAGGATTATTAAGATGTACTCACTACTATTACATTACCTCAACCATTTAATATTACATCTTATTTCTCTTTCAACCATATACGTTCATATAAAGAAGTCTCCAAAAAATTAATATTTATGTTTCAAGAAGTGTATCTATACTTTCCTCATAGATTCATTAATTAAATACAAAATCTGTTGTGAACCTCTGTGTGATATAACTTGGGGAATTTCCTTATACATATATATATAAACCTAGTCTAGTTTATTATATCATAGTTTTCTTTAAATCAAGTTTAATATAAACCTTTATTTCTTAGTAATCATGAAACTCTCATAAATTTTAATATCTAAATGATCCATCTTCAGTATGCCTTATTCTACTATAACTTTTATTGATTTCTCAACATGGTTCCCAATCCAACAAGGCTATAGATTTAAACATAAAAAAGTTAATGTTTTGGAAAGTGTAACTACCAGTACCCATTATTAATATATAATGGTCTATCATTTACACCTCTATCATGAACAAGGAACCTTGAGTTGTTTTAAAAATTCCATTAGTAAAGGTAGTTCCATACCCAGCTTCATTTAGTTTCTAACTGAGAGAAAGTTCTTAGAAAGGTCTAGAATATGAAGAAATTACTTCAAAATAAAGAATATTCTATTCTTAAACTAATTTATGACATATCACTTCCCTAAAATATCAATATATTCATCATCTTCTAGATGAACACTTATAAATATTCCATTCACATAGTTCGACATGCCTCCCTTTTCACCAATAGAGAGGAATAATGCTTCAGAAATTATTATCCTATTTTTCACTAGAGTGTAGGCTCTAAAATGTATATTTTCACTACTCTCACTACTTTCACCAACAAAAAATAAACTATATATAGTTGAAATTTCTAAATGACCTTTTTATTCATGAAAATTCTTCTTAAAATGAAAACTTTTACCACATTTCTAGTAGAACGAGTCAGTTATAGATAATTTACCTACACTCATATATATATTTATTTATCTTATAATAATATTATACTTCTTCAATGAGGTTATTTTCCTCTTATATGGCCACTGAATTAGTTTCTATAAGGAACTCAAATCACCAACCTTAGAAGCTCTTCATTAAGAATCATGTTCCAGACATCATTGAATATCATGTTACTCTTTCCATATGAAATTATTACTAATTTAGAAATTTCATAACAAGATTAAAATAAAGATGATAATAACTATAATTCCTAAATATAATCTATTAAATTTACCTTTATAGACATAATTTGAATTTTAATCAAGTTGAAATTATTCACATGATCCATTTTATATGTTCCTTCCGACAGCCTCATACTGACCATCTGTCACATCAAACACATATTTTTAATTTAAATAATCTTTTTACAAATATATTCAATTTATTTCATCAAATAAACTATATTATTATTCTCCCTAAAGTTTAGATCCACATTTTGGGCTAATGACATACTCACCAAACTCAAATCCTTTCTATCTAACCTTCCCAATTCCCCTTTCTCCAACACCACATATTAACAGCTTTCAACAGAACTTATAAATATTAATATATGAGATAATACTCTATCAACATTTATGGAATATAAAATCCATTAAATTATATTTATTGATCTAGACCTTAATAACTTATAAATCCATCACTATTTGATACAATGACCCCATTGAATCAAAAAAAATCCGAGAAGGTGAGAATGTTACATGAGATATTTCTAAGTAATCCAATTAACCTCTGAGAACCCAATATACCATGATTTAAATTATTTATAATCTTGCACAATATTCAAAAATTATATGTTTATCCATTAGAAGACCACAATGGAAGAAATAGATCACGAGATGGAACTATTGAAAATCCAGTGTACCAGAACATGGAAGAATCACTTCACCTCAATCTCTTCAGTGAGTTTTATTTACTCAATATTATTAACTCATAACTCACAAAATCAGATTGTAAAAATAAGAAAGGTAAAATAAATAATGTAAATGGAAAAAGTTTTATATGGTTTATACTATCATCCTACATCCATAGTAGAAGAATTTAGTAATTTTATTTCATTGGAATCACTTTTCTACTATCAGAAGACTAGGAACCCATGTAAAAGATAATATCCAATAATCAAATGAAACCTTAGAAAGTGGTCCCACCACATTTTATATAATCTTTCACCTAATCAAATGATAACACTAACTCCCTACATGTACATGAATCCATCCATTGCTGTATGAAACTATTTATTTCTTGTAAAAATACTCATCATAACTGTTAATCATTTGTAGAATAACACTTATCCTTAGTGATCACTTCTTTGATGAAAATACCACTACAAGTGATCCAAATAAAGAAAAATCCTCCTTTTAGTGATCTCAATATCTTATGAACTTCATGTGGATGTAACACCATGATGCATCCATTATAATTTCCCATCATCTGAAAATCTCACTACTATCCTATTGAAGACCACTATTGTGGCTCCAACATGGTTGAAGTGTTCCCTGTAGTTTTTCCTTAGAGTGAATTGGATTTGACTCTTGAATATTCCTTTTAATCCCTGAAAAAATATCTCCTAGATTTGAGGAAGTTTTTGATATGAATTTTATAATCCATTTTTCAAAGAGAATAGTGAAGATAGATCCAATAAGATCACTGAAAAACCGTTTCACTAAGTATCTATAACAATATAGAAAATATTGCTCGTCCAGAGTTATGAGGTAAAAATTTCCAAGAGGAGATAAATTTAATTTTTTTAAATGAATATAGAAAATAATATATCATTGTTATAAACATAAATACAATTAAAAAGAAAAAAAGAAAAATAACACATTATATTTTTATAGTGCTTTGAATTTACCCCTATCATGAACTGAGAGAGATAAAACCCACTATAACCATTAAAATGGAATCCTATAAATACTTTTTACCACATAGAGTAACAACACCTTTACAAATAATTTTTCACGCAAGATGCTCAGACCCAAAAGGCCTTCCGTTTTCTTTATAGAGGGATAACCCAAATACTTTTCTTTTTTCCCACATGGAGGTACATCATAATTCCCAAATTTTTAGGGGAGTCACAACCCACAATACTAATTTTAAATTAGTAGTGTATCCATTTAAAATTACACACATAGAAAGATATTGTAATAATTAAATCCATAAATTCATATGAAAGAATCACAGTTTGATGGTCAAGGAAACAAAGAGTTCTCCGAAAAAAACTAGTCAAAGGATTATAGTCATGCTCGAAGTAATAGTTTACCACCAAATAATTCATCATTTGTAAAGGTCAAGGGAATCATCAAACTCACTATATCATCCACCGGTTCTATCCACTCTATGTATATAGAGTCCGCCACTTCGTAGAATATTTCAAATTTGAAACACATTACAGTTTATCATTTCAAATGATGCGTGATATTTCATCACTGAATGAACATGAAAATTATACACACATGGGTCACTTAAACAATTTTTTACATTAAAATCATGCTATAAAGAGATAACACATTATAATAATTAATGTAGTACCAAAAAATAATTAAAATCATCCTTAAATACCATTATAAAATTCTAGTAAATTATGAGAGATAATCCATTGACATTTCAACCACTTTTAATTTGGATTCCATGTTTTACCATGAAACTAGAATTTAACAAAAACCCATATGATAAGAATTTAATCATATATAAAATTCATCCAAATAAAATTCATTATTATTAAAATTATTACTAAGTATTTAAGGAATAATTAAATCAATTTAAAAATGTGAAAAAACCATTTAGTAATTTGACATATAGAAGTATAATTAAAATATAGCTTTTTTTGGGATAAAATACCACAAATGAAATTAGTGTTCGTAGATAGTTCATAAGGTAGGCTCAACACTGTTCCAAATTTCAACTTGTGGTCACATCATTTTTTTTCATAAGATCAGTTAATATTTGTTCATTTGATCAATATAATTTTATTCATGCAGTCAATATTTTTTTTTCAAGCAATATTCGCATTTATTTTCATGAATTCAGTACATTTTTTTAGGCTATCGGTAAATATTTTATGTATTCAATAAATTCTCATTTATACATATAAAACATATTTTTTCATGTGGGTAATACATTTTTTTCTTATGGTATGTACATTTTTGTTTTTGTGGGCAGTAAATTTTTGTTCACATGGTAAGTGTATTTTGTTCATGCATTTTGTTTCAGACTGAGCCAAAATTTCCCTCCAGGTTAGTTCTAGACCAATCCAATTTTTCAGTCATGGCCAGTATCAGACTTAGCTAAATTTACACTCACATATAGTTCCAAAAATAGATAATTTTTTACACATAGTTAGTTTTATACCTAGAAAACTTTTCACTCATGGATAGTTCCTAACTCAGAAATTTTTTTACTCATGGACAGTTCTAGATATAATCAAAATTTCAACTCACGATCACTTCTTAAGTTAACCAAATTTTCACTCCTGGTTAGGTCCATGGTTATCAAAATTTCCACTCATGGCCATTTTCAGATTTAAGGTCACTTTTAAGATCATCTCTCAAGCTCACTTATTAAGTTAAAAAAATATGTAAAAACTCAAAATTGGGAGATATTATAGTGTATTAGAAATTATAATTATTGAAATTATAAAAAATACTAACAAATTATATCAAGGATCTAGTTCAAAATTCTCTTACTTTTTTAAAATTGAAAAATAAATGTCAATTCCAAAAATTTATCCCCCATTTTGAAATTGTTAAAAAATATTTAAGGTTTAATGATTCTTCACGTAAGAGAAATAATTATTTATGGAAAATAAACTAATCTTTATAATTTAAAATTATGCCTGAAAATGTTCCCCCTCAATGATTAATAGAAAATATTCTAACCCTTTTTAAGGATACATAAAACACATAACTAGTTTTTCCCTACAATTTTAAATATTATATGGAGTCATAAAAAGATAATTATGTATAATATAATCCTTAAGTATCTTTTAAACCATATAAAAAATTTAAATTAAGGGTTTAAAAATTTTCAATGGATTAAAATTTGATAAACTATTTAAGTACACACAAGCTAGCCAACAGAATAAAATATTTTCAATATACATATTTTCCAAATGGAAAATAATTAAAATTTTAGATAAAAATACAAATCAAAATACCAATAAATATATATTAATCATGATTAAATTCCAATCATTATGTGTTCAAATTTGATTTTATAAAATTTTTCTAAATTCAAGTGTTTAATAAATATATCTATTAATTATTTTTATGAATAAATAAATTCTAGATTTATATTTTCTTTTTGAACATGATCCTCAAGAAAATGATATTTGACATAAATTTTCTTTTTTTTGAGAGTGTTTTAATGGTTTTTTAAAATATAAATATTTTTATTACTTTCACATAAAATTAGCATCTTATCAAAATCAAAACCAAAATTAGAAAGTGTTTTCTTAATCGATACAGATTGAACATAATAAGATACAATAGTTATATATTCAGATTTATTATTTGAAAGAGACACATAATTTTGTTTCCATGAAGTCCAAGAAACTAAATATTTTATAAATAAATAAAACATACATGAAGTGACTTTTCTATCTATATTGCATGCATCAAAATCAGAATTAGAATAACTTTCTAAATAAAAATTAGTTTTATAAAGATAAAATAAAAAAGTTTCAAAGACACTTTAAAATATATGTTGATTCTTTTAACATATTTAATATGACTTCCCATAGGGTCACATTGAAATATAGCACACATGAAAACTAAAAACATCAAATCAATCTTGGAAGAAGTTATGTATAATCAGAATCCACTAATATCTCTATTTTTACATCAATTTTTTTTCTATATTTAAATAAATATGTATTTTAAGTTTTAATCATTTGAGTATTTAAAATTTTAGAATAATATAAACCAAATCTCTTAACTAGATCTTTAGTAAATTTTTATTGATTTAGAAACATACCAGCATTTCTTAGAAATAATTTCAAATTAATAATTTTTTTAATCCCCCCATCATAATCATATCAAATTTAGAAGTTATCAATTATAAAAATTCATTATAAATATTTTGACATGAAGATACTCAAAGCAATATCATCAACATGAATTTCCATAATTATGTTATCATTAAAAGTATTCCTAATTAAAAATGTATGATCAAATTTTCCCAAATCATTTTTTTAAAAAGAAAACTAGTCATAATTTCAAACCAATATCAAGACGCATGCTTCAATCCATATAAATAAATAGATAGTTTAAAAAAATTATTTGTATTGTTTTCATTTTTAGAACCATGAGGATTTATAACATATAATTATTCATAAATATAACTATTTCGAAAAGAAATTTTGGCAACCTGTTGAAATAATTTAAAACCATGAACTTATGTATAAGAAAATAACATATTATTTACTTATAACTTAGAAATAATTGAAAAGTATTCCTCCAAATTCAATAAATTTTTATTGATAATACCTTTGAGAAAATAATATATTTTTACTTTTAACTATATTTCTAGATTCATGAAGTCTGATTATAATGATCCATTTTGTTCCAATAATATGAGAATCAGTTTTTTGAAAAACTATTACTAAAAGTCAATAACTTATTATTGAGTATATCATTCAGAAAATATTATATATTTATAGATCCATCATGTTTTTCTCTAAATATCCATTTTTTCTAATAATTAGAGAATAACATAGTGGGAAAACAAAAGTCAACACATTATTCCTATTAAACTTATTTTATTCATATTGTGTCTCCCAGATCCAATTAGAATCATATAAATCCACATTAATATTCTTAGGTATGGAATGAGAAATAAAATCCTGATAATCCAAAATATTCATAACAGATTCTCTAGTTTGAACATTTTATTCAATATTACCAATTTGATCATATATAAGATGGTCACTTTAACTAATTCAATATTTTTCATGAATATTTTTAGATTAAGAAGAAATATTCTAGCCATTAACATATTCAATTTTATCTTGAGGTTCCTCTTATTTGAAAATAATATCTCTAAATTTATTGTTATGTTGTTCAATATCATAATCTATTTTATTCAAAGACTTTTCATCCAGATTAATAATAATTTATTCTTTAACCAAGATGTTTCTTTTATTATAAAATCTATACAATTATTTGAATATTTAAAGAAAATGAATTCATTATATTTTTCATCAAATTTATCCAATACACTAATAGTGTTAAGAATAATAAATTTACATATAAAACTCTAAAATAAACGATTTTATGTTTTCGTCCCTTCAAAATCTCACAAGGTGTCTTTTTCAACAAAGGCCTTAAAATAATTCTATTTTTAACATAATTAGAATTATTCACAACTTATGTGTAAAAATATTTATATATATTAAACTCATTTATTGTTGTCCTAACAATTTAGTGATGTGAAATAATTCTTCCTTTGAACTACACCATTTTTTTGTGGTGTTCGAGGAGACAAATTTGTGAAAATACACATTTTCTTAAGGAAACTAGAAAAATTTAATATTATAGAATTCACCCACATGATCAATTATAATTGATTTAATTATTATTACTATATTTTTGAAACCAATTTTAAAAAAGTAATAAAATTTGATAAAGTTTTAGGTTTATGTGTATGAAAATAAACCCATGTGTATATAGAAAAATAATCAATAATAATAAAACAATATCTATTAAAACCCAAAATAGCAGGTTTTATATGAATAAATAAACTCATATGAATAATATCATGAGGCCTTACAGTTTGTACCATGTTAGTTGACTTGAAACTGCTTTTGTGTTGTTTAACTTTTGAGCAAGATTCCCAAAAAAACGATGCAGTCCACTTTATGTTCTGATTACTATAAAACTATTCAGTTCTTTTAAATATTATAAATAAACCTAAAATTATCAAGTCCTGGCCTCCCAATACACAAAATTTTATCAAATTATGTATCATTTAACATATTAAATTTTTATCAATTAATTATGAAAAATTAATTGAATAAATGTTTTAATTACTATTTTCATAAAACAATATAGAATTATCATTAAATACAATGCATTTATCATTTGGGAATTTAGAAAATATTACATCATTTAATATTTAGGAAATTATTATTAAATTATGTTTCAATCCTTAATCATATAAAAATTTAGAAATAATAACAAAGTTTTAAATTTTAACCTCACAAAAACCTTTTAGCTATCCTTTTTAATTATCACCAAAAGTAAAATTGCCTCAATCACACTTATTTAATGAAATATAATTTGATATATCACTATTCATGTGTCTTAATAATCCACTATACATATACCAATCATCATTTTTGATGTTCCTAAGACACTATTCCTATAAAAGTAGATTTAATAAAGATTTCATACCCATTGAGATATGGGCCCAATGGGATTAAGATATGAATTATTTGGAATCCAAACACATTTCAAGAACTTTTTTAGATAATTATTTATAAATGAAGGACTTAGAATGCACAAGAGATTATTTAAATCTCAACGAACACTCGTTAACATAATGGAATTTTATTTGAAATCTAAAACATGTTAAATAAAATGTACTTCCATTATAGTTATTTATAAATAATTTCATATATATTTTAGGTAAATTATTATCATTACAAAAACAAAGATAAATTTTATTAAATTAATTAAAATAAATCATTTTATCAAAATTTTCTTCACTATGAAATAAAGTAGACATATTTTTCTTTGAACATTCAATTTCATTTTTATGTTGTTCATTATCCTTAGGAAAATTATCAAAATTCATTATTTCAGCTTCATAGAACCTTCACATGAAGTAAAATTTTCTTATTAATTTATCATTTTAAGAAATAGAAGAAATTAGTTTTTCTTGATCAATTTCTAGATTTGTATATACATAACTAAAATATGAATTTTTAGATTTTAAACCTACCTGTACATATTTATTCAACCCTTTATTCTCCTCACGAACATACTTATATTATATCTTATGGTCCTTGTATAAATAAGTGATATTTTCAATTTTATGTTCATTAATTTTAACTTATTAAAACAACTTTTCAATATTAAATTTATTTATATTCATATTTAGATGATGAATAATAAGCATATTCACTTAATTTATTTGTTAAATCTAATTAAAAAAAGTTTTAAAAATCCTTTTCTAAAATAAATTTATAAAAGTAAATGAATATTCAGTAAAACTGTTTCCAATATCCATTTTCT
Source organism: Viscum album (assembly GCA_963277665.1). Lineage (NCBI taxonomy): Eukaryota > Viridiplantae > Streptophyta > Magnoliopsida > Santalales > Viscaceae > Viscum > Viscum album. Next base: position 375,428,469 of record OY728127.1, on the reverse strand, counting down.
AATTTAAATTATTATATTTTTCCTCTTATTATTTCCCTTATATAATTTAATTCAACAAAGATTAATGTGATACCTATTCTTACACTTATAAAAAATTACATCTATAACATCATTAGAAAAAAATTACCTTTCATCTTCTCTTTATAACCATCCTTAGGATTTCTTTTCAGAGAACTCATTGAATATCCTTACTTTATTTTATACCCCCCCTTTTAAAATCTTTTGTATCATTCATATCACTACTCTATAACTTATAATCAAAAGATTATATAGATATATTTAATTAAAAATAAATTCCCTTCTTCTTTAAATTATATTATTCATAAATATTTTTATGTTCTAACACATATTGTGATAATTATACAACAATATCATCATGTGTATACTCATTTAAGATCTTACATTAATCTATAAATTTTTTTATCATTCCACTTCTTAATAAGTGCTCTAAGAAATCATTCAATAGGAATAGGATTTTCAATATTTTCTCCTAAATAACTCAAAAAATAAAAAATACTAGTAAATCTATGGAACATTTGATTTATAGTTTCATCTTTACCCATATTAAATTCCTAATATTTATCTCTTATCATGACCAAATTAGTTCCAATAAATTTATCCAAACCAAGATGTGTAACTTATAGAATTTTCCAAATGTCATGAGCATTTTTACATGCTGAAACTTGTCTATCAATATTTCTATTTATTAAATAATATTAAATATTCATAACCTAATATCTCAAAACATACTTTACTATATAATTTATAGTTAATTATTTAAGTTCACCTTATAGAATATTGTAATATTTAGGCATGATTCTCCAATGATCACTGCTAAGTTAATTTAACAATTCTTCAATTTTATATTTTCAATATCCATAATCACTCCCATAAGAATGAGATGGCCTCTTATGTATCTGTCCATCAATCAAAATTGTTCCTGCCATCCTAAAAATGATATTTTCCACTTGAAATTTAAGTAAGTAATTTGTTAACATAAAAAATATAGATCTTCAGGGCCTCCACTGATTCCAATTGTTGGGTTTTATTTAATATGAAAAAACAACCAAGAGGGGGATAAAATGGCCATTTTAAAATGAATTTAGAAAATAATATATCAGGGTTATAAAACTAAATATAGTTCAGTGGAAATAAAATAAATTGAACATAGGATTTTTTTATAGTGGTTCCGATTTAATTAATCCTAGTACACTATTTACCCCTCTCATTAACTGAGATAGATGAAACCCAATATAAACACAATAATAGAATCTAAAAATTAATTTTTCCATATTGGAGTCAAAACCTAATAAAAAATCCTTTCCCTTAGAGGTTTATCCCAAAACTAACCCATCATATTCTACTTGGAGGCACAACGAAAAAAGTAAGCCTTTTTCCCACCGAGAGGAACAACCTAATTCTTGAATTTTTTATGGGGTTAACAACCCCGAATCTAACCTTTTATTGGGTAGTATACCTCTTTACAATAATTCGTAATGAAATAGATAGAAATAAGTAAATCCATTTAACTAGAAGAAATATTCACAGTCCAAGTGTTGTGGTAGCAATGAGATATCCCCCAAAAAGGGATTAAACTATTAAAGTTCAAATGAGAGTAGTATTTGATCACTAAATAGTGAAACACTTATATAATTCAATAAAATCTTCAACCTCTCTATATCCTCCACTAGTTCAATCCACCCTATGTATATAGAGTTCCTTTTTTAATAGAAACTTTCAAATTATAAATTTTTTATAGCTTATCTTTTCCAATGATGCATGAGATTTTTTTATTTAATGCACATGAAAAATATAACCACATGGGTTTCTTCATTAAGTTGTAATATTAAAATAATTATGTAGAATGATAACACATTAGAATAACTATTATACTACCAAAAATTAATTAAAATCAATATTAAATATCCTTGAAAAATTCAATTAACTATGTGAGTTGAAATGTTCACATTCAAACAAATTTTAATTTGGAATTATATTTTTTCCAATAATCGATTGTAAAATTTTATCCCATGTGATAGGAATTTTTTAAGGGTTTTGATATTCATGTATCAAGCCATTGCGTGTTTTTGAAGATCGAATTACTCAGAGGAGGATTGAAATAAGTTTCGAGAAGTTCGGTAATGTAAAATTAGAGAAGGGAGATTACATGCCATGTAACTAAATTACACGATGTGAAATACTATTTCACAAGTTGTTTCAGGACGAGAAATAGTGTTTCATGATGTGTAAGAATTCAGGGTTTGAAAAATAAAATAAATCATTGAGGCGACATGTTTTTCAGTGAAAACCGACCCTGATGCGTTGTATGATGTGGAAGGGGATTACACGTCTTGTAATGCCCTGCTTCTGTAAGTTTTTAAAACATTTCATCCACTTAAATTTTCACAAACCTATGGTACAATGGCTCTCCCTTGACCCTAGGAAACCCAAGGACCCCCACTTCAGTGTTTTGGGGATTCCTTCATCAAGGAATGATCATTACCTTCCTCCTTCGATCTGTAGAAATCTATCTTCGATATAAGGTATGATCAACCTCCATTCCTACAATTTAATTGATTTTTTCTAATATTTCTCCTTGAAAAGTGATGGAATGTGATCTATATGTTTCTAACTGATTTCTCTCAGTGTTTGGTTGGTGTGGTTGTGTCTTAGCTTCCTCGGGTTGATTTAGTTGTTGCGGGAGAGGCTATCTTGATCCATTACCGTGATCCATTCTCGCGTGAATAACATCAATCACTTTTTGAGGTAGGTTATTCGATGCTTCTCTATTTTTTACATGAAATTGTAGAGTTATCATTATTTATCCCCTTGTATCGCAATGAAATTTTCCTAATTAAATACATGAACCAGATTAAATAACTAGTATCGATAATGTATCAATGTTGTTTCATTATACAGTGATAATGGTTTTCCTCTTGATTTGATATATAGTGTGATATCTATGGATTTCTAGGTTTAGAATTATGTTCAAGATTGAAATTGGTAAAGAACATAAAGCTAAAATTAATTGATAATTAATTGGATAAAAGATAAATATGCAAGTTTAATTAATAAGATTGTTTTTGTTGTATTTGATGATGATTAAATTGATGAAAGTATGTATGATTAATGTAATTGGTTAATGAACCTGAAGCATTTTGATACTTGTTGATAAATTATTAAAGGCATGATAAATTAATTGGTTAATTAATTTGTGATATATTATGATAACTTTTCACTATGTTTTCCTGTAGTTATAAACTATGAATAATGAATTGGTTAATTCAAGATGGAACAAGAACCAGTTGTGTGATAAAGATAATGAATTTTAGGGCTTGAGTTTCCTAATTTATTATAAAGCCCTAGTTCCTTATGCTTGGGAGTCATGAGATTTCATTGTGTGTGAATTATAGATTCCTTTTTTAGGTTTGAGAGCCCATTGATATGTTTGTTCCTACTACTTGTGATGTGATTTTGAGAGGAGACTTGTGGTATGTGGGGCAGGGAGGATCGACTGTGATGCGAGCCTGGGATGGAAGAGCCTAGAGAGATTTTGGGGTATGTGGGGTAGGGAGTTCATGTTTATGTGGTATAATTTTATACATAAAGTGGTGATATGCATCGGTTTATGCATGTGGTGTCGGGGAGTACACCAGAGATGATGGAATGGGTTGAAGGTGGGATTACCATTTGATGTGAAAGTTGGGTGCTTGTTGAACCTGTTGTTGTTTATCTTCTTTACTTTCCTCACTAATCGAGGTATTTGTTTTTTCTACTCTCATTTCAAGGGAGGTGAATATGCGTGGGGAATTCTGCATGATTTCCAAGTATAGCTTCTCATGGTTGGATGGGTATATGCCCCTATAGATGGAAATGACTCTACGAGTAGTTCATATACTCACCGTGTTCAACCCCTTCAATTTGGTAGATTAAAATGTATTCTTAGAATACCGAAACATATGGAAAGTAGTAATGTTATTAAATAAATGAATAAATGTTTAACCCATGTTATTGGATCTTGATGGAATGCAAGGATGAGGTTATATTTCTAAAAGACCTTGGACTCAGTTTGGTTATTCCTGGAGGGCATGGAACATTGTTGTGATTCTAATGTAATGAAAGGTGGAAGTTGATAATGGTTAATTAATGGTTAAATAATTAATTAACGTAATTTGAAATAGATAAAAAGGGATATAGTAATTTAATATATCTCTTTAAATGGTTGTGTGCTTATAGGATATCTAGTCTTAGCAGTGGCTACCGAGAGTTTGAGAGATGTTAGTTGTTGTTGAGTCTAAGAATAATTTGTTCCAATAGTGTGATTGTGATCTATATTATATCTTGTAATTTTGTGTTTCTATATGATACTACACCCTATTGATTATGGAAACTGGACTCTAGGGATTATAAGATACGGGGTGTTTTCCCTAACATCACGGTGGGAGGATGGATGACTGATTACCCCCTTTGGCCCTGCTCTCTTTTCATGGCAGTTATATATGCTGGTATGCGTGGCAATTAAATTTTCCCATATATGTGTTTATAGATATTTAATTGATTTTGGTTATTCACCCAAATATATTCTGGATATAGTTTCCTATAGTCTTATATATGAATACCCTGTATGGGCTGTGATTGCTTGAGGATACTTACTCAGTGTATGGGTTTTAATGGATTGAGGTATAATACTTGACGCATGATACACATTATGTAGGATGTGGTGGATCATGAAAACTACTTTGTTACTTTGGTTAAATGGATGTGGTGGTATGAGGCATGAGGTTCTTTTTGACACATGAGGTACGTGTTGTGGTGCTTTTCCCAGGTGGCTACGAGCTAGCCTTCTTGGAGAGAGATGCTCAAGATGTACGATGTTGGGGAAAAGTATAAAAATTGTGGGGAAGTGGTAGCATGGTACCACTAATATTATTTATTATATTATATTCTCTTGTTTGTGATACTTGGTGAGGATGAGAACTTATTATACCTGTTAAGGTGATGAGTTATTTTCACTTATTGTTCACTTTTCTTTAGTATGCTTTCTTTAGTTTTGCACGAGAGGCTCTAGGGAGGATCCTACTGATTATACTGTTATACTCACCATATGTATATATAAACTATTTTTTAAGTTAGTTGGAGAAGGTTGGAGATCAGGCTGGTTAAAACTAGCTTGTGGGTTTCAAGATCTGGTTGGGATTTTTTGTTTTAGCCATCTTTACTTTCCATTTTGGTACGGTAGTTCTTACATTTAGTTATAGTAGTTATTTCATGGAATTAATTTTATGCACTTGGATTTCTTTTATATTTTAGTATAAATAAGATTTGGTTAGTTCTTATATTATCTATCTCTTTTCATGTGTTTCTCTTAGATAGTAATGCCTCCCACATGCATGTTGATTATACCCTCCGTGCTAGTCACCCACCCATTGTCTACTAGTGGCAGGACTCGGGGGTCACTATCTCCCTTCTCCCATTACTAGCCTAGGAGGGGTACACTTTAGAGGGATGGGGTCTTGACACATTCAATACAATAAAAAATTAGTCCAAATAAAATTACTTAGTATTAATATTTTTATTTAGTAATTAAGGAATTATTAAATCAACATAAAATTGTGAAATAAAAATTATGTAATTTTAAATATAAAAGTATAAATTAAAAAATGCATGTTTTGAGATAAAATATGACAAATTAATTAATTGATCATACACACATCATTAGGTAGGTTAATTTTTTTTTTCCAAATTTCAATTTGGGGTCACTTAATTTTTTTCATGAAGATGGTTAATTTTTTTTGATACAGAAAATACATTTTTTGTTCACATAGATACTGCATTTTGTTCATGTGATCATTAAATTTTTGTTCAGGCTGTCTAAATTTTTTGTTCATTTGATTAGAGTAGTTTTTTATGTTGTTAGTAATTTTTTTCATGTAGGAAATAAATTGTTATTCGTGTAGTCAGTACATTTTTTTCTTGTTCTCAGTACATTTTTATTAATGTGGTCAGTACATTTCTGTTCACATGGTCAATATGTTTTGTTGATTTATTCATTTCCAGCCTGATCCAAATTTTCAATCACTGTCAATTCCAGTATTTAAAAAAATTTCACCTGTGTTTAGTTATAGATATAGAAAATTTTTCACTCACAATCACTTCCATACTTATCTGAAATTTCACTCATGGTCGGTTTTAGTCTTAGCCAAAATTTCACTAATGGTCAGTTCTAGAGTCATCCAAATTTCTAATCATAGTCACTACTAGTCTTAGCCAAAGTTTTACTAATATTAAATTCCCAAATTATAAAAATTTTAATGCAAGGAAACTTCCATACATAAGGTCACATATCATGTTAACCATAATTTTTAATAACTAAATATAAAAAAATATTATAGTGTTTAAGAAATTAGAATTAATGAAATTATCAAAAATACTAATTTTTTTTATTAAGGATCAAATTAAGTATATAGTTGGTGTATATTAAATTTATACTTAATTTTAAAATTATAATGTAAATACTTTTTAATAGTTTTTTGAAATAGGAATAAACACCTTGAAAAATTTTATGGTGGAAATATATTGTAGTTTTTTCTGAAAAAATATTTAAATCCATCAACCTTTTTTAGATAAAAATGCTTGATTTTTAAAACCAGCTGAAATTACTCTAAATATTTTCACAATGGAAAAGGTGTTATGTGACACCCACATGTCATTTTAGAGCTTAATTATATCTATATTATTTTATCTTATGTTGTTTTAAGTCCCAATCAGGGTTTTCTTGGAATTCTGGAGGTTCTTTGGGTGTTTCAATATTTACCAGCTTGGTTAGCAGTAACTATGTGGTGCCCATGCATAGGGGGATTCCACATTGTAAGAGATATTTTTCATTGATTTTTCACTATTTGTGAAAATGTGTGGAGAACTATTTAAATCGTGCATGTTCTTTTTTCCTAGGAAGTGACCTATACATGGTTAGAGTATTATTTGGAAAAACATGCATCCACACCACGTGACCTACCCAAAATAACTTAAAGTGTGATTTTACCAATTTGACCCTCTTTGAGGTTATGTGGAATTCACCTCTTTCTTCCCTTGTATGAGTTAGGTGACCCTGGAGAGTATTAGTAGGAGTTCCATCCTCCTTGCCTCTTAATTCTTTTTTCTCCTTTGGTTATTTTCAAAAATTCCCAAGGAAAGACTTCCTTTATTTCAATATCTATTCATTTATTCATTCATTTATACTAGTTTTTGCTTCCCCCATGAACCCTATACCTATTGTGACCAATTTTAGGGTTTTATGTTGATTTAAGTTTTGTGAATTTGGTTTCTAGGGTTTATAAATTTGGTCTTTGTCCCCATTTAGGTGCTCACCATTGAAGGTGATGAGTTCAAATGCATTTTTACTTAATTTACTCTTCATTTTGGTAGGGTATTCTATGGAATTAAAAATTATAAAATTAAAATTATGCTTGTGATTTATATATTCTTTATTATGTAAGTTTAAAAATTTGTGATATCCATTTTTTGATTTAAAATCTTTTCATTATGTTTTTTTCTTGGAATTAAGGGTTTATATTTTTAATTCCAGGTTTTCATGTTTGAGATTGATTATTTTTGTTCTAAGCTTATGTAAAATGCCTATGAGTCCTTTCTGAAATGTTTTTATTGGTGTGTGTGTTATTTTGATCTGGTTTTGGATTTCATTGAGTAAATGTTATTTCTTAAAGTTTATTTTTTAAAAATAGGTGTTAACCACGTAATGTTTTTACTATTTATTTTTAATGAATTTCAAATACTAATTTGAAATTAGTGTGTGGTTTACCCCTTGTGAAAATAACTTCATATTACTTTTAGAAAGTGTTTGATTGAATATGGTGGTCTTTATCCTTATTTTATATTCGAAAGTGTAAGATCCATATTTTTAATGGTATCATTTAAATGTTTTAAATGGTGTGTGAGACATCCTTTTATTTACAAATTGTTTTTGGAATGGTGTTTTATGAAGCATGATGGGATTGTAAACCATATTCATGATTTATGATAAATTCCAATTTAGATCATTAGTTTTAATAGGTTTTTGTAAAATACACTTCTTGATTACCCCCTTGAATTATTCACCCCTTTTGTGGTTCATTTATCACTAGGTGATGTTTTTGATCCTCTTGAGTGGGAATATGATTTTTTATGAGGTAGATAGATGATTTATATTGGTATATTCATTGTGAGGGTGTTGGGTTTGAGGGATAATCATTTATTATTCCTTCTATGTTAATATTGGGTTGCACATTATTTTTACTCACTTCATTATTGGTCATGATAACCTTGGTATTAAGTGGGAGATCTATATTTATATTATTCTAGAGTTGGTTCAAATGCTGCTAGTATCCCTCCGGTTATGCTAGGAACATGGGTTAAAAGGAGGTATCATCACAATATGGATTGTGTAGGATAGATATATGACTTTTTGGTTGGATTTTAGCATATGTTTGAAGTTAGTATAAGAGTGGGGAAAACTCATAAAATATTATATTCACCTCAAGTTAGGGATCCTAGGGTAAATAATATGATAACATTGATTTCATGGTTGGTTGTTGACATTAGAGGTTTTAATCGAGTTAATGATTGTATCATTTTGGATACTTATATTTTTATAGAACCCTTATATTTTTTATACCTCTATTCATCATGGTTGCTACTTTTTTATGCTTTAATTATGTTTGTTAGTGTTGTTTCTGTTTGAAAAATGATTTTCTAAGATGTTTGGGTAATCCTATTTTAAATTTAAAGATTCTTGTGTGGGTTATTGAAATGAATTTAAAATGAGTGTTTTATTTTAAATAATGGTTCATCTAATTAAATGTTTATAAATTGATTATTTTCATTTAAACAAAACAAAATATTTGTTTTTGAGAAATGTTAAAGAGTGGGTGGTTTTGTAATGAATTAGGCTAGTGGAATTTTTTTCAAAGAATGTGTTCTTAGTCTAATAAAATAAGGCGAAACATTATGAAAAGTTTTTATCAACATGGGAATTATTTTTAGATTATTATGTTTGAAACTACACTTTCTAGTTATATTTTTAAACTTTAATTTTTGAATTTTCTTATGAAAAGAATTTCATATTCTTAGTAAGTTGTGGTTAACTGCTAAGTTTTAAATATTTCACATACATTTCAGGTTTCATGTTTCTAGTTAGATTTGGGTTTTGTTTTTGGAGGATGATGAGGGGTGATTTGGGTGATGGTTACCAACAAGAGGTTGCATGGAAATGGTTTTGGGCATTGATCATGTTTTTTGGGTTTTTACAATTTCTTATTTGTGTTGTATCAGCTAAGAAGGATATCCCTGTATCTGCTTGTAGTTATTTTTTTTGTTGTTTTTATTCTATGTTGTATCTTCCCACCCATATTTTGCTGTTTTATATTTATGAAAATGGGTTACATCAATTTTTTTTTCTTATAACCTATTTTGGATGATAATTTAATTTGGTTTTTTATATGTTTTATATTTTATAGTTTCCCAATGTAAGGATGGTCCATTCCAGACTCTCAGTTGATGTTCCAATATCTTTTATTTTAGTTTTGGTCAAAATAATTCCCATTAGTATTCCTGTTATTCCCAATAACTATTTGATAGCCTATGGTTATTGATAACACCCTTAAGTTCTTATTTAATGCTTATTTAGATTCTATGTGGATGGATGACTAGGTTATTTGGCCACAAAAATGGTATTAAAGGTTTGTTTTGGTTATTTGGTGAGAGACTAATCTTCTTATGTATCCCTTTGTTATTTGGGCATGTCATGGTATATAGGTGATTATAGTTTTTAGGGCATGGTAGTTAATAGTGGAGATAATCAAGCTAGATCTTTTATATTCTAAACATAAAGCTTCTAGAAGAATATGGGATTCTAATTATGATCTGAGTTCGTTAATAGATTTTTTTGATTTATTTCGATGCATATTAATGTTGTTTTGATCATATTTGAGATTTTAAGTTATTTCATGGATCTTTTATTGGTTTTTGGGTAATTATTTAGGATAATACAAGCTACATGGTTATATTTCATGACATGGGAAACTATTAGGATCTTGTGCTATTTAGGTTGGTCCTCTTCAAAATGTGTGTTGCATAATTTTCTCATAGTTTCCCAATCCGTGTGACCAAACCATGAAAACCCCCTTTTCATTCCCGTTTTATTTTTTCTCACTCATATTGATTATATAATTCCCCTAAAGTGATTTTCACTTGTTATAGGTGGATTAAAAAGTGTTTTTCTATTGTTTCATTGCGGTTCTTCTGAAACTAGTTTTAAGGTTTGTGTAGTGATTTTGTGGAACTTGGTTTAAAATAATTGTTTTTAATTGAATAATTGAATTTTTATGAATGGTTTTATTAAAAAAATTGGTTTTAGTAATATATGGGAATATTATATTCCCTTTGTTTTTATATAATGTCTTGTAAATTGGTTTTCTCTATTATAGTTTTTGGCAACTGTCTAATAGGGGGAAAATTTGATGTTTGAAATTTTTTCCTTGGGTAATCCCAAAATCAATTGAATAAAAAATTAAGTATCAAAAATGTTTGGGGAAAGGGGAATATTTTTTTTGAAATAAGTTTTGAATGTTCTTTGAACGTAAATTGAAATTCTAGGGGCTTTTATTGAATGATTTGGTTTTCAAAATGGAATGGAATTTTGAATGGAATTTGGAGACTTCCACTATATGAGAATGTGTGTTCCACCAAGGAAGTAGTGTTTTTAAAGAGAATGAACAGATTGGTTTTAAATAATATTTATTGGTAGAGTGAGATTTAAAATTTCTTTATTTTAGGTTGGTTATTTCAAAATAAATGCTTTCTTTCTTGGAGTAAAAGTTATTTTATTTTTTAGTCATTTTTCCCCGTTTTATTCCTATCTTTTAATGGGAATATTTAGTTTATTTCTTAGTAATGAATTTATTTTTCTCAAGTCTTGTGTTCTTTTTTATATTCCACCCATAAAATTTAAATGGATACTTCAATTCCAGAATCTATCTAGACTTTGAGTGGAGTGGTGGATGCAGAACTATATTTGTTCTTGAACTCTTTGTTGGATTTTCTGAATAAGTTTCTAACTTCTTTCTATGGGGATCAATGATGGATGGAAGTAGTAAGAACATTGGAAAGGATTTTTGTGATTCTAAATTATCTCATGATAGTATAAGATTCATGGGTAAGAGAAGTCCTGGGGTTAACGTTCAGTTATAGCCTATTTTCGTGGGAGTATATGGTCACTTCATTAGTGTGATCGATCAGTGGGGTATTATGTCAATAAATTTTTATAGTTGGTCATATTACCTAAAAATATAGTTGTTAAATATTTTGAGAATGCTGTTTTCTTAAGATACAGTATTTGACAAGAATTTGGTCCATCTATAATATAATATATCCTAAAATATTTTTAAGTGGTTCTCAATAAGCTTATTTGGGTAAAAGTAGGTTATTCTAGGAAACCATTCATGGGTGATGCCTTTGTTCTATCTATTTTGAATGAGGGTTACTTAATTATTGATTAGAAAAATAAAGAAGACTTAGAGTTATAAGAAAATGGTCTTTCTCTTGGGAAGAAAATATCTCCTGTGTTCTTCCAGTGTGGGGCTCAAGGATTTTAAAAAACCTACCGTTTTAATTCTTATAGAGTTTTTATTAATTTTGGATTATTAAGTTATCAGCAGATATTATATAAGATCTTTTATTATTAGATGTTATAGGTCTAATCCTTTTTTAAGGTTTGTTTTAGGACATTTTATTCGATTGCTATAACCCTGGTTGAACATTTTTAGCTTTGGTTATTATTTTTTAGAATCTCATAGATTATTACTTTTTGAGATGTTTCTTGTAGATGGATTAAATTTCATTTTTTGATTTGATTTATTATTTTTATATATTTTTATGAGAAACATCTCATTATGCATCATTTTTTTATGAAAATCTTTCTTCAGAGTTTTGTTTGCACCTATTGTTTGCAAGGAACCTTGAGGTGCTCATTGTTTAGACTTGAGAAAGGCCTTATGTGCATGATTGGATTAATAGGTGGGTAATCCACTAGTTGAGTTTTCAAAATAGTTGGTTCTTGGATTGGGAAATTTTGGATCCACCACATGAGGGTGATCTATTTTATGACCCTAGGTTACTCATGTGTGTTTTTCACGATGTGAGAGATCATATCATTATTTTGAGGTAGCTTGTGAGTGTTCTTCCTTCTTTTGGGTTTTAAGTGATTTTGGTTTAAAATTGAGTTTATATCATGGTTTCTAAATTTTTCTAATCTTTTTTCTATCTCTATTTTTATTAGGTTTTCCCATATTAGAGGAATTCTAAATGGTTGGGTGACCATGATAGTTCTCACTTTCTCTACAGAACTTCTTGTTTGAGGTTCTTATTTCAGTTTTTCTTGGAGGAATTTCAAAATATTTTTTATAATTATTTCAATAATTATTGAGGATATTAGTTGTTTTCATTGAGGTTAGAGTGTGCTTACATGTTCTTTTGGTTAGGCCCCATTCAAATCATTTGTTTTATTTTGTCTTCAATTTCCAATAGACCATGATATTTTTGGGGGGATAATGTGGGATAGTGGGGTGAATTGTGATACCCAAATTCCATTTTATACCAAAATTTTAAGTATTTATCTTATCTAGGATCATTACAAGACCAATTTTTTATCCTATAATTTTGTAATTATGGAGGCTTTTTAGGAGTTACATGGTTTACCCGCATGTTTAGGAGTAACCGTGCGGGGCCCGTAAAAAGGGGCATATCATGGTGGCATATCCATTTTTCATGGCTTCAATATGGGTTTTCAAACCATGTAGAGGAAAAATGAAACCACTCATGTGGTTATATACTCAACATTTCCCTACACACAATTGATTTAAATTTTGGATAACTGTTCAACCAGACCATGTGACCTACCTAGAATCACTTAAAGTTGGATTTTCCAGTTTTCCACTTTAATATTTAGAGGAACTCACCCCTTTATTCCCCCAAAATATTAAAATTATCCTTGGTATTTCAAAAAGGATTTACAACCTCAATACCTCCTGATTATTGAATCTTATTTGGTGTAGGATCCCAAGATTTTAAAAGAAAAACTATGTTTGATATCATAGAAAATACACACCACCGAGCATAAACAAATCACAAAATATTATTATTTAAATATGAGCATTATAATCTATCCATTAAATTAGTGGGTATGTATAGGGTTAATTAATTTTTGAAATATATATAAAGGTTACAGTCAACACAAATTTATTGATTAATTCATAATATGTAAGAACTCAATTTTCAGTGAATCCACATTGTTCTCCAAAGATACATTTTCTTCAAAAAAAGGATTTTATTGATTTTTGTAAGAGAATAATATAGTTAACTTACAAAACTTTTAGAAATTTTATTTAATAAAGTAATTATTATTTCAGATCAAAATAATAAAACTATCATAGTCGAATATTTATATTTTTCAAAAGAGTTTTATTTTTCTCTGTATAGTGAAAATATTTCTTTTTATTGGAAAATGTTTATTATTTTAAAGAATTAAAATATTAAAATTATATTTTTTTGAGTATTAAAATTAAAATAGTTAATATTTATTTAAAATAATCCAATTATGGTTTTGTAAATTAATTTTATACTTTAGTTTAGTGTAAAAATGTATAATATTTTAAAAGGGAATTTTTTATAAAAACCCATTTTTTATCACGTTTTACCTTATAGTTTTAAATTAAATTATTCATTTAATATGTTTTAATCTTGAAAAATGTATTCCAAATTTTTTTAGGGGGTATGAATTTGGTAAATTGGTCCCTTTTATTTTTTGTCAATATGAATGTCAACTTTTGTAAATTTTTTCACCTTAGTAAAGGTAAAATGAGGTAATTAAAGTTAAAAATAAAATGATTAATATCATAAAATGACCCTACAAATTACCTTAATTTTATTGTGTGAGTATGTATCATCATTAATCATCAAAATATTTTATATAAGAACTTTTTCCATTTTGATGTGATTATGACCTTTATAAGATTTTACATAAATAAATGTAAAAAATGTAACACTCTTTTTTTAATACCTTTAATATTTTTAACATGGGGATAAAGAGAAGATATTTTTAGTTATAAAAATTAATTTTAGATATAAATTATTTATTTTCATAATGGTATTTTATTTTCATTTTTAGTTTAGAAATAATTACCTTAAATTCTTACACAACACTTCAATCAATGTAAAAATAAAATAAATGATATTAAAAAAATAATGTAATGTAATTTGAAATAATTAAGGATACCCAAAAATTTCATTGATAAAAATAAATTTTCAGGTATTTATTAAAATATTTCATTCTAATTTCAATTTTTTTATTTATGTCATAATAGACAATGAAAATAAATTGTTTTAAAATTGATATTATTGATATTTTTTGAAAATAATATTTTATGAAAATAATATATAATTAAATGATATAAAATTCCTAAAAATACTTTCTTTATCCAAGTGATTATTATATGATTTATTATGTCATAAATTTTCCATTTGTTGTCCATTTTTCTATTTATGGAAACTATCTTGACCATAAAAGGGAAGAAAACAGTTTTATCATGGTATGTTTGAAAATGATTAATGGGGGTTAAAAAACTATAAGGGTAAAATTGTGATATAAACATGTAGAAAAATTATTTTATGAGATTTTTTAGAATAAAACGCATCTTATATTCGAATATTATCAATTTTGATCCATTTTGGACTCAAAATTAATATATATTAATTTATTATTTTAAGAAATTCCAAGAGTACCCCTCCCCTCTCTTATAAAAGGGAACATATTCATCTAATTTAATCACACTTCAAGAACCATTATAATAAAGAAATAACTCACAAAATACCTTAATTAAGTTTATCCCCATGTTCTAGTGGCATTACTTTTTGAATAATTCCAATATTAGAGGCATTAATATGTAAAGGAAATGAGATTTTTTGAAAAAACGTTATATCATTAAACTGAATGTTTTGGTTTCATTTTTCTTTCACCGCCTTAAAATATTCTTAGATCAAGGTTATATAAATAAAAAATTCTGTAAAATATACTAAGATTTTTTTATGATTATTTAATTACCAATATCCATCTCTGACCTCCATCAAATTGGAAATTAATTTATCTTTTTTGCAAACGGAGGACTACCTTATTGCAGACTGATGTAGTTCATTTTGCATCACCACCTATCACGAATGATTATAATCATGAAATTAATGGTTATATATGATATTCACGACAAATTTTTCATTATTAAAAGATTATATATTATTTAATTTCATACCTTTCTATTCATTGAATTATGATAACATTGTTCATGTGTACGTGTTGACTACTACCTCCATGAATCCATGTGATTCATTTTTCATCACCAAATCACATGGGCCATATATATAAGTATATTTAACAAAGTATAACATATTATAACATAATTCAAATTATATAAAGACAAAAGGGGAGAATACTTCCCAAGGATAGCAGAGTGTGATGGTGCTCTGGGAGAGAAACCTAGTTTGAATTACTTGTATTCTGGTGAGGGTGTTGGGAGGAAATTTTCTAAGGTGGTAGATGATTGATTTGGGAATAAAGACCTCTTTAGTCTTTGTGCGAAGAAGAAATTTGGTGTTTATAGGGATGAAAATGGCTACAATAAGAGTTTCATAGATACTATCAAAGGTTTGGAAAAACCATCATTTATTTAATGTGAGGCTATCTCTTCAGGAAAGATCATACGAAAAGGGTGGATTGCCCATGTTTCCCCTAACAAGAATGATGTAGAAGAAAGAATTAAGCTCCGTTGGTACTCGATCATTGCTTGAGTTGTTAATCCTAAGGGAGTGAAGCCATGGAAATTCAAGGACCTCCCTGAGAAAATGGTTGAAATATGGGGTTTCGCTGACTGGAAGATGACACCGATGGGACGTGGGATTTTTTATGTCGTATTTTCTTTGGATGAGATAAAACAGTGTGCACGGATCTATGGTTCAGTTCCACTAAAGCCATGATTCTTTATAATTCATGAATGGGATAGAAATTTTGATCCCAGTTCTCCTAATAATACTTTTTCACAACATTGGATACATGTATCCAACCTAAACTGTCTATAATGGCATACACAAATCCTTTAAGATATAGATTCATTTGTTGGTAATCCCACAAGGTTGGATAGAAAGAGTAAGAACCCTACCTTCAGGCAATACACAAGAATTATTATTGAGGTTGACATGTCCGCAACACTAGTGGAGGAAGTGGTTCTGACCACTAATGATGATAGTCTCACCCTCGACGTCCATTATGAAAGAAAAACCATATTTTTCTTAAATTGTCATTACTTTGGTATTGTTGCCTCTGATTGCAACATAAATAAGATGTGAAACTTATTTAAATCTTGAGGACATGATGAGTAAGGATACATGAGAAATAAGGGGAAGATAATGGCCTTGGGTGGTTTTAATCCTAATGTAGTGAATGAAGCCTCTAATGATGGGTGAACTGTTAATATGGAAAACACTAAGAATGTTGCTTTAGGCGGTGATTCAATCAAAGCTAACACTCAAAAAAATCATGAAATATTGGGATGAGAAGGTAGTATCGAGTCTTGATTGTCCACAGGATTCTGATTCTCTAGGGTCTACTGATCTAGTACCTCTTCCTAGGGTGGATCTGATAGAATCTGAAGACCAGACTGCAGATCATGTTCATAAATTTGGAATGTTGGATAATGTCCCCTTAGAAAACCCTACCTGCATCCCAGATAAATCTATAACAGCTCCTACTGAAGATCCAACTTAATTGAATACAAAGGATTCTAGAATTCAGATTGCAGAAAAAGCTGAATCAGTTTAAGAACTAGGCTATGGCCCCTCCATTACAGGTGAATTCTTGATGTGTAGGTTGCAAAGGTAGCTAAAAGGAAGTTAAATGCTAGACTGCTTTTGTATCAATTTGACTCTACTAACAAATTTTCTTAGCTAAATGCTGAGGAATCTGTTGGGGAGGAGCAGACTCTATATCAATTGATCAAATGATAGTGCTTCTGGTGACACTGCTACTGTCTCATTTGATAAGTAAATGAAAACAATTAAGGATGGGCCTTGCACTAGGCTCTTGTCTAAAAAATAAAAACTCTATTTTGGAATTGTCAAGGGATTGGGAATCCTCCCACGTTCTGGTGTAACGCCCCAATCTTTTACAGTACGTTTCTCTTTGAATAATGCGATAGTGTGTGTTCTACGCAACATCGAGTTCTAACACACACCACAACTGATCAAACTAGCCATTATGAATAGTAATACCTACCTTTTGAAATTATATATATTTTATATTTCAAAATGGACTTCATTTTTGGATTCAGAATATCGAATTTAGCCTAAGGTGATATTTTGGTACTTTTCAGACAACTTTAATATTTTGATGAATAGTGAAAATTACTAAATTTTAATTAAAAACAACTTTTTTAATCGAAATAATTTATATTGATAAATTATGAATTTGAGTGGTTTTAAAGTATATTTAGAATATGTTTTTACCATTTTATCCAATGGTGTTCATTAGAATTAATTTCACTTTGAAATTGGACCTAAACAATTGTCAATCTTTTGGTATATATTGTTTCTTAAAAACACGCTATTTTTTGTAACAGTGGGAATTAATTATAAAATTAATTAATGCAACTTATATGTTTGGAATTTTGTAAAATAGGCATCATTTTTGAATTCAGAATATCAATTATAGCTTAGGGTGAAATTTTGGAATTGTTCTGAAAAACTTCAATTTTTGATGAATAGTGAAACAACTAAGTGGTAGTTAAAAAACTGAAGTTTTCATAAAACATAATTTTAGCACTTCTGTAAATGGAATTTTGAAAATCCGAGAGAAACGGTTATTATCAAGAAGTAAAATGTGGTTCAATGATATAAAAATAATTTTTGGTGAATAGTAACTTTTTACTTTTATTTACCACGGTTAAAAGTAAATAGGGTAATTAAGGGTAAAAATGATATTAATATTACCCTAACACATGTCCTAATTATATTGGACAAGTGTATATCGACCAAAAAAAACCTTAGGAATAAAATATTATCATTTAGGTCCACTTGGATTAGATTAGGACATTTATTATTATTTAATTAAAAGAAGAGTTAAAAGAGATAAAATCAAAGTTTATTTAATTAAACATTTTTAATATAGGATTATACATAAGATAAATTCGATTGTAAATATTCATTAGAAAGCTAATAAGATTTCCTACATAATGATATTTTATTTATAATTTTTAGACTTTAAATAATTTAATTTATTTATGACACAATGATGATGCAATAATTTCCATAATAGTGACAAATTAAAATAATTGATATTATAAATAACCAAATAAATATAATTTGAGACTTTTTATGAATTAAAATAATTTTATAAGATAATATGAAATGTTAGGAATGATTTAATTAAATTTTTTTGAAGTAATAATTCTGTTATGAGTTTTACAAAAATCAACTATTGAATAGTGTCAAAATTGACCTAAAAGAGTTTTTTAAACAAATATTATATTATTAATTGATATTAAATTCCTAAAAATATAAGGTTCGGCCAAGAGACTTATATCATGATAAGTGTATCATTAATGGGCCACTTGGGGGTCAGTTGGATGTATATAGTAATTTTATTAACTATATAATATAAAAATAAAAAGTGACATGGTAAATGTCAAACTAATTAACTAAGTGTTAAAACTAAACAATAAGGTTAATATAGTAACCCAAAACTGTCTAAATTCTATTGGTTGAATGGTTTTCGACCTATCCCCAACTTAAACTTTGAATAATCAACTTTTGAGCCATTAGAAACCGAATATGAATTTATTATAAAATAATATTTCTAGCTTTTTCAAAGGTGCCCCTCACCCCTCTTATAAAAGGGCACTCCCCCTTCTCCTTACTTCACACCTTCAAAGCCTTTTGGTTCTGACAAACTCTGCCAAAATACTCTCCCAACTTACCTCACTACAACCTAGAGGCCTTAGTTTGATCATAAAGACAACCTAAGGATCCCTTTTGATCAAATCAAAAGGAAGAACCCGAAGAAGAGGTAATGATTTCACCACCCTTTTCCAAGTTCCTTTCTTCTTCCACTTCTTCTTCCTTTGTTGTTACCATTATAAAATAATAACTCCAGTATCATATATATACTGTGATGCTATTATAAATATGGTACAACCATATTCATTATTCTATCCATCCTTTGAATAACATGTCACCATACGTGCTTACGTACGGCTTACCGTCTCCACGTCTTGGTGTAATTGTTATTCAATAAATTATTATTTGGATGGGTAAAATAATGATGTGTAATTCATGTAAATAATAAATGTAACATGATAATTATTCTGTATATATGATATTCCATCCAATTATATATTATTTTAATATCAAAAGAATGATATTGTCTTTCGTGCGTACGTACGGACTACCGTCTCCACGAACATGATGAGATTCATTCTCCATCATATCCATTCAAGTATAATTCTCATTTGATGATTAATAATAGTATCTATGGACTTTATATCATTCTGGATATGATTAATATACAACCTCTCCATGAAAAACACGGCCTAAGTAACAAAACATATAAAAGAAAATGAGTAAGTTAACACCCGAAACAATAATAATACTAAGATATTATTAACAAATCACTGTTAAAAGATCATATATGATATCATATTAATATATATGATTCTTTTATAATTTAATAACAATTATTTAACCATTATACTGGAGGTTAACCAACCCTCAACCAAGGAAAAGTGCAAGGTAAGGGTTATTTCACAATCTATTCATTATCTGAGGTTGTTTATATGTAATAATCTACTGGGATCTCTTTATCATCCACATCCATGTTTCTTAAAAATGTATTTCAAAACATTTTTACTATTTAAAAGAATATGGGTTAAAGTCATTTATACCCTTGTTTGGCTTTTTATAAGAGTTTTATAAAGGAATCTTTCCGTCGTTTTACAAATAAGGTTCTTTTTTACCTTTTCGACAGAATTAAGGTAAGAATATTCTTTTAACATATATGGCGGGTGCGGTTATTTTCCGCCGTTATAAAATCGTAGAAGCTTCCCTTACAATATTATAAAAATATTTTCAAAGAAAATGTTTTATTTTATAAATATATGACTCTTAAATGATTTCAAAATAGAATGAGATATTTATCTAAAAAGAGTTTTGATTTCATCTATGTCAACATCCTTTGATGGATTTTACGATTATTTGAAGTTGATTTATTATGATACAAAACTTCTATATTGTATTGAAGGTTTTGTGATATGTTTGACTTTGCATGTGTTATTTTTATACCATTCATGGTTTATGAATGAAGTATTTACATTTCGTATGCTAGTTTTAATACAAATGTTTATGTTATGTTTAAACCTTTTCATATGGGAATGCATTGGACTTAATATGTGACGAGTGGAGCCCGCAATAGCTCCTCGATGCATCGGTAGGTCTCATGAGACAAACTAGTGTCTTGGCACAATGCCTTGGAGAAATATTATTTGTAGTCTTGGCACAAGGCCTTGGCTATGTGGTTATGATAGTCTGACATTATGCATTCCATCATTATGAAAGTGGTTATTGATATTGAATGTGATTATTCGATTAGTAGAATATCCATGTGAATAAGTAAGTGGAGTTATTTCATTTTACCTTTTTCATACTATGTTGAAGTTCAATTTTAAAAGGCTTTTGTTTTAGTTATACATTGCCTTAAATGTTTATTATTATTTATAAAATTTTCCGCTATATTGTTATCCTTAATGGGCATTTGAGCTCACCCCTTTTCTATGTTTTATTTTTCCCAGGATTTGAAGAATTAATTTATGAATGACCTGCAGGGATAGTGTGAGGGGATAAGAGTGTGGGCTATGGAGACTATGTAGTTGTAGTTTTCATTTTATGATGTAATGTAAACCTTATGATTATATCTAGTGTTTCCAAGGCTACTAAACCAATTGGTATTTCGAGATTTGATCTTTCTTGTGATCATGCTAATGTTATGTAATAATGCACCGACTCTGGGTAACTGGGGTCGGGGCGTTACAGTTGGTATCAGGGGAAATTTAGTACAAACATTAGAATCTAGATTCAGATAAACTCTGATTAGATCACGTAGACCTAAGATGAACTTTGAGGATTAGTATAGAAGAACTTCCTAGAATTTTGGTATTGTAGAGATTTTGTGAGTTTTCCGAGCAATACATCCCTGTCTGGATACGAGAAGGTAGAGGCGGCTCTTGAACAGATGTACCTAGGGGTAAAACCCGAAAACACCGCTTTGAGCTAGACTCGAACGAGAACTGGTGCACGACAACGGGCCTTACTGCACTCTTGGTTACGACACACCTGGGAGATATGCTTAGGATAACTCTCATTTTCTTTACAAATAATTATGAAGGGTTTATGAGTATACACTTCCTCAAAGAAAACATTATTATGATTTTGGATTATATCCATAAATAGTTCAATTTATGTTAAGTGTTTTATAAGTATGGGATTATGTATTTTGATTTATAAACTGATCTAGTTCATGCTATTGTTTAGAAATGGCGCCTAGTGGAAGAAATGGAAACCGTATCAATGCACGCACTCCATGTAGGGATTTCCCTACTGCTCAAGACAATTATAGTGGAGCTGGTGATGTAACTGGTGCTGATCAGCTAATCACCATACTGGGACAACTCACTCAGGTTATGAATAATAACCTTACCCGTATGGAGCACCCTGATTCACAGCGTGGAGGATCAATGTTAGATCGATTCATAAGGAAAAAACCACCTACTTTCAATGGGAGTACAAATCCCTTAGTAGCTAAGAAATGGATAAATTCCCTAGAGAAAATATTTCAGGCTTTGGGGAGTAGTGAAAGGGAAAACGTTATCATGGCAGTTTACCGACTCACTGGAGATGCTGATCAATGGTGGTCATTGATTCAAAACACGAAGGAAGATGATGAAGTATCAAATATGGAATTGAGGGAGTTCAAAGATCTGTTTTTAGAAAAATACTTTCCTCACGACCATCAAGCAGATATGGAAAGGCAATTTCTGAGTCTGAGACAAAAGGAGGATGAGAATGTCACAAAGTATGAGGCTAACTTTACAAGGTTAGAAAGGTATGATGGAGATTATATATGTAACCCAAGAAGTAATATTGATCGTTTCTTTGATGGGTTAAAACCATTTCTCCGTCGAACATTAGTCTCACAATCCTTCTCGTCGTACGAAGACATTGTCTCGTGTACTTTCAAGACCGAAAAGGAATTCTCTAAGTCTTATGACTTTAAAGAAAAGCAAGAGAAGAAGAGACCTGCTGATCAATCTGGGAATGGAAATAAGGGGAAGAAGGGAAAGGTTGAATATCCATCCTGTGGTAAATGTGGTAAGAAACACCCCGATACTTGTTTGAAGGGAACGAGAGTTTGTTACAAGTGTGGTGAAAAAGGCCACCAAGCTCGTGATTGCAAGGGGAAGAAGGAAGCTACCAATGTTCAGTGATACAATTGCAGGGAGATGGGGAATTATGCAAATGAATGTCCTAAGCATCAGGAGAACTTACCTCAGAAAAGGACAAGGGATCATGGCCAAGCTTATGCTATCACTACTGCTGAGGTAGAAGCTCCAAAAGACGTGGTGGCGGGTAATTTATTGGTTTCCTCAAGTTTATAGAATGCATTATTTGATTCTGGATCATCGCATTGTTTCATATCTTCCCAGTTTTCTAAGAAAATTAGATATTTATAATTTGATTTAACAAGATATTTGTCTGTTAAAACTCCTAAGGGAAGTATCATTGCAACAATGTTTTGTGAGTCAGTCCCCATTAGAGCACATAAATATTCTTTATCTGCTGATCTCATTGTCATACCTACGATTGAGTTTGATATAATCCTCAGTATGGAATGGATTTCGGACTTTGATGTTGAGATTTATTATAAGAAGAAAGAGGTTATGATTCTTGATGATGACGATAAGGAACACCTTATCTTTAGAGCAGAATCATCACCGCCTAATTCTTATCTAGATCCACCCCCAGTAGCTCAACGAAATTCAATTATTAGGGAGGAAGAGAATTAAATGACTATGGGTGAGGAAAGGAATGTTCAAATACAGGATGTACCTATTGTGAAAGAATATGTAGATGTATTTCCGAAAGATTTACCTGGACATCCTCCAGAACGAGAAGTTGAGTTTTCCATTGATTTAATTCCTAGATCAAGGCCTATATCGAAGACCCCTTATAGAATGGCCACTATAGAATTAGTCTAACTAAAGAAAAAACTAGAGGAATTGAGTAATAAAGTATTTATTCGCCCTAGTGTTTCTCCATGGGGAGCCCCTGTTCTTTTTGTTAAAAAGAAAGATGGATATATGAGGTTATGTGTCGACTATAGGGAGATCAATGCTATAACATTATAGAACAAGTATCCCCTACCTAGCATTGATGATTTATTTGACCAACTGCATGGAGCTCAATACTTTTCAAAGATTGACCTTCGACCTGGATACCATCAGTTGTGTGTGAAGAAGGAAGACATTCCGAAGAAAGCATTTCGAACCAGGTATGGGCATTGCGAGTTTACTGTAATGCCTTTTGGATTGACTAATGCACCCTCTGTATTCATGGATCTGATGAATAGAGTTTTCAAGGAATATCTCGATGAATTTTTGGTGGTATTTATTGATGATATCTTGATATACTCAAAAATCTACGAAGATCATGAAAATCACTTATGCATTATCCTGAAGACTCTGAGAAGACATGAATTATATCGGAAGTTTAGCAAGTGTGAATTCTGGCTTCAGGAGATTTCTTTTGTTGGCCATATTGTCTCTAAAGATGGAATCTCTGTTGATCCTTATAAGGCCAAGGCAATCCAAGAATGGACAGCACCTACGAGTATAACTGAGGTAGGTAGTTTTATTGGTTTGGCAGGTTATTATCGACGTTTTGTCCAGAATTTTGCCCGATTGGCTAACCCATTAACGAAGCTCACACGTAAAGGGGTTAAATTTGTTTGGAAAAAAGAGTGTGAAGAATGTATTGAAGAACTAAAGAGAATATTAGTCAATTCTCCTATATTGACTCTACCATCGGTGAATGATGGGTTTGTTATTTATAGTGATGTATCGAAGAAAGGACTTGGTTGTGTCCTTATACAGAATGATAGAGTTATTGCCTATGCATCACGACAATTGAAAATTAATGAACAAAACTATCCTACTCATGATCTCGAGTTAGCATTTGTGATATTTTATTTGAAGATATGGAGGCACTACCTCTATGGGGAAAAATGTGAGATTTATACTGATCACAAGAGTTTGAAGTATATTTTCTCACAAAAAGAACTCAAAATGAGGCAAAGGAGATGGCTTGAATTGCTCAAGAATTATGATTGTATGATACACTACCACCCGGGGAAAGCAAAAAAGGTGGAAGAAGCTTTGAGAAGAAAAGACCATGGAGTTTTGAACGTGATGAGAATTGAAAGGGATCCAATTTTCATGGATCTAGTAAAGATGGACATGGGAATAACCAGGGAAGGTGAAACATCAATGCTTTTTCAAATGGTTGCCAAACCATCTTTACTAGAAATGATTAAGAGTTCTCAGACCGATGATGAAGAATTTCAAAAGAAGATTAAAGCTGTTAATGATGGGAGATTGAGAGACTTTGGGTATGAAGAAGGAATTTTGAAATTCGGGAAGAGACTTTGTGTTCCCGATATACCTGATCTAAAAAGGGAATTGCTGGATGATGCTCATAGTTCCAATTTCTCTATACACCCTGGGAGAACCAAAATTTATAGAGATTTGAAGGAACATTTTTGGTGGGACAATATTAAGAGGGAGATTTCTGATTTTGTGTCAAGATGTATGGTTTGTCAACAAGTGAAATCTGGAAGGCAACAGGCTGGAGGAGTCATGCAACCTCTTCCCATACCGGAGTGGAAATGAGACAATATTACGATGGACTTTGTCATGGGACTACCAAAGAATCCTAGAAGGAACGATGAAATATGGGTTATTGTTGATCATCTTACCAAGTCAGCACATTTTCTTTCTATAAGAGAATTCTACCCCTGGAATGTCTAGATAGAATATATATTAAAGAAGTTGTGAGACTTCATGGAGTACCCCTATCGATTGTTTCTGATCGTGATCCCCATTTTACTTCAAGGTTTTGGAAAAGTCTTCAGAAATCCCTAGATACTGAACTTCATTTGAGCACTACTTACCACCCTCAAACGGATGGACAATCCGAATGAACTATTCAAACCTTAGAAGGCATGTTGAGATCTTGATCACTTGACTTTCAGGATATGTGGGATCAATATTTACCTCTGGTAGAATTTTCCTATAACAATAGCTTCCATTCGAGTATTCAGATGGCACCATATGAAGAGTTATACAGAAAGAGATGTCGTACACCAACCTGTTGGGATGTCGTTGGTGAAAGAAAACTTGTAGGCCCAGAACTGGTGGAGGAAACGATGGAAAAGGTGAAGGTAATCCAAAGTCACATCAAAGCAGCTCAAAGTAGGCAGAAGAGCTATGCAGATAATCAAAGGAAGGATTTGGATTTTCAAGTCCGTGATCATGTTTTCATGAAGGTATCTCCATGGAAGGGAGTCAGACGTTTTGGAAAGAATGGTAAACTGAGTCCTAGGTACATCGGACCTTTCGAAATTCTAGAAGGAATTGGGGCTGTAGCTTACCGATTGGCAATGCTTCCAAGTCGCTCCAAAGTTCATGATGTGTTCCACGTATCTCTATTATGGAAATACATGCCTGACCCAACGCATGTACTCACCTATGAGGAATTGGAACTGGAACCCGATCTGTCTTATTGCGAAGAGCCCGTCAGGATTCTTGATACGAGAGAACAAGTACTGAGAAACCGGACGACGCATCTGGTAAAAGTTTTGTGGAGAAACCATAAGATGGAAGAGGCAACGTGGGAACCTGAGGAACTTATGATGAAGAACCACCCGAGTCTTTTCATACGGTAGTATTCTAGAAATTTTGAGGACGAAATTATTTGAAGGAGGGGAGAATGTAACACCCCAAGCTTCTACTGTACGTTTCTCTTTGAATAATGCGATAACGTGTGTTGTGCGCAACATCGAGTTCTAACACACACCACAACCGATCAAACTAGCCATTATGAATAGTAATACCTACCTTTTGAAATTATATATATTTTATATTTCAAAATGGACTTCATTTTTGGATTCGGAATATCGAATTTATTCTAAGGTGAAATTTTGGTACTTTTCGGATAACTTTAATATTTTGATGAATAGTGAAAATTACTAAATTTTAATTAAAAACAGCTTTTTTAATCCAAATAATTTATATTGATAAATTATGAATTTGAGTGGTTTTAAAGTATATTTAGAATATGTTTTTATAATTTTATCCAATGGTGTTCATTAGAATTAATTTCACTTTAAAATTGGACCTAAACAATTGTCAATCTTTTGGTATATATTGTTTCTTAAAAACACGCTATTTGTTGTAACAGCGGGAATTAATTATAAAATTAATTAATGCAAATTATATGTTTGGAATTTTGTAAAATAGACATAATTTTTTAATTCGGAATATCAATTATAGCTTACGGTGAAATTTTGGCATTGTTCTGAAAAACATCAATTTTTGATGAATAGTGAAACTACTAAGTGGTAGTTAAAAGACTGAATTTTTCATAAAACATAATTTTACCTCTTCGGTGAATGGAATTTAGAAAATCCGAGAGACATGGTTAATATGAAGAAGTAAAATGTGGTTCAATGAGATGAAAATAATTTTTGGTGAATAGTAACTTTTTACTTTTATTTACCACGGTTAAAAGTAAATAGGGCAATTAAGGGTAACAATGATATCAATATTACCCTAACACATGTCCTAATTCTATTGGACAAGTGTATCTAGACCAAAAACAACCTTAGGAATAAAATATTATCATTTAGGTCCACTTGGATTAGATTAGGACAATTATTATTATTTAATTCAAAGAAGAGTTAAAAGAGTTAAAATCAATGTTTATTTACTTAAACATTTTTAATATAGGGTTATACAGAAGATAAATTCGATTTTAAATATTAATTAGAAATCTAATAAGATTTCCTACATAATGATATTTTATTTATAATTTTTAGACTTTAAATAATTTAATTTATTTATGACACAATGATGATATAGTAATTACCATAATAGCGACACATTAAAATAATTGATATTATAAATACCCAAATAAATATAATTTGAGACTTTTTATGAATTAAACTAATTTTATAAGTTAATATGACATGTTAGGAATGATTTAATTAAATTTTTTCGAAGTAATAATTCTTTTATGAGTTTCAAAAAAATAAACTATTGAATAGTTTCAAAATTGGCATAAAAGAGTTTTTAAAACAAATATTATATTATTAATTGATATTAAATTTCAATAAATCTAAGGTTCGGCCAAGAGACCTATATCATGATAGGTGTATCATTAAAGGACCACTTGGGGGTCGGTTGGATGTACATAGTAAGTTAATTAACTATATAATATAAAAATACAAAGTGACATGGTAAATGTCAAACTAATTAACTAAGAGTTAAGACTAAATGATAAGGTTAATATAGTAACCCAAACCTGTCTAAATTATATTGGTTGAATGGTTTTCGACCTATCCCCACCTTAAACTTTGAATAATAAACTTTGGAGCCATTAGAAATCGAATATGAATTTATTATAAAATAATATTTCTAGCTTTTCCAAAGGTGCCCCTCACCCCTCTTATAAAAGGGCACTCCACCTTCTCATTACTTCACACCATCAAATCCTTTTTTCTCAGCCAAACTCTACCCAAATACTCTCCCAAATTACCTCAATAGAACCTAGAGGCCTTATTTTGATCATAAAACCAACCTATGGAGCCCTTTTGATCAAATCAAAAAGAAGAACCCGGAGAAGAGGTAATGATTTCACCACCCTTTTCCAAGTTCCTTTCTTCTTCCACTTCTTCTTCCTTTGTTGTTACCATTCTAAAATAATAACTCCAGTATCATATATATACTGTGATGTTATTATAAATATGGTACAAACATATTCAGTATTCTATCCATCCTTTGAATAACATGTCACCATACGTGCGTACGTATGACTTACCGTCTCCACGTCGTGGTGTAATTGTTATTCAATAAATTATTATTTGGATGGGTATAATAATGATGTGTAATTCATGTAAATAATAAATGTAACATGATAATGATTCTGTATATATGATATGACATCCAATTATATATTATTTTAATATCAAAAGAATGATATTGTCACTCGTGCGTACGTACGGACTACCGTCTCCACGAACGTGATGAGATTCATTATCCATCATATCCATTCAAGTATAATTCTCATTTGATGATTAATAATAGTATCTAAGGACCTGATATCATTCTGGATATGATTAAGATACAACCTATCTATGATAAACATGGCCTACGTAACAAAACATATAAAAGAAAATGAGTAAGTTAGCACCCGAAACAATAATAATACTAAGATATTATTAACAAATCACTATTAAAAGATCATATATGATATCATATTAATATATATGATTCTTTTATAATTTAATAACAATTATTTCACCATTATACAGGATGTTAAACTACCCTCAACCAAGGAAAATTTCAAGTTAAGGGTTATTTCACAATCTCTTTATTATCCGAGGTTGTTTATACGTAATAATCTACTGGGATGTCTTTATCATCCACATACATGTTTCTTAAAAATGTATTTCAAAACATTTTTACTATTTAAAAGAATATGGGTTAAAGTCATTTATACCCTTTTTTGACTTTTTATAAGAGTTTTATAAAGTAATCTTTCCGTCGTTTTACAAACAAGGTGCTTTTTAACCTTTTCGACAGAATTAAGGTAAGAATGTTTTTTTAACTTATACGGCGGGTGCGGTTATTTTCCGCCATTATAAAATCGTAGAATCTTACCTTAAAAGATTATAAGAATATTTTCAATGAAAATGTTTTATTTTATAAATATATGACTCTTAAATTATTTCAAAATAGAAAGAGATATTTCTCTAAAAAGAGTTTTGATTTCATCTATGTCAACATCCTTTGATGGATTTTACGCTTATTTGAAGTTGATTTATTATGATACAAAACTTATATATTGTATTGAATGTTTTGTGATATGTTTGACTGTGGATGTGTTATTTTTATACCATTCATGGTTTATGGATGAAGTATTTAAATTTTGTATGCTAGTTTTAAAATGAATGTTTATGTTATGTTTAAACCTTTTCATATGGGAATGCATTGGACTTAATATGTGACGGGTGGAGCCCGCTATAGCTCCTCGATGCATCAGTAGGTCTCATGAGACAAACTAGTGTTTGGCACAAGGCCTTGGAAAAATCTTATTTGTAGTCTTGGAACGAGGCCTTGACTATGTGGTTATGATAGTCTGGCATTATGCATTCCATCATTATGAAAGTGGTTATTGATATTTCATGTGATTATTAGATTAGTAGAATATCCATGTGAATAAGTAAATGACATTATTTCATTTTACCTTTTCCATACTATGTTGAAGTTCAAGTTTAAAAGGCTTTTGTTTTAGTTATACATTGCCTTAAATGTTTATTCTTATTTATGAATGTTTCTGCTATATTGTTATCCTTACTGGGAATTTGAGCTCACCCCTTTTCTATGTTTTATTTTTCTCAGGATGTGAAGAAGTAATTTATGAATGACCTACAGGGATAGTGTGAGGGGATAAGAGTGTGGACTATGGAGACTATGCTGTTGTAGTTTTCATTTTATGATGTAATGTAAACCTTATGATTATATCTAGTGTTTCCAAGGCTATTAAACCAATCGGTCTTTAGAGATTTGATCTTTCTTGTGATAATGACAATGTTATGTAATAATGCACCGACTCTGGGTAACTGGGGTCGGGGCGTTACATCTGGTCCCTTAGAAATTTTATTATGACCCATAGACTCTTGTTAGATGGTATTGATAAACCAAAATTGAAATTTAAAAATTGGATCTCATTCAAGTGGGCCTCTTTGGGTTAATATTTAATTGCAAGCGTTCATTTTGATGGAAATTCTAAATCTTAATGGGTTCCCAAGCATTACAGTATCATTATCAACTCTATTCTGACAGACTTCCAATCTGTCACCATATCGTGTTCTACTAATACTATCTATATTTCTATGACCTTTGTTTATTCCTTTAATCTCTATACAAGAAGAAGGTCCTTGTGGGAAAATTTGTTCAGTATATCTGAGGGAATGAACACTAGATGGGTTCTCCTAGGTTATTTTAATATAGTTTTGAGGCATGATGATAAAATTAGTGAAAATTTTAATAGTGTTTCAGCTTCTGACCAGATATCTTGCATTGATAAGTGTGGTCTCTCTAAGGTCTCCCTTAATGGTGCTGACTATATGTGGGGCAGGTACACTGTTAATGGGTTACAGAAAAGTGAATTAGACAAGTGCTCTGTGCATGTTGATGTTAGGAATGAGGGACCTGATGTGTCTGGGTGGAATCTTCCAATACTACATTCTGATAATAATCCTATCCTTGGTGATTTAAATTTCAATAGAATAAGGTCAAATCCCCTACCCTTTAAGTTTAACAAAGCATGTCTTATTATCCCTTCCTTCAGAGAGATCATCTGGGATGTTTGGAAATAGATTCATTTGGGGCATTAATCTCCCAACTTATGCTGTAAAATTAAAGAAGACAAGGCATGGATAAAACATTAGAGTAAGGATTCCTTTTCCTCCTTGGATGGTGATATCAGGGAGGCTGAAAATGTCTTGGCAGGGTACCAAGCCAACAATACATATCAGGAATTTCCCTGTCAAGAGGAATTCTGAGCTGCTTAAAATCTGAATAAACTTCTAATCTTGAAAGAGAAATTAATTTAGAATCAATTTAAAAAAATGGCTCAAATAAGGGAACAAAATCACAAGATTTTTCTAATTAATTAATAGAGGAAAGAAGACAAATAGGAGCCTCAAAAATCTGAGTACTGATGTTACTATTTTCTCTTCTGAAAATGAGATTGCAGAAGCTGTGGTAACATATTTTAAGAGCCTATATTCAGATTTTGTTATTGATGTAGGATCGAAATAATGATGTAGATGCTCAATATACAAGAGGGGGTGAATTTTATACTTTAAAAATTCCTTTGGAACCTTTAAAGTTAGTTATTCCGAAAGTAGGATTCTGGAAATGTGGATCCTGAAATTGAAACTTAAATAAAGATTACAATATGAGATTATAACTTAAAGCGTATAGAATCTAAATGAAACAGAGTACAAGTAATGAAGTATAAGAAAGTTATACTTTCCTTACAGTACAAAATGCAGCGGAAACAAACAAGTAGTTAAACTACAAGTAACAAGATATAAGTCTTTTAACCCAAAGAGAAGGGTATCCAACAACCATGGATAAAGGTCTATTGATTTATACTTTCAAGCAAGACTATCTTACGCACACCAGGGTAATCCCTCGATATGAATATTGGAATCTCTATCTTTCTATCCCCACAATCCCTAAACTTCAAGGTAGTTGTCAACCTCTGTCTTCCTCAGCAAGGAAGCCCTTGAACTTCAAGATACTCGGCACCTCTATCTTCCTATCCCCGAAAGTCCTCGAATGTAATCACCAACATTCGGAGTCGCACGAAGCAAAAAAAAACTGAACGAGCGGTTCAGTGCACACAAGGCATTAAAAGATTTGTCTCTATAGAAATCACCTTAGCAGCGTGCGGTCTCTAGATTGATCAACTTCTCTATTGTACTAAGCTCTTTCAAATGAGCTCCTATTTATAGGCAAGGTCAGCCTCCTTTCGAAGGGTCATATTTTCCTAAAAAATCAGAGGGACCTGTACACGTGTAACTTAACCAAAGGTTAGTTTATAACAGAATAGACGACATCATTTTATAACCAAAAAAATGAAATAGAATTTATGACAACATTTAAAGTTTAACACAAAAGTTCGGAGTGAATATTCTAAGTGTAAAAAAATGTCAAAGAGTAAACAAATTATAAAATTGTAAGCAAAATTAAAGTTCTAAGTCTAACCAATAACAATATTCGGTGTCTAAATAAATTCGGAGTGTATAAAGAAAGGATGAAAAGATTCTGTTTAATAGGTGAATTCGGAATGAGAATTGAGAATGAGAATTTGTCATCAGAATTCGTAATGAGAATTCGTCATTAGAATTCATAATGAGAATTCGTTATCAGAATTCGTAATGAGAATTCGATGTCGATCTTCATGAGAATTCGTATCTAGAATTCAGAGTAGAACTTTATCAGAGTTCGTATCCAGAATTCGGAATGAAACTTCATTACAGTTCTCATCTAGAATTCGGAGTGAAACTTCATTACAGTTCTCATCCAGAATTCGGAACCTAAAACAGAATGCTTCCTATCAAAGTTTCAAACGATTCTGATAATATAGAAACGAATCTGAATCTTATAATTAATAAATATATGGATGAAATATGATAAGGATAATTTTTCTTACAAAAGCGATCTTCCTTATAAAAGCAATTTTCCTTATAAAAGCAATTCTCCTTATAAAAGCAATTTTCCTTATAAAAACAATTTTCATTATAAAAGCAATTTTCCTTAAAGATAAGGTGTTTGTGATTTTCAAAACAAGAAGGAATGGAAAAATCATAAGGAAAACCTTATTGAATCAACAATCTCCCCCCTTTTGGAAAGCACAAACATCCTTACAAAAAATAAATTCTAAGAGGAAAGAAAACATCAAGGCTTATCTCCCTTTGCTTATGAATGTTGATGAATACGACTAACTCCGCCTTAGGCTTTGAAACACTAAGGATCGTATTTTAGATTTCCGGAATGATATTTCATTAAGAATAAGAATGTATTCTTTAATGAAAACCCCCCCCTTAGATAAACTCTATTAGAGTTCTTTTTCTTTCTCACCCTTTTGTTAAGATTGTTTTTACTTTTCCCCCTTTATTAGGGTTCTTTCCCTTCTCCCCCTTTGTGATTTTCAAAAAGAATTTGAGGGAATGGAAAATATAACAAAGTACCTGAAAAAAAAATAGTAGCAACAACAAAAGAGACGAGCAAGCACAATTTTCATTATGTTTGAAAGTTCAAAAACAAGGAAGTTAAGATACAACAAAAGATCGGATTTTTCTATTTTGGATCTTTTTGCTTCACCATGAGACCCTTAAGAATAGTCTTTATCTTCTTCAAGTCTTTATGGTCTTCCTCAGCTTGCTTCTCTAACAAAACTATTCTTGAATTTTGAGCTTCAATCTTTTCTTCCTGGGCTTGATGTTTTTATTCCTGAGTTTGAATCTTTTCTTCCTAAGCCTTCAAGATTTGTTCTTGATTTAAAAACTTCTCTTCAAACTCAATCCGATGATCCCTTTAATACTTCCAGTTTTGAGCAACAGAATTCAGCTTCCCATTTAGATCTCTGACTTATTGAATCTGGAAATTCTTTTCATCTGTCTAATTTTCTTCAAAGGAAGAAGTAAGTTCATTTATCTTCCTGTCTTCTGTCTTAAAAGCATCTTTAACATTATCTTGGAAATAATCAAGGAGCCTCATCTCTTCTACAGTCTTCCTCGACCAACTAGTCATTCTCCTGCAAGATCTTTTGTGGGATTCATAGATGACAAAGAAAGTTTTGAACTGAGCCTCAATTTCAACACATTTGCCATTAACCATGGATATGGAGTCTGTTTTCTGATTTAAAGTATGTTGAAGCATCTGGCATCTTGAATCAATACTTGAGAAGGTCAGAATAGTACCTACCAACTTCTTTAATGAATAAACAACAAAGTCATGCCCCAAAGAAGATGACTCCGAATTTGAGACTTTGCTTGGAGAATTTATTCTTCAATTTTCTCATCCTTCTTCTTAGAAGAATCACCAACTTCCCTTCTCTTTAAAACAAATGAGCTCGGGGTATCAATAACAAGTTGTTTTCCATTGTCCTTTTTCAGAATGGATTGCTGTTTTGGGGTTCTCTTTTCACTATCAGACACTTGAACAACATTGTATTCATCATAAACAACTTTCTGAGCACCATCCTCTACATTCTACATTTGAGAAATATCATGTAGAAGTTGTTCTTCCTCTACATGATAAGCTACTTCTTCTTCTCCTTTCTCCTCATCCTTCCCTGGAGTGATTAGCTTAGATGATTCAGCTTCTGAAGTTCGAAGCAACAAATGTTCCGAAGGTGTCCCCTTATAATCATCTACTTGCTTCAAAACATCTCTGGTCTCACCACTACCTTCAGTAACTATTTCTACCTCTTCTACTTGCTCAATCTGCTCAACTTACTCAACACGCTTAGCAACAGCCTCTTCCGGAGCGACAAAGTTTCTTCCTGGAGTCTCAGGTATAGATTCCAAAGAAAAAGATCTCAGAACGAGAATGTTTCTGGAGGCCATCCCAATAAACTTTAATAAAGTCTGAACCACCTCAGCTTCAGACATCTTCTTCTTGATCTTCTTTTCTTCCACTTGTTTTTCTAGATCATATGCTGTTCTTTCTTTCAAGGCCTTAGCCTCCATAGGATCCAAGCCAAACTAAGGCTGCCCTTGCACTCTCTTCTCTTTAATCTCCCTCCACTTAGAAACTACCTCATCAAGGTAAGCTTTCTTCTTCTTAGGTTTTGGAGGTGCGGAATGAACAAACTTAGATTTGGGATTCTCTGCTTCAACTACAACTTCCTTCAACTTTCTCTTCATCACTGTCTTAGAGGATTCAGGTTCAACAACTTTTGGAACCACTTATTCTTGAACTGGTAGATCAAAGAACTCACCAGTCTTCTTGTCGGAAGCAACATCCATCCTTTTGAGTGTACCATCACTCACCAACATAATCTTGCAAACTCTTGGCTTAGACTTGCAAGCCTCCTTGAAAGAATCAAGGCACCAGACTATTAACTTTGAGATGGTTGTTGGATACATTATAATCTGAGCTCTCAAATTCCCTTTCTTAACATTATCTATGGTGATAAGAATGTGTTTCATCAGATTAAACTTCCTCAGATTTATCAGAAAATCTAGGATGTAGATATCTCTCTTCTTCAAACTGTCTTTATCAACCTTCCTCGGTACAATAAAACCTTGTACCCATAATTCTAGAATCCGAAAATTCATAGACAGAGTAGCAATCTTCGAAGCCTTGTCATCTTCCAGTCCGAGAGTTTCCAATTCTTTTTCCTTGTTGAAGCTTCCTTTTGAATCTGGTAAAACATGAGAAATGAACTCGGATTCTCCTTCATAGGTCATCCCTACCAAGCTAGATGCCTTGACATAAGAAATCTTATAAGTCTTTCCATAAGAC
This sequence comes from Viscum album, assembly GCA_963277665.1. Taxonomy (NCBI): domain Eukaryota; kingdom Viridiplantae; phylum Streptophyta; class Magnoliopsida; order Santalales; family Viscaceae; genus Viscum; species Viscum album. The sequence continues at coordinate 375,392,947 of OY728127.1, read as the reverse complement.
TGGAACGAAAATTTCTCCCTACCATCTTCCTTAACGAAGGAAACTGTCTCATAAAACTCTACAAGCAACTCCGAAAAAAATTTATCTTGATTTCTGGTCTTAGACACAGCAACATCTTCCAATTTGTTAAGATTTATATTCTTGGATATAAGAGAATCGTACTTGTTGAAGAAATCAGGATGAACCAACCTTTCTCTATATACTAACCACTTGGAGATCGGCTTAGAAGAAGACATGTCTTGAGAAGCTGCTTCCACAGACATTCGTATCTGAAGACTTCTGAGAAATTCGTAACGAAGAAAGATGAAGTTCGGAACGGCCTTAAAACGGAGAGGCAAAGCTTCGGGATGCTGGAGCTTGAAAAACAGATGTGGGACAACCATTTTAGGTCCCCTTTATATAGGCAACAATATGACGGTTCATCTTCCTCAGTTGATCGAACAGTTGTAAGAGCTGAGATCAGATCTGACGGTTGAAAACCAATTCTCAAGAAAACTTGAATCCGAGCTTTTGAGATTTTTATTAAAACAATGATTTAAGAAAACTATAATCCAAAAAAAAATATAAGAAAATACTAGCAAGTAAATTATGATTACAAAAACTTGAGTAAGGAAATAATACCTTTCGGATGGGCTTAGAAGGATTATTCATAATGGGTAATATTCTAAAAAAAATGACTATGAAAAAAAAAATTATTACGAAAAGACATAGATCACAAAACTCACTATGAAAAAACAATCTCAGTACGGAAAACTCAGAACGAAAAAACATACTAAGGATTTCAGTACAAAAATTTCATTACAAAAGTTTAAATACGAAAAGCTCATTATGAAAGAATCGATACGAAAATCTCGTTATGGAAACACCAGTAAAAAATTTTCCATTCTGGAAGTTTTCAATACAAAAATTTCTATTCCAGAAGTTTTCTATATGAAAATAATCATTCAAGAAAATTTTAGTTCCAGAAATCCCCATTCCGGAAATGTTAGTTCTGAAAGGTTTGAAAAACTAACTCAGAAAAATTTGTTTTTCTAATAATCAAATGTACTCCCCCTATGAAAAGGAGTTTATTACTGTAAGGAGACTTTTTCAACAGAAAGTTAATTAAGAAAGATTACCTTACGGTTATCATTACTAACTTTTATTTAATGTATTCAAATCTATCAGAAGGCAAAGATTTTGTGAAAATATCAGCAAGTTGATCTTGCGTTCCAATAAACTGAATAATGATATCTCCTTTTAGTGTGTGATCCCTAAGAAAGTGATGCCTAATATATATGTGTCTTTCACGTGAGTGATGTGTAGGGTTCTTACTTAAGGCAATGGCACCTGTGTTATCACACAAAATTTGAGTTTTAGTAAAACTCAAACCATATTCTGTGAGTGTGTGTTGCATCCACAACACTTGAGCACAACAACTTCCAGCTACTACATATTCAGCTTTAGCAGTGGAAAGTGCTACAGAATATTGCTTCTTGCAGGACCAAGAAACTAATGAATCTCCTAAGAAATGACAAGTTCCGGATGTACTCTTTCTATCCATTCTACATCCCCCAAAGTCAGCATCAGAAAATCTTTTTAGAACAAAATCATTTCTAGAAGTATAGAATAATCCTAGATCCATGGTTCCCTTAAGGTAGCAAAAAATTCTTTTTTACTTCCTTTAAGTGAGATTTCTTAGGATTGGATTGATATCTTGCACATAAGCATACTGAGAACATTAAGTCTCGTCGACTAGCTATTAAGTAAAGTAAACTTCCTATCATACCTCTTATGGATGTTTGATTTACTGGTTTCCCAGCTTCATCAAGATCTAAATAGTTTGAGGTACTAATGGAAGTACTTATACTCTTAGTGTTGTCATAACCGTAATTTTTGAGAAGATATTTAATATACTTATGTTGAGATATATAGATTCCATCTGGTTTTTGAGAAATTTAAAAACCAAGGAAAAAAGTTAACTCACCCATCATACTCATTTCAAACTCAGATTTCATTAGACTTGCAAAAGAGTCAGTTAAAGATTGCTAAGTTGAACCAAATATGATGTCATCAACATAAATTTGAACAATCAAAACATTTTTCTTATCTTTATTTATAAAAAGGGTCAGATTTTCATTTCCCTTAACATAGTTATTTTGAAGCAAAATCCAGTGAGTCTATCATACCATGCTCGTGGTGCTTGTTTAAGACCATACAGAGCTTTGGTAAGTCTAAAAACATGATCAGGATGTTTTGTATCTTCAAAACCAGGAGGTTGCTCAACAAAAACTTCCTCTTAGACATAACCGTTAAGAAAAGCACATTTCACATCCATTTGAAAAAGTTTGAAATTAATGAAAGCTGCAAAGGCAATTAGAATACGGATAGATTCAATTCTAGCTACTGGAGCATAGGTTTCTTCATAGTCTATTCCCTCTTGCTGATTATAGCCTTTAGCAACAAGTCTAGCTTTATTTCTTACTATGACTCCATTTTCATCACATTTGTTTCTAAAAACCCACTTAACTCCAATAACAGAAGTTTCCTTAGGTCTTTCAACCAATGTCCAGACTTTATTCCTTTCAAATTCATTTAGTTCATCTTGCATGGCTTTGATCCAATCATCATCACCTAAAGCTTCATCAGTGCTTTTTGGTTCTAATTGGGAAAGAAATTCTATATGTTCTACTTCATTTCTTAAGGAAATTCTAGTTCTTACTGGTTGATTTACATCACCAATGATACTATCACTAGGATTATTCTTAAGAAACACCTGATTTGTGTTTTGAAAATCCTGTTCATCAACAGAGGGTAGAAAGTCTTCTGGGGTAAATGTTTCGGAAGTATCTTCTTGAACATTTTCCTTATCAGAAGAGTCTTCTGTCAAAGGTTGATAATCATTTTTTGAAAACACATCCGAGGATATAGGTTGGGATGGTTTAAAAACAAAAGGATCAGACTCATCAAATTTTACATGCTCTGTTTCTTCAACAGTACAAGTATTTTTATTAAAAACTCTATAAGCCTTAGAAATTGTGGAATAACCTAAGAAAATTCCTTCATCGGATTTTGGTGTGAATTTATGTAAGTTATTTTTAGTATTAAAAATGAATAATTTGAAACCAAAAACCTTGAAGTAGGATAGTCTTTGTTTTCTACCGTTCCATAACTCATAAGGGGTTTTATTAAGAAAAGGTCTAATGAAAACTCGATTTATAGTATAACAAGCAGTACTTACAACTTCATCCCAAAAATGTCTAGCTATAGAATATTCACTCAGCATGGTTCTAGTTATCTCTTGAAGAATTCTATTTCTTCTCTCAACTACACCATTTTTCTGAGGAGTTCTAGGTGCTGAGAAATTGTGTGTAATACCTTTTCTACTACAAAAAGTTTTAAAATCAGAATTTCGAAATTCTCCTCCATGATCACTATGAATAGTTTTCAATGGAAGGTTTTTCTCATTTTTAACCTGAGATCTAAAACTTTTGAAATAATAAAAATCTTCATATTTCTTTGCTAGAAAATAGACCCAAGTAAGTCTAGTGTAATCATAAACTAGAACAAACACATAGTATTTGCCTCCAATACTTCCAGTTTGTGTTGGACCAAAAAAGATCCATGTGCACTAACTATAATGCATCATTTGTTGAGACTTCACCGATTGATTTAAAACTAGATTTATGTTTATTTCCATATTGACAAGGATCACAAACTTTAGAAGAATCAAATATAAGCTCCGGTAGATCCTTAACTAGTTTCTTCTTAGAGAGTTTGCATAAGTTTCTAAGGTTACAGTGTCCTAGTCTTCTATGCCATAACCAGGAATGATCTTCCATTGCACTTAGGCAAGGTAAATCTTGGCTCCTGAGGTCTTCTAAATTTAAGGTGTAAACATTCTCTTACCTATTGGCTGAGAGAATAAATTCTTCCTTGTAATTGTGAACTAAGCACTTATCATTCCTAAAATTCACAAGGTAACCTTCATCACATAACTGACTTATGCTAATGAGGTTGTGCTTAAGACCCTTAACAAAAAGAACATTTGAAATCAAAGTTTTACCTAGAAGAACAATATTACCAATACTAACAATCTCTTTCTTAGCATTGTCTCCAAAAGTTACCTTTCCTCCTTTCATTTTGATAATATTTTCAAAATAGCTTTTGTTACAAGTCATGTGCCAGGAACATCCACTATCCATGTACTATGTGTTGTTGCTGGTACTCTCTTTATTTTCCAGAAATCAAGTAGAGAATTAGACTTTTGGAATCCAAACTTGTTTGGATCTGAGATTTCCAGATAACAAAATTTTAGGTACCCACATATTCTTAGAAAAATAAGCTTTATGAAAACCTAGAGATTGGGGTTTGTTTAAGGAACAATCCTTTTCCCAGTGACCACCACATTGACACTTAGTACAAAATGGGGAACTTTGAGGAACAAAATAATTGTTACTAAAAATTGGTTTTGCATGGGTATAACCAAATCCAGATTTACTTCTTAAAGGTCGTATTTGGGAATACATTTTATAAAAATTTTCTTTACCATTGGTAAAGTTTGATAAACACTTATTTAAGGAAAATATTTCGGACTTGACTTTTATAACCAAGTTTTTATCTTTAAAATCATCAGATTTAGAACTAGAGCTAGGCTCGAAAAAACTTTTCTTAGAAATTACTTTTTCTAATTATTTAGAAAGTTTGTTCCTCTTAGAACATACTTCCTCAAGATTTTTTGAAATACTTTCAAAATCATCATTTTTCTTATCATGATCTTTAGAAAGATTTGATATCTCTTTAGTAAGAATATTATTCCTAGAGTCTTCTTTATCATGTTTTTTATTGAGTTTGGAATTCTCAATTTCAAGAAGTTCAGCAAACCTAGAGACTTCTTCATAAGTAGGTAAAGTATTTTCTTCATTAGAAGAGGATTCTTCATCTGAGGAGTTATAATACTTACTATTATTAGAATTTAAAGATAAATTGGTCAATGATTCAGCATTTCATACCTTATCTATAAAACAATGATTGTCAATAGGTATTTTGGTTATAAGACCAATATTCTTCTGTCCTGAAGATTCATAATCAGAAGATTCATATGAAGAGTCACCACCACTGGCACTCCAGGTGTCACTAGCTTTCAACACTTTCTTAGCTTTGGATTTATAATACTTCTTTCTATTCCTGTCAGAATGCCTTTCTTTCCTTTGTTTCTTTTTAAGCAAAGGGAAATCTGGTCTAATATGTCTAGCTCTCTTGCATTCATAACAAGTGACTTCCCCATCTTTCCTATCTTTCCTTTCCTTTTTCTTATAATTGGATTGGAAATTTCTCTGGCCAGCTATCTTGTTCATCCGTCAGGCAATATTTTCTAACTCATTTTCAGAGACTTCACTCTCACTAGATTCAGATTGGAAAATAACTTTCTTAGACTTGGATCTAGTTATTCTTTCAGGAGTCTTAGCTTTCATCTGGTTTGATGTTGTTGTAAAAGAATCAGTACCATTTCCATTTTTCTTCTTGATGTTGTTAGAATCTCTCTTCATTCTGGTTTCATGTAGGAGAAGAGTTCCGAATAGCTCATCAAGAGAAATTTGAGTGACCTTCCTGTTCTCATCTATAATAGTTCTTTTGGATTCCCACTCATTGGGCATGATATCAATTATCTTATCCACAAGTGCTTCATCATCTAACCCTTTCTCTCCCATAGACTGCAAACTGTTTACAATAGTCATAAATCTCTGTTGAACCTTATAGATTGGTTCACCATAAGGAAAATTGAATCCATGGTATTCAGCTCTAAGAATAGCTCTCCTAGTCTCAATCACTTTAGAAGTTCCAAAGTGTGTAACCTCTAACTTCTTCCAGATACAATTAGCTGCTTCACAAGAAGAAATTTGGCTATATATATTTCTAGTCATTGAACAAAGTAGAGTATTGTGTACCTTATAATTGAGTTTATACTCTTGATTTTCCTTGTTAGTAAAAGTTCTAACTTCCTTATCAGGAATTTTATAATCTCCAGTAAGCATAACAAAGTTGTCCACTCCAGTATTGATAAGAAAAGTCTTCATTCGATCTCTCCAGTACTAATAGTCATTACCATCAAAGATTTGTGGTCTTGTGGGATTTAGATTATCAATGGAACAAACATTGATCCTTGCCATACATAAGAAAAAACCTTTGGCACACAAACTGGTTAGTAGAAAGAAATTCGTAATCAGAAAGTTCGGAATGACAAAGTTCAGAATGACAAAGTGATCAAGAAAAACTTATACGTGAGTACAAGAATTTCAGATACCTCCTCTGATACCAATTTTAGGATCGAAATAATGATGTATATGCTCAATATACAAGAGGGGGTGAATTGTATACTTTAAAAATTCCTTTGGAACCTTTAAAGTTAGTTATTCTGAAAGTAGGATTCCGGAAATGTGGATCCGGAAATTGAAACTTAACTAAAGATTACAATATGAGATTCTACCTTAAAGCGTATAGAATCTAAATGAAACAAAGTACAAGTAAGGAAGTATAAGAAAGTTATACTTTCCTTACAATAAAAAATGTAGCGGAAACAAACAAGTAGTTAAACTACAAGTAACAAGATTTATGTCTTTTAACCCAAAGAGAAGGGTATCCAACAACCCTGGATAAAGATATCTTGATTTATACTTTCAAGAAAGTCTGTCTTACCGAAACCAAGTTAAGCCCTCGATACGAATATCAGAATCTCTATCTTGCTATCCTCGCAAGCCCTCAATTTCAAGGTAGTTGGCAACCTCTGTCTTCCTCAGAAAGGAAGCCCTCGAACTTCAAGGTAGTAGACACCTCTATCTTCCTATCCCCGGAAGTCCTCGAATGTAGTCACCAAAATTCGGAGTCGCACGAAGCAAAAAAAAACTGAACAAGCGGTTCAGTGCGCACAAGGCATGAAAAGATTTCTCTCTCTAGAAATCACCTTAGCAGCGTGTGGTCTCTAGATTGATAAACTTATCTATTATACTGAGCTCTTTCAAATGAGCTCCTATTTATAGGCAAGGTCGGCCTCCTTTCCAAGGGTCATATTTTCCTAAAATATCGGAGGGACCTGTACACGTGTAACTTAACCAATAGTTAGTTTATAACAAAATAGACGACATTGTTTTATAACAAAACAAGTGAAACAGAATGTACAACATCGTTTAATGTTTAACACAAAAGTTCGGAGTGAATATTCAGAGTGTAAAAAAATGTCAAAGAGTAATCAAATTATAAAATTGTAATCAAAACGAAAGTTTGGAGTCTAACCAAAAACAATATTCGGTGTCTAAATAAATTCGGAGTGTATAAAGCAAGGATGATCAGATTCTGTTTAATAGGTGAATTCGGAATGAGAATTCAGAATGAGAATTCATCATCAGAATTCGTAATGAGAATTCGTCATTAGAATTCGTAATGAGAATTCGTTATCAGAATTCATAATGAGAATTCTATGTCGATATTCATGAGAATTCGTATCCAGAATTCGGAGTAGAACTTTATCAGAGTTCGTATCCGGAATTTGGAATGAAACTTCATTACAGTTCTCATCTGGAATTCGGAGTGAAACTTCATTACAGTTCTCATCCAGAATTCGGAACCTAAAATAGAATTCTTCCTGTCAAAGTTTCAAATGATTCTGAGAATATAGAAACGAATCCGAATCATATACTTAAGAAATATATGGATGAAAATATGATAAGGATAATTTTTCTTACAAAAGAGATCTTCCTTATAAAATAAATTTTCCTTATAAAAGAAATTTTCCTTAAAGATAAGGTGTTTGTGATTTTCAAAACAAGAAGTAATGGAAAAGTCATAAGGAAAACCTTATTGACTCGACAATTGATATTTCTGTGAAAATTATCCAGGGCATTGAGCCATCCATTGAAGAGGATCAAAACAGGTGACTTATTGATATCTCCAATGAAAAAGAGGTACATGATGCACTCTTTTCTTTTAATGCTGATAGTGTTACAGGTCCAGATTGATTCACCAATAATTTCTTCATGTTTTACTGGGACATTGTTTGAATTGATTTTATAAATGCTGTGAGGGGGTTTTTTTAATTCACATTACATGCCTTTTGGGATGAACTCCAACTTCATTGCTTTTATCCCTATGAAGTTCAATGCCATTGACATTAAAGACTTTAGGCCCATTACTATTGGGAACATCATACCAAAGGTAATCAGTAAAATCATGACTCAAAGAATGGGTGAGGTTTCCTAGGGGCTCATATCAAGTAACCAGTTCGGATTTATCCCAAGACAGAATATACAAAACTATCATTTCAATACCTTGGAATGTGTGAACGCAATGAAGTGAATGGTTAAAGATGGAAATATGGCCTTGAAAATTGACATTTTTAATGATTTTGACACAATCATATGGAGTTTTATTTTCACCATTCTTAAAATGCATGGCTTCTCGCTGAAATTCATTGATCTTGTTGGGTCCATTCTCACCAGTGCTAGGCTGTCCATTCTTATAAATGGATCCCCTAGAGGGGTTTTCCAATGTTCAAGAGGGGTCAAACAGGGTGACCCTATCTCTGGTATACTATTTTCTATTGTGTAAGACTATATTAGTTGGTGTCTGAATGATCTTTTCAACTTTGGTTGGTATCAAAAGATGATAATTGGAAGGGATTTGTGTGATCCATCACATTTATTTTATGTTGATGACATCTTGCTCTTTGGAAGAGCGGAAAAAGGTACTGTAGCCTGCATAAATGTAATTTTCTCACATTATGAATAGGATACAGGTTAAGTCATTAGTTGGGGAAAATCATCTGTCTTATTTGGTGATGATATTTCAATATCTTGTAAAAACAAAATTTCCAGGAGGCTTGGAGTTCGAAGAGGGTCTCTCCATTTCAATTACCATTGTGTACCTGTTTTCTGGGACAGAGTCAAAAGGTGTCATCTGGAAAGAATTGATTTAAACATAACTAATTAGTTGGATGGTTGGAATGGGAAAAATACTTCCCAGGAAGGGATAATATGAATTTTAAATTCAATCATCAATTTAATGTTTGTTTACTCCCTTTCTTTGTACAGATGACCTAGAAATTTTCTTAAGGAGTTATGTGTCCAGATCAGAAATTTTGTTTGGACTGGTTCTATTCATGAGAGGAAGCTGGTCACGATTTCCTAGAATAACTATATTAAACCAGTCCATATGGGCGGGCTGGGTATTAAAGATATCATATTATTAAATGATATTTTGATCAAAAAATTCACTTGGAACCTTATATCAAACCCAGACTCATCCATGGACTTCTTGGTGAATAGATTTGTTGATAAATTGTAGAACAGATATAATAGTTACCTTAGATCCTCTATTTAGCCTGATCTAAAGTTTTCCTTCTCTGATCTCATGATATTTTCGAAATGGGTGGTGTCTAAACCGTCAAATTTAAACAATTGGACCACCCCTTGGCTCTCCTAACAAATCTGTGATGACATTATCATTACATCTTATGTAAATCTTACTAAAATTGTAGCATTTTATACATATACAGGGCTTCATGAAATTCATACCAGAAACATTCACTTCAAGGCATTTCGATATTTCTTTAATGATCATTATGTGTTAGGATGGATGCCTAATGTGAATGGTTGTTTCACCACAAGGGAATTCTTCAGACACCTTTGTTCTAGTAATTCACTGTGCCCCCCCCAGTTGGGTTAAAGACTTTTAAAAACCATTCATTACTCCATCTCAATCACGGCTTGTCTGGAGGATCTGGAAAGTTAGACTTCCCTTTCCCCAAATGATACAACACTGTGGGTTTTAGCTGACTACGACATGCAATTTTTGTTTGGCAGTGGATGAAACCATGCAGCATATTTTTGTCTCCTGTACCCTTTCTTGAAGGTTGTGGGAATACATACAGGGAATTTTCTATTTCCATCTTTCACTCTGGTCTATTTATTATCTTCTATAATCTATTTGTAGTACATAATGAAGCGAGAAAGTCCATGAGATTCTATTGACAGTAGCGGCTGTGGCTCTGGATTTCATCAGGAGGCTAGTAATGCCTTGATATTCAATATCACAAAGCCCTCTTTCCATGCGGGTGTTCTTTCTATTCACCGTGCCATCCGAATTTCCTTTAACATTCACACTGGTTCTATTAGAAATGATGTCAATGACATTATTCTATTGAGGACTCTTAGTATTCTTGGCAGGATGAAGAAGCATCTGATGTTGACATATGTTCGATGGATTCCACCCCTCCCATGCTGGATCAAATTCAATGTCGATGGAGCTGCGTCAACTACTCCTGGTCCCTCAGGTTGCGGTGGTGTATTCCGTACCTATAGGGGATTCATGAAGGGGTGCTTTATTCACTTCATTGGTAATGGATTTCCATTTAATCATAGATCTGGACTATGATAAAAGTGATATGGTATGCTATCCATTTTAGTTGGCATGCCTTATGGATTGAATCAGACTCTTCTGTTGTTGTCCAAATTCTCAAAGACTGCTCAAAAAATGTGCCATGGAAGATGTTACCAGTCTAGACTTAATGTCTTCAACTTACTAGTTTGCTCTCCCTTGAAGTCGCACATAATTATCATGAATCCAATCAAGTTGCAGATGCTCTCTCAAAGGGTGAAATCTCTGAGGTCTGTTCTAATCAGTCCTGTTTCTTACCTGAGTATTGTGAAAGTCTTTCTCATGATGATTATAGTGGTGAGGTGTACCCTCGTCTTTGTAGAGAAACTTCATAATGTCTTGAAGCAAACTTTTTATCATTTTAATTTATTTCCCTTGGAGAAAGTTCATCAACCGCTAGACCTTATTGATATAAAGACAAAATAATACTAAATATCTTTCTTTAATGATCATTGAAAAATGGAAACATTACTAATGCATACGTACAATCTATTGTCTCCATGATTGTAACAAAATTCATTTTTCATAACCATATTTATTGATTCGTTTTAAAAGTATAATTGATGTATAAAAATGATATTTATGTCATGATTATTATTATGGATATGATGGAATAAAGTCCTCTTTGACCATAATCAAACTATTGAAGCCATTTTTTGACACATGAGCTGAATATCATCAAAACGTCCAAACATAGACCTAATTTATTAAGTAATTGAATATAACTTGGTAATGAATGAAATAAAATGAATAATAAACATGAGAACTATTAAAAATAAATTAAATATTTAACATAATCCTATTATTAATGGAGATAAATAAAGTATGTGATGAATCAGACTCAAGGAGACTCAAGGTAACTGACTTTGTTTTACAAAAGTTCTTTTAATGATTTCCTTCAAAATATTTTCTTAAATGTCCATATTTTCTTTAAAAGTATTTTTTGGATGTTTTAATAGGGAAATTAAAAATTATTAAAGAAATTTTATGTCTGTTTTGGCTATAATTATATGGGTTTTAAGAAGAATATTTTTATGTATTTTTTGAATTTCTTTTTAAAAAGGTGAAAATAATGTTCTATTTTAACATATATGATGACAATTAATTTTCCCAATATCATAAAAATTATATTAATTCTATATTATTTATAAGATTATATGTTTTTTTCAAATAAAAACCCTATTTCGATTTATTTTTGGAGTTTTAGTTTTAAAAATTGGGTTTTAAAGAAAAGTGATATATGAATATTTGAAAATACTTTCTTATGAGTGAAGAGAATATTTTTTATGATGAATGATTTTATGTGTTATGATTAAGTTATAGTTCTAGAGAATTTTTATTATAGTAGGTAGTTCCATTATATATAAATTAAGGGTGGTTTTGTTATAAACTAAGGAATGGTGGTCAAATTATTATCCAAGGATGAGTGATTCGAAGATAATCCTAGGTTGGGTGAGCAGATTATATATCTCTAATGAATTTGGTAAAGGGTTAGATTTAACCAATTAGGTTTCTACTAAGAGATTATGGGAATATAGTGTGATGTTTAGTCCAAGTATAACCATGATGATTTTTTCAATTATAATGATGATGGTTACTATAAGTATAACCGTGATGGTTATTCCATGTGTTACTATGAGGGTTACTCCATAAGTAAAAGTGATATTAAAATGATGAATCAATAAATATACATGATTTATCTAGTATTGATATGGGGTTTTATATAAAACTAATTATTTCCCAAGGTAAATGAAATTATGTGGTACTTCATAGGGATAAAAGATATAAATTTTTAAAATACTTATTATGAGTTTTTCATGATTTCAAGTAAACCATTATGAGTTTTATTTTTTCCTTTAAGAATTATTATGAAATATTTTATTAAAATCATTATAAATAGTAGTTTATTTCCGCATTAAGAAAATTATTATTTCAAGTAAAATCTTTATTTTGAAAAAGGAAAAATTTTATATTTATTCATAGACTAATAATTTCTTTATTTTAATTTTTATGTCCCTTACTAATTTTTTTTCCATGAACTAAATTTTAAAATGACTTTGACAAATTTTTAATGATGAATAGGGATTGGGATGAGGTCAATATGAATTTTTTGAAGACGTTTCAGGAAAATAAAAAATGTTTCTTTTTAAAATATCTGTTTTATGAAAAAATCGATATTGAATAGAAGTGACTACTTTTTAAAATATGATTCTTTATCTAAAATTTATTACCAAGCTACCTAAAACTATAAACCAAAAATATATTTGGGAATGTGATAAATTAAATTCTCTTTCAAAGTAATTAGAATGTGTAATGTTTAAAAATGGTTCTTTATAATTGGTATCAAAGAAAAGGATTAGATAACTTTAGAGCTAAGGGGGTTATTTTATCATAAGTTAAAAGTCCTCTACAACTACAAATGTTAGTATTTTGTGGAACTATATAACTATAATGGTGAGTATGATATAGAGAATTGTGGTCACTTGGATAAATAGAAAGAGTTTAATATAACATAGTTAAGGATATATTCGTGTTTAAACAACATCTAAAATAGTTTAATATGATTTTATTGATCTGATCACACAAAAAAAATTTGGTTTTAGTAAATGGATGGATGTAGTAGGATCCAAATTAATAATAGATGTGAAGTAAAATGTTTTGATTTTCTAAATATAAAACCAAATAATAAGGTATCTGTAGTGAAAACTCTTCTGCTTATTATTAACCTATTATCACAAGTTATGTTTAAAAACATGATCTTATGTGATTTTTCAAATGCATCAAATAACGATGATAGTGTTCAAAATACTCAATGAACAATGGGTCAAGAATATAGGAATAAACTCCCTAGGTAATGTATTTAATTAATGGGAATATGTTTTTAATGTGGTAAAGGAGGGCATACAGTAATAGCCATACAAGGAAAAAGGAAGACTCCAGTTAAGACCATGAAGATAAATAATTTTATACTAAAGGCATCTATTGAATGTTTTATATATGGAGAGTCTGATAATTTTAAAGATTAATGTCCTAGGGTGAAATATCTAGATCAAGATCAGTAGAACCATAATGATAAATGTTTAGAAATGCATAATTTCATTACAGTTGAAGAATAAGAAATTGAAAATGATATGTGAAAGCTATGGATTATATCTTTAATTATGTATTTATATTAGTACATGGGTCATATTTTTTTATAAGATGGATGTATTTAAGAATATGATGGAAAATCATGGTTAATAGAAAAAAATTAATGGTTAAGATTTCTATATTTATATATTGAAGAGTTAAAATGTAGTGGTATAATTATGTTTATAAAGAAACTCAATTTTCATATATCTACATTACAAAACATTTGTTGAATACTTAAAACATTATGAAAATAGACACCCAAAGACCATACTATTTCAGTGCTTTTAGGAACAGGGAAATAAAAAAATTGGTACATAAATGAGATACATAATATCCCACTAGGTTATTATTTACTAGAACCCCTGTTAGACACATCAAACATAATACATATATTCCTTACCTGGGGGAAGGATAAATAAAAAGGGGCGAGCTCAGATTCTCAGTAAGGGTAAAAAAGGGAGATACATAAGAATAATCATGATCATAAGGGTATGAGAACATGATCATAAAAATAAAAGATCATACCCTACATATCAAATATCAAAAAAATTTATCATGGACTAAATACTTTTAGTGCATAATACATGAATCATAAGGAAATAAAGAACATAACCCATGAAAGCATAATATAGGAATAAAACATGGAATTGTGGCAAACACATAAGCATAAAATATGATTTCTATAGTATCCAAGACATCGCTTCCAATAAAATTTTAGTAGTATGGGTTTAATCCCCTTACCATCATGGTAGTAGTGGGTCACTCCAATGCCCATATTAGTAGAATGAGATCACTCCTCATACCATCTTAGTAGTCATGGTTCACTCTATTGGTCATCTTAATAATCAAGGTTCACTCCCATAACCATATTAATATCTCTCATGAGATATAAATCTTTATCCAATGCATTTTTGGGAGATATTGGTCCCAGAAATATCATAATGAAATCATACATGCATATGATAAAAAATAATAAAGAATCATAGAATAACCAATGAAATAAAATAGGGGTCACAAATATGTAATCATATCTTAACCAGTGGAAAAAGATAGGTTTCACAATAATTTCATCAAAGTATAACTTGTGAAAGGAAATGGGTTTCATAAACATATAACCCATGAAATTAATATATGTTCATAATAATATAACCCACGAAAGGAATCCAGTTTCATAGGAATATATCTTGTGAAAGAGAAACGAGTTTCATAAATATATAACACATGAAAGAGAAATGAGTTTCATAAACATGTAACTTGTGGAAGAGAAACGAGTTTCATAAAAATCATTACATCAAAACACAAACCATTTAGAGAAATAATATGAATGGATACATTGAATAATTTCCCCAAAACATAATAAGTAACACCATCATATGTCATCTTATATTGGAAATAAATTTGAAATATCTTTAGAAACATTTCTTGAGGAAAATATCATTTCTTATGTTAAAAAGTATATTGCGAACATAAAACATTTTGAAAACCTTTTTCTTTGAAATTAGTTTTTAAGACATATAAATAAAGCTTTAAAAGGAATAAAAAATTTTAAAATCCTTTTTCCTTGAAATACATTTCTGAAAACATGGTTTTTTTTATAAAATAAATTTTCCAAATGAATAGAGAAATACAATCATTTTTAAAAAAACATTTTGTTAGTCATATTTAGAAACAAAGAGTGGAAAATGGTACTTATACAAGTAAATATATTTAATAAATAGTGTATAAGATAAATAATGAGGGTTATTAAGATATGGATCATAATATTTCATCAAAGTAATAATAAACATAAACAATCTTGAAAAGTGATGATAATAACTCAATAAACTATTATGACTTGGTAACTTGGGATCATACTCTTAATGTATGAAAATGAAATTACATGGAGAATAAAATATCATGAAAAGAAGGATATTCATGATATAAAATTTCAATCAGAATCATATAAATCTCTTTAAATAATATAGGTGCATAAAAAAACACGTGTCACAAAGAAGGCCAATTGAGACACAACTACTTTACCGATTTGGTAATATTTCAAACATTAAAACCAAATAAATAAAGATCATAGAAGGGATATGTAAAAAAAATATTTAATAATAATAATCTTATAATACATTCATGGAAAATATATACACAATGAAAAATAAAAGAGTGGTGACCATGACATGTATCCCATGAATATAAAAAGTGTGATGAAATCCCCTTGTCAAGTGTCTTGAATATCATCTCACTCATTCAAACCACCTGTATAATAAATATAAATTTATTATAAATATTTTAAATAATTATATTCTTATATATAATACCATATATATATTTATTAGGACCTTATATTACCCACTTTTTAACCATACTAGGTTAAGTTTTAACTTCGGGTAATATTCGCATTGTTCTTCACATGTGTCTTAATTTGTTATATCATTGGTCCTTATAATTATAAAATGATTTCAAGAATGTATATCATGATATAGATATAATTTTTATTCAGTATATTTGTATTATAATAGGCTATATAATATATAATTGTGAAATGGAATACACCGTTCGTTGATACGGTAAGCCGTACGTACGTATGAATGCTATTTCTGTTTTTATTGTTGCATTGAAAGAAAGAAGGAAAATGAAACATGTGTATATATATGTATATATATATAATTTTTAAATTGAATTTATTTTATAATATATATCATATATATTCACTAAACCCATCCTTAATACATTCTATGTAGTTTGTGAATGAATTACATCGCTTTGAGGGGGCGATAGTCCACACTCCCTCAAAAAGAGATTATAATATTTACACTAAATGGAAAGTATAATGATATCTATTGTAAAAGGACTATAAAATATTAAATACATAAAAATATAATATTTAACATATATGAATAGTTTCCATCATAATATACCCCATGATAGGTGGCAAATAAAAACGAACAATAATCGTTTTTTGACGCGGTAGTTCACAGTACACATAAAGAGTATGTTCGTTACTCATTAAATGGAGGTGTACATAATTGTTGATAGAAAACATAGAATAAAAAAAAATCCTAGTATATTTAAGATATTGGTGTTTTTATACAATAATGGAATAAAGATATTGGAGGGGTGGAGAATGAAAATAAAAGAAATGATCTTGAAAGAAGACGTTACCTCTTAATTGGGTAACTCCTTTTTGTTTGTCCTAAAAGGAATACTTGGTTTACTTTCCTCCAAATGGGAGGATTCTATGAGGAATATAGGAATTATGGGATATTATTTGAGTATATTTTGGGTGATCCAAAGGGATTTAGAGGTGTGAGTAATAGCGAGGAGATGCGGCCTTTTTATAGTGGAGGAGGAGTGACACTCTTGTAATATTTTGACAAAAGAATTACATACATGTTTTTCACATGTCATGTGGATCCACTAATTAACCAAATTAGATCCAAGGGTGTATCGGTTAGAAATATGTCCATAAAATGGATCTTGGACAAGTGCATTGATTATTTTAGATCCAAGGGAGTATATGAGTGTATTCGTTGTTTTGCGTGTGACATACACCAAGTCGATGTTCTATGTAACATATGCCAAGTCGGTTTTCTGTATAAGATGTGTTGAGTTAGTCCCATATAAAAGGAATTATTTACCTAGTTCATCACAATACATAAATGAACATTTAATTTAGTTGAGTAAATATGTTCTATTAAAACTCAGGGTGTTACATTTTACCCCCCGTAAAATGAATTTCTCCCTCAATATTCATCATTTGGGTAAAAAAATAATGATACTTATACTTCATCAAATCCTCAAGTTACCTGGTAACATTCTATAATTGGTGATTTATCCTCAAAACTTTGACAAGGTTAGTGGTCTGGTTTCACTGAACTTTATCTAATCATTCCAGAATTTCCACTAGTTGTTCTTCGTAAGAAATATCCAACTCCAGTGGTCTGAAATATGAGTTTAGTACATGTGAAGGGTCTGGTATATACTTCCTCAATATAGATACATGGTACACATCATGGAATTGAGAGATATTTTGAGGAAGTGAAAATATATAGGCTACCATATTTATATGATCAAGAATCTCAAAGGGACCAATATACCTAGTGTTTAGCTTCCATTTCCTTCTGAAACTCATTACTTTCTTAAAGCTTGAGATTCATAGAAACACCTTTTAAAAAACTTCAAATTCTTGATAATGACTTCAGTTATCAACATAACATTTCTACTAACTTTGAGCTAACTTGATATGCTTCTGAATGGTTCGTACCTTGTTGTCCTTTTCTTTAGCGATCTTAGGTCCCGATACAGTTCTCTCTCAAACTCAACCAAAGACATTATATCTCTACATTTCTTCCAATATAGGGCTTTATAAGGTTCCTTCTGAATGCTTGAGTGAAATATTTTTTTTAATAAAACTCAACTAGAGTAAGGTTTTAAGTCCAACCAAATTTAAAATCCATAGAACAAGATCTCAATATATCCTCTAGTGATTGAATTGTTCTTTTAGATTGACCATACATCTATGGTTGATAAGTAGTGCAGAAAATCAATTATGTATCATGTTCTTGCTGAATACTTCCCCATAATTTTTAGGTAAAACTTGGATCCCAATCAAATAAAATGGAATGTGGCACTCCATGTATCCTTACCACTTCATTAATGAATATCATGGAAAGAATATCTATAGAGAAATATTCTCTGATAGAAATTAAGTGTGAGGACTGAGTAAGGTGATTGAACACCACCCACATATCATTAAAACCATTAGAGGTTTTGGGTAGTATAACTATAAAATCTATAGTGTTGTTCTACCATTTCCATTCTGGTATGTGTAATGGATGCAACAACCCATTGGACTTTCATCTTTCACCCTTAACCTATTGGAATACAAAACAATGAGATAAAAAATATTTGATATATCACTTTATTCCAACCCACAAGAAATATTCTTTCAAATCCCTATACATCTTCCCAGTTTGAGGATGAATAGAGAATTAGAGCTGCGAGTTTCCTCTAATAGCTCCTTAAATCTCGTATGGAAGGAACACATACCTTGTTCCTAAACACTATCATTCCATCATGATAATGGTTAAACTCATGAACATTTATAACATTCTTTTAAAGCTCTAAATATTCCTTCTACACATATTTAATCTTCACTTGGATGGAGGGTTTAACATTCATTTTAAGAAGATAATATTTCCCCCTTTGTTTAGGATTTCTAGATCCGTCCTTTAAAAATCCAAAAATATTGGATCTTTTGTGATCCTCATCATGGATAAGATATCATGATCGTTCTATCTCAAATCATTAGCCACCTTGTTCGCTTTCCCAGGGTGTTAATCTGTTGGGAAGTTATAATCCTTTATCAACTCTAATAATATTCTACGGAGTATGTTCAACTCCTTCTATGTGAATATATATTTCAGTATTTTTTGATAGGCATATATTTCACACTTTTCTCAATAAAGATAATTCCTCCACATCTTTAATGTAGAAGTTACCAAAGTTAACTCCAAATTAGGAGTTGTGTATAGTTTTCTCATGAATCTTTAAAAAATACAAGGCATAAATGGTAACCATGTTATTATACATAAGAAAAAAAATCCCAAACCCTTCTTTGGTGAATCACTATATATTAGAAACCCTTATCCATTATAGGGTAATATAAGCATAGGTTCACTAACTACCCTTATTTTTAGTTCCTTGAAAGATTTCTCACACTCATCTATCCAAAGGAAAACCACACCCATCTGAGTTAACTTCTTTAGAGGATTAGATAGTTGTGATAAATTTTCGAAAAACCATTGACAATATCTATCTAAATCAAGAAATATACGGTTCTCAGTCACCGTGGTTGGTCTAGTCGAGAATTGAATAGCCTCTATCATTGATGGATCTACTGCTATACCATATCCTGAGATTATGTGACCCAAAAATGAATCATGTTGTAGCCAAAATTCAAACTTCTTAAAATTTTCATATAGTTTATCCTTCCTTAGGTTATTTAGCACAACTCAAAAGTGATCTTCAAGATATTCCATGATCATTGAATAAATAAGAACACCCTATATAAGGAATACCACAAACTAATTTAATAAATCTCTAAAGAATCTATTCATTAAATTTATGAAGATAACAAGGGAATTAGTAAGACCAAAATTCATCACTATATATTAATAGTGTATATAGAGTGTATGGAATTCCATATGTAGTATATCCTAATTATTGAAATTTTTTTGATGATATCCACAATGAAGGTCAACTTTGGAAAAGTCTTGAGCTTCGTGCATTAGATCATACAAGTCATAAATATGAGGGAATAAGATAATTATTCTGGATTGTGATATTCTTCAACTCCCAATAATCAATGTAGAGTCACATTGGCCCATATTTATTTTTCAAAAAATGAACCGATGCATTACAAGTTAGCACATATGATGGAATAAATCCATTATATAGGATTTCATGGAGTTTCTTCTTCAATTCCTACAACTCAATTGGGGATATTCTATAAGGGGTATTTGAAAATAGTGTAGAACCAGGTATGAGTTATATTTAGAAATCAATTTTAAATTTTTGTGGAAGGGTAAAAAAATCTTTCCGAAAGACATCAAAAAATTCCCAAACAATGGGCATATCATCTATGTAAATTTTTCCCCAACCATTTGAGATAAAGCCCCATTTTGAGTAGGAATTAAGTCCCATACACTGGGTGTAATCTCCACTATAAGTTTATGCTTGTCATCACATTGATGGATGATCATATGAGGGTATGAAATATCAAACATTACATTACTTACTGAAAAATTTGTGTGGGATTTATGTAGAAAAATAAAATAAATGCCTAAGATTAACTCAAATTCAAACAAAGGAAGAATGAAATGATTTTTAGGAAGCACATTCCAACAAACATCAATCAGAGTGAAATCATAGACTTGGGATGAAATCATCATACCATTAATGGTTTGCACTGGTATTTCCAAATCTAATCATTTTAGTGGAATCATAACACCCTGATCAATATATTTGGAGATGAAAGAGTGGGTTGATCTAGAATTAAATAAAAAATTAGCAGTTCTAGATTAGATTTTAAGTTTACCTTTCACCACGTCATTATCATACCTCACATCAGAAATAGTGATTTCATGAGATTTCCCCTTGTCCCTTGTATTAAGAGGTTTCAGAAGTCATTCATCATCACCAACCCTTGGGATTGGGCACTGATTAGCTTAATTTACATTATCCTTACACTTGTAGCACTGAATCATGGGAGGTTCATTCTACATGGATTTTTATACATTTGTACCACTAGTTATATTATTCTAATCAATTCGGTAATAAAATGCTCAATTTCCTTCCCTTCCACACTTAAAACATTTATTAAACCCCTTAAATAAATTTCTTCCATGATTCATCCCATACATTGAAGATAAATAAAACACATCTTCTTCTTTTCATGGTTTTTAGATTATCCTTAAAACTCTATCTTCTTTCCTTATCAAAACAATGGTATTGATACATGAATCCAAACTCAATTTCAACCTTGATTTCACAACACAAAATATCTTCATATCAACTAAATTATCTTATGGACAATTCACTTTTAAAAATTGTATTTATGACACTAAAAAACAAATTAAATTTACTTTTTGGTTGGATAATAATTTATGAGGTATACCTCATATGTCTTGTGAAATTATCCCCATAGGTACCAACAGATTCATTATCCCATTAAATAAACTCATTTAACTCTTTCCCAATATTGGTATAAATAAAATGAGGAAAGTAATTATTAAAAAATAAATTCTTTAACTCATACCAATCTAGGGATTCAATCTCATCTTTCTACCTCATTTTCTTGATTAGATTCCACTGCTAGTACACTTCACCTTCTAACCGATAAACAACTAGAATGAATTTCTCATGCTCTGAGCATTAGATAATGGAGAATATATTTTCAGTAGCATTGACCCATTTTTCAGTAACAAGTGGATCAAAATTCCCTTTGAATGAAGGTATACATTTCCTGATAAAAAAATCAATAGAATTTTGTCCCATCCTTTTCTCATTTGGGAGTGCAAAATGATTCATAGCTTGATAAAGATGTGTGATCATTAAAAAATGTTTTTTTCTAGATCCCATAGAATTATATTTGTTAGAAGGATAATGAAATCATAATATAGAAATAAAACCAGGAACTGTGGTAGAAACATAAGAAAAAAAATATTATTTCCATACTAGACTAGGCATCGCTTCCAAGACCATATTCGTAGTATGGGTTTACTCCCCATATCATCTAGGTAATAATTGTTAACTCCCATGGACATCATAGTATTATGAGTTCACTCATAATACCATCTTGGAAGTCATGGTTCACTCACATAGCTATCTTAGTAGTCATGGTTCACTCCCATGATCATCTTATTCTATCTCATGAGATATAAATATTTACCAAATGCATTGGAGGGAGATATAGGTTCCATACATATCTTAATGAAATCATACATACTTGTTCCAAACAATCATAAACAATAAAATAATATCCCATGAAATGAAATTTGTGTCATAAACATGTAATCATATCTTTACCTGTGAAAAAATACAGGTTTTAAAATTATTTCATCAAAACATAACCCATGAAATGAAGAAGTTTTCATAAGAATATAAACCATGAAAGGAAGTGGGTTTCATAAACATATAACCCATGGAAGGAAGTAGGTTTCATAATAATATAACCAATTAAATAGAAATGAGTTTCATAAACATATATCCCATGGAGGGATTTATAAAGATAAAACACATGGAAGAGAAACGTGTTTCATAAACATCATGCCATAAAAATATAAACCCTTTAGAGAAATAATATGAATGGATACATTGAATAATTTCTCTATAAAGGCTTGAGTAACACAAAAAAAAGTTATCTTATAAGGGAAATAATTTTGAAATAAATTTTAGAATCATTTCTTTTGTAAAATATCCTTTCTTATTCGAAAAATTCTTTTTAAAACATAATATCTTTTGTAAACATTTTTATTTGAAAATAGTTTTGAATAATTATAAAGGAATATTTTCAAACCATAAAAAATTTTAAAACCCCTCTTTCGTGGAAATTATTTTTGAAATGATGGTTTTTAAATAAAATAGATTTCAGACTAAGGAGAGATATACAGTCATATTTTCAAAAAAAAATTTTCTTATTCATATTAAGTAACAAAGAGTGGAAAAATTTAACTTATATAGGGAAATATATTTAATAAATAATGTATAAGAAAAATCACGGGGGTTATTAACCTATAGATCATAATATTTCATCAAAGGAAGAAAAAACATACAAAACATTAAAAATTGATGAGATTGTTTCAATAAACTCTTATCACCTGGTAGCATGGAATTATACTCTTCATGTAAGAAAATGAAATTACATAAAGCATAAAATATAATTAAAATAAGTATATTCATTAAATAAAATTTCAAATGGAATCAAATACACCTCATTAAAGAACATATGTTTATAACAAAACATGTGTCTCAAAGAAGGAAAATTGAGATAAAACTACATTACCAATTTGGTAACTTTTGAAACATAAACACCCATAAAATAAAGATCATGAAGGGTATATGTAAATAAACATAATATAATAAAAATATTAATAATCATATAATACATTAATGGTCAATATATACACCATGAAAAATAAAAAATTGTTGAACATGACATGCATCTCACAAATATAAATCGTGAGGTGAAATCCCCTTACATTGTGTCTTAACTCTCATCGTACTCATTAAATAAAATTGTATAATAAATATAAATTTATTAAAAATATTTTAAAGAACCATGTTATTATATATAATAACATATATGCCATTATTATGACTTTATATTAAGAACTTGTTAACCATCATATGTTATGGTTTCACTGCAGCTAATATTGGCTTTGTTCTTTGCATGTTTCTTAATTTTTTATAAATTTGGTCCTTATACATATATTATGATTTATATAATGTAAATCATGATATAAATATAATTTATATTAATTATATTTTTATTATAATAATTTCTATAATAAATAATTTTGAAATGGAATACATCGTTCATGGAGACTGTATGTCGTACGTTTGTATGAATGTTAGTCATATTTTTATTGTCTCATTGAATGAAAGAATGTAAATGAAATAATAATACATATATAATTATTAAATTATCTTTATTATATCTTATATATCATATATATCCACTAAAATAATCCTTAATATATTCCGTTTAGTGTGTGGACGAATCACATCGATTTGAGGGGGTAGTGGTCCACACTTCCTCAAACAAAATTATCGTATGTACACCAAATGTAAAGTATAAAGATATGTGTTGTAAAAGGATTAATTATTCTTAAATTCATAATAAATATAACATATAAATTATATAAATATATTTTCCATCTTAATTTCTACCATGAGAGGGGGTGAGGAAAAATGAACAATCATCATTTTGTGAGGTGGTAGTTCTCTATAGACAGAAACTGAATGTTTGTTACACATTATATGGAGGTGTGATTAAGGGTAGGTCAAAAACATTGAATAGAAAATCCTAGTATATTTAATATAATTTTTTACAGAATCATGTAATAAATATATTTTATGGGGTGCAGAAAGAAAATAAAATCAAGGATCTTGAGAGAAGACTATACCTCTTAATTGGGTAACTCCTTATGGTTTGTGCCAAAAGGATTCATTGGATTTATTTCTTCCCATTTGGAGGATTATAGTATGAAGTCATGGATTTTGAAATATTATATGATTTGATATTTTTATATAAAAGGGTCTTTATAGGTGTGATGAAGTGGGAGGAGAGGTGGAAATTTTTTTATTGAGGAGTGACACTCTTGTAATATTTTTGACAAAGGAATTACATACATGTTTTTTCACATGTCATGTGGATCCAATAACAGACCCAATTCGATAAAAGGTATGATATTTTATAAAGAATTCTAGAAAATGGATCTTGGAAAGTTTCCAAGTCATTTTGGGTCTAAAATTTAAGGATTAGTCCTTAGGTAAGCTTAATTTTACCTTAATCAATGCAATTAATTTTAATTAATTTCACTAATATTTTTGGTCAAAAAATAATTTACCATTTAAGAAATTAAAAAAAGTATGATTCCAAATATTGAATCCATTTTTACATATTAAATTTATAAAATAGAAAAAAATTAATTTAAAACTAATTCCTCTAATGAGACAACATTGTGGGGTTTTAAAGTAAAAATGATCAAAATTTTGATAAGTTTTTATATCCAATTTTAATGTGAAATTAGTTACAATGACCTAAATTGGATTAATTTATAAAAATATTATCTAATTAATCTTTTATACAAATTTAAAATATAATTTAACCTTATAAATACAATATATTAAAGAGTAGTTTTTAATTAAAATTCAATTCTTTTCACAATTCACCCAAAAATAAAGTTTCTTAGAAAACTACCAAAAATCACCATAAGATAATTGAGACATTCTAAATTAAAAAATAAATATTATTTTATAAAATTAAATTTCAATTTTTTTTTAAATTAATTTTTTAATTTTTCGTAGAAGGACATTAAAAGTAGTTCAGTTGAGAAAATAGTATTTGTAAACATATAAGGACTTTAAAAAATTATATATTTTATTATAAATATGTTTTATTTATATAGAAAAATTATAATCAATATATTATAAGTAGTTATTATTATTTATATAACTAATTTTAACATCTTGGTTATAATTATTTCATTTAAATAATTATAAGAAGAAAATGATGTTTTGTAGAAACATCAGTGTTCCATGTAACGTGTGCGAAGTCAGTGTTGAATGTAAAATACACCAAGTTGGTGTTACATGTAACATGATCCATTCATATTTTCCATGTAATGTACATAGAGTTGGTTATGTTTGAAATGAATGATTGACATAGTGCATTATAAGACATAAATGAACATTTAATTTATTTGAGAAAAATGTCTATAAAAAAATCGGGGCGCTACAAAGGTTGATCATAAGATTAAATGCTTAGACAAAAATTTTGATGTTTTATGTCATGGTAATACTATGTGAAACATTTATTGAGTTTTTCTATATGTTTTAGGTATATTTAATGCCTAATTTTAACATATTAAAAAATTACTAAAGGAAGAATGCTCTTTTCATTTTGTGTAAAGAATTTTAAAGTTATTGATAACCTTTAGGGTCTAATTGAAATTTGATAATTAAATTTATTTTTGATAATGTTAACCATATTTTGGGAATTATGTATAAATTATATTTATATAGTTTTGTTAAAAACAAAACACACATTCTTGGTAATGACACATCACATCCTAAAAGGATGCGAGGCTTGAACTCATAACTGATGCATAATATGGGTGCAACGCCTACCACATGATAATTTGCTGTATTGGGGTTGAAATAATTTTTTTAGTTAAACAGTTTGATAGAAATTGATTAAGTTGATTTTTTGGAATGAAAATTGATTTTTTATTAGTTGATTAATTTTATTTTGGAAGAAGTTTACTATTTAGGATCATCATTTGATATAGGTAAACTGAATCTTATTGGATTTTTGGGGGTTAATTATTGAATTATATTAGAGAAGAATATATGATTTTAAATTTTCTTTATGTTAACTTAGATTATTTATGGAAATTATTAGAATATATTTGGGAATATATGATTAGGGCATACCCATTTTTGAGTACACAACATTAAGAGTGACTAATATTTGTTAAAGAAAATTT
Source organism: Viscum album (assembly GCA_963277665.1). Classification (NCBI taxonomy): domain Eukaryota; kingdom Viridiplantae; phylum Streptophyta; class Magnoliopsida; order Santalales; family Viscaceae; genus Viscum; species Viscum album. The sequence goes on along the minus strand of OY728127.1, from coordinate 375,366,647 downwards.
TTAAAATAATATTTAAAGAATATGTGATCATGTCCTTCTCAATTTTTGGGATTCAATATTATTCTAGAATAATTTTGAGTAATTTTAAGTATATTTATTTATTGAATAATATAAGATGAAATTTGGGTATTTCTATTCAAATTTTGAGATTAAAGTAGTTTTTCCTCATTTTAAGTTTTATTCATTTTGGGAAGTTTCATACATTATGCTAACCATTTTGGATTGGTTGAATAAAAAGTTAGGAGAAATATATTTTTATCCTATTCCAGATTATGCGATCCTTTATATTCTAATTTCAGTTCTTTAGGCATAAAAAATTCATCTTGAATACTCATCATTCAGGGAAAAATATGAGATTATGGTGAAAATTGATTAAAGGATGAAATTATAATTATCAATTAGGTATATATAATTATATTAATCGTATATATGGTAAATGAATTCTTCATCTCATGGAAAAGTATCTTGAAAAAAATATTTTATTATATTACCTACATTTTTTATTAATTTATGGTCTTTTTTTCACACATATTTTTTTATGGTTCTGTGGTTGTCTACTTTCTAATGATCATTCAATTTATTATGATCAATGATCTCCTTCACACTCAATAATTATTTGTAAATTTTTTTTCCCATTTACATATTTTAAATTCTTAATATTTTTTCCCTATTTGGAAACTTATTCATGTGTTATCCTATACAACCAATTTAATTCCATTTCTCTCTTTCTAAGAGGATGTTTTGTTAGCCATTTTTATGAATTAAGATTTCAATAAAGGTATTTTAAAATATAAAACTTTGATTAATGAGATCATGTTCAAAATTTCAAGATAAAATTTCTTAAATGGTGTGGGGGGGGTGGTATTGTGATATCCCTATATTTTAAAAGAATATCTACGTTTGATAGCATACAAAATACACAACACTGTGCACAAACAAACCGTGATACATTATTATTTAATTATAAACTTTATAATGTATCCATTAAATTGGGGGGTATGAATAAGATTAAACAACTTTTGAAATATATATTAAGGCTCTAATCAATACAAATTTATTTATAAATTTTTAGGAATTAAGCGCTCAGTTTTTTGTAATGACATTTTGTTCGAAGATATATTTTCTTCAAAAGCGGGTTTTTATTGGTTTTTATGAGAGAATAATATAATTAATATGTAGAAATTTTATAAATTTTATTTTATAAAGTAAATATAATTTTTTATAATCGAATAAAAAAATTATTCTATTGAGAAATTTTTAAAATTTTCTAAAGAGTTTCATTTTTCAATGAATTATAAATATAATGATTTTTATTGAAAATAATATTTTGTTTAAAAATTCTTAATGAGTAAAATTATTTCTTTATTAGTTTAAAAATTAATTATATAATTATTATTTAAAATAATCTAATTATTGTTTTTAAAATAATTTTATAGTTTAGTTTAGTATATAAATATTTCATATCAAAAAGGGAATTTTTATGAATAACCATTTTGTATCGTGTTTTCTTAGAAAAATTTTAAATTAAATTCCACAACTTATATATTTTGAATCATGAAAAAATGATTCCAAATTTTAATTATGGGGTCCAAATTTGGTAAATAATTCGTTTTTATTTTTTTACATATGAATAGTAACTTTAGTAAAATTTGTTACCACAATAAATGTTAAATCAGGTAATTAATGTTAAAAATAGAATGATAAGGATTGTAAAATAACCATAAAAAATGACTTAATTTACTTGGATGAGTATATAGTGTGAATAATAATTTAAATTTCAAATATATTTTCTTTTTTTATATTTTTACGTGATTATGATTGTTATAATATTTTATGTAAATAAAAGTTAAAATTATCACACTTTTGTTTTTAAAGACTATAATACTATTAACGTGGGGATAAACAACTTATTTTTTATTATAAATATTAATTTTGACCCGAAATTATTTATATTCATAATGGTATTTTATATTTATTTTTTAGTTAACAAATATTTATATTAAGTGCGTGCGCATCGCTGACACAATAATTATTCAATTAATGGAAAAATAAGATAAATGATATTAAAATATTAAAAGTAAAATAATTTTAAATAATTTAGTTGATCCATGAATTATATAGATAAAAAATATTTTAGGGTTGTATTAAAATATTTTTTTCCAATTTCAAATGTTTTATGGATTTTATAAAAGTCAACGTATATGAATAGTTCTATAATTAATATTATTGAAATTTTATGAAAATAATATTTTATTAAATGATATAATATTCATAAAAATAATATATTCATAAAATGGATTAGGAAATGGTTTATAATATCTTAAATGATCCATTTATGATCTGTTTGTGTGTTTATTGAAGTTATTTTTACCCTCAAAGAGTAAAAAACCTTGTTGTCGTAGTTAGTGTGAAAAGGACCAATGAGGCGTCAAAACAAAATGATAATGGTAAACTTGTGATCTAAACATGTCCAAAAAATTATCTTATGAGATAATATAGACTCATTTTCATCTTATATTATAATAATATAAATTTTTATCCCTCTAGACAATAAAATTAATTTATATCAATTTAATTGTTTTTAAAATTCCAAGAGTGACCCTCCCCTCTCTTATAAAAGAAATCATATTATTCTCATTTCTTCACACGTCAAGAATAAAGGTTTTAATCCAATACCTACCCAAATCCCTTCCTATCATTGATCCCCATATTATATATTCCTTATTTTGGGTATAATAAAAATATTAGAGGTCTTAAAATGTAAATAAAAGAATATTTTCTGAAGAAGATGTATATTGTCTAACCAAATGTGTTTGTTTTATCTGTTCATCCAAGTCCTTAAACTTTTCCCAGATCATACCTATATTATAATATAAAACTACTATAAATTAATTCTATACTAATAGTTTTGTGAAAAACCATGGGGATAGGTTACCCCTATACCCATGAATTTTGAAAAACCATGGGTATAGTGTTCAGTTCAAACCTATACCCACAGTTTTTTCAAAAACCAGGGGTATAGGTAACCCCTATACCCATGGGTTTTCCAAAACCTGGTTATAGGTTTTGGTTCAACTTTTAGAATCATGTTTCATAAAAAAACCATTGTAATAGGTTTTGGTTATAAACCTATACCCACAGTTCTCCAAAAATCATGGGTATATGTTATCCCAATTGCCATGATTTTTGTAAACTGTGGCTATAGCTTTCCCTGCATAAGCATGTGAAACCAAATTCTTGTAAAAATACCTATTCCCACATTTTAAGAATATATACATTGTTTAAAATAATATATATATGTAAATATATACTTTATATCAATAATCATATGTGGTGTTGTGGTTAGGAGCTTGGATTATATAGTGGTGATCCATTGATCGATTCTAGTGAAATGTATTTTCCTAAATCTGATAGTCATGGTTTCTTACTATGGTTATATTGTTATTGACATGGTTTATTCACTAATTTCCATGGTTCATAACCATGGAAATATCCTTTTCAAACTATGTGTATTGTTCGAAGCTATACCAAAGAATTAAGCTCCTATGGTTCTTTAAACTGTGGGTATAGCCTATACCCACGGTTTTATGGGTTATACCCACGCTTCCAAACTATATGTATAGTTTAATTTTCTATTAGTGAAATATAATATAATGAGATGTTATTATGTTAATGGAATAAGAAATATCCATCTCCAACCTCAATAAAATGGGAAAAGAATTCATCGTTTGTGTGTATGGCGGCCTATCCCCTCATTGATGGATGTAATTAATTTTTCATCACCACATTTTATAATAGAATATAATTATGAAATTAATATTTATATATTATATTAATTACTTATCTATCATTGTGAAAACATAATATATCATTTAAATTATTACATGTTAATTCACTAAAGAACGATAACATCATTTCTAAGATCCTGAGTTTTTTAATGAGGTAAATATCTTTTGAATTTCGGTTTAATTACTTGATTTTGAATAAATGTGAATGCCTAATGAGGTTACATGATTTATAGGGTTGTTTAGGACTTGTTCAAATCCCCGATTCTTGGTTTTTATAAAATGAAGCTAGTTTTCACCATTAGTATAAATCATGAAGATTAGGACGCACAATTTTAGGAAAATGTACGGGGTGGTCCTGGGATCTATCTAGGGTTGCATGGTTTGATGAAACCATGCATCTAGATCTATACACCCATGTGATACACCGATAATTTTCAGAAGGTAAAAAATTCATGTTTAGATCATTTTCTTTCTAACTACACGCCATGACCACACGAGTGGGGTTCTTGAATAGAGTGGTGTACACGGATAGTGACTGTTTGGCCAACCATGTGGACAAACTGTGTAACCCTATGTTTTGAGGGAAAATTAACATTTAAGCCTTACATAATTTAAAATTGAACTATCTACTTATTTTCCCTATTTCTTCTAGTGGCCACTTCTCCTCCCAGGTTATCTATCTTGAATCCAAAACCTTGGATTTTCTATAACTCTCTGATTTGATCTTCAACTCATGAGTTGTTCATCTCGTTGTATTATCACCAGTAAGATCTATGTTTTTATAACACCTTTCCTCGCTTGCCTTAAAATAAATAGAGTTATTTTTTTGAAATACAATATACCCTATTTTCAGGGTATTCATCTATTATTAACTTTTCGTCTGTCCCTTGACGAGTTAGGAGACAATACTGGACGAGTGTCCTACCACCGAAACAAGGTAGGTTAACTATGCCTTTTCCAACAAAGGAAAGTTTTTTAAAGCTAGTTTCGATTGTGCTAAATGAAAAACCATCCGAGGGATTCCTCTAAATTAAATAAATTCCTTCATTAAATTTTTATAACATTGATAGGTTACCAACTAAGTACCATGATATGGTTCGAGGTTGTCAACCTCAACTTGGACCACTCATGAAGTGTTTTTATGAATATTATCTATGAGTTAGCACCCAGTTGTGTGTTTGTGTGAGCTATCAATTTTTATAGGATCCTTAATGATTTAAATGAGATATTAAGGGAGGGATCATAGCTCCTTTTCATTATGACTACAAGATATTGAAATGGTTTAATGGTTTAAATGGAAAATGTGGAATGATTTGGATAAACTCATGGCTTGTGTATGATTATAAATTGTATTATGAATTAAATAAATATTTAAGGGTGAAGTTATTCAATGAATCTTTTTTACTTATGTGATCATGTTAGTGATGGATGAATTGGAATAGAATTTGGAATTGTATTGAATTCCATTGAAATTTCTACTCCATGGATTCATAACTAAATTAAATAACATGAACATTTATTTTCCATATATTTGGGATTCTATTGGATTCCATGGAAATTTATACTCTCTCGATCTAAATTACATGGGATACCTTGAAAATTAATACTATTTGGATAAACCCATCATTTTTGACACTTGATCACACAACATAGGCCATTGGGAATGCCTTGTACATTTCTAATCAAGGGATCCATCACTTGTAGGCCTGACTCTCAATTACTCGACATAGGCCATAGTGCATTTTTATCTTTATTTACAGATTTCCCTTGTTATGGTTTCTGATTTTATAGTGAGAGTTGGGTTGGAATGGTAGTATCACATTAACTTCTATCACTCTTATTTATTTATTTTACTGTTATATATTGCACACTACTTCTTCTTATATTCATAGACTAGACTTATTATAGACACCATTGGTGGTGGCATACTAAGTGTTATCTCTTACCTTGTTGGAGCTATCATTGGGTACCCATAAAAACATCATGGATATAGGTAGGGACTGATGTAAGCCCCCACTTTATGAGGGTTTATTGTTTGTGCTTAGGAGCAAGGGAGCATAAGATCGAGCTACGGTCGTGATTCTATTTGGAGATAGTAATTTTTGATCATTTTTGTACTTTTTATACATATGTTGTACTAGTTTTCTATTTCCTTGTATTTAATGCTATTTTTTATAGTTACATGACATACTCACCTTCCATATGATATAACATTTTGCACTATTTACTTTTACTATAGTCATACAGATTTTTATCTTTGATAAGTTATTTATATTATGATTATAATTATTTGTTTACTTGTTATACCACAATGTTACTATTATCATAAGGTTATAATCTCCCCACTATACCACCTTATATCCCCATTACTAGTCAATAGCCTCGGGCATATATTGAGGTGAGTTTGAGGCATTGTGGCCCACTAAATCGAGGCATCGTTTAGTGGCTCTCAGGTCAGGATGTAAAAAATGGTATCAAATGTATTTTCTCTTGTTTCCTATTCCAAATTACTATTTGTGATGGATGAAAAGAGACAAACAATAATATGTTAGAATTTGGTAATGATATGTACCTATGTGTAGCTAAACCACGTACAAGAAAAAGTCAAATTTTTGGGGATGGGACATGTTATTCCAGATTTTTCCTATTAAAGTCGATTTGATTTCCCCATTGGGTAAAACACCTGATATGTGATGTTATTATTTTTATTATTGAGTGTGTCCCTTCTTCCTTAGATTGATATAGGAAGGAAGCATTAATCATGCATCATTTTATGTACATTATATGATTCACATTACATTCATTTTCTATTCCATATAGAATATATTTATTGACGGTATGAAATTTGTTATGCATGCCTTGTGTTATATAATAGTTTTCGAATAACATTTTTTGCAGGATATTTAGAAACATAATTTCTTATTAGAATGGCTTTCATAACCAAAATAGTGTTTTCATACAAAGTCTATAGAATACACCCTAAGTAGTTAATTATGACTTAGTCATTCACGGACCATTGGTCGCATGGACTAGAATGTGTTATGGTTGGAATTAAATTGATGATACACTTCCATTTATATTGTGTATGAGACCTTGAAAACTAGAAATGGTAATCTACTTAATTCAACCATTTAAAGAGAATTGTAAACAAATATGAATTTAAATGAAATTTAGATTATGAGGTGGAAAGGTTTCTACTAAATGGAGTTTCCAACTACAATTGACATTCCATATACTAGGACTAGTGTTAGGAAAAAGAGATCTTGACACAGACCTGACATTCGAAGTAGGAAGTGTCTATAGTGTTCTTGATGATCATTCTTATTATCCAGCCTTAGATTGAGGAGAAATTAGAGGGATGTGGCATGTTTATTGGATGTCTTACACATGTACAATGTTTATATTTGTGATATGGTTGTTAATAAATATTTTCTAAGGAATGTTTTTGGAATTTTTAGAGACATACCACCACAAAGACCTCCAGTCTTTCTCCAGGATGGTGGAGATAACCCTGATCTTGTGGTTGTGGGCCCTTATCCACCAGTAGTACCTCAAGTAGTTCCACTTGAGTTTCCTTTTGTTTTTCCTGATATGGGCACTGATTCCCTATTCTAAGAGGCCCCCCTATTCATTATGTAGACCATTCAGGGAGCACCACATTCTACTTCATATATGTTAGAGATGACATGTGTGTTCTAATAGAAGTAACCACTCATATTTTCTAGGGATTCGATTCTACATGCTGCTGAGATGTGGCTTGAGACTATCTTTTTTATTTTTGATAATCTCCACACACCTCATGAGATGAAAGTGAATCTCATTATGTATATTCCTTGAGGAGATACCAAGAGATTATGGGATATTCTAAACCCGGTTTATAGGTTTCAAGATATGGTTTAGAGGGTTTTAAAATCCATAATTTAAAATTATTTCATTCTTGAGACTTTGAGAGATGAATGTGAAAATGAGTTTATGCATCTAAAGTAGTGTGTGATGACCATCATGGAGTATTTATCTCACTATATATATCCATAGTGTTTTATGATGATGTATCTTACCAATGATCCATCGAGGGTGAGATTATTTGAGGAAGCTCTCAATCATTCCATTCAATCATAGGTGAATGTGTTTTAGTGGACTACTATATCCAAGAAGGTGAATCTGGTGTTTGATATTTAATATAGCTTGAGGGAAGTTGGAGGCCTAGATTAGGGTAGTTCAGATTCTCAACCCTATGGTTCTTGTGATAGATAGTCGGAAGTGTCATTTTTAGAATTCTCATTGGGGAAATACAAGAAAGTGTGTGAGTTCTGGTAGTTCTTTTTTTTCATTTGTGTGTAAAGAAGAGACACATGAAGATCCTGTGTGATAGAGATCCTATCTTGAGGCAAGAGTGCCACATTATGGGACATCTATAGCATTTTTTTCATAACCTTCCCTCCAGTATCTAGTGAGAGGTGTTAACAAGACACTTGGTTTGGGAGCGGGACTCATGGATCTGTGTTAGGCTGGGAGATGGAGTACTACAAGTCATTTAGGCTGATGAGGTAGTCTATGATGGAGGATCAAGACACCGATTTCAAATCAACAAAAAGTGGGATTTATCAGGTTAGTGAGTCTACTTCTTAAGACTGTAGTTCTGGCTAGATATTTTTAGTAACGCCTTTACCTAAGGAGAAAAAATTGTAATGTATATAGTGAGTCGTGCAATCTTAGTATCTTCTAATCATGTATCTCGTCTTTTTGATATAGGTTCTTCACATTGTTCCATATATGTGCCTATTTTAGAGAGTCTTGGGATCTATTTTCAGTTTTTTGATGGATTTATGACAATTTATACTTTATTGAGAATAAAATTAGAGAGTGTATGCTAGTTCATAGAATTACCTTTGAGATAGGGGCTATCTCTTTTTATGGAATCTATTTATTCTCAATATTATGGGATTTAATGTCATAGTCAGAATGGATTGGTTGGTTTTTTACTGTGCCAATTTTGATTGCTATCGGTGGAGAGTTTCCTTCACATCATTGATGGTATGTAGGTATATCCACAGTGTTGAGTGGGATTTCTAGGATAGCAGAGTTGGGATTTAGAATCATAGACTGCGTGTCTTAACATCCCATATTTCTATCCTTTTTCTGGATGATCATGGAATGTATTTGGAAAAATTAACATCAGTAGTAGATCATTTAAAACAAGTATTGTTGGATGAATTTTTTGGGTTTAACTCTTAATAGAGAGGTGGATTTTCTTGATTAATATAGTCCCATGAACTGCACTGGTATCCATTCCTCCTTATGGGTTGTTTATTACTAAGTTGTATAATATCAAGAGAAAACTAGAGGACTAAGAAGAAACGGGGTTTATATGAAATGATACATCTCTTTGGGTTGTGCCGATCGTTTTCACCATGAAGGAAGATAGAAACCTTAATATATGTATGGATTACTAGAAATTGAACCAGTTGATATGTCTGAACTTTTATCCTTTACATTAGATAGATGATCCACTCAATTAGATTTGAGGAGCTCAGGTGTTCATGAAGATTGATATGAGATCGTGTTATCATCAGGTTCTTGTTCCACCAAAACAAATACCTAATATATTTTTTCACAGAAGGAATGATATATATTAGTATCTATTTATGCCATTCAGTCTCAAAAATGATCCAGCAGTTTTCATGGAACCGATTAACAATTTTTCTATCCATATCTAGATTCATTTGTGTTGGTATTCATGGAAAACATATTGAGGTGTTCTTACACTCAAAACGAACAATCCAAACATCTGAATATTATATTGGATATAATGAGATAGAATCAGTTATATGCTAAGCTCACCACGTTCTAGTTATGAAGGGATAAGATTCAATTATTAGGTCATATTATATCAAATAAATGAGTATCAGTTTACCATAGAAGGTGAGAACTATAATTTCCTAGGAGAATCCGAAGAATGTATTTTATATACATATTTTCTTGGGGATATCCAATTATTATAGGAGTTTTATAAAGAACTTATCATACTTAACAGTGCCTCTTGCATTCTTTACTGAGAAGGGTGTAAAGTTTTTATGGTTAGATACCTGCAATACATCCTTTCAGGAGCTAAAAAGTAGTTTTACTTAAGTGCTGGCCCGGATTCTTCCAGATCCAAGAAAAAACTCTAATGTATATTGTGATGCATTAGGTATCTATCAAAGAAATGTTATGATGAAAGAGAATTTATTCATGGTGTATGTGTCTCCTCAGTTGAGACCACATGAGAGGAACTACCAGACACATGATCTCTGTTACACCCCATGATTTTTTGAATTATTTTTTTCCGAATTAATTTAACATTTTTGATACTTTTAATTTCAATCGGCACTAAAAATAGTTTATTTTATAGTAAAATTCCATATTTGGATTACGATCACTAAAAAAAATTTATATTTCTCTACATGGAACACTGAGGTTATCTTGTGTTACACAAAAAAATTAATTTCCTCGATGTCTTGCGTAACACGCATGACCCTGGCTTAGGGGATGATAATATATTAATAAAATATGATTATTAAATATAATAAGATATAACCCAACCATTAAAATATTTTTTATAAATATTTTTATCAACTTAAATAAATATTTGGTTTTAAAAAAATATAAAATAAATTAATTAGTTTCAAGTTATTTAGAAATGAATGTAAGAATCAATTTAATATAAAGAGAGTATTTTTACTAAGAATTATTATTATAGGTTTTAATCATAATAAATTAAATTAATAAAATTTAGTAAATGATTTTATTTTAATATTTATGTTATTTATTCTATAAAATATTTTATATATTCATCCAATATATTCTATAGGCATAAGATAATAATAAACCTAATTTTATGCTTAAAAACATGTATTTTTATAAAAGTAGTTTTACCACCTTTTAATAGAAAACAATTTTTAATTTTTTTAGAACATTAATTGATTTAATATATTAATATAAACTTAACAGTTGGAAGTGGAACATTAAAATTAGTTTAAGATTAATTTTTGGTATTTTTTTGTAAGGTTTCATTTTTTTTCAAAAATACTGGATTTTAACTCAAAACTGATTTATCATAAAATTTATTTATAAGGTTAAATTATTTTTTTAATTATTTAAAATTTTAATTAGGTAATAATTTTATCAATAAATCTAATTTAGTTAATTGGAATCAATTTAATTTTGAAATAGACTATAAAAACCTAACAACATTTTGAGTGTTTTTACATTAGAAACCCGAATTGTCGACCCAACTACAGGATTAAATTTAAAATAATTTCCACCACTTATGTGTTTGGAATGATTAAAAATGGAGTATATATTTTTAATCAGAATAATTTAAAATTTATAATATGTTCAAATTAGTTTTTAACCAAAAATATTTGCGAAGTAATTAAAATTAACTACAACTTTTAAGTTCAAAATCAAGCATAATAAGAGAGTAAACAATAACATTAAGGCCAAAAACGACCTATAAATTTGTACTAAATAGATTTTATGGCCATATTTAGAACATATAATTCCTTATATATAATTTTAAGCATTATTGATCCACTTTAAAAAAAACATTGTTTGGGTTCCTTCTCTTTAAAATAATACAATAGATTCCACTCCTTCATTATAAAAGTCCTCCTTCACTTCCACTTCCTCACACATATAAAACCCATTAGGTTCAGCCAAAATTTTACCAAATAGATCCCCAAATTACCTAAATTCTACCTTTAAGCCTCACCTTGGTTGTAAATCCATCCAAGGAAGCCTTTAGGCTCAAACAAAAAAAGAGTTTCCCGATTAAGAGGTAACACCCACCCTCAAACTCCTTTCTTTTATAGTACTTATATACTCCCTCAAATATTATAATTACATGATTGTTTAAAAAATTATTATACTAAATATACTAGGATTTTTTTATTATAATAATTCAACCTACACTTACACACACTTCTATCTAATGGGTAACTAACATAATGTTTATGTGTAGGCGGACAACCGCCTCACTAAACGATGATTGTTAAATTTTCCTTTCATCATCTCATGGTTCACATTATCATGGAAAAGTTGTTTATATATTTTATATATAATATTTAATATTTATTTAATCTTATTTAATTATTTTACAACATATATCTTTATACTTTTCATTTGGTGTTAATACAATAATGTTTTTGAGGAAGTGTTGACTACCACCCCCTCAAAGTGATGTGATTCGTTAGTACACTAAATTGAACATATTAAGGACGTGTTTAGTGGATATATATGATATAATTAAGCTAATTTAGTTATATATATATATTAATTTCTTTCATTCAACACGAGAATTAAATGGAAATAGCGTTCATGCGTACGTACGACTTACCGTCTCCATGAATGGTGTATTCCATTTGACATTTATATATCATAAGGATTATTATAAAAAACTAAAATGGATATACATGATATTGATATCATGTTTTACATTCAAGAATCATGAAATATGTATAAGGACCAACAATATAAGAAATTAAGACACATGCAAAAAACAAATTGAATATTATCCGATGTGAAATATTAACATATGATGGTTAACAAGTGGGTAATATAAGGTCATAATAATACTATATATGGTATAATATGTAAGAATATGGTTATTTAAATATTTATAATAAATTCATATGTATTATACATTTTTTTGAACGAGTATGATGAGAATCAAGACTCAAGACAAAGGTTTTTCATCTCACTTTTTATTTCTTTGAGATACATGCTATGTTCTACAATCTTTCCTTTTGTGTGGTGTATCTAATTAAAATGATTGTATTATATGTATCATAAAATAAAATTTATGGTTATTCACATGTCCATTTTATGATCATTTCTTCATGAGGTTTTTGTTTCAAAAGCTTCCAAACCGAGAAAATAGTTTTGTCTCAATTTGCCTTCTTTGAGACTCATCTTTTTTTATTAACCTAAATTATTTTTTCAATATGTATATAATTCCATTTTACATGTTATATCATGAATATATTTAATTCCAATTTTCTTAATTGTAGAGTGTGATCCCAAGTTACCAAGTCACGATAGTTTTTTAAAACAATCTAACCGCTTTTCAAGATTGTTAATGCTTATGCTTCCTTTAATGAAAATTTATCATTTTATAGTAAAGAAAAATATTTGTATTAAATTCACTAAAAAATACATAAATATTATATTTATCTACATGTAAGACCAGTTTTTCCTTGCATTATACACAACAATTAATTTTCTCGTCGTCATGCGTAACACACATGACAAAGGTTTAGCGAGCAATAATATGTTATTATAATATGATTATTTAATATAATAACATGTAACCCAGCTGTTAAAATTGATTTTATGAATATTATTATCAAACTCATGTAAATATATTATTTTCAAAAATATAATATTATTTAATTAGTTTCAAATTTTTAATAAATGAATATAAGAATCAATTGAATATAAAGGGAGTATTTTTAGGGAAAAATATTATCACATGATTTAAAACTAATAAATGAAATTAATTAGAATTATTAAGTTATATTATTTTATAATATTTGTTATATATTCAATAAAATATTTTTTTTATATTCATCCAATAGATTCAATAGGCATAAGATATGAATAAATCCAATTCTATGCTTAAAAACCTATATTTTTATAAAATTAGTTTTATCCCCATTTAATGGAGAACCCATTTAAAATTAAATTTTTGGAAATTTAATATATTTATTATGTTAAAATCATAATAATCATTGTAAATAAAAAATTAATATTAGGTTAGGATTAATTTTTGATATTTTTCTGTATGGTTTCATTTTTTGTAAAAAATACTAGATTTTAACTACAAACTACTTTTTCATTTAATTTATTTATATTGTAAAATTATATTTTTAATTGGTTTAAAAGTTTAATTTTATAATATTTTTACAAATAAATTCAATTTAGGTCATTATAAACAATTTACCTTTGAAATTGACTATAAAAAATTGTAAACTTTTGAAATTTTTTACATTAGAAACTCGTATTGTCGACCCGACTGCATGAATAAATTTATATTAATTTCTAACACTTAGGTGTATGGAATTTGGAAAATTTGATTCCATATTTGAAATAAGAATAATATATTTTGTTTAATAAGGTAAAATTCTTTTTTTACCAAAAATATTAGTAAAGTAATTAAAATTTGTTACAATGATTAAGGTTAAAAGTAAGCATAATAAGGGACTAAACCATAACATTAAGGCCCAAAATTACCTATACAATTGTAATAAAGAAATTGGTTGGCCATATGTTGACCCTATATTACATTTGATCTAAATTTATCCATTATTCAACCAATTTAATTATGAAAACCTGGGTAGGGTTCCTTCCTATTAAAATAATAAAAGAGATTCCACTCCTCTTCTATTATAAAAGGCCTCCTTCCCTTTCACTTCCTCCCACCACTCAATCCCCTTAGGTTTAAAAAAATATTTCAAAATAGAACCCCAAATTAACTACCTTATACCTTGAATCCTTCCCTTTTTTGAAAGATATAGAAAGAAGAATTTTGGCTCAAACCAAAAGGAGTTACGTAATTATGTGGTAACACCCTCCCTCAAACTCCATTCTATTATTTTATTTTTTACACTTTCTAAAATATTATTATTACATGATTGTATAAAAAAATTATCCTAAATATTCTAATATGTTTTTATGATAATTATTTTACCTACACTTACACACAATTCCATCTAATGGGTAACAAACATAATATTTAAATGTGAGCGGACTACAACCTCGCTAAACGATGATTGTCCAATTTTCCTTTATCGCATCTCATGGTGGCCATTATGATAGACACATTGATTATATATGTCATATATAATATATAATATATATTTATTCTTTCTTAATTATTTTGCAATACACATCTTTATACTTTTCATTTTGTGTTAATATGATAATTTAGTTTGAGGAAGTGTGGACTATCGCCCCTCAAAGCGATGTAATTAATTCATACATTAAATAGAATTTATTAAAAATTACTTTACTGAATATATGTATGATATATATGATAAAATTAATATAATTTAATAAATAAATAAATATATATATATTCCTTTCACTTTCTTTTTTTCAATACACCAATTAAACGAAAATGGCATTCATGCGTCCATACAACTTACTGTCTCCAAGAATAGTGTATTCCATTTGATACTTCTATATTATAAGTATTATTCTAATTAAAATAAACTAGATATACAAGATATTTATATCATGGTTTATATTCTTGAATCATGATATAAGTACAAGGAACAACAATATAACAAATTAAGACACATGTGAAAAACAAAGAGAATAATATCTGAAGTGAGACCTTAACATATGATGGTTAACAAGTTGATAATATAAGGTCATAATAAAACCATATATTTTATAATATACATGAATATTATTCTGTAAAATATGTATAATAGATTTATATTTATTATATAGGTGGTTTGAATGAGTACGATTAGAGTCAAGACTCACGGTAAGGGGTTTTCATATCATTTTTTATTTATGTGAGATATGTTCTTTGTTAAAAACAATTTCCTTTTATGTGGTTTATGTTCTTACCAAAATTTAGTTCTATGAATCATATAATTAAATTCATGGGCATTAAAATATCCATTTTATGATCCTTCTTTCATGGGGTTTATGTTTCAAAAGTCACTAAATTGGTAAAATAGTTTTTTCTCCCATTTCCTTCTATGAGACTCATGTTTTATTATGCACGTGAATTCTTGTTTTTATGTGTATATACTTAAATTTTACTAATTATATCATGAATATATGTAATTAACTTTTCTTATTTTATTATTATGATCCCAAGTTACCAAGTGATGAGATTTTATTGAAACAATCTCATTGCTTTTCATGATTGTTCATGCTTTGGATTACTTTGATGAAATCATATGATCCATATCTCAAAAAATTATTGTATTTTATGTACCTATGGTTAATCATGGTATATTCATGTATTGGTACCATATTTATACACTTTGGTACATAAGATACTTAATAAAGTGTTTTTTTAGAAATCCTGACTTTACACTCTCTTTGGTCGGAAATCTATGTTTTCTAAAATGGGTTCTAAGAATATTGCACAATTATACAATAATAATTAAAAGAAATTTTTATCCTTTTTGTATTTCACCAATATGTTCAAAGGAATAATAATTTCACTTTTAAAAGTATTTTTTTCTCTAGCCTTCTTACTGTGAAAAAATGATTCTTCTTTTTTACCTCGCACGATATGTACGGATTTACCAACCGTTATTTATTTGAAGCTTCCCTTTCATTTTAAAAGTTTAATATTTAGTGAAATGTTTTTAAAAGTAATTTTCATGTAAAATTTCTTTAAAAAATATTTTAATCTTATTTTATAATATTTAAAGGAAAAAAAATTTCAAAAAAATTTCAAGCTTTATTTATAAGATTTCAAAATATTTTCCAAGAAATAATTTTTAAATCATTTTCTTGATTCTTTAATATGAATTCATGTAAAAAGGATTTTCAAAACATTTTCAGGATTTATTTACAAGTTTTAAAAGTATTTTAAATCATTTTTTTCAATTGTTTTTCAAGAATTATTTTAATGTTTTCAAAGTGTTTTCAAATAAAAAGTTTTTTAAAAGGTTTTGAAGACTTTTTTTTACGTTTTCAAGGATAATGGGTTTCAAATGATTTCAAGTATTTTTATAAGTATTAAAGGTATTTTCTATGAAAATTATTTTCAAATGGTTTTATTTAATATAAATCCCTTATCAAGAATAGAGTATATTTTTCTTAAGAAAAATTTTTAAAAGAGATTTCAAGATTATTTTCTATCTAGGATGACCTCTGTTGATGTTACTCATGCTCTTTTAAGAAATGATATAAAGGATCGATTCATATTATTTGTATAAATGGGTTACACTTAATGTCATGTTATTTTTGAAACCATTTTTTCTTTAAATGGTTAAATGTTTTTGAAACCCACTTCTTTTAATGGGACATTTTATAATGAAATGATTATAAAACTAGTATATTTTTTCACAGGTTATGATATGATTGTATATTTATGACACCCATTTCATTTCATGGGTTATGATATAATTATTTATTATATTGTGGTACATGTATGTATGATTTCATTACATTATTAATGAGACCTATATCTCCCTACAATGCATTGGGTAATGATTTATATCTCTTTAGATAGACTAAGATGGTATTCGGAGTGAAACTTGACTATTAAAATGGCCATGAGAGTGAACCATGACTACCAATATGATATGAGGAGTGATCTCGGGCTACTAAGATGGCCATGGGAGTGAACGATTAATACCAAGATGATATGGGGAGTGAACCCATTGTACTAAGATGGTCTTGGATACGATGACTTGGATACTATAAAAATAATTATATGCTTATATGTTTACCAAAATTCCATGTTTTAATCCTACATTATGCTTTCAAGGAATATGTTATTTATTTACTTATGATTAATGTGCTATGAACTACCAATATTTATTCTAGGATTCATGTTTATTATCTTTTATATGTAGGTTATGATGTTCTATTTTCCTGATCAAGTTTTCAAACCCTTATACTCATATTCTTACATGTCTCCCTTGTTTACCCTTACCAAGCATCTGAAATCACCCCATTTTTATGTTTCATTCTCCTGGTAATGAAGAATGGATTTAGGTATAAGTAATAAAGGTGTATATATTTATGGTATATGTTGAATATCTTTCACTAGGATAGAAGACTTTGTTTTTAAGTTTCCAAAGACACTAAACAATTATGGTCCTCAGGCTTGTATTTTTGTAATGTACTGAGTATTCAGAAAAAATAATGTAATATATATGTTTGTTATGTCAGGATAGTTATAATATATATTTAGTATCATTCTTAAATTCTTTTTTCTATTGGATATATTACTTATTATGAGAAAATTTTATTGTTCACACGAACCAAAAAAGCCTCAAGTACCTATTTACACTACATAACTTGAAACCAAGGCAACGAAGGTGGGTTGATTACCATTAGTACTTTGAATTAGAGCTTACATATATGACTGGAATGGGGAATGTAGTATCTGGGACACTGGGTAAGAGAACTTATATATAATCAATTCACAAGGCCATAACCGAGTGGTAGATTACGTCCTTAATTTCAGAGATTCATTTAGAGGTGCAAGATTTTCTCATCCAAAAGATTCTTTCTTCCTTAGTAGTGACTTCCACTCTTCTAGATAGGTGGAGGATTAGATATCTTTCATATTCTAAAGAACTAGTTATTCTAGAGTGGGTGGAATGTGAGGACCCACCTTTTGGTTGGACCATTGGTGAGGATGAAATTCTACGCATACGTGGTCGTGTTTGGGTTCCAACAGACCTACACGAGGTGTTTTTGTAGTAATTTTATACCTCATCATGGGATGTATATCTAGAAATTAGAAAGTTTTATTGAGTCTTATGTTTCCAATATTGGTGGCCTAGTAAGAAATTTTAGTTTTATGATTTTTTCACTTGGTGTATCACCTATCTGTAGGTGAAGGAGGGATACTAGTGACCATATGGGATTTTACAACTATTTCCAATACCTAAGGGGAAATGGTACTATGTTGAAATGGATTTTGTCACGAACCAACCCGGGTCGACCCCGAACCGGTCACCCGAATCGGTCCGCGACATGGCCCGAGAGGCGTTCCCGATCCCCACGGGCTGGCAACTAGTGTCGGGCATCAAAAGTAAATAGGTGGGAATGATTTGGCCCAAATGAAAGATAAACTAAACAGCGGAAAATAAAACAGAACAACAAAATGAATAAAGACAGAGCAAGCAACACCACTACTAACCTGACCACGATCCAAACTCCAGGTGACCCCATGGGTCACTCCCCAATACCACAACCAACATCACTCAAAGCGAACAACTGAAACTGGAACCTGCAACAGAACTAAAAACAAGAAAACACTATAGGCGTGAGTATTAAAACTCAGTAGGTAGGCCCAACTAATTCTATTCCCAATGCACATACCAATAAATAAAGAGTTTATCAATTCCAGGTTTGAACTAAATTATATAAAATATGTTTTCCACACACTTTCATTTCCAAAACAAGTAACAGTCCATTGCCCTTTTTAATTTAGAACAAGTTTAATGTTGAAAGAACAGGTGCGTTGCATTTTCAAAACATTTTGCGAACAATTTAGAAATTCAAACTTCAGTTGTTAGTCAAAAAGGAAAATCACACACAACACACACTAAGGGCAATGGTAAAAGTGGCACACCAGGGGTCAGCAACCGAACTCGACCTCTCAATCGTCCGCCACACACAAATAAACACTAAAAGAAACATGGGTCGAACCTAGGAGATCGTGAACAATCCAGAACGTACTATACATGTGACTCATCCTGAGGCATGCCATAACTCGATGACGTCATAACGCCCATAATACTACCCGGCATAGCCCTGCATGGCCTAACCGAGGGGCCCAATCCCCATAGCAGCAATAACTCAGTATTCCCCTGCTATGGGGCCACTAGCCAGTGCGTGGTCTAAACTAGTGCAGCAATCGTTCTCAGAAAATTCACTCAATATGGCAGGTTCCCATGTCATCACAAGAAATAAAAAGGGGGTGCGTCTACAATGTAAATAAATCAGTCACGATGCACAAACATCACGTACAGCTCACGCAAACAACGCACACCAAAGATCACCCCCGAGTGGGATTTCCAAGATAATCCATTTCATTAAAGTGCCAAACGGGCCTTCACCAATTTTAAAGTAAAACCTCATTTCTCAAAAAGTTCAAAACACTGGTTCAGAAGAAATTATTTATCTTTAAAACTAGGCGCACATTTGAAGTTCCGTGAATTATGTTTAAAGGCCAAACTGGCATTCTTTCAAAACTGGGTGTCCGCCCGTCAAGAAAATGTCACATGTGTTCGGTATAAAATAAACAGCTCTTTTCGCACTAAATAATAATTTAAAGTTTTATTATCTAATATTGTTTCTAATTCATTAAAAATTAATAAAACAACAAGAAATTAATAAATTCTAAATCTAAAGGTAAGTGCAATGGGGGACCTACCTCGACTCGTAGCCCGGTTACGACGACGATGCATGTCACACACTCGCGCAAGAGTACGCGCAACCTTCTGATGATCGCAACATCACGGGAAGTCTCGCCAATGCGCTGCAACAACGCAAAACCTCTCAAAATACACGCAAAAGCGAACCAAAAATAATCCTAACATATAAACAATATAAAATAACTAGCTCGACATGTTTTTTAAAATATCACATCAAAACACGTATCAAAACACAACCAAACTCTTTAGTAGAATTCAATTACGACCTTTAGACACACCAACCACTTTACGCACCACAAGATCAAAGTAATAAAGAATTTGAATAATTTATAAAACATCCGAAAAAGGTGAAACCAAGGTTCACATCAAAACATACTCAGTTTCACATAAGAAAACACTTTAAAATAAAACACACAACCAGCAGAGAACCAGGGACTCAAAAACAACTAAATCAAGCAGTGCAAAACAAATCAATTGGTATAAACTCATACCCGAAACAACAGCGGCAAAGCGAGACATTGCTAAAATAAATAAATAAATAAATAAAAAATTCAGGTAAAGATGACTCTGGACCAGATAAAGACCTCAAGGGTCCGCGACTCAATCTAAAAATCAAAATCCCATTAAAAGATTTAATGAACCACATAAAAATTTTATGAAACAACTCCCAACAGTGCCACGAGATATTAAACACAAAGCCCACCCAAATACCTCTTCCAAAGCCAAACGCACATCACTCCATAGTCAAAACAGAATATGCAGCCCATACACAACATAATAAACCAACTGCACAGTTTTCAAACACGGGAACCAATTTGAAATAGGTTTTCACAATAAAAAAAACACTAACATCACTTGCAAATAATACTAACAAATTAAAGGCATTCTAAAACTCAATCAAGAACAAATACGCAGCATGCAAACTCATTAAATAACGCGCTATAATGATTAAACACCAAAATTAAATTGATGACAACTCAAAAATAGTAAAGCCTCTAAAATAACATTAACCCGCAAAAGAAGGAATTGACGAACTCATACATTGAAGGATCGGACCAAAATTCGAAGGAGAACCAAGCCGGAGAGGGAGCAAAGGGGGGGTTGCGCCGGACCGGAAGGGTAGCTTCGCTGGACCGGGATGCCGGGCTGCTGATTGGACCGCGAGGAGGTCGGTCGGGGCGGCTAGACGGAGCGAGAGAGGAGGGGTCGGCCGGAGTAGGCGGGTCGGCCGGAAGGGGGGGGGGGGGGGGCTGTGCGCGGCGGCTAACCGGAGGGAAAAGGGGAGGAGGTGGCGCCGGCGTGGTCGGGGTCGCGCGGAGGTGGCCGGACGGCGAGGCGGCTGGAGGCGGACGGCGAGGCAGCGGGAACGGTGCGGCAGGGGGAGATCTGGCTGGGGAGCGGGTTTCCGGGTTGTGGCAAGCGGCTGAGGGAGGAAGAGTAGAGCTGGCCGGCGTGGCCAGCGGCGGACGGTGCAGGGATCGGGAGCGGCGGACGGTGCAGGGATCGGGAGCGGCCGACGGCGCGGTGAGGAGGGGAGAGCCGCGCGAGCGGAGTGAGGGCAGGGGGGCGCTACGCGCAGGGGGGGAAAAGGGGAAGGTTAGGGTTAGAATTTTTTTTTTATTTTTTTTTCTTTTATACAAAATATATATATATATATATATATATATATATAACATATATATACTTTTATATATGTAATAAGAACAATAATAATATTATTATATAAAAAAAACGAAAATACAACCTTGTTATAAGACTAAAGTCGAGAAATAATTAATTAATTAAATTATTCTAAAGTCGAGCAGCCGCATGAAATGCATGCTGTGAAGTGCGTGATTGAGCAAACTGCGCTCAAACCGTGTCACACGGCATTGACCGCTTACAGGGTCAACTGCGTGCTTGTCGCGCAGTCTTATAACTCGCGCACAAGTCGCACGTTCGACCGGTCGGGATGTGACAATTCTCCCCACCACAAACACTTTCTGCCCCCAGAAAGTCACCAAGCCAACGATTAGCATACCTCGAGTCTGTACCCAGAAAAAAAAACCAGAAGAAACTGAGAGGGTAGGGGTGACCATTACCAACACAAGTCACACCCGACCAACTCAAGTACAAACATTGTCCGAGGTTGAGGGGAGAACACGGGAGGGTTCTCCCCACCACAGAAATCTACTAACACTGAGACCTTGAAACTCGAACACACCACACCTGAGGGGGGGGGGGCAACACGGGAACTCCCAAACCGAACCCAGTCACTTTCTCCACACAGACCGAACAACACTCAGAGACTTAAACAGGAAGCTTGATACGAAATGACCCAACAGCTCGAGGATAAGGAATTATCTCAACCCCTCACTCACCGACCGAAGAAAAACCTCATCGCAACCAGAGTCTAGGGAATTTCTAGCCCGAACTCACAAAGGACCTCGAAACAACGCCTATTAATTTCATAAGACCACACATCCCCCTAACGCACACAATTGAGACCCAACTCAAAATTAGATTGACCCGCTCATCCGCGGGTCCATCACCCTTCAAGGAGAACCGAACGATTTCAAAACACACTGAGAACAAATAAGACCGCTTAGACTGTGGTAGAATAAGTTCATCACGCAACCGCAACAAAGGTGATCTTACAATGATAAAAAGAATAGAACAAGGAATCTTTGGATATTTTTCTTCAGAAAGCTGAAAACAGAATCCGAAGCGAGGTTCTCCACACCCTCGGCAACTCCTGACTGTGCGCGAGCTTCACCCCGAGACCTGTGGTTGGGGCCCTGATGGCTGAAGCATCTCCCGCCTCACAGTCAGGCATTTTCATTTCCTGGTCTCTAACTCCTTCACGATCGACGCTTCTTCTAGAACTCTCCCCGGTGGCTTGAACAGCCGCACGGTAGCAAGACTTCGAAGGGATGCGACAAGGAGAATTAGAATGTCTGGACAGGCCATACTGGTGGCACACAAGAGAGCGGTCCGACGAACTAGGAGCCGGTACCAACGACGATGGTTTCTTGGAGACAGGTTCCACCAACCCGCACCTCTTGCCAAGTGGGGAACCTTCGCGGAAATCGACCACCGTTAATCACACCCAAAACTCCAACGACGATGTGGCACATCTTTACAAGTCTAAAACTGAACCCTCAAATAAACCTGAGACGGTACACACCCTAACAACCCTGGGAGTTCCCAACAACCTGAAAACCCACTCTAATTTCACAACCACACAACTGCCCCTACGGACTTTGATTACTTTGATCGATAGGCAACATGCAGAAAGAACTAGAAACTGGGCATGACTCATTAGCAACCTTAACGACCTTTCTGGGCGGCATACTCATGACAACACGAGAAAAATTATCGAAACCGGCGTTAAGCCAAAATTCAATCAAGGCAACAACACAAGTCAAGGTCAATAGGCCCATAAGCCAAACATATACAAACACAGTAAAAATCACTTTCCAAAACCATCATTTTTTTAAACATTACAACTCACCTATGGCACCTTATGAACCGTCACATGTGCGTTCATTCAATCTCGCTCACATCATCTGCAAACAAGTTCCCCCTACGCACTCTCCTTACATACCCACGCACATGTGACCCTCCATAAGGAGTGTCAAGGTTCAAACACTTCATTCCTTACCAAATCCAAACACATATCATATTGTTCCAAACCAAAACACTTTTTCTTTAAAAACCCACTTTACTAATTTCAAAAACAATTTGGAAGGAACCCCTTTTTTTCATTTCCAAATCACTTCCATTTTCAACACACACACACAAACCGAGTTTAATACAAAATAAAACCAACTATAAACCATCGAAAAGAGGGACTAGTGTCTGCACTTAACTCGGTGACATGGTGGTGAGCCATGCCCCAAGTAAGACATAACACTAAGAGGACCTTAAACCGGGCACTTGGACTCCACATGGGTCACCACCCCATGTGAGGCCCCAATGTGAACCGATTTGCTCCCCTTGTCATCCCTTAATCCAAAACAACCAAGGACAAAAGACTCAATCCTGAACTAACCCTGGTAACTCAGGTCTCGTCACGAGCGGTGGTGATCAGGCACCGACCCGTAACCTACCTCCTGAGTCCCGACAGTCCTAATCTCCTTCTATCAGACATCCCAAATATCAAGAACCTCCTCTGATACCATTTTGTCACGAACCAACCCGGGTCGACCCCGAACCGGTCACCCGAATCGGTCCGCGACATGGCCCGAGAGGCGTTCCCGATCCCCACGGGCTGGCAACTAGTGCCGGGCATCATAAGTAAACAGGTGGGAACGATTTGGCCCAAATGAAAGATAAACTAAACAGCGGAAAATAAAACAGAACAACAAAATGAATAAAGACAGAGCAAGCAACACCACTACTAACCTGACCACGATCCAAACTCCAGGTGACCCCATGGGTCACTCCCCAATACCACAACCAACATCACTCAAAGCGAACAGCTGAAACTGGAACCTGCAACAGAACTAAAAACAAGAAAACACTATAGGCGTGAGTATTAAAACTCAGTAGGTAGGCCCAACTAATTCTATTCCCAATGCACATACCAATAAATAAAGAGTTTATCAATTCCAGGTTTGAACTAAATTATATAAAATATGTTTTCCACACACTTTCATTTCCAAAACAAGTAACAGTCCATTGCCCTTTTTAATTTAGAACAAGTTTAATGTTGAAAGAACAGGTGCGTTGCATTTTCAAAACATTTTGCGAACAATTTAGAAATTCAAACTTCAGTTGTTAGTCAAAAAGGAAAATCACACACAACACACACTAAGGGCAATGGTAAAAGTGGCACACCAGGGGTCAGCAACCGAACTCGACCTCTCAATCGTCCGCCACACACAAATAAACACTAAAAGAAACATGGGTCGAACCTAGGAGATCGTGAACAATCCAGAACGTACTATACATGTGACTCATCCTGAGGCATGCCATAACTCGATGACGTCATAACGCCCATAATACTACCCGGCATAGCCCTGCATGGCCTAACCGAGGGGCCCAATCCCCATAGCAGCAATAACTCAGTATTCCCCTGCTATGGGGCCACTAGCCAGTGCGTGGTCTAAACTAGTGCAGCAATCGTTCTCAGAAAATTCACTCAATATGCCAGGTTCCCATGTCATCACAAGCAATAAAAAGGGGGTGCGTCTACAATGTAAATAAATCAGTCATGATGCACAAACATCACGTACAGCTCACACAAACAACGCACACCAAAGATCACCCCCGAGTGGGATTTCCAAGATAATCCATTTCATTAAAGTGCCAAACGGGCCTTCACCAATTTTAAAGTAAAACCTCATTTCTCAAAAAGTTCAAAACACTGGTTCAGAAGAAATTATTTATCTTTAAAACTAGGCGCACATTTGAAGTTCCGTGAATTATGTTTAAAGGCCAAACTGGCATTCTTTAAAAACTGGGTGTCCGCCCGTCAAGAAAATGTCACATGTGTTCGGTATAAAATAAACAGCTCTTTTCGCACTAAATAATAATTTAAAGTTTTATTATCTAATATTGTTTCTAATTCATTAAAAATTAATAAAACAACAAGAAATTAGTAAATTCTAAATCTAAAGGTAAGTGCAATGGGGGACCTACCTCGACTCGTAGCCCGGTTACGACGACGATGCATGTCACACACTCGCGCAAGAGTACGCGCAACCTTCTGATGATCGCAACATCACGGGAAGTCTCGCCAATGCGCTGCAACAACGCAAAACCTCTCAAAATACACGCAAAAGCGAACCAAAAATAATCCTAACATATAAACAATATAAAATAACTAGCTCGACATGTTTTTTAAAATATCACATCAAAACACGTATCAAAACACAACCAAACTCTTTAGTAGAATTCAATTACGACCTTTAGACACACCAACCACTTTACGCACCACAAGATCAAAGTAATAAAGAATTTGAATAATTTATAAAACATCCGAAAAAGGTAAAACCAAGGTTCACATCAAAACATACTCAGTTTCACATAAGAAAACACTTTAAAATAAAACACACAACCAGCAGAGAACCAGGGACTCAAAAACAACTAAATCAAGCAGTGCAAAACAAATCAATTGGTATAAACTCATACCCGAAACAACAGCGGCAAAGCGAGACATTGCTAAAATAAATAAATAAATAAATAAAAAATTCAGGTAAAGATGACTCTGGACCAGATAAAGACCTCAAGGGTCCGCGACTCAATCTAAAAATCAAAATCCCATTAAAAGATTTAATGAACCACATAAAAATTTTATGAAACAACTCCCAACAGTGCCACGAGATATTAAACACAAAGCCCACCCAAATACCTCTTCCAAAGCCAAACGCACATCACTCCATAGTCAAAACAGAATATGCAGCCCATACACAACATAATAAACCAACTGCACAGTTTTCAAACACGGGAACCAATTTGAAATAGGTTTTCACAATAAAAAAAAACACTAACATCACTTGCAAATAATACTAACAAATTAAAGGCATTCTAAAACTCAATCAAGAACAAATACGCAGCATGCAAACTCATTAAATAACGCGCTATAATGATTAAACACCCAAATTAAATTGATGACAACTCAAAAATAGTAAAGCCTCTAAAATAACATTAACCCGCAAAAGAAGGAATTGACGAACTCATACATTGAAGGATCGGACCAAAATTCGAAGGAGAACCAAGCCGGAGAGGGAGCAAAGGGGGGGGGGGGGGTTGTGCCGAACCGGAAGGGTAGCTTCGCTGGACCGGGATGCCGGGCTGCTGATTGGACCGCGAGGAGGTCGGTCGGGGCGGCTAGACGGAGCGAGAGAGGAGGGGTCGGCCGGAGTAGGCGGGTCGGCCGGAAGGGGGGGGGGGGCTGTGCGCGGCGGCTAACCGGAGGGAAAAGGGGAGGAGGTGGCGCCGGCGTGGTCGGGGTCGCGCGGAGGTGGCCGGACGGTGAGGCGGCTGGAGGCGGACGGTGAGGCAGCGGGAACGGTGCGGCAGGGGGAGATCTGGCTGGGGAGCGGGTTTCCGGGTTGTGGCAAGCGGCTGAGGGAGGAGGAGTAGAGCTGGCCGGCGTGGCCAGCGGCGGACGGTGCAGGGATCGGGAGCGGCGGACGGTGCAGGGATCGGGAGCGGCCGACGGCGCGGTGAGGAGGGGAGAGCCGCGCGAGCGGAGTGAGGGCAGGGGGGCGCTACGCGCAGGGGGAAAAAAGGGGAAGGTTAGGGTTAGAATTTTTTTTTTTACACAAAATATATATATATATATATATAACATATATATACTTTTATATATGTAATAAGAACAATAATAATATTATTATATAAAAAAAACGAAAATACAACCTTGTTATAAGACTAAAGTCGAGAAATAATTAATTAATTAAATTATTCTAAAGTCGAGCAGCCGCATGAAATGCATGCTGTGAAGTGCGTGATTGAGCAAACTGCGCTCAAACCGTGTCACACGGCATTGACCGCTTACAGGGTCAACTGCGTGCTTGTCGCGCAGTCTTATAACTCGCGCACAAGTGGCACGTTCGACCGGTCGGGATGTGACAGATTTCATGATTTGGTTTAAGAGTTTACTTCAATGTAGTGATTTTGTACGGGTTTTTGTGGATAATATCACAAAGGTCTTCCATTTTTTGCCGACTAGGGAGACCTTCTCAGTATATGAACTTGGGAGGAATTATATCGGTGAGATTGTGTGCTATCATGATGGTCCAAATACCATTTTATCAGATAGGGATTCCTAGTTTACTTAATGGTTTTGGAAAGGATTATAGAGGGAATTGGTTACACATGTTCTTTTGAGCACAACATACCCCCTTAGACCGATGACTAGTCAGAGTGGACTATAAAAGTTCTAGAGGACATGCTTCGAAAAAACATCCAGGATTTTGGGGGTTCTTGGGAGTGGAATATACCCATTTTTTAAGTATCCCAAAATAATAGTTATCAAGATACTATAGAAATGTATTCTTAAAAGGATTTTTACAGTAGGATATTTCAATATCCACTATGCTAGTTAAAGGAATGAGTGTCAGTGCTACTCAGACCATATATCTTGTCAGAGACTTTGGAGAAGGTCCAGTTGATTAGAAAATATATGAATACTGCACAATCTAGGAAAGTATACTATGCCTATTTATTTTGGGTACCTCTTGAGTACAAGTCCAGGGATTAGGTCATTTTATGTATCTCACAGAGGTAAGGGAACATACATTTTTAGAGATAGGGAAATCTTTCACTACTTTATGTTTATACATTTGAGATTATGTAGAGAGTCGAGTTGGTAGCCTATCAGTTGTAGTTACATTATAGGTATTGATACATGCAATAGGTATTCCTTGTATCTCAAATATTCCATTAACACTTCAAACTATCTCATAATATTCATCCAAATGAGGTTGAGCTGTAGGTAGATTCATTCTTTGAGGAGAATCATTTACGTATCATTGATTAGAGTGGTAAATCTCTTCAAGGATTTTCTATTACTCTGGTATTTGTGCTATGAAATCACAACTATGTATAGAATGGGACTTTGTAGTGGATGGCTGATGTACATACCCAGTGGCTAGAGTTATTCTCATACTAAGCTTGACTACCCTTATAAGGGAAATTTGATTATGAATTGCATTAAGGGTGGAATATTGTGAGATCATAGGCTTTCTTATGATTTTAATATCTTTTAAATTAAAATTTATTTCCATATTTGTAACCTAATACGAATGATTAATGAGGTTATGTGTGTTTGGGGGGTGTTCATTAATTTTTTAAGCATGGAGGTTCAGTTTTTGAAAAAGGCTATTGGGTTACACGATTAGTCATAATCATGCCGCCCAGGATGCACAGTTTGAGAAACCATACAGGATGGTCTAGGGATCTCTCTAATCCCACACATTTTGATGAAACCACGAAACCAGGGCCATGTATGGTTTTTCTAACCATGATCTATTAGCATATGATGGGGGGGGATCTTGGATAGAGATGTGTTCACAGTTAGCACACGGTTTAGACAACTGTGAGACTAAACTAGGTGACCCAGTGTTTTGAAGAAAAATTACCATTTCAACATTACTTATTTTGAAATTTAACACTCTCCTTAATTTTTATATTTCCTCTAGTAGACACTTATTCCCTAGGTGAGCTATCTTGAAGCCTAATCCTAGGGTTTTTCATAACTCTCAAATCCATTCTCTGATACTACAAATGCTCATCTCATTGAATCCATGATGGTATGTTCTATTTTTCTCTTGTTCCATTTTTATTTGTGTTTGTATCGATGATGTTATTTTAGGGAAAGATAATATTCCCTATTTTAGGGTATTAATATGTTATTTTTTTCCAATCCTGGTCAAGTTAGGAGATGATAAAGGAAGAGTGTTCTGCAACTGGCATAAGGTATGTAGT
Source organism: Viscum album (assembly GCA_963277665.1). Classification (NCBI taxonomy): domain Eukaryota; kingdom Viridiplantae; phylum Streptophyta; class Magnoliopsida; order Santalales; family Viscaceae; genus Viscum; species Viscum album. The sequence goes on along the minus strand of OY728127.1, from coordinate 375,337,309 downwards.
ATATACCTTTTACTATAAGGTCTGGTTGTTTTGTAGCTAGTTTTCACTATTTTGTACACTGGTACTTCTAGTTGTTGGTCCTAAAATAATTAAATTCATTTATTCTATTTTTGTAACCATGATAGGTTTCCCACATAGAACAAAGATTTGGCCGGAGGTTGTAAACATCATCTTGGACAACTTTTGATTCTTGTTTATGTATCTTCACCCTGAGTTACCACCCTGTAGGGTGTGTGTGGGAGATTTCTATTTTAGTGGGAAAATTAATGATTTAAATGAGATATTAAGAGAGTGTTTATGAATCATTTTCAATGTGACTTAATGTTATTAAAATAGCTAAATGATTTAAATGGAAAATGTGGAATGAATTGGATGAACTCAGTGCTTGTGTATGATTATGAATTAGATTATGAATGAGATAATTGATTAAGGAAATAGTTTTTGAATGACCAATGTTTTAAATATGTGGTAGTGCTGATGATGGATGGATTTCTATAGTAATGAGAACTGCATTTAATTTCATGGACATTTTTACCACATGGATTCAAAAGTCCATTGAATTTCATGGACATTTATACTCTACGGATTAAATATTATATTGAATGCCATTGACCTTTCTACTCTATAGATTCAGATTAAATGGGATTCTGCGGACATCACCACTCCTTGGATATAGCTGTTGGTTCAGACACTTGATTACATGACATGGTCCACTGAAGAATCCTTAAATATTTGTACTCTATGGATCTGACCCTTGTAGGTATGACACTGGATTACTCGACCTAGGCCATAGTGGAAATTTATCATACTTTATAGATAGAACTTATTATGATTTACTATTTTACATTGAGCCTTTGGTAGGATGGATAATATCACTTTTACATATATCACCCCTATTTTTTATTTACATAATTTTTATATAGTTCAAACTGATTCTTCTTATATACATAGACTAGAATTTTTATAGACACTATTGGTGGTGGTCTATTGAGTGTCATCTCACACTCCGTTTGAGATTCCATTGGGTACCCGAAAAGTCTTTATGGATGCATGTAGGGACCAGATAAGACACAAAATTTATGATGATTGATTGGTTATGATTATATTAGGGGATCAAATGACTGATCTAGGCTAGTGATGCAATTTGGATATAACATGTTTTGGGTTTTTTACTTTTGATACATGTTTTATAATGGTTTTCTATTTCCATGTATTTCCTACCATTTTCTACAGAGAAATTACATACTCATCTTGTATATGATATCACCTTTGTAATTTTTTTACTTTTACTACATTAATATATATTTTTATCTTTTTTCTATCATTTATATTATGCTTCAGCTTATTTAGTTAGATGTGATATTTCGACAACACTCTAATCATGAGGGTATAGTCTCTCCACTATACCACCTCAGAACCTTGCTACAAGTCAACGACCTTTGGATTATGGGGATGTGTACTTGAGACCATATGTCCCACTAGCTTGGGGCACTATTTAGTGGATCTTAAGTTAGAATGTTACATTATTTATGTAAATGTGAGGACTACCACCTCTCAGAAGTGATGTGATTTGTTTTTAATCACGACATCACTTAGATGATACATATAAGTATATTTAATGAAATAAAAATGATACTTATAATATTATTTTAATTTTTTGAAGATAAAATAATACACACCTTATTTCCATAATGATCGTTGAAAATTTGAAACATTACCCATGTGTATGTTTGGCCTACCGTCTTCATGATTACAACAGAATCCATTCTTCATAACCAAATTTCTTGATTATTTTTAAAAGTATAACTCATTTATAAAAATGATAACTATTTAATTGTTATTATTTTTTACATGGTGGAATAATTAAATCTACAACCATATTCAAACAACAAAATTCATTTTGGACACATAAACTGAATATGATCAAAATATCCGAACATGAACATAATTGATTATGTAATTGAATATAACTTGGTAATGAATAAAATAAAAGGAATAATAAACATAAAGAAGGTTTATATAAAAGTAAATAAATAACATAATTTTATTATTTAGGAAGATAAGTAATATACATGAGAGTCTGATTCATAGTAAGTGAATTTAATTTAAAAATTCAATTTTAATGTTTCCCTTCCAATCAATTTTCTTCCATGTTTATATATATTTTTTAAAATATTTTATTGATGATTTAATATTTACATAATATAATTATAGAATAAAGTTTATGTCTCATTGGAATTTCATTAAAATTATTTTAAAAGAGAATATTATTAAGGAATGTTTTAATTTTTATTACATATAGAATAAAAGAATTTTCTATTTTAACATATACAGAAACAAGGAATTTTACCACTTCCATAATAGTTATTTTATTTTTATATTTATTTATAACCTTATATTTTTTATTTAATTAAAAACCCACTTTACCTTTATTATTTTAATTTTAGTTTTGAAAATTGGGTATTAAAGAAAAGGGACATATTAATATCAAAAAAATTCATTCTTATGGGTGAAAATAAAATTTTTATGATAACTGATTTTATGTGTTATAATTATGTTAATTTTATTGTGAATTGTTTATGATGATAGGTGATTCCTTTATAAACTAAGAAATGGTGATTTCGTTATAAGACAAGGATGGGCGGTGACATTATTCACCAAGGACAAATGGTTCTATGACAAACCAAGGCTGGGTAAGCCAATTATAGCTCTCAAATGCATTTGGTAAAGTGATAAAGTAAACTAATTTGTTTTCTCCTAAGATATTACAGGAATATACCAAGATTTTTATTCTTAGTATAACCATGATTGTTATTTTAAGTGTAACTATGGTGGTTACTTCAAGTAAAACTGTAATGGTTATTCCATCTATAAACATGATGGTTACCCCATATGTAAGAGTAATATGGAGATTATTACTCAAGTTACATAAATGATTTATCTATGATTTCTATAAGTTTTTTCAAATATTTTGATTTCATAATGTAAATAAATGTTTATACTCCCTTTTTATATTGAAAGGTATAACTTTATGAAAAAGTTATTATGGTTTTATCATGATTTCAATGAAAAATTTAATTTTTTTTTATTTTTCAATCAATATTTCTTACGATTTTTTTATGAAAGTATTTGGTAAGAGAAGTTGATTTCTTGGGTAAGGAAGTTTTTAATTTGAGCCCAATGTTTATTTTTAAAAAGATAATTTTTTTTAATTATTCACTGACTAATGATTTCATTCTTTATTTACTTTCACCATACGGTGTTTTTTTGATCATCACATGTTTCAAAATCTTTTTGATAGAGTTTTATAGATGAATAGGGACAAGGATGAGGTCGAGATGAAAATTTCCATGATGTGTTATGAAAAAATGTTTCTTTCTAAAAGTTTTGATTGTGAAAAATGAAAACTAAATTGAAGTTTCCACTTTGAAATATATGTGTTTTTATGCAAGCGTAATGTCATAAATATATAAAACTATAAACCTTAAAGATATTCAGGAATAAAATAAATTTAAATCTAGATTAAAGTCAGTAAAATACATATTTTTTGTGATGTGTTTTTATAATTGGTATCAGAGAAATGGATTAGATAAATTTAAAGGTTATGATGATATTTGTGCATAAGTTAAAAGTCATCTTTAACCAAAAATATTTATATGTTGTGGTCATCTATAACTACAATGGTTAGTATGTTATATATAATTTTGGTTGTTTTGAAAAATAGATGAGTTAAAGATAATATGGTGAAGGATTAATTATTGTTTATGTAACACCCCGAGCTTCCACGATACACTTCTCTTTCAATAATGCAATAGCTTGCATTGTACGCAAGTTCGAGATTCTAACACACCGCGACCAATTAAAATAGCCATTATGAATAGAAATAACCACTTTCTGAAATTATATATATTTTATATTTCAAAATGGACTTCATTTTTGGATTCGGAATATCGAAATTATCCTAAGTTGAATTTTTGGTATTTTCCTGAGAACTTCCAATTTTTTATGAATAGTGAAAAATACATAAAAACAACTTTTTTAATAAAAATAATCTATAGTGATAAATTATACTATTGAGTGGTTTTAAAGTATAATTATAATATATTTTTACCATTTTATCCAATGGTGTTCATTATAATTAATTTCACTTTGAAATTGGACATAAACAATTGTCAATCTTTTGATATATATTGTTTCTTAAAAACACGCTATTTGTTGTGATAGCAGGAATTAATTATAAAATTAATTAATGAAACTTATATTTTTGGAATTTTTTAAAATATAAATCGTTTTTGAATTAGGAATATCTATTATAGCTTAGGGTGAAATTTTGGCATTGTTCTGAAAAACTTCAATTTTTGATGAATAGTGAAACCACAAAGTGGTAGTTAAAAAACTAATTTTTTGATTAAATGAAACATTACCACTTCTGTGATTTGATTTTCAAAATTCCAACATAAATGGTTGTCACTAAGAAGTAAAATGTGGTTCAATGAGATTAAAACAATTTTTTTGGTGAATAGTAACTTTTAAGTTAATTATTCACGATAAAAGGTAATTAGTGAAATTTAAGGTAAAAATGATATTATAAAAATTTGAAAATACCCTTACACTTGTACTACCCTTATTGGATGATTCATGGACGACCAAGAAAATCCATGGGTCAACTTGGGGACCCCATGGAGAAACTTGGGTAAGAAAATGACAATAATAACTTATTTTTAAAGTAAAAAAAAATTTTAGACAAACATGTGTTGTTTTAATAAAACAATTATTACATGGGGTTATATAAGATAAATTTTAGACTATGAATATTAATTGGAAAGATAAAATGATTTAATACATCATGATATTTTTTTTATAATTTTTATAAATTAAATAAATTAAATGTTTTATGACACCGTGATGATTCAGCGATTACCTCATTAATTAACGATTTAAATAAAATGAAAATATAATGTAACAAATAAGATTTAAACTTGTCAAAAACCTATTATATGGGTAGATTTAGAACCCTTATCACCTTATCCTCTAAATATATAATTTTGGGACCTCTAAAATCCGAAAATTATCTCATAATAATGTAACATTTCATTACTTTCCAAGAGTGCCTCTCCTCTCCTCTTATAAAAGGCCCCCACCTCTACCACATTATTCACACCTTAAAGCCATTTGGCTCGGCCATACTCTACCCAAATACTCTCCCAACTTCCCTATCTTACTCCTAGAAGCCTCACTTTGGGCAGAAGTCTTCCCAAGGAATCCTTTGGCTCAAATCAAAAAGAGTTACCCGATTTTAAGGTAATGTCTTCTCTTATGTTATTTTGTTTTATTTTGCTTCTCCAACCCCTTAAACTCTTTTTATTCCTTTATTTTCAAACAAAAACAGTATATTCAATATAATAGGATGTTTTTATGAGAAATATTTTATTTACACTTACACTCACTTTCATCTAATGGTTAAAAACACACTGTTTCTGTGGGTGGAAAAATACTGCCTCACGAAATGATGATTGTTCAATATTATTTTACACCTATAATGGTGGCCATTTTGATGAAAATATTTTCATATATGATATATATATTATGTTTATGTTTTCCTTATTCTTATGTATTTCTCATTTATGGCATACTTTATGTTTTCCATTATGGGTAAACATGATAATTTCATTTTAGGTAGTGCGGACTACCGCCCCCTCAAAGTGATTTGAATCGTTAATGCCATATGTGGGACGTATAAAGGATAGAGTAAATGATATTATATATTATATTATACTGGAATTATAATACACTTTTATATCATTATGATTTCATTCCATTAAATATGAAATAGAAGTGAAAGTAGCGTTCATGCGTACGTACGGCTTACCGTCTCCATGAACGGTGCATTTCATTTCTTACCTCTAAATTTAACGTAATATTATGAATGAATGTATATAATAGATATATATGTTATTAATGATATCTAAATCATGAATATAATTATGTATATAATGGATATTTTACCACATGAACAACTTGTAATTATAAGAAGTTTATTTTTGACTTAGGTACCAAAGATCGACAAAACGACCGTTATTAACATAAATAATTAAATAATGTTAATAACATGGTAATAAGTGATATAAAAGGAATAATAAAATTGAAAAAGGTTCTTAAGAAATTATAAATTAACTCTAGTTTATTATTCAGGAGGTTAAAGAATGATCGAGTCAAGTCGGACACGAGGTAAGTGAACTTCTTAACCCAATTTCCATTCTTTGGGTTAATCTCCTACTTTCAAATTATGTCATGATATTATTATGTACTATCTTTTATATTTAATTTATTTATGTGTACTTTTAGTGGATACACATAATAGATCTATTTTATTTAAAAAATTATTTTTGTAAGGACTTGTTCTCAATCTCCATTCATTGAGGCATATCTTGTTTTATAAACAACTTTCTTTTATAAGGTGTAAAAGCCCCTTTGACATTTATGTTTATTCAAAAGAAATATTTTTTATACGAAGCGTTTTACTAAACAAAAAAAGGGAATGTTTTTTTGGTCGTACATATGCAGCAACAATGACTTCTCTGCCGCCGTGACCATTATTTGAGTTTCGGCTTCCTCTACAAGCTATAACTTTTTTCAAATGAGACATAAATACCAAGTTTTAATTTTCTTTTATTTTAGTATTGAAAATTGTTTTGATAATGTTTTTATTATATCAATGTGTTGTATTGATATCTTGTGATTGAAATGTGGAAATGTTTTGTTTCCTAAATGCTTGTTTTATGTGATATGATTATGTTGTGGTTTATGATATGTTTAAACATGTTCGTATGAGGAATGCATTGGACTTAATAAGTGACGGGTGGAGCCCGCTATAGCTCCTCGATGCATCGGCAGGACTCATTAGACAAAATAGTGTCTTGGCACGAGGCCTTGACAAAATCTTATTTATAGTCTTGGCTCGAGGCCTTGGCTACGTGGGTATGATAGTCTGGCATTATGCATTCCATCATTATGAAAGTGGTTTTTGATATTGCATGTGATTATTCGACCATTAGAGTATCCATGTGAATAAGTAAATGGAATTATCTCATTTTACTTTTTCTATATTATGTTGAAGTTCAAGTTTAAAAGGATTTTGTTTTAGTTATAAATTTTCTTAAATATTTATGTTTATTTATGAAAGCTTCTGCTATATTGTTATCCTTACTGAGAATCTGAGCTCACCCCTTTCAATGTTTTATTTTTCCCAGGATGTGAATAAATATTTTATGACTGACCTACAGGGATAGTCTGAAGGGGATATAAGTGTGGACTATGGAGACTATGTAATTTTGATTTTTCACATTATGATGTAATGTATAATTTATGAATGTATCTAGTGTTTCCAAGGATACTAAGCTAATAGGTCTTTCAGGACTTGATCTTTTGTGGTCATGCCAATGTTACACAATAGTGCACCGACTCTGGGTAATTGGGGTCGGGGAATTACAGTTGGTATCAGAGGTAGTTTTGTACTAACCTTGGAAGCTAGATTTAGAAAAACTCTGATTAGAGCACATAGCCCAAAGATAGACTTTGAGGATTAGTATAGAAGAACTTCCTAGAATTTTGGTATTATAGTGATTTTGTGAGTTTTCCGAGAAATACAACTCTATCTGGATACGAGCAGGTAGAGGCGGATCTGGCACAGATGTACCTAGGGGTGAAACCATAAAACACCGCTTTGAGCTAGAATCAAACGGTAACTGGTGCACGACAATAGGCCTTGCTGCACTCTTGGTTACGACACTCCCGGGGGATATGCTTAGGATATTTCTCATTTTATTTACAAACCATTATGAAGGGTTTATGAGTATATACTTCCTCAAAGAAAACATTTCTTTTTATGATTATGGATTATATCCATAAATCGTTCAATTTATGTTAAGTGTTTTAAATGTATGGAATTATGTATTTTGATTCATAAACAAATCTACTTTATGCAATTGTTTAGAAATGGCGCCTTGTGGGAAGAATGAAAACCATATCAATGCACGCACTCCAGGTAGAGATTTTCCTCCTACTCAAGATAATTATTATGGAGCTGGAGATAAAACTGGTGCTGATCAACTTGTCACCATACTGGGAAAACTCACTCAGGTTATGAATAATAACCTTACTCGTATGGAGCACCCTGATCCACAACATGGAGGATCAATGTTAGACCGCTTCATGAGGCAACAACCACCAACATATAATGGGGGTACAAATCCATTAGTATTTGAGCAATGGATAAACTCCTTAGAGAAAATATTCCACGCCTTGGAGAGTAGCGAAAGGGAAAAGGTTATCATGGCAGTTTACCGTCTCACTGAAGATGTTGATCAATGGTGGTCATTGATTCAAAACACAAAGGAAGATGATGAAGTATAGAATATGGAATGGAGGGAATTCAAAGAGCTTTTCTTAGAAAAATACTTCCCTCGTGACCATAGAGCAGATATGAAAAGGCAATTTCTGAGTCTGAGGCAGAAGGAGGATGAAAATGTTGCAAAGTATGAGGCTAACTTTACAAGGTTAGCGAGACATGCTCCAGATTATATACGTAACCCAAGAAGTAAGATCGATCGTTTCTTTGATGGGTTAAAACTGTTTCTCTGTCGAGCACTAGTATCATAATCTTTCTCGACGTACGAAGATATAGTCACATGTTTTATCAAGACAGAAAAGGAATTCTCTAAATCTTATGACAGTAAAGTAAAGCAAGAGAAGAAGAGAACGGTGGAACAAGAGAAAGATAAAGGGAAAAAGGAAAAGAAGGATTTTCCATTATGCGATAATTCACTAGTAGAAAAATGGTTTTTAATGTCGTTTTTTTAATTTTCGATATCGGTTTTTAACCGACGTCGAAGTCTCCGACGTAAAAAATATGAATTTTAACGTCGGTTTTTGTAAACCGACGCGAAAAATGAATAAAATTTGTTTTTTGGCGTCGTTTTTGTAATAAACCGATGCCAAAAAAACTAATTCAAATCATTTTTGTGTCGGTTTTCATAAAAACAGACGTGAAAAATTAAAAAAAAATAGTTTTGGTGTCGGTTATTTAAAAAACCGACGCCATAAATGAAAAAAAATATTTTTGGAGTCGGTTTTTATAAAGACCGACGCCAAAAAGCAAATTTAGTTTTTCTATGTTTTAGATCATTTCTTAAGCTTTGATTTGACAGGTTGTGGACCTAAAACGGAGTTACGGTTCAAAAGTTATCGCCGTTAGAAGTTGAACCTATCAAAGTTTTGATTGATACAACTCATTTCAAAGAAAACATGATAAACATAAATTAAAATCATATACACCAAATGAAATAAAATAATCATAATACATCAAACATATTTCAACGGTTTTAGGGGCTTCCATCGAAATAATATGTTTTTTATCATCATATAACTTGTATTTAGAAATGAGAATGAATCATCATTATAAGAAAGCTAATCGAGTTGTTTAGAAATGAAGGATAATAATAATAATGAAAACAAATGAATAAAATATGTACCATGTTCAAATTAATGATTGAAGTCGCATTGAAATCTTGATTGAATCGAAGATGTTGAAAATGATGAACGAAGGAGAAACTAGATATATATGTAGTAAACAGAAATATTTTCAATTGCGTTGTACAAAAATGTAGGCGGGATTTTAAAATGTTAAATGCGTGTTGTGAAAAAAATTGAAATTCTGATCCCACGTTACTCTTTGGAGTCGGTTTTGTTTAAAACCGATGCAAAATAGTATTTACATTGGTCTTTTGGTGTTGGTTTTTTAGAAAACCGATTCCAAAAATGTCAATCGATATCCTTTTTGGCATCGGTTCTTAAGAAAACCGAAGCAAAAAACTAAAAAAAATATATTTTGGCGTCGGTTTTTATGAAAACCGACGCCATAAAATTTTTAAAAAAAAATCTTTGGCGTCGGTTTTTTAACAAACCGACGCTAAATTTTTTAAAAAAAACTACTTTTCACGTCGGTTTTTTTAAAAACCGACGCCAAAATCAAAAAAAAAAATTTTGGCATCGGTTTTTAAAAAAACCGACGTGAAAAGTTAAAATATATTTTTGGCGTCAGTTTTTATGAAAACCGATGCCAAAAAAGTAAAAAAAAATTACAGTGTTTTAGATATTTCTCTAATATTTGATTTGACTGGTCGTGGAGCAAAAATAGAGTTACGGATTAAAAGTTATGTATGTCGGAAGTTGACCTTCTCTAAAAGATCTCTTAAAGAAGTTTAACTTTCAAAGGACATAACTTTTAATCCGTAACTCTGTTTTAGCTCCACAACCAGTCAAATCAAAGATTAAAAAATTATCTAAAACATTGTATTTTTTTTAATTTTTTGGCGTCGGTTTTCATAAAAACCGACGCCAAAAATATATTTTAACTTTTCGCGTCGGTTTTTTTAAAAACCGATGCCAAAAAAATATTTTTTGTTTTTGGCGTCGGTTTTTAAAAAAACCGACGCGAAAAGTAGTTTTTTTGTAATGTTTAGCATTAGTTTGTAAAAAAACTAACACCAAAATTTTTTTAAAACTTTTATGGCATCGGTTTTCATAAAAATCAACGCCAAAATATATATATTTTAGTTTTTTGCATCGGTTTTTTTAAGAACCGACGCCAAAACAGTTTTTTTTCCTTTTTGGCGTCGATTTTTAAAAAAATCGATGGCAAAAAATCTCCGCAAAGATTATTTACATTGGTTTATAAGAAACCGATGTCAAACTGGCCACCTTAAAAATCATTTTTCTACTAGTGATTGTGGGAAGAATCACCCCCCGTACTTACCTAAAATGAATGAGAGTTTGTTATAAATGTGGAGAAAAAGGTCACCAGGCTCGTGATTTCAAAGGAAAGAAAGATGCTATAAATGTTGAATGCTACAATTGTAGGGAAATGGGGCATTATGCAAATGAATTTCCTAAGCGTCAGGGAAACTTACCTCAGAAAAGGCTAAGGGATCAAGGAAAATCTTATGCTGTTACTACAGTTGAAGTGGAATAATTAATGTATTGGTGCTTTTGGACTCAAGGATTATATTCTGGTTATAAGGATAATGTGATATATATATATAAGTATTGTACTGAAATACATGTTTTTTTCATTAAGGATTTAATATGATTAAGGTAATCATGTTTTTAGTATGTGACAATAAGAGAAACTTTACTTTTTTTGGGGAATCTGATGTTACAATTGATTTTGGAATTTAGAGACCTTTTAGAGAAAGTCTGGATATAGGTATTTTGGATAACTATAAAGGTTGGAATGAATTAAGTTGAACTTTGGATAGTATTTTTTAAGTTTAAAACATTTCTGAAGATTATTTTTGGAATACTATGATACTATACTTTTTGGAAAAGGACAACCCGCAGGTTGGGGGATAACCCGTCGCGTCGGACAAAGCTGCAGGAATCGAACCCAAAACCATAGTGCAACAGGCCTTTATTACTTACAACTAGCCTACAGGAAGTCCCTAGTTATTACAAAATAGTTTACCTAATCTAAATGGTATGAGTTAATATTTGGAACCTTGTACGATTAGGATAAATATAATATTTTTGTGTTCTATTATCTTTTTGGGTGAAAGATGAGTTTGTGGTAAAAATTTATTAAACAATGAAATGTATACATGAAAATTATGTACATTTCCTTATGTTCTTAGTAAATCTCCTAAATAAATTCCTCAACTTTATGAAAGGTAACATAAAACAAAAACATTGTCGGTTAACTTTTCCAACTGGGGAATCAATAATCGTTTAACCAATCACAAGTTTGTGATTTTCTTGTAGTTAACTTTCTCTTAACCTAGTTTTCTACAACTCTCCATCAGACCCTAATGATTTTTTTCCTCCATGTCCATATTTTCATAGAATCCAAGTATGGGCTATCTCGGGTGACCTTTGTACTTCTCCTTTTTTCTTTTAATGTTATATTTTTATTAACCCTATTTCCGATGTGGGTTTTCCACAAAGGTATTTTCTATTTTCAACCTTTTATTTTCAATGAAAAATTTCAAATTGCGAGGATGCAATTTATTGAAGGAGGGGAGAATGTAACACCCCGAGCTTCCACGATATGCTTCTCTTTCAATAATGCAATAGCTTGCATTGTACTCAAGTTCGAGATTCTAACACACCGAGACCAATCAAAATAACCCTTATGAATAGTAATACCCATTTTTTGAAATTATATATATTTTATATTTCAAAATGGACTTCATTTTTTGATTCTTAATATTGAAATTATCCTAAGTTGATTTTTTGTTATTTTTCTGAGAACTTCCAATTTTTTATGAATAGTGAAAAATACATAAAAACAATTTTTTAAATCAAAATAATTTATAGTGATAAATTATACTATTGAGTGGTTTTAAAGTATAATTACAATATATTTTTACCATTTTATCCAATGGTGTTCATTAGAATTAATTTCACTTTGAAATTGGGCATAAACAATTGTCAATCTTTTGATATATATTTTTTCTTAAAAACACGCTATTTGTTGTGACAGCGGGAATTAATTATAAAATTAATTAATGCAACTTATATGTTTGTAATTTTTTAAAATTGAAATCATTTTTGAATTCGGAATATCTATTATAGCTTAGGGTGAAATTTTGGCATTGTTCTGAAAAACTTCAATTTTTGATGAATAGTGAAACCACTAAGTGGTAGTTAAAAAACTGATTTTTTGTTTAAATGAAACATTACCACTTCTGTGATTTGATTTTCAAATATCCGACATACATGGTTGTCATTAGGAAGTAAAATGTGGTTCAATGGGATTAAAATATTTTTTTGGTGAATAGTAACTTTTAAGATTAATTAATCGCGATTAAAGGTAATTTGTGAAATTTAAGGTAAAAATGTTGTTATAAAAATATGAAAATACCCTTACACTTGTTATACCCTTATTGGATGAGTCATGGACAACCAATAAAATCCTTGGGTCAACTTGGGGACCGCATGGAGCCACCTCTGTAAGAAAATGACAATAATAACTTTTTATTTAAAGTAAAAATAAAATTGTCACAAACATGTGTTGTTTTACTAAAACAATTATTACATGGGTTATATAAGTTACATTTTGGACTATAAATATTCATTGGAAATATAAAAGGATTTCCTACATTATGATATTTTTTTATAATTTTTAGACATTAAATAAATTAAATTTTTTATGACACCATGATGATATAGCGATTACCTCATTAATTAATGATTTAAATAAAATGAAAAGATAATGTAAAATCTCAGACTTAAAATTATAAAAAACCTAATATATGGGTATATTTCGAACCCTTATCACCTTATCCTCGACATATATAATTGTAGGACCTCTAAAATCCGAAAAGTATCTCATAATAATGTAACATTTCATTACTTTCCAAGAGTGCCCCTCCTCTCCGATTATAAAAGGCCCCCACCTCTACCACCTTATTCACACCTTCAAGCCATTTGGATCAGCCATCCTCTGCCCAAATACTCTCCCAACTTCCCTATCTTACTCCTAGAAGCCTCACTTTGGGCAGAAGTCTTCCCCAGGAAGCCTTTGGCTCAAATCAAAAAGAGTTACCCGATTTTAAGGTAATGTCTTCTCTTATGTTATTTTGTTTTATTTTGCTTCTCCAACCCCTTAAACTCTTTTTATTCCTTTATTTTGTAATATCACCAGTTTCTTCAATATACTAGGATGTTGTTATGAGAAGGATTTTATTTACACTTCCACTCACCTTCTTCTAATGGCTAAAGAACATACTGTTTCTGTGGGTGAAAAAATACTGCATCACGAAACGATGATTGTTCAATATTCTTTTAACACCTCTAATTGTGGCTATTTTGATGACAATATTTTCATATATGATATATAGATTATGTTTATGTTTTCCTTATTCTTCTATATTTCTCATTTATGGCATACTTTATGATTTCCATTATGGCTAAACGCGATAATTTCATTTTAGGTAGTGCATACTATCGCCCCCTCAAAGTGATTTGAATCGTTAATGCCATATGTGGGACATATAAAGGATGGAGTAAATGATATTATATATTATATTATACTAGAATTATAATACACTTTTATATCATTATGATTTAATTCCATCAAATACGAAATAGAAATGAAATTAGCGTTCATGTGTACGTACGACTTACCGTCACCATGAACGGTGCATTTCATTTCTTACCTCTAAATGTTACGTAATATTAGGAATTCATGTATATACTGGATATATAAGATATATATGATATCTAAATCATGAATATAATTCTGGATATAATGGATATTTTACCACATGAACAACTCGTAATTATAAGAAGTTTATTTTTGACTATGGTACCAAAGATCGACAAAATGACTGTTATTAACATAAATAATTACATAATGTTTATAACATGGTAATAAGTGATATAAAAGGAAAAATAAACTTGAAAAAGGTTCTTAAACAATTATAAATTAACTCTAGTTTATTATTCAGGAGGTTAAAGAATGATCGAGTCAAGTCAGACACGAGGTAAGAGAACTTCTTAACCCAATTTCCATTCTTTGGGTTAATCTCCTACTTTCAAATTATGTCATGATATTATTATGTCCAGTCGTGTATTTTTAATTTCTTTATGTGTACTTGTAGTTAATACACATAATAGATCTATTTTATTTAAAAAATGACCTTTGTAAGGACTTCTTCTCAATCTCCTTTCATTGAGGCATATTTTTTTTATACACAACTTTATTTTATACGGTGTACAAGCCCCTTTGACTTTTACGTTTATTCAAAAGGAATATTTTTTATACGAATCATTTTACAAAAGGACAAAAGGGAATGTTTTTTGTCGTACGTATGCAGCGACAACTATTTCTCCGCCGCCGGGACCATTATTTGAGTTTCAGCTTCCTCTACAAGCTATAACTTTTTTTAAATGAAAAATAAATACTAAGTTTTAATTTTCCTTTATTTTGGTATTGAAAATGGTTTTGATAATGTTTTTATTATATCAATGTGTTTTATTTATATATTGCGATTGAGATGTGGAAATGTTATGTTTCCTTTATGCATGTTTTATGTGATACGATTATGTTATGGTTTATGATATGTTTAAACCTGTTCATATGAGGAATGCATTGGACTTAATAAGTGATGGGTGGAGCCCACTATAGCTTCTCGATGCATCAGAAGGTCTCATGAGACAAAGTAGTGTCTTGGCACAAGGCCTTGACAAAATCTTATTTATAGTCTTGGCACGAGGCCTTGGCTATGTGATTATGATAGTCTGGCATTATGCATTCTATCATTATGAAAGTGGTTTTTGATATTGCATGTGATTATTTGACCAGTAGAATATCCATGTGAATAAGTAAATGGCATTATCTCATTTTACTTTTGCCATATTATGTTGAAGTTAATGTTTAAAAGGATTTTGTTTTAGTTATACATTGCCTTAAATGTTTATGTTTATTTATGAAGGCTTCTGCTATATTGTTATCCTTACTGAGCATCTGAGCTCACCCCTTTCAATGTTTTATTTTTCCCAGGATGTGAAGAAATATTTTATGAATGACCTACAGGGATAGTCTGAAGGGGATAAAAGTGCGGACTATGGAGACTATGTTATTGTGATTTTTCACTTTATGATGTAAAGTAACATTTATGAATGTATCTAGTGTTTCCAAGGCTACTAAACTAATCAGTCTTTCGAGATTTTATCTTTTGTGATCATGCCAATGTGAGGCAATAATGCACCGACTCTGGGTAACTGGTGTCGAGTCATTACAATTTATCCTTATATTAAGATAGGTTATTACAATTTTATTTACCCAATCAGATAGACCTTTTTTGTTTTACTAATTGGATGGATCTAGTAGGAAGAAAAGTAACAAAGGATGTAATGGATAATGTGGTGGTTGAATAAAAATGAAACCAAATGTAATTGTATTTTAGTGAAAACTCTTATGGTTATTATTAACCACCTATCACAAGTTATGAATAACTACTCTAACTTAGGTGAGTTTTCTAATGCATAAAATAAAGGATAAATGAATCCATGTAGAAGTTTAGGTGGTAATATAATAAAGGTAAAAATATTTAATGACATATCTATCAAGAATGTGAAAAAATAACCCATAAAAATGTATTGAAAAAAAATGAGAAAATGCTTTGTATGTGGTAAATTAGGCATAAAGAAAGAACATTCAAAGGAAAAAGTAAGAATTCAGTTAAATCAATGTGGAGGAATAACGTTCTTCCCAAGGCATATATTGAATTATTTCAATGTGGGGATTATGACAATTATGAAAATAGATGTCTTTGGGGTAAAGCTCAATAATTGAGATCAATAGGACTATAATGAAGAATGTTTAGAAATGACCAATTCTATTATAGGTGAATATGAAGAAATTGAAAATGACATATGAATGTTATAGATTATTACATGGATTATGTTTTGATCTAAGGAAAAGATTCATATTTTTTATGTAGGAATGATGATTAAGGAATATGATGGACGGTAATGGTTAATAAATAATATATAATGGTAACATTTTCTATATATAGGGACTTAATAGTTATGATATAGTGTTACATTTAAGGTTGATAATTAATTGAAATGATTAGAAACCCATATTGAGAATTAATGTGGTGGGAATACATTGGGAAAATTAATTTCATTTTTTTATATGGTTGAGGCATATGTAACCCAAAAGTTCATCATGTGAAAAAGTGTTTATAAGGGAAACACTCCTTTTATTTTGTGGTCATTTCTTTAAACTTATGTATAAAATTTAGGGTATGAATGATATTTGTTGATTAAAGTTATTTTTGACAATTTTCATCATATTCTGGAAACACTATAGGAATTATATTAATATAATATTAGTAAATAAGAAACTTATTGGCTAGGTGACAACCCATTGAATTTAGCATGGCCATGGATCTTGAACCCACAACTGAAGGGAAAAAGGGTGATACACCTAACTCTGGACTACGTGGTGTCCTGGTTAGTATGAGATCATTTTTTAATACAGTTTGATAGATAATAATTAGGTTGATTTTGGATTTGAGAAGGAATTTTTTTATTAGGTGATTAATTCTGTTTTTGAAGAAGTTCAGTTTTTGGGAACCTTATTTGATTAAGTTAAACATAATCTTATGTTATTTTTCAGGGTTGAATATTCAATTTTCTTCTATAATCTTATACATTTTTAAAGGGAATTTATGGTGATTTAGGTTATTTATGGAAATTATTATCATACATAGGAAAATATATGATTAGGGTATATAAATTTTTGAGTATATGACTTTTATAATAACTAATGTTGATTGGAGGTAAATGATAAAATAGTATTCAAAGAACATGTGAACATATACTTCATTCTTTATTAGGTTTCAATATTTATTGGGAATATTTTGAAGAATTTTGAGGTTAGTTATTTATATAACTATGTATGCGGAAATTTGGGTATTACAACTGATTTTTTTGAGATTAATGTAGTTTTTCATCATTTTAAGATTTATTAATTTTAGGAATTATAGTACCTTGTGCTATCCATTTTGGTTTGGCTAATGTATAAAGACTAGTGGAATAAATTTTCATCCTTTTATAGATTATAAGGTCCATTAAAAGTTAATTTTAATGCTTCAGGTATAAAAAAATTCATCTTGAATACCCATCCTTCATATCAAAATATGAGATTTTTGTAGAAATTTATTATTGGATGAAATTATATTAATGATTTAAGTATATTTCCTTATTTTCTTCATGTAGGTGGTAAAATAATTCCTAAACTTAAGGAAAATATCGTTAAATTTTCATTACATGATTAAGTTCAATTTCAAGGAATTTGTGGAATTTTTTCTTACATATTTGGTTTATTGTTTTGTGGTTTTTTACTTTTTCATGATCATTCACTTTCTTATGAAAAAGGATCTCTGTCACTCTACATCATTATTTGTACAATATTATTTTCTTCTATGCCTATATTTTCACTTCACACATACATTTTCTTACGTGGATACTTAGTTATGTGTTATCCTGTATGACCTTTATACATTTCTTTGTCTCATTTTAAGAAGTAGTTTTATTAAACAATTTAATGACATTGGATTTCAACAAAGATAATTTTAAATTTTATCTTTTGATTACTAAAATTAAGTGAAAATATCATGGATTCAATTTCTTAAATGGGGAGTGTTGGAGAATTTAATATTTATAGATTTTTAAAAGAACAACTATGTTTGATAGTGTACAAAATACACAACACCGAGCATAACCGAGCAATGATATATTATTATTATTTAAATACCCCTCTTATAACCTATAAATTAAATTTGTGGGTATAAATATGATTAAATAATTTTTAAAATATATATAGAGGTTCAAATAAAAAAAAAATTATGGATTAGTGCTTAGAAAGTAGGCACCCAATTTTTAGTAAATCCATTTTGTTCTTCAAATATTTGTTTTCTTTAATAATTGTTTTATTGATTTTTGTGATAAAATAACAAGATTAATTTCTATATATTTTAGAATTTTTTTTGATAAAATAAATTTCATTTTTCAGATTAGAATATCAAAATTGGCCTATGGTGAAATTTATAAATTTTTTTGAAAAGTTTTATTTTCTAATGAATTTTTAAAATGATGATTTTTATTGAAAAATATATTTTATTTTAAAGTATTGAAAAAGAAAAATTCTAATTTGGATTACTTAAGAAATTTAATTATTTAATTTTTATTTAAATTTATCAATTTTTGTTTTTAATTGAATTTTACCTTTGAATTTAGTATAAAAAAATTTAATATTTAGAAAGGGAATTTCTTCTAAAAAATATTTTTTCATCATGTTTTTCCTATTTAATTTTAAATTATATTATGAAACTTTGTTATTTTTACTCATGAAAAATTGATTCAAAATTATAAATTATGGGGTTAATTTTTTTAAATAGATCCATTTTATATTCGTTCAACATGAATTGTAGATTTAATAATTTTTGTTACCTCGCTAAAGGGAAATTCTTGAAAATTAAAGTGGAAAATAAAATTATAAGGAGTAGAAAATGACCCTAAAATTCTTGTGTTGACATGAAGGCTATAGAATCCTCATCCCTAGGAGCCATTTAAATCTAGTTATATCAGGAATACCCATCCATGAACGAGAGGTCCTGGAACCCAACATTCACATCTATCAATAACTCCATCATGGGAAGGGGATAATCATCCTTCGGACATTGATGGTTGAGATATCAGATGCCAATGTAGACTCTAATTTGTCTATTATCCTTCTTGTTGGTAACAATGTTGGCTAGCCATCTCGGGTACTATACCTCCTTGACGAAGTTGGCTCTGAAGAGCTTATCAACTTCAGCATCAACCATGACACTGTGAGACATGTGCATCTTTCTGGGAGGCTACTTAAAATGGTGGTGAATTGTTGGGAGATTGAGGCAGTGGAAAACTATGTGGGGATCTAGTCCCAGCATTTCATTATAAATCCATGAAAATACATCAACAAGATGCTTCATGATGTCCACATTCTACTACTACTCTTCGATAGGCATAGTGACACTGATCAATGTGGGATTCATATCTCTCTCACTTCCAAGGATCACCTGTACCAAATCATTGACCATGGTGGAGACACCCTCTTCAAAAGAAGGAGGAACATACTCTAAATCATCTTCTTCACTTATAGAGGAGGGGTACTCAATATGAGGTGTTTCCTCTATGTCAAGAAATCCCAATGGGAAGCTTGTGCCTGTCGGAGTGGTGGTGGACACTGCATCGAGGGAATCCTATGCTGTCTTAACCATGGAAATGAATGTTGTCGATCTGATCCCATCTGGACTTTGGACCAAGAGGCTAATCTTGATGATATCAAAGCAATAGTGGTGCATCTTCTTGAGCTTGTTTATCCCAGCTCAACATAACAAGAAAGTATAACAAATTTATGTTTCCATGGGGTGGACACCCTGAGACCTTATGGGGATAAGAGGCTCTTGGATCACACAAGACTGATTTGTGTAGGAATATGAGGTGATATTATGGCATCTATTAGACTTTGTAATGTGCTTCCCCTTGTTCCGAAAACAATAAAGCATTTCCCCATATCCAGGGTCGTAGCCTCTAATCAGTGGACTAGAAAGATGTAGGCTTCATCCAGGTCTATCCAAGGGTCGGTCGCAGCCAAAGTATTCTCAACCTCATTAGCCTGAATCTGCTTGTCCTTGCTCTTGTAAGAGTTGGCATCCAAGTAGCAGGCTTCACAAGAGGCAACGGGAGATGCGTCACCTTGGATTATTCCCACTCAACCATTACGGGAGTACTTAAGGCACTGGTGATACGATGAAGGGACCTCTTCTTGGAAGTGGAGTTGTGGCCTGCCCAATAATGCGTTATAGGCAGTGTCCTGGAAGACAACCATGAAATGGGTGCTGACAACTAGTCCACCAAACTGGGTCTTTAGCAAGATATTTCTAACCAGTGTTTGTTCCATCCAATGATAACCTTGGATTTTCAAGTCAGAGGGACTCATATTGTCCTAAGATAGTCCCATCTTCCCAAGTGTCCAGATTGAGATTAGGTTGATCGCAGAGCCAATGTCAAAAAGGAATCGAAGAACCTACACTCTATTAAAATGAAAACTGATCTAAAATGGGCTGATGTGTGCCTGTATGGTAGAGCCTTAATATTCTATAGGGAACGAGAAAATGACATAAAATTCAGTATGCTCTACTGCCTCAGCATGGAAGGCTTCTGTAGCTGCTACCTCGGTCTCAAACTGGAGGGGTCTTCTTAAAGAGTTATTGAGGGTTTCACGCATATCTGACGGCAGGTGAAGGGCCTCAAGGATAGATAGGCTTTCCGGAATGTGGGAATGATGCTTTAGGACATCGTAATTCTCTACCAAGAATGAAATTCTACTTACAGGATGTCGTTATGCGATAGGGGGGATGACTGGACCTTCTGGAAGAACTGGCGGCTGACAAGTACTGGGGATGTCCCATTTCTCACTAGTGGAATCTCATAGAGAGACTACCAGTTGTGGATAAAATGATTGGGGATGTTCCGTAGTAGATCCTGGATTATCATGATGCAGTTAGGGCGGCTCCACTGGCTTAAGTAACACAAAAAACGATGAAGGCAGATCTGATGACACCAGATGAGAATGCTGCACGTGCTGAGCTCTGCATTAGGTCTACTATCTAGTTTCAGTGGAATAGATAGCCTGGTTGGAAGTACTAACCAAGGCACTCTGATGACCTATATATCCACAACTTCATTGGCACTGGCGATGACTGGGAACATTGGGAGGGTCTGTCTGGAACACCTTACTGTCAGAAATCATATAGGGGTTTACCATCTCCATGGTGTTAACTGAGGCATAACCTTGACTACAACTTGATGAATCCTCCACCACCGGACATATTATAGAGTTAATCTCCATCTCTGGGGGCATGAATTTTCCCAGAGTATGGGATGACGGTGACATTGGTGGGGGACTTTGTTTTCCCTTGCGTCGCTGATGCCTGCTCTTCTGAGAAGAGGAAGGCTAAGCCATTGACACAGAGGTATTAGCTTCGGGTGAAATGGGATATTCTAAAGGCTCAAGTAGATTCAGATGTTCACAGATAATACCATGGGCATGAGTGACTATTTTAAAAGTCATCCAATCATCTTACTTATGGGATCTGTGGCTAGAAACCCGATTCCACTCACCTTCGCTGTCACTGCTAGAGTTTGGCTTCACGAAGACACATGCCACCTATGCTGGAGTTGGGCCTAACCTAACTATGTTTTTACAAACATGGTCTTGAATCTTGTCTTTAAACACATAACACTATTTTTGGGTGATCACCAAGATCTGGTGGTAGGGGCAGTAATTAGGGTGATCACTGAGATCCACCTATTCGGGTCTCATGCATTTAGGAAAATGTAGAAGCCCGTGTTCCAAGGTGAATCATAAATAACCAGGGACATGAGCCTCGTTGAATGAGTAGGTCTAGTTTTTCCTGTCTGGGAAGGGGGCTCTAGGAGCCTGGCCCTGACTAGGGGCTAGAGGAACCTGTTGATAAGGTGGAGCCTAGTTATCTCACATGGGTAGTGGCAGCACGTTACGTTGGGGTGCCTTCCAATTCTGAATTTAGAGCTGCTGAGCCGGAGGCTGTACCTGAGGTGGAGGGCCCCAATAGGGTTGTGGAGATGTATCCACTGGTAATATATCTAGTAGACTAGGGGCCACTATTTTGGCCAAAATATTAGGCTCAGCCTTAGCAGCCCTTCTCACAGGAATTGTAGGAGGAAACAAACCTATCTTCTTGGCTTTCTCCAAGGCTTCCTGTAGACACTGTGACTTATCATAGAAGTATCAGAATACCTCGGGGTAATTATCAGTAATCAGAGAGGGGACCAGTTTGGTCTTGACATTACCCACACACATTTTCAGCAGCTGTTCCTATGTTAGCGGAAAATCCAAGGAGTAGGTGAGGCCTTTCAACTGGGAAAAAAGGTTTGCAATGCATTCGTTAGGTATCTGCATGCACTTGAACAAGTCTTCAATAATTTTCTTCCAGGTGGTAGAGCTAAACTAGTATAGAAACTACCTATATAGATCTTTCCAACTGATGACTGACCCAATGTTGAGCTAGTTGTACTAGACAAATGTAGACCCTTTCATTGTCTGTATGCAACACTAGAGTTTGGCAACCTCCTACTACGCCGGAGTTCCCAGCATGGGTCCACACCATGATATGAGGTGATCCTGATGCTGCAGTGGGTCACTCGTCTTGTTAAAGGGGGGAAGGTGGGATTTTTGAAACCCAGGGGTGCTGGAATATCATCAATCCAAGCTAGATATGGCTTTCCGTTAGGCATTATAGCCACCTGTCGAATTTCTAACGCCTCGAGGCAAGCAATGAGAACCACCATCGGATCATCTTGGAATGGATTCCTAACATTATGAGGATCCCTAAGCACCAGTGCATTGGAATGTTCTTCAATATGATAAGCCGACCCAACAGCTCATGAAGTGGCTCGTAGGATGACCTGCAGAGTGGCTAGGGGAACCTGAGTTGGGTCCCAAGGATTATCATGCCACTCGAGTGTATTTGGGAACACATACCATTCAATATTTCCCTAAGAACTAGCCTCTACCTTGCCTATGTGTGCTGGATGGTCAGGGTCATTCAGAGTCAATTCACTGTGCGATAGTTGTACCTGCCCCTGCTCCTCTAGAGAGGATCTCTGTAGTCTTTCTGCCGCTCCATGACACATTCAACAAGGTGGTCATCGAAAACCTTCTTGTGCTCTATGATCTATGGAAACAACATAGATTTTTTGGGATCATCCTAATTCTTTTTTATTGATCCAGATGGGTGAGAGGATTGGACTGCTCTGAGGTGTTCTTTTCCCTTATAGAGATTCCAACCGAGGACTATTGCCTCAGTGGGAATGGGCAGACCCAATAGATTTATCTACTAGCAAGTATCCCTTCTTGATGGATCCAATAGTTGTGGAACTCCCCTAGGGTAGGTTTTCTCCATGGATCTCTGTCTCTTTCTCTTCCTCTGATAGATCAGCCATGTTAACCACAATACTACCTGGAGGTATATCCTCGATATCGCCTGGGGAGTTGGGATGGCACCAGATATAACTAAAATTGAGGGCAACATACTGCCCCCATCCATAGAACTTAATGTGGGGGGAATCCTCCTTGATAATTTTTTGGATCACTTTAAAGATCTGAACACATCGTTGCTGGAGGGTCTGGTGGCGACTGAGCGACTCAAGGCGCTGGTCCATTGGGAGTGCAGCCAAGTCAACCATACTAAATTTTTGGTCAATATCCTAAAATTGTACCAGAAACATGGGATAAACCACTCGCTGATAATGGAGACAGAAGTGTGTCACTGATAGGGTTTTGTGAAAGCACCCAACTTCTTCCTGGGTAAGCAATTCTAGTGCACTGAAGTTGGAAGTCACAATTGGCCAGAACATTTTAGGGAAATTATGTGCTATGAGAATGTTCCATAACATCCTTGGCTCAGGCTTAACATCTGGCCCTTGGTTTACCCACTCATCAACTGGGGGAGGCTGCGGGACTGGTAGCAGCACTAAATTAGACCCCTGATATGGTAAACTAGCGGGTGAAGAATACAGAGAATGGGCTGACAAGGTACTGCATCTCATGTTGTCCTGCGATGAATGCGATGAATGAGCCACTACATCTCGGTAAGATGGGCTGGAGACCACGACTTCCGGGGTAGGGGATGCAATAAATGGTTGGGGTTCAGGATACTGTTATTCCTTTATCGATCCCTAGAACAACTCTCCCTGATCTACTGTCGAAGTAGAGAATGACCCTATAGACGATAAGGAGGATTTATCAACCATGCCCTATGAAGGGGCCAAATATTCCCCCTCCTGGATGTATCAGCAGATGGAGGAGGAAATCTAGTGGACTTCACATTCCAGAATGATGAGGCTGATGCGCCTCATTCCCACACCAACCATTGACACAGAGGATCATGGTGAGGTTTCCATTACTGAGTCACATTCCACAGGGGAATCCGAGAATCAAAAAAGCTTAATCATAGTTCAAATCTTCCCAACACTCTTTTTATGGTGTCGAAGGCCTGTCATCCTGCCCCGATATGGCTCTTTAGGAAAGGGTATATTTTATCTCAGGGAGAACCTTGGACGAAACTAGTGTCGGGGCAGAGAGGAATTCCGCCTGGGTGAGATGGGGTGTGAGGAGAACTTGGATATATGTCAAAGGGAATACGGGGCGGACCTTCATGTCCACTGGCTAATGCATGGAGGGAATATCCACAGGAAGTGTTGAAGCGGTTAGGACCTCTGATGGAGATGGTGGGAGCATGGGTAAGACCTCAATGCTTATTTTCTCTAGAAACTTTGGTGCAAATAATTTCTTTGTACAAGTCATGTAGAACATGGGTAGGACCTCCATGTTGGGTGTTTATGATGTGAGGAAAACCTCCGCTTCTTTGGTTTCTAGGGTGAGGAGGAATGTTTTCGGATGCTATAAGGACATGGGGAAGAACCCCACACTGAGGTTGACCGAATGTGTAGCATCTTCACAACGAAAACCTATTACAGGAGGAATGGTTCCATACTTGAGGACTTGGGTGGGAAGAAGGCTTCCGTACTAAGCGTCACTATAATGAGGAAAACCCTCATTCAGATTGAAGTCGGCATTGGTAGGACCTCCACGTTGAGCATGGGAGTGGTAAAACCTTTTGTATCATTGGTTATGGTATAGGGAAGACCTCCGTATTGGGTACCATTGCCACATGTTGTCCCACGATGGGAGAAACCTCTGTTGGTGACTAGGAGAGTCGACCCAGCCTACCCGTGGGGCGGTTGGGGCCCCGATTGAGGCGGGCGTAAGAGTGCCCCAGCTCTACATAAACAGGGGACTGATGGTATACATCAGTGATGGAAGAAGACACAATATTTGTTGACGTTGACGCCCCTCAGCGGGTGTCCTCCTCAGCCTGCAACTGATGCTGGCGTTGGGTTAACCGGACTGGGGCTGTTTGTACAGTCGTATAGCTTGTCTGCTTCATAGCTTGTGGGATCGGGTGGCAGTATTGAAATGGACTAGTGGGATCCCTCATTAGGAGCCCCTGGAATGAGATCCCGACCGAGCTTTCCCAAACATCCCTCACCTCATCGGCATAAGGGAGGGAGTCAACGAATCATTCTAGGGAGAGGTTCCCAAAACAGTTATGCATTTGAGTGGGGAGTAGTGGATTCATCCGCAACCCTTAGGGTGGCAGTGGTAATGAGGTAGAAAACCCTCTATGTCTTGATAAGATATATCATGGGTTGGGATAATCCCCTTGTCCTCATATCATCGAATGAGGTCATTTATCAGCCTTCTCTGAACGATTTCAAATATGGAGATGGGGCGTGGGTGCCTAGTAGCCATGGAAATAGAGGCTACCATAGGAGGGATAAGGCCTCAAGTGGTTTTCGTGTTGATGATTCCCATTCCCCTCCATCGGTGGGTGGGTGGTGATTGATTTACTATCTGAGAAACTTGGGTCCTAGAAAGCAGGGAGATTTAACAATTAGTGCTGAAAAAAGGAAAATGACATCCAATGCACTAGCTCCATTCAATCTTCCATGGTTGGTAAGAAGGATCCATGCTAACAACATTGAAGACTGGGATGTCCAATGTTCAACTGCCCCAATTTATGGTGAGTTTCATGCCAGGCCCACTATTTTCTTGGTGGGACCCGACACCTGATTCATGAATCCGGTGACATTATAATACAATGATGTATTGATCCCTACTAATATCCACATTGAGGTGAATAAATTCACGTCGGGTTCACAATTTCTGTTTCAGACGCTTTCACCGGGGTGTGAATCCGTCTGTTTCCGGGGACACACATATTTTCCCCCTCATTCGTGCTTTCCTAAGGCAAGTGGCATCAATTTATTAATTAGGGATATTTTCTCCTTGATCTAAATGGGATGATGGGATGTTGGTTCTTCTTTCTGTGGATTCCTCCTCAGAACTCACTTCCTAGTCTGGGTCTCCCTCATAGACTTAATATGTGGTTTTTGAAACTCTTCCTAGTTCCATATACTTATGGTTATTGGTTAATTATGCTAATTCTGTCAGTACATTCCAAGGGGTCTTGTCTTGATATCAACCTTCAGTCGGGGGAGTAGTCATGTTGGACATCAATATCATGTATGGACACCGGAACAATGATGCCACTGGGTTTCTTCCCCTTATGACAGGGCTTCTTGAGGATACAGGATCCCGAGGAATCCCATGTCGAATGATGGGAATTTTATACCATAGGCATGTCTCTGAGGTTTTCCTCAGCTTCCCATGATTAACATAGGGTATGTTTCTAGTTTAACATCTAGCAGAGAAAGATTAGACTGATCAGAACATAGATGGGAGTGAATTATATGGGTGCAACCCCCTAGAGGGATTATTAATTCTGGGGATAATGCGTGGTTAGTTACCAGCTTACTATTTGGTGCATCGAGAAAGTGGGTGACAAGATCTCACAAGGACATGACGGCCTGAGTAAGAATTAGGATTGATATAGAGAGTTGAGTGAAGTGAATGGGGAATGTGATGGGTCCCCCGTCAGAGTGATGGGGATGTTGGGCCTGAGTCTCAGAGATACTTTATATATTCCCCCATGGTAGGGAATCAAAGTCCACATAGTTCTGTGGGGTGATGGGACACCTAAGGAAGTGACCCGTATGGATGGGACCCGGAGGAAATGGAACCTTCAGGTTGGGGTATGACCTTCCCGAAATACATAGGCTCGAGGGAAAGACTAGGATGAGACATGGATGATAGGATTGAAACTTAGGGAGTCTTTCAACGTATCCACGTGGTTGGGAATAAAATTTTACATAGTTCAGGATGGGGGTCTAAAATCATGGTTCATGCATAGGAAAACGACCCAACAATATATTGGGGCTTATGTGTGGTTAGCAACCTGGGTTGGTCTGACGCCCAAGGGAGAACAAGATATGTGGGTCCTAGTAAAGGGGACTGCAACAGATTACTATCAATTTTGGACTACAATGGATTACCGTCGATCGCAGACTGCAACAGCTTACCACTGGTTGGGGTTGACAACATCTTACTGCTAATCGTGATTCCAACAACTTACCGCAAGTTGGGGATCAAAACATATTACTGCTGGATGGTGATCAAAACAGCTTACCACTGGATTGGGATCCCAATTTCTTAACGTTATATGGGGATCACAACGTCTTACCACTGGGTGGGGATCTCAATGGGTTACCATCAGATGGGGGTCACAATAGCTTATCGTTGTATGGGGATCACAATGGCTTACCATCAGATGGGGATCCCAACGGCTTACTGCTAGATGGGGATCACAATAGTTTACCATCGGATGGGGGTGAACCTCATGGAAAATTCCTACATACCCTATCTAGGAGACAAAGATCAAATGCTACTTAGTTCAAATGGGTTCAATTTAATGGCGTGCGGGACGACAGAGGTGTAAAGTTTTACATCTTGCAGGATGAGGGTTGACCGACGTAAAGTGGTCGAAACCGATGGGTGTTGTGATTGAACTTGAGGGAGGCTTTCTATGTACCTTTCCTTGGAAGTGATCAAAGTCCACATAGTTTATAAGTGTTTTGTGAAACTACATGAAGGTTTCGGGACCAGTAGGTGTTGGGATTGAACCTCAGAGAGGCTTCCTATGTACCTTTCCTTGGCAAGGACAAAAGTCGACGTAGTTCAGAATGGTGTTGGGGATTGCACGCTATGGCAGCCAAAGATGATGTCGTGGTCAATGCATACTCTAAGACCACTTGAGTAATTCTCAGTGTGATAAACAAGAGGCAGTAACGACCTAACGATCACATTGAAAAAAGATCATTCGTGGGAAGTGGAGTGGGTCTTACATGTGGTTAGAAACTCAAAGAAGAAATAGGGGCTTACGCATGGTTAACAAACCAGGGAGATAGAGATTGGGACTTACTATAGGATGGAGGCCCGGTGGAAAAAAATCCCATAGGGAGAGGGACGGGATATCAAAGGTCCCTTTTCCCCTCTCACCTCTATTTTTTGACACCAATGAAGAATGTATGAGATGGGGTGTTTCCTCCTATAAGAAAGGCTAGGGGATTACACCATGATGGTTTCCCTTCCTTGTGGATAGTCACTGTTCCAACAAAGAGGATCTCATTCTAGGTGAGGAAGATCTCACTCCCATGGAGACGAGCGGGTATATAGAATGTCTGAGATGAGGAAACCCACATATTATGCATGAGGCGAGGCCATAGTTAACGTCATGTTCTATGGATGAAGGTGCTTAGTAAAGTGAAGGCACCGACAATTCTGTAGTGAGGGGGTGTTGTGGAGTGATACACTGAGGGGAACCTATTAGTGTGGCTATGTGAGAAATCAATATCAATTAGCGTGCCTATGCGAAGAATCATAAGGCTAAGAAAGCCAACATAAATCACTACCCAACGAACATTGAAATCACTTCATACAAAACTGGAGGGTCGCACAGATAAGGGGTCTATAAAACATTCAGTCTCACAAAGAGGTTCTTCGTTAAGAGGATGGGCTTCATGAAGAGGATGGTCTTCATGAAGATGATGTCCTTTACTAAGGGAACAAACAAACAAGATATGATATTATTCACGAAGGAAAAGGGCCTCATGAAGAGGGGGTTCTTTGTAGAAGGGAGGGACTTCTCTAGGAGGGAAGTCTTTGCGAAAGGAAAAAGCTTCACGAAGAGCTGCCCTTATGGGAGTAGGGCTTATACTTATAGAACCCCTCTTTGTTTTGGGAGGATTTTGCGAAGGATCAATGCTTTAAGAAACCTTCAGAGAATTTTGCGAAGGATATACACTTCATGAAACCTCAAGAACCACAATGGTCCCCCTTCCTCTATGAAGGGAATAGGCCTTCGCAAAGGGCATCTCCACCATAGGAGGAGGCTGAATGGAACACAAAGGTGTACAATTCGCAAAGGGAAAGCACCTTTGAAAATCCATTGGTGGGTTTTAAGAGGGTCTATCCAAAACAGGATCTAGGAAGTTGAAAGGATAGAGTTACAATGGTTTGGAAGAGGGGGTAGCTTCTATTTATAGGAAAACCTAGTCGGAGGGGTGTAGAACTAGCCATGGAGGCTAGAAATGCCGCCGAAAAGCTTCATTCCGTCAGCCCCTGTTGGCCTCACTGAGGGGTGTGATGTCATATAGATTTTCGTCGACACGACCACCATGGAGTGTGGCATAGAGGGGACATGACACCGTAGAGGGGCATATATCGTTATCAGACTCCTGTGAGGCCAGGGTGCCGCATAGCTGTTTGTGGAGGTGTTTTCATGATAATGCACTTCCCACAAGGAAGGCCTCTTATATGACCCTTTTGAAAGGGATTTAAGGCTCCTTTTTGACCCATTCAGGAGGTATCTTCCTCCGATCATAGCATCGAATATTTGGAATGGTTTGGATACAATTTATTTCGGTACCAAAAAATTACCCCTCAGAACTAGAGCCGACATACGAAGAGGGTCGAATTCTGAGGGCAATATGTCAAAGAAAAGAGGATGATTGAAATCGCGGTGGATCACAATGGTTGGGGCAAAGCTGGTTTGTTCAGGGTGACACCTTGACCTTCTCTTGAAGGGTTCTTCACGATGTGGGTGTGATTCTCAGGGCTAATGGAAATGTGGAGAAATTTGGGGAGGAGCACCAATCTCGTAACATGCCACGAAGCCTCAGGATGCCACGAAGAGTGCGGTGCTCACCGAGAAGATCTCGAGGCTCGTTGTAAATCCCGGGGCTCTGTGAAGAGTGTGAGGCTCACCAAAAAGCCGTGGGTGTCATTAAGGGACTGGGTCTTGCCGCAAATCCAGTTCCTTTGGTACCTATATATAGAGGCTCAGAGGTGGTTTGTCCATAACTGGATCTTCACGAATGATAGTTCTCATGTTCTCTTTTTGAATAATCCTCTCTACAAATGCCTTAGTGAACTAGAGTCTTCGGTTCAGTGCTTTCGTGAATGATTTTTAGAAAACTGAAGAATTGTGATCCGCTGATTGCTTTGCGACCCAGGCCAAATCCTGATCCTATTTGCGGTGCAAAGGGGAGGTGGGATCATCTCCGCGAAGGGTCTTCGCAAAGGGTTCTTGCTCAAATCTCGTATCTCAGCCCCAATTTTCTCTAAGTAATTGGACTAAATGGCTACTTGGGAGGCTATGCAAGAGGTTCATGTTGATGCTCTTAGAGGGATGCCATGAACAACAACATAAAAATTGGAGAGTACATCCGGAGCACTTCTGATCTCAAATCTCTAACATATTGGCTGACAGAGGAGTAGAGGGAATATCCACTATTCAAGAGCTTTCCATTATATGGTTTCGACTTTCGGGATGAAATTTGTATCCCTAATACTAGAAAATATGATCAAGCTTGCTAGTTTAGGGGTATCCCCGAGCAATATCAGAGGCATAGGGCTGCATATGGGTGCATCAAAAACGATCATACCCCGGTCACAACGCACAATCTATATAACCAGGTAAATATAATCATAAACAAGGTATTGGAACACGAGGAATCCCCACCACTATATAAGATGATCATCAAGTCTGAGCTATGAAATCCAAAAAATGGGTGGATCACAAGACGAGACTTACATCATGGTGGTAACTTGACTGACGACTAGGCCTAAGCCTACTAGGTATGCATGTCCTGTGAAGAGTTCGAGAATGTTATGAGGTGGGTTAGCCTCTATGAGGCGGCATGGGCTTCCCAATTTAGCATCTTCAAACCGAAGGAATTCCTACCGGATTTGTTGAGACAGTAGTCACTAGATACAAACACTTTTCAAATGCTTCATGGGGTGGTAGACATCAGCCTCTGGGATATCCATCAAATTTTTAGTATCCCAATCCTAGGAGAGATGTATGATGAGTTCCTCCTTGACATGAATTCCGGGGGAGATAGGGAGAAAATGCATCCTTTTGTGATGGAATTACTAAGGCTTGTACCCAACACAGATGAGGATAAATAGAATACCCGATACATCCACATCAAGTAGCGGTTTAGTTGATTTATGAATTTCCCCTCAGAAGAGGATACATTACCAATGAATCCCCCTATTTTCCTATAAGGATATAAATGGGTTAAAGAGGGTTCATACTAGAGAACCCTGAAAGACAGATAGTGGAAGATGTGGGGATACAATATCAAGACTGAGAAGCGACTGATAGTCAGCCTTTCCGAGTTTATCTCCGCACTGATCAATAGATTGATATTTCCGGTAAAGGATTACCACATTGGGTGAGACCAAGAACATTTTTCATGGCGGCTTAAATGGTCAGTGGGGATTAAATAAATCTCAGCAAACCCGTGCTGTAAAAGTTGTACCGCTTGCTCTGGTACGTCAGTGAAGGGAAAAGGCCGGTGCGATTGTGCAGGCTATTCCACTTTCTATATAGATATATCATGGCACACTTGGGGGTTATGAATACCATAACCCCATTTCTATACTAAGGAAACATTATCTCCCAACTATTATGAACATTATAGGGAGTTCCATGTTGAAGTTGGATGCTATGTTCATATTGGGTAAGATGGGGTGAGTAGAGCACTTTATCTTTCATCTATTCCCTTTTCCAACTAGGGATTATTCCAATGACTAAAAAGATAAAATAGAGAATTGATCGTATCTGATGTCCTTTTGTGGTGGTGTGAAAGTATCATGATTAGACTGAAAACCCATATATGAGACGTAAACTCAGCACTAGTTCACTCAATAATTCCGTTGTCTGTAGAGGCAGACTCCCCAGGTGTACATGAACATGCACCACGAGAGTCACCCATGTGTGATGCGACAACTCTGGATAATTTTTATAAGAGAGGATGGGAATATGAATAAAGAGATAACCCCACCTGATGCTGCATTCAGATAGGTCCAGGAGTTTTCATAGAGTTGGGAGGCTGTCTACCCTGATGAAATGCTGAAGCAAGTGGCCATCCAAGCCAGCAAGGTGATTCCAATGCCATGAAGCGGGAAAATGTAAATCGTAGGAATTAGGATGCTAATGAGGAAATTCTTTGAGGCTATAAAATCAAGGGTGGTAGTCCATGGAACAGAAAATACCTGCCCAGTGCTGAACGAACAGGAAGAGGGTGAGGGGTGGTGCGAGGCCCGGTGGCTCCATCTAGGAGGTCTTAGGAGGGAGGAAAATCATCTCAGGGATTTCAAAGGATCTACCCTCATGCTCCAAGGAATCAGATTCATATGGTATAAATACCCTTATATTTTGTCTTCCCAGAGGCATAGAAAGACTAGGAAAAGAGAAAACAATGCCCGAACATCAATGGTTTATGGATGAACCTGAACATACACAAGATGTCATTAAGGGAGCTCAGCTTTGCGAAAGATAGCTTCAATTCCACTCCTACCAAGGGAAGAAAATTTTTGATGGATCTAGAGGAGGTAATACATTTCTAGGGAAATATGTGGCTGATGTCGCATCGGGAAAGGGTGCTGCTGAGTATGACTACTTCTACCAAACCAAAGACAGCTCAGCTGGCGGTGCGTTTCCCCTTGGCCAGTCACACAAACGAATTGCGGAGGTAATAAGTCATCTTGGGATACTCTCATCAAGTAGTGGAGGGGAACTATAGGGTATCATCTCTTGAAGAAGGCAAGATACTAGCCTCAGGGGGAATATCTTTCGCAGAATTCTCCACAACTCTAGAAGTAGGTTTCTACTCTCTTTCAACGCACTAATGTCATCCCCACCTTTTCTTTCTTTCTCCAATAACTTGTACCTATACAAGAGAACCTTCAATCAGACGTTCCCACTGATGACGGAGAAGGCATGTTAGTCACAAAGGACCCAACACCGGTGCCCACAACTGGGGGTATGCTGGTGGTAGAGTCCAGCGATACTGGAGGAGCAGGGGTGACCTTCTCAGATCCCATAGAACCCAAAACCGTATATGGGGGGCCGCGCCCCGGCCTCCCAATGATGGTAGAACTAAGGCGAAACCATGATGCATATAGGAGTAAGCCTCTTACTCTAGAACATAACCCATTACCCTATTGGTCGAACTGGCTAAGATGGCCTTTGCATACATAGTTTCCTAGATGGTGCGTATGGTAACAATTAAAATAGCTAGAAGACTCAAGGCTTTGATCTGAGTCGAGTGCCACTTTCTATTGAGTTGATAGCCCTAGATGACTAGTCCATAATTACCAATGAATGGAAGATAGTGGTGGATGATATTTACAGTGGGAGAAGGATTAATGTTAACCAGGAAGATGTCATTGAAGTGGAATCCAGCGACGAAGAACAACTCAAGGATGACCCCGCTGCAGATCTCTTGGAGGCGTTTCTCCCATACGAACCTACCGTCCCACATGATCGGGATGAAACTGCTTCCGACGAAGAGGAAAAAAAGTCTATTCGTTGATGATCATGGAAGATGATCAAGAGGTTTATCATGGGGACCTCGTAAGAACAATAGATAGATCATATGGGAGGCTTCGTACCAAGTTGCATGAACTATGCACTGGAGGAGTAAATGACCAATGCTCACATGCACTTATTTGAGACTACCTTGCTGAGAGGGTGCGGGAATATTTACGTAGTCTCAGTGTCAGATGTAAGTGGATAAGGGTCATCAACATTCAAAGGCACTAGGAGGTTGAGTATGAGATCCATCCTTTGAGGGCATGGGAGAATGAGCAGTTTTCCTTCCTCGAGGCGCAATCAGGTCTCATATCGCACCTGAAGGCATAGCTAGAAGAGGCCAATGAATAGATGAGGCAAGCCTCTGGAGATATTGTCCTCATCCAAGGCTATGAGGATCAGGCATAGATCGAGGCCGAAAAACTACACCCTATCATCATCGAGGAGGGGCAGGTAGTCAACAGGAGAAATAAAGTTCTGGATGCCACAAGTCAGTGGGTGGCGGAGATGAAATACGCCATTAAAGTGGTCAACCCATCTATAAAAGGGGACGACCCCTGGGTAATGCGATTGGTGTGTGATTTATAAATTCTCCTTCATGTTTTTCTTAAAAATGTTGCAAGTGTGCATTAATTCATTGTCTGTTTTGATTGTCTCACCTCCTTCACATCCATGAAATATCTAGTGATCTACCCATAATCTTGCATGGG
Organism: Viscum album; assembly: GCA_963277665.1. Taxonomy (NCBI): domain Eukaryota; kingdom Viridiplantae; phylum Streptophyta; class Magnoliopsida; order Santalales; family Viscaceae; genus Viscum; species Viscum album. Next base: position 375,302,595 of record OY728127.1, on the reverse strand, counting down.
TCGTGCCTGATGTGCTAGACAAGGAACCAATGTATCGTTACCTCATTTGAATGGGGGTTTAACAACCAATCTTCGATAATCTAGAATATAAATGACCCATCTGGTCTTCTAAGGAAAAAAGGAGGACTGACTGGAGAATGAAGTTCTCAAGATAGTCAAATTTCCCTCTTCCTAATGTGCTCTGGTGCATGAGTGGGGTAACACCAAAGGAATTAGAACCATTTTGAACATAGGGGAGTGGAAAGTGAAAATTATGATATCCAATATTCAAGAAACTTTGAAGTGGTGTTATAATGAAGGATAAGTTTTGACCATGTTCAAAACACAGTAAACCTATTGCGTTAACCTAAAATGGGGATAAAAAATGAGGGCCTACCACTGAACATGATCAAAACACAGGGTGTGAATCAATATGTTATCCATTAGTCTTCCAAAACATTTTCCTAGAATAGTAGGTGAGCCATAGTCCAAGAATCCGTGATGTTAGGGGGTTCTTTTAGACAAGAAAAAGGAAGAGGGTTCAAATAATGGGAATGAAAAGTGTGGGGGGGGGGGTGGAGTGATGGGTTGTTATAATGGATTCCAACACTCTTGAAATTATGCTACCATGGTGAAGACACATTAGGAGGGTGCATAGGACTAATCAGGGATCATACCAACATCTGAACAGGACCTCTCTGTTAAGGACCAGGAATGCTCTATAGTTTTTTTCATCATATCAATGAGGATGATAAACATGTAGTTTAAACATCGTATGGTAAGTAAAGTGTATTTTAAGGTCATTTGGGACTAAGGATGACAATTTTAAGTCATTTTGTGTGGACTGTAGGATCATAGATTAAGGCCATAGAGACTAGACTGTAATTGAGAACGAGGTACAAAAAGGGTTAATGACCCTAGGGATGGGCCCGACACGAGAGGCTTGGATGTCTCTACATATCTCATACAAATGAGAATCAATCCATACATAGTTCTTAAGCACAATGTGGTTATAAAATAACACCGGAAGGGGAAATACTCTCTAGTGAGGAAGCTGAAGAATCCCATGATTAATATGGGCATCATGAACTTGTTCAGGGTAGGACTGCAGTTTAGTGTCATACATTGAGGACATATAGAGTCATATAGTTTAACATCATGCGATAGGACAGACAGTGAAGGGGGAGATCCCAGAAGGGGATTACATGAAGTGGTAGCTACGAAACCAATGTGAATGAGGACATAAAGAGTCCTCAACATACCATGAATCCGTGGGGGAAGTTTTTTATGTCAAGGGACTGAAAGTGAAATTTGGGTTGGGCCTGAGCGATGTGCCCGAACATTCATACGTACCCCATTAGGATGGGAATCAAGCCACACATAGATCTTATAGTGAAGTTCGGTGTCATGTGACAAGGATAGTTGGATCTTAGTTTAAAGTTCTAAGAGATCATACCATATATAGAATGGAGGGAGGGAGACACGAGGTACGATGATTAAAAAACCTGATGTGAATGAGGACATAAGCCCGTACCGCACCATGTACTCCCTAGGGAGGTTTTAGGTCGAGGGACCAAAAATGAAAGCTGGGTTGGGCTCAAGGCAAAGTGTACAAGCATTCCTATGTACCCTATTATGATTGGGAGAATGGAATATGTATTTCTAGGAGTGGAATGGTTGGGTACCAAAGCTAGGGAAAATACTGTTGTGCGGGTCTGGCCCACACAACCAAAGAAGCGACATTTGATGGATCTTGTTTCTTCTTTAGGAGGGATGTGTGTGTTTTTTTGAATATGTAAACCTAGGACAGAATCCAGGAATCACTATAGAAATCATGCCACATGAAATAATTGACAAATGGTATGGTGGGTAACCGCTACCGAACATGATGTCTACTTGAGTGAGGACATCACAATGCAGTGTTGTTTTTTGTTCTGCGGCCAGTATGATGGTGTCATAGTTTAGGGTCATATAATAGGACCTACCAGTGAATTTTATTGTCATTAAATAAAGAAGCAATAGTTTAATGTCATGTGGGACCTGGAATCACAATTTATTTTCATACGTCTTGGACACATGCAGAAGAAATAAGGTTTTAAAAGGAATGAACATGGCATGATAAAACATACCTGACGTGAATGGGGAAAAAATCCTGTACCATACCACACACAATTCGAAGGGAATAATCCTCAGACTGAAGTGACAGAAAAGGCCAGGGGATACAGGGATGGACTCGAAGACAAAATGACAATGTGTTCCCACGTATCCTATAAGGACGGGAATCAAGCCATATGTAGTTCTGAGAGGAAGAGATGAAGGAGAGAATATCTCCTAGAAAGGGAGTACGTGGTGTGGCTATTGCAAAACCGATGTGAATTAGGACATGGTCCCACACCACACTACACAATCCTATGAAAGTCATTTCCAAAAGGCCTATTGGAAAGGGTAATTAGAGAGAACCTAAGCTGGACCCGATGACAAGATGCTCGGGCATTCCTACGTATCCCATGAGGATGGGAATCAAGATGCATGTAGTTCTGGGAATGTTGTGCAGTTTTAAGTCTTTTGGAAAGGATGTAGAAAGATCTTATATTAAGAGCTTAGAGCTCGGGCTGTATAGAAATGATACTCTCCCAAATGGGTGCAAACCTTGACTGAATCCCTAAGACAACATGATCTAAACTCGATGTGGGAAACAAGGGAGGAAAAGGTCTTTGCAAAAAATGGAATACACGCAAAGGGGAGTTATGTACAGAGACCCAGACAATGCCTCATCCTGACTTTGTCCTCCTAACGTGCCAATGTGCACTGAGGGACATTACCAAGAGTGTCTGAATTCCACTTGGACATGAGGGAGTGGAAAAGGATGTGATTCATGCGATCAATATTCCAGGTGTAATGGGGTGGTGTGACTAAGGAGGATACTTTTTTGACCATTTTTGAGACACATCATCCAAATTTCATGACCAGAAATGGGAAAATCAAATTAGTGTCGACTGGTGATTGTATTCGCAATGTGGGACTTGTATCAAGTTGTCTTCCGGAATCATTGGGGACATTGGACCGAGGTTGTAGGAGAGACCTGGGGCCTGGTGTCTATACCATTTGGGGGTCCTTTCGAATGTGGAAAATGATGGAATCCCCAAATGATGGGGAACATGAAGCATGAAAATGGGAAAAACATGTCCATGCAGGATTCAACACTCTAGATGCTGAAACAGAGTGCTCGTGGGAACAATGGAGAATTTCCAAAGAAGGTTAAGGGTCCCAACTTAAGAGCATCCGACTTGAGAAGATATGTGTGGAAATAGGGGATGAAGAGATCTGAGGAGAGAGAGAGGTATGTGGTGCAGTTGTTACAAACCTGACGTGAATGAGGACATAAGCTCATACCACGTCACATGCCCCTCTCCTAGGAGTAATCAGGGTAGGATTTAGGAAGATAAGGAGGTTCGTAAGAAATAGGGATGGATACAGAATCTAAATGTACGGGAAGTCCTACGTATCCTATAGGGATGGGAATCAATCCACATGTAGTTCTAGAGGATGCTTTTTATTTTTATGTCACGTGGAAAGGATACATATAGGTTAAAGGTATCTCAATGAGGGTTGTGTACGACATGAGGGGAAACCCAACGTGAATGAGAAAATAAGCCCATGCCACATTGTACGATCCCAAATGAGGACCTAGGCCAGGGGGCCAAAAAGGCAGAGGGATCTAAGATGCTAAGTCCCAGCCAGTTTTCAGTTTAACGTCTTGCAATGAAGACGATAATGGATGGGTGCCCCAAGGGGATGTATGCGGCATGGAAAAAATAGCCTGACGTGAATAAGTACATGGAGTCCAGGCCATACCGCAAAATCCTAAATAAGAACTTTTTCCAAGGGACCAAAATGGTCGAGGGTCCTGGGAGAGGAATTCCTAGCCAGTTTTCATTTTAACATCTTACAATGAGGATGATGGTGACCTTTGTTTAAAGTCATAGATCTTATACTGTGGACACATTAACCTTCATGCAGGTATTTCCTTCCAAAAATTCCTAAGCCCACATGAGCAATGTTTAGTGTGGGAAACAAGGAATTAGATCTAGATCTCCCCAACATATAAGGGTATGGTATCTATGCTAAAATTCCTGCCTGAGGTAGACTGATTTTTAAAGAGATAACATTACATAATAAATCACTGCAACTAATATTTGGGACATATGGGGGTGGTGTCAATGATTAAGGATGAATGTCGACCATGTTTGAAACAAAACATCTACATCCTGTGACCTCTAATGGGAAGAACAAATGAGAGTCGACTACTAACCGTACTCACAATGTGTGACATGTATCAAATTTTAATTCTAAATCCTTAGGGATGTTTCTCTAAGATGGTATGAGAGCCCAAGGCCTAGAATCCATGCTGTTTGGGGTCCCTTCAGACGTGGAAGATAATAGAAAACCAAATGAATGGGGTGTAAAAAGCATGAATGTGCTCGTGTAGTTTAACGTCATGCGGGATGAGGAATGAGGGGGAGATCTTCAGAGAGAGGGATGCATGGTGTAGTTATGATTAACTCGACGTGAATGAGGAAAACATCTGGCACCACACTATGTGTTTTGACCTAAGGGGCGATCCTGAAGTGTGGGGCTAGGCCAATGGATGAAATGTTCGGGCGTTCCTACGTATCCCATGAGGATGGGAATCAAGCCATATATAGTTCTAAAAGGTTCATGCAGATTAACATCATGCAGGGAGGACACATGATAATAGAAGAACGAGGAGGGGCATAGGGTGTGATCATCGTAATCCTGACATGAGTGGGGGCATAGAAGCCAACACTACATAATGCGGGATTCTCCATGAAAACTATACCCATGGGGGATAGTCAAAGAGGCATCGGGGGGCTGGACTCAAGATGAGGCGTCTGAGTGTTCCTACATATCCCATGAGGATGGAAATCAAGAAATACATAGTTCTTGAAGGTGCCACGATGTCTAACATTGTGTGGTAAGGACATATGATGAATAGTTTTACGTCTTTTAATCTAGAAGAATCACACATTTTAACGTCATGTTGAGAAGACATAACAATTTAAGGTCATTCAAGACCATATAGATCTTTATTTATGGTCATGGAGATCTGACTTTTTGGAATTTTATCATCATGTAGGATGAAAAATTAGTTTAATGACATGATAGACACAATCGTTTAAGGTCATGTAGGACCATATATAGTTTAACATCCTACGGGACAACATATAGTTTAATTTCATGTGGGACACAACAGTTTACATTCATGTAGGACTATATACAGTTTAACGTCTTGCAGGATGACAAAGTAGTTTAATTTCATGTTGGATGCAATAGTTTATGGTCATACAAGACCTTATACAGTTAAACGTCTTGTGGGACTACATACAGTTTAATGTCTTGTGGGAAAACAAATTATTTTAATGTCATGATGGACCCAACTACTTAGGAAAATTATTTCTTGAGGAATTTGGAATTGGTGGGAGGAGTAATACGCTCTCCATTCATGGTAACTAGGGAGTACGCACCATTGGGGTAAACCTTGTGAATGACGTAAGGTCCTCCCCATTTTGCCTCCATCATGGGTGGTTTCCTACCAGGTATCATTGGTGTTCTTAGGGCCAACACTAGGACACCTTGCAAGAAAGAGAATAGTCAAACATTCTTTTTGAAAGGTATGACTATCTTATTCTGATGCCTTTCTAGATTATGTAGGGCACGAAGCCTGTTCTCATCAAGTGATTCCAATTCTGCCAAATAGATTTTAGCTACCATATCTGGTGCTTGCTAATTGTAGAAATCTGTGCATGATGAAGGAAATTGAATCTTGAAGGGCAGGACGACCTCTGTTCTATACACCAAGGAATATGGGGTCACATGTGTGGAATTGCGAGTCGTTGTCTGATAGGCACGAAGGGCATTGGGGAGTTTGTCTGACCAACTCTTCTTGTTTAAAAAACCATCTTTTGTAGAATTTTAGAGAGGGTTTTTTTGACTACTCGATCTTACCATTTTCTTGTGGGTGATAATGGGAGGTATGGTTAGAACAGATGTTGTACTTGGTATACAATTTATTCAACTCGGCCGCCCGGAAGTTGGTTCCATTATTAGTTAGAAAAGAATGAGGGACTATAAATCAGTAGATGATGTTGGATCCCACAAATTCAACGATATAATGGGCCTTGACCTCCTTGAGCAGAACTACCGTTGCCCACTTGGAAAAGAAATCTAGAGCGTTGAGATGAATCTTCATTAGCAAGCTGTTGCCGATGGATATGGCCCCACGACATCGAATCCCTAGACCGCAGAGTTCCAAGAGGACTTGGTAGTTTAGAGAGGCACTGGTGGGAAATGAACAAAGTTTTCCTGGATCTGGCATGCAAGACACCTCTTGGAATACTCGATGAAATCACAGATCATGGATTACCAAAAATACCCCAACCTCTAGATCTGATGAGATAATTCTATCCCGGTCTGATGTGCCCTGCAAGAACCTACATGAACCTCCACATGACATGAGAAATATAAACTCCTTGAATACAATGGAGAAGAACCCCATCAAAATCACACTTGTAGAGGACCTACTCAAGACCAGGACTGCTATGGAGAGCCAAATGCAATGCACAATGTTAGATTTGCTTACGTTCGGCTCGATCTTCTAGGAGTTTACCGTGCAGGAGGAACTCAATAAAGGGGGTACTCCAGTCAAGATTCATTTCTATCACTGCATTCGGGGGAACTGGAGGTCCTTACATGGAGTCATCAGTGGTAAGGTGGCTTTCCTGTTGGTTATCCTTGTCGGCTGGAGTGGCGGGGGTGATTAATCTTGGGTGTGCCACATGGATAATTAAATCACCCTGATCAGGCTTCACAATAGATGTATCTTGGATGGCCAAGGCATCAGCTTGACCTTTCTAGGATCGAGGGAAATGGGTATCTTTTGGCTGAGATGGGAACTGGGCCATCAGCTAGAGGGTGCATTCCAACAGTGGTACGAGCTATATATTTCTAAACACATAGCCACCGTTGATTTTCTTGATGACTAGTTTTGAGTCCCCTTTCACATGGAAGTGGGGAACATCAATCTTGAGCGCCAGATCGAGCCCAGTGATGAGAGCCTGATACTATAATTCATTGTTGGTACTACCTTCAGACAACATGAATGAGTATGGTATAACAGATCATACTGGAGTGATGAAGACAATACCCATGCCCACTCTATTAAGTCTATGGTCGTCGAGTTTTCTACCTGTGGGTATTTGAGAATCACCATCGAAGTGGATTTTCCAACAGAGAATGGCTTGGTCTACCTGGAGGGTTGCCTCATCAGAAATAATAAAATTCTAGAGACTGGTCTACGGGAGTTAGATGGAATACAAGTAAGTCTTCCAATTCTTTCCCCATAATAGCCTTTTGGGGGACAAACCTGTTGTTGAACTACATGAGGATCACTTCCAATCGAGATAGATGACATGTTAACATGGGACGGTTCATGATGTACTTTAGTGGATCCACATGGGACACCAGCTGTACCTCATGGTTCTGCAAGTAATGTCGCAATTTCTACACTAAAAATACCAGCGCAAGGTAGAACATCTCAATGGAGAAGTATCTACTCTCCGTATTAAGGAGCATGCGACTGAGACAGTAGAGACTGTTCTCTGTTACCTATTTCTTCTGGGAGATAAGGGCACCAAGAGATCATTCTAGGGAGGTCACATAAAGGATCAAAAAATTTCTAGAAATGGGTGGCATTGGGAATCAATGATGGAGAAGATATTGCTTGACTTCCACTAAAGTAGTCTGACATTCATCATCCCACTAATAGATTGTGCCTTTCTTCATGAGCCGAGAAAAGGGTTTACACTTTCTGGCCAAATTCATGATGAATCGTCATATGTAGTCCAAATGGTCATGAAATCTTCAAAGCTCCTGAATGTTTCTTGGGGGAGATATCTGGTTAATGGCCTTGATCTTCCACGGGTCGATTTTGATGCCCCTGTATCTGAAAACGAAGCTGAGAAAATTTCTATTGGTGAACCCGAATGTACACTTCAATGGGTTTAGCTTTAGTTGGCGACAACAATGTAATCCAAACACTTCATCAAGGTATTTGAGATGGTCCTAACAATGGAATGATGTGACCACTAGATAGTCAATGTAACATTCCTCCAATGTCCTGAGGATCAGCTTAAATATGCGATGCATAGCCCTCTGATAGGTGGCACCTTCATTCTTTAGGCCGAAGGGCAGTACCTGGTAGCAGAATATACCTTGTGGTGCCCTGAAGTTTGTAGACTCATCATCCTCAGGATCCATTTAGATCTGGTAATACCAAGAATACCCATCCCTGATGAAGAGGGCCTGGAACCCAGCTGTAGTGTCGATCAATAGCTCCGTCATGGGAAGGGGAAAATCATCTTTCGGATAGTGACAATTGAGATCTCAGAAGTCGATGCAGACTCTGATTTATCCATTCTTCTTCCTAATAGGCAGAACGGGGTACTGGAACTCCATGAAAATGTTGACTTTGACTATCTTATCAACTTCGGCCTCAACCATGGCACCATGAGATGGGTGCATCTTTCTAGGAGGCTGCTTAAACCTATGGTGACTTACTGGGAGATCGAGGTGGTGGATGGATACCTGGGGATCTAGTCCTGACATTTAATTATAACTCCAATAAAATAAATCATGTCACTACTTCAGGAAGTCCACATACTACTGTTGCTCTTAGATAGGCATAGTGACACTGATCAATGTGGGTTTTGGATCTATCTCTCGACCAAGGTTCACCTATACCAACTCATCAACCGTGGTGGAGAAAAATCTTCAAAAGAAAGAGGAGCATACTCTAAATCCTCTTCTTCACTTATAGAGGATGGGTGCTTGTCAGGAGGAGTTTCCTCTGAGTCAAAATATCTCGATGGGAAGCTAGTGCCAGCCAGAGTGGTAGTAGACACAACATCGAGGGACTCCTATGCTGCCAAAACAATGGAAATGAAAGTTGTCGATCTGATACCATATGTTCTTTAGCCTAAGGGTCCATGCTTGATGATATCAAAGAAATAGTGGCACATCAACTTGATCTGGTTTATCCCAGCCCGGTGAAACAAGAAAGTATGATGTACTGTGGTTACCATGGGGCGGACATCACGACACCTTAATGGGGGTATGAGGCTATGGGATCACCTGAGCCTAATTTTTGTAGGAATACGAGGTGATCTTCTGGAAACTCATAGACTTGGTAATGTTATTCCCCCTTTTTCCTGAAATAATGAATCATTATCCCATATCATGGGTCGTAGCCTCCAATAAGTGGATTGGAAATATGTAGGCATCATCTTGGTCTATCCATAGGTCAGTCCAACCATAGCATGTTAAACCTCGTTAGCCTAAGTATGCTTGTCTTTTCTCTTATAATAGTCGGCATCCATGTAATGTGATTCAAAAGAGACAAAGGGAGATGCGACAACTTGGAGTACACCCTCTCAACCATTAAGGGAGTACTTAAGGCACTAATGATGCGCTGAAGGGACCGCCACTTGTAGGTGGAGCCATGGCTTGCCCATCAACACATCATAGGTGGTGTCATGGGAGAAAACCATGAACTTAATGATGGTAAATCGGCCAAAAAACATTGTCTTCCAGCATATCTTGCTGACTGGTTTCTATTACGTCCTATCATAACCTTGGATTTTTAAGTCAGAGGGACTCAGATTGTCCTCGGACAACCCTATCTTCTGAAGTGTTTGGGTTGGGATTAGGTTGATCCCAGAGCCTATGTCGACAAGGAAGTGAAGAAACTCCACTCAATTAAAATGACCAGTGATGTAAAATGGGAAGATATTCCCTGATTTGGGATATAATTCATCTTCTATAGAGAATGAGATAATGTCCTGGAAGTTAGCTTCCTTGAATGCCTCAGTATGGATGGCTTCTGCAGCAACTACCTCCATATCAAATTGGAGAGGGATTCTTAAAGCTTCAGGGAGGGATTCATCCATATCTTATGACAGGTGAAGGGACTCAATGATACATATCCTTGAAGAAATGCTAGAAATATACTTGAGGACATCATACTTCTGTGCCAAAGCATGAACGTTTTCTTATAGGAGGTCGTTCTGCAGCATGGGGGATGACTGGACCTTCCGGCTAAACCAATGACTGAATAGGGAAAGGGATGTCCTATTTATCTCTAGTTGAAGCTCGTGGAGTGACCACCGGATGTGTCTCCTATGACTAGGTCCAGTACATAGTAGAGTGTGGTTGATCACGACGCCGTCAAGGTGGCATCGCCTGATTATGTAACACAAACGATGATGAAGGTGGATTTGATGGCACCAGATGAGAAGGTTGTGCGTGATGATCTCTACACTAGGTCTGCTTTCTGGTTTTAGTGGCATTCATAGTACGACTGGGATTACTAACCAAGGTACTTCGATGAATCTTTTATCCATGGCTTCATCAACACTAATGATGAATGGGAACATTGGGAGGGTCCATCTGGTGCTCCTCGGCGTCAGAAATCATTTAGGGTTTTACCCGCTCCATGGTGTTAACTAATGAATAACCTAGACTATCACTTGAAAAATCCTCCACCACTAGATGTATTTGGGGGGGGGGAATCCACATCTCTGGAGGCATGAAGTTGCTGAGAGTATGAGATGATGAGGACATCGGTGGGGGAGTTTGTTTTATCTTTCACTGCGGATGCTTCCTCTTCTGGAAAGAGGAAGGCTGAGCCGTTGACACAGAGGTACTGGCTGTGGGTGATGGGGAATCATTTAAAGGCTCAGGTAGCTTCAGACTTGCATATATAAAACCATTGGCATGGGTGACTATTTTATGAGCCATCCAGTCATCATACTTATAGGATACGCGGTTAGAAACCTGATGCCACTCACCTTCGCTTCACGAACACACGTGCCACCTATGCTAGAGATGTGCTTAACCTAACTTTTTTGTTATCAACCTAGCATTGAAGACAGACATTCAAATCATAGTACTCTTTGATGGTGTTCCCCAAGATCCAGTAGTTGGTGTAGTAATTGGGGTTATCAGTGAGATCCGCCTCTTCTGGTTTCCTGTATTCAGGTAAATGCAGAAGTCCCTATTCCAATGCACTTCGAAAATAATTGGGGACCTAAGCCTCATTGAATGAGTAGGTCCAGTTTCTCATGTCCAGAAAGTGGGATCAGGGCGCTTGGACCTGCCAATGGATTAGGGGAGCCTGTCGAGGTTTTGGATCTGGGTTATCTCACCTGGGTGGTGGTGGTGCATTATGTGGGGTGCCTACCGATTCTTAAGTGGGCGTTGCTGGGACGGAGGCTGCGCCTGAGGTGGAGGGTCCCTGCGGGGCTATGAAGGTGTCTCCACTAGTAATAAATATTGTTTCCCGGGGGACTCTAGTTGGGACACATCGGTGGGATCATCCTTTGCAGCCATTCTTGTGGTAATTACAGGAGGCAATGAATGTACCTGCTTGGCCGGCTGTAAGGCTTCCTCTAGGTGATGGGCCTTATCAGAGATGTCTCAGAATCCCTTGGGGTAATTCTGAGTAATGAGAGAGGGGACTAGTTTGGTCTTGACATTATCCACACACATTTTCAGTATTCGCTCCTATGTCAGTGGAATATCTAAGGGGTAGGTGAGGCCTTTCCACTGGGTGACAAAGTCTGTGATGAGTTCATCATGCATCTTCTTTCACTTGAAGAGGTTAGAAATACTCGTGTTTTTGGTGGTAGAGCAGAACTGGTAGAGAAACCGCCTATGGAGATCTACCCACCTGGTGACTAACCCGATGAGGAGCTAGGTATACCAGACAAATGCATGTCCTTCCAATGTATGTACGAAACACCAGAGTTTGGTAGCCTCCTACTATGCCAGAGTTCCCAGCATGTGTCCACACTTTGAGATGAAGTGGGCCAGATGATGGAGTGGTTTTACCATCCTGTTATAGGGGGAGAATGTGGGATTTATGAAACCTAGGGGTGCTAGAATATCATCCAACCACGCCGGATACGGCTTGCCATCAGGTCACCTGTTTACAATTCGTCGTGGGACTGTTGTACCTACCCCTACTACCCTGGCCGAGGATTGTCATAGTCTAGCCGCCACTCCGCAGAACGTTCATCAAGGGGGTCATCGACAAACTTCTTGTTCTCTACGAGCTATTGACGCAAGGCATCTTTTTTAGGATCATCCTCTATCTTTTTCATTGATCCAGATGGGTCAGAGGGTTTGATGACTCTGAGGTGTTCTTTGACCTTATTGGGATTCTAGTTGACGATTAATGCCTTGATGGGCACATGCAGACCCAATAGACTTCTATGCTGGTGAGTAACCCTTCTTGACAGATCCAATTGTTGTGGAACACCCCAGAGGTTTAGTTTTCTCCAAGGATCTCTATCTTTGTCTCTTCCAATAATAGATCAACCATTTTAACCATGAATCTACCTGGATGCATATCCTCGATATCAAGTGGCGAGTCGGGATGACGCCAGATAAGACTGAAATGGTGGGAAGCATACTGGCCCCAACTATAGACCTAAACGTGGGGGGAACTCTCTTTGATAACATTGCATAGCACTTTAAATTTCTGATCGCATCGTTTTTATAGGTTCTAGTGGCGACCAGGCGAATCAGGGAACTGGGCCACAAGGAGTGAAACCAAGTTTACCATACAACATTTTTGGTCAATATCCTCAAAGTGTGCCTGACCCTTGGGGTAATCCACTCACTAATAATATAGACAGAAGTACGTTTCCCATAGGGTTTGGTGAAAGCACCCGACTTCCTCTTAGGTAAGCGATTTCGATGCACTAAAGTTTCCAAACACAATTGGACAGAACATTTCTAGGAAATGATCCACTGGGGGAATGTTCCAGATTCTCCTTTGCTCAGACTAAGGATCCAACCCTTGGTTTCCCCAGTCATCAACTGGGGGAGGCTGGGGGACCAGTAGTGGAACTAAAGGAGACCTCTGAGACGGTATACTAGACGGTAGAGAATAAAATGAATGAGATAACAAGACACCACATCTAAGGATGTCCTGCGATGAATGTGACGACTGAGACACTAAATCTCAGTAAGAAATGCTATTGACTAAGGCTTCTAGAGCAGGGGCTGTAGTAACTGGTGGTGGGTCAGGCTGTTGTTTATCCTTTATCTGTCCTTAGAACAACTCTCCATGATCTATGGTCAAAGAATTGAATTACCCTATGAATGATAGGGTGGATTTATTGGCCTGACCTTGGGAAGGGGACAAATATTCCTCCTCCTGGATGTATCTGTGGGGGGAGGCATGAATCTGGTGGACTTCACATTTTGGAAGGATGAGGCTGATGCTCCTCGTTCCTATTATAACCATTGACATAGAGGATATGGGTGAGGGTTCCATTGCTAAGTTGCATTCTTCCTCTGAATATGAGAAGCATACAGGATCAATTGTAGTCTTAATCTTCTCAACACACTTTTTTATGGCATCGACGACCTAGCCTCTATCCCCAGGATGGCTCTACAGGATATGGTAGAGTTTTGGCTCGGGGAGGACCTTCGACCGAACTAGTGCTGGGGTGGAGAGGACATTCTCCTAGGTGAGATGGGGTATGAGTATCACCTAGAATGATGTTAAAGGGAATATGGGGAGGACCTTCATGTCCATTGGCTGACACACAGAGGAAATCTCTGTGGGAATTGATAAAGTGGCTAGAACCTCTGCTGAATCTAGTGGGAGCATGGGTAGGGACTTCGTGCTTATTTCCTCTAGCAACGTCGATGTGAGGGTGGTCCTCATACTGGTCGAGCAGAACATGTGTAGGTCCTCTATGCTGGGTGTTTATAAAGTGAGCAACCCTCTGCTTCTCTAGATACTGGGATGAGGAGGACCATTGACGGCTACTATAAGGAAATGGGGTAGACCCCCACACTAACAGTTGATCAGATGCATAGAATCTTCCCACCAACAACCTAAAATATGAGGAATGGCTCCATACCTAAGGTCTTGGGTGCAAGGGAGGCTTCTGTACTCAGAGTCTCTACAGTGGGAAGGAATATTGTTCCGATTGAAGCTGGAGTGGGGAGGACCTTCACACCAAGATTAGGAGTGGGACATACTAGCGCTCTCATTGGTGATGGTATGGGGAGGACCTCTGTGCTAGGTTTCATTCCCACAGGTCAGCTCGGGGCGACCACTACCTCCATCGGCAACCCGGAGAGTCGACATAGCCTGCCTGTGGGGTGGTTGGGGCCTCGATTTGGGTCGGGCGTATGAGTTCCCCAACTCAGCATAAATAGGTGATTAATGGTATATGTAAGTGGTTGTATGAGTCATAGTAATCATTGACGTTGACAACCATCAGCGGGCATCCTCCTCACCTTGTGCCCGACGCTGGCATCCGGTTATCCGGACTTGGGCTGGTAGTGTAGGCGCGTAACTCACTTGCTTCTCAGCCCATGGAGAATAATGGCGACATTGATGCGGCCTTGTGGGAGCCCTCCTTGGGAACCCCTAAAATGGGATCCTAGCTGGGCTAGCCCAAAAATCCCTCACCTCATCGGCGTAGGGGGGGAGTCATTGAAGCATTCCAGGGAGAGGCTCTTGAAATGGTTATACATCAGAGTGGGGAGCACTGGCTCTCGGCACGACCCTTGGGGGTGGCTGTGGTGATGATACACAGAAGAATCTATGTCTTGATGGGCCATATCCGGGTTTGGGATAATCCCCTCCTCGTATCATCAAATGAGGTCATTTATCATGCTTATCTGGAAAATTTTAAAAGGGGAGATGGGGCTTGACTTCCCAGAAGCCATGGACACAGAGGCTTCCATGGGAGGGATAATGCCACACGGGGTTGCCGCGTTGATGTTTCCCCTACCCCTACATCAGAGGGTGGGTGGTGATCTATTTCCTGTCAGAGAAACGTGGTTCTTGAAAATCAGGTAGATATAACCATTAGTGCTGAAATAAAGAAAGTGACCTCCAGTGCCCCAGCACCATTCTGTAATCTATGTTTGGTAAGAATGATCCACGCTGACAATGCCATAGATTGGGTTGTCCAACTTTCAACTGCCCCAATTTCTGGGTAGTTTCACACGAGGCCCAATATTTTCCTTATGGGACCTGGTGCCAGATTCATGGATCTGGTGACATGCTAATCCAGTGATGTCTCGAGCACTACTAATCTCCACATTGAGGAGAAGAACTCAACTTTAGGTTCTCCATTTCTATTTTTGATGCTTTTTCTGGGGCACGAATCCATCTGTTTTGGAGGACGCGCAGTTGTTGCCCCACATTACTAATTTCCAAAGGAGGAAAAAATCCATCACTTATTCAGGGGTGTTTTATTCTTCATCAAAATAGGATGATGAGAAATTGGTTTCTCCTTATGTGGACTCCTCCACGAAACTTTTTGTATTGTTTGGGTCTCCCTCAAATACTTAAGATGTTGTTTGTGAAACTCTTACTAGTGCCATGTCTTCATGGATTCCAGTTAATTACGCTACTTCTGTTTGGACATTCCAAGGGATCCGGAAAAGGAAACAACCTTCTGTCGGGGGAGTAGTCACGTTAGACATCACATGCATGTTTGGTTTTTGGAACACTGATGCATCTAGGTTTCTTCCCCTTATTATAGAACTTCTTAAGGGAATGAAAGCCTGAGGTATCCACTGCTAAATGTAGGAAATTTTATGCCATAGGCATGTGTTGGAGGTTTTCTTTAGCATCCCATGTTTGAAACAGGGTATTCCGCTAGTATAAAGTCTAGCGGAGATGGATAAGACTGATTAGAACACTGACGGGAGTGGATCAGATGGGTGAAACCCCTAGATGGGTCAATGATGCTGGGGCTTGCGCATGTTTAGTTACCCAATTACTACTAGGAGCAGCAAGAAAGTGGGTGGCATGATCTCATCGGGACATGGTGGCCCAAGTAAGAATCAGGATAGTCATGGATAGTTCAGTGAAGTGAATGGAGAATGTGATGGGACCACCTTCAGAGTAATGGTGATGTTTGGATTGAATCTTGAAGAGTATTTTAACGTATCCCCGTGGCAGCGAATCAAAGTCCATGTAGTTCGATGGGGGTGATGGGAAACCTAAGGAGGAGACCTATATGGATGGGACCTGGAGAAAGTGGAACCTCTGGGTTGGGGAATTACCTTCCCGAAACACATAGGCTTGAGGGAATGACTTGGATGAGACATGGATGACAAGCTTGAACCTTGGGGAGGCTTCCCACGTATCCCTGTGGCAGGGAATCAAAGTTTACATAGTTAAGGATGTGGGTATATAATCATGGTGCATGAATAAGACAATGAAACAACGATATATTGGGGCTTACGTTTGGTTAGTAGCCAGGTTTGGACTAATACTCAGGGGAATACCAGAAATGTGGGTCCCATAAAAGGGGACTATATTGACTTACCATCGATTGTGGACTACAACAACTTACTGTTGATTGTGGACTATAACAGCTTACCATTGGTTGGGGTTGACAATGACTTATTGATGATCAAGGTTCCAATGGATTACCACTGATTGGGGATCACACTGGCTTACCACTGAATCACTTTAACAATGGATTACCACTGGATGGGGATCACAATGGCTTACTACTAGATGGGGATCACAAAGGCTTACCGCTGGATGGGGATATCAATGGCTTATTGTCCGATGGGGATCACAATGGCATACCGATGGTTGGGGATCACAGGGGCTTACCATCATATGGGAATCCCAATGACTTACCATTGGATGGGGATCACAACGGCTTATTGCAAGATGGTTATCACAACGGCTTACCATTAGATGGGGTTGAACCTCATGGATGCTTACTACGTACCCAGTCTAAGAGACAAGGATCAAAGCCCACATAGTTAGAACATGTATAGATTAACATCGTGCAGGATTGTAGGAGTGTACAGTTTAATATCATTTAGGACAAGGGTGGACCGACATATAGTGTTCAAGACCGATGGGTGTTTGAATTGAACCTCAGGGAGGCTTTCTACATACCCTATCTTGTCAAGGACCAAAGTCCATGTAGTTAAGTTGTGTTTTGTGAACTAATGTGAAGGGGTTGAGACTAGTAGGTGTTGGGCTTGAACTTTAGTGAGGCATCCTATATACCTTTCCTTGGAAAGGATTACAGTCCACGTAGTTCATAATGGTGTTGGGGTTTATGCACTAAGGCGGCCAATAGAGGATGTTATGTTCAATGCTTACTCTTACCCCTCGTGATTCATGCTCGGTTTGAGAAACAAGAGGTAGCAAAGACCTGATGATCACGTCGCAAATGGTGCATCCGTGGGAAGTGGACTGAGGATTACATGTGGTAAGCAGCCGAAAGAAGAAACAGGGGCTTACGCATGGTTATAAGACTAAGGAGATGGAGAGTGGGACTTACTCTAGGATGGAGGCTCGGTGGAGATAAATTGTAGAGGGAGAGGGGTGGGATAACAAAGGCCTATGTGTCCCTATCACTTATAGTATTTGGTACCGAAGAAGAAATGATGAGTAGGGGTGCTTCCTCCTACTAGAAAGGATAGGGGATTCCACCATGATGGTTTACCTTCCCTGCGGATAGGCACTACTCTAGCAAAGAGGATCTCATTCCATGTGTGGAAAACCTCACAACTATAGAGACTAGCGGGCATAGAGAATGTCCGAGATGGGGCACCCCTTGTATGATGCACGAGGTGAGGCCATAGTTTAATGTCATGTTATGGGTAATAAGGTTCTTGGTAGTTTAACATCCTGTAGCTCGGACGAGGCGAGTTCAATCTGCACACCTATGACTTACACAACCAACACGCTTTAACCCTAGGTGAAGGGAAGACAGAGGCAATGTCGTAGTGAGGGGGTGTTGTGGAGTGATCCACTGAGGGGCCCACATTAGTGTGTCTATATCAAGAAGAAACATCCATTATCATGCAAATGTGAAGAAGCATAAGGCTAAGAAACAAAATGTAAATCAATGCCCAAGGGACCTTGAAATCACTACATACAAACTTGGAGGTTCACACAGAGAAGGGGTGTGTAAAGCACTCAGTCTCAAAAAAGGTGCTTTGTGAAGAGGATGGGCTTCATGAAGAGGATGGACTATGCGAAAGCGAATGTACTACCTAGATAAAATGGGATCCACGAAGGAAAAGGGGCTCGCGAAGATGAGGTTCTTTATGAAAGGGAGAGAATTCGTGAAGAGGGTTGTATTTGCAAAAGGCCAATGATTTGGGAAGAGCCTCACTTATGGGAGTAGAGATTCACCTTAGCAAAAAGAAATAAATTTTGGGTAGATTTTGTGAAGGCTCTATGCTTCAAAAAACCTTGAGAGTATTTCATGAAGGTTCTACACTTCGTGAAACCTCGGGTACCCCATAAGGGGCCCCTTCCACTCCGAAGGGAATATTCCTTCGTGAAGGGAATCTCCACCATAGGAGAAGGATGAAAACACACAAAGGGGGACAGTTTGAAAATGGGAAGAACCTTTGACAATCCAATGGAAGGTTTTCCGAAGGTCTATGCAAAACGGGAGCTGGGAAGTACAAAGGTCAGAGTAATAATGGTTTGGATGGGGGGGATTCTATTTATAGGAAACCCCAGTCAGAGGTGTGAAGAAATCGCCATGGAGGTGGGAGATTCCATGTAAAGGCATCATTCTGTCAGCTACTGTTGGCCTTGTAGTGTGGTACGAAGATGTGAAGAGTTTCATTAGCATGACCGCTGTAGAGCATGGCACATAATTCATTTTGGGCACATGAACCAAATATCATCAAAACATTTGAACATGAACATAATTGATTAAGATATTGAATAAAACATGGTAATGAATAAAATAAAAGGAATAATAAACATGAATAAGGTTTCTATACAAGTAAATAAGCAACAAAATTTTATTATTTAGGAAGATAAAGAAAATACATGATGAGTCCGATTTATGGTAAGAGACTTTCTTTAAAAAATACACTTTTAATGTTTCCCTTCTAAACAATTTTCTTCCATGTATATAATTTTTTTTTAAAATATTTTATAGATGCTTTAATATTTAAATAATATAATTATAGAGAAATGTTTATGACTCATTTGAATTTCAATAAAAGTATTTTATAATATAATATTTTTATGTAATGTTTCGATTTTCATTACATATAGACTAAAAGAATTTTCTATTTTAGCATATATAGAATCAATGAATTTTCCCACTACCATAACCGTTATTTTATTTTTAGATTTCTTTATAACATTTGATTTTTTATTTAATGAAAAACCATATTTTCCTTTATTATATGAATCACAGTTTGGAAAATTTGGTTTTAATGGAAATGTATATATTAATATCCAAAAATTATTTCATATGGGTGACAATAATGTTTTTATGATAAAACATTTTAGGTGTTATAATTATGGTAATGTTCTTGTGAAATGTTTATAATGATTGGTGATTCTATTATGAACTATGTAAGGGTGATTTCATTATAATACAAGGATTGGTGGTGATGTTATTCTCTAAGGAATAGTGGTTCTATGATAAACCATGGCTGGGTAAGCCTATTATAGCTCTCAAATGCATTGGGTAAAGGGATAAATTTAACTAATTTGTTTTATCCTAAGATATTATAGAAATATACCATTATTTTTATTCTTAGTATAACAATGATTTTTATTTCAAGTGTAATTATGGTGGTTACTCCAAGTATATATGTGATGGTTATTCCATCTAAAAACATGAGGGTTGCCCCATATGTAAGAGTAATATGAAAATTATTCTTCAAGTAACCTAAATGATTTATATATGATTTCTATGAGTTTTTTTAAAATCTTATGATTTCATAATGTAATGAAATGTCTATGTTACTTTGTAATATTTAATGGTATAACTTTGTGAATAAGTTATTATGAATTTATCATGATTTCAATGAAAAATTTATCTTTTTTATTTCTCATTTAATATTTCTTATGAAATGTTTTATGAAAATATTTTGGAAGATAAGTTGATTTCTTGGTTAAGAAAATGTTTTCTTTGAGCCCAATGTATATTTTTAAAAAGCTAAATTGTTATAATTATTCATGGAATAATTTTTTCTTTCTTTATTTTTATATCCCTTACTGAGTTTTTTTTTCTCATAACATGTTTTAAATTTTTTTGATAGTGTTTTATGGATGAATAAGGTCAAGGATGAGGTCAATATGAAAATTGTGATGATGTGTTATGAAAAAAATGTTTCTTTTTAAATGTTTTTATTGTGAAAAATGAAAACTGAATAGAAGTGTCCACATTGAAATATATGGGTTGTTATGTAAGAGTTATGTTATAAATATATAAAATTATAAAACAGAAAGATATTTGGGAATGAAATAAATTTAAATACAGTTTAAAGTCACTAAAATACATATTTTTTTGGGATGTGTGTTTATAATTGGTATCAGAGAAAAGGATTAGATATCTTTAGTGGTTATGATGTTATTTGAGAATAAGTTAAATGTCATCTATAACCACAAAACATTGTATGTTATGGTCCTCTATAACTATAATGGTTACTATGTTATAGTTAATTATGGTTGTTTTGAAAAATAGAATAGTTGATGATAATATGGTTAAGGATTTCTTATTTTTCATCCTCATCGTAAGATAGTTTATGACAATTTTATTGATATTATCACATAGACCCTTTTTGGTTTCAGTAAATGAATGGATCTAGTAGGAAGAAAAGTAACAGTGGATGTATTGGAATATGTGGTGGTTTTATAAAAAGAAAACCAAATGTAATTGTATTTTAGTGAAAAATATTAATGTTATTCTTAACTGGCATTCACAAGTTATGAATAACAACTCTTACTTAGGTGAGTTTACTAATGCATCAAAAAAGGGATAAATGAATCTCTATAGAAGTTTGGGTGGTAATATCATAAAGGAAATAATATTTAATGACCTATCTATCAAGAATGTGGAAAACTCACCCATAAGAATGTATTAAAAAAATGAGAAAATGCTTTGTATGCGGTAAAGGAGCCATAAAACAATAATATTCCATGGAAAAAGGAAGCGTTAAGTTAAAACCATGTACAAGAATAACGTTTTTCCCAAGGAATAGATTAAATTAATTTAATGTGTGGATTATGAGAATAATGAAAATAGATGTCCTTGGGGTAAAGCTCAATAATTAGATCAATAGGACCATAATGAAAAATGTTTAGAAATGCCCAATTCCATTATAGGTGAATAAAAATAAACTAAAAATGACATATGAAAGTGATGGATTATAACATGGATCATGTTTTGATCTTAGGAAATGATTCGTATTTTTTGTGTGGGAAGGATGTTTAAGGAATAAGATGGAAAATAATGGTTAATAAAGAATATTTAATGGTTAAGGTTTCTATATATAGGGATTCAAGAGTTATGATGTAGTGGTATATTTAAGGTTGATCATTAGTTTAGAGGCTTAACAACCCATATTGATGTTTTATGTGGTGGAAATACATTGGGATAATTAATTGAATTTTCTATATGTTTGAGCCATATATAACCATAATGTTTGTCATGTGGAAAAGGTTTTTAATTGAAATACTCATTTTATTTTGTGGGAATTTCTTTAAATTTATGTATAAACATTACAGTATAAGTGATATTTGATGATTAAAGTTATTTTTGAAAAAGTTCATCATATTATTGGAATAATATAAGAATTATATTAATATAATTTTATTAAATATACAACCCATAGGCTAGGAGACAACCCATTGATTTTGGCATGACCATGGAGCATGATCCCACAACCGAAGGGAACAAGGGTACAACACCTAACTCTAAACTACGTGGTGTCCTGATTAGTATGAGATAATTTTTTTCTCATACTGTTTGATAGATAATAATTATATTTATTTTGTTTTTTAGAATGAATTTTTCTATTAAGTGATTAATTATATTTTAGAATAAGTTCATTTTTTGGGAACCTTATTAGATTAAGGTAAACAAAATCTTATGCTATTTTTTCAAGGTTTAATATTCAATTTTATTTTAGAATATTATACATTTTTCAAGGTGATTTATGGATATCTAGGTTATTTATGGAAATTAGGATCAGATATAGTAAAATATATGATTAGGTTATATAAATTTTTGAGTATATGACTTTGATATTAACTAATGTTGATTGGAGATAAATGATAAATTAGTATTCCAAGAACATGTGAACATATATTTTAGATTTTCTTTGGATTTCAATATTTTTCTAGAATATTTTGAGTAATTTTGAGGTTATTAATTTAAATAATGATATATTTTGAAATTTTGGTATTATTACTAATTTTTTGATATTAAAGTATTTTTTCTTCATTTTAAGATTTATTCATTTTAACGATTATAATACCTTGTGCTAGCTGTTTTGGTTTGGCTAATTTATAAAGATAAGTGGAATAAATTTTCAACAGTTTATAGATTATATGATCGATTTAAGGATAATTTATATTCTTTAGGAATAAAAAAAATCATATTAATTACCCATCCTTCGTATGAAAATATGAGATTTTGGTAGAAATTGATTAATGGGTGAAATTCTGGTGATCAAGAAAGTATATTTCCTTATATTCATCATATAGGTGGTAAATTAATTCTTAAACTGAAGTAAAATATCTTTAAATTTTTATTAAATGATTAAACCCAGTTTCAAGGAATTTATAGTCTTTTTTCATACATCTTTGGTTTATGGTTTTGTGGTTTTTGACTTTCTTATGATCATTCACTTCTTATGATAAAAGATCTCTATCACTCTACATCATTATTTGAAAATTATTATTTTATTCCATGTCTATATTTTCACATCTCACTAATATTTTCCTTAGTGGAAACTTAGTTATGTGTTATCTTATATGACCTTCATACTTCTCTTTGTCTCATTTCAAGATGAAGTTTTATTAAACATTTTAATGGTGTTTCATTTCAAAAAAGATAGTTTTAAATTTTATCTTTGGATTACTAAGATCAAGTTAAAATATCATGGATTCAATTCATTAAATGGGGTGTGTGGTAGAATGTAATATTTATATATTTTTAAAGGAAACACTATGTTTGATTGTGTCCAAAATACAAAACACCAAGTATAAACGAACAACGATATATTATTATTTAAATACCCTTGTTATAACCTATACAATAAATTTGTGGGTATCAATATGGTTAAATAATTTTTAATATATATATAGGTATAAATAAATAAAAATTTATTGATTAGTGATAATAATGTAGGAACTCAATTTTTAGTAAATCCATTTTCTTCTTCAAAGATTTATTTTCATTAATAATGGATTTTATTGATTTTTTTGATAAAATAAAAAGATTAATTTATATATAATTTCAAATTTTTATTTGATAAAATAAATTTAATTTTTTAGATCAAAATATCAAAATTATCCTATGGTGAAATTTTTAAATTTTTCTAAAAAGTTTTATTTTTATAATGAATAGTGAAAATGCTGATTTTGATTAAAAAAACTATATTTTATTTTAAAGTATTGAAAATTTAAAATTATAATTTGAATTTGATAAAAAAAATTAATTATTTACGTTTTATTTAAGGTAATCACTTTTTTTATTTTAAATGAACATCAAATTTAGTATAAAACATTTTATATTTAAAAATGGATATTTTTTCTTTTGAAAATAGTTTTTTATCATGTTTTTATTATTTAATTTTAAATAAAATTATGCCACTTTTTTTATTTTGAATCATTAAAAATGGATTCAAATTTTTTAATTATGGGGGTTTTTTTTAAATAGGTCCATTTTATTTTCGGTCAATATGAATTGTAACTTTAGTAATTTTTGTTACCTCGCTAAAGGGTAAATCCATAAAATTAAAGTTATAAAAAAAATTATTAGGACTACAAAAGACCCTAAAACTTGTGTTAAATTTATTATATGTTTATATATCATCCATAATCTCATGAATTTAATATATATAGATTTTTTTCCCATTTTCATGTTATTATAACCTTCATAATATTTAATTTAATGAAAAGTAAAAAAATTCCAAAGTCTTATTTTTAATAAATATAATTTTTAAAGGATATAATATTAATAAAAATAATGAATTTATACAAGTGATTTGTATATGGTTTATAATATCATCCATGATCCATTTATGGTCCGTTTTTTCTTTTATGGAAAAAATCTTGACCATCAAGGAGTTAAAATCCTTCTTGTCACGGTATGTGTGAAAAGGATTAATGGGGTTTTAAAATAAAAATATAAGGGTCAAATTGGGGTATTAACATGTAAAAAACTTTTTGAATGAGTTACTTTCTAATAATAATGGTCTTATCCTTGAATTGAAAAAATTTTGAACCATTTTTAGTTCAAAATTCATTTATATTTGTTTAATATTTTAAACCATTCCAAGAGTACCCCTCCTCTCTCTTATGAAAGGGAACATCTTATTCTCATTTACCCATTCTTAAAGAACAGTTTTTCATAGTAAATACCTATAAAAATACCATACTAACATTATTACCCATGTTTTAAAGGTATTATTTTTAACATAATACAAATCTCATAGGTCTTAAGATATAAAGAAAAGGATATTTTACAAATAAGAGGAGTAACATTTGTCCAAATGATTTTGTTTTATTTATCCATCCACCTCCTTAAAATTCTGTTCAATAATAGCTATATACTAAAAATAGTATCAATCATATAATGAGATTTTATTATGTTAATTTCATAACTTATATTCATTTTTAACATCCATCAAATGTGGAAGGAATTAAACGTCCGTACGCATGGAATACTACCACCTCGTAGACCAATTTGGTTCATTTCCCATCAAAATATATCACGTCTAGTTATAATGATGGAATTAATTTTTATATATTATATTCATGAAATATTTATAATTATTAAAATGTAATATATTTTTAATTTCTTACTTTTCTATTTACTGAATAATGATAACTTCATACGTGTGTATGTGTGGACTACTGCCTCTATGAAGTGGCAAGATTCATTTTTCATAACCACATCACAAGGATGATATATATAAGTATGTATAAAGATATAAAATGTAATTTATGATATAATAATAATTATAAAAATATAAAATAATGCATACCTTCCATAAAGATTATTTAAAAATGGGAACACTACTCATGCATAGGTACGACTTATCGTCTCCATGATTGAAACAAAATTAAATTTTCATAACAACATTTCAGCATTGGTTTTAAAATTATAATTGATTTATAAAAATGATAATTATGTCATTATTATTCTTATTCATTATATGATGTTATAATTATCTATTTTACCATACTTATCCTACTAAATTCATTTTGGAAACATGAGCCGAATGTCATCAATATGTACAAATATAAACCTATTTGATTATTTAATTGAATATAACATGATAGGGAATGAAATGAAAGGAATAATTAACTCAAATATAATTCCAATGCAATATAATAATTAACATAAGTTTATTATTCTGTTAGAAAAATAATGTACGTGATTAGTTGAACTTATGGTAAAAACTTTCTTTTAAAGTTTCACTCCCAACTCTATTTCTTCCATGTCCATTTTTTTTAAAATTATTTTATGGATGTATTAATATTGAAATAAAATAAAATAAAATAAAATATTATGTATATTTTTAATTTTATTCAATGGTTTTAAAAAGTAACCCTTTTATTTTATGTATTTACATTCCTTACAAAAATACAAAAATAATGTCCAATTTTAAGAAATACAGATACAATGGCCTTTTCCATCACTGTAACTTTTATTTAATGTTTTTATTCCTTTATAAGTATCTTTTTTTTAAAAGACAAATCCCCTTTAACTTTATTTTGTGAATTTTATTTTTTAAAAATTAGTTTTAAATAAAAGGGATATATCAATAACCCAAAATGATCTCTTATGAGCATATAGAATGTTTTTAAAATGAACTCTTTTATATGATTTAATTATTTTATTGTTATTTGGAATTACTTATGATGATTATTGGTTTTTTATAAACCATTTAGGGGTGTTTTTTTATAAATCAAAGATGGGTGGTTATATTATTAACCATGCATGGGTGGTTCCTTGATAAACCACGGTCTGGTGAGCCCGTTTTACTCTCTAATGAATTCAGTAAAGGGACGTAGTTACCTAATTAGTTTTGTCTTAAGTGATTATGATAATATACTATAATAGTTATTCCAAGTATAATCATGATGATTATTTATAGTGTAAATATGATAGTTACTCCATGTATAACCATGAAGGTTATTCCATATGTAATTGTGAGGGTTACCCCATAAGTAAAAGTGATATGAAAATGATGCGTCAAGTATCCTTCAATATTTATCTATGATTACATGGGGTTTTTATGGAAATATTTTGATATCACAAGGTAATTAAAGTTATACGCTACCTCATAAGGTTGAAAGGTATAACTTTTTGAAAATATTATTATGATTTTTATTGATATTGAAGAAACCATTATGGGTTTTATTCTAACATTATTATTTCTTATGAATTTTTTTATGAAAATCTTTGTGTATAGAAGTTGATTTCTGGGTTAAAAAAATATTTATTTTGATCCCAATTTTTATTTTTAAAAATTTAAATTTTTATAAGTATACATGGAGTAACCGTTTATTTCTTTTTCATTCCCCTTAATGATAATTTTGTGTTCATCCCATGTTTTATAATGTTTTTTCATATGGTTTTATCGATTCATAGTGACAACGATAAGGTATAGATGAAAATTGTGATGATATGTCATGAAAGTAAAAAAGGATTCTTTTTAAATGTTTTATTTTTTAAAAAATATATAATAAATAAAAATATCCACTATTTATATATTAGTTTTTATGTAAGAGTTATGATATAACTCTATGAAACTCTAAACCTAAAAGTTATTTGGGAAAGAAAGAAAGTTAATTCTAGATTAAATTCACTGGAATAAGTAATGTTTATGGTTTTTTATTTACATTTGGTATTTTTAAAGAGGATTGAAGTTAAATTTTCCTCTCTTTCCCTCTTTTTTACTTTCTTGATTCTTTTCTCTTGGGTTTACATTCTCTCTTAAACCAAAGAACCTTTTTGTATAATTTTAGGGATTAATATTAAAATACTATTGTGGAATTTGGTGTCTATGGTTAATATATACTGTCGCTATCCCCATTTGGGTTCTCTCTTTTGAAGGCGACCCGTTCAAATATAATTCATCTTAATTTATTGCATTTTAAGGTGGGTGTCTCTATGTAATTGCATAATTTGGGAATTAAAAGTGTGTTTGGGTTTTCTAAATTTTATTTTAATGAATATATCAATATGTGTGATACCTATGTGATGATTTAAAACTATTTCATTATGTTTTATGCTTGGAATAAAGAGTTTCTCATTATAATTACATGTTTTCATATTTGAAATGGAATGTTTTTTATAGTAAGATTATGTGAAACTCTTATGGTTATTTTAATAATTATTTTAATGGAGTGTGTTTTATTTTGATATGGTGTTGGATTTCAATTATTGAAAGTGATGTCCAAAAGTGTAAATTATTTTTAAGTGAATTGTTAATCTCAATGTGTTTTAAAAATTGATTTTTAATGAATTTATAATATTTATTTGAGAGTATTACGTGGTTTAAGACTAGTGAAAATTCATTAATGGATCATTTAAAATGTGTCTGATGGAGGTGGGTAGCCTTTGGTGTTGTTTTGGATTTCAAATAAGAAGAAAAATGCTTAAAATGGTAGCTTAAAGATGTTTGTGATGTTTTGTTCGATTTTCATTGGTTTCAAAATGTTGTTTGAATTTATGTTTTATAAAACATGAAAGGTCTTTGAAATCCATGCCATGTTTTATAAGAAATGATATTTTTGAACTTATTTTAAAACAGTGATGTTTAATACACCTATTGATTTACCTTTGAATTTTCTACACTTTTTTTGGTCATTTATTACATGTGAGGTTTCTTCCCCCCCTGAGTGGGAATATGATTATTTAAGTGGTAGATACATGATTTACATGGGGAAATTAATTCATTGGGTGTTTGGGGTGGGGGTCAGTCATTGCTTATTCCTTTCATGTTAATTTTGGATTACATTTTCATTCACTACACTTCTTTATTGGAAATGGTAACCCACATACTAAGTGGTGGATCTATATTTATATTATCATAGTTGGTTCACATGCCACTAGTGGCCCTATAGTCATGCTAATTCCTAGGTTTAGGAGGGGTTTCATCTGAATGAGGATTGTGTGGGCTCATTGGATGAATAGTGGGATGTATTTCATCATATGTTGATAGTTGGTTCATGAGTGTGTAAAACTCTTAAAATATTATATATGGCTTACATTAAGTATTTGATGATAGATCCATTTACATATTCATTTACCTGGTTAGTGGTTAACATTAGTGATTTTTATCTAGTGCTTGATTGTATCATTTACCCTTATTATGTTGTTGTGGAAACCTTATCTTTATGTTATTGGTTTTATGATTTTTGAGAGAAGTTTTTCTTATGTCTTATTCCTTAATCATGTGTATTTGGGTTACTTCCTTTATAAAAATGGATTCTAAATATATTTGGTCAAAACTGTTTTGAATTTAGACACTCAAGCGTGATAAATTTAAATAGTATTTTGAAATGGGTGTTTTGTTATAAGGAATTCTTCATATGGTTAAATGTTTATAAAGTGATTATTTTTATTTAAATAATAAAAATGACATGTTTTTTATAAATTTTACTGGGTATAGGGTTTTGAAATGGAATAGGCTAGTGGAAATGCTTTTAAAAGCATGTGTTTTTTATTTAAGAGTGCAAGGAGAAACATTTTGAAACGTTTTTATGAACTTTTTATTTGTTTTTACATGATTATGTATGAAAAAATAAATTATAGTTATATTTTAAAACTAGAATTTATGAATTTACTTGTGAAAAGAATTGAATAGTCTTGTTGGGTTGTGGTGAACTACTGGGACTTTTAGATTCGTCCAATATATTTCAGTTTCCAGGGATCCATTTTGATTAAAGTCTTATTTCTCTAGGCTGATGTGGGGAAATTTGTTGGTGGTGAGAAATCGAATGTTTAATTGAGATGGTTTCTGGTGTGGTTTGAGTTTTTTGAGCATGTTTTATTTTAGTTAGTGTTGTATATGCCAAAAGGCAACCCGTATATCTACTACATGTTTTTATTGTAGTTGTTTTTGACTTTTTTCAACTTTTTTTTATGGATTTATGTTTTATATTTTTGAAAATAGGTTAGATATATATTATTGGTTATGAACATTTTGGAACATTCCTTTATTTTACTTTCTTTTAGGTTTGATGTTACAATGATTTTTAATGCAAGGACGGTCCATGAAAAACTCTAAGTTGATGTTCTACGGTATTTTATATCTATATTGGGAGAAATCATTCCTTATGGTATTGTTGTGATGCCCAAGCATCAGTTTCAAGCCTGTGGGGATTAGAAACACCCTTTGGGCCTTGTGGAAAGCAGATCTAAGTGACAGGTGAAGGACATCCCGTGTTTGTTTACTATAGAGTACACCTTATTACCTGTAAAAGAGATGTAATGAAATAATTTTTTCTATATGAAGTTATTATATAAATAAATTGTGTATTATTTATTAAAGGTAAACATATTGAAATACTAACATTCCTTTGTACATTAACTAATTATAAGTATATTTATCTTGTTCTTAAAATAATTTAATATTATTCTAAATGAACTACCTACTATTTTAGAAAATGTACTCATTTATTGAAATGCCTTTTCAGGGGTTTTCATCCAGTGGTTCAATAATAGATAAAAAAATTGTTATCATTTTTAAATAAATTTAAATTTCCTAAAAATTAATAGCATAATAATATAATTAATTCTAATATATGTGAATAGTAATGATTTAACAAATTTTAAAACTGTGTAATATAAATATTAAAGAAATATAAATATCAAATGATCAATAATGTATTAGTATAAATAATTATAATAATTTATAATGAAGTTTTTTTCCAAATAATAGATACATATGCGACAAATAATTAATTTGAAGATTTTCATATTGTCATTAGTGAAGATGTGACATATAATTTGATTTCATTTAATTTATGAAATTATTATTTGACTGTGTCATTTAAAATTAAATATTTTATAAAAGTGATCTTAAAAAATATAGAAAATTTGAAATAATATTTAGTTTAAGATGAAAATATAAAATAATTTATGTAAATAAACATTAACTTGTGAGGGTTTCAATTGTATGGACAATAGAGATCAACAACAAACTTATAAGATTGAAACTTCAATAATCTAAAGGGTCAATAAGTTAATAAATATTTTTGTCTAGTTTTAATGATAGATCACCATCTTGTGTTTTTATATAATCTTATAAATTTAGGTGTCTGAAATAACTTAAAATAAATATTACTTCTTGGAACATCATATAATAGGTGTGAATATCTAACAAATTAGAAGATGGAAATAATAATTTAGTTTAGTTTTAGTGATATAAAAACTAATTATATTGTTTTATAATAATAAATTTTTTTGATTCAGTATCATATTAAATGAAATTTTACTTCATGGAATTTAAAAATTTGTGAAACAAAATATGTAATTTAATGGAAACAGTTAAGAGAGGTATGACGATATAGAAATATCTTTATAAGCATTCCAGTGTTGGTATATCATGATTTAATAATATCATGTTTAAAATAAATAGAGTTCTAATAATAAAGGTATCTAATTTATTTTTTGAAAATTTTATAGTAAATAAAATCTAATTTCTTATTTTATATAAGAATGTCGAAGGAAAAAAATGTTTTTTGATAAAATATACTAGTGTGACTTTTTGTAAGGAACAGTTGTAGAACAAAATGTTTATTGATTGTGTTTCACCTAACGGTAATGTAGTAAATATAACTTTAAGCTTATACCATAGTGCATATAATAGTCACTCTAATACCTTATTTAATTGTATAATGCAATTCATTAATCAAATGAGTAATGAAGAAGTAATTTTTTTGAAATATTTTTTCAAAATTACCTATCACCACTCAATATAATATGCAACCATTTGTTGTTTTTTCTTGAAAGTATTAATGATTAACTGGGATGAATTTGAGTAGTGAAACATAATTTGAAATTCATGTTAATGATATTTAGAATAATAATCTGGTTGTTTAAGTATGTTTATATCCTTTTTTACATTTAATGACATTGAAGATATATCATTTATTGTAAACCTATAACTCATAATATAAAAACTGATACCTAAGAAATATTTTTCAAAAAAAATTATTAATATATTAAATTATATATGAATTATGATAGAATAAAATGATCTAAATATACGATGTTAAACATTATAGAACTAACATAATAGTTTTACAGTAAAATTCTTTTATAAGATTATTTATTATATAATGTAAATTCTTCAAAAAATGGTAATTATTTGATTCTAATCTAATATGGAAAAAAATAATGTTTTATTTTGTTAGATGAAACCATTAAATGAGTTCTTAGGTTATTTTAACAGTTAAACTAATTAATATATGAAATTTAGGAACCAAGACTATGATCATTGGGCAAGAAACCTATAACTAGGAACTGCACATAAAACAAAGAATATACATTCATGCATGCCTTATTCCATATATTTATATTTCTATCATTTTTCTTAACTGGGATTGATGAAGAAAACAAGAGGTAGAAAATGGATGTCCATCCTCCATGGTGTATCAATAAGCTATATTTAATTGCTCAATTCTCAAGTAGGACCCTCTAGACACTCAAAATATACGAGTGCCTCACCTAGGAAAATGGAAAAAGTTAATAGAGACAATAAAAAAATAGAAAATCAATATTATACTTAGGTAATCCATAATATATTAAATTATAATATTAATGGATACCTTATATAATTCATTCAGATTATCCCATGCATTAACTCATTCATTTTTTTCAAATAAAGTAATGATATTCCATCAATTACATTCATTATTAGAATATATTGATTCCACATATATTTTAGCTTATGAAATTCAATATGTCAATCATAGAAAAAATATATGATCAGTCAAATTCGATTGACATAAAATTAAAATGGTTCTGATATTATAATATCATAGCCAATGATATACCAATATGATACCATATGATGCGACTAAAACTATACATATGATTTTATTATTTTAAGTCACATATCATTTAATCCTCTACTAACACTAAAGTATCATATATTTTTGACATTTCAACTTAAACTATATCATATAAAATATATAGAGAAACAATACCCAAAGTTAACTTTAGATATCTTACAAAACAATTTGGGATATCTATCATCAACTTCATCTTATACCACATTGATTGTAATACCATGGGAATAACCATCCAATAGTATTTTTAGATAAATTCATAAACAATTATAGAGTATCTCACTAGTTTAAACACAATCCCTATTCGATCAACAGAAAAGTGTGATGTTATGAGTCTTTGAATCGTAAATAAATTTGAATCAAAAGGCCTATAAATGCAAGAAAAGATATTCTTATTGAAAGGATTCAGTGCTTCTCTAGATACAATGGGAATTGTTATGATCTCTATTAAACACATGTATCTCTATACTTGTATCTTCCAAATGCATCATAAAAAAGAATGAATTTTCATATGTTTCCTTTTTACAAGACATCGAGTGACCATGAGACACAAAGTATTTCAATCCCTTATCAGAAACTCATTTGTTTTAAATTATCCAAGTATAGACTTTCCTGGTCAACGAATAAATCACATGTCATTTAACTTTATTGATGGGCACATCATATTACCCTCAGTTGAATAAATAATCACATCATATGAACTATTAACATTTGGGAATTAACCTGTTTTGTTTTCTCATTAAGGTATCTAGTTTCATACTCATAATTTTAGAGGGAAAATCCCATCTTGGTTTATCTCCTACCAATGACATGATCAGAAACATTCCGGACTAGCTTATTCTTGCTAAGACCTAAGGCTTGTGTTAGAAAGGTATCAATGTATAAAGGTTCTCTTTTCAAAAAACACATCCAAATCATGTAGTGGGGACTCTAAATATGAACCATGCACCCCTAGTACACTAAATACATAGTGTATAACACTCCATGTGGTATAATTCACTTTCCATCAAATTTATAAAACCCATTTTGTGCCTTATGAGGATATTTTGTATTCTCATACAAGAGTCATACTCATGCAATCATTAATATATCAACAAAAATATATTATACTTCATGATGAAAATTTTTCAGGGATAACTCAAAGGAATAATTTATGCGGTTATTATCATTACACTTCCTTAAATTAATATCAATATAAACACATATGAAACAAGTAAAAAATAATGATAAATTAAAGATTTCCATTTTTATATCATGTTAAATTTTATATTCATAAGATATTTATGAATAATTAACAAAACCATACATATGATACTATATAAAAAATTATACATGAAATATTTCCATATCATACTAAAGTTTATTTCACTTTTAGGGCTTTTATTAAACTCATTCCATCTCTATTTAATTATTACGACATGTTTATAAGACTATATGATAAAACCCTTACACTAAAATCTTTAGTATGTAAAATATATGAAGATAAATTTATTGAATATTGTTTGGACATAGGAATAATATTTATAATGTTAAATTCCTTAAACTTATTCAAACTCCAAAACATCACAACACAAATTTTATGATGTTAATAACTTCTGTTTCATACATAAAACAATTTCATAGTAAATCATCATGATTCATAGAACCCTTTACATAAAAAATTTCCCTTGAAATATTTTGGAAAAAATCTTACCATTTATATAATTATTTTTACACCCTATCATAAAATCCATTAGGATATAATTATTTTCACTTCATTATAGTAGTTAAATATAAATGTTTCCATTTCTATTTACAAAAAATCCTTAAACTATATAGTATATTATGTTATGTTCGCTTTTAGGTTTTAGATGCATAATCCTTTAGTTTTATCTATGAACTTATCTAAGTCCAAACATAATATGACTTAAAACTTTGAAACTAAATTTTTTTAGAATATCTTTCCATGAAACAAAAACACCTTTGTGTCTAGAAATAACAATAATTTCTTCTTAGTTGTAACATTTAACAAATAAAAATGATCAACATAATATATATGGTATTCAATGAATTCCAAATATTTTATTAAAAAGAATTATATTTTTTAAAAATACCATTGATGGTGGTGAAATATCAATTCTTCATATTTTAAAAAACATATGGATAAATTTTCTTTTCCGAGATAAAACATTTTTATCCTTTAAAAAAATGTTATATATGTTGATGAATCATAAAAAAAGTATTTGGAATCCACTATCTCATATTATCCATTACAATACATTTTGAACAAACTATTCCTACTAATAAATAATAAAAATGAGATAACTATATACATCATTTACTATGTTCCATTCAAGATCGATATATTATTTTACATTTGACTATTTCATATAGAACTCTTTTCATTATCACCTAAATGAGAATAATATGTTTTATCAATTCTTCCCTTTATTATGAACTCCTTTTTACTTTCAACATTTTTAAAGTACATATTTAGTAACATATACTCTTAAAAACAAAGGAATTGATTTATATGACACAGATACTAGACATATAAATTAAAAGGAGTTTAAAACCCCCCTTTATTTATTTTGGATAATTTCATCATATGGAATCATTTCCATTAGTCTATTAATTTACCTTTATGTTTCAATAATATTTATTGGTTTATTGAAGAGATTTTTTGGGATTGTGTAACTAGATTTTATTATTTTGGTTTAGAATTTTCCCTACTTTTAATGTCTATAAAGCACCAAAAGCAAGATCTTATATACTTTGTTTTTCTATCCCCAATAGTTTGAGAATATTAAGTAAACTTTTCTTTAACTATTAACAATGGCATAACAATTATATTGGTGAAAAAAATTATTTCTATAACCATAACATGACTTATGGAACCCTCATGTCCCTCCAAGTCATGAAAATAACCAGTAATATATTTTATATGAGTGGATAATAAATTTACTTGCAATAACATGTACATATTACTTTAAAAACCATATTTGAATCATTTTTTTCTTCTCATATTCATTTAAAAAGTCTTATTAAATAATGTAAATATTTTTTTAATAAAAAATATGTTTTTTGGGAAAATAAAATTTCTATTACTTAAGAACTATTCTATGCTACAAAACATAGGATTTTCTTATATCAAGTTTCTTTTTTTAAAGCGATTGATTTCAATGTTTTTTTGATGATGATGAAGAAATTCATCTAAAACAAAATATTTGTCAGATGCGTTTTATGTTTTATATAAATTTAATAAGGTCTATTATTAATTATTCTCATACTAAAATTATAACCCCTTTCAAATACATTATATCCATTATTTGGATATGATCAATATATTTTTATTACTTACACCAGTTTGAGAACATAAATAAGTCATTGTAATATTGGCGACACTCTTTTAATAGGTAAACACCATATCCTGGATTATCATACTCCAAAGAACATTTATTTTTGAGTACATTTAAAATTTTAATTTCAAAATGTTTTAATTATTTTAACAAAATAAAATTTATCTTTTAGCTCATCATAATGACGTTATGTTATGACAATTTTTTAGGATTTTTCTCAAGCTTTTTTTATGTATGAATATGTTAAAATTAATTATATCAACACATATTAATTTTCATTAATAAAATGCAATTTATATTTAGAATTCGTATGTTAAAACTATATAAATATGACAATATTAATTTTAGGTATTGAAAAATATTACATAGGATAATGATTAATTAACATTGTAAAAGGAAAACAGTTCTTTTCAAAGAATTAATTTAATTAGAGTTATATAATTTTGATCTAAATAAATTGGATTAGTATACATAAAAACATGTATGTAATATGTAATTCACATGAATAAAAAATATATATAAGTCCATTAATGTCTGAATAAAAAATAAATAATAATAAAAAATACTTAATTTATAAAATGCATTTTTATATAAAAGTAGTTTTATTTTGATATTTTACGTTTTAAATTATAAGTTAATATTTTCATATTAAGTAAATGAATTAGGTTTAATGGATCTAAATTTCATATTAAACATATCAAAAAAATTTATGGGGGTTCATCTATTATTTTTATTAATAAAATAACTAGCATGGTTAAATTTTTTTTAAATTTTAATAAGGGTAAAATTGGAAAACATGGTATCTCAATTTTTTAATAATTGAAAGGTCTGAAACACTATGTTGAAATAATTTATAGGTTTTCAATTTATACCAACTTTTATAAACAACCATTTCTAATCCTAATTCACCAAACCCACCAAAAACCTATATGACTCCATTCCCAACCCTTTACTAAATAATGTTTCAAGAAAAGGCCCCAATTTTTACCAATAAACAGGGCCTCTCACCACCCCTTAAAACCACTATAAAAATATGGATTTTCTTTGAAAAATATACCCTATTTTTTTAAATATCATTTAATTTTACCATCATAAGCTTCTAGTCACAAGAGATTATCGCAATCCCTCACCTTTTATAGTACCCCTAAGAGAAACCCAATGTTCTCAACATAATTTCAATATTTTACCTATCAAATTATTATTTCATTATTCTAATTTACAATTAATTTTCCTAATATTATATGATTATTTAAGAATTTATATTGTTCTATATGTTTTTATATTTTATAAATAAACATTTACCACCTTTCCCCTATCCCTTAAGAACAACGAAACCATCATTTGTGTATTGTGCGAACTACCCCTCCATGATGAAATATGTTTCATTTTCATTTAAAACCTTAAATTAATATATATAAGGATGTGAATAATGGATAAAAATGATTTTAATTATATAAATAATATTTTTTTGGGAAAATTTTATAACTTATTAATGATATGATCAATAAATTATCATCATTAATTTAATAGTTAAGAAAAGCATGATAAGAGGATCATATTTTATTCAAGCTGTATAAAATTTTAATATCCGACACTTCTTATTATTATTCCTTCTAGTTCTAATTTATCATAGTAATTAATACAAAACTAGACCATTATTCTTTTTTTATAATGATAATATAAGAAAACCACCTTATAATCATTCAAAAAATAAGGGTATGTTTTTGTTTGGGATGGTTTAACCACAAACATGAATATTACTACGAGTTTTTACCATTAATGACTATGGGAACATAATTAAAGGTATAATATTATTTAAATTCTTAAATAATTACTATTTTTAGATTTTATAGTTACAATTAATTAAGAAATTAAGAGAACAAACTTTGATCAACAAGAATCACCGTAACATGATTGTTACCCATTTCATCACCAATGATAAAGAATAAAAAACACATTAATAGAATTTGTAACATCATGAAAAATTATAAATAATCCCTCTTAATAAAATTAATGATCTATTAATGATAAAATTTAGAATAATAATGAATAAGGATACTAATATAATGAAACTAGTACCAAAGATCAAAATTACCAACACAGGATGTAGAAAATAGGAATAATTATTATAGAGAATGACTATTTATGAAAAGTATAAATGTAAATTGTTATGATTATGGTTTTTAATTTTATGATTAAGATATATTTGTCTATGAAATATGATGTTATATTAATTTCATTAAATTTTGGACACGCAGTATAGGTTATCATCTCATATTCCTCTCCTTGGGACATGTTTGATTTTATACACCTAAACTCCATTACGTGGTATATATAATATGTATTTGAATTATTGTTTCATGAAAATATTTTTTCTATATAATTTTAAGATAAATTTTAATTACTCTCTTTAAAGGTTATTAATTTAATTACTACCCAACCCACATGTGTTTTTTTACTATTAGAATTTTCATTATTTGGGATTCATGTCAAATTATCCACATACATCTTTTTCTGTAGTTCATAAATTTACATGGAAGAATTTGTTCCATATTAATCATGAAATTTAAGGTATCTAAATGTCAATATTTTTAACCTTATCTAATATATATTTGTTTAAATAATTACTAAATAATTTTAAATTCAATTTTAATAGGGTGGACAAAGTATCCTACTTTTTGGTAAGGAAAAGCTGTATGTAATTTACTAGAAAGTAAATCCTTGTCTAGATACTAACAAGTGTTTGTGGCTATTGGATAGAAAAAACATTGGGTAATCAACCCAAAAGTGTTAGTTGATCATTAATTCAATCACCATCCTGATGTATAACAAGTGGACTTAAAACTACACACTTGGAGAGACAACCCCTAGGGATATGATTTGGAATATTCAGACAGTCTTAATGAATCATAATAATGGATTTTCCATACCATTTCATTGGTATCCTATTAATGGAAACAATTGAAAATAATTACTATCTTCCATGGATGACTTAAAATATTGAAGGTTCCTTCACCCCTAAATTTATTTTATGATGGTACTTCATGTTACTTTAATTATACCCACAAATTATAAGTTGATTATGGGATGCTATCCTTGACATCCACATTATTATGTTGAATAAGGAAGTATTTTATTTACATATTTATCATTATATGAATTTTCATGTTTTATTATTTAAGAGGTTCCTAAGGTAATGGTATCAAAGGTATTAATGAATATTATATTGAATGTATTTAATTTAATAATGTGAAAGATTGGTATTGGAATTATATATCCCCTTGATGCATTAATAATTCTCATGTGACAAAAACATTAGGTTTGGTTGAATTATTCTTCTCACAATTAGAAAGTGTCCTGACCTAAGTCCTTGGAAATAAGTTTTAATATATGTAATTATGAATTCTATCATAATGTGATCATTAAATATTTTTATCCATTTTTTCATTTATTATCACTAACTAAAAATTCCTCTATTTTCAGTTGATTATGGATTCATGTTATTCATTGAATCCTACCATATTACTTATGTCATTTTTTTTTCAAGATTCCACTGTTTATTATCCCCTATTGAGAAACTAATCTCAACATTAATTTTCTCCCTTTCCCTAATAAACCTAGAGGAGGGTTTTGTCTAATTTTTTGGGACATGATGGAAGGGACAATAATTTTTATACAATGTGATAAAGTCGTATCTTATATTTTTTTATTTCATGTATATATGTATATTTTCATTCAAAAGTACTAAGCAGTTTGATCCTATGGTAAATCCTATATTCCATACCAATAATGTAATATATCTATTTCCTTTAGGTTTTTGGTGTTTGGGATGTTAATGTTGGTATAAGAACAAGTTTAATAGAAACCATATCTATAAGATTTTGATTAACCAATTTAGATAGCCCAAGTTATATGAAAAATCCTAGAGTTTTTAGGGAATACTCTAAAAAATAAAATATGAATTATATATTAAAATTCAATACCATGATATAATAATGTGTATTATAATTTAGAAACATGGAAACTAACAATAGGAATGATAACTATATGAACACCAATGGTCAATGCATGGATATTCCCACGAAGCATGTTCATAATCCAAGATTTGAGGATAATAATTTTATAACCATATTTGGGAAATTAACCATGGTTATGAAAAATAATATCACCCAAATGGAGAAACCTATTGATTAAAAAAATGGTGTATCTATGAAGATCACTTCATGTGACGAAAAACTCTAAAACTTTCTCTAAATACTAATCCATTGACAGCTAAATAATGTATCAAGTCCCTAGAGAAGATCTTTCTCAGATTGGGAATTAGTGAAAAGGAAAAAGTCTACATGGAGGTATATCATTTGAAGGGAGATGTAGACCAACATAGGTCACTAATTCAAAACACTCATGAGTAATATGGGATCCAGTTCATAGAATGGGGAACTTTCAAGGATGTATTCTAGGAAATATACTTTCCTCATGATGAAAGGAAATAAATTTAAATTGAGTCACTCAATATAATAAAAACTAAGAGGAAAATATTTATGAGTAGGAGGATAACTTTACAAGGTTATATAGGAATGATGTGCACTATATTTTTCAAATAGAAAAGAATATTGACCATTTCATCGATGGGTTAAATCGAATATTTTAAAGAAAATTAGTCTCTCAGATTTTTTTATCATATGAATATTTGGTCTCAAGAACCATTATAACTAAATTGGAGTTATAATGAACATATTTATTTAATGGAAATCAAGAGAAAAAGTGTCCAACTAAGCATCATGTTATGAAAAATGTAACCAAGGGGAAGAAAGGAAGGATAATATTTCCAAAATGTGACAGTGTGGGAAGAAACACTATGGGTCTTATAGGAAGAGAAAATGATTTTGTTACAAGTGAGGGAAAAAGAACATTAAACTCATGAATGTATGATATTGATCTTAAATTATTTAATTTATGTGATAAGAGACATTATGTTAAATAATTCTCTAAAATTTAATGGAATTTACCTTAGAAAATTACTAGGAATAAAGTATAATCTTATTTGATTACCATAATTGAAGTCAAAATTAAAAATGACATGGTGTTAGGTACATTGATTATAGACTCAAAGTTAGGTAATGTTTAATTTGATTTATTATCTTTACACTGATTTATATATTCCATGTTTTGTAAAAACATTTGATAATTCCATAGCACCATATGAAGCGGGTTATTAATTAAGAAACTAAGTGAATGTCTTATTGTAATAATTATATATCAAGCAGTTACAATTGTGATCCATGGATGTACTCTATTTAAAAAACTAGTTATCAAACTTATGGATGGATTTGATATACTCATTGGTATGGGTTTCCATTAAAATTATAATGTAAAAAAATTTATTTTCAAAATAAAAAGATTACAATTCATGAAGGTGCGGTGGAATACTTGACTTTAGATGCTAAAATATATCTTCTAAATAATTTCTGAATTCTACCCAATATCTCTCCTTCATAAAATTAAGTTAATATAATATGATCAAGAATGATTTATTGATACAAAATATATCTTAATAATATATTATGTATCTATGGTACAAAAAATAATTTATGATTTTCTATAATAATTACCTAGTTATCCACCAGAGTGTGAAGATGAGTTATCCACTAATCTCATTCCTCAAAGAAGAAATAAATGTGAAACACTTTATAAAATGGAACTAGTAAAGCAAGTATTATTAATGAATAAACTATAGGATTTATGTGATAAGGGATTTATTTTCCCAAGTATTTCACTATAAGGAGACCTATTTTAATTCATATAATAGAAGGATGGTTCTTTGAGACTTTTTATCAATTATAAGGAGATAAATTCCATTACTATAGAGAATAAGAATAATTTACCAAACATTGATGAATTATTTGATCAACTCCAATGAGCATAATAGTTTTCAAAGAAGGATCTTTTCTTTATTTATTATCTATTTAGTGTGAATAAGGATGATATACCAAATTCAGTATGTCAAATAAGGTATTGAAATTATGATTTTAGGATAAGTATTATTGCATTTAATAATAAAACTATTGTATTTATGGATATAATGAAAAAGTATTCAAATACTATCTTGATAAAATTGTGGGGGAATTCAAAGAATATATCCTAATGTAATCTAATAGTTATGATGATCATGGGAGTCATCTGCAAATAATTATAGGGGCCCTATAAAAAAATTAATTATATTGGAAATATTGTAAGTTTGAAATTTTGAAAAATGAATTATCTTTCTTGAAAATATTATTCCAGAGGATGGAATATATGTTGACCCCTAAAAGTCAAATAATGACCTATAATGATGAACATAACCAAAATCTTGTGTTTCTTGGGAATAATAGGTCACTATTGGAGGTTTGTTCAATATTTTTGCAAATTGGCCAACCCATTGACCATGTTAACATGTAAAGAGGTTAAATTCACATGGTTAAGAGATTGTGAGGAATTTTTGAAGAGATGAATGTGGGATTTGTTAATGCACTAATGTTCACTCTACCATTATTTCAGGAAGTATTTGTATTCTATTGTTATTTATCAAATAAAGAACTGAGTTGGGTCCATATACATAATGATGGTGTGTTTGCATATGCATCAACGAAGTTGAAAATCCACGAACAGAACCATCCAACTCATGACCTTGAGATAGTTGTATAGTAATATTTTATTTGAAAATATCAATACACTACCTCGATGGTGAAAAATGTGATATATATCTGGATCATAAGATTTTGAAGAATATATTCTCTTTGTAGGATCTCAAAATGAGTCAAATAAGGTAGTTGTAACTACTAAGCGAATATTATTTATCAATACACTACCCCCATGGTATGGGAAGCATGGTAGATGATGCATTTAGTAGGAGGGACCATGTAGTTATGAACATTATGTGGATTGAAAATGAATATATATATATAGAGATCTACTGAAGATTTATATGGTGATATATATGCAAGGGGATACATCATTCATCTTCTTAGAATTTTCTAAACTATCCTTTCTAAAAAACATGGGGAAGACCTAAAAGGATAATGGGAACTTAAAAAGGAGGATTAAAATAGTAAATGATTGGAAATTTGTAGTATTAATCTATAAATATGGAGTGTTGATGTTTGAAAAGTGATTAAGTGTTCCATATATATCAGAGTTGAACATGGAACAGCTAGATGAAGCACAATGTTCAAATTTCTATATACACCATATTAAAAAAATATGTTTAGGGATTTAATAGAATATTTTTGGTGGGATGTTATGAAGTGGGAAATTGTGGATTATGTGTCAAGATTATTAGTATGATAACAGGTAAAAGCTGAAAGAAAACACCCTAAGAGTGTCATGAAACATATTCCTATACATATATGGAAGTGGAAAAATGATACAATGGAATTTTTAACTAGAATCCCATACAATATATGGAAGAGAAATTATATATGGGTCATCATAGATAATCTTACTATGTGAACTCATTTCTTAGTTATAAGAGAAGATATACCCCTCAATCCCATTTCTCGACTCTATATCAATGAAATCATAAGTATTTCAGGGAATCCTCTATCAATTATATTTGATGATGACCATAGGTTCATATAAAAATTATTGAAGAGTATTTTAAGGGATATAAACACTAAAATACATTTTATCACCACGAATATTATTTATATTGATGGGTCATTTGAAAGGACAATCTAGGATTTAGAAGGCAAACTGAGCTCATATTCTCTTGAATTCTAATGTATGTGGGATCATTATCTATATTTGGTGGAATTTTCATGCAATTATTGTTTTCACTAGAGAATCCAAATGGAAAAATATGAAACATTATATAGGAATATGTTTCATACTCCAACCTATTAGGATGAATTTTGAGAAAGAATCTTAATTGGTATAGACATTATATAGGAGAAAACTATAAAAGTATAGACCATTCTGGGTCATATTAATGAATCCCAAAGTAAAAAAAGTTATATATTAACAATTGGAATAAATTAATATAATGTCAAGTTGTATATGATTTATTATTGAATGTTTCACCAAGGAGGAGATTTG
This sequence comes from Viscum album, assembly GCA_963277665.1. NCBI lineage: Eukaryota > Viridiplantae > Streptophyta > Magnoliopsida > Santalales > Viscaceae > Viscum > Viscum album. Next base: position 375,259,029 of record OY728127.1, on the reverse strand, counting down.
TATGATTGGGTAAAAATGGGGTGTTAAGCCCTAGGTATATCGGGGATTTTTAAATACTAAAAAAATTAGAGCTATAGAATCATGATTGGATATGTGACCCTACGTTTCTAAATGATACAATGTCTTCCATGTTTCATTAATGAGGAAACACAAGAATGATCCAATTCATGTTCCGACATATGAGGGAATAGATTTAGAGCCTTACTTGTCTTATAACGAGAGGCTTGTCTAGATTCTTGATACCAATAAGAATGTATTATGACATCAGAAAACTAAATTTGTGAAATTAACTTGGATAAATCTCAAACAAGAAGATAAAAATTAGAAGCATAATGAATCTATTAATAAGGAATATCCACATTTTTTCAATAGATAATATATACCAAATTTTTTAGAATGAAGTTTTTTTTTGGGGTGGGGGGGATATGATACCCGAGACCCTAATGTAACAGGTAGACACCATATTTTAGATTATCACACTGTAAAGATAAATTATTCATGTGTATATTTAAATTTATAATTATTCAATGTCAATTTTTTTCATAAATTAAAATTATTTTTTAAATTGTTCATAAATATATTAGTTTATGTTGAATTTATGTGATTTAAAATAAATAGGTTTTATGTTCAAAAATGTTAAAATAAATTATCCTTACATAAATATTTTTTTGTTAAAATGGAATTTTTATTTAGAATTATAAGTTATAAATTATGTAACTATCAAAAAAATATTTTTATGAATTTAAATTAAATTACTTATGATGTTGATTAAATAGAATAGTAAATGTAAAATATTTTTTTTCATATAATTAATTTTATAAGAGTTATATAATTTTCATCTAAATAAATTAGATTAATATACCTCAAAAATATCACGCTAATATGATTTATAAACACATAAAATAATATATTAATATTCTTTAAATATATAATTAATATGAAATAATAACGAAAAACACTTATTATATAAAAATACATTTCTTATAATTTTTTCCCCTTATATTATATTTTAATTTAAAAGTTAATTTTATCATATTTAGAAAATGAATTAGGCTATATGGATCCCAAATTTCTATTCAAAATAATGAAATTCGGTAATAAGGGTCATCAGATATTTATAGTAATAAAATAATTACTAGAGTTAATTTTTAACCAAGATTATAATGGGTAAAATTGGAAAAGGATGCATCTAGATTTTTTTACTAATTAGAAGGTCCCAAACACATAATAGAAATACTTATTAGGTATTAAAGTAATACCCACATTCCTTACCTACCTTTTATCCACTTAACTAACCCGTCCCACCTAACAACCATTTGATTTAATTCATACCCCTTACCTTACTTTAGTATCCTTGAAAAGGTCTATATTTTTCACCAATAATTGGATCCTCTCACCACCCTTTCAATACCACTCTAAAAATATGGGTTACACCTTAAAATAGTCTATAATTCCTTACCCTAGAATCCATTTTCACCCTTATATTCTTCTATTCACAAGATATTATCCCAAGCCTGTCCTTTTGAAGAAATCCTTCAAGAGAAACCTAATGTTCTCAATGTATCTTCAATCTCATCACGAATGTATATTTATTTTACATTTAAATTTCATATATTTTTTATACATATTTTATTATTATATCCTTATTTATAGTACACTATTTTTTTATATTATGGAATTAAACACTAACCACATTTCCCATTTTCAATAAGAAAATTTAAACCATCATTCACGTGTTTCACGAGCTACTACCTCCATGATACTATGTGTTTCATTTCCATTACTCTCTTACAAGGATGGATATAAGGATGGGATTGAAGGATAATAATTAACTTTATGATATCATTAATTAGAGTTATGAAAAATTTGATAACTTATTTTTTAAATGACAGAAAAGTTATCATCATTAAATAAATCATTTTAAATTGGCATACTAAGAGGACAATATTTTTGTTAAATAGTGTAATATTTTAATATAGATTAAATATTCTTATAAATTAATAAAATTATAATATATAATACTAATAAAAATCAAATAAAATCATTATTCTTATATTATAATTATATTACAACAAAACCACCCCAAAACATTCACTAAATCAAGGAATGTTTTATTTGGGTCGGTTTAACCAACTAGTTGATAAGTAATATGAATTTATATATTGAATTAATCAAGGAATATATTTTTTGTTATAATATGATAAAAATTTCAAAATATATTTTTTGGATATGTGATATCAATATTTAATTAATGAATTTATAAAACATACTTTGATTTTCAATAATCACCAAAACATGATTTTTATTGATTTCATTTTAAAAGATAAAGAATTAAACACTCATGAAATGAATTTTTAACATCATGAAAAATTATATATTATACCTTGAATTAAATGTAATGGTATATTAATGATACAATTTTCAATAATAATGAATAAGGACACCCCTATTAAAAAATTAGTATAAATGATCAAAGTTGTAAGCACTTGTGGAATATTGGTAGAATTCATATAGAAATTAATATTTACAATGATTATAAATGAAAATGTATATGAATAAGGTTATAAATTAAGTGATAGTGATATATATATTTCTTGAAAAATGAGGTTAAACTATTTTCATGTATTTTAGGATAACAGGTAGGTGTTTTTTGTCTCAAATTCCACTCTTTGGGACATGTTTGGTATTATGCACTGAACATCCTTTATGAAATGTATCTAATGAATATTTGAGATTTTTTATCATGAAAATAATTTATTCATGGCCTTTAAATATAACATTTATTCCCTTTTTTTCAAATGGTTTTGATGACACTCCTACACAAGCCATATGAAAAGTTTTACCATATCCATTTTCAGTCTTTGGGATTCATGTTATATTCCCCATGTATTTTATTTCATGTGGTGAATATATTTACATTGGAGGATTTTTTATATATTAATCATTAAATTTATTTGATTTATAATCCTATATTTTTATCCCTCTCGAATGTACTTTTAGTTCAAGTGTTACCAAAACTATTGTAAAATTCAAAATTTTCCATAGTGGAGAAACTCTCCTATATTTTAATAAAACAAAGATTTTTTAATTTTCTAGAAAATATATAACTATATATATACGAGGAAGTGGTTGTGGTTATGGAATAGATTCACCTAAGGGTAATCACCCAAAAATGATTGATTGACAATTGATCTAATCATCATGCTGATGCATGATGACTGTACCAAATAACACATACCAAGATAGACACTATAAGGCCCCAGACTTAAACCTTACTTAATCTTGAGTTATTACAAGATTACACATTGAGGATCTTTTCAGGTTTAGAGTTTTAGAGAATTAGATCATAAAACTTGCATTACATTCCACATTTAAACAAAGTGGCTACATAAAGGATAGTATTCATTTTTTTCCATCAGCGAAAACATATTTAAAAATAAAGCATGGATTCTTTCTTGACACTTCCTTGACACTATAATCATATCATGTACCTTTCCCTTGACCTGTGAAAAACATTTAAAAAAACATGGGATGAACATAAAAAGCTCAGTAAGGGTTATAAAAATATGGAAAGGAAACATGAGTGCACATATACATAAGAATGAAATCATACTTTACCCATAAAACATAGGCATGTTAAAATACCTCATCAAACCATGAATAAATCATAGAAATCATAATAAATAAAGGTAACTTGAGGCATTCATAACATTCTTACGTAGGGAGTAACCCTCTTGGTTACATTTGGAATACCCATCATAGTATATTCCGTAAATATCTTCGGAGAAACCATAACGTTTCACTCCTTCGCGTTACCCAATGCATTGGAGAGCTATATCGGGCTCACCCGCCCTTAGTTTATCACGGAACTACCCGTCTTCATAACAATTCCCAAGAACCACAACATAATCTTATCACATAAAACATGCATAAAGGAAACATAACATTTCCACCTTTTAATAACAAGATATCAATACAACACATTGATATAAATACATTATGAAAACCATTTTCAATAACAAAATAAAATAAAAATAAAAAATGGTATTTATTTTCCTTTTAAAAAGAAGGTATGGCTTGTAGAGGAAGCCGGAACTCAAATAATGGTCACGGCGGTGGAGAAGTCGTTGTCACCGCATACGTACGACAAAAACATTCCCTTTTGTCGTTTAGTAAAACGCTTTGAATAAAAATATTCCTATTGGATAAACATAAAATTCAAAGGGGTTTATACATCGTATAAAATAAAGTTGTGTATAAAACAAAATATGCTTCAATGAAAGGAGATTGAGATGAAGTCCCATACAAAGACGGTATCCTTGGATTAAGGATAAATCAATTACATAACTATGTGTGACAAACGAATACACGAAATATAAGTGGGTATTAAGTGTAAAAAAATTGGAGGACATTCACACATAATCATAGAACGACATATTCAAGGTGTACAAGTTTATCCCAAAGAATCGAAATTGGGTTAAGAAGTTCCCTTGTGATAATTAGACAGCCTAACAGCATCACTTCAAAATTCAGAAAAAGAGTTGATGAGAGATAAAAAGGGTATATCATCACTTGGACATAAAATTTACATTAATAAGGATATAGAAGAACATATCCCAAAATAATATTATGTGAATTAAAAGACATAACAAAATAAGTCTTTTAAAAAGAGGGGGGTGAAAGGTTGCCTTACCGACATGGGTATCTTTCGAAACATACGCCCCGTGAAAGAAGGACAATACAACATTGATGTAAATAGTCATAAATGAAATAATGTTACCCAATGAGTAAAATAATGTTCAGTACATACACCAATCAAAGGAAATTGTGGCAAATGTAGCATAAATCTCACGGGAATAAAAGTGAGATGAAAAATCCCTTACGAAAACTCGGCAGCCTAACGACACCACTTAAAAATTCCAAAAATGGATTGATGAGATCAAATAGGGTATCTCATCACATTACAATAAAATGTAAAGAAATAGGAATATAAATGAACATCCCCCATCATAACGAAGAGGTTCTTAAAAGAAGTGACATAAAGGAGAGAACTTAAAGAGAAAGGGAGAGGTTAGATCTCTTACAAAAATTCGGCAGCCTAACGGTTCCACTCAAAACATCCAAAATGGATTGATGAGAGAGAATAAGGTCTCTCATCATATGAACATAAAAATTACAGTAAGAGTAATATAAAAGAACATCCCAATAAGAAGAAATATGAGCTTATAAGGAATGACATAAAAGAGTGTACTTAAAAAGAAAGAGAGGAGTAGGATCCCTTACCTCGGGTCCGACTTGACTCAATCGTTCTTTAACATCCTGAATAATAAACTTGAGTTAATTTCCACTTTATTAAGAACCTTTTTCTAGTTCATTATTCCTTTTATATCACTTATTTCCATGTTATAAACATTATGTAATCATTTAAGTTAATAATGTTTGTTTTGTCGATATTTGGTTCTTAAGTCGAAAGTGGGCTTCTTACAATTACATGTTGCTCGTGTGGTCAAATGTTCATTATATCCAGAATTATATTCATGATTTGTATATCATATATATCATATATATCCAGAATATACATGTATTTATAATATTACATAATCATTTAGAGGTAATAAATGAAATGCACCGTTCATGGAGACGGTAAGCCGTACGTACGCATGAACGCTACTTTCATTTCTATGTCATATTAATGGAATTAAAACTAAATGAGAGGTATGCATATTTTAATTCCAGAATTATATTCATCATTTAGATGTATCATTCATCATATATATCCATTATATACATGTACTTATAATAGTACATTACATTTGGGGATAAGAAATGAAATGCACCGTTCATGGAGACGGTAAGCCGTATGTACGCATGAACGCTACTTTCATTTCTATTTAATATTTTTATTGAATGGAATAATAATGATATAGAGGTATATTTTAATTCCAGTATAACATCATATTTAATAACTTTAAATCCATCCTTTATACGTCCCACATTTGGCATTAACGAATCACATCACTTTGAGGGGGCGGTAGTCCGCACTTCCTTAAATGAAGATATCGCGTTTACCCATAATGGAAACCCTAAAGGTATGCCAAAAATGAAAAATACAGAATCTTAAGGAAAACATAAACATATTATATATCATATATAAATATAGTTTCATCTTAATGGCCACCTTTGAAGGTGTTAAATGAATGTTGAACAATCATAGTTTCGGGAGGCCGAAATTCGCCATCCACGGAAACAGTATGTTTTTTAACCATTAGATGTAGGTTTGTGAAAGTGTAGCCCGAATCCTTCTTATAAAAACATCCTAGTATATTTATGATACTGGAGTTGTATCAAAAGAAATGAATAAAAAGAGTTTAGGGGGTTGGAGATGTAAAATAAAACAAAAGGACTCAAGTGAAGACATTACCTTAAAATCGGGTAACTCCCGTTGGTTTGAGCTCAAAGGCTTCATTGGGAAGACTTCAGCCCAAAGTGAGGCTTAAAGGAGTAAGAGAGGGAAGTGGAAAGAGAAAATGGGCAGAGTTTGGCTGAGCCAAAGGCTTTGGGTGTGTGGGTAAGGAGGTAGAGGTGGGGGCCTTTTATAAGAGGGGAGGAGGGGCACTCTTGGAAGGTAAAGAAAAGTCACTTTATTTTAAAATGGTATTCGGATTTAAGAGGTCCCACATTGATTTGTTTCGAGTATAAGGTGATAAGGGTTCGAAATCCACTCATAAAATAGGTTTTGGACATGTTTAGGTCTTATATATTACATTATCTTTCCATTTTATTTAAATCGTTAAATAATGAGGTCATCGATGCATCATCATGATGTCATAAATAATTTAATTTATTTAATGTCTAAAAATTATAAAAAAACTACTATGATGTAGGAAATATTTTTATCTTTCCAATTAATATTTATAGTCAAAAATAGGATTTTATATAACCCCATGTAAATTTTTTTTAGTAAAACATTTCATGTTTGTCTCATTTTTACTTTAACTTTAAATAAAAAGATATTAATGTCATTTTCAAACCAAAGTGGCTTCATGGGGTCCCCAAGTTGACCCATGGGTTTTCTTGGTCGGTAATGACACATCAAATAAGGTTAGGACATGTGTCAAGTTCATTTCATATTATTAAAACATTATTTTTACCTTAAACTACACTAATTACCTCTAATCGCGATTAAAAACTTAATAAGTTACTATTCACCAAAAAATTCTTTTTATCCCATTAAACCAAATTTTACTTCTTAATGACAACCATGTATGTCAGATTTTTGAAATTCAAAACACAATGATGAGAAAATTTCATTTAAACGGAAAAATCAGTTTTTATAAGTACCACTTAGTGGTTTCACTATTCATCAAAAATTGAAGTTTTTCAGAAACATCCTAAAAATTCACCCTGATCTATATTTGATATTCCGAATTCAAAAATGAAGTATATTTTACAAAATTAAAATCATATATGTGAAATTAATTAATTTAATGATTAATTCCCGTTGTCAAAGCAAATAGCATGTTTTTATGAAACAATATGTATCAAAAGATTGACACTAGTTTAAGTCTGATTTCAAAGTGCAATTAATTCCAACGACCACTATTGGATTTAATGGTAAAAATATATTCTAATTTCACTTTAAAACCAATTCAAAATATAATCTAATCATATAAATAAATTAGATTAAAAAGAGGTTTTGAATTAAAATACAACATTTTACACTATTCATTAAAAAATGAACTTTATAAAAAAGATACCAAAAATTTACACAAAGTAAATTTTGATGTCCCAATTCTTAAGAAGAGTTTTATTTGGTCCATATGGATGTATAAGAGTGAACAAAACTATATTTAATGACGGATCTCCATCAAAAGGCGATAAGTGAACCTTTAGTGAAAACTAGGGCATATACGCCTAAAATTGAATTATTTCCGTATTTTATGCCTTTATCTTTTATTGGATAAATGTAAAAACATTTAAAAACATATATAATAATATTTTAGTTATTTCTATCCATTCCCGCCAATACAACGGCTACATGTTAACTAGCATTTAAAATAATAATATTTTATTATTAGAGTGCAACGTAAGATTCCCAAGAAACTCGTTGTTGCGTGTTGGGTACGCCATCGAGCATAGCGTCCCCTTTAAAGTCATATTAATATTTTATTCACAAATATGGATAAATATGAAAATGTCATATTCTTTATTTACCTGGGGTGTTACATCCTTCCCCCTTTTGGGAATTGCGTCCTCGCAATTTTTAAAATTTAGCTTGGAAACATCCTTGAAAGTCCCACATCGGAACAAGAGTCAGTAAAACAATCACTTTCAAATAAAGGAAGATAAGTACAGAGGTCACCCGAGTTAACCCATATGTAGAAAAACATGGACATGGAAGAAAAATCAAAGGGTCATGTTCTTGAGGGAGAGTGATAGTAAACATGTCTAGGAGAAAGTTAACCATAAGAAAATCACAAACTTGTGATGGGTTAAACGGTATTCGATTCCCCAGTAGGAAAGGTTAATAGACAACATTTTCGTTTTAAGTTAATTTTTATTGAGGAATTTTTGCATAAGGAAACATAATCACTTATCATGTTGACTTTCAACTTTTACTAGATTCCTTAATCAAACTCATATTTTTTTTCCAAAAGACGAGTATTTAGGGAGACTTGTTCACATTAAGAGTACTACAATCAACTTCTAGAGAATCACCTAATCCACCAAAGAGAACTATATACATCCCATGTCTTTAGGCTTTAACCAAAACCAAAACCAAAAAGGTTAGTACAAGGTCATATAATCCGGAAAAGGATAACCCATTAAAAAGAAAATCTAAGCTTAATCTCCAAAATTTGTCCAACAAAAACCAATGTTCAACGAGGACCATTCGATAAACAATTTGTCCATAAAATTATTCAATGTAAACCAATCTAAGATTGAAACCCAAATATTTGAAGGATTTAGTCACATAGTCTTCCAAGTTAAATCGTAACATTTATCTTCAAACAACATCAGTTTCTCCTAAAGTCTCGTATTGAAAAGTAATTAACCTATTCACATATCCTCCATGATAGGTTAATCATTTTCATAAATAACTCAAAATCAACTTACTATTAATTAATAAAATAATATAACTAAAAATAATCAGTCAAACTAACCAGGGACTTCATGTAGTCCAGTGGTAGGTGATAAATATCAGTCGCACTTTGGTTGTGGGTTAGATTCCTGCAGCTTTGTCCGACGCGACGGGTTGTCACACGGTCTGCGTGTTGTCCTTTTTACAAAACTATATAATTATTAAATCATTCCACAAAAAGAGATAAAATCATCAAAAATGATCATAACATATTTTAACCTCAAGTTTATCTCATGCCTTTCATTTTCCAGAATATCATATAATAACCCATAATTACCTCAAAAGTAAGGATCATATAAACTCTAATGGTTACCTTTATAATTATTACCTAAACTTCCACATAGATTGGTCATATCATACATGATGTATTACAGAACATACCAAGGTTCAAGTGGTTGATCATGACTCCTTGATATTTGGTTTAGAACAACCACGAGTTTCCTCATTGAATCCTCCATTTTATCTAGTATCTTAATCAGAGAACCACCACAGTTTCCTTCAAACCTGTTGTCTCTTTGATGCCTGCTAGATCCATCCATTCACTAAAAACAGAAATGTCAGTGTGAGTATATCAACAAAACCATCATGTACTAATGAGGAAGGTAAACACTAAGATATACTTACTCATTCACGTTATCTAAAACTAGGACTCTTTCTGAAATCCTAACCATTATGGTAATGTCACTTATGTTTAAAGAATACCCTAACCTCTAATGTTATCTAAACTGACCTCTGATACCAACTATAAGGCCCCAGCCTTAAACCTTACTTAATCTTGAGTTATTACAAGATTACACATTGAGGATCTTTTCAGGTTTAGAGTTTTAGATAATTAGATCATAAAACTTACATTACATTCCACATTTAAACAAAGTGGTTAAATAAAAGATAGTATTCATTTTTTTTCCATCAACGGAAACATATTTAAAAATAAAGCATGCATTATTTCTGGACACTTCCTTGACACTATAATCATATCATGTACCTTTCCCTTGACCTGTGAAAAACATTAAAAAAAACTTGGGATGAGCATAAAAAGCTCAGTAAGGGTTATAAAAATATGGAAAGGAAACATGAGTTCACATATACATAAGAATGAAATCATACTTTACCCATAAAACATATGCACTTTAACATACCTCATCAAACCATGAATAAATCATATAAATCATAAGAAATAAAGGTAACTTGAGGAATTCAAAACATTCTTACGTAGGGAGTAACCCTCTTGGTTACGTTTGGAATACCCATCACAGTATATTCCCTAAATCTCTTCGAAGAAACCTTAACGTTTCACTCCTTCGCGTTACCCAATGCATTGGAGAGCAATATTGGGCTCACCCGCCCTTAGTTTATCATGGAACCACCCGTCTTCATAACAATACCCAAGAACCATAACATAATCTTATCACATAAAACATGCATAAAGTAAACATAACATTTCCACCTTTCAATAACAAGATATTATTACAACACATTGATATAAATACATTATGAAAACCATTTTCAATACCAAAATAAAAGAAAAGTAAAAAATGGTATTTATTTTTCTTTTAAAAAGAAGGTATGGCTTGTAGAGGAAGCCGAAACTCAAATAATGGTCACGACGGCAGAGAAGTCGTTGTCGCCGCATACGTACGGCAAAAACATTCTCTTTTGTCGTTTAGTAAAACGCTTCATATAAAAATATTCCTATTGGATAAACATAAAAGTGAAAGGGGTTTATACACCGTATAAAAGAAAGTTGTGTATAAAACAAAATATGCCTCAATGAAAGGAGATTGAGATGAAGTCCCATACAAAGACGATATCCTTGGATTAAGGATAAATCAGTTACATAACTATGTGTGAAAAACGAATACACGAAATATAAGTGGGTATTAAGTGTAAAAAAATCAGAGGGCATTCACACATAATCATATAACGACATATTCAATGTGCACAAGTTTATCCCAAAGAATCGAAATTGGGTTAAGAAGCTCCCTTGCAATAATTAGACAGCCTAACAGCGTCACTTCAAAATTCAGAAAAAGAGTTGATGAGAGATAAAAAGGGTATCTCATCACTTGGAAATAAAATTTACATCAATAATGATATATAATAACATATCCCAAAATAATATTATGTGAATTAAAATACATAACAAAATAAGTATTTTAAAAAGAGGAGGGTGAAAGGTTCCCTTACCGACATGGGTATCTTTCAAAACATACGCCCCGTGAAAGAAGGACAATACAACATTGATGTAAATACTCATAAATGAAAGAATATTACACAATGAGTAAAATAATGGTCAGTACATACACCACTCAAAGTAAATTGTGTCAAATGTAGCATAAATCTCACGGGAATAAAAGTGAGATGAAAAATCCCTTACGAAAACTCGGCAGCCTAACGACGCCACTTAAAACTTCCAAAAATGGATTGGTGAGATAAAATAGGGTATCTCATCACATTACAATAAAATTTACAGAAAGAGGAATATAAAATAACATCTCCCATCATAACAAAGAGGAGCTTAAAAGATGTGACATAAAGGAGAGTACTTAAAGAGAAAGAGAGAGGTTAGATCCCTTACGAAAATTCGGCAGCCTAACGGCGCCACTCAAAACTCCAAAATGGATTGATGAGAGAGAATAGGGTCTCTCATCATATGAACATAAAAATTACAGTAAGTTTAACATAATAGAACATCCCAATAACAAGAAAGATGATCTTATAAGGAATGACATAAACGAGTGTACTTAAAAAGAAAGAGAGGAGTAGGATCCCTTACCTCGGGTCCGACTTGACTCGATCGTTCTTTAACGTCCTGAATAATAAACTTGAGTTAATTTCCACTTTATTAAGAACCTTTTTCTGGTTCATTATTCCTTTTAGATCACTTATTTCCATGTTATAAACTTTATGTAATCATTTAAGTTAATAATGATTGTTTTGTCGATATTTGGTTCTTAAGTCGAAAGTGGACTTCTTACAATTACATGTTGTTCGTGTGGTCAAATGTTCATTATATACAGAATTATATTCATGATTTGGATATCATATATATCATATATATCCAGAATATACATGTATTTATAATATTACATAATCATTTAGAGGTAAGAAATGAAATGCACCGTTCATGGAGACGGTAAGCCATACGTACGCATGAACGCTACTTTCATTTCTATGTCATATTAGTGGAATTAAAATTAAATGAGAGGTATGTATATTTTAATTTCAGAATAATATTAATAATTTAGATGTATCATTCATCATATATATCCATTATATACATGTACTTATAATAGTACATTACATTTGGGGATAAGAAATGAAATGCACCGTTCATGGAGACGGTAAGCCGTACGTTTGCATGAACGCTACTTTCATTTCTATTTCATATTTTTATGGAATGTAATAATAATGATATAGAGGTATATTATAATACCAGTATAACATCATATATAATAACTTTAAATACATCCTTTATACGTCCCACATATGGCATTAACGAATCACATCACTTTGAGGGGGCGGTAGTCCGCACTTCCTTAAATGAAGATATCACATTTACACATAATGGAAACCATAAAGGTATGCCCAAAATGAAAAATAAATAAGCTTAAGGAAAACATAAAAATATTATATATCATATATAAATATAGTTTCATCTTAATGGCCACCTTTGAAGGTGTTAAAAGAATGTTGAACAATCATCGTTTCAGGAGGCTGAAATTCGCCATCCTCGGAAACAGTATGTTCTTTAACCATTAGATGTAGGTGTGTGAAAGTGTAGCTCGAATAATTCTTATAAAAACATCCTAGTATATTGATGATACAGGATTTGTTACAAAATAAATGAATAAAAAGAGTTTAGGGGGTTGGAGAAGCAAAATAAAACAAAAGGACTCAAGTGAAGACATTACCTTAAAATCGGGTAACTCCCTTTGGTTTGAGCTCAAAGGCTTCCTTGGGAAGACTTATGCCCAAAGTGAGACTTCAAGGAGTAATATAGGGAAGTGGAGAGACAAAATGGGAAGATTTTGGCCGAGCCAAAGGCTTTGGGAGTGTGGGTATGGAGGTAGAGTTGGGGGCCTTTTATAAGAGGAGAGGAGGGGCACTCTTGGAAGGTAAAGAAAAGTCACTTTATTTTAAAATGGTATTCGTATTTAAGAGGTCCCACATTGATGTGTTTCGAGGATAATGTGATAATGGTTCTAAATACACTCATCCAATAGGTTTTGGACATGGGTAGGTTTTAGATATTACATTATCATTCCATTTTATTTAAATCGTTAAATAATGAGGTCATTGCTGCATCATCATGATGTCATAAATAATTTAATTTATTTAATGTCTAAAAATGATATAAAAATTACTATCATGTAGGAAATCGTTTTATCTTTCCAATGAATATTTATAGTCAAAAATCTGATTTGTATAAACCCATGTAAAAATTGTTTTAGTAAAACATTTCATGTTTGTCTCATTTTTACTTTAACTTTAAATAAAAAGATATTAATGTCATTTTCCTACCAAAGTGGCTTCATGGGGTCCCCAAGCTGACCCATGGGTTTTCTTGGTCGTCCATGACACATAAAATGAGGTAAGTACATGTTTCAAGTTCATTTCATATTATTAAAACATTATTTTTACCTTAAACTACACTAATTACCTCTAATCGCGATTAAAAACATAATAAGTTACTATTCACCAAAAAATTATTTTTATCCCACTGAACCACATTTTACTTCTTAATGACAACCATTTATGTCGGATTTTTGAAATTCAAAACACAAATATGGAAAAATTTCATTTAAACGGAAAAATCAGTTTTTATAAGTACCACTTAGTGGTTTAACTATTCATCAAAAATTGAAGTTTTTCAGAAAAATCCCAAAAATTCACCCTAAGATATATTTGATATTCCGAATTAAAAAATGAAGTCTATTTTAAAAAATACAAATCATATAAGTCACATTAATTAATTAAATAATTAATTCCTGCTGTCAGAGCAAATAGCATGTTTTTATGAAACAATATGTATCAAAAGATTGACAGTAGTTTAAGTCTGATTTCAAAGTGAAAGTAATTCCAACAACCACTATTGGATTTAATGGTAAAAATATATTCTAATTTCACTTTAAAACCAATTTAAAAGATAATCTAATCATATAAATAAATTATATTAAAAAGATGTTTTGAATTAAAATACAACATTTTACACTATTCATTAAAAAATGAACTTTATCAGAAAGATACAAAAAATTTACACAAAGTAAATTTTGATGTCCCAATTATTAAGAAGAGTTTTATTTGGTCGAAAAGGATTTATAAGAGTGAAAATAACTATATTTAATGACGGTTCTCCATCAAAAGGCGATAAGTGAACCTTTAGTGAAAATTAGGGCATATACGCCTAAAATTGAATTCTTTCCATTTTTATGCGTTTATATTTTATTGGATAAATGTAAAAACATTTAAAAACATATATAATAATATTTTAGTTATTTCTTTCCATTCCCGCCAATACAACGGCTACTTGTTAACTACCATTAAAAAAATAGTATTTTATTATTAGAGTGCAACGTAAGATTCCCAAGAAACTCGTTGTTTCATGTTGGGTACGCCATCGAGCATAGCGTCCCCTTTAAAGTCATATTAATATTTTATTCACAAATATGGATAAATATGAAATTGTCTTATTCTTTATTTACCTGGGGTGTTACAGAAACTCTTGGTGGATATGATTTGGAATATTAACAATCTCTTATTGAACCATGATAAATGATTTTTCAAACCATTTTCTTGGTATTCTACCAATGAAAACTATTAAACCAATTTAATAAATTCCATGTAAAACTCACCTAATTAAAAGTTCCATCTCTATTATATTTCTCTGACGTGGGTAATTTATGTTACTTTGATGATACCCCACTAATTCTATGTTAATTGGGGATATTTTTCTAGACATAGAAATTATTCTACTAAATAGAGGATTATTTGATTTTAATTTTTCTTATCATACAAATAACTAGGTTTTATTTTATTGTAGGTTTCTTAAATAATGGTATAAAAGGTATTAATGAATGTTATAGAGGAATTAATTTATATTAATAAAATTATGTATGAGGAATATAATAATACATCACCTCGATACATCAACATGTCTCATGAGACAAAAACATGTTATGTTTTGGTGTATGCCACTTCACATAATAAGAAAGTTTCTTGGAACATGGACTTGATAAGATGTTTTAATTTATAGAATTATTCACTTCATTAGTATGAAGTAAATGATTATTATTATCCATGTTTTCGTTTATATTAATTGGTATAAAATTCACTCAACATCAGTTGAATATGGATTAATTTTATTTATATATTCCCTACATACAACTTATGTCATGTTTATGTTGTTATATCTTCTAATTTATGTTACCACTTATAGGTAATCTCATCTCCCAGTTTTTTTCCTTCCCTAGGAAAACTATAGTGGGATTATTTTTAATTTGAAGGGACCTAATGGAAGGGATAATAGTATTCTCACAATGTGTTCAAGTTGTATCTTATACTCTAAAATTTAATGTATTTATATATCTAGTATTCAAAATAATACCAAGATATTTGATCCTGTAGTAACTATTATATTTAGTAATAATAATGTAATATAACTGTTGGGTCTAGTTTTCAAGATTTTGGGATGTTATAGTCATAAATATATCTGATAGAAAATCATGTGAGTTATATCATATATGAATCTTGGATATCTGAATGGGTAACTCTTTATCCAACCCCTTAAATTGATTATATAAACTTTATTCCTTTAATATCCAAATAGTTATGTTTTCTCTACCATGTGTAACCCAGATAATATGCCAAAAAAAGGAAACCAATTGCTTGAGTCTCCTTATTACATTATTCCCTTTCATAAGACACTGAAATGTCATTCAACTATGATATAACATACCTAATTGGATGATCGTGGTCTTAAAAAGTGTTTCTTTATCATGAATATAATACTTTATAAGTCTCCACATCTTATCTCATGTGTCCCCATTACATGTATCCATTCATTTAATGATTTATTTTGTAATCCTATTACCTTCCACAAATAAAATATAAGAAAATAATATTCATGTGTATCTCTTTACACAACTCTCAAAAATGTGATAATAACCTAAAATAAAAGACAACTATATTTATACACATCCAATATGCATCCCATGTTTACGTTATATACAACCCTTTGATGATATGTATAAATTAAAATTCACTTCCTAATTCATGTTTATAACATAGTACAAGCAATTGTCAAGGTAGAAAACACAATCCTTTATCATACCGAGCATGTAACTACATAGATACATGTATGATAATATAAAAAATAAGTTTAAGATATTTCAACTAAAACATATATAATAAAATTCATAATATAACATTTATATCCGAGAATAAATCTGGGAAGTAGAAATAATTGAGCGATTCAAGTATTAAACATTAGATAATAATTTATGAACAATTTATATATAAATATAACTATAAACATTTAATAATTTAAGCTATTAATTATAGGCAATCCATAACTAAAATAAATATAAAAGTTTTATATTATTTTCCAATATGAACTCTTTTATATTATTCAGTATATGTAATTTACATTAAATATATGATATTATATGTAATATAAACATTTTTATTCTAATTTTATTATGTAACATATTTAAATAATTAAAATATCACATATTTAATATAATTTCAAACCTCGTCAAATGAATCCTAAAAACTCATTTTGATGTGGTTTTAATAATTTCCCATATAAGGACTTGAATTTGAAGAATTTAAAGTATTCAATTATTATCAATTGATAATACAAACTTAATCTATTTTATATATTTCCCTTATTTTGTAATTAATAATAATTTTATAAATTAATTTTTTAACTTCAAAAAATAAACATTATTTTTAAATTATATGGCATTCAATAAAATTGAAAATGGAATTTCAATTTAATAATTAATATTATGATATATTTAATAATTGTTTCAAGGGAATTTAAATAATTAATTATATATATTTTATATTTAATTAATTTTAAAAAAATTATATATAAACAAATATCTAATTTTATTTGTTTCCTTAATTTATTAAAATTTTATAAATTATAAAATTCATATCCCAATTGAATTTTCCAAAAAAATGTTTTTCTAATTTTAAAACACATTTAGGATTAAAATAATTATGCTCCATAGTATTAAATTATTGTTTGGATGCCTCACAAAATAATAACTCATCACACAAAATGTGACTAAATAGACAACTAAATAATAATATCATAGTAACTATGTAGGAATAAAATGGTGTTGTCTAAACTTATGTGATATTTACCCATCACAATCAATATCTATATCGGTTTAATCCATGTCGGCCTAAGTAAGATTAACCCCACACAAGATGTTTCAATATTAGGAGAAATATCACTATATGCGGTGCAATGACTGTCATGGACTATGATATATGATGATGCGTCATTAAACTTTCATATCCCATATGTATGGAATAAGTAGCGTATAATCAGCCCCCCTTCATATTAACCAAGTGATGAATATGAATAAATCATCCCCATGTATAACTAGTTTTACAATGAAATAGTTAGTGTATTTCTAATTCAAACGATACATGATATAAAACATAGGTGGGCCCATAAAATTAATTATAAAAAAATAAAGTATATTTAGAGACCTAGGCTTTTCAAACATAGACATTAGATCTGTTTAGAAGGATATTCTATATATTACACAAATACACACCTGAGGACCAAAATAATTTATGTATTAGTAGACTAAGTACACAATATTATTATATAGTAATATATTTCCAATGTTTCTCACAAATATATTTACATTTAGTAGTATTTATTTATGTACCCTACATAAAATCTTTCTTCATATCCTATGGAATGGAATCATAAGAAAGAGTGATATCAGATTCTCAATAATGGTATACATGGGATATACATGATCATAAGGGTATGAGAACATGGTTATAACATAAGGAAACCATACCCTTAATATCATAGATCATAAAAATGAGTCTGGACATAAATATGGGTTGTTTATAAGGCATTAATCATGAAGAAATCAAATAACTTTAGTCATGAGAGAAAATCATTAGGATAATACATAGAATTGTAGCTTGCATATAAGCATTGAAAAGATTATGTTATGGTTACCCACCAATACCTTCATAAAATATTTTTATTGGGATAACCACCCATGTACCTTTTTTAGGCTTGGGATAACCACCCGTGTTCTCTATTTTTTTGGTTTACGTCTAACCACTAGTTTACCATCCTTTTTGGGCTTGGGATAACCACCAATGTACCCTCTTAGCACAGAGAACATTTATTATTACCTAATTAATTGGAGGGAGATATAGGTACCAACCTTAATATAATGAAAATAATATTCATGTGTTCCACAAGATCTTAAATCATTCATCATATCATAACGCATGAAATGAAATGGGATTCATAAACATTGTATCATCTCATAAACAGTTAAAAAGAGACTGGTTTAATAATCATTTCATTATTTCATCATAACATGACCTGTGAAAATAAGTGAGTTTCATAAGAGTTATATAATGGTATTATAAGTGGAATATAAATGGATTTTATAAAATTTTCTTCATCATAAACATAAAAAATTCATATAAAGATTAAGAATGGAATCCTTGGACCATAACCCCAACAAATAATAAGTAACTAAAAATTATATAATATTATGTGGATAATGATTTTGAATGATCTCTTGGAACATTATAGAATGGAAATAAAAATTCTTTGAAAATAACTTGTTTAAAAATAAAACATTTTCAAAATCATTTTATTTTCAAATAGCATTGAAAAAATATAAAGGAATCTTTTAAAAACCATTTAAAACACTTCTGGAAGAAAATATCGTATTCAAATTTAACTTTTTTAAATATAAAACATCATAAAATTACTTTTTATTTGAAAATAACCTTGAAATATTATAAAGGAGCTTAATGGAAAATTGTGTTCATGACTACAAGATGCTTCATTTGTGCTGTACATGTTAAAATAAACATTCCTTTCTCATTTTTAGTAAAATCCAAATTGGAATTATTTTGAAAGTGACATGAATAGTCCTTTAGAAAGATATTATAAAAACATTCTGAGAATTATTTTAAGTACCAAAGAGTGTAAAATTGGTATTATAAATTGAAAATATAATTAATAACTACAATAGAATAAAATTTATTATTTTTTTGAGATGTATCATAATATTTTTTCATTTGAAAAATAATCATAAATAATCTTGATAATTTTTGAGATTGTGACATAAAATCATTACCATTTGGTTATATTTTAATCATAAGTCCCATGATGTAATAACATAAAATTTAAATTAAAATATCATGAGGAAAAATATATTCATGATATTACATGTAAAATGGTATTTATATACACATATTAAAAGAAGATAGGTTGAAAACATAATCATCTATCTGAAAGATGGAAAACTGGACAAAAAATCCCTTACCGTTGTGGTAACTTTTGAACCATAAACCTCGTGAAAGTGATATCAACACATAGATATCTAAATAAATAAATTTAAGGATAATAATAAAAAAAACATTCATGAGATTTATATACGTCACCTTAAATAAATAAGTGGTGAATATAGAAGGATTCTAACAAATTTAAAATATGAGACAAAAATCCATTAACGATTTAGTAATCTTTTGAATCGTAATCTGTAAAAAATACTAATATAAAATTAACCTTTAAATATAATTTTAGGAAGGATATTCATGTTATAAAATGTCAAAGGTGAATCATATACCCCCACAGAAAATAAATGAGTTGTAAATTTTCATATTTCTCCCTAAAATAGAGGAGAGACTAGAAATCCTTTACCCCGTTAGTAATGTTTTGAATCGAAAGCCCCAATAAATCATAAAATCAAACAAAACATTTAATATCATTAAAATAAATATATTAATTATGTAAAATTTCAAAGGGGTAGTATATATTCCACACAAAAGAAATGAGTTTTGCATTTGCATATGCCACCTAGAAATAAAAGAGAGTCTAGAAAACCATTACCTAAATTATTGAATTCCATCATACATGTACAAAACCACTGTATAATAAATAAAATTTTAATATAAATATTTTATAAATATAAATATAAATATAAATATATATATCATACCATATATGATTTTATAATGAAAATATATTAAATTGTTTATTAAAAATTTTGGTTAAAGTTTTGTTTCGGGTAATAACAACTTTTTTTTCGTGTATGTTTTGATTTGTTGTTTTTGGTAATTTAAATTTAAAAAAAAAATTAATTGTAAATTTTTTAATTAATTTTCTAAATATAATATGTATTCATTATTTATGTATTTATAAAAATCCATAAAATTTAGTGTTTGAAAACAAAACACACCATTCATGGAGATGGTAGGTTGTATGTATGCATGAACATTGTTTCCACTTTCTATTGGATTGAATGAAAGAAAGGAAAATGATATGAAATAATTATAGAATTATTTTATGTCAAATATATCACATATTTTCTATAAAACCATCATTATTATATCCCATTTAAATAATGACTGAATCACATCACTTCACGTGGTGGTAGTACACCGTACACATGAACAATGATTTTGTAACCAATTTGACGGAAGTGTAGAAAACTATGGGTAATTATATTTACAAAAAACATCTTATTATATATAATATACTAAGATTATTATATAATCATATTATAATAATAATTTAAGGAGGTTTAGGGAGAAATTTAACAAAATTTCTTATTGATTAATGTTACCGCTTTTTTGGGTATCCTCTTTTGGTTTGCACTAAAATCCTTCCTAGGTCAAATTTCTATAACAAATAAGGATTATAGGATGGAGGGTTGGAATTTTGGAGGTGAATTTGTTAGTAATTTGACAAAAAATGGTTTTATGGTGTGAATAAGGGACGAGTGGGGTGACATTTTATAGGTGAGGTTAGTGGCACACTTGTAATTTTTTGAAAAAAAATGCCCACTTTTTTCACAAGATAGGGGTAAAAAATGGATCAAATTATAAATGTATACCTTATAAGGTCTAAATATGTCCATAAAATATATTTTGGACAAGTTTATAGGTTATTGTAATCTTAATTTTTATGTTTAACCCCGATAAGCCATATATATTAATAATTTTCTTAATCACATTCATACCCAATTTGAAACAACTAGGTGATAAAAATCATATTAAAAAATAATATTTTAATAATATTCCATGTCTCCTTTAAAATTATGTGGCATGTAACAAAAGATAACACCAATTCTGTTTGTAACATAAAAAAAATTATAGTTGTGTGTAATGAAAGCTAAACTCATTGTTATTTTTATCATAAGGAAAGCTCAGGTTTTCATGTAACACATGTTAAACTAGATATTAAATGTATCACAACATAAACTCAAAGATTCATGTAACACATAATATCAAAAAGATTACATTCATTTGAAAAAATATATTTGACAATATCTTGGGGTGTTACATTATTCACCCCTTAAAATGAATTTTCTTCTTGAAATTCATTTCATTTCTAAAATTTTTAACATTTAATTTTTTTTTCATAGAAAACCACATCCTTCAGATGAATAATAATACTTCATTTAAAAAGGGAATGTACAAAACATAATGGTTGCGTAATGTAACTCAAAAATAGGTTTCACCACATGATAACATGGGTGGGAAGTTATAATTTGGACATGGAAGAAAATATAATTTAATTATAGAGAGTGATAAAGATCACAAATCACCTTAATGTGGGTGATCCTGAGTTGTTTAGTGACTTTGAAATCATAGAACAAAGAGGTTTGAAACATGCCATTGATATGAATAAATTTTTTTATAACAAGATAAAATTTTATGTCAAGATTCATTTCCTAATTTTGAATTTTATTCACAAGAAGATATAATTCCTTGATTTCATTCCATTACATAATAATAATCTCACCCTTCGGTTGTGTTGTGATCAATTTCTACTTTATCTAATACAATAAGAAATAAGGGTGTGTTTTTTATACATGAATCACTAATGGATCATAAGACCCACAGAAAAAATGATAATTCATTCCATATATCTATAGTTTCTATTATAAAAAATGATTATAATAGCTTTTCAAATATGCATAATTCTTTATATGGTGAAGTAATATATTAATCTCAATAGACTTATCCAATGTTTATCTTAAAATATTCCATAAATGGTTAAACTTATGAACCTTACAAAATATTAGAATCCAAAAATTTAGAAAAAAGGTCACTAAATTTAAAAAATTAATGTATCATTAGTTCCCTAAAAAACATAGAGTAACTATTAATTTTTACATACCAAACATGTGAATACCTTCATCTTCTATTCTCCTGAATCATGGTAATAACCATAATTACCATTAAACTTTAATGAAGAAATGAATGATTCTTCACTACTCGAATAAAACCATAGATTACTGATTGTATTACATAGATCCAATAATGTGGTAAAATCTATAAATGATTACATAAATCACTTTTTCAACAAATCCTTTATCAGTTTGGAGGTCATAAAGAATATCCAATTTACTTTAACCATATCAATTGTATCTTTATCAAAAATAAAATCCATTTTCATAAACTCAAGAACATATTAAGGTTTATATTACCTTATTCAAAATATTTCCTTTCCATTAAATCAATTTTATAGTACATCATCACCATTTAATATATTATTGAAAATCATTAATGAAAAACAGATACTAATAAATATTTATATATTCCACGATTCATAATACTTAAATCAAAATACAAAAATATACCAATATTTCCACTTCCTTATAAAACTATTAACTAGGATTCATAATGTTTTTCCTTAAAAAACTTATTTCCTTTCAAATTTCATTTGTTGTATTTTTATTATGAGCAATATAAATATTACTGATACAACCTTGTAGATTCTATTTATTTGATTTTACATTAGTACATTTATTTTCATAATACCCATAATCTCCAAATTTAAAATGTGAAACCGTTGATAATAAATTAGGAAGGCCAATATTTCCATCCATTTCATTATCTACACTTTTCTTTTTCTATCAGAAATAGACTACTCTATGCCCATATTATCCATAAAAAAAACTTTTTGATCCTTTAAAACTTTCCATTGTGTTCTTATTCCTACATTATCTACATATAGAAAACTAATCCTTCATTCCTCTATGGTTTCTACTACCCAAACCCTCATTAAACATTATCCTTCTTATTATTATGGAGATAGAGAGTTTGTTAAGGTGTGCATTTTTAATCATATTCTGTGATAACTGATTAGAAATAATCATTATATACTTCGATATTATCATTATCCATTTTGGTTCTCATTATAAAATTGTTCGTAACATTAAATTTTAACCTTGTTCCTTCTGGTTCTATCCATTAACTAAATCTAAAAACTATAGTGTGAGAAACACTAATCATAGTATAAAACCACATAATCATGGAAAATCATCATATATGATATCTTAATTATGAATCATTTTTGTTCTATGAAACCTTAACTTTAGATTAGGTCATTCATAGTCATCATCTATTTAAATCTTTAACGATGGATCACAATGTGTTTTTGAATTTCTTATTAAGTCGAAATTTGTACTTTCTACTTTTCCATTCATTAGTTTTGAAAATCCCAAACATTTTTACAATTACATAAAACTATATTTTGCTAATTTTATATATTATAAGTGATTTATAATGTTGTTTTTATCAGAAAAACTTTTTATAACCAATTTAGAAATAATTCTAATGAAAAATTATATGAAATTTTTATTATTCAATCCAATCCATCAGAATGACCATGTGTCTAGTCCATCAGACTAACTAATGATATGTCCTTTCAATAGACTAAGTGTTATATCTATTATACTGACCGAATTCATATTAATTGGAATGAATATACATCTTATCAATCAGACTGAACATAGTTTAATTCATCAGTTTTAAAAATAGTATAGTCTCTCATACTGTTCAAATATTATAATCAGAGTAATCATAATTGTTTCTATTGTATAGAACTAATAACATCATTAAAATGGTGCTAATAAAAATGACATGAGATGGGAATGTTTTGCTGTACTTTCAAATGAAGAACATATGAGGCTATTGTAACCAACTTAAATAATCATATAAAATATGAATGTTGGAGGAATGACTATAAATAAGAGTGCATTTAATGACTTGGGAGTTGCTAAATTTTGAAACTGAATATGAATTAGTTTTATTGCTTCCTAAATATCTCATTCTTACACTTTGTTATTGTAACACCCCGAGATTTTATGAGATAGATTCTTTTTAATTTCTTTTATGTATTGATTTTTATGATACACTAAGATTAAATTGTGCTATATGGAACTCTGTATTACTTTATAGTAAACAAAACAGTAACTGGGCTTGCTTTACATGCATGTGTGACCTTCCTCAATAGCCTACGTTGTACACAATACCGAGTTTCACTAAACAATGATATATTATTAAAATATTATATAAAATAGGAATTATTAATTATATTAACCACATATTGAATTTTATATAACATTAAAATATATATTATGTATTTCCTAGAACATTATATAAGAACAAATTTAATTTTTCGGAGAAAAGATATATTTTTCAATAAATATAGTTTTGCCACATTTTGATGGTGCATCAATTTTAAATGTAGTTCTTAATACTATTATTTATTATATTTGACAAAATAATGTACTCATTTGGAATAGGGATATCAAAATTTTACTTGGTTGAAAGTTTTGTATTTTTCTGATGAAATTCTTATTTTGATGAATACTAAAAAACACTACATTTTTGTTCCAAACTACCTTTTCATCTAATTTATTTATATATTTAGATTATATTTTTAATTGGTTTTAAAGTTTAATTGGATTATTTTTTCATAATTTAATCCAATATTTTTCATTGGAAGTAATTTCCCATTTTAATTGGACATAAACACATGAATATATTTTGATAAGTTTTTACGTGTTAAAAACCCACTTTCTGGTTTTGACAACGAGAATTAATTTTAAATTAATTTCTACCAATTTTGTATTATGAATTATGAAGAATTTATTCCATATTTGGAATCAGTAGGACAAAATTATGTTAATAGGTTACATTTTTTTTGTATATTATGATTAGTAACAACAATAACTTTTATTTACCATAGTTAAAGTTAAATTTGGTAAATTATGGTAACTAACAATATGATGAAGATAATAAAATTAACCTAATAGATGAAAAAATTATATTCGATGAATTAATGTCGACCAATATCACCTAATGGTAGGAATTGATTCATTTAATTGACTTTTTTCCATAAAAGTGATGTAATTATAATTAAAAAAAGAAGGTGACAACATGTCAATATCATATATCTTATAATTATAATAATTTTAATATAGTGAGAAAAATAATAAAACTTCAAAAAAATAGTCTCTATAAATCTAATGAAATTACTACATAATGTGAGTTTTTTTAGAATTTCTAGTGAATAAATAAGTACCATTAATGATGACACAATAGTGCTGCAAAAATTATTTTATTGATAAAAATAACAAATAAATGGATTTAAAAATAGTAAAATAAAAATCATATGAACTATTAAATGTGCTAGTTTTTTTATAAAATACTATGAAATCTTAAGATTGTATGAAATATTTTTTTTTTGAATTTTTCTTCTCTCTGGATTTTATTTAAAGTCAAATAAATTAATAGTGTCAAAATTGATACAATGGATATTTTTTAAAAGAAACATACTATAAAATTATTTAAAAATCACAAAAATATTAAAAAATTACAAAGTGAAAATTATATGGTCTAAAATTTCATAAAATATCCAATTATGGAAAACTAGAAAGACATATAAAGATATTTATAACCACTTAATATTTAGAATATTATAACCACAAATAAAATTAAATATATTAAAGAAGGTTAAATCAAAATGATAAGGTTTAAAATAAAATAAAAACATGTCTAAATTTTATTTTTTAAGAGGTTTTCAAACCATAATCATCTTATCTTTGAAATAATTTAGTTTGTGAACATGATAAACCAAAAATTAATTTATAATATATTAATATTCCAAGACTTTCTAGAGGTGCCCCTCCCCTCTCTTATAAAAGGGAACCCTTCCTTATCTTTTAAAAACACCTCCAAATCCCATTGGGTCAACCGAACCCTACATAAATCTCATCCCAAATTACCTCAATTCATTCTATAGACCACCCTTTTTCCATACATCCACCTTAAGGAGTCCTTTTTTTCATACCAAAAAGAGATACCGGAATAAGATGTAATTATTTTATCCCCTTTTTCAAAATTCTTTTCTTCTTATACATCCTCTTCTTATTTTGTTCCCATAATAAAGTACTGAATCCAATAACTTTTATATTATTATATTTTAATATAATTATGGGACATTATTGTACCTCTTCTTATCTATCTTAAAAATAACAATATCACCATTCGTGTGTACGTACGACTTACCGTCTCTAAGATGTGGTGTAATTTTTTATTCAACAATACATAATTTGGATGGGTATAATTATGATGATAGTGGATGTAAATAAATAATATAACATGATAATAATTATTTATAATTAATATACCATCCAATTCCATACCATTTAACCAATAAGCGAATGATATCGTCGCTCGTGCATATGTATTGTAACGACCCAAAGTTTCATTAATAGAAAATCCCTCTTAATCCAGTTAAATGTTTCTTTATCAAAAATGTTTTTATAAGATGTCAACTTCTTTAGTTTTACGTTAAGATTTGTGACCGTTACTTTTATAGCTGTTGAACAGTGATCATCTGAGTAGTATAAATATAAGGCTTTAACGAACCCATTTCTACTCAGACAAAGGAATCGATGGCCTCATCCAGTAGAATTGCCCCTTACGAAGCCCATTTGTCAGAGGTCGGAAAAGAGGTGGCATCTTTGGGCTTTTCCCTTGACCAATCCCAAGCTGAGCTTCATCAAATAAAGCTCGAACGTGATCGTCTACTTGAAAAGTGGAAGTTGATTGAAATTACCACTCGAGCGATGTTATCCGAGCCACCCCAAGAGTATGTCACCATCGCACACCTTACCCTTAGGTCTTATGCAGCTATTTTAAGGGGTTATGTAACAAATACGTATCACCATGTTCATGTACATTATTTTTTCTATATAATAATGAATATAATTTCTAGTCATTTTTTATACATTGTAATTAGTTTTTAAAGTACAAATGGTGTTTTTAGTTATTATTTAATTAAGAATTATATTTTATTAAATTAAAGGATTTTTGAATTAAATAATATTTTAATAAATTATTATTATTAATATTAAATTAATTATTTATTAAGTATAAATGATCTTATAATTTTATGAATGCAATTAAAATTTTTATTAAGGTTTGAAAGCCATTTCTTTCAAAACCCGTGAATTTTTTTATAAATGTCGGTTTTTATTTTAAAAGTTAAAATTCACATCTTTAGAAAATTATTTAGATAAAATAAATATTATTTTTGGAATCCGGACGTCGAAATTATCCAACGGTGAATTTTTCATAATTTTCTGAGACAGTCAAATTTTTGGGTAAAAATTAAATACCATTTAAATATATAATGTGTTTTATGACATCATAATGACCCAATGGTGATGAATAAAATAACATAATCCTTATGTTCGGCCAATATGTGTTTTATCATTAAAATAATGAGGTTTTGGGTTTGTTTGACTTACTTTTCAAAGCATTAATGGAGCCCTCAAGACTTATTCAACACTTTGCCTTTTTAAATTAATTTCCATGGGAGTGTGACTCACCTCCACATAAGCAACCCTAATTTCTTAATAAGTTCGGACCTTGGCCTTGTAAAATATTGTTTTCCTCTTTTCTTTTCCAGAAACCATGGGAAAATACCATGGTATGGTTTGTGGTTTGGATTATTTTAATATAAGGGGTCCCAAACCTAAATAATAAAGAATTCTCTCACCTTTCCTATATAAACCCACCCAAGCTCCCACTTCCTCCTCACTAAAATCCCTTGGAGTTCGTCCAACCTCTGCCCTACTCTCTCTATAATCCTTCCAAGGTGTCCCAAGCTCCCAAGAAGCCTCTCACAAGCCTCTCTCTAGCCTTTGGAAGCACACTTCCAAGTAAGGGGTTTTCTTCCTTTCTCATTTTTGTCAATTTTCTTTAAGTTGTATTGACCTTTTAATTTCAATTATGAATGTTGGGGGTATGGTTTAGAACCTCTCCCATACTGCCCTCTTATTGTTTGAATGATGGGACACCCCTTTCTCTCTCATTAAATGCCTCCCATGTACACCCGTTACTATGCCGAAATTCCGAAAGAAACCTTTTTCTCCTCTTTTATATTCAAGCAATACTTTTGTATCATGAATCTAAATTCCTTTTCAATTGTTGGGAAATGTATCTATATGACCTCCTTACATTCCATTACATGTAAATATGATGAGGAACCCCTTTCTCTCTCATAAACCTTTTTTATGAATTCTTATGTCACGCCGTTACGCTGCCGAAATCACACCGATTTTCTAAGCCAATATCATTGTGTAGTGAATACCATGCCCATTTCTCCATCAAGGGTATTCACCATTATTCACATTTACTTATTGATTATAAAGTTTCATGTATGAATTCCGCATCCCTTTATCATGGAATAAATGATTATGTTTTATGAATCCATGTTTTATGATCCATGTGGCACACTTATGCATGAAATGAAATGTATAAGAAGGGTGCGCCCTTTATAGCGCTCCAATGCATTGGGTAAAGTATAGTATCATGATATGTCATGTGAAATGTGTTTTGACTCATGCTAATTCAAGTGCAATGAGGGTTTACTCATTTTTCAATTGCCATGAGGGTTTACTCATGCTCCATGTGCAATGAGCCTTGGATCATGCTAATTCAATGTTAAGTGTTGTTGCCACATTTCCATGTTATGGTTATCATGCTTTATCATGCCTTTATGTTCATGTTACTCTAATGCTCTATTGATGTTCCTATTGCCTAACATGTATTGTACTCCTCATGTTATTCATTGTCTACTCCCTTACTGGGCTTTATAGCTCACCCTTTTTTTATGCATGTCCTCAGGTTATCCCATGCAATGCTAAGTACGAAGGAATGTAGTGGTCATGTAAAGGAAGTTTTCAATAAAGATGTTGTATTTCAAGTTTAAAGTTTTTATGTAATGATCCTAATCCTCAAAGACACTAAACCTCTCGATCTTCTTTGTTGTATCAAGTGAATTTTTATGTAATAAATCATGCTTAAGTTGTAATAAAAAGCAGGGTTGTCATAGTTGGTATCAAAGGGATAGGTTTAGTTATTTTTTGGATTAGGAAACCCTAGTAAAGCCTTAGATACAAGACTAAGCATAATAAAAACATCCCTAAGTTTTGGTAAATACTAAGTAAGTGGTTTATCAAACAAATACATCCTTGTCTGGATACGAGCAGGTAGAGGCGGCTCTGGCACAGATGTATCCTAGGGGTAAAACCTAAAAACACCGCTTTGAGCTAGACTCGAACGGGAACTGGTGCACGACAACAGGTCTTTCTGCACTCTTGGTTACGACACTCCCGGGGGATATGTTTTGATAAATTCACAATCTTAGTATGAACCCTTATTAAGGGAAAAATTCCCCTAAGAATATATGTTAGAAGGAAGATCATGAAAAGCCTAGATTGAATCCTATAGACTCCTGAGTTAAAGAGATTAATGTTTATTTATAAGTCATCAACTTTTGCCTTTGGATTACCCTTTATGTGTTACCCCTAACTTTTCTTTTATTCCTGCCAATGGCCGGTAATAGGAGAACTCGAGCTAACAACTGTTGTGAAGATCAGTGTGATGATTGTACTAATGAGATGCCCAATCCAATGGGAGCGGGAATCACGAACTTTGTCATGATTTTCTCTCAGATAAATCATGTTTTGAATAGAAACACGGGTCAAGAGGAACGTTCAACCCCCCCCCCCCCATAAGAAAGAACAAGTCGTTATCGAGAGCTTCATGAGACAAAGGCCTCCTACTTTTAGTGGATCATCTGATCCCACGATCGCTGAGCAATGGATCAAATCCATTGAAAAGATCTTCTCTATCCTTCAATGTTCTGAACAAGAGAAGGCTATCCTGGAGGCTTATCTTATGGATTGTGAAGCTGATCAATGGTGGACGTTGATCAAAAATACGAAGCCTGAGGAGGAGATCGAGGATTTGGAATGGAAGGAATTCCAGAAGATGTTTTTCGATAAATATTTTCCGTGCACCCTTCGTCTTAAGATGGAAATGGACTTCCATTCCCTCAAGCAGAAAGATGAAGAATCTATGGGAGAATACGAGGAAAACTTCACAAGGCTTGCACAATACGCTTCCGGATTTGTTGTTACCCCCGAATGCAAGGTTGACCGCTTATTTGGTGGGCTGAAGCCTAGCTTGCGGAAAGCATTAGCGATCCGTGACTTCGACAGCTATGAGGAAATTGTCCGATGTGCCCTCAAGGTTGAAATGGAGATCGGATAATCACAGGGGTATCATGGGAAAAAGAAGCATAAGGTGGACTTCAATGCTGGTGGTCCGATGGATAAATCCAACGGTGCTAAGAAGTTTCAGCACCCCACTTGCCAAAAGTGCGGAAAGAAGCACCCTGGAAATTGCCTTAGGGGGACGAGAAAATGCTTTAGGTGTGGAAGAGAAGGGAACCTAGCTATTAACTGTTGGCAAGAAGGACCCGCAGCTGCGACAGAGGAGAGGAACGCTCCGTTTGATCCTCAACGCGTTGTTCAATGATACAAATGAAAAGAACCGGGTCATTTTGCGAATCAGTGCCCTAATCAAAGGGTTATCGGAGGCAACCAACAATCTTTAAGATAGCACGGAAGAGCTTTTTCCATCACTTCTTCCGAAGTGAACCCCGACAATGAAGTGGTGACAGGTACACTAGTTATTCATTCAAGAATAGCGAACATACTTTTTGATTCAGGATCTACGCGTTATTTTATATCTCGAATGTTCAGTAGAACAATCCCAGCACCACCACAAATCCTAGAAGTAAAGATGTCGGTGAGTACGGAAAATGGGGCAATCATTGCATCCAATGAATATAAGTCCTCCCCTATTATAATATGTGGATTGAATTTCCCGGTGAAACTTGTCATACTCCCTTTGGTGGGATTTGATGCAATTCTTGGCATGTATTGGCCTTCCTTATATAGAGCCAACATAAATTGTCGGGAGAGGGAAATCACACTCCATATGGAGAATCGACCCCTGATTCTTTACAAGTGTCAGGAGGAAGCTGAATCTCCTTTAGCTCCATCATCTCAAGCATGGATATTACTGACTTATGAGCACGCATATCTGGCTCAGATGATTGAGTCCAAGGAAGAAACCACCCTTGAATAAATGCCTATTGAGAGGGAATTCGCTAAAGTATTTCCCGAGAAACTTCCTGGTCTTCCTCTAA
The DNA here is from genome assembly GCA_963277665.1 of Viscum album. NCBI lineage: Eukaryota > Viridiplantae > Streptophyta > Magnoliopsida > Santalales > Viscaceae > Viscum > Viscum album. The sequence continues at coordinate 375,227,287 of OY728127.1, read as the reverse complement.
GAAGAGATGTTGAGTTATCAATTGAACTTATACCTGGGGAGCTACCAATATCCAAGACTCCATATAGAATGGCTGTTGTTGAGCTTGAAGAGCTGAAGAAACAACTACAGGAGAATTTGGATAAAGGGTTTATACGCCCAAGTGCATCACCATGGGGTGCACCAGTCCTCTTCGTCAAGAAGAAGGATGGGTCAATGCGGCTTTGCATCGATTATCGTGAACTTAACAAAATAACGATAAAGAACAAGTATCCTCTCCCAAGAATCGATGACTTGTTTGATCAGCTGCGTGGAGCACAATACTTCTCCAAGGTGGACTTGCGGTCGGTATATTATCAAGTAAGGGTGAAGAAGGTAGATATGCCCAAGACTGATTTTCATACAAGGTACGGGCACTATGAATTCATATTAATGCCTTTTGGACTCACCAATGCTCCAAAAATATTCATGGAATTGATGAATAGAGTCTTTAGAGATCACCTTGAAAAATTTGTGGTAGTCTTTATAGATGATATTCTAATATACTCCAAAACCAAGGAGGACCATGAGGAGCATTTAAAAACTGTACTAGAGACTTTGCGCAAGGAGCAGCTCTATGCAAAGTATAGAAAGTGTGGGTTTGGGTTGAAGGAAGTCTCATTCTTGGGCCATATCATCACAAGAAATGGGATATCTATGGACCCCTCCAAAACAGATGTAGTTGAGGGATGGCCGAGGCCAACATCGGTAACTGATATCCGTAGCTTCTTGGGGTTAGCTGGATATTATCGACGATTTGTGAGAAATTTCTCACGATTGTCCAACCCTCTTACCAAGCTAACTCGAAAGGGAGTAAATTTTTCTAGGAGTGATGAATGCGAAGAAAGCTTCAAGGAGTTGAAAAGGAGGCTTATCACTGCACCCGTGCTCACTTTACCCATAAGTGGGGAGCTTTTTGTGGTATTCAGTGATGCTTTGAAGAAGGGATTAGGATGTGTGCTGATGCAGAATGATAAAGTGATATCCTATGCCTCAAGGCAGTTGAAAATCCATGAGAGAAACTATCCAACAAATGATCTGGAGTTGGCGGCAGTGATCTTTGCCTTGAAAATCTGGCGGCATTATCTCTATCGAGAGAAATGTGAGATATATACTGACCACAAGAGTCTTAAATATATATTCACACAGAAAGAGTTAATATGAGCCAGAGAATATGGATAGAGCTCATTAAGGATTATTACTGTTCAATACATTACCACCCAGGGAAAGCGAACTAGGTGGAAGATGACCTATGTAGAAAGGATCCAGCGATTCTATCAATGATGGGAATTGAGAAGGATCCAATCTTCTTAGACTTAATGAAGATGGATGTGGGAATCATAAAGAAGGGAACATTATCAATCCTTTCACAAATTATTGCTCAACCATCTCTTTTGGAAAGGTTAAAGGATGCTCAAAAGGATGATGCGGGAATCCAAGAAAAAGTGGAAGCTATCAAAAAGGGAAAATCCTCAGAGTTTAATGTTAATGAAGAAGGAATTGTGCGGTTTGGGAAAAGACTATGTGTTCCATCAAGTTCGGAGCTGAAGAAGGAAATTTTGGATGATGCACATAGTTCAAATTTCTCTATTCACCCAGGGAGCACAATGATGTATCGAGATCTCCGAGAAAGCTTTTGGTGGGATAATATGAAGAAGGAGATCGCTGAATATACATCAAAGTGCCTGGTATGTCAGAAAGTGAAGGCAGAGAGGAAGAAGTCTAAGGGGATGATGAAACCATTTCCCATACCAGAATGGAAATGGGAGAACATCACCATGGACTTTGTCACCAGACTTCCAAGGACATACAAAGGCAACAATGCAATCTGGGTTGTTGTGGATCGTCTTATAAAGACTGCACACTTCATTGCTATTCGAGAGGATTTCTCTTTGGATCAACTGGCACGGATATATATCAGGGAAGTGGTACGGTTGCATGGAGTACCACTATCTATTGTGTCTGACCAAGATCCAAGATTTATCTCTAAGTTTTGGAAGAGTCTTCAACATTCTCTAAATACTGAACTGAACTTCAGTACGACCTATCATCCTCAAACTGATGGCCAATCCGAGCAGACTATCCAAACTCTTGAGGATATGTTGAGAGAGTGCTCAATGAACTTTAAAGGAGGATGGGATCGACATCTTCCTCTAGTTGAGTTCTCTTATAATAATAGTTTCCACTCGAGCATCCAAATGGAACCATATGAAGCCCTGTATGGGAAAAGGTGTAGAACACCAGCATGTTGGGATGAGGTCGGTGAACGTAAGCTGCTTGGACCAGAAATGGTTGAAGAAATGGTGGAGAAGGTGAAAACCATTCAGCAGCATATCAAGGTAGCCCAAAGTCGACAGAAGAGTTATGCAGATAATCGTCGACGAGACCTTGGGTTTAAAGTCAGAGACATGGTGTTTTTATGCATATCTCAGTGGAAGAAGGTCATGAGGTTTGGAAATAAAGGGAAGTTAAGTCCAAGGTACATCGCCCCCTTCGAGATTCTTGATCGTGTTAGGGTTGTGGCCTATCGACTATCACTTCCACCTACTATGGCCAAGGTGCATGATTTCTTCCATGTATCCCTCTTAAGGAAGTACATACCAGACCCTTCACATGTACTCTCTTCCGAGGTGGTACAATTAGAAGACGATCTTTCTTATGAGGAGCAACCAGTGAAGATATTAGATCGTAGAGAAAATTTTCTACGAAATAAGACAATGCCCCTTGTCAAGGTGTTGTGGAGAAGACACAAGTTTGAAGAAGCAACTTGGGAGTTGGAGGATATGATGAAGCTAAGTTACCCACATTTGTTTTAGTGTGGGAAAAGGAAAATTTCGAGGGAGAAATTTCTTAAGGGGGGAATATTGTAACTACCCAAAGTTTCATTAATAGAAAATCTCTCTTGATACAGTTAAATGTTTCTTTATGAAAAATGTTTTTATAAGATGTCAACTTCTTTAGTTTAATGTTATGATTTGTGACCGTTACTTTTATAGCTGTTGAACAGTGATCATCTGAGTAGTATAAATATAAGGCTTTAACGAACCCATTTCTACTCAAACAAAGGAAGCGATGACCTCATCCAGTAGAATTGCCCCTTACGAAGCCCATTTGTCAGAGCTCGGAAAAGAGGTGGCGTCTTTGGGCTTTTCCCTTGACCAAGCCCAAGCTGTGCTTCATCAAGTCAAGCTCGAATGTGATCGTCTACAGGAAAAGTGGAAGTTGATTGAAATTACCACTCGAGCGATGTTATCCGAGCCACCCCAAGAGTCTGTCACCATCGCACACCTTACCCTTAGGTCTTATGCGGCTATTTTAAGGGGTTATGTAACAAATAAGTATCACCATGTTCATGTACATTATTTTTTGTATATAATAATGAATATAATTTCTAGTCATTTTTGATACATTGTAATTAGTTTTTAAAGTACAAATGGTGTTTTTAGTTATTATTTAATTAAGAATTATATTTTATTAAATTAAAGGATTTTTGAATTAAATAATATTTTAATAAAATATTATTATTAATATAAAATTAATTTTTTATTAAGTATAATTGATCTTATAATTTTATGAATGCCATTAAAATTTTAATTAATGTTTGAAAGCCATTTCTGTCAAAACCCGTGAATTTTTTTTATAAATGTCGGTTTTTATTTTAAAAGTGAAAATTCACATATTTAGAAAATTATTTTGATAAAATAAATATTATTTTTTGAATTAGGATGTAAAAATTATCCAACGGTGAATTTTTCATAATTTTCTGAGACACTCAAATTTTTGGGTAAAAATTAAATACCATTTAAATATATAATGTGTTTTATGACATCATAATGACCCAATGGTGATGTAATAAAATAACATAATCCTTATGTTCGGCCAATATGTGTTTTATCCTTAAAATAATGAGGTTTTGGGTTTGTTTGACTTACTTTTCAAAGCATTAATGGAGCCCTCAAGACTTATTCAACACTTTGCCTTTTTAAATTAATTTCCATGGGAGTGTGACTCACCTCCACATAAGCAACCCTAATTTTTTAATAAGTTCGGACCTTGGCCTTGTAAAATATTGTTTTCCTCTTTCCTTTTCCAGAAACCATGGGAAAATACCATGGGATGGTTTGTGGTTTGGATTATTTTAATATAAGGGGTCCCAAACCTAAATAATAAAGAATTCTCTCACCTTTCCTATATAAACCCACCCAAGCTCCCACTTCCTCCTCACTAAAATCCCTTGGAGTTCGTAAACCCTCTTCCCTACTCTCTCTAGAATCCTCCCAAGGTGCCCCAAGCTCCCAAGAAGCCTCTCACAAGCCTCTCTCTAGCCTTTGGAAGCACACTTCCAAGTAAGGGGTTTTCTTCCTTTCTCATTTTTGTTAATTTTCTTTAAGTTGTATTGCCCTTTTAATTTAAATTATGAATGTTGGGGTATGGTTTCAAACGTATCACATACTTCCCTCTTATTGTTTGAATGATGGGAGACCCCTTTCTCTCTCATTAAATGCCTCCCATGTACACCCGTTACTATGCCGAAATTCCGAAAGAAACCTTTTTCTCCTCCTTTATATTCAAGAAATACTTTTGAATCATGAATCTAAATTCCTTTTCAATTGTTGGGACATGTATCTATATGACCTCCTTACTGTACATTACATGTAAATATGATGAGGAACCCCTTTCTCTCTCATCAACCTTTTTTATGAATTCTTATGTCACGCCGTTACGCTGCCGAAATCACACCGATTTTCTAAGCCAATATCATTGTGTAGTGAATACCATGCCCATTTCTCCATAAAGGGTATTCAACATTATGCACATTTACATATTTATTATAAAGTTTCATGTATGAATTCAAATCCCTTTATCGTGGAATAAATGATTATGTTTTATGAATCCATGTTTTATGATCCATGTGGCACACTTATGCATGAAATGAAATGTTTAAGAAGGGTGCGCCCTTTATAGCGCTCCAATGCATTGGGTAAAGTATAGTATCATGATACGTCATGTGCAATGAGTGTTGACTCATGATAATTCAAGTGCAACGAGGGTTTACTCGTGCTTCATGTTCCATGAGGGTTTACTCATGCTCCATGTGCAATGAGCCTTGGCTCATGCTAATTCAATGTTAAGTGTTGTTGCCACATTTCCATGTTATGGTTATCATGATTTATCATGCCTTTATGTTCATGTTAATATAATTCTCTATTGATGTTCCTATTTCCTAACATGTATTTTACTCCTCATGTTATTCATTGTGTACTCCCTTACTGGTCTTTATAGCTCACCCTTTTCTTATGCATGTCCTCAGGTTATCCCATGCAATGCTAAGTACGAAGGAATGTAGTGGTCATGTAAAGGAAGTTTTCAATAAAGATGTTGTATTTCAAGTTTAAAGTTTTTATGTATTGACCCTAAGCCCCAAAGACACTAAACCTCTCGATCTTCTTTGTTGTATCAAGTGAAGTTTTATGTAATAAATCATGCTTAAGTTGTAATAAAAAGCAGGGTTGTCATATGTATGGCTTACAGTCTCCACGACACGATGACATTCAATTTCCATGTTAACCATTAAAGAATGATTATAAAGTATATATAATAAATAATCATGATATATATGACATTATAATGCTAATGGATTTATGTATATATATATTTCATTTACATTCTTTCATTCAATTCAATAAGGAAATAGAAACATCGTTCATGCATACGTACGACCTACCGTCTCCTTGAAGAATGTATTCCATTTCATTTATCTATCAATTATATATCATTATATACTGAATATATATGATATATAAATCTTATTTTACATTAAATAAGGACGTAAATCATGATATACTTAATAATATCATGAATAAAAGGTCAAAACACGTATGATAAATAAAAGGTTTATTACCCAAAACGTTACATTAACATGAAATTGATAATTAAACGAGTAATATAAAGTCATAAGTGAATGATATATGACAGAATAAAAGTTATTATGGTTCTTTTTCAAGTTAATAATATGTATAAACCAATAATACAAGAGTTTCAGACACATATGGAAGAAATCAAACCTAAGGCAAGGGTTTATTTTGCAATCTCATTATTATCTGAGATTGTTTATTTGTACGTATTTACAGTGGTATATTTAAAACTCACATCAATATTTTTTAAATATAGAATATTATTTCTATTCTTATACTATTTCATAAATATAATTTTATCCATTGGTGAATTTTTTATTATTAAATGTTATGGAAAGAACCTTTTATTTGTTTTCCATACGAGGTACTTTTTTGACTTTTCCAGTAAGAGTACGAGAAGAATGTTTTTTCACACTTATATTTCATGAACACATTTTTTCATCTTCATAAATCCTTATGTTCATGAAGCTTACTTTACATGTTTTAATGTTTATTTTCCACTAAATTTGTTTCTTTTAAAATTGCACATAATATTGAGATATGAAATATTTTTTGAAGAAGAAATGATATTTTCCTCAATAATTATGTTCAAGTTTTTTATCATAATTATATTCTATCTAAGATGAAAAAGGTTTAAGTTTCAATAAATGTTGTTAATTTATTTTATTTTTTTTATGATGGAATTATTTTTTTGAAATAAATTTGTTTTATATATATTATGATGGAATGAGGTTTAAGTAATCCATTTTATTTCTTGAATTATGCCATGTTAGATGATTTATGTTTTTGTGGCACATGTAAGAATGATTTCAATATGAGATGGGTATGACCTATATCTCCCTCCATTTCATTGGGTAATGATTTATATCTAATGAGATATAAGTGATTGGATTGAAAAGTAAATATGGTTCTATAATACATGGTTGGAATGACAAGTAAACCCGTTTCCATAATAAACTTTTCCCACTATAATGGTCTTGTAATAAATGCCTTGTATACTATGGAAATCTTAAAATGTGATTATTTTTTTGATAAAATTACTTGTTTTATGCTAATTCCATTTTATCATGGTTAATGTTCCTTTATGATCTATGCCTTATGTACTACCAAGATTTATTTCATGACATATGATTTTTATATTTAAACCTTATGTTAATGTTTTTACATTATTATGTTTATTTTTCCTTTTATGTTCTCAATGTTTACCATTACTAAGAATTTTAGATCAATTTTTTTATGTTTTATTTTTCCCCAGGATTTGAAGAAGGGTATTAAGTAAGATGAGTCAAAAAGGGATTCTAGTTATGGAGGATAATGTGGGAGAAAAAGTTGATGTTTTATGAACTAGTTGTTTATGTTTTCCAGTTTCCAAAGGCACTAAACCATCTATAACATATTCCATGATTTGTAGGGAAATGGACGGTGGTTCTGTAGCAGCAGCGAGTACTCCCGTGGGTGGTTCTTCAGCGCCGGTAACCAGTACGGTTTCGGAAGACTGTGAGGCAAGGGCTAGGGTTGGGGCTCCCCCGAGGGCCACTTTCAAGGATGTTCTTTGTGGTGTGGTTTCCAAGAGCAGCGTTGGAGGCCTTTCTTCAGCGGCATCTGAGACCTTTCCTGAGATCCCTCCAGTTGAAGTGGAGATTCGTCCCTCTCGGCAGGTGGAGGGGGTCCCTATTGTGAGGTTTTCGGCTCAGGAGCTACGGGAGGCGGCGTCTTTTCACGATCTCTCTCTGGTGGTGCGGTTTGGACGCAACAAACCTTCATTGAGTTATTTCTGAATCTTTTTAGGATCATGGGGGCTGTCCCGTCCAGCGGTGGTATCGGAGTTCTCGAGGGTTTCTTTTTGCATTCATCTTGCTTCCCGGGAAGACTTTGTTATGGATTGGACGAGGGGGTCCAGAATCTGTGGTTCTTGGCGCTTCTCTTTAGCGAGGTGGTCCTGGGACTGTCATTACATGCGGGAGTCTTCTTCGGATGATGTGTGGTTATCCCTTTTAGGCTTACCTATATATTTTCATAACCCAGTGATACTGAAGGAAGTGGGAAACTCTATTGGATCCTTTCTGTGTGCTAATGACCCTACCAGGTGCCTTCGGGCGGCTGCTAACCCCTGCATTTGTGTTGAGATGGATTTAGTGGTGAATCGACTTTCAATGGTTTTTATTGAGTCCAATGATGGATTTTCATAGAGGCAGAGGATCTTCTACAGACAGGCTTCGGGGTTTTGCATTGGTTGTGGTTTGCATGGACACATGGAGAAGTATTTCCGGAGATGGCAGGAAGTTGCAGAGACTTTCCGAAGGGGCCCGGTTGCTGAGTCGGGTCTGGACCCGTCCGACATGAATAAAAAAGATACGGGAGATGTTAACGTTACCCCTGACCATTTTCAAATTGAAATTCTTCTGACGGACCTTGTACGACGGAGAAAGAGGGTGGGGAAAAAGCAACTGACATGCTCAGTATGCGGTCGACCTCTTCCTCAGATCTTTTGGATCTTATTTCCTGGTCACCTGGACCAGCCATCCAGGAGTTTTATCCTTCATGCAGCATGGGGATCCTGTCTTAGTAGGATATAGAGGTTTGCTTGTCTTTTTCTTTAGGGAGCCCGTTTAGATCTTTGTCTTTTCCGCCCTCTCCTATATGTATCTCCACTCAACTGTCACCGGATATGATTCAAACGTCCCTGGTGAGTAATTTGACTTTACCGTCACATGGAGTAAGGGAGATTAATGGAATGTCGAAGGGGGTTGAAAAGGAATTTATGGTCTCTCTCCTTTCACCTCAACATCGACTTATGTTCTCCTTAGGTCCAGGAGAGTTGGGGGAAGGATGCACGAACTATATTCCATTGGGAAGGAAGCTTCATCTGAAGGATGCGGTTAGCCCTTTTAAGAAGGTTGTTTTATCATCAAAGCGGAGCATTTGTGATGATGGATTTTCTGGACCAATTACACATTCCAAGGCCAAAGAAAAACGTATGTTTGCACCTCCCCTTGTACCCTCTTCTCTGTTACAGAAGGCCCGCAAGGGCTTGTTGTAATGTTTTCACTCATCATCTGGAATGTACGTGGTCTTGGAGCTCAATCCATGTGTTCTTACTTGGCTTCCGAAAGCCAGAAGTCTAGGGTGGCTATGGTAGTGATTTTGGAACCGAAGCAGGATCCATTCAAGTTAGAGGGGTTTGCTAAGAGGATGGGATTCCCAAATTCGTTTCATGGAGGTTCTATCAATTCATAGATTTGGATTGGATGGAGAAGCAACATTTCAGTGGAAATCAGGAATATAATGGCTCAGTGCATTGATATAAGGATTGATGTGGGCGGTTCTAGCCTTCTTTTCTCATTTGTCTATACGAGTACTATGGTTAATGAAAGAAGGGAATTATAGAGTCACTTGGAGGTAATGAAAAAAGGTTCCCTACCATGGTTTGTGGGAGGGGATTTCAACACCATTGAGGATTTCTATGAGAAAAGATGAGGATCTGGGTGGAACCAGGAAAGTATACTGGAGTTTCAGGAGTGCATAGGTCTATTGGATTTGGGCTTCATGGGTTCTAATTATACATGGTGCAACAACCGCAAAGGGTCTAACCGCATCTGGAGCAGGCTGGATAGATGTCTCACAAATATGCAAGGTTTGGACATTTTCTCAAGAACATCGGTCATGCATCTCACACGTATACTCTCGAATCATGCTCCTCTCCTGATTGAAGTTCGACGTGATTCGATGCTGGGCAGGTCCTTCCATTATTCCAGTGAATGGCATCGTGATCCTACGTTCAAGAAAATTATGAATGTTTCATGGCTGAAGAAGGAAGGAGAATGGTCATGGGGAGGACTAGTGAATCATCTCAAATGCCTAAAATAGGATATTAGAGGTTGGCTAACCAATCAACCTGATATTTCCAATGGGTTGAAGAGTTTATAGGTTGAGGTGGGAAGAGTGGAAGAATCACTGCATACCTCATGGGATGAGAACAGTTTCATTATTTTATGTGACAAGAAGGTTATCCTTGCTGAAAAACTGTTGGAGATGGAGAGAGTTTATAAACAGAGGTCTTGGGTCTGTTGGTTAGGAGAAGGAGATCAAAATAATTCCCTATTTCCAGCCTGCAGTAAGGAGAAGAGAAGAATGAAGGTCAATCTAAAACTGGAGGATGGGTCCTACACATTAGATGTGAATATTGTTGGGAATATGGCGTTGGATCACTTTGAGGGTCTTCTGGCTGGGTGGACTACTTCGAGTTTTGAGAGGGATGCATTGGATTACCCTGAATTCTTAAGCTGCCTTCAGCTGCTGGTGAATGAAATTGATAATTCTGGTCATTCCTCTATTCCACAGGATAATGAGATCAGGGAAGCATTGAGGAGTATGCCAGAGGAGAGTTCCCCTGGCCCAGATGGTTTTCCGGCCTCCTTTTTCAGTGTGTCCTGGGATGTCGTGGGCCCACAGGTTGTGCAAGAGATACAAGATTTTTTTGTTGGTGGGTCACTAATAAAGGGTGTATCCTCGTCATGGGTGGTTCTTGTTCCAAAGATCAAGGACCCTAGATGTCTGAATCATTTCCGGCCCATTTTTCTATGAAATGTTTCATATAATATTTTAGCCATGATTATTAGTAGGAGACTGTCCAGAATTATTCCCAAGATGATCTCAGTAGAGAAAAATGGTTTTATACAGGGTCGAAGCATCCAAGGGGCAGTTGGCATAGCTAGTGAGCTCGTTCATGACATCAAAAAACGTATCGTGGTATCCAATATCATTTTCCTAGTTGACATGAACAAATCTTACGATATAATTGAATGGGGTTTTATCCTTCGTGTCATGAGAGGGTTCGGTTATCAGGAATGGTTTTGTGACATTTGTTTCTGGTGCTACTCCTTGCCCTGTCTCTCAGTTTCCATGATGGGAAAGTGTTTTGGTTTTTTTAAAACCTTCCGAGGTGTTCGACAGGGAGACCCCCTATCTCCAACTATTTTTGTCATTGCTCAGGATGCATTGTCCAGGAATTTGGTTAGAGGATTAATGGAGGGAAAGTTAAAACCGTTCTACCGAAGAAGGAATGCAGGACACATCTCACACTTGATGTTTGAGGATGATATTTTTCTCTTTATGAATGGCAGTAATAGATCCTTGAAGCATCTCAAAGACATCATGGCCAGATATAGCAGGTTTAGTGGACAGTCTCTCAACCCTTTGAAGAGTCATGTGTTTATTTCGGATAAGTGCCCGGGAAAGAGATGTAAGGTTATCTAGGGGATTCCGGGGTGCAAACAGAAACAACTTCCTCTTTTGTACCTTGGGGTACTGATTTCTTGTGGTCAAATCTAGAAAATCCACTTCAATGAGATCCTTGATCGGCTTTGGGGAAGGATTTTCAATTGGAAGAACATGCTACTGTCATTTGGAGGAAGGGTTATTCCCATTAATAGCATTCTTATGTATATTCTTATGAACATATTTTCTGTTATCAAACCAGCGAAAGGTACGGTGGAGAAAATGAAATGTATTCTTACTACTTTCCTTTGGGATATTAAAATGGAAGGATGATTCCACTTGGAATCTTGGAAGTGGCTGGCTCGTCCAGTGGAAGAAGGGGGTGTTGGTCTCCGCAACATCTCGGATACCATCTTGGGACTGCAAGCACGGTTATCCTGGGAAGTCATTGTGGGGGAGACCCTCTGGGCGAGGTTTTTCCGGATGCGGTATGGCTCACAGGGGGAGTTTAACATACATGGTGCAACTGAATTATCTAAATGCATGTTTTCTCATATTGAGAGCTTGTCTTGCTATGTCAGGTGGATAGTTTGCTGGGGGAAATTAAATAATGGCAGGACAACTGGACCGGTGAAAGGATGGCCTTTTATGGTTGCCCTTCGTTGAGGATATCTTTCAGGGAAGCGAGTATCAGGTATGACAATGATGAGAACTACATAGAACATAGTTAACCATTGAATGTTTCAGATGTGGAAATTATGGGAACAATGATGATTGATTTACTAAGTGGAAATATCATGAATATGGTACAATTATTGGTTATACTATTTAAGATAAAGATATTTTAAATGACATGTGAAATTTATTTGATATTCTTAAAGTGTTGTTTTCATTAAACCTAAGAAGCTTGAGTTGGAGAAACCATAAAACCCCATTCATATTTTAGGAAAGATAAAGATTATGGATCCTGAGTAATGGTTTAAGAATAGAGTTGGATGATTGAGGTGTATATGTTTTGGATTTCAAATATTATATTATATTAATCATGAAATATATAACTATTTTCAATATAAGTATTTAATTAAGGATTGAAAAGGTTATGTTGAATAGTTTTATGCAGATAAAAAAGTGATTTTGGGTATGGTGATATATTTGGAGAACACATGATTAAGGGGAAGATAACCCTTAATATGTTTCTTATGTTTGGATAATGATGATTAGATAATGATATTTTGGATTTGAAAAAGTAAACTGGATGATACTAGTTTCTTGGAAACTAATTATGGAGTAATTGACAAGCAGGTTATGCTATCATTGTTGAAGTATACAACTGTTTGGGACCTGGGTAATATATCCAATAAATTTTGAATAACGAAAAATGATTGTTTTTAATAAGTATATATGGTAATTTAGGTTATTACCATGATTCAAGAGAATTAATTATGAAGTCTTTAAAATGTTAGTAATGTGGCGAACAAGATAAATCTTATGATTTATGGGGGATAAATGAAGCTACTCACATGCTTGTTATATGACAATTCTTGAAAATTTTATTTTAGTAATGTGAGTTTGGGTAGAAGTTTTTTGGATAATCCTAATGGTCGGAGTGTTTTAAGATGGAAATAGAATAGTATTGTTTAAGGACAAAACATTTTTTCTAGAATGTTATAAAAGTATAGTATAAAAAAAGGACAACCCACAAGATGGGCGATAACCCGTCGCATCATACAAGGATGCGGGAATAGAACCAACAATTGATGTGTGATATGCCTTTATCACTTACCAAGGGCCTATGGAAATTTCCTAGTTAGAAAAAATCAGTTTAATTATATTTAAGAGTTATGATAGAAGAAGTATAAGTCCATTTTTTGAACCACATACGATTAATCTCACTATAGGCGGACATATTCATATTTGATTACATGTGACAGATGGAATGACCTATCATTCTATCACATGACCTGCTAACACTTCAAAAATGAAAAATTCATCTTTATTTATTCAAATAATAGGTGATGTGGAAATCCTTCAAGGCACGAACAATGGTGAGATTGTACCAATATAAAGTAAGTATTTATTCTCATGAAAAATTCCTCAACTTTAGGGAAAGGATTTTGAAAACCAAAAATGTTATCTTAGTACCTTATTATAAAAGGAATCATATGGTCCCTTAAATAATCATAAATTTATGGATTCATGGTTGTTAACATTATAAAAACCTTATTCTCTATCACTTTTTATCATAACATGTTTTTTAGATTTTTTCTTCAATATCTATGTTTTCACTTCCCACCTATGTTCTCCTATGTGGAAACCCAGTGATGAGTTAGTTTGGGTAACCATTATTTTTATAAATTCCCTTTTTAAAATTAAGTTGTGTTATTTCTTTTTTATGATGTGGTTTTATATGAAAAAAACATTCAAGTAGTAAAAAATTTATAACCCTGACGAATTTCGAGGGTGAAATTCGTTTTAAGGGGGGTAGAATGTAACAACCCATGATTTTATGAGATAGATTATTTTTAATTTAATTTATTTAATATGTTTTACGATAAACCAAGATTATATTATGCCATAGGAAACTACATATTATCTTACAGTAAATTTACCACTAACTTTTCTTGCTTTACATTCAAGAGCGATATACCTTGATAGCTAGCATTGTATGCAACACCGAGCTTCACTAAACAACGATATATTATTACAATATTTTATAAATTATTATCTATGAATATTATTAATATAATTTTGAATTTTATACAAAATTAACATTCATCTTATTTTTTTATAGAACATTATTTAAGAACTAATTCAATTTTTCGGATAAAATAGGTATTTATCAAAAAATTCCGTTTTGTAGAATTTTGATGCCACACAAATTTTAAATATATTTTTTAACACTTTTAAATATTATATTTAGAAAAATGAACAAATTATTTGAAATTTGGACATCAATATTTAACATGGTTAAAATTTTGATATTTTTCGGATAAAATTCATATTTTGATGAATAATGAAAAATACTACATTTTAATTCAAAACTGCCTTTTCATATAATTTATTAATATAGTTAGGTTATCTTTTTAATTGGTTTTAAAGTGTAATTGGATTATATTTTTAACATTTAATCCATTTTTTTCATTATTATTAATTTCACATTTAAATTGGAAATAAAAACATGACAATCTTTGGATATGTTTTTACTTCTTAGAAACTGTCTTTTTGGTTGTGACAAAGATAATTAATTTTAAATTAATTTATTCAAATTTTGGGTTTTGAATTAATGAAAATGGATTCTATATTTGGAATAAGTAGTTTCAAAACTTGTTAATAGGTAACTTTTATTTTTTGTATATTAATAATAGTAACAACAGTTATTTTTATTTACCACAGTTAAAGGTAAATCAGGTAAATCAGGGTAACTAACAATATGAAAAAGACAATAAAATTACCCTAACACATGAAAAAATCATATTCAATGAATTAAATTCAACCCATATCACGTACGGTTTGTAATTTGTTTATTTAATAGACTTTTGTTTCCATGAAAGTGATGTAGTTGTAATAAAAACCAAAGAAGGTGACAACATGTCACTCTCATATATCATATAAGTATAATAATTTCAATATAGTGATAAAAATGATAAAATATCAAAAATAAAAGGTCTCCAGAAATATAATTAAATTATATACATCATGTGAATTTATTTATAATTTTTCGTGATTAAATAATTACAATTAATTATGACACATTAGTGATGTAGAAATTATTTTATTGATAGAAATATCAAATAATAAATTTTAAAAATATTAAAATAAATATCATAGGAACTAATTAATGTGCTCCAAAATTTTTACAGATTACTAGGACATGTTAGAACTGTATTAAATATTTTTTTGAATTTTTTTTCTATGTGTATTTTATTTAAAGTCAAATAAATCAACAGTGTCAGAATTGACAGTATTGATATTTTATAAACATAACATATTATTAAATTATTTAAAAATAAAAAAAATATTTAAAAATTAAAAATTATATGGTTGAAAATGTTCTAAAGTATACAATTATGGACAATTGAAAACACATAAGTAAATATGTAAAACCATATATTATTTAGAATATTATTATCACAAATTAAATAAAAAAGATTAAATGAGGAAAAATTAAAATGATTAAGTTTAAAATAATATAAAAACTTGACTAAATTTTATATTTTAAGATTATTTCTATCCATAATCATCTTACCTTCGAAATAAATGAGTTTTTGAGCATTATAAACCGAAAATTAATTTATAATAAATGAACAATTCATGACTTTCCAAAGGTGTCCATCCCCTCTCTTATAAAAGGGAACCCTTACTTCTCTTTTAAATACACCTCCAAAGCCCTTTTGTTTGGACAAAATATGACCTAATATCCTCCTAACTTCCCTCCCTTCATTCTAGAGGCCACCCTTATGAAGAAATCCATCTCATGAAATCGTTTTGTGTATACCAAAAGGAGATACCGAAAAAACAGGTAATTGTTTTACCACCTCTTTCAAAATTATTTTATTCTTATAAATCCTCTTCTTATGTTGTTTTAAAAATAATTTAATAAATAAAAAATCATCTACATGATTATATTTTATTATAATTATGGGACAATGTTATACCACCTTTTATCCATCTTACAAATAACAATATCACCATGCGTGCATATGTACGACTTATCGTCTCCATGCCATGGTGAAATTTGTTATTCCACAATATGTAATTCAAATGGTTATAATGATGAGTATAATGGATTTTAATAATAAATATAACATGATAATTATTCATTATAATAAATGTACCATCAAATTCTAATCCATTTAACCAATAAGTGAATGATATCATCGCTCGTCCATATGTACAACCTACCATCTCCAAGACACGATGAGATTCATTCTCCATGTTATCCATTACAGAATGATTATAAATTATAGATAATAAATAATAATTAAATATATGAATTAATAATTCTACTGGATTTATGTATATATACATATTTCATTTACTTGCTTCCATTCAATTCAATAATGAAACGGAAACAACATTAATGCGTATGTATAATCTGCTGTCTCCATGAATGTTGTACTACATTTCATTTATATATCTATTTTATATATACTGAATATATATGATATATAAATCATGTTTTAAATTATTGTAGTAAGTAAATAATGATCTAGGTAATAATATCAAGAATAGTGAGTCAAAACACGTATGATAAATAAAATGATTAATAACCAAAACACTACTTTAACATGGAATTGATAAATAATCAGGTAACATGAATTCACAAGTGAATCATATATGATAACATAAATTTTAACACGGTGCTTTTACAAGTTAATAATTTGTCTAAACCTACTATACATGAGTTTTGTACACATATGGAAGAAATCAAACCTAAGGTAAGGAATAATTTTGCAATCTCTTTATTATACTATATTGATTATTCATAAGTATTTACTGGGTTATATTTATCATTCAAATCCATGTTTCCTAAATATATAATATTATTTCTATTTTTATAATATTTCTTAATGTTAATTTTACCGATTTTTTATTTTTTTATTAAATGGTATGGAAGGAATCTTTCTTTAATTTTCCATATGAGGTACTTTTTGTCTTTTTTGGAAAGAGTGTTAGAAGAATGCTTTTTAAACTTATATGACATGAACATATTTTTACATATTCATAATGAATTATTTCCATGAATCTTACTTTACATGATTTCATGTTTATTTTCAACTAAATTCTTTTCTTTTAAAATTCCATATCATTTTGAGAAAATGAAATGTTTTTGACGAAGAAAGGATATTTTCCTTATGAATTAAGTTTACACATTTTATCAAAATTATTTTCTATCTAAGATGACATAGGGTTATGTTTCTATAACTATTATTACTTTGATTTGATTGTTTTTATGATGGAATTATTTTTATGGAATCCATTTAATTTATACGGATTATGATGGGATGATGTTTAAGAAACCCATTTTATTTCTTGTATTATGCTAGGATGAATGATTTATGTTTTGGTGGCACATATAAGAATAATTTCACTATGAGATGTGTGAGACCTATATCTCCCTCCAATTCATTGGGTAATTATTTATATCACATGATATAAACATGAATTGATCAACAAGTAAATCTGGTTAAGTAATACATTCCTAGACTAACTAGTAAACCCACTTTAGTAATGGACTTTGTTCACTATGATGGTATTAACGGCAATGCATTGACTACTAAAGAAATCATAATATTTGATTATTTGTTTTCCAAAATTAATTTTTTATGCCAGCAGCATTTTATCATGGTTAATTTTCTTTTATGATCTATTCTTTACGTACTTCCTTGATTTATTTCATGACTCATGATTTTCATATTTAAGCCTTATGTTAATTTTTTTACATTATTTAGTATATGGTCTATTTTTTTGTTCTCCATATTTACACTTCCAGATTATTTAAGCTCATCCTTTTAAGGTTTTCTTTTTTCCCCGGGATACGAAAAAGTGTATTAAATTAGATGTGTCAAAAGGTGTTCTAGTTATGAAAAATTAATCCTGAAAAGAAGTAGATGTTTTATGAACTTTTTGTTTTTGATTTGAAATTTCCAAAGGCACAACAATAATATGGTCTTAGGGAATCTGTTTGTGTCCTATATAAGTATTCCAAAAATTTAACATATTGCCCTTGTACATCAAGCTTGGGACGCTACAATAATTTTTAAGATAGTCGTAGTTTTAAGGAATCCTTGTGAGGATTTTAAATTCCATAATACATTTTTATTTTCTATTATATTGGCCCAATCGAGGTTTAGATCGAAGGATTAGTAAGATATGAAGAAAGGTGAATCCGATCCATCAGATCGAGGGATTTCAGGGCGATGAAGACATATCTAAGAATTATAATTATATCGGGGTATTTTTGGGGATTGTAAGACAATTCAATTCCAATTATCGCATCGATATGTTTCTTTGGTGTGGAAAGATAGACCATTAAGGTGTGGTTTAGAACTATGGATATATTAAGTCATGATCTCCTAATTCATTATTACTTACGGTTAAATAATAGAATTAATTTTATAAATATTTTAAGTCTTTTTTACTTTGTTATAAGCTTATGTATTACTTGTTCCTACATGTTTTCATTACAAAGTGCATTTACACTAGAAAGTTTATTTTACTAATCTTTTTAAGAGTTATTTTATCAGAATTTATGTGATAAATACTAAAAAAACTATTTTATTGGATTATATGTGAATCTAATATACATAATTTGATCATCAAAAAAAATCTGAGTTTGATATTTTTGACAAAAGAGGTTTGGGGTTTTATGTTAGTTTAATTTTTTAAACTACAATTTCCCCCTCAGGTAGGTATCATAAATTCTTATGGTCCAACTATTGGTATTAGAGTAGGTTCTAATGTTATACATTCTAAATTTTTACATTTTTATTTAGTAAAATTTCAATGTTTTTTTAAACAAATTGTTTATATAACATTGTTACAATAAGATGTATTTGGGAAAGAGTTTTTATTTTCTAAAATATGGAGGGAATAAATGTCAGTACACTTGAGAACATGAATCTTAGTAGAACACATTTTTTTACAGTGAAAACTAGGAATAATTAAGCGAAAGAATGAGGCATTTTATTATAAATACTAGAGTTGATAATTTTGTGTTTCTTTCTGGTTATTATATGATTCTTGATAAGGATTCTACTACTTTTTGTAATCATGATAAGTTAGAAAAATAGTTGAATTATAGAGTACAGAATAATCTTTTATATTAATTGACAAGAAAAATTTATAGTAAAATATCTTCATCCGAAGTAGGTTATAAAATTTTTAAGAAGATATAGTTAACCCATATTGGAACATCTAAATTTATTGAAAATATAAGATCTATTCTTAAATATAATTATCATGCATTTTATTTTCTACATGGTGAGACAGTTTCTATGATTTACCAAAGTTTTATGACTATTATATATAGTGTAAAATCTATGGGAGAGAAATATGTGTAAGATAATATTTTAGTTGAGAAAATTATTGAGAACATTTCAAATGAATGAGAATACAAAAGAAGAGATTTGGATGACCCTAGAAGGACTATTAATCCTAATATTGATGATCTTATTGGAAGTCTTATATCGTATAAGGTAATATTGAAAATGGATGAGTAAAAAATGAAAACTAATAATGGAGGGTTTTCCTTTTCAACTACATCTGGTGTTCCTTACAAAGTTCAATCTGCTGAGAAATTTTTTATGTTTCCAAAAAGAAGAAATTTGTTGTTAAGTTCATTTCCAATAAATATATTAGAAAAGTCACAAAGATTAAAGTGATAAGAAATATTCCTCAAAATTTATATTCTGTGGGTGGAATAAAACCAGATATATCAGACTATATTTTCTTAATAAAAAAAGAAGGATAAGAAGGAAATAAATTTTTATAGGAATGATTAAAATTACATTAATTACAAGAATAAGTGAAGTACGAAAGTGTCAGACACTCAGAGTCCAAGTGGAAGATAATGTTCTTCATATAATTCATAAGGTAATGAATGTTCAGGGTAGAATAATATCAAATTATATAAATAAATTCCAAAGGTGAATAAATTCAATATGGATAAGTTAACTACCGAATTCATAAGAAAATGGATGAGGTAACTATCGAATCTCTTACTGAATCTCAAATTATATTTCAATTAATTCTTATTTTTCATCTCATGATGAAAATAATACTTTATCAAGTTTTGAATGGGCTTCTAGATTTTATAAATTACTTGAAAATGAAAATTTTATGATTTCTAAAAATCGTAATGTTACTAAAAAAACATGTGAAAGAAAATTTGAGTATCTATTTTAACTACTAAGTTATCAAATCTTATTAAAGGGATTTATAAATATAATTTTAATGAAATTAATATTTCAAAAGATCTTGAAATGTTTTATTTTGAGGAAACTAGTTTAAAAAATGATATTTTGAATCTTAGACCAAAGAAAAAACATAATGAGGATAAAAATTTAGTTTTAAAATTGAAAATTGACATTTTGAGTTTGAAGAAACTTTTTTCTATGTTTACCACTTGTAAGGAAAACATTGAAAACATTTATAATCAAATTATACCACATATAGATATTTTAAAAATATGTTTTAAAAATAGAAAACACATTTTTACTAATAACTATATTGTTTTGAAAAGATCCCCATTTTTCACTAAATGCCAAGAGTGGTGGTCCTTGGAAGAATAAACGTTCTTTGAATAATGTTCAGTATATAGGTTTTTTTAAAGATGAAATTTTATTGGAATATAAATATGATGAATAGAATAATGTCAAAAAATCTGGATACCTAAAATTATACTTTGTAATAATACCGAACCCAAGAAGGTCTACATTTAGAGTTGCTAATGTTTTTGGTTTCAGGAAAATAATGTATGCACCAGAATAAAATATAATTTACATGGATAGTGGTTGTTAATGACATATTAATATCAACCAAGACTTATTTCAGAAGATAATAAATATGAAAGGTGGAAATTCACTTTGAGAGTTTATCGAGGCAAAATTATTGATATAGGTAACATTGTTCTTTTTGGAAAAGATTTAATTTCTAATGTTTTATTTTCTCTAGGACTTACTAAAAACCTTATTATCATAAGTCAATTATGTGATGATAGTTATCATGTACACTTTAAGAATGATAGATGTACTATTAATAGTTCTAAAGAAGATTTTATTCTTTCTCCAATCAACATGATAATTTATATACATTCAACATAGAAGACATTAGGACTCAAGATCATCCCTGACCTAGAGAAATTTAAGACCAATATTGGTTATAGCATAAAATATTAGGAAATTGTAATCTTAGAACATTATATATGTTTTCTAAGGAAGAAATAGTTAAGTATCTATTAGAACATAGGTTAAATAATTCAAAATTATGTGATCACTGTCAATTTGGGAAGAAAAATAAGTCAAGTCTTCAATATATTTGTGAAGTATCAAATTATGATTCTTTATAGTTAGTTCATGTAGAATTATTTGGCCCTACAAAAAATTGGAATCATCAATGTAAAACACTATGTATATGTTTTATATGATGATTACATAAGATATAGTTGGGTCTATTTTCTAGAAAAGAAGTCAGAATCCTTTAGTAGTTTGAAAAATTTTGTAACTAGAGTTAAAAATGAGAAAAATTTCTCCTTAACAATTATTCAGTGTGGTCATGGAGGAAAATTTTTAAATTTTTATTTTTAATTTTTTTAGAAAAAAATGAATTATAAATAACCTTTTGAAAACTATATCTCCCAATAAAAATGATGTAATTGAAAGAAGAAATAGAATTCATCAGGAAATTATAAGAACCGCGATGATTGAATACTCAGTTGATAAATTTATTTGGGATGAATCAGTTGGTATTACCTACTATACCAAAATTTGAGTTTTAAGAAGACCTTTTATTAATAAAACTTCTTATGAGTTGTGGAATATTAGGAAACAAAAACTTTATTACTTCATAGTTTTAGGATGAAAAGTATTTATTTTGAATAATAAAGATGCCTTACTTAAATCTCAACCAAAATCTAATGAAGGAATATTTTTAGGCTATTCTACAACTAGTTAGGAAATGGAGTTTTTAATACAAATATATGTACTGTTGAGGAAAATGTATATGTTAAGATTGGTGAAACCAATCCTTTTGATTTCAAACATCCTCAACATACATATTCAGAAGTTATTTCTTATACTAATTTTCAATCCATATTAGATATCTCTTCTCATGAGAGAACAACTGAAGAATATATTACAAAATTTATACATAAAGAATATTCTCTACATATTATTGATGATTATATTTTTATAAATACAAGAAATCAATTGTTTCTTAATAATAATCCTATTAATAATGTCATTTATGATGTATATCAACGACTTAAAACTAGAAGTTCTTTGAGAAACTAAATTGAACATTTTCAACTTTTTCTCATTTCAAACATAAGTCTCCCGATGAGACATTAGGTGATGAAGATTGGTTAAAAGTCATGCAAGAGGAACTCAATTAATTTTATAGGAACCAAGTTTGGACTTTGGTATAACATCGTAATGATACATCTACAATTTTCTTAAAATGGATTTTTTTTTAAAAAAGAGAATGGAATAATAATTATAGATAAATCTAAACTTGATGATAAGTGATATCATTATCAATAAGTCATATATTATGAAGAAAACTATGATCCTGTAGCCAGAATTGAAGATATTCATATAATTCTATCTTATAAAACATTCTTAACATTCAAATTATTTCAAATTGATATGAAGTGGGAATTTAATAATAGGAATATATAATAGGATGTTTATTTAGAAAAAACCCTTAGTTTTGAATGTACACAACATCCAGAAAATGTCTTCAAACTTAATAAGTTACATTAAAGACTAAAAATATCCCCTTTATCTGGTTATGATAGATTAAATATATTTTCGTTACAATTTTTTTTGTTAAGGTAGTTGTAGTTACAATTTTATTTAAAATAATTTATTAAAAATATTATATTTTTTAAAAAACTATGTTGGTTTCATTATATTTAGTTCACTTCAGAAATCTTTAATAGACTTCTTTGTAGATCTAATAATGTTTGAGTTCAAAATTAGTCTGATGGGTGAGTAAACATATTTTTTAGTTTTTCAACATTCACAAAAACCAAAAAGAACATTAGTATCTCAATATAAGTATTTAAAATATCTTATTAGTAAATTTAAATATGAAAATACAAAAAATTGTAATTACTCCTATCAAAACCTCAAATACATTAGATGTTGATTAAGCTGAGAAACTAATTGAAAAAATATATTTAGATGAATTATTGTAAGTTTTATTGAATTAATATATAGTCATATGAATTTAATGGTTTCTATATTCTTATATTATAGATATCAAAAAATCCAAAAGAATCCAATATTATAGTTGTAAAATAATTTTTTTTTTATTTTATGGGAACTATGGATTTAGGTTCATTTTACTCTACTAGAAATGATCTTGAGTTAAAAATTTTTTAGATACTGAATTTGGTGGATGTAGAATGGATAGGAAATGTACATATTGAACTTTTAATTTACTAGGTGAATATTTTTTCTTTTCCTTGTAATTGAAAACACTCAAGGACAGTTCCCACTATTGAAGCGTAATATGTGGAATTTGGAAGTGGTTTTAGTCAAGTGTTGTGGTTGTAACACACACACAGACTCTAAAAATTTATATTAAAACTAGAATACTACATGATAAAATATGTTTAATTAATTTAAGAAAAAAACTAGAACATTACTCATCAGATACGAAAATAGATATAAGGTATAGTTTCTTTCTAAATTAGACATTAAAAGGAGATATCATTTTACTACTCATTAGAATGCTACCAAAACGTGCTGATATTTTTACTAAACCCATTAGTTTTTATAGATTTTAATGTATTAAATAGAATATATAAATTATCAATTTCAAATGATAATTTATATCTATTTTATGTTTACTAATATCCTAACATTAATGAGCTTGTTCTCAAAAAGAAATTACATTTATTTTTGTCCCCTAAATTTGTTTTCCAAAACATTTGTTTTTATTAACTTTTAAAATTGGATAAACCTTTTTGGTTTTTGGATTCATAAAATTTAATAATGTTTTTATAAGTTCATAATTTCATACTAATGTTTTTAGAAATAAAATAACATTCAAAAAGTTTCCTTAAAAAATTTTCAATTTAAATATTGTCAGATTCAATTTTTTCTTATAAACCTATAAGTATAGGTTAAGAGATAAAAAATTCATTCCAAAAGTTAATTTATAATTTGAATGCTTTTGTAATAATCTTTTTGGTTTTTTTAATTTTACATTACATTAGTATATATATATTTTTTACATATAATTTATGTTTTATAGACTTTAACAATGCTATAAATCTGAAATCATATATAGTTGGATAATATATTAATCTCATGACTAGTTTTCATAAAAAAAAATTAAGATTTCAGAATAATTTTTAAATCATTCTATGATTAAATCTCAATCACCATATCAAATTTTGGATTTCTATCTAAGACATTAGTTCTATTAAATTAAAATTTTATCCTATGTACCTATATATAAGGGCGAGTCATCCCTTATTCTAGATCAGTCTTCGAGATTTTCATCTCTAACCTAGGAACCCATTTTATTGCACAGTATGATACTTAGGGATTAATACAATAAGATTCATCATTCATATTTTTGATATTTTATTCTATACGATAACCTATGTAGAAGAATTTATGAATAGAGATTTTTTTAGAGAAAGTCTTATTGACCGAATCTGGTATGAAAAATATGATTCTCTTCTGAAAAAGTTTATTAATTTTCATGTTTGGGAGAAAATTTCTGTTCTGAAAGAAGATTTTGAAAAAAATTATCTGAAACTGTAAGAGAGTTATTTCATCAAAAGAATTTAAAATATCGAACTCAGGATCTTTGAGTAGTAACCCTTTTAATATAATGATAATTATTATTAAGGAATGGAGATGGTGATATATTGAAAATCCTAGAAATTTTATATTATACATCCTTATAAACATTAGGGAGATAAACCTTGTAAAATATATATTTATCCCTTTAGAATCTATTAAGAAGTCATTAATGAAGTCAAAAATTATGACGTTCCCTTAATTCATTAACAAGATGTTAGTAAACTTTATTGAGATTTTTCATAAGAAGAACCAGTCTTATGTTCAAATAGAAAATCATTCACTCATAGGAGAGGAAAAAAAGTGTGATAATGAAATTTATTTAAAATTCTTAGTTAAATAAATTCATGGATAAAATGGACAGTGATTTCTCCATTGATGAACTATTAAAAGATAAACATGTTTTGAAATAGAAGATACATGTAGAATCATCACCACCAAAATTTCAAAAGAAACAAAAATCCATGTCAGATAATGATTTTAAGAAGATTATAGCTCATAAATCTCAAAAGATGTCAGGAGACCCTTCCTTTATACTATAAAAATTAGATCTTATAATCATAAATATCTAAGTGAATAATGAATTGAAATATGACATGAAGAATAAGAAACAAAATAAAAGCTTATATGAATCCATAATGATGGAAAATTTGATGAAAAGAGTTGAAAAAATATTAGTCAATCAACCAATTTCTATTTATTATTTGTTAGTTTTCCAATAAGCTCTTTAGTCCAGAACTATATTTTCTTCCAATTAGACTATTCTTGATCCATCAATACCACAAAATTTTTAGTTTTCTAAGAAATATAAAATTCCCATTTTCTTGGAGATAAGAGAAAATGTAAAAAAATTGTGGAAGAATTTGAAGTCGAAAAGTCAGTTACAAAATCTGTTCCAATAACTTTTGAGAATACATTTGAGAAGGAAAAAATTATTACAGAATGCTGATAAATGATTTTTTAGAACAACAAGAAAATTATAGAAATAGTTATAAGATGAGGCGTAAGAATAGTAAAAAGTGTATGAAATCATGGAACATGAAACCAAATTTGTTTCTTCCCCGTATTCCAAATCAATTTTAACATAATTTGACATGAATCGAATCTTATATGTTTCATCAGATGTTAAATCAACATCTAAGTAAGATTTTCAAACCCAAAATTCTCATATAAAATTATTATATAATGATGAGATAGATAAAAAAGTAGATATTGAAGAATTATCAGATGATGAAAGAGTTGGAATAAAAGAGAAGTTAGATATAGGTCCATCATGAGAAAATATTTTAGAGGCATCATCAGAGTCATCAGACTCATCGACCATAAAAACACAATATAGAAATGATTAAATTTTTCATAATTTGAAGAAAAACCAACTCAATTCCATATCATCCAATAATTGAATCAAGATGTAATGAAATTCAAAATAGATTGAATGAAAAATAAAAATCATTGAAGATGTTGGCTGAATTAGTAGTTCATAATGAGGCTGATATCAAATGTTTAAAAATTAAATACAAATCTCAAAAATAAAGGTTCAATTTGATAGATAAGTGGTGATGGAATTTTTTTGAGGATATGTAGGATCATTATGAATAGATTATGAAAGTAAATAATATTTATCCTCACATTTTTGATTCATTTTAAAATTCATCTTCTTATGTATCTGATGTAGTGAATTTTATTGGACAGTTTAGATAAATAAAAGATTTTCAGAATGTGGAATCAATATATTGAAAGAAGAAATTCTGAAGATGAAAGAAGATAATGCATGGTTAAATCCTCTCAAATAAGATTGTCTAATGTTTAAGGAGTAAAATAATAAAATATATTCACTTTAAGTGGTGGTTGAAATATTGAAGAAAAATATTAAGGGAAAATCTGTAATGGAAGAGGGTATACTTAAGATTGAAACTTCAAAAGCTAAATCCGAGAAGGATTGCAATGATGTAATGAAATTAAAAAACATTTTAAAAAACTGTATAATAAAGAAAGAAATTTATCACTAAACTCTTATTGTATTTATGAATCAAATATGTTTAATGAAATCATTTGAATGAATAGATATCCAAGTATTGTATGTTTGAATATTTTCCAATTTCACTTGGATTAATGTTCTATATTTTATCTTGGATAATGAATTATATAAACACAATTCTTTTGTATATTTTTATGACATTCCAAGAGAGTAAATTATGTTCACTATTCAATTTTTCAAATCATAAAAAGGGAGAATTTTGGGAATGCTTGTCCAAGGGGACACTTTATTAAATGGAGGAAGAAATGTTTTAGGGGGAGAATTAATCTAAATGAAAAAATATATCTAAGAAAGTCAATTATTTAGGGTGATAATCTGATGTAATATTTCCAATTAGATCATGTATGATGAAAAAAAACAATTCAACAACACTAGGGGAGTTAAGAATAATTCCTTTTAGGTTAATTCAAGAACAATGTGTTGCATGTATTTTGATGTTAATAAATAATTCATTTTAAGAGTTATGTTTTTTTCTAAAAAGGGGGAGAGGGTTTTGTATACATTCTATTTTATATTTCCTTAGTTGTGGAAAAAAACACTTTAAAACATTATTAAATATATATTTTACTAACTTTTTATAATCCATTTTTTTAGAATATTATTTAGAAAACATATTATTCTACCAGACATAGAAATAGTTTTAATATAATAAAAATATAAATGTATTATTATTCAATCCAATCTATCAGTCTAAATGTGCATCTAATCTACAGAATGAGTACTTATCTATCCATTAAGTAGACTATGTGTTTTATCTATCAAACTAACCGAAGTCATATTCATCATCTTAAAAATAGTTATGATCCATCAGATTGACCATTGTTTAGTTCATATGACTAATAAAAAGTATAGTCCATCTGACAGTCCAAAGTTCATAATTGATGCAATTAGAATTGGTTCTATTAGATAAAATTCATAAAAACATTTTAATGGTTCTAATCAAAACGACATTAGATGGAAAGGTTTAGATGAGCTGTCAAGTGAAGAACATCCATAACCATTATAGATAACTCTAAGAATCATGGAATATATGAATGTATGAGGAATATATATAAATAGAAGTATATTCGAGGAGTTGGGTACTGATGATTTTGAAGCTCAACACATCTGATATTTTTCTCTTCCTGAACATCTCATTCTTATACTTTTAAATTTTTTAGATATTTATAGTTCCAAGGAATTCCTGTGAGGATTTTAAATTCCCTAGAACCTTTTTCTTTTTATTCACTTTTATGATATATGTTTAGATAGAGGGCTTCTGAGGATATAATGATAGGTGAATCTGGTCTATTGGATTGAGGGATTATAGGGATATAAAGATAGAGTTGACCCTAATCATCATATTGGGGGATTATAGGGGATTAGAAGATAGATCTATTCTGATCATTGTATTTAGGGAATTCCTCATGTGGAAATACATAATTTTACAGTTATGTTTAATACTAAGGATATCTTAACAAATTATTTTTGTGTTATTTAAATCCTATAGTTAAAGAGTATAATTATTTTATAAATCCTTTAAATCATTATTAATTTTTTATAAGTTTACGTATTTTTTTTAAAAGTTTACATTCCACAGTGAATTTTCATTTGATGGTTTATTTTTTTAATATTTTTGAAAGTTTTTTTATCAGACTATCTATGAGGCCAACTAAGAAAATGGTTTAATTGAATGATATTTATATCTGATATACATACCTAGATAATCATAATAATTTGTATTTTTAATATTTTTACCAAAAGGGGTTTTAGGTTTTATGTTTCTTTAATTTTATAAACTAAAAATCAACCTATTGTATCCTTAGTAAACTCTTAAGATCCCACATTTCGAAAGCATATCCCTATGGAGCGTCCTACCAGGTGTGTAAGAAGGCCCATTATCATTCACGAGGTGATGATTGAGTCTTGATCAATACTACCTTTTTCGAGTTATTACCCATAGGCACCTCTATAGAAGAGCCACATCCACTTATAGAATCCATATAGGGATACAATTTCATGGAAACCACTTTCTAAATATTTTACCAAAATTCCTAGACATTTTCTTATACTGTGACTCATCCTTATACTTATCCTTAGAGACATCCCCAGACATATGCTTTGAAATATCTTTATGGATATCACTAAATATTTTCCATCCTAGTATCCAAAGATTAACTAAACCTATCCTATAATACTGACTATAGTGGCTTAGGACATTTATTCATAGATATTAAATATTAGTAGATGAGTATTAAATACATTATACAAAGATACAAATAAGGACCATAACAATATAGTGTCCTTGAACACTCAGTACACCATCTTCTTTTCAAGTGAAATATATTTATTGTTTCCTAGAAATATATTCCCTTTTTATAATCTTTATAGAAGTACCCTATAAATAAATTCATTATAACCTATGGGAATAAAGCAAAATAACGTATGAGATCATATGATCAGTGAGGATAAACAAGAGAAATAGATGAGCATAAGATTATCAGAACGTGAAAATAATATATTGAAACCATATACTTCACGTAAGAACCTGATTCTTTTATTGAGGTATGGATCTTTACTTTTTAGTTTATAATTAAGAAAATGGGGGAAAAGAGGTCAAGGGCTGGCTTAAGGCCTATTACATGATGTGACTAGGAACTAAACATTGTGTACTTATATGTACATGCCATGTATGTTATGATACATGCCATGTAATCTCGGTACTCGAATATGTAATGGTATGGACAAAAACTGTACGAACACGGGGTATAATATAAATTACATGGAATGTAATTTTTTTATTGATTAAATAAAGAATGTAAAGGCCTGTATTTTTTCCATGTAATTTTATTTATTTAAATGGAATTATTACGAGTCTGCAAAAATTGAAGGCTCATGATTCCGAGGCTGGGAGTGCCCAGAATTAGTTTATGAACTCCATTTTAATGTACATTCAGTAAACATGTGAGTGATGTTTTCTACGTTTTAAACCGGTGATCGGATTAAAAATATTAGGGCACCATTGAATCAGTTGTGCCAAGATTCGCTTAAGGGATACTTTACTTTGACTGCAGAAGTTCTGGAGAAAGTGTTATGTTTTGTGAATTTTTAAATGAAATAAAATAAAACAACTTTTTTATTTTATTTTCATTCATGTCCATTAATGGACAAATGGAGTGTGGGACATGCGATGTGTAAATCCATTAAATGGATTGACCTTTCATTCTTACGTAACAATAACATTGGAGAATTGGGAAGCTTCCTAATTAATGATCCACTATTAATTCATGACACTGTTGGACACCCTACCCCTCTCCTATATATATAGAGCTTGGGGAGGGGTGTCGGCACAGCTTGACCAAGAAAAAAAGTGTTGAAGGAGTACCGAGATGCCAAACCGTTGGAGGGCAGATCCGGTTCCGGCGAGCAGTGATTAGCGACACCGAACCCCGAACTGAAGGAAGATGTACAAGTGACATCATTGGAATCATGTGGTGGGAACAAAGATCACTGATCCAACTTCAAGAACGGACGTTCTCGAACGCGTTTACATGGTAGGGGTTTTATTTTTTGATTAATTCAAGTGAATTCTTTGAACCCTTTAATCTTTACTCATGATTACACGCTAACATGGAGGGTTCGTGCCTAAAGAAGCCGACCTGGACCCTCCGCTACCTTGATATCCATGTGTTCACCATGGAATACTGCTGGTGCGACGACATCGACCGTTTATAATCGAGGCAGTTCACTTTAGCACGTCACAAGAGAATGTCGTGACACTAAGTTGTGATGGTCAGTGGAGCAGCTGACACCAGCCGAAGGTGGAGGAGGTGCAGCGCGCCGACGCGCACTGCCGGAGGAACCGTCCCGGCTTGGTAGTTGCAGTAGATAGAAGAGGCGGCTGACACACCTGCTGGCTACAGAAGGTGAGGGTGGTGAGACCAGCGTGCCGCCAGTGGATTTGAAGCTAAATTTGGTGGTGGTGGGACCCGTTCGGGTCCCGTGGGTGACTTGGTTGCACAAATATGTGCTGCTGCTTGGTCTTCCGAATGGAATGGGACCACACACCTTCAATTCCAACTCGGGAATACTGTGCTACTTGCGGGCCGTGCTCTACCAAGGACCGGACCACGCCCCTCCTCAAGTCGGGCCACGCTCCACCTTGGGTTGGACCGCGCCCCACGTCAAGTCGGGCCGCGCTTCAACACAGGCTAGGCCACACGAGCCCAGCGGGCTGTGCCATCGCAAGCCAGGCCACACGAGCCCCACGAGTCTCTCCCTTGAGGGCTGGGCTAGGCGGGACCTCAGCCCAGTGGGCTGAGCTCACTATGACCCCACCCAGTTTGGTCAACCCGAACTGGGTGGGGTCTGCCCCGGCCAGGTCGGGTTGGGTCAGACCGGACCTGGGCCCAACCGGGCCCAAGAACACTTAAGGGGTCATATCTTGAGAACCAGATGTCGGTTTGATGAGATGTTTGTGGGGTTGGGATCCTTGGATCGAGAAAATACTTTTGGTATATAACACTTGAGTTTTAGAGACAGTTGGAGTACGACTGGGTTGGATCGAACCTGAATCCTATCAGGCCCTCGAAACTAAAACACTTATAACATATAGACCAGACGTCTGATGGACACACCGTCTATCATGTTGGAACCCTTATGACATGGCAGTCTTTTGGGTTAATCCTTTGTGGAGCTTAGTCATGGTCAAGGTATGAAAAATATCTTGAGAGCCAGATTCTTTGGAACTCGGGTGCACCAGGTGTGAGAAATGTTGTTGCAATCTGTAATGTGAGGAACGAACATCGATCTTGTGTTGTTCAGGGCTCAGCGATCCTGTGTGGGTCAGCTCATATAGGTTCTGTGTGGGTCAGCGGGGCTTATTTGCCTATCGATCCTTTGTGGGTCAGATCCTGTATGGGTCAATGGGGGTTAGTTACCTATCGATCCTTTGTGGGTCAGAAGCAGTGCTACTTAATAGAATAAGATGATCTAGCTTACGACTAATCATATGTACTTATGTACTTATGTTATACCTAAATGTAAACTGAGTCTATTCATCTATGTGGTGTGACCTATGTGGTACTTCTATCTTTAAGGTGATACCTGTGTGGTTCTTCTATCTTCGTGGTGTTACCTTTGTGGTTCTCCTACCTTCATGGTGTTACCTGTGTGGTACTTCTAGCATTGTGGTGTTACATGTGTGGTACTTCTATCTTTGTGGTGTTACCTATGTGGTACTTCTATCATCGTAGTGTAAACGGTGTGATACTTTTATCTTTGTGGTATTACCTGTGTGGTGCTTCTACCTTTGTGGTGATGAATTTGTGGTGTTACCTGTGTGGTACTTCTATCTCAGTGGTGTTTCCTGTGTGGTATTTCTACCTTCATGGTGTTACATTTGTTGTATTCTTCCCCCTTTTAAGAGATGAGTATATCTTGAAAACTTAGGTATATGTATGGGCATACACCTAAGTAGAGTTGAAGTCCTGCTTTATGGTATTTCCTTTGTGGAACTCAAGGAGACCTATAGGTTCTCAAGGTCCCTAATAATTATTGTTATACTCACCCCTGCACGGGCTATGCCTACACCTTTTTGTGTCTTGTAGAGATGACCTACAATGTTGATTGAGGTAGAGAGATCCAGGATTGGACGGTACTTGGAGGTGGAACATTTGGCGTGACATGATTGAAGGACTACTGATTGTGTGCTGCACCAACCCATTAGGTAGGATCCGTGGTGGACAGTCCATGAGTTTCTTTACACTTTTCATCAGTTTGTACTTTTCAGTTGATCTTGTAATTTTACAACTGAGATTTTCTTCCATCCTCCTATAATTTATGCACACTTTTACTTTAGTAGTTTACTTTTTGGTTTCTTATTGTCTCATTCTACTCTTTGTGTTTGTACAGGTTTATACGAAATGCCTTCCTGTTTTAGGGATACACCTTTCTGATAATAGTCACCATCCCATGGCCTATGGAAGGCTGGCATGGGGTAGTCACAACATGAGCCCCGAGGGACATGTTGTGGCAAGGAAGTAGCTTCGGTTCTATGAAAATAGATAGGGGCTATCATGGGGTGATTAACAAGCAGCAACAAACATCATTTTCTCTCCCGAATCTCTATCCGATGAATGATTTGATCACCATCGAAGGCGTTTGAACCCAATTGGTATGATCTCGATTCCTCTTGAGTCGTTCTTCATGATTTTTTCTCTTGATGAAGTTATTTAAGGTTGAGAGTTTTTTTAGATCTATATCATTCTATCTTGAATTGGATGTTGAGGCTAGATTAGGAGAGTCTTACTACGATGAGGTAGGTGGTATTGTTCTTTTATCACAATGCTGAGCTGTTTATATACGTCGTAGTGACATTAGACCATTTTTAGGGTGTATCCTTGAATGGAAAATGATCGTTTTTTTCCTAATGATGATTAGGTCTTGAATAAAATTAATTTAAGCATGTTTGGGCATGTTGGTTTGATTATGGGCCACCCCATGGGTGTGTTTCTATTGATGGATAGTTTATGTCCGAGGTTTTATATGAGAAGTTATTGGATTTCCCTTATTGGGTTGTTAAGTTTGAATTAAATTTATTATAGAATTAAAATTGTGACTGATTTGATTAAGGATTTGGGATTAGTGGTTTCCCCTTTTCCCCATGATTTGGCAATTATCATTTAAGCCTAGTGATAGTTTAATTCACTTGTTTCTTGATATGTATGATTCCCACATGAGTTTTTATTATGTTAACCATGTAATGGTGTAATTTACATGTTTTGTATTTTATGCAGAAATGCTTATATATTGGGCTTGAACCTATTGACATTTATGGCTATGGGTGAGGATTTGGTATTCCTGCAGGCAAGGATTTGTTATTCCTTTAGGCAAGGATTTTTTATGTCTGTGGGAAAGGATTGATTACGCCTACGGTTGTGGTTTTTCTATGCCTAAAAGAAAGATGTTGAATTTAATATTGAAATGGAATGACTTATGATGCGTCTGCCAAACCAAAGAATGATCTTTGATCCAGTCTTCACTTTACTTGTTTAGATAACCTTCTGATGTATCTGTTGATAATCCTTTATACAGGGGATTGATAGGATCATGCTAAATCTCAAGACTTATATTATTCAATGTAATTTAATGGTTGAACTGAACATAATGAATGAAAATGGAAAACATGACTTGTAGGATTGAGTGGTTGAACTGATTTTCCATTTTTACACTACTTGTTGCTTATTCTCACTTAGAGATAGGCACAAATATTGTGTGGTTGACTCCTAGGATTTATTTCCCACACCCTGTTTGAGTCATTCTTTTGGGCCCAAATAGGTGATATTGTTATAGGTGTTGATAAGGAAAAGTTCCCTTTCACATGAACATGATATGCTTTTTAGAAGCTGAAGAGAATGGGACCGAATCGAGGCTTGCGATTCCTATCAGTTTCTGTTGTTTATTTTTTACTTTTTGAACATATATTTTGGATTCTACAATGTACCTATTTTCATTTTCATATAACATTTCATACTGCATCATCTTTTGTATGGAATGATGCTTGGTTATTTACATTATTAGTCTTATACTATTTATTTGAGATGTATGTTGTTAACTGCTTCTGCTATTATGTTATTATTTAATCTACTATGTCATACTCTACCAATGAGGGCATAGTTTACCCACTATCACACCCTAGGACCCTGTTGTGAGTTTACATCCTCTAGAATTTTGGGAAATTCACTTGAGTCCCTGTGACCAACCTGGTATGGGGCACCAATTGAGCGGCATCCTGATCCAGGACGTTACAAAGTTGTATCTAAGGAGTATATTTTCAAATTTACATTATTTTTTGGTAATGATTGAAAAATATGGAAATGTAAGGTATTTGGTACAATGATGTTCTCATGAGTAGCTACCCCACATATAGGGTAAACCCAAATTACCTAAAATGAAATTGTAATTTTTTTATTTTGAGCTATTACAGTTGATTCGATTTCACCATTGTAGGACACACTTGTTTTGAGATATTATTTTTGATATCATTGTGGTTCTATTTTGTTTCAACCTGATGAGATGAGGGTATCCCGTCTCATGCATTATATTGGAACTTGTTAGAAATCACATTCCACACATGCTTTCCATGCCATTAAGAGAGAATTAATGATTACATGTTGCTATAAGAGATTTCATGCTATATATGTATTCTGTTGTTATAGATACCGTGATACATATGCCTACGGTTGTGATAGGATTATTGGTATATGTTGTGGTTGAATTTTATGGATGCAAAACATTAATCCTTGAGGAGTATGGAACATCGTGGATTAGAATTTAGTGGATCATGTTTTGTCCATGGGATATAAATTGTGTTTTTATGTGCCATATGTGGATTCCAAGATTTGATTCGTAGGGAGTATGTGCCCCCACATATCAGAATTTGGATCAATTTTTCTATATTTTACAAAAATAGGGGCTCTTGGGAAGTTCTTGAGGCTTACTATATAGAAACCAAGACAACACGACATGTGGTCCTATCAACAGAGAGCATGTGTTCTTCTATTCAGGAAGAAAAGAACTTTTCCAAGTACACACCATGTACTCTGAGTACACTTCATGTGGTAGATGACTATGCCACTAACCATGTGAGAGAAAACATGGGTTTTTGAGTTTTGATTAGAACACGTCGTGTACCTTATGTAGACCCCTTGTAGTATTATATAGGAAGAACCATGTAGATATAGAGATGTAAAAGTAAATGGTCTGGAGAGAAACCTTGTTTATGTATTGCGTACTCAACTAACATGCCCTCTACCTGGGGTGTTTACATGCCTAAGATAGTAGGAGTACAAGACCATGTAAGAGCTTATGTGTACACACCGTGTATGGTTCCTACATGCCATGTACTCATATTTTACGAACTTTTGTGGCTTTTCTTCTCCTATTTAGTTATTTCACTCTTGAATTATGAACCATGATGAATAAGACTATACTAAGGTGTATGTGATTGAATTTACAGAAAAATTCCACCATGATGACCTGCAGTTGTATTCCAAGAGAATAGTAATGATCATACCCTGGTGGTGGTTGGCTATGGGCTACTAGAGGATCCTACAGTCATTCCAGTTGAGGTACCAAAAGTTATATCTTACACAGTTAGGGATTCATAGTTTTATGAGGGATTCATGAGGTTTATACAGACCTTCTTGGTAGTACGTCTTCCTGCTATGTCTACGATAGAACTGATGTGTGTATTCCAGCAGTGGCATCCTCCTATATTTTTAGGTGGTGGACGACCACATGATACAATGTCATGGTTGGATTCCATGGTTATGATCTTCGAGAATCTGGAGATGCCTCCGGAGAGGAGGGTCAAGCTCGCGACTTATATACTATTTGATTCAGCCAAGAAGTTGTGGGATGTCATATCTCATACAGAGAATCATCAAGACATGGAATGTAGAGATTTTTATATGGTCATTTATGACTATTATTTTCCTGAGATTCTGAGGGCCGATAGAGCCTGAGATTCATGAATCTAGAGTAGGGTTCTATGTCGGTGATGAACTGCTCTGCATGTTTCATTGAGCTAATGAGATTCACACATATTCTGATGGGTGATGAGACATCGAGTGCTAGGTGATTTAAGGATGGTCTTAGGTATGAAATATGATTATAGGTGAATGTTTTAAGGTTTACTTCTGTATATTCCATCGTTAATCAAGTGTTTATTATCGAGTGTAATAAATGAGAATCTAGAGGTGTGAACCTAGGTAGTTCAACACCAAGGTCTGGTACTATCTCGATTGAGAGAAATAAGTGTCGTATTGAGCTTTCTTGAGGTGATACAAGAATTAAGAATGTTTCTTCTGGTAGCGAGGGGAGGTGCTATTAGTTTGGTAGAGCTAAGTATATGAGACCGTAGTGTTCGATGGATCTGGTTGATTGTTGAGATAATGGAAGGATGGGCCATCTTCAATTCTTCTACATGGGTTTTCCATAATCATCTAGTGAGAGAAGTTCTGCATTGAATCCACATTTAGGAGCAGGGTCAGCAGCTTCTCACCTGTTATAGAATTCGAATATTCCAAACCATTTAGGTCGAGATGGTGTTTGTGTCCATGGTAGCTAGACCATATAATATTAGTGACAACTGGGCGGGTCAGCTCAGGGTAGCTTGGTAGTGCCTCAAGGCTATGATACATGTCAGATTTATGAAGTGCAATAGAACCAACAGGTGCAGGATCCCAAAGCTTCTATTGTCAGAGGTACCATTCTAGTTGCCTCTGTTTTATCTTCTGCACTATTTGATATAGGGTATTCAAATAGTTTTATATTTGTTCCTGTTGTCAAGATATTTAGGCTTTGTGTTTTCTCTTACAATGATTTTATGATTCTAGACACTACATTAGGGATAAATATGACAGGTCTGCATCAGTGAAAGGAGTTACCGTAGAGGTTGGTGGGTGTCACTTCATTTGGGATCTCTATGACTTAGAAATGAAAATCTTTGATTTCATTCTTGGAATTGACTAGTTAGTATCCTTTCAAGCCTTTGTCGATTTCTATCTCCAATGGGTGGGTTTTACGTCACCATACCACTGATCATTTCTATACAAGGGAGAGTGGAAGGTCCAAGGGAGTTGAGATAGACCCGATCAATATGGTTTGAGTGGGATGGAAACCCACATTTCTAATTTATATCTAGATGACCATGGAAAATGTCAGATATATTTTCCTCCAGTGGTGGATCATTTTAGGGTAGTATTTTTGGAAAAAGTTTCTGAATTACCTCTATTAAGAGAGGTGGAGTTATCTATCGAGCTAGTTCTAGGATATGTAGCGATTTCCATCCTCTTTACATGATAGCTGTGATGGGATTATAAGTGGTAAAGCTTAAACTAGAGGATTTGGAGGCAAAGGGTTTCATTAGACCTAGTACTTCTCTGTGCGGTTTTCTAGTCCTTTTCATAAAAAAGGAAGATGGTACGCTTAGGCTATGTGTGGACTATCAAAATTTTAACCAGTTGATAGTTAAAAACTGATATCCCTTTCTAGGGATAGATGGATTGTTTAACTAGATTTGATGAGCCCGTGTGTTCTTGAAAATTGACATAATGTCAGGATATCACTAGGTATGTGTTTGACCTTCAGACAAACCTCGTACCATGTTTCGTACCTGGTATGACCTATATGAGTATCTGTTTATGTCATTCAGTCTCATGAATGCACCATTGGTTTTCATGGTGATAATTAACTGAGTGTTCCATCCTTACAAGGATTGTTTGGTAGTGGTTTTCATGGAAAACATATTGGCATGTTTTCACAATCGACACAACCATGCTAACCCTCTTCAGATCATTTTGAGTATGCTGAGAGAGTAAAAGTTATGTACTATGATCACACAGTGCCACTTTTGGATGGATTAGATTCAGTTATTGGGTCAAGTCATCATTAAGATAAGAGTATTGGTGGACCTTAAGAAAGTGAGAACTATAGTTTCCTGTGAGAATCCTTAGAACATCTTTGAGGTTCATAGTTTTTTAGGTTTGGATGGTTACTACAAGAATTTAATACAGGACTCTCAATCTTAGAAACATCGATGAAGGGCTTTAAAAAGAAGGGTGTGAAGTATGTGTTGTCTGATTCATGCGAGGTAGCCTTTTAAGAGTTGAATGAAAAATTAATGTTAGCACCAATACTATGTTTTATAGAGCCACGTAAGAGTTATATTATGTATTGTGATACATCAAGTATTAGACTGATAGGAGTTCTTATGTAGGGGGGTCGAGTCGTTGCTTAAGGGTCTTGATAGTTGAGGCTGTATGAGTGGAAGTATTTGAAACATGATCTGGAGTTAGCTGTGGTTGTTCATGCCTTTCTATTAGGGACATTTGTTATTGGGGGAGTTTTTTGTGATGCACATAGTCCAAAAAAGTCTCAAGTACATATTTACTTAGTGTTGTATAAATATAAGATAGATAAGGTGGCTGGGTACCTTCAGTTTTTTGACATCAAGCTTTCCAAGACACCTAGAAAAGGAAACGTAGTGGCTGATGCACTGAGCAGGAGGACTCAAATGCAAGCGGTGTATGAGGCCAGTTGTGAGTGGCAACTTACAGCGTTGTTCTATGAGAAGCACATGGAGGTGCATGATAGTTAAGGAAAGACATTCCATTTTTCCTTTAGAAATTAATTCTACCCTACAGGATAAAGTGAGGATGAGGCAGATATCAGATTCTAAGAGCCAGGTCTTACGGGAGAGTGTAGAAGGTGAGGGTCCACCACTTGGTTGGTTGGTAGGTGATGATGAGATCTTGCATATCTAGGGATGAGTCTGGGTTCCAGTGGTTATATGGGAGGAGTTTATATGGGATTTTCATGCTTCATATTGGGTATTACATCATGGAGTTACCAAGATGTACCGTGACTTGCGCTATTAGTACATGTGATTTAGTGTAAAGAGAGAGGTGGTTGGTTTTGTTACGAGGTGTTCCACCTATTAGTAGGTGAAGGAAGAACATCAGCGGCCAAATGATCATTTATAGAAGATACCTATTTCTAAGGGTAAATAGGATGATTCCATGATGCATTTCATGACTAGGTTACTGAGGTAACCTAGAGGTAATGATGCACTTTGTGTGGTGGTTAATAAACTTATGAAGGTCAGTCACTTCTTACCGATCAAGGATACCAATGATTTTGATGAGATTGGGAAGTTGTATATTCTTTAGGTGGTATAACTTCATGGGGTCCCTTATTCTATCATTTTAGATAGGGATTCACACTTTACATCTATTTTTTGGAAGAGTTTTTATAGAGTGATGGGTACACATGTGCTTCTGAGCATAACATACCACCCTCATTCTGATGGGTAGCCAAAGCGTATGATACAGGTGTTTAAGGAAATGCAGCGAGAATGCATCCTTGAATTTGTGGTATCTTGGGAGAAGAATATTACAATGGTAGAATTTTCCTACAATAAGAGTTTCTATGGGACAATAGAGATGGCACCTAATGGGGATTTGTACGGTAGGCCATGACGATCACCCCAATGCTGGTTGGAGGTGGGTGAGGTAGCTTTAATGAGACCACATCTCATGCATGAGACTTCTGAGAAGGTCCAGTTGATTCAGTAGAGGATGGATACTATGTAGTCTTAATATAAATCTTACATCGATATCTGTAGATGACATCTAGAATTCATGGTTAGGGATCAAGTTTTCTTAGTGTTTCACAGAGGATGGGAAATAAGAGAATTAGGAGACATGTTGTGATTTCACCGAGATACATTGGTATGTTTTCTATTCAAGAGAGGGTCGGGCCAGTTTCCTATCGATTGTAGTTACCTTAAAGATATAGGGATATGAAAGATGTTATCTACGTGTCTCAGTTGAGAAGTTACTTTTTGGACCCATCTCACACCTTTCATCCCGATGAATTAGAGTTGCAGGAAGATGTATCCTTTGAGGAAAATCCCATTCTTGTTGTGGATAATAGCACATTGATTCACCATGGATGGTATGTACTTTTTTTACGGGTGCTATGGTAGCACAACTTCATTTAGGACGAGACATGGGAGAGGGAGGCTGACATACGATCACAATGGTAGGATTTTTTACTTAATAATTCTTCATCACCATTGGAAGGAAAATCGAGGGAAAAATTGCTTTAAGGAGGGATGTTTTTAAAAACTTGGTTCTTACTTTGAGGTATGGATCTTTACTTTTCAGTTTATTCTTAATAAAATGGGGGAAAAGAAGTCACGGGTTGGCTTCGGGCCTGTTACACAACTTGACTAGAAACTACACACCATGTAGTTATTGGTACACATAGTGTATGTTAGGCTACATTCCATATTGTAATGAACCAACCTGGGTTTACCCTGGACCGGTCACCCGAGCCGATTCGTGACACGGCCCGAGAGGCGTTCTGGATCCTCCCGGGCTGGCGACCAACGCCAGGGCATCAACAAAGATCTTGGGATTGATTTCTCCTGATAAAAATAAATAAAACATCATAATTAATATAGAGTAGCAGAGAACAAACAAACCAAGTAAAGTGACTAGAACAAGAATGAAGGAAAATAGAACTAACTAAACTCGACATCCAAACTAACTCCGTGTGAGCCAGTGGGTCACTCTCCGACTCAATGATCAAGCATCTCCCAAGGCATGCACACTCAAGCTGCATCCAACACAAACACTACAAATAGAAAAGAACTATACGTGTGAGTATTAAAACTCAGTAGGCTTTCTCGATATCTATTCCCAATGCACTAACATTAAAATTAAGGATCATCAATTCTAATTTTGAACTAAAATGTATTAAAATATGAATTTCAATAATTTTCATTTCAAAGAAAAGTACAAACCATTGCCTTTAGTCATTTGAAAAACTAGAAAAAAAGGGGTTGGAACACTTTTTATTTTTAAAATATTATCATGGGCGCTGGAAAACAAAAATTTCACTTTTCATGAAAAACAATCCACAAGGGTACCAAGGAAGATATGGCAAGGGAAATGTAAATAATTGTGCTACTATAATCATAACAATTCAATAGCTAAAAGTAACACTAGAAATAGGCAATCCCGAGAGATCAAGAACAATCCAGACGAAACTAATACCTATGACCCCATCTATAGTAGCATGCCATATATGATGAAATCTAACACTCTAAAATGCTCGGCCATCCTTTCATAGGCAGGCTGCGGGAAAAAAACATAGCAATAAACCCAAACATATTCGCCTACTATGGGCCACTGGTCAGTACCATAACCTACCAGTGATGTACTCGTCTCAGACAATTCTCTCAATATCTCAGGTTCATATGTCACAAGTATATGTATAATTAAGGTGACTCAACAGATTTCATCGATCATCAAGTCACAACCTATACTTAAAAAAAATCACATTTTCAAGGAAGGTGTAAACACATCATTTATCACACCTAAACATTGATAAAACTCTTTTTAATATATCTAGACTACACGCTCAAGACCTGACCATTTTTAAAAAAATTCCACAACATGCTAAAGCACAATAGGTGCTTTTGTAAAATCCCAACCACTTTGAAAACCAAAAATGAACCAAAAACATTGTTCCGCACCCTGCTGATCAATTTATAAACTCCAAAAATTCATTTTACATCACACTTTACTCCGAAAATCCAAACAGGAATTTTATAAAGAATAAAAGGCATGAATTGTTGAATAAAACAATTTAAATTTAACACCCAACAATTATGAACCAAAATATGCATGTAATACTTTTATTTAAATCGTTTTACCTTGTTTTAACTTTACAAACCACGTGTGTAAACATCCAGTATTCACAACTCAACACATGCACAACCCATTCATAAAAAGAGAACTATTTTTTTGAAATGGAACGCACCCTAGAAATACCCTATTTTATAATTCACAATACCAAAATAATGTAATAAATGTGGAACAATTTATAAAACACAAATCCAGAGGCACAACAATGTTATACCTAAAACACACTCAATTTTACACAAAAATGCTACTTTAAAGTTAACTGCACAATAAGACCATATTCAATAAGACTTCAAACAAATACCGCATAGTAAACGACTAAAAAAATTGTTTCACAAAATATTTAACACGTATACTAAGTTATAAAAACATATTATTAATGTTTCTTAAATTAAAAATGGAAAGAGCAATGGAATTCCTACCTTAAGACCAAGGTGTGATGATGACGCAAGATCGGAAACAATGCACGCCGATGACCCTTTTATGAAAACGCTTTGATAAATATACCAAAATAAACATTAACCAACCAAATAACCCAAAAAAACAAAACCCATATCACAAACAAGGGAAATGAAATAGAGAAGGTGCTACCCAGGGTGCGACGAAGGTGCTGGTTGGAGTCAATTGGTGGGTGGAGACTCGCTGGAAGGGGGCAATGGCCAGAGGAGGACCGCACGACTAGAGGTGGGTCGACCGAGGGGGAAAGTGTCACTGGTGAAAAGGTTGTCCGAGGGGAATCTGTTAGAAGCAGGAAGCCAAGGGGGGTGTTGGGGTGTCACGCTGGCCAGCAAGGGCCACACTAGAGGGGGTTGTTGGCAAGGGCTACCAGAGTAGGGGGTCATGCTTCCTGGTGGAACAGGGCCGAGTATGGTCCTGCGCTGGCTGGGTGCGGCGGACAGAGGAAACCCAACAGCACAAGGAGTGCAGGGTCTGGCTTGGGGCTACTGTACCAAAGGTGCACCACATGCAAGGGGAAAGGAGGGGGGGTTGTCGTTGAGACCTTCTAGAAGTAGGAGTCCGAGGGACCAGTGGAGCGGTGGGGCGCACTGGAAGTGGAGGATGAGGGCCGACAGGGTCGCACACCATGCCTGAGGGAAGTGGGAGGGAGCCTCGCTGGAGAGATGTTGGCCGGTGGGGGGGGTTTGATGCCTGGAAGAAGGGGAAAGACGAGGTAGTGGGATTCCACACTGAGAAGGATGGCGACGGGGTCCTCCAGTTCACGCCGCACACCAGGAAGAAGGGGCTAAACTCAATGGGAATAAAGGGAATCCAAAACCCTAAAAAAGAGGTAAA
The DNA here is from genome assembly GCA_963277665.1 of Viscum album. Taxonomy (NCBI): domain Eukaryota; kingdom Viridiplantae; phylum Streptophyta; class Magnoliopsida; order Santalales; family Viscaceae; genus Viscum; species Viscum album. The sequence goes on along the minus strand of OY728127.1, from coordinate 375,184,009 downwards.
ATAATAAAAAATAATAATGATAATAATAATTATAAATTCTATCATAATTATAATAATAATTATAGTATTAATGAAAATAATAATAATAATAATAATAATAATAAAATCCTGATAATAATAACAATATTCATATAAACTCAACATTAATAAAACCATCAACACAATAAAAAAAATTAAATGACACAACAATTAATGTGTGCTCAAATTACAAAATTTATTTATTTTAATTAATTTATTTATTTTTCGATGATGGCAGTTCACGCAATGTCTGCCAAAGTCGTGTGGGGGTTTTTCAAAATGCGCTGCACCCAATCCCCAACAACGTCAACCCAAAACACACACTTTTTTACTTAAACTCAAAAATCTGGTCCGAGACAGAACACGAACCCCAGAAAAATAATTAATGCCAAAGAAATCATATAATAAAATAAGCGCACGGGTCAGGGCATAAAAATTCTCCCCACCATAATGTTTTCCGCCCCCGGAATGCCATGACACTAACCAGTCGATCGATCAACACCTAAGGATTCCCCCAAAAACATGATCCAACCTCTTAACCCAAGGACATTTTATCAACCACCAGCGGGACTCAACATCATTTCCTAAAACAGACCAACAGTAGAGGGGAGACCTGAACAGAATCCCCAGCATAAGGACTCCATTGGCACCCGATAAGGACTTAAGAGAAAACCCAAGGAGACTCATGGTGGTTATCCCGACCATAAAAAACCAACCGACTAGTGCCCAACTAGAAAACCAACTTAGACCCGCACCAGGACTTACCCAAGATAGAAAGTGCACAACAAGGACATTTAAACCACTCACTCCCATCCGAATGGGATACGTGATGAATCGAAACTCCGTACGAACTTTAAACCTTAACCCCACGGGCTGGGAGGGAGGGCCCAATGATTGGATAAGTGAAACCACAACAGACAACTACTCATGACTGTTCACTTCGGGATGGGAACAAACCAAAGTCTCAACCTTTTCCCATGGGTGGTCCATACTAGGCCACTGATCTGAAACTCGAATCCAAAATACATCATTACTTTCATTGTGCTAGGGATGAGTCCATCATGCTCTTGCGACAAGAGAAAATTTAAAAACAGAAATACTAAAATTTTATCACCACATGATAGAGGAACCACCTTAACTAGACTCCTTAAAATTCATCGGGCTTCCTGATTATGCGCCGACTTCACTCCGAGGCCTTTTTTATAGAGCTCTAATGGATGAAGTGTCTCCTGCATCACAGTCAGGTTTTGATAATCCCTATAAAAAACATACATCTTTTGATTTGAAAAAACAAAAGGATATGATTTTAGAAAAAACATCTTACTGGAATTGAAAATCGGAGCTCATCAAAAGACCCACAACATCCCATACATGTCAAATCCCAAAACACCATCAGTACAACTGAAACGATAAAATATCCCTTACTACAAAGAATCTTACACCATAAACTTTAAACAAAAACCCAACAACACATCACTTCTGAGAACTTCCTCCTCAATGATTCCTAGAAATGACCTGACAGAATTATCGCAAATGACCCTGGCATCCACATGCCTGGTAGGGTTTCAGAGCACTTGGGCACGTCGACTTCTTGTGACCCAGCTTTCCACAATGATAACACATGAGGATCTCTAGCTCTGAAGAGGAAGATGAAAGATCCTGAGGCCTATTTATTCCACGAGCTGCTCCATCCACTTTCATTTTCTTACTCATACCCATTCCACAATCTTCACCACTTCTCATAGGGATCGAAGGAGGGAGAACTACATCGATCATTTTTTTCATCGCAGCTTCGACATGAAAAACTTGTCTCGCCACATCGACAAAAGATGATATGTAATGCCCCGACCCCTGTTACCCAGAGTCGGTGCATTATTACATAATATTGGCATGATCACGAGAAATATTAAATCTCAAAAGACCGATTGGTTTAGTAGCCTTGGAAACACTAGATATATTCATATGGTTTTACATTACACCAATAAGTGAAAAGCTTCAACAATATATTGTCTCCATATTCCACACTCATATCCCCGCATACTATCCCTAAAGGTCATTCATAAATTACTTTTTCATATCCTGGGAAAAATAAAACATAGAAAAGGGATGAGCTCAAATGCCCAGTAAGGATAACAATATAGCGGAATCTTTCATAAATAAGAATAAAAATTTAAGGCAATGTATAACTAAAACAAAATCCTTTTAAACTTGAACTTCAACATAATATGGCAAAAGTAAAATGAAATAATTCCATTTACTTATTCACATGGATATTATACTAATCGAATAATCACATGAAATATCAATAACCACTTTCATAATGATGGAATACATAATGCCAGACTATCATAACCACATAGCCAAGGCCTCGTGCCAAGAATACAAATATGATTTTGTCATGGCCTTGTGCCAAGACACTAGTTTGTCTCATGAGACCTACCGATGCATCGAGGAGCTATAGCGGGCTCCACCCATCACTTACTAAGTCCAATGCATTCCCATATGAAAAGGTTTAAACATAACATAAACATTCGTATTAAAACTAGCATACGAAATGTCAATACTTTCTCCATAAACTATGAATGGTATAAAAATAACACATCCACAGTAAAACATATCACAAAACCTTCAATACAATACAAAAGTTTTGTATCATATTAAATAAACTTTAAATAATCTTAAAATCAATCAAAGGATATTGACATAGATGAAATCAAAATAATTTTAGAGAAATATCTCTTTTCTCAAAATTGTTGAAAAGTCACACATTTATAAAGGAAGTAATTTAAAAGAGATTTGTGAATCAAAGTGTCCCATACCACTTTGAAACTTTTGAAAATAAATATCATTTCAAAACCTTCATGTACATATAAATAAATCCTTAAAATCATTTTGAAAACATGGACATTAATTAAAAATATTTAGAAGGATAAATCTTTAAAACATTTAAAATTATGATCTTGATAAAGAGTACCTTTCACAAATTCTTAAAATATTCATTTTGAAATCATTTAAAAGTCACATAATTATAAAATAAAACATTTAATTTTAAAATATTCTTACAAGATTGTAAGGGAATCTTTGACGATTTTATAACGGTGATAAATATCCTCACCTTCCGTATATGTAAAAAAAAGACATTCTTACCTTAAATTTGTCTAAAAGGTTAAAAGTGCCTTGTTTGGAAAATGACAGAAAGATTCCTTTCAGAACACATAAGGATTTAAATTACTTTAAAACATTGTCTAGTAAATAGTAAAAATGTTTTTCAATACATTTTTAATGAACATGGATGTGTATGACAAAGAGGTCCCAGTAGATAATTACGTATAAACAACCTCGGATAATGAAGAGATTGTGAAATAAACCCTTACCATGTACTTTTCTTTGGTTGGGGTAGGTTAAACTCCTGTATAATGGTGAAATAATTGTAATTAAATTATACAAGAATCATATACATTAATATGATATCATATATGATCTTTTAACATTGATTTGTTAATAATATCTTAGTATTATCTCTGTTTTGGGTGTTAACTTACTAGTTTTCTTTTATATGTTTTATTAAATAAGCGATGTTTTTAATGGATAGGTTGTATATTAATCATATCCAGAATGATATCAAGTCCTTAGATTCTGTTATTAATCATCAAATGAGAATTATACTTTAATGGATACGATGGAGAATGAATCTCATCGCCTTCGTGGAGACGGTAGTCCGTACGTACGCACGGGCGACAATATCATTCTTTTGATATTAAAATAATATATAATTTGATGGTATATCATATATACAGAATAATTATCATGTTATATTTATTATTTACATGAGTTAAACATCATTATTATACCCATCCAAATAATAATTTATTGAATAACAATTACACCACGACGTGGAGATGGTAAGCCGTACGTACGCACGTATGGTGACATGTTATTCAAAGGGTGGATAGAATAATGAATATGGTTGTACCATATTTATAATAATATTACAGTATATAGGAGATACTAGATTAATTATTTTATAATGGGAAAAACAAATAAAGAAGAAGTGGAAGAAGAAATGAATTTGAAAAAGGGTGGTGAAAACATTACCTCTTCTTCGGGTTCTTCAATTTTATTTGATCAAAAGGGATCCTTAGGTTGGCTTTCTAATCAAACTAATTCCTCTAGGTTGTAGTGAAAGAAGGTGATAGTGTATTTGGGCAGGGGTTGGACGAACCAAAAGGCTTTGAAGCTGTGAAGTAATGAGAAGGGGGGGTGCCCTTTTATAAGAGGGGTGAGGGGCACCTTTGGAAAAGCTAGAAATATTAATTTATAATAAATTTATATTCGGTTTTTAATGGCCCCAAAGTATATTATTTAAAGGTTTAGGTGGGGATGGGTCGAAAACCACTCAACCAATAGAATTTAGACAGGTTTGGGTCATTATATTAACGTTATCTTTAAGTATTACCTCTTAGTTAATTAGTTTCACTTTTACAACGTCTCTTTGTATTTTTATATTATATGGTGAATAAACTTACCATATACATCCAAGAGACCCCCAAGTGGTCCATTAATGATGAACATATCATGATATATGTTTTTTTGTCTGATCTTTATATTTTTAAGAATTTAATATCAATTAATAATATAATATTTGTTTTAAAAACTCTTTTATGTCAATTTTGAGACTATTCAATAGTTGATTTTTGTAAAACTCATAACAGAATGATTCCTTCTAAAAAGTCAATTACATCAATAAGAATATGTAATATTATCCTATAAAATTTGTTTAATTCATTAAAAGCCTCAAATTATATTTATTTTGGTATTTATAATATCAATTATTTTAATTTTTCACTATTATGGTAAATACTGCATCATCATTGTGTCATAAATAAATAAATATATTTAAGGTCTAAAAATTATAAATAAAATAGCATTATGTAGTAAATATTTTTAAATTTCTAATTAATATTTATAGTCGAAAATCCAACATATATTACCCTATTTAAAAATTGTTTTTCTAAATGATATATGCTTGTGTCATTTTTGTATTCATTTTAACTTAATTAAAATAAAGTTTCCCTATCACTTACAAGTGGCTCCATGGGGTCCCAAAATCTACCCAAAGATGCCCCTGGTCTGAAATTTATCAACCAATAAGGTTAGGACACGTTTTAGGGTAATTTTTATTATTATAATATTATTTTTTAACCCTTATTTACCGGATTTACCCTTTAACCATGGTAAATAAAATATTTACCGAAGTAATTATTCAAAATGTCTAAAAATAAAAGTTACCTATTTACATAATTTGAAAATCCTGATTCCAAATATTTAATCCATTTTTCCAAATTCAAAACATATAAGTGGCAGAAATTAATTTAAAATTAATTCCCGTTGTCAAAACAAAAAGCGTGTTTTTAAGATATAATAACTATCAAAAGATTGATACTTGTTTATGTTCGGTTTAATTGTGAAATTATGTCCAATGACCAACATTGAATTAAATTGAAAAAATATATTCTAAATATACTTTAAAAACACTAAAATTCATAATTTATCAATATAAATTATTTCGATTAAAAAATTTGTTTTTAATTAAAATTTAGTAATTTTCACTATTCATCAAAATATAAGTGTTATCCGAAAAGTTCCAAAATTTCACCCTAGGCTAAATTCGATATTCTGAATCAAAAAAGGAAGTCAATTTTGAAATATAAAATATATATAATTTCAAAAATTAGGTATTACTATTCATCACAGCTAGTTTGATTGGTTGTGGTGTGTGTTAGAACTCGAAGTTGCGTACAACACACGCTACTATATTATTCAAAGAGAAGCATACTGTGGAAGCTTGGGGTGTTACATTGTAAATTTTTTATGTCCCCATTCTAAAGAATAAATTTATTTAGTCAAATTGAATATATAAAATTTTAAAATATTGTATTTAAAATGGGTTCACTATTAAAGTTCGTAAAAGTGCATTTTTAAAAAATACTTCTTTTATGTAAAAAAAGAATTTTGTTCTTAAATTATGTCTAAGAAACTAATAATATGGATTCTAAAATTATAAGTATTATATAAGGTTCAAAATTTAGTTAATACTATTCATAACCTCTTTTGAACGGCTTGTTTGGTAAGTCATAGTGCTCTTGAACTCAGTGTTGCGTGTAGTGAAAGTTGGTGAATTATTTTGAAGAAATAAAACACTATGCAATCTTGGGGTGTAACATTCTCCCCTCCTTCAACAAATTGCGTCCTCGAAATTTGAAATTGTTCTTTGAAAATAATAGGTTTAAAATAGAAAATCTCTATGTGGGAAAACCCACATCGGAAATTGCGTTACTAAAATTTAGTCTTAATATGAGGAAAAGAGAAATGAAAGGGTCACCACCAAATTATGATCTCTATTAGGAGAAAATTGGTGGAAATTAGAGACATATAATTGGAGGAAAAATGTAAATATTTATAGGTAGTGATTGAGGTCATCAATCACAAACAAGTGTAAAATTGAGGTCCTTATATTCATCAATGTATGATGATTTGAAATACCATTGGTTCAACAAAACATAGGGTATTAAGATAACACATTTTTGGTTTTAGGATTCCTTAAATAAAGTATAAGAATTAATTTCTTCATAGAATAAGAGAAGAAGAAAAATATTTTCTTGACAAGTAGAGTTCCATCCTTTAACTAATTTCTACCACAGACTCATCTTTCACTCTAATAGAGAATAGAACTTAAAAATAATATTCTATTTATCCTATTCGTATAGGGTTAAAAAATGAATTTATAATTCATCTAGAAGAACAATTAAAAAAATTCCATTATTCAATCCAGGACATCACATGGGTCAGTGGTAGGTGATACACCCTTGTCGCCCTTCGGTTGTGGGTTCAAGTCTCGCGGCCTTGTCGGACGCGACGGGTTGCCACCTGACCTCCAGGTTGTCCTTTTATGGCAATCCAAAATAATCCAAACTAGAACTATCCAAAATACTTCAGTCCAAAATTTATATGGAAGGTAAATACAATAAAGATCCTTTTTTTCCTCATAATAACATGTGAACACCTTTATCATGTATTTTTTTAAAACACTGCAACATCCTGAATTACCATAAAACCTTATTGATTACATTCATGATCCTTTATATCTTAAACAATAATAGATATGCTCCTTCAATCCAAAAATGTTTTAAACCCCAACAATGATTGAATATACAAATCATTAATCAATTTCAAGGTTGTCAAGAATATCCAAAATAATTTATCCAAATCAATCATGTATTATTCCAAAATCACTACCTCGGTATCAGAACTATATTATGGTTTATCGTTCTCTCAACCATATATTTTCAAAAAATTTATCCTTCTATTGAGTCACTTTTATTTGTTCCACACAATCTCAAGTCCTTAATGAAATAGTACTGTAGTACAATCCTTATATACTCCATAATTATTATAACAAGTACATTGTTGATACAACACTCAAATGACATAATAAACATAAGAACTCTAATCATTCATCTTCATCTGTGGTTGTATCATTACTTGGTTATTATCCAATAGCATCATTTGCGGCATAGTCTGATGATTGGGACATAGGTTCGCGTAGTGTCCAAACTCCTTGCAAATGAAGCATTGTACATTTGAAACCATTTTCTTACCCTTGTAGTCACGTACTTTGTGCCCTTTTCCTCCACACTTATAACAAACTCCCATTCCTTTCAGGCAAGTTCCAGGGTGTTTCTTCCCACAGTTATCACATATGGGAAAATTCTTCTTTTCCCACTTCCCTTTATCCATCTTTCTCTCTTCCATCCTTTTCTTCTCTTGCTTCCCTTCAAAGCCATAGGACTCAGTAAACTCTTTACTTATCTTTTCAACACATGATATTATTTCTTCATATGATGATAATACATGGGAGAATATTTCTCTTATAAATTCTGCCTTAAGACCCTGAAATATATGATCCTTCTTTCTCTTTGGATCATGTGCATTGCTAGCGTTCTTATTCCTTCTACTGGGTGCCATTTCTAAACAATGACATACACTAGATTAGTTTATGAATAAAAATACCTAATACCAAACTTTAAAAACACATGACATAAATTAAATAGTTTATGGATATAATCCATAATCATAAAAATGTCTCCTTTGAGGAAGTATATACTCATAAACCCTTCATAATGGTTTGTAAAGAAAATGAGAATTATCCTAAGCATATCCCCCAGGAGTGTCGTAACCAAGAGTGCAGCAAGGCCTGTTGTCATGCACCCATTCCCGTTCGAGTCCAGCTCAAAGCGGTGTTTTCAGGTTTTACCCCTAGGTACATCTGTGTCAGAGCTGCCTCTACCTGCTCATATCCAGACATGGATGTATTGCTCGGAAAACTCACAAAATCTCTACAATACTAAAATTAAAGGAAGTTCTTCTATACTAAACCTCAATGTCCATCTTAAATCTATGTTCTCTAATCAGATTTTATCTAAATCTCGCTTCCAAGGTTTGTACTAAACTTCCTCTGATTCCAACTGTAACACCCGACCCCAGTTACCCAGAGTCGGTGCATTATTACATAACATTGGCATGATCACGAGAAAGATCAAATCTCGAAAGACCGATTGGTTTAGTAGCCTTGGAAACACTAGATATATTCATAATGTTTTACATTACATCAATAAGTGAAAATCTTCAATAATATATTTTCTCCATATTCCACACTCATATCCCCACATTCTATCCTTGCAGGTCATTCATAAATTACTTCTTCACATCCTGGAAAAAATAAAACATAGAAAAGGGGTGAGCTCAAATGCCTAGTAAGGATAACAATGTAGCAGAAACTTTCATAAATAAGAATAAAAATTTAAGGCAATGTATAACTAAAACAAAAGCCTTTTAAACTTGAACTTCAACATAGTATGACAAAAGTAAAATCAAATAATGCCATTTACTTATTCACATGGATATTCTACTAATTGAATAATAACATTCAATATCAATAACCACTTTCATAATGATTGAATTCATAATGCTAGACTATCATAACCACATAGCCAAGGCCTCGTGCCAAGACTACAAATAAGATTTTGTCAAGGCCTTGTGCCAAGACACTAGTTTGTCTCATGAGACCTACCGATGCATCGAGGAGCTATAGCAGGCTCCACCCGTCACTTACTAAGTCCAATTAATTCCCATATGAAAAGGTTTAAACATAACATAAACATTCGTATTAAAACTAGCATACGAAATGTCAATACTTTCTCCATAAAATATGAATGGTATAAAAATAACACATCCCCAGTAAAACATATCACAAAACCTTCAATACAATAAATAAGTTTTGTATCATAATAAATCAACTTTAAATAATCTTAAAATCCATCAAAGGATATTAAAATAGGTGAAATAAAAACAATTTGAGAGAAATATCTATTTTCTCGAAATTATTGAAAAGTCACACATTTATAAAGGAAGTAATTTAAAAGGTATTTTTGAATCAAAGTGTCCCATACCACATTGAAACTTTTGAAAAGAAATATCATTTCAAAAACTTCAGGTCCATATAAATAAATCCTTAAAATCATTTTGAAAACATGGACATTAATCAAAAAGATTTAGAAAGATAAATCTTTAAAACATTTAAAATTATGATCTTGATAAAGAGTACCTTTCACAAATTCTTAAAATATTCATTTTGAAATCATTTAAAAGTCACATAATTATAAAATAAAACATTTAATTTGAAAATATTCTTATATGCTTGTAAGGGAAGCTTTGATGATTTTATAACGGCGATAAATACCCACACCTGCCGTATAAGTTAAAAAAAGACATTCTTACCTTAAATTTGTCGAAATGGTTAAAAGTGCCTTATTTGGAAAACGATGGAAAGGTTCCTTTAAAAACACATAAGGGTATAAATTACTTTAACAAATTTTCTCGTAAATAGTAAAAATGTTTTTAAATACATTTTTAATGAACATGGACGTGGATGATAAAGAGATCCCTGTAGATAATTACGTATAAACAACCTCGTATAATGAAGAGATTATGAAATAAACCCTTACCTTGTACTTTTCTTCGGTTGAGGTAGGTTAAACTCATGTATAATTGTGAAATAATTGTTATTAAATTATTCAAGAATCATATACATTAATATAATATCATATATGATCTTTTAACATTGATTTTTAATAATATCTTAGTATTATCGTTGTTTCGGGTGTTAACTTACTCGTTTTATTTTATATGTTTTATTACATAAGCCATGTTTGTAATGGATAGGTTGTATCTTAATCATATCCATAATGATATCAAGTCCTTAGATACTGTTATTAATCATCAAATGAGAATTATACTTGATTGGATACGATGGAGAAAGAATCTTATCGCGTTCGTGGAGACGGTAGTCCGTACGTACGCACGAGCGACAATATCACTCTTCTGATATTAAAATAATATATAATTGTATGGTATATCATATATACAGAATAATTATCATGTTATATTTATTATTTACAAGAGTTACACATAATTATTATACCCATCCAAATAATAAATTATTGAATAACAATTATACCACGACGTGTAGACGGTAAGCCGTACGTACGCACGTATGGTGACATGTTATTCAAAGGGTGGATAGAATACTGAATATGGTTGTACCATATTTATAATAATATTAAAGTATATAGTAGATACTAGATTAATTATTTTAGAATTGGAAGAACAAAGAAAGAAGAAGTTGAAGAAGAAATGAATTTGAAAAAGGGTGGTGAAAACATTACCTCTTCTTCGGGTTCTTCCTTTTGATTTGATCAAAAGGGCTCTTTAGGTTGGATTTATGATCAAACTAAGGCCTCTAGGCTGTAGTGAGGGAATTTTAGAGAGTATTTGGGCAGGGGTTGGCCGAACCAAAAGGCTTTGAATGTGGGAAGTAATGAGAAGGGGGAGTGCCCTTTTATAAGAGGGGTGAGGGGCACCTTTGGAAAAGCTAGAAATATTAATATATAATAAATCCATATTCAGTTTCTAATGGCTCAAAAGTTGATTATTTAAAATTTAAGGTGGTTATGGGTCTAAAACCACTCAACCAATAGAATTTAGACAGGTTTTGGTCATTATATTAACCTTATCTTTAAGTTTTAACTCTTAGTTAATTAGTTTCACTTTTACAATGTCTCTTTGTATTTTTATATTATATGGTTAATAAACTTACCATATACATCCAAGAGACCCCCCAGTGGTCCCTTAATGATTAAAATATCATGATATAAGTCTCTTGGCCGATCATTATATTTTTATGAATTTAATATCAATTAATAATATAATATTTGTTTTAAAAAATCTTTTATGTCAATTTTGAGAGTATTCAATAGTTTATTTTTAAAAAAAACATAACAGAATGATTACTTCACAAAAAGTCAAGTTAATCAATCCTAATATGTCATATTATCCTATAAAATTATTTTAATTCATTAAAAGTCTCAAATTATATTTATTTTGGTATTTATAATATCAATTATTTTAATTTTTCGCTATTATGTTAATTACTGCATCATCATTGCGTCATAAATAAATTAAGTTATTTAACGTCGAAAAATTATAAATAAAATATCATTATGTAGGTAATCTTTTTAGATTTCTAATTAATATTTATAGTCGAAAATCCAACATATATATCCCTATGTAAAAATTGTTTTTCTAAAGGATATATGCTTGTGTCATTTTTGTAGTCATTTTAACTTAATTAAAATAAAGTGTCCCTATCACTTACAAGTGGCTCCATGGGGTCCCAAAATCTACTAAAAGATGCTCATGGTCGGACATGTATCAACCAAAAAGGTTAGGACACGTTTTAGGGTAATTTTTTATTATTATAATATTATTTTTTAACCCTTATTTACCGGATTTACCCTTTAACCATGGTAAATAAAATATTTACCGAAGTAATTATTCAAAATGTCTAAAAATAAAAGTTTCCTATTTACACAATTTGAACATCCGGATTCCAAATATGGAATCCATTTTTCAAAATTCAAATCACAGAAGTGGCAGAAATTAATTTAAAATTAATTCCTGTTGTCAAAACAAAAAGCGTGTTTTTAAGATATAATAACTATCAAAAGATTGATACTTGTTTATGTTTGGTTTAATTGTAAAATTATGTCCAATGACCAACATTGTACTAAATTGAAAAAATATATTCTAAATATACTTTAAAAACACTAAATTTTATAATTTAGAAATATAAATTATTTCGATTAAAATAGTTGTTTTTAATTAAAATTTAGTAATTTTCACTATTCATCAAAATATAAGTGTTATCCGAAAAGTTCCAAAACATCACCCTAGGATAAATTCGGTATTAAAAATCCAAAAATGAAGTCCATTTTGAAATATAAAATATATATAATTTCAAAAACTAGGTATTACTATTCATAACGGCTAGTTTGATTGGTTGTGGTGTGTGTCAGAACTTGAAGTTGTGTACAACACACGCTGCTGTATTATTCAAAGAGAAGCATACCGTGGAAGCTTGGGGTGTTACATTGTAAATTTTTTTATGTCCCCATTCTAAAGAATAAATTTATTTAGTCAAATTGAATATATAAAAGTTTAAAATATTGGATTTAAAAAGGGTTCACTATTAAAGTTGGTAAAAGTGAATTTTTTGAAAAATACTTCTTTTATATAAAAAAAGAATTTGTTCTTACATTATGTCTAAGAAACTAATAATGTGGATTATAAAATTATAAGTATTATATAAGATTCAAAATTTAGTTAATACTATTCATAACTTCTTTTGAACAGCTTGTTTGGTAAGTCATATTGGGCTTGAACTCGGTGTTGCGTGTAGTGCAAGTTGTTGAATTATTTTCAAGAAATAACACACTATGCAGTCATGGGGTGTTACAAGATAGGTTGGAATCTGACACCTTTGATAGTAGATCAAGGCGGAGACCCACCTCAAAGCATCGACCCTTTATGGGGTCATTCATGGCATACCCTGAATCATAAGGGACCACCTCCACAAAGTACTGGAAATATTCCAACACGGATCCATCACCCTACTAAGAAAACAAATCTCCATCCCCTTTATCACCCTTTATTCCTTAGGGAAATACTAACAAATGAAAAAGTCCTTGAAAAACTCCCATGTAAGCTCTTGAAGGGGCTTGTTCAGTATAAGTACCCTAGCTTAAAACATTACTTAATCTTGAATTAAATTGAATAATTCACATTGAGGATCTTTTCAAGTTTAGAGTTTTAGAGAATTAGGACATCACTATTACATATCAAAGATTACAAAGTAGACAAATCTACTCAGTTTCTATTTTTTTCACAAAATAAAAACTCTTGAAAAAAAGAGTCTTGTCTAGTTCATGTTTTAGACAGCATGGCACTTCTTTGATACCATCCTTGACCCTATTCCACTTTATGTCCTATGAAAAACATTTCAAAAAAACTTGGGATGAGCATAAAAATATCAGTAAGGGTTATAACAATACGGAAAGAAAACATTAGTCCATGTATACATAAGAATCAATAAAATCACACTTTACTCATAAAACACAAGAAATTTAACATACCTCATGAAATCATAAGATTTATGCATAACTTAGTAGAAATCCTAAGACATAAAGGTAACTTGAGGCCTTCATAACATTCTTATGTTGGGAGTAACCCTCATGGTTACATTTGGAATACCCATCAAAGTATATTCCCTAAATCACTTTGGATAAACCTTAGAATTTAACTCCTTCGCGTTACCCAATGCATTGGAGAGCTATATCGGGCTCACCCGCCCTTAGTTTATCACAGAACCACCCATCTTCATAAATAATGCCCAAGAACTATAACATAATCATAGAACATAACTTAAGCACAAAGTAAAGATAAAATTCCCACATTGCAATAAAAATACAACATTTTAAGATATTGAAATAATTAATCCATTCTAAAAACCATTATTAAAACCATTTAAAACATTTAATAAAGAGATTTTTGAATCAAAGTGTCCCATACCACTTTGATTCTTTTAACATTTTAAACCATTAATATCCATATAAATAAGTCCTTAAAACCATTTTGGAAACATGGATATTAATGAAAAATATTTATAAGAATAAATCATTAAATCATTTAAAATCATATTTTTGTTAAAGGGTTTTTAACAAAATGAGAGATAGTTGAATACAATAATTGAGGAATAACATTTAATCAGAACATTATAATATCACGAGAATAAAGGGATTCATGATTTATTATTCCAAAGGATAGTATATACATCATATAAGAGTGATTTGGTGCATAACAACAATGATGTCTCAATAGAATTGTAAAATGAGTTGAAATCCCTTATAAAGAAGGTATCCTTAAATTAAAGATAAATCAATTGCATAATTATGTGTGAAAAATATAGATACACCCAATATAAGTGGATATTAAGTGTAAAAAAATCAAATGTCATTCACACATATTCAAAGGATGACATATTCAATAACTACATGTTTAACCCAAATAAATCGAAATTGGGTTAAGAAGTTCCCTTGGTAAAATTCGACAGCCTAACGGTGTCACTTTAAAATTCATAAAATTAGTTGATGAGAGGGAAAATGGTATCTCATCACTTAGACATAAAATTTACATAAATAAGGATATATAAGAATATATCCCAACATAAAAATATGTAAATTAAAAGACATAACAAAAGAAGTCTTTTAAAAAGAGGAGTGTGAAAGGTTCCCTTACAGATTTCGGAAACTTTCGAAACATACACCCCATGAAAGAAGGGTCATACAATGAAGATGTAAATACCCATAAATGAGAGTATATTATACAAATAGTAAAATAATGGGCATTAAATACACCACACAAAAGGAAATAGTGGCCAATGTAGCATGAATCTTACAAGAATAAAAAGTGAGATGAAAATCCCCTTATGAAAATTCGGCAGCCTAATGACGCCACATAAAACATAAAAAAATGGATTGATGAGATAAAATAGGGTCCCTCATCATATTAAAATAAAATTTAAAGAAAGAGGAATATAAAATAACATCCCCCAACATAAGAAAGAGGAGCTTAAAGTAAGTTACATAAAAAAAGAGTACTTAAAAAGAAAGAGAGAGGTAGGATCCCTTACCTCAAGTCCGACTTGTCTTGTTCGTTTATTTATATTCCTGAATAATAAGCTTTGGTCAATTTATAATTTCTTAATTAACTCCTTTAAATATTATTATTCAGTTCATATCACATATTATAATGTTATGATAATTGGTTAATAATGCGAGTTCATATCAGACGTTTTTGTCGATGTTTGGTACATCAGTCAAAAATGAACTTGTTTGAAAATGATTTCCCATGTAGTTATAAGTAAATAATCTCCATAAAATTTTTAATGATTTAAATATCATATATATCCAGTAAATATTCATTTTATACTATTCCATAACATTGTGAGATAAAAAAAATGTAATGCACCGTTCATGGAGACGGTAGGCCATACATACGCATGAACGCTACTTTCATTTCATTGTCATATTAATGGAATTAAAAATAAATGATAGATATATATATTATAATTCCATTATAATATATATTTTATATATGTCACATATGTTCATTAATCTCATTCTTTATACATTCTATGTATTTCATGAACGAGTCACATCACTTGAGGGGCGGTAGTCTACACTTCCTCGTATGTAATTATCGCATTTTCACAACATGAAAAGCATAAAGGTATGTTTTAAATATAAAATACATAATAATAGAGAGTACATAAACATAATATATATCATATAAAAATAGTACCATCATAATGGCCACCATGAGAGGTGGTAGGAGAAGATAGAACAATTATCGTTTCGTGAGGCAGTAATTCGCCATCCACATAAATAGTATGTTTTTAACCATTAGACGGAGGTGTGTGTATGTGTAGCTCGAATAATTCTAATAAAAAAATCCTAGTATATTTAAGATACTGGTGTTGTTACAAATGAAATGAATAAAAAGAGTTTAGGGGGCTGGAGAAACAAAATAACATAAATGAACATTAGGGAAGACTTTACCTTTAAATATGGTAGCTCCCCTTGGTTTGAACCAAAATGGTTTCTTTAAGATCTTTATGCCTAAGGGAAGGATTCTAGGATGATAAGAGAAAAAATGGACAGAGCTTTTCCAAGCCATGGCTTGAGAGGTGTGGGTAAGGTGGTAGAGGTGGGGGCCTTTTATAAGAGAAGAGGTGGGGCACTTTTGGAATGTTATAAAATATTACTTTATTATAAAATGATTTTCGGATTTTAAAGGAACCAAAAGGATATATTTCTAGGCTAAGGTGATAAGGCTTTTAAATACACCCATCCAATAGGTTTGTGACAAGTTTAAGACTTAGAGTATGCCCTATCTTCTCATTTTATTTAAATCGTTCATTTATGAGGTAATCACTACATCATCACGGTGTCATAAATAAATTAATTTATTTAATGTCTAAAAATTATAAAAAAACTATGATGATGTATGAAATCTTTTTAACTTTCTAATTAATATTTATAGTAAAAAATATGACATGTATAACCCCATGTAAAAATTGTTTTAGTGAAACAATACATGTTTGTGACATTTTAATTTTAACATTAAATGAAAAGTTATTAAAGTCATTTTCCTACCAATGTGGATTCATGGGGTCCCCAAGTTGACCCATGGATTGTCTTGGTCGGACATGACTCATAAAATAAGGGTAGGACATGTGTCAAGGTCATTTGATATTATTATAACATTATCTTTACCTTAAATTACACTAATTAACTTTAATCGCGATTAATAAAACATAACAGTTACTATTCACCAAAAAATTATTTTAATCTCATTGAACCGCATTTTACATACTAATGACAACCATGTATGTAGGAATTTTTAAATTCAAATCACAGAAGTGGTAAAGTTTCACTTAAACGAAAAATCGGTTTTTTAACTACCACTTAGTGGTTTCACTATTCATCAAAAATTGATGATTTTTTGTAAAATACCAAAAATTCACCCTAAGATATATTTGATATTCCGAATTCAGAAATTATGTCTATTTTAAAAAATTCAAAACATATAAGTTTAATTAATTAATTTAATAATTAATTCCCCTTGACAGAACAAATATCGTGTTTTTATGAAACAATATATATCAAAAGATTGACATTAGTTTAAGTCCAATTTCAAAGTGAAATTAATTCCAATGACCACTATTGAATTAAATGGTAAAAATATATTATAATTGGACATTAAAACCAATTTAAAATATAATCTAATCATATAAATAAATTAGATTAAAAAAAGGTTTTGAATTAAAATACAATATTTTTCACTATTCAAAAAAATGAACTTTATCGGAAAAATACCAAAAAATTACACAAAGTAAATTTTGATGTCCCAATTCTAGAGAAGTATTTTATTTGGTCCAATATAATGTATAAGAGTGACCAAAACTATATTAAAGAGGGTTCACCATCAAAAGGTGATAAATCGACCTTTTATTGAATTTTAGAGTATTTGTGCTTAAAATCGAATTATTTTCTTATTTTAAGCCTTTATCTATTATTGGATAAATGTAAAAACATTTAACAAACATATAAAATCATATTTTAGTTATTTATATTCATTCCCGCCAATACAACGCCTAGGCATTAACTACCATTTAAAATAATATTATTTTATTATTAGAGTGCAAAGTAAGATTTCAAAGAAACTCGTTGTTGCATATTGGGTACGCCATCAAGCATAGCATTAAATTTAATGTAATATTAATATTTTTTTTCACAAATATTAATAAATATGAAAAAGTAATATTCTTTATTTACCTGGGATGTTACATCCTTTCCCCTTTTGGGAATTGTGTCCTCACAATTTTAAAATTGGGCTTGGAAACTTCATTGAAAGCCCCACATCTGAAAAGGAGTAAATTAAAATGTCACTTTAAAAGAAAGAAAGGGAAGTACAGAGGTCACCTGAGTAAACCCATACTAGGATTCCATGTAGGAAAACATCGACATGGAAGAGAAAACAAAGGGCCATGTTCTGATGGAGAGTGATAGAAAACATGATTAGGAGAAAGTTAACCATAAGAAAATCACAAACTTGTGATGGGTTAAACGATATTTGACTCCCCAGTTGGAAAAGATAACGGACAACATTTTTGTTTTAAGTTACTTTTAATTGGGAAATTTATTTATGAGATTAAATAAATCTTAAGGGAACATACTTACTTTTCATGTAGACTTTCATCTTTTACTAGATTTCTAACACAAAATCATACTTTCACCAAATGATGAGTATTTAGGATGACTTGTTCACATTTAGAGTGCTATAATCAACATCTAGAGAATCACTTAATGCACAAAAGAGAACTATATATTTCCCATGTCTTTAGACAAAAACCAAAACCAAAATTGCTAGTACGAGATCAGATAATACCCAAAAAGGATAATCCTTTATAAAAAGAAAATCTATTCTTAATCTCCAAAATTTGTCCAACAAAACCCAAAGTTCAATAAAGACCATTCAATAAACATCTATACATAAAGTTATTCAAAGTAAACCAAACTAATATTGAAACCAAAATCTCTGAAGGATTTAATCACATAGTCTCCTAAGATAAATCTTAACATTTTTCTCCAAAATAACATCAGTTACTCTTAAAGTCTCATATTTAAAAGTAATTAACCTAATCACATATCATCCATGACAGGCTAACCATTTACTTAGATAACCCAAAATGAACTTACTCTTAATTCATAAAATCATCTAACTAAAAAGAATCATTCAAACTAACCAGGGACTTCACGTAGTCCAATGGTAGGCGATAAATACCAGTTGCACTTTGGTTGTGGGTTCGATTCCTGCAGCTCCATCCGACGCAACGGGTTGTCACACGGTCTGCGTGTTGTCATTTTTCCAAATATATATAATTATTAAAACATTCCCCAAAAAGAGATAAAATCTTCAAAAATAACCATAAAATATTTTAACCACATAGGTTATCTTATAACTTTCATTTTGCAACCCAAAATATATTAACCAGTAATTGCCTCAAATTCAAGGATCATATAAACCCAAATGCTTCTCTATAACTATATCCACAAAATAAAGGATAATTATTCCTTGAATAAAATTTTCATATATCAAACATCATGGTTATATATACTATAAAAAGTCTTCTAATGAAACCCCATCATCAAAACAGACTTAATAAATTTAAGAATTTCACCATCCTAAAATCCACCATAACTCTTGAATCCCTTATATGTTTACTTCTTACTCATTAAAAATTATTCATGATCCATTAACCATTCCTTTTCAACTTATTTTGAAATACTTCTTTCATAAAAACAAAATCATGAATCATATCCTATGATTCCAATAATAGGAAAATATATTTTAAGAAATAATCCATACCTTTCATTGGTCATTGTGAGTTTCTTCATCCTCAATCTGAATGGAATCAGGTATTGGTAAATGAATATTTGTACGATCTTGATGACCCCATTCCCAAAACTTCTTCATAGTACATGTGTTTGAATAATGACCCTAAACACCACATTTAAAACATTCAATTGATCCTTCTGTAAGAACTTCTTTCCCTTTCCTAGAGTCAACTAGATGCTTCCTTTTTCCATGGCAGGTTCTTGCTTTATGACCTTCATTTCCACATCTAGAGCATCTTTATGTCCCTTTGAAACATTTTCCTATGTGTTTCTTTACACATATTTGACACATAGGTTTTTGAACATACTTACCTTTATGATTATTACATGAACTTTCATAGGGATTTGTTTCTCACATATACGATGCCATATAAAAATCACTAAGGTTCAGGTGGTCAATCATGACTCCAGATAGTTGGTTGATGATAACCACAAGAGTTCTCATTGCAGCTCCCATATCATTCAGTTGTTCTTTCATAAAACCGTCACATTTTTCTTCAAATCCACTGTGACTTTGGTGCCTGCTAGATCCAGCCATTTACTAAAAGCAAAAAGGTTAGTGTGAGTATAACAGTAAAATCATCATATAATAAAGAGGGAGATAAACACCAAGATATACTTATCCAAGTTATCTCAAACTCATTATAACATTAAAAAAACAATGAATCCATCTAATATACTAACCATTGTGGTCATACACAACTGGTCACTTTTTCTTAAACAGTACTCTAACCTCTAAAGTTATCAAAACCGACCTTTGATACCAACTATAAGGACCCTGCCTTAAAACATTACTTAATCTTGAATTAAATTGAATAATCCACGTTGAGGATTTTTTCAGGTTTATAGTTTTAGAGAATTAGTAAATAACTATTACATCTCAAAGATTACAAAGTAGAAACATCTACTCAGCTTCCATTTTTTTCACAAAATAAAAACTCTTGAACAAAAGAGTCATGTCTAGTTCTTGTTTTAGACAGCATTCCATTTCCTTGATCCCATACTTGACCCTATTCCACTTTATGCCCGGTGAAAAACATTTCAAAAAAACATGGGATGAGCATAAAAAGCTCAGTAAGGGATATAACAATACGAAAAGAAAACATTAGTCCATGTATACATAAGAATAAATGAAATCATACTTTACTCATTAAACATAAGCAATTTAACATACCTCATGAAATCATAAGATTTATTCATAACTCAATAGAAATCATAAGAAATAAAGGTAAATTGAGGCATTCATAACATTCTTATGTAGGGAGTAACCCTCATGGTTACTTTTGGAATACCCATCACAGTATATTCCCTAAATCTCTTCGGAGAAACCTTAGAGTTTAACTCCTTCACTTTACCCAATGCATTAGAGAGCTATATCGGGCTCACCCGCCCTTAGTTTATCACGGAACCATCGGTCTTCATAAACAATGCCCAAGAACCATAACATAATCATAACACATAACTTAAGAACAACTTAAAGATAACATTCCCACATTTCAATAACAATACAACATTTTAAGATTTTGAAATAATGAATCCATTCTAAAAACCATTTTCAAAACCATTTAAAATAGTTAATAAAGAGATTTTTGAATCAAAGTGTCCCATACCACTCTGAAGCTTTTAAAATTTTAAACCATTAATATCCATATAAATAAATCCTTAAAACCATTTTGAAAACATGGATATTAATGAGAAATATTTATAAGAATAAATCATTAAAACATTTAAAATGATATTTTAGTTAAAGGGTTTTTAACAAAATGAGAGACACGTGAATACAATAATTGAGTAATAACATTTAATCAAAACATTATAATATCATGAGAATAGAGGGATTAATGATATATTATTCTAAAGGATATTATATACACCATATAAGAGTGAATTGGTGCATAACAACAATGAAGTCTCAATAGAATTGTACAATGAGTTGAAATCCCTTATAAAGAAGGTATCCTTAAATTAAGGATAAATCAATCACATAATTTTGTGTGAATAATATAGATACACCCAATATAAGTGGATATTAAGTGTAAAACAATCACGGTTAATTCACACATATTCAAAGGATGTCATATTCAATAACTACATGTTGAACCCAAAGAAATCGAAATTAGGTTAAGAAGTTCCCTTGGTAAAATTCGACAGCGTAACAGTGTCACTTTAAAATTCATAAAATTAGTTGATGAGAGGGAAAATTGTATCTCATAAATTGGAAATAAAATTTACATCAATATTGATATAGAAGAACATATCCCAATATAAAAAATATGTAAATTAAAAGGCATAACAAAATAAGTTTTTTAAAAAGAGGAGTGTGAAAGGTTCCCTTACAGATTTGGGAAACTTTCGAAACATACACCCCATGAAATAAGGGTCATAAAATAAATATTTAAATACCCATATGTAAAGACCCGTAAAATTCAAGGGGAATTTTTTTCTTAATTTTCTTTAGAATTTTACAAGAGTGCGGTTTCAGACGGCACCTGATTCCGAGGCCCGGTGTGCCCAGAATTAATTTCTGAAGTTTGGCTCGGGTACGTTCAGTGAACGAACGAGCGGGAATTCCTAACTTTTGATCCGGTGCTCGGAATTGAAATCCGAGGGCACCGATGAACTCGTAGCGCCGTTATTCGCTTAAAGAGACCTTTTCAGGAGTTGCGTTTGTTGCGGGTTGAAAGTTAGTTTTGGGGATTAAAAGATAAGTAAAATAAAATTGTGTGTGAATTTTATTTAATTCGTGGTGGTTAGACTCTCTCATGGGAAGTTGTTGGTGGGGCCCACAACCACCCAACTTCCCATGTGTGGTTATGAGGGAGGTGGGGCCCACACGAACCCCCACCTTTTCAAGTTCCCTAACTCCCCTCTCTCTCTCTTAAAGGCTTGACATCTTAACTTCTATTTAATTATACAACTCATGTATATTAAATAAGTGAGTTAATTTTGGAGTTATCCATTTTGAATTTCAAACCTTTGAAATTCTTTGTTAAGTTTTTGATTAAATTAAGCTCTTCTCTCTTTTTGTTGGGTTAGAACGCTTTGGCCACCTTGAGAGCTTTTGAGAGCTTCTTCTTCATCTTCAAGCTCTGACGAAGAACTCGAAGAACGTTCATCTTGACGAAGAATGCTCAAGCTCCGACGAAGAACGCCACACCTCCATTCTTCGTTTACCGTGTCAACGAAGGGGACGCCACTTCTTCCTTGGACAACCTTCGTCGGCGTACAAGTTTCGCCAACGACGTGTCTCTTCGAACGCATCCCTTCGTCATCGGATTTGACGAACGGCTACCGCGACGCCCGACCTCCGCGACGTCGTCTTCCGCGGAACGTTCACAATCTTCGAACCTTATACCCGAGGTAGGGGTTGTTGATTTCTTTTTGGTTTAATTATTTTATTCTTGATCGTGAATTTAGCAAGTCTAACGTGTGGCTTTGATTTATTTAAAGTTGCGTTATTATTTTAACGTGAGGGGGCCGGACTGCACGAACACGGCCGAACCCCCCTCCATCGTTCTTGTTTATTCTTGCGGGTAGAAGCAAGTGGCGTGGTGCCGTCGCACCACGCGGATAATCGTGATTTTATTTTACGCGGCGCCGTCGCGCCACACCGAGGTAGAATCTTCAAGAACGCGACGCCGTCGCGCCGCGTTGAAAGGAATCAAGGCACGGCGAAAGGGGCGCGGTGTCGTCGCACCGCGGCGGACGATGAACACCGCGGCCGGTTCCGGGCCGCGGCGGGACGAGGAGACCGCGGCCGGTTCCGGGCCGCGGCGGAAGAGAAGACCGGCGGCCGGGCCGCCGGCGTCGGAAGCCGAAGGGGGGACCGGAATTTCCGGTCCCGTTAGAGAAAACCGGCCGGCCAGCTGGCCGGCCGGATACCATTAAAACCGGGGAAATTAATCCCCCGGCCACCTCATTAAAAAACCCCCCCTCTTTATGAGGGGGGCGGTTCATTGAATGGAGGGGGGCAGCCGACCCCCCCCCCCCCGGTTCCGCACCAGTAGCCCCCCCCCCACGTGAGGGGGGGCGCTTTTAAAAATAACGGCGCGGCTATGCCGCGCCGCCTCTTGAAAAGCGGGGGATTTGATTCCCCCACGCGGCCTCCTTGCGGCGACAGCCGCGTGCGGCCCCTCGCGGCGTCAGGCGGCCGCGGCCCACCGCGCCGCCACCGGCCGCCGCCACCGGCCACCGCGCCGCCCCAGGGGGGGTCGGGCCGGGTCGGCCCGGACCCGGACCCCCTCGTTTCGAACTAGAATCGGTTTTTGGGCCATAACTTGAGCCTCAGACCTCCGATCGACGAACCGTCAGTGGCAACGCGATCCTTGGATCGAGACGGTCGTTTCGGTATATCGCACTCAAGGTTTCGGATTTCTTTGAGTTCGGCCGGGTTGGTTCGTTCACGAAACCAACCGGGCCTTCGGAGCAGAAACGCTCATATCTTGAGCTACAAACATCCGATTGATGCGCCGTCAGTCGCGTTGTGTTCCTCTTAGTGAGACAGATCTTTTGACATACTCCGCCCGAGGTTTGGACGCATGTGGAGTACGGTCGGGTTGGTTTTTCCTTAAAAACCAACCGGGCCCCGGAGACGAAAATGCCAATAACTCTCAGACCGGGCGTCCGATCGACGCGCCGTCTGTTGCGTTGAGTTCCTGTTGACGATACGGAACTTTTGGATACATCAACTTCGGTCTTCGTGACAGTTGATGTATCAGCCTCTCGGCTCGTGGAGCGGACCCTCCGAACGAGCTTGCTGTGTGCGGGAACCCTAGTGCTGGCTGCGACTGTTACTGTGACGACTACTGCTACTGCTGCTGTGACTGCGACGACGACAGTACGGAGATCCTGTGTGGATTCGACGACGACGACTACAGCACTCAGCGATCCTGCGTGGATTAGTGCTACGATCCTGTGAGAGTCTTTGCGGGGGTTAGTACCTATCGATCCTTTGTGGGTCCGACGACTTAGATGGATCAGTGATCATCTTCACCGTCATCCGAAGATGATTACCTGTGTGAGCTGAACCTTCTATTTTTACTCGATAGAGGTAGTGCGCTTGGTTGTAGCGGCAGACCCGCGATACTGGAGACGAGCGTACGGAGTACGGAAACCGTGTAGGTGACTGAGACCTGACGACTGCTTGACCGACTCGACTTGGAGTGAGTCGACTAGCCCAGTGGATGGAGCGCCCAGTAGTTGGCAGCAGACCCACGGCGGACGGAGCGCCTGGTAGTTGGCGGCAAACCCGCGGTACTCGACAGGAGGAGTACCTCAGTAGGCTATCTGGGTGAGCGCCCGGTATTTGGCAGCAGACCCTCAGCGGACGGAGCGCCCGGTAGTTGGCAGCAGACCCGCGGTACTCGACAGGAGGAGTACTTCAGCAGTCTTAGGTTAGTGAGCAGTACCTCGGAGTCTTGACAGGACCACTGTACACTTCAGAGTTGGGGCTCTTCAACATTTACGGTTTCGATAATGAAAATCCTGGTTTGAGCTGAGTCAATGATCTTTGTGATTCCTCATGATTGAGATGGGTCGCTTGATAACTTAGGTATATGTATGGGTATATACCTGGGTAATGGTTATCCGTTGATTTCATAAACTTGTTATAATCTGTGTGGATTTACTGTTTACTCTTCTTTGTGGATTGGGTTGTTCTTGGGCTCGGTGTTGGAGCCGAACGGAAATTGATGACTTAGGTATATGTATGGGCATATACCTAAGCAGTGTCAGTTGATACTTCGTGATTGTTACTTTTCTTCGTGGTTTATCCTTTGTGGATTTGAGAGACCTTCAGGGGTCTCGGGGTCCCTACTGAGTAGCTTATACTCACCCCTGCACGGGCTTTGCCCGCACTACGTTGTGTTGGTTGCAGACGACGGACAGCGTTGACCTTAGCTGAGGCTTACAGAGCGGGACGGTACCCGGAGGTGGACCACTGGGCGGGACGTGCACGGAGCGGACGGCGGGACCCGTGGAACAGAGGAGCTATCTGTACCCACCCTTCAGGTGGGATTTCTAGTGGGCAGCTCGGTGTAGCGGTTTTACCTTTCAGTTGCTGTTTTCCCCTTTTCGAGTTGTACTTTACTTTCAGTTTGGGTTTGTATTCTGGCCCATTTACTTTTCCGCACTTTCAGTTGTACTCTTCTTCTGTTTAGTGTTTACTTTCTGCTTGCTTACTCTGTGGTGTTTGTTTACTTTACAAAGGCAATGCCTTCCCTTTTTCTGGGATTTACGCCTTGGTGCTAGTCGCTAGCCCCTGGCCTATGGAAGGCGGGATTGGGGTAGTCACGGCATGGACCCAAAGGGCGGGTCGTGACAAATTGGTATCAGAGGAGTTCGGTTCTACCGCGAACTCTGATCTTTTCTATGTGAAGCAATAATGTTTAGCGTATTGAGTGTGGTTATCAGTCCAGGGAGTCCAGTGTTGGTGCGGCGGCCGACGTATCCGTACACCAGGACCCTGACTTCTGATTTCCGACTTAATGCACGAAAACATTGATTGCGTGTGTATTTCAAAGTTTTCTTTGTGATATCTTTGTGTCAGCTCACCAGGTATACTGTTCTGACCGTGGCGCACCTGTTTCCTTTTCAGGATGGCCCCACGACGGCAGCCAGTTAGGGTTCCGAGAGTCGAGCGTGACGACAGCCCACCGAGCGACGAGGCCTCGGTGCAGGGCCCTTTTCCAGTAGTGGCACCGGTGGTAGCTTTACCCGCCGATCCCCCGATGCTTCCAGCAGCAGCCGCTGACGATGCACGTCGCCTCAGCGCACTGCATGAGTTTCAGCGCCAGCGACCACCCAGGTTTCGCGGGGAGACGGATCCCCAGGCAGCAGAGGACTGGCTGGAGGCAGTGGTACGAGTGTTTAGGCTAGTGAGGACACCAGCAGACCTCATGGTGATCCTCGCTGCGAGCCTACTACACGCAGCAGCAGGACGATGGTGGAGCTTGATGCTCCAGGTGCACGATGAGGCATCTCTACTTTGGACGGACTTTGAGAGCCTCTTCCGCTCGGAGTTCGTCCCAGCCACCCTTCGTGCGGTGCGTATCCAGGAGCTTCTACAGCTGCGGCAGGGCAGCATGACGGTCACTCAGTACGCGGCGAGGTTCACCGACCTTTCTCGGTACTCGACAGACATGGTACGTGACCCCTTCTTCCGGGCCCGGACCTTCGAGCAGGGTTTGAGACACGAGATCAGGGCATCACTGATCTCCCTCAGCATACCGACTCAGACAGGAGTACTGGAGCGGGCACTTCTGATCGAGAGTTTCCTTGCTGAGTCTACGCCAGCACAGCAACCCACCGCAGGGCGGCACGTGGCAGAGTCATCTGCAGCAGATAGCCGACGGATGACTCAGGGTTCCAGGCAGACCAGACCTACCAGTGGCCGACTGCACGATTCAGGCTCAGTTGTGCGGGGAAGCCGGGGTGGAGTCAGAGCCAGGCGTGCCGAGAGTGGGCAGTGTTACTCCTGTGGCGGGATAGGTCACATGGCTCGTGACTGTCCGACCCGCCATGCTGATGATCAGCAGTTAAGTGAAGAACCTCCCAGGCAGAGGCAGAGGTTCGACCGTGGCAGTCCGCAGGGAGGAGGCGGACGAGGCAGAGGAGCTAGACGAGCAGCCGGTGGTGGGCGACGCTTTGAGGCTCTGCCACCACCACCACCAGGAGGACCACCCCGACCACAGGGAGTAGGTGAACATGCGAGATCTCAACTTCAGGCAGCCGAGGCCTTCGATCATGGAGCTCATGGAGCTGATGGACAGAAGCAAAACTAGTGGATACATCCTTTGTACTTCTGGTTCCTTGTTTCTTTTGAGTAGCGTCTTGTAATATGAGCTGCAATAATAAAAGACGCATACCTTTGTGATATTTTCGTTCCTGTCCTCTTTCGTGATGTTACTAAGAGGTTCCAGTTTTGACTGTTGACTTGACCCTCACTTGTGAGACATCTACTGGAGGAGACCCAGTTACCACACACTGATGCCGACAGTGTGACTCAACCCTTTGAGGCGAGAGTAACGGTTGAATCTCTTAGTAGTAGCGTCGAGGCCTTACGACGTCATCCTTGGTATGGATTAGTATCATCCATGTTAGGATTGACTGTTTTAGGAAAAGAATGTGGTTCATCCAGGGGATGAGACCGGATTTCTCTTTTCGGCAATGAAGAAATCTTGCAGCTCTGGTGGGACCGGAGATGGTCCAGGCCACGAGAGAGAAGGTCCAGGTCATTCAGGAGCGGATGATGACAGCACAGAGCCGGCAGAAGTCATACGCTGACAGGAGGCGAAGGCCACTAGAGTTCGAGGATGGTGACCACGTCTTCTTGCGGGTCTCACCTCGACGTGGTATTCAGAGATTTGGCCGAGGCGGCAAGTTATCTCCGCGCCTCATCGGACCCTTCCAGGTCCTCAGCAGGATTGGTGAGGTGGCTTATCGCCTGGCTCTACCACCTCAGTTGCACCGGGTGCACGACGTCTTCCACGTGTCTCAGCTGAGGAGATACGTGCACGACCCGACACACATCTTGACCATGGGGAGCTTGACGTTGACAATGGGGCGACTTTTACGGAGGTCCCGGTGGAGATAGAGGATCGACAGGAGCGGGTCCTGCGTGGGCGATCGATTCCTCTTGTGCGCATCAGATGGCAGCACGAGAATCTCCAGGAGAGCACATGGGAGCGGGAGTCTCAGATGCGTGCTCAGTACCCTCTTTTGTTTCCCTAGTTTTTTATGTATCTTTACGGGGACGTAAAGCCCTGAGGTGGGAGTAATGTAAAGACCCGTAAAATTCAAGGGGAATTTTTTTCTTAATTTTCTTTAGAATTTTACAAGAGTGCGGTTTCAGACGGCACCTGATTCCGAGGCCCGGTGTGCCCGGAATTAATTTCTGAAGTTTGGCTCGGGTACGTTCAGTGAACGAACGAGCGGGAATTCCTAACTTTTGATCCGGTGCTCGGAATTGAAATCTGAGGGCACCGATGAACTCGCAGCGCCGTTATTCGCTTAAAGAGACCTTTTCGGGAGTTGCGTTTGTTGCGGGTTGAAAGTTAGTTTTGGGGATTAAAAGATAAGTAAAATAAAATTGTGTGTGAATTTTATTTTATTCGTGGTGGTTAGACTCTCCCATGGGAAGTTGTTGGTGGGGCCCAAAACCACCCAACTTCCCATGTGTGGTTATGAGGGAGGTGGGGCCCACACGAACCCCCACCTTTTCAAGTTCCCTAACTCCCCTCTCTCTCTCTTAAAGGCTTGACATCTTAACTTCTATTTAATTATACAACTCAGGTATATTAAATAAGTGAGTTAATTTTGGAGTTATCCATTTTGAATTTCAAACCTTTGAAATTCTTTGTTAATTTTTTGATTAAATTAAGCTCTTCTCTCTTTTTGTTGGGTTAGAACGCTTTGGCCACCTTGAGAGCTTTTGAGAGCTTCTTCTTCATCTTCAAGCTCTGACGAAGAACTCGAAGAACATTCATCTTGACGAAGAACGCTCAAGCTCCGACGAAGAACGCCGCACCTCCATTCTTCGTTTACCGTGTCAACGAAGGGGACGCCACTTCTTCCTCGGACAACCTTCGTCGGCCTACAAGTTTCTCCAACGACGTGTCTCTTCGAACGCATCCCTTCGTCATCGGATTTGACGAACGGCTACCGCGACGCCCGACCTCCGTGACGTCGTCTTCCGCGGAACGTTCACAATCTTCGAACCTTATACCCGAGGTAGGGGTTGTTGATTTCTTTTTGGTTTAATTATTTTATTCTTGATCGTGAATTTAGCAAGTCTAACGTGTGGCTTTGATTTATTTAAAGTTGCGTTATTATTTTAACGTGAGGGGGCCGGACCGCACGAACACGGCCGAACCCCCCTCCATCGTTCTTGTTTATTCTTGCGGGTAGAAGCAAGTGGCGTGGTGCCGTCGCACCACGCGGATAATCGTGCTTTTATTTTACGCGGCGCCGTCGCGCCACACCGAGGTAGAATCTTCAAGAACGCGACGCCGTCGCGCCGCGTTGAAAGGAATCAAGGCACGGCGAAAGGGGCGCGGTGTCGTCGCACCGCGCCGGACGATGAACACCGCGGCCGGTTCCGGGCCGCGGCGGGACGAGGAGACCGCGGACGGTTCCGGGCCGCGGCGGAAGAGAAGACCGGCGGCCGGGCCGCCGGCGTCAGAAGCCGAAGGGGGGACCGGAATTTCCGGTCCCGTTAGAGAAAACCGGTCGGCCAGCTGGCCGGCCGGATACCATTAAAACCGTGGAAATTAATCCCCCGGCCACCTCATTAAAAAACCCCCCCTCTTTATGAGGGGGGCGGTTCATTGAAGGGAGGGGGGCAGCTGGCCCCCCCGGTTCCGCACCAGCAGGGCCCCCCCCACGTGAGGGGGGCGCTTTTAAAAATAACGGCGCGGCTATGCCGCGCCGCCTCTTGAAAAGCGGGGGATTTGATTCCCCCGCGCGGCCTCCTTGCGGCGACAGCCGCGTGCGGCCCCTCGCGGCGTCAGGCCGCAGCGGCCCGCAGCGCCGCCGCGCCGCCGCCGGCCGCCACCGCCGGCCCCCGCGCCGCCCCAGGGGGGGGGGGGGGTCGGGCCGGGTCGGCCCGGACCCGGACCCCCCGTTTCGAACCAGAATCGGTTTTTGGGCCATAACTTGAGCCTCGGACCTCCGATCGACGAACTGTCAGTGGAAACGCGATCCTTGGATCGAGACGGTCGTTTCGGTATATCGCACTCAAGGTTTCGGATTACTTTGAGTTCGGCCGGGTTGGTTCGTTCACGAAACCAACCGGGCCTTCAGAGCAGAAACGCTCATATCTTGAGCTACGAACGTCCGATTGACGCGCCGTCAGTCGCGTTGTGTTCCTCTTAGTGAGACGGACCTTTTGACATACTCCGCCCGAGGTTTGGACACAGGTGGAGTACGGTCGGGTTGGTTTTTCCTTAAAAACCAACCGGGCCCCGGAGACGAAAATGCCAATAACTCTCAGACCGGGCGTCCGATCGACGCGCCGTCTGTTGCGTTGAGTTCCTGTTGACGATACAGAACTTTTGGATACATCAACTTTGGTCTTCGTGACAGTTGATGTATCATCCTCTCGGCTCGTGGAGCGGACCCTCCGAACGAGCTTGCTGTGTGCGGGAACCCTAGTGCTGGCTGCGACTGTTACTGTGACGACTACTGCTACTGCTGCTGTGACTGCGACGACGACAGTACGGAGATCCTGTGTGGATTCGACGACGACGACTACAGCACTCAGCGATCCTACGTGGATTAGTGCTACGATCCTGTGAGAGTCTTTGCGGGGGTTAGTACCTATCGATCCTTCGTGGGTCCGACGACTTAGATGGATCAGTGATCATCTTCACCGTCATCCGAAGATGATTACCTGTGTGAGCTGAACCTTCTATTTTTACTCGATAGAGGTAGTGCGCTTGGTTGTAGCGGCAGACCCGCGATACTGGAGACGAGCGTACGGAGTACGGAAACCGTGTAGATGACTGAGACCTGACGACTGCTTGACCGACTCGACTTGGAGTGAGTCGACTAGCCCAGTGGACGGAGCGCCCAGTAGTTGGCAGCAGACCCATGGCGGACGGAGCGCCTGGTAGTTGGCGGCAAACCTGCGGTACTCGACAGGAGGAGTACCTCAGTAGGCTATCTGGGTGAGCGCCCGGTATTTGGCAGCAGACCCTCAGCGAACGGAGCGCCCGGTAGTTGGCAGCAGACCCGCGGTACTCGACAGGAGGAGTACTTCAGCAGTCTTAGGTTAGTGAGCAGTACCTCGGAGTCTTGACAGGACCACTGTACACTTCAGAGTTGGGGCTCTTCAACATTTACGGTTTCGATAATGAAAATCCTGGTTTGAGCTGAGTCAATGATCTTTGTGATTCCTCATGATTGAGATGGGTCGCTTGATAACTTAGGTATATGTATGGGCATATACCTGGGTAATGGTTATCCGTTGATTTCAAAAACTTGTTATAATCTGTGTGGATTTACTGTTTACTCTTCTTTGTGGATTGGGTTGTTCTTGGGCTCGGTGTTGGAGCCGAACGGAAATTGATGACTTAGGTATATGTATGGGCATATACCTAAGCAGTGTCAGTTGATACTTCGTGATTGTTACTTTTCTTCGTGGTTTATCCTTTGTGGATTTGAGAGACCTTCAGGGGTCTCGGGGTCCCTACTGAGTAGCTTATACTCACCCCTGCACGGGCTTTGCCCGCACTACGTTGTGTTGGTTGCAGACGACGGACAGCGTTGACCTTAGCTGAGGCTTACAGAGCGGGACGGTACCCGGAGGTGGACCACTGGGCGGGACGTGCACGGAGCGGACGACGGGACCCATGGAACAGAGGAGCTATCTGTACCCACCCTTCAGGTGGGATTTCTAGTGGGCAGCTCGATGTAGCGGTTTTACCTTTCAGTTGCTGTTTTCCCCTTTTCGAGTTGTACTTTACTTTCAGTTTGGGTTTGTATTCTGGACCATTTACTTTTCCGCACTTTCAGTTGTACTCTGCTTTTGTTTAGTGTTTACTTTCCGCTTGCTTACTCTGTGGTGTTTGTTTACTTTACAAAGGCAATGCCTTCCCTTTTTCTGGGATTTACGCCTTGGTGCTAGTCGCCAGCCCCTGGTCTATGGAAGGCGGGCTTGGGGTAGTCACGGCACGGACCCCGAGGGCGGGTCGTGACACCATAAATGAGATTATATTATACAAATAGTAAAATAATGGTTAGTACATACACCACAAAAAAGGAAATAGTGTCCAATGTAGCATGAATCTTACGGGAATAAAAAGTGAAATGAAAATCCCCTTATGAAAATTCGGCAGCCTAACGACGCCACATAAAACTTCAAAAAATAGATTTATGAGATAAAATACGGTCTATCATCATATTAACATAAAATATAATGAAATAGTAACATAAAAGAACATCCCCCAACATAAGAATGATGATATTACAATAAGTTACATAAAAAAGAGTACTTAAAAAGAAAGAGAGAGGTAGGATCCCTTACCTCAAGTCCGACTTGTCTTTTTCATTTCTTTATATTACTAAATAATAATATTTGGTCAATTTATAATTTCCTGAGGACCTCCTTTAAATATTATTATTCAGTTCATATCACATGTTATAATGTTATAATAATTGGTTAATAATGTGAGCTCATATCAGACGTTTTTGTTGATGTTTGGTACATCAGTCAAAAATGAACTTGTTTGAAAATGATTGTCCATGTAGTTATAATTAAATAATCTCCAGAATAGTATTAATGATTTAAATATCATATATATCAAGTAAATATTCATTTTATTCTATTACATAACATTTGTAGATAAAAATAAATGAAATACACCATTTATAGAGACGGTAGGCCGTACGTACGCATGAATACTACTTTCATTTCTTTGTCATATTAATGGAATTAAAATTAAATGAGAGATATATATATATTATAATTTCAGTATAATATATATGTTATATTGGTCACATATTTTCATTAATATAATTCTTTATACATTCCATGTATTGCATGAACGAGTCACATCACTTGAGGGGGCGGTAGTCCACACTTCCTCGTATGAAATTATCGCATTTTCAAAACATGCAAAGCATAAAGGTATGTTTTAAATATAAAATACCGAATAATAGAGAGGACATAAATATAATATATGTCATATAGAAATATCTCCATCATAATTGCCACCATGAGAGGTGGTAGGAGAAGATAGAATAATCATCGTTTTGTGAGACAGTAATTTGTCATCCATAGAAACAGTATGTTCTTTAACCATTAGACGGAGGTGTTTTTAAGTGTAGCTAGAATATTTCTCATAACAACATACGAGTATATTGAATATACTGGTGTTGTTACAAAATAAAGGAATAAAAAGATTTTAGAGGGCTGGAGAATCAAAATAAAACAAAAGAACTTTATGGAAGACTTTACCTTTAAATCGGGTAACTCCCCTTGGTTTGAACCAAAAGGGTTTCCTAAAGAGATTTCTGCCTAAGAGAAGACTTATAGGATTAGGAGAGAGATGTGGAGAGAAAAAATGATCTGATCTTGGCCGAGCCAATGTCTTGAGAGGTGTGGGTAAGGTGGTAGAGGTGGGGGCCTTTTATTAGAGAAGAGGAGGGGCACTCTTGGAATGTTATAAAATATTACTTTATTATAAAATGATTTTCAGATTTTAAAGGACCCAAAAAGATTTATTTCGAGGATAAGGTGATAAGGTTTCTAAATAAATCCA
This sequence comes from Viscum album, assembly GCA_963277665.1. Classification (NCBI taxonomy): domain Eukaryota; kingdom Viridiplantae; phylum Streptophyta; class Magnoliopsida; order Santalales; family Viscaceae; genus Viscum; species Viscum album. The sequence continues at coordinate 375,150,255 of OY728127.1, read as the reverse complement.
TAAAATAGGTTTCTAAGAAGTTTAAGACTTAGATTTTACCCTATCTTCTCATTTTGTTTGAATCGTTCATTTATGAGGTAATCACTGCATCATCACGATGTCATAAATAAATTAATTTATTTAATGTCTAAAAATTATAAAAAAATATCATGATGTAGGAAATATTTTTATATTTCTAATTAATATTTATAGAAAAAAATATGACTTTTATAACCCCATGTAAAAATTGTTTTAGTAAAACAATACATGTTTGTGACATTTTAATTTTAACGTTAAATAAAAAGTTATTAATGTCATTTTCATACCAAAGTGGCTCCATGGGGTACCCAAGTTGACCCATGGATTTTCTTAGTCGGACATGACTCATCAAATAAGGGTAGGACATCTGTCAATGTCATTTGATAATATTATAACATTATCTTTACCTTAAATTACACTAATTACCTTTAATCGCGATTAATAAAACATAAAAATTACTATTCCCCAAAAAAAATATTTTAATCCCATTGAACAAAATTTTACATCCTAATGACATCCATGTATGTAGGATATTTTAAATTCAAATCACATAAGTGATAAAGTTTCATTTAAACGAAAAATCCATTTTTAACTACCACTTAGTGGTTTCACTATTCATCAAAAATTGAAGTTTTTTAGAAAAATACCAAAAATTCACCCTAAGATATATTTGATATTCTGAATTCAAAAATGATTTCTATTTTAAAAAATTCAAAACTTATAAGTTTAATTAATTAATTTAATAATTAATTCCTGTTGTCAGAACAAATAGCGTGTTTTTATGAAACAATATATATCAAAAGATTCACACTAGTTTAAGTCCAATTTCAAAGTGAAATTAATTCCAATGACCACTATTGGATTAAATGGTTAAAATATATTATAATTTTACTTTCAAACCAATTCAAAAGGTAATCTAATCATATAAATAAATTATATTAAAAAGAGGTTTTGAATTAAAATACAACATTTTTCACTATTCAAAAAAATGAACTTTATCGGAAAAATACCAAAAATTTACACAAAGTAAATTTTGATGTCCTGATTCGAAAGTATAATTTTATTTGGTCCAATATAATGTATAAGAGTGACCAAAACTATATTAAAGAGGGTTCACCATCAAAAGATGATAAATCGACCTTTTAGTGAATTTTAGAGTATTTATGCTTAAAATTGAACTCTTTTCTTATTTTAAGCCTTTATCTTTTATTGGATAAATGTAAAAACTTTTAACAAACATATAAAATCATATTTTAGTTATTTATATTCATTCCCACCAATACATATGGTTGGTGGCCATATGTCAATCACATCACCGACAGAGAGAGCCTTTTTGGATCATGCCCCTAGCTCCACATAGCTTGCCAGGCTGTGCGGCTTAGGAGGAAAATTAGCCCAACTCCCTTTGTCATATCCCAATCGCAAAAAAATTCCATAAAAACCAAAAAAACTAATTAAATCGGACTTCCCATGGAAACCCAAGGATCAGAATGAGCAAGAGGTCACGACGCTCTTCCCACTCCTACCCCTCGAGTCCCAACAATCCTACTCCATCTACCTTGACATCCCAAATTGCATAGGGCGCTCTGAAAAGTGAGGTCCACTAATAGCCAACCTCTCTGATACTATGATACCATATTGTCATGAACCTTCCCGGGTCGACCCTGGACAGTTCACCCGAGCCGATCCACGAAATGGCCCGAGAGGCGTTCCAAATCCTCCCCTGCTTGCGACCAGTGCCAGGGCATCAATAGAGATCATGGGAATGATTTCTCCCGATACAAATAAATAAAATAGCAGAAGTAATATAGAGTAGTGAAGAATAAACAAACCAGGTAAAGTGACTAAACAAGAATGAAAGAAAACAAAACTAACCAAACTCAACGTCCGAACTAAATCTGTGTGACCCCAGGGGTCACTCTCCGAATCAACGATTAAGCATCGCCCAAGGCTAGCACACTCAAGTTGTAGCCTGTAAAAACACTAAAAACAGAATAAAACAATATGCATGAGTATTAAAACTCTGTAGGCTAGCCCGATATCTATTCCCAATGCACTACCATTAAAATTTAGGAACATCAACTCTATGTTTCAACTAAAATGTATTAAAATATGAATTTCTAAAATTTTCATTTGAAATAAAAGTACAAAAAACTGCCCTTAGTCATTTTTAAAACCAGAAAAAAAAGGGTTTGGAACACTTTTTATTTTAAAAAAAATTATCATGGGAGTTGGAAAACCGAAATGTCACTTTTCATGAAAAACACCACACAAGGGTACCAAGGAAGATACTGCAAGGGAAATGTAAATAGGTGTGCTAGTATCATCGTAACAGTTCAATAGATAAATGCAACACTAGACATAGGAGAACCTGTGAGGTCGAGAACAATCTAGACCACACCAATACCTGCAACCCCATCTATAGTAGTATACCACATACGATGAAATCCGACGCTCCAAAATTCTCAGCCATCCTTTCTCAGGTAGGCCGAGGGAAAATCCCATTACAATAAACCCAAACATATCCACCTACTATGGGATACTGGTCAGTACCATAACCGACTAGTTCAATACTCACCTCAGACAATTCTCTCAATATGTTATATTCACATGTCACAAGTATATATATAAAAAAGGTGAGTCAAAATATGTCATCGAGCATAAAATCACATCCTATACGTAAAAATAATAATACACATTTCCAAGAAGGTGTAAACACATCATTTATCACACTTAAACATTGATAAAACTCTTTTTAATATATTTAGACTACACACTCAAGACACGACCATTTTCAATAAAATTCCAAAACATGCTAAAGCACAATACAGGCTTTTGTAAAAGCCCAACCACTTATAAAACCCCAAAAGAATAGAAAACATTTTTCCGCACACTGCTAATACATTTATAAACTCCAAAAATTCATTTTACATCACACATTACTCCGAAAATCCAAACGGTCATTTTATAATGAAAACAGGGCATGGATTGTTGAATAAAACAATTTCAATTTAATACCCAACGAATTATGAACCCCAATATGCATGTGATACATTTATTTAAATCATTTAACCTAATTTTTAAATTTACAAAACATGTGTGTAAACATCTAGTATTCAATACTCGACACAAGCACAACCCATTCATCAAAAGAAAACTATTTTCTTTGAAATGGAACGAACCCTAGAAATACCCTCTTTTATAATTCACACTACCAAAATAATGAAATAAATTTTGAAAAATATATAAAACACAAATCCAGAGGCAGAACAATGTTATACGAAAAACAAACTCAATTTTAACACAAAAATGCTACTTTAAAGACAACTGCACAATAAGACCATACTAAACAAGACTTCAAACATTTATCACATACTAAACGACTAAAAAAAGGTTACAAAAAATATTTAATACGTATACTAAGTGAGAAAATAATATAATTAATGTTTCTTAAATTAGAAATGACATGTGCAGTGGAATTCCTACCTCAAGACCAAGGCACGACGATGGTGCATGCTCAGAAACAAAGCGCGACGACGAATCTCACAATAAAACAACCCGCTAAAACTACCAAAATAAACATTAACCAACCAAATAACCCTCACCAAAAAAAACTTATCACAAACAAGAGAAATTAAATAGATAAGGTGCTTCCAGAGGTGCGACGAAGGTGCTGGTCGGAGTCAATTGGTGGCTGGAGACTCGCTGGAAGGTAGCACTGGCTAGAGGAGGACCGCGCGACTAAAGGTGGGTCAGCCGAGGGGAAAGTGTCACCGGTGAAAAGAAGGTCTGAAGGGCTGCTGCAAGAAGCCGAAAGCCAGGGGGTGTTGGGACGTCACGCTGGCCAGCAAGGGCCGCGCCAATGGGGGTTGTGGGAGAGTGTTGCCAGAGCAGGGGGTCACGCTTCCTGGTAGAGTAGGGTCGAGTGGGGTCCTGGGTTGGCTGGGTGCGCCGGATAGAGAAAACCGAACAACACAAGGACGGTGGGTGGGGGGGGGGGGGGGGGGGGGGGGGGTCTGGCTTGGGTCTGTTATGCTAGTGGTGCACCGCCTATAAGGGGAAAGGAGGGGGAGGCCGCCGTAGAGACCTGCGGGAAGCAGGAGGCTGAGGGGCCGGTGGAGTGGTGGGGCACTCTACAAGCAGTGGCTGAGGGCCGTCTGGGACGCACGCCGCACCTGAGGGAAGGGGGAGGGTGCACCATTGGAGAGAATCCAGACGATGGGGGGGTTCGATGCCTGGAAGAAGGGGGAAAGCTGAGGTAGTGGGCTTCCATGCTGAGAAGGAGGGCAACGTGGTCCTCCTGTTCGCATCGCACACTAAGATTAAGGGGCTATGCTCAAGGGGAATAAAGGCTATCTAAAATCCTAAAAACAAATATGTAAAATAATAATAATAATAATAATAATGATTATAATAATTATAAATACCAACACAATAATAATTATAATAATAATATTAATGAAAATAATAATAATAATAACAACAACAACAATAATAATATTAAAATAATGATAATAATAATAGTATTCATATTACCTCAATATTAATAAAATCATCTACTTAAAAAATTTTAAATGACATAATAATTCATGTCCGCTCTAATTAAAAAATCAATTTATTTTAAGTAATTAATTTATTTTTCAATGATGGTAGGTCCCGCAATGTCTGGCAGAGCCGCGTGGGGGGGTTTTCAAAACACGCTTTTCTCGTGCACCAACGACATCAACCCGAAACACACAATTTTTAACATAAACTCAAAAATCCAGTCCAAGACAGAACACGAACCCCAGAAAAATAATTTAAAGCCGAATAAATCATAAAATAAAATAAATACATGGGTTAGGACATGACACATATAATCCCAGAAGATGACTGTTTAATTGTCTGGCCAAAAACATTATGGACACGAAGTGTAGTCTCAAGTACAATCCGTGTACTTTTTTATTGATTAAATGAAGAAGTAGCATCATTTTTGATGAAAATAAAAATAGTATCTCCCGAGTTGATGAACAAGTAGTGCTGAATAGGTTTTTTCCTCCCAAATCTCTGTTTGAACTCCGATTCAGTCGTCGTCTAAGGCTTTTGAATGCCATCGGTAAGATCTATATTCCACAAGATCTGTTATTTGTAATTTTTTCTCTCGATGAAGTTATTTAAGGTTTAAAATTTATTTTTTTGTAGATATATGTCATTCTATCTGGAATTGGAGGTTGGGTCTAGAGAAGGAGAGTCATACTACAACGAGGTAGGTGGTCTTGTGCGTTTTACTTAATTTCAAGTTGTTTATATTTTACTTAGTTCCATTCTCACATATTTTGGGTGTACCCTTGAATAGAAATTGACCCTTGTTGTGGCCTAAATATGATTAGGTCATGAATTAAATTAATTTAACCATGATTAATCAAGTTGGTTTGATTAAGGGCCACCTTGTGGGTGAATTTCCCTCAAATGACTATTTATGGCCATTTGGCCAAGGATTCCCATAAGGTTTTCCACGCATTAACTTACTGGGTTGTTGAGTGTGAATTAAATTTATTATTGAATATAAATTAGGATAAATTGTGATTAATTTGATTAAGGGTTTGGGATCAGTGGTTTCCCCTTTCCCCATGATATTCCAATTATCCTTTAAGCCCGGTGATAGTTTTATTCACTTGTTTCATGATATGTATGACGCCCATGTGAGTTTTCATTATCATAACCATGAAATAGTGTAATTTACATGTGTTTTCTTTTATGCTAAAATGTTGATATACTAGGATCGACCCTGTTGAATGCTATGCCTGTGGGTGAGGATTTATTATGCCTGTAGGTGAGGATTTGTTATGCATGTGGGTGAGGATTTGTTATACCTATGGTCGAGGATTAGTAACGCTTACACGTGGTGGTTTTAGGATTTTGGGAAAGATTTTGAATTGAATATTGAAATTTAATGACTTATGATTCGTCTTCCAAGACAAATCAAAATTTTGGATTCAATATTCACATTACTTGTTCAGATAAAATTATGAGGTATCTATTGATAATCCTTTATACGAGGGATTGAAGGTGTAACACCCCGATCTTCCACGATATGCTTCTCTTTCAATAATGCAATAGCTTGCATTGTACGCAAGTTCGAGATTCTAACACACCGCGACCAATCAAAGTAGCTGTTATGAATAGTAATGCCCACTTTTTAAAATTATAGAAATTTTATATTTCAAAATGGACTTCATTTTTGTATTTGGAATATCGAAATTATCCTAAGTTGAATTTTTTGTAATTTTCTAAGAACTTTCAATTTTCTATGAATTGAGAAAATACTTAAAAAACAACTTTTTTAATCAAAATAATTTATAGTGATAAATTATACTATAGAGTGGTTTTAAAGTATAATTAGAATATATTTTTATAATTTTATCCAATTGTGGTAATTAGAATTAATTTCAATTTGAAATTAGACATAAATAATTGTCAATCTTTTGATATATATTGTTTCTTAAAAAACGCTATTTGTTGTGACAACGGGAATTAATTATAAAATTAATTAATAAAACTTATATGTTTGTAATTTTTTAAAATAGGCATCATTTTTTAATTTTGAATATCAATTATAGATTAGGGTGAATTTTTGGCATTGTTCCAAAAATCTTCAATTTTTGATGAATAGTGAAACCACTAAGTGGTTGTTAAAAACGGATTTTTCGTTTAAATGAAACATTACCACTTCTTTGATTTTATTTTAAAAAATCCAACATACATGGTTTTAATTAAGAAGTAAAATGTGGTTCAATGGGATTAAAATAATTTTTTGGTGAATAGTAACTTTTAAGTTTAATTAATCGCGATTAAAGGTAATTAGTGAAAGTTAAGGTAAAAATGATATTATAAAAATATGAAAATACCTTTACACATGTCCTACACTTATTGGATGAGTCATGGCCGACCAATACAATCCATGGGTCAACTTGGGGACCCCATGGAGACACTTGGGTATGAAAATGACATTAATAACTTTTTATTTAAAGTAAGAATAAAATTGTCACAAACATGAGTTGTTTTACTAAAACAATTATTACACGGGGTTATAGAAGGTAATGTTTTGACTATAAATATTAATTTTAAATATGAAATGATTTCCTACATCATGGTAATTTTTTTATAATTTTTAGATATTAAATAAATTAAAATATTTATGACACCTTGATGATGAAGCGATTACCTCATTAATTAACGATTTAAATAAAATAAAAGGATAATGTAACATCTGGGGCTTAAAAATGTTAAAAACCTATTTTATGAGCATATTTATAACCCTTATCACCTTATCCTTGAAATTTATCATTGTGGGACTTTTAGAATCCGAAAAGCATTTCATAATAAAGTAACATTTCAATCTTTCCAAGAGTGCCCCTCCTCTCCTCTTATAAAAGGCCCCCACCACTACCACCTTATTCACACCTTCCAAGCCATTTGGCTCGGCCAAGCTCTGCCAAAATACTCTCCCAACTTCCCTCTCTTACTCCTAGAAGCCTCAATTTGTGCAGAAGTCTTCCCACGGAAGACTTTGGCTCAAATCAAAAAGAGTTACCCGATTTTAAGGTAATGTATTCTTTTATGTTCTTTTGTTTTATTTTTCTTCTCCAACCCCATAAAATCTTTTTATTCCTTTCTATTGTAACAAAACTAGTATCTTAAATATACTAGGATGATGTTATGAGAAGGATTTGATTTACAGTTACACACACCTTCGTCTAATGGTTAAAGAACATACTGTTTCTGTGGTTGGCGAATTTCTGCCTCATGAAACGATAATTGTTCAATCTTATTTTAACACCTCTCATGGTGGCCATTACGATGAAACTATTTTTATATATGATATATATTATGTTTTTGTTTTCCTTATGATTCTGTATTTTTCATTTATGGCATACCTTTATGATTTCCATTATGGGTAAACACGATAATTTCATTTTAGGAAGTGCGGACTACTGCCCCCTCAAAGTGATTTGAATCGTTAATGCCATATGTGGGATGTATAAAGGATGGAGTAAATTATATTATATATTATATTATACTGGAATTATAATATAACTTTATATAATTATGATTTCATTCCATTAAATACGAAATAAAAATGAAAGTAGCGTTCATGCGTACGTAGGACTTACCGTCTCCATGAACGGTGCATTTCATTTCTTACCTCTAAATGTTACGTAATATTATTAATGAATGTATATACTGGATATATATGATATATATGATTCTATATCATGAATATAATTCTGGATATAATGGATATTTCACCACATGAACAACTTGTAATTATAAGAAGTTTATTTTTGAGTCATGTTCCAAAGATCGACAAAATGACCGTTATTAACTTAAATAATTACATAATGTTCATAGCATGGTAATAATTGGTATAAAAGGAATAATGAACATTAAAAAGTTTCTTAAGAAAATAGAAATTAACTCTAGTTTATTATTCAGGAGATTAAAGAATGATCGATTCAAGTCGGACACGAGGTAAGAGAACTTCTTAACCCAATTTCCATTCTTTAGGTTAATCTCCTACTTTAAAATTATGTTATGATATTATTATGTCCTATCTTGTATTTTTAATTTCTTTATGTGTACTTATATTGAATACACATAATAGATCTATTTTATTTTAAAAAATGGTCTTGGTAAGGACTTCGTCTCAATCTCCTTTCATTGAGGCATATTTTATTTTATACACAACCCTTTTTATACGGTGTATAAACCCCTTTGACATTTACTTTTATTCAAAATGAATATTTTATTACGAAGAGTTTTTACTCAATGACAAAAGGAATTTTTTTTATTATGTATGCGGTGACAACGACTTCTCCTCCGCCGTGACTATTATTTGAGTTTCAGCTTCCTCTAGAAGCTATAGCTTTTTTTAAATGAAAAACAGATACCAAGTTTTAATTTTATTTAATTTTGGTATTGAAAATGGTTTTGAAAGTGTTTTCATTACATCAATGTGTTTTATTGATATCTTGTGATTGAAATGTGGAAATGTTATGTTTCCTTTATGCATGTTTTATGTGATACGATTATGAAATGGTTTATGATATGTTTAAACATATTCATATGAGGAATGAATTGGACTTAATAAGTGACGGGTGGAGCCCGCTATAGCTCCTCGATGCATCGACAGGTCTCATGAGACGAACTAGTGTCTTGACATGAGTCCTTTACAAAATATTATTTGTAGTCTTGGCATGAGGCCTTGGATACGTGGTTAAGATAGTCTGGAATTATGCATTCCATCATTATAAAAGTGGTTATTAATATTTCATGTGATTATTCGACTAGTAGAATATCCATGTGAATAAGTAAATGGCATTATTTCATTTTATTTTTGCCACATTATGTTGAAGTTCATGTTTAAAAGGCTTTTGTTTTAGTTATACATTGCCTTAAAAGTTTAGGTTTATTTATGAAAGCTTCTGCTATATTGTTTTCCTTACTGAGCATCTGAGCTCACCCCTTTCAATGTTTTATTTTTCCCAGGATGTGAAGAAATATTTTATGACGGACCTACAAGGATAGTCTGAAGGGGATATAAGTGTGGACTATGGAGACTATGTTATTGTGATTTTTCACTTTATGATGTAATGTAACATTTATGAATGTATCTAGTGTTTCCAAGGCTACTAAACTAATCGGCCTTTCGAGACTTGATATTTTGTGAACATGCCAATGTTACGAAATAATGCACCAACTCTGGGTAACTAGGGTTGGGGCATTACAGTTAGTATCAGAGGCAGTTTAGTACTAACCTTGGAAGCTAGATTTAGAAAAACTCTGATTAGAGCACATAGCCCAAAGATAGACATTGAGGATTAATATAGAAGAACTTCCTCGAATTTTGGTATTATAGAGATTTTGTGAGTTTTTCGAGAAATACATCCCTGTCTGGATACAAGAAGGTAGAGGCGGCTCTAGCATAGATGTACCTAGGGGTAAAACCCAAAAACACTGCTTTGAGCTTGACTCGAACGGGAACTGGTGCACGACAACGAGCCTTGCTGCACTCTTGGTTACGACAGTCCCGGGGGATATGCTTTGGATAATTTCCATTTTCTTTACAAACCATTATGAAGGTTTTATGAGTATATACCTCCTCAAAGTAATTTTTTTATGAATATTGATTATATCCATAAATTGGTCCTTTTATGTTAAGTGTTTTACAAGTAGGGAATTATGTATTTTGATTCATAAACAGATTTAGTTTATGCCATTGTTTAGAAATGGTGCCTAGTGGATGGAATGGAAACCGTATCAATGAACGCACTCCATGTAGGGATTTCGCTCCTACTCAAGATAATTATAGTGGAGCTGGAGATACAACTGGTGCTGATCAACTTATCTCCATACTGGGACAACTCACTCAAGTCATGAATAATATCCTTATTCGTATGGAGAACCCTGATCTGCAACGTGGATGATCAATGTTAGACCGCTTCATGAGGAAACACCCACCAAAATTCAATGGAATAACAAATCCCTTAGTAGCTGAGCAATGGATAAATTCCTTAGTGAAAATATCCCACGCCTTGGGGGTAGTGGAAGGGAAAAGGTTATCATGGAAGTTTACCACCTCACTGGAGATGCTGATCAATAGTGGTCATTGATTCAAAATACAAAGGAAGATGAAGAAGTTTCAATTATGGAATGGAGAGAGTTCAAAGATATTTTCTTAGAAAAATACTTTCCTCGTGACCATCGAGCAGATATGGAAAGGCAATTTCTGAGTCTGAGACAAAAGGAGGATGAGAATGTCGCAAAGTATGAGGCTAACTTTACAAGGTTAGCGAGGCATGATGCAAATTATATATGTTACCCAAGAAGTAAGATTGACCGTTTCTTTGATGGGTTAAAACCATTTCTCCGTCGAGCTTTAGTATCACAATCTTTCTCAACGTATGAAGATATTGTCTCATGTGCTATCACGACAGAAAAATAATTCTCTAAGTCTTATGACAACGAAGTAAAGCATGAGAAGAAGAGAATGGTGGAGAAAGAGACAGATAAAGGGAAAAAGGGAAAGAAGGATTTTCCATTATGCGATAATTGTGGGAAGAATCACCACGGTACTTTCTTAAAAGGAATGGGAGTTTGTTATAAATGTGGAGAAAAAGGTCACCAGGCTCGTGATTGCAAGGGGAAAAAAGAGGCTGTCAATGTTGAATGCTACAATTGTTGGGAAATGGGGCATTATGCAAATAAATGTCCTAAGCGTCTGGGAAACTTACCTCGGAAAAGGCAAAGGGATCAAGGCCAATCTTATGCTGTTACTACAGTTGAAGTTGAATAATTAATGTAATGGTGATTTTGGACTCAAGTATTATATTCTGGTTATAAGAATAATGTGATATATATAAGGATTGTACTGCAGTACTTGTTGTTTTCATTAAGGTTTTAATATGATGAAGGTAATCATATTTTATTATGTGACAATAAGAGAAACTTTACTTTGTTTGGGGAATCTGATGAATTGATTTTGGAATTTAGAGAACTTTTAGAGAAAGTCTGGACAAAGGTATTTTGGATAATTACAAAGGTTGGAATGGAATAAGTTGAACTTTGGATAATATTTTTTAAGGTTAAAACATTTCTGAATATTATTTTAGGAATATTATAATACTATAGTTTTAGGAAAAGGACAACCTGCAGGTCGGGGGATAACCCTTCGCGTCAGAAAAAGCTGCAGGAATCGAACCCACAACCATAGTGCGGCATGCCTTTATTACCTACCACTAGCCTACAGGAAGTCCCTGGTTATTAGAAAATAGTTTTCCTACTCTAAATGGTATGTGTTAATATTTCGAACCTTGTACGATTAGGATAAATATCATATTTTTGAGTTATATTATCTTTTTGAGAGAAAGATGAGTTTGTGGTAGAAATTAGTTAAAGGTTGAAACTCTACTTGTCAAGCATATATATATATATTTATACCTATCTCTTATTCTATGAATAAATTAATTCTTAATCTTTAGTAAAGGGATATTAAAACAAAAAAAAGTGTTATCCTAATACCTTATGTCTTGTTGAACTGATAATATTTTAAATCAACATAGATTGAAGGCTTTGAGACCCTCATTTTTACACTTGTTTGTGATTGATGACCTCAATCACTCCCTACAAATATTTACATTTTTCCTCCAATTATATGTCTCCAATTTCCACCAATGTTCTCCTTATCGAGATCATAATTTGGTGGTGAATTTTTCATTTCCCTTTCCCTCTTATTAAGGCTAAATTTTATTAACCTTATTTCCGATGTGGGTTTTCCACAAAGATATTTTCTATTTTCAACATTTTATTTTTGAAGAACAATTTCAAATTGCGAGGACTCAATTTATTGAATGTGGGGAGAATGTAACACCCCGATCTTCCATGATACGCTTCTCTTTTAATAATGCAATAGCTTGCATTGTACGCAAGTTCAAGATTCTAACACACCGTGACCAATCAAAGTAGACGTTCGGAATAGTACTACCCACTTTTTAAAATTATAGAAACATTATATTTAAAAATGGACTTCATTTTTGTATTCGGAATATCGAAATTATCCTAAGTTTAATTTTTTTTAATTTTCCGAGAACTTCCAATTTTCTATGAATAGAGAAAATACTTAAAAGACAACTTTTTTAATCAAAATAATTTATAGTGATAAATTATACTATTTAGTGGTTTTAAATTATAATTAGAATATATTTTTACAATTTTATCCAATGGTGGTCATTAGAATTAATTTGACTTTGAAATTGGACATAAACAATTGTCAATCTTTTGATATATATTGTTTCTTAAAAAACGCTATTTGTTGTGACGGTGAGAATTAATTATAAAATTAATTAATGCAACTTATATGTTTGGAATTTTTTTAAAATAGACATAATTTTTGAATTCGGAATAACAATTATAGATTAGGGTGAATTTTTGGCATTGTTATGAAAAACTTCAATTTTTGATGAATAGTGAAACCACTAAGTGGTTGTTAAAAACTGATTTTTCATTTAAATGAAACATTACCACTTATGTGATTTTATTTTCAAAAATCCGATATACATGGTTGTAATTAGGAAGTAAAATTTGGTTCAATGGTATTAAAATAATTTTTTGGTGAATAGTAACTTTTAAGTTTAATTAATCACGATTAAAGGTAATTAGTGAAATTTAAGGTAAAAATGATATTATAAAAATATGAAAATACCTTTACACTTTTCCTACCATTATTGGATGGGTCATGGCCGACCAATAAAATCCATGGGTCAAATTGGGGACCCCATGGAGCCACTTCTGTTAGAAAATGACATTAATAACTTTTTATTTAATGTAAGAATAAAATTGTCGCAAACATGAGTTCTTTTACTAAAACAATTATTACATGGGGTTATATAAGGTAAATTTTTGACTATAAATATTCATTGGAAATCTAAAAATATTTCCTACATCATGGTAATTTTTTTATAATTTTTAGACATTAAATAAATTAAAATATTTATGACACCATGATGATGCATCGATTACCTCATTAATTAACGATTTAAATAAAATGAAAGGATAATGTAAAATATAAGGCTTACACTTATCAAAAATATATTGGATGAGAATATTTAGAACCCTTATCACCTTAGCCTAGAAATATTACATTTCGGAACCTTTATAATCCGAAAAGCATTTCATAATAAAGTATCATTTCAATCTTTCCAAGACTACCCCTCCTCTCCTCTTATAAAAGGCCCCCACCACTACCACCTTATTCACACCTTCCAAGACATTTGGCTCGGCCAAACTCTGCCCAAATACTATCCCAACATCCATCTCTTACTCCTAGAAGCCTAAAATTGGGCATAATTCTTCCCAAGTAAGCCTTTGGCTCAAATCAAAAAGAGTTACCCGATTTTGAGGTAATGTCTTATTTTATGTTCTTTTGTTTTATTTTTCTTCTCCAACCCCATAAACTCTTTTTATTACTTTATTTTGTAACAAAACTATTATCTTCAATATACTAGGATGTTGGTATGAGAATTATTTGATTTAAACTTACACACACCTTCATCTAATGGTTAAAGAACATACTGTTTCTGTGGTTGGCGAATTTCTTCCTCCCGAAACGATGATTGTTCAATCTTATTTTAACACCTCTCATGGTGGACATTATGATGAAACTATTTTTATATATGATATATATTATATTTTTGTTTTCCTAATTATTCTGTACTTTTCATTTATGGAATACGTTTATGATTTCCATTTTGGGTAAACGCGATAATTTCATTTTAGAAAGTGCGGACTACCGCCACTCAAAGTGATTTGAATCGTTAATGCCATATGTGGGATGTATAAAGGATGAAGTAAATGATATTATATATTATATTATAATGGAAGTATAATATACCTTTATATAATTATGATTTCATTCCATTAAATACAAAATAGAAATGAAAGTAGCGTTCATGCGTACGTACGGCTTACCGTCTCCATGAATAGTGCATTTCATTTCTTACCTCTAAATGTTACGTAATATTATGAATGAATGTATATACTGGATATATATGATATATATGATATCTAAATCATGAATATAATTCTGGATATAATGGATATTTCACCACATGAACAACTTGTAATTATAATAAGTGTTATAAAAGGAATAATGAAAATGAAAAAGGTTCTTAATCAAATAGAAATTTACTCAATTTTATTATTCAGGAGATTAAAGAATGATCGAGTCAAGTCGGACACGAGGTAAGGGAACTTCTTAACCCAATTTCCATTATTTGGGTTAATCTCCTACTTTCAAATTATGTTATGATATTATTATGCCCTATCTTGTATTTTTACTTTCTTTATGTGTACCTATATTGAATACACATAATAGATCTATTTTATTTAAAAAAAGGATCTTGGTAAGGACTTCGTCTCAATATCCATTAATTGAGGAATATTTTATTTTATACACAACCTTTTTTTATACGGTGTATAAACCCTTTGAATTTTACTTTTATTCAAAAAGAATCTTTTTATAAGAAGCATTTTTACTAAACTAAAAAAGGAATGTTTTTTCTTACGTATGTGGAGACAACGACTTCTCCGCCGCCATGACAATTATTTGAGTTTCGGCTTCCTCTACAAGCCATAACTTTTTTTAAATGAAAAATAGATACCATGTTTTAATTTACTTTTATTTTGGTATTGAAAATTGTTTTGAAAGTGTTTTTATTACATCATTGTCTTTTATTCATATCTTGTGATTGAAATGTGGAAATTTTAGGTTTCCTTTACGCATGTTTTATGTGATATGATTATGCAATGGTTTATGATATGTTTAAACCTATTCATATGAGGAATAAATTGGACTTAATAAGTGACGGGTGGAGCCCGCTATAGCTCCTCGATGCATCAGAAGGTCTGATGAGACAAACTAGTGTCCTTACACGAGGCCTTGAAAAAATATTATTTGTAGTCTTGGCATGAGGCCTTGGATACGTGGTTATGATAGTCTGGAATTATGCATTCCATCATTATATAAGTGGTTATTGATATTGCATGTGATTATTCGACTAGTAGAATATCCATGTGAATAAGTAAATGAAATTATTTCATTTTATTTTTGCTAGATTATGTTTAAGTTAATGTTTTAAAGGCTTTTGTCTTAGTTATAAATTTCCTCAAATGTTTAGGTTTATTTGTGAAAGCTTCCGCTATATTGTTATCCTTACCGAGCATCTGAGCTCACCCCTTTCAATGTTTTATTTTTCCTAGGATGTGAAGAAATATTTTATGACTGACCTACAGGGATAGTATGAAGGGGATAGAAGTGTGGAATATGGAGACTATGTTATTGTGATTTTTTACTTTATGATGTAATGTATCATTTATTAATGTATCTAGTGTTTCCAAGGATACTAAACTAATCGGTCTTTCGAGACTTGATCTTTTGTGATAATGCCAATGTTACGCAATAATGCACCGACTCTGGGTAATTGGGGTCGGGGCGTTATAGAAGGGATCATTCCAGATCTCAATAATTTTATAATTCAATTTATTTTTATGGATTAACTGAAAATAATGAATGAAAATTGAAAACAAGACTTGTAGGATTTTTTAATTTTGATTAGTTCCTAGTTTACGTCTTCTACATTTTGTACACCACTTGTTGTGTATACTCACTAACAGATAGGGACCGATTTTGGGTGGTTTACTCTTGAGATTTATTTCTCACACTCTATTTGGGTCATGATTTTGGGCCCAAATAGATTATACAATTGCAGGTGTTGATAAGGAGAATCACCCTTTTACAGGTATTGGAGATGTTGTTTAGGAGTCGGAGAGAATGAGACTAAGGCAAGGGTTGTGATTCTTATTAGTTTCCTTTGTTTATTTTTTTGGAACATATATTGTGGATTATTTAGTGTACCTATTTTGGCTATTTTCATAGAACATAACATTCTGTATCATCTTTTGTATTGATTGATGCTTGGTTAATTACATTATTAGCCTTCTGCTATTTATTTTAGATGTATGTTATTTAATTCTTCCACTATTGTATTATTATTTATTCCTCTATGTTAAAATCAATAAATGAGGATGTAGTTTCCCCACAATCACACCCTAGGATTTCACTTCTAGTATGTAGAATTTGATATTTGGGGAAATGTGCTTGAGTCCAATGACCAACCGGGTATGGGGCACCAGTTGAGTGGCATCCATATCAATGAAGTTACACATCATATCAAATATTATAAACATGTGTAATGGAATAAATCATTATAGTTTATAAGAAATCCAAAATAATGGTATCCTTAGATCATATCCCTAGTGAATCATAATTAACCTGAAAAGATATCACCATATATGAAGAAGGATTTTGAAAGGACCCTTAGAAAATTTTGTAAGGGAAATAAAATTTCTTTAAAAATAACAATTTCAAATATAAATCATTTTAAAAATCCTTTTATTTGTAAATAACATTGAAAACTTATAAATAAAATTTTTAAAATTAATTTAAAACATTTCTAGATGAAAATATCATTTTTACTTACAATTTTTTTTTATACACACAACATTTTGAAAATACTTTTTATTTGAAAATAACATTGAAAAATTATAAATGATCATCAAATAAAATAATGGTTATGATGAAAGTAAGTTTCTTTCAGGTCATATATGTTAGACCAAATATTCCATTCATATTTTTGATAAAATACAAACATTATTTTTTTGGAAAGAGACATGAATATTCCATTTTATTTATTTATAAAATACAAAGGATGGATAAAAATGTTCTTCTAAAATAATAGGTTAATAATAAAATATTTT
This sequence comes from Viscum album, assembly GCA_963277665.1. Lineage (NCBI taxonomy): Eukaryota > Viridiplantae > Streptophyta > Magnoliopsida > Santalales > Viscaceae > Viscum > Viscum album. The sequence continues at coordinate 375,132,885 of OY728127.1, read as the reverse complement.
TATAATTTTTTTAGAAATAATGGTTTTGAAACAAAATAAATTTTTAAATGGGAGAGAAATAGAATCAAATTTTCTTAAAAACACATTATCATTTATTTTAAGTATAAAAGTTTTAAAACAGGTCATATTACATAAAAATATCATGAATAAATATATTATAAGAAAATTGATGTGTTTCTCGAAATATGGATCATAATATTTTAACATTAGAAACATAATCATAAAAAATATCAACAAACTATAAGTTTGTAATATAAAACCATTACCAATTTGGTATCTTTGAATCATACGCCCCATGAAGGAATAAAATATAGTAGAACATAAAATATAATGAGGTTAAATAATTTCATGATATTAAATTTCAAATGGGATGTATATATACAATGTAAAATTAGATAGGTTCATAACATATTCATATGCCTCAAGGTATTAAAATAGAGAAATAAAATCCCTTCCCGGTTTGGTAAATTTGGAACCTTAAACCCAAAAAATAGAGATAATAAAATTTATATTTAAATCCACATAACATTATGTTTATTCATCATAGAATACAGTCATGGGTAGTATATACACCACATTAAAAAAATAGGTGGTGAATATGGAATGTGTCTCACATATGTAAAATATGAGATGGAAATCCCTTACCGCTTTAGTAATCTTTAGAATCATAATCCCCAATGAAGAATAACATAAAATGAAACTCTAAATATAATAAAAATATGGAGACACATGATATATAATTTCAAAATGGATGTATATACACCACATAAAAGAAATAAGTGGCATGTTTTCATGTCTCCCATAAATAAAAGTGGGATTAGAAATCCCTTACTGTTTAAGTAATTTTTTGAATTTTAATCTACAATAAATAATAACATGAAATGTAACATTTAATATAATGAAAATAATGAGAATCATGATATAAAATAAAAAAAAGGTTTAGTATATACACCATACATAATAATTACGGGGTGAATTTTCTTATGTCTCCCAAAAATAAAAGAGAGACCAGAAATCCCTTACTTTATATCCTAACTTCCATTAGACACATTTAGAGCTACTGTATAATAAATTTAATTTTATTATATATAATTTAAATAAATTTATTTATATATATCATTCCATATATTATTTTCATATGTCTTTTATTATCCATTTGTTAATAATTCCCTGTTAATGTTACGTTTCAGGTAATAACTGCTTTGTTTTTGTATATGTTTTGATTTGTTAATCATTTTACTATTACTTTGATCACTATGTGATCATATACAAAATGTTAAAAAATATATAAATATCATATATATTTATTATATATGTATTTATATTAATCCCTAAAATTTAATGATAGAAAATGAAATACACTGTTCATGGAGATGGTGGGCTATAAGTACGGATAAACATTATTTTTTTTGGGATGAATAAAATAAATGTAATTGATATATTATCATTATAGAATAATTTTTATTCCATATATATCACATATTTTTATGAAAACCACCCTTATTACCTTTCATGTAAAGCGTGGCTGAATCACATCGCTTCGCGAGGCGACAGTCCGCCTTACACACTAGTGATGATATAATATTCCAAGAAATGGGAATAATAAATTTTTGTGTGATATATTTTTTTTAAAATAATAATAATATAATATATATCATATATAAAAAATAAATCTATAATTATTTCCAATCATGGGATGTGGTATCGGAAAACGAATGACATCAGTTTGTGAGGTTATAGTCCGCGGTACTCACAAATGATGATTTCGTAATCTATTCGATGGAAGTGGAGATGTTTTTCATTCATTACATTAAAATAAATACCTATTAGTATATTTAATATACATATATTATCATATCATCATGGTATAATAATAATTTAATGTGGTTGAGAAAGAAATATAACATAAATGCTTATTTGTGAATGTTTCCTCTTCTTCAGGTTTCCTCCAGAGGCTTACACCAAAAGCCTTCCTAGGTTGGTTTTCTATCCAAAATAATATTTATAGAATGTGATGATGTAATTTTTAAAGATATTTGGGTAGGTTTTATATTAAAAAATGGTTTTAAGGTGTGAATAATGTATGATAGGGGTGGCCTTTTATAAGTGAGGTGTGTGGAACACTTTTAATTTTTTAAAATAAAAACTGAACCCATGTTTTTCGAATGAATAAAGTTAAAAAATGGATCAAAGAAGAAACTTATAAATTATTACGTCTATATGTACCCATAAAAAAATTTAGAAAAGTTTATATTTCATTTTAAAAAATTTCATTTTAGTTTAACCCCAGGTAAACCCTTTTTTACCTCAAATGCTATAAATAAGTTTAATTGTTTTTACTATTAATTTTTGTAAAATATTTTTTTGAATTTATTAGATAATAAATATAATTATTTTTTTAATTACATAATACATTTTTCTAAATTGTATTCACAAATGCGACAAAATTTTAATTTAATATTAATATCACAGATGCGATGAGAAAATGAGATTTTAAGGAGAAACTAGTGGAATATTTGAAATGTTTTTTTAAAAAATAAAATATGAAATTAACTAAAATGAACTACATTATATTAATGGATTTATAATTGAAATAATTTACTTTATAAAAAAATTATAATTTAAATTAACATTTTAAATTAATTAAATTAAATGTAGTTACCAATTAAAATTTAGTATTTCTCCATAGTCATAAAAAATTAAATATCCTGAAATATGCAAAAAAATCATAATATAATTCTAGTATTAAGATTTAAAAAATAATGTTTATTTTTTCATTTAAATTTTCTATAATTTAAAAAAATTAGTTTTAAAATAAGATCGCAAAAAAGGCCGATGAACTGCTTTTTTGAAAAATAAAGTATTGAAGTGTAAAATTTGATTTATTCTTATATCTTGTGTATAAAACACATAAGATGAAGGTTAATATAAATATTGAATATAGAATATATACATTTCACTAAAAAAACTCACTAAAAGTGTATTGTTTAATTTATTTAGGTAAAATATGTTTGTTTTCAAAAAAGTAGTTTTTAAGAAAAATATTTCCTTTATTTTCAAATAGATTTTAAAATTATTTTTTTAATTCATTGGTCACTAAACAATAAATTTTATATACATGTTGAAACTTTATATTTTCATTTTTTACTTATTCCTTTTCAAACCCTCCAATCCAACAACTAAGTGATAACAATCATATTAAATAATAATTTTTTAATATTATGTCATGTTTCATTTAAACTCAATATTGAGTGTAATGAATGCTAAGCTTAGTGTTGTGTGTAAGAAAATTAATACTCAATATTTTTTGTAATTTAAGATAAAATTAGTTTTTTGTGTAACACAATCTAAACTCGGTGTTGTATGTAAGACAATCTAAACTCAATATTGCGAGTCACAAAATCTAAACCCACTGTTGTGTGTAACATAAAATATCGAACTGATTATATTCATTTGAAAAAAATACATTTCACAAAATATTGGGGTGTTACAGTATCCATGTAATTAAAATCTTAACTATTCATTCATCAAGGTGCACCCATATGTATTATTTAATCATTTAACACCGTACAATATCATATATATCACAATTTAGCTATGATGTTATTTTTTAGAGGAAATAATAACTCTTCATTTTTTACATTATTTATTAAATATAGATCCATGGTTTTTATCTAAAACCACTAAAAGTTTTCTAAGGATAGTTTAATAGTTAAAATTATAAATGGATGTGAATTAGAAACCGAAAATAGGTTCATCATGCAAGAAACCTAAAACTATGTACTATATTTAAAATGAAGAACCTGTTAACATGTGTACCATACACCATGGATAGAAAATGTTATTTGCATCATTAAATTGTATTTATGAAGATTATAACTTATATTCAAAGTATGTCCTTACTTATGGGTGTATCTATAGTGTGTGTTTAATCACTCATTGATTTTACAGTAACTTCTTTTCACCCCCAACATGATAATACCTCACTCGGTCAAAGGGTAAGAGAGAAGTGTGGTTTTTTGAAGAGGGAGTGTTTGATGTATCATTAGAAATTTCATAACATATTACCATACCTTGAAATTTTATTGCTTATAAATCCCCTAGGAAACTCCCTTTCATTGACTAATATGATTGTGATTCATGTGTTAATGCTACTACCAACCTATCCAAGTTGTGTTTACAAGGATTAAATCATATAGTGAGAGTGTGTTTTCCTCAGTTACCATGAGTTATAGGGTGTTGTTTTATGATGTTTTTAATAGATATAACCCTAAGTGTGGGGTTGGAGGTATGTATCATGGTATATAAATGGGGATGTTATGTGATTGGGAGACCCACCCCAAGTGAGATGGGGTATTGATCGATGTGTTGCAAAGACATATATTAATGGAAACCATAAAAAGTTCGGTAGGAGTGTCCAAGGTATTGATAGTGAATATGATCTTAAGACCTCCCTCTTGTGATAGAGGAGTCGTTGTTTTTTATGGAATGAGTTCTTGTATGAGGCCTCAAATAGAATAAGAGGATGGAGGTATGCGGTTTGAGATGAAATTTGGTATAAGAATTTACTCGATGTGAGAAGGAAGTGGTCGAGAATTTTTTTTGTGTCCTCCCCCAAGGTAGTGGGAATATAGATTGGTTGAATTGTTGGGTTACTTACACCAATAGTAATGGCTGAAACAGGATAAATTGAGAATCCTGGTGGACTAGTTAGTACAAATGATCATTTGTTCATGATTATGTGTTTATTGATTATTTTTTTACTTAAACACCATTAAAGTTGTGGTATATTAGTGGATACTTTTTATCACGAAACTAAAAATATTTATTTCCCGTAATATGATATAACACCTAGATCCATGTGCATAACATCATGTTTTAATTTCATGTCGTTGCATGTAAAAGAAATAATGTTTGGGTTATTAGATGATGATTTTGGAGACTGATATGGGTAGTGAAATGGGTGTTATGTTTTATTCTCCCTTTTAGATTCATTTATTTTAATTTTTTGTTTTAGATCATCCTATTAGGTGATTCTTGTATATTTTTATCATTATGTTGACAATGGGTATCATTCTATTATAACATGTTGATATTTTTTTATTGACAGTTTTATATTCAATGTAAATCGTTTTTCATACTCAAATTTTAATTTTGATTTATTTTTTACCTATTATTGTATGTGATGATATTGAGGGTATAATATATAAATGTTTATTTTTACACACTTGTCGTAATTCCATAAAATACATCTTAAAGGGAGGCATGTATGGGGGTCTTATTATGATATAAATATTTTTTTATATGGGATATTTTATTCAAGGAATTAAAAAGTCATATCAGATTATTGTTTTGGGTTTCTTACAATCTAGAGAATTGGTAGTGGGAGATATGAATGTGATGTATCTTGGGCAGGTCCATGGATTAGTATGTCCAAAATACAATTCCTGGAAAAAACTATGAGTTTTTTGGGATGTAGGATTATTATTATTATTATTTGAGTGTTCTTATTGAGATTGTTATTAAATTTTTTATGTTATGCTTTGGGTACTTATTTATGTTTTTACTCTTGGTTTAGGGTGGAAAAAACACTGGTGTTCATAAATTATATTAGGAGTATATATTTATCTCTACATATGTATGACCTATTTTCTATATGAAATAGTCTTCAAATGATAAAATAGTTTTAGAAAATTAGTTTATAATAAATATTGTTTTTAAAAAATTATTGGGAAGTGGTTGAGAAATGGGATTTGATTAATAAAAATTCCAATAATAACTTATTTATTGTCTAGATAAATAAAATATTATTGATATATTCAATAATTTTAATTTAGTTTATCTCTTTTTTGGGGTTTCATTAACCTAACGATGTTGCAGTATTGCAGGTTTGGATGATAAAATCCCTTTAGTTGGAAGTCTTGGGTAGTAGTTTCCTGGAATAGATAGTATTCATATTTTGTACCTCATACATGGTTTATTATGGATTAAGAGGTTTTTGGTGCTGAAATGACCTTCAAAAGGTTGTGTTGAAATTTTAATATCCCATATCAATACATTGGGGTTCTCTTTATAGTGAGTAGAGTGACGGTTTATAGAAAGAAGGTAGATAGTATGATCAATTTATTGAGATGCACACAATTTAGCTGTTGAGCTAATAGGGAATTAATTTAGTTAGAGAACTATGAGTGAGATGGGTTTTTGTGTGGTGTCTCCCTAGAGTATTGAGACAAAAAAATAGGTCTGAGTTTTTGTTTAGTAGTAGGTTATAACTATAGTTTCTATTTTCAGTTTTTGGTTATGGGTTTGTTTGATAAAGGGATGTTGGGACTCATTAGCCTTTATGGGAATATCAGTTGGTTGTTTCTCTTTGCTATGGAGAAAGTGAGTGGGTTTCTTACAGTTTAAGGTTTATGGGAGTATGTTTCTAATGTTATGTTATGAATGTGTAGATACTTTGGGTTAATAAATTGATCCTCAAGAAATGTAATATTAAGTTTTATCCTTATTAGAAAAATTTCGTCGGTTATAGAAGGAAAAATAGTTTTCAAGTCATGAATGATGTGTTGGAATATTATGAATGGGTAATTTAGAGGGTATGTATCGTAGTTCCATATTGGAAAATAAATTAGATCCATATAATGAGAAGGTCCAATGGTGTTTTCATAGATTGTTAAGAACCATGTGATATATGGTGGTCTTGGGATGTTGGTTGATGAGAGGTTTTTAGAGAAATATATTTTGAAAGCCCTTTATTATTTTAGCTATTAGTTTCAATGAATCTTGTTATTATGGATGGTTCATCATGGTTTTACAATTAATTGTGTATAATAACATTTAAAAGTGATGTTTGGTAAGATATATCTCAAGAAACATCAAGAACAACCAAAGAGTGTCTGATGGGTAGTTCTTAGTGAAACTACCCAAGGAGTATGCATGTTGTGAAACTATAAAGAACATGGATATAATATAATAGTGGAGTGTATAAGGTCTATATTTTTTTCATTTTAGGAATCAATCCTAAGAATTTTTTGATGATTATGGGATGTTTGTTCCTAGTTGATTTTATGGGATGGAAGTTGAGAATATTGATTATATAGCACTAAGTAGGCTTATTTTAGTGGTGGATGGGGCTTCCATGTGGTAAAATGTCCTAGATCTTGTTGTAAGGAAGTGTATCAAATAGAGACGGTCGAAAATTTGGAAGATCATTCTATTATATGGGTGGGATACATGTGGCATGTAATTGAGAATGATTAAAAAAATCAAGGCAGTAGCCAGGGGATTTGTAGAGACCCGTATCTTGATGTACATAGACATTACATTACTTTTGCGGAATACTTAGTACATAACAAAAAAATACACACACAAGGATCGTAATAGTTTAGTGTCTTTGGAAACTCGGAACGTAATCTTCTAATCGTGGTGAAAGATCTCCAATATTTCCCATAAAGATCTTCCCTTTTTTTATACCTAAAACCTTACTTTATATCCTAGGGAAAAGAAAACATAAAAGGGTGAGCTCAAATGCTCAGTAAGGGTAAACAAAAGAAATATAAATCTCATCATATACACAAGCACATAACTTTTGGAAATCTTAACCTGCAAAAGAGATCATAATTTCATAACATGGGATAAATCATGGCAGTGAAATATAATCACAATAATCATAACTTAAAACATGAACCTTTGTGGCATACACACATAATCATAGAGAATCATTTCTTGTTACTCAAGACTCATTGCCAAGACTATCTTAGTGGACAAAGTCCCTTTCTGAATCGAGTCACCGTCGTTTCAGTCCTGTTTCACTGAACCGGTATAACCTACCATTCCAGCCATGTCTATCTCATGAGATATAAAATCTTTACCCAATTCATTGGAGGGAGATATAGGTCCCACCCATCTTATAATGAATCCATTCTTATGTGTGCCACATAATCATAAACCATACATCATAGCGTAACCCATGTAATAAAAATGGGATTCTTAAACAACATGACATCATAAAACAATTCATATAAGATAAAGGAATTCATAAAAATATTTCCATCACAACATAATCAAACCAATGTAATAATAGGGATAAAAACAGAACCCTTTTATTATCTTAGATGGAAAATAATTTTGATAAAATACTTGAACTCCATTCTTGAGGAAAATATCCTTTCTACTTCAAAAACATTTTTCCTTTCATAACATGTCATACGACTTTAAAATAAAACAAGTTGATTAAAAATAAACTTGAAAACTTATAAAGGAAGTTTCTTAAAAATCCATTCATGCCGTATAAGTTAAAAAAAACATTCTTTATACTATTGTCGGAAAAGTCAAAAAGTACCTCCTACGAAAAACGACAAAAGATTCCTTTCATACATATTACTAAAAACTCACCGAAGGGTAAAAATGGATTTAAACAATTTTAGGTGGATGGAAATAATATTACATATTGATGAAACATGGATATGGATGATAAAATACACCCCAGTAAATACATACGAATAAACAATCTCGGATAAAAATGAGATTGTGATATTTCCCTTACCTTAGGTCCGATTTGCTTCGTATGTGTCCGAACCTCCTGTATAATGATTTAAATAATGTCATTGACTTATTACAGAATCATATTCATTGTTATGATATCATATATGGTTCAATTATGACTTTATATTACCCGTTCTTTTGTAAATTCATGTTAAAGTAGCATTTTGGGTAAAATCGTCTCATTTGTCGTTCATGTTTTTAACTTGTAATTATTAATATGATTACTTGGATCATGATTACTTATATACAGAATGTAAAACATGATTTATATATAATATATATTCAGAATATATATATATATATAATATATCGATAAATGGAATGAAATACACCGTTCATGGAGACGGTAGTCCGTACGTACGCATGAACGCTGTTTTCGTTTCCTTATTGAAGTGAATGGAATTAAGTAGATGACATACATATAAATTTACATAAATCCAGTATCATTATTATGTAATATATTTCATTAGTACTTATTATATATACTTTATAATCATTCATGAATGGTTAATCATTGAGAATGAATCTCATCGCGTCGTGGAGACGGTAGTCCGTACGTACGCACGAGCGATGATATCGTTCCCATGGTCGTGGAATTGTGTTGAAGTGTATGTAGACTATTTCAGTATCAATATCACTTTATAATAATCATATATAGTTACTAATTACACCATTATACCCATCCTATTAAGGTGGTGGTGGAAAATAGATTACACCACGGCGTGGAGACGGTATTCCGTACGTACGCACGCGCGGTGATTTCATTTTTCCGTTGGATGGATAGAAGGTGAATTAGGGTTGTTTCATATTTATAATAACATATCAATATGTAAGTAATACTGATGTTATTACTTTGTCATGAAAAAACTAAAGAAGAAGAAGTTGAAGAAGAAAGAAATTGAAAAGACCGGTAATGGATATTACCTCTTCTTTGAAACACCTCTTTGAATCCAACACTTAGGGAACTAAGATTGGCCTTTGAAGAAGACCAGGACCTCTAGGATTATTCTAGGGAAGTGGAGAATGTATTTTGTCAGGGGTTGGCCGAGCTTTAGTGCTCAAATTGGTGTGAGGAGGAGGGGGAGGAGGTTCCCTTTTATAAGGGAGGAGAGGGGCACCTTAGGAATATCTCAAAATATTTTTTTTATTAAAGTCAAAATTGGTTTATAATGGTTCCAAAGGGTCTTATTTCGAAGCTAAAGTAGGGATGGGTCCAAATACTATCAACCAATAGGATTTAGACAAGTTTAGGTTATTATTTTAACCATATCAATTAGATTTAACTCTAAGTTAAATAATTTAACTTTTACTGTGTCTTTTTGTTTTCTTACACTATATGGTTAATACACTTACTATAACATGCCAAACGAACCCCACATTGTTTATTATTAATATACATATCCTTATCTAAGTCATTTGACTGAACCATAGATTTTAGGAATAAAATAACAATTAATAATATAAAATTATATTTAAAAACTATTTTGTGTCAATTTTGACACTATTTGATATATGATTTTTGTGAAAGTCATAACAGAATTATATGTTCTAAAAAAGTTAATTACATCAACACTAATATATCATAGTAACCTAGAAAATTAGTGGAATTCAAAAAAAGTCTTAAATTACATTTATTTTGGTATTTATAATATCAATTATGTCAATATTTCATTAATAAGATAATTACTCCATCATCTTTGTGTCATAAATAAATTATATTATTTGATGTCTAAAAATTACAACTAAAATACCATTATGTAGGAAATCTTTTTAGCTTTCTAATGAATATTTACAATCGAATTTATATTATGTACAACCCTATATTAAAAATGTTTTAGTAAATAAACGTTGATTTTAACTCTTTTAACTCTTCTTTGAATTAAATAATAATAAATGCCCTAATCTAATCCAAGTGGGCCTAAATGATAATATTTTACACTTAAGGTTGTTTTTGGTCGAGATACACTTGTCCAATATAATTAGAACATGTGTTAGGGTAATATTAATATCATTCTTACCCTTAATTACCCTATTTACTTTTAACCGTGGTAAATAAAAGTAAAAAGTTACTATTCACCAAAAATTATTTTCATCTCATTGAACCACATTTTACTTACTGACATCAACCGTGTCTCTCGGATTTTTGAAATTCCATTCACAAAAGCGGTAAAATTAAGTTTTATGAAAAATTCAGGTTTTTTAACTACCACTTAGTAGTTTCACTATTCATCAAAAATTGATGTTTTTCAGAACAATGCCAAAATTTCATCCTAAGCTATATTTCATATTCCGAATTTAAAAATGAAGTCTATGTTACCAAATTCATAACATAGAAATTGCATTAATTAATTTTATAATTAAATCCCGCTGTTAAAACAAATAGCGTGTTTTTAAGAAACAATATCTATCAAAAGATTGACACTTGATTATGTCTGGTTTAAATGTGAAATTACATCCAATGACTAACATTGTATTAAATTGTAAAAATATATTCTAAATATACTTTAAAACCACTCAAATTAATGATTTATCACTATTAATTATTTCGATTAAAAAAGTTGTTTTTAATTATAATTTAGTAATTTTCACTATTCATCAGAATATGAAAGTTATCCGAAAAGTACCAAAATTTAATCTTAGGCTAAATTCGATACTCCGAATCCAAAAATGAAGTCCATTTTGAGAGATAAAATTTCTAAAATTTTAAAAGGTGGTTATTACTATTCATAACGGCTAGTTATAATAATATTTTAATTGCATATCGTTGTTTAGTGAAACTCAGTATTGCATACTACACACGCTATCGAGGAAGGTCGCGATTGTGTGTAATGCAAGGCAAGTCAAAGATGCGTGTTGTGAAAGCTCCTTTTGGTGTAGCGTACAACAGAAGACATTAATAAAATTAAAAAGAATATTTTTCATAAAATCTCGGGCTGTTACATTCTACCCCCCTTAAAATGAATTTCGCCCTCGAAATTCGTCGGGGTTATAAATGGTTTACTATTCGAAAGTTTCTTTAATAGAAACCCGCATCGTAAAAAGGAATATCAAAACCAATCTTTAAAAACAAAAGTATGAAACGTAACGATTACCCAAATAAACTAATCACTAGGTTTCCACATAGGAGAAAATATGGATATGGAAGAGAAATCTAACCATCATGTTCTGATGGAGAGTGGTAGAGAACATGGCTATGGAAAAGCTAGCAATCACAAAGCCATAAATTTGTGATGATCTAAGGTACCATCTGATTCATCAGATATAAGAGCACTAAGACAACATTTTTGGTTTTCAAGATCATCTCCCTAAAGTTGAAGAATTTGAATTAGAATAAATACTTACTTTATTTTGGTACAATCTCACTGTTGTTCGTGACTTGTACAATTTCCACTTCATCTCTTAAATAAATGAAGTTGAATTTGTTATTCGTGAAGTGTTATCAGATCATGTGATAGAATGACGGGTCATTCCATCTGTCTCAAACAAAAGGTTAGAAAAAGTTATTAAATATTCATAAGTCATTCTATAGTGAGATTAATCATATATGGTTCCTAAAATGGGCTTATACTTCATATATCATACTACTTAATAAAATAAAACTAGTTTCTACTAAACAGGGACTTCCTGTAGGCCAGTGGTAGGCGATAAAGGCCAGTCGCACTTCGGTTGTGGGTTCGATTCCCACAGCCTTGTCCGACGCGATGGGCTGTCGCCCGTTCTGCAAGTTTTCGTTTTTCTAAAACTATAATACTATAACATGCCATAAATAATATCGAAAAAAAACTTCTATCCTTAAACAATACTAACTTATGTCCAACATAATCCATTCCAATCTTTAGGCTTATCCATAATACTGCAGTCCACTCTCATAACATAGTGAAAACGATTACCAGAGATTTAACACCATCGTCGATCCCCATATATCATAAGATATGTTTTGTTGGTCACATTCCAAACATTCAAAGTCCTTAATAATGTATTCTCTTGAATACCCATTGAACCATAATGAAAACTTGAATGCAGTTAAAAGTTAACACTTTTCACATACCAAAATCCTCAAAATTCTATATACTCAAACCATGATATCACTTAGTCCTTATATCAATCATGAGCTCCTGAATACTGTTAAACATTTTGTTTTCTCGTTTTCCCTTCATTATGCGCATATCACCTTATTTCCAAAAATATCTCAATCACTTTGAATACCACATTAGACCAATACATAAATATTCCAATACTCCATGATACAATATTATTTTGGAATCCCATTACATAAACACTTAATCATTCCACCACATCATTGTCATATTCAACATCGCCAATAGTGATCGCATGTGACTTCCCTTTGTCCTTTGCCTTCAGTGGTTGCTCATGTTGATCATCACTAACCCTTGGATTAGGGAATTTATTAGCATAATGCCCCATTTCGTTGCACTTGAAGCATTGAAGTGTTGGTGGTGCGTTCTCTGCAGTGTTTGCTTTATTCACATCATTAGAAACCCTTTTTCCATTACTTCGACACTCAGCTGCTCGATGACCTTCTTTTCCACACTTAAAGAATTTTCTAGTCCCTTTAAGACAATATCCACCATGCTTCTGTCCACACTTTGTGCATAAGGAAACATTCATCTTCTTCTCACCATTATTCTGAGATTTCTCCTTGAACTCCATCTTTCGTTTCTTGTCAAAACCATGAGATGGATATGTAACCCCAACTTCCATTTATACCTTGATAGCACAACGCACAATTTCTTCATAGCTACTGATGTCTCTTATAGCTAATGCCCTTCAAAGACTTGGTTTTAAGCCACTGAAAAATCGATCAACTTTACTTTGAGGTTGGATGATAATTCCAGATGCATACCTTGGAAGTCTTGTAAAATTCACTTCGTATATACCAACAGATTCATCATCCTTTTTCTTTAGTTCAAGAAACTCCTTCTCCATCTTTGTTCGAAGAATACGAGGGAAGTACTTACTGAAAAACAAGTTCTTGAACTCGTCCCATTCCATGGACTAAATTTCATCTCTTGGCCTCGTATTCTTGATAAGATTCCACCATTGATCAGCTTCACCTTCCAAACGATATAATGCTAAGATGACTTTATCATGTTCAGAACATTGAAGAACTGAAAATATCTTTTCAGTGGTACTGATCCGTTGTTCAGCTACAAGTGGATCAGAAGTCCCACTGAAAGAAGGTGGACGTTGCCTCATGAAGGACTCAATAGAATACTGTTCCTTTCTCTGCTCATTTGGAAGTCCAGAATGATTCATAGCTAGTGTAAGGATAGCAATAAGATTTTGCACTCCATCTCCCATAACATTTGTTTGTTTAGGAGGAAAATCATTGCATTGTCCATTGCATTGATCAACACGGTTCCTTCGGGTTCCAGCCATCGTTTAAAACCCAAAAAGAATAGTGTGAGAGGCAAAAATCAAAATAAAGGGGGAGTAACTTCATTATCTTACTTCTTAGGTTAAATTTTATGATCTTTACCGTAGTTATAGGACTGTATCCTATATGTATACTTATCCTTAGGGTCATCCCTAGACATACCTTAGAAATATCTCTAGGGATCTCACTAAAGTTATCGCATCCTAGTTTCCAAAGGTTGACTAAACCTTTCCTCTGATACCAACTGTAGAGACCCGTATCTTGACGTACATAGACATTACATTACTTTTGAAGAATACTTAGTACATAACAAAAAAATACACACACAAGGATCGTAATAGTTTAGTGTCTTTGGAAACTCGGAACATAATCTTCTAATCGTGGTGAAAGATCTCCAATATTTCCCATAAAGATCTTCCCTTTTTTTAACCTAAAACATTTCTTTATATACTGGGGAAAAGAAAACATAAAAGGGTGAGCTCAAATGCTCAGTAAGGGTAAAAAAAAGAAATATAAAGCTCATCATATACACAAGCACATAACTTTTGGAAATCTTAACCTGCAAAAGAGATCATAATTTCATAACATGGGATAAATCAGGGCAGTGAAATGTATCACAATAATCATAACTTAAAACATGAAACTTTGTGGCATACACACATAATCATAGAGAATCATTTCTTGTTAGTCAAGACTCATTGCCAAGACTATCTTAGTGGACAAAGTCCCTTTCTGAATCGAGTCACCCTCGTTTCAGTCCTGTTTCACTGAACCGGTATAACCTACCGTTCCAGCCATGTCTATCTCCTGAGATATAAAATCTTTACCCAATGCATTGGAGGGAGATATAGGTCCCACCCATCTTATGTTGAATCCTTTCTTATGTGTGCCACATAATCATAAACCATACATCATAGCGTAACCCATGTAATAAAAATGGGATTCTTAAACAACATGACATCATAAAACAATTCATATAAGATAAAGGAATTCATAAAAATATTTCCATCACAACATAATCAAACCAATGTAATAATAGGGATAAAAACAGAACCCTTTTATTATCTTAGATGGAAAATAATTTTGATAAAATACTTGAACTCCATTCTTGAGGAAAATATCCTTTCTACTTAAAAAACATTTTCCCTTTCATAACATGTCATACGACTTTAAAATAAAACAAGTTGATTAAAAATAAACTTGAAAACTTGTAAAGGAAGTTTCTTAAAAATCCATTCATGCCGTATAAGTTAAAAAAAACATTCTTCGTACTTTTGTCGGAAAAGTCAAAAAGTACCTCGTACGAAAAACGACAAAAGATTCCTTTCATACATATTACTAAAAACTCACCGAAGGGTAAAAATGGATTTAAACAATTGTAGGTGGATGGAAATAATATTACATATTTATGAAACATGGATTTGGATGATAAAATACACCCTAGTAAATACTTACGAATAAACAATCTCGGATAAAAATGAGATTGTGATATTTCCCTTACCTTAGGTCTGATTTGCTTCGTATGTGTCCGAACCTCCTGTATAATGATTTAAATAATGTCATTGACTTATTATAGAATCATATTCATTGTTATGATATCATATATGGTTCACTTATGGCTTTATATTACCCGTTCTTTTGTAAATTCATGTTAAAGTAGCATTTTGGGTAAAATCGTCTCATTTGTCGTTCGTGTTTTTAACTTGTAATTATTAATATGATTACTTGGATCCCGATTACTTATATCCAGAATGTAAAACATGATTTATATATAATATATATTCAGAATATATATATATATATATATATATATATATATATATAATATCGATAAATGGAATGAAATACACCGTTCATGGAGATGGTAGTCCGTACGTACGCATGAACGCTGTTTTCGTTTCCTTATTGAAGTGAATGGAATTAAGTAGATGACATAAATATAAATTTACATAAATCAATTATCATTATTATGTCATATATTTCATTAGTACTTATTATATATAATTTATAATCATTCATGAATGGTTAATCATTGAGAATGAATCTCATCGCGTCGTGGAGACGGTAGTCCGTACGTACGCACGAGCGATGATATCGTTCCCATGGTCGTGGAATTGTGTTGAAGTGTATGTAGAATATTTCAGTATCAATATCACTTTATAATAATCATATATAGTTACTCATTATACCATTATACCCATCCTATTAAGGTGGTGGTGGAAAATAGATTACACCACGGCGTGGAGACGGTATTCCGTACGTACGCACGCGCAGTGGTTTCATTTTTTCGTAGGATGGATAGAAAGTGAATTAGGGTTGTTTCATATTTATAATAACATATCAGTATGTAAGTAATACTGATGTTATTACTTTGTCATGAAACAACTAAATAAGAAGAAGTTGAAGAAGAATGAAATTGAAAAGATCGGTAATGGATATTACCTCTTCTTTGAAACGCCTCTTTGAATCCTCCACTTAGGGAACTAAGATAGGTCTTTGAAGAATACCAGGACCTCTAGGATTATTCTAGGGAAGTGGATAAGGGATTTTGGCAGGGGTTGGCCGAGCTTGAGTGCTCAAATTGATGTGAGGAGGAGGGGGAGGTGGTGCCCTTTTATAATGGAGGAGAGGGGCACCTTAGGAATATCTCAAAATATTATTTTATATTAAAGCCAAAATCGGTTTATAATGGATCCAAATGGTCTTATTTCGAAGCTAAAGTGGGTATGGGTCGAAATCCTATCAACCAATAGGATTTATACAAGTTTAGGTTATTATTTTAACCTTATAAATTAGATTTAACTCTAAGTTAAATAATTTAACTTTTACCGTGTCTTTTTGTTTTCTTACACTATATGGTTAATACACTTACTATAACATGCCAAACGAACCCCAAATCGTTTATTATTAATATATATATCCTTATCTAAGTCATTTGGCCGAAACTTAGATTTTTAGGAATAAAATAACAATAAATAAGAAAATATTAGATTTAACAACTATTTTGTGTCAATTTTGACACTATTTGATATATGATTTTTGTGAAAGTCATAACAGAATTATATGTTCGAACAAAGTTTATTAAATCAACAATAATATATCATAGTAACCTATAAAATTAGTGGAATTCATAAAAAGTCTTAAATTACATTTATTTTGGTATTTATAATATAAATTATGTCAATATTTCATTAATAGGATAATTACTGCATCATCTTTGTGTCATAAATAAATTAAATTATTTGATGTCTAAAAATTTCAAATAAAATACCATTATGTAGGAAATCCTTTTATCTTTCTAATGAATATTTACAATCGAATTTAGCTTATATACAACCCTATATTAAAAATGTGTTAGTAAATAAACTTTGATTTTAACTCTTTTAACTCTTCTTTGAATTAAATAATAATAAATGTCTTAATCTAATCCAAGTGGGTCTAAATGATAATATTTTACACTTAAGGTTGTTTTTGGTCGAGATACACTTGTCCAATAGAATTATAACATGTGTTAGGGTAATATTAATATCATTCTTACCCTTAATTACCGTATTTACTTTTAACCGTTGTAAATAAAAGTAAAAAGTTACTATTCACCAAAAATTATTTTCATCTCATTGAACCAAATTTTACTTACTAACATCAACCGTGTCTCTCGGATTTTCGAAATTCCATTCACAGAAGCGGTAAAATTAAGTTTTATGAAAAATTCAGTTTTTTAACTACCACTTAGTAGTTTCACTATTCATCAAAAATTGATGTTTTTCAGAACAATGTCAAAATTTCATCCTAAGCTATATTTAATATTCCGAATTCAAAAATGAAGTATATTTTACAAAATTCATAACATAGAAATTGAATTAATTAATTTTATAATTAAATCCCGCTGTTAAAACAAATAGCGTGTTTTTAAGAAAAAATATCTATCAAAAGATTGACACTTGATTATGTCTGGTTTAAATGTGAAATTACATCCAATGACCAACATTGTATTAAATTGTAAAAATATATTCTAAATATACATTAAAACCACTCAAATTAATGATTTATCACTATTAATTATTTCGATTGAAAAAGTTGTTTTTAATTATAATTTAGTAATTTTCACTATTCATCAGAATATGAAAGTTATCCAAAATGTACCAAAATTTCATCTTAGGCTAAATTCGATACTCCGAATCCAAAAATGAAGTCCATTTTGGGAGCTAAAATTTATAAAATTTTAAAAGGTGGTTATTACTATTCATAACGGTTAGTTATAATAATATTTTAATTGCATATCATTGTTTTGTGAAACTCAGTATTGCGTACTACACACGCTATCGAGGAAGGTTGCGATTGCATGTAATGCAAGGCAAGTCAAAGATGTGTGTTTTGCAAGATCCTTTTGGTGTAGCGTACAACACAAGACATTAATAAAATTAAAAAGAATATTTTTCATAAAATGTTGGGCTGTTACAGGATTCTAGGGTGATCTCTAGTGGGTTCTATAGATATAGTGTAATAGGACCACGGGGACTAGGGTGTGATAGTAGTCAGAGGTAACGATAGGTGGTTGATAGGATCAATGAAGGACATTTAAAATTGCTTTGTCTCATAGGTTTACACAAAAAAGTTTGTGGGTTGAGGTTGTCATGTTTATAACAGAATGCCGTATGTGTAGAAATCATTTTGTGTTATCAAATCCATATAAGATGATATCAATGAGATAAAAGTTTGTATAATCCCATGATTGGGAGAATCCAATCATCCCTGTGATCAGTGAGATATATTCTAGGAGGTGTTCAATTTGTTTTGGGTTGTGTGATGTCGGGCTTGCTGGGAAGGAACATAGGTTTGAATCCATTTGGGATATAGAAGGATGTGTCATATATGGTTCTTAAGAATAACTATAATGTAAAATTATTCAGTGATGGCTAACACATTCAATGTGATCATAGCTCTTCTGTTTGAAACTTGAGTGATCGAGCTATGTGTGTCTTGAGTGTGGGTAATGTTGGTACTCAGGAGAGAATGTGACATAAATATTAAGGACTTAATAGTTGAGAAGGGAATAAATTTTGATTAAAACCTGGTCTTATTTACTAGGAGGTTTAAATTTTATGAATGTGCATGTAAGTATGAATAATTAATGTTATAGGCCAATGTTATGGTGAATAAATCAGATAGAGCTTTCATGTTTCAATGATGTAACTTCAGTTGATGCATGATTCTTGTTATATGGGTTGTTATCAAATTGGTTTAGTATTTCGTTGAGGAAATCTTATACTCGATAGAATCAATTGACAATTTTTCATAAATATAGGGGAGATAAGGTGGGATTCACATTGGATGTGTCATTTGATAAATTAATCGTACATGTTGAGGGTTAGACAATGAGTTTTCATGAATTGATAGTGAGGCTACATCAAAATAGTGAATAATTTGATGAAATCCAGTCTGGAATTAGAATTGAGTAATGAAATAATATTATGGGAAATACATTGGGATTATTTGGATCATCCTGTATGCTTCTTTGGTAGAAGAAGACCCATAATGGAGGATTTTTAATAAACCACATCGTTATGAATACAAAATTTAAGGGAATTTAAATTTTGATCTATATATTTGGTGTGGTTTTGAGAATTGGGACTCAGATGAAAAATATGAGAGTTTAGACAACCCAATTGGATGTTTTAATGCATAATTGGCTGTTTAGGTGATTCCTAGTATCTTAATATATATCATCCTAATCATTAATTTCTTGTATAATATTTGGTTTTTGAAGTTTCTACTAAATTTAGATGCAATGAAGAATTTCCATACTCTTTAAAACCCTTTTTGGTTTTAGTTTAATTTTTTTAATAAAATATATTTTTACTTTAATCATTTACGTTAAGTTATGAATGGGGTCTTTATATGAGAAAATACCATCTACCCATATATAAGATGTTTTGTGCAATTATAGCCTTGAATTTTCAAGGGTTACATATGGGTAAAGCACTACCATGTTAAGTTAAGGATGAAATCCTATAAGATGGATAAGGGAAAAGAAGACCTATGTATGGGTAAATATAACCCATGTAATGTTAATGGTAAACCTTGTAACAGAAAATACAACCTATGCTAGGTTACGGTGGTCCACATGTAAGGGTGGATGTGAGTTTATAATGTTTGTGTAATGATACCTATGTGCAACGTAAGGGTAAGCCAATATTTTTAAAGGTTATAAGGGAACATTCCAATTGTGCTTGTGTACATCAATTTTTTCCCAAGGGTGAATAAGGGTACCCTAGGTGCTAGGTAAGTGCATTATACACTGAATAAGGGTAGACCACAATATTTAAAGGACATTTAGGGGTAAAAACACAAACCTTTACATGGAGTCCATGAGCTATATAAGGGTAAACCTTGTTATATTTACATAATTCCCTTTAAAAGAAAAATACATTTTATAAACCTAATTTATCATCGTCATCTTCTTCAAGAGTACATGTATTTCCATTTTTTAATTCAATGTCTAGAAAACATGTAAGTTAAATTCTATTGACTGGTAAAGTTTGTTATTTTTTTGAATTAATTTAAACCCTCCATATTAAATATTTAGTTCAAAGAGGAAAATTAAATAATTATTTTATTAATGGATTTTTTCTCTGAATGAGAACTCTTATTATATTTTTAAATATACCTGAACTTGTACTACTTCAGTTATGTTTATCCCCTTGAGTAGAGTTTAATATGACCGAATATTGGGTAGTTGAGAAAGGGATATTTTTATTTTGTTTCATTTAACATAAGTTGTGGAATTCTTCCAATTTTTTCATAGGGTTCCCTCATTAAGTTTTTTGATATTACAATTTTGTTATGCGATTTCCTAATGTAATCTATACTATTTTAAACCTCTATTTCTTTTATATATATTAAATTGTTTTTTCCAAATAAAATCTAATGTTTTATTTGAAATATTGATTAATGGTTTTCGAAATATAATGGTGTGTGTGATGAAAAACATTGAAGTGGATATAGAAAATTAATTTAAAATTTTCAGAAAAAATGTTTTTGAATAGATGAGATAACTTTTAGGAAATTTTTTAAAAAAATATGGGGCATGAGATATTTTCTGATTTGAAATGATATGAGAGGAATGAGTTCTTCATAAATAAATATCTGATTTCGGGTTTCAATGAAATGCATGGAATGTTTTGAAACATAGAGTTTGGGATAATTTGAAATGATTATTAGAATGGGTTAAGTGAAAATATATTCCCATGAATTTTATGATTACTCTAATTTACATGTGATCCCAATTATGTAGGATGGTTTATGAATTCTTTAAATTCTTTGATTATGGATACTACATTAAACTATCCTAGGGTAGGGAGTCAATTTTTGGGGATTAAATCTTATTTCCCAAGCATGAGTCTAGGGATGTGTGTGTGCACATAGAGCTTTAACTCCCCAAGTCATTAGGATCATCTTTACATGAATTTGTTAAATAATCCATGAAGATTGTACCTATGGTGTATGGTTTGGAAATGATTTATTATGATAATATTATAAAATGTTTTACTCATGTATATTTTTATATAAATTATTATTAATAAATCTTTCAAAAAAAATATTTTATTCATAAATAATTATATGGGATAAGAATTCATATAAAATTTTTACTATCCATTTTTTTTGAAAATAATGTTTTTTAGAATCATGAAATGTTTCCTTACTATGTTTTATTTAAAATTAATAATAAATTATTTGTTTTATATGTAGTTATTATGATGTTTTTGGTGAAATCCTATAATTACCCGACCCTAGTTACCCAATGTTGGTGTATTATTACATTACATTGGCATGATCACAAAAGACAAAGTCTCGAAAGAAATATTAGTTTAGTAGCCTTTGAAATAATAGATACATTCATATGTTTGAAATTACATTATAAAATAAAAAACTACAACAAAATAGTCTCCATAGGCCATACTCATATCCCATAGACTATCCCTGTAGGTCATTCAAAATATACTTCTTCGAATCCAGGGGAAAATAAAACAAATAAAGGGGTGAGCTAAGATGATCATTAAGGATAACAATATAGCAGAAACATTCATAAATAAGAATAAACATTTAAGGAAATGTTAGACTAAAACAAAAGCATTTTAAACATTAACATCATCATAATAAGGCAATGATTAAATCAAATAATTCCATTTACATATTTACATGAATATTCTACAAGTTTAATAATCACATGAAATATCAATAGCCACTTTCATAATGATGGAATGCATAATTCCAGACTTCATAACCACATAGTCAAGGTCATGTGTCAAGAATAGAAATAAGATTTTGTCAAGGACTTGTGCAAAGACACTAGTTTGTCTCATGAGACCTACTGATGAATCAATGAGCTATAACGGGATCCACCCATCACTTACTATGTCCAATGCATTCCTCATATGAAAATATTTAAACATAACATAAAAATTTATATTAAAACTAGAGTACGAAATGTGAATAATTTATCCACAAAAAATGAATGGTATAAAAAAAACACATCCATAGTCAAAACATATCACAAAACCATCAATATAATATGGATGTTAGGTATCATAATAAATCAACTTCATATAAACTCATAATCCATCAAAGGATTCTGACATAGATAAATCAATTTTTTTTGGAGAAATATCTCTTTTT
This sequence comes from Viscum album, assembly GCA_963277665.1. Classification (NCBI taxonomy): domain Eukaryota; kingdom Viridiplantae; phylum Streptophyta; class Magnoliopsida; order Santalales; family Viscaceae; genus Viscum; species Viscum album. The sequence goes on along the minus strand of OY728127.1, from coordinate 375,110,267 downwards.
ATTTTGAAATTATTTCAAAGTCATTTAACTATAAAAAATATTAATTTTGAAAATATTCCTATAAGATTTTAAGGGAAACGTCGATGATGTTATATCAACAGAAAATATCCGCACCCACCGTATAAGTTAAAAAACATTCTTACCTTAATTTTATCGAAAAGGTCGAAAGGTAACTTGTTTGGAAAATGATAGAAAGATTACTTTCAAACCATTTTATAATATGTCAAACAAGGGTATGAATGAATTTAACCCATATTCTAGTAAATGGTAATTTTTTTTGGAATATATTTTTAAAATACATGGATGTGGATGATAAAGGGGTCCCAGTAGATACTAACGTAAAAAAAACCTTGAATAATAAAGAGATTGTGAAATTAACCCTTACCTTGTACTTTTACTTAGTCGAGGGTAGGTTAACCTAATGTATAATGGTGAAATAATTGTTATTAAATTATAAAATAACCATATACATTAATATGATATCATATATGATCTTATAATATTTCTTTGTTAATGATATTTCAGTAGTATCATCATTTCTGGTGTTAACTGATTCGTTTTACTTTATATGCTTGGTTACGTAATCCATGTTTGTTATGGATAGTATGTATTTGATTCAAATACAGAATGATATTATGTTAATAAATATTATTTTTAATCATAAAATGAAAATTATTCTTGAATGATTACAATGGGGGAATGTATCTCATCACGTTCGTGGAGACGGTAATCCGTACGTATGCATGAACGACAATATCATTCTTTAGATATTAAAATCATATATAATTGGATGGTATAACATATATACAGAATAATTATAATGTTATATTTATTACTTATATAATTTATACTCATTATTATACCCATCCAAATGTTGAAGTGTTTGAATAACAAACTACACCACGACGTGGAGAGGGTAATCCCTACGTACACATGTATAATGACTTTGTTATTAATAGAATGGATAGAATAATGAATATGGTTGTAATATTTTTATAATAACATCAAAATATATATAAGATACTGGAGTAATTATTTTAGAATGGAAACAACTAATAAAGAGGAAGTGGAAGAAGAAAAAAAATTTAAAGAGGTGATGAAATATTTACCTCTTCTCTGGGTTCTTCCTTTGGATTTGATCAAAAGGGATCCTTTGGTTGGATTTCCGACTAAATTAAGTCCTATTGAAAGAAGGGAGGATAGTTGAGAGGATATTTTGTCAGGGTTTGGCCGAGCCAAATGGATTTTAATGAGTGAATTTGAGAGAAGGGAAGCTTCCCTTTTATAAGAAAGGTGAGGGTCACTTTAGGAAAATCTTGAAATATTATTTTATAATAAAATTATATTCGGTTTCTAATGGTACCAAAATGAATTATTTAAAGGATAAGGTGGGTATGGGTTGAAAACCTCTAAAAAATAGTTTTCAGACATGTTTAGGTCATCATATTAACCTTATCTTTTAGATTTCACTCCTAGTTAAATAGTTTGACATTTACCATGTCTCTTTGTATTTTTATATTATATGGTTAATAAACATACTATAAACATCCAAATGAACCTGAAGTGGTTAATTAATGACATATATAATATTATTTAATACCTTTTTCTGAACTGTAGATTTTTATTAATAGAAAACCGATTAATAATATAATGTTTGTTTTGAAAACTCTTTTATGTCAATTTTGACACTATTTGGTATTTTGTTTTTTTTAAATTCATAATAGAATTATTACTTAGAAAAAAATTCATTTAATCAACCCTATAATGTCATATTAACCTAGAAAATTAATTTAATTCATTTAAAGTCTCAAATTAGATTTATTTGGATATTTATAATATCAATTATTTTAAACTTTCATTAATAAGGTAATTACTACATCATCATTGTGTCATAAATAAATTTATTTATTTAATGTCTAAAAATTATAAATAAAATATCATTTTTTGGATTTTTTTTTGATTTCTAATGAATATTTATAGTATAATTTATGTTGTGTGTAACCCTATATTAAAAACGGTTTATTTATTAAACTTTGAATTTAACTCTTTTGACTCTTCTTTAAATAAAATAATAATAAAGGTCCTAATGAAATTCAAGTGGACCAAAGGGGATCATATTTTATTTATAAGGTTGTTTTTGATAGAATAAAACTTATCCAATAGAATTATGACATGTTTTAGGGTAATTATGATATCATTTTTACCATTAATTACCCTATTTACTTTTAATCGTGGTAAATAAAAGTAAAAAGTAACTATTCACCCAAAATTATTTTTAGCTTATTGAACCACATTTTGCTTACTAATATTAAATATGTCTCTTGGATTTATAAAATTAAACTCACATAAGTGGTAAAATTATGTTTTATACAAATTTGAAAATGCTCATAGGAGGTGGGTAAAAGACGATAAAAAGTTCAATAACATTTTATATATCTAATATTATTTCAAAATGACTCCAATGAATTATATTGGAAATATATAGGTATTATGTATCTATTAAAACCTAAAATAAATTTAAATAAAACAACTAATTATTTAATTAAAATGTTAGGTTTAAATAATAACACCGTGTTTTTCACTATTCCTCAAAAATTGAATGTTTTCAGAAAAATACAAAAAAATCACCCTATTCTTATCGATTTTTCAAATCCCAAAATGAAGCCCATTTTGAATGATAAAATTTATAAAATCCTAAAATGTGGGTATTATAATTCATAAAGGCTAGTTTGATTGGTCATGGTGTGTTAGAATCTCGAAGTTGCGTACAATGCATGCTATTGCATATTCAAAGGGAAACATACCATAGAAGATCAGGGTGTTAAATTCTCCCATGTCTAAAATAATTTTGTCCCAAAAATTTATAGAATATTACTACATAAAAATATTCAGGTGTTTCTTCCTCATAGGTTCCTCGGGTTCCCATGTTTTCTCTTCTATATTATGATTTCTCCATAGAACATTTACCAGATGAGTCATCTTGTTTCTCAGTACATGTTCTTTAGTGTCCGGAATTCTGATAGTCTCTTCACAGAAAGGAAGATAAGGTTCTGGTTCTAATTCTTCATAGGTGAGTACATGCATTGGTCCAGGAATGTATTTTCTCAATAGTGACACGTGGAACACATCACAAATCTTGGAGAGAGTTGGAGGCATTGCCAAATGATAAGCTAAAACTCCAATTCGTTCTATAATTTTGAAAGGTCTGATGTACCTGGAACTCAATTTACCCTTCTTACCAAAATGTATAACACCATTATATGGAGATACCTTCAAGAAAAAATGGTCTCCTAATTTAAATTCCAAATCCTTCCATCGGTTATCAGTATAAGTCTTTTTCCTACTTTGGGCTGCTTTGATGTGAGTTTGGATAACCTTTACCTTTTCCATTATTTCCTCAACAAGTTCTGGGCCTACGAGTTTTCTTTTACAAACATCATCCCAACAAGTTGGTGTCCGACAACTAATTCCATATGACGCTTCATACGGTGCCATCTAAATACTTTAATTGAAGTTATTGTTATAGGAAAATTCTACTAGAGGTAAATATTGATCCCACATACCTTGGAAGTCAAGTGAGGAAGATCTCAACATGTCTTCTAAGGTTTGAATATTCCGTTCTAATTTTCCACCAGTTTGAGGGTGGTAGGAAATGCTCAAACAAAGTTCAGTATCCAGGGCTTTCTGGATACTTTTCCATAATCTTGATGTAAAATTGGGATCATGATCAGAATCAATCATTAAGGGTACTCCATGAAGTCTTACAACTCTATTAATATATAGTCTTGCTAGACGTTCAGGTTGTAAATCTTCTCTTATAGTAAGAAAATTTGCTGACTTGGTAAGACGATCAACAATGACCTATATTGAATCATTCCTTCTAGGAGTCTTTTGTAGTCCCATGAAAAAGTACAATGTAATATTATCCCATTTCTACTCAAGTATGGGAAGAGGTTGCATGACTCATCTAGGCTGTTTCCTTCCAGCATTCACTTGTTGAAAAACCATACATCTTGACACAAAATAAGAAATCTCCCTGTTCATGTTTCCCAAAAAAAAAGTTTGTTCAAATCTTTTCACATCTTGGTGCTTCTAGGGTGTATAGAGAAATTGGAGCTATGAGCACCATATAAAAATTCCCTTTTTCGATCTGGTATATCGAGAACACAAAGTATCTTCCAAAATTTCAAAATCCCATCTTCATATATGACGTTACACAATCTCCCATCATTCACAGCTTTAATATTCTTTTGAAACTCCCCATCATTAGCCCAATAACTTTTTATCCTTTCTAGTAATGATGGTTTGGAAACCATTTGAAAAAGTATTGATGTTTCACCTTCCATGATTATTCCCATATCCATTTTCACTAGATCCATGGAAATATGATCCCTTTCAACTCTCATCTTGTTCAAAACTCCATGATACTTTCTGCTCAAAGCATCTTCCACCTTATTTGCCTTCCCCGAGTGGTAGTTTAATGTGTAATCATAATCCTTGAGTAGTTCAATCCATCACCATTGCCTCATATTGAGTTCTTTTTGTGAGAAAATATACTTGAAACTCTTTTGATCAGTATAAATCTCACATTTTTAATCATAGAGAGAGTGTCTCCATATATTTAGAGCAAAGATTACAGCTACAAACTCAAGGTCATGAGTAGGATAGTTTTTATCATTAATTTGTAGCTGTCATGATTCATAGGAAATAACATTATCCTTCTGTATAAGGACACAAAAAGTCCTTTAATTGAATAATCACTATATATAACAAACCCATCATTCCCTGATGGTAGAGTCAAGATAGTATAATTGACTAATCTTCTTTTCAATTCTTCAAAACATTATTCACACTCTTTTTTCCAAACAAATTTAACCCCTTTACGTGTGAGCATGGGTAATGGGTTAGCCAATCGGGAAGAATTCTGGACAAAACACTGATAATATCATGCTAAACCAATAAAACTGCATACCTCAGTTATACTCATTGGTGCTGGCCATTCTTGGATTGCCTTGTAATTTGAAGGATAAATAGATATTCCATCCTTAGAGACAATATGTCCAGGAAAAGAAATCTCTAGAATCCAGAATTCAAACTTTCTAAACATCACGTAAAATTAATTTTTTTGAGGGTTTTCAGAATGGTGCGCTAGTGATTTTCATGATCTTCATAGATTTTGGAGTATACCAGGATATCATCAATAAATACCACTATAATGTCATCAAGATATTCCTTGAAAACTACGTTCATTAGATCCATGAAAACAGAGGGTGCATTATTCATCCCAAAAGGCATTACTGTAAACTCGTAATGCTCATACCTGGTTCTAAATGCTGTTTTTGGAATGTATTCCTTCTTCACACACAGTTGATGATGTCCATATCGAAGGTCAATATTTGAAAATTATTGAGCTCCATGAAGTTGGTGGAATAAATCATCAATGTGAGGTAGGGGAAATGTGTTATTTATTGTTATAGCATTGATCTCCCTGTATTCAATGCACAACCTCATAGATCCGCCTTTATTCTTAACAAAAAGGACAAGGGAACCCCATGGAGAAACACTAGGGTGAATAAATACCTTATTACTCAATTATTCTAGTTGTTTCCTTAGTTCCACTAATTTTACAGTGTCCATTCTATAAGGGGTCTTATATATAGGCCTTGAACGAAGAATTAGATCAATGGAAAACTCAATTTCTTGTTCTAGAGGATGTCTATGTAAATCCACTGGTAACACCTCAATATATTCTTGCACAATAGGTATGTACTCTATTAGAAAATTCTTTTCCTCTCCCATAATTATTTCATTCTCATCCTCCACAATAATTGAATTTTGTAGAGCTACTAGGGGTGTATGTTGATAAGATTCAGGTGGTGATGTTTTTGCTCTAAAGATAAGGTACTCCTTATCATCATCAAAAATTATAGCCTCCATATTCTTACAATAAATTTTTGCATCATGGTCCAAAATCAAATCCATTCCGAGGATTATATCAAACTCAATCATGGGTATGATGATGAGATCAACAGATAAAGAACATTTCTATGCCCGAATGGGAGCTAATTCACAAAACTTTGTTGCGATGATACTTCCCTTAGATATTTTGACTAAGAACTCCCTTGTTAAGTCAAATTGAAAATTTCTATTTTTCTTAGAAAACTGTGAAGATATGAAACAATGTAATGATCCAGAATCAAATAAATCATTGGCAAAACTTGAGGAAACCATTGAATTACCCACCACCATGTTTTTCAGAGCTTCAACCTCAGGAGTAGTGATCACATAAGATTAGCCTTGCTCCCTTGTCCTTTTCTTGGGTAAGTTCCCTTGGCTCTTAAAAAATTCATTTTCATAATTCCCCTTTTTCTATATTTGTATAATTCAACATTGGAAATTTTTTTCTTCCCCTTGTAATCATGAGCATGGTAGACTTTTTCACCACACTTATAATGGACTATCATTCTCTTCAGGTAAGTACTGAGGTGTTTCTTCCCACATTTACTGTTGGATGAATACTCAACTTTTCCCTTCTTCCCCTTATTTCCATTTCCAAAGTGTTCAACATATCTCTTTTTCTCTTACTTTTCATTAAAGTTGTAAGACTTAGAGAATTATTTTTCTGTCTTGATAGCATATGAGACAGTATCTTCATACGATTCGAAGGATTGTGAAACTAATTCTCGATGAAGAAATGGTTTTAACCCATTAATGAATCGATCAATCTTACTCCTTGGGTGACGTATATAATCTTCTGCATACCTTTCTAACCCTGTAAAGTTAGCCACGTATTTTGCAACATTCTCATCCTCTTTTTTACTCAGACTCAAGAAATTGTCTTTCTATATCTGCTCAATGGTCATGAAGAATGTATTTTTCTAAGAAAATCTCTTTAAAATACCCCTATTCCATATTTGATACTTCATAATATTATTTTTTATTTTGAATCAAGGAACACCATTTATCTACATCTCCCGTGAGGCGATAAACTGCCATGACAACTTTTTCTCTTTCGCTACTACCGAAAGCGTGAGATATTTTCTCTAAGTAATTTATCCATTTTCTCAACTACTAATGGATTTGTACTCCCATTGGATGTTGGTGGTTGTTTCCTTATGAAGCAGTCTAACATTGATCATCCATGTTGTGGATCAGGGTTCTCTTTACAGGTATGGTTATTATTCATAACCAGAGTGAGTTATCCCAGTATGGTGATTAGTTGATTAGCTCCAGTTGCTTCACCAGCTCCACTATAATTATCTTGAGTATAAGGGAAATACCTAAATGGATTATGTGCGTTGATGCAGTTTCTATTTCTTCCACTAAGCTCCATTTCTAAACAATGGCATACACTAGATTAGTTTATGAATCGCAATAAAAAATTTCAACCTTGTAAAACACTTAACATAAATTGAACAGTTTGTTGATATTATCCATAATAATAAAAATGTTTTCTTTAAGGAATTACATACTCATAAATCCTTTATAATGGTTTTTAATGAAAATGAGAAATATCCTAAGCATATCTCCCAAGAGTGTTGTAACAGAGAGTGCAGCAAGGCCCGTTGTCATGCACCTGTTCCCATTCGAGTCTAGCTCAAAGTGGTGTTTTCGGGTTTTAGGTACATCTCTTCTAGAGCCATATCTAGCTAATCTTATCCAAACAAGGATGAATATATTGGAAAAATATCAAAATCTCTATAGTACCAAAATTCATGGAAATTCTTCTATACTAATCCTCAAAGTCTATCTTACGGTAATGTTCTCTAATCAAACTTTTTCTAAATATATCTTCCTAGGTTTGTACTAAAATTGCTCTGATACAAATTGTAATGCCTCGAACCAAGTTACCCAGAGTTGGTGCATTATTACATAACATTGGCATGATCACAAAAGATTAAGTCTTGAAATACCAATTAGTTTAGTAGATTTGGAAATACTAGATACATTCATAAGTTTTACATTACATTATAAAATGAAAAACAACAACAACATCGTATCCATAGGACACACTAATATCACTTAGATTATCCCTTTAGGAAAGTCATAATATACTTATTCGCATCCTGGGAATAATAAAACATAGAAAGGGGTGAGGTCAGATGCTTAGTAAGGATAACAATATAGCAGAAACTTTCATAAATAAGTATAAACATTTAAGGAAATGTAAGACTAAAATAAAGGCCTTTTTAAAATTTAACTTCAACATAATATGGAAAAGATAAAATCAAATAACTCCATTTACTTATTCACATGGTTATTTTACTAGTCGAATAATCACATGAAATATGAATTGCCACATTCATAATGATGGAATGTATAATGCCAGACTTCATAACCACATAGTCAAGGCCTAGTTCCAAGACTAGAAATAATATTTTTTCATGGATTTGTGCGAAGACACTAGTTTGTATCATGAGACCTACCAATGCATCGAGGAGCTATAGCAGGCTCCACCCGTCATATACTAAGTCAAATGCGTTCCTCATATGAAAAGGATTAAACATAACATAAACATTCGTATTAAAACTAGCATAGGAAATGTCAATACATTATCCATAAAAAATGAATGGTATTAAAATAACACATACACAGTAAAAAATATCACAAAACCTTCAATACAATATGGAAGTTTTGTATCATAATAAATCAACTTCAAATAATCTCACAATCCATTAAAGGATGTTGACATAGTTGAAATCCAAACTTTTTTTAGAGAAATATCTATTTGTATTTTGAAGTCATTTAAAAGTCATATAATTATAAAAGAAAATATTTATTTTGAAAATATTTTTATAATATTGTAAGGGAAACTTCGATGATGTTATAACGGTGGAAAATACCCTCACCCGCTGTATATGTTAAAGAAAATATTCTTACATTAATTTTATCGAAAAGGTCATAAGGAACCCTGTTTGGAAAACGACAGAAACATTCATTTAAAACCATTTTATAAAAATTAAAACAAGGGTATAAATGAAATTAAACCATAGTCTAGTAAATAGTAAAAAAAATTTGGAATACATTTTTAAGAATCATAGATGTGGATGATAAAGAGTTCCCAGTAGATACTTACGTAAAAACAACATTGGATAATAAAGAGATTGTAAAATTAACCCTTGCCTTGTACTTTTACTTGGTTGAGGGCAGGTTAACCTCCTGTATAATGGTTGAATAATTGTTATTAAATTATCAAAGAACCATATAAATTAATGTTATATCATATATGATCTTATAATATTGATTTGTTAATGATATTTTAGTTGTATCATCATTTCGAGTGTTAACTGATTCGTTTTCCTTTATATAATTGGTTATGTAAGATGTGTTTTTTATGGATAGAATGTATTTGATTCATATAAAGAATGATATTACGTTCATATAAATTATTTCTAATCATAAAATAAAAATTATTCTTGAATTATTAGGATATGGAATGAATCTCAACCAGTTCTTCGAGACGGTAATCCGTACGTACGCACGAGCGACCATATCATTATTTTGATATTATAATCGTATATAATTGGATGGTATATAATATATAAATAATAATTATAATGTTATATTTATTATTTACATCATTTATACTCATTATTATACCCATCCAAATGATGAAGTGTTTGAATAACAAACTACACCACGACGTGGAGACGGTAAGCCGTACGTACGTACGTATGGTGACTTTGTCATTTTTAGGATGGATTGAATAATGAATATGATTGTACCATTTTTATAATTACATAAAATTATATATATGACACAAGAGTTATTATTTTATAATGGAAAAAAACAAAGAGGAAGTGGAAGAAGAAAATAATTTTAGAGAGGTGATGAAATATTTACCTCTTCTTCGGGTTCTTTCTTTTGATTTGATCAAAAGGGCTCCTTAGGTTGGCTTTATGACGAATGGAAGGCCTCAAGGATTAAGGTAGGATAGTTGAGAGGATATTTGGGTAGGGTTTGGCTGAGCCAAATGGATTTGAAGGTGTGAATTTTAGAGAAGCGGAGGTTCCATTATATAAAAGAGGAGAGGGTCACTTTAGGAAAAGCTTGATATATTATTTTATAATAAAATAATTTTCGGTTTCTAATAGATCCAAATGATTTTTTTAAAGTCTAAGGTGGTTATGGATCTAAAAACTCTCAAAAAATAGGTTTTAGATAGGTTTAGGTCATCATATTAACCTTATCTTTTAGATTTAACTCCTAGTTAAATAGTTTGACATTTACTATGTCTCTTTGTATTTTTATATTATATTGTTGATAAATTTACAATAAACTTATAAGAGAACCTCAAGTGGTTAATTAATGACATATATAATATTATTTAGTCCCTTTTCCCAAACCTTAGATTTTTAGGAACAAAATACCGATTACTAATATAATATTTGTTTTAAAAACTCTTTTATGTAAATTTTAACACTATTTGCTATTTTGTTTTTGTCAATGTCACAAAAGAATTATTACTTGGAAAAAATTCATTTAAGCAACCCTAAATTGTCATATTTACCAAGAAAATAAATTCAATTCCCTAAATGTTTGAAATAATATTTATTTGGATATTTATAATATCAATTATTTTAGTCATTCATTAATAAAGAAATTATTGAACTATCATTATGTCATAAATAAATTTAATTATTTAAAGTATAAAATTTTTAAATATAATACCTTTATGTAGGAAATATTTTTATATTTCTAATGAATAATTATAGTCTAATTTATATTTTATGTAACCCTATATTAAAAATGGTTCATTTTTTAAACATTGAATTTAACTCTTTGAACACTACTTTAAATAAAATAATAATAGATGTCCTAATATAATCCAAGTGGACCAAAGAGGATCATGGTTTATTCCTAAGGTTTTTTTTGTCAAATTACACTTATCTAATAGAATTAGGATATGTGTTAGGGTAATTATGATACCATTTTACCCTTAATTACCCTATATACTTTTAACCGTGTAAATAAAAGAAAAAAGTTACTATTCATCTAAAATTATTTTCAACTTATTGAACCACATTTTATTTACTGATATTTACCGTGTCTTTTAGATTTTTGAAATTCAACTCACAGAATCGATAAAAGTAAGTTTTATACAAATTTGCAAATGCTCCTAGGAGGTGGGTAAAAGGCTTTAAAAAGTTCAATAAAATTTTATACATCAAATATTATTAGAAAATGTCCCTAATGAATTATATTGAACATATATATATATTATGTATCTATTTTTACGTAAAATAAATTTAAATAAAATATTTAATTATTTAATTAAAAATTCAGTTTTAAATAATAACGAAGTGTTTTTCACTATTCATCAAAAATTTAATGTTTTTAGAAAAATACCAAAAAATCTCCCTAAGATAATTTAAATATTCCGAATCCAAAAATAAAGGTCATTTTGAAAGGTACAATTTTGAAAATTTCAAAAAGTGGGTATTACTATTCTTATCGGCTAGTTTGATTGGTCGCGATGTGTTGAAATGTCGAAGTTGCGTACAATGCAAGCTATTTCATTATTCAAAGGAAAACGTATCATGGAATTTTGGGGTGTTGCAAATCCTACCAAGAATTATTTCTCAGATCCTACCCTTTCATTTGGTTATTTATAGGTCATCTTTTTCCAATTCTAATAAAAGAGAAGACACCACTCAGAGATGGTGGATGCACCCAAATTATGGGAAACTGGGAGATGGTATATACTTTTGGATTCTTCTGTTCCCCAGTTACATAGTTTTTGAATTATTTTTTTCAAGACATATATCTTGCCATTATGGAACATTTTATCTTGTGTATAATCTTCCATACTAAATGTTTTAATGATTCCTATCAATTGCATTACTTTATTAAGTAAATTTTGTGAAAAAATCATTCCTTCCTTATTTTCATGATTTCAGTATTATAGTTTCCAGCCCATATGGATTGGGAATTCCATTTTCATTATTCCAAGATCTTCTAAGGTACTTTATAAGTAGGTTATCTTGATCAATTATTGAAAAGATTCACCAAAATTGGTTGAGCGTCTTTATGTCATTATGTAGTTTAGGACAAGGGTTTTAAGACTTAAGTGGTATGTTATAAGTGAGTTGCAAACTATCTATCATAATAATGGGACTTTGGTTTCAATGGGTTATTTGGTAAAAGTGTATTTTAGGGTTGTTTTTAATTTCATTCTTGACTTTTCCTAGAAATTGATTTTAATTTTGTGTGTCCATATTGATTTTTCACTAAAACATTTGATGATATAGTGTATCTTCACTTACTTTTTTCTTATCATTAGTTTATTTTGGGTAGTACCCTGAAATCTAGAAGGGGTTTTAATAGACACAGAGGGGGAGATACTGATGTTCCACATCACAAAAACACTATATTTAATCAAAACATTTTTTAGGTTGTTTTTCATTTAGTCCATGCTTTGGTTTTGGTAAAACCACCTTTTTCTGCTCAGTCTATATAGGTTATAACCTATTGGAATGATAAAATATATACTTACCCAAATATTATGGAGATCCAAAGACCATCCATTTAGGGAAGTAATGATCCTCATGAGGTGGAGGAGTTGTTGGATAATGATGAGTAGCTCCTTGAATTCTTGGAGACGCCTTGACTTTTATGGAGAAATGTGCTGCTTTCGAGCTTAAAGGTCCTAGAAGAAGATGATGTTACTTTATAGTTGATAAAGTGAATAATGTGGGCTTGGAGTGGAATGATTTCAGGGATCTTTTCATATATTATTTTATCTAGAGTATATGGTGTTGTCTAAATCAATAACATTCCTTAAACTTCAGCATGGAAATCAAATTGAGATCCACGATGCCAACCACATTAATGATATTATTCACTCATCAGGTGAGGTTGTATCAAATGAGAATATCAAATATTTATGATATGATGTTGGAATTTGACTAGATATTCAATATTAGGTTTTTTGGAAGAATCTCACATTGTGTATGGATGTCTTGGATTGAGATTTAATGATTAAACTTGACTTGGCTGGGAAGTCAGTGTTGACAAGAGTTCCTCCCAATCATAGTGGCCACATCACTGGTCCCTTTAGAGGGAACAAGTTGCAAGATTTATCTTTTGGTTGAAACCATGGTGGTAGGTCTCAGTATAATAATTCAACTATATAATATAGAGTATCAAAAAAGGCCCAACATCTTGATTACATAGGGGACAAGTTGGGCACTTGAAGCATGATTACTCGGTGTAACCAAATAATTGAGAATTATATGGAATATCACGAAATATACATTAATTTTTTTAATGTTTTACTAACTCGCAAATTAGTACAGTCTTATCGGGTACTAAGATGAATTGTGGTGCATTGAGATGATTCAAAATCAAACGAGTTCTATCCACATGCATCAAGAATTAATCTTCTTCTTGTAGTGTATGAGTCTCCAATGGAGGATTATAAGAGTTATAAAATAGTAGAATGTGTAAATAAAAAAACATCTCATACAAAAATATACCATATTTTTTTTATAAATATTTAATAATTTTAATAAATAAATGCCTCTAGACCATATAGGTTTAGTGTATATGGAGACTAGATTAACTATCTTCTTATTTCCTGAAAGATCATTAATGTCTCTCTAAAAGATATTACTATTTGGTACTCTTCATAGTCATTATACACTTAATACATTTCTTCATAACCAGGGAAAATAAAACATAAGAAAGGGTGATCTTAGATGATCGGTATGAGGAAACAAGGTAGATATCAACATTAAATGAGCATATGTGTATTAGAACATGAGATTAACATTTGTAATCCGTACCTTATACATATTATATCATAAACATGAGTCAAGGAACAAATAATGGAAATTTATATAGCTTAAATCATAATGGGATCAAAGGAAATGACCCAAAATATCATAAAATTAGAGTAAGACACTAATTTATAGCATACACATAAGTATAGAATGTAATTTCATTATTAGTTAAGGTTCATTACCAAAACTATCATAGTGGAATGGGTTCACTCCCAAACTAGCATAGTAATCAAGGGTCATTCCCTAGTCTACCGTTGTGGAAAAAGTCCCTTATAGACCTTGTTTCACATCTATTGTAGTCCTATATATCTAATGAGATATCAATATTTACCAAATGCATATGGGGGAGACATACGTCCCAACCATCACATAATGAAATCCATAAAAAGGTTTTCCACAAGATCAAAAACATTCATCATATCAAAACCCATGAAAAGAAATATGTTTCATAAAAATGTCATCATAGAATAACATATAGAAATTAAATAGGTTTAAAAATAATCTCATCATTTAATCATAGAATATATTGTGGAAAAAGAAATGAGATTAACAATAATTTTATTTTGGTATAACCTATACGAAGGAAATAGGTTTCATAAACTTATATTCTTCATAATCATAAACCATCCTGAGAAATAATTATAATGGTATGTTAGGATTATATCCTTATTAGATCATAAGTAACCTCAAAGGATGTATTCATATACAGAAAAAGATTTTGAAAAATAATTTGGAAGATGTCTTAGGAAAATTGATTTTCCAGGTTGAAAAACCCCTTTTAAAACATAAAACATTTCAGAATCTTTTTCTTTTAGTGTAAATTTTAAAATATATAAACTAAGCTTCAAAATCATTTAAAACATTTCTTAAAAAATAATCAATCATTGAAAATAAATTTTTAAAAATAAAAAATCATATTTTTTTGGAAAATAAATTATTTAAAAAAATATAAAACTTATAAATAATGATTTAAAATAGTTAGTCATCATAAAGAAAATAAATTCCATAAAAATTATAAAAATTACAGTTATTTTTTTAGTTAAATCCAAACAATAATTTCTAGGAAAATGAAATAAATATTCTTTTATATTGTTTTCTTAAAATATCAAACATGGAAAAAATGAAATTAATAAATCATTTATATAATTTCAAAAAAAAAAATTTAATTTTTTTTATATAATATGGTTTTGGAAGAAAATTGGATTTTGATCGAAGATATAAATATAGATGATTTTTCATAAAAACATTACATTGAACTATTGAGTTTATAGAGAGGGAAATGAAGGGAAAAAATTATTCTCTTAGAATAACCATAGTAAATGAAAATTACTGAGTTTCTTGAGATATGGTTTATAATATTTCATCATCATAATCATAAATATAAAAAACCCTAACAAATGATGAAATTTCATTAAAAAGTCATGACCACTTTGGTAACATAGAATAACAAGAACAATGAAATAAAAAAATTAAAGGAATCCTAAAATATCATTAGGATAAATATATTAATTATATTACATTTCAATAGGGGTATATATACACATCATAAAAGGTGAGATGTGTATAACAGAATTTATGTTCTAAAGAAGACAAATTAAGATAAAAATCCCTTACCACATTGGTAAATTTGAAAATGTAAACCCTTTGGAAAGAGATCCTAAAATCGATATGTAAATCCCAATAATTTCTTAGAGATTCATCTTAAAAAAATTCATTTGAATTATAAACACCACATAAAAGAAATATTTGTTGAATATGGCTGGTATCTCACTAAAGCAAAAAAGTGAGAGGTGGATCCCTTAAAACTTTAGTAATATTTTGAATCATAAGATCATTTAATGAATACCATAAATATAAAACTGAAATATCAATAAATTAATTATACCCAATTTAAAACAAGTTGATTTGGTAGTATATACACCACACAAATGAAATAATTGGTTAATATGGCATAAATCTCAAATAAATCAAAGTGAGACTAGAAATCTCTTACCACTTTTGTAAATTTTGAACTGTAAGCACCTTGAAAGAAACATAATAAAATTTATATCTAAATATGAATAATTTATTATATAATAATCAAAAAATACATTTTTATGAATTATATAGGCCACATTATGGAAATATGTGGTGAATATGACATGTGTCTCATAAAAGTAAAAAGTTGATGAATATCCCTTACCAATTTAGTAATCTATTGAATTATAAGAACCATTAAATAATAACATAAAAATAAGCATAAAATAGCATTAAATGAATCATATTAATGATATAAAATTACAATCATGTAGTATATATACCATAAAAATGATATGAGTGAATAATATGGTAGAAGTCTACCAGAAATGAAAGAGAGACTAGAAATATCTCACCTTAAGTCTCAACATCCTCACTACACATTTAAAACTATTGTATAATAAATAAAATATTATTATATATCTATTTGATAACAATTATTATATATATAATACCATATATGATTTACTTATGACCTTTTAATAACTATTTATCATTAATTCATTCTTAAATCTCATTTTTGTTAATATCTGCTTTGTTTTTTGTGTATGTTTTGATATATTTTTTTAGCCCGCTTAGTTTGATCATGGTTTAATCATATAAATATTTATAACCTTGATATAAATATCATATATATTAATCATATATTTATTTATCATAATCCATAAAATTTAGATATATAAAATGAAATGCACCGTTTATGGACATAGTAGGCCGTACGTACGCAGGAACATTATTTCCATATTCTCGAAAAATTGAATGAATGAAAGGTAAATAATATATTAAAATTACTGATTAATGTTAATGTAATATATTTATCACATATTATTAGTTAAAAAAATCTTTAATACTTTCCATTTATAGTGTACGTGATGGACAAACCACATTTTTTCTTGAGGTGGTAGTCTATTGTACACATGAGAAACATTATCGTATTATGACAGAATGGGAATAAAAGAGGTATATGTGATATAAAAATTATAAAAGTATTAATATTTTAAAAATATCATATATATATTTAGTTAATATATCCTTATTACAATATAATTAAAATATAAATGAGAAACACATCACATCGGTTCATGTGGCGGTAGTTTTCTGTATACACGAATGATTATTTTGTATCCCATTTTATAGTAAAGGAAAAGTATTTATGTTATGAAATATAAATAATAACATATAATTATATTTAATATAATGAGGTTATTTTATCATCATGTTTTTATAAAATTTTAGGATGTGGAGAAAGAAATAAAATAAAATTATCAGTTTAGGACGTGACCTCTTATTCAAAAAAAGTTTTTTGGTTGGAACCAATAGGAATAGAAGGCTGTATTTAGGAATAAAATAAGTATTCTAAGATGAGATTAGGGAATAATGAATTTATTATGGTAGGTATTTTTTTGATAAAAATGGGGTTTTCAGTGTGAAGATAATATGAGAGTGGGAGGTCTTTTATTACTTAGGTGAGTGACACACATGTAAATTTTTTAAAAGAAAAAGGTGTACCCTTGATTATCATAATAAAAAAGACTCTAAAATGAGAAATTATCAAATATTATATATTATAATTCTATATATGGCCATAAATTTGGTTATTAAATGTTTATAGGTCATTTTAACACTTATATTGTTTAGTTAAACCACCCATAAACCAATTTTCATAGTAACCATAATATTTAATTTTTTCTTCTTTCACTATTAATAATGGTCAAAAACAAGTTTGACATATCAAAAAGAATAAATTATCCTGATTAAAAAAATAGAATCAATTTCTCAAAATTCTATTAAAATATGAGGAAAATTTCTAATTTCAAAATTAAACCCATAGATGAGATGAGGAATCATTTTTTCAAAGAGATAATATTCAAAATATTAAAAAGTTTTTATATAAAATTTCAATATTAAATAAATTTAAATGAAATAAATTAAATAAATGTGATTAATAGATATTATAATTAAATTAATTTTACTTTTAATATGGTATTTTTTTTATATTTTTAAATTCATTAAATTAATTAATAATTATTAATAGAAACCTGTATTTAAAACTGTTCATCAAAAAAATTTAATTTCGTAGAAAATTATCAAAAATTCACTCTGATATAATTTTGAAATTTTGATTTAAAAAACGGATTTATTTTTTCGAATAAAATTTCTAAAATTTTAATATATTTATTTTATTAAAGGAACACAAAATACAACAAAAACTACATTTTAAAAAAATACATTTCAAGTGAAAAATTTGATTTATTTTTATTTCCGGCCTAAAAAACACACTAGATGAATATTAAAAAATTTGATTTATTATATATTTTTTATATTTACTTATAATATCTCACAAAAATAAAATTATTTAATTTATTGTGATAAAATGTCTTTATGTTCATAAAAGTAGTTTTTTAGAAAAAAATTTCAATTTTTTGAATAGTTATTGGGTTCATTTATAAATAATTTTCCACCAAAGAATTAATTATATGCATAAATATAAACCATATATTTCCAAAAAAAAATTAATTATATTCATACCCACCATTTCAATGCCTATGTTATATCTTTCATATAAAATATTATTATTTTAACCGTTTGTTGCATTTCATTTAAACTCAATGTTTCATGTAACAAAAGCTACATTGATTTTTGTGTGCAACACAAGATAAAATAAGTATTGATTGTAATGAAAGATAAAACTACTGTTTCACATAATGTGAAATATGAAAAAGATTAAATTTATTTGGAAAATATTATTGAAAAAATCTTAGGGTGTTATATTCTTCCTGCTTAAATTAATTGAATCCCCACAATTTGAACTTGTTCCTGATAAAAATGGGTTTAACATTTTAAAATCCATTTGTGGGAATACCACATCATAAAAAGTGATAATAATAATTATTTTTGAAAATAGATAATGGGATGTGTGATGATCACCTATGGAAATACATAACTTTGTTCCCATATAGGAGAACATTGGTGGGAAGTGAAAACATGGATATAAAAGAGAAAACTAACACTGAAATAATGAGGGAGGGTGGTATATAAAATGGTCTAGAGAAAGTTAAAAAATCAAAAAATCCATGATATTTGAAAAGAACATTAATTCATCATAAATGAGGGTAAATGTATAATATGTTATGTCAATATACATTTCATAATGTTGAATAATTTTAATGATAAGATATACTTACTTGATTTAATTCAATTTAATAAGTACAATATGATCATTTGGTTTTGTTTTGATCAATTTCCACATTATTTTTTACTTTAAAAAATGGAGATTATTTATTTAATGCCTCAAGCACTAGTGGATAATCAGATCCATAAAATATTGATAATACATTCCTTATTTATCTAGTTGTTATCCAAAATAAAATGTCTAGAATAGGTTATCTATTAAGATCCAAAGTCTACCTTAATCGTTTTCCTAAATAGTAAACCTTAAGTCACCACCTTGTTTGACCAAACGTGAAATCCAAATATTTAGAAATAATTTCACAAAATTATAGAAATAAACTTACCATTAATCCCCTTAACAACATGTTGTAACTATTAATGTCACATACTAAATATCTAAATATATTGATCTTATATTTCATTGAAACATGGTTATAAACTGAATAATTATATAACATTACTGAAATTATAAATTCTTCCGTATTCCTTAAATAAAACATAAATTACTGGATATATTAAATAAATCCAAAAAAGGATACAAGCTTCATCAATGATACCATAAAACACCTTTTCATAAAATCTTTAACCAGTTCCATGGTAATCAAAACTATCTAATTTTCTTTATCCATTTCAATTATCTCTTTATACAAACATCATTATCTAAACATCATGAACATATTTAGGGTTATATTTACCTTAATCATGCATTTTCTATAAAATATCACCTTTCAATTAGATCACTTTTCTCGGCCATGAAAACTATTCAACATATTCTTGAAAATACATATGAATAGATTATATTGATAAATCCATATATATTCCATTATTAATATAATATAAATAAAAAAATATAATACATAAACTCTTCAATCATTACAATTCATTCTTAAACCATTAAATAATTGTCATCTTATTAATCATAAATACCACTTAACTATAACATTAAAAATGGATAATGTCTTATCAGTCATAAAACTCAATATATTCATGCAAATTTCATTAAACCTAAAGAATACTATTACAGGAACCCATACCTTTTATATTTCATTTATAGTTTCCTCATCATTAGTAGTATATCCATTACTCATAAAACATTGCTGAATTTTTTTCATCAACCTTTCCCCCCTGGACATCTATTGTCATAATTCCCATAAGTTCCACATTTAAAACATTAATCCTTCCATAATTACTTAAGGAGGTCATTATTATCACCCAATTCATTTAAAAAACCTTTCATTTCTCATTGCAAATTACTTTATTTATGTCCTTATTTTCAGTGCTCAAAACATCTTCTCGTTCCTATAATACATTCACTTGGGTGATTATTACCACATTCTCAATATATAGGAAATTGATTCTTTTTTCTTTTATTGTCTCTACCACTCAAACTATCAATGAAATTTATCATTATCTTCTTTGTTTCGTATGAGATTTGGTTATGGTGAAATTTGGTAATTATATATCAAGATAACTGATTGGGAATAATCACAATATCCATTAATTTATTCATCACTCCATTTCATTTCTTGTAAACACATTTTCTATCACATTCAATTATAACCTAGTTATTTATGGTTTACAACATTTTCTAAAACCAATGAGAATACATGATCAACAATATTCATTGTGAAAAACCACATAATCATTAAAAAGAACTTATAATATGTCCAAATAACAAAAAAATATTTTCAAAATATGACTCCTTAGGTCTAACCTAGGTCATTCATATCCATCACCTATTCAAATACTTTATGATTTTTCATAATGTGTTTGGAAATTTCCAAAGTATATCCCCTAAGAGAGTCAAACTAGATGTTTAGCAAGTCTTATTGGCATTCACTAGGTGATAATCAAGTCTAGATTAATGTGCCTTTTTAAGAGTTATTACTGCTCAGCGGCTTAATGCTAGAGACACATTCTGTTATAGTATCCAGAGGGGGATATAATTTATTGGACACCACTCGAACTATGCTTTACCAAAATTCCTAAATATTTACCTATACATTGACTTTTCTTTTACATATCCACAGACCTATCCTATGACATATAATTATACCTATCCTTAGACATATCCATGGGAATCTCCCAAATTTTTTCTCATAGTAGTTTCCAAATTTTAACTAAACCTATAATTTTATACATATTTTAGATACAAAAACTTATTATTCATAAATTTTATATCATTTTTTATGAATATTAAATAATTTTTTCAAATAAATACCCATGGACTGTATATGTTTAGTGGATGTAGAGATAAGATTAAATATATTATTATTAAATGAATGATGTTCAATGTATCTTAGAAAGATGTTCCCATTTAGTACTCATCATATACATACTATACTTGAAACCTTTATTCATAACCTTGGGAAGGGAAACATATTAAAGGGAGATCTTAGATGTTCAGAAAGGGTAAAAAATGAAGATATCGATATAACATGAAAATATGGGTATGAGAATATTAGAATGAAAAATAAAATACATAATATAAATATATCAGATTAGAAACATGATTGATGGCATGAATCTTTGTAGTTAATAAGATATTAATCATAAGGAGATCAAAGAACATGAGCCATTGGAGTTTAGAGGATATTAAAAGAAGATATTTTGGAATCAGATCAATTGCACTAAATCCAAGTGTGGTTTTCTTTTAATAATGGTATTTCCATTTAAATCCTATCTTAATTAAAAGTACCAAGGTTCAAGTTCAAATAAAAATTAGTGGTCTTCACAAGATATTGTGGCATCCTAATATTCTTTTTGATATTTCTTATGCTGCAATAATTCTAATAAAAATGGATAGGACTAATGAGAATGTGATGTTTGGTCATTATCTAAGGGTCATAGTGTAAGTATATATATGTTCTTATTTGATTTATAATATTTTTTTCTTTATTGGATGATGACATATATCTAAAAGTGGAATATGGGATTTTACCTAATTTTTGTATAGAATATAATGTTGTTGTCTATGTCAAAGAATTTTTTTTTTCAAAATATTGTATTATATTTTTGTTTGCTAAAAGGGTATCCTAATTCCTCATGTAATAAGAATATGAGGAAGAAGAAAATGCAGAATAAAGATATTTTTTTCAGTGAAAGGAATTTTCATTAATTAAAATGGAATTTTTTATTAATACTAGTGTTCCAAAAGCGGTGGAAGATATTTTTCATGAACTAATACAATAGACTTACGTGGATTGGGATACTGAATAAAGTGTTCTTAAGCTTGATATAGAGGAATGTAGGAGTGAGTTGATTGCATCTAGTGCTAGATTGGCCATGGTTTTGGTTCATGAGAATAGAGTGAATTCGCAGGCTGAGGGTGGCATGAATTCAGGAGTGGAGTGGTATAAATTTGGTCCTTCATTTGAGAGGCAAAAAACTACAAGAGATCATACAAATATTTCTAATATTCTGGAGGAAATTAATAAATTAAATGAAATTCAGGGCATCCATTGAAGATATGATGATGTAAAGGATGATTCCAACAAAAAAACAACCTATATTTAGTCTTTACCGAGAGGGATAAATGGTGTTGTGGATGATGAATCTTTGAAATACGTTACTTTTAGGAATGAAATACGAAGGAAGGAATAATCATTTATGAAGACTAATATACTTACTAAGTCCTATAGTCTTTTAGATTATGACTCTAATTGAGATGGAAACTACGATGCTTCCTATTGTAACTATGATCTTTGATCTATTTTCTTCTTTCTTCATGGCATGATGGTATGTATTCTAGTAAGACTCCATCCACCCTCATTCTATCTTTTCCTTTATTTTTAATAAAAATGGATCTTCCCTATCCTTATTGGAAACATGATCCATTGGAGTATAACATTGGTATAAGACATAGATTTTCTGGAATACATAGAAGTATAGAAAACAATTTCCTAAGTAGTAGAGGATCGTTAAATAAACTATCATAGTAGAATGGGTTCACTACCAAAATTGTTTTTGTAGTGATGGTTCAAACCTAAGACTATCATAGTGGATAGAGTCCCTTACTAAATTTGGGTCACTTCATATTCTTGCCTTGTTTATGTCATCAGATATCAATTTTTACCCAATGAATTAAAGGGATATATTGTAACGCCCCGACCCTAGTTACCCAGAGTCAGTGCATTATTACTTAACATTGGCATGATCACAAGAAATATCAAATCTCGAAAGACCGATTGGTTTAGTAGCCTTGAAAACACTAGATATATTCATAAGTCTTACATTACATCATAAAAATTAAAACTACAAGAACAACGTTTCTTCATAGTCCACACTCATATTCCCACATACTATCCCTGCATGTCATTCATAAATTATTTCTTCACATCCTGGGAAAAATAAAACATTGAAATGGGGGAGCTCAAATACCCAGTAACGATGACAATATAGCGGAAACATTCATAAATAAGAATAAACATTTAAGGCAATGTATAACTAAAACAAAAGGCTTTTAAACTTGAACTTCAACATAGTATGGAAAAAATAAAATGAAATAATTCTATTTACTTATTCACATGGATATTCTACTAATCGAATAATCAAATGCAATATCAATAACCACTTTCATAATGATGGAATTCATAATGCCAGACTATCATAACCACATAGCCAAGGCCTCATGCCAACACTGCAAATAAGATTTTTTCAAGGCCCTGTGCCAAGACACTAGTTTGTCTCATGAGACCTACCGATTCATTGGGGAGCTATAGCGGGCTCCACCCATCACATATTAAGTCCAGTGCATTCCCATATGAAAAGGTTTTAACATAACATAAACATTCGTATTAAAATTAGCATATGAAATGTAAATACTTCATCCATAAACTATGAATGGTATAAAAATAACACATCCATAGTCAAACATATCACAAAACCTCCAATACAATACAGAAGTTTTGTATCATAATAAATCAACTTCAAATAAGCGTAAAATCCATCAATGGATGTTGACATAGATGAAATCAAAACTCTTTTTAGAGAAATATATCTTTCTATTTTGAAATCATTTAAGAGTCATATATTTATAAAATAAAACATTTTCTTTGAAAATATTCTTATAAGCTTGTAAGGGAAGCTTCAATGATTTTATAACGGCGGAAAATAGCCGCACCCGCCGTAAAAGTTAAAAAACATTCTTACCTTAATTCTGTCGAAAAGGTTAAAAAGAACCTTTTTGGAAAATAATGAAAAGATTCCTTTATAAAACTCTTATAAAAAGTCAAACAAGGGTATAAATGACTTTAACCCATATTCCTGTAAATTGAAAAAATGTTTTGAAATACATTTTTAAGAAACATGAATATGGATGATAAAGAGATCCCATTAGATTATTACGTATAAATAACCTCGGATAATGAAGAGATTGCGAAATAAACCCTTTCCTTGTACTTTTCCTTGGTTGGGGTAGGTTAACCTACTGTATAATGGGGAAATAATTGTTATTAAATTATACAAGAATCATATACATTAATATGATATCACATATGATCTTTTATCATTGATTTGTTAATAATATCCTAGTATTATCGTTGTTTCGGGTGTTAACTTACTCATTTTCTTTTATATGTTTTGTTACGTAAGTAATGTTTTTAATGGATAGGTTGTATCTTATTCATATCCAGAATGATATCAAGTCATTAAACATTATTTTTAAATCATCAAATGATAATTATACTTGAATGGATACAATGGAGAATGAATCTCATGGCGTTCGTGGAGACGGTAGTCCGTACGTACGCATGAGCGACAATATCATTCTTTTGATATTAAAATAATATTTAATTTGATGGTATATCATATATACAGAATTATTATCATGTTATATTTATTATTTACATGAATTATAAATCATTATTATACCCTTCCAAATAATAATTTATTGAATAAAAATACAGCACGACGTGGAGACGGTAAGCCGTACGTACGCACGTATGGTGACATGTTATTAAAAGGATGGATAGAATACTGAATATTGTTGTACCATATTTATAATAACATCACAGTATATATAAGATACTGGAGTTATTATTTTATAATGGTAATAACAAATAAAGAAGAAGTGGAAGAAGAAAGGAACTTGGAAAATGGTGGTGAAATCATTACCCCTTCTTCGGGTTCTTCCTTTTGATTTGATCAAAAGGGCTCTTAGGTTGGCTTTATGACTAATGGAAGGCCTCTAGGATAAAGTGAGGGAAGTTGAGAGAGTATTTGGGAATATTTTGGCCGAACCAAAAGGCTTTGAAGGTGTGAATTAAAGAGAAGGGGGAGTGCCCTTTTATAAGAGGGGTGAGGGGCACCTTTGGAAAAGCTGAAAATATCATTTTATAATAAATTCAAATTCTATTTATAATAGCTGCAAACTGGATTATTTAGATTTTATGGTGGGGATATGTCGAAAAACACTCAACCAATAGAATTTAGATAGTTTTGGGACATTATACTAACCTTATCTTTAAGTCTTAACTCTTAGTTAATTAGTTTCACTTTTACAATGTCTCTTTGTATTTTTATATTATATGGATAATAAACATACTATATACATCCAAGAGACCCCCAAGTGGTCCATTAATGATACGACTATCATTATATAAGTCTCTTGGCCGAGCCTTATATTTTTAGGAATTTAATATCAATTAATAATATAATATTTGTTTTAAAAACTCTTTTATGTCAATTTTGACACTATTCAATATTTGATTTTTGTGAAAATACTAACAGAATTATTACTTCGAGAAAAGTTAATTAAGTAAATAATAACATGTCATATTAACCTATAAAATTAGATTAATTCATAAAAAGTCTCAAATTATATTTATTTGGGTATTTATAATATCAATTATTTTAATTGTTCACTATTATGGTAATTATTCCATCATCATTGTGTCATAAATAAATTAAATTATTTAATGTCTAAAAATTATAAATAAAATATAATTATGTGGAAACTCTTTTTATCTTTCTAATTAATATTTACAATCTAATTTATCATATGTTTAACCCTATATTAAAAATGTTTTCTTAAATAAACTTTGATTTTAAGTCTTTTAACACTTCTTTGAATTAAATAATAATAAATGTCCTAATCTAATCCAAGTGGACCTAAATGAAAATATTTTATTCCAAAGGTTGTTTTCGGTCGAGATAAACTGGTACAATAGAATTAGGACATGTGTTAGGGTAATATTAATATCATTTTTACCCTTAGTTACCCTATTTACATTTAACCGTGGTAAATAAAAGCAAAAAGTTACTATTCACCAAAAAATTATTTTCATCTCAATGAACCTCATTTTACTCCTTGATATTAACCGTGTCACTCGGATTTTCAAAATTACAATCACAGAAGCGGTAAAATTAAATTTTATGAAAAATTCAGTTTTTAACTACCACTTAGTAGTTTCACTATTCATAAAAAAATTGATGTTTTTCAAAACAATGCCAAAATTTCACCCTAAGCTATAATTTAAATTCAGAATTCAAAAATGATGCCTATTTTACAAAATAAAAAACATATTAGTTGAATTAATTAATTTTATAATTAATTCTCGCCGTTACAATAAATAGCGTGTTTTTAAGAAACAATATATATCAAAAGATTGACAATTGTTTCTGTCCAATTTCAAAGTGAAATTAATTCTAATGAACACCATAGGATAAAATGGTAAAAATATATTCTAATTATACTTTAAAACCACTAAATAATATAATTTATCACTATAGATTATTTTGATTAAAAAGGTTCTTTTTAAGTATTTTTCACTATTCATAAAAATTGGAAGTTCTAAAAAAAATTCCAAAATTTCAACTTAGGATAATTTTGATATTCGGAATCCAAAAATGAAGTCCATTTTGAAATATAAATTATATATAATTTCAAAAATTAGGTATTACTATTCATAACGGCTAGTTTGATTGGTTGTGGTGTGTTAGAACTCGATGTTGCGTACAACACACGCTATCACATTATTCAAAGAGAAGCGTACCATAGAAGCTTGGGGTGTTACATTCTTCCCTCTTTCAAATAATTTCGTCCTCAAAATTTATAGAATACTACCGCATGAAAAGACTCGGGTGGTTCTTCATCATAAGTTCCTCAGGTTCCCACGTTGCCTCTTCCATCTTATAGTTTTCTCGACAAGACTTTTACCAGACGAGTCGTCCGGTTTCCCAGTACTTGTTCTCTCGTATCAAGAATCCTGACGATCTCTTCACAATAAGACAGATCGAGTTCTAGTTCTAATTCCTTATAGGTGAGTACATGTGTTGGGTCAGACATGTATTTCCTCAATAGAGATACGTGGAACACATCGTGAACCTTGGAGAGACTTGGTGGCATGGCCAATTGGTAAGCTACAACCCCAATTCGTTCTAGAATTTCGAAAGGTCCGATGTACCTGGGACTCAATTTACATTTCTTACCAAAACGTATGACTCCCTTCCATGGAGATAACTTCAGGAAAACATGATCACCGACTTGAAATTCCAAATCCTTCCTTCGATTATCAGCATAACTCTTCTGCCTACTTTGAGCTGCTTTGATGTGATTTTGGAGTACCTTCACCTTTTCCATTGTTTCCTCCACCAGTTTTGGACCTACAAATTTTCTTTCACCAACATCATCCCAACCGGTTGGTGTGCGACATCTCTTTCCATATAACGCTTCATATGGTCCCATTTGAATACTCGAATGACAGCTATTGTTATAGGAAAATTCTACCAAAGGTAAATTTTGATCCCACATACCCTGAAAGTCAAGTGAGCAAGATCTCAACATGTCTTCTAAGGTTTGAATAGTCCGTTCTGATTTTCCGTCTGTCTGAGGGTGGTAGGCAGTGCTCAAATGAAGTTTAGTATCCAAGGCTTTATGAAGACTCTTCCAGACTCTTGAAGTAAAATTGGGATCATGATCTGAAACAATCGATAGGGGTACTCCATGATGTCTCACAACTTCATTAATATATAGTCTTGCTAGATGTTCCAGTGGTAGATCTTCTCTTATAGCAAGAAAATGTGCTGACTTTGTAAAACGATCAACAATAACCCAGATTTCATCATTCCTTCTAGGAGTCTTTGGTAGCCCCATGACAAAGTCCATCGTAATATTGTCCCATTTCCACTCCGGTACGGGAAGAGGTTAAATGACTCCTCCAGGCTATTGCCTTCCAGCTTTCACTTGTTGACAAACCATACATCTTGACACAAAATCAGAAATTTCCCTCTTCATGTTGTCCCACCAAAAATGTTCCTTCAAATCTCTATATATTTTGGTGCTCCCAGAGTGTATAGAGAAATTGGAACTATGAGCATCATCCAGCAATTCCATTTTTAGATCAGGAATATCGGGAACACAAAGTCTCTTCCCAAATTTCAAAATTCATTCTTCATACACAAAGTCTCTCAATATCCCATCATTCATATCTTTAATCTTCTTTTAGAATTCTTCATCATCAGTCTGAGAACTCTTAATCCTTTCTAGTAAAGATGGTTTGACAACCATTTGAAAAAAGAATTGATGTTTCACCTTCCATGGTTATTCCCATTCCATCTTCACTAGATTCATGAAAATTGGATCCCTTTCAATTCTCATATTTTCCAAAACTACATGATCTTTTCTGCTCAAAGCATATCCCACCTTGTTTGCTTTCCCCAGGTGGTAGTGTATCGTACAATCATAAACCTTGAGTAATTGAATCCATCTACTTTGCCTCATGTTCAGTTCTTTTTGTGAGAAAATATACTTCAAACTCTTGTGATCAGTATAAATATCACATTTTTCACCATAGAGGTAGTTCCTACATATCTTCAAAGCAAAGATCACAGCTGCTAACTCTAGATCATGAGTAGGATAGTTTTGTTCATGAATTTTCAACTATCGTGGTGCATAGGCAATAACCCTATCATTCTGTAAAAGGACACAACCAAGTCCTTTCTTCGATGCATCACTATAGAAAATGAACCCATCATTCTCCGATGGTAGAGTCAATATAGGAGCATTGACTAATCTTCTATTTAGTTCTGCGAAACATTCTTCACACTCTTTTGTCCAAACATATGTAACCCCTTTACGTGCGAGCTTCATTAATGGGTTATCCAATCGGGCAAAATTCTGGAGGAAATGTCGATAATAATCTGCTAATCCAATAAAACTACGTACCTCAGTTATACTCGGAGGTGCTGGCCATTCTTGTATTGCCTTGGTCTTAGAAGGATCAATAGAGATTCCATCTTTAGAGACAATATGGCCAAGAAAAGAAATCTCCTGAAGCCAGAATTCACACTTGCTAAACTTCCCATATAATTCATGTCTTCTCAGAGTCTTCAGGATAATGTGCATGTGATTTTCACGATCTTAGTATCTTTTGGAGTATACCAAGATATCATCAATAAATACCACCACAAATTCATCGAGATATTCCTTGAAAACTCTATTCATCAGATCCATGAATACAGAGGGTGCATTAGTCAATCCAAAAGGCATTACTGTAAACTCGTAATTCCCGTACCTGGTTCGAAATGCTGTCTTTGTAATGTCTTCCTTCTTCACACACAACTGATTGTATCCATATCGAAGGTCTATATTTGAAAAGTAGTGAGCTCTATCCATTTGGTCAAAAAATTATCAATGCGAGGTAGGGGATACTCGTTCTTTATTTTTATAGCATTGATCTCCCTGTAGTCGATACATAACCTCATAGATCCATCTTTCTTTTTAACAAAAAGAACAGGGGCTCCCCATTGAGAAACACTAGGGCAGATAAATCCCTTATTACTTAGTTCCTCTAGTTGTTTCTTTATTTCAACTAATTCTACAGTGGCCATTCTATAAGGGGCCTTCGATATAGGCCTTGATCTGGGAATTAAATCAATGGAAAACTCAACATCTCATTCTGGAGGATGTCCAGGTAAATCTTCCAAAAGTACATCTACATATTCTTTCACAACATGTACATCCTCTATTTGAACATTCCTTTCCTCACGCACAATCATTTCATCCTCTTCCTCCCCAATAATGGAATTTATTTGAGCTACTGGGGGTGGATCTAGATAAGAATTAGGTGGTGACGATTCTGCTCTAAAGATAAGGTTTTCCTTATCATCATCATCATCAAAAATCGTAACCTCCTTCTTCTTACAATAAATCTTCACATCATAATCCGAAATCCAATCCATACCGAGGATTATATCAAACTCAATCATATGTATGACGATGAGATCCGCGGATAAAGAACATTTATGTGATCTAAAGGGGACTGATTCACAAAAAATTGTTGCAATGATACTTCCCTTAGGAGTTTTAACTGACAACTCCCTTGTTAAATCAAATTGGAAATCTCTAACTTTCTTATCAAACTGGGAAGATATGAAACAATGCAATGATCCAGAATCAAATAATGCATTTGCTAAACATGAGGAAACCATTAAATTACCTGCCACCATGTCTTTCAGAGCTTCTACCTCAGTAGTAGGGATAGAATAAGCTTGTCCTTGATCCCTTGGTCTTTTTTGATGTAAGTTCCCCTGAAGATTAGGACATTCATTTGCATAATGTCCCATCTCCCTGAAATTGTAGCACTGAACATTGGTAGCTTACTTCTTCCCTTTGCAATCACGAGCTTGGTGGCCTTTTTCACCACACATCTAACAAATACCCATTCCCTTCAAGCAAGTACCGGGGTGTTTCTTCCCACATTTACCACAGGATGGATATTCAACCTTTCCATTCTTCCCCTTATTTCCATTCCTAGATTGATCATCATATCTCTTCTTCTCTTGCTTTTCTTTAAAGTAGCAAGACTTAGAGAATTATTTTTCTGTCTTGATAGCACATGAGACAATGCCTTTGTATGACGAGAAGGATTGTGAGACTAATTCACGACAGAGAAATGGTTTTAACCCATCAAATAAACGATCAATATTACTTCTTGGGTTATGTATATAATATTCAGAATACCTTGCTAACCTTGTAAAGTTAGCCTCATACTTTGCGACATTCTCATCCTCTTTTTGTCTCAGACTCAGAAATTGCCTTTCCATATCTGCTCGATGGTCACGAGGATGGTATTTTTCTAAAAACAGATCTTTGAACTCCCTCTATTCCATATTTGATACTTCATCATCTTCCTTTGTGTTTTGAATCAATGACCACCATTGATCAGCATCTCTAGTGAGGCGGTAAACTTCCATGATAACTTTTTCCCTTTCACTACTCTCCCAAGCCTGAAATATTTTCTCTAGGGAATTTATCCATTGCTCAGCTACTAAGGGATTTATACTCCCATTGAACATTGGTGGTTGTTTCCTCATGAATCGATCTAACATTGATCCTCGACACTGCAGATCAGGGTGCTCCATACGGGTAAGGTTATTATTCATAACCTGAGTGAGTTTTCCCAGTATGGTGATTAGCTGATTGGCACCAGTTGCATCACCATCTCCACTATAATTATCTTGAGCAGGGGGAAATCCCAACATGGAGTGTGTGCATTGATATGAATTCCATGTCTTCCTCTGGGTTCCATTTTTAAACAATGGCATAAACTAGATCAGTTTATGAATCAAAATAAACAATTCCGAAATTATAAAACACTTAACATAAATTGAACTATTTATGGATATAATCCACAGTCATAAAAATGTTTTCTTTGAGGAATTATGTACTCATAAACCCTTAATAATGATTTGTAAAGAAAATGAGAGTTATCCTAAGTATATCCCCCAGGAGTGTCGTAACCAAGAGTGCAGCAAGGCCCGTTGTCATGCAGCAGTTCTCGTTCGAGTCTAGCTCAAAGCGGTGTTTTCGGGTTTTACCCCTAGGTACATCTGTTCCAGAGCCGCCTCTACCTGCTCGTATCAAGACATGGATGTATTGCTCAGAAAACTCACAAAATCTCTACAATACCAAAATTCTAGGAAGTTCTTCTATACTAATCCTCAAAGTTAATCTTAGGTTTAGGTGCTCTAATCAGAGTTTATCTAAATCTAGCTTCCAAGGTTTGTACTAAACTTCCTCTGATACCAACTGTAATGCCCTAAACCCAGTTACCCAGAGTCGGTGCATTATTATAGAACATTGGCATGATCACTATAGAGATCAAATCTCGAAAGACCGATTGGTTTAGTAGCCTTGGAAACACTAGATATATTCATAAGTCTTACATTACATCATAAAAATAAAAACTACAATAACATATTTTCTTCATAGTCCACACTCATATTCCCACATACTATCCCTACAGGTCATTCATAAATTATTTCTTCACATCTTGGGAAAAATAAAACATTGGAAGGGGTGAGCTCAAATTCCCAATAAGGATAACAATATAGCGGAAACTTTCATAAATAAGAATAAACATTTAGGGCAATGTATAACTAAAACAAAAGCCTTTTAAACTTGAACTTCAACATAGTATGGAAAAAATAAAATGAAATAATTCCATTTAATTATTCAAATGGATATTCTACTAATCAAATAATCACATGCAATATCAATAACCACTTTCATTATGATGGAATGCATAATGCCAGACTATCATAACCACATAGCCAAGGCCTCGTGCCAAGACTACAAATAAGATTTTGTCAAGGCCTTGTGCCAAGACACTAGTTTGTCTCCTGAGACCTACCGATGCATCGAGGAGCTATAGTGGGCACCACCCATCACATATTAAGTCCAATGCATTCCCGTATGAAAAGGTTTAAACATAACATAAACATTCGTATTAAAATTAGCATACGAAATGTAAATACTTCATCCACAAACTATGAATGGTTTAAAAATAACACATACACAGTCAAACATATAACAAAACCTTCAATACAATACAGAAGTTTTGTATCATAATAAATCAACTTCAAATATGCGTAAAATCCATCAAAGGATGTTGACATAGATGAAATCAAAACTCTTTTTAGAGAAATATCTCTTTCTATTTTGAAATCATTTAAGAGTCATATATTTATAAAATAAAACATTTTCTTTGAAAATATTATTATAATATTGTAAGGGAAGTTTCGACGATTTAATAATGGCGGAAAATATCCGCACCCGCCGTATAAGTTAAAAAAAACATTCTTACCTTAATTCTGTCGAAAAGGTTAAAAAGCACCTTGTTTGGAAAACGACGGAAAGATTCATTTATAAAACTATTATAAAAAGTCATAAAAGTGTATAAATGACTTTAAACCATATTCTTGTATATATAAAAAATGTTTTGAAATACATTTTTTAGAAACATGAACGTGGATGATAAAGAGATCCTAGTAGATTATTATGTATAAACAACCTCGGATAATGAAGAGATTTCGAAATAAACCCTTACCTAGTACTTTTACTTGGTTGGGGGTAGGTTAAACTCCTGTATAATGGTGAAATAATTGTTATTAAATTATACAAGAATCATATAAATTAATATGATATCATATATGATCTTTTAACATTGATTTGTTAATAATATCCTAGTATTATCATTGTTTCGGTTATTAACTTACTTGTTTTATTTTATATGTTTTGTTATGTAAGCCATGTTTTTAATGGATAGGTTGTATCTTTTTCATATCCATAATGATATCATGTCCTTAAACATTATTTTTAAATCATCAAATGATAATTATACTTGAATGGATACGATGGAGAACAAATCTCATCGCGTTCGTGGAGACGGTAGTCCGTACGTACGCACGGGCAGCAATATCATAATTTTGGTATTAAAATAATATATAATTGGATGCTATATCATATATACAGAATTATTATCATGTTATATTTATTATTTACATGAATTATAAATCATTATTATACCCATCCAAATAATAATTTATTGAATAACAATTACACCACGACGTGGAGACGGTAAGCCGTACGTACGCACGTATGGTGACATGTTATTAAAAGGATGGAATGAATACTGAATATGGTTATACCATATTTATAATAACATCACAGTATATTTCAGATACTGGAGTTATTATTTTATAATGGTAATAACAAAGGAATAATAAGTGGAAGAAGAAAGGAACATGGAAAAGGTTGGTGAAATCATTACCTCTTCTTCGGGTTCTTCCTTTTGATTTGATCAAAAGGGCTCTTAGGTTGGCTTTCTGACTAAAAGAGGGCCTATAGGATGAAGTGGGGGAAGTTGAGAGAGTATTTGGGCAGATTTTGGCCGAACCAAAAGGCTTTGAAGGTGTGAATTAAAGAGAAGGGGGAGTGCCCTTTTATAAGAGGGGTGAGAGGCACCTTTGGAAAAGCTAGAAATATTATTTTATAATAAATTCATATTCGGTTTCTAATAGCTCCAAAGTAGATTATTTAAATTTTAAGGTGGGGATAGGTCAAACACCACTCAACCAATGTAATTTAGACAGGTTTGGGTCATTATACTAACCTTATCTTTAAGTATTAACTCTTAGTTAATTAGTTTCACTTATACAATATCTCTTTGTATTTTTAGATTATATGGTTAATAAACATACTATATACATCCAAGAGACGCCCCAAGTGGTCAATTAATGATACAACAATCCTAATATAAGTCTCTTGGACTAACCTTATATTTTTAAGAATTTAATATCAATTAATAATATAATATTTGTTTCAAAAACTATTTTATATCAATTTTGACACTATTCAATAATTGATTTTTGTGAAAATCATAACAGAATGATTACCTCGAAAAAAGTTAATTAATTCAATCATAAAATGTCATATTAAAATAGAAAATTAGTTTAATTCCTAAAAAGTCTCAAATTATATTTATTTGGGTATTTATAATATCAATTATTTTAATTGTTCACTATTATGGTAATTATTCCATCATCATTGTGTCATAAATAAATTAATTATTTATTGTATAAAAATTATAAATAAAATATCATTATGTAGGAAATATTTTTATCTTTCTAATTAATATTTACAATATAATTTATCTTATGTATAACCTTATATTAAAAATGTTCTAGTAAATAAACATTGATTTTAACTCTTTTAACTCTTCTTTGAATTAAATAATAATAAATATCCTAACCTAATCCAAGTGGACCTAAATGATAATATTTTATTCCTAATGTTGTTTTTGGTCGAGATACACTCGTCCAATAGAATTAGGACATGTGTTAGGATAATATTAATATCATTTTTACCCTTAATTACCCTATTTACTTTTAACCGTGGTAAATAAAAGTAAAAAGTTACTATTCACCAAAAAATTATTTTCATCTCAATGAACCCCATTTTACTCCTTGATATTAACCATGTCTCTCGGATTTTCAAAATTCCAATCACAGAAGCGGTAAAATTATGTTTTATGAAAAATTCTATTTTTTTAACTACCACTTAGTAGTTTCACTATTCATCAAAAAATTGTTGTTTTTCAGAACAATGCCAAAATTTCACCCTAAGCTATAATTGATATTCCGAATTCAAAAATGATGTCTATTTTAAAAAATTCCAAAAATATAAGTTTCATTAATTAATTTTATAATTAATTCTCGCTGTTACAACAAATAGCATGTTTTTAAGAAATAATATATATCAAAAGATTGGCAATTGTTTATGTCCAATTTGAAAGTAAAATTAATTATAATGAACACCATTGGACAAAATGGTAAAAATATATTCTAATTATACTTTAAAACCACTAAATAATATAATTTATCACTAAAAATTATTTTGAAAAAAGGTTGTTTTTAAGTATTTTTTACTAATCATAAAAATTGGAAGTTCTCAGAAAAATACCAAAAACTCAACTTAGGATAATTTCAATATTCTGAATCCAAAAATGAAGTCCATTTTGAAATATAAATTATATATAATTTCAAAAAGTAGGTATTACTATTCATAATGGCTAGTTTGATTGGTTGTGGTGTGTTAGAACTCGATGTTGCGTACAACACACGTTATCACATTATTCAAAGAGAAGTGTATCGTAGAAGTTTGGGGTGTTACATATATAGGTATCACCTATTAAATAAGGAAAATCATACATATGTATTCAAAAATATCATAAAATAGTCATAATATCAAAACCCATAAATGGAAATTATTTTCATAAAAATTTCATTATAACATAACTAATAGAAAATTATATTTCATAATATTTCATCATTTCATCATAGCATAAACCTTGGAAAAAATCAGGATTCATAAATATTTTGACATTTTATAACCAATGGAAGGGAAATATGTTTTATAAACATCATGTCATCGTATTTATAAACCATCCTGAAAAAGAATATGAATGGTATCTTTGGATCATATACCCAGTAAAGCATATGTAACATTAAAGGATGTAATCATAGATAGAAAATGGTTTTGGAAGATAATTTGTAACATTTTTTGAGGTAAATAGATTTTCCAGGTTGATAAAACTTTTTAAAACATAATTTTCTTTAAAATACTTTTCCTTTCAAACAACTTTGGAAACATAGAAAGAAAGATTTAAAAATAATTAGAAATAATTATTTAGGAAAATAAAAATTCTTTGAAAATAACTTTTTAAAATTATAATTTGAAAAAACCTTTTGGAAATACATTTCTTTTAGAAAGAATGATTCATATATAGGATACATTAACATATTGAGTTTTCAGGACTATGGAAAACAGAACACACTTTAAAACAAAAATTCTGCTAACCATTTGAGTAAAAGACAAACATGCCTCGTTTGGAAAATGAAATGAAGATTAATTTATTTTTTCTAAATGTACAAAATGGGTAAAAATTTCATTCATAAATCATTCATATAATGTTAAAAAAAGCTTAAAAAACTTTTTTATAAAATATTATATTGGATGAGAATGGGTTTTCTACCAAAGAGATAAAAAGAGAAATTTTTTCTTAGAAAAATCATTTGAAATATCGAGTACATAAAGAGATGAAAATCAAGAGAAAAATAAATTCACATGAAATAATTATATAAGATGAAAATTCATTATTTAATTTAGATATAGACTATAATATTTCATTATTAGAAGCATAAATATAAATAATCCCTATAAAACATGAGATTGTATTATAAAACAATTACCAATTTTGTAACATTAAATCATAATCCTCATTAAAGAATAAAATTAATTGAAACATAAAATATCATGATAATAAATGAATTCATGATATTAAAATTCAACATGCTTTATGTACCCCTCTAAAAACTAGATTGGTGTATAACATAACATATCTCCCAAAGAAGACAAACCGAGACATAAATCATTTACGCATTGGTAAATTTGGAACTATAAAAACCATATAAGAGACATCCTAAAATTTTTATTTAAATATGAATAAATTTTAGGAGAATAATCATAAAATAAATTAATGGGAAGTATATACACCACATAAAATAAATAGGTATTGAAATTGAAATGTGCCTAAAAAATGTAAAAAGTGATATAAAAATCCATTACCACTTTAGTATTCATTTTATTGGTAAAAACCATTAAATAATAACATAAAAAGAAAAATTAGATACAATTAAATGAATTATTTTAATTATATAACATGTTATTGGAAATTTATCTACGCAACACAAATGAA
This sequence comes from Viscum album, assembly GCA_963277665.1. Taxonomy (NCBI): domain Eukaryota; kingdom Viridiplantae; phylum Streptophyta; class Magnoliopsida; order Santalales; family Viscaceae; genus Viscum; species Viscum album. The sequence goes on along the minus strand of OY728127.1, from coordinate 375,072,757 downwards.
AGAAGTTGTGAATCTGGCTAAGTCTCATTAAAATAAAAGTGTGAATAGAAATTCCTTACTATAATCTTTGACTTCCTTCACACATAATCAAAACTCCAGTATAAAAAATTTAATTTCATTATAAATATATTATAGAAACCTAATTATATATATAATTACATATATTATTTATTTATGACCTTTTAATACATGTTTATCAATAATTCCTTCTTAAAATCACATTTCGGGTAATAATGACTTTTTTTTCATATATGTTTCGATTTATTATTTTTAATGCTATTATATTGATCATTAATCAATAATGTAATATTTTTTATACATTCCATATATATAATATATAATACACATATATTTACTTATCATAATCCATAAAAGTTATAGATAGAAAATGAAATTCAATATTCATAGAGATTATAGGCTATACCTACGCATGCACTATGTTTCCATTCTCTCGAAGGATTGAAGGAAAGAATGTTAAATAATATATTAACATTATAGAATTATTTTTATATAATATATATATATATATATTATTTAAACATACCCTTATTATCTTCCATGTAAAGTGTATGGGAAGAATGAATCACCTCACTTCGTGAGGCGATAGTCCCCCATACATAAAAGCGACGTTATCGCATTCCCACAGAATGAAAAGTAAGGTGGTATATGTGATACGATAATTATAAAATTATAAATATATTAAAAATATTATATATATTTATTTAATATATAATTATTACAATCCATGTCAAATAGAAATTAAACAAATCACATCAGTCTGTGATGCGGTAGTCAATCGTACAAACGAAAAATGACTTCTTATCACATTTAATGGAAAGGGAGAAGGGTTTAGGGGATTAAATTATCATAATAAAATCGTATAATATATATTATAGTGAGGTTATTATATTATCACGTTTTAATAATAATTTAATGAGGTCTAGGAAGAAATAAAATAAAACGTCGGGTTAGGGATGTTACCTCTTCTTAGGAGAACATCTTTTGATTTGCACCAAAACGTATGATTGGTTTGATTTATAACCAACATAAGGATTATAGGATTAGGTAATGTAAGTGAGGAATATATTTTAATAGGTATTGGATCAACTAGAGGTTTTTTTCAAGTGTGAATATAAGAGGAGAGGGGGCAGCCATTTATATGTTAGGTGAGTGGCACACTTGCAATTTTTTAAAAGAAAAAGGTGTGGCCTAGTTTTTCACATGCCACAAGTCCCTAAAATCGAAAATTATCATGCCTTTGAGTTTATTAATACAAAATATTGAAATAAAACAAGTATTGGATATGTTTATATGTCCTTTTACCCCTTATATGTATATTTTATCACCTGGTAAACTCATTTTACCCTTAATCATTGTACTTTATTTTTTTAATTCTTTTACTATTAATTATTTTAAAAATATAAATTTAAATGATTATAAAATATAAATTATTATGATTTTAAATATGAAATAAATTTTAAAAAAATTTCATTCCTTGAAGTGGGAAATTTTAATTTTAAAATTAAACCCATATACTTGACGAGAAAATCGTATTTCTAAGAGAAAAATTTTAGATGATTAAAATGTTTTTTATAAAAATTCAGCATTAAATTAATATCAAAGGAAAAAATTGTATTAATATATTAATAATTGAACTATAATTACTTTTAAAACCATATTAAATCATTTTATAGTTTTTTAAATGCGTTAAAAGTAATGAAAATTCTTAATAAATACTAGTATTTTTTACTATTTATTATAGAAATTATCTTCTCAATGAATTATAAAACATTCCTTATGAAATAATTTTAAGATTATGGTTTCCAAAAATAATATTATTCTATTGAAATAAATTATATAAAATTGTAAAAATTAAATGTAAAATATGTGCTAAAAAATGAAGAAACTTATTTTTATAAAAATACATCTTTTAGTGAAAATTGGATTGTTTATCTCTTATCTATAATCCACATAATATTAATGTTAAAAAATTTAATTGAAAAAATATTATATAAACTTAAATAAAATCATTCACCAAAATTTATTTATTTAATTTATTATGATAAAACACATTTGTGCGCATAATAATAGTTGTTTAGAAAAAGACTACCTTGTTTTAAAATAATATTTTTATTGATTTATAATTATTGGTTTACTAATGAATTAATTATATAAACATATGTAAATAAAATATTTTCATATGTTAGTTAATGCTATTCATACCTTCCATTACACGTATGAAGTGATAACTATCAAATTAAGTAATAATTTTTTAATAGTTTGTCACATTTTATTTAAACTCAGTGTCGTGTTCAATGCAAGATACACATAGTTTTTTGTGTAATTAAATCGTAACATAGTGTTGAATTTAATTAAATATAAAATCAATTATGTTTATAATGTAAAATATTGAAAAGATTAAATTTATTTTTAGAAAATATTTCTCAAAATCTCGAGCTATTATAAGAAGTAAAATTAACATTACTTCATATTGAGTGACTACTTGATTTGTTAATCGTAACAATCATTCCATCATATCTATATGTATCACTGAATTGAAAAATAATCACATATAGATCATGAATTATGTTATGGAGATATCTATGCCTCTCAGGATGATGAGGGAGATGGGTCTTCAATGCCCTTGATACACATTATCTTTGTCCAATGTCGATATTTTTTCAACTATTTAGTTTTATATTTGAAACCTATATATGTCATTATCAGGATAGGTTGGATGACTAAAGCTAAAGGTCATATCAAAAAATATATTTGAGGAGTTTCCTTTAATGGACCTGATGGGATGATTCCTATATATCAGGGAGAATGGAACTCAAGGTCGAGTTGAGATTGAACTTCTCTTTTCGATTGGGGTAAGATGATAGACTTGTTTTTATTTGAACTGGAGTAGGAACCTTAATATGGTGAACTCCCCCTATCGTAGTTGAGTTTCTTGATGTTTTTTACTGGAATTTTATAATTTTGAATTATTTTGTGAGGGAGAATTTCAATTGACCTGGAACCATGTACCCATCCTATATCTATTCCCTTTTACCACATGAATCCAACTGAATTAAGGGATTTGTAAAATTAGTCAGATTATTTATAGTACAAAGGATTTATCTAACCCAATGTGTTACCTTAAGAAAAATCCATATTCATTTTTCTATGAATAAAAATTATAACCTTCACCATTATGTTTACTATAAAATGATCAATTATGGCATAATTAATAATAAGTATCCATTTCCATGGATAGTTTATTGGTTTAACTAGTTCAAAGATGTTAAGAGGTTCTCAATGATCAATCTTTGGTCTGGCTATCACCATCTTAGGATCAAATTGTCTAATATTCTCAATACTTCCATCAAGTTTTTATATGGCCATTATAAGTACCTAGTTTTGAATTTTGGTCAAGGAAACGCTCCTGTAGTGTTAATAGTGTTGATGAACATGATTTTTTATGAGTACATTGATTCCATTATGATGGTATTCATTAAAAACATCTATATTTTTTGAATTATCCAGGAGAACCTTGTATTATATCTTAGAATAGTAATAGATATCCTAAGAAATAAAAAACATTATTGTATGCTTACAATGTGAAATTTCATGGTATAATAATTAAAATTCTTGGGGCATATTGTGTCCAAAAATGGTGTTATAGTTGATCCTGAGATGTTAAAAGCTTTTATGACATGGGAAGAACCAAAAAATGTTTTTCAGATTCAGAGAATCTTTGGTTTAGTAGTATATTATCACTATTTTGACTTTTTTTTATCAATTTTGGATTTTTAAAGGATTCTCTTACATAAAAGGGAGTAAAGCTTGTGTTTCATTCCAAATGATAGACCCATTTTGATGCATTGAAGTACCGATTGACTTCAACTTAGGCTCAAACTCTTCCGGAAGATTATCAAGGATATTTTTTCTTCTATGATGCATATGGTTTAGGTTTGGTATGCTTTATTATGCAAGGTTATCATATAGTGTCTTATAGTTTTCATGAGTTTCTTCCTCATGAAATTAATTACCCCCAAAATGATCTTGAAATTTCAGTAATGATGCAAGCTCTAAATATTTATCAGAATTAAATTCTCTATGAAAATTTTACCATCTTCCATAATAATTTAATATTCAATTATATATTCTCACAATTTTATTTAATCCTTTAAAAAATATAGTTTGTGGTGTTCCTATATGTTTTTGATTTTGACATCACCAACACTCCTGGTAAGGATAATGTCATTGCCTATTGTTTTAGAAGTAATATTATATCAAAGGGTATGAAAGAATCTTCTAAGGAGTTTAATGCAATGAACATATTCTTTCTTATTCATATTGGAGTTTGGGAGGGTGAAATTGAAATTAGTTTGGAATGTTTTTAGTTGACATCCTCACTTATCGAGTTGATTCATCACAAATTGAAGACATGTGAAATGTTTTAAAGAAATAGATATTTCTTATATGGTATGGATATCATTAGTGTGTGTTGACTATATTCCAAAGGAATATTATGTTTTTTATCATATTTTTTATCCCTATACCCTTGATGAATTTTGTGATCTGTGATTTCCATAATACCTTTTGAGACGTACACCCTAGAACAACAATGATGTTTAATAATATGTGGTGATATTTTTTGTGGTAAGTCATGAAATAGTGAATTACTGATTTTGTTTCTAATTTTTATACCCATTAATAGATTAATTCTATGCATCAGAAGCATTTAGGTTTTCTTAAACCCCTTTTAGTGTTGCCTTGGAATTGGTATGATATATCGATGAACAATTTGGTTAGCTTTCTAAGTATAGACTGAGGAAAAAATTTGATATGGGTATTAATCAACCAATTAAACAAATTATCCCACATTATATTGATCCGAAAAACCAAAATCATTGAGGAATTGATAAATTTTTATGTCTATAAGATCTCCCAATTTCATGGAGTTATGTTTGATATCATTTCCATTAGGGATATATAACTACTTCTTATTTTTTGATGGGTTTCCATGAGGCGATGGGATTTAAGTTAAATTTGATCGTGATATGCCATCGAAAAATGATTTTTATACGGAAATGGTGATTTTTATTCTTGAGGATATGAGAAATGATTGTATCCTTGACTTTAGTGGTGCTTAGGAAACCTATTAGGCACTCTTTAAGTAATCTTATAGAAAGAGATACAAGTCTTCCATCAAGATGGAACCATATATTACTTTTTATAGATAACTACTAAAATATCTGATTTATTGGTTAGATGTTATTGAATAATCCCTATTGGGATCTAGTTTGTTCAAAAAATGATAGATTTTTTTTTATATAATGGAATCAACATAAATTTATTATAAATTATTTGCTGATCATTGTCGATACCCTTTTCAGTTTAGAGTTTGTGACCTAGGTGTTTTTGGAGTTTCACTATGTTTGTGTCACTAATGGCTCAAAAAGATTTGATGTTATAACCATGATATTTCGGATAATTTTTGAATTATTATTAGATTGGTAATGTGGGTCACTATTTAGATTTTTGTCCATAAATGAAATATATTCCCAATTTCTTCCTTGTGTCACAAAATAGAATATATCTCTATGATCCATATCACATCATGAGCTAAGAGAATCTTGATACAAAACCATACTTTTACATGATTTATCAACCTATTCAGATTTTTTATTTTTAGATAATGATACATCATGGGAAATCCAATCCCTTGTTTTCTGAGTTATGAAATCATGATTTAAATTCACAAGAGACTTTGGATAATGAGTAACTAATAAGAGAATATTGACCTCATGATTTGGATATATTGTCTTCTTGATATTATACTAGGGATAAGGGGTTGGGAGTATTATTCCATCCTGATATTATATTTTATGTACATTCTTTGGTTTATGATGTTTCTTTTAATTTTAGATATTTTTGGGAAATTCCATCCTCTTTAGAACCATTTTTTGTTTTAGTTTATCCTTATTTTAAAAAAGAGATCTATTTTTCTGTTAATATTTACCCTTATTTAAGAGATGGGGTCTATGCAAGCATAAGTGTAAAGAACCTATTCCTATTAGTCTAGAGCCAATGATTACTTTTTTACATTGGATGTTGATACATCCTGATAGACTAAATAGTTTTGTAGTAATTAAAAACTATATACACACTTCAATATCACACTATATTTAAAAGAATAAAATAAAACATAGTTTTTTATTTCAGTACACCTTTATTTATTCTATCATATCCATGAATATCTTTTGTATTACACTTCTTAACATCCTGGAGAAGGGAAAGAAATAAAGGGTGATATCTTATGCTCAATCAGGGTTACATACAATGGAATCAATCTTGAATAAATAAAAAATAGTCAATATGTAAAGGTAAATAACTGAAAACACATATCATTTAATCAATAACTTGATCACGAAGAACAATATAAAAGAAATAAATAATGATCAAATAATGGAATATAGGGAATCAAATGAGATTTATATTTCTCCATGGATATCATAACAATTCAAAATAATAACATTAAAATCAGTAAGTTTTTTCACAATGAGGGAATTCATAATGTTGTACATATTAAACCAACCATAGAGGCATCAAGTCAAGATATCTAAAAATACCTTAAACGCCTCATGATAAGAAATCGACAAAAAAAGTTAATTGCTTGAAAAAATACCTAATATATTTTCTCTCATGAGAACCAATGATTCATCGAGGGGATATGTGTTGTAGGTTTTTACAATCACTTAATATGTCCAGTGAAATCATCATTTAAATAAATAATTAATCTCAATCTATATGCCTTAAAAATTAATAATTATAGGCATTGTTAGAGAAAGAATAAAAAAATTCCATACATTACCAAGATAAAATGTACATAAAACATCCATAAAAATATGGTTGATGGTATATTTGGATTATAAACTCACTAATCATTAAGATTCATTAAATTTTTTAAACATAAATGAAATTATTTAAAAATGATCACTGGGAATATTCATGAGGAAAACAAACATTTTCAAGTTGAAATATCACTTATTAAAAATATAAAAATTAACCAAATTTTAAAGAAAAAATTTTCATCAAAAAGAAGTATGAAATATTTTTATGTAATATTCAAATAATTGAGCTACTATGAGAGAGGTAAATTCAATTCTCTATGTAGAAGTTAAAAAAATTGCTTTCACACTTGTGTAAAAATAGTCAAAATGTACCATGTTCAAAAAGTGATAAGAATATTTCTTATAATTATTTATTTAAAAGTAAAACATCGGTAAAAATTTTCTATATAAATAATTTTATTTTATGAAAACATTATTAATTTTTTTTAAGGATAATATGGATATAGAAGAGAAAAATCCCTTATAGATTACAAAAACAATGTCAGTTTTCCATAAAAAAATGATTCTAGTATCTAGAGTACTTAAAGTGTGGAAAATGAATAAAATAATTTAATTTAGATTATTAAATAAGGGATAATGAATTATATTGGGTTTAATATATAAATATCAAATAATTCCCCAAACATACACTATACCATCAAAAATCCCAAATAGCGACGTGCTTGTGAAATAAACACATTCCACTTTAGTAAATTTAAAACCATTCCCCCAATAAATATAAAAATTCAAATGAAATGTTAAATATTATGAATATACATATATTCATGATATAATATATCAAAGAGTTAGTATATACATCTCATAAAACAAGATATGTGTATAGGATTACACATCTCCCAATGAAGACAATTTAAGATGAAGAACCCATACCTCTTGTCCAAATTCTTTCTTAGGTATTCATAATTCATGTATAATAAATTGATATTTATAAAAAATATATTTTTTTAAAAAAATCATATATATCATACTATATATTATTTACTTTTAATATTTTATTATCCATTTTTTAACAATTATTTATTAAGATCACTCTCCCGGGTGAGAATTGCATCATTTTCATATATGTTTTGGTTACTTAGTTTTGGTACTTGTAATTTGATCATGGTTCCATAATCTCAAATTTTTAATATTTATATAGTATTATATAAATATTCATTATATATATATATACTGTTATCAATAAAATGTTGATATATAAGAAAAAATTGCACCGTTCATGGAGATTGCTGGACATATGTACACATGAACTCTCTTTTCACTATTCAATAGATTGAATGAAAGAAATTTGAATAATAATTCAAATTTATATAATCATTATTATTTAATAAATATCATTTATATTTATAAAATCTATACTTATTACAACCTATAAAATTTGAAAATCAAAAATGAATCATATCGCTTCGTGGATGTGGTAGTCCACATGTACGCATGAGCGACACTATCATTTTACAATGGATTAGAAGGTAAGTAGGTATATATAGAAATATAATTATAGAAACATACTCAAGTCATGAATATAATGAAAATACATAATACCATCTTAATAACCATCCATAAAACACAGTGATGAAAAAATTATTTGTATCACTACGTGGAGATGTTAAGCTATACAAACGCAGAAACGATACTTTCACTTACATTTTGATAGAATAGTTGGTGGAAAATGGTGATTTGTAAATACTAATACAATTTTAATATATTTAAGATACTTAATTTATTATTTTATGATAAATAACTTAGTTCTATATGAGGTAGAAAGAGAAATAATTTGAATGATTTTGGGAAAGACAATTACCCCTTCTCCGAGAGACCTACATTAGATACTTTATTATAGAACCAAGGGTTGGTCTTTTTGGATTAACATAACCACTATAACATAGATAAGGACTCTTATAGGATAAATGGGTAGATATTGGTAGATCAAGGTTTCTCATTGTGGTGTAAATACATGAGGGAATGGGTTTTCTTTTTATAAGTGCTGGGAGGGACACTCATGGAATTTATTAAAACAAGAAAATATAATAAAATAGTTCACAAGAAAAATGAGTACTAATGGATATATATTAAAATGTTATATAGTAAATTATTTAAATATAACTAACTAATAAAATTGTTATAGGTTAATGTGGAATTTTAATCCTCTTATTTTGGTTTATCCTCTTAGTGAACCTATATTAACCTTAACCATGAGAGTAACTTTTCCACTTCTAAAGGGTTATAATTTTAATTATAAATTAAAAATTGACTAATAGACAAGGGATGAAGATTTAAACCATATATAATTTATCTTTTCATCTTTAATGTTTTTAAACTAATTTATTATAATAATTTTTTTCATAAAATATCATTAATTTCATTTTTGACACTATTATTTAATTTGACATTAAAAACAACAACACAAACATGAAATTAAAATATAATCCTCTAATAAATAAATAATATTTCATATTTATCAAAAAAACAATGTTACTAAACTATTAAATCAAAATTTATTATATTTAATATTTTTTAAATATATTTTTTTTATTTTTCTTTTAAATGGATAAAAACATTGTCGGCATTGCATAAGAATTCCGAGTAACTATTTAATCACTAAAAATGAAGAATAAATTTTCTTTAGAAATAAAATTAATTTATAATTCAAATAAATATTTAATACTGAACATAACTAATTTTTACCCTTATGAGAAAATATTAAAGATATTAATATCATGATTGGGACATTTTTGGATTTATCTCTACTTATGTTAATAAAACATTCATAATAAAAGAAACATGGAACCAAGTGACCAGATATTTTGGAATTAAAAGGAAATATACAAAATTCCTCTATATAATAAATTAAAATAATGTGTTAATGAATTTTCAAAGCCTTATCCAAACATTTTAACGATATTTTATTAGTTTTTTCTTTACCTAGGTGGTAAAAATTTACAATAGTTACTATTTATATTAACAAAACCTTAAGGGAATTATTTAGAAAATTTAAACCTCTTGATTTAAATAATGTAACAAAATTTAAATATCCAATATCTATTAGTGGAAGATATTATTTAAATATAAAAACTTAGAGTGCAATGAAAAATTGTTTTTTCACAAAAAATTCTTTTTATGTAAAAAAATATTTATATACCAAAATTCAACTATAATATTGATTATAATGAAATATAATTGGATTAATCATAGTATTAGGGAACTAATTTTACTTTTAAACCATTATAAATCTTAATGAATCCTTTTGAATCCAGGAAACAAAAATATATTTTTCAACAAAAACCAGTATGTTAACTATTAATTAGAAAATCAATATTTTTTGAAAAATTTCCAAAATCTGATCAAATATAATTTTGATATGTTGATTTAAAAAAGATATCTTTTTAATAAAATAAAATTTCAAAAATTTATCTGAATTAATTATAATACTCACTTATAAAAATTTTAAAAAAATAATTTTGAAGAAAATATATTTTTTAAGAATAAATTGACATCACTTAAAATTGAGTCCAAATTTTCCATTATTAATCAATATTTTTTCAGTTAGTCCTTTATATATTTGTAATAATATTTTTATTCTTATTTATATCTCCCAATTAAAATGATAGGTTATAATAGTCATGTAATAATATTTCATTGTTTGTTTATGCATGGTGTTGGGTGTCATATACACTATGAAACATATTGTGCTCTTAAAATTATAGGGTAATACATTCTTCCCCTTTAATTAAATGCATCCTCAAAATTCAAATTTTAAATTTGTAATAATGTGTTTTTATTTAAAATGTTTTTTTTGAAAACCCATATTGTATAAATTGTTATTAAAACATTTACATAAAAAGAGGGAATGGGAAATACAAAGGTCATCAGAAATAAAAAAACTGGTTCCAAATATTAGAAAATATTAGGGAGTAATTATATGGAAATAAAAGAAAAAACTCACACCCTCTACTAATATATAGTAATATATGGCATGTTTTGGAGAAATTTTATGATAAAAAACCCTAAGTCAATAAGATATAAAAAAATCCATCGATTCATCTGGATTGAATTTAATAGGAAGAAATTTTTCTTTCCAGATCTATTTCCTAGTGTTGAGGAATTATTGTACTTTTTAGACTACAAATTTAGTGACCCATAAATTTCATACATAAATATCACGTATCTTTAGATTAATATTCTATAAATTTCATAAACACAATCTCGTGGACAATAATATTTTAGTGACTTGGGAGAATAAAAACCCAATATTCTTATTTCATGAAATCTCATAAATATGCAAAAAAATGTCCTCTATCATATCTCTCCTCTTATGAATACCCTACCTAAACTTTTATTGATAACCTATGTAACGTAACATAAGAACGGTTGAGTTCAAATGCTCAGTATGGGGAAGACTTAGGAAATATGAATCTATGATCATTTGTAAGCATAAGAAAAGTATTAGGGTATGTGATCATGAAAATAACTTACAAATTTCACACCCAGCCTTTTATAGATCATAAAAATAATTCATGGAATAAAAAAAATTATTAAAGAAAACATGGAATATAGTAGTGATAAATCATCATATATCAACCGTGAACCATAATATCATGTCATAAAAATGTGGAAAAATAAAAAAATGGAAAACAATTTCATAAGGAAAGGTTAACAACCAAGACCATCAATATAGTGGATAACAAATTATCACCTATTTTCTATTATTTATTAGAAAACACCTATTTTCCCTAGTTTACCAGATCTATGCTATCTCCCATAGTGGAATAATCCGATCAACTTGTTTCCTATTTTACCTCAGGTGATATAAAGCTTTACCCAAATCATTGGATGAAGATATAGGTTACACAAATATCATAATGAAAACCATATTTATGTGTTCCAAATAATATCATCACATCATAACTAATGTTGATAAAATTTCCCTCAGAAACATTTAATCAATTCACCATAGTATAACCCATGAAAAATAAATCGATTTCAAAATCATTTCATCATCACAAACACTAACCATATATAAATGAGTTAGGATGGAATCATTCAATCTTATCCTTGATAAAGAATAAGTAACTTAACATAATGTAATTTTATATTGAGAATTATTTCAAAAGATGACTTAGAATATTTAATGAAAAAATAGCCTTTTTAATTAAAAAATAATTTCAAAATATATTTATCTTTGAAAATAAACTTTTAAACATGTAATTGAATATTTAAAAAGAATTTAAAAATTTTATTGAGGATAAAAAGTTAAAAACATTGGATATACCTAAAATTCAGTAAATATTGTTGAGATCATTTTTTTTGAAAATAAATTTTGAAACTTATAATGGAATATTTAAAAAATTGATTTGTCAATACGGTGGAAAATTCAGTTCATGCCATACAAATTAAAAAAAAATATTCCTATCACATCTTTAGAAAAATAAAAATGGGAATTATATGGAAAAAAACATGATTATCCCTTTTAATTTTTTAAAATGAAAAATATGGGTAAAAAATTATTTAACAAATCAATTGGATAATGGTTTAAAAAATGGTTTGAAAATAATTTTGGAAAATAAGATTTTAGAAGGAAAATGATTTTCAATGAAGGAAAGTGATAAATATTGTTTTCATTTAAAACATTCATTAGAAATAAAGAGTGCATAAATAGATTAAAATTAAGTTAAAGAATGTATTATTAATTAAAAAATATATTAGAACAAAAATATTTATTTTCTTGTGAGATATATCATAATATTTTATCATGGGATTCATATTCATAAAAAATCCTAATAAATGAGGAGATTTTATAAAAAAACACTTTCCAATTGTGTAACTTTAAATTTTAAGCCACATAAAAGAGATATAATAAAATGGATATTTAAATCTCAATAATTTTCTGGAAAATAATCATAAAATACATTAATGATTCGTATATACACCAGATAAAATAAATATGAGTTGAATATGGATTGAGTCTCGCAAAAGTAAACTGTGAGACATAAATCCAATACCATAAGTCTCTAATTCCATCGTAAATGTTATAAGATCATTTATCAAAATTATAATTTTATAATACATATATTATAGAACCATTATTATATATATCTTACTATATATTATTTATATATGACCTTTTATTACCTATTTATTAACAATTCCTTAATAAAACTACATTTTGGGTAATAAGACCTTTGTTTTTTTGTGTATATCTTGATTTTTTATTTTTGGTCCTCTTAATTTGATCATTGTTAAATAATATCCATAATGTTTAAAATGATACTAATATCATATATATTCAGTATATATGTATTTGTCGTGATAAATAAATGTCAGGGGTAGAAAATGAAATAAAATATTCCTAGAGACGGTATGCTGCATGTACGCATGAACGTTGTTTACATTTTATTTATTGATGTAAAGAAATAGAATTGAAAAATAATTCACCTTTAAAAATTTATTATTATATCAAATATATGACATTTATACATTAAGTTTATCTTTATTTTCTTCAATGCAAAGCGTTAGTGAAAAACAAATCACATCGCTTCATGAGGCTATAGTTTTCCATACACACGAACAATGTTATCTCATCCCACATTGAATGAAATGTTTGATAATATAAGTTATATGATAATTTAAAAAGTATGATTATTTTAAAAATATTATTTATATTCATTTAATCTATCCTTATTACCATCATATTAAAACAAAAAAATGAAAATATATCACATCAGTTAGTGTGGTGGTAGAATTCCATATAAATGAGAGATGTTATTTTATTCCAATGGGTTAGGATGTAATAAGATAGATGTGGTTTTATAGTTAAAGTGTTATAATAATATCATTTTATTAAATATAAACCATAAATACATAATTATATCCATCTGTAGGAGGTGGTAAAGGAAAACAAATAACATCAGTTCGTGATGTTGTAGTCTGTCTTACACATGAATGATGATTTTATATCCCATTTGACAGAAGTTAAAATAAATAAATGGTTTTACATTATGATAATAACAGGTCAGTATATATTTAAAACTTATGTTATTATTTTATAATATTTGGAAAATGTTTGACGATGTTTTAAAATGAAGTAAAACAAAATCGTATATTTAATGACAGTACATATTCTTTAGAAATCCTCTATTGGTATAAAATAAATACTCATTATATTGGATTTATGATTTCAAAAAGGACTTTAGGATGTAGGGAGGTAATAAATAAATAAATTTGGTAGTGATTTTTTCTGAACTAAAGTGTTTTGGAAGTGTGAAATGGAGAGGAGAATGGGTGGCCTTTTATAAATGAGTTGAGTGGCACACTTTTAATTTTTGCAATGAAAATGGTATACCCATGTTTTTCACTTTCTAAAAGTATCCAAAATTTTAAATTATTAAACCATATATGTGATTTGGTCGAAATATGTCCATTAAATTGGTTTTTGAAAAGTTTCTTGGTCAATTTACCCCTTATCTTTTATGTTTAACACTTTGTAATTCCATTTTAACCATAACTGCTATCGTTAATTTTTACTATTTTTACTATTAAGTATATAAAACATTAAGTTGAAATTATTATATAATATAAATTATTTTTATTCCAAATATGGAATATATTTCTCCAAATATCATTCACATAAGTGGTATAACTTAATTTAAAATTAATCTCACAGATGCGATGAAAAAACATTTTCCTAAAGAGAATCATTTCAAAATTTTAAAAACTATTTATATAAAAATTAAATATGGAGTGGATTAAAATAACCTATTTTAAATTAATAGATATATAGATTAACTAATATTACTTTTAAAACCATATTAATATAATTTTCATGTTTTTTGATTCATTAAAACATTATAAAATTCTAAATAAAAACAAATATTTTTCATTATCCATCAAAAAATTAATCCTTTCCAAAAAAATTTAAAAATTCACTGCAATATAATATTGAGAATATTATTTCGAAAAATAATTTTTTTCTTTAAATTAAATTTTCAAAAAGTGAAAAAAATAAATTTTAATATAAGTGTGTAAAAGGTAAAAACCTTTATTTTTGATAAATATACTTTTTAAGTGTAAAATCAGATTTATTATTATATATTTTCTAGAAAGAATACAAGATGAATGTTAAAATTTATATTGAAAATAAAATATATAAATTCCATTATAATAACTCAAAAAATGAATTTTCTTAATTTTTTTAGTTAAAATACACTATTATCATTAAAAAATAGTTTTTCATAAAAAATATTTCCATTATTTTCAAATAGTTTTCATTTTCATTTAAAATTAATTGGTCACCAAATAATTCATATTATATACATGCGTAAACCATTTAATTTTATAATTGAGTTAATCCTATTCATACCCTTTATTATAATGTGTTGTTGATAATAATAATAATAATAATTTTTTTTTCTTGTTTCGTCTAAACTAGGTGTTGAGTGTAACACAAGATAAAATATGAGTTTTTTACAGTTCTAGATAATCTATGTATTGTCTGTACCTAATATTATCAAAATGTTTAATTTTATTTGAACAAAAAATTCAAAAAATATTATAGTGCTATATTCTAGCCCCCTAAAATAAATTTCTCCATCAAAATTTGTCACTTTGGTGAAAAAAAGAGGACACTTTTTCCTTATTACATCCTTAGGTTCCAACATAGTGTCCTCAATATGTTTTATTATCCAAAAAATATGAATAATAGAGTGGTATTTTTTCATAGCACTTTATCTGTAAGATTCATAATCTCTATTGGTTGTTCCTAATAAGAAAGTTCACCCTAAAACAATAAAACTTCTATGTTCAGTATATATAGTGTATCAGCTATGTACTTCCTCAGGATAGATACAAGGAACACATCATGAACATGGTAGTGGTTTGGTTGATGTTACAGTCAATATGATACCACCAAGATATGATCAATAATTTCAGAGGGACCAATATACCTAATGATTAGTTTTCCATTTATATTGCAATCACAATTTCATCCTTTGGTTGTTCTTTAATCAATTTCCACTTAATCTATTACTCCAATAAATGAAGATTAATATGTTATGACTAATGTCATAATGAATCATAAGATCCCTAATTGAATTAAAATTCATTCCTTATATCTCTATTTATCATCATTAAAAATGGATAGTACTGTTTATCCAATATGTAAACTTATTCATATGGAAGAGTAATGAATTAATATCTAAAACCTCTTCCAGAGTTCAATATTAATGGTTATATAAATGGTTAACCTTATGAACATTCACAACTTCAAAATTTATAATGAAGGTTACTAAATTTATACAAAACAATATAACAATAATCCTCCCACTATCATTAAGTTGATCTTAAAAGTAACATGATAAATATGTGAATACCTTGGTCGTATATTCTTATAGATCTTGGTAATGTCCAAAATTATCATAAACCCTCTCCGAAAACATACATTAATTCCCATTCCTTGATTAAAACTAGAAATTATTGACTATATTCCATAAATCCAATAATGTTTTAAACTGCATCAATGATAACAGAAAACACTTTTTCAATATATAATTTATCCGTTATGAGGTCATAAATATTATCAAATTTACCTTATCCATTTCAATAGTGTCTTTATCCAAAATAACCACCATTTTCTCAACATTAGGAATATTATAATCGTTATATTCCCTTAATCATGTGTTTTACATAAAATACAACCATTCCATTACATCACTTTCTAGTTTATTAGTACTATGAAACTTATTCATACAAATCAGTAACGAAAAACATATACAGACCAATCCTTATATATTTCATGATTCATATAAAATAATTCATGAATTTACATACATAAAAAATTTAGTTATATCACATAATTCATAAAACATTAACTAGTATTCATCATCTTATTCCAAAATAACCTTTTCCTATAATATGAAATATGAATCCTATCTTAACATTCATCAACCACAATTTAATCATGATTCTCATGTTTAACATAAGAAACACTATTAGATAATCCCATACCTTTCATATATAATTCATGGTCTCTTCATAATCAACCATATATCCATTAATGATTCCACTTTGTTGGTTCAATTCACGAGGTTTCCCCTAGGATATTAATTTAAATAATTCCCATACATTCCAAATTTTAAACATTAATCAATTGAAATCACTTTTGGGAGTCCAATATTCCCATCCACTATCATAACATAAATTTTCATTCTCCCTCATCAATTTTTTACTATATGTACTACATCTACAAATATAAAATATGTTCTCATTCCCTTAATATATTCATTAGAGTGTTTCTTACCACACTCTTGACATATTAGAATCTAAATATTTTTTCTTCCAATGTATTCTCCACGTAGACACTCAACCAACTATATAAAACTATTCTATGGAGAGTTCAAGAGTTGGTTAATGTTTATGTTGTTAATAATAGATCATGATTATTTATTATTTATAATCAAAATATCATTAACCATAGTTATCTTAAAATTTTATTGTTTATTAATGCATTGTCTATGACCATTAAAAATAACCCAATTTCTTACGGTCCTTGATTTTGAATAAGACAAAAAATAATATTTTAAGCGATAATAATTATATTGGGAAACCTAATAATCATTAAAAAACTCCTCTAAGATTTCTAAATTGTTATCTCTTCTTTTAATTTATGTCAGATTACTCTTAACTTTGGTCATTCAAGGTCATTATTAAAATCCATCATGATGGTTCATAATGAGTTTGTGAATTTCCAAAGGATATCCTTTAGGAGTTTAAATCCATGGGTGATTCAAGGCCTATAGTTATGCACCCAGTGATGGTTGAGTCTATATAAATGTATCCTTTTCATAGTTATTACCCCTAGGTACATCTGTGTAAGAGACACATCCACTTGTAGTATCCTGAAAGGGATGTAATTTCTTGGAAACCTACCACTCTATCCTTTACTAAAATTACATGAAACTTTCCTGTACTTTAATTAATCATAATATATATCCCTAGAAATATACTTATAATTATACATAGGGATCACCCTAATGTTTTCTCATCCTAGTTTAAATAAGGTTAACTAAACCATTACTTTGATACATACTATAGTTACCCTACATTTTCATACATATATATCACATATTTTTAGATTAATATTCTATACATTTCATAAACATATACCTGGGTTCCATAATAGTTTAGTGTTTATGGATACAAGATACAAAATATTATTATTTTATAAAATATCATCAACATATCCAACTAAGAACTTCTCACATGGTAATCCTCTAAGGCATACCCTACCTAAACCCTTCTACATAACTTAGGAAGGGAAATATAAGAAAGTGTGAGATCAGATGCTCAATAAAATTAAATATAAGAGATATTAATAAATGATAATTTTATAGAATAAGTAAATAATAAGGGTTTGTGATCATGAACATAACATAGGAAGGTTATCCAAAAACTATCATGACCATAAACATGAATTATAGAATAAAAAATTTTCATTTTAGAAAACATGGGCTATAAGAGTTTGGAATCAGCAAAAATCAATCAGGAACCATAATTTCATGTTATGAAATTGTGTCACCATCGTAAATCTATAAAAATATTTTATATGTCATGGTTGACTACCAATATAATAAACATATTGGATCAACACTTATAAACTATTCCCCATTGTGTATCAGGATGCACCTGCTTCCCAGAGTGGATCAAGACTAACATGTTTCCCATAATAGATCAAGACTATAAACTTGTTTCCCATTTAATATCATGAAATATAAAACATTAAATAATGTATTGGAGGGAGATATAATTCCCACCCATATCATAATGGAAACTATACAAATGTGTTCCATAATGTCATAATACATTTATCATATAATCACATCTTAACCTGTTTACAGAAAACTGGGTTTATGAACATTTCATAAGTTCACCGTAGGAAAACCCATAAAAAATAAATTGGTTTCATAAAAATTCCATCAACATAAAATATAACCACATTGAGATAAAATAAGTATGGTATCATTGAATCATAGACCCATTAAATAAAAATAAACATAGAATGATGTCATATTAGAAGAAAAATGTTTCTGAAAGACAGCATGAAATTTTTTTTTGCAGAAAAAAACATTTGAAATTTGTAAAAAAAAATTAACACATATTTTTTTTCTCAATCATTTTCATTCAAAATAACCTTGTAAACATAAAAACTAATTTTTAAAAATCCTTAAAAACATTTCAGGAGGAAAAAATCATCTCCATTTTGAAAAAACTAAAAAATAAAAATTTATTTAGGACATACAATTCTTTTAAATAAATATTGAAAATTATAATAGATGATTTAAAAAATTTCTTGTTCCTAACTATATAAATTTCCGGTCATTTTTATAGCATAAAAAATTAATCCTTTTACATTTTTGGTAAAAAAGAAGAATGGAATTTGTTAATAAATGATTTTAAGGTTCATTTCCCAAAAAAAATTTCAAAATAAAAACATGGTTAGATGTTTCTTTATTAAATAAATTTTGGATTTTTTTTATAAAAACATTGAAAATTGTTTTATAATTACACATTTTGAAGAAATTTTGTTTTAACAGAAGTGGGAGATAAAGTTTTTTTTAAAAAATAAATTAATTTGAAATAATGAGATGTTAGAGAGTATAAAATGAAGGAAAACATGTATTTTTATGAAATTACTTTAGTAAAAGCAATTTCATGAGTTTCTTGAGGCATTGATCATAATATTTTATCTTTATAAGTTTAAAATTATACAATATTGATAAAAGATGATATTTTACTAAAAAACCACTACCATTTTGGTAGCTTTTAATCACAAGCTCTATAAAAGATAGATCCTAAAATGGGTATGAAAAAAAATTTTCTGGAGAATAATAATACAAAACTTTAATGGGAGTTATATACACTACATAAAAAAATTAGTGTTTAATATGGAATGTGTTTCGTAGA
Organism: Viscum album; assembly: GCA_963277665.1. Lineage (NCBI taxonomy): Eukaryota > Viridiplantae > Streptophyta > Magnoliopsida > Santalales > Viscaceae > Viscum > Viscum album. The sequence continues at coordinate 375,052,904 of OY728127.1, read as the reverse complement.
ATTAAGAAGTGACACAAAAATCCCTTATTATATGTCTTTAATTCTATCACACATATTGAGAATTCCTTTAAAATAAATATAATTTTATTATTAATATATTAAATAAAAATAATTATATATATTTTGAAATATATTCTTCACATAGGACATTTTTTGACATAATCATTAATAATTCATTGTAAAAATCACGTTTTTGGTAATAACTTCTTCTTTTTTCATATAAGTTTTGATTTTTTATTTTCCATCACATAACATTGATCAAGGTTACATAATTTAAGAAATTTTAAACATGATTTATGTATAATATATATTCAATATATATTTAAATGTAATAATCCATAAAATTTAGAGATATAAAATTAAATACATTATTCATGGATATGATATATCGTAATTACATATGAATGATATTTCCATTCTCTTAAATTATTAAATGAAAGAATGGTATATAATACATAAACTTTATAGAATCTTTATGATGTCATATAAGTCTCATATATTTATTAAATTTATTTTCAATACCTTCCAAGAAAAGTGTTAGTGAAAAACAAATCCCACCACTTCGCAAGATGGTAGTCGTCTGTAAACAAGAATGATTTTGTTTTAACCCCCACAAAATCAAAAATAATAAGGAATGTGAGATATCATAAATAATGAAGTTAAATTACATAAAAGGTATAGTATATATTTATTTAAGTACTTGGGAGCTTAACAGAGTTGTAATTTATCCCCATAATCTGACATCACACCCATGTTCAAATCCAAGTGGAAGAGAATTTCCACTGGTAATATAAAAATATTATAGAAGGAACTGTAATGGGTACTGTATTATTATTACTATTCATCATGATTGGGGTTTCAGGTAATTGGTAATTTGGGCCATCAAAGGGGATTTGATAAATAAATGAATTTATGGTGGTGATTAACTCATGATGAAAGAAGGGCCTTCGGTCCATCCAATGGTGGGGACTATGTTCCATGTAATGGGATTTTTGCCCACTATTCCTTTGGGAAAAAATATATAATGTAATAAAGAAACTATTTGGGTGGGATATCCCTTAGGGGGGATATGAACAACCTTTTAGGATGGTGTGTGTATGGTGGGTGGGTGTTTGAATATAATTTTACCCCCCAGAACCTAATATAATATTTTTTGAATATATCTTTATTACCATCCAAGTAAAGTCTAAAGCAGAAACACATCACATCAGTTTGTGAGGTGGTTATCCACCGTACATATGAGTGACATTTTTTTTCCAATGAGATGGGAGGTAAGAAGTTATTTGTTTAATTATAATTCAATAGTAATAATAATAACCTTAATATCATATATAAACATTTTGTCCTTCATTATTTCCAGAATTAAAAAGCGGTGATGGAAATTGAATAACATCGGTTCATAGGGCAGTAGTCCATAGTATACACAAATGAATATTTCATATCCCATTTATTCTAAGTGGATATTCCTACAGGTTATTCAAATAAAATATTAACATCTATGTATATATGAGATAATGGAGTTATTATTTAATTATATTTGGAAAAGGTTGTTTGGAGTTAGAAGAATAATTAAAACAAAAAATGCATAGTTAAAAACATTACCCCTTCTTTGAAAAAACTCTTTAGGTTTAACCTAAATCCTTACTAGATTATATTTATTAACTCACCAAGGTATCTATGATATGTGAGTGGAAGTAAGAAATAAATTTTAGTAGGTCTTTTCCAAACCAATGTTTTTAGGAAGTGTGAAGATGAGACGACAGGGGGATACCTTTTATAAGATTGGTGGGTGGTACACTTGCAATTATTTAAAGGAAAAACATATACCCACATTTTTCACATACAAAATGGATCAAAAATAGAACATTGTCAATAATTTTTGTTGATAATGTAAAAATATGTTCACAAATTTTTTTATGATTTTATTGTATATTTTACCACAAATATTTTTAGTTTAACCCCCACAAAAAATGTTATAGCCTCAACCATGATAATTAATTTTCACAATTTTAACTATTCATTAAGGTAAAAATTTAAGTTGAACTTATTATATAATATAAATTATTCTTATTTCAAATATGAAATATAGTTTTATGAATTCCATTGACATTTGTGGAAATATTTAATTTAAAAATGACCTCATAGGTGCATCAAAAAAGATATTTTCTAAAGATAAAAGTTTAAAAAAGAGAAAAAGATTTTATATTAAAATTACATATGAAATTTCTTTCAATGTTCTAAATTTTATTAATATAAATGTTACTAAACTAGTTTTACTTTTAAAAATATATTAAACTAATTTGGAGGTTTCTAGATGATTTAAATGAAATAAAAAATCTTAATAAAAATGAGTAATTAATACTATTAATAAAAGAAAAATATATCCGCAAAAATCTATAAAAAATTCACTTAAATATAATTTTGACAAGACTATTTTAAAAATTAATTTTCTTTTTTGGAATAAATTTTTAAAAACAGGAAAAAATTATTTGCAAAATATGTTCTCAAAATATACAAAATTATGTTTTTTTAAAAATTTGGTTTTAATAATAAAATTGAATTTATATTTATCTATTTTATATAAAACATATATAATGAATTTTAAAAATTTTATTGAATATATAATATAAAAATTTCATCAAAATAATTTAGCAAATATTATTATTTATTTTGGTAAAACACATTTTGACCATAAATAATTAGTTTTTCAGAAAAATAATACATTTATTTTCAAACATTTTTTATTTTCATTTATTATTAATTTCTCACCAAATATTTCGTTTTATATACCATTTTAAACCAAATATTTTTGTTTTTTAATTAATTATATTCATAATAAAAATTATAACAGTTAGGAAAAACTATCATACTAATATGCTAATAGTACGTAAAATTTCTTCCGAACTCTATGTTTTGTGTAATGAAAGCTAAACTCTTCCTTATGTATAATACAATAAAAACTTAGTGTTGTGAGTAACTCAAAATATTTAAAAGACTAAAATTTTTTTACAATAAATTTTTAATTACTTTCATTATGTTAAATTCTACCTTATTGAAATGATTTTTTTCTGTTGAAATTCATCACTTAGGTATCAATAATAGATGATACTTGTACCTCATTAAATCCTCAAGTTCCCATATAGATTCCTCAATCTAGTGGTTTTACAATATAACATTTCTTAGGTGATTGGTCCTATTTTGTATCACTTTCTTTGTATGATCCAGAATCACTATCGGTTGTTCCTCAGAAGAATGATCATGCTCCCGCAATACAACCTCTAAGATACATACACGTAGTGGATCCAGTATGCTCTTATACTTGTGAGATACCTAAAAAACATCATTGAATTGAGAGAGGTTTGGTGAAGCTCCAATCGATATGCTATCATCTTAATATGATAAAGAACTTCTTGGGGATCGATATACCTATGGAATAGCTTTCTTTTGTATTGTGAGAACAATGTCAACCTTTAGTTATTCGTTAATCAATTTCCTCTTCATCTCTTACTCCAGGAAGGTAAGATGAATTTTTAATTCCTAAAGCACTAATTGATCAAGAGATAAATAATTTAATGATAATTCATTCCTTATAACTATAGTTATCATCACAAAAAAATGTTCAGAACTCGATATACAAAAATATTCATATGGTAATGTGATGTATTATTATCTAAAACATAATCCAATGTTCATCATGAACCTTTCAATAAATGGTTAACAATATGTCCTTTACAAAATTAAAAATTCAAAATAAAAGTCAACTAATTTTACAAAATCAAAAAAAAATTAATCCTCAAAATAACATTAACTATATATTAGTAGCCACTTAAAAAATATGAGAATACCTTGGTCATATATTCTTATAATGATTGGTAATAACCATAATTACCATAAAGCATTAATGAAAAGATATATTCTTCTCCCTTAATTGAATAAAACCAAAGATTATTTAATATATTTCATATATCCTATAATGGTTTAAACTAAATCATATATAACATAAACCACTTTTTCAATAAAAAATTTATCTGTTTTTAGGTCATCAATACCATCCAATTTATATTATCTTTTTAAATTATCTCATTATTAAAGCAAAAAACTGTTTTTTTAACATCATGAACATATTATGTGTTACATTACCTTAATCATGTGTTTTACATAAAATATAAACATTTCATTAAATCAATTTTCTAGGTCATAAATACCATTCAACATATTCTTATAAATCCTCAATAAAAAACTTCTAAAAGTTAAAACCTTTATATTTCATGATTCATATAACTTAATTCTTGAATTCCTATACACAAATAGTTTAATCATTCCACTCATTATTAATCCAATAAATAGGCTTCAGTATATTATTACTTAATATATATTTCTAATAATATGAAATAAAAATCATGTTTCAAAATTCATTACCCTTATTTAATCATGCTTCTTGCATTTAACATAAAAAATACAATTAGAACTCAACAAACCGTTTATATGTCATTTTTTGTCGCTTCATCATAAAAAATATAACAATTAATTATACCACATAGTTTATTATATGCATGATATCTACCACTAGGAAATAAATATTAGTTATTTATATACATACCACACTTAAAATATTTTTGTCTCTATAATAATTTATGGTAGCCAATATTTCTATCCATTACATTAACTAAAATTTTTATTTTCCCTCAATAATTTCTTACTTTGTGTCCTTATTTTACACTTATAAAACGTCTTCTTATTCATTTTAAACATCCCATGGAGTTATTCTTCCCACATTATCGACATATTGGAAATTGAATACTCAATCCTCCACGGTCTCCACCACTCAGAAAATCAATAAACTCTATACAACTCTTCGTTGGTGAGTTCTAGAGCTTGTTAAGGTGAACATTGTTAATAATATATCCTGATAAATCATTATGCATAATCAGAATATTTTTTACTCCAATAATCAACCCAATTGGTTTATCATTAATAAGTCATCTATAACATTTAAGATTAACCTAGTTCCTTTTAATTCTCTATAGTGACTAAAACCAAAAAGCATTGTCTAAGATAAAATAATCACATAGAATAAATAAATAATTTAGAGAAATCACTTATATGATGGCTAAATCCCAGAAAATTATTTTTAATCTATAACACCTTGGGATTAACCTAGGACATTATTGGTCATTATTTAAATCCTTCATGATGATCTATAAAGGGTTTATATATTCCCAAAGCATATCCCATGGAGTGTCAAAATAGGTGTGTGGTAAGACTCGTTGTTGTGCACCGGTTTACGATTGAGTCTACTATAATGTTCCATTTTTGAAGTTATTACCCCTAGGTACCTATATTTCATATCTATATCCATAGGTAGTATCTATAAAGGTATGTAATTTCAAGGAAACCACTCACTCTATCCTTTACCAATATTCAAAGACATTTTCTTATACTTTGACTCATCCATAGACGTATCCTTAGATATATCCATAGAAATATCCTTATAATTATGCATCGGGATCTCCATGATGATTTCTCTTCCTAGTTTCCAAATTTTAACTAATAATTTTTCTATGATAGCAACTATAGATACCCATGCTATTAATACACAAGGATCACATATTTTTAGATGAATATTTAACTCATTTAATAAACACATGCCCAAAGACCATAATAATATAGTTTCCTTGGAGACTAGAAACATAAAATTCTTATTTATTAAAATATATTCAAAATATCCGAAAAATATCTTCTCAAATAGTTATCCTCTTAGATATAACCTACCTAAAACCTTTCTCATATCCTAGGGAATGAAGCATCAGAAAGGTTGAGTTTAGGGGTTATATGAATGTGAATATATGGTATATCAATCTATTGTCAATGGAAAGAATAATATAATAATATAGTTATATGATTATGATAATAATTTAATATTTTCATATAAAACCTTTCATAGATCTTAAATTTGAGGCATGGAATAAAAAATTATCATTTTATAAAAAAAGGCCCATAAGAATAAGAAATCATCATAAATCATTCATTAACTGTAATCTCATGTCATCAAAGTGTGGCACCATCAAAAATCTCAAAAACCATTTCATATGTTATGTTTAGTTACCAAGACCATGAATTTAGTGAATTATGAATTATCTCATATTTCCCATTATGGATTAGAACGAACTTGTTTTCCATACTGGATTAGGACTCACTTATTTACCATAGTGGATGAAGTCCATTGGCTTGTTTTCCATTATTATTGCAAGAGATAAAAATACTTAACCAATGCATTGGAGGGAGATAGAGGTCCCAATAGTATCGAAATGAAAATCATATTGATGTGCTACAAAATATTGTAAAATATTCATCATATCATCACATCATCAATTATGTAAATAAATCTAGTTTCAAAACATTTCATAAATTAACCATAACAAAACACATGAGAAATTATTATTTTTACATACACTTTATCACAATAAAAAAAACTATATAGACAAAGATTATTTATATAATGATTCAATTTTATCCATAATAAATCCTAGAAAACATCAATGGATGCCATATTAGATAGAAAATGATTTTGAAATATCACATGGATTAATTCAGGAGGAAAATATCCTTTCCTCTTTGAAAAAATATTTTCAAAATATAAATCATTTTTAAAATTATTTTCTTTTAAAATATCGTTCTCAACTAATAAATGAAGATTTAAAAATAATTTAAAACATCTTTTTAGGATAATATCCTATCAATTTTAAATATGACTAAAAAATAAAAATATTTTTTAGAAATATTTTTCTTTTAATATAAATGTTTTAAATTGAAATTGATGCTTTAAAACATTGAGTGGTCATGGATTCAGAAAATATAATTCTTGTTATACACATTAAAACAATGATTCCTTCTACATTTTACTTAAATGAAAAAAAATAATTTTCCAGAAAATGAACCAAAGATTCCATTGTAAACATTTTCAAAATTTAAAACATGTAATATCATGTATTTAATAAATTATTTGAATAATATTTTAAAAAAAATTGAAAATATTTTTTTTGAAAATATGATTCTGGAAGAAAAAGGATGTTTCGCTAAGGATGGGGATGAATTTGGTTTTCTTTAATTTTTTGTTAAAAAATGAGTATATAAATAGAGGAGAATAATGGTAAAACGAGTTGTTTTTTTTCAAGAAATTACATGAGAATAATAAAATTCATGTGTTTATTGAGATATAGTTAATAATATTTCATCATTCGAAGCATAAACATAAACAATCGCGATATGATGAGATTGTACTATAAAACCCCAACCACTTTTCTAACATTGAATTTTATTCCCCATGAAAGAGAGATCCTAAAATTTATTTTTATATCATAATAATTCTAATTATAATAATCATAAAACACATTCCTGGTAATTATATACACTAAAAAATAGTTGGTAAATATTACATGTGTCTCATAGAAGTAAAAAGTGACAAGAAACCCCCATAAGATAAGTTCCAAATTCTTGTGTACATATTATAACCGGATTTTTAAAAAATATAATATTATTATAAATCTACTAAATAAAAAAGTTTATATATATAGCCATGTATTATTTATTTATGACCTTTTATAACCTATTGGTTAATAATTTATTGTTAAAATAACATTTTGAGTAATAACTGCTTTATTTTCTTATGTATGTTTTGTTTTTTATTTATGGTCATATTAATTTGACTGTGGATAAATAATATATATAATTTTAAACATGATATATATTAGATATATTTATTATATTTAAATTTAGAGTAATCTATAAAATATAGAGAAATAAAATTAAATACATTATTCATGGAGACGGTAGGTTGTACACACACATGAACATTGTATTCATTTTATAGATGAATGAAATAAAAAAGGTAAATAATAATTCAATATTATTGAGTAATTATAATTTCATATAAATAAAATATATTTATTAAATTTATCATTATTACCTTCCATGCAAAGAGTTAGTGAAAAATGAATCATATTACTTCAGGAGGAGATAATATGCCATATACATGAACGACATTATCATATACAAAAAGAAGAAAAATAAAACGTTATATGTGATATAATAATTATATAAGTATTATTATATAAAAAATATTATATATATTACTTTATTATATCCTTGTTACAATACATGTTTACCAAAAATGAAAAACACATCACATTAGTTCGCGAGGTGGTATTCTGTTGTACCCACGAGCGATGTTATTTTTTCTAATGGGTTGAGAGGTAAGAAGGTAGAAGTGGTATTATACATTAATATGTATAATAATATTATAAATATCATATATATACATTAAATACATAATTATATCCATCCGTAATAGGAGGTGATGAAAAACAAATAACATCGGTTCACGTGAAGGTAGTCTGATATACACACGAATGAGGATTTTGCTTCCTATTTGATGGAAGTTGATATTTATATTGGTTTTTAAATTAAAATAAAAAATATATAAAAATATATAATATTTTTTTTCATTTTAACATAGTTTTAAAATATTTTAAGGAGATATAATAATAAGTAAAACAAAAATTCATAGTTAAGAACTATACCCCGTCTTCGGAAAACCTCTTTAGGTTTAACTTAATTTATTCCTAGATTTGATTTTTTATCTCACTAAATTATCTAGGATTTTTTTATGGATGTAAAAAATAACTTTTTTGGGATCTTATGATCCAAGGGGTATTGGAATTGTGGATAGGAGAGGAGTGTGGGTGGTATTTTATTAGTGAGGTGAGTGGCACACTTGTAATTTTTGAATCGAAAACATTTTACACTCATTTTTCACATTCCTAATGGCAAAAAAATGATGCATTATCAAAACATATATTTTATAACATCCTAATATGTAAATAAAATTGGTTTTAAAATGTCTATAGGTCATTTTACGCATTATCCTTTTAGTTTTACCCTTGATAAACCCGTTTTAATCTTAACCGCAATGATTATTTATTTATTTTTCTACTATGAATTATAGTGAAATATTATGTTTAAATTAATAGATATTATAAATTATTATTATTAAAATTATGGAATCCATTTAACCTAATTCCATTATTAAAAGAGAAAAATTTTTATTTAAAATTTATCCCCTAGATGTGAAAAAAGCAGTTTTCCAAAGTTAAAAGTCGCAAATGTTTAAAATGTTTATATATATAAAATCAGTATAAAATTTACTAAAATAACAAAAATTGGATTAATATAAAAATAATTGATCAAATTTTACTTCTAAAAACATATTAAAATATTTTTTATTTTTTAAAATTCATTAACATAAACTATAATGCATAATAAAAAACCTATATCTTTCCATATTCATCAAAAAATATACATTTACTGAAAATTCTCAAAAATTCAACATAGATAATATTAACATTATCATATAAATAATAAGGTTTATTTTTTTTTGAAATAAATTTTCCAGTTTTTTCAATAAATATTTTAAAATCTGTTTTAAAAGAATATAAAACTGTTTTCTTGAAAATTATATTTTTTTGTGTAAAATTTTATTTATTCTTATCTATTGTCTAGAAAAAAATAAAACAAATTTAAAATATTTCATTTAAAATATATTGTAAAAATTTTATTAAAATAATTCCACAAATAATTTTTTTTATTTTATAGAGGTAAAATGGGTTTGTGTTCATAAAAGAAGCAGTTATTCAGAAAAATATTTTCTTTATTTTCAAATAGTTTTTATTTTGATTTTTAATTAATGGTTAAAATAGAATTCATTTTATATAAATGTGTAAATAATATTTATTCATAATTTAGTTAATCTCATTCCTACTCCATTCCTACTCTCCATCTCAATGGCTAGGAAATGAATGTCATAATAATATTTTAATAGTATTTGGTATTTCATCTAAACTCACTGTTGATTGTAACATAAGCTAAGCTTAGTGTTGCGTGTAATGAAATCTAAAATTTGTGATGTGTGTAATGAAATATATTGAAAAGATAAAATTATGACATCATTTCTGTGATTATCATAAAAACAGTAGCAGGGCTGGTGGGTCACACGACCTCATGCTTTTCACTCCGTATACCAGAGGCTACTGACTAGCAGACTGGGTGAAAAGGGGTGACAGTGGGGAGAATATACCCTCATGAATAGAGTTTCATAGTGTTATAACAAAATATAAATAGGTGAACAATATTAGAATAAGTATAAAGGAATTATTAAGGGGTAGAAACCGTTGATAGAAATTTATAAAAGTGGTCAACGCTAGTAATACAGAAGACGAATGCTTGACATGTGGGGATACATAATCAAAAGCAGTTAAAGAACAACATGATTTAAAGTATAAAATAGTACAGTAGCCAAATAAATAAAAGAACTAGAAATTCATAATGAAATATACATTAGAATCTTGAGCTTCATCTCAGTCCTTGGCTCCTAACTCGAAGAACAAGTATAAACAATAAGAAAGATTCATGGTTCGCAGCCCTACGAACAAAAAATGTCCACTCGGGTAACCCAGTACATTGGCGTCCCAAGTAGGGTGTTAGATATAAATCTCATTAGGATGAAACCACCAGTGCCTATCCCTATCCAGATAGTGTAATATAACTTAACCCGTGTGCTAGTAATGATTTATAATGACAAAATTGAATAAAAAACAACACCCATCAAAGTTCCCAGGGGACACCTGAAGGCTATACCATCTTCATCTCTATGCTAAATTAATAGTATGACCATGTCACTATATATATATATAGATTATAAATGGATAGAGGTAAGAATTCCTCTCTTCCATAGGGTGTTATAAATGGAACGATGTTAGAATTCCTCTCATCCATAGGTGATTTTATAAATGGGACGAGATAAGAATGCCCCTCATCAATTCAAATCGTATATATATTGGCACGAGGTAAGAATGAATCTCATCGATGTGAATCGTATATATAATGGCATGAGGTAAGAATTCATCTCATCCAAAAATATTATACAGTAGCAAAGAAATAGGGTTATAATGCCTCCCATCCATCAATCTATAAAGAGTCATAATTGGAATGGGGTAAAAATGAATCCCACCCATAAATACTAGATGGTAGAAATAGCGTGGGGTAAGAAGGCCTCCCACCCATCCATATATAAAGGGAATAATAATTTTAATTTTCATAATGTAGTGCATAATGATAAACCTCTTATTCATTTCAAATGGTCACACCATATCCATAATATAATCTATCACATTCACATTTACACTTATGAAAAAACATCTTAAGTATATCAGTCGTAACATTAACATATAAATCACCTACGTTAAACCCATGTGTACTGAAGTAATAACATCTTTAATGTTTATAAATACATGGTTACAAATTCATTTTGAAGCATGAGGAAAATCCTTCAATTTAATTCACAACCCATACACAATTCCATTTAATCCATTTAATACAAAGCACACCTTTTAACATGAGTCACAACCACTTATGGTCATCTTAACCAACTTGCCTAAAAAATGTTAATCAACATAAGGCACACATTTCAGTAAGGTCTATATTCATTTATTTCCAAAATTAGGACAAATACCTAAACATACCATTATAACCAAGGCATAAGAATAATAAATCATTAATTCCATGACCCAAGAAAGCATAAAAGTCTAACTCTACATTTTTAGCTTGAAGGATGTACAACTCCATTGGAGGTGTTTTATTATAAAAACATGACTTAGTTATTTAATAGTCAGGTATCATTTTCATGCATTTCATTAACCATATCTAGGAAACCATTTAAATGTGGAAGCCATAATAAATTAATTAAATCAACGAACTATGTAATAAGAAACTCAACTAATTAATGCATAAATAAAATAACAAGGATAGGGTGCATGGATCCTTCCACATAATGGAACTAGCCATCCCCTCTAGATATTTAATCTTTCTAACTAATAGAAGATACTCCCCCACTGGGAATATGCTACTTCACACACATGGAAGGTTACCTAGCCCCTATACACACACCCACATGGCCATGGGCATTCACAAGGTGGTCCTTACGTATATGAATATATGCATATGACCATATCCACTAACCTATTCATGAACAAACACACACACACACACATGGGAATACCTTGCCCCATACATGTACATTCACTTCCCTTGATGAATTTCACATAATGGGGGAACCCCCCACCCCCCCCCCCCACACTCATATATACTTTTGCATACTCAGGTGAGTTTCCCTTGACTCGCTGACTCGAAACTGAACATAATAGTCCAACACACTACACATTTAACACTACGAACATTAAAATAATTAAAGAACCCAATTTAAATGGTGCAGGACCAATAAATAATGGAATACCCTCACTTCGGGTGCCGGTGACGAACCAAAATGAAGAGAAACTACTAGAAATAGAACAACACCATATCTATTAATTAATAGGGAGTCAAAGACACATAGAGATCTTAATTCCAGAGGTAAGAAACAAAGAACAAGTCATAAAACATACCCCAAAATGTTTCCGATGGAACAAAACCACCCAAACCGCCTCACCTTAGGCAGCAGTTGTTAGAATAAGAACCTATGGATCAAAATAGACAATATGTACTACCTAATAACTGAATAAATCCTGAAAAACCACAAAACCCAAATCTGAGGGTTCGGACGCATCTCACCAAGTGCTTATTAGGTCGATGCGAAGCCAAAAAAAGGAAGGATAAGGGAGAATATGAATCACCTTGGAGGATCAGCCTAGAAATTAAAGGAAACTAGATGGAGATCGAAGAAGAGAGGAGGTTGGAAGGTGCATCAAAGGGGAAACCCCTTTGGGGGTGCTGCACGCTATGGGTCTAGCCCATGAGGGGGAGAGAAGTGTGTTTTGATTTATGTTTTTTAATTTAATTAAATTATAAAATAATAAAATTTATATATCTAGGTGTCATGAAAAGGTAAGACACACTCTTTAGAAAACCTTACGCTACCCGTGCGTCCCCCACTAGACCATTGGAGCACCCTGCATATACTAGGCACGTGGTTTGGGAAACCACTCATTGACCATACAAAATGACTCTTTCCTGCTTAAATTAGGGTCACATGGTTACTTGTAGTGGGCCACAAGGTTTAGAAGACTGTGCATAAATCATTCACCCTCTATTTTCCTTCAAAACACAGTGTTTACGGGTTTGACACTCCCATGACTTCTCAAGCCACCTATGGAACATAGAGATCCTTTTCCTAAGAAAAAAAATGTCTTTGAAGTGATCCAACTCTTGGAATTTTTCTTCTAGGCTTAGTTTTAAAAATGACCAGTTTTGTAAATGATAATGTTCAATGACCTTCATATTTTAGCCCAGTTCTAAATGAGGAGTGTTACAACCTTTCCACCATAGAACTTTTCATCACCTCAAAGCCTTCTGGAATAATATACACCTCAACCGACCTAATGGGGTCAGGAAGATTTGTTGAAACAGTCATGTTACGTTTCCAAACATCCAACACACCTTTGAGTACTCCTTTAAACACATGGCACTTAAACTACCAAGACATGAGCCAAAGCATGTTTTCTAACTGAAACATCATGATGGATCTTACCCAAGATTGATCAACAAGAGACATGATCACATTTCCATCTTGTTAATCATTTGACCAAAGTTATTTTGAACCCTAAGCATTAAATTTAAATGAAGAAAAACAAAAACTAATTCTCAACCACCATTGGATTTTTCATTACAAGAAAACCCAATATCGTTTTACGACACTAATAGATTGATATTAAAATGATCAAATAGTCGATTTAGAATCGACCATAAGGCCCCAAATGTATATGTTACTCATGAAAATATTTGGTTGAAACAAACCATACTCATATCCACCTGATGATGTCCCCAAAAATGGTCCTTCACTAACCGTCATTATTAATCAATAAAGGAAAAAATTCATTCTACATGGATGATTATTTATGAAGAATCCCAACTTAGAGAACCAGAGTTTTAGAAGGAGAAACACACTGCCATATCCAATGGAACATCATATTTGCAACAAACACGCTCACCAAAGCTTACACCCAACTTCTGATAGTGACTCAAAGATCAAACCATGAAATACAAACTTCATCCCACGTACAACACCAAAATAGAACCACCCAAAAAAGTACAACAACTTTAAATAATTCAACCCAGAATGTGGCTGACACTCTCTTAGTGCATCTTGGATGAAGACAAGATAGAGGACATGTTCATAACATAGAAGAGTACAATAAGAGGGTTTAAAGAGATTCATGTTAAACGTACCCAACTATTGGAAGGAAGAAATGTCAAACTAAAACTGTTCTACTATATGTAAGGGACTCAGCTTCACTAGCGGGCATACCAACATTAACCAAACACATGCCTTTACCACCCAAAGGCATTCAGTGTTTGTTCAAAATTTACCACCGAAGCTCATCCCAAACCATCAGTGTTTATCAAGGATTCATACAAATCCCAACATAATAACATTATGCTTCCAAGAAAGCACCAACATATATTTAAAGCCCAAATTCCCTAAAAAATACAAACCCAACAATCCAATAATAAAAGTAATTTTTTGTGATGTCCATTTTACATCAAAGGCCACATTTACATGATTCGACAAAAAACTCCATTCCATAGGAGTTTTCTAGCGGTGAATGGAAATAAGATCAATGAGCCACTCCAAAGTGATCTAGTGCAAAACAACACAAACAGATGTGTCATGCTCCTCCAAACTATAATCATAACTTCAAGTTTAAAAGAATGGTAAAAAACCAAAAAGAAATCATAACCAAAATGTCTATCATGTAATAACACCCATGTATTTAGAAAATAATCCGGAGTATTGGGACGTACCTATTTATATAATGTTCATGTAACTCTACCTAGAGATGATCTGAGACCATACTCAACAGCAAGAGGCATAACAATCATACCGAAATCAACCAGTTGGTTACCATATTAATATTCAACGGTGTCGTGTTTATCAACACATACCACCCGATGAAGAGAAGATGGTAAAATGAACAAAGAAGTAGCTGACCATGCCCAAGGCTTGCCTAACATGCAGGAAATGAGCCCTTCCCAGGGCTCAAACCCATAACAAGGTCATGAAAGCATGACAACCTATCCGAACAAGGGTGTAATTTAAGCTGAAAGTACAATAAGGAACAAAATCACCTAAATGGTACCTAACATCATAAAACAAATGACAATAGAAAAAAATTCATGTTAAAAAGGTGAAACCCACTATAGGTTATCCCGTCATGAAGAACACACATCGACTCAAGCATTTGGTCATACAAAAAAAATCCATGAGCTCAAATCCCACAATCTACGCCATAACTAAATGAACAATGTCTATAGAAAACACCAACAGTTCCATTCCAAGGAAACTTGAAAGAAACTAAAAACTACCCACACAAGAGGGTTTTACATAGAGGAAACCGCTACAGGTTCCATATCTAAGCCCTTTTAATTATTCACATTTAATACTTTGTTCACATTAAAATATTTAGACAATAATCAATTACTCCTTTTGAAACAAAGTAGGAAAGTTGTATCAAACTTCCTTTTTAAACATCTAAGCATTCAATGACATCCCATCATAAACATGAAATTTATCCTAATAAATCCATTTTAATAGTTATGGAAACCTAAAAGAGTCCCATTAATACATTTCATTTATAACATCTCAACAAGAATCACACTATCACATTTAAGCATTTAACTAATTCAAACATAACATGGTCATTACATTTTACATGGGTCCCCATTTTCCAATTCATGATGCTCCAATACACTTCATGGATTAAAAATTGGCTCCCATTTATTGTAATGAAAATAACTTTCATAATTTTAACATGCTCACATACATATATATAGATGTTCAGTAAGAATATTGGCCATATACCAACCTATAAATAGACTATAAACTTTATAGTTCAACATTTAGCTCCTATTTAACCATAATTAATTTCACCTACATTTAAATTTTTGCTGCCTTTTACAATTGTTTGAATACAGGGGTTACATTTTCCAAGTTATAAGGCACTCATACACCTTATAACTTAAAATTTGATCCTGATGATATCACAACCATTTAATCTTGAAAAGAAACCAATTACACTTCAACCAGGGAAGGAATGTCCTCATAAGTAATAACATAGGATCATGGCCTATAGTCAAGACATGCAATATGGAATTAAAAGTAGCAAACATAGAAGAAATTTAGAAAACAAGCATTCAATAGAATACAAGGCATGCCACAACACTCAATCAACTCATCATGTTATTTAAAAAAACTAACATGTCATATAAACATGAATCATGGCATGACACTCAAGGAATAAATCCCAATCAACAAGAATACTACATATGAAGCTACATGGAATGAGACTATGCATGGAATGTAAATTTATATGTCACTATTAATGATGCATGCAATTTAGCTCCCTTTATATATCAGGCTAAGTGTAAAATGATATACATTCCATAAATCATCAACAACAGAAATACAATAGTCATTCATGGTGAAATCATATCAAATGTAACAACATACAACATGAAAAACAATCCCAGCCTTAGAAACTTGGTCGTCTCTCATACATGCAGTGATTAGTCCCAAGAACAACTATTAAACAAGGGCCAAAACATTCCTAATCTTCAATATACCGATCCAAAATGGTTTGAGAAAAGAAAATTAACATCCTTTGATACCACTTTGTAACATATTATCCTGAAATTCCATCATACTGGTATCTAGATCGGTGGGTCACGTGACCTAAATTGTGTCACACCATATTATAGAGGCTACTGACTAGCAGTGAGGGTGTAAGGAGGTGATAGTGGGGAGACTATACCCTAATGAATAGAATTTCATAGCAGTATACCAAAATATAAATAGGTGAAAAATATCAGAAGAAATATAAATTAATGATAAAGAATTAGAAATAGTTGGTATAATTTTATAAGAGGGTCCAATTCTAGTTATATAGTAGTTGAGTGCATGACATGTGGAGATATATATTCGAAAGTAGTAAAAAACAACATTCTTTACAATACTGAATAGTGCATGACCCAAATAAATAAAATAACTAAAAACTGATAAGTAAATATAGCGGAGCATCCTGAGATCAAGTTCAGTCCTTTGCTCCTAAGTCCAGGTACTAGCATACAACAACAAGAATGATCCAAGGTCCAGAGTCTTGCAAACAAAAATGGTCTAAAAAAGTACCCCAGTGCAATGGCGGCCCACGTAGGGTGTGAGACACTAATCTCAGTAGGCCGACACCACTGGTGTTTATCCCTATCTCAATAGTGTAATGTAAATTAATCTATTTGTATTTATATATTGATAATGACATAACTTAATAAAAAAACAACTCTTGTCCAGGTTTCTAGGGGAACACCTGACGGATGTACCTGCTTCGTCTCATTTCCATATTAATAGTATGAGCATGTCACTATATAAATAAATATATATATATATATATATATATGTGTGTGTGTGTGTGTATTTGTTGAGAGATTATAAATGGAACAAGGTTAAAATTCCTCTCACCCATAGGGAGTTATAAAAGGAACAAGTTAAGAATGCTTATTGTGCATAGGAAATTAAATAAATGGCATGATGTAAGAATGCCTCTCGTCTATGAGAATCGTATATATAATGGTATGAGGTTAGAATTCCTCTTGTCCATGAGAATAATATATATAATGGCTTGAGGTATGAATGCTTCTCATCCATAAATACTTGAAGGTAGCAATGAAATGGGGTAATAATACCTCCCATCCATCCATCTATAAAGAGTCATAATTGGCATAGGGTAAGAATGCCTCATGCCCATAAATACTAGATGGTAGAAATAATGTGGGGTAAGAATGCCTCCCACCCATACATCTATAAAGGTCATAATAATTATAATAGTTAAAATATAATTCTTAAGGCAATACCTCTTTTTAATTTCAAATGGTCACATTATACCCATAATATAAACAATCACGATCACATTTACACATAAGGAAAAACATATTATGAATATTAATCATAAAATTAACATATAAATTACATCTGTTAATCCCCAGTGTACTTAAGGCATAGCATCATAAGTATTTATAAATACATGTTAACATATTCATTTCCAAGAATGAGGAAAAGCCTCTCATGCGTGTCAAAATCCATACACAATTCAATTTAATCCACTTAATAAAAAGCAGGAATTTTATGGTGAGTCACAACAACATCAATTCATCTTAACCAACTATCCTAAACAATGTAAATTTAATTAAGTCACATGTAACGGTAAATGGTCGTATTCATTTAATTCACCAAATAGGCCAAAGCCCTAAACAAACCACTCTAACCATGGAGGAAGACTAACAAGGCCTTAATTCCATGAACAAAGAAAACATAAAAATATAATTCTAAATTTTTATCTTGAAGGAACTACACCTTCGTTTGAGGGGTTTTATTATAAAAAAATGACATAGTTAATCAACAGTCAACCATAAATTTAATTCATTTCATTAAAAATTTCTAGAAGTGCATTTAAACTAGGAATTCAAACTGAATTAATTAAATCTAAGAACTATGCTATAAGAAACTCAAATAATTAATGTGTTAATAAACTAAAAAGGGATGAGGACTTGGATCCTACCTCATAGTGAATCCATCCATCCACTTTGGCTCATAACGTTTTATAACTAAAAGATACTTCTCCACCACTATGCATATGAAACTTCACACACATTAAAGGACACCTAGCCCCTATGCACATAACTGTATGTCCATGGGCATGCACAAGGGGAACGTTACATATATGTCTGCATGCATATGCCTGTTTCTACTCAACAACACATGCATATATATATATATATATATATTCACGGTCACACCTAGACCCATACATATTATTTCACATCCATGGATGAATTTCACATAATGGGAGAACCCACATATACATATATACAAACCTATGCATATGCAGGTGAGTCGACCTTGACTTAGTGACTCAAAACCACACATAACAGTCCAACACACTACACTTTTAACACTATAAATGTTAAAATAATTAAATAATCTAATGTAAATGGTGAGGGACCATGAAATAAAAGAAAAAAATCATCTCAGGTGCCAACGATGAACAAAAAAAAAAAGAAAAACCACCCAGAGAAGATCAAAACCCTACCGATTAATTAATAGGTATTAAAAAACACATAAAGATCTGAATTCAATATGTGATAAACAACGAATAAGGTATAATCCTTACCCAGACATGTTATCGGTAGATGGAAACCACTCGAACCACCACACCTTCAACATCGGTTGTCAGAACATGCACCCATAGATCCTTAGAGACCATACACACAATGTGTGAGCCGAAGAAAACAATAAAAACCACTAATCCCAAATCCTAGGGTTTGAATGCACCTCACTGTGTGCCAATTAGGTTGATGCGAAGATGGTAAAAGGAAGGATACATGGGACGAGTACTCACCTTGGAGTGTTATCCATGAAATTGAAGGAAACTAGAAGGAGATCGACGACGAGAAGAGGCCAAGAGGTTCCTCCAAGGGGAAAACATTTAGTGGTGTTGTGTGCTTTAGGTATAACAAAGGAGGGGGTGAAGAGAGTGTTTAGATTTAGGTTTTTATTTTAATTAAATTTTAAATAATATTATTTATATATCTGGGTGTTGAACATGGTTAAGACGCACTGTTTGGAAAATTGTGTGCTAACAGTGCGTCCCCCACTAGACCGCTAGATCACCCTTCACGGGCTAAGTTCATAGTTTTTAAAACTGTGTGTAGCTCATGTGAAACATATCTATCCCGATTACATTAGGGTTTCATAGTTACCTTCGTTGGGCCGCATGGTTTAACTGACCAAGTGTAATGTGTAATCCCTCCACTATCCTTCAAAACTTGATTTTTTTTGTGTCTGGTGCTCCCGAGACATCTCAAGAAACCTGTAGAACATGACGAGAATTTTCCTAAGACCAAAAAAATCTATTTGAAGTGAACCAAATATTGGAATTCCACTCTAAGGCTTGGATTTAAAAAACAATTCTGCAAATGAAAAAGGTCAAAAACATCACATTTTAGCCATGTTCAAAACTATGATCATTGAAAAAATTTATTTGGAAAAATGAATTCAAAAAATTTTAGGGTGTTATAGGAAATATAATGAAACAAAATTACATGACAAGTATAATTTCACCCTTTAATAATTTTTAACAATAATATAATCTTTTCTACAAATTATGAGTATTCAAGATGTTTTTTCCCGAATCACTAAATTCAAATTATAATGGACACAACATCCAAAATAGGATAATAATATATTCCTAATATCATTAAATATTAACCTAAACTGAAATTCCAACTACATGGAATGATAATATTATAAAGTTATAATAATTCAAAAGAAGAAATAATACAATTATATACAATTTTTCAACAATTAATCTAAAGGCTCAACTTATATTTTTTCACAAATAAATTACAATACATCCCAATTAACCTCAATATCCTAAAAATTAATGAATATTTAAAATTTGATGATAATAACATAACATTATACCTAAATTAAAAAAAATTTATTTCATTCATCCCACATAATATTTCATGCTAAAACACATGTTGATCATGAAGGGTGCATATAATTAAACCCAATGAAGCATCCCATAAATATCATTAATTACCTCAAAATCCAAAAAATTAAAAATATTTGATTTTGTAATATGATTAAAAAATAAACTTAATCTTTTTCAATCAAATTGTTTATGTAAAATATTTCATACTAACTAGGACATCACATAGGATGTGGTAGGTGATTCACCATTGTCTCCCATTATTTTATGGGTTCAATCCCCACTATCTTTCCATATGTGAATGGTTGTCACCTAATCCATGGTTTATCTATTTTATAAAAATATACAATTCCTATAACATTTACAAAAAAAATGATGAACATCTTTAAAAATAACAATAATCATGAAATCACTTTTAAACCCCTAATATTTCCAATGAAACTTATTTTTCTACTAAATCTTAATTAACTATTATTACCTTAACATCATTGACCATATTTACCAAAATAGGTTTTTGTAACATTAAACATATGCCAATGAATGATAAAAGAATAACTCCTTAAATTTCCTTTTCACTAAACATATACAAAACCAATGTTTTGAATTCTCATAAATGTATTTTAAAATACACATAATCATTTAAAACCCCCATTATATAATACTTTATAATGAGTATCTATTCCATTAAACTTATGATCAACCATATAATTTTCATCCCAAGACACATTAGGTTTAACCCTTATCACTATGAAACATCATAGGATTAAAGAGGATATATATTATCATTTATCAAAATAGTTCATAAATAAAATGTGAATTAACCCATGAATATCTCCCAGGAGTGTCAAACAAGGTGCACAATAAGTGAACATTCACCATGCACTATAATGATAACTGATATATATTTGACTAAATATTTTCAAGGTTATTACCCATAGATTAATCTATTATAAAACCACATCCACTTTTAGGATCCAATCAAATATGTATTACTTTAAAAACCATATAATACCTACCTTACCAAAACATTACACTGATATTATATAATTAAATTTATCAGCAAATTTTGTCATAGGGTTTTGTTCCCTAATATATGTTTTCCTAAATCAAATACCCTTGGATTATACTAAAATTATTATGATATGAACTGTATATACCCAATACCTAGTAGCCTTTATATGGTGGTGTAACATCATAGTTTTTTGGGCTAGCAAAAAAATCATCAACTTGTTAATATTTTTAGTTCGATGGTTGGTCCAACTATTTTTATTTACCTTAAAAACCAAATTTCATGTTTTGTATTGACCAAAGTCCTGTTTTGAAATGGTTTAAAAGGAATGGAATGTTCCTTTGGGTTTTGGGTGAGTTTATGGCGAATAAATTACTAAAAACCAAGTTTATTTAAAGCCAGAAAAGGGAGCCTGATCGGCACACGATCTATCAAATAGTGTGACATCAACTATGGAGCCTACTTTCTATGGGGAATGGTTTATTATAATTGTGTGTCCCCTCATAGTCAGCCATGAAATGGATTGAAGGTCTTAAAATTCACCCACATGGTTGGATCATAGTTTTTAGAAATATACAGATAAAAAGTGTGAGTTTCTTATACCATTATATAGTGAGAACCAAACAGTTGGTGCATGGTTTTCCAAACCATGTGGTAACCAAGAGGTTACTTAAAAAGGGGAAAATTACCATTTACATGGTCATTATTTAAGATGACCCATCCTATTTTTTCTCACCCATTCGTGCTTCCTCCCTACAATAGCAGTGGACCATTTCTCCAACTCTCCTTGTCATTAATCCTAATCCTTCGTTTAGAATTTGATTTAAGAAGAATTTTTGGATAAAGACCCCCCTTTAAAAGTCCTTAAATATGGAATATTCTTTTATTAATTTATCTTTCCCTAAATAATTATAAATTCATGTGATATCATTTTCCCTGTATTCAAGTATTTCATCTAGAATCACGATGTCTCTCATTTCATCGAGATTTAGAGGATGATATTTTATGAGAAACCATATACGAGTATAAGGTAGGTGGTTCCTAGCTTTCACCTTGATTTTTTAGATGATTAATTGGTGAATTTCATATATACCATGTGGTTAATCCAATAGATACCCATAATTAATCAAATTATTTCTTGGAAATTTTGAAATTGATTATATGGGATGCTTGTGGGAATGATATTTCATCACTACAAATTGTTATACTTGGTAATGGGATTTTGAACTCATGTGAAGTTTATTCCATGTTTTTAATTTTAAATTAACTAAATTTTTTGGGTTGATATGTTTGAGTACCATGGGAACATGATAGGATAGGTTTGAGTAATGATGTTATGTTTATCACATGGTATAAGGCGATGTGGGTTGTCACGATTGGAATGGCCCATGACATATAGGGTGATGGTGATCACCAATTTGAGTCGATATGGTCTTCATATTTTGACGTTGTTGTCATTTGGATAAGGGAATGGCTCACTAAACATGATATTGTAACACCCTAAGATTTCATAGTATGTTATCTCATTAGATTAATTCAATAGCTTGTGTTACACGCAACACTGAGTTCGAGCGTACCACAACTTAACAAACTAGTCGTTCAAAAAGAGGTTAGGAATAGTATAAAGTGACTTTTTAATCTTATATACTCTATATAATTTAAACAACCATATTATGTTTTTCTTATACATAATATATGAATAAATTCATTTTTTTCTAGATAAAAGAAGTATTTTTAAAAAAAATGAAATTTTACTGCTTTTTATAGTGAACCCTTTTTAAATCCAATATTTTACACTTTTATATACTTCATTTGAAACAAATAAACTTCTTCTTTATAATCGGGACATAAAAATTTAATTTTGATAAATTTTTGGTGTTTTTCTAATAACATTTATATTAGCGTGAATGGTGAAAAATACAAAATTTTAAATGAAAGCAAATTTTTTAATCAAAATAATTTACAGTTTTAAATTATACATATGACTTTTTTGGAATTATAATTATATTATATTTTTATCATTGAATACAATGATGGTCATTATAAGTTATTTCACATTTCAATTTGACATAAACACTTGTCAATCTTTTGATAGTTGTAGTTTTTAAAAACAAGCTTTTTGCGTTTGACAACGGAAATTAATTTTAAATTAATAAATGAAACTTTTATGTTTTTAATTTTGTAAAATAGACCTAATTTTTGAATTCATAATATCAAAATTATCTTAGAGTGATTTTTTTTTCTGAAAACGTTTAATTTTTGGCGAATAGTGAAAAACACTACGTTATTATTTAAATCCGACTTGTTATTTAAATAATTTTTATTTTATTTAAATTTATTTTAAATCAAAATAGATATATAATACCTATATAAGTTCAATTTAATTCATTTGAGTCATTTTATAATAAAATTAGATGTATAAATGATTATTTAACATTTTACCATCTTTTACCAACCTTCTGGGAGTATTAGCAAATTTGCATCAAACATAATTTTACCTCTTCTATGAGTTGAATTTTAAAAATCTGAGAGACATGGTTGACATTGTTATGAAAAATGTGGTTCAATGAGATAAAAATAACTTTTTGTGAATTATAAATTTTGACTTTTATTTACCACGGTTAAAAGTAAATAGGGTAATTAAAGGTAAAAATGATATTATAATTACCCTGACACATCTTCTAATTGAATTGGATAAGTTTATTTCGACCAAAAATATCCTTAGTAATATATATGATCCTTGAAGTCCACTTGGATTAGATTGGGACATTTATTACTATTTTATTTAAAGAATAGTTAAAAATGTTAAATTCAATGTTTAATAACCAAACCATTTTTAATATAGGGTTATACATAAGATAAATTCGACAATAAATATTAATTAGAAATATAAATAGCTTTCCTAAATCATGGTATTTTATTTATAATTTTTATACCTTTAATAATTAAATTTATTTATGACACAATGATGATGTCGTAATAACCTTATTAATGAAATATTAAAATTATTGATACTATAAATATACAAATAACTGTAAATAGAAACTTATGGTGAAATAAACTAATTTTATAGGTTAATATGACATGTTAGGGTTGGTTTAAAAAAAATTTCAACGTGATAATGTTTTTATGGCTATTAAAAAAATAAAATACTAAATAGTGTCAAAATTGAAAAAATTGTGTTTTAGAAACAACTACTATATTATTAATTGATATAATTTTCATAAAAATATAAGGTTAGGCAAAAGGACATAGATAAGGCTATATATATTAATAATGAACCACATGGGGTTCCCTTGTCTTGTTATATTATATTTATTAACCATATAATATAAAAATACAAATAGACATGGTAAAAGTTAAACTATTTAACTAAGAGTTAAATCTATAAGATAAGTTTAAAATAGTAAAATAAACCTGTATAAAATCTATTGGTTGATATTATTTCGACCCATAACCATTTTATCCTTGATATAAATAATTTTGGAGCCATTAGAAAATGAAAATGATATTATTATAAAATAATATTTCATGCTTTTCCTAAAGTGACCCTCACCTCTTTTATAAAAGGGCACTTCCCCTTATCTCAAAATCAAACCTCCAAATCCATTTCTCTCTTCCAAACCTAGCCAAAATATCCTACCAAATTCCCTCACATCAACGCAGGTTCCTTACTTTTAACAGATAGCCAACCAATTGAGCCCTTTTGATCAACTCAAAAGAAAACACCCAAAGAAGAGGTAATAATTTCACCACCCTCTTTCAAGTTCTTTTCATCTTCCACTTCCTCTTTATTTGTTTTCTCCATACCAAAATAATTAATCTAGTGCCTCCTACATACTGTCATGTTATTATAAATATTTTACAAACATATTCGTCAATCTCCCATCCCTTAAATGAAAAAGTCACCATACGTGCGTAGGTATGCCCTATCACCTCCACGTCATGGTTTAGTTTGTTATTCAAACACTTCATTATTTGGATGGGTATAATAATGAGTATAAAGGATGTAAATAATAAATATAACATGCTAATGATTCTGTATATATGATATACCATCCAATTACATATGATTTTACAATCAATATAATGATATTGTCGCTCATGCATACGTACGGATTACCGTCTCCACGACACGATGAGATTCATTCCCACATTTACCATTAAATGATGATTATAAAAATATATATTATTAATTATTATGTAATATATGATATAATAATGATTCTGGATATATATATATATATGTATATATGTATGCACTTAAACATATCTTATTCACTTACATCTGTTCGATACGATATGAAAATTGAAACAACATTTCTGCCTACGTGGGACCTATTATATCCATAAAAGGTTCCTTCCATTCCATATATCTATATATTATAAATATTTATATTCTAAATATATATGATATATAAATCAAGGTTTATATTCTGGAAGTATTTAAACAATGATCTGAATGATACGATGAATAATTACATGTTAAAACATGTACGATGAAAATAAATCAAGGTTTATTTTATTTAAATATATTTTAATTAAAAATAGATATATAATACCTATATAAGTTAAATTTAATTAATTGGAGTCATTTTATAATAAAAGTATATGTATAAATTTTTATTTAACTTTTTACCGTGTTTTACCGATCTTCTAGTAGCATTTGAAAATTCGCATAAATAATAATTTTACTGATTCTGTGAGTTGAATTTCAAAAATCTGAGAGAAAAATTTGACATTATTAAGAAAAATGTGGTTCAATAAGATGAAAATAATTTTTGGTGAATTGTATCTTTTGACTTTTATTTACCACAGTTAAAAGTATATAGGGTAATTAAAGGTAAAAATGATATTATTATTACCCTAGCACAAGTCCTAATTCTATTTGATAAGTGTATTTTGAAAAAAAGGAACCTTATGAATAAAATATGATCCTTTAGTTCCACTTGGATTAGATGAGAACATTTATTATTATTTTATTTAAAGAAGAGTTAAAAGTGTTAAATTCAATGTTTAATAACATACCATTTTTAATATAGGGATATGCATAATAAAAATTAGAATATAAATATTAATTAGAAATATGAAAAGATATCAAATATCATGGTATTCTATTTATAATTTTCATACATTAAATAATTTAATTTATTTATGACAAAATGATGATGCAATAATTACCTAATTAATGAAATATTAAAATAATTAATATTATAAATATCCAAATAAATTTAAATAAAGACTTATATTGAATTCCATTAATTTTTTTAGTTTAATATGAAATGTTATAGTTGGTTAAAAAATTTAATTCTATGTGATAAAGTTTTTATGGCTTCAAAAAAAATCAAATACTAAAAAGTGTCAAAATTTAAATAATTATGTTTAAAAAAAGTCCATATTATTAATTAAAATAATATTTCTAAAAATATATGGTTCTGAAAAAAGACTTAGATAAAGTTATATATATTAATAATGAACAAAATTGGGGTTCTCTTTTCTTGTTATAGTATGTTTATTAACCATATAATATAAAAATAAAGAGACATGGTAAAAGATAAACTATTTAACTAAGAATTTAATCTAAAAGATAAGGTTAAAATGGTAAAATAAACTTGTCTAAGACCTATTGGTTGAGAGTATTTAGACCCATAACCACATTATCCTCTAAATAAATCATTTTTAAGCCTTTAAAAACTGAAAATTATTTTATTATAAAATAATATTTCATGCTTTTCCTAAAGTGAACCTCACCTCTCTTATAAAAGCGAACTTACCCTTCTGTCAAAATCACACCTACAAATCCATTTGGCTCAGCCAAACCCTAACCAAATATCCTCCCAACTTCCGTTAAATAAAGATATGTTCCTTACTTATATCATAAATCCATCCTAAGGATCCCTTTTGATCAACTCAAAAGGAAACACACGAAGAAGAGGTAATAAATTCACCACCCTCTTTTAAGTTCTTTTAATCTTTCACTTCCTCTTTCATTGTGGTTTACATACCAAAATAATCACTACAATACCTCCTACATAGTTTCATGTTATTAGAAATATTTTACAACCATATTTGTTATTCTATCCATCCTCTAAATGAAAAATTCACCACACATGCGCACGAACGGCTTACGGTCACTACGTCATGGTGTAGTTTGTTATTCAAACACATCATTATTTGGATGAGTATAATAATTAGTATAATTGCTGTAAATAATAAATATAACATGTTAATTATTCTGTATATATGATATAACATCCCATTACATATGATTTCACCATCAATATAATGATATTGTCGCTCGTACGAACGTACAGATTACCGTCTCCACGACGCGATGAGATTCATTCCCACGTTCACCATTCAAAGATGATTATAGAAATATGTATTATCAATAAGTAAGTAATATATGACATAAGAATTATACTAGATATATATATATATATATATTTACATACATATATTTTATTCACTTACTTCCGTTCAATACGATATGAAAATGGAAATAGCGGTTATATGCACATATGACCTACCGTCTCCATAAATGGGGCCTTCCATTTTATATATCTATCTATTATAAATATTTATATTATAAATATATATGATATATAAATCAATTTTTATATTCTGGAAGTATTTAAATCACGATCTAAATGATATGATCAAGAATAACAAGTTAAAACACGTACGATAAAGAAAGTGATTATTACCCAAAATGTTAATTTGACATGGAAATAATTATAAAATGGGTTTTATAAAGACATAAATGAATCATTTATGATATAATAAATATGAATATGGTTATGGTATAATTTAATAACATACTATGGTTATTATACAAGAGATTAAACATACCCTCGACCAAAGGAAAGCGCAAGGTAAGGGTTATTTCCTAATTCTCAATATTATCCGAGATAGTTTACGTGTAAGTATTTATTGGGACATAATTGTCATTGATACCCATATTTCGTAAATTTTATTTCAAAAACAATCTTTTAAGGTTTTATGGGATGTTCTATTTAACTATATCATCACATTAAATGTTTTAAATATTTAACTTTCAAAATCCTTTTAATTAATGTCCAAGATTTCAAAATGATATTAAAGATTTATTTATATGGACATGATTGTTTTGAAATGATAATTATTTTCAAATGTTTCATAGTGGTATGGGACACTTGGATTCAAAAATATATTTTAAATTACTTCCTTTATAAATTTTTTACTTTTAAATAATTTCACAAAAAGGGATATTTTTCTCAAAAAATTTTACCGATCATTTTCAACAATGTAAAAATCCATTACTGGATATTATTCTTGATTGAGGATAATTTATTATAATAAAATCTTCCATATTGTATTGAATGAGTTATGATATTTTTTACTTTGAAAGTTATATTTTTATAACATTCATGGTTTATGGTTATTGTATAGACATTTCCTATTCTAGTTTTAATGTGAATGTTTATGTTAGATTTCAACTTTTTCATATGAGGAATTCAGTGGACTTCGTAAGTGAAGAGTGGAGCCCGATATAACTACTTGATGCATCAGTAGGCCACATGAGACAAACTAGTGTCTTGGAACATGGCATTGAAAAAAAATTTAGTTGTAGTCTTGGCACAAGTCCTTTACTATGTGGTAATGATGTCTGACGTTAGGCATTCCCTCATTATGAAATTAGTTATTACATTTGATTATTCGACTAGTGTAATATCCATGTGCATGTTTATATGATGATGTTTGATTTAGTTTTTCCATATTATGTATAACATTATGTTTAAAAAGGCAGTTTTTTTTATTACACGTCTTTCATTAAAAGTATATAGCTTCCGCTAAATTATTTACCCTTACGGAGCATCTGATCTCACCCCTTTCTTATGTTTTATTTTCCTAGGATTCCAAGAAGTGTATTATTATTGATATGCAGTGTTAAGATAAAGGGAATAATGGAAGTCTCAAAGAACTATCTATGATATATTTTATGTTTTAAATTGTAATGTAAAGTTAATGTATGAAATCTATTTTCCAATACTGCTAAAATAATCAGTCCATTAGGGCTTTATTCCTTGTAATCATGCCAACGTATTAAAATAATGCACAAAATCTGGGTAACTGAGGTCAGGGTGTTATAGTCTGTATCAGAAGAAGTTTAGCAATAACCTTAAAAACTAGATATAAAAAAACTCTTATTATGGAACATTTCCCTAAGATAGAATTTGAGGATTAATATAGAATAACAACTAAGAATTTTGGTACTATATAGATTTTGTGAGTTTTCCAAGCAATACATCCCTGTTTGTATACAAGTATATACAGGCGTCTTTGGAATAGATGTACCGAGCGGTAAAAACTGAAGACACCACTTTGAGCTAGACTCTAATGGGAACCGATGCATGACCATGGGCCTTGCTTCACTCTTGGTTATGATACTCCAGGGGGATGTTCTTAGGATAATTCACATTTTCATTACAAGACATTATAAAGGATTTAAGTGTAAATACTACCTCAATGAAAACATTTTATAATTATTGATTATATGAAAAATCTTTTCAATTTATTTTAGGTAATTTACAAGTTTGAAATTATGAATTACGATTCATAAACTAACCTACTGTATGCCATTGTTTAGAAATGGTGCCCAACAGATGAAATGAGAACTCCAGCAATACACATGATCCAAAGAGTAAGAAAGATCATATCGTTCATGGTATTAAGCCAACATTTAGAAAGTACATAGTCTCCCACATATTATCATCATATGATGAAATAATATTAAGTGTTAATAAGACATGTAATGAATTTTCTGAGTCATATGGCTTTGAAGGGAAGCCAGAGAAGAAAAGGGTGGAAAAGAGAAAGATGGATAAAGGGAAGAGGGGGAAGATGGATTTTCCCATATGTGATAACTATGGAATGAATCACCTTGGTGGATTTTTGAAGGGAATGAGACTTTTTTATAAGTGTGTAGAAAAAGGACATCATACACTTGATTGAAAAGATAAAAAAAGATTAAAATGTTCAATACTTCTTCTACAAGGAGTAGGGACACTATGCGAATCAATTTTCAAATTCTCAGAGTATACCCCAAATGCTGCTATTGGATAATAATCGAGGTATGATAATACCAAATATGAAGAGGAATGATTAGATTTCTTATGTTTTTATTAATGTATTGTGTCATTTGAGTATTGTGTTAATGATATACATGTTATAAGAATTATAGAGTATACAAGGATTGTACTGTAATACAATTTCATTAAAGACTTGAGATTGTGTGGAACCATGAAAAGTGAATCAATATGGGGTTAATTTTTTTGGAACGTATATGGATTAGAGAAAGATAAACCATACTATGGTTCTGATACTTAGGTAGTTATTTTTTAATAACATATTATTGATTTGGATAAATTATATTGGATATTCTTAACTACCATGAAACTGATTAATGATTTTCATATTCCATCATTGTTAGAGTTTAAAATATTTTTGGATATAAGGTGTATATCTAGTATTGTATAAGGAATAAGGGAACATGATTTTAATAAATAAGTTTTTATGGTAATTCAGGGTGTTACCATGTTTTAAAATAATAAATGATGAAGGTATTCCCATGTTATTACGTGGAAAAAAGGATCTTCATTGTGTTTACCTTCCTTATAAATTTTTGACTATGAGTTTGGATAGAAGTATTTTCGATAATTCTGAAGGTTGGAATTGATTAAGTTTGACATTGGATAATTTTTTTAAGGTTTAATGATTTTTGAGATTATTTTTGGGTTGTCATCAAAAGGAC
This sequence comes from Viscum album, assembly GCA_963277665.1. Lineage (NCBI taxonomy): Eukaryota > Viridiplantae > Streptophyta > Magnoliopsida > Santalales > Viscaceae > Viscum > Viscum album. Next base: position 375,021,514 of record OY728127.1, on the reverse strand, counting down.
AACCCAGAGGTCGAGTGACAACCCGTTGCGTCCCACATTGACACAAAACATGAACCCGCTACTGAAGGGCGACAAGGGTGGATTACCTACCAATGGCATACGTTATGTCCTAGTTTTTAAAATATAGTTTTTTTAAATAGTCTATCAAATGAATTATAAATTCATTATTTTTTTGAACCATATACGATTATGATAAATAGAATATTTGTAAATTCTATTATCTTTTGGATTGAAAGTTGAGTGTGTGGTAGGAATTAATTGAAGGGTGAAACCTTACTTGTCAAGTAAATTTTTCGCCCTTATTCTATGAATAAATTAATTCATAAACATTAGGTAATGGATATTAAAACAAAAATTTCTTATCGTAATACCTTATGTTTTTTTGAACTAACAATATTTTAAAGCATCACAGTTTAATGGCTTTAAGGCCCTTAATTTCACACTTGTTTGTGATTGATGACCTTAATCACTCCCTATAAATATTTACATTTTCCCGCTAATTATGTGTCTCTAATTGCCACAAATTTTCTCCTAATCAAGATCTTCATTTGGTGATGACTTTTTAATTTCCCTTTCCCTCTTATTAAGACTAAATTTTATTAAACCAATTTTCGATGTGGGTTCTCTACAAAGGTATTCTTCTATTTTGAACCTTTTATTTTCGAAGAATAATTTCAAATTATGAGGATGAAATTTATTAAAGGAGGGGATAATTTAACACTCCAATATTCCATAGTACGTTGTCTCATTAAAGTAATTTAATAGCTTGTTCTACACGCAACACTGAGTTCAAGTACACAATAATATAAGAATAAATACATTTTTTTTCAAATAAAAGAAGTATTTTTCAAAACATTCAATTTTACCGCCTTTTAAAAGAGAACCGTTTTTAAATCACATATTTGACACTTTTATCTAATAAATTTGACAAAACTAAACTTTTTATTTATAATAGGGACATAAAAATTTAGTTTTGATAAATTTTTGGTGTTTTTCTGATAACTTTCATATTTGTGTGAATAGTGAAAAATAATAAATTTTATTTGAAAAAAACATTTTTATTCAAAATAATATATAGTGTTAAATTATACATTTGAATGGTTTGGAAGTATAATTATATTATATTTTTATCATTTAATACAATGTAGGACAATATAAGTAATTTCACATTTCAATTTGACATAAACACATGTCAATCTTTTGATAGTTTTTAATTTTTAAAAACCCGCTTTTTGGTTTTGACAACAACAATTAATTTTAAATTAATAAAAGAAACTTCTATGTTTTTAATTTATTATGATATACTTTATTTTTGAATTCATAATATAAAAATTATCTTAGGGTGAATTTTTGGTATTTTTCTGAAAACATTCAATTTTTGGCGAATAGTGAAAAACACCGAGTTATTATTTTAAACCGACTTTTTATTTAAATAATTATTTATTTTATTTATATTTATTTTAAGTCAAAATTGATATATAATACCTATATAAGTTCAATTTAATTCATTGGGTTTCATTTTATAATAAAATTAGATGTATAAATTTTTATTCATCTTTTTTTTTCTTTTACCCATCTCTAGGAGAATTTGCAAATTTGCATAAAAAATAATTTTATCGCTTCTGTGAGTTCAATTTAAAATATTTGAGACAGAAATTTGAAATCAGTAAGAAAAATTTTGTTCAATAAGATTAAAATAATTTTTTGTGAATACTATATTTTGACTTTTATTTACCACAGTTAAAAGTATAGAGGGAAATTAGAGGTAAAAATGATATAATAATTACCCTAACACATGTCTTAATTCTATTGGATAAGTTTATTTTGAACAAAAATAAACATATGAATAAAATATGATCCTTTAGGTCCATTTGGATTAGATTAAAAGATTTATTATTATTTTATTTAAAGAAGAGTTAAAAGTGTTAAATTCAATGTTTAATAACTTAACCATTTTTAATATAGGGAAATACATAATATAAATTCAACTATAAATATTAATTATAATGATGAAAATATTTCCTAAATCAGGGTATTTTATTTATAATTATTATACGTTAAATAATTTTATTTATTTATGACACAACGATGATGCAGTTATTACATTATTAATGAAATATTGAAATAATAATAATTATTAATATCCAAATAAATGTAAATAGAGACTTTTGTTGAATTAAACTAATTTTTTAGTTTAATATGAAATTTTAGGGTTGGTTTAAAAAATTTAATTAGAAGTGATAATGTTTTTATGGCTTCTAATAAAATCAAATACTAAATAGTGTCAAAATTGACATAATTATGTTTTAAAAAAAATAGTATATTATTAATTGAAATAATATTTCTGAAAATATATGTTTCGTCCAAAATACTTAGATAAGGTTATATATATTAATAATGAACCACATGGGGTTCTCTTGGCTTGTAATAGTATTTTTATTAACTATATAATATAAAAATAAAAAGAGACATGGTAAAAGATAAACTATTTTACTAAAAATTAAATCTAAAGGATATGGTTAAAATGGTAAACTAAACTCTTCTAAAACCTATTGGTTGAGCGTATTTAGACCCATAACCACCTTATCCTAGAATTAAATCATTTCGAAGCCTTTATAAACCGAAAATTATTTTATTATAAAATAATATTTCATGTTTTTCTTTAAGTGACCCTCACCTCTATTATAAAAGGGAACCTCCCCTTCTCTCAAAATCACACCTTCAAATCCATTTGGATCAGAAAAGGCCGGCCAAAATATCCTCCAAACTTACCTAAAATCAGCATAGATTCCTTAATTTTATCATAAATCCAACCTAAGTATCCATTTTGATCAACATAAAAGGAAACACCCGAAGAAGAGGTAATAATTTCACCACTATTTTTCAGGTTCTTTTCATCTTCCACTTCATCTTTCTTTGTTGTTTCCATACAAATGTAATAACTAAAATACCTCTGACATAGTTTCATGTTATTATAAATATGGTAAAACCATATTTTTTATTCTATACAACCTCTAAATGACAAATTCACCATACATGCGTACGTACGGCTTACCGTCTCCATGTCATGGTGTAGTTTGTTATTCAAACACATCATTATTTGGATGGGTATAATAATGAGTATAATTGATGTAAATAATAAATATAGCATGTTAATGATTTAGTATATCTAATATACCATCCAATTAAATACTATTTCACCATCAGTATAATGATATCGTCGCTTGTGCGTACGTACGGATTACCGTCTCCACGACTCGATGAGATTCAATCCCACATTCACCATTAAACGATGATTATAAAAATATATATTATCAAGAAGTAAGTAATATATGACATAATAATTATACTGAATATATATATATATATATATTTCTATGTATTTACTTACATATATCTTATTCACATACTTCCATTCAATACGATATGAAAACGGAAACAACGTTTATGCGTACATACGACCTACCATCTCCGTAAACGGTGCCTTCCATTTTATATAGATATCAATTTTAAATATTTATATTCTAAATATAAATGATATATAAATCATCGTTTATATTCTGGGATAATTTACATTATGATCTAAATAATACGATCAAGAATAAAAAGTGAAAACACGTACGATAAATAATGTGATTATTACCCAAAATGTTAATTTAACATGGAAATCATTATAAAACGTGTGGTATAAAGTCATAAATGAATCATATATTATATAATAAATATTAGTATGGTTCTGGTATAATTTAATAACATATTATTGTCATTGTACATAAGGTTAACGTACCCTCGACCAAAGGAATGTGCAAGGTAAGGGTTATTTCCTCAATCTCATTATGATCTGAGATTGTTTATGTGTAAGTATAAACTCAGACATATTTATCATTGATACCCATATTTCATTAAAATATTTTAAAAAAGAATCTTTTAAGGTTTTATTGGAGGGTATATTTAACTATATAATCATTATACATGTTTTAACGATTTACCTTTCTAAATCCTTTTAATTAATGTCCATGTTTTCAAAAACGAGTTTAGAGATTTATTTATATAGACATGAATGTTTCGAAATGATAATTATTTTCAAAAGTTTCAAAGTTGTATGGAAAAATTTGATTCAAAATTATCTTTTAGATTAATTCCTTTATAAATGTGTGACTTTTAAATCATTTATCAAAATGGTATATTTCTCTCAAAAAAATTTAACGATCATTTTTAACTATGTCGGCATCCTTTACTAGATATTATTCTTGATTGAGGCTGATTTATTATAATACAATATTCCATATTGTATTGAATTATTTATGATATGTTGGACTGTGAATGTTCTATTTTTATACCATTTACGGGTTTTGGTTAATGTTTCTACATTTCGTATGCTAGTTTTTATACGCATGTTTATGTTATGTTTCAAATTTTTCATATAAGGAATGTAGGGGACTTAGGAAGTGACGGGTGGAGCCCACTATAGCTCCTTGATGCATCCATTTGTCTCATGAGACAAACTCGTGTCTTGGCACAAGGCCTTGAAAAAAAAATATTTGTAGTCTTGGAATAAGGCCTTGACTATGTGGTAAGGATGTCCGTTATTAGGCATTCCTTCATTGTGAAATTAGTTATTACATGTGATTATTCAACTTGTAGAATATCCATGTGCATGTTTTTATGGTGGTGTTTTATTTATTTTTTCCATATTATATAAAAGGTTTTGTTTAAAAAAGGCTGTTGTTTTTATTACACAGCTTGCCTTAAAATTTTATAGCTTCAGCTAAATTATTTTCCATTACTGAGAATCTAAGCTCAAACATTTATTATGTTTTTTTCCAGGATTCCAAGAAGTGTATTATGATTGATATTGAGGGTTAAGATAAAGGGAATAATGGAATTATCAATAAAATATCTATGTTGTATTTTATGTTCGAAATTGTAATGTAATGTTAATGTATGAAATCTATTTTCTCTGACTTCTAAACAGATTGGTCCTTTGAGACATGATTCCCTGTAATCATGACAATTTATTAAAATAATGCACTGACTCTGGGTAATTGGGGTCAGGGCGTTATAGAGATGGTGTTGACCATTAGGATTTAGTGACATAGTCATAGTGTAACGATGTGCCAGATGACCCAGATTAGGTATTTTTGGTGATTTATGCTCCCCATTATTAGTTGACGTACTATTTGAGTCATGTAAACATATATATGACTCAATAGAGGTGTTGTTTATCAGTTATTATGGATGGAGGCCTCCATTTACTGGGTGGAATATGGTATATTGTTGACCACTACATATGTGTGTGGGGGGGGGGGGTCTCACCATAAAAATCCATGTGTATTTTGATGTACCATCATGTTATGGGGTTGGGTAAATCAATTGGGGGATAAGACTTTCCATTATACATGAGGGTATAGGTCATGATTACTAAAGGATGGACGTCTCCATACCTCAGGACTTTGGTTATTGAGATGACAATGATTATTTATTGGAGGAAAAATATCACAGTTTCTCTGAATGAGAGGTTTTGAGATGTTTCTGATTATAAGGGATGAGGTTCTAGGGACCACGGGCTTGTTGGAGAGTTCTATTTGGATTCTAGTTACATGGTTGAGGGAATGAGCTGTCAAGGGTATATTTTTTTGGGGTAACCCAAGGGTTCACCTTGTTTTGTAATCGTCTATGGATTACATGGGTCCTTGGACCTGGATCCCTGACACTACAATTATATGTATATAGACAAGTACTGTATACCATATAAATAATTAAGGTCACATGAACATAGGTTCTAGAATTGGCCGAAGCAGGTAACACTTCATTGTTGGTGTTGAGAAAAAGGGAAGTGGGTTATTTATAAAATAAGTGTGCATTTCTATTTTATTTAAATTTAGAATACACCTTCATGATTATGGATTTAAGTAAAGAACATGTTGGTGGTGGCGTACTGAGTTCATTATCACACACTACAAAGTCCCTTGATGATGTGTTTATACTTTATGTTGCTGATTTTAGGAGAGGATTTAGGAAAAAGAGCTCGACCTTAGTGATCAGAGTTATACCTTTTACATGGGATGGATGGAAGTGAATTTGGTGGTTCCTCTACATTTTACTAGTGTTTTTTTAGTTTCATCATGCTTTATATATGTATGTGTTGATACGGTCATCCACGGGGGTCCAGATTATCTATTTTTTATGTAATACTATGGCATGTTTTATCTACAAATGGTATGTTTTGGTATTATTATTTTTCTATTTCTATAATGTTTCCATTGAGTTTCTTGTGTTTTTTTCACTTATTTATGGCCAGTTGTCCTATATTTCTATATGGTCCATTATTAAGATATCCAAAAGAGGGTAAAACCTCCTCACTATCACCTCTTCAACCCTCAATACTAGTTTGTTGGAATTGGCATATAAGGAGGTGTGCCTAAGTTCTAGTGGTAAACCAACCCACTACACTGTTTTAGGAGGCTTTTGGGTGGGGATAATACAAATCATATCTGTGTCGGTTCTATTTTGTGGTTCTTGGTATCAACACATGTCCTAGGTATTAAAATCAAGACCACATTCAGCTAGTTACAAATGGTATCAAATGATTCCTTTTATTTTTTTCTTACTATTTGGGTTATGGTTTATTTGAGATTAGGATGGGGTCAGAAAAAGGTATATAGATTGTGTTTGGATTCTTGTATCCTCATGAATGGTGGACATACCATGTTCCAGGGGTGGTAAATTTATGTTATTCTTTATACTTTTACTTTTTATTTATTTACACCACAAGTGGTACCCTAGGGTGTGATGTTTCTCTATTATATGGTTTGAACATTTTTTCATAATGAAATGAGAGGTAATCTTACACATCATGAGAGGCACTTAGTATCATATGATGTGTTTTTCTTATGATTTTCACTAGGATCCTAGAGTTATCTAAGAGGGGTTGGGCCGCTCAAATTATCATCAATAAAGATGAATAGTGTTTTCTTTCTTAGACTTTTTTTGGGATATTAAACGCACCAAGTAAAATTTTGTGGTTTTAATGAAATTTGTTTATTATTCTATATGCATTTTATATATGGTTCTATCCCTAATTATGGTAGGTAGGGATGATGATAGGGGGTGAGTTGTTTAAAATGTCAATAACGAAAATAAAAAATTATTTTTTATATAGCCTCTTTGGTGGAATTCTACTACCCTAACCTATATTTATATACATGTTATGTGATGCTTGAATCAGTTATGGGTAAGAAAGGGGACTTGAGGCCAGATTATATGTGATTCCTAAAACTAATGTTGGTATGATGGGGGCCCTAAGGTCGTATGATACTTGATCCTTGACTATGTTTTTGGTATGTAAGGGGCCATGAGGCAGCATTTCATGTTAAATGGGTGCGATAGGGTGTGTATGGGTGGTGAGAAACATTTCTTATTATATATTTCCCTACATGTGATATAAATATATATATATATATATATATATATATATATATATAATGTTAAAAATATATGAACATCGTGATTTTTATTTAGATTAATTCCACTTAGAAGGCTTCTGGTGGAGGATCAGGAGTGTAGTGATATTTTACTGCATGAGCGTGTCTGAGATGAGTCCCTTGGGGGTTTAGATGAGGCCCTAGAGGGTCAGGATTATCAGGATCAATAGGTACATGCTCTGATATAGGATGGAGATAATCAGATTATATAAGATGTTGTATCATGGATTGATGAGAATATAAGAGATATATTGGGATGGGTCATAAGGGGTGTTTATCAGGGAGCTCAGGGAGTTGATCCATATATGGATGAATTGACTCGAGAGTTCAAATCTCAAATCCCACCACTATTTCAGGGTGAGGGTAGACTATAGGGTGTCAAGAACTAGATAGATTTAGTGTGTAATATCTTTGATCATCTTGAGACAACGCCAGTCAGTAGGGTGATGCTGGTGATGTACTTGCTCAGAGGACTAAAGTAGCACTAGATATATGTACATGATTTGGAGGATAGACATGATGGACTAGAATTGAAGGATTTTGTGACCATTTTATTTGATAAATTCTTCCCTGTGAGGGTGATGATGGAATGATACCATGAGTTCATCAATTTACACAAAGGGGATACATCTATCATAGATTATGTTGCCAATTTCACAAACCTATCTCATTTTGTAGATATTTTAGTAGGTGATGTCATTTATCTAGGGATGAATTTTTAGGATGGATTATGGTATGACACCAAGGTGTTAGTTAATATATTCAAGATGGTGTATTTTTTAGAGTTAGCGAATCAATAATTGATATCAAAGGGGAAATTGATGGAGTAGTCTTATTTGAGCTGGGTGAAGACATCAGGTGTGATTAGCGGTGATTCTTAAGTGGTAGGGTCAATAATTGTATGATTATAGTGTGGATAGTCAGGACACAGACTGACCTAGTGTGATCCGGTTCTAATGGAGTGTTGAGTGTGTGGCCAGATGGGCCATTTAGAGTTGTTTTATAGGAATCTTTCTTGGATAGCAAAGAGTTAGAGACTGGGTCAGACATAGGGATATGAGGAAGGACCAGGAGTGGTACCAAGAAATGGTAGCTAAGATTTAGATACATACGAAGTTCATGGAATAAAGTTTTGTACATAGTAGTGTGGCTGGTGGTAGAAAGATGGTGTTTCTTCAAATGGAGGTTAGAGTTCATTTAGTCGGGCTTTAGGATATATTCATGCAACTGTGCTACTAGGTGTAGAGAATGATAGTGAGATGACGATAGTTAGAGGCATGTCATGGGTGTGACTAGGTTTATTTTTTATTTTTTTCATGGATAGTTATGATGCATGAGGTTCATGTGATTTGTCTTCGATTAACATTTATATGGTTATTTCTAGAATAAATTATAATGCATGATATATATATGAGGAGAATATACACCCAGAATTATTGTGGGAATTGATGTGATCCAGGTCCAGTATGAGGTGAATAGACATTGAGACGGTTATGGGAATTAATATATATATATATATATGTATGTATATATATATATATATATAATATAAAACAACTACCTTATACTCGTAGGCATAGGAATTTCCTATATTGAATACCTATTCGAAGTGGTTTAATGTAGATCTGAGTATCTTTATGAAACCCTAAAATTGTCTTGGATGGAAACAATGGTCCATAAGACGAAGGATCATAGAAGAAAAATTATGCACAGTGTAAGCCTTACTAAGGTTATCATATAGCTTCCGACAGATCGAAGAAAAGAGGTCAGATAGAGAGATAAGATCAAATCCAGTGGAAAGGGGAAAGCAGAGGCTCTCCCTTGCTATACATGATTAAAAAATAAGTAAGGGTTGGAATGAAATATAAAATAGGAAAAATAAAATTAAAAAAAACACCCACCATTGCCCGCACGCTTTTCTAAACCATGCAGAAGCCACTTCCTGAGAACCTTGGCCCACACAGCCACCCCACATAGTTTTAAATATCATTATAAAACCATTAATTAACAATCTGAAACATCTGTTGACGATTCCTCTCAGTCGTGGCCATGGCTCACATAGTTTCCCTAAAACATACAAATACACCTATTTTCCTAAAATTAGGTCTTTGGCCTTTCATCGCTCCCAAAACCCTTATGAAAATCTGTGACACTCTCCTAGATCTAAACCATTAAAAAACAATCAAATAAGGCCAACAAAACTCTTGTAATCGAGTAATGATCAATTAATCAAAAATTAGCATGACCACAAACTGAAAAATTCAAACTGGTTGGGGATTTTGACCCTTTCCAAAAACCTGGGTCATTACAATCTATACACATTAACATAGATCATCACCGAGCTATAAAAAACTCATAGATGGTACCAATCAAACACATCCTAGTAAAAAGAACTCATAATACCATGATCTCAAGGGTTCTGGACAAATATTTCAAGGGGATCCAAACCTTAGAAATTTCTTATCATAGTCTATTGTAATAACCTGGATCTTCTTTTCAAGAATGTTTTCCTTTTCTAGTCATTTTTGAGAAAAAGAGGAATTTCTGAAAATTTTTGAAGTACACTCTGTGTACTTTATGTGTACACACCGTGCACTCGGTTTCTGCATGAAGCCATGTGTTGTCCGTGTAATAGCTGCACACACAGCCGTGTGGGGTGACCTGAAGACCGCCAAAAGTAGAGTACAGAAATAGAAAGTACATGACGTGTACTTCCAATGTACATTCCATGTATTTTTTTCATTAAACATAATGGGGTCATGTCTAATTTATAGAAAGGCATTCTTCTCGACCTAGTTCATCCGAGAGAACCCAGACGACCATGATCTTCTTCCGAGCGCCCGACCGAGCATCCGATCTCCGATTTGACCACTGTCAATTGCATTGGGATCTCCTTGGTAAGATCTTCCTTATTCTTGAGCTTTGTTTCATTATTCCTCCTCATTCCCAAGTTATCCCCAGTTGAATTTTTTGAGCATTTTTTTAGATCTACCATGTTCTGGGTCGATTCAAGGCTTGAGGTTCACGTATAGAGATCTCCCAACACCGAGGTTGGTGGTTTGTGCCTTTTCGTTGAAAGGCTTTGAGTAATATGTGCAAATTTTTCCAATATCCTTGAAGGGGGTGTTGTGTGTTTTCCATTATAATCCTGTTAATTTCCTACTATGCTGGTATACATGAGTAGTGGTTAATTGGATGTGAATAGGGTGGATTTCTATGCCTTGGAAGTGTTTTCCCATGCAGGTTCTATTTATGACCGTTTTGTCCTATTTATCTCATTAGGCTTCCTTGATGTTTTCGCATGCCTAGTACTATATGATAGAGTGATTATTTTATCTGACATTCTTGATATGTTTTATAATGTTATCCAAGTAGTTCTTGGGGTTTACTTTGGCCATATTGAATTCTTATGCTCGTTTGACTTACACAGGGTCATGAAAACATGGTGTAGTAGACTATAAAGGTAATTTACCATGTGATCTTCCTCAGAGAGTCTTCGACCACTTTTGACTATATGGGGAACTGACCACGTGAGCTTCCTCAGAGAGTCTTTAACACTTTTGACTATAAGGGGAATTGACCATGTGAGCTTTCTCAGAGTGTCTTTAACACCTTAGACTATAGGGGTAATTGACTAAGAGAACTTCCTCATAGAGTCTTTGTTGTATCCTTATAATATGAACCAGAGGGGTAGACTGTGTGTGATTTACAAAGGCTTGCTTGTGTTTCTAGGTTGAACTGTTGGGGATAGGTTGTGAGTACTTCTCAGAGGGTTACCTGTTTGTATTTTCCTACTTGATTAGCTGCTTAAATGATATATGAAAATGAATTCTTTGAATCTGTAGGATTGGTTACTACTGAGTACTTCCTTGTTTACTGCCTTCTATTATTTACTACTTGTCGTATATTCACTGACTACTAGGTAAAGATCATGGGGTGGTTGCCTACTAGGATTTATTCTCACACCCGGTTTGGGCCATGTTTTTTTTCCCAAATTGATTATATTGCTCTATAGATAAGGGAAATCACCCTTCTAATTCAAGATCTTAACTACTTTGGAGCTGGAGAGCATGAGACCGAGCTTAGTCTTGCGATAATATGGAGCTGTTAATGCTTTTCTTTGTACTTGGGTTTTGTACTATTTTTCAAAATTTTGACTTGTTGGGATGCTTTCCTAGACACATGTATCATGAATCATATATATATGTGTTTTACAGTTGTTTCTTTCAACATTCATCTACTATAACTGTTTTATAGTATGTTTACTACTTCCGGTATTGTATATTTGTTTACTTCTATTGTGTTACTCTACCAATGAGGGCTTAGTTTGCCCCACTATTACACCCAAGGCCTCCAATGCTAGTCAACATCCTCTAATATTCGGGGAAATGTGCTTGAGGCCATGTGACCAACTGGGCACGGGGCGTCTCTAGGCAGCATCTGGATATGGGACATTACAAAGTGGTATCAGATGATTTTTTTCTTCTTGACATACTATTTGGAGCCTATAGCCATAGATTGGATGAAATAGGTACATGGTAATAAGCTGTGCCAGGGAGTAGATAACCTGTGTACATGGAAAATCCAATATTCCTCGTTTATTACAATTTTTCTAGTTTTTCAATTTTACAGTAGATTTGATTTTACCATTGGGTGGTTCACATGTTCTGTGCGGTTATTATAGATGATTTTGATGTTATATTTCTATTTAAACCTGATGATATGAGAGTATACCCTCTCTTGAATCATATAGGCACATGTTAGAAATCACATTCTGAAAGAGCACTATCGTGGGTGCCCTCAAATGATTTGTAGTTTTTGGGTTACTTAGGTGCAGCAGAGTGGATGACCATGGTCGTATCGCAAAGGAGGAAGACATTTAACAACATATTAAAGGTATTTTGAAAATAAAATAAAATGAATTAAGAAAATTATTTGAAAGTATGGGGTTTTTTTATCATTCATAGAACTAGAAGAAGTTTTCTAGAAGATGATTGTGTTTTTTTAATTTCGAAATGTAAGTTGATTAACAAAGCACAATGAGAAGATGTTTTTTTAGAAAAATATTTTTTGAAAGTGTAATCGATCTAACTCTACCTCTTCAGTCATTTATTAATCATTATCATTTAAATTAATATCCACTTAATTATGATCCCTTAATTTGTTAAATCCTGAACCCTATGATAATTAACTTTACCACAAAGATGAAGTAAATTTAACCCTTGGCTAACTTCAGAACATGCAATCGCTACACCCTTCTTTGACTGATGTTATAAGGTTTGGTTATTAAAAGTGATAAATTAAGGAACATATCCTCTCTGGAAAATATAATTAATTGAGTTTAGGAATTATTTTTGATCTGTACAAACTGACCCCGTGTGGTTTTGAATTAGCAATTAAGTTATTTTGAAAGGGAATTTCCCAGTGTGGCCTTTTCAAACCCTCCACACAGAGAAACCCCCCAACCACGAAGGGGTAGCACCTAGAGGTATCTCCCCAGCTGGGGAAAGAGCTATTGCTAGCCGGGATGGCAGAGTGTCCTGAGGGTAACAGCTCGGAAGCGATGGTCCGTCACAACGATCCGTTAGCAGGTGGGCCGCACCTCAATTTCCCCGCCCATAAGAATCTTGGCGACCCGGCAAGGTGGATGGATCCAGGGGAGAGGCTCTCCCTGAAAGAGGACTCCAAAGAATCAAAACCTGAACCTCCCAAATAATGACAAGTTTAGGCAACTCACTTTCACCACCACACCACCAACGAAGTGTCTGAATTACCAATTAAGTTCTCGCTCTCACAATTCACACAATTCTAACCCTCGCGTGATTTGTGTTTATTGTTCAATTGCTTGATTAGTTGAATTTTAATTGAAAACTCAATTAATAGATTATATTATCTGAATGATAGTAGCTCATTGATTCAAAATAAATTAATGAATAAAAGTAAGAGATAGATCGATTAATAAAAAGACTACTCTTCCATGGGTGGCATAATCATCGTAAAAGCGAATTGCATTTACCATGGTTTATAATGGGTATAACCCAATCATTCTTCTACTAAAAATTCCAGCCCAAATAGGAATATTAAGTGAAGAATAAATTTGAATAAAACATAAGAAAAGGGAAGAAGTAAAGGAAGAACAATGATGTTTAATACACAAATGAAAATATTATAACATGAAGAAGAGGAGGATGCTTCAATGAGGGGATCCTTGCTCCATGAGCTACCCCTCTTACAATGGTAGGATAATTTGGGTGAAACCAATTCTAAACTTCCTCAAATATCCAAATTCTCATCCCAACCCCTCCAAATGAGACAGAAACTAATTTATAGAGTGGAGGGGAGGCTAGGTTTAATGTGGTTTCAAGTGTGAATGGGTAATATAGGCCAAATATTTTAGTACAACATTCACTACCCATTTGACCACTAAAACTCATGAAACAAATCTCCTTATAAAATGATTATTTGTTCCAAAATAAATCCCCGAGATCCTCTCAAAATATGGGCCTAATAAAATCATTTATGAATACTTTATGGCCCAAATACAGAACCCTTGTCCATTCTGGAGATTCCAGCCCAACTTTGACTTCATGGACCATTGCACCAACGAAATGCACTCTTTAGCTCTAGTGTCCTGAATAAAAGTTGTAGAAACTTAAGTGAGGAACACTTTAAAAAAAAATTAAGTTCAAAAAATTAATATTAAAATAATTATGTGTGAAATACTACTATTCATTTGAAACGGGTAAAACTGAAGTTTTAATCAAATTTTCAAATGAATGATCTAATCCAAAAAATTTCATAAATGAACATACTTAGAAAAATGAGTGGAAATTATGTCATTTATTATAAATAAAATATTCAAAAAAAATATTGTTTTATCAACTCCTCCACACATACCCTTTTACACTCTTGGGTAAAAGCTCATATCAAGTAAAGATCAATATTAAATCAAAACAATTTTAAAACACATATCCTCGAGATCCAAAAATTCCACACCAAGAATCAAAAGATATCATGACTAAAAAAAAATTATTTCAAGTTATCAACTTATATCATTAAATATATTTCAACTTTATATATCCTCCCATGCACAAAACTCTTACCGCACTTGAATTTTATATTATCACACAAATGTCAATTTTTTTGACAATGTCTTTCTCTTGCAAACTCATACAAGGGTCATCATAGGCTTGATAAATTCCTACACCACCACCATATTTGAGTCAATTACATATGTTTATCATGATTAATTTTCATGTTTGTTTTGTGGCTTTTGGTTGGTAGGATTTATATGTGAAAAACTCTTAGGCTGAATGAGGATGGATTTAATCTTTTTGAATCCAAATTGCATTAATCTAATTTTCACTTAAATATGGTCTTCTCCTAAATACCCATAGTATCAATTCATCTCCATCATCATGAAAATTCATGGAAATTTTACACCATTCATCCTTAAACAACAAAAATTTCAATCTTCTCAAACATGATTTTCTTGAAATCTCCACATAGGCGAACCTTTCATTCTTTTTAGAAGATCCATAAAGGCAAAGCTTCAATAGTCATGAACGTTACTAAAAAGGCATAGATTTCAATAGATTTATTTTTTTAGAAACAAACACATCTCTTCAGAATTTAAATTTCCACCCAATGTATCACAGAATGTTGTAGCACAACAAAAGATAGATTCCCCCAAACATAAGTTCAACTATATTATGCAATTTCACTTCAAGAGTTGGTTGGATAGGGAAACATGGCATGTAATGTGGCTAACCTAATAGGTTGTTCATGGGATCTAAGGGCTAAAAGGATTAAATATTTAAGGTATTAAATTATAAAAAATGATTCTTTGAAATATGGGCTTTAATACCAAACAAATGCTTGAATCATTTAAACCTAATTACCTCAAAACCTCAAGTATTGACAGAAATAAATCAAATTATGGTTAAATCAAGCATGGTTTGGTTCTCTCAAGAAGTGAGGTGAATGTGAAGAATATGAAAAGAATAGTTCAGAAGACACACTGGATAGTGATTTCAAATATAAATACAGTGATATGTGGCATGAGATTCAAAATTCAGATTACTTTTCATGAAATTACTAAATATTTGAACTGGAAACAAATTTATTTTCAGCATTCATTTAAGCATAGTTTCATGGGATGAATTTCATCACTTATTGATATGGATATCAAAATGGTAATGAGAATCATTTTAGCTCAAAAGTTTCAAAAACACATATAAAATTGAAAAATAAACCCAAAAAATTTGAAAAACACACAACTTTTTTTAAGAGGGAAAAATTGAAATTACTAAACTAAAAAGTTCCCTCCCCACACTTAAAATATTGCATTTTCTGCAATGTGAACCCATAATATGATATATGCACATGAAATGTATAATTTTAAATAGGACAAAGAATAAAAATGTTAAAGGGTTAGGAATAGCCTGTTGTGCTCAAGTGATGATGTGGTCATGCGATGTGATTAAATCCACCGCATTAGTAGGAAGTCCCTCAATGTATCTCTTAAAATGTATCCCATTGACAGTAAATCTCCTTCTTTTGTCCTCTTGTGTGATCTACACTACACCATAATGAAAAAAATTAGTCGCAACATAAGGACCTAACCACCTGGAATGCAACTTACAAGGCATTAGCTTCAGTTATGAACTATAGAGAAGGAATTTCCCTCCAACATGAAATCCTTTTAATGGATAATTCTATCATGAGAGACTTTTGATTTTTCCTTGTAGAGCCTTGAGTTCTCATATGAAGACAATTGGATCTCCTCAAGCTCATGAACTTGTAGCTTCCATTGGATTCCACCTTGGCCCAAATCCATGTTGCATTTTTTTATAGCCCAATAAGCCCGAGGCTCAACTTCCATTGGGAGATGACATGCTTTCCCAAAAACAATCTGAAATGGGGACATACCAATGGGTTTCTTGTATGCTGTACTATAAGCACACAATGCATCATCCAAGAATTTTCTCCAATCTTCCCTATTTGGCTGCAAAGTTTCTCCAAAATTTGTTTAAATTTCATATTTGAATTCTCAGCCTGACCATTTTATTAAGGGTGGTATGGTTTTGATGTTTGGTGTGTCACCCCATACTTCCGAAGAAGGGAAGAAAAATTACGATAGTTTAAGTGTGTCCCTTGGTCACTGATGATGGCCTTTGGTATTGCAAACCTGTAAAAAAATCTATGCTTTGACAAAGTCCACAACAACATGAGAATCATCAGTCCTAGTGGCCTTAGCCTCCAAACATTTACTCACATAATCAATAGAAACGAAAATATATAAAAAACCAAATGAACTAGGAAAAGGACCCATAAAATCAATTCCCCATATATAAAAAATCTCACAGAATGGTATGGGTTGTTGGGGCATCTCATGTCTCCTAGAAATGTTCCCAGTGTGTTAGAAATGAAAGAATGACTTAAAAACACATGAGAATCATGTACTAAGCTAGGAAAATATAATCAATAGTCCAAAAGATTCCTGGTTTTCCGTTGGGGTCCAAAGTGTCCACCACAAGGAAGTGATTGACAAAAATGTAAAACAGACTCCAACTCATGATCAAGAACACACCTCCTAATAACTTTATCACTAGACATGCGCCAGAGGTATGGATCATCCCAAACATAATATAGTGACTCACTTTTTTTACTTTTGGACTTGATGTTTCTTTAAATTTGCAGGGATTTCGGATGCAACATGGTAGTTCACTAAATCCTTATACGAAGGATGCATACCCGAGATGGAATAAAGTTTCTTATCAAGGAAAGTGTCTTGATGTGGTACCGAGTCGAAGGTGTCATCCTCTAGTGTGTGAGTGAGCCTAATCACATGGTCTGCCACCAAGTTTTCTGACACCTTTTTGTCCTTTATCTAAATATCAAATTCCCAAAGAAGGAGAATCCACCAGATCATCCTGGGCTTTGTATCTGGATTCTTCAAGAGGTACTTCAGAGCTACAGGGTCAGAAAAAAAACTAATTTAGAGGACAATAAATATGAATGGAATTTATCTAAATAAAATATGACAGCAAGAAACTCCTTTTCCATGGTTGTGTAATTTCATTGGGCTAAATCCAATGTCCTAGATGCATAGTCGATCACAAGTGAACGTCCCTCCACCCTTTGAGATAAGACAACTCCAATAGTGAGGTTGGATGCGTCACAAATAAGCTCAAAAGGAAGCTCCCACCGGGGGTGTTGTATGATAGGTGGAGTGGTAAGACATTGTTTTAGCTCATCAAAGGAATTCCTACAAGAATCATCAAACAGAAAATCAGAATCGTTGTGATGTAATCGCGACATATGAAGAGAAATCTTACTAAAATCTTTGATGAAGCGCCGATAAAATCCCGCATTCTCTTGGAAAGATCTAACATCACTCACACTTTAAGGACATCGTAAGGATGAAATAATGTCTATACTAGATATATAAACCTCTATCCCATGTTTTAACACTACATGCCCTAAGACAATGCCATGCTCTAACATGAATTGACACTTTTCAAAGTTCAGGAGCAGATTATTCTCAATATAATGATTCAACAACTTTCCCAAACTACTTAGACATTAATAAAATGAAGACCCATACGAAGTAAAATCATCCATGAATACCTTCATGCAGGTATCAATAAAATCAGAAAAAATACTCACCATGCATCTTAAGAAGGTACCTGGGACATTGCAAAGTTCTAATGGAATCATTTGGTAGAATAATGTTCCAATGGGACATGTGAATGTAGTCTTCTCATGATCCTCCAAAGCTATAGGAACAAAAAAATATCTAGAAAATCCATCGAAGAAACAATAGTGCGTCTTCCCAGCTAGTCACTGAAGCATCTGATCAATAAATTGGAGCGGGAAACAGTCTTTACATGTGGACTAGATTAGTTTCCTATAATCAATAAACACAAACCAAATGTTATGTACCTCCATCAGAACTAACTCCTATTTATCATTTTTTACAACTGTAACACCACTTTTCTTAGGCCCAATCTGAATAGGACTCACCCACTGGGAATATGAAATGGGATAGATTATACCGTCATTGAGCAATTTTTCAATCTCTTTTTTAATAACCTCCAAAAGTGTTGGATTGAGTCTCCTTTCTGGCTGCCTAACCAGTTTAGCCCCATCCTCTAAAATAATCCTATGCATGAAAATTGAGAGGCTAATACTTGATATATCAGCTAAGGTCCATCCAATTTCCCTGATGTTCTCCCTCAAAAGATTTAAAAGTTTTTCTTCATGTTCAAAAGGGGAGATTGTTAGCAATGATAAATAGTAATTTCTCACAACTTAACAAGTATGAGTATTTGAGATTTAGTGGAAATGGATTGAGTTATAGTGCAGGGGGTGGTGTATGGATGGAGACATAAAAGGAACTGAAATATGTGCACAAAGAGCATCAATATTATAATATAAATCCTCAAAATCAGAGAATAAAGCATCAAAACCATCTGCATACTCAACAGACATGTCATATTTACAGTTCACATGATAAAAATAAGAATATTATTCCATTAAAAAATCAAATCTAAGAGATTCTTGTTCATTATAAATAGGTGTGTAAGTACTCTTAGACATAAAACTAGAACCAATAATCATAATTTACTTAAGCATAGGACAATCAAATTCCATTGGGTTTTTATTTGGTGGTTCAAAATGGGAGATAAAAAATGCAGAATGATTTTATGAGGGGTACTTCATGGAATCTATAACATTAAATATCAAAACTTCGTCCCCAAATTCCAGGTAAAGTGTGCCCTCGTTAACATTTATGATTGTTTTTTGCAGTTTTGAGGAAGGTTCTACCTAAGACAATGGTGGCATGAGAACATACTTGATCATCCTCCATGTTAAGCATGTAGAAATCTGCTGGAAAGATCATGTCTCTTACCCGTGCAATGAAATCATCAGGGTTGTCTGCTGGATATTCCATATCTATATTCGCCAACTTCACCACTACTCTCATCGGCTTCAGCTCACCAACCTGCCAAGAAGAGAATACAGAGTGAGGCATCACATTTATGGAAGCTCCAAATCACAAAGTGTATCTGAAAATTGATACTCCCCTATGGTGCATAGGATGGTAAATGTCTCTGGATCCTTGCACATTATCGACATAGTTAGTGTTGTTGTAATGAGTGTTGACACCTTCCTTCCAAGATTGATCCATTCACTTCCCTTGAGGCCTCTTTGATTGGTACAAAGTTCTTTTAAGAATTTCACAAACCTTGTAATTTGCTTAATGGCATCAAGTAGTGAAATGTTGATCACTAAAAACTTGAATGTGTCCAAAACATCCTTTTGCATTGCTTCTTCAAGAATATTCATGGTTTAAACAACCCTATTTGGAAAATAGAATGGTTTTGGAGGAACATCACTAATCTTTTTCTTACATTTATCTTCCTTCTTGGGTTTCTCATCAGTTGATGTGGAATTGGGATTTTTTGGAGTTGAGGTGATTCCTAGTTGAATGGTAGGTGGAGAAGCATTAGTAGTTTGCTTCCCACTTCTCAATGTGATGTGAATGACATTCTCCTTTGGATTTTAGGAGGGAAGGGATGGTAGATTTTTTAAATTTGTACTTACATGTTCATGGAGGGTGGTGGCAATCTGGCTCATTTGAGTCTTCAACTCCATCAGCTCTGAACCTAGACTCTTCAGCTCAATCTATTGATTAAGAAAATTTTGTTTCAAAATATCATCAGTATTATAATCTAGATTTTGTGGGGTATTCCTTTTTTGTTGGCTTGTTGATGTTTGGTCTTCAAATCTTTTTTGGGGTTATTGACATCCCTACTAGTAAGGCAGAGGCTGCTGGATGTTTTGTTGAAAGGGTGTCCTTAGTTGTTTTCCAGAGCCATAACTCATGTCCGATTGATCCTTCCACCCTTGGTTTTATGTTGGGTCAAAGGAATTAAGATTATTTTGTGGATATGGTTGCTCATGTTGATAAGGTCACCCAGGAAACCCTACTGCACAATCTTCTATTTCTTGTAGTTGGGGCAACATTCAGTTGGGTGGCTTGTGTAGAGACCCGAAGCTTGACTTACATGGACATTACATTACTTTTTCGGAATACTTAGTACATAACAAAAACACACACACAAGGATCGTGATAGTTTAGTGTCTTTGGAAACTCAGAATGAAATCTTCTAATCGTGGTGAAAGATCTTCAAAATCTCCCATAAAGATCTTCCTTTTTTATCCTAAAACCTTTCATTATATCCTGGGGAAAAGAAAACATAAAAGGGTGAGCTCAAATGCTCAGTAAGGGTAAACAAAAGAAATATCAATCACATCGTATTCATAAGAACATAACATTTTGGAAATCATAACCTGCAAAAGAGAGCATAATTTCATAACATGAGATAAATCATGGTAGTGAAATGTAATCACAATAATCATAACTTAAAACATGAAACTTTGTGGCATTCACACATATTCATAGAGAATCATTTCTTGTTAGTCAAGACTCATTTCCAAGACTATCTTAGTGGACAAAGTCCCTTTCTGAATCTAGTAACCCTCGTTTCAGTACTGTTTCACTGAACCGGTATAACCTACCATTCCAACAATGTCTATCTCATGAGATATAAAATCTTTACCCAATGCATTGGAGGGAGATATAGGTCCCACCCATCTTATAATGAATCCTTTCTTATGTGTGCCACATAATCATAAACCATACATCATAGCGTAAACCATGTAATAAAAATGGGATTCTTAAACAACATGACATCATAAAACAATTCATATAAGATAAAGGAATTCATAAAAATATTTCCATCACAATATAATCAAATCCATGTAATAATAGAGATAAAAACAGAACCCTTTTATTATCTTAGATGAAAAATAATTTTGATAAAATACTTGAACTCTATTCTTGAGGAAAATATCCTTTCTACTTCAAAAACACTTTTCCTTTCTTAACATGTCATACAATTTTAAACTAAAAGAAGTTGATTAAAAATAAACTTGAATACTTGTAAAGGAAGATTCTTGGAAATAATGTTCTAGAAATCCATTCATGCCGTATAAGTTAAAAAATACATTCTTCGTACTTTTGTCGGAAAAGTCAAAAAGTACCTCGTATGAAAAACGACAAAAGATTCCTTTCATACATATTACTAAAAACTCACCGAAGGGTAAAAATGGATTTCAAAAATTTTAGGTGGATGGAAATAATATCACATATTGATGAAACATCGATGTGGATGATAAAATACACCCCAGTAAATACTTAGGAATAAACAATCTCGGATAAAAATGAGATTGTGATATTTCCCTTACCTTAGATCCAATTTGCTTCGTATGTGTCCGAACCTCCTGTATAATGATTTAAATAATGTCATTGACTTATTACAGAATCATATTCATTGTTATGATATCATATATGGTTCACTTATGACATTATATTAACCGTTCTTTTGTAAATTCCATGTTAAAGAAGCGTTTTGGGTAAAATTGTTTCATTTATCGTAGGTGTTTTGATTTGTTGTTCTTGACATCATTATTACTTATATCATGATTTACTTACATCCAGAATATAAAATATGATTTATATATCATATATATTCATTATATATATATATAATAGATAGATAAATGAAATTAAAAACACCGTTCATGGAGATGGTAGTCCGTACGTACGCATGAACGCTGTTTTCCTTTCCTTATTGTCTTGAATGGAAGTAAGTAGATGACATACATATATATATACATACATAAATCCAGTAGCTTTATAATGTCATATATTTCATTATTATTTCTTATATATACTTTATAATCATTCTTAAATGGTTAACATGGAGAATGAATCTCATCGCGTCGTGGAGACGGTAGTCCGTACGTACGCACGAGCGATGATATTATTTCCATATATATTGAATTGAATTGGAGTGGATTATA
This sequence comes from Viscum album, assembly GCA_963277665.1. Taxonomy (NCBI): domain Eukaryota; kingdom Viridiplantae; phylum Streptophyta; class Magnoliopsida; order Santalales; family Viscaceae; genus Viscum; species Viscum album. Next base: position 374,999,093 of record OY728127.1, on the reverse strand, counting down.
CAATATATCAGAATCAATATGATGTTGTAATAACTATGTATAGTTATTCTTTACACCATTATACCCATCCATGTAAGGTGGTGGTGGAAGATAGATTACACCACGGCGTGGAGACGGTATTCCGTACGTACGCAAGCGCGGTGATTTCTTTTTCCGTAGGATGGATAGATGGTGAAATTGGGTTGTTTCATACTTATAATAACATATCAGTATATGAGTGATACTGATGTTATTACTTCATAATGAAACAACCTAAGAAGAAGATGTGGAAGAAGAAATAAAGATGAATGAATTGGTAACGGTAATTACCTCTTCTTTGAAGCGCCTCTTTGAGACCTCCTCTTAGGGCACTAAAATTGGTCTTTGAGGAAGACCAGAACCTCTAGGATGTTTCTAGGGAAGTGGAGAAGAGATTTTGGCAGGGGTTGGCCGAGCTTGAGTGCTCAAATTGGTGTGAGGAGGAGGGGGAGGAGGTGTCCTTTTATAAGGGAGGAGAGGGGCACCTTAGGAATACCTCAAAATATTATTTTATATTAAAGTCAAAATCGGTTTATAATGGTTCCAAAGGGTTTTATTTCGAAGCTAAAGTGGGGATGGGTCTAAATCCTATCAGACAATAGGATTTAGACAAGTTTAGGGTATTATTTTAACCTTATCAATTAGATTTAACTCTGAGTTAATTAATTTAACTTTTACCGTGTCTTTTTGTTTTCTTTCACTATATGGTTAATAAACTTACTATAACATGCCAAAAGAACCCCAAATTGTTTATTAGTAATATATATATCCTTATCTAATTTATTTGGCCGAAACTTAAATTTTTAGGAATAAAATAACAATTAATAATATAATATTTGATTTAAAAACTATTTTGTGTCAATTTTGACACTATTTGATATATGATTTTTGTGAGAGTCATAACAGAATTATATGTTCGAACCAACTTGATTAAATCAACAATAATATATCATAGTAACCTAGAAAATTTCTGTAATTCATAAAAAGTCTCAAATTACATTCATTTGAGCATTTATAACATCAATTATGTTAATATTTCCTTAAAAGGGTAATTACTGCATCATCGTTGTGACATAAATAAATTAATTTAGTTAAAGTCTAAAAATTATAAATAAAATATAATTATGTAGAAAATATTTTTATCTTTCTAATGAATATTTATAGTCGAATTTATCTTATGTATAACCCCATATTAAAAATGTTTTAGTTATTAAACATTGATTTTAACAATTTTAACTATTCATTAAATAAAATAATATTAAATGTCATAATATAATCCAAGTGGACCTAAATGGTCATATTATATTCATAAGGTTGTTTTTGGTCGAATTACACTTATCCAATAGAATTAGGACACGTGTTAGGGTAATAGTAATATCATATTTACCCTTAGTTACCCTATTTACTATTAACCGTGGTAAAAAAAAGTAAAAAGTTACTATTCACCAAAAATTATTTTCATCTCATTGAACCAAATTTTAGTCCTTGATATTAACCGTGTCTGTCGGATTTTCGAAATTTCATTCCCAGAAGCGGTAAAATTAAGTTTTATGCAAAATTTAGTTTTTTAACCTACCACTTAGTGGTTTCACTATTCATCAAAAATTGAAAGTTTTCAGAGAAATACCAAAATTTCATCCTAAGCTATATTTCATATTAAGAATTCAAAAATGAAGTTTATTTTACCAAATTCATAACATAGAAGTTTCGTTAATTAATTTTATAATTAAATCCCGCTGTTAAAACAAATAGCGTGTTTTTAAGAAACAATATCTATCAAAAGATTGACACTTGTTTATGTCTGGTTTAAATGTGAAATTACATCCAATGACCAACATTGTATTAAATTGTAAAAATATATTCTAAATATACTTTAAAACAACTCAAATTAATAATTTATCACTGTTAATTATTTTGATTAAAAAAGTTGTTTTTAATTATAATTTAGTAATTTTCACTATTCATCAGAATATGAAAGTTAACCGAAAAGTACCAAAATTTCACCTTAGGCTAAATTCGATACTCCGAATCCAAAAATGAAGTCCATTTTGAGAGCTACAATTTCTAAAATTTTAAAAGATGGTTATTACTATTCATAACGGCTAGTTATAATAATATTTTAATAGCATATCGTTGTTTAGTGAAACTCGGTATTGCGTACTACACACGCTATCGAGGAAGGTCGCGATTGCGTGTAATGCAAGGCAAGTCAAGGATGTGTGTTGTGCAAGATCCTTTTGGTGTAGCGTACAACATAAGGAATTAGTGAAAAAAGAATATTTTTCATAAAATCTCGGGCTGTTACATTCTACCCCCCTTAAAATGAATTTCGCCCTCAAAATTCGTCGGGGTTATAAATGGTTTACTATTCGAAAGTTTCTTTAATAGAAACCCACATCGTAAAAAGGAATAACAAAACTTGGCTTTAAAAACTAATGTATGAAATGTAACGATTACCCAAATAAACTAATCACTGGGTTTCCACATAGGTGAAAATACGGATATGGAATAGAAATCTAACCATCATGTTCTGATGGAGAGTGGTAGAGAACATGGCTATGGAAAATCCAGTAATCACAAATCCATAAATTTGTGATGATCTAAGGTTCCATCTGATTTATCAGGTATAAGATCACTAGGACAACATTTTTGGTTTTCCAGATCATTTCTCTAAAGTTGAAAAATTTGAATTAGAATAAATACTTTCTTTATTTTGGTACAATCTCACTTTTGTTCATGCCTTGAACAATTTCCACTTCATCTCTTAAATAAATGAAGTTGAATTTGTTATTCGTGAAGTGTTAGCAGATCATGTGATTGAATGACGGGTCATTCCATCTGTCTCAAACAAAAGGTTAGCAAAAATTATATACATAAGTCGATCTATAGTGAGATTAATCACATATGGTTCCTAAAATGGATTTATACTTCATATATCATACTTCTTAATATAATAAAACTAGTTCCTACTAAACAGGGACTTCCTGTAGGCCAGTGGTAGGCGATAAAGGCCAGTCGCACTTCGGTTGTGGGTTCGATTCCCACAGCCTTGTCCGAAGCGATGGGCTGTCGCCCGTCCTCCAGGTTGTCTTTTTTCTAAAACTACATTACTATAACATCCCATCAATAATATCGAAAAAAACTTCTATACTTAAACAATACTCACTTATGTCCAACATAATCCATTTCAATCTTTAGGCATATCCATAATATTGCAGTCCACTCTCATAACATAGTGAAAACGATTACCAGAGATTTAATACCATCGTTGATCCCCATATATCATAAGATATGTTTTGTTGGTCACATTCCAAACATTCAAAGGCCTTAATCATGTATTCTCTTGAATACCCATTGAACCTTAGTGAAAACATGAATGCAGTTAAAAGTTAACACTTTCCACATACCAAAATCCTCAAAATTCTATATCCTCAAACCATGATATCACTTAGTCCTTATATCAATCATGAGCTCATGAATACTATCAAACATATTAGATTCTCTTTATCCCTTCATTATGCGCATATCATCTACATTCCAAAAGTATCTGAATAACCTTTCATGGATAGTGGTACCATTAATCATACACTTTCATAACTCAAGGAAAGACAACAGTGTAACAATCCTTAGATGTCTCTTTATTCTATAGTACCATGAGATTACTTATACAACATTACACATGATAAACATGTAATCATTCCACTACATTCTAAAACCATTGACTGAGCTTCAACTATTCTTTCATCTCACATATCATTTGTAGTCTCTTCATCATCATCCACATAAATACTACCCATACGACCATACTGATTCTCTTCATGAGACTTTCCCTTAGGGAATTGGTTTGCATAATGCCCGTACATTCCACATTTAAAACATTTAACCATTGTTGCTGACGTAGCAATACCATTATCCTCATCCCTGGTGTTAACTGAACCTTTTCCTTTGCACTTACTGGCTTTGTGTCCTTCTTTTCCACACCCAAAGCATCTTCCAGTTCCTTTGAAACATTCTCCTTGATGCCTCTTCCCACATGATTTACATAGGGGAAATTGAACTTTCTTTCCTCTATGATCATCATGAAACTCCATCTTTCTCTTATTAGCCGAGTCAGGAAACTTACCAAATTTTACTTTATTGATCATATTATGAGATTGCTGATTCGGCATAATAATGATGTTTGGACTTCCAAATCCCATTTCAGTATGAAGAATATCATTCCATTGTCCATCATATCCTCCATTATCGTGAATCATCTTGTTTCCAGCCATTTTCTAAAACCCAAAAAAAAGAATAGTGTGAGAGGAAAAAATCATGCTAGGGAAAACAACATAATAAAGGTGGAGTATCCTCAATATCTAACATCTTAGGTTAAATTATATGATCTTTACCATAGTTCTAGTACTATATCCTATACGTATACTTATCCTTAGGGACATCCCTAGACATACCTTTGAAATATCTCTAGGGATCTCACTAACGCTTTTGCATCCTAGTTTCCAAAGGTTGACTAAACCTTTCCTTTGATACCAACTGTAGATACCCGAAGCTTGACTTACATGGACATTACATTATTTTTTTGGAATACTTAGTACATAACAAAAACACACACACAAGGATCGTAATAGTTTAGTGACTTTGGAAACTCGGAATAAAATCTTCTAATCGTGGTGAAAGATCTTCAAAATCTCCCATAAAGATCTTCCTTTTTTTATCCTGAAACCTTTCTTTATATCCTAGGGAAAAGAAAATATAAAAGGGTGAGCTCAAATGCTCAGTAAGGGTAAACAAAAGAAATATCAATCACATCGTATTCATAAGAACATAACATTTTGGAAATCATAACCTGCAAAAGTGAGCATAATTTCATAACATGGGATAAATCATGGTAGTGAAATGTAATCACAATAATCATAACATAAAACATGAAACTTTTTGGCATTCACACATATTCATAGAGAATCATTTCTTGTTAGTCAAGACTCATTTCCAAGACTATCTTAGTGGACAAAGTCTCTTTCTGAATCGAGTAACCCTCGTTTCAGTCCTGTTTCACTGAATCGGTATAACCTACCATTCCAGCAATGTCTATCTCATGAGATATAAAATCTTTACCCAATGCATTTGAGGGAGATATAGGTCCCACCCATCTTATAATGAATCCTTTCTTATGTGTGCCACATAATCATAAACCATACATCATAGCGTAAACCATGTAATAAAAATGGGATTCTTAAACAACATGACATCATAAAACAATTCATATAAGATAAAGGAATTCATAAAAATATTTCCATCACAACATAATCAAGTCCATGTATTAATAGGGTTAAAAACAGAACCCTTTTATTATCTTAGATGAAAAATAATTTTGATAAAATACTTGAACTCTATTCTTGAGGAAAATATCCTTTCTACTTCAAAAACACTTTTCCTTTCTTAAAAGGTCATACAATATTAAACTAAAAGAAGTTGATTAAAAATAAACTTGAATACTTGTAAAGGAAGCTTCTTGGAAATAATGTTCTAGAAATCCATTCATTCCGTATAAGTTAAAAAATACATTCTTCGTACTTTTGTCGGAAAAGTCAAAAAGTACCTCGTACGAAAAACGACAAAAGATTCCTTTCATACATATTACTAAAAACTCACCGAAGGGTAAAAATGGATTTAAAAAATTGTAGGTGGATGGAAATAATATCACATATTGATGAAACATCGATGTGGATGATAAAATACACCCCAGTAAATACTTACGAATAAACAATCTCGGATAAAAATGAGATTGTGATATTTCCCTTACCTTAGGTCCGATTTGCTTCGTATGTGTCCGAACCTCCTGTATAATGATTTAAATAATGTCATTGACTTATTACAGAATCATATTCATTTTTATGATATCATATATGGTTCACTTATGACATTATATTACCCGTTCTTTTGTAAATTCCATGTTAAAGAAGCATTTTGGGTAAAATCGTTTCATTTATCGTAGGTGTTTTGACTTGTTGTTCTTGACATCATTATTACTTATATCATGATTTACTTACTTCCAGAATATAAAAAATGATTTATATATCATATATATTCATTATATATATATATATATATAATAGATAGATAAATGAAATGAAAAACACCGTTCATGGAGACGGTAGTCCGTACGTACGCATGAACGCTTTTTTCCATTCCTTATTGTCTTGAATGGAAGTAAGTAGATGACATACATATATATATATATATATACATAAATCCAGTAGCTTTATAATGTCATATATTTCATTATTATTTCTTATATATACATTATAATCATTCTTAAATGCTTAACATGGAGAATGAATCTCATCGCGTCGTGGAGACGGTAGTCCGTACGTACGCACGAGCGATGATATCATTTCCATAAATATTGAATTGAATTGGAGTGGATTATACAATATATCATAATCAATATGATGTTTCAATAACTATGTATAGTTATTCTTTACACCATTATACCCATCCATGTAAGGTGGTGGTGGAAGATAGATTACACCACGGCGTGGAGACGGTATTCCGTACGTACGCACGCGCGGTGATTTCTTTTTCCGTAGGATGGATAGATGGTGAAATAGGGTTGTTTCATACTTATAATAACATATCAGTATATGAGTGATACTGATGTTATTACTTCATAATGAAACAACCTAAGAAGAAGAAGTGGAAGAAGAAATAAAGATGAATGAATTGGTAACGGTAATTACCTCTTCTTTGAAGCGCCTCTTTGAGACCTCCTTTTAGGGCACTAAAATTGGTCTTTGAGGAAGACCAGAACCTCTAGGATGTTGCTAGGGAAGTGGAGAAGAGATTTTGGCAGGGGTTGGCCGAGCTTGAGTGCTCAAATTGGTGTGAGGAGGAGGGGGAGGAGGTGTCCTTTTATAAGGGAGGAGAGGGGCACCTTAGGAATACCTCAAAATATTATTTTATATTAAAGTCAAAATCGGTTTATAATGGTTCCAAAGGGTCTTATTTCGAATCTAAAGTGGGTATGGGTCGAAATCCTATCAACCAATAGGATTTATACAAGTTTAGGGTATTATTTTAACCTTATCAATTAGATTTAACTCTAAGTTAATTAATTTAACTTTTACCGTGTCTTTTTGTTTTCTTTCACTATATGGTTAATACACTTACTATAACAAGCCAAACGAACCCCAAATTGTTTATTATTAATATATATATCCTTATCTAAGTTATTTTTCCGAAACATAGATTTTTAGGAATAAAATAACAATTAATAATATAATATTTTATTTAAAAACTATTTTTTGTCAATTTTGACACTATTTGATATATGATTTTTGTGAAAGTCATAACAGAATTATATGTTCAAACCAAGTTGATTAAATCAACACTAATATATCATAGTAACCTAGAATGTTTGTGTAATTCATAAAAAGTCTCAAATTACATTCATTTGAGCATTTATAACATCAATTATGTTAATATTTCCTTAAAAGGGTAATTACTTCATCATCGTTGTGTCATAAATAAATTAATTTAGTTAAAGTCTAAAAATTATAAATAAAATATCATTATGTAGTAAATCTTTATATCTTTCTAATGAATATTTATAGTCGAATTTATCTTATGTATAACCCCATATTAAAAATGTTTTAGTTATTAAACATTGATTTTAGCTATTTTAACTATTCATTAAATAAAATAATATTAAATGTCATAATCTAATCCAAGTGGACCTAAAAGGTCATATTATATTCATAAGGTTGTTTTTGGTAGAATTAAACTTATCCAATAGAATTAGGACATGTGTTAGGGTAATAATAATATCATATTTACCCTTAGTTACCCTATTTACTATTAACCGTGGTAAAAAAAAGTAAAAAGTTACTATTCACCAAAAATTATTTTCATCTCATTGAACCACATTTTAGTCCTTGATATTAATCTTGTCTGTCGGATTTTCGAAATTCCATTCCCAGAAGCGGTAAAATTATGTTTTATGCAAAATTCAGTTTTTTAACCTACCACTTAGTGGTTTCACTATTCATCAAAAATTGAATGTTTTCAGAAAAATACCAAAATTTCATCCTAAGCTATATTTCATATTACGAATTCAAAAATGAAGTCTATTTTACCAAATTCATAACATAGAAGTTGAATTAATTAATTTTATAATTAAATCCCGCTGTTAAAACAAATAGTGTGTTTTTAAGAAACAATATCTATCAAAAGATTGACACTTGTTTATGTCTGGTTTAAATGTGAAATTACATCCAATGACCAACATTGTATTAAATTGTAAAAATATATTCTAAATATACTTTAAAACAACTCAAATTAATAATTTATCACTATTAATTATTTTGATTAAAAAATTTGTTTTTAATTATAATTTAGTAATTTTCACTATTCATCAGAATAGGAAAGTTATCCGTAAAGTACCAAAATTTCACCTTAGGCTAAATTCGATACTCCGAATCCAAAAATGAAGTCCATTTTGAGTGCTACAATTTCTAAAATTTTAAAAGGTGGTTATTACTATTCATAACGGCTAGTTATAATAATATTTTAATAGCATATAGTTGTTTAGTGAAACTCGGTATTGCGTACTACACACGCTATCGAGGAAGGTCGCGATTGCGTGTAATGCAAGGCAAGTCAAGGATGCGTGTTGTGCAAGATCTTTTTGGTGTAGCGTACAACACAAGACATTAGTGAAAAAAGAATATTTTTCATAAAATCTCGGGCTGCTACAGCTTGTCTCAGTGAAAATGCCACAGGGCCTTGAATGAGGGGATTGGGATGTCTTTTGAGACTAATTAATCTATCTCATCATAGTTTTAAATTCTTCCAACTTGGTATGAATCAAATTAATTTCAAGAGAATATGGACTTACCTGATGTACTCCCCTGACATGTGGTGTACCTCAATCACCAAATTTTTGGGAGTTTTGGGCCATTTTTTCAATCAACGCACGTGCAGCTACAAGGGTCTTTTCCACCAATGCTCCTCCATCCATATCATCCACTATACTTCTCCCCATAGGTGTGAGTCCTTCATAGAAGTACTGTATGTTTAGTTGCTCACTGATTTGGTGATGTGGGAATCTTGAACACAACTTCTTGAATCACTCTGAATACTCATACATTGACTCCCATTGTGCTCTCTTGATCCCAGAGGTCTTTTTATGAATGTAAGTGGTCCTTGATGCAGGAAAAAATCTCTGCAAGAAAAGTGGTTTTAAATCATTCCAACAGGTTACTTCATCGGGTTGTAAATAATACATCTAATCTTTCGCAGCTCCATCAAGTGAGAATGAGAATGCTCTTAATTTGATTTGGTCTTCAGATACATTTCTTGGTTTAAAGGTTGAGCAAACCACAATAAATTCCTTAAGGTGTTCATGGGGTTCCTCACCTAATAGGCCATGAAACATTGGAAGAAGATGTATTAATCCAGATTTAAATTCAATGTCTGATTCAATATTTGGGTATGCAATACAATTTGGTTGATATTTAATATCAAGTGCAACCAATTCTTGAATGTTTCTATTAAGTTCATTTATATTATTTTCAGCTATTGGTTCTATTTTTATGGTTGAACTTGAATTCCTTCAAATTACAATGTTCTGAAAGTGGAGAAATTGTCCAACTTATTGAATATTGAAACATCCCATAGACTGAGAATGTCTGATTCATGCCCTAAGGATACGTTCAATCTCAGGGTCAAGATCTTTGAGATCTTTGGGATTAGTTATTGTCATAAATCAATGAAATATGAAAAGGAAATAAATAAAAGTGAACCATAATAAAAATAAAAGAATTTTGAGTTGGTTTGATAAAAATAAAAGAAGAGAGTAAGAGAAAAAACATGAGAAAAGGGAAAGAAGAATGAAAGAAGAGAATAGAAGAATTAAATGAAAAATAAAATAAATACCTATAATTGGTTGAATAAATTACATGAATCCTAGGCAACGGTGCCAATTTGAATGAGCTATATCGTGGGTTCCCTCAAATTATTAGGGGTTTTTGGGTTACTTAGGTGCAGCAAAGTGGCTGACCAAAGACATATCTAAAAGGAGGAAATAAATTTAACAACTTATTAATGGTTTTTTGAAAATAAAATAAAATTAATTAAGAAAAATAATTTAAAGGATGGTATTTTTTATCATTTATAGAACTAGAATAATCTTTCTGGAAGAATATTGCATATTTTTTTTGTTTTTAATTTTGAAATCTAAGTTGATTAACAAATAACAACGAGAAGATGTTTTTTTAGAAAAATATTTTTAGAAAGAGTAATAGATCTAACTATACCTCTTTAATGATTTATTAATCATTATAATTTAAATTAATATCCACTTAATTATGATCCAATAATTTGTTAAATCCCATACCCTACGAGAAATAACTGTACCGTAAAGATGAAGTGAATTTAACCAAAGAAGAACTTCAGAACATGCAATCACAGCACCCTGCTTTGATTGATGTTCTAAGGTTAGCTTATGGTCAGTGGTAAATTAAGTCACATATCCTCATTGGAAATTAGAGTGAATTGAGTTTTGATATTATATTTTAACACTTCAAATTGATCTCGTGTGGTTTTGAATTGCCAATTAAGTTCGCGCTCTCAAAATTCACACAATTCTCGACCTCATGTGATTTGTGTTTATTGTTCAATTGATTTCTTAGTTTCATATAAATTGAGAACTCAATTAATAGATCATATTAAGTGAATTATAGAAGCTCATTGATTCAGAATAAATGAATGAAGAAGGTAATATATAGATTAATTACTAAAAAGTTTACTCTTCCATGGGTGGCATAATCAACGTAGAAGCGAATTGAATTTTCAACGGTTTATAATGGGTATAATCCAATCATGATTCGAATCATGAATTTCAGAACAAAGAGGAAGATTAAGATAAGAAGAAATTTGAATTAAACATAAGAAAAATGAAGAAATAAAATAATAACAATGATGTTTAATACACAAATGAAAATATTACAACATGAAGGTGGGAAGGAGGCTTCGATGAGGGGATCCTTGCTTCAAGAGATACCCCTCTTACAATGGTTGTAGAATTTTGGTGAAACCAATTCTTTTCTACCTAAAACCTCCTAATGCACATCCCAATCCCTCTAAATGAGAAAAACAGTAATTTATAGAGTGGAGGGGAGGCTACGTTTAATTAGGTTTCAAGTGTGAATGGGGAATCTTGGCCAAATATTTTAATACAACTTACACTGCCCATTTGACCTCTGAAACATGTGAACGAGATCTCCATCCAGAAGGATGATTTGTGAAAAAATTAATCCCTGAGCTCTTATCAGACTTTGGGCATAATCCATGAAAAGATGAAGAAGTTATGGCTCAAATACAAAACCCTTGTCCATTCGGGCTAGTCCATCCCAACGTTGACTTCATGACCCATTTGCACAAACCAAATGTTGTCTTTATCCCTAGTGTACTGAATGAATATTTTATAAAATTAAGTTAGGAACACTTTAAAAAAATTCAATTTCATATAATTCATATTAAAATATTTATGTGAGAAATAATACAGTTCATTTTAAAAGGGTAATACTTGAATTTTAATCAAATTTTCAAATGAATGATCTAATCCCAAATATTACATAAATGAAAAAATTTATCACAATGTGGGGAAATTATGTCATTTTTTATCAATAAAATATTCAACAAAATTGTGTTTTATCACTTTTCATGCATTCTTGCACTACGATTTAGGGTTCATTAGCGATTTAATGTTGTTGTGATAGATGTTGTGCAAGATATACATATTGTTGTGATAGATGCCTTGATTGAATACTTTCTTTTGATGTGGTATTGCTTTGAGTAAGGATTTATTTGAATTAACTCCAAACATTGGTTCTTGAGGTGTTACTTTTCCTGATTGACTGGAATTTTGTGGCTCATTACCTTTTCGTTCTTATATATGACTTGTATAATATGTCAATCTCTGATTCGCAGGGAGTATAGCTCCTCAATGATCGGTATTTGGGAATTAAAGGATCATTTCAGTTTTTTATGGGCTCCAGAGTAGTTTCTAAGGCTTACTATCAAGAAAAACCCAAAATAAATGCTGTGTAGTTTTGATTACATGCCATGTGTTCTTCTGTTTGGGAATAAACTATTTTTCTTAAGTACACTCCGTGTACTGCATGTACACACCATGTAGCCTGTAACCATGTCTCAGACTGTTTGAGCAAGGACACATGGTTGGAGTTTTGGTAAAACACACACATGTATCAGATTTACATGCCATGTTTTAGAACTATGTAACTATCCATGTCCCAAACAGCACAGGTCGGTTGATTCTCCTTTAATACCCTCCATGTTCATCCAGAACATGCCGTGTAGTGTGAGCCATGTATCCGACCGTCTCACTAACAACACGGGTCGGTGAAACTCATCTAGTACACAACATTTCTTGAGAGAACACACTGTGTAGTCATTGCCTAGGAGAGACTTGTTGGTCAGTCATGTTGAAGTACTCGGGCAGGGGAAGAGAATCCAAGTACATGTCGTGTGTTTTGACAACACGTCGTGTGTATGGGGTGTTACACGACCTGGGTTGAAAGAGGTACACACCCATGTGAAAGGATTAATAGAACACGCCATCTAGGTATTATACATGCTGTGTATCCTTTTTTTGTAAAACATGAATACTTTCTTTTGTCTTGTTTCTTTCTTACACTTCTAGGTTTCATTACTAGTCAATCTTGATCTAAGATGTGCATTTGACCGTGCAGAGTCATGTCACCGAGACGTCCTTCGGTTGTACAATAGTTATAGGGTGGTGATCAGACACCAGATATGGCTGATCAAGGGTTGTTAACAAATCCTCCAGTTGTACCAATCTTGGAACCAGTAGTCATACATGACACAGGTGCCGATTCACAGTTCATGGATGGATTTTTGAGGATGATGCATACCTTCTTGGGAGCGCCGCCTCTGGCCTCGTCGATGGCAGAATTGATACAGGTCCTTCAGCTGTATCATCCTCCCACTATTTCATGGGATGGAGAACCCTAGGTTACAGAGTCATGGCTAGAAGACACATTGACGATCTTCGAGCGTCTGGAGATGCCTCTAGAGAGTAGGGTGAAACTCGCTATATACATGCTTCAAGACTCCGCCCAGAGGTGGTGGGATGTGATCTCACAGGTGGGACGCCAACAAAATATGGCTTGGGATGAGTTTCAGCGCACCTTCTATGATTACTTCTATCCAGAGACCTTGGTGGTCAATCGATCCCGAGAGTTCTTGAGTCTAGAGCAGGGTACTCTTTCTGTTATGGAGTATTCTTCTCTCTTTACCGAGCTGCAGTGCATTACACCCTTTCTAGGGGGAGATGAGTTGTTCCTTGCCTGGATGTTTGACGATGGTATCAGGATGGATATCCAATCTTAGTTGAACATCTTCAGGTTGACTTAGATATCTTCTATAGTCAACCAGGCTCTGATCACCGAGAACAATCTGAGGGATTCAAGAGCTGTGGGCCAGGGAAGTTCATCTCCCAGGGTTAGTGCTTCTCTAGCTGATAGCAGGAAGCACCGCAGGGAGACTAAACAAGGTGATCAGAGTAGGCAGGATGCATATTTTGGTATCCATGTGGTGTACTACTAGTGCAGGAAGAGTGGAAATACGAGGCCACATTTCCTGAAGGACCCAATGGAGTTCCGATCTTGCGGAAATATGGGTCATATTCACAATTTCTGTTAGTTTTTTTTCACCAGTAGCTGGTGACAGGGGTTGTTCGATGACTGCTCGTTCTGGAGCATCACCCCCAGTTTCTCACCAGTTGGGTAACATGAGTTCTTCCGGCTGTTCAGGTTGAGGTGGAGGTCGTGGATATAGTAATCGGTATCCAGGCTTCCAGAGACAATTGGGTGGATCATCTAAGAGTGTTCAGGAAGGGTCACAAGGACACGGTGTAGGTCATAATTTTGCAGTGGAGTAGACTCGGTAGGAGAAGGATCCCAGACCATCTACAGTTTGAGGTACGATCCTAGTTGCCTCAGTTTTAGCTTCTTCTCTTTTTCAATATAGTGGATTTCCATAGCTTTATATCTGTTGATATTGTGAAGATCCTTGGGCTATGTATCTTTTCTTCTTCTGATATCCTGATGCTAGACACTCTGTTGGGGACTAGAACGGCTAGTGTGAGTCAGTTCAAGGTGTGCCTTCTAGAAGGTGGTGGGTGTCACTTCTTATGGGAACATTATGTCTTAGAGATGACAGGATATGATTTCATTCATGGAATGGACTAGTTAGTTCCCTTTTAGGCAGTCGTCGACTATTATCACCATAGAGTGAGTTTCACATCACCAGAAGGAGGATCGATTCATCCTCAGGGTGAATGTGATGTCCACGAGAGTAGAGGAGGACCATATCATCATGGGTTTGGAGGAGTTACTACCTAGATTACAAGTATATAACTAGATGAATTTGGGACATCATAGTTGTAATTTCCTCTAGTGGTGGATCATTTTAGAGATGTCTTTCTATTTTAATTTTCTAGTTTTCTTTTAGAGCGTGAGGTTGAATTTTACATTGAGCTTTTTCTAAGAGCGGCACCAATGTCAATTCCTCCTTATAGGATGGCTACACCAGAGTTACTGGAGCTCAAAAAGTAGTAAGAGGAGTTGTAGGGAAAAGGTTTCATCCAATCCAGTTCTTATCTTTGGGGTTCACCGATCTTGTTTGTGAATAAGACATACGGTACCCTCCAGATTTGTGTGGATTATTGGAAGTTTAACTAGTTGATGATAAAGAACTGATATCCCTTACCGAGGATTGATGATCTCTTTGATCAGGAGCCCGGTGTTCTCAAAGATTGACATGAGATTTTTATATCATCATTTGAATGTTAGACCATCTGATATACCTCTCACAGCCTTCCGCATCAGGTATGGTCTATACGAGAATGTGGTTATGTCGTTCGGTCTCTTGAACGCGCCTGCAATCTTCATGGAACTGATGAACCGAGTGTTCCATCCGTATGTGGATTATTTCGTGGTCTTATTTTTGGAAGATATCTTGGTTTACTCTCACACTCGAGATGACCATGCTACCCATCTAGATATCATTCTTAGTACACTGATAGAGAATCATTTATATGGTAGGCTCTCAAAATACCACTTTTAGATGGACGAGATTCACTACTTAGGTCATGTTATCTTAGAGTCAGGTGCATGAATAGACCCATAGAAGGTGAGAGCAGTAGTTTCTTAGGAGAAGATGAAGAACATATTTGAGGTTTGGAGTTTTCTAGGGATGGATGGATACTACAGACGTTTCATACAGGAATTTTCTCGCTTAGTACCACCACTGAAGGGTTTGATTAAGAAGGGTGCGAAGTTCTTGTGGTATGATTCTTGCGAGTTATAATTTTAAGATTTATATTGGAGGTTGACTTCAACACCAATACTAGTATTTTCAGAGCTGGGAAAGAGCTATACTGTGTACTATGATGCTTTAGGTATCAGTTTGGAAGCTGTACTTTTCCTTGGGGAAGGGGTCATTGCGTACAAGTCTCAACAGTTGAGGCCACATGAGAGGAACTACCAAACACACGATCTCGAGTTGGCTGTTGTTGTTCATGCTTTACACTGTTGGATATATTCACTTATGGGAGAGCATTTTGTTGTTTTTTCCAACCAAAAAAGTATCAAGTGCATCTTCACTCAACATGATCTGAATTTGAGACATTAGAGGTTGGTTGAGTACCTTCAATCCTTTGACATTGAGCTTGCCTATACATCTGGTAAAGGCAACATCATGGCTGATGCGCTGAGTAGGAGGACTTAGATATAAGAAATTCCGGAGGCCAACAATGATAGTTAGCTTGTGGCTCTATTCTCTGAGGTTGATTTTGAGGTGCACGACAGACATGATCAGACGTTTCATTCTTATGTAGTTGTTACCTCTACCCTACTTAATCGAGGGCGAATGAAGTAGCTATCAGATTCTAAATGCCTAGTCCTATGGGAAAGTGTGTTAGGAGAGGACCCTATTACTTGATGGACTATAAGTCACGATGAAATATTGTGTTTCCAGGGCTGCGTATGGGTGGCATCAGACACATACGAGGAGAAGATGTGAGACTTTAATTCCTCAGTTTGGTCAGTTCATCCTGGTGTCACCAAGATGTATCCTGATCTAAACTGTTAGTATTGGTGGGCTTGTATGAAAAGAGATGTTTTTGGTTTCATCATGAAGTGTTCCACCTATAAACACATGAAGGCAGAGCATCAATGACCAGAAGGGATTTTTCAGTAGTTACCCATTCCCGAGTGGATGTGGAATTATGTTGTGATGGATTTTGTAACAGGTTTACAAACGTTTCCTCGAGAGAATGATGCAGTTTGGGTTGTCATTGACAACCTCACAAAAGTTTCTCACTTATTTCCAATCAATGAGACTTTCAGTGTTGATGAGCTGGGATGGTTTTACATCTATGAGAATGTATGGTTGCATGGAGTTCCACACTCCATTATTTCATACAGAGATGCATGTTTTACTTCTTGGGTTTGGAAGGGGCTTTAGAAGGCTTTGGGTACACAGGTACTTTTGAGTACAGCTTACCAACCCCA
Source organism: Viscum album (assembly GCA_963277665.1). NCBI lineage: Eukaryota > Viridiplantae > Streptophyta > Magnoliopsida > Santalales > Viscaceae > Viscum > Viscum album. The sequence goes on along the minus strand of OY728127.1, from coordinate 374,982,456 downwards.
GATAGATGGCTAGTCTAAGCATATGATTCAGGTGCTTGAGCACATGCTACAAGCATTCATTCTGCATTTTGGAGGTTCTTTAGAGACGCACATACCTCTCGTGGATTTCTCCTACAATAATAGTTTTCACACAACTATAGATATGACACCTTATGAGGATTAGTACGGTAGGCCATGCCAATCACCCTTATGTTGGATAGAGGTAGGAGAGGAATATATGCTAGGACCTCGTCTTGTTCAGGAGACCATAGAGTAGATATAGTTTATTCATTAGAGGATGACTGCTGTGCAGTCATGCCAAAAATCTTATGCTGATCAGGGAGGACGACCTCAAGAGTTCTAGGTTAGGGATTAGGTTTTCCAGCGTGTCACACCGAGGTTGGGGCACAGAAGGATTAAGAGACAGGGTAATAATTCTCCAAGGTACGTCAAGGCCGTTTAAGGTGTTGAAGATAGTTGGGACGGTTTCCTATTGGTTGGAGTTATCTCAGAGTTACCAAGATATGCATGACGTCTTCCACATTTATTATCTTTGACGTTACTTCTCATACTCGTCTCATGTTTTCCAACCTGAGGAGGTTGAGTTGGAAGTCGATGCATCTATTTAGGAGAATTCTATCCTGATTGTTGATCGAAGTACGAAATTTCTCCATGGCCAGTCTGTTCCTCTGTTACAAGTGCTATGAAAGCACAGGCGTTTATAAGACGAGACTTGGGAGAGGGATGCAGATGTATGATCCTAGGGGCCGGACATGTTTGGGGATTCTTTTTCTATGCCGTGTTGCAAGGAATATTCAGGGATGAATTTATATATGTGGGGAAGTTTGTAAGAACCCAGATCTTTTTTAGGCATGTTCTCCTTTTCTGGACATTTTTGAGGAAAATAGGAATTTATGGAAATTTTTGAAGTACACACAGTGTACTTTATGAGTACATGTCGTGTACTCAGTAGTCGCATGAAGCCATGTGTTGTTCATGTAATGGATGCACACGCAGCCATGTGGGGATGACCTTGAGACCACCTAAAGCGGAGTACATAAATGGAAAGTACACACTGTGTACTTCCAAAGTACATGCCATGTATTTTCATTTTTTTATTAAATGTACTGGGGTCACGCCTAATCGCTAGAAAGGCCTTCATCTCGACCTAGTTCGTCTGAGAGAACCTGTATGGATAGTATCTTAGTTCGAGCCCATGACCGAGCATCAAAACTCTGATTTGACCATTGTTGATTTCATTGGAATTGCCTTAGTAAGCTCTTCCATAATCTAGAGATTCGTTTCATGATTCCTCCTCTTTCTCAAGTAATCCTTAGTTTACTGTTTTGAGATTTTTGTTGATATACCATGTTCTTGGGTGATTCATGGCTTTAGGATCATGTATAGAGATCTCCCAACACTAAGGTAGGTTGTTTTTTCCTTTCCGTTTAATTTCTTTGAGTAATATATTCAATTTTTTCCAATACCCTTGAACGAGGTGTTGCATGTTTACCTTTTTAACCCAGTTAATTTCCTGTTATGCTGGTATCTGTGAGTAGAGGTTAATTGGATATGAATAGGATTGATTTCTATTCCTTGGACGTGTTTTTACAATGCATGTTCTGTTTACGACCATTTGGTCATGTTTAGCCCGTTAGTCTTCCTTGATGTTTTCCCATTCCTAGTATTGTAGGATAAAGTGATTATTTTATCTAACATGCTTGGTATGTTGTAGAATGTTATCCATGTAGTTTATGAGGTTTACTTTGGCCGTATTGCCTATATATGCTCGTTTGACTCACACAGGGCTATGAGAACCTGGTGTAGTAGACTATAAGGGGAATTGACCATGTGAGCTTCCTCAGAGAGCATTTGACAACTTTTGACTATATGGGGAATTGACCAAGTGAACTTCCTCAAAGAGTCTTTATCACTTTTGACTATATGGGGAATTAACAGTGTGGGATTCCTCAGAGAGTCTTTAACGCCTTAGACTATAAGGGGAATTGACTGAGAGAGCTTCCTCAGAGAGTCTTTGGTATATCCATGTAATTTGAACATGAGGGTTAGACTGTGTGTGCTTCCCAAAGGGTTTCCTGTTTCTCTTGGTAGGACCAGAGGGGATAGGCCATGAGAAATTCCCAGAGGGTTACCTATTTTTATTTTCCTATTAGATTATATATTTACATGATATTTGAAACTAAATGCTTTTAAACTATAGGATTGGTTACTGTTGAGTACTTCCTTGTTTACTGCCTTATATTGTTTATTACATGCCATATATTCCATGACTGTTAGACTCAGATCTTTTGGTGGTAGCCTACTGGGATTTATTCTCACACACTGTTTAGGCCATGCTTTTGGCCCCAAATATATTATATTACTGTAGGTATAGATAAGGTCAATCACCCTTCTACTTTATGATTTTGACTACTTTGGAGCTGGAGAGCATGAGACCAAGATTAAGCTTGTGATGTTGTGGAGTTGTTACTGATTTTCTTCGTACATGGGGTTTGAACTGTATTTCATCATTTTGACTAGTTTGGCTAATTTCCTAGACACATGTATCATGAATTATATATATATATATGTGTGTGTGTGTGTGTGTGTGCTCTAGTTGTTTCTTTCATCAGTCTTCTATTGTAACTATTGTTTAGTATGTTTACTACTTCCACAATTGTGAATCTATTTACTTCTGTTGTGTTACTCTGGCAATGAGGGAATAGTTTCCCCACTGTCACACACTAGGCCCCCACTACTAGTCGGCAGCCTCTGGAATTCGGGGAAATGTGCTTGAGGCCATGTGACCGACTAGGTACAGTGTGTCTTAAGGTGGCTTCCTGAACCGGGACATTACACTATCCCTACCCAAAGCTAAAATAAGTCAAAGGACCACCAACCTATTTCTAGGCCCATTATCCTTTAGTGTGGAATCCTAACCCTTGTATCTCATTCGGTTCTCCCATTCCACTCTCGATATAAGAACCCAAATCTTCTTTTTAGGTATGTTTTTCCTTTTCGTGTCAATTTTTTGGATAAAGGAATTTCTAGAAATTTTCTAAGTACACGGTGTATACTTTATGATTACACGAAGTGAACTACCTTGACACATGAGGTCATGTGCTGGACGTGTAGTAGCCACACACACGGCCATGTGAGAGTGGCATGGAGGCCACCTAATTCAATGTATGGAAACAAAACGTATACAATGGGTACTCTAATAGTACACGCCATGTATTTAGTTTTTTTTCATTAAACGCACCAGGGTCGCGTCTGACAAACAAAACACTCTTCATTTAGGTCTCATTAGACTCAGAGAACCCGTAGGACCATAGATCTTCGATGAACCCCCAAGCCACCATCCTTCCTCTGATTCAAACACCATTGATTGTGTTGGAATCACATTAGTGAGTTCTCTCTTCTCCTAGAGCATCATCTTCCGATTTCCCCCTTCTTGTGAGATATCATGGGTTTAATGTTTTTGAGGTTTTCTTAGATCTATGAAATTATAAGGAGAATCAAGCATCAAGGTTCACTTATAGCGATATCCTAACCCAGAGGTAGGTGGTTTGTGCCTTTCTGTTGAATGTATTTGATTTTTATGTGCATATTTTCCCAATACCCATTAACGGGGTATTACGTGTTTACCATTTTGGACCTATTGTTTCTATGCTATGCTAATAAGCATGAGAAGATGATAATTGATTGTGAATAGGGTGAATTTTTGTGCTTTGTATTTATTTCTAGTGCATGTTTTTCCGGTTTTGACCTTTGGGTCTCATTTTCTTGTTAGGTTGCTTTTTTACTTTCCCATGCCTAGTGTTGTAGGATTGTGTGACCATTTTTCTGTAATCCTGTTGTGTTGTAGAATGTTAGCCATGTAGTTCATGAGTTTTACCTTTTCGGTTATGCGCTGCTACACTTGCTTGACTTACACAGGGCTATGATAACCTGGTGTATAGACCATAGAGAGGAAGAACGTAAGGGCTTCTCCAGAGTGTCTTTATAATTTAAGATACGAGACCACATGGGGAATAGATGATGGGTGCTTCCCTAGAGTGTCTGTACTTCCTCAACGTTGGCCATAGGGGGAATGATATGTTGAGTGCTTCCCCAGAGTTCCTTTAGTATAGTTACGAGACTATAGGGGGAATGGACATTGAGTGCTTCCTTAGAGAGTCCATGCTGAAGCTAAACCAGAGGGGTTAGACTGAGTGTACTTCCCAGAGGGTTACCTTGTATTTAGCTGCTTGCTTGTGTTAATAGGTAGGACCAGAGGGGATAGGTTGTGGGTACTTCCTAGAGGGTTACCTATTGTGTTTATCTACATTGATTAGATGTTGCATGTTTTCAGGTGATTTGAAGGCTTTGAAACCGTGGATTGATTACTGCTGTGTACCTTCCTTGCTTACAACCTTCTGTACTTTACCTTCCATATATTCATTGATTATTAGGAAAATATCTCGTGGTGGTTTCCTAATGGGATTTATTCTCACACCCTGTTTGGGCCATGCTTTTGGGCCCAAAAATATTATATTGTTGCAGGTATAGATAAGGGAAAGCGCCCTTCTACTTCAGGTACATGACTTGCTGTGGAGTTGGAGAGCATGGGATCAAGCTATGACTTGCGATGAAGAGGAGTTTCTCTGCATTCTTTATCACTTGGGTTTAACACTATTGTACTCCAGCATTGTGACTTGTTTGGTTGTTTTCCTAGAGATACGAATCACGCATCATTTTATATTTGTGTTCTCTAGTTTATACCTTCAGTTCTCTGTTGTATGTAATTATTACTACTTCGGTTCTTGTATGCACTTGTTTACATCTACTATGTACTCTACCTATGATGGAATAGATTCCCCACTATCACACCTAAGGCCCTCGCTGCTAGTCAACTATCTCTGGCATTCATGGAAATGCGCTTGAGGCCACATGACCAACCGGGTACGGGGTGCCTATGAGTGGCTTCCAGAACAGGGATGTTAATCTCGACACTGAACCGCATCCTATACCACATCGGTGCCCACCTCGATCCCATGGAACCTGTGGCACAAGTTCTCCCTCATCCCTGGATGCACAAAATAAATCTAACGCCACACACTTAATGACAATCTGTATCTTTGATGCCCCGATAACCAAGGAATTTCCAGCAATCCCACATCCCTTTGATTCCCCAAAGCCAAAGGCACCTCAAGTAACCCATATCAAATGATGCCCATGATTCCAAGAACCTTATATATATAAATATATAATAACACACCTAATATGGTTCAAAACCACTGAACTACATCTGGTCAGTCCAGATACAATATGTACACCTCGCTCACTCAAAATGGACATGCCTCAGGATGCCATTCCAAAATAGACATAACTTAACAATCAATGACAAACAAAAGAAAAAGGAAATCCTGACCATGCCCATGGTGTACCCCTGTCCATCTTCATCTCTCCGGCTTTCTCTACCCCTAGAAGCTACAAGACATGCACCTGGTCTGACACATGACTACCTAAAACCCGACCTCCCTATGGTGCTACACCGGTCACAAAACACAGACCTCATGGCTAGGTCCCATTGTCTCTGCCACATCCTCCGCATGATGCTAAACCTCAGCTACCCTCACCAGGTACCGATACCAATCCAATATCTGAATCGTACACCTGCATTAGACCCTACCAGAAGGCTGTTTGAGAAGGATTCTAGAATAACCTCTCAAGATTCCCCACCTATCCACATGCCCGACACTCCTTTGGAGGCCTATCACAGAGTGTTTAGACATGCCCTAACTGACCACATAGAAAGAAAAGCATCACTAACCTGCCACAAGGTGGTCTAGCTGGGTCCTTGGCTTGACCACACTACTGGACTCATCCCAACCTATTTTCCTTCCATCTAAACCATCACCTAAAGATAAAACCCAGTCCACGTGAGCCCTTTCTGTCAGGTTTCACTCGGCTATGATTGCTGGATTCGCCACCTCTGAGAACTAGGCTAGCCTAAATATGATTACATGCACCCAATTTTTATCCGTAATCCATCTTCAAAGCACTTCATCTTCAAGGTGTCATCACTTACCATACTTGGTGAAAAGAGAGACAACTCAATGAATGTAGTTGCATAGTCCACAATAGACATGTCACCCCACTAAAGGCCCAAGAACACCCAATCTCCCTCCGCCCTCATCATCTATAGAAAATTTCCTTGAATAAACTTTCTTCAAAGTTATTCCAGGCCATTACCCTCTCTCTATGAGCCTGAACTTGCACATCCAACCAAACCATCACCATTCATCTGAGTATTTAAGTCACTTGCCTGACCCTCTACCCTAGAGGAGTCTCGAGCTACCTGAAAATCATTTTCATGCCCTCAATCTAGTTCTCAGCCACCCTCAAAACATAGTCACCCCAAAAAATCTGCAAGTTCTACATCTGGAACTTGCAAGAATGATAGGCCATAGAGGGATCTATTCCCTAAGCACCCCTTTCAATTCTCTTAAAAACACATAGTAGACTACATTAGAGTTGCTCATCGATCCATGCCATGAACACTATCATACCCAGTAGTTTCCTTGCCTGCACTAGATCCTGAACCTGACCCTATCCCTGGGGCTGTAACTACGGATCATGCTCTACCAAACCCTCAAAGGACTGCACCTGATCATGCTCTTGTGACACTACAACATCATCCACTTGCTGCTATATCGATCCATCTTGGAGGAACCCACTGAATACCGTAAAATCATTAGAAAAATTATTTATATATATAAATATAACTATAAATAATACATATTTGGAATGATCTAAAAGGCAGCATATAAAAAATACATTTACTCTCCCCCATTGCAACCATTCCCATGGAATTCCAATGTCACGGCCTCCTGAACCACCCTGAACAAATCCAAGTATCACAAAATCCCCGAGACATGCCCATCATAACACCCAACATTACCTCAAACTGACGACCTAGTCACCCAATCCTAGTCATAAATATCACGTCAGTTATAGTAAATTCTTGATCATATAAGATCTAGGCCCATTCTTTTTCCACATGCAGTTTTTCCATAAATTTTAAGCATGGGATATGATATTATTCAAAAGAAATTATCACTTCACAAATAATACTTGCATATATGAATTTTAAATACCACAAAACTATGCCTATCAAAATCCAAACAACCACGCCTTGGATTTCAGGGCCATGGTCCAAATCTCCCTTACTGCACCGGGTCAAGGGTCACATATCCCATCCAATAATCATCAAAAATCAAGTGATCCCCCAAGGTGGAAATTATGCAAACATTAATCTGAGAAATTGAAAAATACACAACCCACCCAAGGTAACTTAATCTATCCCACGTACATGGGGCTACAGGAACCCCAGAAAGAGTTTGAAATATAGTGTCGATAACAACCTCTATCCAGTCTACCATTACTCCAAATAGTAATACTAAAACATGAGGTAAAAGAAACTCCTGTGATACAACTTGTAGTATCCGCAACTAGAACATCCACCTGAATAGTGCTACCGATCCAGGTACCACTGGCCTTAGGCACACCTCCCCAAATTCCATAGTCTACCGACTAGCAGTGAAGGTGTAAAAATTTATAGTGGGGAGGATATACCCTATAAGAATTGATAATATACTGGTCTGGGCATAATAAGATAACATGTAGAAGAGATAAAAGACTCAGAAGACACGAACCATACCTGACAAGCGAAAAAATAGCCAATATCAATAAACATTGGAAGTAATTTAAAACAAATACAATAGAAAAATGTAAACAGAATAGCATTCCATAAATAAAATTGTAGCCACTCTTAACAAATCAAGTAAGCATGATTTCCTCATATAGTCATACAATTCAATAACTAAGGTGCTACCCATAATAGACCATGGTATCTACATATAAAATAATTATGCTGATATAGGAATGGAAGATAAACAAAAGTAAAACATCAGCAAGGCATGAACTCAATGTTCATGCTAATCATCATTCCAAAGAGTATTATGATGAATCTATGGAAGATGATCCTTTATGCGTACATAAATCCATAACGTCTATACGTGTCCCGAATGGGCCACGTAGGGAGTGAGACGAATCTCTGTAGGATAACACCCAATGTTGCATACCCAGTATATGTGTTTATGAAGACATGGATCTCTAAGAAAAGTAAATAGTACGATGCAATAAATAAACACAACATCTAATGGTGATAAAAAAGAACCAGGGACTACCACATGTTTGGGAAAATGATGGAATCTCAGAAGAAAAGAGAGCTCTTGGACCATGGCCCAAGGTACCCCTATAGTCACAAAGTCCCAGTGAACCCTTAAGTTCCAACTCAATCATATATGTCAACATCATGTGCCTCCTGACACATCATGTCTCAAAGTACCGACATCCCAAGGCACGCCCAAACAATAGTATCCCTATCCCTAGTACAATACTCGAAAGCTAACATCACCTCATGAAACAAAAACCATAGAAACAATGATATCTATCCTAAAATAAATATCCAATCCCATAGCCTCAATCATGGTGAGCCTCATCCCCTAAACTGATAGTCTCATTGATATCAATCGAAGGATCATAACATTCCACATGGGTTTCTATGGCAAGCACCCCCAAACCATAAATACCTAAGCCATAAATATTGGGGTCCAATACCAATACAAGTGGTCAAAAGTGCCTCATAAAAAAGTCACCATGTGTGAACACAACTCAATCGGGGATTCGGTCATCACTAGTGGGTGAAAATCACCAAAATTAGATATTAAGCCACACCATCTCTAGCACCTCCGACCCCTGCGACCATATCCCTTAAATCCAATGGCTAGGCCATCTATGTATCATGGACTTCTCCAACCTAATGACCTCACTTACTTATTCCGATGTCCATGATGTCCAATCCTGTGGTCAAAACCCCTCAAGAAAATTCGATCCATGCCCAGCTAGTGATCAAAATCACTAAATCCCAAAGGTCATTCCATCCCAACCATGGACCAATCCCATCAAAACCCCATCAGTAATTACATAAATATTAATCACATTAAAACACCAAAAACATGAAATTTATTTTTATAAAATTGAATTATTCCACCTATAATCTATTCCACATTATCATGGAGGTCTTTAATGCATCCAACAAGCTTAATGAATCTTTTACAAATTAAACATAGTGGTTTAAATAAAAATAATTCTGTTACAAAAATTTTGGCCCCTTTGGCCAAAATATCCCAATGATCAATGACCTCCCGCCTAGCATAAGTCAATAATAATAGGTATAGTGTAATCCCATGACCCCCACATGGTCTAACAATCAATTTAATTTTCTATAGAATGGTCTTTCTGAAAACCCAGAAATCAAGGTATTCATCACCTACCTTAGACACATAGAACTAGGAACACTTGATATCAAAGTCCAATTCAGTGCGGGTTGAAATAGACTTGAGTTTTATTAATAATCCCTAAAATTGGATTGAATGGAAAAAATGGTCCATAAGATGAAGAATAAAATAATAAGATGTAGGTGTTGAATAAACCTAACTAAGGTGAGCCTATAGCTTCATACAGATCGAATAACGAAGGTTAGACGAATAGAGGAGATCAATTTTTATAGAAGGAGTAAAGGATAGGATCTCCAAATCATTGTGTGATCAAGAAGGAAAAAAATGGAGGAAATAAATAAAAATAGGAAAGAGAAATTTTTTAAAAAACACCTAGCACTGGCCGCATAGTTAACATGCATAGTTTTCAAAATCGTACTGAAGACACTGCTTAAGAACCCAAGCACGCATGAGCACCATGGATGGTTTTATATATAGTTCAAAAAATGTTTTTTAACATTCTAATACTTCTATAGATGAGTCTACATAGCCCTGCTCAATGACTCGCATGGTTTCCCTATACCGTGCGACTGTATTTGTTTTTGAAATACATGTCCTTCAGGGATCCGATTCTCCCAAAACCCTTATGAACACCCATGCACTCTACTAGCCTCTAAACCAACCCAAAACCATGAATTAAGGAAAAATAACTCTCATAAATGAGTTCTAATCAACAATTAAAATTATTAATATTAACATTAATTTAGAAATTTGAAATGGGTGGGGATTTTAACCCATTCGAAAAACCCAGGTTGTTACAGTAGGATAGTGACATTTTCATTTGATTTGTATATAATTTATGAAAAAACTATTTTGAAAAAACTACTTAGTGTATGATGTAGAAATATAATATATATCAAGTGAATAGTTGAAAACATACTCTGTTATAATAAATTTATAACATTTGGGAAGACTAGTGACATCTATAAGTTATAAAATTGTAACTAAAAAAAGGATACACAAATATTATTACATTTGTGAATAAAAATTGAATAAAAAAGAATGTAGAATTTTTTTAAAAAAATATATACAACTGAAACCATTTTAATGGTGATTTGGAAGTGAGGAAATTATGAGAATTATTATGGGTTATATAAATTTATATTTTACACAAAATTATATAAATGAATGTGCGATGATGAATCTATTACCGTAATTATAAAATTTACACATTAATGATACTTATGTAATAATAATTTTCATTGAAGGATAAATATATAAATTCTCTAGTGATGATATATAATTTTTCTAAGGGAAAAAAATATTATTAGGTTTACTGAAAATAATATTTCTGGTGAATTATTTCTAACAATATAGTAAATAAAAAAAATAAATAAATATAAATGTATCTTAGAGACATGTCTATAATAAAATTTCAAACTTTCAACATGTTGAACTTATATATATATATAGTTTTTTTTAATTTAAAAAATGATCAACTGTAGTATATATATATATCCATGAAGTGGTCATATTTAATTCCAAAATTCTTTAAAGATGTAAAAAATCTATATTGAGGGGATTAAGTATTAATGAATTATTTTTTACAAATTATTGGAGGTTTAATAATCAAATAATTTATAATTGAATCCTATTTCATTGAATATATAAGATATATTCCATGATTATTTTATAGGTTTTCATTCATTCATGGAGATCTCATGTTTTTTTTCGAAAAAAAACATCTTTAGAAACAACCAACACAAGGTATTCAATGTTTCAGACATAAAATCCTCTTTGATTGCTTCAATGATATCAACATCACCTATATGTAAGACCAAAAAGTAACATGATTATTTTAATTTATGAAGAAATATATGTTTGAAAATCAGGGTTTTATCATAAGAAGTTGGACCTTTATATTTAATGAGAAATATTATAAGATAAAAAATTCCAATATTGTGGGAGGTAAATAAGGAAATTTACATATTAAAAACATCAATTATGAGGATACCATTTCAAATATAGTGAATGGGGGAAAATGTTATTGGGGTACATTGAATAGGTGAGATCCTATGTATTAGGGAAATTTATGATTTCTTCTAACCATGATATCAATATAGTTTGTGAAATGACCATCTCTGGCAGAGAATATTCAATGTTGGAACCATTTGTATAAGTTTCACATTACTCTATGAGTAAATAAAAATGAAATATCTAAATAGGTGGAAACCTATAGTGTATATCATAGTTTAATGTTTACCAAGGATTATTACATGGTGATGTATACTGATAGTCATAGAACATTTTCATCTTTTTAAGTTCATTATAACATTTTTTGGAAATTAAATTTATAAAGAGATGCCGTTAAATGGCTGGGGCCTTTATTAATATAGTTATGAAAATATTTTATAGAATTTTATTATTTGAAAATTAAAATGTTGGGATTTAATTTATATTTAAAAAAACCATCGTTTGAAATTTAAAATTTAATAGGTATATACTTTAACTCTGTTTTCTGATAATGTTCTTCTAGTATCTCATATTATATAAATATCACAACCATCCTCATACATGAATGTATTAATATAATTTTTTTGTTGAAAAAATAGAACAATAATTATTTTTCATGAAAGGTGATGGAATATTATTCTGTCCACAAGGTCCATGAATCATTATGTTTTTTATTGATTCAGATAGTTGTAGTGGAACATTTTTATATGGTATTTCGGCCAAATAATTTCATTAACATCAGTATTTTCGGATTATTTATATTGAGATTCAAGGAATACAATTATATATACCAGAGGAAAATAATTTTTTTAAAATAATGTTTTATTTAAAAATTCATAAAGATGTTAATAACAAAAATACAATTAATTTGTTATAAGAAAATAAAGAGTTTATGTAAACAAGTAAGAAATAACTTTAATTTTTATGTTAATTCATTGATGATAGTATCAAATAAAAATATTTTACCTTAAATATCTAATTATATTTTCAAAATTGATATGGAAAAAAATTTAATTTATTTAGGTATATAATTTTGGATAAGGATTATGAGTTTTGAAATGCCAAACAATTTTATGACAATGTGGATTATATGTAAAAGTGATGAATAAATATAGATATGCAGCCTAATTATAAATTTCCCATATATTTTGATAAATTTGAATCTTGTAAATTAGATAGCCTTTAAAATATGAAGGGTTAATAATTAATTTTTCACAGAGTGATCCATCATGTTATCTCATAGGAATGATTCTTACAAACTATTGCATAACTCAACAGTCATACTTATTTAATTAAATCACAAACAATGATGACCATTGAGACTAAAAAATTATACATGCATAAATTAGAAACTATGGTATGGTCCTTAAATGTAATAGACTTGGGAGTCGATTAATTCATAATTAAAAATGGTAATCAAAGTACTCTCTCATTATAACATTATTCGATTCTGAAGAAATACATATGAAGGTTAAATTTTTACAAACTATATTAGAATATCCATCTTGGACATTTATAAAAATTAATCATTATTTCAAAAAAAATATTATTGATTAAGATTATATATAAGATGCAATTCACCAAATTATGTTTGTATAATAATATATAAATCTTCATTATGATCTTCAATATAAAAAACATTGAGCATATCGATTTCAGAAGTTGTTGGTAAGAAATATGTATGTGAATCCATTCTCTTTCATATAATTAGACGTAGCATGAAATCTAGAGAACTATTAGGACTTAATAAATCTATTTGATTTTTGAAAAGTTCAATAAAAAAAATTTAGTCAAAAAAATAAACATTAAAAATTTTATATTATAACTAGGTCAAGATTAAAATTTATTTTATTTTTTTCAAAGATTCCAAAAATATTCAAGGAAATATATTTCAGTTTGTAATGGTGTTCTTGTAGTTTATAAGCGATTTAATTTATTTTTATTTAGAAAGGAAATTATATACTATTTTTCACTTCATTTGATGTGTCCTAAACATAAAATTTTAAAAATTGTTATGGATAACTATCAAATGAAAGAAATTTCCAAATGAAATGATATTTTTTAAAACTGATACAATAACTATAAGTATCACTTTCAAAGTTTATAGAATTATAAATCATTTCCATTAACGATGTAAAATACAACATTCAGTTACAGGTGTCGATAAAATATTTAAATGTTCTTTCAACCAAATAATCATTATAAAAAATGAATGATTTTAGATATTTCGGAGGAATATGTAATTTTAATTATTTTATTTAATAGAAGATCATAATGAAAACATAATAAATTGTTTACTATATGATTTTACCTTTCATCGTACCATAGTATGGAATAAAAATATGTTAAAAATTAATGAGGATATCTGATTTATGATTATTATATAAGTGCGAAATGAATATTGAGTTGATATATTAAAATATCGATGAATGTAAAAAATTTAAAAAGAGTTGAAAAACATTAAATTATAAATATATAAAATTATATTAGATTGATGATGAGTGATCTACTTCATGTTTTCTAGTAATTATTCATGTGAAGAAAATTTTTCCACATGAGTAATGTACACTGAATATATTAATTTTATTTATGTAAAGTAAAATAATCGATAGATATTTAGAGAAATATGTTTCTAAATTATATATTTGTTTTAAAAATATAGTTTTTGGAAAAATATATGTTAATAAATATATAAATTATTATTTTATGTGAATTTTAACGGTATTAGTTAATATAAGTTAAATGAAAATGATTATATAACTAACTAATTTTGGAGTGTATGAGTTTTAATATAAATGATGTTCCAAGGATAAAGTAACAACTGAGAGGGGGGAGGGGGGGTTGAATCAGTTGTTTACTATATACTATTTTCAAAACATTAAGAAACTTAACCCTTCCGACATATTAAGATTTATTTCTTTATCCACCTGTATCAAATACATAAGCATGCTAGAATTGTAAAGCAAGTAAGGCACACATGATTTAAAATATTCATTCTCATTGTGAGAAACTATATCCTTTCCATATCCACTACCATGGGTCTATGACAATCCACTATAATGAAGAAGTGAATATAAATAATTCCAACTCCAATTAGACACCTTCTATATCCTAATAGATAAGATTATACTAACTATCGTCAGTTTAAAATATTTCATTAAAGAAAATATGATCCAAAAATAAGAATGAAGACCTTATTTAATATTATCCACAAAGGCTTAGTTTGAATCCCCAGTCCGGTTTGGTTGATTCCAATCTTCTTAGCAAGGTACGGATGGTTCAGGTTATTCTGTTCCTTAAACACTCAAAAGAAAATACTCTTTAATCTTGGTGGGAAATTTTCACTTTTTATTCTCCAGCACTCCACATTTTTTATGTATGTGAAAGTAACAAATGAGAAAATGATCTGAGAACATATTTATAGGGAACTCAGAAAACAAAGGCAGGAATCTTTAAAATCATTCTCGCTTCCTAAAATCTCAAAAACTCTGCAAATATCTCACATTTAATCTACAATATTTGTCTTCATAAAACCTCCTTAAATTTATTTGATATTTACGCAATATTGAAATTCTGGTTTTCCTTCTTGAACTCTTCATATATTTTATATAAATATTATTCTAGATCTTGGTTATGGTTTTCTCAGAAACATGCTTAGAAATCAGGTTCCAAATTATGCATAAATTAGGTTCCAAATTGTTCAGAAAGTAGGTTTTGACTAATATAGAAATCAATTTCTGAATTATTCATAATTTAGGTTCCAAATAATACAAAATCAGGTTCCTAATTGTTTAGAAATCAAGTTCCAAATTACTATGAAATTAGGTTGTAAATTTTGAATAATTTATGTTTCTAATTGATCAGAAATAAGGTTCTGGTATTCTCATTTATCCGGTTCCAATTTTTTCAGAAATTCGGTTCCAGATTATTCAGAAATCAGGTTCTTGTTTTCTCATAAATAAAGTTCCAATTATCTCAGAAAGTAGGTTTCATATTTTTCATAAATTAGGTTCCTGTTTTCTAAAAAAGTAGGTTCTAGTTTTATCAGAAATCATGTTCGGATTTTCTCAGAAATCAGGTTACGGATTGTTCAGAAATTTGGTTCAAGTTTTCTGTGATATCATGCTCTAGTTTTCTCAAAAATCAGGTTCAAAATTGTTTATAAATCAGGTTCTAGTTTTATATGAAATCAGGTTCTGGTTTTCTTAGAAATCAAGTTCAGGTTTTGTCGGAAATTAGGTTCCAGATTGTTCAAAAATCAGGATTTGGTTTTCTCTCAAATCAAGTCTGGTTTTTATAGAAATTCGGTTTTGCTTTTTTTTTTTTCCGAAATCAGGTTTCTGGTTGTTTAGAAATAAAGATCTAGTTTTATCTAAAATTCTGTTCCTATTTTATCAGAAATCAGGTTCTGTTTTTTTTTGGAAATCAGGTTCTGGATTTCTTTGAAATCAGGTATCAGTTTTCCCAGAAATTTGGTTCCAAATTTTCTTATAATGTTTCGTAGGAAAAATCAACAAACCTATTCACCATTTCATCAATAGTTTTTATCATGAAACAATACATGATTTTTGAGAAATTTATGATTGGAAAAGAATAATCTGATTTTGTTTAAATTTTTTGAGGAAATGTCTATCTTTTGAATCATCAACAATATCCTCTTTCAAGATTCATCAGCAACAAAATGGACTTAAGCCACATCTTTCAATCTTTGAGACTTCTTTCATTGTTATAAATAATGACAAACATCCAACAACCCAAAAAATTATCTTCCTTTATATAAAAAACATTTTAAAAAAAGGATAGTGGTCAAAAATTAAAAAACATTGTATTAAAAAAAACACCATAATGATTCTTAAATATCCCCCTTTGGATTTGTTGAAAACCCTTGTTAACAACTTTCAAAATTCCCATAGTTTTCCAACAATTCATGTTTTTGACACTTATCAAAACATAGACTTTTTTTAAAGAGAGTTCCTTGACACCACACTACTAGATAAAGTAATTTTTTAAAGGATTTTCATCCCTCAGTGATAATAAATTTTGTGGACAAGTAAATTTAAACCCCCCTTACTCAAAACTCCCCCTTTTCTTTTATCTTTATCTTTTTCTCTCATTTTTCTTTTACTCACCGCCATTATATCTTAACCAAGACATCAGATTCATAAAAAAAAGCTAAGAGTTTTTATTAATTTTTTTTTCTTACTCTCCCCCTTTTTCAACATAATCCAAAGCACAGTGGGGTTTATTTCCTCATGAGGTATAAGAAGACAAGGGGAGGAGACTGAACATAGAGTTGCAACCCCAATTCGATAAAAATTTACTTCAACATTGATTTTGTAAAGATATAAACAATATGATACTTTGATGATATGTATTCCAGAAAAACATCTCTAGTAGTAAATTTCTCTTCTATTATGTGAAATTTTAAATCAATGTGTTTTTATCTTTAGTGTTGGACATGATTATTAGAAAGATAAACTGCACTATGATTATCTCAAAGTATCTTCAATGGTTTAGATGCTTTTACATTCAATTATTCTAGCTGAACTTTCATCCACATCATTTGTGTACAAACATGAGTAGTTGCAACATATTTAGATTTGGCTATGCTCAAAGTTACCAAACATTTTTATTGCAATTCCAACTTACACAACATTCACCTAAGAAAAATGTTCCTCCTAAAGTTGATTTTCTATTATTACAATCTCCATCCCAATACGCAGCAGTGTAATCATGATCCTTTAACTCACTGTGTCATTTGTATAACAACCCATATGAATGTGTTCCTTTGAAATATCTCAGAATCCTCTTTGCTGCCAATATATGTGATTCTTTTGGATTACTTTGATACCTTCCACATAAATTAACATCATAAACAATATCAGGATGTGGAGCTATAAGTTAAATAAGACTTCTAATCAGTATCTGAAAATCATTCTGATTCCCATTTATTCTATATTCTTCTTTGTTCAACTTTTTTCTCATTGAAATAGGAGGTAAAAACTGTTTCGATTATTTCATTCCAAACATATTTAATAATTCCTTGGAATACTTTTCATGATATAATAAAATGTATATTTATTTTTATTGAACTTGTAAGCCAAGAAAGAAAATTAATTCCCCCAACACTGACATTTCTAAATTCGTCTTCATCTCTTCAGAAAACACATCACAAACCTTTTCTTCATCCCCATAAGAAAATTATATCATCCACATAAACAATTACAATTAATTTTCCAGAGTCAACATATTTCTCATACATGTTACTATCATCTTTTCCTTTAGTGAATTTCATCTTTCTGAAAAAATTGTCAATATTTTAATACCATGCATGGGGAGATTTTTTCATCCCATAAAAAACATTGTTCAATTTAAAAACTTTGTTTTCATCCTAATGAAGTATAAACCCACAAGGTTGTTCAAAGCAAACTTCTTTCTCACTTTCACAATTTAGGAAAGCTGATTTTACATCCATCTGATAAACTTTGTAATTCCGATGTGCGGCCACCATAATAAACGTTAGAATAATTTATAGCCTTGTAACCGAGGAAATGGTTTAACAAAATCCACACCATCTATCTATTTATATCCTTTATAAACATTTCTTTCTTTGTTTCTTGAAACTTATCCATGCTCATTCAATTTATTTCTATAAACCCACTTGGTTCTAATAAAATATTTTTTTTCTATACTTGGAACAGGTTCCCATGTTTCATACATCTCAATATGATCTAGCTCTTAATTCATATCATCCACATATTTTTTACATTCAATAGCCTTTGAAACTAGTTCTTGTTAAACTTTTGAGATAAGTGAAGTCTAATTTTCTAATCTCAACTTCCTTCTTGTCTGAACTGAAGCCCTTTGATTCCCAATAATGTTTTTAGATTCAAAATGCTTTCATAATGTATGAAATATCATGGTTTCTTCCTCAGCATCACTTTCTTCACCACATGACTCATCTGAATCATGATGAGGTTGTATTGGATAACATTCACTATCGTTGGATTTCTCCAATGTTTCAACTCCAGCATTTTCAATAAAATTTGTTAAGGAACATTGAATTTGAATTACCTTTACATAATATGAGTCTACCAACCTTTGTAAATGTCTTTTTCAACATTTGTAACTTCTCCCACTTGGTGAATAACCCATAAAGTTTTTTTCCTTAGCATTCTCATCAAACATTCCCAAATCTGGATTTTTGACTTTAAGAAAACATAGACTTCCAAAAACATTGAAGTATTCCAATGAGGGTTTTTGTTATAACACATTTCATAAGGATTCATGTTGTTTTCTGATCTCAACAAGAATATATTTTGAACATGTACAACAGTACTAACAGCTTCCCCCCAAAAGAATTTTGAATATTTGTATTTAGATAAAATACTTCTTCCCATTTATACCAAGATCTTATTATTTATTTTTACTACTCAATTTTGTTGTGGAGTATAGGGTGCACTATACTGATGTATGAAAACATGCTTTATTAGATAAGTTTCAAAATCATTATTTTTGAATTCAGTACCATTATGTCTTCTTAGATTTTTTATGGAATCCCCTAATTATTTCTCAACCTATTTTCGAAAGAATTTGTATATTTCAAATACACTAATAAAAATATGGTCTATACCGAGGTTTTTGGAAAACCGTTGGTATAGGGGGACCTATACCAATGGTTTGGCCAAAACTGTTGGTATAGGTCCATTATAGAAACTATAGACCAATAATTTGGTCAAACCTTTGGTATATGTCCCCTCTATACCAAAGGTTTGTCCAAAACCATTGGTATTGGTCCCAAAATCAAAGAACCTATACCAACGGTTTTGAGAACCGTTGGTATAGGCACATGTATTTTTAATGGAATATTCTTACAGAGGAAATTAAAAAAATAAAAATTTTAAAAACTTATTATAATACATATATATATTTATGAAATTATGTTCACAAATGTATGTTAGGTTAGTGGTTATGTTGTTCATTCACTAAAAGGAGGTGCTGGGATCAAAACCAAATGAATGATAATTTTTTGATTTATATATACCAATGGTTTTATGGAACTGTTGGTATAGATTTTAATATTACTTATACCAACGGTTTTCAAAACTATTGGTATAGACCTATCCTCACGATGTACTTGGTAACTGTTCACCAAACTCTTGGTGTAGGCTATAACAACAGTTTGGAGGCCTATACCAACAGTTCCAAACCATTGGTATAGAGTATTTTTCTAGTAGTGATAGCCTATGAATTGTGCTTCATTAACATGATGGTTTTCATCTGAGTGAAATCATCATTAAAAGTGATAAAGAATAAATATCCTTTGGTTGATTGATGTCTCATTGGCCCACCTGGATCAGAATTAATAAGTTCACGTGGTTTTCTAGATTGTATCCCAAAACGTTTTTGACTTTTCTTAATCTTTCCTTTTTGGAAAGTAATAAAAATATCTTATTCTCTTCTATTCAATTATGGAAAATTCCAAACAACATCAACTATAGATAGACTATTCATGTTCTTCTGCCCAAGATGGTCAAGTCTTCGATGCCACAACCTGTTGTCATATTTAACATTCAAATAATATGTGTTATTGGATTATCAAATTTGAAAGAGATTCCCATTGGTTCTTTCTTATTTTTTAATTAATTTTACATTGTTCACAGTTTTGATGATACAAGAATACTTTATGAATATTACTTCTTTCCCATAATTACAATTTTAACTTACACTAAGTTATGTTTTATTCCATCAAAAAGAAAGATTTCCTTAGACTTTAGTTTCTCTTATTCAATCTCAATCTTTCCAATTCCATTAATTTGTAAGGAACTATCATTTTCAAAAGTAACCACTCCTCCATCATGACTCTCAACATGTTCCAAGTTTTTTATATCACCTGTCAAGTGTAAAGAACAACCACTATAAAGAATATATGGTTTGTTCATCTTAGTTTCATTCAAAGCTATCTAATTAATGCAATATCTCTCATCAACCATATTAATTTTATATTTCATTTCATTCTTATCAGAAAACCTTGTTTTGGATAGAGTGTCATATATCTTTCATCATGATGTCCAGACTGATCACATCTTACACAAAATTCTTTGAGACATTCATATTGATTATTTGTTAGAATGTTTTTGACACATTGAGAATTTACTTTTTCAGCATTCTTTGAGTGGGGAAAGTTACTCATTCTTCTATCACTATTTCTTCAACTTTGTTCAAACCTTCTTTCGAGTAGAGATAAATTTTTTAAAAAATTATAAGCTATGTGCCCATAGATTCTACAGAACAATCAATTGCCTTCAAATATTGATTTTCTATTAAAGAATAATCTTTCTCTATGGAAACTTTTTTTAGGTAGGTAACTTATTTTATCCCTAACATACTCAGGATATGGATCGTCTTTCTAATTGGGTGAGATTTCAAATTTTGTAGAGTTGATAGGTTTCTCAGAACCCTTTTCAACCTAATCATTCCCAACACATTTTTCGAACCCTGAAATGTCCGAAGAGTCAGAAGAAATAGTATTTTTGGTAGGAAAATATTTCACCCAATTCTCATTACAAGCCTTCTCAGCAATTTTAGAGCTCTCAAATTTTACTTTTGTTGATTTTTTGATGTTCTCATTCATCTTCATCAAGGAATTATTAGACTCAAAGAGTTCTTAGTGCACCTTGTTTACTTTTTCTTCCTTAACTTCCAACTTCATGTTCAGATCTTCAATAATATTTCTCGGTTCATAAGTTCTTAGTTTGTATCTTAGAATCTCTTGAATGTATTCATCCTTCTTGTTGATGACTTTTTTTCTTCCCTGAAAAAGTTCTTCATGTTATTTATTCATTAATATAATTTCTTGAGAGATTATTTTTTCTTATGACAAGAAAGAAGTTTGATTATGAGCTAATACTCACTTTAAGATTCTTCACCACCTTCTTCACTCTCTAAGGAGTTGTTTGTTTTCTTAAATTTCTCAATGATGGTTTTAATTTTTTGTGAACTTTTGTCTTCTGAAGAATAATTTCCACTTATGTCTGATTCAACCTTCTTTCTCAAAATTACTCTCTTATTTCCAAAAGAATTTTTCTTGAATATGTTGGAAGACTTATCTTATTTATCATTTTTGTACCACTTCTTCACTTGAGGTTATTTATCAGAATCATCCTGATACTATCCAATATTATTCTTATGGAGATTCATAGAAATGTGACCAATTACACCGCACTCAAAACAATTGAGAGGAATTTTTCCTCCATACCTTCCCCTTCCACTATGATAGTTCTTTGATATAAGAGACATGATCTTTTCATTCATCACATAATCTTCCTTATCATTAGGCTCTCAAAGATCGGTTTTATCTACTTCATTGATTTTTATCTTTATCATGGATTCAAAAGCCATTTGTTCTTTAATTTTCATCTTAATGATTGGATTTTTCCTCATATCATAAAAAAATGTTATGCAATTAATCAAGAGTTAAATCATCCTTATCTTCTAAGGGATAAATTTTAGAATCAAACATGGCTGAAGAGATTCTCATAAGTTTCTTCATAATTTTACAATCTTCTAAGTCTTCTCAAAATCCTCTGATGTTGAATAAAATTTCATTAACTCTGGTGAATTATTCATCCATTATTTCATCATCTCTCAAATTGAGGTCTTCAAACATACTACGCTATATTTAAAGCTTGGCCTCCTTGAATTTTTTATTTCCTTCAAAAACACTTTTTAGCTTGTTCCACATGAATTTGGATGTCAGAGACCCATCACCTTCTAATAAAAATTCTCTGATAAGGATATGAGAATATCATTTCAAGCCTTTCCATCTACTTCTATGTCTCTCTTATCAGGAAATTTCATAAGAGCATATTTCTATATAGGTGGAAATAAAATTGTACTAGCATCAATAAATTCAAGGGTAAGAGATAAGAGATAAGGAATAATCCTATTTTTTCATCCATAATAATTCTTGAAATCAACTTTAGGAATTCCTCTACTATTGACATTATTGATATTCTCTATGAAAAGGTTTAAATATGGGAACCTCCTTCTAAAACCACTAGAAGTTCCATGGATCGAGTAACAATGGAGGTGGGGGGGGGGTGGGTGGGTTGAATCAGTTGTCCAATTTATGTAAGTTTGAAAACATTAAGAAACATAACCCTTGAAACCTGTTACGATTTCATTCCTTACTAACTTGTATCAAATAATTAAGCATGAAAGAATAATAAAGAATGTAAGGAAAACACAATTTATAAGTTTTATCCTTAATGTGGGAACCTACATCCTTTCCATACCCACTCATGTGGGTCAATAGAGATACACTATAATGAAGATGTAAATAAAACTTGTGATAACTCCCATTAGACACCGTCTGTGTTCTAATATGAATGATTATAATAACTTATGTTAGTTTAAAATGTTTCCTTAAAGAAAAAATGATCCAAAAAATAATAAAAACCATGTCGAATCTTCTCCAAAAAGGCTCAATTCGAATCCTCAGCCTGGTTTTCCTGATAATAATCTTGTCAACAAGGTAGGGATGGTTCCTATTATTCCATTCCTTTAACACTTAAAGAAAATATTCTTCCATCTTGGTGGGAAATTTTCACATTGAATACTCAAGAGGTTCCCATTTTTAGTGTGTCTAAAAGTTACAAATGAGAAAATGATCTAAGCACATAATTATAGGCAATTTGGAAAAGAAAGGTGGGAATATTAATAATCATTCCTAATTCGTCAAATCTAAAAAACTCTACAAATCCGTTGCATTCAATCGTCAATATCTGACTTCTTAAAACCTCCCTAAATATCTATGACATTTATAAAAAGTTGAAATTCATGTTTCCCTTATTGAACGCTTCATATATTTCTTAGAATGATACTATTGGATGTTGGTTCCAGTTTTCTCATAAACAAGCTCTGAAATCAGGATCCAAATTGTGTAGAAATCATGATTCAGATTTTTTAGAAATCATGTTTTGAATTATCTAGAAATCTGGTTCTGAATTTTCTCAAAATCAGATTCCAAAATACTCTAGAATTAGGTTCCAAATTGTACAATTTTTAGGTTCTGAATTGTTAAAAAATTGGGTTCTGGTGTTCTCATAAATCAGGTTCGTGTTCTTTCAGAAATTAGGTTCTGGATTTTTTAGAAATTAGGTTCTTCTTTTCCCAGAAATCATGTTACGATTTTCTAAGAAACCCGGTTCTGGATTATTCAAAAATCAGGTTATTTTTATATCAGAAATCAGGTTATAGTTTTCTCAGAAATCAGTTTCTGGATTTTATAGAAATTAGGATCCCTTTTTCTCGGATATCAAGTTATGATTTTCATAGAAATTATGTTCCAGATAGTTCAGAAATCAGGTTCAAGTTTTCTCTGAAATTAGGTTTTGGTATTCCGTGAATTCAGGTGCTAGTTTTGTCAAAAATTAGGTTTTGGATTGTTCAGAACTAAGGATACAATTTTCCATGAAATTTGGATTAAGTTTTCTCAGAAATATGGTTCCGAATGTTTCAGAAATCAGGATCTAGATTGTTCAGAAATTAGGATATATTTTTCTCTGAAATCTTTTTCCTTTTTTATCAGAAATAATGTTCTGGTTTTGTTAGAAATCAGGTTTCAGATTTCACTAAAATCAAGAGTCTATTTTTTAAGAAATTATTTTCCAAATTTTGTCAAAATATTTCTTAGTGAAAATCATTAAAACTGTACACTATTTCTTCAACAAACATTTATTTTGAAACCTTTCATTATTTATGAGATCTTTAAGATCAGAAAAGATTCGTCGAATTTTTTTTAGAAAGATGAGAAACATTATATCTTCTGAATCATAAAAAACATCCACTTTCAAGATTCTACAGTAACAAAAATGACTTAAGAAACATCTTTCAAACATAGAAACTTATTTATTCTCACCTAAAAGAAAAACATCTAGCAACCAAAAACATCATCTTCTTGTATATCAAAAACATTATTCTATAAAAAGTTTAGTTGTCAAAATATACGAAACATTGTTTAAATCAAAACAACACAAAGATTCTTCAATTAATTACCATTCTAGTTCATAATTATATATATCTAATACATTAAATTGATATAAAATAATTGAATTATATTTACTTTTTTAAATTTTAATTATCATATACTCTACAATATTTATTTTTAAAAATAGAAATAATACTAATAGGATCCAAGGAGGGTTGGATTCCACTATATTATATTACATATCTTATAGACTTTATATGATTGGTGCTAGGAAAAACAATTGAAATTATCATTATTTTAGAGTATAAAGTGTTATCAATTTCTTGGAGAAAAGTTTATCATGTTAGTATCTTCATTAATCTTGAATAAGAAGGTTACATAAAATGAAATCTATTAAAAAAGATAATCTTTATATATAGTTCAATGTAAATAAAACTATTTATTATTTTTAATTGTATTTATATAATTTTAAAAATTTATAGATCCCAAAATTTGTAAAGCCACCGTGCAGAGGTAATAGTAGTGTTATATTTCATTGGAATATATATATTAGAGAAGGAATAAGAGGAATTTATGTTTCCAACCGAATCTGGTATATATTAAACTATTATAAATATAGTTATATACATAGTAATTAATTTTATTTCATCTTTAATGAATGATTTGAATTATTAAATAAGATTTATACAAAATTTTTCCCAACATTATATAGATACTAAAAATTAATATGTACTAATATGAGTTTTTAATAAATGTTTAATATTTTTAAAGAACAAATATAAAGGTATAATAATGAAATGGTCACTATTGTAATGTTAATATGGAATGAAATGTTTCATATGATATTAGTGGAACAATAGTATATGACTAAGTAGTATTCATAATTAACATAATAAGTGAATTTAGAAAAATATAAAAATAGGTCATAAATCGTTAGTGTAAATAAAAAACAAAATTCTAACATTCATTCTTTTTATATAGGAAATTACCCGGTTGTTAGATTAAATAATGTTTTCTAATCTTATAGAAAGGTTCATAGATTGTATTTTGATACTTCAGTTTAGATTATTACGTAGGAAAATCGAATAATCAATAAACAGTATATTAGATTAATGTATCAAAATTGCATTATAAATTAGAAAGACAAAAGAGAGATCGTTAAAAAAACTATTTACTATCAATTATGATAATGGGAAATGGTATAAACATTACATGTTAATTTCAATATTGGGTGTAGGATTTACCTCACAAATATTATATAAATGGATATTAATGGTTTTATAGAATGGATTCAATACATGATCCTATAATATATGAGGAAATGTATATGTATAAATAATTAAATCATAACTAGAAAATTTAAATTTTAAAAAATATGTAATGAAAAAAAGAAATAAAGTGATTCTAAACCTTTAAATATGTATAATTTTATATTCCTTGTTAAATTTCATCATAATAAAGAATGCTTAAAACAAAAAATTTCATTAATAAACATTTGTGACATCATTATAGTTGTATGATAATGATTATATCAAGAGATATCAATAATTTAATTTGAGGGAGTTTTTATTTAGAAAATAAATTAAATAATATATTTCAAATCACATTGATATGAAATAAAAATTAATAAAGAAATATATATTGAAATAAAATATATTTTTTAATACTCATTCTTGGAAAAAATCAATTTATTTTTTAAACACTTTCATAGATAAATGTTTTTTTGAAGAGTGGTGATATTTCTAAAATAATAAACCAAAAATATTAGATTAGAATAATTATTGAAGAAAGCATGAGTATAGTTTTTTTAAAAAAGTGTAAAAAATTAATTATATATAATAAATTGAAGTGTAAATTGTATCCAAAGAGAATATTTATGAATTCATAACTTATAATATTCCTGTTCATAGTAAGTTGTTCAATGATATAAGATAACACACCTTCTTCGGATAAATGGATATTAATAGTTTCATTCTGAAATGGACTCATAGAATATTAAATATGTTAAAATCTGATTGTACATAGTATTATATCTAGATTATAGAAGTATGACTAAAATTAGTGGGGTTACAAAAAATGAACCAACACCTAAGAGTGGTTCAATAATGAGAAATGATTTTAGCCCCATGAACATTAGAGTTCAATGGAATTGATGTACAAAAGAAAAAGAAATAAATCTGGCATTCTAGGATGAGGAATATCTGGTATTCAGAGCATGGTTACCTATCAATTTATATAGGTATAATACAATGTTATAATTGTACAAGAAAAGGAATACATACATAAGGTAAAGATGCTTTGTAAACCAAGTATAGATAAAGTACATAATAATGGAAGTTATATTGATTGAAATGGTGATTAGGAGGGATGAAACATTTTTGAGATTATATATAGGGATTTTAGGGTGATGAGCAATGATCAATTACAGAGGGGGAAGAATGAAACATGATGGAATACATAGGGAGAATGAGATGGAGGGGAGAAGTAGGAAATAGTGAGTGGATTAGGTTATATACATACAAGTGAATAAGAGGTTTATTATAACTATAGATGATTACCCATTATTGTAAATATGGTTCTTTTTAATATTACTGATATAGATCAATAATGATGGAATCGATAACTCAGATTCCTAAGAGAAGACTTACCCTAGGAAACTAATGGTTTAATGGGTTGAATGTGAATACTTTTTAGGATATGACAATGGCTCATTAATCTACACTAGTACTTAGTCTATAGTAACCCTTAAAGAATAAAGGCCCCTATTAGCACTGATATAGCGTCAAATGCATAAAGTACGTCATCATAAAAAAACCATTCTGATCTCTTACTTTCCAGAATGGTGCGGTGCACCATACCCAAAATTATTTTCCTCAACACTTTATCATTTTTGAATAATGTTAAAGTCTCTCTTAGGGGTGGTTGTAATGTTTTTGTTTGGTTTGGAATAAAAATATTATTAAGAAACCGAACCATTTAATATTGGTTTTTTTATATTAGAAAAATTATAACCATTCATTTATTGTTTGGTTCAGTTTGAATTTTGAATGAACCAATTTTATTAATATTAACCAAGATATGGATTTTGATAGGATATGGGATGGGTGGGCTGATTTGGATAGGGAGAGAATAGTTGAGAGTTAGATCGTTAACGGTGATAAGAAACAGAAAGAGGGTTATTGGAAGGGAATCAATTCATGGGTTAAGTTGATAAAAAATAGAAAAATATATTTTTCAAAAAATCATTGTTCAGATTAACAATTATGGGTTTTTTATCAATTGAACTAAACCAAAATCTATAAGTATTTATTAATTTTTTTCAACAAATTCAACCATTAGAAAAGACCACCATTTGGTTTTTTGGACTATTTTATGGGACTGGTCAGTTCATGTGGTTTTTTACATGTCACCATTGTTTCCCATTATAAAGGGGACCCTATTCAATCATGATTTTTAATATTGTATTCCATGTTAATTTTTTTCATCTCCTTAAAAATAAATCAATTTTTTTATTTTCTAAAAACCAATTAAGAATATTAAAAAATATCTCACATTGGTAATAAAAATGGATTTGTATCCAAATAAAAAAGTCTATATATGAGTTTTTATGTTTAAAAAACCAATGAAAGATATATAATATTTATGTAATGATTGCTTAATATTAAATTTTAATCGATATTTTTTTATTTACAATTTTTTAATTTGATAATATATATAGATGGATTGATATATATATATATATATATCGATATATTAATATATTGATATATTAATGATTATAATGATATAGTATTTATTAGTATTTTATTTAAAAACGAACTTATAAATTTAATTTTTTTACATTATTCGTAAAAATATGATAATGTAATTATATTAATTTATAATATGTATATGTAATAATTTAATTTTTTTTAAATGATTTTAATTAGGAATTTAAATATTAGTCAAAGAACATTTACTCTTCTCATATCATGAATCCTTCATGATTTATTTTCTTCATAACTCATGTTCATTATAACTTGTTCTTCAATGAACCTATACATATATTAGGATATCTACATTTTTGGATTCAATAAAAAGTTTGTATTGGTCATAATTTTTTTTGGCCCAAATATTAATTGAGAATATATTTAATAACTACGTAATAATAAGGAATAACTTGGCATTAAGTTTTTATCCTTATATACATCCCCCCTTGACTGATTAATCATATTTTAAAACCCAATTAACAAACTTGATGAAAATTTAATATGGTCTTATTAGTGAGAATTATTTTCATAACCCAATTAATCAACGAGAAAGGCACTGAATGGTCTTACTAGATCATGTTAATTAATAAGTTGATTTTTTTGATATAAATCTTACATATGTGGTCTATGTAGGTGCGTTAGTCATTGAGAACCATTTTTACCTCAAAATTATTTTTTAATAACTTTTCCTAGGAAAACAAACATCCCTTGTAATTTTATGTAAAAATTTCAAGGCCATTTTAAAATTAGTTAATGTAAAATTAAATCATTTGGGTTTTAATTAAATTTTATATGATTAAATGGATAAATTTCACATAAACTCATTTTTAACGGAGATTTTTTCAATTCATAATATTTAATTATATTAAAAATTAGACCCTAAAATGATGTATTAATATGATGAGAAATATTTTTTTATATGTACTGATAAAGGGAAGTGATAGTTGTGTATTTTATCTGATCGATTAAATTTTATGTTCCCAATAAATATGAGTTCCAAAAAAGTGAGAAATAATGATCTTCTATATATATATATATATAATTTATTTGGTTTGTAAAAAATGAAAATTAGTGAATATAAAAAAATTATATTATATTTTAATCAATTTTAAAAAATATTAAATATTATTTATTTATAAAAATGTAATAGTGCATTGAATAGTGTAAAAGAATTATTTTTTAAATATATAATATTTTCTAAGTTGTAAAAAGGTTTCATTTTTAATGGATTTGGTTCTAAAATAACTACAATGTTACTATGTTTTTGCAAAATAAAATTATTTTTTTAATAGAAATAATTAAAATTATCTTAGATAAATAAAATTAAAAATTGATTAAAAAAAATATTTATGGCAAATAAATTTTTTAATAATAATCATTAAAAATTTATAATTTTCAAAAAACAATAAAAATTTGTTTTCAATGAATGGATAAAAACTACTATTTCTTAATGCTAAAAAAATCCATATTAAAATTTCACATCAAAATATGCTGATAATATTTTAAAATAGGTTTTCTATTATAAAATTTACCATAAATTTTCAAAGAATGACTATAATTATAATTATTAAAAAAATTAAAATGATATATTTTATTGATAAATTAATCTTGAAAATCATATTAATGAATAAAAAATCAAAACAATATGCTATCACACAAGAAAATAACAATTCACTGAAATTTATGTTAAATATTGGACCAGAAATTTCCAAAATAAATTTTTCTAAATAATTATATCAATATTTATAGTGTAAAGTTTAATTTTAATACATTCATTTTTTTGTATTATTTGAAAATGTTAAGTAGATAATTGTAGTCAAATTTTTTAATTGAACATAAAGTGGGAACATTAAATAGAATATTTAACTAGATATACCGATTAATAATTTCAACTGAAACATTACACTAAGAAAAAACAATGGAATATTTGAGTCTACTTTTTGGGAAACTATTTTCATCAAAATTGTTTAGTGAACATTTATAGATTGTTTTACATTAATTTTCCATTTAAATTTTTGTATTAGGGAATTATGATGAAATTTTTGGATGGATTTTTAAATGAAATTTGGTGTTAAATTTACAAACTAATGAATTTTATTTTAATTTTATCATAAAAAAATTCATTGGAATGTTCCATTGTAATTTTGTATTGATAAATCTCATAAGAAATTTGTAGGGAATTTTTTTTTCATTATTTTTTTCCTATTGAATTTTTACGGTTGAGATATATATTGTATCTTTTTAATGAAATTTTTATGGGAAATGTTTTACTTAATTTTACCATGGGTTTACATCATAAAATTATTCTAATGTAATTTTTTCATAAAAATTTTCATTGGATTTGATCCTTAGATAATTACAATTATTTTAAATTATAAATTTTCAAAGAAATTTTCCATAGTAATTTTAATTTCAAGAACTATCAATGGATATTTTTAGTGGAATTTTGAAGTGAATTTTTCTTACTAAAATTTTCCAATTGATAAATTATTTTTATTAAAAATACTCTTGGGAGTCCTCCATTGGATTTTTCTAGTCAAAATTTTTACTGAAATTATTCCATAAAAAATTCTAGTTGAATTAGTAAATTTTTTAATGAAAATTTTAAGGATTTTTATTAAAATAATTTTATAATAAATTTTTATATTAGTATATTTATACGTAATCTATAATATCTAAATAAAAAAATCAAATATATTTTCTCCCCATAATTTTCTACTGAAAAATTTTACTTGAATTTTCATAATGAAGAATTTTAATGGAAATTTTTAGTGAAATTTATTAGTAGAATGGTTAAAGAAAGAATTTTATGGAATACATATCAATATTATATATAATACTAATTGAATATATAATAATTGATATTGTAGTGTTTTCTCTTGAGGAGTTAGTATATTATTTTTTTATCATGTGTGTGTCACTTATTTATATTTTTTATGTTTTTATTTAGTGATGGATAAAATTAAAATAACTTTTAATTGTGTGATTGATAATAATATAAGAATTAGAAAATATAATACAAATAATATGTGGAGGAATATTGGATAAACATTGTAAGAATACACAATGATCCTTTTATCTTTCTTCGATTAATTTTTTTCCTCTCTCATTTATTGAAACTCAATTATCATACTTAATACCTTCCTCAATATCATATTTCATTATCTTTTTAGTAAATATCACTAAATTTTAACAATATATGCATTTGAATTTTTTTATTCCATATGTATAATAGTATGATTTATCCATCACTCAATAACACATTCATTTACATTCTGTTCTAACTAGAAATTTAGAAGAGATACATCCAACTATAGAGGGATGTATACCATGTACCAATACTCACACAACTCACCCCACTACACTATATAAAGAATACTCTATTAGAGGTGAGAATTTTATCACTCACAATGAGTTAAGATGTTTTGTGAAAAATAAAATAAAAATAATGATATCTTTATATTCCAATTCCACACAAACCCCACAACTATAACCTATTAGTGAAAAATGTAGAAAAAAAGAAAAATATTTTTAATATAAAGAATTAATTTTGGTTTCTCCTCTTTTAATTTTACAACATACATGATTGTTTCTTATAAAAAATGGAATTAGAGTATATAATGGGAATATGTCCCAATACATTGATCAAAACAAGGAACATAAAATATAAAATGATATTAAAATAGTCCCAAGTCTACAAAAGAATACATATCATACCCCATAATGAATTTCATGTAGAACACATACCATATGTTTATAATATAAATATAAATTATTATTCATATGATTATATATTATTAATCTCTCATAATATAGATAATGAAAAATTAATTCAATAATGATATATTTGAAGGATTTTTTAGATGTTAAGGTTTTGTGGATATGTCTTAGAAAATAAAGGCTGAAAAGTGGAGGATTTAAATTATAAATGTAACGTCTGTCTATTTCAATAAAATCAATTTTATTTAACTCACTCAATTTCTATTACATATACATCTCATAACATCTCATATTAATTTTTTTATTATTTTTCATGAGATAGATGAATGAATCTCAAATAATAATTCAATATCATTTTATATTTTTCATTTATTCATGTATTTATTAATCATATATATTATTTTTTTTCATTTTCCATATGTATATACAAAAATATATATATATCTAGTATTCAATTTGTTCAAGGATAACACATTGACTAAATGAATATAATGAATAATATAAATCTTACCCATTTTCTCATTTGAATTACAAAAAATGATGGAAACAACCCATATTTACCATAATAAATTGAAATTACTACCATAGAAAACCTGAAATTTCCTTATCCCATAACAGAACAAGAAACAATAATGAAAAGTATATAATGAATAGGATTGGTTTTGATAAAAGGGTCTTGTAATTTTGTATAAACCTAACATGCTATTCATAGTATTCTACGGTCAGAATCGAGATTTATGTAAGCGGTGGGTCTTAAGGGAAATGTGATCCAATCCAAATAAATTCTATAATAATTTTGAAAACACATCATCATCGCAAAAATTCATTTAAAAATAATCAAAAAAATTTTTATGTTTCATAAAGTACCCAAGTATCTCTCAAGATAAGTGAGGGTATTAGAGAAAGGAATGTGAAAATTGGTATATAAACCACTCATTAAATGTGAAATATTTTGGGCTACCCATTCATGGGTTTATTGATCAATAAACTTTAGAAAAATAAAAAAATAACAGAGAATAAGAAACCATGAAGAAAAAAACATATCCAATGTCTTTTATGTATTGAGTTTCAATAATAAGTTCAAGTATTTTACAAGTGAT
This sequence comes from Viscum album, assembly GCA_963277665.1. Taxonomy (NCBI): domain Eukaryota; kingdom Viridiplantae; phylum Streptophyta; class Magnoliopsida; order Santalales; family Viscaceae; genus Viscum; species Viscum album. Next base: position 374,949,578 of record OY728127.1, on the reverse strand, counting down.
ATTTATTTCAGAAATATAGTTTGAGAAATCAATAATACTAAAATAATGATTTAAAAAATAAAAATAAACAACAAGAATGATTTTGTAATAAAACCCAGATTTGTTTATAAATATTAAAAACAAATTAACACTAAAAGAAGTCAGAAAAGAAAAAAAATATGGAAAACAATACATGATAGTTCACCCAAAACCCCACATTTAATATTTCAATAATACTGAAGACTATTTTGTTGGTTAATTCACATTTTAAGCTGAAAATGATAGCATTAAAAAAATGTATAAATAAAATTAAAAACATGGATACTATTATTCGATGTTTGTGGAAAATTGTGGAAGAAAGAAATTGCTAGATTTGTTTTACCTGAAATTAACTTTAATGAGATACAAACTATATTGTACAAGATATTTACTACGAGAAAAACAAATTAGATATTAGCGATTTCATGAAAAAATAAACTAATGAAAATAAAACTAATTAAAAAAATGACAATACATAGGGTTTCATCCCAATAAGACTTGAATTTGTTTTACCCAAAGTATAGTTGTACTATTATTCTATCACCTTTAAAATGGTTCAAGGTTTTAATGTGTAAGAACCACCACATATTATTTTTTCTAGTATATATGAGGTAATACTTGACTTGAATTACCACAAAAGAAAAGATATATAAGTAAAACTCTGAATGAAAAACTAGTTTAGTTCATAATGAGTGAGGGAATGTAAAAAAATTTGTTTACCTAATTTTTTTGACTTATTTATGTTGATTCTTGTGGGGATTCTGAGGAAGAAGTGACCTTTCCATATGAACGTTCTGTTATTCCCTAAACAATCCTTTTTTCAGTGATGTGGGAACATTATTCTTCTTCATTATCATCTCATAGCCCTAAGAATGGATTAAGTGCCAATAAATTATTCACAAAAATGGAGTTAGTTTGAAATTTAAAATAGTGTTAAATAAAATGAAAATTCATTCATATAAAGGTGTACTCTATTTAGTTTTTTTATCAAGAGATATTTATCTTCTTAATGAACCTATGGGATCTATTCTTCAAACATCAACATAACATTAAGGGTGGGTACTTCATTATCACCCTCCTACTCATATTTTATATAATAGGTATATGGATCATTAAATTTACAATTAGGCTAGAGGATAATATTTTAATGTAATTTAATATCAAATACCAGTGAATCTACAATATTTTTTAATCCCTTTTTTGATCATCATTGTTTATTTTCTCTTCACGGGAGGCCTTATGAATGAGAATATAAATCATAGGGAGATAATGATTGTGAAATTTTTCATCAATGTTCTTGTAAGAATTAGAATTAAAATAATAGGATGAAACATCTCTTCATAGGTCCACTATCCAGGAATGATTATAGTATATAGTTCAGGAAGTCCATTTTTGACCTCAACTCCTCAATTTATTTGTAGTAAATATTATACTTGTCAGTGTCCATGACTGGATCAAAATTATTATGTTTAAATTTATCTTGGTGGCATGGGTGTATTAGAAGTTGTTATACATAAGAAAATTATTATACTTGTATGATTTTACACATCCACTTGGGTAAACTGATAACTTGTACAGTTCTAGCAACCATTAAACTTCTTATCTATTAGGCACCTATTACTTGATAAAATAGTGGCTAATATATTGGATTGATGATCCAAATCCAACCATTATAGTGATTTAATCCACAATATATTACACATAAAAATGATTGCAATATATATATTTTAAATGGATCACATTTAATACTGATCCTAGTTTGAAGTAGAGAAAATGAATATAAATAATAACGAAAAGAATGAAATAAAAAGAAAAAAATAAGGGAAAATTAATATTATTACAAATTAATGATAAAAAATGTACAAGTGAATATCTATGGATACGAAGCCAAATTAAAGAAGTCATTTTATGAGACCCCTTTCACAATAGTATATAATCATGAAAAAACATTTTGAAAGTTCTTTATTTATCAGTGATAAAAAATAATTGACCAAGGAAGACCTTCGACAGTTCTTTTTTAGGGTTGATAAAGGCTATCCTTTATAACACCATTATTTTGTGGAGATAAAGGATACATTTATCAGTGATTTGTTTCAGTATAGATACAAGTTATCATGCACAATATAATTTTTATATAAAATATATATATTCTTCAATTTAATTAATATAAATAAATATATATATATATATATGTATATATGTACTATATGTATATATATATATATTTATACTTATTTATATATATATGAATAATTACAAACACATATACACAGATATATATATATATATAATATAGTGTCATGAACTATATAATTAAATATATAAATACATTACATATTTCTTCATATTTTAAGTTATATATCCATTTTCATAATATATTATTTATAGTATACAAACATACATATATATTAATAATTATATATATGTGTGTGTGTGTGATTAAATGTATGTATATATATAATTATATATCAATATTACAAGTAATATGGAAATGTATTATATATTAATAAAAATAAAAATATATTAAAATATTGTCATATATAAAATGTATGTTTAAAATAAAAACTATTATAGAATAAAAAATTTATATCAATTTTATTTTCATAATTTATAAATATATATACTAATTTTTTAGAAAATATATGTGTGTGTTTATAAATATATGTCTATATATATTTGTGTTTATATCTAAATATGTAAATATATTCCTTTGTGTACATGTCTGTTTATAAAAAATATATAAATATATGAGTATGTGGGTGTGTTTTTTATATACATTTAAATATATGTATAAAAATTTAAATAAATATAAGTTAAGAAATGTATACACACACACACACAAAATACACACATATATTTTATAACATGGCCTGAAGAGTGTTCCAGAACATAATGTGTTGAAAAGTAGTGTCTGGGATCAAATATTACACAAGCGGGATTGATTGCACCTGATAAAACAAGAATTAAATAGTGTAATTCTTAAAAGATGCCTGACATGAGCATTTCTAGGGTTGGCAGAGTGATGATCCAGTCAGGGTGAACCTAACCTACCACATGATTCAACCCACCACAAGGATTCAAGTGGGACTCCTCCCAATGTAGAGGCTATAAAGGCCCTAATCCATATGATGTGGAGACTATTCCCTCAACTAAGTGTTCAGTAACAAACAGATATATCAAAAATACATACTAAAAAACATTATCATAGAATGGAATAAATAAAATTAACATGTTTAATAAATAGATGCAATATTTAAACATACCTTCATAAAAATACATATCAAATGATCTCCCTATATAACGATCAAATAAATATAATAACAAAAATAAATAAAATGAAGAAGGATTTACTGCCACGCCAAAGTCGAACCTCAAACTCGATCTGCAACAAAAATAGAGCTTCTCCAGCCAAATTATCATACTCTACATGAGTGGTCTCATTCAATCTTGCAATACAAAACCTCCTCATGATCAAATATAAAACATATTATCAACCGGAAATAATATATAATAGACTCCATTTAAAAATAGTTTCTTGTATTGGAAGTGAAAAAACAATTCTTCATATAGAAATTTTAATGGTGGTACCTAACATCTTCTACAATAACATGTGCATGTAAACGTGATATGGAAAGAATAGTTGAATCATAACATATTTTTGGAAAGTAAATATCGTAATAAGTTAATTAACAACCCAATAATTGCATGATAAAAATAAAAAAACCCCATCGAACCTCTGGTTCAACACCACCAAAGATTGATTAATCCTATTATATATATAATTTAGAGATTTAGTGAATGCAGCTTAGAAAGAGACACCACCAAATAAAATTTCCCCAAACAACCAAGGATCCACATGAAATAAAAAATAACCACATGATTTAATTTTGGACTATAATGACTGACCATATGTTTCAAAGGGAACCACATGCAACACTACAATACAATAGGTCACAAATAACACAATTTGAACTAGAAATTATATCTTTAACAATTCAAAGAGGACTTTCCAAAGCCCAGATAGTATTTTAGAACTGACTGAGATCCACCACGATTACAAAGATAAAAAACACTAGGTCCTCCTAAAATTTCCAAGACCATTTAAACCGAACCCCTATTCATATACACTGAAATAGAGGAGGTGGAATTATTTATATGATACATTATCTCCCTGGATACACTTAAAAATATGCAATAGATAGATAATCAGATTAAACTAAAGGTCAACACCCAATACAATATTATCCCAAATTTAGCCTATCACATATAATATATATGGGAGAATAAAATAAAGAATCAATGGAATAAGGCATAAAAACATTGGTCAACCAATTCCCAAACCCCAAATGATATACAAAACCACTACAGGATCACTCCATCAATCTTTAGGTTATAAAGTTATATCTAATGTAACCAATGTTGGAACCAAGAAAGGACTTACATTGGGTTAACAAAATATGGGGAACCTATTGTCCCATGAGAAACATCCATCTCAAACCACATTACATGCAGATGTATTAATCCTTATTTCGTTGCTTTGGTTACCAATTCATCCATGAACAATACCTCTCACCTATGATAACCCACAAGAAACACTATGATTTCAATGTAATCCTCTTGGATCCCTCAGATCCATCTAAAACATCATCTAAGTAACACCTAACCTTACTCTAAATGCCTACTGTCAACCCAACCTAAAGGATCCAACCAATCCATACACCAAACTAAGACTAAATCCTTTACATGTCAACCCTTAAGAAAATAGACTCTACATCAAAGGATCATCAATGACACTACCCAATCACCCCTTCTAGGGGACATCCAAAAAACATAAAGCTACTACCCTTGGCATCACCCAGACAATGAGCGACTTGATTTCAACTTTTTATAACCCTCCAAATAAGCTAAAAGGATTCCCCTTGGAATACCTCATTAAATGTCTTATAATAGGCTGACAACCCTCACCTAGTTTATAAACCACATATCCCTTATGAGAGATCTCTTAAAAAACCTCAGAGGAAAACCATTCCCTATACCACCGAAAAAATAGTTCTACATCATAATCATTAGGGGAAAATTCTATCTATCCCCAACTACCTAAAGATTCTAAAAAATTCCCTCCAAATACTATTAGGTTATAATAGTTTTTCCTATAAAGAAAGAACTATGAATGAACAACCCATAGGTCTAAAATCTAATTATTGATCGAGAAGTATATTAGTCATTCCCTATTCCTTCCATTAAGAATCATCTAAGAGAACACACAATATTCTATTGAATTATAAACTAAGGGAGAGCGTTTTTGAAAAAACTCCATTGAATGACATCTAAGACACTTTTTATCAAAGAGAAACTACAATGACTCAACCAAAGCTCCTAAATAAGTAATATTCATTTGAAAATTAAATTAATTAATAAATAAATATTAACCAGGAAATAACATAAAAATATGACACCCAACCTACCATATAATGAAATTACTGAAGCATCAATCCTGAACCCATTCTCCACCAACATCGTATAAATGCAACTCACACAAGATAATAGACATAATTATTTATAAAAATTTAAAATATATTATTCAAAATAATGAAAAGAGTCATAATTAACTAGTACCTTATATAGATGTACAATCTCTGAAAATTCAGGACCAACCACAAAAATATGGCTTACTCCACACTACTAACAACAATATGAGGAAAATACCTAACAATATATAACCAATTAGATAGAATGTTACATCAATTTAATTGAAACTAAATCCTAAAAAAATCACTATCCATAATATATCCATTAAAATAATGCTAAATAACATGAATTTATTGTCACTATATGGCTATCCATCAAGCCAAACCAAATACCCATCAATTCTAGATGATTCCACCATAGTCTGGTGGAATCAACAATGAACCCTAAGCTGGATAAAAAAGAGAAAAATGGTGCCCCAATCTCATGGATCTCCACTTCGATCGTGAATCGGCTTCTCCTCCTAAGGTTTCTGTGGCCCTCATAAGCAAAGATGAACCTACCACTCTTCTCTTACTTCTTCTAAATTCCTCCTCTATTATTTCATTCTTCAGTTTCATTTTTTCATATTCTTGGCAGTTCTTCCTCAACTTTTATTATTTTCCTTGATGCTGCTTGATCCTTTGGGTTTCCTTCTACACCTCCTTTAGTAATCCAATCAGTGGATACTTGATGTGGAAGTCATCGACATCCAAAAAAAAAATCTATCATAAAGTTATTATATGTCTCTGCTTGACAGATTTGGAGTGGTGGTAACAAAGAGGGTTTGGGTTTTTTTGGTTCGACGGTCGATGGGTTTCTGGTGCTACAAATTCAGATTTCTCTTATTTTGTCAGCTAATAGTTATCCTTTTCATCGATGATCCCATTTCTCAAACCCCTCAGCCATTTAATACCCTACTCTAGCCTTGAATTCCTCTGCATCTCTCCCAATTGGGTTGGAGCGGTGGTACTATGTGGTTTTGTGATGTGGGTTGCGGTCATTGGTTCTCTAGGCGAGACATGTGTCGATGTTCTGTTTCAAAGTAAACTATCAATTTCTTTGATGTTCTTGATGTTTCTTCCACATGTATTCGATATTCTCACTCTATATGATTTTAATTTGTGTTTATGGATGCAATTTTTTTCTTTTCAGATGTGGTTTCGATCATTGATATTGACCGTGACGATGAGGGTGAAGCAATGATGGAGTGGGTTTTTTCTATGTTGGATGCTGTGGTGGGATGATCTTCTATGAGATTTTATATAGGGGTTAGCTCAAAGGGTATCATCCATAGTGGTGTACTAGAATGTAATGGTGGAAGACAATGAAACCAGCTCTAACAGGTGACCCATGGATCGAGGCCCCTTGGGTTGGGTTTCATTTTGATTGTTTGAAGTTTTTATCTATGATATTTTTGGCACTGGAATATGTGGATTTAGTTTTTGATTTTATTTTAATTTTGTTGTTGTGATAACTTGACCTGCTGTAATATGGTATTTGGTAATTATGAGGGTTCCCACTTTATCACTGAATGTAGTTTCTATCAAAATAATGAAATGATTTAGATTAAACTTAATTTAGAGTGAAAAAAGTTAAATAAAAGGAAAGATGTATAAGAAATAATGGAGGAGAAGATGAATCTCACCTCAAAATTCTGAAGATCACACATGAAATCCAACAAAATTCATGGGGGATTAAATGTATAAAGAAGTATTAGGGTATGGTTGGTTCATACACATGAACAGAAGAGAAAAGAAGGGTGTTGTTTTATAAACATGTTGGAAAAAGGGGAATTTACCCCATTTAAATAAATAGTACAGGCCATGCAATTTTTCTAATAGAGACCTAAGGATTTTACCAATCCTATTACATGATTCATAAATATAAATATCCATTAATACAACAAAAGTATTCAAAATACTAGTGTTATTGGAATACTAGGTTCTTAATACATATAACGAAACAGAAACATAACATCCTTATTTTATTCTCAATAGTAAGCTCCTAAAATTGATTGATCTCCTCAAAATTTATTAGATAACGTAGGGAATACATAAATAATGGTGGGAGAATAAAATCCCACTAAGGTAATAAAAATGATAAGTAAACACAACAATAGAGTCAAATGTTTAAAAAAATATCATAAAGACATGTCTCATGAATTAATCTAAAAGAATCATAACACAAGTAACATGGTATCATAAGATCATGGTTGAATAGGTAATTTGGATGCAATATAAGTAGTGACATAAACATAATTTAAGGCTAACAACCTAGACAATATCACACTGTGGAAGAAGTCCCATAATTGATTATATTTAATCCATAATACTATAGATGAAATAACATTGGACTAAAAGTTTAATCAATGGATTAGATAGCTATTTGGGTGAACAAATCATAATTCATTCATGATCTATGTGGTCCACATATATGAAATCAATCGTAAGGAAGAAAATTAGAATTATGATAACCCGCATGGCATCGTTAATTCTTACTATGGTAAAACAATTTAATTATTTTTTAAATTAAAACAACATAACTAAAAAATTTATTATCTAGTCAATACGAGTATAAAACCCACTTGGATAGAGAGAATTTCGTAAATTAAATAAATAATCTGAAATATAAATAGTTTAATTGGTTGGAGAAATTGAAATAATATAGCAAGGATTGGGTTTAATATCAGGAGAGGAGACATGTTTGGTTTAGATATTTTTTGGTTCATGTACTAATAATATAATTGATAATTAATTTATTCCATTTTGGTGTAGAAATTGGGTCAACATAGATCCTTGTTCTTGATATCCGAACGTAATAATGAGTATTCTCTTTTGGTATGGCTATCTACTTAGTGAAAACAAAACATTAGTGGACCCAAAAACTTGTTTAAATATAACTGACCCATATTTCATAATGGTCATACAAAAACTAAGGCGATCAATTGATTAAATGAAAATATAAACTTTAAAAAATATTATTGATCTTGAAATATGAAAAGAAAAAGATTTGGAAATGAAAAATTTGTGTTGTAGTAATACAAAGCATGAAGAAAAGGGAAAACAATTTATAATTTCACAAGACCTATAATTACATCACCAGTTACAGATAAAAATACTCGCTCATGACAAGAATGGTGAGAAAGGGCATCATGGATACCAAAAGAAAAAACAAATCAATGAATGATGACAAAGTGGGACCCCTATATTATCATTCCTTTTTTGGTAGCCTCTGCTGGTGTCACACTTTCTCTTAATGGTCGTAGAGTACCTAAAAAGGGTGGAAAAGTCATGTATTTATAAGATTCATCATTGAAATCCTAGAATTTGATACATTTATTTTTATTATTGATGATACTTATGGGATATTTAACAGGTTTACGTGAAGTTTAATCCCCAAAAATTCTGGAACTATGAATCTTGTAAAAATATTCATCAAAATATTGTCTGAAAAATGTCATGCTGTGAAATTGGTATTCACAACGTGTAATGCTATTTCACAGGTTTTAATCATTTCATGATATGTCCTGTTCAAAAAATTCATTTTGAAAAAGTCGTGAAAATTTAGTATATTACATGGCCTATAATCATGTTTCTCTATTTCCACTTTATCTCTAAAAAATCTGGTGTCATGCTGCAACCAAATCTCCTGATATGAAGGGTACTTTAGCTCAAAATTTCACCCATTTTTAATGAATCTTCATTTACTTCTATACAAAAAACACAAGTCATTAAAATCCCAAATTGGAAACATTAATCATTTAAATACAAAAATCGATACATAAAACACACTAAAATATATGCATGAAATACACTTATCAAATTATCCATGGAAACAGAATGAGTTACATAAAATTTCTTCATTTTATATTCAATTTAATTTTCCATAGGAATTAATTTTATAAATTATCATAAGGTATGTATTACCCCTTCAAAGGAAGGGAGAATAACTAGGTATGTATTTTAGAATCATATACACATAATTTGGAAGCAATACATAAAATCAAAGGATGTGGTATTTGATGATAATAATTTCAAAAATATTATAAATATTCATGAGGAAAAAACATTTTCACTTTGAGTAACAAAAAATGTCATCATATTAGAAGGAAAATTATTTTGAAAGATTACACTAAATAGTTATGAATGAAAATATCCTTTCCATTACTAAAATAATTATTTAAAATATAAAACATTTAGAAATATTAATGATTAAGTTTTTGTAAATAAAATTTGAGACATAAAAATGAAGCACTAAAACATTGAGTGGTTATAATAGTGTAAGAGTCCCATTCATATTGAATAGTTTTAAAAAGTCAATGAATACATTAAAATTTATAAAAGAAAAATTGAAAACTATCTTATTAAAAAAATAATATTCCTATTCTTTATTTTTAAAATCTAATTAAGTGTAAAAATGGCTTTAAAAAATTATTTCAAAACATTTTTTTATATATTTTCAGAAAACATAAATTAGGAAGAAAATCTATTTTCAACATAAGGGATAAATGAAGTAGAATTTTCTTAAAAACAATTTATCAATAATTTTAAACACAAAATATTGGAAATCGTACTATTACTTCAATACTTCATGAGTAAAAATAGGATAATATTATGAAAGTGTTTTATTATACAATGATCAAATAATTTACATCAATGAAAATTGAAGCGTAATCAATCCCGATTAATATGAATTTGAAACATAAACCTTTATATATTTAGAAAAATATGAATCATATCTTCCAATAAATTAAGTAGATGAATTATAACATAAAATCATAAAATGAAATAATTTTACTCATATATTTTTTAATGGGGTATTATATACACCATTACAAAAAATTATTGTATAAAAGAATGTGGGTCAAAAAAGGAAGTTTGGGACAAAACCCATACACAATTTGTATCACTATGTTGATAGTTAGTCAGTGGTGTGATTCTTTATACCAAATTAATATCGATAATAATACTAATAGAAATAAAACATAAAAAAATCAATATTTATTTCACACATAATCTTGGCCTAATATATTCAATATAGTCGACATATAACCAAATGAATGAAAATTCATTTAATAAACCCCTTAACTCATGATTTTCTTTTGTTGAGATCTAATTAACCTAATTTATTATGGGTTTTAACATGTTTTTAACTTATACTAAAGCAATATTAATATTTCTAATGTCATATATGACCCTTTTATAAAAACTTATTACCCCATTGTTAGTAATCTTTCATTACCAATATAGTTTCAGGTGTTAATTGCCTTGATTTTTTATCAGGAAGGTTTTGGATCCTAGAAATAGTATATAGTTACACCACATATATAATTATATTTTTATAATAAATATAATTTATTTTCCTTAGATTAATCTTAAGAATCATTTTTGAATTTTTATCATGGATATTGAATCCCATTGCTTTGTGGAGACCATAGGTCGTACATAGACATGAGAGACAATATCATTTACATAACAGGTGAAAGGATAAGGAAGTGGAAATTATTATTTAAAAAAATTTATATAATCTAAACTATATTAGATATATTCATTAAATTCATCATTTCTTACCTTACATGTTATCTATTGGTGAAAAAAATTTGTATCACTCTACCAGGTGATAGTCTGTTGTACATAAGTGCGACATTATCATATTCTCAATATAACAGAAATTAATTAGTTATATATGATATTATGATTCCCTAAGTTGAATTAGAATAGAAATATCATATATAAAAAATTTATACATCATTATATCCCGCCTTAGGAAGTAGCGATGTAGAAAAAATTAATTCAGTTTGTGTGGAGGCAGTCCTTCGTAAAAACAATCAACAATTTTATATCCAATTTAAGAGAGGAGAAGATAGTTTCAGGTCGTTCCATTAAATTAAAAATATAATTTGTAAATATTGGAAAAAACTTTTAATAAGTTGTCATTTTTCAAATTGGTTTTATATAACTAATGTGTAATGTTATAAAAATCGATTTATCACGTCAGTTATTGTATAACCGACGTGATAAATCGATGAAAATAATATTTTTACATCGGTTATTTTATAACCCACATAAAAATACTATGATTATCTTTATCACATCAGTTATTTTATAACCGATGTGAAATATTGAATCTGGGCACTTTATCACATCATTTATAAAACAACTGACGTGATAAAGAAAATCATGGCAATTTATCACATCGGTAAGCAAAAGAACCGACGTGATAAAGCACCATTTATAAAATCTGTTATAAAATAACTGACATGATAAATTATTTTCTACATTGGTTATTAAATAACTAACGTTATAAACAAAAAAGAATAGTTATCACTTGGTTTATTAAATAACTGACGTGACAAATATTTTAGATGATTTATCAGTCCCCGTATTCAGTCATTTTGTTTTCATCGATCGGGTGACCTGTGACTCGTCTCTCTCATGTAGAAAACCTAGAATGGATTCTTTGAATTCATTCCCTCTAGCCTCATTTTACCCATATCATTCATCATCTTTATTATCAACAGATCCATCAGGTCGACATGCAACACATGTAAGCCTCACACGACTCGGTTTCAATTATTATTTTTCGTGATGCACTAATCTAATTTTTTGAGATGTTTTTTTTCTATATTTTTTCTTTCTATCATGGTAAGTTTCATTCTGATCATTTATACCATTCTAATTTTTTTTGGTAAAATAAACCATGGAAGTGATTGCATGTAGGTTTGCAATTTTTTTGTGTTCTATCTTGTGTGTGTGCGCATACAGGGGTTCTCCAAGGGGGTGGGGGCTGTCAAAGTCAGTGGGGGGGTTTCAAGGGGGAAGTGTGGCTGTTCAAGGGGGTGGGGGTGTCCAGGGGGTGTCAAAGGTGGTGGAGGTGGTGTTCCGGGGGTGCGGGGGCTGTCATAGGGGGTTGGGGGTGTCCAAGGGGTTGGGTGTGTCGTGGAGGGTGAAGGGGCTGTTGAAGGGAGTAGGGGTGTCCAAGGGGTTGGGGTGGTGTCCAGGGGGTAGGGGGTGTCTAGGGGTGGGGGTGTCTAGGGGGTGGGGGGATGTCTAGAGAGGTGGGGGCACATTAGGGGGGTGTCCAGAGTGGTGGGGGCTATCTAGGGGGTGGGAGGGTTGTCCAGAGGATTGGGGGTTGTCCGGGGGGGGGGGCTACCAGATGGGTGGTGGTGGGGGGGGGGGGGGTTCCAGGTCGTGAGGGGGATTTATAATGGGGTAGGGGTGGGGTCGAGGGGGGTGAGGGGCTATCCAGAGGGTGGGGGTGTCTAAGGGGGTAGGGGGTGGTGTTGGTGTCTAGGGGCTGAGTGGGCTCTCCTCGGGGGGGGGGGGGGTGTCCAAAGGGTGGGGGCTATCCAGGGAGTGGGGGGCTATCCAAATGGGTTGGGGGCTGTTCCTGGGGTGGGGGGCTGTCCAAGGGGGTTGTGTTGTCCAAGGGGTGTCCAAGGGGGTGGGGGTGTGGTCTAGGGGGAGGTGAGGGGCTTTCTAGGGGGTGTCCTGGGGGAAGGGGAGGGGTGTCTAGGGGGTGAGGGGGCTATCCAGGGTGTGGGGGATGTCTAGGGGGTGGAGGGGGGATTTCCATGGAGGTGGGGGTGTCCAGGGGTGGGGGTGGTGTCTAGGGGGGTGACGGGGCTATCTAGGGGGTGGGGGATGTCCAGGGGTATGGGGTGTTTGGGGGGTGAGTGGGCTATCCAAGGGGGTAGGGGGTAACTTGGGGTTGGGGGGGGGGGGGGTCCAGGGGTGGGGTACTGTTTAGGGGGGGGGGGGCTGTCCAGGGGTGGTGGGGTCCAGGGGGTGTCGAAGGGTGTGGGGGTTGTCTCCAATGGGGTAGGGGGTTGGACCACCCCTCACCCCAAAGACACCACTCCCCGTCCCCCTAGACACCCCACCCCCACAAACAGCCCACCCCCACAGACACCCCCACTCCTTGGACAGTCCCCCACCCCCTGGACAACCCTACCCCCTTGGACACCCAGGACAACCCCTACACTTGTGGCCATCCCCTACCCCCTTCGACAAACCCCACACCCTGGGTAGCCCCTACCCCTTGGTCACCCCCTTGATATATATATATATATATATCCCAACTATTTCATTGAAACCATTGGAATATAATAACTTCATGTAGTATATACCAACACTTCATGTAGAATTTTATGTATATTACTATTGTAAAGACCATCAAGCTAACGGTGTGTGAAACCGTTGGGGTATTCTATCCTAAAAGTTTAAGGGGCTATCCCAATGGTCTCATATTTTCTGAATATGTGTAATTTTAAGTAGTGAATGTATACATAATTTAATATTTATACTTTTTATTTATTTTTTACGGAAGGTTGAATTTGGTATCGAGTTGCACCAGGATGTATTCTCTATGTACCTTAAGAATAAAGGATCCAAGATGAATTTAAAACTGTTATATCTAACTATTTTTTCGTTTTAAAACCATTTCAAGAATATTGTTTCAATTATGCTCCCTCATGGACACCCCCACCCCTATAGACCCCGACCCCCAAGATAGGCCCCCACCACCCTGGACACCCCGACCCCCTTGGACACCCTGTACAACCCCTACATCCATGGACAACCCCTACCCCCTTGTAAATCCCCCACCACCCCCTGGACAGCCCCTACCCCCTAGGACACCCCCTTGATATTTATATATATATCCCAACCGTTTCATTGAAACCATTAACATATTTTAACTTTTTGTAGTCTATACCAACGGTTCCTGTAAAATCGTTGGTATTGGGATATTACAATGATTTTCCTGACAACAGCGTGTTAAACCATTGGGGTATTCTATCCCAATGGTTTCAGGGGTGATCCCAATGGATTTAAATAATTTTTATATGTGTAATTTTCTGTAGTGAAAGTATACATATTTTAATATTTATACTTTATATTTCTTTTTTAAAGAAGGGTGAATTTGGTATCTAGTTGCACCAGGATGTATTATTTGGGTAACTTAATAAGAAAAGATCCAAGATGAATTTAAAACTATTATATCTAACTATATTTACTTCCTAAAATCATTTCAATGCTTTTTTTTTCAAATACAGATAAATGTTTTTTATATTTAAAAATTCTTTTACATTGGAATTATTATAATTTTCATAAAAATATATATTTTTCTTAGGTTAAAAAGATGTGTAATTTTGATATGTGTTATAGGTAATAATGTGTTGAAGTTGGATTATAGTACATCAAATGAGTAATGAATATATGGAAGGTGTTGATACCTTTTTGGAATTTTCAAAACAAAATGTTCCAAGCAGTGACATTTTTGTCTGTCCATTCCTAAAATTTTTTAATTAGAAGAAGTTGAAATATTAAGAGATAAAATATCATCTGATTTTTTAGGGCTTTAATCCGAGTTACGACCCATATATTTGGATTGGTGAAACTAGACAGAATGTCAGATATACTGAAGATGATGATTTTCAAGATGGTAACTCCGATGGAATTGAAGAAATGATTCGTGATATTAGAGAAGAATAAATTGAGATAGAACTGAAAATTTCACATCTATATTCGAAAGCTAAAAAACCATTGTATCGTAGTTATATATATCTTACGTTTTTTGTCAACGGTGTTAAGATTGATTAAGCTGAAGGTGAAACATGGATGGGGTGACAAATGTTTTACAGAGCTGCTCCAATTGTTGAAGACATTCTTCCAAAAGAAAATGATCTTACAAATTCACAATATAAGGTTAAGAATATATTATGCCCGATGGGGTTGGGATATAAGATAATACATGCGTGTCCAAATGAATGTATGATATATAAGAAGGAATATAAATTTCTGTCAATGTTTCCAAAATGCGGGACATCATGGTATAAGATAAATGAAAAATCAGAGACTGATGTAGAGATTACAAAGACCCCTTACAAGGTATTTTGGTATCTTCCTATAATTCATCGTTTGAAACATTTATTTTATAATTTTCATGATGAAAAAAGGTAATGATGGCATGATGATTTGAGGATATGTGATGGAAAAATACTTCATCCAGCTGATTGTCCACAATGGAATAAAATTGAAGAGCAGTATCATATATTTCAAAATGAAATTTGAAATCTCATTCTAGGGTTATTCATAGATTGAATTAATCCATGATGAACCCTCAGTAACAAACATCGTTCATTGCCTATTTTGTTACTAATGTACAACCTCTATCCAAGAGTTTGAATGAAGTGTAAATATGTCAAGATCAGTATAATAATCTCTGGTCTAAAGCAACCCGGAAATGATATTGATGTTTTCATGTCACTATTGACTGATGATTTAAAACATTTATTAGAGGATGGTATCAGGGTGTATGATTCTTATAAAATAGATTATTTTAAACTGCATGTAGTGCTTATGTTCATTATAAATGAAATCCTCACATATGGATATTTTCCTAGTTATAATGTTATGTGGAATAAAGCATGTCCAATCTGCAAAAAATAGACTTCATATTGTCAATTGCATCATTGGAAGAAAATAATGTTCATGGGCCACCACAAGTTTTTTCCTATGGATCACTCTTATAAAAGACCAAGAAAGGCATTAAATGTCTCACATGAATTTTATATTTCTCCAAAACCTTTATCCCCTAATTTTTATTTTGGTATGGTGGAAAACCATGATGTAACGATAGGAACGACAAAGATATCTGGTAATGGTAGACATATTTGGAAGAAAATGTCAATATTTTTTGAGCTACCTTATTGAAGATATCATGAATTGAAACATAATATTGATGTCATTCACTAAGAGAAGAATATCTACAACAATTTTATTTGATCATTGTTAGATATTAAAGTAAATACAAAAGATGGGTTGAATGCAAGACTAGACATACAATCAATGGGAATACCTTTGGAGTTAGAACCCACTCCTAATGAAAGACGAACATATCTTCCCCAGCTTGTCATACATTATCCAAGAGGGAGAAAATTATCTTTTGACGGTGTCTTCATGATATCAAAGTGCCTCATATTTATTATTCAAATGTAAAAACTTTTGTTTCTTTGAAGGATTTGAAGTTGATAGGTATGAAATCTCATGATTGTCACATCATGATGCAAAAACTTCTACGAGTTACATTGTGTAGAATATTTCGCATCTGTGTCAGAAAGACTATAATGACGTTTTGTTATATTTTCAAATCAATTTGTAATAAGAGATTGATGTGAATGCTCTAACCGTTTTGGTAAAGGATGCAATTTATATAATTTTTCAATTGAAAGTGTAATTTCTTCCATCTTTTTTGATATAATGGTTTATATAATGATTAGTCTTTTTCGAGAAATAATGCATTGTTAACCTTTATATATATTTTGGATGTATCATTTTGAAAGGTATATGAAAATATTGAAGTGGTATGTCAAGAATACATATCAACCTAAAGCCTCCATTATTGAAAATTATATTTATGAGGTGGTTTCAGTGTTTTGTACAAGCTATTTGGTTGTGGAAGAGCAGATAGGTTTGCCTCCATATCGCCATGATTGAGTTAATAATGAGGGAAAAAGGATTCATAGCTTGAAAGTCAAATCTTTGTCACCTGAACATATGAAGAAGTTAAAATTATACACATTGAATAACATAGATGATTCTCAACCATATATCCCATTGCATATTAATGTATTGAAACAATGTCATCCAAATAAGAATGAAATGTGTATTTTAAATGAGCACAAAAGAATATTTTTGTCATGTTCTAAAAAGAAATTTCTTGGTAGATCTGATGTATCAGAGACCTTAAGATTGTTAGTGGGTGTTCCATGTTTAAATGTGATAACATGGTCCAATTATGACATTAATGGATATACATTTCATAAGAAATATCAGAACCATAGAAGTGCAGTTCAGAATAGTGGTGTATTGGTGTTTGAAGATGCAATGCATTTTTCGAGTTGTAATGAAAAAAAACCAATTTCAACATCAAGTGCATATTATGGAGTAATTGATAAAATATGGGAGGTTGATTAATTTAAAAATAAATTTACTTTTGTTAACTGAAAATGGTTTGTCTGTAATAATAGTGTAAGACACAATGAATTTGGAATGACATTTGTTAATTTGAATAGATTAGAAGTCAAATCATATTCTTTTATATTGGGAACACATGAAAAACATATTTTCTTGGTAGTTAATTAATCAGATATGTAGTGGTATGTTGTTTTAAAAGGGAAAAAACAATATGTTGGTGAGGATCAACTTGATGAAGATGTTGATCTATGTGAGATACCTACTTCCATGGAAATATTAGCACAACATAATGCTGAGAATGTTGAATACAGGGTTTGTTCCATAAGGAATGATGCTGAAAAAGGAATTTGGGAGAACATTCTATTTGTACATTCCTAATATAACAGGTAACATATGTTTATTTCTTTATTAAATTTATTATTTTTATATAATATTTGATATTTTTATTTTTTTCCTTATTAAAACATCTATTAAAACATATATGTAGAAGTTTTTTTTATTTTAATTTTTTTAAGTCTCGTAAATCATGTTTACCATTACGTAAATTATATATCTGTTTTTTTGAATGACATTTACTTTTCCATGTTAAACATGTTTTCCATATTTACCATGTCTACTATGTTTACCATGTTTACCATGTTTACCATGTTTACCATCATTTACCATGTTTAGCATAGTTTACCATAACTACCATTACGTAACTTAAATATTTATTTATTTTGTTGAATGGAAATTACACTACCATGTTTACCAAATTTACAATTTTCTAACATGGTTACCATATTAACCGTTCATACTATTTTGTAACATAGTTCAATTATCCATTTTATGTTTAAATTAGTATTGTAATATTTTAATTTGTATATTTGTGAAATATTGTTTGTTTTTTATTTGAAGGATAATGACATATCAACCAGTTGATCAACTAGATGATTCAAGAGATGAGCATAATGATCATACCTCTAGGGAGGAACATTCACCTGCCCCTCCTAATGTTCCCCAATCTTCCTCATGTGCTCCTATAATGGAAAAGAAGAGGTCAAGAGTTGGTAAATGTGGGGGCACACATTTACCAAAATTATCTCTTGCTCGTACATAGGACCAGAGGATACTCGTTGATTTTGATGAGAATTATATTCTTAGAGGTCAAAATGAAAAAGATTTTAAGAGTTTTTTATCAACTCGGGGTAAGGGAAAATTAAGAATTTTTTTTGATGATTGGAGAAGTGTGGACAAAGTGATAATATCTCTATTGTGGGAGATGATTTTGGAAAGGTATTTTGCTATTTTTTACCAATTCTGTAAATGTTTCTAGTATAATATGTTTTACCACTTATTTATTCAATAGAATTTGATATTCCTGACACTGGAAGAGTAAGGAAGAAATGATTATCGATGGATGATAAGAGAAAGATGGATTTCAAATCATCCCACACATCTGATTTATTATTTGGTCATAGGAGTAATTAAAATCCATGTCTTATATATCCTTTCATAGATAAAGACACATGGTAACAAATTATGGAAAGTAGAAGAAAATATTCATATTTCATAAGGTTAATATAAAATTTCATAAGATTTCTTATTTAAAATATCTTATAAATGTTTTGTTAATTATTTCATATTCTTAATTTACAACAAACGAGGATATCTCATCCAGAGATCCAATCTAAAAATGTATACCCTCATCTTTTATCTCTAGGAGGGTATACGGTATTGTAAGAACAAATGATGGTGGAAAATTTAAAAAAACTGAGAGCTGAGTCTTCAAGAACTGGAGAGGTTTCCACTAAATCCCCTCCATCTAGACATGAAAAATAGAAGAGAGCTCAGATGGGAAAAAATGGGAAATATATTTCAAAATATTTGAGAATCATAGTTGGGAGGATTTTAAGATATTTATTTTATTTTTTATAAGTTAAATAAATTGTTTATATAATTAGAATAATTACGTAAATGTTCAATTAATTAATACATAATTATCTTGAGGAGTATAGCTCAAAGAGGATATTTACAGTTTCTGGGAGGAATGATATTTTATCTGCATCATTGGGAAATCCTGAACATCTTGGTCATGTACGGAGATATCAGATGGATTTATCAGTAAGAAAAGTGTTTCCACATTCTTAAACTTATTCCCTTGATGGTGTTTATTAAAATAATAGAATACTTAGAGGCTAAAGTTCATAATATTAATGTGACGATGGAGGAAAATATTAGAGTATTGGTACAGTCTACATTTGCAGACACGAAAAGACAATTTCAGACTACAGCTCCCACTGCTCCACCTCCCCTTGCAGACCCCATTATTTATCCTCCACCTCTGCGAGTAGCTCCCACTCCCCCACCTCAGCTTGCAGACACCATTTTGTATCCTACTCCACCGCCGCAGCTTCCTACTTATTACGAGTTGTATGTTGATGATCCTCAATGTCATATATATACATATGGTCTTGTATATTTTATAGGAGATACAGTTCATCATCAACATTTAGAGGAAGAGCATCATAGGGTCACTGTACAATATATTATAGATAGATCAGCTCATGTACCATTACCTACAGATGAGGTGACGACTGTTGGTCATAGTATCAAAATTTTTTTAATTTGGATATCTAGACTTCTGTGACTCATTACCATAAAGGTATGTATGTTATATCATCTATTTTATTTTATTTTATTAATGTTTCTTTATCATTTTAAAACTCATATATTTTTCTATTTATTTTTACAGGAATACTTCAAAGGTAAAGAAATATTGTATTGATAACCACCATGACAAATGTATTTGACATCAGATAAAGATTCTAGTATTCTTGACAGATTTTCAAGGTATTCAAATTTATTGGGGGAAAATTATGGGTTTCCAAAGGAAGATCATGTTTGTATATGTGAAGTAAATGTGGGGATTGTGGAAAATGATATCATGGAGCTTGTTACTAGAGATTAGTTTTGAATCAGTGTGGTGCAAATTTTTTCCATGTAAGTCTTAACACCTTTTCCCTACGTTATATTTATTAATAATGTATACTTATGTCTGTTTTGTATTAGGTATATTAATAACATGTGTGAGAAGAATGAGCATACATATGTATATGGATTCTCGGACATGTATTTGATTTCCCCTGAAGCACATGAATTGGATGAGGAATAAAGAATGCTTTATATTGCTGAAAGATTTGAACAGAATATAATCATACTGTGTTGGATGATGCCTTTTTATGAGATGTATGAAACATATCTTCGGAAAATAGTTAATTATCATTTATCAGAAACACCTCT
Source organism: Viscum album (assembly GCA_963277665.1). NCBI lineage: Eukaryota > Viridiplantae > Streptophyta > Magnoliopsida > Santalales > Viscaceae > Viscum > Viscum album. The sequence goes on along the minus strand of OY728127.1, from coordinate 374,928,789 downwards.
AACCTTAAATTTTCTTTTATCAGTTATCATTGGATGTTATGTGTTTTTTCCCAAGTGAGAAAACACTTTATTTGATATGCTCTATCCATGGACATGTGCGGGAAAGTTTTAAGAATACATTGGAAACGTATGTTTCAATTTCTTAATATTTTTATATATTATAATGAAATTTAAATTTATCCCATCCGTATTATTTTCTTATAGGGGATGGGTCTACTTTTGAAAAGACACAATGAAAATGAGTGGCAAGGTCAAATATGTTAATGTAAACGTAAATACCCATTTATAATTTTTACTTTTTGATGTTTTACATAAAAATAATATTTTGAATTTAAACTCATTTTAGGATAATTTTCATTAACAACAAGGTGTCATCAAATACGGATATTAAATGATAAGATTTACGTATGAAATAATTATAACTGGGACACTTGTGAAATTTGACCTGGTAATATTTCCTTTTAAAAATTTCCATAATATTTATTTTGATTTATTTATTATACATGTTAACTACTATCCTTTTAATTTGTAGCTATTTGATGACCCTCAACCCTATAGTTCTCAAGTGGTCAAACACTTACATGTGGAATAGTCAAATTATTTTATATGTTTGATTGGATTTTAATTTGTTTGTAGAAAAAAATATAATTTAGAATATTGTCATTATAATTGTATTAAGTAGTTTTTTAAGATGGATTTATGTTTTTTAGTAGACATTTTATGTTTTGAATGTAATATAAGTGAATGTTTAATTTTTCTATACTTCTTTTTTCGATCTAGTTCTGATGGTTTTTCAAGTATAAATTCGGGTCTAGGGGTGGGGGTGTATAGTGGGGTGGGGGGTTTACCAGGGGTGTGGGAGGTCTATCCAGTGGGGGGGGGGGGGGGTATAGGGGGACATGGGGAAGGGAGGGTGTCTAGGAGGGTTGTAGGGCTGTCTAAGGCAGTGGGTGTTGTCCAGGAGGGTTGGAGGGCTATCTATGGGGTTTCCAAGGGTGTGGGGGGTGTCAAGGGGGTCGGGGGAGGGGTCTAAGGGTGTGGGAGGGATGTCCAGTGGGGTGGGGGTGTATGGGGTATCCATGGGGGTGGGAGGGTGTTCAGGAAGGTGGGAGGGATGTCTAGTGTGTGCAAGGCTGTCTGGGAGGGTGGGGGTGTCTAGGGGGGTGTGGGGGGGGGGTGTCCAGTGGGGTGGAGAGTTTCCATGGGTGTGGGAGGGTTGTCCAGTGTTGTGTGTGTGTGGGCTGGTCTAGTTTTGGTCTGTTTCCAGTCTTCTTTGGTTGGGCATAGTTGTGGTTGAATGGTTTTATTAATTTTTTTTGGTTTTTACGTCTGTTATTTTATAACCGACGTAAAATTTGTATTGGAATGGGTTTTAATGTTGGTTATTTGAAAGCCTACATAACAAATGCATGTGAATGGGTTTTTAAGTTTGTTATTTCATAACCAATATAATAAATGGAATTGAATAGTTTTTTACGTCGGTTATTTTATAACCGACATAGTGTATATGTTTTCACATCCATAATTATTTAACTAATGTGAAAAACCACTTGGCTGACTGCTTTCCCTTGTCAGTTATGAAAATAACCATTGTGATAAACATTTTAGTGGCATATTTTGTTACATCAGTTATTATATAACCAACATGATTTTTTTTACCACTTCAATAATTTAAAAACTGACATAATAAATCATGACTCTAAAGCTTTTCCCACATCGTGTTTTGATGAACCAATGCAAAAAACACTTAAAAATTTTGGTTTTTACATTGGTTTTTAATAACCAATGTAAAAAATAATGTTTATAGCATCTCCTGTTAAAATTATATCCAAAAGATGTCTTAAAAAAATAACTGCCGTAAAATACATTTTCTGCACTATTTTGTATATGTAAGATAATAATGTTATTATATCATTATGGTTTAATAATATTTTGATGAGGTGGAAGAAGAGATAATATAAAATTCTTGGTGTACGATGTTACCTTAGAAAACTTATTTTATATTGAGTAAAAGACTCCAGTGTTTGGATTTTTTTACCAAATCTTGGATTCTAAGGTTATTTGATGGAAATATGGAATTTATTTGGGTAGTTATTTTCCAAATAATTTTTTCCAATGTATGGAAATGAGAGGAAAGTGGGTAACCTTTTATAAGTGGGGGAGAGGACACACTTGTAATATTTGAAAAGAAAGAATTCTACCGAGGTTTTTTTCAGGACATATGGCTAAAAAATTGTCCATTTTAGAAAATTAGAAAATAAATATAGTGGAATTATTACCACAAAATATCAATTCAAAATTTTTGGGGTCATTTTCAACTCTTATATTTAATGCTTAACCCATGGAAAAACTATTTTTACCATAATCATAGAAAATAATTTTCACTTTATTCACATTATATCATGTTAAAAAATTTTCTATATAATATAAATTATGATGATACAAAATATTTAATCCTTATTTAAGAAAAAAATCAAATAATTGGAAGAATTTAATTAAAAATTATCCATTCATCATGTCAAAAAATTGGTTTTGCAATAGAAAAACATTATGAACTTTAAAATGATTAAGAAGTTATTATATCAAAATTCAATGTAAAATTTATTAAAATGAAGAAATTATGGTTAATATATATATATATAATTTAACTAATTTTTAATTTAAAACAACATTATAATAAAAAAGGGCTTGCATATGATTGAAATGAAAATGTAGTTTTTAATAAAAAATAATATTTTTTTCTCTATTCATCCAAAAATGAATCATTTCTATGAAATCAAAAAAATTTACCCTTAGAATATTTTTACGAATTAAAAAATTAAGTTCATTTTTTAAAATAAAAATTCTAAATCTAGTAAAAATTAATTTTAAATTATGCGCACAAGGCGTTAATAAACCCCCTTTCAAAAAAATAATTTTTTTTGAAAACAATTTTTATTTATATGATTCTTATTTTATATCAAATCAATAGAAAATAACTGAATATATGTCATACATGTGTAAATCATATAATTTTAATTATTTTTTAGTCTTAATCATCCCCTCCAATTTAAGGTCTTGCTTATTACAGTTCGTTTAGATTTGAGGTTTTGTGTTCTATAAACTATTAAGGAGATTGAAGTTATTTAAAAATAAATATATTTTAATGTCGTGAGATGTTATCTTCTCTAATAGTCATGTTGTTTCATTTCATATATTCTATTGAATGTGATGTTACTCTTTTAAAATTCTAGGGTGTTGCACTATACCCCCTTAAATAAATTTCTTCCTCACAATTTAATCTTGATCTCTAAAATCAATGGTTTGATAATTTTTATGTCTAAAACCCACATAATTAAAAGTCTCAGTAATGATTTATCATAAAAATTGAAATTTAAAAATTAATTTTATAACATAAACAACATTCCAAACAGGATATCATTGGTGAAAAGTAACGATATGGACTTAGAAAAATAAAAGTATCAATAATTAAATAGAGTGATTCATGTAACTTATTATTGGAAATTTAATGACCAATGAAATGTTAAGGACTCGGCAACCATAAATGTATAATGATTTAAAGGACCATTTGATTTATCATATATAAAGGAAATATTGTAAATTTATAATTTCAAGATTCTTTTCCAAAATTTTAGGAGTTCATTTATATCCTATGATTATACTAAAATACAATTACATGATATATTTCAATTTGATATGAAAAATTTCATCCTTTTATTGTGGTTTGATAATTATAGACTTCATATCACACTCTAGGAAATGAATATCTAAAAAGTAATTCTTTTATGTCTGAATCACTAAAATTATCTTTTAAAATATCATAATATCCATAAAATAGCAACAGTCTGTTCCATTTAACTTTATTAAAACCATACTGCATATCAAAAGGTATGATATTTTTCCAAATAAATATAATAATATCCAAGATTCAATAATGAAACCAAAGGATTAATATAGTCAATTAATTAAATAAATGGCTCTATATACCAAATAACCTCAATAACCTTAATAAGAATGATGATTTTGACCTAAAAGGTTATATCATACACATTCAAAAAACCGATCAAAAATATAATTTCATTCTTACTAAATTAATATATTTGTCAAATAGAAATGGAATATACTTGAATCTAATAAAACATCTCGTAAAATATCAATAGTCACCTCATAATTAAATTGTTTGAACCCATAAAATTTTCCCCAAAATAATTATATAATTTAACCTTAAAATGATATTTATAAAATATAATGTTATAATAACTAGTACATTACATAGGAAAATGGTTGGTGTTGTAACATTTTCTCCATTTAGTTGTGGGTTCAAGCCCCAAAACTTTTTGGGATGTGATGGATTTCTATTCAACTTTCGGTTTGTCCTTTTTAAAAAAATATGGAATATTTATGTGGTGATCATATTAATAATTCTAGGTAATACTATTTTTTCTTCTCATGAATATGGTTATAATCTATAAAATTTCCATTATTCATCATATAACTTTTTAAACACTATTTTTTTCTGTAAAACTCATTATTTTCACAAAAATAATCTAATTACCTCAACTTTAAACACATTGTTAGGTTTTTGTTTTCTAAAATTTTCGGTTTTTCAAATATTGTGTCTCCTTACCATTAAATCATCATTTTAGGTCATTTTTAACCTTCAACATATTATTGATAAGTCCTTAACATAAAACATCAACAAAAAAATCCACACATATTTATATTTTAAGAATCACATAATTCTAGAATTTGAGTACATAAACATTTCAATCATTCCTTTTTCTTCGTAAAACAATAACTACGATTCATCTTATTATTCTTTAATACCTCCTCAATATCATATTCCATTTTTAATCTCTTTATCATCAACAAAAAAACTTTTACTCAAAAAACCTTTTTGATCATCTTCTTTAGATTTTTCCAATAGTAATTCTATTATCATAATATGAATTCGTTCTACCTTTAAAACATTCAACCTTTTATGTTGAATTAGTTAAACTAATAATATAATTTTTTGATTTAGATGATCATTTTATTTGTCTCTAAAAATAACTACTTTTTGTAATTTTTCCACACCAAAAACATCTTCCCATTAATCTAAGACATATACATGGGTGTTTTATCCCACTTTCTTGACATATAAAAAACCAAGTATTCTTTCCTCCATGGTTTACACAACACACAATCCTAGTAAAATATACACATACATTAATTAGTGAGTCTGAGAGTTTGATAAGGTTCATGTTTATAAGGATCTAACCTTAAATATTTACATAGTCTTGAATTAAATGAATAATTCACACTGAGGATCTTTTCAGGTTTAGTGTTTTAGAGAAATACATCATAACCATTACATTGCATCTCAAAAGATTCAAAGTAAACACTTCTACTCAGTTCCCAATTTTTTCAATAAACAAAAACATAAAAAAAGAGCCATGTATAGTTCTATCTTTTAGATATCATGACTTTTCCTTGATCTCATCCTTGACCCTATTCGTCTTTAAGTCCCATGAAAAACATTTCAAAACATGGGATGAGCATAAAATCTCATTGAGGGTTATAAAACCAATAAAGAAAACTTTAGTTTGTCATTACATACATAACACAATATTTTTAACATACCTCACGAAATAATAAGATTTATGAATAACACATAGAAAACATAAATCATAAAGCTAACTTATGGCATCTATATCATTCTTACATTATATCGATCAGAACTACGCAGGGAGTTAAATTTTCAATACCCATCACAATATATTCCCTAAATCTCTTATGAGAAACATTCAATATTTCCTCCATCACATTACCCAATACATTAGAGAGATATCTCTGGCTCACCCACCCTTGTATTATCATTGAACAACCTCTATATGCAAACAATGCCCAAGAACCATAACAGATAAAACAACCATAATGGAAAGATAACATTTCTATATATCAATAACAATATATCATTTTGAGATATTAAAATAATCAATTATTTCTCAAAACCATTTTAAATACAAAAATACATAAAATGGGTATATATTATTTTTTTTCTTTGAAAAAACACTACAACTTGCTATTGAAGGAAATGATTAATTAATACTCGTGGTGGCGGAATATTCGTTGTCACTGATTACGTTAAAAAGAAAGATTTTTTTTGTCATTTAGTAATATAATTCGTATAAAAAGATTATTTTTGGATGAAATTAAAAGTCAAAAGTGTTTATATAGAGTATAAAAAAAGGTCATGTATCAAAACAAAATATGCCTCAATGAATAGTGATTGAGACGAAGTCCCTTACCTCATGTATGACATGACACGTTCATACTTTAATCTCCTTAATAATAAAATAATGTTAATTTCTACGTTCTAAATAAATTTTTTCATGTTTATTAATTTTTTATATCACATATTGGCATGTTATAAACATTATGTAATAATTTAAGTTAATGACGGTCATTTTGTTGATATTTGGTTCTTGAGTAAAAATTGAACTTCTATTATTTACAAGTTGTCTATGTGGTCAAAATTATATTATATCCCAAATTATATTAATGATTTAGATATCATATATATCTTATATATCCTATATATATCTCTATTTATAACAGTACATAACATTTGGTGGTAAGAAATGAAATGCACAGTTTATGGAGATGGTAAGCCACATGTACGCATGAACGATAATTTCATTGATATTTATTATTTTAATAGTATTAAAACCTAACTATACATAGTTAAATTTTAATTGCAGTATAATATTATATATAGTATCATTAACTCCTTCTTTTATACATCCCATATATGGCATTAATGAGTCATATCACTTTGAGGGGGTGGTAGTCCGCATTTCCACAAATGAAATTATCGCGTTTACCCATAATGGAAACCATAAAGGTATGCTATAAATGGAAAATATAGAAGTATAATGAAAACATAAACCTAATATATAATGCATATATATATATTTCCAACATAATGGTCACCATGAGAGGCAGAAGGAGATAATTGAACAATCATCATTTTGTGAGGTGTTAATTTTCCATCCAGAGAAACAATATGTTCTTTAACCATTAGATGGAGGTGTGTGTAAGTGTAGTTCAAATAATTATCATTAAAAAACCAATTATATTAAATATAATATTTTTGTTATAAAATAAATTAATAAAAAGAGTTTAGGGGGTTGGAGAAGTAAAATAAAACAAAAGAACTTAAGAGAAGACGATACCTTTAAATCAGGTAACTGCATTTGGTTTAAATCGAAAGGGGATTTTGGAGTTCTTTCTACCTAAGGAATGGATTCTATGAGGAAGAGAGAGATCCTGAGAGCTTATTTGGGTAGAGTTTGGACGAGCCAAGGGGCTTGAGAAGTGTGAGTAATGGGTTAGTGGTGAGGGCATTTTATAAGGGGAGGAGGGTCTCTTTAGGAAAGTGTGAAAATATTATTATTTTTATATAATGATATTCAGGTTCTAAAGGTCCAAAACTAATAAAAGAATAAAATAAGATGACTCCAGGTATAAATAAAATCACACAATAAGAATTGGATAGGTTTTTGTTATTTTTTTTATCATTTATATTATTATTTATTTAAATCATTTATTAATGATGTAAACACTATATCATTATTGTGTCAAAAATAATTTTAATTATTTGATGTGAAAAAATTATAAAAAAATACCACGATGTAGGAAATCTTTTAATATTTCTAAAAAAATATTTGTATTTGAATTGATAACTTATATAACACTATGTAAAAATTAATTTACTAAAAGATATTTGTTTCTGTCATTTTTGCCTTTACTTTAAGTTAATTAAAATAAAGTCTCATTATCAACCTTAATTTTCCCCATGGGGTCCCAAAATAGACCCATGGATTCCCATGGTCGTATGTGACTCATATATTAATGTTAGGACAAGTGTTAAAGTAAATTGGTATTATTATGATATTCTTTTTACCTTGAATTACCCTACCCATCTTTAACTGCTGTAAATGAATGTCAAAAGTTTCTATTCCCCAAAAATTGTTTTAATCTTATTAAACCAAATTTTATTGAACAATTAATAACATGAATGTTTTATTTTATAAATTCAGTTCACAGAAGTGGTGTAATTTAATTTAAATGAAAAAGTCAGTTTTTAACTACTACTTAGTGGTTTCACTATTCATAAAAAATTTAAGTTTTTCACAAAAATAGAAAAACTTCAGCCTAAGCTATACTTGATATTCCAAATTCAAAAATTATTTCTATTTTACCAAATTAAAAACATAGAAGTTGGATTAATTCATTTTGAATTAATACCTATTGTCAAAACAAAAAGCGCGTTTTTAAGAAATATTAACTATCAAAAGATTGAAACTTTTTATGTCCAATTTCATAGTGAAATTAATTACAATGACCAAAATTGGTTTAAATGGAATAAATATAATATAATTACCCTTCAAAACCAATTAATAAGTTAATATATACATAAAAATAAATACATTAAAATGAATTTTTGAATTAAAATACAATATTTTCCACTATTCTTCAAAAATCAGAATTTTATCTAAAAATAAAAAAAATACACCAAGTGAATTTTGATGTCTTGATTCTAAAGAAGAATTGTATTTTGTCAAATAGAATATATAGAAATGACTAAAACATTATTTAATTAGGGGTCTCCATCAAAAGGTGGTAAATAATCCTTTTAAAGTAAATTATTCTTAACATTTGATTCATTCACATTTTAAGCCTCTATGTTTTATTGGATAAATGTAAAAACATTTAACAAAAATGTATAATCATATTGTAGTTAGTTATATTAATTCTCACCAATAAAATATCTAGGTGTTAACTACCATTTAATATCGTAATATTATATTATTATTGGGCAACATTAGATTTCAAAGAAACCTGTCGTTGCGTATCACGTACGCCATTGAACGTAGAAACCCCTTTAAAGTAAAATTAATATTTAATTCACAAAATATTAATAATTATGAAAATGTATTATTTTGTTGTTTACATGGGATGTCACATCCTTCCCCCCATTTGTAAATTGTGTCCTCCCAATTTTATTCACTTATATAAAAATGGGAGTATTTATCCATCAGAGCATTTTCAGATTCCCATGTTGCCTCTTCAAACATATGGTTTTTCCAAAAAACGGTTACCTAATGAATTTCCATATTTGGAAAAACTTTCTCACTACAGTCAAGAATCTGTACCAGTGGTTCCTCATAAGAGAGATTCTCTTCCAACTGAACTACCTCTATACATAAAAGATGTGATGGATTTGGCATATACATTATAAACATTGAAACATGAAAAAAATTGTGTACCTAGGATAAACATGGAGGTAAAGCCACTCTTTATGAAACTGATCCAACTTTTTATAGGATTTCAAAAGTCCCCATGACCCTCAGAATCAACTTTCCATTCTTACCAAAACACACCAAACTTTTCCATGGAGAAACTTTGAGAAAGACATGATCACCTACCTCTAAAGAAAGTTCCTTCCTCTGATTGTCTGCATAACTTTTCTGCCTGCTCTGAGTTTTTCACATTTGTTTCTAAATCAACAGAACTTTTTCTACCATCTCATCTACCAATCCTAGCCCCATCAAGTTCCTTTCATGAACTTCATCCCCAAAATAAGGAGTTCGACACCGCTGCCAATATAATGCCCCAGATGAAGCCATATGTATACTGGAATGAAAACTATTATTATTTGAAAATTCAACCAAATAAATATTTTAGTCCCAACAATTCTGGTAATCCAGTGAACAATATTTTAATATATACTCTAAGGTCTGAAGTGATCTTTCTGACTTCAAATCTAATTGCGGATGAAAAGCTGTACTGAAATTTAATTCATTACCCAATGACTATTGAAGACCTTTCCAAACGTTAGAATTAAACCTATGATCACGATCAAATACAATGGAGAGTGGGAAACCATGAAACCTGAATATATCTTTAACATATAACTACGAAAGTTGATTTAGAGACAAAGTATCTCTAATATGAAGGAAATGAGCAGATTTAGTCAATCGATTAACAATAAACCATATTACATTATTACCTCGAGATGTCTTAGATAAACCCACAATAGAGTACATGGATATATTTTCCCCTTTCCACTCACTAACCAGTAAAGACATAAGAATCTCTTTCGAAAATGCTTCTCTACTTTAACCTGCTAACAATTCAAACACTTCACAGTAAAATCAGAAATATCTCTTATCATTCTATCCCTCCATTAATACTCTCGAAGATCCCTTGACATCTTTGTACTTCCAGGATGAACTGAAAATGGGGAACTATGAGCTTCACATAAAAACTCATTCTTCAACTGTGAATCACAAGGCACACACAATATCTTTCGAAACCTCAAAACACAATCATTATCAATGTTAAATTCATGCAACATACCCTTCTAAACCAACTCTACCTTTTTTCAACTCACTGCCTTCCTTATGCGCATGATTTATTCTATTTGGTAGAGACGATTTCACTAAAACCTAAAAATATAGAATAATTTCTTTCACCAACAATTTCTGTGCCAAATTTCATGAAATCCAATACCAAAGGATCTTGTTCCAAATATAGCATGGTTAACGAAGCATTACTTTTTTTTGACTCAAAGCATAAGCCACTTTATTTTATTTTCCTGGATGGTAGTGGACCGTGAAATCATAATCCTTGATTAATTTGAACAATCTCCTCTATCACATGTTTAATTATTTCTGATTGAATATATTCTTCAAACATTTTTGGTCGGTATATATTTCACATTTTACTACACACAAATGATGCCTCCAAATTTTTAGAAGAAAAAACCACAGCAGCTAATTCCAAATCCTGTTGTAAAGACCCATAAAATTCAAGGAATTTTTTTTTCTTAATTTTCATTGGAATTTTACAAGAACTTAGTTTCTGACGGCACCCGATTCCAAGGCCCGGTGCGCCCGGAATCATTTTCCGAAGTTTGGCTCGGGTACGTTTAGTGAACGAACGAGCGGGTTTTTCTAAATTTTGAACCGGTGCTCGGAATCGAATTCTGAGGGCACCGATGGAATCGTAGCGCCATTATTTGCTTAGAAACGCCTTTTCCAGAGTTTTGTTTGCTCGGGTGTGGTTTTTAGTTTTTGGGGTTAAGTTAAGAAAATAAAATAAAGTGGTGCGACAACTTTATTTTATTTGTCTTAAAGACACTTAAAGCCACTTAAGCTAAGTTAAGCGGATAGGGTGGAACCCAAAATACCCTACCCTCTTGGTATGATATTTTTGGGGTGGGGCCCGCAAGAGCCCCACTGTTACTTCCCCTCTATGTAACGCACCCACGAAAACCCCTCTTAATTGAAATTCAACCGTGTGTTTTTTTGGGATAAGAAACGCCCCAATTAATTGAGCAGTTAAGTCGTTACCATTAATTCATCAAATTAATGGTTCGTTTCTTAACTTTGAATTTCTAATAGTTGGCATGAGAATAAAATAAGGCCAACACCCTTTTGTTGACTGGTTTCTTGTTGAGAGGATTTGGAGAAACTCTATCTTAATCCTCCTTCACGAAGAACGCGAAGAACACGAAGAACGCGAAGAACACGAAGAACGTGAAGAACGCATCTTCGCCGACGAAGAACATCGGCCTTCGAAGAAAGGTGACAAAGAACTCCGAACCCTCAGAGATTGATGACGCAACGTCGTGTACTGCGTCACCGACGATTCTCCTCTTGAGACGTTCTTCTGCGATGTTCCTTCCCCGCGACAAATCTTCGATCAACTGCTTGAGATCGTCGACGCGACGCCGTGTACCGCGACGACATTATGCCCCTTCCGCGACGTGACGATCCACTTCTTCCATGACGGTCAATCCCGCGAAGGACTCACGTCCGATGACAACTACGAGGTAGGGGTTTTATTTGAGAATAATATTTATTCCAATGGTTGTTTCCTTATAAAACAAAGAACCCGGATCAACTCATCATCAAGTTGATCTGTGTTTGTTTTTATATGCGGTACGGAAATTTTTATTTACGGGAGTTTTTTTTTGGGAACTCGGTTCAAATTTAAATTATTAAAATTTTTCCTTGTTATGTTTTCATGTGTTGATTATTATTCCCAATTATGATCACCTAATGCGGAGGGTGCGGGAAAAACAAACATGGGCCGACAACCCTCCGCAGTTTTTCATTGATGCGTGGATTAACGACGTTTATGAAATGGGATCGGAATGGCGATTGGAGGCCTTTGAAGCAACGTTCGGATCCCGGGAGAGCCGTAGGCGCAAAACGCAGGCAAAACGGATCACTGGAGCACGTCCGGTGGTCCGCGGAAGTTCCCACCGGCGGCCGGAGGCGGTGGCCGGAAGCGGCCGGCCACTAGGAAGCGGCGGCGCCCGGAGAACCTTCAGAAAGACCTGCCGCGGCTGAAGCCGTGGAGGTGAGTGCTAGTCTCGCGGCCGCACGAGACGTCAGGGAAGGGACGCGGCCTTGCACCGCGTTCGGTGACACGGAGCGGCCCCCGCGCGGGGGCCGAAGCTCCTTTGCCGCGGCAGCTCGGCCAGCGCCAAGCTGCCCAGGCCGGGCCGGGCCGGGCCGCCCCGGCCGCGCCGGGTCGTGCCCGGCCGGGGCGTACCCGGACCCGGGTCGGGTCGACCCAGGGGGGGGGGGGGGGGGGGGGTTGGGCCGGGTCGGTCCTGGCCCAGACCCCCAGTTTTCAGACCCTTTTCGTTTTTTTGCCCATATCTTGGGCTACGGGACTCCGATCGATGCACCGTCTGCGGTGATGTGATCCTTGGATCGAGACGGTCGTTTCGGTATATTACACTAATGGTTTCAAAATACTTTGGGTTCGACCGGGTTGGTTCATACACGAAACCAACCGGGCCCTCGGAGCGGAAACACTTATAACTTGAGCTCCGAACGTCCAATTGACGTACCGTCGACTTTGATGGATTCCTCTAAGTGAACCAGATCTTTTGGATTACTCTGCCCGAGGTTTGGACATAGGTGGAGTACGGTCAGGTAGGTTTTGCCTTCAAAACCAACCGGGCCCCTAGGACGAAAAAGCCAATAACTCTCAGACCGGGCGTCCGATTGACGCACCGTTTGCGATGTTGAGTTCCTGTTGACGATACAGAACTTTTGGATACATCAACTCTGGACTATGTGTCAGTTGATGTATCAGCCACTCGGCTCTTGGAGCGGACCCTCCCGAACGAGGTTGTTGTGTGTGGGAACCCTAGAGCTGGTTGCGTCTGCGACGACAATGAAGATAGTACGGGAATCCTCCATGTGTTCGGTTGTGACCACTATGGTACTTTTTGGGATACATCAACTCCGGACTACATGTCAGTTGATGCATCGACCTCTTGGCTCAAGGAGTGGACCCTCCCAGAACGAGCATGCTGTGTGCGGAAACCCTAGAGCCGTTTGAGACTTGACGACTGCTGATCGAATGACTCGGTGTGTTACGGACAACCCAGTGGGAAGCGCTTGGTTGAAGCAGCAGACCCATAGTGGAGGAGCACTTGGTTGTAGCGGCAGACCCACGGTACGCAACAGAAGAATTACCTCTGGAGGCTATGAGGGGGAGCGCTTGGTTGTAGCGGCAGACCCACAACGGGGGAGCGCTTGGTTTTAGCGGCAGACCCACGGCGGAGGAGCACTTGGTTGTAGCGGTAGACCTATGACGGAGGAGCACTTGGTTGTAGCAGCACAGGGTAGCGCTTGGTTGTAGCAGCAGACCCACGACAGAGGAGCACTTGGTTGTAGCGGCAGCCCCGTGGTTCTCAACAGGAGTACCTCCAGAGGCTATGAGGGGGAGCGCTTGGTTGTAGCGGCAGACCCATGGTGGGAAGTGATTGGTTATAGCAGTAGGCCCACTGTACTCGATAGGTGGAGTACTACAGAAGTCCAAGGATAAAGGGAAACACATGGTTGTAGCTGCATACCCACTGTACATGATGGAGAAAGAGTTTCCCAATAGCTATGGTTTCAACTTCATGATCGATCCTATGTGGGTCATTGCGGGGGATGGTACTTATCGATCCTTTGTGGGTCCGAAGGCATAGATGAATCAGTGGAAATATCTGATCATCTTTATCTCCATATGAAGAAGTATACCTGTGTGAGCTGAATCCTGTTTTTCTTTCCTTTGTGGATTGTGTTGTGCTATCTTGTGTGGATTACGTTTTTCTTTCCTATGTGGACTGGTTTGTACTTGGGCTCGGAGGTTGGAGCGAACTGGAATTGACGACTTAGCTATATGTATGGGCATATACCTAAGCAGTGTCAGATGTTACTTTGTGATTGTATCTTTTTTTGTGGATTATCCTTTGTGGATTCTGGGAGACTCTCGGGGGTCTCGGGGTCCCTACTGAGTAGCTTATACTCACCCCTGCATGGGCTATGCCCGCACTACATTGTGTTGGTTGCAGACGACAGACAGCGCTGATCGTGGTTGAGGCTTGCGGAGCAGGACAGTACCTGAAGGTGGACCACTGGGCGGGACGTACTCGGAGTGGACGGTTGGACCCGAGGAGCTGCGAAGGCTATCTATACTCACCCTTCAGGTGGGCGTCCCAGTGGATGGATCGAGGCTGCGGCTTTACTTTTCAGTTGTTGTTTTCCCTTTCGAGTGGTACTTTACATTCAGTTTGGGTTTGTATACTGGCCCACTTACTTTTTGGCACTTACTGTTGTACTCAGTTTTTACTTAGTGTTTACTTCTACTGCTTGCTTTCTCTGTTGTGTTTGTATACTTTACAAAGGAAATGCCTTCCCTTTTTACCGGGATTTACGCCTTGGTGCTAGTCGCTAGCCCCTGGACTATGGAAGGCGGGATTGGGGTAGTAACGACACGGGACCCGAGGACGGGTCGTGAAAAATTGGTATCAGAGGAGTTCGGTTCTGCCGTAGAACTCAGGACTCTGATATTTTTCTTTGTGAAGTAATAGTGTTAAGTGTATTGGGTGTGTTTATCAGTCCTAGGAGTCCAGTGTTGGTGCGGCGGCCGATGTATCCGTACACCAGGACCCTGACTTCTGATTTTCGGACATAATGCACGAAAACATTGATTGCATGTGTGTTTCATGTTTTCTATGTGATTACTTTATGTCAGCTCACCAGGTATACTATTGACCGTGATGCACCTGTTTCTTTTCAGGATGGCCCCACGACGGTAGCCAGCTAGGGTTCCGAGAGTTGCGCATGACGACAGCCCGCCGAGCGACGAGGCCTCGGTGTAGGGCCCTTTGACAGCAGAGGCACCAACGGTACCTCTACCCGCCGAGCCACCGATGCTACCAGCCCCAGCCACTGACGATGCACATCGCCTTAGTGCACTGCACAAATTTCAGCACCAGCGACTGCGCAGGTTCCGCGGGGAGACAGACCCCCAGGCAGCCGAGGACTGGCTGGAGGTAGTGGTACGCGTTTTCCGGTTAGTGAGGACACCAGCAGACCTCATGGTGATCCTCGCAGCAAGCCTACTGCATGCGGCAGCATGCCGATGGCGGAGCTTGATGCTCCAGGTGCACGATGAGGCATCTTTTCTCTGGACGGACTATGAGAGCCTCTTCCGCTCAGAATTCGTCCCAGCCACCCTCCGTGCAGTGCACATCCAGGAGCTTCTATAGCTACGGAAGGGCAGCATGACAGTAGCCCAGTAAGCGGCGAGGTTTACCAATCTCTCGCGCTATTCCACGGACATGGTACGAGACCCATTCTTCAGGTCCCGAACTTTCGAGCAGGGGCTCAGGCGAGAGATCAGAGCTTCATTTGTTTCTCACAACATTCTGACACAAACAGGGGTGTTGGAGCGAGCCCTCTTAGTGAAGAGTTTCCTTGCTGAGCAGTCTCCAACTGTAACACCCCAAGCTTCCATGATACGCTTCTCATTCAATAATGAAATAGCTTGCATTGTACGCAACTTCGAGTTCTAAAACACCGCGACTAATCAAAGTAGCCGTTATGAATAGTAATAACCACTTTTTAAAATTATAGAAATTTTATATTTCAAAATGGACTTCATTTTTGTATTCGTAATATCGAAATTATCCTAAGTTTAATTTTTTGTAACTTTCTGAGAACTTCTAATTTTTTATGAATAGTGAAAAATACTTAAAAACAACTTTTTAAATAAAAATAATATATAGTGATAAATTATACTATTTAGTGGTTTTAAAGTATAATTAGAATATATTTTTACCATTTTATCCAATGGTGGTCATTATAATTAATTTAACATTGAAATTGGACATAAACAATTGCCAATCTTTTGATATAAATTGTTTCTTAGAAACACGCTATTTTTTGTTACAGCGGGAATTAATTATAAAATTAATTAATGCAACTTATATGTTTGGAATTTTGTAAAATAGAAATCATTTTTGAATTTGGAATATCAATTATAGCTTAGGGTGATATTTTGGCATTGTTCTGAAAAACTTGAATTTTTGATGAATAGTGAAACTACTAAGTGGTAGTTAAATAACTGATTTTTCGTTTAAAAGAAATATTACCACTTCTGTGATTTGATTTTAAAAAATCCGACATACATGATTGTCATTAATAAGTAAAATGTGGTTCAATGAGATTAAAATAATTTTTTGGTGAATAGTAATTTTTAAGTTCTTAATCGCGATTAGAGGTAATTAGTGTAGTTTAAGGTACAAATAATGTTTTAATAATATGAGATGAGCATGAAACTTGTCCTAATACTATTGGATGAGTAATGGCCGACCACGAAAACCCATGGGTCAACTTGGGGACCCCATGGATCCACTTTATTTGGGAAATGACATTAATATATATTAATTTAATGTTAAAATTAAATTGACACAAACATGAGTTGTTTTACTAAAACAGTTTTTAAGTGGGGCTACAAAAGTCCAAATTTTGACTATAAATATTAATTAGAAAGCTAATATGATTTACTACATCATAGTATTTTTTTTATAATTTTTAGACATGAAATAAATTAAATTATTTATAACATCATTATGATGCAGCGATGACCTCATTATTTAACAATTTAAATAAAATGGAAAGATAATGTAAAATCCAAAGTGTACACTTGTCAAAAACCTATTGGATGAGTAGATTTCGAAACCTTATCATCTTATCCTAGAATTATATATGTTTGGTACCTCTAAAATCCGAAACTCATTTTATAATAATGTGACTTTTCTTTACTTTCCAAGAGTGCCCCCCCTCTCCACTTATAAAAGGCCCCCACCTCTCCAACCTCATTTACACTTTCAAGCCATTTGGCTCGGCCAAACTCTGCCCAAATACTCTCCCAACTTCCCCCTCTTACTCCTAGAAGCCTCACTTTGGGCAGAACTCTTCCCAAGTAAGCCTTTGGCTCAAATCAAAAAGAGTTACCCGATTTTGAGGTAATGTCTTCTCTAATGTTGTTTTGTTTTATTTTTCTTCTCCAACCCCCTAAACTCTTTTTATTCATTTCTTTTGTAACAACACCAGTATCCTCAATAAACTAGGATGTTTTTATAAGAAGTATTCGTGATACACTTACACACACCTACATCTAATGGTTAAAGAACATACGGTTTCTATGGACGGCGAATTTCTGCCTCACGAAACGATGATTGTTCAACACTCATATAACACCTTCAATGGTGGCCATTTTAGAGACCCGTATCTTGACGTACATGGACATTACATTACTTTTGCGGAATAATTAGTACAAAACAAAAACACACACACAAGGATCGTAATAGTTTAGTGTCTTTGGAAACTCGGAACGTAATCTTCTAATCGTGGTGAAAGATCTTCAACATCTCCCATAAAGATCATCCTTTTTTTACCTAAAACATTTATTTATATCCTGGGGAAAAGAAAACATAAAAGGGTGAGCTGAAATTCTCAGTAAGGGTAAACAAATGAAATATCAATCACATCGTATTCATAAGAACATAACATTTTGGAAATCATAACCTGAAAAGAAAGCATAATTTCATAACATGGGATAAATCATGGTAGTGAAATGTAATCACAATAATCATAACATAAAAAATGAAACTTTGTGGCATTCACACATAATCATAGAGAATCATTTCTTGTTAGTCAAGACTCATTGCCAAGACTATCTTAGTGGACAAAGTCCCTTTCTGAATCGAGTAACCCTCGTTTCAGTCCTGTTTCACTGAACCGGTATAACCTACCGTTCCAGCCCTATCTATCTCATGAGATATAAAATCTTTACCCAATTCATTGGAGGGAGATATATGTCCCACCCATCTTATAATGAATCCTTTCTTATGTGTGCCACATAATCATAAATCATACATCATCGCATAACCCATGTAATAAATATGGGATTCTTAAACAACATGACATCATAAAACAATTCATATAAGATAAAGGAATTCATAAAAATGTTTCCATCACAACATAATCAAATCCATGTAATAAAAGGGATAAAAACAGAACCCTATTATTATCTTAGATGGAAAATAATTTTGATAAAATACTTGAACTTCATTCTTGAGGAAAATATCCTTTCTACTTCAAAAACACTTTTCCTTTCCAAACATGTCATACAATTTTAAAATAAAATAAGTTGATTAAAAATAAACTTGAATACTTGTAAAGGAAGCTTCTTGGAAATAATTTTCTTAGAAATCCATTCATGCCGTATAAGTTAAAAAAAACATTCTTTGTACTTTTTTCAGAAAAGTCAAAAAGTACCTCGTACGAAAAACGACAAAAGATCCCTTTCATACATATTACTAAAAACTCACCGAAGGGTAAAAATGGATTTAAAAAATTGTAGGTGGATGGAAATAATATTACAAATTGATGAAACATGGATGTGGATGATAAAATACACCACAGTAAATTTCAAAGTATAAACAATCTCGGATAAAAATGAGATTGTGATATTTCCCTTACCTTAGGTCCGATTTGCTTCGTATGTGTCCAAACCTCCTGTATAATGATTTAAATAATGTCATTGACTTATTAAAGAATCATATTCATTGTTATGATATCATATATGGTTCACTTATGACATTATATTACCCGTTCTTTTGTAAATTCCATGTCAAAGAAGCGTTTTGGGTAAAATAGTTTCATTTATCGTAGGTGTTTTGACTTGTTGTTCTTGACATTATTATTATTTATATAATGATTTACTTACTTCCAGAATATAAAATATGATTTATATATCATATATATTCAGTATATATATATATAATAGATAGATAAGTGAAATGAAAAACACCGTTCATGGAGACGGTAGTCCGTACGTACGCCTGAACGCTGTTTTTCTTTCCTTATTGTCTTGAATGGAAGTAAGTAGATGACATACATATATATATATATACATAAATCCAGTATCATTATTATGTCATATATTTCATTAGTACTTATTATATATACTTTATAATCATTCATAAATGGTTAATCATTAAGAATGAATCTCATCGCGTCGTGGAGACGGTAGTCCGTACGTACGCACGAGCGATGATATCATTTCCATAATTATTGAATTGAATTGGAGTGGATTATACAATATATCAGAATCAATATGATGTTGTAATAACTGTGTATAGTTATTCTTTACACCATTATACCCATCCATGTAAGGTGGTGGTGGAAAATAGATTACACCACGGTGTGGAGACGGTATTCCGTACGTACGCACGCGCGGTGATTTATTTTTCCGTAGGATGGATAGATGTTGAAATAGGGTTGTTTCATATTTATAATAACATATCAGTATGTAAGGAATACTGATGTTATTACTTTTTCATGAAACAACTAAAGAAGAAGATGTTGAAGAAGAAAGAAATTGAAAAGATCGGTAATGGATATTACATCTTCTTTGAAACGCCTCTTTGAATCCTCCACTTAGGGAACTATGATTGGTCTTTGAAGAAGGCCAGGACCTCTAGGATTACTCTAGGGAAGTGGAGAAGGGATTTTTTCAGGGTTTGGCCGAGCTTGAGTGCTCAAATTGGTGTGAGGAGGAGGGGGAGGAGGTGTCCTTTTATAAGGGAGGAGAGGGGCACCTTAGGAATATCTCAAAATATTATTTTATATTAATGTCAAAATCGGTTTATAATGGTTCCAAAGGGTCTTATTTCGAAACTAAAGTGGGGATGGGTCGAAATACTATCAACCAATAGGATTTAGACAAGTTTAGGGTATTATTTTATCCTTATCAATTAGATTTAACTCTAAGTTAAATAATTTAACTTTTACCGTGTCTTTTTGTTTTCTTTCACTATATGGTTAATACACTTACTATAACATGCCAAACTAACCCCAAATTGTTTATTATTAATATATATATCCCTATCTAAGTCATTTGTCCGAACCAAAGATTTTTATGAATAAAATAACAATTAATAATATAATATTTGATTTAAAAACTATTTTGTGTCAATTTTGACACTATTTGATATATGATTTTTGTGAAAGTCATAACAGAATTATATGTTCGAACAAAGTTGATTAAATCAACACTAATATAGCATAGTAACCTAGAAAATTAGTGGAAGTCATAAAATGTCTCAAATTACATTCATTTGAGCATTTATAACATCAATTATGTTAATATTTCCTTAAAAGGGTAATTACTGCATCATCGTTGTGTCATAAATAAATTAATTTATTTAAAGTCTAAAAATTATAAATAAAATATCATTATGTAGGAAATCTTTTTAGATTTCTAATTAATATTTATAGTCGAATTTATCTTATGTATAGCCCCATATTAAAAATGTTTTAGTTATTAAACATTGATTTTAACTATTTTAACTATTCATTAAATAAAATAATATTAAATGTCATAATCTAATCCAAGTGGACCTAAATGGTCATA
Source organism: Viscum album (assembly GCA_963277665.1). NCBI lineage: Eukaryota > Viridiplantae > Streptophyta > Magnoliopsida > Santalales > Viscaceae > Viscum > Viscum album. The sequence continues at coordinate 374,907,957 of OY728127.1, read as the reverse complement.
TTATATTCATAAGTTTGTTTTTGGTCGAATTACACTTATCCAATAGAATTAGGACATGTGTTAGGGTAATAGTAATATCATATTTACCCTTAGTTACCCTATTTACTATTAATCGTGGTAAAAAAAAGTAAAAAGTTACTATTCACCAAAAATTATTTTCATCTCATTGAACCACATTTTAGTCGTTGATATTAACCGTGTCTGTCGGATTTTCGAAATTCCATTCACAGAAGCGGTAAAATTAAGTTTTATACAAAATTCAGTTTTTAACCTACCACTTAGTAGTTTCACTATTCATAAAAAATTGATGTTTTTCAGAACAATGCCAAAATTTCATCCTAAGCTATATTTCATATTCCGAATTCAAAAATGAAGTCTATTTTACCAAATTCATAACATAGAAGTTGCATTAATTAATTTTATAATTAAATCCCGCTGTTAAAACAAATAGCGTGTTTTTAAGAAACAATATTTATCAAAAGATTGACACTTGTTTATGTCTGGTTTAAATGTGAAATTACATCCAATAACCAAAATTGTATTAAATTGTAAAAATACATTCTAAATATACTTTAAAACCACTCAAATTTATAATTTATCACTATTAATTATTTTGATTAAAGAAGTTGTTTTTAATTATAATTTAATAATTTTCACTATTCATCAGAATATGAAAGTTATCCGAAAAGTACCAAAATTTCACCTTAGGCTAAATTCAATACTCCGAATCCAAAAATGAAGTCCATTTTGAGATCTAAAATTTCTAAAATTTTAAAAAGTGGTTATTACTATTCATAACGGCTAGTTTTAATAATATTTTAATAACATATCGTTGTTTCGTGAAACTCAGTATTATGTACTACACACGTTATCGAGGAAGGTTGCGATTGCGTGTAATGTAAGGCAAGTCAAGGATGCGTGTTGTGCAAGATCCTTTTTGTGTTGCGTACAACACAAGACATTAGTGAAATTAAAAAGAATATTTTTCATTAAATCTTGGGCTGTTACATTCTACCCCCCTTAAAATGAATTTCTCCCTCGAAATTCGTCGGGGTTATAAATGGTTTACTATTCGAAAGTTTCTTTAATAGAAACCTACATTGTAAAAAGGAATACCAAAACCAATATTTTAAAACAAAAGTATGAAACGTAACGGTTACCCAAATAAACTAATCACTGGGTTTCCACATAGGTGAAAATATGGATATGGAAGAGAAATCTAACCATCATGTTCTGATGGAGAGTGGTAGAGAACATGGCTATGGAAAAGCCAGCAATCACAAAGCCATAAATTTGTGACGATCTAAGGTACCATCTGATTTATCAGATATAATATCACTAGGACAACATTTTTGGTGTTCAAGATCGTTTCCCTAAAGTTAAAGAATTTGAATTAGAATAAATACTTACTTTATTTTGGTACAATCTCACTGTTGTTCGTGCCTTTAACAATTTCCACTTCATCTCTTAAATAAATGAAGTTGAATTTGTTATTCGTGAAGTGTTAGCAGATCATGTGATAGAATGACGGGTCATTCCATCTGTCTCAAACAAAAGGTTAGCAAAAATTATATACATAAGTCGATCTATAGTGAGATTAATCATCTATGGTTCATAAAATGGACTTATACTTCATATATCATACTGCTTAATATAATTAAACTAGTTTCTACTAAACAGGGACTTCCTATAGGCCAGTGGTAGGCGATAAAGACCAGTCGCACTTCGGTTGTGGGTTCGATTCCCACAGCCTTGTCCGACGCGATGGGCTGTCGCCCGTCCTGCAGGTTGTCCTTTTTCTAAAACTATATTACTATAACATCCCATCAATAATATCGAGAAAAATTCTATCCTTAAACAATACTAACTTATGTCCAACATAATCCATTCCAATCTTTAGGCTTATCCATAATACTGCAGTCCACTCTCATAACATAGTGAAAACGATTACCAAAGATTTAACACCATCGTCGATCCCCATATATCATAAGATATGTTCTGTTGGTCACATTCCAAACATTCAAAGTCCTTAATCATGTATTCTCTTGAATACCTGAGTGAAAACATGAATGCAGTTAAAATTTAACACTTTCCACATACCAAAATCCTCAAAATTCTATATACTCAAACCATGATATCACTTAGTCCTTATATCAATCACGAGCTCATGAATACTGTTAAACATTTCATTTTCTCATTTTCCCTTCATTATGCGCATATCATCTACATTCCAAAAATATATGAATAACCTTTCATGGATAGTGGTACCATTAATCATACACTTTCATAACTCAAGGAAAGACAACAGTGTAAAAATCCTTAGATGTCTCTTTATTCCATAGTACCATGAGATTTCTTATACAACATTACACATGATAAACATGTAATCATTCCACTACATTCTTAAACCATTGACCGAGCTTCAACAATTCTTTCATCTCACATATCATTTGTAGTCTCTTCATCATCATCAACATAAATACTTCCCATACGACCATACTGATTATCTTCATGAGACTTTCCCTTAGGGCATTGGTTTGCATAATGCCCGTACATTCCACATTTAAAACATTTAACCATTGTTGATGTCATAGCAATACCATTATCTTCATCCCTGGTGTTAACTGAACCTTTTCCTTTGCACTTACTGGCTCAGTGTCCTTCTTTTCCACACCCAAAGAATCTTCCAGTTCCTTTGAAACATTCTCCTTGATGCCTCTTCCCACATGATTTACATAGGGGAAATTGAACTTTCTTTCCTCTATGATCATCATGAAACTCCATCTTTCTCTTATTAGCCGAGTCAGGAAACTTACCAAATTTTACTTTATTGATCATGTTATGAGATTGCTGATTCGGCATAATAATGATCTTTGGACTTCCAAATCCCATTTCATTTGGTTGCTCATGAAGAATATCATTCCATTGTCCATCATATCCTCCATTATCGTGAATCATCTTGTTTCCAGCCATTTTCTAAAACCCAAAATGAATAGTGTGAGAGGCAGAAATCATGCTAGGGAAAACAACATAATAAAGGGGGAGTACCTTCAATATCTAACATCTTAGGTTTAATTCTATGATCATTAGCATAGTTCTATTACTATAACCTATACGTATACTTAACCTTAGGGACATCCCTAGACATACCTAAGAAATATCTCTCGGGATCTCACTAAAGTTCTCGCATCCTAGTTTCCAAAGGTTGACTAAACCTCCCTCTGATACCAAATGTAGAGACCCGTATCTTGATGTACATGGACATTACATTACTTTTGCGAAATACTTAGTACAAAACAAAAACACACACACAAGGATCGTAATAGTTTAGTGTCTTTGGAAACTCGGAACGTAATCTTCTAATCGTGGTGAAAGATCTTCAACATATCCCATAAAGATCATCCTTTTTTTTACCTAAAACCTTTCTTTATATCTTGGGGAAAAGAAAACTTAAAAGGGTGAGCTCAAATGCTCAGTAAGGGTAAACAAAAGAAATATCAATCACATCGTATTCATAAGAACATAACATTTTGGAAATCATAACCTGAAAAGAGAGCATAATTTCATAACATGGGATAAATCATGGTAGTGAAATGTAATCACAATAATCATAACTTAAAAAATGAAACTTTGTGGAATTCACACATAATCATAGAGAATCATTTCTTGTTAGTCAAGACTCATTGCCAAGACTATCTTAGTGGACAAAGTCCCTTTCTAAATCGAGTAACCCTCGTTTCAGTCCTGTTTCACTGAACCGGTATAACCTACCGTTCCAACCCTGTCTATCTCATGAGATATAAAATCTTTACCCAATGCATTGGAGGGAGATATAGGTCCCACCCATCTTATAATGAATCCTTTCTTATGTGTGCCACATAATCATAAATCATACATCATCGCATAACCCATGTAATAAATATGGGATTCGTAAACAACATGACATCATAAAACAATTCATATAAGATAAACGAATTCATAAAAATGTTTCCATCACAACATAATCAAATCCATGTAATAATAGGGATAAAAACAGAACCCTTTTATTATCTTAGATGGAAAATAATTTTGATAAAATACTTGAACTTCATTCTTGAGGAAAATATCCTTTCTACTTCAAAAACACTTTTCCTTTCTTAACATGTCATACAATTTTAAAATAAAAGAAGTTGATTAAAAATAAACTTGAATAATTGTAAAGGAAGCTTCTTGGAAATAAATTTTTTAGAAATCCATTCATGCCGTATAAGTTAAAAAAACATTCTTCGTACTTTTGTTGGAAAAGTCAAAAAGTACCTCGTACGAAAAATGACAAAAGATTCCTTTCATACATATTACTAAAAAATCACCGAAGGGTAAAAATGGATTTAAACAATTGTAGGAGGATGGAAATAAGATTACATATTGATGAAACATGGATGTGGATGATAAAATACACCCTAGTAAATTTCAAAGTATAAACAATCTCAGATAAAAATGAGATTGTGATATTTCCCTTACCCTAGGTCCGATTTTCTTCGTATGTGTCCGAACCTCCTGTATAATGATTTAAATAATGACATTGACTTATTACAGAATAATATTCATTGTTATGATATCATATATGGTTCACTTATGACATTATATTACCTGTTTTTTGCAAATTCCATGTTAAAGAAGCGTTTTGGGTAAAATCGTTTCATTTATCGTAGGTGTTTTGACTTGTTATTCTTGCCATTATTATTACTTATATCATGATTTACTTACTTACAGAATATAAAATATGATTTATATATCATATATATTCCGTATATATATATATAATAGATAGATAAATGAAATGAAAAACACCGTTCATGGAGACGGTAGTCCGTACGTACGCATGAACGCTGTTTTTCTTTCCTTATTGTCTTGAATGGAAGTAAGTAGATGACATACATATATATATATACATAAATCCAGTATCATTATTATGTCATATATTTCATTAGTACTTATTATATATACTATATAATTATTCATGAATGGTTAATCATTAAGAATGAATCTCATCGCGTCGTGGAGACGGTAGTCCGTACATACGCACGAGCGATGATATCATTTCCATAATTATTGAATTGAATTGGAGTGGATTATACAATATATCAGAATCAATATGATGTTGTAATAACTATGTATAGTTATTCTTTACACCATTATACCCATCCATGTAAGGTGGTGGTGGAAAATAGATTACACCACGGCGTGGAGACGGTATTCCGTACGTACGCACGCGCGGTGATTTATTTTTCCGTAGGATGGATAGATGGTGAAATAGGGTTGTTTCATATTTATAATAACATATCAGTATGTAAGTAATACTTATGTTATTACTTTTTCATGAAACAACTAAAGAAGAATAAGTTGAAGAAGAAAGAAATTGAAAAGATCGGTAATGGATATTACCTCTTCTTTGAAACGCCTCTTTGAATCCTCCACTTAGGGAACTAAGATTGGTCTTTGAAGAAGACCAGGACCTCTAGGATTATTTCAGGGAAGTGGAGAAGGGATTTTGGCAGGGGTTGGCCGAGCTTGAGTGCTCAAATTGGTGTGAGGAGGAGGGGGAGGAGGTGTCCTTTTATAAGGGAGGAGAGGGGCACCTTAGGAATATCTCAAAATATTATTTTATATTAATGTCAAAATCGGTTTATAATGTTTCCAAATGGTCTTATTTCAAAGCTAATGTGGGGATGGGTCGAAATCCTATCAACCAATAGGATTTATACATGTTTAGGGTATTATTTTAACCTTATAAATTAGATTTAACTCTAAGTTAAATAATTTAACTTTTACCGTGTCTTTTTGTTTTCTTTCACTATATGGTTAATACACTTACTATAACATGCCAAACTAACCCCAAATTGTTTATTATTAATATATATATCCTTATCTAAGTCATTTGGCCGAACATTATATTTTTATGAATAAAATAACAATTAATAATATAATATTTGATTTAAAAACTATTTTGTGTCAATTTTGACACTATTTGATATATGATTTTTGTGAAAGTCATAACAGAATTATATGTTCGAACCAAGTTGATTAAATCAACACTAATATATCATAGTAACCTATAAAATTAGTGTAATTTATAAAAAGTCTTAAATTACATTCATTTGAGCATTTATAACATCAATTATGTTATGATTTCCTTAAAAGGGTAATTACTGCATCATCGTTGTGTCATAAATAAATTAATTTATATAAATTATAAAAATTAAAAATAAAATATCATTATGTAAGAAATTGTTTTAGCTTTCTAATGAATATTTATAGACGAATTTATCTTATGTATAACCCCATATTAAAAATGTTTTAGTTATTAAACTTTGATTTTAACTATTTTAACTATTCATTAAATAAAATAATATTAAATGTCATAATCTAATCCAAGTGGACCTAAATGGTCATATTATATTCATAAGGTTGTTTTTGGTCGAATTACACTTATCCAATAGAATTAGGACATGTGTTAGGGTAATAGTAATATCATATTTACCCTTAGTTGCCCTATTTACTATTAACCGTGGTAAAAAAAGTAAAAAGTTACTATTCACCAAAAATTATTTTCATCTCATTGAACCACATTTTAGTCCTTGATATTAACCGTGTCTGTCGGATTTTCGAAATTCCATTCACAGAAGCGGTAAAATTACGTTTTATGCAAAATTCAGTTTTTAACCTACCACTTAGTAGTTTCACTATTCATCAAAAATTGATGTTTTTCAGAACAATGCCAAAATTTCATCTTAAGCTATATTTCATATTCCGAATTCAAAAATGAAGTCTATTTTACCAAATTCATAACATAGAAGTTTCATTAATTAATTTTATAATTAAATCCCGCTATTAAAACAAATAGCGTGTTTTTAAGAAACAATATCTATCAAAAGATTGACACTTGTTTATGTCTGGTTTAAATGTGAAATTACATCCAATGACCAAAATTGTATTAAATTGTAAAAATATATTCTAAATATACTTTAAAACCACTCAAATTAATAATTTATCACTATTAATTATTTTGATTAAAGAAGTTGTTTTTAATGATAATTTAATAATTTTCACTATTCATCAGAATATGAAAGTTATCCGAAAAGTACCAAAATTTCACCTTAGGCTAAATTCGATACTCCGAATCCAAAAATTAAGTCCATTTTGAGAGCTAAAATTTCTAAAATTTTAAAAAGTGGTTATTACTATTCATAACGGCTAGTTTTAATAATATTTTAATAGCATATCGTTGTTTCGTGAAACTCAGTATTACGTACTACACACGTTATCGAGGAAGGTTGCGATTGCGTGTAATGTAAGGCAAGTCAAGGATGCGTGTTGTGCAAGATCCTTTTTGTGTTGCGTACAATACAAGACATTAGTGAAATTAAAAAGAATATTTTTCATAAAATCTTGGGCTGTTACAGCCATTAAGATGTCACTATTTTTATATATGATATATAATATGTTTATGTTTTACTTATGCTTATATATTTCTCATTTATGGCATACTTTATGATTTCCATTATGGGTAAAACGCGATAATTTCATTTTAGGAAGTGCGGACTACCGCCCTCTCAAAGTGATGTGAATCGTTAATGCCATATGTGGGATATATAAATGATGGAGTAAATGATATTATATATGATATTATACTGGAACTACATTATACCTTTATATAATTATGATTTCATTCCATTAAATACGAAATAGAAATGAAAGTAGCGTTCATGCGTACGTACGGCTTACCGTCTCCATGAACGGTGCATTTCATTTCTTACCTCTAAATGTTACGTAATATTATGAATGAATGTATATACTGGATATATATGATATATATGATATCTACATCATGGATATAATTCTGGATATAATGGATATTTCACCACATGAACAACTTGTAATTATAAGAAGGTTATTGTTGACACAAGTTCCAAAGATCGACAAAACGACCGTTGTTAACTTAAATAATTACATAACGTTCATAACATTGTAATAAGTGATATAAAAAGGATAATGAAATTGAAAATGGTTCTTAATAAGGTAGATATTAACTCTAGTTTATTATTCAGGAGGTTAAAGAACGGTAGAGTCAAGTCGGACACGAGGTAAGGGAATTTCTTAACCCAACTTCCATTCTTTGGGTTAATCTCCTACTTTCAAATTATGTCATGATATTATTATGTACTATCTTGTATTTGTACTATATTTATGTGTACTTATAGTAAATACACATAATAGATATATTTTATTTAAAAATGATCTTTGTAAGGGAACTTCTTTACCCAATTACCATTCTTTAGGTTAATCTCCTATTTTCAAATTATGTCATGATATTATTATGTACTATCTTGTATTTGTACTATATTTATGTGTACTTATAGTAAATACACATAATAGATATATTTTATTTAAAAATGATCTTTGTAAGGGAACTTCTTAACCCAATTCCTATTCTTTGGGTTAATCTCCTACTTTCAAATTATGTCATGATATTATTATGTCCTATCTTGCATTTTTACATTATTTATGTGTACTTATAGTGAATACACATAATATACCTACTTTATAAAAAAAATTATCTTTTTAAGGACTTCGTCTCAATCCCCTTTCATTGAGGCATATTTAGTTTTATACACAACATTCTTTTATACGGTGTATAAACCCCTTTGACTTTTACGTTTATTCAAAAGGAATCTTTTCATACGAAGCGTTTTTCTAAATGACAAAAGGGAATGTTTTTCTTTCCATACTTATGTGGCGACAACGACTTCTCCGCTGCCGTGACCATTATTTGAGTTTCGTCCTCCTCTACAAGCCATCACTTTTTTTAATGAAAAATAAATTCAAAGTTTTAACTTTCTTTTATTTATCAATGGAAAATGGTTTCGAAAGCGTTTTTATTATATCAATGTGTTGATATCTTGTGATTGAAATGTGGAAATGTTATGTTTCCTTTATACATGTTTTATGTGATATGATTATGTTATGGATTATGATATGTTTAAACCTATTCATATGAGGAATGCATTGGACTTAATAAGTGACGGGTGGAGCCCGCTATAGCTCCTCGATGCATCGGAAGGTCTCATGAGACAAACTAGTGTCTTGGCATGAGGCCTTGACAAAATCTTATTTGTGGTCTTGGCACGAGGCCTTGACTACGTGGTTATGATAGTCTGGTATTATGCATTCCATCATTATGAATGTGGTTATTGATATTGCATTTGATTATTCGACCAGTAGAATATCCATGTAAATAAGTAAATGGCATTATCTCGTTTTACTTTTGCCATATTATGTTGAAGTTAATGTTTAAAAGGCTTTTGTTTTAGTTATACATTGACTTAAATGTTAATGTTTATTTATGAAAGCTTCCGCATTTTTGTTATCCTTACTGAGCATCTGAGCTCACCCATTTCAATGTTTTAATATTTTCAAGGATGTGAAGAAGTATTTTATGAATGACCTGCAGGGATAGTCAGAAGAGGATATTAGTGTGGACTATGGAGACTTTGTAATTGTAGATTTTCACTTTATGATGTAATGTAACACTTATGAATGTATCTAGTGTTTCCAAGGCTACTAAACTAATCGGTCTTTCGAGACATGATCTTTTGTGATCATGCCAATATTACGAAGTAATGCACCGACTCTGGGTAGCTGGGGTCGGGGCGTTACAGTTGGTATCAGAGGCAGTTTAGTACTAACCTTGGAAGCTAGATTTAGATAAACTCTGATTAGAGCACACAGCGCGAAGATTGACTTTAAGGATTAGTATAGAAGAACTTCCTAGAATTTTGGTATTATAGAGATTTTGTGAGTTTTTTCGAGCAATACATCCCTGTCTGGATACGAGCAGGTAGAGGTGGCTCTGGCACAGATGTACCTGGGGGTAAAACCCAAAAACACCGCTTTGAGCTAGACTCGAACGGGAACTGGTGCACGACAACGGGCCTTGCTGCCCTCTTGGTTACGACACTCCCGGGGGATATGCTTTGGATAATTCTCATTTTCTTTATAAACCACTATGAAGGGTTATGAGTATATACTTCCTCAAAGAAAACATTTTTATGGATTATATCCATAAATAGTTCAATTTATATTAAGTATCTTACAAGTATGGAATTATGTATTTTGATTCATAAACTAATATAGTTTATGCCATTGTTTAGAAATGGCGCCTAGTAGAAGGAATGGAAACCGTATCAATGCACGCACTCCGTGTAGGGATTTCCCTCCTGCTCAAGATAATTATTGTGTATCTGGAGATACAACTAGTGCTGATCAAATTATTACCATATTGGGACAACTCACTCAGGTTATGAATAATAACCTTACACGTATGGAGCACCCTGATCCGCAACGTGGAGGATCAATGTTAGACCGCTTCATGAGGTAACAACCACCAACATTTAATGGGGGTACAAATCCGTTAGTAGCTGATCAATGGACAAACTCCTTAGAGAAAATATTCCTAGCCTTGGGGAGTAGAGAAAGGGAGAAGGTTATCATGGAAGTTTACCACCTCACTGGAGATGCCGATCAATGGTGGTCATTGATTCAAAATACAAAGGAAGATGAGGACGTATCGAATATGGAATGGAGGGAGTTCAAAGAGCTTTTCTTAGAAAAATACTTTCCTCATGACCATCGAGCAGATATGGAAAGACAATTTCTGAGTCTGAGACAAAAGGAGGATGAGAATGTCGCAAAGTATGAGGCCAACTTTACAAGGTTGGCGAGGTATGCTACAGATTATATACGTAACCCAAGAGGTAAGATTGATCGTTTCTTTGAGGGGTTAAAACCATTTCTCTGTAGAGCTTTAGTATCACAATCTTTCTCAACATACGAAGATATTTTCTCATGTGCTATCAAGACAGAAAAGGAATTCTCAAAGTCTTATGACAACAAAGTAAAGCAAGAGAAGAAGATAACGGTGGAACAAGAGGCAGATAATGGGAAAAAGGGAAAGAAGGATTTTCCATTATGTGATAATTGTGGGAAGAATCACCCTGGTACTTGCCTAAAAGGAATGGGAGTTTGTTATAAATGTGGAGAAAAAGGTTACCAGGCACGTGATTGCAAGGGAAAGAAAGAGGCTATCAATGTTGAATGCTACAATTGTAGGGAAATGGGGCATTATGCAAATGAATGTCCTAAGAGTCAGGGAAACGTAACTCAGAAAAGGCCAAGGGATCAAGGAAAATCTTATGCTGTTACTACAGTTGAAGCAGAACAATTAATGTATTGGTGCTTTTGGACTCATGGATTATATTCTCGTTATTAGAATAATGTGATATGTATATAAGGATTGTACTGCAGTACTATTTCATCAAGGACTTGAGATTGTGTGGAACCAAGAAAAGTGACTCCATAGTAGGTTAAATTTTTGGAAAATATATGGTTGAGAGAAAGATAAACCATAATATGGTTCTGATACTGAGATTGTGATTTTGGAATAAGACGTGATTGATTTGGATAAATTATATTGGATATACTTAACTTCCTTGAAACTGATTGATGTTTTGTATACATTTTTGGATAGAAGGAGTATATCTAGTATTCTATAAGGAATAAGGGATCATGGTAATTCAGTATGTTTAAAAATAATACATGATGAAGGTGTTCACATGTTGTTACATGGGAAAAAGGATCTTCATTATGTTTACCTTCCTTATAAATTTGGACTGTGAGTTGGACAGAAGTATTTTGGATAACTATAATGGTTGGAATGGATTAAGTTGATCTTTGGATAGTATTGTTTAAGGTTAAAGAAATTTTGAAGACTATTTTTTGGAATATTATGATACTATAGTTTTAGGGAAAGGACAACCTGCAGGGTGGGGCATAACCCGTCGCGTCGGACAAAGCTGCAGGAATCGAACCCACAACCATAGTGCGACATGCCTTTATTTCCTACCACTAGCCTACAGGAAGTCCCTAGTTATTTCAAAATAATTTTACTAATCTAAATGGTATGTTTTAACATTTGGAACCTTATACAATTAGGATAAATAGAATATTTTTGAGTTCTGTTACCATTTGGAGTAAATGTTGGGTTTGTGGTAAAAATTTATTAACGAATGAAAGTATACATAACACGTATGTATATTCCCTTACGTTCTTAGTAAATCTCCTAAATAAATTCCTCAACATTATAGAAGGTATCTTAAAACAAAAATGTTGTCGGTTATCTTTTCCAACTGGGGATTAAATGACCATTTAACCAATCACATGTTTGTGATTTTCTTGTGGTTAAACTTTCTCTTAATCCTGTTTTCTATAACTCCCCATCAGACCTTGATGGTTTGTTTCTACTCCATATCCATATTTTCATAGAATCCTAGTATGGTCTATCTCGGGAGACCATTGTACTTATCTTTCTTTCATTTAAAGTTATATTTTTATTAACCTTATTTTCGATGTGGGGTTTCTACAAAGGTATTTTCTATTTTCAACCTTTTATTTACAAAGAAAAATTTCAAATTGCGAGGACGCAATTTATTGAAGGAGGGGAGAATGTAACACCCCGAGCTTCCATGATACGCTTCTCATTCAATAATTCAATAGCTTGCATTGTACGCAACTTCGAGTTCTAAAACACCGCGACTAATCAAAGTAGCCGTTATGAATAGTAATAACCACATTTTAAAATTATAGAAATTTTATATTTCAAAATGGACTTCATTTTTGTATTCGTAATATCGAAATTATCCTAAGTTGAATTTTTTGTAACTTTCTGAGAACTTCTAATTTTTTATAAATAGTAAAAAAAACTTAAAAACAACTTTTTAAATCAAAATAATTTATAGTGATAAATTATACTATTTAGTGGTTTTAAAGTATAATTAGAATATATTTTTACCATTTTATCCATTGGTGGTCATTAGAATTAATTTAACATTGAAATTGGACATAAACAATTGCCAATCTTTTGATATAAATTGTTTCTTAGAAACACGCTATTTTTTGTAACAGCGGGAATTAATTATAAAATTAATTAATGCAACTTATATGATTGGAATTTTGTAAAATAGACATCATTTTTGAATTCGGAATATCAATTATAGCTTAGGGTGAAATTTTGGCATTGTTCTGAAAAACTTCAATTTTTGATGAATAGTGAAACCACTAAGTAATAGTTAAATAACTGATTTTTCGTTTAAATGAAATATTACCACTTCTGTGATTTGATTTTAAAAAATCCGACATACATGGTTTTCATTAAGAAGTAAAATGTGGTTCAATGAGATTAAAATAATTTTTTGGTGAATAGTAACTTTTAAGTTCTTAATCGCGATTAGAGGTAATTAGTGTAGTTTAAGGTACAAATAATGTTTTAATAATATGAGATGAGCATGAAACTTGTCGTACTCCTATTGGATGAGTCATGGCCGACCAAGAAAACCCATGGGTCATCTTGGGGACCCCATGGAGCCACGTTAGTTGGAAAATGACATTAATATATATTTATTTAATGTTAAAATTAAATTGACACAAACATGAGTTGTTTTACTAAAATAGTGTTTAAGTGGGGTTACAAAAGTCCAAATTTTGACTATAAATATTCATTATAAAGATAAAACGATTTCCTACATCATAGTATTTTTTTATAATTTTTAGACATTAAATAAATTAAATTATTTATAACATCATTATGATGCAGCGATGACCTCATTATTTAACGATTTAAATAAAATGGAAAGATAATGTAAAATCTAAAGTGTAAACTTTTCAAAAACCTATTGGGTGAGTAGATTTCGAACCCTTATCATCTTATCCTCGAATTATATAGGTTTGGGACCTCTAAAATCCGAAACGCATTTTATAATAATGTGACTTTTCTTTACATTCCAAGAGTGCCCCTCCTCTCCACTTATAAAACGCCCCCAACCCTCCAACCTCATTTACACTTTCAAGCCATTTGGCTCGGCCAAAATCTGCCCAATTACTCTCCAAACTTCCCCCTCTTACTCCTAGAAGCCTCACTTTGGGCAGAACTCTTCCCAAGGAAGCCTTTGGCTCAAATCAAAAAGAGTTACCCGATTTTGAGGTAATGTCTTCTCTAATGTTGTTTTGTTTTATTTTTCTTCTCCAACCCCCTAAACTCTTTTTATTCATTTCTTTTGTAACAACACCAGTATCCTCAATATACTAGTATGTTGTTATAATAAGGATTCGAGCTGCACTTACACACACCTATATATAATGGTTAAATAACATACGGTTTCTGTGGATGGCGAATTTCTACCTCACGAAACGATGATTGTTCAACACTCATATAACACCTTCAAAGGTGGCCATTAAGATGTCACTATTTTTATATATGATATATAATATGTTTATGTTTTACTTATGCTTCTGTATTTCTCATTTATGGAATACTTTATGATTTCCATTATGGGTAAAACGTGATAATTTCATTTTAGGAAGTGCGGACTACCGCCCCCTCAAAGTAATGTGAATCATTAATGCCATATGTGGGATATATAAAGGATGGAGTAAATAATATTATATATGATATTATACTGGAACTATATTATACCTTTATATAATTATGATTTCATTCCATTAAATACGAAATAGAAATGAAAGTAGCGTTCATGCGTACGTACGACTTACTGTCACCATGAACGGTGCATTTCATTTCATACCTCTAAATGTTACGTAATATTATGAATAAATATATATACTGGATATATATGATATATATGATATCTACATCTTGAATATAATTCGGGATATAATGGATATTTTACCACATGAACAACTTGTAATTATAAGAAGGTTATTGTTGACACAAGTACCAAAGATCGACAAAACGACCGTTATTAACTTAAATAATTACATAACGTTCATAACATTGTAATAAGTGATATAAAAAGGATAATGAAATTGAAAATGGTTCTTAATAAGGTAGATATTAACTCTAGTTTATTATTTAGGAGGTTAAAGAACGGTTGAGTCAAGTCGGACACGAGGTAAAGGAATTTCTTAACCCAACTTCCATTCTTTGGGTTAATCTCCTACATTCAAATTATGTCATGATATTATTATGTACTATCTTGTACTTGTACTATATTTATGTTTACTTATATTAAATACACATAATAGATATATTTTATTTAAAAATGATCTTTGTAAGGGAACTTCTTAACCCAATTACCATTCTTTGGGTTGATCTCCTATTTTCAAATTATGTCATGATATTATTATGTACTATCTTGTATTTGTACTATATTTATGTGTACTTATAGTAAATACACATAATAGATATATTTTATTTAAAAATTATCTTTTTAAGGGAACATCTTAACCCAATTTCTATTCTTTTGGTTAATCTCCTACTTTCATATTATGTCATGATATTATTATGTCCTGTCTTGCATTTTTACATTATTTATGTGTACTTATAGTGAATACACATAATATACCTACTTTATAAAAAAATGATCTTTTTAAGGACTTCGTCTCAATCCCCTTTCATTGAGGCATAGTTGGTTTTATACACAACATTCTTTTATACGGTGTATAAACCCCTTTGACTTTTACGTTTATTCAAAAGGAATATTTTTATACGAAGCATTTTGCTAAACGACAAAAGGGAATGTTTTTCTTTCCATACTTATGCGGAGACAACGACTTCTCCACCGCCGTGACCATTATTTGAGTTTCATATTCCTCTATAAGCCATCACTTTTTTTTAATGAAAAATAAATACAAAGTTTTAACTTTCTTTTATTTATAAATGGAAAATGGTTTTGAAAGCGTTTTTATTATATCAATGTGTTGATATCTTGTGATTGAAATGTGGAAATGTTATGTTTCCTTTATGCATGTTTTATGTGATATGATTATGTTATGGTTTATGATATGTTTAAACCTATTCATATGAGGAATGCATTGGACTTAATAAGTGACGGGTGGAGCCCTCTATAACTCCTCGATGCATCGGCAGGTCTCATGAGACAAACTAGTGTCTTGGCACGAGGCCTTGACAAAATCTTATTTGTGGTTTTGGCACGAGGCCTTGACTACGTGGTTATGATAGTCTGGCATTATGCATTCCATCATTATGAAAGTGGTTATTGATATTGCATGTGATTATTCAACCAGTAGAATATCCATGTGAATAAGTAAATGGCATTATCTCGTTTTACTTTTGCCACATTATGTTGAAGTTCATGTTTAAAAGGATTTTGTTTTAGTTATACATTGCCTTAAATGTTAATGTTTATTTATGAAAGCTTCCGCATTATTGTTATCCTTACTGAGAATCTGAGCTCACCCCTTTCAATGTTTTAATATTTTCCAGGATGTGAAGAAGTATTTTATGAATGACCTGCAGGGATAGTCAGAAGAGGATATGAGTGTGGACTATGGAGACTTTTTTATTGTAGATTTTCACTTTATGATGTAATGTAACACTTATGAATGTATCTAGTGTTTCCAAGGCTACTAAACTAATCGGTCTTTCGAGACTTGATCTTTCGTGATCATGCCAATGTTACGAAGTAATGCACCGACTCTGGGTAGCTGGGGTCGGGGCGTTACACCAACAGCATGACCCACCACTAGCCGGCGTTCGGAAGAGTCTTCTGCAGCAGACAGTAGACAAATGATGCAGGGGTCCAAGAGGACTAGACCTATAGGTGGTCGACCGCATGACACATGATCGTTTGTGCGAGGCACCCGGGGTGGACAATGACTTGCCATGAGCGGACAATGTTACTCATGCGGCGGGGTTGGTCACATGGTTCGTGACTGTCCAACCCTCCATACAGATGACCAGTAGATGAACGAAGGACCTACCAGGTAGAGGCCGAGGATCGATCGAGGCTGACCGCATAGAGCAGGAGACCGTGGCAGGGGAGCTGGCCATGCAGCTGGAGGTGGACGACGCTTCGAGGTGTTTCCACCACCCCCAACAAGAGGTCCACCCCGACCGCAGGGAGCTAGTGGAAATGGGAGAGCTCAGCATCAGGCAGCAGAGGCCTATGATAATGGAGCTCCGGGAGCAGATGGACAGGAGCGGGACTAGCTCCAGACCTGGAGACTTTTGTTTATGCTACTTCTAGCATTGTAGATGATTTGTGTCTTTGTAATTTGAGCTGCAGTAATAAAAGACACCATTTTTTGGCGTTTACCTTCCTGTCCCCTCTTTATGGTTACTAAGAGGTTCCGGTTTAAAAACAGTTGAATTGACCCTCACTTTTGTGATACCTACTGGAGGAGACCCAGTTACCACACACTGATGCCGACGGTGTGACTCAACCCTTGGAGGGGAGAGTAACGGTCGGATCTCTTGGTAGTAGCGTCGAGGCCTTACGACGTCATCCTTGGTATGGATTAGTATCATCCCTGTCGGGATAGACTGTTTTAGGCGAAGAATGTGGTTCATCCAGGGGATGAGACCAGATTTCTCTTATTGGCAAAGAAGAAATCTTAGCAGCTCTTGTAGGACCAGAATAGGTCCAAGTCACCCGGGAGTGGATGATGACAACTCAGAGCCAGCAAAGGACTTATGCTGTCAGGAGGCATAGGCCGCTAGAGTTCGAGGATGGCGACCACGTTTTTCGTACGGGTCTCACCTCTACGCGAGTTACAGAATATTGGTCGGGGCGGCAAGTGGTCTCCGCGCTTCAATTGGACCCTTTTAGGTCCTCCACGGGGTAGGCGAGGGGGTTTACCGCTTGACCCATCCACCTCAGTTGCACCAGGTGCATGACGTCTACCACGTATCTCAGCTGAGGAGATACGAGCATGACCTAGAGCATGTCATTGACCATTGAGAGCTGTACAATGATGATGGGGTGAATTTTGCAGAGGTCCTGGTGGAGATCGAGGATCAACCGTGCGTTTTCTTTGGTTAAGAATCGCCCCAATTAATTGGGCAGTTAAGTCGTTACAATTAATTCATCAAATTAATGGTTTTTTCTTAACTATGAATTTCTAATAGTTGGAATGAGAATAAAATTAGACCAACACCCTTTTTATTGACGGATTTCTTGTTGAGAGGATTTGGAGAAACACTATCTTCATACTCATTCATGAAGAACGTGAAGAACGTGAAGAACGCGAAGAACGTGAAGAACGCCTCGTCGCCGACGAAGAATGTCAGCCTTCGACGAAAGGCGACGAAGAATGCCAAACCCTCGGAGATTGACGACTCAACGCCGTGTACCGCGACGCTGACGATTATCCTCCCGCGACGTTCTTCTGCGACGTTCCATCCCCGCGGCAAATCATCGATCAACTGCTTGAGATCGTCGACGCGATGCCATGTACCGCGACGATGCGACGTCCCTTCCGCAAAGCGACGATCCTTATCTTCCGCGACGGTCAATCCCGCGAAGGACTCACGTCCGATGACAACTATGAGGTAGGGGTTTTATTTGAGAATAATATTTATTCCCATGGTTGTTTCCTTCTAAAACAAAGAACCCGGATAAACACATCATCAAGTTTATCCACGTTTGTTTTTATATGCGGGACGATAATTTTTATTTACGGGAGTTTTTTTGGGGAACTAGGTTCAATTTTAAATTATTAAAATTGTTCCTTGTTATGTTTTCATGTGTTGATTATTATTCCCAATTGTTATCACCTAACACGGAGGGTGCGGGCCAAACAAACATGGCCCGTCAACCCTCCGCAGTTTTTTGTTGATGCGTGGATTAACGGCGTTTACAAAATGGGATCAGAATGGCGATTGGAGTCCTTCGCAGCAGTGTTCGGATCCCAGGAGAGCCGTAGGCGCAAACCAGAGGCAAAACAGACCACCGGAGCGTGTCCGGTGGTCCGCGGAAGTTCCCACCGGCGCGCCACGCTGGCACGGTGGCACCGGTGGTCGGAGGTGGCGGCCGGAAGCGGCTGACCACTAGGAAGCGGCAGCAGCAAGCACCGGTCCTGTGGCCGCGCGGGACCGCGGGGAAGGGATGCGGCCTTGCACCGCGTTTGGTGACACGGAACGGCCCCCACGAGGGGGCCGCGGCCGCTCGGCAAGCGCCGGGCCTCCCCGGCCAGGCCGGGCCGCGCCGGCCATTCCGGGTCGCGCCCAGTCAGGGCAGACTCGGACCCGGGTCGGGTCGACCCATGGGGTGGTTGGGCCGGGTCGGTCCGGGCCCAGACCCCCCGTTTTCGGACCCTTTTCGGTCTTTTGCCCATATCTTGGGCTACGGGACTCCGATCGATGCACCATCAGCGGCGATGTGATCCTTGGATCGAGACGGTCGTTTAGGTATAATACACTGAAGGTTTCGGAATACTTTGGGTTCGGCCGAGTTGGTTCGTACACAAAACAAACCGGGCCCTCGGAGCGGAAACACTTATAACATGAGTTCTGGACGTCCGATTGACGTACCGTCGACTTTGATGGATTCCTCTAAGTGAGACGGATCTTTTGGATTACTCCGCCCGAGATTTGAATGCAGGTGGAGTATGGTCAGGTTGGTTTTTCCTTCAAAACCAACCGGGCCCCTTGAACGAAAAAGCCAATAACTCTCAGACCGGGCGTCTGATTGATGCGCCGTTTGCGACGTTGAGTTCCTGTTGACGATACAGATCTTTTGGATACATCAAATCTAGACTATGTGTCAGTTGATATATCATCCTCTCAGCTGGTGGAGTGGACCCTCCCGAATGAGCTTGCTGTGTGCGAGAACCCTAGAGCTGGCTGCGTCTGCGACGACAATGAAGATAGTACGTGAATCCTCTGTGGGTTCTGTTGTGACCACTATGGTACTTTTGGGATACATCAACTCCGGAATACATGTCAGTTGATGCATCGACCTCTTGGCTCGAGGAGTGGACCCTCCCGGAATGAGCATGCTGTGTGTGGAAACCCTAGATCCATTTGAGACATGACGACTGCTGATCGAACGACTCGGTGTGTTATGGATAGCCCCGTGGGAAGCGCTTGGTTGTAGCAGCGGACCCACAATGGAGGAGCGCTTGGTTGTAGCGGTAGACCCGCGATACTCAACAGATGGAGTACCTCTGGAGGCTATGAGGGGGAGCACTTGGTTGTAGCGGCAGAACCACGACGGGAGAGCACTTGGTTGTAGCGGCAGACCCGCGACGGAGGAACGCTTGGTTGTAGCGGTAGACCTATGAAGGAGGAGCGCTTGGTTGTAGCGGCTCAGGGGAGTGCTTGGTTGTAGCACCAGACCCACGATCGAGGAACGCTTGGTTGTAGCGGCATACCCATGGTAATCAACAGAAGGAGTACCTCTAGAGGCTATGAGGGGGATCGCTTGGTTGTAGCGGCAGACCCATGGTGGGAAGCACTTGGTTATAGCAGCAGGCCCACAGTACTCGATAGGTGGAGTACTACAACAGTCCAAGGATAAAGGGAAACACTTGGTTGTAGCGGCATACCCATTGTACATGATAGAGAAGGAGTTTCCCAATAGATATGGTTTCAACTTCATGATCAATCATGTGTGGGTCATTGCAGGGTTAGTACCTATCGATCCTTTGTGGGTCCGAAGGCTTCGATGAATCAGTGGAAATATCTGATCATCTTTATCGTCATATGAAGAAGTATACCTATGTGAGCTGAATCATGTTTTGCTTTCCTTTGTGGATTGTGTTGTGCTATCCTGTGTGGATTACGTTTTTCTTTCCTATATGGACTAGGTTGTACTTGGGTTCGGAGGTTGGAGCGAACTGGAATTGACGACTTAGGTATATGTATGGGCATATACCTAATCAGTGTTGGATGTTACTTTGTGATTGTATCTTTCCTTTGTGGATTATCCTTTGTGGATTCTAGGAGACCTTCGGGGGTCTTGGGGTCCCTACTGAGTAGATTATACTAACCCCTGCATGGGCTATGCCCGCACTACATTGTGTTGGTTGCAGACGACGGACATCGCTGATTGTGGTTGAGGCTTGCAGAGCAGGACGGTACCTGGAGGTGGACCACTGGGCGGGACGTACTCGCAGTGGACGGTTGGACCTGAGGAGCTGTGGAGGATATCTGTACTCACCTTAAGGTGGGCGTCCCAGTGGACGGATCAAGGCTGCGGCATTACTTTTCAGTTGTTTTTTTTTCCTTTTGAGTTGTAATTTACTTTCAGTTTGGGTTTGTATACTGGCCCACTTACTTTTCCGCACTTACGGTAGTACTCAGTTTTTACTTAGTGTTTACTTCTATTTCTTGCTTGCTCTGTGGTGTTTTTATACATTACAAAGGCAATGCATTCCCTTTTTACTGAGATTTACGTCCTGGTGCTAGTCGCTAACCCCTGGCCTATGGAAGGCGGTCTTGGGGTAGTCACGGCACGGGCCCCGAGGACGGGTCATGACACCTGTTTAGGGTAAATTAACTCAGGAGGTTTCAACTAACATGAAGCATAATCAATCACCATATCATTCTACATAAAGACATAACCATGTCCTTTCAATGAAGCATCACAGTAGGTAACAAACTCACCATTTCCGGAAGGTAGTGTGAAAACTAGATCATTCACCAATCTCCTTTTAAATTCTTGAAAACTATCATCACATTCTTTTTTCAAATTGAAATTTTCAACTTTTCGAGTTAACTTAGTTAGTGGGATTGATAACCATGAAACAATCTCGAAAATCCTCCGTTCAAAATCTTCCAAACCAAGAAAACTACGAATCTCAGTTATATTTTTTGTTCTTGGTGATTCTTCAACAATATTTTTTAGCAGCATCAAAAATTATGCCATTTTTTTAAAACTATGTATCCTTGGAAAGAAATTTACTATAACCAAAACTCACACTTGCGGAATTTTACAAAAATTTTCCTTTCTTTTAATGTTTGAAAGACAACCCTTAAATGAATTTCATTCATCTATTTACTTTTAGAATAAACCAAAATATCATCAATGAACACTGCCACAAACTTATCCAAGAACTCCGGGAAAATTATATTCATTAGATCCATGAATACTACAGGTGCATTGGTTAACCCAAAAGTTATAACTAAAAATTAATAATGGCCATATCTAGTACGAAATGTGGTCTTTAGAGTGTCTTCTTCTTTTACATTAAACTGATGGTACCCTAACACCAAGTCAGTTTTTTGAAAAATACTGAGCTCCCAGGAGTTGATCAAACAAATCATCAATATGAGGAAAATGATACTTGTTCATAATAGTGAGGTTATTCAATGATCTATAATCAATGAAAAGTCTCATTGTACCATCTTCCTTCTTAACAAATAAGTCCAGAGCACCACATGGTGATGTGCTAGGTCAAATGAAACCTTTGATTAATAACTCTTATAATTTCTTCTTTTACTATAAAAGTGCAATTTGAGCTATTGGAAAAGTGGGTTTTGAAATTGGATTGGAATCCATAACTAAGTCAACAATCAATTCAACTTCCCAATCAAGTATAATACTAGGCATTTTATCATGAAAAATATCAAGGTACTCATTTTTCACTGGCACATCATTAATCTGAAAAATTCTTCTGTTTTCAACAATATGTGCATGGTAACCTTCATTTCCATCTTTTACCGGTTTCTCAGCTTCTTGATATGTTATCAAAAGTAAGGGTTCTTTCTTATACAAAACTAAAAATCTTTCTAAAAAGAAACCTCATTATATCCACATTCAATCTTAGTATGATGAACAGAAAGCCAATCCATATCCAATATAACATCAAACTCTACTATAGGAAAATCCATAAGGTTTTAAGGTAGGTTCTTTCTATAAACAATGACATGAAGGTTCCTATAATTTATTTTTGTCTCAACAATTCCTCTAGATGTTTTTCCATATGTTCCGGATTCATATCTTGATATGGAATTCCCAATTTCCTATAAAAATTCTCAGAAATGAACGAATGTGTATAACCCGAATCAAACTACACATTTGTATAATCTGAACAAACATACAGTGTACCTGATACTACTTCATTTGATCGCCCAACATCTACTAAAGTTGTTGCAAAGTATTTTACCACCCCTTTAGGCATGTAGTCTAGCGTCTTTCCATTAGTTGAGTTCTTCGTTGGACACTCACTTGCATAATGACCCACTTCATTACACTTATAACATTTTAATGACTGTAAATGTGATTTTGTCTAACCATTACCCTAATATTTTTAGTGCAATTATGAGATTTATGTCCCATTTTACCATATCGGTAGCACATAATAGAATTCAAAATACCTTCCTTAGCATGTTTTTTACCACAATTTTCACAAACAGAAAACTTAATTTTCTTACTATAAGACTTTTTCGGAAGAGTTATTCCCTTTCTCCTACCACCGTAACCTCTTATTCTGTTGTTTTTCAAATATCATTTGATCATCGGCTAACTCCTTTTCAACATTCACCACACATCAGACAAGTTTTTCATAACATTTAAACACTTGAGAAGCTAAATCCCTTTTATATTTTGTCTTTAATTCATAGTAAAAATGGTTGATTTTACTATCAAGATCGCGTTTGAAATTTGGATCATACCTTTCCAGTCGAGTAAACTTTTCTTCATATGCAGCCACTAAGTCATCCTCCTGCCTCAATTCCCTGAATTGTTTTTCCATAAAAATACAAAACACTAGAGGAAAATATTTCTCAAGAAACATACCTTTGAATTATCCCAATCAAGAGAATAAATATCCTCACTATCCCCGATATTTTTCACCATCAACCACCACTAATCAACTCCACCTTTAAAATGGTAATCATTGAGACTAACCCTTTGATGTTCTTAATACCCCATGACATCAAAAATATTCTCTAGTGATTTAATCCACCCTTTAGCAAGCATAGGGTAAGATGATCCTTTGAATGATAGGGGATGTTGCCTCATGAAATGCTCTACTAATGACATGTTCCACTATGGTTGATCTTACTGATCTCTAGCATGGATACCACCACCATTTATAGACTGATTGATGTATGCCATCACTGCAAAAAAATATTCAGTTCTATTTTCGACCATCTCAGGTTGGGGATTTGGAAGGTTGTCTTCCTCCTGATGTCATCCCAATATAGTTTCCCCATTTCCTCTGCGGAAAAACATTCTGAAGAAAAGGATATCTTAATCAAAACAACAAGGTAATCTATAAAGGATACCATTTCAATATTAACATAAATTAATTTAGGGATATTAATTTGACAACACCCTAAATCCTAAAGTTATCTAAACTGACCATTGATTCCTACTACAAGGACATGGCCTTAATACATTAAATAATGTATAATTAAATGAATAATTCACATTGAGGATCTTTTCAGGTTTAGAGTTTTAGAGATTAAGGTCATAACTATTACATTACACCTCAAAAGTTACAAAGTAGACACTTCTACACAGATCCCATTTTTTCCCAAAATAAAAACCCATAAAAAAGAGTCATCTCTCGTTCATTGTTTTAGAAAAAATGACTTTTCCTTGATCCCATCCTTGACCCTATTCATCTTTAATTCATGTGAAAAACATTTCAAAACTTGTGATGAGTATAAAAATATCAGTAAGGTTTATAAAACAAACAATGAAAACATTTTTTCATCATTACATACATAACAAAATCTCTTTTACTAATCTCATGAAATCATAAGATTTATGAATCACACATAGAAGAAATAAATCATAAAGGAAACTTGTAGCATCACTATCATACATACATTACTGCTATCACAACTATGTATGCAGTTACATTTGGAAAAACCATAATAGTATATTCCCTAAATCTATTAGGAGAAAATTTCACATTTACCTCCGTCAAGTTACTCATTGCATTGGAGAGCTATCACGAGCTCACCCACCCTAGGTTTTTCACAAAACCACCCGTATACGTAAACAATTCTATAGAACCATAACACTTAAAACAAGCATAATGGAAAGATAAAATTTACACATTTCAATCACAATATATCATTTCAAGATATTGAAATAATAAATTCTTTATCAAAACCATTTTCAATACCCAAATACGTAAAAGGGTATATAGTATTTATTTTACATTAAAAAAACTATATCTTGTTAAGGATGTGAAAGATAAAATAATACTCACGGCAAAAGAAAGGTCATTGACACCACTTACGTTAAAAAGAAACATTATTTTTTTTTCATTTAGTAAAACGCTTCATAGAAAAAGTTTCCTTTTGAATGAAATGAAAATGTAAAATCTGTTTATACAACGTATAAAAGAAAGTCTTGTATTAAAACAAAATACACCTTAATGAAAGGATATTGAGACGAAGTCTATTACCTTGTGTCCGACATGACTCGTTCATTCTTTAATCTTCTAAATAATAATCTAATGATAATTTATAATTTCTTATGAAAATTTTAGAGTTTATTATTCCTTTAATATAACATATTATAGTGTTATAAACATTATGTAATCATTTATGTTAATAACGGTCGTTTTGTCGATATTTGGTACTTGAGTCAAAAATGAACTTCAAATATTTACAAGTTGTCTATGTGGTCCAAATTCCATTATCAATAGAATTAAATTAAGGATTTAGATATCATATATATCATATATATCTAGTATATATGTGTATTTATAATAGTACATAACAATTGGAGGTAGGAAATGAAATGCACCGTTCATGGAGACGGTAAGTCGTACGTACATATGAACGCTACTTTCATTTCTATTTATTATCTTACGGAAATTAAAACATAATGATAGATAGTTATATTATAATTCTAGTATAATATCATATATAATATTATTAAATCCATCCATTATATGTACCACATATGGAATTAATGAGTCTTATCACTTTGAGGGGGTGGTAGTCTGCACTTCCTCAAATGAAATTATCGCATTTACCAATAATGGAAAACATAAAGTAATGATATAAATGGAAAATACAGAAGAATAAACAAAATATAAACATAATATACATCATATTTAAATACAGTTCCATCATAATGGCCAACATGGGTGGAGGTAGAAGAAAATTGAACAATCATCATTTCGCGAGGCGCTAGTTTTCTATCCACAGAAACAGTATATTATTTACCCATTAGATGGAGGTGTGTGTAAGTGTAGTTAGAATATTTATCATAATAACAACATATTATATTGGGTATACTGTTTTTTTTATAAAATAAAATAATAAAAATAGTTTAGGGGGTTGGACAAGTAAAATAAAACAAAAGAATTTAAGAGAAGACGTTTCCTTTAAATAGGGTAACTACCATTGGTTTGAACCAAAAGAATTTATGGAAGTGCCTTATGCCTAAGGTAAGGATTCTACGAGGAAGAGAGGGATCATGAGAGATAATGTGACACTATTTTTTATGATCCAAGGGTCTTGAGAGGTGTGAGTAATGGGTTAGAGTTGAGGGCTTTTTATAAGGGGGAGGAGGGGCTCTTTAGGAAAATGTGAAAAATTATTTTATTATATAATGATTTTCAGTTTCTAAATGTCTGAAGATAATTATTTTAGAAGATAAGATGACACATGGTCGAAATAAAATCCTCCAATAAGAATTAGATAGGTTTTGGATATTTTTTTAGTCTTTATAATATTATTTATTTAAATCATTTATTATTGAGGTAAACACTACATCATTATTGTGTCATAAATAATTTTATTTATTTGATGACCAAAAATTATAAAAAAAAATAACATGATGTAGAAAATAATTTTATATTTCCAAAGAATATTTATAGTTGAAAAGATAACATATTTAACCCTATGTAAAAATTAATCACTAAAAGATATTTGTTTATGTCATTTTTTCCTTTACATTAAGTTAATTAAAATAAAGTGTCATTATCACTCTTAAGTGGATCAATAGGGTTCCAAAATAGACCCAATGATGACCATGGTCGGCAATGACTCATCCAATAATGATAGGACAACTTTTAATTTAATTTTGAATTATTATGATATTATTTTTACCTAGAATTACAATATTTATCTTTAACCACGGTAAATAAAAGTCAAACGTTACTGTTCACACAACATTATTTTCATCTTATTGAACAAAATTTTACTTCCTAATAACAACCATGTATGTCAGATTTTTGAAAATCAATTTACAGAAGTGGTAAAAAAAATTTAAATGAAAAAGTCAGTTTTTCAATACTACTTAGTGGTTTCACTATTCATCCAAAAATGACGTTTTTCAGAAAAATTACA
Organism: Viscum album; assembly: GCA_963277665.1. Classification (NCBI taxonomy): domain Eukaryota; kingdom Viridiplantae; phylum Streptophyta; class Magnoliopsida; order Santalales; family Viscaceae; genus Viscum; species Viscum album. The sequence goes on along the minus strand of OY728127.1, from coordinate 374,880,839 downwards.
AAAATTCAGCCTAAGATATATTAGAAATTCCAAATTAAAAAATGAAGTCTATTTTAATAAATTCAAAACATAGATGTTGGATTAATTAATTTAAAATTAATTCCCATTGTCAAAACTAAAACGCGTGTTTTTAAGAAATATTAGCTAACAAAAGATTGACATTTGTTTATGTCCAATTTCAAAGTGAAATTAATTCTAATGATCAAAATTTAATTAAATGGTAAAAATATAATCTAATTAAACTTTAAAACATATTAGAATGATTATCTAAACATATTAATATATTATATTAAAAGGCATTTTTGAATTAAAAGACATTATTTTCTACTATTCATCAAAAATTGAATTTTATCAGAAAAATACCAAAATTTTACCCAATGTGAATGTTGTTTCCCTGATTCTAAAGAATAATTTTTTTAGGTAAAATAGATCAAATAAAAGTGACCCAAACTAGATTTGACGATAGTTTTCCATCAAAAGGCGGTAAATCAACCTTTTAATGTAAATTATGTTTAAATTTAGATTCATTCACATTTTAAGCCTCATAATTTTATTGGATAAATGTAAAAAATTTTAAAAAAACATGTATAATCATATTTTAGTTATTTATATTCAATTATCCCAATATAATGGCTAGGAATTAACTACCATTTTAAATAATAATATTAAATTATTATTGTGCAACGTAAGATTTCAAAGAAACCCATTATTTGAAATCGGGTACGACATGAAACATAGAAACCCCTTTAAAGTAAAATTATTATTTAATTTACAAAATATTAATAACTATGAAATTTTTTTATTTATTTATTGACCTGGGATGTTAAAATTTTAATAATATATCCTGATAATTGATTACACATAATCACAATATCGTTTATTCCAATCATCATCCCATTTGTTTTCGTATTAATAAATTGTGTATCACATTCAACATTATCCCATTTACTTTTGTTTCCCACCATTGACTAAAATAAAAAATCATCGTTTTGGAAATAATAATGATATTGGAAAACTACATAATTAAAAAAAATCCTTTATAGGATGTAGAAATCATGAAAAATTCATTTCAATCAATAACTCCTTAGGTTTATCCAAGGCCATTAATGGTTATCGTTGATTCAAATCCATCATGATGGTTTGTAATGAGTTTGTGAATTAAAAAATCATATCTTTAGGGAGTGTCAAACTAAGTGTGTAGTAAGGTCCACTGTCATATATTGGGTATCACTGGAGTCACGCTTGACATGAATTATTTGGTGTTATTACACTGAGGTGTATCTATGCCAAAACCATATCAACTTTTAGTATCCAGTTTGGGATGTGATTTCTCAAAAACTAGTCTCTCTAAAATTCATCAAAATTCAAGGTTATTTAACGATATATAAAATCATACTTATGCTTATCCTTATCCTTAGACTTATCTTTAGGGTTCTCACTAAGGCTTTCTCATCCTAGATTTTAACATAGTGATAAACATTGACACTAATACCAACAATAGTGACCAAATCCTTTTACACATTTTGTTACAAGATTATTTTAAATAAATATCCATTAATACAAAATAATGACAATAAAGTCATATTTATTTTGGAATAACAGGTTCTTAATACAAAAAATGAAACTAAAACATGGAATCCTAATTTTATTCACCATAGTGAGCTCCTAAAATATATTTGAGATTCTAAAACTACATATGATAACCTGGAGAGTCTATAAAGAATTGGGTGAGCTAAAAATCCATGTATTGGATTAAAAATGTTAAGGAAACATAATTTGTGAGTCAAAACTATATCATGCTATAATAAAGAAAAGGATCATGAGTAATCTCATGGAAGAATAACATAAAGAACATTGTTTCATAAGATCGTGGTGGAATATGAAATGTGGAAGAAAAAAAAGACATTACATAAGAGTAATTCATGGCTAACTCTCATGACTGCATCACATGGTGGATGTAATCCCATAATGGAACACATTTACTCCATAGTCCTATACATGATGTCTTAGGAGACAAAATCCATACCAAATTCATTGGAGGGATATATGGGCACACCCATCATAAACATGTTCAAGATCTATGTGTTACAAATAAAGAACACAATTATTAAGAAATAACATAATAATTACCCATAAAATGAATTTTATTTCATAATCTTTACTTAATATCACATTTAGTGGAAATTTCATAATTAAGGAAATTGAGAAATTATTATATGGAATATAATACCCTATATATGGAAGGGATAATACCATGGTATATATATAAGAATCCTAAATACAGAATTTCGAATATCCCAATCGCATAGAAGGTTTTTTTCATTGAGAAAATAACTTTAGAATGGTTAAAACAAATCTTGAAGAAAAATAATTTCACTATGATTAAATTCAAGGGGTTTCATCTAAGATGGAAACTGTTTTTTGAAGGCCCCTTTGAGTATTTCTTAAGGAAAATATCCTATTAATTTTGAAAGAGCTTATTATAAATCAAAAAATTCCTCAAATATTAATGAATTTTTTTTTGAAAATTACATTTGAAAATTAAAATGGACTATTTATTCTATTGAATTTTCATTTTTGTGTACATTTTCAATTCATGCTAAATAATTTTAAATATAGAAATATTGCTTTCATATTCTTGAAATAAAGGTAACAATGTAAATTTTACAGAAAATGAAAAAAATATTCTATTTAATTGTTTTTGTAAAAAAACATCAATGTGTAAAAATTACTCAAAAAAATTATAGTAAATCATGTTTGAATTTTTTTTGAATACACGGATTTGTTGGAAAAAGGATTTTTGATAGTATAGAGAAATAAAGTCAGATTTTATATAAAATAATTTCTCAATAATTTTAACTATAGAACAAATAAAAGTGAAACTATTACATGAAAAATTAATTAATAACTAGAAGAGAAAAAAATTAAAGTGGTTTATTATAAAATTATCAAATAATTTATGTGAATGGAAATTCAAGCATCATAAATATCAATAATAATCAGATTAAAACATAAACCCTTTCAACTTTGGTATATTTGGAACCATAATAACCCATCAATTAAGTACATTACTTTTATTTTAAAATATAATAATTTAAAAAGTATTCCGGAAATATTATGTTAAGTTGTATCATATACACCCTTGAAATTAAATTAGGTGCATAAAAGAACATATTTCTCAATGATATAATTTTATACGAAACCATTAAAAAGATAAATAATTAAGGTTTTGGTTAATAGATATGGTGATTTTGTGTAGAAAATTTATATCCACAAAAAAATGTAAATACACACTTATGTTGTCAAAATTCATTTTACACACAATTGTCTCTTAATATAATCATTCAAGAAGACATATCACCCAATGAATGAAAATTGTGTTAAAAACCCCTTACCTAACACTTCTATTCCATTAAGCGATCTTTATGCTAAAGTATTGTGGTTTAAAACATTTAATTATCTTATTAAATAACCATAATAATATTTATAATATTATATATGATCCTTTTATAACATCTTAATAAACTTTTGTTAAAAATATTTCATTATCACTACTGTTTTGGGTCATAATTGCCTTGAATGTTTTTTCAGGAAAGTTATGGATCCCAAAAATAGGATATAATAACATCATATCCAATATTATATTAATGTGATATATATAATTTTTATTAATTAGATACATATTTATAATCATTAATTAATTTTGAATATAGAGAATGACCCACATCGCTTTGTAGAGATGGTACGTTGTATGTATACATGAGTGACATTATCATATTCATAGTGGGTAAAAGGATATAGAAGGTGATTGTATTTAAAAATTTTATAATCAATGTCACGTCACATGTATCACATATATTCATTAAATTTATCATATATTATCTTCCTTGTATTGCATTAGTGAAAATAAAATCACATCGCCTCACGAGGTGGTAGTCTGCCGTACACATGAGCAATGTTGTCATACTGTCTATGGAATGAAAAGTTTGAAGGAATATATTATATTATAATTCAAAAAGTATAATTATTTCATAAATAACAAATATAGTACTATATACAATATTATATCCATCCATTGGAAGAGGGGATGGAAAATGATATACATCAGTTTGTGAGGTGGTTGTCCTTCAAACACACAATCAACAGTTTCATTTCCCATTTAAGAGAGGAGGAGATACTGGTAGGTCCTTCACTTAACATTAAAATATCTAAAAATATTTATTTTATTTATTTTATTATATCTTCATGTTTTCATTATTTTTCTAGGATGTGGATGGAGAAATAAAATAAATTTCATCATTAAGATCCTTATCTCTTCTCCGAACAACTTCTTTTGGTATGTAATAAAAGTATTACTAGGTTTGATTTATGATCAAAACAAGGATTATAGTATGATTTTTGTGAATTAATGAAGGGGTTTAGGTAGGTATTGGAATAACCAAATGGTTTTTAAGTGTCAAAATTAGAGGAGAAGAGGTGGAATTTTACAGGTTGGGGTGAGGGCGCACATGGAATTTTTGAAAAGAATGAATTATACCAATGATTTATGATGCCAAAAAGAACCAAAATGAACGATCATGGACCCTTATAAGATTTGAAGTCAAAATATGACCATAACTTATGAATTAGTGAGTTTTTGGTCATTTTAACTTTTATCTATTATGTTTAACCCATGATAAACCAATTTTACCATTACTATGGTAAATAATTTTTTTATTTCCACAAATAATTATTATAAAAAATCAATCTGATGTTATTTTAAAATATTATTTATTTTTATTTCAAATATAGAATAAATTTTTTCAAATTTAATTCATATATGTTCCATATGTTTATTCATAATTAAGCATGTAGTTGTGTTGAAAAAGTATTTTTCAAAAAGAAAATAATTCAAATGTTTAAAATGTTTTTATATTAGGAAAAAATATAAAACTGATTCCTATGAACTAATTTGGATGAATAAATATGTAATTATACTAATTTTACTTTGAAAACCACCTTAAAATAAATATGGGCTTGTAAATACTTTAAACAAAAACATAGTTCTTAATTAAAAAAGATAATTTTAAATATTCATAAACAACGAATCTTTTCATAACATAGCTAGTATTATTAGTACAATACTATTTAATGGGTAAGATATTATTATTTATTTTTATTTAGAGATTCTTGTTCCACAAGATATTGATGAGAATGAATTTATAGGAAAATAAATATATCATAAAGTCCTAGGGTGTTACATTCACTTAAAAGATTGTTGTCCTATGTTATATATCACATAAAACATTATGTTACTATTTTAAAATAATAGGGTGTTAAATGGATTCCAAATTTTCCAAACCATAAGATTAAAATTTACTTACAACATCCTAAGAAAACCACCTCACCTGTATTTTAAAACTATATTTCTACAATGTAAAATGACATTGAATCACCTTTGTACCATTTTCCTAGATACTAAATGGTTATTCTTCATCCATAAAAAAGCCATGAACCTAAAATTAGAATGGAACTCATATTATATTGTTTTCCCTACAACCCACATCTTTTCCATGGAAGAAAAAAAGTTTCCTCCAAATCATCCACTGCCCATACAACTCAACTATGAACTATAGTAACTATCCAAACATAACTCTAAGCCTCAAAAGGATTCATGGTATGAATTGAAAGGTGGATGAGAAACTGTGAACCAGTGTGAAAAACCCTTAATAAACTATGAATCACACTTAAGCATTATATAAATTTCTTGTGTACTTGAACCACCTCCTAGGCCTACAACCACATAACAAACACTTAAAAATAAGAACACCAACACTTAGAATTAAAACATGACTAACAATTCATCGAATTATCCCACTACAGATCAAATATTAAAACTTTATTTCATAACACATAATGAATTTGGTTATTAAAATGTCACCACCATAAAAAGTTTCACCCCCAGGAAGGCATGTGGTAATAAAACTATCATGTCCAACCCTCCATGGTCAATAATTATATGAAAAACATATTCTTTCTACTTCAGAATACCAAACATGAATTCACTATGAAACTCAATCCACCAAGCCTAAATACACTGACATGTCTTGAAAGAGATATATTTTTATCCCTAAACCAACTGTACCATTTTTTAATCGATATTCCAAACATAGTTTTGACCTATACTCATCTTACTCCACACAGAACCACTAGGATAACCTTCTTTGACTGACTTCTCCTAAAAGGCTTGACATCGACCAATGATACACCCCTAATCCAACTCACCCCTAAGTCAATCCAACACCAAATTGAGCATTATTCTAACATGTGGACTTCATCCAACACTACAATTGACGTTAAACTATGTTATTCTCTATGAAACTGGAAATACATTGATCCACCCACACATCACTATTAAATTATTCCACTACCATCCAATGACCTGTCTCACTACTCCCACAAAACCATTTATCAAAATGAAGATTCACATGTGAAATGGTGTATTACATAAACCATAGTAGTATCCTCACCACCATCTATAACCCAAAATAACAAGCTTTGAAACCCACATTTCAACCATAACTGAATGTGACGATTGGGTATGGACAATCCACACATACTTAAATGCCATTATAAAACTCCAACTATCACCTAGTACTGACTCACAAGTAATAACATGATTAATACAAGAAAAACAATTATTAAGAGGATCACATCCTCCAATATCATTTAGGGAACTCTATGAAATAAAAATTTTCTCACACTACTACTTATGTTCTACCTTCAAAGGGTACAAAATCTAACAAATACTATGCATCACTAGTATTCATATACTTTCACACACCTAGGATTTACCTAAAAATACACACCGACAACCAACATACTCCATAAGAAAAAATGACAATTCATAAAACACATACTTCTCTCACAATAAAATAACTTAGACACAACTAAACCAAAAAATTGGTATTCCGCATGCAACCTGATCACCAAACTAAAATCAAGCTCACAAGATTCATATACCACTATTCATTGGATACACTGATACCACTAACAATGCTCCTCAAGTAGGACAATCCCAATAAATTAGATGACCCTATGTAACCCCTTAAAAATAACCTCACACTAAAACCAAGGCTTACCACATGACCACCCACCAACCACACATCATTAAAACCATTAGCATATACAGACAATCTCACCATGCCACCGGAAGTGCAACCTGGAAAATACAAGGAAAAATATAAAAAAAAGTCCTCTCTCAACCGAACTCAAAACCATGATCACTCCCCGCACTACACACTTCAAGACCAAGGCATCCCCATACCTTGAAAAGAATATTATCATGGAAACCCGAAATATAGGTAACCCAAGCATGATCCAATCACCACTCTTATATCCTTTACCTCATTGATCTTCCAATAGGGAATCTGAATCCCAGAATTACCTAGTAGGGACCCCCATGAATCCCTCAACTAATAGACCACATAGCCATCACCAAACATAATCTATCATTAATATCCACATGAAATATAATCTAAAAAATAACCATTGTTTAACTAAGTAGAATGAAATGATGAATATATATCGGAAATCACCATTAAATTTTTGTTTAAGAATTAACAACTAATCTTCTATCATTAGTGAATTCATACATATCCAGGATCATGTGATGTGAATCATATATTCCTAATAATATGTATGAACACATGCATCTTTTCAAAAGCCCCCTCACAAAAAAATATTCTAAACTATAAAGCAATAAATCAATAACTCAAGTGCATCACCCAAGGGGAGATTGTATAACCACAACATTAAAAATTTAGAATTGAAATCCCATTATATTGGTATTCTAGAAGTTAATTTAGAAAAGGTGTTTGTGATGAACCAGTTTGAGGCCTATTAGAGGCCCCAATACATTCATACAAAACATATCTAATATCATCAAAAATAATATGAAAAGAAAAATAGAGAGATATATCTGATAACAATTTATGATGAACCATCCCAGGTTAACCGAACTGTTCAACCAATAAATCCAAGAAAAATATCCTTAATGAACGTCCTCATATGATATAAGATTAAATATATTGATGAGGTCCTAATCTATATTATTTGGTGACTATATCCTCAAATAAAATTTTATTAACAATGGAAACTAACAAATGAATAATCTAAAAAAACATGAGAGTGAATATAACTAAATAAATTAAACATATTTAAGTAAATAAAATATAGCATACTTATGCATGATCTTCCTAAAACTCACCAACTGACCACACACATGGCAGATCACATAAAGATAATAAAAAAAATGAAAAAAATTAGGATATAATTCCATCATAGTTCTACACTTCAAACCTACTCTTCAATAATTATCAAGATACTATATACCATTCATCGAAATCAACATGAGTAGTCCCCCTAGATCATGAAACACAAGGCCTCAGCATAATCAACTATAAAATTTTGCTAAATGAGAACGTAAAAATTAGGATCTTCACATGTACTAAGGTTCACATATAGGAGGTGATAAAATAATTCTATGTAGGAAACCCAAATATTTTGACTTAGCATTTGGGGTCATAAAAATTGTATGCACACATGATATACATATAATTGTCTAATAATAATTGTGGGATTGGAAATAAATATCCAAATTAGTAAATAAATAACATTATAGGACCCCTAGAAAATAAGAAAACCAAATAAACTCTAATTTTATACACCACCTAAGATTGACCGAAGCAACTCCCACTAAAAATGAGAGCCTTAGATCATGTGGATTACTAATCCACAGAACTAAAGGTACATACTCCATACCACAAAGAATCTCATATAATTAAAACCTAACCATATACATAAATTATAGTCCAAAGGACCACACACTAAACATCAAAGGCAACCAAACACACAAATATAAGTTTCTATGCTTCCAATAGAACTGTATGAAATAGAAACATTAATTATATTCACACTAAGAGAATTGTCCCCATCATTGATAGTATTATAGAACTATTTAGAACCAATCATTTTTAGGGAGCTCAAAAATAACCCTAGTCCCTTATAAAATGTTTAGTACCATGGAAACCAAACCCCTAGTCATATAAACTAAACTATAGGGGGGGGGGCATTCATATAGATAATCCATTATATTATTGGACTCACCTAACACAAGATAATAATATCACAAAGGTCTATTTTCACATTCAATTCTAGAGTAATAATATATTATAGAATCCATGAAATAGTCCATAAAAAGATGAGTCATATAATACCAAAAACCAACATCATAGTCATAGCTACAACATGTACACATATAAAATCTCTTGGTTTTATGGTGAAAACCAAAGTCACAGACTGTAGAACTAATCACCGACTCTTCACTAGGTTAAAAACATTGGGTGGATATATTCCCCTAGGGAACATCCATCTAAAACCATGGGCCAATCAGGAGACAAGAATCCTCATCTAGTAGATCTAGTACCCAACAAATCCATGTACAACTCTTCTCCCAAAAGGGGATCCTCATAAAACACCATACCCACAAGGGTGTCCTAATGGGTCACTCAGAACCATTTCAAAACTGATCAATATACCCAACACCCCATGGTGTCAACTTATACAAAAGGCTCTAACCAAACCAAACCCTAATAAATTTGGTCTAAAACCTCAAACACTCAAACCGTAAGTAAATAATATCATATCTATGGTCTATACAAGAAAATATGAAGTCCCACCCTCCATTAAATATCAAAAACATAAAAATTCAAAGCCTTAGGCTCCCCAAACCAATTTTGTACTTGATTATTCCATTATGGAATTGTTTGAAGAGCCTCAAATGAATAAAATTGACCTCCCTTGTGCCATGTTATCCTATAATCTCACAATAATCACTTGGGTTTGAAATAATAACCTCTAAAAGATATTTTTAAATGATAACCTAGAAAACAAATCTCAAAAAACAACACATAAATCGATGAATCTAAATAAAAATCATCAATAGGAATCTTATATCCCACCTTAACACTAAAAATCATATCATAAATTTCCTCTAACTTCTTTAGGATTATTACACTATATGAAATGTATAAATAACCTAGAATAGAACAATAATTGGTCAAAAAATTCCATTCTAATGTGGGAAGTATATTACACTCCTACGCTTTCATTCCCTTAAGCATAAACTAATAGCACACAAGGGGTATTTTTGAATCACAAAATGATAGAGATGGTTTTCATAAATCACTAAATAAAATGTCAACTAAACCCTCTTCTTAATGAAAACCCACAAAAACTCTCAAGAGGTATCTTAAAAAACTAGTACTCATATAATAATTAAAGGAATTAATAAATCATAAAAAATAATTGTAAATGAAACAAAGAAAAAACAACTAGACAACCTAATGGTGAGATTAGTAAATCCATAAGCCCGAACCTATGCTCCACAAATACCTAAAGAAAAAATATCATGACAAATAATTGAAAATTTATTTATATAAATTTATAACTAATTATTCAAAAGTTTAAAAACATATATAATTTTCAAAAAGATAACTGAGGAACATGTTCTTCCCAAAAATATGACCAACCACATGCCAAATGCCCACAATGCACACCAAACGCAATGATAGTCAAAATAACTAAAAGGAGACACCCAATTAAATTAATATTTCAATCAATTTAATTTAAAAATATTCTAAAAAAACCCACCATGAATTATTCTACAATTGAAATGATAGAATATGGAATGTGTTCCTTGTCACATGATGTCCTCTCAACATGTTGTACCAATGCCACATATTTTTCAACTACATCCACTATACTCCTTTTGAATTTATATAAAATCCTATGTTGGAGAGAAAAAATTGAACACAAACTAAAAATAAGAATAATTTGGGTTTGAGAGGATGGATCTCATCTTAAAATGTAGAAGACCGTACATAAAATCTGTCCAAAATAAAGATAAATTTGTTATATAATAGAGATGTAGGGTTAATGATTATCTAAAAATGAGGGAAATATAATGGTCGGGGGAGGGTATTAATAATGAGGGGGAAATGATTCATTAATAAAATTTTAATAAAAATAGATATGCCAGATGATTTCTAAATATTATACCAATTTTTGGTTAATTATTTATAAGAAAAGAACCTTAGAGTGTTTAGCTAAACTGTTTAACAAACTATGTGTAATCCATGAAAAACATCTTTAGATACCAACTGAATCATCTTCATGGTATTGGCATGGATCATCTGCAACAATTTGCTGACTATGCACCCCATACTCAAAGGTCACTCACCCCACACAATTTTCTCTTTTACCTATATGGTTTCCCCCAATGAGTGTTCTATTTATGTACCTTAGTCGTGGACTATATAAAATGAAAGAAATTATATTCCTTATAATGTTTCTTGTTTTCCTTAAATAGTTCACACAAAACTATGCAGTAGGGTGATTGACATTATAAAAATGACAACATTTAATCGAATCTTTAGTAACTATCTCGAGCAACCAAGAAACAATTGATTCCTTAACCATCAATATGAGCATAAGTAAAATTGACCAATTTTTATCCTCCCCACATCCTATGTAAAACATTTAAATACAAATCCACTTTATGCTAGTTTAAAGTAAAAAATGAAAATAATAAGTATAATTTTTTATTTAAAATAGTAACCTAGTTTCATTACATGATTTTGTTTTATCATAGAAATTTTAACTACAATTTTTATCACAGAAAATCTTTTATTATTTAATCAAAATCTTGAATTTGAAAATTTGAATCAAATTTTAAAACTAGATTTGAAAATACCAAAGGTAAATAAGTTTCCTAAATAATGGAGAACCTTTGAAAATATATTAATTGAGTTAAAGTATGACGAATTTATATTTTTAGATAATAAAATTATTTAAATTTGGAATAACAAAAAATAACGTAATAAAATACCATAAAATATCATGAAATCACCTATCATAAAATAATACAATTACAATACTCATAGAAACATATAAGAGGCTTGGAAAAAAAACTATAAAATACAAATATATAATCTATCTAGTTTAAAAATGATATGATTCAATTTCCCAACACATGGATTTACCCTATCTTTCCTGACAGATTGGAAAACACCCTATATTGACTATTTTCCAATCCAAGATCCACTATCCATTTAAGGAATTGAGACAATTTTAGATCACATTTAGAGAAACTAGGTTATATTATCACACATGAAAAATAAATCATTTAAACATCATATAAAATTTTAATAACCCTTTAATGAAATCAAATATACCATTTTTTTAAAAAAAATCATTAAAACATGATTTTATTTTCATAGAAATAATTTGACAATCAAATCGCTATTTTTTATTACCAACATACTTTACTAAAATACTATAAGTAATTTCATCATTTAATTGTTTTTAAAATAGAAATAATTCAAATTAATAAGTAGATAAAACATGAAAAAAGTTTTAGACCTTTGTGATTTTAGAGTAAACTATAATATTTTGATACAGAATAAATATATATATATATATATTTATAAATTTACTTATTAAACTTTTAACTCATTAAAAAAAAGGAATAAAAACATTCACGAATTCATGGTTTTATGTTTAAGGAGTTATTCATGGAGAATAAAACTATAATATAATGAATGTAAAACTCAAATATTTTATATGTATTTCTTTTTAAATAAACATTATGTATTAGATATCTTTCATGACACATAACACTATGTTTAAATTAATTGTGATATACTATTGAATTATTTCTATTTAAATGAAATCATTATAATGTAGATATTATATTGTAGGTTAGAATAATAATAAAAAAATCTTGATAAATATGTATAATGGTTTTATATAATGAAAATGTAAGGATTAATGTCTAATAAATAAGTACTTAATTCTTAATAAATTCATTTTATGATTCAAAAATATATTTTCATTAAAAATGGGTTTATTGAGTTTTATTCATGGATATTGAAAATATTTTATACCAATTTTATAAATTTTATGTTATAAATATTATATCATTTTTTAAATAAATATTTCAAAATCTTTTGGAGGCAAATTTTTGTTATTTTTTAATCAATTAATTTCTCACCGTATAGTGAGAAAGTACTGATTTACTAGAGAACTACCCTTTCTATTTATGAATTCACAATTATGTATTTTTTTTAAGTTTATTTTTCTATTTAATTAATAAATTATGAATAAACATTATCTAATTGATATAATTGTAACCACTGTTATTCTTAATTTTGGTAAAAATGGGTTTATATATCAAAATTCATTTTTCAGTAAAAACGTCTTTTATTGTGTTTAAATGGTGTATTTTAAAATAAATTTCTTCCACTTAATGAAATTAAAATTTTTAAAATGGTTTAAATATTTATAATTTACATAATAAACAGATTGTAATAAGTTAAACTTAATTTTTTATATTTATGAATAGTTAAATTAGTAGTAATTTGTCACCATATTTAATGAGAAATTCATGTTAAACTAGGTTAAAAATAAGTTATAATGGTAAAATTTCTCCTCTTAATTATTATTTTATGAATGTATTTATAACCGTATCACCTTAGGTGGGAAATTTAATTTTTATGGGACACCTTTATATGAAAATGTCTTTATAATACATTAATCCTTTAAAATATAGATGGTGTGTACCTTCCACCCAATTATAAAAGTACATCTCCATTATTATTTTATTTCCACCATATTTAAAATTTTTTCTTAAAACCACTAAAATTATATTCTAATCATTAATATCCAAGAATTAAATGGTATGGTCTTCTTAAAGGACCATTCAAAGGGTCTTTAAGAAGGGATAAAATGGAAGTCCATCGAAGAAGAGGTAATCATTTCACTCAACCACGTTAAATTTATTTTTTCTTACACCACCATTAAATATTTTTTATTAATCATAAATAAATAATAAAACAAATAAATATACTAAAATCTAATTTTTATTATGAATACCTCATTATGAACTATTGTTTTTAACAAATGGGAAATGAAAGTATTGGTTGTGCCTACGTGTGGACAACCACCTCAATATAGTGGCATATTTATTTTTCCATTATCATAACTGGTTGTTGGTTATTATGGTTAATTAAATATTTACATATTATGTTTATGATATTATTGATTTTATGGAATAATAAAATATTATATATCTTTCATTCCTTATTTTCATTAGAAAATGAAAATAGTGTTCATGCGTACATATAAACTACCCACTCTTTAAAAGGTGTAATTCATTTTATATATCTACAATTTTTGGATGACTATTGTTATGCATATATGGAATATATATGATATTTAAATTATTATTAACATTATTGAGGGGATGGAACCATGATCACATTAAATGGACAAGAACTACCAAAAGAAAAAAATGATGACACACAAAATAGTTAATACCCAAAGCATCATTTTTAATAAGGAATTATTGATAAATGGGTGTCTAAATGTTTTAATGAGATCATATATCATATTATAAAAATCTACATAGTCCTTTTATATAATTATAAAAAATTTTAATTTATTATATTGTAGTTGAGAGTTCTTATACGTCAAGTTTAACTTAAGGTAATTCTTTTTCATTTCACATTTATTTCCATGATACATATACAATATTTTACACTTATTTGATTAATAAAGTGTGTATACTATTACTTTTCTATGTTAGTTAATGATTATATATATATTTATTATATTTAATGCTTTATTTAAATTTATTTATTTCTTAAGGGTTATTAATAAATTTTTACATTTTATGTTACAAACTAATTTTTAACGATATTATTTATGATTAAATTTAAAAAGATGAAATTATATGATATTTCAATCCAAAATATTACTTATTATATTATCATCTCATTATTTAGGGTGATTAAATGTTTCCATTTCATTTTTCATTATTTATCTACTCATGATATTGAAAACATTTTTAAGGAAAACTACAATTTGTTTTTATTTGAAAAAGAATATTTTTCGTCTATATCCATATTTTCATTAAAAACACTTACTAATGATTTTAATAATATTGTTTGATTGTTTAATTTGATTTTTATCCATGTTTTAAATTTTATTTCGTAATTTGAAACAAATTTTCATTTTTAGAATGAAGTAATTTTGAGGTTTTATTGGAAATGTGAATAGATATTTTTTAGCATAATGGAAATACATTTTTTTTACCACCACCATGGAGGATAAATTAATTTAATATCTACATTCATATTTCCAAAGTTTTTTTTCAAATAAAATACTTTCTGTAATATTCTTGATGTTTTTCTATTTTAAATAAGTGATTTCAAAATTAAAATAGTATTTTCCTCAAGATATATTATAGTGATTCTGAAAATATTTTTTATCTATGATAACATAATTTATTATTTATTAAGATTTACTAGGGATATGATCCAATGATAACATTATTATTGTTTCAGAATTTGGTTTTTTAATTTAAGGATTATATTATTATGAAAACCATTTTTTCCATGATTTATGAAGTAATGATATGATGGATGATTTATTATAGTGTAGAACACATATATATGGTATTCATTTTGTGATGGGTTGGATAAAAATTATATATCCATCTAATTCATTGCCTAATAATAGGTATCATTTGAGATAATAAGGTATTTAATTTGGAGTAAGCCTTGTTTAGTAAGGTAATATATCCAATATGATAGTCTTTTGTGTGAATGTAGACTATGGAAATGATAGAACAGTGAGTCAATTAAATACACTATGATAGATTTAGAAGTGATCCTTAAAAAAGGAAATAAAATGTTTTGCTTATGAAAATGCCAAAAACTAGTCTTCTATTTTTATGTGATGTTCTCATGAATCATGATTTATTATTGATGATTCCACAATCTAATGTCTTATTTATTTTGATAGAAATAACAATATGTATTCATTCATGATTAAATAAATAAGAGTGATGGGGCATGATTGTTGTAAATCATGACCATTTTATCATACCCCTATTCTTATCTTATTCTTGCATATACTCATAAATTTATATATCATATGTTTAACAGTAATGAGAATCTAATATATCTAATTATTATATTTCCCTTTTCCGAATAATATGAAAAATGTTTTTTAGGTATGATATGTCTACGAATGATGCTAGTGGTGAAAAACTTAGGTAAAGATGTTGTAAATATTTTATATTCATGTTTTTTATGGATCCAAATTTCTAGTGACATGAAACCTTTATGATTTTGTAATGGATCATAATTTTTTTGTATTGAATATTAATTTAATAACATGTAATATTTATGTATGTAAGGTTTTCTTCCTTATAGTTGGTTTCATAGCTAGGTTTTGTTATATTTATAAACTATGATGTGGAAATATTATTTATAACCCTTATGATATTCAAAGATATAGGAGAAAATCCTATGTTATTGTAAGAAAGAAGTATAATGATCTTAGAAAATACATATATGTATGGATACAAACAAGTGGATTTGACTATGACATTGATGAAAACTGGGGTAATCATTCCAAAATGGGTGGGTATGGTATTAACTCCATCATAATCAGGGCATGATGGGTGGGTTTAAGACTGCAAACATGGATAGACACTCATGGTGGATATGCTTATGTAAATTCATATTTTCATTAAGAATTAATATTACAAATTTGAATAGATAATGGCAATGGATGATTTTTGATAATCCTAAGGTATCATAAATTGAAAATAATGTGTCATGATATGCTCATCCTATAAATTTTTCTGTTGATTATATGATATATCTCTGTGATATTTGATATAAATTATATATTTTTTATTTTACTAAGGTAATGAAAATAGAATAATAGAGATGAAGTGGTGATAGGAATGATTAATTATTAAAGTATCATATTCAATCATAGTCAAATGAATTCATTTATATCATCAAAATTCCTTATGGATATTCATTCACATCCAAAATGATTAGTTATTAAATTATAAGTGAAAATACCTGATGTTATGATGATCACATATCAAGTCTATTATTATTCTATAACTAATTTTCGTGGGAATGTTCATCCTATAAATATTTTTTATTCCACAAAAATTTCAATTTTATGTTATTTTGATCTTGTATTGGTTTTATTTATATAAATACCATATAAATTTTTAAATAAGGGAAGTTATATTTTGTATTCTGAAGAAACCTATGATTATATTTCAATGTGATGATAAATATGAACTTCTAATGGAGATTTAACCAATTTTATTGTTCTTGTTTCCTATATAAAAAGACCTTTTTCTTATAAGGTTGGGAAGAAAATCAACATTGAAGATATGACTATTGTACAGGAGTCTGTTAATGTATTTCTAGCGGATTTTCCCAGTTTTTCTCAGAACAAGAAGTTGTGTTTTTAACAGGAGTAATACATTAAGATATAATTATTTTAAAAAATCCATATATAATATATCCAATTGAGATATAGGTATTGAAGAGACAACTCCAAAAGAATCATGATAAGGGATTTATTTATCAAAGTGCATCACCATTTGGTGAACATGTTTTTTTAGAAATATAGATTACTGTCTCTCTACATTGATTATCAGGTTCATGAAAAGACCAAAACCATGAATAAGTATCATAAGCCCCATATTGATGATAGTTTTGATAAAATAAAATGAACTCAAAATTTATATAAGATTAATCGTGTATTTTCATACTATCAATTGTGAGTGAATAGGGAAGACATACATAATAAAATTATTATATTATGTACAGAAACTATAAATTTATAGTGATTCCATTTTTTTATTACTAATTCCACCATTATCTTCATTAATGTAAGGAATTTATCCTTTTAAAATTACCTGGATCAGTATATGGTATTCTTTAAAAATGACATTTGTATATATCCCATGAGACATGAAGAGAATAGTTATTGATTTAGGATTGTTTTGAAGACCATATGGAACAATTATCCACTTTTATATATTAACAAGATTAAATTTTGGATAAATAAAGTTTAATTATTATGTCATATTTTCCCAAGATAGAGTATATAAATGGATCCATAAAAGGTTGATGTTATTAAACATTATCATAGACTAACCACTATGATTTTAATATATAGTTTATTTGGTTTATATGGTTATTATAAATTCTTTCTGGATAATTTATCATGGAAATGTATTCTACTCCCTATGATAACTAGGAAGGGAATCAATTCCCTTTGGATATATGAATTTGAGTAAAATTTCAAGTAGCTATAAAGAAGATTGATTAGTGAATCTGTACTCACACTTTCCTGTAGAAAAGAATGGATGGTGATCTATAGTGATGTATAAAAGAAGTTATCGGTATGAATCCTCATGTATATGGATAAAGTGATAGACTATTCCTCCTAAAAATTAAAGGTTAATGAGAAAAGTTACCATACTCATTAATTAGAGTGATTTGTGGTAATTTTTCAACAATGATATGGATGGATTATACATATTTGGAATGGTGTGACATATAAATTAATAATAAATTTCTAAATAATATATTATACCTAATATAGTTGAATATAAACCATAAAATATTTTCATAGATGAATAATTAATACGAATTCTCAAAACATTTCTATCATCAAAAGGAAAATAATAAGAACGATTATCTGAGTAGAAATGATAATTTTAGATTATCTATAATGTGGATTAAAAAGATCAAATAGCTTTATATATTCATTGGAAGGATCCAAAAAATCATGAAGGAATTAGATAAATATTATCTTTTCCAAATGAGTGTTTACCCATTTACCCTTTTGAATATTAAATATATACTAAATGAAGATATAGAGAAGAAAAATTAAGGTGTTAAATTCTCCTTAGTTCAACTTTCATTGTGATGGAATGATAATTTTAAGGAACCATGTATGTGTCCATTCAATACCAGACTTAAAGATGGATCAATTGGAAGAACCTCATTGCTCATAATTCCCTATATATCCTAGAATCATGATGATCTATAAAGATTTGGAGTAGTATTTTTTTAATTTAAATGAATAGATATATATTGACTATGTATCTTGATTATTATTATACTAAAATGTTAATTATGAGAGAAATAATTCTAATGGGTTGTTATAACAATTACCCATACCAAAATTGAAATGAGAAAACATCACCATGGATTTCTTCATCAAACTACCCAAAAAAATTTATGCCCATTTTGATATTTCGGATAAAGTTGACCACCTTGTGAAGGTAGTTAACATTATTTATATTAGAGAATAATTTCTATTCATCGTATTTTAATAATATAAACTAATTAAGTGGTAAGGTATAGAGATTTACAATATTTTATTATAGCTGATCAAGGTCTATGGTTTACCTAAATGTTTTGGGGAGGTCTTTAATAACCTATTTTTATAGAGTTGTGTTATTTTTCTACTTATCATACTAAAAAATGTAGTCAGTATAATATAACCATTCAAAATCTAGATGATATGTTTAGAAAATTGTATCGATAATTCATAGCTAGTTGTAATCAAAACACAATTTTTTCTAATTTACTTATAATAATAGCTTTGAATCAAACATTCACATGGATCCTCATGAAACCCTTTATGTATAAAAGTGCATAAATAAAATATTCTAGGATGATGCTGGAGAATTAATTATATTGGGAAGAAATGTTGCAAAGGAAATGGTAGGAAAATTCAGATCCATTGAGTAGTACAAGAAGGAACCTCTGAGATGATCGATAATTATGGTGATAATCCTTGATGATTATTTTAATTTGATGTTAGTGATAAGGTATTCAAATGAATTTATACATAAAATAATGTTATGATATTTATAAATAAGGTAATTTTAGCACCTATATATATTTTCTAATTTAATTTTATGGATTGCGGGGTGATAGTTGCTTATCACTTGGTACTCCCACTGAACCTCTCTTATGTTTATAATGTGTTCCATGTAACTCTCTGGATGAAGTATATAAGTGATCCTTCAAATTTACAGAACATAGTGACCAAACTCGTAGAGAATGATCAGTTAATGGATGATAAAGTAGTTGAAATTTTGTATCATAGGGAAAAATTTCTATGGATAACAATAACTCACCTTGATAAAGTTCCCTAAAATAATTATAAATTTGAAGAAACTACATGGGAAACCATGTTTGTGACGAGATAAAGATATCCTCATTTTTAATCAATGATATCAAATTTATATAGAAAATTTAATTTTAAGGTTTGTATAAAGTAAATCACCAATATTTTTTATTTAATTTTTGGAAATAAATATTATGTATTTGATACCATTCTTTACAAACAACATTGAGTTGAAATGAACAATGATGTACTATTGATTTTTTTTTAATATTGACATTATAAAAAAGCTATTAAATTGCTGGTATAAATAAGAATAAACACATTATTAAAAAAATATACAAAATATATATACAATGAAAATTTATTTATTAATGTATATTAAATAAATATTTAATTATTAATAGTCATTTTATGTTTCAAAAATATATTTTCTTCGAAAATGGTTTTATTATATTCTCTATGAAGATATTATAATTTATATCTATCACTTTTACAAAATGTATTTTATAAAAATGATATCAATTTTAAAAACATTATATCCAAATTATCTTATGTTTAAATTTCAATATTTTTCGGAAATTATTAATTTACTAGGGAATACTGAAAACACTGAATTTATAGAAAATCATCGTTTCAATTCATGAATTTGAAATATAATTTTTTTTAAATATATTTTAATATGTATTTAGATCATTTTTATTAAAAGTATTCCTATTAATTTATTTGGAATCTAGAATACGATAACTATTTATATGAAGACTCTTTTTTACATGAAAACATATTTTAAAGAAAAACAATTTTACATTGCATTTTGAAGGATTATTTTAAATTGATTTTTTATAAATTATGGAAATTTAACTTTTTTGAAATGGTTTTAATATTTATAATAATCATAATTAATATAAATTAATTTGGTTACCATAATTGTTTCTCATAATTAATGGTAAAAAGTTTAAAAATTGGTCACCATTATAAAAAGTGAACTCTAGTTTAACCGAAGTAAAAATTGGTGATAAGGATACAATTACACATTTTATTGATATTTGATAAATTTATTTTGAACCTTGTCTATTTATAATATAAATTGAAATGTTTATGGGAACCATTTAAATGATATTGACTCAATAATAATTTTATCCTTTATAATATTCAATGTGACTCACAACCCACAACTTAAGGAACCTCCTCCCCAATTTTATTTACAGCTTGATAAACCACATATGTTGAATGAACCCTAAAAAATTCTATTCCGAACATAAATATCCATGGATTTTAGGTTCCGTTAATCTTGAATGAAAACTCTAAGGCTTCTAAAGAAGGTAACAAGAGGAGGTCTATCCAAGAAGAGGTAATAGTAATACCTAGAACATTTATATTTTTTTTTCTTCTCATAACTTTTTTAATATGTGGTTTTTATTAAAAAATAGTAAATTAAGTATGATAAATGTGAATTTTTTTAGAATTATGGAATTACCATTATCCACCATGATTTCTATCAAATGACAAATGGAAGTATCACTCATACGTACATGTAGACTACCGTATCCACACAGTGATATAATTCATTTTCTATCACCATCATTGAGGGATAGTTATTATGAAGGATTTATTCTTTATATATGAAACAATTACACCTCTATAATAATAAAATATTATTCATCATAATTTCATTGAAAAATGAAAACAATGTTCTTAAGTACATACAGACTAACGTCTCAATGAACCATGTAATTTATTTTTTGATCAATTCCATTTACTAATGAATGTAATTATTTATATAATGATTATATATTATATTTATATCATGTATAATATTATGGAGGCAATGGAACTATTATTAGCGTACAATTAATGAAACCTCGAAAGCTAAACATTGTTTAAAAAAACAGTCAAGACCAAGAAACATCAATTTTAATAATTAGTAGTTAATAAATGGTTGCTAAAATGTTGTAAGTGAATAATATATGATATTTTAATTATATACATGGTTTTTTCATATAATTATAGTAAATTTAAAATTATTATACTAAAGAATAGAAATATTATGAAGCACATTAAATTTGAGGTATGGGTTTCCCATATCACTTTTGTTTCTATGAGACATATGTTGTATTCACCACTGGTTTATTTCATTTATTTTATATACTGACCATTTTATATTATATTTCATAAATAAATTTTAATTCATGTTATTTAATAATTAATTTTATTTTATTTATTTCAGGATAATTATGATTCAAATGTTGCGAAAGTGGTATGGATTTTAAGTTACAATACCATTTTTTGGGCTTGTTTATCCTTAAATTTATAATGATGAAATTATATGATATTTCTCTCCCAAATATCATTTATTTTATATCAATATCATCATTTTTTGAGAATAAAATTTTCCCTTTAATTTTCCACTCTTTAAGTACACAAGATACTGAAAAAATGTTTTTAAGGAAAATGGATTTTATTTCTATTCAGCTGATAATATAGTTCTTCCATGTCCATATTTTTTATTAAAATATTTCGAAGAATGTTTTTAATGTTATACAGTTAATTTTTAAATTATATTTTACCTATTTTCTAAACAATATATAAAAAATTTAAAAGCAATTTTATTATTATTTAATGAATTGGGTTGTTGTGAAATTTTATGGAATATTTGAAATAAATCATCATTTTAATAGTTTAACAAATGATAGAATGATATATTCTTGAGTAGTTGATGAAAATTTAAAGGAATTTAAGAATAAAATTATACTAGAATATTCAATCTATCTAGGGATGATCATATTTTGGTAATAAAAAAATATAGAAATTATGAACTTTCAAAAAATAGGTTGAACTGGATAATATCATTGGACGTTATGTAGTGAAATTTTAGATCAAAAAGAGTTTATGTTTTGAAATAAAAAAGGCACATATTCCACATGTAGATCCATAAATTGGTCACTAATGATGTTTCATATAATGTGTGAAAAATGTTATTAATACAGTGATGGTTAAGAATGATAGAATTGAAACCTCGAATCTTATTTCTAAACTACATTTAAATAATTTTATATGAAAAAATGGGTGTTCAAAAAAACAAAACATAAAAGGGGTGATTTTTTTTGGAATAATTATTGGTTAGTTTTTAAAGAAGATTTGTTAGTGGAAGGTGTTGACATTGGTGAAAAATTTTTGTTTTTGAAAGATGTGAAAAAATCAGAATGATTTTATTGGTTGAAAAACACAATAATAATAAAGTATATTATATGGATGAAAATTCAACATTATTAAGTGATTTAGTTAAATAATATGTTTATTTTAAGAAAAATTATGTCTTGATACTTGATCGTAATGGAATAACGGTTGTAAAACTGAAGATACATTTGTTTGGGTTGAATAATTACCCACATTACTTGTACTCTAAAGAGGAAAAATTCCTTAGAAAGTTTAATTTTTCCTAATTAAAGGTTTGGAACAAATTATATGTTAATGATATGAGAAAATGTAAGATAATTTTAATTTTCTATATTGATGACATAATTTTTTCGAGGAAAGGAAAAAAAATCTTATGATGAATTTACTAAAAAAATGAAGGGACCCTTGAGATCCTAATCCTTTTATTGTTAAAAATTATCTATGGGAACACAAATTTAATAGAATGGAAAATATTTCTTCCATTCACAATAAAAATATTCAAAGGAAATATAGAATGATTTTTTTAGAGAAGAATCAAAATAAATTAGTACAACCACAATAGATGGTCTGAAAATGATAAAAGATGAAGCTAGAAAAAGTGTGAATCAAAATACATTCTTAAATTTAATATGGATTTCCATTTTTCTCAATACATAAATGATAGGTATTATATATATATATAATCTATGCATATTATATTTGGATCATATAAATGAATCATAAATGATGGTAGAAGAAATAATATTTAGGTGTGTTAAATTGACATGTTATTTTATTTAGATGTATAATAGTAAAGAGTTGATCTTAGATGGTTTAAATTACACTAAATTGTTTAGTGATTTTAATGATCCAAAATGAACTGCAGGTGGAAATTTTTTTTTGGAGAATATTTTGTGATCTAGAATAATTAAAAAAATGTTCTATAACTTTAATTATATAATAAAATAAATATGTTACTCCAACTCATTCATATACTCAAATGATGTAGATTAATATTACACTTGATTATTTGAGGGTGAATGTTGAAAAGTTATTGAAAATAGTTTTTGACGACCAATTTGATGTTAATCTATCTAAATATCCAATGTCACACTCTAGATCCAATAATATTTATATTATGTATTATTTTATCAAGGAGATAATTTATAGTGGAGATATAAAGATATGTCATATTATAATGAAATACAAATTTTTTTATATATTCACAAATTGTATTCCATTATAAATAATTGATGAATTTAAGATGAATCTTTATGTACAACCTCAAACAATAACTTTAGGATTTTTTAGTACCCCCACTTATTGTTGGGTTTTATTGTCAATGGGTGATTGGATGTAAAAAAGTGTACTTACCTAATATTTTTTAATAAAAATATAGTAATATGATTTAAAATATAGTTAATTATGTAGATATTAAAAATCTAAAATATGATTGAGGGGGAATACATCAAATTAATGGAAACAAAATTTCTTATAACTAAAGGTTGTAATTTTTAATTTTTTTTATTAATTAGATGACATGGTGTTAGGAAACCTCTTGATGAAAAATGATATGGTTCAATATAATATTAATAGAAACTAATTTAAGAGTTGGTGTTATTGGTGTTAACAAAAAATCTATACTGGGAGATTCAAGAACCCATGTTTTAGAATTGTCAAATTTAAATCATTTTTTGTAAATAATTTATTCAAGTTCATTGAGTTGTAGTTTAATATAATGTTATTTGGTTTTGATGGTTTTATTCCTAAAGATTAATGAATGTAATTTGGTTATGTTACTAGAATATAAACAATTGTGATGTTTTTGGGATATATAAGTAAAATATTTTCTATGAATTTGATAAAAAAATATTTCCAACCCAAGAAAGCCTCCCAATAAGCCAAGTACAAATGTACTGGCCACGATTAATGGATTTTGGATTTAGGTGTCCATGTAGGAGAATTGTGGTGGCTAAGAATAAATTTTCTTCAGAATTAGTGTGAGGATATGGTCAATGGGTCAGTATATAAAGGACATAGTGTTAAACAAATGTGTGAGGTACAAAGGTAGCTTACTAGATTTAGTATCCCTAATAGAGTTTTTTAGAAGCTATGAGAGGAATCTATTATGATAAACTAGAGTGAAACAAGTTTGAAATTATGACATGGGACTATTTTCATCTGAAATAGTTCACACATTGACAAATAATAATGTGTGCTATTTTACTTAATCAGTTTGTCACTATCAACCTCACACTGAATTTGTATGAATTACGATAAAATTACTATGATATTTACATTAAGAAATATCATTAATTGATTTAGAACCACATATGAGAATTATAATTATAGAGGTAACTTTTATAAATGTATTACAGTCTATTATATAAATAAATCAATTATTGGGGGTTTATGAGTGAATTTTAGGAATGAACAGTGGGAATCAATGTTGGTATAATTAATGGAGACAGGTGAAGTATTCTAGAAGTCTAGTCATGGGTATTACCAGATGATGATACCAAGCTCTTAAGGATGATAAATGAAGGTAGAAATTATATTTTCGGTACATATAAGATTAAAACAATAGATAATGGGGAATTTTAATTAGAAGTTATTTTGTTTTAGATAAATATTAGTTGTAATATATGTTGATCATACTAGATGAAATGTTCTCCAACACATGGAAGTAATATAAGAGAGTGTTAGGAAAAAAATAATATTGGTGATTCATGAACAATACATTTAAGGAAAAAAATATCATTGTTTTTTTATACCATCATAAAGATAACCCAATTCTATGTGAGTGGATGAGAATAATTAAAACCTAATGGAAATACTCTGTGTATTGTTTTCATTAAAAAAAACGGGTTTCTTCACAAAAGATATCATGAGGAGAGTGCGCATAATTTTTATCCTATAAATGTTAAATTTGTAGTGAAATAGATAATTATATGATTAATATTACTATAAGATAAATATATTAATATTTATGAGGCCATTGAATTATATGTTTTGAAATTAAGGCAATGAAAAAGTTCCACCCTATTGTAAAAAACATGGTTTTATATTATCATACATGTAGATCCACATGTGTGTCTGACCATAGTGAAATTTCATTGAATGATTAGAAAATATATATGATTAAGGCCATAAAAATTGGAATAGAATAAAATAATAAGTATATTAATAGTAAATAAATAAAAAAACTATTTTCATTAATTCTTTACTAGATATCAATGTATCTCTTTCCTGAAGTGAGGTTCAATATTTTTTCAAAGATCCTAAGAAGCATGGATGATCATAGAATCAAATATTCAAGGTTGTTCTAGGGAAAAATGTTGAATTAGAGATATTAGGTTGTATAAATGGATTTTAAATAATAAGATCCGCCAAACTATTTGAGAGTTTATGAGTACAAATGTGTAGGTAATTTTGAAACTATATTCATATATATGTTTTTTTTCTATCAATTATGAGAGAATTAATTTTATAATAGTTTCTAAAAAACTATTATTTAATAATTAGAAGGGTCATTTAAGTGATGATGTTATATAGATTCTTTTTCTTATGCGAGAAACCTTAGGGGATAATAATGTTTAGAGTCTGTAATTATATCTTATATTCAATTATTTTTTTGGTGAATTAATTCCAAAAAAGTAACATTGGAATTAGAAAAGGTATTTAAAATATTCCTTTGTCTTAGAGTAGGATGAAAGTATTATAACTAGTTAGAAACAATATTATTTCCAGTCGAGATATAGAAAATGCATTTGATGAGATATCTCATTTCTAATTACTTATGTTATTTAATGGATATATTTGGAATAAATAATAAATTGGTATAGAAAGGTGTATGAACACACAATAGGGAAAAAATTAATAACATACTATGTCCCATGATTTTATTTTTCCTATATTTATAAGAAGGTTAATTTGACTTATAAATTTTAGAGGAATGAATCTTTAGTACGATAAAAATGTTATTTTTAGATGACACAAATTACATAAGAACCCCATTAATTCAACCACCTTATATAAATGGTTCATATAATCTTGGGAACTTCATGGTATATTTTAATGTGAATGAGATTCCTTGTTCTCTCATAGAAGAAAACAGTTGAGGAAATTTTATATCATGTATTTATATTATAATAAAGTATTGGTTGGATACCTGAACCTATGGATTTCTGGTGTTTTTTCCAATGATATTACAAAATTTTGACCTAGATGGTCATATATTTTATGGATAGATATTGGTTTTACACAATATTTTCTAAATTATACTCGAGTGAGGGGAACTCATGTGATAATCTTGGGCATAAGTGAGATTCCTTAGTTTATTAGAAAATATCACATGAGTTTTTTCTAATTTAATGAGATTGACCTGTAGTGATCATTTTTATTGTCATAGGTGTTGAGGATTCGTTTGACGTTATATGACTTGATATGGACTAAGTACTATTATATAGTATGGTAACACATGGGTTTATGCCAATAAAAGTTTGCTTAATTTAGTAACATGGTCTGTGGAGCACTCTTATAAAGAATATATTATGTAGTGGAATGAGGTGAACACACATGAAATAATTTGTTAGTTTCAATTGAAATATATTTTGGAGATTGTGTTAAAGAAATTACTATTTCTTGATATTTTTATTAGAATAAGAGTATTCCATTGTAGTGATAGGAAATCATTGACATCAATGGGCGTAAAATGGTATAGTTGATCAAACACAGTTTCATGGAATATTTTTTTAGGAGGAGTGAGAATTTATTAGGAGGATTGAGTTATGTGAGATATTGGAAGGTGTTGAGGTTTTAATTTAGTAGTCGTGTATTATAAGACATATGATGAGGGTTGTTGAATATGACATAGATGTATGATCCTCATGTTGGAGGGGATGAAGATTCATTGAGTTTTTTCATAGATGGTTGAAGTGGCACTAGGGAGACACTTTAAAAATGGAGGATGTTTTATCTAGTTTTTTTCATGAATAAAAGATTTTAGATTTGGGTGTCGTATCAATTTAAGTTTTAATATTTACATCTGAATCCTGATAAATTTGGGGGGATCTAGGAGTGAGTTGGATCAGAGGCACACTGATGTCCATAGAGGGATTAAGGTGGATAGTTGTGTTGGATGATGATTGAATCATAATATAAAACTAAGATTTATGTTCAACCTTTAATATGTGTGTTTTGATGATCCCATGATACCATCAATGATTTAGGCATCATTATCATTTAATTTTAAATAAAATTATTGAGATCAACTATGTGTTTTTTGGAAAACAAGACCAAAAGAGGATCAAGAAGTGTTTTCATTTGAAATTGGAATCATTGATATGGAATCCACATTTAGTCTATGATGGACCATTAGAATTTTATTTTATTAGAAAATTCTAATGGTTGGAATCACCATGGATCTGAATTTTTCAATGTGAGCATATAATTTTGGTTGGGAGCACCATAAACATGTGGATGAAATAGTCAATGAAACCATCTGGTATTGCGATAAACCGTCAAGGGTAAGTATCACTTCAATATTGATGATAAATTTTCATGTAGACTTTTTTCTATGAATATGGAACCTTATTTTCAGAGTTTTGAAATAGAATCATGCTTAAAATTCCATCATAGAAGAAAGGAGTTGATCATGAATTGGTGACCACGGTAGGTCAAGGTTAATAGTTTAAATACTACTATGTATTTTAGGAGATATGATGTATTATGTTAGGGAGATTTTAGAAACTCATGTCATTAATGTTTTATTTTTTTGGTTAAATTTTAATTATTTATCCTTGAGCAGGTGTCTTTATGAGAACCTAGATCTATGTTAAAATTTGGACAGTTGGGTCCAATTAATGAGTTAATTTTGGATATGGATCATGGTATATGAGTGTTATTGGATCCTTAGTCCGAGTTCATTGTCTTAGGGATGGGTTTTTCAGTATTTATAAGGGTTTTAACCTGAGGCACAATCACCACATGGTTAGGTAAAAATCTGTGAGTGACCTGGGGAAATACTGGTGATGATTTTTTTATTTACAGTTGGCATGAACCACTTTCACACAGTCATAAGAAACCATTTTGGGTAAGTCATGCACCATTTTGAATTGATTCATAGGGTTACATTATTTGAAACATAGTTTATTAAATTATCTTGCCCCACCATACATGATTGTGTGGTCTGCGATAGTTAGATTTGTATAATTTGTTCATAGTTTAGAATGATATATGGTAATTATCTGGATACCTAAAATTTCATAAAAAGTTGGAGAATAAAATTTTTCCTACTTGGGATTTTAAGTCTCATCCCTTATCTTCCCATTACTTATGTGGCCAAACCATGTTCTTCTCCTCTCCACTTATTCCTTTGATCCCACTTGAAATAGATATGGGTTTAATAGTGTTTTGTGGAATTTTAGAGGTGAGTTATTATTTCTCTTTTACTTTATCCAACATCTAATTCATTATAATATTATTTTGGGTTAGTTTGGATTCGGATTCCCTAAATATTACATCATATCATGGTGGAATAATCCAAAAATGATGGGGATTTTTATTCTCTCGAAAGATGAAATCTTATGATGGTGAATGCATTCTATTTCTATTTGTTTCAGTGTTGTTATGGTATTTAAATAGATTATTGTGGATTCTTCATCAATCTGGTTTAAATTTATTGGTGTATCAAAATAGAGTGACTAGTATTTTGTGCAGATATGTTTCATGGGAATTACCTAGCATTTTGGCACTCCTTTTCTTTTAGTTTTGGTTTTTGGGAACTACATTGTTAGTCTTTTTGTCAATTATACATATTTTTATTAATTTTATTAATTAATGAAACTACTAAAAATAATTAAGTTGTTTGATAAAGATTTAGATAATATTTCAGGTGATAACATGATTTTGGGTGAGACTAGGATGCTTTTGGTTCGTAGTTGTGTAACACCATGATATTTTATAAAAAATCATGCTCGAGAGTATATTCAACATGCGACACCAATATTGAATGACATGTGATATATATAACCACTATAAATGAGACAATAATTTTGTGGATATGAATATTAATAAATAAATTATGATATATATAAATATATATAAATATCCTAATCAATATAAATTATTGTTAAACATTTATTAAAAACTGAATCATTTTTAGTAAAATAATTTTATTCTTAAAAAATATGTTTTCTTCGAAAATGATTTTAATTATCTCTCATGAAATAATTTTATAATTTTTTTTTGGGAAATTTGTAATTTTTATTTTTTAAAATTAAAATAATTATTAAAATATTTATATCAACATTATCTTTTGGTAATATTTTTATTTTTCGGAGAATATTTATTATTCTGTGAATAGTGAAAATACAAAAATTTGTAAATCTATCATTCTTTTAAAAAATAATTTATTTTTAAGTACCATTTGGGTTTAAATATAATTTAAAATGAAATATGTATTATTTATTTTTATTTAATCCACTTAATAACTTTTGAAGCAACTTTGTATCAGATATTATTAAATGTTTCAATTTGGGTTTTAAAATATGATATTTCTCAAAACTGTATTACTGTGAATAAATTTTATCCATATTAATTAATGATATAATAATAAAGGAATAATATTAAAAATATAGTTTTTATAATATATATCAATAAAATTTAATTTGTCTTCATATAACAATTATTATTAGTCCAATTGATAGTATAAAATATTTTATTTCATGAAAAATATTGTTCTTAAGTACATAGTTTTTCATCGTGTAAGCGGGTTTTGATTTAATTAAAAAAAATCAATTTTTTTGAATGGAATTTAATAAAATATATTCCATATTTTTAATCAAAATATATTATATTATGTTATAATTTAAATAATTTTTTTAAATTGATTAGTATTAATAACAGTAAAAATAAATTACCATGGTTAAGGTGAAAATGGGTTTACTAGGGATAAAACTAAAAGGATAAGGGTAAAAATGAAATAAAAACTTTTATAAAAACTATTTTATAGAAATTTTTATACCTTATAATGTCTATGTATAAATAATAACCCATTTTTACCATTTTTTGGTGTGGAAAACATGTGTACACCTTTTTATTTTCCAAAATTATTGGTTTCCCACTCACCTCACTTATAAAAGGCCATCCCCTATCCTATATTATTCAATCATTGAAATATTATTTTAGTTGAGTCCTGACCAAATGAATTTTATAGATAAATAATATCATTCATGACAACATTTATTTGTTATAAATACGTTATATTAATACTTTAGGTATAATCTTAACGAGGTTGTCCGAGATGATGTAAAATTTATAACTATGAATCCTTATTTTATTTATTAGTACACCTTAAAATATTTCAAAAACATGATCATATGTTAATACTGAAATATATTTTATTATAATATTTTGTTATTTTAATTTAATAACCAAAATCTATCACCTCTTCTAAAAAATATTACATGAAATCATTATTTATTTGTATGAATGACTAATTCCTCACAAACAGATGTCACCAATTTCAATAATCACCTTTCATAAATTTTTGTAATTATTTATTTAATATATATATATATATATGATATTTTAAAAAAATTATAGTTCAATATTTTTGATATCAGATAAACCTTTTTAAATTCCAGTTTGTTGGAGATATGATAATGACACTCGAGTATACATTGAACTATCACCTCACGAAGCGATGTGATTCGTTTTTCAATAACGCACATCAAGGATTGTAATAAAGAAAATATTAATGAATATTTTTCATATAAATGGAATAATAATGACATTAAGGAAAAATTTATCATAAATAAACTAAAATAAATCATT
The DNA here is from genome assembly GCA_963277665.1 of Viscum album. Lineage (NCBI taxonomy): Eukaryota > Viridiplantae > Streptophyta > Magnoliopsida > Santalales > Viscaceae > Viscum > Viscum album. Next base: position 374,848,778 of record OY728127.1, on the reverse strand, counting down.
ATCTATCTTATAAAGAAAAATGAAAAAATCATTCATGTGTGTGAGGACTTCCGCCTCCACAATGAAATGTGCTTATTTTTTCATCACCCCATACCAAGAATGAAATATAAAAGTTTATTAGACAAATAATATAGTATTTATGATATTTTTAAAATTTTGGAATGATAAATTAATACTTAAATTATTTTCCATAATGATCATTGAAAAATGGAAACATTACTCATGCATACGTATGACCTACAATCTCAATGATCACAACAGTGTTCATCTTTCATATCATTTTTCTATAATGGTTTTATAAGTATAATTGATGTATAAATATTATAATTATTTTATGATTATTATTCTTGATATTTTTTATTAATAAAATCTTTGACCATGGTCCACACACCAAATCCTTTTTGAAATAATGAACAAAATGTTCCCAAAACAGATAACATAGCCTAAATTTATTTAGTATTAAAATAAATTATAAAAATTAATTAAAAATAATGATTCAAGTAAAATTGGTTAAAAATAAGAAAATGTTCTTAATAAATTAAATAATTTTTGTAATCTTATTATGTTGGAGTTAAAGTAAATTCAAGTAAATTCTAGACTCGAGTAAGGGTTTCCCATTTTGTTTTTCTTATGTGTCACATATTACATATTATACTATTGTTTTTATTTTGTGGTGTAGATACAATAAATTATAAATATAATATCTTTAACCCTTCACAAATCATCATATTTTATACTTCAATTTGGTTTACTTAATCAAATGTTATTTGATATGAATGTTACCAATTGGTAAAGGAATTCTTAACTCAATTTCTTTTTTATTGAGTTCTAACTCTTTTCTATTGAAATTTTTATGCTATGATTATGTGTGAATTTCTATATAAATTGTTTTATTTATTATTTATAATTATATTTTTAAATTAATTATGCATAATCACCCCCCTAATTAATTATCTATTAATTTGTGTGGTCTATATAAGGGTTGTTCCCCTAAAATTCTCTTTCTATAAGACACTTGTTGATATTATGAACCTAAATCATTTTATGAGGCTTATATGATTCTCATTTAGAATGTAATATGAAAAATATATTTATTTTAATGATATTTTTAGTATAATTTTATGACAATATATCATGGGGCTTATTATTAAAGAGATACCAAGGAGGAAAAGTCTTTATGTTACAATCTCCTTTCATTTTGGATTGTCTATGAACAAGTCTCATTTTCCGGAAATAATGGGATATTAATTTATTAAACCATTAATATTTTATTATCACCTTTTTATTAATTTAGTTCACATGTTTTATTTCAAGTTAACCCGTTATTGATTTAATAAATATCAATAAATTCATTTGTATGTGATACCGATCATGTATATTATTTTAGATCGAGTATAATTCTCAATAATATCCATGTTTTCTAATTTTTTTTTTCAGAAATACTCTTTTATAAAATTAAATATTTTCCTAAATCCATTTATAAGATATTTTGTATCCATTTAATAAGTTTTAAATTTAAATTTGTTATAGTTTTTTGAAATGTCCACCATTGAATTCCTTTTTCAAAATGTTTTGAAAGAAATATTTATTTTTAACATTTATATCAGGAATGTATTTTTCCTCCATCATTTTCAATATTTTAATTGATGTTTTCCTTATATTATTACGAGAGTTTTTTCAATGAAAATGATTTTCAGAATATTTTGGGAAATTGTTTAATATTTATTTTCAAAATGGAAAATTTATTTTCCTCAAAATTTATTAGTGATATTTTAATATTATTTACATTATTCAGTATCAAAAAAACTTTTAATAATATAGGATAAAATGTGGATGATTTTTTAATGATCTCATCCCCATACTTTCCCTAGATAGATTAAGATGGTTTCAATTAGATTAAAATTGATCCCTTTTCTATTCCACTAGTTAATCATCTTTCAATGTGATTATTATAGAAATCAGTTTTTCCATGGATTAATCACATTTTAGATGATTTTCGTGCAACCAATTTGTTTTCAATGGGTTAATCATTTAATATATGGAATAATAATTCTTATATGTGATTTTGATGAAATTAATGACCTATGTACATTATTCAAGGTAGTGTTCATGGAAGTTGTTTATCATGATAGGTGGATCTGTTATAAAATAAGGGAGGGTGGTTCCATTATAAACTAAGGATGAGTGGTTAAATTATAAAACATATATGGGTGGTTATGTTATTAAGCAAGGATTAGTGGTTTCTTGACAAGATAAGGATTGGGGGGTCTCTGATAGCCCTCTAATGCATTGGGTACTCTAGAGATTGAAGTCGATCATATTGGTAATTCCATTTGTAAGAAGCGATGTAAAGATAATGTTCCAAGATACCAATATGTTTTTCTATTATTTTTATGGGTTTATAGTTGTTATTATTGTTAGAATTGATATTACAAGGACCATGATCATTGATTAAGATGAATCGTGACTTCTTTAAGGACGTATTCATTTTTTATTTTTGATGATCCGCATATTGAGGGGTATGAATACTGTTATATCAAACTCATGAAATTTTATTATGTCATCAAACACTTTTTCACTTTTTATACTCCTAAATGACAATAAATTATTAATTATTACATCTTCTCATACTAATAATTTGAGGCCACCATTCTTATCTTTCATTACTCATATGGAGTAAATATTTTTGATGGGTGAATTATATCAATAAGGGTTCTATATGGATGTTTATGATTACTGAACATGGAATATTTAAAGGTGGGTATGACGAGAGATAATTGTGTTCTTTATGAACAAGTTGTCTCTGAATAATTGATGTTAAGTGTTTGTCCCAATTCTCTAAAACATTAATCCTAAAAGTCCCTTGATATTGTACGTGTTTTAATACATTAATTTTTATGTTTTACATTTTGGATAGAGAAAATTGGTTCACCGTCATTGGAATCAAATCTGAAAATTTAAATTTTAGGATTTCGGCACTTGATCTCAGAGTTCATGTTCAAGGATATTGTATTTGGAATAATAGGAAGGTTTATATAACATGCGGGATTTGAATATTTTCATTTAAGGTTATATAAAGTGTTATTTATAACATCACAAGACAAAAAGTTTATGGATGATCATAATTTTATTATCTTAGAAAAATCTTTTATGTATTATGTGATGAAATCTTAAAGTGATTGATGACACCCAATGAGACATTTTATTTGGTTTTATTATTTGTAAATAATTGGTTTAATATGAAGTATAATTTTAAATTTTTTAGAAAAGAGTTCTGTGTTATTGATAAAATTTAGGGATTATATGATCTTGGATATTTATGAAATTAGGGGAAAATATGTTTTACTTTATATAAAACTATAAAATTGAAAATTGATTTAGTGAAAATTTGATTAATGTTTTCTCAAAATAATATCACCAATTTGTTTCATGTAATATAAAGGTTATGAGTAAATATTATAGGTTATAAAACTCTATAATTATGATTTCATTGAGGTTATTTTAGATATAGGGTTATTTATTTATCGATTTATTTTGTTTTAACGTTGGATATTACTATTTAATTGGGGAGGATATTGTATTATTTCATCAAATGATGGATTATTAACTCTATGAATTATCTAACTATGTGCTAGAAATTTTTGTTCTAGTTAATTTATTAATACCGGTGGAATAGATTTTTTATCAATTTTGTTGTTATGTGGTAATTAAAAGTCAAATTTAAGTCTTCAAAAATGAAATATTAACATGGAATAAACCTCATTTTATGAAAAATAAGATACTATAGTGAAAATGTACAAAAGGGAACAAATATTTTCATCAATTTATTTCAATTTATTTTTATCTTAATATATATGGTAATTAAATCCATAATATCTTGGAAATAGATATTATAAAAAAAATATTATCTTAGTACCTTTAACTCCAATGAAATGGTGGTCTTTTCACTTGTCAGAAATTTATGGTTTTTAGGCCCTTAACTTTATATTGATCATTCTATTTCATATAATAAATGATCTCTATCACTCTCCATAATTATTTATTATATTATTCCATGTTAAAATCATAATTTCACACCCATTAGCTCTTATTTGGGAACTTAGTATGTGTCTCCATAGATAAACTTCTTATATCCTTTTCTCTATTATATAGTAAATGTATTATTAAAACATTTTATGATGTCGGTTAAAAAATGTATTTTGTATTGTTCAACCATTTATTACATATATAATTTTCAAATTTCAATGATGAAATTTATTAAATGTGGAATATTTAACACACTGATATTTTAGAAATGGAAACTAAATATGATAGTGCATTCAACATTCAACACCAAGATTAAACAACCTTTGATAAATATAACCATTATTACCCAGAAATAAAATTGGAAATTAAAAATATAATAAAATAATTAATTAAATATATATATACACAATAAATTCCTAATCAATATAAATTATTGAGAAAATTTTGTAAAAAAATCCAACATTTCTTAGTAATTTAATTTAACTCCTCAAAAATATGTTTTCTTCAAAAATGATTTTTTTTTGTTTTAAAGAAAAAATATTATAATTAAATTTTTGAAATGGTAGAAAATGTATTTTATTAAAATTAATTTTAGTTTACGTATCATAATATAAATATTTTTATGGGTGAAAATATGGGATTGTTTTGGAAAATATAGTTCTTTTATTATATATTGAAAATATCATATTTTGTAAATATGTCATTTACACTAACTAAAATATTTAATTTAAAAGTACTATTATGTTTTGAATATGAATTCAAATTAATTTGATATTATTATTTTATATTTATCATTGATGAAATCAATTAAGAATTGAATTCTAATTTCATTTAATGCATAATTTGTTGCATGCCTATGGATGATCATGATCTTAGACAAGACCTTTGTATGTGATTGGATTCCTTTAAATTAATTCTTAAATTTAATTTTTAGCCTAGGTTCCATCTATCATATTATTATGTAAGGGAATATGTTCTGATGGTATAATTAATTTAATTCCCTTCGCCTCATTTATGTGTGAGTAAAAGCATATTTAATGGTTGTAGCTCCCAAGTAGGCGGTGGAAATTAAATTTTAGATATGAGGTGAAACGGATCCAAGGGATATACATAGGTAGACAGGTGGAAAAAATACAACAGAAACCTAAAATGGTTCAAAGTATTTCCCGCTAGTTCAATGGTTAGTTTATCATCCACTATAAAGACTAACCACAAGTAAAATATCAGGATCATATCACTTTGTTATATTATTTCTATCAAGTTTCATAGTTATTTAATAATGTATGTCTTTCCACAATAACATGAAGTAATTAATAAAATAGAATGTAAGATTGAACTGAAATAAATTATATTATACATAAATTTTATAGAATACATAGTTACTAATTTAAAAAATCCACATAATATTAAGAGGAATGTAATTAAGATAATAATTCAAAATTTACACAAAGAGATAAAATTCCTCAATTTTAAATATTATGTTGGTACAAACTTGCACAACTTTAGTTAAAATAGAACTATTTTTCAGTGTGATTGATTTCCAAATAAGATGATTTTAATTATCAAGGAATTATAAAATAATGTTTTTGTTTATTTATCATAGGTTACCTCAAGGTTTGACTCCCAAAGAATGACATGGTGAAATTGAGAGGCACGTTTTGAGGAAATACAATTTAAAGATTTCAGGATTGTGGAGTACACTCAACGAATCAAGGAACTATGAGTTAATATATTTGGAATTTCCAATTTCTACCTTAACCCCTTAAAATTTATTAACCAACCAATGTTTGGGTAATGTGAAGGGGAATATACATCCTATAAATAGAATTTTCATGAATGTGGATATTCCCAATCCAATGGTGAGGGATATTATATTTTCATAAAATAGTTAGTGATTACTAAATATAATATATATTTTTTGTTTTAATTTTATCATATAATGTAATAAATATATGCTCATCTTATTTTTTTGAAACAACAAATAAAATAACTTTATACATATCATTATGATCCATCTTGAGAAGGATAACCTTCACATAGATGAAAAATAATTGTTTTAGAGAATGTTGTTTCATATTATCCTATGTGATGGAAAGAAATTATATATTATAAAATAACCAATTCCAAATTCTCCTCACAATGAGGCTAGTGAGAAAGAGTTCTCTCTAGGTGAAAATTTTGATAGATGAAATATATGTTCAATTTTTTGTTATATAATCCATTAACAATGTGATTTTTATGAAATTAGAGGACATGGATATATATAGCATGATGCCTAACTTATAGGATCTCTATGAAGAGATTCTGAGAGGAGAGATATAAGGGAACTCCAATTATTTTTTTACAACTAATATTACAGAGTATAGGCCATCTCAAACTCATGTAGTCAATTTTATTTTCTATGTTGAATGCTTAGAAAGTATAAAAATTATTTTAAAGGATGATTTGCACATAAATCTCATAAATTTATCACTAACCAAGAACCTCTCTAGTTTTTTTATTATGTGACGAAAAATGAGAAGAGACATTTAGGGAATTGTATTATTATTCTCAAAGTGGGTAAGAACATGGTGCATGATAATCCCATTGTATATATAGTGAATAAGAACTTGAAGAACAAGGTTAATTCCCCTAATACTCATAACAATTGTATATCATCCAAGCCGCATCATTCCATAAAGAAGATTATCTAGGTGTAGGGTAACTAAAAGGAGTCAATATGTTTTTCATATGGAAAGCAAGGCTATTGAAATAAAAACACCACCCAAAAACAAGGGGATAATAAAGGTGATTTCTTTATTGAATGTAATCATTTAATATAAATACATTGGGTTTTAGATATAACTTATGGTGTTGTAATCTATATAAAAATGATGGAAACAAGTAGATTTTAAAAGACTTATGGAGCATCAGAGGATTTGTGATATGGAAATAGTGAAAGTGTAGATACTATATCCCTTAGTGACTACCAAATTTCAACTATTAATGTTAATGATATTGGTTTTAATGGATTTTTTGTATGTACCAACTGTTACCAAGAACATAATTCATTCATCATGCCCATATTCAGATGATTTTATTTTTATGGTTGAGAATAAAATTTATTCCTTTTATAAATACAAAATATGTTATGGATTAATAATTTAAATACTGGTATTTATTTATTAAATTAAAATAACCAAGTATTAGAAATAGATAATGAATCTTATTCACAAGAATCAAATAACACCCAGTAATGGCATCACCATCTCAATCATGTAAATTATTTGAATATTAAAAATGTCAATAAATAAGCCTATTTGGAAACTTATGATAAAAAAAAACTTGAAATATTTCATGATTGTTTACAAGTAAAATTAACTAACACTCCATTCCTTGGATAGTGTAAAAGGGCAACATAGTTTCTTGGAGTGGTACACTTTGATGTGTGTGAAACATTTCAAGTTGAATATAGAGTTGGATATTCTTACTTATTAACTTTTACTAATGGTTTCAGTAGATTTTACTATGTATAATCAATTAGGTATATGTCAATGTACTTTGATAAATTAAATGAATCCAATAATTATGTAGAGAATCAACTTGGAAAGAAGACAATAAAGCTTTGATCAGATTGAGGTGGTCAATATCATAACTTAGATTTCATCGACATTCTACAAGAGTTTGGGATTATATATTAACTTCAACAAAATTATAAACCTCAGTGGAATGATATTAGTTAAATGAGGAACTGTGCCCTATTAGACATGGTAAGGTCGATGATGAGTCATGCAGATCTTCAATTATCCATTTAAGGGATGAATTACAAACTATGTTATATAAATTAAACTATGTACAAACTAAATAGGAAAGAAAAATTAACTTTGAGTTATAGTGGGTAATGAAAAATATTTTTGACACATACACATGAATGGATTTGAGAAGAATTTTTAAGGCCCTCTCAAGTAACAATCTTTCACCCCAAGACACAAACTATATCATTATAGAGTATCCTAATGAAAAATGGGATACTACCTTTACAAACCATCAGAACAAAGAGTGATTATTTCAATATAATCTATCATTATTGAGAGGGAGAAAATCCTTAAAAAGGATTAAGGGTGAAAGATTTAATTTTATTCATTTATTTCACAAGATACATAAGAGTTGGTACATGAATAGATTCCACAGGTCCTCATAGAGGATGTTGTTCCTGAAACAAAAGTACAACATAGGATAACTCTAGTGGTAAGAGAATTAGAAAGATATTATTTTCTAGTAAATAAATATAGATACTAATTACTAGTTGAAAATGATAAACCAATTTCATATAAAGAGGTATTAGAGAGATCAGAAGCAACCATATGGTAAGAAGCCCTAAATTATTATATTGATTTCATGTATCATAACAATGTTTTTGTTCAGGTCAATGCACTTGTTGATGTAATGTAACACCTGAGATTTTTATGAGTAATATTTTGTTTTTATATATCATCAAAGGAATCTTTCACTACATACTAGCTTGGCTTACTTTACACGCAATCACGACCTTCCTTGATAGCTTGCGTCGTACGCAATACTGAGTTTCACTAAACAACGATATGCTATTAAAATATTATTAAAACTAGCCGTTATGAATAGTAATAACCACTTTTTGAAATTTTATAAATTTTATTTTTCAAAATAGACTTCATTTTTGGATTCGTAATACCGAAATTAGCCTAGGGTGAAATTTTGGTATTTTTCTGAAAACTTTCAATTTTTGATGAATAGTGAAACCACTAAGTGGTAGGTTAAAAACTGAATTTTTCATAAAACATAATTTTACCGCTTCTGTGAATGGAATTTCGAAAATCTGACAGACACGGTTGATATCAGTAAGTAAAATTTGGTTCAATGAGATAAACACAATTTTTTGGTGAATAGTAACTTTTTACTTTTTTTACCGCGGTTAATAGTAAATAAGGGTAAATATGATATTACTATTACCCTAACACATGTCCTAATTCTATTGTATAAGTGTAATTCGACCAAAAACAACCTTATGAATAAAATATGACCATTTAGGCCCACTTGGGTTAGATTAGGACATTTATTATTAATTTATTTAAAGAAGGGTCAAAATAGTTAAAATCAAAGTTTTATAAGTAAATCATTTTTAATATGGGGTTATACACAAGATAAATTCGACTATAAATATTCATTAGAAAGATAAAAAGATTTCCTATATAATGGTATTTTGTTTATAATTGTTATACATTAAATAATTTAATTTATTTATGAGACAATTATGATGCAGTAAGTATCTTATTTATGAAATATTGACATAATTGATGTTATAAACACCAAAATAAATGTAATTTGAGACTTTTTATGAATTAAACTAATTTTCTAGGTTACTATGATATACTAGTGTTGATGTAATCATCTTTGTTCGAACATATAATTCTGTTATGACTTTCAAAAAAATCATATATAAAACAGTGTTAAAATTGACACAAAATAGTTTTTAAATCAAATATTATATTATTAATTGTTATTTTATTCCTAAAAATATAAGGTTCGGCCAAATGACTTAGATAAGGATATATATATTAATAATAAAAAATATGGGGTTCTTTTGGCATGTTATAGTATGTGTATTAACCATATAGTGAAAGAAAACAAAAAGACACGGTAAAAGTTAAATTATTTAACTTAGAGTTAAATCTAATTGATAAGGTTAAACAAAAACCCTAAACTTGTCCAAATCCTATTGGTTGATAGGATTTCAACCCTTCCCCACTTTATATTCGAAATAAGACATTTGGAACCATTATAAACCGATTTTGACTTTAATATAAAATAATATTTTGAGATATTTCTAAGATGCCCCTCTCCTCCCTTATAAAGGGCACCTCCTCCCCCTCCTCCTCACACCAATTTGAGCACTCAAGCTCGGAAAACCCCTGCCATTTTCTCCTCTCCACTTCCCTAGAATAATCATAGAGGTCCTGGTCTTCTTCAAAGACCAATCTTTGTTCCCTAAGTGGAGGATTCAAAGAGGCGTTCCAAAGAAGAGTTAATATCCATTACCGATCTTTTCAATTTCTTTCTTCTTCAACTTCTTCTTCTTTAGTTGTTTCATGATAAAGTAATAACATCAGTATTACTTACATACTGATATGTTATTATAAATATGAAACAACCCTAATTCACCTTCTATCCATCCTACGGAAAAATGAAATCACCGCGCGTGCGTACGTACGGAATACCGTCTCCACGCCGTGGTGTAATCTATATTCCACCATCACCTTAAAAGGATGGGTATAATGGAGTAATGAGTAACTATTTATGATAATTATAAATTAATATTGATACTGAAATAATATATATATACTCCAATACAATTCCACGATCATAGGAACGATATCATCACTCGTGCGTACGTACGGAATACCGTCTCCACGATGTGATGCGACTCGTTCTAGATGATCATCATTACATAGTAATTATATAAATGAATTGAATGAATAAATATGATATATGTTACACTAATACCATTCTGTATATAAGGTATCTATATCCTTAAAAGAAGAATAAGAATTTATTCGGCAAAACACGCATAAGAACAAAAGGCAATAAAGACCCGAGTAACAAGTAACAATGAAATATTATTAACAAGAAGCTAAGAATGTGACCATATATGATATCATATCAATATGTATGATTCTGTAATAAGTCAATAACATTATTTAATCCATTATACAGGTGCTTCGGACACGTACAAAGCAAATTGGACCTAAGGTAAGGGAAATATCACAATCTCATTTTTATCCGAGATTGTTTATTCGTAAGTATTTACTGGGTTGTATTTTATCATCCACATCCATGTTCCCTCAATAGGTAATATTGTTTCCATCCACTTACAATAGTTTAAATCCAATTTTACCCTTCGGTGAGTTTTTAGTAAAGAATATGAAAGGAATCTTTTGTCGTTTTTTCGTACGAGGTACTTTTTGACTTTTCGGACAAAAGTACGAAGAATGTTTTTTTAACTTATACGGAATGAATGGATTTTTAAAACATTATTTCCAAGAAGCTTCCTTTACAAGTTTTCAAGTTTATTTTTAATCAACTTATTTTAGTTTAGAATTTTTTGAAATTTTAAGAAAGGAAAAGTGTTTTTGAAGTAGAAAGGATATTTTCCTCAAGAATGGAGTTCAAATGTTTTATCAAAATTATTTTCCATATAAGATAATGTAGAGTTCTGTTTTTATCCCTATTATTACATTGTTTTGATTATGTTGTGAGGGAATTATTTTTATGATGTCATTTACCTTATATGGTTTGTTTTATGATGTCATGATGTTTCAAGAATCCCATTTTTGTTACATGTGTTATGCGATGATGTATGATTTATGATTTATGTGGCACACATAAGAAAGGATTCATTATAAGATGGGTGGGACCTACATCTCCCTCCAATGCATTGGGTAAAGATTTATATCTCATGAGATAGACATGGATGGAACGGAAGGTTATTTCGGTTCAGTGATACAGGACTGAAACGAGGAGTGAACTCGGTTCAAAAATGGACTTTGTCCGCTAAGATAGTCTTGACAATGAGTCATGACTAACAAGAAATGATTTTCCATGATTATGTGTGCATGCCACAAAGTTTCAAGTTTCATGTTATGATTATGGGGATCTCATTTTCACTTCTATGATTTGATCCATGTTAAGATATTATGATCTCTTTTGCAGGTTATGATTTTCAAAAAGATATGATATGATTTTTATTTCCATTATTTTCCCTTGCTGAGCATTTGAACTCACCCTTTTATGTTTTCTTTTCCCCAGGCCAGGAAGATGGATATTAAGTAGAATATGCTAAAAGAGACCCTAGATATGATGAAATAAATGGGAGACACTGTAGAATATTTATGAACCAGTTGTTTATGTTTCCCAGTTTCTAAAGACACTATACCTATACGGTCCTTTGTGGTTTTGTCATATGTTGTAATAAGTGTGCTTCAATTTTGAAGTATTAACAATGTATGTAATGTATGGGTCGTTATAGTTGGTATCAGAGGAAAGGTATAGTCAACCTTTGGAAACTAGGATGTGAAAGCCTTAGTAAGAACCCTAAGGATAAGTCTAAACATAGAACACAATCTTAGTGTTTTAGAAATGGCCATTAATAACCAAGGATAAGACCTTAAGCATGAAAATTTTATTCTTGAATTATGTGGTTTTCCTATTATAATTATTGTTGCTCACACTGTTCTTCTTGGTTTTAGTCAATGGCTGGAACCCGAAGGAACCATGTTAATGCAGAATGCGATGGGCAATGCAATGATTGTCCCCCTAAGAAACCAAATGATATGGGAGCTGGAATGCAAAATCTTGTAGCCATGCTCACACAAGCTTCTCAAGCTATGAATCATGCAAGACTTCCAAACGAGCAAAGGAAGGAGCAAAATTCTGTTGAATCCTTCATGAGGCAACGTCCACCTTCTTTCAGCGGGTCTACTGATCCATTAGTTGCTGAACAATGGATTAGTACTACTGAAAAGATATTTTCAGTTCTTCAATGTTCTGAACATGATAAAGTCATCCTAGCAGTGTATCGTTTGGAAGGAGATGCTGATCAATGGTGGAATCTTATTAAGAATACGAGGAAAAGGGATGAAATTGAGTCTATGGAATGGGACGAGTTCAAGAACTTATTTTTCAATAAGTACTTCCCTCGTATTCTCCGAACAAAGATGGAGAAAGAGTTTCTTGAACTGAAGCAAAGGGATTATGAATCTGTCAGTACCTATGAAGAAAATTTTACAAGACTTGCAAGGTACGCTTCTGGTATTATTATCCAACCTGAGAGTAAGATCGATCGATTCTTTAGTGGCTTAAAACCAAGTTTTCGAAGGGCGTTAGCCATAAGGGACTTCAATAGCTACGAGAAAATCGTTCGATGTGCTCTCAAAGTTGAGATGGAGATTGGAGTAACCCATCAGTCACATGGGTTTGATAAGAAGAGGAAGATGGAATTCAATGGAAAATCTAAAGATCACACTGAAAAGAAGATGAGCTTTCCCTTATTCTCAAAGTGTGGAAAGAAACATGGTGGGAGTTGTCTTAAAGGGACAAGTAAATGTTTCAAATGTGGAAAGGAAGGTCATCGGGCATTTGAATGCCACGATAATGGGAAGAAGATGTCTAATGATGCAAACAAAGGAAGGGATACACAGAATGAACCTACTACACTTCAATGTTTCAAGTTCAAGGAGATGGGGCATTATGCCAATCAATTCCCAAATCCAATGGTTGATGATGATGGTCGACATCAACAAAATCTTAAGGCTAAAGAGAAAGGAAAGTCACATGCAATTTCTATCAGCGATGTGGAGTACGATAACGAAGTGGTGAAAGCTACCCCTACCATCCACTCCAAAGTAGCAAATGTTTTATTTGATTCTGGATCCACCCACTCTTTTATTTCTAAAGAATTTTATAAGGGTATCACCGTATTACCTCAACAATTAGATGTTGAGTTAGCTGTGACAACACCTAATGACACAACAGTCGCATCAAATGTTTATAATTATTCTCCGATCGAAGTTTGTGGGAAAGTACTTCTTGCAAATCTTGTGATCCTTCCTTTAGTAGAATTTGATGTGATTCTTGGCATGGATAGGCTTTCTCTACATGGATCTCATATCAATTTCCAAATAAGGGAAGTCACATTTCATATTCCAGATCATTCTACAATCGTCTATCGATGCAAGGATGAATATAACCTTCCAGTGGAAATTCCTTCCATATTATGGGTCTTGATTCCACTAAATGAAGGTTATTTATCTCAAATGGTTGGTGAGAAACTTACGATGATGAATATGCCCATCGTACGGGAGTTTGATGATGTCTTTCTGGAGGAATTACCGGGTCTTCCACCAAATCGTGAGGTTGAGTTTTCAATAGAACTCGTACCGGGTGCTTTGCCTATTTCAAAGACACCTTATAGAATGGCCCCAATTGAGTTGCAGGAATTGAAGAAGCAACTCCAAGAGAATCTTGATAAGGGAATCATACGCCCTAGTGCATCACCTTGGGGAGCACCTATTCTATTTGTTAAGAAGAAAGATGGATCAATGAGACTCTGCATTGATTATCGAGAACTTAACAAGATCACTATCAAGAAAAAATATCCTCTCCCACGCATTGATGACTTATTTGACCAACTACGCGGAGCACAATACTTTTCCATGATTGATCTTCATTCAGGGTATCATCAATTAAGGGTCAAAAGGGAGGATATACCAAAGACGACTTTCCGTACAAGGTATGGACACTATGAATTTATAGTGATTCCATTTGGTCTTACTAATGCCCCTGCTATCTTCATGGATCTAATGAATAGTGTCTTTAGAGACTATCTTGATCAATTTGTGGTAGTCTTTATAGACGATATTCTTGTGTATTCAAAGTGGAAGTAAGAGCATGAAGATCACTTGAGAATTATATTGAAGACCCTGAGAAAGGAGAAGCTTTATGCCAAATTTACCAAGTGTGAATTTTGGCTTCAAAAAGTTGCATTTTTGGGTCACATAATCTCAAAAGAGGGGATATCTGTGGATCTAGCAAAAACAGAGGTTATCGAAAGATGGTCAAGACCAACAACAGTAACTGAGATCCGAAGTTTTCTTGGTTTGGCTGGATATTATCGACGTTTTGTAAAATATTTTTCACGATTATCTAATCCACTCACCAAGTTGACTCGGAAAGGAGTTAAGTTTGTTTGGACAGAGGAATGTGAAGAGAATTTCAAGGAGTTGAAAATAATGTTATCTAGTGCACCTGTGCTCACACTGCTTTGTAGTGGAGAAAGGATTGTGATCTACAGTGATGCATCCAAGAAGGGATTGGGGTGTGATATTATGCAAAATTATATGGTGATAGCTTATGCCTCACGACAGTTGAAAATCCATGAGCAAAATCACCCAACACATGATTTGGAGTTAGCTGCGGTAATCATTGCATTAAAGATTTGGAGGAATTACCTTTATGGTGAAAGGTGTGATATTTATACTGATCATAAAAGTTTAAAGTATATTTTCACACAAAAGGAGTTGAATATGCATCAAAGAAGATGGTTGGAGCTGATTAAGGATTATGACTGCTCAATCCATTACCACCCTGGGAAAGCAAACAAGGTGGCAGATGCATTAACTCGACAAGACCATGCTAGTTTATCCATGATGTGGATCACAAAAGATCCAATATTTATTGATTTACAAAGGATGGATCTTGGAATTATAATGGAAGGGGAAAAATCTTATCTTTCTCAAATGAATGTTCAACCATCTATACATGTGAAGATTAAAGAGGCACAGAAAGAAGATGTCGAGTTACAAAAGAAGGTGAGAAATGTTCCTGAATTAAACCTTGATTGTGATGGGATAATAATGTTCAGGAATCGGGTTTGTGTTCCTCCCATCCCCGAATTAAAGAAGGAGCTGCTGGATGAGGCTCGTAGTTCTTCATTCTCTATTCATCCTGGAAGCACGAAGATGTATAGGGACCTGAAAGTGTACTTCTGGTGGGATGGCATGAAAAGAGATATTGCTGAATATGTCTCTCGATGCTTGGTTTGTCAACAAGTTAATGCTGAGAGACAGAAGTCTAAGGGGATGTTACAACCATTACCCATACCCAAATGGAAATGGGAAAACATCACTATGGACTTTGTCACAGGACTTCCTAAAACATCCAAAGGCAATAATGCTATCTGGGTCATAGTTGATCGTCTTACAAAGTCTGAACACATCATTGCTATTAGAGAGGATTTCTCTCTAGATCAGCTTGCCATGATATATGTAAAGGAAGTGGTAAGATTGCATGGAGTACCAATTTCTATTATATCTGATAGGGATCTAAGATTTACCTCGATGTTCTGGCGAAGTCTTCAGCATACTTTGGATACAGAGTTGAGTTTCAGCACTGCTTATCATCCCCAGATAGACGGTCAGTCTGAGAGAACAATTCAAACCCTAGAAGATATGTTGAGAGATTTCTCTATGGATTCCAAAGGAGGTTGGGAACAACACCTACCTTTGGTGGAATTTTCTTATAATAATAGCTTTCACTCCAGTATTCAGATGGCTCCTTATGAAGCTCTCTATGGAAAGAAATGCAGGACTCCAACTTGCTGGGATGAAGTTGGGGAAAGAAAGCTATTAGGACCGGATCTCGTTGATGAAATGGCAGAAAAGGTCAGATCTATTCAACAACACATAAGAGCTTCTCAGAGTCGACAGAAAAGTTATGCTGACAACCGAAGAAAAGACCTAGAGTTTGAAGTGGGTGATAAAGTGTTCTTACGAATATCTCCCTCGAAGAGGGTTATGAGATTTGGAAAGAAGGGGAAGTTGATCCCTAGATATATCGGTCCTTTCGAAATACTGGATCATGTTGGAAAGGTAGCTTACCGATTGGCGCTTCCACCGAATATCTCTCAAGTTCACGATGTGTTCTATGTATCTCTCCTGAGAAAGTACATACCTGATCCTTCACATGTACTCAGCTCAGAAGTTGTACCGCTGGAGCAAGATCTTTCTTATGAAGAAAAACTGATAGAGATTCTGGATCGTAGCGAAAAAGTCCTACGAAACAAGACCACTCGATTGGTGGAGGAACCACCAACTTGAAGAAGCTACATTGGAGCTTGAGGATATGATGATGGAGAAGTATCCTCATCTGTTTGTTACAAAGTGACGAATTTCAAGGGAGAAATTCTTTTTAATGGGGGTAGAATGTAACACCTGAGATTTTTATGAGTAATATTTTGTTTTTATATATCATCAAAGGAATCTTTCACTACATACTAGCTTGGCTTACTTTACACGCAATCGCGACCTTCCTCGATAGCTTGCGTCGTACGCAATACTGAGTTTCACTAAACAACGATATGCAATTAAAATATTATTAAAACTAGCTGTTATGAATAGTAATAACCACTTTTTAAAATTTTATAAATTTTATTTTTCAAAATGGACTTCATTTTTGGATTCGGAATACCAAAATTAGCCTAGGGTGAAATTTTGGTATTTTTCTGAAAACGTTCAATTTTTGATGAATAGTGAAACCACTAAGTGGTAGGTTAAAAACTAAATTTTGCATAAAACTTATTTTTACTGCTTCTGTGAATGGAATTTCGAAAATTCGACAGACACGGTTGATATCAGTAAGTAAAATGTGGTTCAATGAGATAAAAATAATTTTTTGGTGAATAGTAACTTTTTACTTTTTTTCCCGCGGTTAATAGTAAATAGGGGTAAATATGATATTACTATTACCCTAACACATGTCCTAATTCTATTGGATAAGTTTAATTCGACCAAAAACAACCTTATGAATAAAATATGACCATTTAGGCCCACTTGGGTTAGATTAGGACATTTATTATTAATTTATTTAAAGAAGGGTTAAAATAGTTAAAATCAAGGTTTAATAAGTAAATCATTTTTAATATGGGGTTATACACAAGATAAATTATACTATAAATATTCATTAGAAAACTAAAACGATTTCCTACATAATGGTATATTATTTATAATTTTTAGACATTAAATAATGTAATTTATTTATGACACAATTATGATGCAGTAATTATCTTATTTATGAAATATTGACATAATTGATGTTATAACACCTAAACAAATGTAATTTGAGACTTTTGATGAATTCCACTAATTTTATAGGTAACTATGATATATTAGTGTTGATTTAATAAACTTGGTTCGAAGATATAATTCTTTTATAACTTTCACAAAAATCATATATCAAATAGTTTCAAAATTGACACAAAATAGTTTTTAAATCAAATATTATATTATTAATTGTCATTTTATTCCTAAAAATCTAATGTTCGGCCCAATGACTTAGATAAGGATATATATATTAATAATAAACAATTTGGGGATCGTTTGGCATGTTATAGTTAGTGTATTAACCATATAGTGAAAGAAAACAAAAAGACACGGTAAAAGTTAAATTATTTAACATAGAGTTAAATATAATTGATAAGGTTAAAATAATACCCTAAACTTGTCTAAATCCTATTGGTTGATAGGATTTATACCCTTCCCTACTTTAGCTTCGAAATAACACCCTTTGGAACCATTATAAACTGATTTTGACTTTAATATAAAATAATATTTTGAGATATTCCTAAGATGCCCCTCTCCTCCCTTATAAAAGGGCACCTACTCCCCCTCCTCCTCACACCAATTTGAGCAGTCATGTTCGGCCAACCCCTGTCATTTTATCCTCTCCACTTCCCTAGAATAATCCTAGAGGTCCTGGTCTTCTTCAAAGACCAATCTTAGTTCCCTAAGTGGAGGATTCAAAGAGGCGTTCCAAAGAGGAGGTAATATCCATTACCGATCTTTTCAATTTCTTTCTTCTTCAACTTCTTCTTCTTTAGTTGTTTCATGATAAAGTAATAGCATCAGTATTACTTACATACTTATATGTTATTATAAATATGAAACAACCCTAATTCACCTTCTATCCATCCTACGGAAAAATGAAATCACCGCGCGTGCGTACGTACGGAATACCGTCTCCACCCCGTGGTGTAATCTATTTTCCACCCTCACCTTACAAGGATGGGTATAATGGAGTAATGAGTAACTATTTATGATTATTATAAAGTAATATTGATACTGAAATAATATATATATACTCCAATTCAATTTCATGATCATAGGAACGATATCATCACTCATGCGTACGTATGGAATACCGTCTCCACGATGTGATGCGAGTCGTTCTACATGATCATAATTACATAGTAATTATATAAATGAATTGAATGAATAAATATGATATATTCTACACTAATAACATTCTGGATATAAGGTATCTATAACCTTAAAAGAAGAATAAGAATTTATTCGACAAAACACGCATAAGAACAAAAGGCAATAAAGACCCGAGTAACAAGTAACAATGAAATATTACAAACAAGAAGCTAATAATATGACCATATATGATATCATATCAATATATATGATTCTGGAATAAGTCAATAACATTATTTAAACCATTATACAGGAGCTTTAGACACGTACAATGCAAATCGGACCTAAGGTAAGGGAAATATCACAATCTCGTTTTTATCCGAGATTGTTTATTCGTAAGTATTTACTGAGGTGTATTTTATCATCCACATCCATGTTCCCTCAATATGTAATATTGTTTCCATCCACTTACAATAGTTTAAATCAAATTTTACCCTTTGGTGAGTTTTTAGTAAATAATATGAAAGGAATCTTTTGTCGTGTTTTCGTACGAGGTACTTTTTGACTTTTCCGACAAAAGTATGAAGAATGTTTTTTTAACATATACGGAATGAATGGATTTTTAAAACATTATTTCCAAGAATATTCCTTTAAAAGTTTTCAATTTCATTTTTAATCAACTTCTTTTAGTTTAGAATTTTATGACATTTTAAGAAAGGAAATGTGTTTTTGAAGTAGAAAGGATATTTTCCTCAAGAATGGAGTTCAAATGTTTTATCAAAATTATTTTCCATCTAAGATAATACAGAGTTCTGTTTTTATCCCTATTTTTACATTTATTTGATTATTTTGTGAGGGAATTATTTTTATGAAGTCATTTACCGTATATGGTTTGTTTTATGAGGTCATGATGTTTCAAGAATCCCATTTTTGTTACATGTGTTATGCGATGATGTATGATTTATGATTTATGTGGCACACATAAGAAAGGATTCATTATAAGATGGGTGGGACCTATATCTCCCTCCAATTCATTTGGTAAAGATTTATATCTTATGAGATAGACATGGCTAGAATGGAAGGTTATTTCGGTTCAGTGATACAGGACTGAAACGAGGAGTGAACTCGGTTCAGAAATGGACTTTGTCCGCTAAGATAGTATTGGCAATGAGTCATGACTAACAAGAAATGTTTTTCCATGATTATGTGTGCATGCCACAAAGTTTCAAGTTTCATGTTAGGATTATGGGGATCTCATTTTCACTTCTATGATTTGTTCCATGTTAAGATATTATGATCTCTTTTGCAGGTTATGATTTTCAAAAAGATATGATATGATTTTTATTTCCTTTATTTTCCCTTGCTGAGCATTTGAGCTCACCCTTTTATGTTTTCTTTTCCCCAGGTCAGGAAGATGGATATTAAGTAGAATATGCTAAAAGGGACCCTAGATATGATGAAATAAATGGGAGACACTGTAGAAGATTTATGAACCAGTTGTTTATGTTTCCCAGTTTCTAAAGACACTATACCTATACGGACCTTTGTGGTTTTGTCATATGTTATAATAAGTGTGCTTCAATTTTGAAGTATTAACAATGTATGTAAAGTATGGGTCGTTATATGTAAATCTCATATGGTGAAAATGGTTATTCAAAAGGAAAATGGACACATATTGTAATGTAATTACTTAAAAAGAATGGATAATGGATATATGGTTTAAAAACATCAAGTAATTCAAAATGATGAAACATTTTCAGCAGTTTCAATGTTTCAATAAATCATAATTATACAATCTATAGTATCTTACCATGACAATGAAATTTGGATGATGGATTTAAAAAATTATTTCCTTAATGGTATTCTTTCGGGAAATGTTTATATGACACAACAAGATGTGTTTATGTCACATGTTTATGCCAAAAATATTTTTGAGCTGTAGAGATCCATTTATGGAATGAAGAAACTATCCATGTAATTGGAATTTTTATTCAATTAATCTATAATATAATTTGAATTTATACATAATTAATGTTATCCATGTGACAAAAATGTGTTTTTAAGAATGTAATAATTACCATAGTTGTATATGTTGATGAATTATTACTTATTGGGAATGACATAATAGTCCTATAGTCTATTAAGGACTTGTTAAATAAGTGTTTCTCCAATAAATATAGGTAAAGAAAGCTATATTATAGGGATAATATTGATCCATGATAGATAAAATAGGCTTCTTGGACTAAGTCAAGGTACATACGTTAACCAGATACTAAATAGATTATTAAGGACCAATACAAGAGGGGATTGGTTCCAATGGAACATGGTATACATATTTTTATGAAAATGGGTCCTCATACACAATAGGAGAAGAGATAATGAGGGATACCGAATATTATTTAGTGATAGAATCAATCATGTAAATCAAGTTATGTACTAGAATTGATGTGGCCTATGCATTTAGTGTGGTAGTAAAATATTAAGAAGATCTAGGAGAACAACAATAGTCTACAGTTATGGAAATTCAAATCTTTCTTATAAGAACTAAAGATATTTTCATGGTGTGTGGAGGATATAAGGAGCTGATCATCAGATGTTACAGTTATGATTCTTTTCAGATATATCATAATGATATGAAATTTCAGTTAGGATATGTTATCTATCTCAATAGAGGAGCTCTGAGCGGGATGAGATCAAATCATCCAGGTATCACTGATTCTACAGTGGAGACTGAGTATATATCAGCTTCCAATAAATCCAATAAATCCATTTGAATATGTAACTTCTTCTAGGATCATGGTATTTTACCATTAATTGATTAACCAATGACATTGTATTGTGATAATACTACAGCAATGGATCTTGAAAAATAGTCAATGTCATACCAATAGAAAAAGTACACAATCCCAAAGTATCACCTATTTAGTGATTTTTCTCCAAGTGATGAAGTTGTAGTAATCAATCTTACCACAGAAGAAAATGTCGAAGACCCCATGACTAAATTCCTATAGCAGTAGATACATGAGTATCATGTCAGAGCTAGTAGAGTGAAGGTTGCTAACAGTTGGCTTTAGTAAAAATGGGAGAATGACGGAGTTGGTGACTTAGAACCATCTTTTATTTAATTCATGATGAATTGTATTAATATTTTTGAATATCAACAAACAACTTATCACATCTTGATAGTTATATAGAATAACATAGTATATGATAATATCCAAAAAGTAGATATAACACTAAATGGTCAAAAAAATTCGCCACTATTATGAGCACCAAGAAGTGCCATGACAGTATTCATATATATATGTTCCATGGAAGGATGAATTAATTTGAAGGAAAAAAATGATTCAGGACATCTGGGGTGGAGACTCGAAGGAATTTGATGGACCTTCTCATGTTGTATACCCTTAGTAATGTCCTTTATAGGATATAATGAGAATGAGACTTGATTATATGAAATCCACATTTATATGTTTCATTGGATTTTCATATCCGTGGATGTGTATATTGATTATATGACATTATTATTATTTTTAATGAGTAATATAATCATCATAGTTTTATGTTTTGATGAAAATTGTGATGACATAGGTTTTCGATGAGGTAGGATACATTGGGTACGTTAAGAGTAATATTTTGATAATGAATAATTTGAGAAAATATGGGTAACTTATGTTCTATTATATAAGTTTATATCACATGACCATTAATGGAAATGATATATCCTAAATAAATCTATGTCCATGGTGCTCTATAAGTATGTATTATTTGCAAAAAGTGAAAGAAAGAGACATTGAGAACATAGGTTGATGGAACTAGCATACAACCATCTTTATTATATATACAATGAATATAGAAATTATAATACACAATGATCATCTGTTTGACGTATTATGTCACTTCAATATTAAATAATTTTTCTATGAGTTAGTTGGTGTGTTTCTAGAATCTAACCATTGACTTAAGGTTGCTACTCCAAATTCCATTGTGAAAGAGGCCTATAGGGGAACACACTATGTCTATTGAGAATCTAAATTAAATAATATATTATTAATTATTACGTTTCAAGTTGAATAAATATTATTTTGGCATATGGTTTAATAATTTTTCAATTTTTCTTGATCACCTATATTTTATCACCAATAATTTGAGAGACCATTATGTGAGTGAAATATTTATTAAATATTTATCTTTGATTTTTTCAATTATAATATCAATATATTTATTAGTGAATAATGAATCTCTATTTATTGATTAAATAAATATTCATTTTTAAAGGCATAGTAAATATTTTGGATAAATTATAAACATATTTAATGATCCCGTGAGATAGAATATATATAGAATATTATTTGAATAAATAATATTTATTTTAATTTGTGAGATTAGTTTGTGTTAAAAAATAATAATAATAATATTATTATTATAGAAAATGGTTTCCATAAGGATTAAGTAAATAATATATTACACTTTTGAAATTATTATTTCACTAACACTATAGGTATATAAAACTAATTATATTATTTTTCAAGATAAGAAATACATTTTTTGTTGTACTGTAAGATTATAGAAAATCCACCAGAAGGCCTAGAAAGATCCTTTTTCTAATAATGCTCTCAAGAATGAAGAGTTATATTCCTCCACCCTCTACTCACGAGTCTAGAGTGATCAAGAAGAATCTTATATAAGCAATTCACATGTTAATCAATTCTGAACAACACAAGTGATTGGATCATCAATGCTAGAACCCATATATTCCCACAACAATTCTTGGGTATTTATGAAATTCATATAGAACACCGCTAAAGGGAATATTACCTTGATTTTCACGATAATTTAATGTATAATGTAGATCTATTTTTAGATCCATCAATGAAGAACAAATTCTCCCAAGGTAACACTTTAATTACATAAATTAAATATAAATAATATGGGATGATATAACATTATAGTTCCAGAATTCTATCTGTTTTTCTTCTTTTCGTTCATTAAATTTCATTGATCATATTATTTACTATCAGTTAAATAAAAGATAGATAAATATCATGATAAAAATAATTGTTGGGAATGACCCATCGCAATCTTACACCTTGACCAAAACCATCAGTATTGTGTTGAGAACATCCCCTGAAATTCATTTCCTTTTTCATGTGAGATATTTTTTTAATTTAGTATATGTCTCTATATGCAATTCATTGAAATTACATTCAATTTATAAATATTAAGGATAAATTTACTTATTTGTTTTATTATTTAGAACACTTTTTTAAGATCCACATGGATTTTTAGGAGTGTGTTTTTCCACTTCAACACATTTCATTTGTTCTTGGACTTGTCTTCCCCATTAAAGCTTATTCTTGTTTTTATTCATATGACATCCCTTTCTTTCCTATAGTGATCCATGGTGTGAAATCTCATTCCAAAAAATTAGTAGCTTATATTCTGAACATTAGATCCCTTATTGATCTTCATGGGTTTTAATTGAACATAAATATTCTTCTTATTTTCACCCAATGAAGCCATACCAATATTCATTTTAAAATTATTATTAATACTATTTATATACATTTTATCTTAATTATATCACTAGGTATTATTATCAGTAGGATTAAATATCTATGGTTTTTTATAATGAATAGTTCTAGCAGATATATTGGAATCTCATAATGGGAATCCCCAATACCATGAAATCATCCATTGCAAATACCATTTAGTTTTTCCAAAAATTATTATTTTCAAAATTGCCTGATCATTTATTCTCATTTTTGGTATTTACTTCTTCATTTAATTTCTCCCCCATGATATATGCATCATTATATTTACATATAATGTCACTTTTTAAAAACCATCAGAAGCACTGTGTCCAAATGTTATTCACATCACCATTATAAGCCAATAAATATTTATCTCTAATTTGAAACAAAAGTTTCGATAAACTAGAATGCTTTTTGTTTCTAGTTATTTTCATTTATTTGGAAATTTTTTTAATATTACCAACCTATTTTATAATTATATTTCTTCACTACAGATTTAGAGGTAGTCACTTCATCACATTTCCTCATCCACTTTTGTTTATGTTTTAATTTTTAATATGCACTATATTGAGAGATATAATTAGATTATAATTTATTGTATAATAGTGTTATTAACATCTAATTAGATACTAATTTATATTTAAAATTAATTTTAAGTAAATAATGTTTCCTTTTAAATTTTCCATTCCCCAAAATTTTGAAAATCACAAATGCTTTATCTTAAGGAAAATTGGTTTTCAGTATGGATTATTTTCATATGAAAAATTTCCCTTCTCTAGGGAACTTTTTTATCCTTAACTGTATTTTAATTATTTAATTTTAGGTCAATATAAATAAAACTCATTTTATTAATAATTCTAAAATTATTATTCATATATATAACTTTGGAATCTTATAATTCCGTGCATATAGAATGTATTGTTTTCCGATACCGAATTATCTGAAATTCATACTCTGAATTCTCGGTAATTCAGACTTCGAATTCTAAAAACTTCATACTCCAAATTCTATGAATGTTGGATTCTGAATTACTCAGAATTTAGAATCCAAATTCCACATAATTATAACTCTGAATTCCTCATAATTCGAACTCATAATTCCTTAGAATTCAGACTCTGAATTCCATATAATTCTGACTCCAAAATCTTTATAATTCAGACTCCGAATTCAAAAAATCATAGTCTCCAAATTCCATAAATTTCAGATTTGGAAATCATTGAAATTAAAACTCCAAAATATATAGATTTTAGATTCTGAATTCTTTGTAAAATAGAATCTGAATGTCCATGTATTATAACCTCTGAATGTTTATTTTCTACGACTCTGAATTCTATTTTTTACATAGACTCTAAAAATACATTTTTTTAATAAAGTTAATTTTCTTAACACATGTTATTGTTTTGAAATGATATTGTGTAATCTGTTTCTAACTAACCATATTTGAGTGACATGTATAAAGGATCCTCCAAGATTTAAGAAAAAATCTGACTTTAGGAGGAGGGAGATGACTATTAGAGTTGTTCTTATAAATTAGAGATCATTTTAATGATCTCATACACAATTACTTAAATATAGAGATTAAATTTTGTGAATTTATTTATAATGATGGATACTCTCATGCTTTGTGCAGATCTGAACATCTTATTTAGTTTGCTTTATGCCATTATAATTTTTTTTGAGTACAATTGAGGGCTTCCAGGGATAGGAAGATAGAGGTTCCAACTACCTTAAAGTTCAATGACTTGCGGAGATAACAAGACAGATGCCGATATTTATATCGAGGGATTACCCTAGTGTGGTTAAGATAGAATTCTATTGAATGTAAAAATAAAGGGACCTTTATCCAGGGATTTTGGATACCCTACTCTTTGGGTTAAAAGAACTTTTAACTGATAATTTTTTTGTTTCATGATCTATTTACAATGTATTTTTATAAAGGAATAAATTATAACTTTCTTAAACTTTCTTGTACCGTTTCTTACTCTGATAAGTAATATTATATATGCTTTAAGGTAGAATATTTTACCTATAAACTTTCCATCAATTACATTTCTAGAACCATATTTTTGGAACTTACGCAAGTCTGTTTGATAGAACTATTTTATAGGGTTTTTTAATTTACCTAATTTAATTTTGTTAAACATAGTATTACTTAAGGTAAAAAATGAAGGTTTTTACACTTATAATTCACCCACCTCTTATAATAGAGATTCTACTTTCATATTTAGATCCGAAAATTGGTATCAGATCAGGTATATGAAATACTTATACTCACATATAAGTTTTATTTCTTATGTTTTTCCTTATTCTAAATTTTGTTGCAAAACATTTATTTATGAAGTTTTCCTCCGTGATTATTATATTTGTTTACAAACATTTTTTATTAACATGATTTTGTGGAAAATATATTTTCTTATAGAATGGAAGGTATCAATATTGGTTTTTTTGAAAATGTATACACAACTAGACTACCTATTTTTGATTTTAATGATTATGAGTACTAGAAAGACAGAATGAAGACTTTTGTTTTTAACACTAGAGTAGAAAATTTGGTTATTCTTACTGAAGATTACAAAATTCATGACAAGGAAGTCAAAAACATCACCAATAATGAAAAGTCATAATATAAACTAAATTACAAGGTACAAAATACTTTGTTGTGTTATATGACCAGAAATATATACAATCAAATTTCTTTTTGTAAAGAGTCCAACTACATATGGAAGAATCGTTAGGTAGCTCATTTTGGGACTTCTAAAGTGATATAAACTTGAATAATGATGCTTGGAGAAGAATATCATGGATTTCTATTTCCCTTTGGTGAACCAATTTTCAAAGTAAAACAAAAATTTATGACCATTGTTAATAGTTTATAATCTATGGGAGACACAGGTCTTGATTATGAATATCTTGTGGAAAAGATAATTGACATCATTCCCAATGAGTGGGAATAAAGACGGAAGGCTAATGATGAGAATATGAAAGTACCTCAAATTACTATTAATGAGATTTTTGAAACTCTTCTTCAAAATGAGACAAGAATAAAAATAGATGCTTATATTTATAAAAATAAGAATGGAATTGGAAGTATAGACTTTAATACTACTAAATCCATGAATCTAGAAAGGGTTAAAAGATATAAGTCAAAGAATGTCCCTGTTCTTTATAAATCCATTGGAAGTGAACATTTATAAAAGTTAAAGTTAATCTTGCTCGAAGGATGTACAAGATAGTGGAAAAGAAAGACTTCCAATATAGATATAAGAATAATAAAATAAAGGACAAGAAAGACCAGGAATTCACTTGCTATAAATGCAAAAGTGAAAGACATATCAGGACAGAATGTCCTATGCTTAAATGAAAAGATTAGAAAGAAAATAATTTTGAGAGAAATAGGAAGAAGTATTACAAGAATATGGTGAGAAATGTTTTGAAGGATAATGATACTTGGAATTCCAGTGGTAGTGACTTGTTTGATTAATCTTGAGTATGTGAATATTTTAGCCAGAAGAATCTTGGTCTACTAGCCAAACAACCCATTGAAAATCACT
The DNA here is from genome assembly GCA_963277665.1 of Viscum album. NCBI lineage: Eukaryota > Viridiplantae > Streptophyta > Magnoliopsida > Santalales > Viscaceae > Viscum > Viscum album. The sequence continues at coordinate 374,820,902 of OY728127.1, read as the reverse complement.
ATCTTATGGCCAAGGTATAAAATTATGAATCTATTACTAATGTATATTTGAATGAAATGTATACTGATGACAAAAATTATGAATCTTTTGATGATAAATCTTCTTCATTAGAAGATAATAATTTACAAAAAAAAAATTAATTTTAAATTTTTTTTAAAAACAATAATGATGTTAATTATGAGAGTGATATACTTTCTAAGGATCTTTAAAATTTAATTTGTTTGAAAAAATTTTTAGAGGCGAACTCTACTCCTAAAACTAATGTTTTTAAGGATAAAAAATTGATTATTAAAGTAATGTCTGAAATATTTTCCCTACACAAATGTCTATCATATTTTACCTCTGGTAATGAATACATTGACAAGATGTATTCCCAAATTCAACCTTAAGGTAATCATTCGGGATTCAGTTATACCTATTCAAAACTAGTTTTTAGAAATAACTATTTTGTTTCCCAAAGTGCTCTATTTTACACTAAATTCCAATGTGGTGGACATTGGGAGAAAAAATGTTCTTTAAACAAAACCCAATGTTTAGGTTTACATAAATCCTATTTTTTCTATGAAAATGTGGATTCATAAAATTGTACTTTCTCAAATTTTTGGATCTATGAATGTTTGGATTAGAAAAGCTTAAATATTTTATTTTCCGGAAAATAAAGATATTATGAACAAAAACACATGGGACATAGATAGTGGATGTTCCTGGAATATGACTCATAACAAATAATTCATTTAAATGATTATAAATACAAAAGGAGGTAAAGTAAAATTCATAGATAATGCCCAGTGAGAAATTTTTGGTATACATAACATTTTTCTTGTCGTAAAAACATTGATTTCTAACGTTTTATTTGATAAGGGTCTTAAGCTCAACCTCATTTGCATAAGTCAATTATCTGATGAATATTACCTAGTGAATTTTAGGAATGATAAATTCTTAGAACCCAATTCTATAGAATATTTTATTCTTTCTGCCAATAGAAAAAAGAAATTATAAACACTAAACATAGAAGATCATAGGAGTCAAGATCTAACTTGTAGTAGTGCAATAAAAGACCAATCATGGTTACGACATAGAGGTTTAGGATATTGTAACCTTAATAACCTATGAAAACTCATAAAGAAAAGACCAGTTAAAGATCTACCTGATTTTAGATTTGAATCTTCAAAAGTTTGTGATCCATATCAATATATAAAAATACATAAATCATGTTTTAAATAAATTGTTGAAGTCTTAAATTATGATGCATTACAGTTAGTGTATACTGTTCTTTTTGGACTAACACTAACTAGAAGTATTAGGGGAAAATATTATGTATCTATCATAGTTGATAATTACACTATATTTACATGGGTCTATTTTCTATCAAAGAAATGTTATGATTTTTCTTATTTGAAAACTTTTAAATCCCAAGATAAAAATGATAAAAAACTCTATTTGATAACTATTCATAGATATCATGGAGGAGAAATAAAAAAATTCATATATTGAAACTTTTTGTGGAAAGAAAGCCATTACTCATAACTTCTCAGCACCAAGAAATACTCAACAGAAAGGTGTTGTTCAAATAAGATATCGAATTATTCAAGAGGTAACTAGAACCATGTTGAGTGAATATTATATTGTTAAGCATGTTTGGGCTCATGTTGTTAGTACTTCTGGTTATAATATAAATTGAGTTTTAATCAGACATTTTCATAAGAAAATACCTTATGGATTTTGGAATGGTAGGAAACCTAGAATTTTTACTTTAAATTATTTGGTTACAAGGTATTAATCTTGAATGAAAAAGATAAATTACCTAAGTGTTCACCCAAATATGATGAAGGAATTTTATTAGGCCACTCCACATCTTATAAGGCCTATAGAGTTTTTCATAAAAACCCTTATTCTATTGAAGAAACCGTCCATGTTAAATTTGATGACACCGATCAATTTTTTTTAAAAAAACCCCAAACTACATCTTCATATGTGTTTTCAAAAACCAATTTTCAAACCATGATAGAATATCATTATGATAAAGAAAATGTTCTCGAAAATATTTTTGTAACATTTACCCCATAATATTCCCAATAATATGTTGATGAATAGGTTTCATAAAACCCAAATCAGTAGTTTTTAAAGAATTCTCCCAGTGATAGTATCACTGGTGATGTAAATCAACCTACAATGACTAAATGTTCCTTAAGAAATTATTTAGAACATCTCTTATTACTTTCCAAATTTGTATTAAAAATCACTGATGAAGCTTTAGGTAATGATGATTAGATTAAATCTTTGAAAGATGGGATAAATGAATTCGAAAGGAATAAAGTCCGGACCTTGGTTGAAATACCTAAGGAAACATCAGTAATTGGAATAAAATGGGTGTTCAGAAATTAATGTGATGAAAATGGAATCATAGTATGAAATAAATCTAGATTAGTTTCTAAAGGTTTCAATCACCAAGAAGGAATAGACTATGATGAAACCTATGCTCCGGTAGAATGACTAGAATCAATTCGCATTCTACTTGTCTTTTCTATATTATTTAGTTTCAATCATTTTAAAATGGATATAAAATGTTCTTTCTTTAATGGATATGTTCAAGAGGATGTTTATGTTGAATAACCTCTTGGTTTGGAGACACAAAACATCTTGAACATGTTTTCAAACATACCAAAAATTTATATATACTTAAATAAATCCCCAAGATCTTGGCATGATAGACTTACAAGATTTTTTCTACAAAACATTTATGTTAAGGGAACTGTTAATCCAACCCTTTTTATAAATAATGATAAGAAAAATGTTTTTATTGTTCAAATTTATTTTGATGAAATTATATTTGGGTCAACTCAGAAATATTTAAATGATTCGTTTACGAATTTAATGAAATCCATGTTTGAAATAAGTATGATGGGTGAGTTAACATTTTTATTAGGTTTTAAAAGTTCTAAAAATTTATGAATTGGGCAACATTAAATGTATATTCACTCAAATCAGTACCTCAAATTATCTTGATCTTAATGAGGCTGGGAAACCATTAGATCAAACATCATTTAGAGGTATGATAGAAAGTTTATTATACTTGACATCTAGTCATCCAAACTTAATGTTTTTAGTATTCTTATGTACCAGATATTAATCCAATCCAATGGAATCTCACATAAAAGAAATGGAATTTTTTTATCTATTTATAGGGTACAATGGATTTATGAATTTTCTATACGTCTAGAAATTAGTTTTTTAAAGATTTAAGGATGTTTATTTTGGTGGATAAAGAATGGATTGGAAAATTACATCATGAACCTATCATTTCATAGAAGATTGTTTAGTTTTTTGGTCATGAAAAAAGCGACACTCAATAGCACTCTCCACTACTGAAGCTGAATATTTAGAAGCTGAATGTTTTTGTACTCCAGTATTATGGATGAAACACACACTCATAGACTATGGAATGAGTTTTACAAAAACAAAGATATTGTGTGATAATAGTAGTGCCATTTCCTTAATTAAAACCCTTCACATCACTTGTAATGCCCCGACCCTAGATACCCAGAGTCGGTGCATTATTACATAACCTTGGAAAGATCACAAAGGATCAAGTCTCGAAAGACCGATTAGTTTAGTAGTCTTGGAAACAATAGATATATTCATAAGTCTTACATTACATCATAAGGTAAAAAAACTACAACAACATCTTGTCTTCATATCCCCTCATACTATACCTGCAGGTCATTCATAATTTACTTCTTCATAATCCTGGGAAAAATAAAACATTGAAAGGGGTGAGCTCAGATTCTCAGTAAGGATAACATTATAGCAGAAGCTTTCATAGATAAGAATAAACTCTTAAGGAAGTTTATAACTAAAACGAAAGACTTTTAAACTTGAACTTCAGCATAAAATGGAAAAGATAAAATAAAATAATGCCATTTACTTACTCACATGGATATTCTACTAGTCTAATGATCACATGCAATATCAATATCCAATTTCATAATGTTGGAATGCATAATTCTAGACTATCATAACCACATAGCCAAGGCCTCGAGCCAAGACTACAAATAAGATTTTTCCAAGGCCCTGTGCCAAGACACTAGTTTGTCTCATGAGACCTACCGATGCATCGAGGAGCTATAGCGGGCTCCACCCTTCACTTACTATGTCCAATGTATTCCTCATATGAAATGTTTTAAACATAACATAAACATTCGTATTAAAACTAGCATACAAAATGTCAATAATTTATCCACAAACCATGAATGGTATAAAAATAGTACATCCACAGTCCAACACAACTCATTAGATACAATATGGAAGATTGTATTGTATCATAATAACCTCAATCGAGAATGATGAAGGATATTGACATAAATGAAAATAATCATCAAAACAATTAGAGTGAAATATTCCCCTTTTTCATGAAATCATTTAAAAGTAACACTATTTGTTAAGAATCCATTTAAAATAGATTTTAGAATCAAAGTGTCCCATACCACTTTGAAACTTTTAAAAGTAGTTTTAATTTTAAAACTTTAATTTCCATATAAATTAATCCTTAAAACCATTTTTTAAAAGATGGAAATTAATGAGAAATATTTAGAAGAATAAGTCTTTTAAACATTTAAAAATGGTATTTTAGTAAGAGTTTCTAACCAAAATAGAGACACCTGAATAAAAATAATTGAGTTAATCAAAACATTGTAATATCATGAGAATAATGGTATTCATGATATACTATGTAAAAGTACATTATATACTCCACATAAAAGTGATTTGGTGTATAACAACAGAGAAGTCTCAATGGAATTTAAATTGAGATGAAATCTCTCATAAAGGCCGTATCCTTAGGTTAAGGATAAATCAACGACATAATTATGTTTGACAAATATAAATACACTAAATATGATTGGATATTCAGTGTAAAACAATAAAGGGAAATTCACACATATTCTAGTAAAAACAACACCAATGAATTGGATGTTTATCTCAACAAATTGAGATTGAGTAAACATTACTCTTATCAAGTTCATATCGATGACTTGAGAATTTATAAATGGAGAGATTATGTGTATAAAAAGTATATCCACATAAAGGGGAGTGGAAATTAAGACATAATCAAATGAATAGTTATTCCACACATAATCTTGGAGTAAAATAATCAATGAAGTATGCGTAAAGCCGAATGAGTGGAAATTGAAATTTCAAATTCCTTTATTGATTTGGTAACATACAAAACATACACCCATGAAAGAATGATCATAAAATGATGATGTAAATATACATGAATTAAAGTATATTACACAATGAATACAAACATGGGCAGTACACATACACCACATGCAATAATTACGTGGTGAACAATGGAATTCTCATGAAATTAGGAGTGAGTTAAGAAACTCCTTACCTTGTACTTTTCCTTGGTTGGGGGTAGGTTAACCTCCTGTATAATGTTGAAATAATTGTTATTAAATTATTCATGAATCATATACATTAATATGATATCATATATGATCTTTTAACATTTCTTTGTTAATAATATCATAGAATCATCGTCGTTTCGGGTGTTAACTTACTCGTTTTCTTTTATATGTTTTGTTATGTAAGCCATGTTTTTCATGGATAGGTTGTATATTATTCATATACAGAATTATATAAGGTTCTTAAAAGTTATTTTTAAATCATAAAATGATAATTATACTTGAATTGATATGATGGAGAATGAATCTCATCGCATTTGTGGAGACGGTAGTCCGTACATACGCACGAGCGACAATATCATTCTTTTGATATTAAAATAATATATAATTGGATGGTATATCATATATAAAGAATCATTATCATGCTATATTTATTATTTAAATGAGGTACACATCATTATTATACCCACCCAAATAATAATATATTGAATAACAATTACACCACGACGTGGAGACGGTAAGCCGTACGTACGCACGTATGGTGACATGTTATTCAAAGGGTGGATAGAATACTGAATATGGTTTACCATATTTATAATAACATCACAGTATATATTAGATACTGGAGGTATTATTTTAGAATGGTAATAACAAAGAAAGAAGAAGTGGAAGAAGAATGGAACTTGAAAAGGGTGGTGAAAACATTACCTATTCTTCGGGTTCTTCCTATTGATTTGATCAAAAGGGATCCCTAGGTTGGACTTCTGATAAAAATAAGGCTTATAGGTTGTAGTTAGGGAAGTTGAGAGAGTATTTGTGTAGGTTTTGGCCAAACCAAAAGGCTTTGAAAGTGTTAAGAAATGAGATGGAGGAGTTCCCTTTTATAAGATGGGTGAGGGGCACCTTTGTAAAAGCTAGAAATATTAATTTATAATAAATTCATATTCGGTTTCTAATGGCTCAAAAGTTTATTATTCATGGGTTAAGGTGGGGATAGGTCAAAAACCATTCAAACAATAGAATTTAGATAGGTTTTTGTTACTATATTAACCTTATATTTTAGTTTTAACTCTTAGTTAATTAGTTTGACATTTACCATGTCACTTTGTATTTTTATATTATATAGTTTATAAACATACTATATACATCCAAGAAACCCCAAAGTGGTCCATTAATGATATACCTATCATGATATAAGTATCTTTTAAGAACCTTATATTTTTAGGAATTTAATATCAATTAAAAATATAATATTTATTTTAAAAACTCTTTTCTATCAATTTTGAAACTATTCAATAGTTGATTTTTGTGAAACTCATAACAGAATTATTACATCGAACAAAGTCAATTAAATCAATACTAATATGTCATATTATCCTATAAAATTAGGGTAATTCATTATAAGTCTTAAATTTTATTTATTTGGGTATTTATAATATCAATTATTTTAATTTTTCAATATTATGGTAATTACTGCATCATCATTGTGTCATAAGTATATTAAATTATTTAATGTCTAAAAATTATAAATAAAATATCATTATGTAGGAAATATTATTAGATTTATAATGAATATTTACAATCGAATTTATCTTATTTATAACCCTTTATTAAAATTTTTTTAGTAAATAAACTTTGATTTTAACTCTTTTAACTCTTCTTTGAATTAAATAATAATAAATGTCCTAATCTAATCCATGTGGACCTAAATGATAATATTTTATTCCTAAGGTTGTTTTTGGTCGAGACACACTTGTACAATAGAATTAGGACATGTTTTAGGGTAATATTAATATCATTTTTACCCTTAATTACCCTATTTACTTTTAACTGTGGTAAATAAAAGTAAAAAGTTACTATTCATCAAAAAATATTTTCATCTCATTGAACAACATTTTACTTCTTGATATTAACCGGGTCTCTTAGATTTTAGAAATTACATTCATAGAAGTGGTAAAATTATGTTTTATGAAAAATTCAGTTTTTTTAACTACCACTTAATAGTTTCACTATTCATCAAAAATTGATGTTTTTCAGAACAATGCGAAAATTTCAACCTAAGCTATAATTGATATTACAAATATAAAAATGATGTATATTTTACAAAATTCTAAACATATAAGTTTCATTAATTAATTTTATAATTAATTCCCACTGTCACAACAAATAGCGTGTTTTTAAGAAATAATATATATAAAAAGATTGACAATTGTTTAGGTCCAATTTCAAAGTGAAATTAATTACAATGAACACCATTGGATAAAATGGTAAAAATATATTCTAATTATACTTTAAAACCACTCAATAAAATAATTTATCATTACAAATTATTTTGATTTAAATGTTTTTTTATTTAAAATTTAGTTATTTTCACTATTCATCAAAATATAAGTGTTATCCGAAAAGTTCCAAAATTTCACCCTAGGATAAATTTGATATTCCGAATCCAAAAATGAAGTCCATTTTGAGAGATAGAATTTATAAAATTTCAAAAAGTAGGTATTACTATTCATAACAGCTAGTTTGATTGGTTGTGGTGTGTTAGAATCTCGAAGTTGCGTACAATGCACGCCATTGCATTATTTGAAGGGAAACATACCGTGGAAGCTTGGGGTGTTACATTCTCCCCTACTTCAATAAATTGAATCCTCAAAATTTTTAAAATTGTGCATCGGAATATAATGGAAAGTCCCACATCGGAAAAAGAGTCAATAAAAATATCACTTTAAAAGAAAGAAAGAGAGGTATAAAGGTCAACAAAGATAACCCATACTCAGATTCCATGTAGGATAAAATGGATATGGATGATAAACTAAGTGTCAAGTTCTGATGGAGAGGGATAGAAATCCTGATGAGGAGAAAGTTAACAATAAGAAAACCACAAACTTGTGTTGCGACAAATGGCCATTAGTCTCCTAGTAGAAAAGTAAACAGATAAATTTTTTTTTGTTTTAAGTTATATTACATAAGGATGAGGAATTCATTTATGATATTTACTAAGAATATAAAGATATATAGTTACATTTTATGTAGAGTTTCATTCTTTATAAATTTCCACCACTAACTCAAATTTTTTAAATGATGAGTATTCAAGAAAACTTGGTCACACTGGAAGAGCTAGAATAAACTTCTATAGAATTACATGATCCATGTAGGATGAACTATATATTTACATTGTCTTTAAAGATTAATCAAAACCAAAATGGTTAGTACAAGATCTAATGATCCCCCAAAAGGATATTCCTTGAGAGAAATAAACACTAATCTTAATTTCCAAAATTAAACCAACAATACCCCAAAGATAAATAAATACCATTAAATAGTCAATTGTCCTTAAAATCCTTCAATATAATCAAAACTAATATTGAAAACCAAAACATTTTAAGAATGTTGTCTTCCACGTTAAATTGTATCTCCAAATGACATTAATTACTCTAAAAGTCACATACTTAAAAGTAATTGACCTAATCATTTCCATAAATAACCCAAATCATTATAAATCCACAATAAAAACATAGATAAAAATCCACCATTACTCCTCAAATGAAATCCCATACTATTCAATTTTCCTAGGGCATATAGTGTTCTCAACAAAGCGAACAACTTCCAAAATAACATTTATCACTTAATCACCAAATAATTTTCCTATACTAAGGGTATTAATTTGATAAGACATAAGATCCCAAATCAAATTATTATTGATCAATAAAATTATTTAACTAAAAATAATAGTCACACTAACCAGGGACTTCACGTAGTCCAGTAGTAGGCGATAAATGTAACACCCCGAGATTTTATGAAAAATATTATTTTTAATTTCATTAATGTCTTGTGTTATACGCTACACCAAAAGGAGCTTTCACAACACACATCTCTGACCTGGCTTGAATTACACGCAATCACGACCTTCCACGATAGCGTGTGTTGTACGCAACACCAAGTTTCGCTAAACAACGATATGCTATTAAAATATTATTAAAACTAGCCGTTATGAATAGTAATAACCACTTTTTTGAAATATTGTAAATTTTATTTTTCAAAATGGACATCATTTTTGGATTCGGAATATCGAAATTAGCTTAGGGTGAAATTTTGGTGATTTTCGGATAACTTTCATATTTTGATGAATAGTGAAAATAACTAAATTTTAATTAAAAACAACTTTTTCCATAGAAATAATTAATAGTGATAATTTATTAATTTTAGTGGTTTTAAAATATATTTAGAATATATTTTTACAATTTAATACAATGTTGGTCATTGGATGTAATTTCACATTTAAACCAGTTATAAACAAGTGTCAATCTTTTGATAGATATTATCTCGTAAAAACACTCCTTTTGTTTTGACGACGGGAATTAATTTTTAAATTAATTAATGCAACTGATATGTTTTGAATTTGGTAAAATAGAAATCATTTTTGAGTTCATAATATCAAATATTTCTTAGGCCTAATTTTTGGTATTTTTCTGAAAACTTTCAATTTTTGATGAATAGTGAAACAACTAAGTGGTAGTTAAAAAACTGAATTTTTCATAAAACATAATTTTACCGCTTCTGTGAGTGGAATTTCAAAAATCCGAGAGACACGGTTGATTTCAGTAAGTAAAATGTGGTTCAATGAGATGAAAATAATTTTTGGTGAATAGTAACTTTTTACTTTTATTTACCACGGTTAAAAGTAAATAGGGTAATTAAGGGTAAAAATGATATTATTATTACCCTAACACATGTCCCAATTCTATTGGATAAGTGTAATTCGACCAAAAACAAGCTTAGGAATAAAATATGACCATTATACCCTCACTTGAATTAGATTAGGACATTTATTATTATTTAATTCAAAGAAGAGTTAAAAGAGTTAAAATCAACGATTATTTAATAAAACATTTTTAATATAGGGTTATACATAAGATAAATTCGACTATAAATATTAATTAGAAAGATAAAAATATTTCCTACAAAATGGTATTTTATTTGTAATTTTTAGACATTAAATAATTTAATTTATTTATGACACAACGATGATGTAGTAATTATCTTATTAATGAAATATTTACATAATTGATGTTATAAATACTCAAATAAATATAATTTGAAGCTTTTTATGAATTACACTAATTTTATAGGTTAATATGACATGTTAGTATTGATTTAATTAACATTTTTAGAACTTATCATTCTGTTATAATTTTCACAAAAATCAATTACTAAATAGTGTCAAAATTGACATAAAATAGTTTTTAAAGCAAATATTATATTATTAATTGTTATTTTATTCCTAAAAATCTAAGGATCGTCCAAATGACTTAGATAATGTTATATATATTAATAATAATCAATTTGGGGTTCTTTTAGCTTCTTATAGTAAGTTTATTAACCTTATAGTGTAAGAACACAAGAAGACACAGTAAAAGTAAAATTATTTAACTTAATGTTAAATCTAAATGATAAGGTAAAATAGGAACCTAAACTTGTCTAAATTCTATTTAACGAAAGGATTTCGACCCATCCCAACCTTAGCCTCAAAAAAAATCAATTTGGAGCTATTTAAAACCGAACTTGACTTTATAATAAAATAATATTTTTAGTTTTTTCAAAGGAGCCCCTCTCCTCCCTTATAAAAAGGCACCTCCTCCCTCTCTTCCTCACACAACTTTGAGCCTTCAAGCTCGGCCAACCCCTGCCAAATTCTCTTCTCCACTTCCCTAGAAACATCTTAGAGGTTCTGGTCTTCCTCAAAGACCAATCTTATTGCCCTAAGAGGAGGTCTCAAAGAGGCGCTTCAAAGAAGAGGAGGTTCAGACACCTATGAAGAAAATCAGACCTATGGTAAGGGAAATATCACAATCTCATTTTTATCCGAGATTGTTTATACTTTAGTATTTACTGGGGTGTATTTTATCATCCACGTCCATGTTTCCTCAATATGTAATATTATTTCCATTCACCTACAATTGTTTAAATCCTATTTTACGCTTCGGTGAATTTTTAGTAAAAGATATGAAAGGAATCTTTCGTCGTTTTTCGTACGAGGTACTTCTTGACTTTTTCGACAAAAGTACGAAGAATGTTTTTTTAACTTATATGGCACGAACGGATTTTTACGGTTTTATAAAGCCTTATTTTCATAAAGCTTCCTCCAAAATATTTCATGACTATTTTCAATAAAATCTTTTTCTTTTAAAATTGCACGGCGTTTTGTGAAAAGAAATTGATTTTGAAGAAGAAAGGATATTTTCCTCAAGAATTAATTTCAAGTGTTTTATCAAAATTATTTTCCATCTAAGATAACATAGGGTTCTGTTTCTATCCCTATTATTACATTGATTTGGTTATGTTGTGATGGAATTTTTTTTATGAATTCCTTTATCTTATATGAATTGTTTTATGATGTCACGATGTTTACGATTCCCATTTTTACTACATGGGTTATGAAATGATGTATGATTTATGATTTTGTGGCACACATAAGAATGGTATCATTATGAAATGGGTGGGACCTATATCTCCCTCCAATGCATTGGGTAAAGATTTTAAATCTCATGAGATAGACATGGATGGAATGGTAGGTTATACCGGTTCAGTGAAACAAGACTGAAACGAGGGTGACTCGGTTCAGAAAGGGACTTTGTCCACTAAGATAGTCTTGGCAATGAGTCTTGACTAACAAGAAATGATTCTCTATGATTATGTGTGTATTCAACAAAGTTTAATGTTTTAAGTTATGATTTCATTTCACTACTATGATTTATCCCATGTTATGAAATTATGCTCTCTTTTGCAGGTTATGTTTTCCAAAATGTTTTGTTCTTATGAAAATGATGCGATTGATATTTCTTTTGTTTACCCTTACTGAGCATTTGAGCTCACCCTTTTATGTTTTCTTTTCCCCAGGATATAAATAAAGGTTTTAGGTATTAAAAAAAGGAAGATCATTACGGGAGATGATGAAGATCTTTCACCAGGATTAGAAGATTATATTCCGAGTTTCCAAAGACACTAAACTATTACGATCCTTCTGTGTGTGTTTTTGTTATGTACTAAGTATTCCGAAAATGTAATGTAATGTCAATGTACGTCAAGCTTCGGGTCTCTAAAGTTGGTATCAGAGGAAATGTTTAGTCAACCTTTGGAAAATAGGACACGAAAACGTTAGTGAGATCCCTAGAGATATTTCTAAGGTATGTCTAGGGATGTCCCTAAGGATAAGTATACATATAGGATATAGTCATAGCACTACGGTAACCATCTTAGAATTAAACCTAAGATGATAGATATTGAAGTTAATTCCCCTTTATTATGTTGTTTTACATATCATGATTTTTGTCACTCACACTTTTTTTGGGTTTTAGAAAATGGCTGGAAATAAGATGATTCACGATAATGGAGGATATGATGGACAATGGAATGATATTCTACATGAGAAACCAAATGAAATGGGATTTGGAAGTACAAAGATAATTATTATTCCAAATCAGCAATCTCATTATATGATCAATAAAGTAAAATTTGGTAAGTTTCCTGACTCGGCTAATAAGAGAAAGATGGAGTTTCATGATGATCATAGAGGAAAGAAAGTTCAATTTCACCTATGTAAATCATGTGGGAAGAGGCATCAAGGGTAATGTTTCAAAGGAACTGGAAGATGCTTTGGGTGTGGAAAAGAAGGACAGAAAGCCAATAAGTGCAAAGGAAAAGGTTCAGTTAACACAAGGGATGCAGATAATGGTATTTCTATGACATCAACAATGGTTAAATGTTTTAAATGTGGAATGTACGAGAATTATGAAAACCAATGCCCTACGGGAAAGTCTCATGAGGAGAATCAGTATGGTCGTATGGGTAGTATTTATGTTGATGATGATGAAGAGACTACAAATGATATGTGAGATGAAAGAATTGTTGAATCTTGTTCAGTGGTTTAATAATGTAGTGGAATGATTACATGTTTATCATGTGTAATGTTGTATAAGTAATCTCATGGTACTATGGAATAAAGAGACATATAAGGATTGTTACACTGTTGTCTTTCCGTGAGTTTTGAAAGTGTATGATTAATGATACCAGTATCCATGAAAGGTTATTCAGATATTTTTCGAATGTAGATGATATGCGCATAATGAAGGGATAAGGAGAAAATTCAATGTTTGATAGTATTCATGAGCTCATGACTGATATAAGGAGAAGGTTATTTAATGGTTTGAGTATATAGAATTTTTGGTTTTTGGTATGTGGAAAGAGATAAATTTTGACTGCATTCATGTTTTCACTAAGGTTCAATGGGTATTCATTCTTCAGTAGAATACATGATTAAGGTATTCACATGTTTGTAATTTGACCAACAAGATATATCTTATGATATATGGGGGATAAATGATGGCATTAACATGATTGTTATGTGACATTTCAAGTAATCATTTTCTTTATACTATGAGCTTGGACCGAAGTATTTTAGATAATCCTAATGATTGGAATGGATTATGTTGGAAATAAGTTAGGATAGAACTTTTTTCGATATTATTGATGGGATGTTATATTAATATAGCTTTAGAAAAAGGACAACCTGTAGGATGGGCGACAACCCATCGCGTCAGACAAGGCTGTGGGAATCGAACCCACAACCGAAGTGCGACTGGCCTTTATCACCTACCACTGTCCTACAGGAAGTCCCTGTTTAGTAGAAACTAGTTTTATTATATTAAGCAATATGATATATGAAGTATAAGTCCATTTTAGGAACCATATATGATTAATCTCACTATAGAATGACTTATGTAGGTTTAATAACTTTTGCTAACCTTTTGTTTGAGACAGATGTAATGAACCATCATTCTATCACATGATCTGCTAACACATCACGAATGACAAATTCAACTTCATTTCTTTAAGAGATGAAGTGGAAATTGTCCAAAGAACGACAAACGGTGAGACTATACCAAAATCACGAAAGTATTTCTTCTAATTTCATCAACTTTAGGGAAATGATCTTAAAAACCAAAAATGTTGTCCTAGTGCTATTATATCTGATGAATCAGATGGTACCTTAGATCGTCACAAATTTATGGATTTTTGATTGCTGGCATTTCCATAGCCATGTTCTCTACCACTCTCCATCAGAACATGATGGTTATATTTCTCTTCCATATCCATATTTTCACCTATGTGGAAACCCAGTGATTAGTTTATTTGGGTAATTGTTACATTTCATACTTTAGTTTTTAAAGCCAAGTTTTGGTATTCTTTTTTACGATGTGGGTTTCTATTAAAGAAACTTTCGAATTGTAAACCATTTATAACCCCGACAAATTTCGAGGGCGAAATTCATTTTAAGGGGGGTAGAATGTAACACCCCGAGATTTTATGAAAAATATTTTTTTTAATTTCATTAATGTCTTGTGTTATACACTACACCAAAAGGAGCTTTCACAACACACATCTCTGACCTGGCTTGAATTACACGCAATCGTGACCTTCCACGATAGCGTGTGTTGTACGCAACACCAAGTTTCGCTAAACAAAGATATGCTATTAAAATATTATAAAAACTAGCCTTTATGAATAGTAATAACCACTTTTTTGAAATCATGTAAATATTATTTTTCAAAATGGACATCATTTTTGGATTCAGAATATCGAAATTAGCTTAGGGTGAAATTTTGGTGATTTTCGGATAACTTTCATATTTTGATGAATAGTGAAAATTACTAAATTTTAATTAAAAACAACTTTTTCAATCGAAATAATTAATAGTGATAAATTATTAATTTTAGTGGTTTTAAATTATATTTAGAATATATTTTTACAATTTAATACAATGTTGGTCATTGGATGTAATTTCACATTAAACCAGTTATAAACAAGTGTCAATCTTTTGATAATTAATATCTCTTAAAAACACGCCTTTTGTTTTGACGACGGGAATTAATTTTTAAATTAATTAACGCAACTGATATGTTTTTAATTTGGTAAAATAGAAATCATTTTAGAGTTCATAATGTCAAATATATCTTAGGCCTAATTTTTGGTATTATTCTGAAAACTTTCAATTTATGATGAATAGTGAAACCACTAAGTGGTAGTTAAAAAAACTGAATTTTTCATAAAATGTAATTTTACCGCTTCTGTGAGTGGAATTTCAAAAATCCGAGAGACACGGTTGATGTTAGTAAGTAAAATGTGGTTCAATGAGATGAAAATAATTTTTGGTGAATAGTAACATTTTACTTTTATTTACCACGGTTAAAAGTAAATAAGGTAATTAAGAGTAAAAATGATATTATTATTACCCTAAAACATGTCCAAATTCTATTGGGTAAGTGTAATTCGACCAAAAACAATCTTAGGAATAAAATATGACAATTTAGGCCCACTTGAATTAGATTAGGACATTTATTATTATTTACTTCAAAGAAGAGTTAAAAGAGTTAAACTAAAAGTTTATTTAATAAAACATTTTTAATATAGGGTTATACATAAGATAAATTCGACTATAAATATTCATTAGAAAGATAAAACGATTTCCTACATAATGGTATTTTATTTGTAATTTTTAGACATTAAATAATTTAATTTATTTATGACACAACGATGATGTAGTAATTATATTATTAATGAAATATTGACATAATTGATGTTATAAATACTCAAATAAATATAATTTGAGACTTTTTATGAATTCCACTAATTTTATAGGTTAATATGACATGTTAGTATTGATTTAATTATCTTTTTTTGAACTTATCATTCTGTTATGATTTTCACAAAAATCAATTACTAAATAGTGTCAAAATTGAAATAAAATAGTTTTTAAAACAAATATTATATTATTAATTGTTATTTTATTACTAAAAATATAAGGATCGGCCAAATGACATAGATAAGGTTATATATATTAATAATAAACAATTTGGGGTTCTTTTGGCTTCTTATAGTAAGTTTATTAACCTTATAGTGTAAGAACACAAGAAGACACGGTAAAAGTAAAATTATTTAACTTAATGTTAAATCTAAATGATAAGGTTAAAATAGGAACCATAAATGTCTAAATTCTATTGGATGAGAGGATTGCGACCCATCCCCACCTTATCCTTGAAATAAATCAATTTGGATCTATTTAAAAACGAACTTGACTTTATAATAAAATAATATTTTTAGTTTTTCCAAAGGAGCCCCTCTCCTCCATTCTAAAAGGGCACCTCCTCCCTCTCTTCCTCACACAACTTTGAGCCTTCAAGCTCGACCAACCCCTGCCAAATTCTGTTCTCCACTTCCCTAGAAACATCCTAGAGGTTCTGGTCTTCCTCAAAGACCAATCTTAGTGCCCTAAGTGGAGGTCTCAAAGAGGCGCTTCAAAGAAGAGGAGGTTTAGACACCTACGAAGAAAATCAGACCTATGGTAAGGGAAATATCACAATCTCATTTTTATCTGAGATTGTTTATACTTTAGTATTTACTGGGGTGTATTTTATCATAAACATCCATGTTTCCTAAATATGTAATATTATATCCATTCACCTACAATTGTTTAAATCCTATTTTACCCTTCGGTGAATTTTTAGTAAAAGATATGAAAGGAATCTTTTGTCGTTTTTCGTATGAGGTACTTTTTGACTTTTTTCGAAAAAAGTACAAAGAATGTTTTTTTAACTTATACGGAACGAATGGATTTTTACTGTTTTATAAATCCTTATTTTCATGAAGCTTCCTCCAAAATATTTCATGACTATTTTCAATAAAATCTCTTTCTTTTAAAATTGCATGACGTTTTGTGAAAAGAAATTGATTTTGAAGAAGAAAGGATATTTTCCTCAAGAATTCATTTCAAGTGTTTTATCAAAATTATTTTCCATCTAAGATAACATAGGGTTCTGTTTCTATCCCAATTATTACATTGATTTGGTTATGTTGTGATGGAATTATTTTTATGAATTCCTTTATCTTATATGAATTGTTATATGATGTCACGATGTTTACGAATCCCATTTTTACTACATGGGTTATGAAATGATGTATGATTTATGATTTTGTGGGACACATAAGAATGGTATCATTATTAGATGTCTGGGACCTATATCTCCCTCCAATTCATTGGGTAAAGATTTTATATCTCATGAGATAGACATTGCTGGAATGGTAGGTTATACCGGTTCAGTGAAACAGGACTCAAACGAGGGTGACTCGGTTCAGAAAGGGACTTTGTCCACTAAGATAGTCTTGGTAATGATTCTTGACTAACAAGAAATGATTCTCTATGATTATGTGTGTATGACAAAAAGTTTAATGTTTTAAGTTATGATTTCATTTCACTACTATGATTTATCCCATGTTATGAAATTATGCTCTCTTTTGCAGGTTAAGTTTTCCAAAATGTTTTGTTCTTATGAAAATGATGTGATTGATATTTCTTTTGTTTACCCTTACTGAGCATTTGAGCTCACCCTTTTATGTTTTCTTTTCACCAGGATATAAAGAATGGTTTTAGGTATTAAAAAAAGGAAGATCTTTATGGGAGATGTTGAAGATCTTTCACCAGGATTAGAAGATTATATTCTGAGTTTCCAAAGACACTAAACTATTACGATCCTTGTGTGTGTGTTTTTGTTATGTACTAAGTATTCCGCAGATGTAATGTAATGTCAATGTACGTCATGATTCGGGTCTCTATAATAAATCCCATGCGCACTTTGGTTGTGGGTTCGATTCCCACAGCTTTGTCCGACGCGACGGGTTGTCACACGGTCTACGTGTTGTCCTTTTTCAAAAACTATATTTTATAACATTACCAAATTGAGATAAATTCTTCAAAATAACCATAACATAATTTAACCACAAATGTTACCTCATACCCTGCATTTTCATCCAAAATTATAATAATTTGTAATTGCCTCAAACCCAATGATCATATAAAACCAAATGGTTATTTATAACTATATCCATAAGAGAAAAGATAATTCTTCCATAAATATCATTCTCACATGGAAAACGTTAGGGTTACAAATACAAGAGAAAATTATTCCAAAGTAAACCCTTCAACAAGGATCACTAATAATTTTTAAACATTTTTCCAACCATTTATTTCCACATAGCTTCTCCTCCGACCAAGAAAATATCCTATAGAATAGGACATTCACTCGGGTAATGGCCAGGTCCCCTACATTTATGGAAAATGACTGTAAATGGATTCTTGGGACCATTTTTATCTTCTTCCACAGTAATCTTCATTTTTCTTCAGCAATTCTTCACATTATGTCCTTCCTTCCCGCACGTAAATAATTTCTTTGTCCCATTGAGACACTTTCCTGGGTGTCTCCTTCCACATTTCCTGCACGATGGAAATTGAGGATTTCTTTCTCCAAGGTCTCCACTACTGGAGCTCTTATCATTCATCACCTTTCTCTTCTTTGTTGAGTCAGGTAATTGGTTAATATATATATTGTTGATCATATTTTTTCAAAATTGTTTTGGCATAAAGACGATATCTTTTACGCCTATCAACATTCCATTTTTTTGTTCATTGCCACCACCGTTCCCACCTTGTACATCATTTCAAAGTCACTATGACTTCCTTGGAATCCAGACATTGACTAAAACTAGAAATCATTGTGTGAGTAATAGTAGTCATACAATCATTTAGAGATTAACATGTCACCATTTCTCAATTTAAAACACATTAGGATTAACCAAGGTCATTTACTTTCATCTTATATATATAATAATTTAAATATGTTTGCAAAGAAAATGTAAATTATCCGAAGAATATCTCCCGGGAGTGTTGTAACCAAGAGTGCAGCAAGACCCGTTGTCATGCACTAGTTCCCGTTCGAGTCTAGCTCAAAGCGGTGTTTTCAGGGTTTACCCCTAGGTACATCTGTTCTGGAGCCGCCTCTACCTGCTCGTATCCAGACATGGATGTATTTCTCGGAAAACTCACAAAATCTCTACAGTACCAAAATTCTAGGAAGTTCGTCTATACTAATCCTCAAAGTTCATCTATACTAATCCTCAAAGTTCATCTTAGGTCTACGTGCTTTAATCAGAGTATATCTAAATCTAGCTTCCAAGGTTTGTAATAAACTTCCTCCCTCTGATACCAACTGTAACGCCCCGACCCTAGATACCCAGAGCCGGTGCATTATTACATAACATTGGCATGATCACAATGGATCATGTCTGGAAAGACCGATGAGTTTATTAGTCTTGGAAACACTATATATATTCATAAGTATTACATTACATCATAAGGTAAAAAAAACTACAACAACATCTTGTCATCATATCCCCTCATACTATCCCTACAGGTCATTCATAAATTACTTCTTCATAATCCTGGGAAAAATAAAACATTGAAAGGGGTGATCTCAGATGCTCAGTAAGGATAACATTATAGCAGAAGTTTTCATAGATAAGCATAAACACTTAAGGTAGTTTATAACTAAAACGAAAGCCTATTAAACATGAACTTCACCATAAAATGGCAAAGATAAAATAAAATAATTCCATTTACTTACTCACATTGATATTCTACTAGTCTAATGATCACATGCAATATCAATAACCACTTTCATAATGATGGAATGCATAATGCCGGACTATCATAACCACATAGCCAAGGCCTCGTGCCAAGACTACAAATAAGATTTTGCCAAGGCCTTGTGCCAAGACACTAGTTTGTCTGATGAGACCTACCGATGCATCGAGGAGCTATCGCGAGCTCCACCCGTCACTTTCTAAGTCCAATGCCTTCCTCATATGAAAAGTTTTAAACATAACATAAACATTCGTATTAAAACTAGTATACGAAATGTCAATACTTTATCCACAAACCATGAATGGTATAAAAATATCACATCCACAGTCAAACATAACTCAATAGATACAATATGGAAGATTGTATTGTATCATAATAACCTCAATCGAGAATGATGAGGGATATTGACATAGATGAAAATAATCATCAAAACAATTAGAGTGAAATATCCCCCTTTTTCTTGAAATCATTTAAAAGTCACACTATTTGTCAAGAATCCATTTAAAATAGATTTTAGAATGAAAGTGTCCCATACCACTTTGAAACATTTAAAATGGGTTTTAATTTTAAAACTTTAATGTCCATATAAATAAATCCTTAAAACCATTTTTTAAAACATGGACATTAATGAGCAAGATTTAGAAGAATAAGTCTTTAAAACATTTAAAAATGGTATTTTAGTTAGAGTTTCTAAAAAAAATAGAGACACTTGAATAAAAATAATTTAGATAATCAAAACATTGTAATATCATGAGAATAAACGTATTCATGATATACTATGTCAAAGTACATTATATACACCACATAAAAGTGATTTGTTGTATAACAACAAAGAAGTCTCAATGGAATTTAAATTGAGATGAAATCTCTCATAAAGGTCGTATCCTTATGTTAAGGATAAATCAACGACATAATTATGTGTGACAAATATAAATACACTAAATATGATTGGATATTCAGTGTAAAAAAATCAAAGTACATTCACACATATTCTAGTAAAAACAACACCAATGAATTGGATGTTTATCTAACCAAATCGAGATTGAGTAAACATTACTCTTATCAAGTTCATATCGATGACTTGAGAATTTATCAATGGAGTGATTATGTGTATAAAAATTATATCCACAGAAATGGGAGTGGAAATTATGACATAATCAAATGAATAGGGATTCCACACATAATATTGGAGTAAAATAATCAATGAAGTATGCGTAAAGCCGAATGAGTGGAAATTAAAATTTCAAATTCCTTTATTGATTTGGTAACATACAAAACATACACCCATGAAAGAAGGATCATACAATGATGATGTAAATATACAAGAATTTAAGTATATTACATAATGAATACAAACATTGGCAGTACACATACACCACATGCAATAATTAAGTGGTGAACAGTGGAATTCTCACGAAATTAAGAGTGAGTTAAGAAACTCCTTACCTTGTACATTTCCTTGGTTGGGGGTAGGTTAAACTCCTGTATAATGTTGAAATAATTGTTATTAAATTATTCATGAATCATATACATTAATATGATATCATATATGATCTTTTAACATTGCTTTGTTAATAATATCTTAGAATTATCGTCGTTTCAGGTGTTAACATACTCATTTTATTTTACATGTTTTGTTACGTAAGCCATGATTTTCATGGATAGGTTGTATCTTATTCATATCAAGAATTATATAAAGTTCTTAAACATTATTTTTAAATAATCAAATGATAATTATACATGAATGGATATGATGGAGAATTAATCTCATCGCGTTCGTGGAGACAGTAGTCCGTACGTACGCACGAGCGACAATAACATTATTTTGATATTAAAATAATATATAAATGGATGGTATATCATATATACAGAATAATTATCATGTTATATTTATTATTTAAATGAGTTACACATCATTATTATACACACCCAAATAATAATATATTGAATAACAATTACACCACGACGTGGAGACGGTAAGCCGTACGTACGCACGTATGGTGACATGTTATTCAAAGGGCGGATAGAATACTGAATATGGTTGTACCATATTTATAATAACATCACAGTATATATAAGATACTGGATTTATTATTTTAGAATGGTAATAACAAATAAAGAAGTAGTGGAAGATGAAAGGAACTTGAAAAGGGTGGTGAAAACATTACCTCTTCTTCGGGTTCTTCCTTTTGATTTTATCAAAAGGGATCCTTAGGTTGGATTTATGATCAAAATAAGTCCTCTAAGTTGTATTGAAGGAACTTTAGAGAGTATTTGTGCAGGGGTTGGCCGAACCAAAAGGCTTCAAAGGTGTGAAGAAATGAGATGGAGGAGTGCCCTTTTATAAGATGGGTGAGGGGCATCTTTGGAATAGCTAGAAATATTAATTTATTATAAATTCATATTCGGTTTCTAATGGCTCCAAAGTTTATTATTAAAAGTTTAAGGTGGGGATAGGTCGAAAACAATTCAAAAAATATAATTTAGACAGGTTTGGGTTACTATATTAACCTTATCTTTTAGTTTTAACTCTTAGTTAATTAGTTTGACATTTACCATGTCACTTTGTATTTTTATATTATATAGTTAATAAACATACTATATACATCCACAAAACACCCAAGTGGTCCATTAATGATATACCTATCATGATATAAGTCTCTTGGCCGAACCTTATATTTTTATGAATTTAATATCAATTAATAATATAATATTTGTTTTAAAAACTATTTTATGTCAATTTTGACACAATTCAATAGTTGATTTTTGTGAAACTTATAAAAGAATGTTTACGTCGAAAAAAGTCCATTAAATCAATCCTAATATGTCATATTATTCTATAAAATTAGGTTTATTCATTAAAAGTCTTAAATTATATTTATTTTGGTATTTATAATATCAATTATTTTAATTTTTCACTATTATGCTAATTACTACATCATCATTGTGTCATAAATATATTAAATTATTTAATGTCTAAAAATTATAAATAAAATATCATTATGTAGTAATTATTATTATATTTCTAATTAATATTTACAATCGAATTTATCTTCTGTATAACCCTATATTAAAAATGTTTTAGTAAATAAACTTTGATTTTAACTCTTTTAACTCTTTTTTGAATTAAATAATAATAAATGTCCTAATCTAATCCAAGTGGACCTAAATGATAATATATTATTCCTAAGGTTGTTTTTGGTCGAGATACACATGTCCAATAGAATTAGGACATGTTTTAGGGTAATATTAATATCATTTTTACCCTTAATTACCCTATTTACTTTTAACCGTGGTAAATAAAAGTAAAAAATTAATATTCACCAAAAATTATTTTCATCTCATTGTACCACAATTTACTTCCTGATATTAACCGTGTCTCTCGGATTTTCGAAATTCCATTCACAGAAGTGGTAAAATTAAGTTTTATGAAAAATTCATTTTTTTACTACCACTTAGTAGTTTCACTATTCATCAAAAATTGAAGTTTTTCAGAACAATGCCAAAATTTCACCCTAAGCTATACTTGATATTCCGAATTCAAAAATGATGCCAATTGTACAAAATTATAAACATATAAGTTGCATTAATTAATTTTATAATTAATTTCCGCTGTCACAACAAATAATGTGTTTTTAAGAAATAATATATATCAAAAGATTTACAATTGTTTAGGTCCAATTTCAAAGTGAAATTAATTCTAATGAACACCATTTTATAAAATGGTAAAGATATATTATAATTATACTTTAAAACCACTCAATAATATAATTTATCATTATAAATTATTTTGATTTAAAAATATGTTTTTAATTAAAATTTAGTAATTTTAACTATTCATCAAAATATAAGTGTTATCCGAAAAGTTCCAAAATTTCACCTTAGGATAAATTTGATATTCCGAATCCAAAAATAAAGTCCATTTTGAGAGATAGAATATATAAAATTTCAAAAAGTAGGTATTACTATTCATAACGACTAGTTTGATTGGTTGTGGTGTGTTATAATCTCGAAGTTGCGTACAATGCACGCCATTGCATTATTTGAAGGGAAACATATCGTTGAAGCTTGGGGTGTTACATCACTCCCATGAAAAAACCATAGATATTAGGCATCACTTTCTTAGGGATCACACTCTAAAAAGAGATATCATTTATCATTTTATCGGAATGCTAGATCAACATACTGATACTTTTTAAAAATATTTACCCACCAATAGATTTGAATACATTAATCAAAAGTTAGGAAGTATCACCATAAGGTAATCTTCCATTTTATCTTTTTGTTGAAACCTATCTCCGTAGATTAAGAAACTAATTTTCATAGAAAGAGTAAATTTTCTTTATTAATCAAAATTTTTTCATAATCAATTTTTCCATAATCAAATTTTTCATAATCAAAATTTTTCATAATCATATTTTTCCTAATCAAATTTTTCGTAATCAGATTTTTCATAATCATGTTTTTCATAATCAAGATTTTTTTAATCAAATTTTTTGTAATCAAATTTTTTTGATAACCAAATTTTCTTCGTAATCAAATTTTTCATAATCAAATTTTTTTATTATTCTAAATTATTTGTAATAATTTTTGGTTCTTTTAAAAATATTTCCTTTTTAACAAAATTTTTCAAAATCTGAAATTTCTCAAGATTAAAATTTATTTACTAAAAAATTTCCAAAAAATTCAGAAGGTTAATTTCCTTCTATTTTCATAATGAATTTTTCACTTGTTGGTATTTCAATATTGTTTTAATCAATTTTTTTTGGATTCACATTTCTTAAATCTGATGTTTTATCTTAAATACCTCAAAAGGTCAGAACCTACCAAAATCCTTCTTCGACTTTCCTCTCAACTGTCAGATTATATTGATCTTTTTTTTACCTTTGGATTAATTCAGGAATATGAACTATGTCTTCAATTCCTATATAAATACCCACCATTCTTCATCCCACATCGGTTTTAAGCCTTTTCATTCCAAAGATCTACCTCTATACATGAGGGTCATTCCACATTTCTGGTTTTTCTGAACTCCAAATGTTTTTGGAATCATATCCTTAGAAGGAAATGTCTTCAATTAACGAAATTTAAGAGTGGAAAATATATAGAGAACGGTTTGTAGATCAAAAGTTATTTTCTAGCATGATTCTCTAATTATGAAAACTATCATGTTGAATGGATGGGAAAATCTCCGTATAGATAAACCAAATGGAAAATATCTACTTTACCTTCAGTTTCTTGTTGAGTTTTATGACATAGTGAGTTTTTTTTAATTAAGACAGAAAAGATATGTTTTCTTAAAAAGGTTATGGGAAATCCTATTCCATATCCTTTAGTAGGGTTGCATTAATCATCATAATACCATTTGAGGTTGAAGCTATTTATTGTACCCATAAATTTCATGATGAATCAAGTAGTCTTCAAAGGGAGAAGGCTATAGAGTGTCTTGTTTTGACAGATGTGAATACACCAAAAATCAATCATATCTCTATGAATCTTAGGATCCTATAATTATGGGTTCAGTGATTTCTCATTCTGATAAAATGTGATAAGGACACCTTAAAAAAAAGTGATATCTATGTTATAGATTTTCTAGTAAACCTGAGGAAGATCAATTTTGTACAATATATCTTGTTGAATATTTCCAACATCAAGAATTAGACTCTCAAATCACAAATTATCATGTATTCCACAATCCTATCCACGATTATGGTCCGTTTCATAGATTCATTCAAAATCTGATGCCATTCTAAGAAAATATATTTCATGATTTTGTTTCTGAGTGATGATTCCTCGAGAAGGATGAAGCATGGAGTTAATATCAAACCCAGATAATTCTAGGACTTTATTGAAAGTGAAACAGTAGACTTATCCATCAAGTTGGAAGTAGGTGGGTCATCCAAGATGGGTGGGAAGAAGAGAAATAAGTAGGAACCAGAAGTCAAAGAAAAACTCATATAGTTTTGGAAACTCTGTCAGTACCCCCAAATTTGTTAAAGTAAAAACCTATCCCGATGAATTGTTTTCTATGTGGAGAGAAGGGAATAAGAACAAGAAGGAAGGCAATCCTATATTTATCCTGGATCCTTCTCAGGAAAAATCTTTTAAGATTAAGGCCACTGATGAGTATGAAAAACTAGAGAAAGAAAATAAGATAAAGAAGAAAATGTTTGATGCTGATAGAGTTCATGCTCTTCTCAAAGATACTGAGAAAGATTCCGAACAAATCAATGTACCCGAATTTTCTATACAAGAATCAGAACATGTGACTCCGGGAAAGAAGATGGTAATTCCAGAACCGGAAGAAGAGGAATAGATTGTTTAGGAAAAGGAAGTGGGAGAAAAAGAAGAGAAGGAAGTGATGACACTAATGATATTATAATTCATGTTTAAGATTATCCGGAGAAGGAAAGTCCTTCAAAAAAATTATCGATTCTTAATTATTAGGCTAAATCAACCAGAATTCTATTACAAGGAAGAAAGGATGATGATTAGGAAGTGGTTAATGAACCTTCTGATGATGAGAGAAGAAATCATGAATTTATTCAACCAATAAATCTTTTGGTAGATAATGAGAATGAAAAGTTTGATGAGGAATTTTATTAAAGTATCATATAGTGAACATGAATCCTGAAAAGTTGTTGAGACCATTTCTAAAGATGATAATGGAAAGCATGTGATAGTTGATACACCTAAAAAGGTTGTTCTAGCTAATAATGTTGTTGCTAGTTCATTAAAAAGAACGGATATTGGTATAGAGAAATAATCCTCTCCAATAAGGGAATTTGATTTGGAATGGTCATCTTTTGTTCTAAACTTTTTGGTTTAATCGTTAAAGACATTAGTTGACACCGTTCCTTTGATTCTGAGTTTTGACTTGACGTGTCAAATGCTTTTTCACTCATTCTATTAAATATCTGATTCTTTTAGCATTCCTACCAATAAACTTATTAATATTGAGGATGATTTCAAAACATTTGATATCGAATATGATGATCATAGAAGGTCTTGTAAAGAAATAACTAAGTGGTATACGAATATGATTGATGAGATGATAATTCTTGATGACATTCAAGATTCTATGAATGACGCCTTTTATAAAGAATATGTGAGGATGATAGAGCTTAAAAAACTTTTTTTAGAAAAGCTGTATCTAAATCAATCGTCCTGGAAGTAAGAAGTAAAACATCTGAATGGGAATCTCAATTCGGTTTCCATGAATTTAAAGAGGGAAAGAGATCTCAGATTCAGGTTTGAAGAGAAGTTTAATAAGAAATAAGAAATTTTGAAGTCTCAAGAAGAAATACTAAAGTCTCAGGATGAAATGATCAATGCATTAGGGAAGATAACCAAGGATCATGAATAACTGATCAAACACATTAAAGAAGATCATAATGACCTTAAAAAGATGAAGACCATCACATAGATGTTCATGCCAATGGATAAAGAAGAATAATTTTTTTTTTCAAACAAGATCTTTTTTTATTTTCATTTTATTAATATTTCCAATCCTAATGAAATTTCATGTTTTTATTTATTTTTATTGTTGTATATAGTTCAAAATTTTCATGTACCTTATTTTCTTTCCATTCTCTTTATTCGTTTTTGAATATTACAAAGGGGGAGAAAGGAATGATAAAAAATAATACTAAGTAAAGAAGAGAATGCCTTATGAAAGGGAGAGTCTATCTAAGTGGATGTTTTCTCAATGACGATTTCCTTTTGCAAGAAAAATAAAAATATCTTTATGAAAGTCAAAAATACAATACTTGGAGATTTATAAATCTAGGGGGAGAATAGTCGTATTCACCATGATTCATAAGTAAAGGGAGATATGTTTTTTATGTTCATAAATGAAAATTCCTAGTTATTATATTATTTTTCATAAGTATGTTTATGCTTTATGAAAATAGGGAAATTGTTATGTCAATAATGTTTCATTATTAATTTTCTATTCCTCTATGTTTTGAAAATCAAAAACACATTATCTTAAGGAAAATTGTTTTCCCCTAATTATTATTTTCGGAGGAAAAGTTTCCCTTCTCTAAGGAATTTTTTATCCTTACGTCTGTTTTCATTATTTCATTTTATAATCCCTCTTAATAAAACTCATTATATTACTAAATCTAAAATTAGGATTATTATGTAAAATGTCTGAATCTTATAATTCCTTGGATATATAATGTTCTATTTTCATATTCCAAATTCTTTGAAATTCAGACCATGGATTCTCTGAAATCTAGACTCCAAATTCTCTGAAATCCAGAATCTAAATTTTCGAAAATTTAGACATTGAATTCTATAAAATTATGATTATGAGTAATTCATAATTTAGACTATGAATTCCATATAATTCAGAAACCCAATTCCTTATAATTGAGAATACAAATTACTTATAATTAAGACATCAAATTCATTATAATTAAGACTCTAAATTCTTCATAATTTGGACTCAGAATTCCTCAGAATTGAGACTTTGAATTCCTCCAAATTCAGGATTATAATTCCTAAAAATTCCGACTTTGTATTCCTCATAATTCAGACTCCAAAATCCATAGAATTTGGACTCCAAATTCCTTAAAATTCAGACTCCGAATTCCTTAAGATTTAGACTCCAAATTTATTGGAATCCAGACTCTGGTATCTATAGATTTTAGATTCTGAATTCTTTGTAAAATAAAATTTGAATTTCCATTTCTTTTAAAGTCTAAATGTTTATTTGGTAAGACTCTGAATTCTATTTTTCCTTAGACATGAAAAAATATATATGATTAACCAACTTATGTTTCCTAACACATGTTTTTATTTTGAAACAATGTTATGTAATATGATTCTAACTAACTATTGGTTGAGTGACACGTGTATTGGCACCTACAAGATTCATGGGAAAAATTGACATTGGAGGAGGGGTCCAACCATTGGAGTAGTTCCTATAAATATGATCTAATTTGAACGAGCTCATACACTATTCAATTAATCTAGAAATTACATACTATGATGTGATTTCTAGAGAGAGAGACTCTCATGCTTTGTGTGGATCTGAACATCTTGTTCAGTTTGAAACATATGACTCCAATTTTTCTTGAGTACAATCGAGGGATTTAGGGGATAGGAAGATGGAGGTTTTGAGTACCTTAATATTTGAGGGCTTACGGGGATAACAAAATAGATTCTTATATTTCTAGCGAGGGATTACCCTAGTGTGTGTAAGACAAATTTTCTTGAATGTATAAATCGAGGGAATGTTATCCAAGGTTTTTGGATACCCTACTCTTCGGGTTAAAAGATTTTTTATTTGTTAATTTTTTTGTTTCAATTTTTATTTATGATGAATATTTA
Organism: Viscum album; assembly: GCA_963277665.1. Taxonomy (NCBI): domain Eukaryota; kingdom Viridiplantae; phylum Streptophyta; class Magnoliopsida; order Santalales; family Viscaceae; genus Viscum; species Viscum album. The sequence continues at coordinate 374,791,625 of OY728127.1, read as the reverse complement.
TAAATGATAAAATTATAACATTATTTTACTTTCTTGTACTTTTTATTATTCTGATAAGTAAGATTCTATATGCATTAATGTAGAATATTTTCCTTGTAAACTTTCCTTTAGTTTCATTTCTGGAACCCTATTTCTGGAACCTTACCAACTATGTTACATAGAACTATTTATAGTGATTGTTAATTTACCTTGTTTAACTTTGTTAAACATAGTTTACCTTAATGTTTAAAATGAATGTTTTTAAACTTACAATTCAACCTTCTCTTGTAATTGAGCATATACATTCATATTTTGATCCAACAATTATATGATTCAAATACTTTTATGCAATTAGATGAATGTTTTTATGATTAAAATATTCCATAGAAGCTGTATTACTGTAGATCCTAATGCAATATATCTTCTTTCAACGTATTTTAAAGACTTCGCTCAATAATTTTCAATATTTTACATTTTTATCCATGTTCAGGAAAAATCATTACTATGATGAATTGAAAATCATATAGTAACATTTACATGAATTCACATTTTTATTGATCATTATGAATTTCTCATAATGCATTTAATGTTTCTCTTACTTAAAGGTCTCTAACCCCTTGATATTGTTTAATTAAATTTAATAATAAACATTCTAGAAAAAAAAGATATTATTTATTTTTTTATAATTCAACAAACATTTATTGAAGATCTTAATTAATTCATTTTTCTTTTTAATTTATTTATAGGAATTCTTCCACACTCTAGAACATGATTCTTAGAACTAAATGATTGTTACACCATTAAAATTACATTACATAGTGACATCAATACATGTCACCTCATTTTTTATATTTTAGTTTCTTTGTTTTTAGATTCTTCATCATGATAAGTTATTTATATAGTGATTTCTACCTCAAATAATTAAAATCATTATTTCATGAGGAGTGGTTTTCACCGCATATTATTGTTTCTTTGGTTGAACATTTTAAATACATATTTTATATCTCTTCACCATTATCTAAGATATAATTTTTTCCAATTCATTTATAGTAGTTTGATCCATTATATATTCTAATCCAATGTTAGACATATATTATTTTGAGTTAAAGGTTATAGAATCAGCTACTTCTTCCATTGTTCATAAGGGGGACATATTATTTATCAATTCCAATTTATCCTTCTTCATATACTTAAAGGACATGAATGGGATAAAATTATAACATACAATAGAAAAAAATCCCCCAAGTTTCCATTTAATTATTATTTGAGAAGAAATATATCAAATCTAATATAATATATAAATGATAATCCAATCATTATTTTGAACCGTTCCATATGATACTAATTATGAGGATGACATTTTGGATGACTGCACTGAGAGGGGTGGTGAATATGAGTGGGATGATTGATTACCACTTTGAAATTTCTCCCATTGTTATAACTTGATCACCAGTTTAGAGAACGGTATTCTATTAATTTTATATATGGTTAACAAGATTGAACAAAAATAATTAAAGAATAATGGACACTAATTTTTGTTAATGAGGTTCATATCCCTAGGAACTAGCCCTTACTGTACAATTATTTTTATCCCATGCACAAAAATTTCCTTTTATTGTTTATATAATAATGAGGAAGGGTATGAAATTGGAGTCATCTTCAAGAACCATCATGGTACAATGAAATAATGTGATTTATTTTCGTTTGAACAATAGTTTGGTCTTGTACCACATTGAATAAAAGTCTCTTGTAATGAATTTAGTCCCTCTTAAAATATAAGAATTTATCTAATTTTTCTCATGAACCAATCATATCAGATGACTCGATTATCTTTATAAATCTACTATATTGATATAATTTTTAGGCTTGCTACTTAGATATTTCTTCTTCAGGTTATATATGATAATTAAAATTCAGGGAATAATTATATTCTTAGAGTTAATCCTCAAAAAAAAAATAATAAAATGAATAAAAATTTTATACTTGATTAATCATTAGATTTTGATATTTGATAGAAAATAACATATATCATGTTGCACAGTAGGAATATCAAATTTTTTCATGCAATAATGTAGTTCATTAGATGAATGTTACCTATTAATTATATCATGTATGTACACTATGTATCATGCATGGATGATTTAAAACCTATTTATTTCCTCTAGGTGGAAAACATAATGGCCCAAATGTTCAATGACATTAATGGAGGTATTCACTATTATAGATTCCTTCATGCATAATTTTTCACAATCATGGATTTACGCAACTTATTTTTTTTCATGTTCATTGTAATTGTTATTCATGTTTTCTATTAAAAATAGAATACTTAAAATAAGATGTTACATGGGATTACTATGTTCTTTTCTTCATGCAATAGATGAGTTCTAGATCATATTTTACTGTTAAAACTACGAAAAAATATATTTATAACACTCTCTTCATATAAATACACCATGGAAATTTTTCTTATACATTTAACCCTCTCTTAATATTTGAACCGGTTAGGGTATACAATATAATCTCTGTCATGATTTTTATGGTACCTTATTTAATTTCCACAATGGATCATGGGTGTCTTTCTACAGAAAATCCAAAAAGGATCATAGTTATTTACATTTCACAAGAGAGTTCACAAAACCATTTTTCAAGAAATTGGATAGGTAAGGGTTCAGATAGTGCTCTATTTTTTAATGTAAAATGAGATCTCTCAATGATTTCTAGCAGTACATCATAGCCTTAAATAATATTATTTTATAGGAGCCTTGTACAAACTCTCTATATTGAATAATTCAATGTGTGATCCAACTATTAAGTCATATCCCGACCCATTAAAAGGCTTCCAATGATATTGATATTATTTTTAACTTGGGTTTTATTATCTTTCAATGATGTAGAGATTCATGGAATCCTCATATAGATTCTTCTTCTCCCTTTATGATGAAATCCTTATGTGGTGGAAACACATTTCACACCTTCTCATTAAACAGGAGTCCTCTTCATTTGAAAATCTAATTCTCTCTTGTTTCATGAATGGAAAATAATTTTGGAAGATTTATTTGATTCAAAGAGAAGCCAACATGAATTTCCTTTCATGATATCATCATCTTGAGGTACAATTTCTGTGCTCGGTTTGATGTTTTCCAAAGATGGAGGATATAATGGTGGGGTTTGAGGAACCAAACCATTGCATTCAATGTGGGTGTTTATGAATGGGAGGTTGAAGGCGATAATTGAAGATGATTGAAAATAATATAATAATTATACTGGAAAGACAAGATCAACTCAATCAGATGTCCCATGATATGTCTGCAACATTTCAATGAATGAATAGGTTGTGTGTCATTATTATTCTCCACATTAGATTTTAAAATGGATGCACAATTCCTAATTAATGTTCACATGCTTTTTCACTATATATCCATTGCATAAAGGGATCAAAACCTACAACACTATTCACACACATGGGTTATGGCCCACCCAACCTTTTATTACCATAAATATGTGTGCATCCCAGAATGATCTCTAGTAGGCCATATACATGGTCCTACTCTCACCAATATTCCTAGTGGACTACATGGACATCCTCTCCCTCTTGGTTGACGTCCTCTTCTGGCATGGGTGGGATTGAGTTGGGATATGTGGCCTTTACTGATGGATTTTTTTTTAATATAGGGGCCAATCAAAAAACAATTCAATATATATTATATATATAGAATATACTCTATCCAGTCACACAACCATCTGTATATTAATGTAAATACATTTTACATTAACTTATATACCTCATGCAATAATAAATATCTTATTTACTTAAATCAAATCCAATTGTTTTTACACATTTTGTCACTAAAATTAAAAGAATTCTTTTTCTTGATGATAAATTATACAATAATTAGAGTTACAAGGATAATTGTTCATAAAATGCTATTGTGTTAATCGATAATATTTCTCCAAGCATCACCAGTTGATCCAAATTTTAATGAAGTGATCATTGAACATCCTTGTATGGATCTTATTTAGATCTTCAACAAATTCCATACATATTAACATGAAACACATATTGTCATGGGAACTTCAATCCAATATTTACTGTTATTATGAACATAAACTATTTCTATGATACTAATGTTGTTGAAGACATATTGAAATTATTGGCTTCAACATTTAATAACTCATGGAATATAAATAAATCATAAACAAAATATAGGATCTTCAATTGAACTTGATTGTACATTATCAACAAGTCATGTCTCCTCCCAATATAAGGGAGAGATTACCTAAATGTCATTGTCAATTTATCCATTGGGATGGTCATGGATGGATATAGATAGAAAAATATATAAGGATTTAATTTCAATGAAAAAAGTAGTAAAATAAAATTTATGGTCCAAAAAAGATGATGATTCCTTTAATAATAATATAGATGATGTGAACATTATAAGGAATTTAATAAATAGTAAAAAAATATCTGTATTGATTTATCCTTTCACACCATTTAAGAATATAATTCATGATACTCTTAAAAAATTGTTTATTTTATGTCTTAAACTAATTCTGTAGGTAGTGATCAACTATTTCAAAAACAAACACTTTCCTTATGAGGGTTACAATTATCATCTCAAGTATCCAGATAATAAATTTCACTATATCCACATTACCACCATACTGGTAGCATATAATCAATAATATAATAAATAATGTGTATTTATCTTAAATAATTCCTCAATAACTTTAATTTTTTCCACTGTTTTTTTTGAAATATTACACACAGTTTTTTATCGTAGGGTAAATTGAATTTATGATTTTTCATTTACCTCATGAACTGGTCAATAGGTTCTATCTGTATGTTAGTATTAAATATCATCACCAAATATTATGATCTTGATAATATTTATGAAAATTAAAATTGTTTAATTAAACAAAACAATGTTATACCAACATCCTGAAAACTAAATGCAGGACGCGAATCAGTCCAACTCTCATTCCCTAAAGAATACACTCACATATTACATTGATATATGATACAAGGGATCACACCATGAATGATATATTAGTTTAACTATTTTTTAAAGTAGATAAATACATGATTCACATATTAAATTGTAAATATAGAACTATATCATGAAACAAATATTCTTTCATCACTAAATTGCTTTCAATTACCCCTTCATAACTTCACAGGAAATGGAAAACTAAATAAAGGGTTATAAAAAATTCTTGAAAAAGGGAAATCATAAAATAAAATCCACCAATAGTAAATAAGAGACAAAAAAGTAGTAATGTAAATAAGCAACACATATACCATTTAATCATTTAGTCGAGCTTCAAAAACTATTCATGGAAAATAAAAAAATTCACATAGATAATTATAATTGAAGTTTTAATGATGAAAATTCAACATTTTAGACATTCATGATGTTAAAATCAAGGTCTCAAACAAAAAATATTGAATATTACACAGAAGGCCTTGAAAAAGACACTTTATTTTTATGGGCAGATATACACCAATTATGAAACAATTATGACATTATCTTACAACAATGACTGATGCTTCATTCCCAATTTTGTTTTATACAGGAGACCTATAGATGAATCAATGGTCCATCTAGAACAAGGCCGAATACATCACATAGTTATGTCCAATGTATTTCTAATATATTGAATCACCAATATAATAAATAATAAATATAACTTGTGATTGAATAAATATTTAAATTGAATCACGAATATACAACATCACTATTTGTCTTTTAAATGATATAAATTTATTGAGAATTTTCCTTCAACTGACACCATATATTAAAATGGAACATATATTTTATAAAATATAAATGTAGCAGAAATGATAAGTGTTTATCAATGATACCTAAAATGTGTACATTGACGCGGGATTAAAATCTAGTGAAATGATAGAGAGTGATAGAGAAAGTGATAATGATAAATTTAATGACCACAAAACCATGAATCCATAGAGGACTGAAGAAGACCCTAAATTCATCACAGCATAATCCTTGGAAAAAATTATGTTTCATAAATATTTAAACATTGCATAATGAAAATCCATCTATATAAAGAATGTGGATGATAATAATAGATAACATCCCATGTTTAGAATAAATAACCTCAAAGGATATTGACATAAATGAAAATATAATTAAATTAAAAATCTATCATTTCAATGAAAACATGGAAAATATTATATTATATCAATTTCATTAAAAAATAAATATCCAGAATATTGAGAAAATAAATTTCATTGAAAATAATTATGGTAACATGTAATAGAATCGTCAACGAAAATAATAGTCAAAATAGTGGGGATATACATTCTTACGATACACATTGAAGGCAAATATTCCTTTCAAACATTGGGTAAAAAGTCAAAAAGTAACTCATATATAAAATGGAGAGGGTATTCAATTCAAAAATTGAAAATACTATAATATATTATTGAAAATGAAATGAATTATTCATTTAATCATAAAAAAGTAAATTACTGGATATATTTTAATGAAAATGGACATGAAAGAAACACTTTGTTAACCAAAATGTAAATATGTTTCAAATTTCATATAAAATTTTTATTATCATTTTTTACAATAATGAGTTGAAAATATGATTAAAATTTTGAAACCCAAAATATTTCATTAGGGGTTTAATAAATATGTGGTTTAATTTTAATAGATTATAACGATAATTCAATAGAAAATAAAAAATAAAAATCGTGATTAATAATGATCTTGTGAGATAAATTCATACTACATTATATGATTATAAATTATAACCCCCAAAAATAGAAAAAATGAATAATGAAAATTTAATATAATTAATAATAAGGAATATAATATATACTATTTTGAAGGGTATGGATTTAATACATGTAAAAAAAATTATGTGCATAATATAAAATATATCTCACTGAAGTGGAAATGAGATGAAATTACCCTTGCCTGATGTCCAACTTGACACATATGAACTCTTAACATCTAGTATAATAATTTAGATTTATTACATTCCTTAAAAGAAAAAATTAATCATTAAAGTAAAATATATGATTCACTTATAGCATTCAATCATAGGTTGATTTATATTTATTTGTAAACATCACCATCTCATGTGTTAACTCATCCATTTTTCATACATGTTTCGATTCAATTGAACTATTACAAACAAATTTGTCATGATTTAATCATAAAAATATGTTTAATAATTTATATACCATAAATTAAATTTTATAATCATTCGGGGAAGGTGATCATAAAAAATGAATCACATCACTTTATAGATGTGGTAGTTTACATGCACACAAGAATGATATTTTCATTTTATAACATACGGAAGGGTAAAAATATAGAAATATCATATCCTTTCATAATAATAATTATGTCATGAATATAATATATATTTATTATATCAATCACAATCACCTTTATTTTTAGGTAATGATTAAAAATGAAACATATCTCTTTGTGAAAGTGGTCCTCTGAACATATACACATGAAATGTTTTCATTTCCAATATATCGGAAAAGAAAATTAATTAGGATTGTGATAAAAACATAATAAAATTTTATTACCTTTGTGTTAATATTGTTAAAATAGCTTATTGGGGATGAAAAAATTGGAGGTATAAAAAAATAATAACAAAGGATATCATTGAGAGTTGTACCTCTGCATTGAAAATAAACTTCTGGATTACACCTTAAGTCTTCTTATGATGGTATTAGGGGACGAAATGAATCTCTGGTATGTGGATAAGAAATACCAAATGGTATATGGTATAATATTTTACAAACTAAATGGATTATAAAATGTGATTAAGAGATGAGAACCAGAACACCTATTTAAGAAAGCATGGTGGAAATCTTGTAAATACATGAAATATTAATATATAATAAGTGTCTAAAAAATTTAATATGGAACTAATGTTCCATATATTATATGTTAAAAAATGTTTTGATACCTAGGGGTCGTCAGATCAATTTTATAAATTCCAATTGGAATATACATGGATTATTGATACCATTTCCCACCAATTTGAGTTATTATTAGAATTTAATTATTTTATGGTGATTTAAAAATATTTTTCAGACATAAAGTACTTTTTAATGTAATTTTTGGGACTACATACATAATTTTTCATTAATGTTATAATGAAAATTTTGAAATTTGAATACAAATACATTAAATACTATAAATATATTTCATTTTTTAAGAAATTTTTAGAACAACATAATTTATAAAAATACTATAATATTTAATGATAGTAAAATAATTTACATTATATTTCTACTACATTGTACATGAACTATACCTATGATGCATAAGAAATCTAATTAATTATTCTCTTGGAAAAATTTAAAAATAAATTAATATCTTAAAAATAATTTATTCAAATTCAATATAACATTTTATAACCATACAAAATATATTTCCTCATAAAAGAAGACATATTCGATATATTAAAATAAAGAGAGTGATTTATGGTATTTATTCATTAGATAATGTAATATAAGTTTAATTATTAGTCAAAAATTGAACCAAAATGAAATTTCTATGAAAATATGATGATCTTGTTTGAAATAAACTCATACAATAAAATAATGTAATGGTCTATGTGAACATAAATCATTAATGCATATTTTTAACCCCACTCAACCCTTGGTACTCATTATCATGGTGACTAATTCTTCACTTTGTTTACTAATTATTATAAATAAAAATGAAATTGGTGTGTTTATTAAAATTTATCTTCCACATTATAAATTTGAAATATAATTTTCATTATTCAATTCTTATAACTAGATTATGGCAATTTTAATATAATTATGCCAAATGATTTTTTTTTGAAAGATACCCCATTTAATCATAAATTTGGTTCTACAGAAAAACCAAGTATAATTATTATACCCATTAACATAATTGGATTATTTTTAATCAAGATATACCTAAAAATCTTACAATAAAATATAAAATAGGATTTATTTTTGTAATTAAATTTAAATATATGATATTTTCTCTAAAATTATGATTTTTTACTCTTAATCTAGAAATAATTTGTTTTTACAAAAATTCTATAAATTCACCATATGAAATATTTTATTTTTAGATATTAAATATGGTGATGTATTTATAATTTTTTCTTCTTCTAAAATTAGTAGATAATAATTCCAATTACTTTTTTATTGAACTTCTAAAACCTTTTTAGATGAAATGTATTTCAAAATCATTAAATGAATTTATTCATAATATTTTCCTAATAAAAAATAATGAATTTTAAATTTCATGATATAATTGATTATCAATAGTAATAAATTTTATTATTACAAATACTTCATGATGTGTTTACTTTATTTCACACCCAACTACCCAATGAAAAGGTTATAAATAATAAATATATATAATAATACTTGATACTTTGTTTAAACGCATCGTTGAGTGTAGTGTAAACTATCATGTATAATTTTATTACTAAAGAAAATATGAACTAAATTATCAATGAATTACATTATAACTATATTTTAGAAATTTCAACCTCAATGTTTTAATTATTCTATTTCTAATATAAAATATATCATAAAATTGTAATGAAATAAGTTGTAAAATTTTTCATGAACATTAATTTCTTGTATTTGAACATGAAGCAAAGTGTTCATATACCTCTTTAAGACTCATAATTTTAAATTACTTTATAAAATATGTACATAGGTAGTTTTGTATTAATTTCCACAAAAAATTCACTTGATTTATCGTAAGTTTTCTTGAATTTGTGATATTCCATAACCATTGTGAAAGAATATATGATAAATTTAAATACTTGATTTACTACCATTATATAGTCACGATTTCAATCTTTGATGTGAATTATCATGATCATGATAACTTTTTTTATTCCTAAAGAAATAAAATCAACTTTTAATCAAGAAAATGATCCATAAGATGAATAAATGTTATTCAGTCATCTAAAAAAAATTGTAAACACATGATAAAATAACAGCTAAATTTCAAATTAGAACTCCTAAAACATGGTTGATTAAATTTTAACCCAAAAAAAAAAAGTTTTTATATCATATTCTATATGTTATATCCATATAACCTTTATAAATTTGATATCCAAAAACTCAAATATATATATATTCCCTAATCACATATTCATAAATATAGCTTTTACAACACAAAATTAAGTACAATGATTAGTATAAAACAAAATGAAATTAAATTCTGCAATTACAATCATTCCATATCACAAATAATATTACATAACACCTATTAATTCTTCAAAAAAGATCACTTTGTTATAAAAATCAATTTTTAGGGTTGTTAATACCAATCAACACATGGATCGAGAATTGAAATTTTATAAAATTTAATGGAAGATAAATTTTTCAGAATAGTCCATAAATTCTTACAATCAATTATTTTATAAAAACACCATTTATAAAAAAATCATCATGATAATAATACATTATACTATTCGCAATAATCACCCAAAAAATCATAAACGGTTACATCATCCATGATTCCTATTCTTTTATTAAATTTTATGTTTATACTATCAACTGATATTCCATCATTGGTGAAAATATTTCCTAGAAAGGAATCAAACTGAAACCAATATCAGTTCATATTAAATTCATCTTATAACACATTTTTCCTAATAATGGTTTTTAATTTAATCTCATTCTCCTCACAATACTTATATTATATCAATATTTCAACAATAAATACCAATAAAAAATTATTATAGTTATCCTTGATTAATGGTTAATTGGTTTTAATAATCCCCCATCAGCACATAGAAAATTTATTGGAAATTACCAGGTTCATTATTACCATTATAATTTGTAGAATGACAACATTTCCTCTAAAAAATATCAACGTCCCATTCCCTTTAGGAATTTTTGAATGTTATTATTCCCATATTCTCTACACTTACATTGTAGAATCATTTTTCTTCCATGGCCTTTATCACCTGAGCATTAATGAAACTCTAATATTCTATTATTTGATGTGGTAGGAATTTTATTTTGGTATAAAATTTTTTATTGTATCTTTTTTTAGAAATTTAATTATAATTACAATGTCTGTCAGTCTAGATTATCTCTATATTGGTTGATCTATATGGGAAGGGATATTAATCATATCCTAAGTCTGGTTGATTAATAACATATTGATCTTTAGGGCCCAAACACCCAATATATTTATATGACCACAATTCTAGTCCCTATGATGAACATGGGTGTTGATTTCCATCCAAACTCTATGCGGAGTCCATAAATAGTTGCACTAAAACATTCAACACAAATTCATCAATAATATTGAGTAATATAATATAAAATCTTAAAAGGTTTTCAATACCACAAATGGATTTTCATAATTATCATGATATCTATGTTCATATAAAATTTATTTCCCTATGGACCTACAAAACATCCTTTTTTACAAATGATATTATACCAAATAAGTTTACCTAGACCCAAGGATTAATTTTTATACTGGTACAAGAAATAATGGATTACATCACACAAGATATATTTGTTTAATATATTTTGTAGAAAAATATATATACATGATTCCCATATTATATTGAAAATGAAAAATCATATAAGGGAAACAATAATTTATATTTAAATTATATTTATACATTCATTCACTGTATCTCTAGAAATGAAAGATAAAATAAATTGTGAATTAAGATGCTCAATAATTGAAATCATACAACGAAATCTATCATAAAAAAAGACATAAAAAATATGCGAGTGTAAATAATCAATATATTTTATATTTAATAAAAAACATTTAAATAAATCCACAGAAAATTAAAAAGTAAAATGGATGATAATAAATAAAATTTAAATAAAGGAAATGAATAATGTAAAAAAATCCTGATATTATAATCATGAACTGATGAAATAAATTATGAATCTTATAATGAAGGAATTTTCCAATATAATTTCATTGTATGGGTAGGCATACCCCAATCAGAGAACTCATTTGACTATATCTTATAGCATTACATTAAACATAATGACCACTAGTTTTGTGTCATGATACATAATGATAAATCAAAAAAATATCTATAGCCATGCCATAACCAACACATACATATTAATAATTCATTCCTTATATATAGAAATAGAATTATAAAACATAATAATTTTTCCTTTTCTATCAAAAAATATCAATATTGTTTAATGAATATAGAATATCTATATTTCACTAGAAAATTAGTTACTATTATTTATAAGATTCCATAAACTGACACAATATATTGATATTATATAGACTTGTGAATATTTCAATGTTTTTGAAATAATACCATATAAATACATGATACTTAAAATATAGACATAGAGGAGATTATAATGTTAAATTAAATGATGGAAAATGATTGTGAATGTTATAATGGGAATGTTAATGAAAAAAATACAAAAAATCATTAAATGAAAAAAATGTAAAAATACTTTCATTACATTATAACTTAATAAAAATTAAATGTTTTCCATGAAATTTCAACATCATATAATAAAAAGTTATCTATAGAATACAAGTGATTTTTTTAAAAATAGAGAAAATGTCATTTTAATTTGGTTTATTTAAAAACTATTTCATTCTAGAATATGTAGGAAATTATTTTCATAGAAAATAACCATTTAAAATTGAAATGGATGTTTCAAAGGATGAATGGTTAAGATAGAAAAAATAAATTCCACTGTTAAATGTTAAAAGTAATAGATTTCCTTACACATTATGTAAAAAGTAAAAATGTAAATCATTTATAAAATGACTAGAAGATGACTTTTATAACTCAAAATAAAATTCAACTACAGTAGAAAATAAATTTAAATAATAATTTGATCATATGAAATAGAATTCATGAATTTTTTTAAAGAACATCGACATGGGAAAAAGGATTATTGACCTAGTAGGAAATAAGGATGCCTTTTTTTATGAAAATACCGTTATGATTGTAAATACCAAAGAGTGTATATTTCTGAAAACATGTAAATGAAACAAATAACAAGAATATATTGAAAAATATGAATTTTATTTTTAAAAGATCATTAAATTATTTCAAATAATATTTAATTATAAATAATAACAATTAAAAATGATATTGTGAAATAAATCCTTATTTATTCAGGGAAAAATTGAAAAAATGCCTATAATACCATTAATAATTTTTAATTAATTATATAATTGTTCAATGGGGAAGTATATACACCATGTCAAATAAATTAGGTGTGTAATTTCAAACATGTCACATATATATAAGGGTTTTTAAAATATTATAATAATATTTATGTATATATAAGAGAAGTTTTTTATATCATCATGGTAAGGATATAATTGATGGAGGTTAAAGATAAAATGAAATGAAATAATTTAATAGAATGAAATAATTCAGTTAAGTGGTATACCTCTTCTTTCGAAAAAATCATTTGGCATACTCTATAAGACTTATTAGGATGGTTATAGGGAAATTAGTAGATCTTGGATGTGTATAGGTAATCTGGGATGTTATTTGGGAGGATATGTTCTATATAAAATGGAACATTAATTGACAGAAAGTGATGGGAGGTGGTGGAATTTTATAAGCGAGGTGGGTGGAAATCATTTAATTACATGAAATATTAATATATAATATTTTCCTAACTAATGTGAAATGAAAAAAAGATTCATATATTAAATTATATAAATATTTTGTTTGAAATAAATTTATCCAATAAAATTTATAATTGACTTGTAGTCATTTTAATGAATAATTTTTGTTTCACCACTTAATTAACATCACTTAACCATAATAGTGGTATTAATATTTTCAATACTTAAGGGTCATGAAAGTAATTTTAAAAATTTCAAGACGAAAATATGCGGATAATTATTGATATTTTTACATAAATTTTATTTCTTATATGAATTTAATAACTTTATAATGATATAAAAATAAATTGTAAACAATAAATATAGTTTAATTACATTTCTGGGTCTCCTCATAAAATGTTTTATCAGAGGAATTAAAATAATATTGAAATTATAATATAGAGACAATATACCTTATTAATTATTTATAATTATTCATGAGTTTATTATAACACTATAATTCATCCAAAATATATTATATTTAATTTTTTGCAAAAATTATTTTCTTGATTTATCTACTACATTGCACATGAACCGCATGAATGTCATGTGAGAATTATAATTAAATATTCCATAAATAAAAATCAATAGAAATATTATAACACAATTTTTTTATTGAAAAAAAATATAAATATTTATTACCACATATATTTTTTAATTCTTGGTATAAAAATATTAGAGATATTAAAAGAATGAGAGTATAATTTTTATTTATTTATAACATAAAGTAATATAACTGTCATTGTCAAAATAAAATGGTGTGAAAATGACATATATTAGAATATAGGATGACTAGGTAAAAATTTAAATCATAAAATAAAATTAATTCTAGTGTTTGAGTGATATTTACGCATTAAACCATACTTTTATCCTCATTTAACTCATTTTACACTTTTTTATGGTGACTAATCATTAATATGAATACAATTACTTATAATAAAAATTAAAGTGACATATTTACTAAATGTGATCCTCCTGATTATAAATATAAAATACACTTTTCAAAATTCAATTCATATAGTTCTATGAAATTAATTTTAATATAATTTTGTAAAACACATCGATAATATTTTTTAGAAAAATACCATTTTAAAGATAAAAATAATTTTACAAAAAGAAGAAGACAATTTTCATTTAAATAGACATAATTGGAATATTTTTAATAAAATGATACATATTTTAGTTAAAATAAAATATATAATAGAAATAATTTTTCCAATTCTGATAAAATAAATTAATGCTTTCATCGAAAATTGTATTTTTAACAATTCATATAAAAAACATTCCTTTAAGAAAATTCCTAAAGCTCATCATAAGATATTTTTAATGAAATCATCCCAATAATAGTTTTAATTTTGAAAAATAATTTTTATAAAATTAGATGATATAGTTTCTGATTAAACAAGTATTAATTTCTATAAAATAATTTTTAGAAGAAATGCATTTTTATGGGGTAAATTGAATTTTTTCTTAGTTTTTTGCTGAATAAAAAAGATATATCAATGTTTAATTGATTATTGAATTATTTATTTTCTTTTATGATATATTCACTAAAAAATTATATTCTAATGAAAATTATATTATTCGTAATCGGCATAACATCCTTTGGGCTATAAGAATCATATTTCAAAAATATTGTTTTACTGTTTATTTAAGATCAGGGTACCATATACTATATGATTTTGAACATAATATTATTTTAAATCACAATATAAAAATAATTATTTTGCTTTTACATGATTAGAATGTGTGATCACCATTCTGATTCACCATGATTAGAAAAAATTTAATAAGGGTATGATCTTGAGGTAAGAAAACATTGTGAAAATTACTACACCATTATTAGTGATTGTTTTTTATCTAGGATATCCAAATGATATAACCCATTCCACATCTAAAAAACCAATCATGATGAGTAAAAAGGGTTTTTACTATATCTATACAAAATGAAGTCATCCATAGACAAAGGGTGATGTAGGAACTTTTACACCCCCACCATTAGTACCATCAATCAGATAGAGGGATACCCAATCTAATTACAAACCCCCTCGAAGGAAATTAGTTCTCTCATGTTTAGGTAATTATCTATATGATACCCCTTAGATGGTTTTATTTATTATTGATGAATAAAAACCTATACTAGGACCCTATTTAGTAGGAATCTAGTGGGATTCCCTCTGGATCACATTTTCTGATTAGAAACCTACCACACATTAATAAATGTACTGAATAAAGGGAAAAAAATCCTTATACGGGAAAACCCAAAATGATACCCCAACATAATTTAAAAAGGTAGATTATATATTAAAATTATTATACTGTCACATGAATGATGTGGCCTCATTCATATTCATTATGGATAATGAATTGATCTATATTATGAGATATACATTATAAAATGAAATCAATATTTAGCTATTAAAGCCACATATCATTGATATAAACAAAACACGAAAGGGATAATAAATCATGTAATAGAACCCCAACCACCATTTTCTACACCAAGATGAGAATTTTGGACACCACAGGAACCTTAATACATTAATACCAAATCTACAATCATAGGAATTTGAAAACACTACCTCTAATTATTTTAGAATAAAAAAATAGACGATTTTAGGAAATATTATATTTATATGGGTCATGAAAGGGATTTATACACAGACCTATTATGAAAGTCATACTCACCCATTCCTGCAAATAAGATACGGTGTTGGATCCATTATGATGAATGTGTCTAAGAATGAAATGAGAAGTTTGGGGATTAATTAGTTCTTTATATCTAAATCCATGCATATTATTCATGTTCTCATATAGGTACCTTTATCAAATCTGTCACCATCCTTGATGAAGTCACATATTTTTCCCTAATGGATTATGGGTCATCATTTATTTTTTTTCCAATGTATACCCCTCAATGAACACAATTCAAAAGTCCATAATATTGGGACTGATTATGCACCAGAAGCATGAAACTGGGTAACAAAAATAATTTATCATTTGAAAAATGTAATAATTTTATCTTTAGTGAGGATGAGATCTATTTAAACACATAGATTTCATGTTTTAGGAATTAATATTTAAAAAATTATTAAAATGTTACTCCATTCAATTTTGAATGTCGAGGAATTATCTGATCATCACGAATGATCTTTACTTGAATTGACTGATATTTGATCAATGAAGATCATGTCTAAATGATCTAAAATAATTTTATTCTATTGTTAACTTATTTATGTGTGTTATTAAAGATATTTTATGATCTTCTATTTGTTTTGATGATGATAGAATCATTGTTCCTTCGATTTGGTAAGAAAATATAGATCAATGTGATTTGATTATTTCCTTCTAATCTCTAGTAATATAGTTGATAGGGGAAAAATATCTAAAATTTTATTTACAAATAGTCACCATGTATAATGTATTCAATTTACATAAATTGTACTTTATATTTTTGAGAAAAAAAATTGGGACTTATATAAATAAAATTTTCCCAATAATACCACAATCACTAAATAGGACTAATAAACAAGATCCAAAAATCATTAATATTTTATTACATATAAAATATATTCTATTTTATGTGATAAAATTGGAAGAAATATTTCAACCCATATCTCCAAAAAATATTTCCCAAACCACGAATAAAAATATTCATGGAAAAATATTATTCAGTATATTAAATTAAAAAATTTGAAGGAATTGATAAATTAAAATCACATAACATTATTTCTATATCAAATTAATGATATTTTTTTGATATTACAAACTAATATATATATAGACCATGACATGAGGTCTACAACATTCTAAAATAAAATTAACTATAATTTTATAAACATTTGAAAACTCTTTTTTATGAGCATGTTTTCCCATGTCATGATAATATCGAATGATAATCATACACAAGATGTAGTTTAGAGAAATAAAACATTGATCATAAGGAGATAAGATTTAGAAATTTTAAAAAAAATTAATCCTACAAAAACATTTCATTAAATTTAATCTTTGTTTTTACGTCTTTTAATAATGAGGTATTTACAACTTCAATCATAGTCCTCGATTTAATTTTTATTATTATTCTCATGACCATTTTTGTGGAATTACCTTATTGTGTAATTAATATGGATTTAGTGATAGTAAAATCATTCTCTTAAATATGGCCTTATATATCTCTGCGACTTTTGGAAGTCCCAAATCCAATATTGATCATTAATCTAATTCCATAACACCAATGACATACCTGATGCAAGCTACATCACCATAAACATAAATGTCATGGAATATTTTCTACATGTTTTTTTTGTAATAAAATGATACACACTTATAATGGTTTAATTTGATGATACCAGTAAAGTATTTCATATATAGAGATATCCAATTGCACACAATACATTATTTTTCTAGTTGGTAATTCATTACTTATGATACCATATTCTAGAGATTTGTTATTTTGAATGTCATGAGAGGAGGTATCAATTATTATGAAGAAACTACACCAGATAATAAAAAAATAATTTTATTAATATGATTATCATGTATATAGAACATTATTTATATATCTTAGATTATTATAATGGTATCTCAAGTTTATTATTATTACTAGAAAATGTGATACTTTCATATTTAATAATTAATCTATATAAATTACCAAACAAATAACACATGTAAATAAAATATTACTTTGACAGTAATAAAAACCCATGTATATAAATTTTTTTATATCGTATATTAGTCAATATATGTATAAGAGTTTTATATAGAGAACCCACTAAAAACACTCCCACTTTCACTAGATCCATCTTCTAATAACTATCAACATAGTAGCTCTCATATAATAACTATTCTTTAGCTAAGATATGGTTTATGTTAGAGGAAATTCCATGATATCCTCTATGCTAACTCTCCTAACTGTGAAATTAAATCCCTGAGTAAAACACCTCATGAGATTAATCTTATTAATTATAATTTTTTTCTTTTGATAAAAAATGGATTCTTTGGAAGGAAACAATGCTTCATTATTATCATAGTACACTATAATAGGTTCATCAATTATTAGTACAATACCAATATCTTAGAAAAATATAAATATCCATAATGCTTCCGTTCCAGTATCATAAGTTTCTACATACTCGAATTCCAATGTAAAAATAGTTACTGTAGATTAGTTCTGGCTTCTCTTGCGCACTTCAGAACTAATTATGAAAAATATATATCGTGGATATAATTTTAGTTAACCATGATCTGTCCAGAAGCTAGAATAATTTTATTCTACCACAAAAGATCACCGTATAATCCATATAAGGGGAATATATATTTTATATATATCAAGTATTTCAATATATTTGTACTACTATCTAATGATGCTCCCTGGGTTTTTTCTTATATCATTCTACCGTGTGTAGAGAAAACACAAAATCAAACATATGAAATAGCAGGACATTAATGATAGATCCCACAGTTGAATAAAAATGTACTATACAAATCATCCATATCTTAATATTTTCTTGTAAAAAAATTTTCTTATAGAGTTTGATATTATTTGACATTTTAAAAAAACCTATGAAATATTTTTCCGAATTAACCATTGCAATACCTATCCTATATATGAGCTTTTCACACAAGGAACATATGAGATCTATATAAATGGATATTAATACTTTTAATATAGGTTTATTCATAGATTCCTTTTATTCAAAATTATGCATTTGACAAACTATTTATGGTTTTTAAACAAAGCCCTTAGTTTCTGATAAACAATATGTCATTAATAAACAATACATGGAATGTTGTGGCATTACCACAAAACTTATTATATAATCTTGGATCACTTTCATTATTAGTGAAAAAATTTTATATTATGCCACTTTAAAAATGAAAATTCCATGATAATTATTATTTATTCAATACATAAATTGATCATTATATTTTCCATACCTTATTATCACTATTTGATAAGAAACCCCCTTTGGGTTGTGTCATTTAGGTTTCTTCAACCAACATCCCATTTAGAAAAATGTGTGGAAAACCATTTTCAAAATCTATTAATTATAGAAGGCTATTATTAAAGGTAAAATTATGATGTATTTTAATATCATGACTAGTGATGTCACACCTAGAGATTTTAAGAGAACATTGTGTTCAATAGTGTACACAACATGCAATACTAATATCAGACGAACCACATCATATTACTAAAATATTATTATTTAAAAATGAATTATATTACATGTCTATGAATTGGAATATATTAGTAGGCTCAACTAACTTAGTAATGATATATTAAGGATCTAGTCAATATATATTTTTTATAAAATCTTATGAAATAAACTCTAAAAATTTAATATAAAATTAAATCAAAAATAATTTTTATGGATTTTTGTGGAAAATATTATAATTTTTTAGATATTTATGATATTTTACATTATAAAATGAACATAATTGTTTAAATGAAAAGTTTAATATTAATATAGGGTGAATTTTTTGGGTTTTTTCAGAAAATATCAACTTTTCATTGAATATAAAAAATGATTTTTTAAAACTGTCATTATATTTAATAAATAAATAATCTAAAAAGTCACATTATTTATTTAATTTTATCTCAAGTTAACATAAGTATTATTTATTTATATATTATAAAATTATTTACATTTAAAATAATTTTTATACTGATTCTTAGAATATGTTCATTCTTATCGTTAAAATCATTTTGTGGAAAATAGTCTAAAAGTGAATAATGTTTCTCCATTTTATTTAGTTAGAAGAAACCCTAATGAAAAATTATTTATATTAAATTTATAGATTATATTTATTATTTTTAACTAAAATTTATATAAATATTATTTATATTCATACATTTAATATAAGATCATATATTCCATTAAAAATGCATTTATTTGAAACCCATTTAGCAACAATTTTAACAGGTTTTATTTTAAATTAAAATCTAATACTAATTTTTATTGAATTTCATAAAATAGATTATATATTTTCAATCAGTATAATTTAAATTATATAATAGGATCAACTTAAATTTTTTTCATAATTAATTGTTATATAAGTGAAAAAATAGTTACCATGGTAAAAAATTTAAATGGTAAAAGTGAGTAACCTTATAGGTAAAAAGGATAACATCTTTTCAAAATGTTTATTGTTAGTGTTATATTTTTTCATTTCATTAGATACAATATAATAATTTATTTTTCAATTTTTTGAGATGTTTTTATTGATAGTGACTTCCCATTATAGAATTGTTTTGTTTATTTATGAATAGGACACTCCTTAATAATGAAAAGGCACCACCTCTCCTCCACTTTCAACACATACACATCCATTTTAATTGAAAAAAACATCAAAATTATCCTCTTATATACTTATCTATTTATAGAGATTTTGGTAATCCCAAAATACCCTCCTTATTTTCCTTAATAAGTTATCAAAAAATGTATTTTATAAGAAAAGGTAATCATCTTCACAAAGATTCTTTTTTTTATATCACCCTTTTAAACCTTCAATTATGTATTGAAAATTCAAATATAATAACACCCAAATCAAATTTATACTGAGTTATTATTATGTTTATTGATTAATATTTATACATATTTTCTTTCTTCAAATGGAAAATGAAACCTTCATTCTAGTGTACAATAGACTATAAACTAATGAACCGATGTAATTCATTTTTTAAAATCATTTCTCATTGATATTTAGGATGATGGATTTAATGTTTATAAATGATATAAATGAAATATCAGTCATTCATTAAAATAATCGGTTTAATTATAAGGGATTAATAATTTAAAATATTATTAATATCAAAACCAATTGAAATCATATTTTTATATGGTATATAAAAGAGTTGTACAATAAAACAGAGACTCGCGAGAAAGTATTTTTAGTCTCTCTTTTATTTCTAGGAGAAAAATTCCATATTTGGGATTCAATTAATAGATATTTTTGTCAAAAATCATGCAATAATACGTCTGAATGGATTAGTTTTCTATAGTTGGAATGAGATCAAGATCAAGTTATTTTTTTGGGGATTATTAATATAATAATATTGTATAAACCATAGATTTATGTATAAGGATAAATATGTGTATATAAAAATATATCATGGAATTTTGGTGAAGTATAGAGTGGGTGGGTTCTAAGATATTACATCCTTATCTACATATTAAAGAGTATTTGGCCATTGAAGATTTTTAAATAGGGGAAATAACAATAGATGTTGAACATTGAGATTTAATTGATCATTAGATACTACAAGAAAATGATCATTGCAATACACATGTTTTGACACACCTTGGAGATATTTTTTTGGTAATTCAAAGTCTCCTTAAGGAAAACCATGAAGGCCATAAATGTATAATAATCATTCATGACATAGGATATCCCAAAAGAGTATTTAGTTGATGATTATGTGGCTGATAATATGTTTAAAGGAATAAATATCCCTTTTGAGTTTTCAGGTTATGGACGCCTAAAATGATTAAGTGTTTTTTGGAAGAAATTTATAATAATATAACCCTTGGAATTAGTATGGATTTTTTTAAAAAAATTATACAAGGAATAATTCATTTATATTTTTAGGAAGTTTGATTAATGGTATATGTAACATTTATTTTTTATCCTATCATTGATGTTATGGTGATAATATTCAAGTCGAATTATATGATTTTTTTGGAAAAATATGTTTTATGGAAAAGCTGAGTGGTTACAAAAATATTTGATGAATAATATAATTTGGAGGATGCTCATCACATTTTTCAAAACAATATTAGATTTTTTTAGTTTTTTTAGAAAAAGGCATACCCTTATACTATGTGATAACTCATCATATATGGATAGTCATGGGTTCTTCAACCCACAACTGAACGGTGAGAAGGGGGCTACTACCCCCACTAGCCTACAAGATGTTATGGTTAATATTACATTATTTATACTTATGTTTTTAAATAGAAAAAATTTAGGTCCATTTTAGGAAAGTATTTTAGGATCAATTTTTTTTAATTTTTTCTTGGATTTTGACATGATTAATTGTATTTGGGGAAATGTTTCATTAGGGTGAGATATATGTAACTAATAAGTGTTACTTCTTATTTACCATGAAATGTTATTTGTTAAAAATAAAATTAAATATTTTAATATTTATGTTTTTGGGATATATATGGATATTAAATTAAGGAATGATCTATGATAAAATTTTAATTTTATTGTGTATCTTTTAGATTAATATATTCATATTAATTTGGAGTATTCTATTAAAATTTTCAAACAATTTTGGTTTTCAAAAATATATGAGGAATAAATTGTTACTATTTTAGGGGTCTTTTGATCCATTAGTAGTTTATTATACATCTTTAGGTACATGAGAAAATTTATCTTGATTCCTCATAAATTGAGGAATCGTATGAGATTATGGTGAAAGACAATTAATGTATGAAATTATTCATTAATTTCCTTTTATTTTTAGTCAATATGGTAAAATTATCCCTCAAGTCTGGGATAAGCCTCTTGAAATGAATATTTTATGCTATTACATTCTAATATTGTTACTCAATTTTCATTTAATTAGTTACAGATTTATGGATTTTGTGATTGGTATCTTTTTATTAATCATTAACAATATTGTGATTAATGATCCCTACCACTCTATGTAAATTTATATTCTTCTATTAAATTTCCATATTTTTTCATCACATATAATTTATCCTTTCATGAAAACCTATTAATTTTTCATTCCATATTATCACCATATTTCCCTTTACCTTATTAAAGAGGATATTTATTTAACCCTTTATATGATAGAAGTTTCAATAGGTGGAACATTCAAATGTGAAACCCATGATTACTGAGAAATTTTTCAAAATTTTAGGACACAATTAATTTATTGGTGTGTATAATATAACAACCTGATATTTAAAAACAAAATTATGTTTGATATCATAAACCATACCCAACAGGTAGATTAAACGAACTATGACATATTATTATAATATTATTATACAAATATAACTGTTTTTACATATCCATTAAATTATAATATATGGATAAGATAAAATAAATTATGAACATTATTTAATGTTTCTAAGAAATTTAAAATTATTAATAATTTTATATGAAATAATAACATAATTTATAATAAAAACAATTGTTCAAATACATTGTTTATTTTTGGGAGAAAATATTATTATAGTTTTTGAGATATTTTGGAAATTATTATTTTGAAAAGGGTATTTTTTTTAAATTATCATATAGTTTCAACCTTAGGTTGAAATTTTGGGATTTAATAGGAAATATTGATTTTTTAGAGAAAAGTAAAAAATACCGATTTTTGTAAAATTTTCATTCATTTTGAAAAATGATGAAATTAAAATAACTCATTTTATATTAATATAACTTCAGAGTATAATAAATATTAATTATTTTGATATAATAAAAATAATTACTTTTTAAAACATCTTTATATAGGATTTTAGTATATGTTTATTCCATGAGTAAAATGACTTTTTTTAAAATGTATTTTAGGGTGCATAATGTTACTTCATTTTAACTAATAAGAATAACACCTAGTGAAGAATTATTTAAATTTAATGTATATATATTATATTTTTATATTGTTAATTTATAATTATATAATTATTATTTTATTTCATATAGTTAATATACAAACACCTTTTCCATGAGAAACAAATTTCTTAAAAATCCATTTTTGACTAATTTTACAATATTTATTTAAAATTTAATTCAACCGTTATATAAATTGAATATGATAAAATGGATTACAAATTTGGAATAAATTTAGTTATATTATATATTATGATCAAATAAATTTTTTGGTCATAATGAATAGTAAAACAATAAAAATATAGTTAGAATGGTAAAAAAATAAAATATTAAAAGTGAGTAACTGAAGAAGTATTCAGGATAACATATTTAAAACTTATTATTTTTTATTTTTATTTAAATTTATCGGAATTAACATTCCTTCCTAAATTATTTGAAAATTTTGTTATGACATTCCTTAAGTGTGATGTCCCATTATAGAATGATTTTGGGAAATTTCAAAGATCCCACTCCTCCTAAATTATAACAGGGCACCTCTCTTATCTCTAATTCACAATTTAAAATTCATTTTTCACAAAAAAAAAACTAAACATATATTTCCCCAAAATATTTATACACATTCTATCTCTTTTATTCTTCATAAAATAACACTGTTTAGGTCCTTAATAAGAAAACCATAGGTGGTTCTTCTAAGAGTAGTTAGTCGTTTTGAATGAGTGCCTCGTTTTTACACCAACATTGTCAATGTTCAATTAAATCTTAAAAATTATAAAATATTAACAAAAATGTCTCAAATATATTGATATGTTATTATATTTTTTTAATAATATATATCCATCTAATTTTTTATAAAATTGGAAACTAAACCATATTTATTATTTATGGTAGAATACAAATTTACAAAATTATGTAATACAATATTCATCATCAAATATCATTTATGTGCTTGATGATGGATTTAATATTTAGATATGATATTAATTATATACTAATTATTTTGTAAAAGTTACTTATCTTAATATATCTTACACTACCATTCATGGAAAATAAAATTGTCGGTAGTATGTATGTTAGTTTACTTCATCGAAAAACACTGTGAATTTTTTTATTACCCCATCACATGAATATCATGAATTAGTGTATTTCAAGAGGTAATATGATATGTATTATATAATTAACATTAGGTAATTATAAAAAAACAACTAAATTTTTTATGTCTTAATCGTTAAAAAATAGAAACATTCCACATGAGTATGATTATCCTACCATCGCCATTATTATAACATTGATAATTTTTCATAATAAGAATTCATGGTTTTTTTAAATTATAATTAATGTATAATAATTAAAATTATTCCACAACTAATATTATACAGATTATAGAATAATAAACACTTTTTCCCAAGTAAACACATTGATACCATTTTGAAATTATCAACTGAGAGTCCTCAAAACACATGATGTAGAAATAAATAATTATATAATTAAAAATGTCATTGAAATAAATATATAAAATTTATTGATATTAAATTACTAAATTATTAAAAAGTTCTTAATAAAACATCTAATTTAAATAAGTTTATTATATAAGATAAAATGTACATACACACTAAATCCTGGATTACTTTGATGTCATGGATTTCTTCTTAATCATATAAATATGCCTCACACAAAATGATTTAAATTATTATCCCTTACATAATGAGAAATTAAATGCTTTATGTTCATCTCTCAAGTTCATTAAGTATGAAATTTCATTTTATCATAATATGATATAGTATTATGAAAACTCTTTTCTTTCCATGAGTGATTCTTATGATTTAGCCTTATTTATTTATATCCATATATGAAAAACTTAATCTTTTACATTATATAAATATGATTGGTGGGACTAGAATTAAATATCCCTCAAATTTAGTAAGTTATTTTTTACTCTCATGAGATTTAATGTATGAGATTTTGTATTGAATATAATCCTTTATGGGTCTCTTTCTACCATATGATATTGTCAAAGTGGTTATCCTTGAATTTTGATTATGTCAAGTTTTATTTTTCTCCAAAATTTACAAGGATTATATGATATTATGATACCAATTTCTTTATGTTATAATCTCATTTTATTACTATAAAGACTTAATTTTATGATATAATGTTACAATTTAGATTTGCAAGTAATGTTTCCTTGTGACGTTTATTTCCTTACCAGGATTTCACCGTCACCCCTCTTGTCTTTGTTTTCTAACGGTTATCCAATGATGTTTTTGGATCTTGAAAGTATTTTGGATATCATTATTTATAATAAAACTAAGAAGTGTTTTGGTCCAAATTTTATGTTTTATGAACCTTTTCTTCCAAATACACTAGGCTACATGTTCTTTGAGTTGTAATTAATATATATTTATCTTCAAAATGATGTAATAATATTGGTAAAATGATTCTCTCACTATATTTTATAATGATTCATCTTAGCACAAGCATGGAAATTTTATAAAACCCTTCAAAAATCATTCATTCATTATATGACCATATTTACAAGACATGTTTCTCTTTTTCTTGAAAATATATTTTCGAAAAATTGGTTGTACATCGGTTTCATGGTCTACTAAAATAAAAAAATTGGATTAGATAGATGGATCATTTTAAAGAGTTAATGGATTTTTTGAATTTTACCTAATCATTACCATATACTGACTCCTTTGAGGTAATAGGTACATTATCCTTATTGAGTAATGTGTGACAAATCTCAATGATTAGTAAACCATAATTTTATACTTTTCTAATATCTCTAGTTGATCTACATAGTATATGTGACTTGAGAGTGTCTGCATAAAATGATGTATCTTGTGGATACTATTTCCGTACTTAATATTGTTCGCATATAACCCAAACATAATTGAATTAAATCATTCGTCCACTATTTACTTGTGAATTATGATCCCATTTTATAAATATTGAATGTTTCACCATAATAAGTTTATATGTCTGAAGGGATATATTAATCGTATAATTTTTTTCATTGGATAACCTATAAAGATAAATGAAATTATGAATATATTGTATTATAAGGTATTATATTTACAGATTCTTAGCATGGAAAAACATGTAATTGAGATAGTGTGGGTATCTTTCCATACCATAACTCAAATGGAATTTTGTTTACTACATTGATTATAACTCATATAAATATATATGTCACAAAATGATACAATTATCCAAAATAGGATAGTGGATATTTTAGTGGATCATCATTTAAATGACCATGTCATGAAATTTAAAATTCAAACCATGAAATAAACCATTACGTTGTGGACTAAAAATTGGAGTGACTTTCTTGGTTTTATTACAGTCCTTTTTATGATTAATGAATGCTTCACAATGATATTTTTTAAAAGAGTCTGGGTGGAGGTTCTTAATCGTGTTACAAATCTAAATGTCCAATTCATTATGATAATCATTAATGATGTTAAAGTAATATTACTTCCACACCATTAAGATGATATATCAATATCTATTATAGTCATCAGTAACAATAAGAAAATACAATATTTCACCTCATTCATCATTCTAAAATAGACCACATAGACTAGTATAAAATTTTTCTGGTAGTTTTGTTACTATTACTTTAATCCTTGTGATAAGAGTATTTTTTATTTTCCATTATAATAAATTTTGATATAAATCCATGGGTTTTAAATCAAATGGGTCTAAATATCCTACATGATGTAATTTTATTAATAAATTTTCCTTTAAATTATGAATCCATATGATCCATATAAAGGTATAAGATGAGTAATTCTCGATAGATTTTTTATAAATTTCAGAAAATGGAGTTTCTAGTAAATTATATACAATATTCAATTAAAATGATCAATACAATACAATTAATCATTTGTATTAAAGAAAAAAATATGTATTTTCAAATAATAAATAAATTACCTTAGCGTCAACACATAACACTGATATTATTATTTTTTGGATAAGAAGGCGCATAAAAAAATATATTAATACAAGAACCAGACCAATATGAAAAGTAATAAGACAATCCACTTATTTCAATTTTATAAACAGGTAATTATTCTTCCATTGGACAATATTTTGAGATGAAATGAACAATACATCCTAATTGATTATGATCCACTATTACATTTTCTACTAGGAGGGGTGATGTGTTCCTGTCTTTGTGTGAGGTTTATCCTTTGACCAAATAGGATTACACTTCATAAACTTATCTATATAAAAACATAATAGTTTTTATTCTTATATTTGTTCCTCATAGAGATGTAAATCCATAAGATCAATATTCCCTATCATTTCTAATGCATTAAGACACAAATAACTCCCTTCAACAGTCTTTCACCTTTATAGTGAATTGGATATTTATGTATTTCAATCCACAATCTCTCTTAGTGAAACTATTGGAGAAGAGATATCATTTTATAGGAATCGTCTCCCTCAATTAGATTCTATATATCACTTGGTATATATGATAAGAGAATTTACTATACCTATAGTACATCATTCATATAATTCTTATATCTATTTATGTTCTCCTTGATCACTCCCATGTGGGGATTAAGTTTAATTTTGGATTGCAACACATACAACTTTCTCTCACGCAGTAATAATATACACAAGAACTTATTTGTGAAGTTATTGTAACATACACAATTTCCAATGAATATTTTTTTGACTGTGTAAATTTTAAATCCATTTATTTAGTTTTCAAATAATATATATATATTAATAAATAGATTCATTTCCTTTACTAGGATATCCTTAAAATATAAATTCACGTCAACTTATATTTTATTTAAGAAAATAGTTTTGTAAAAAAAATTGATATATTTATGTTAAATTATATATATATATATATTATTTGATAACTAAATGAATTTTAATATCTATAAAAACATAGTAATTAATTCCTTATATTCTTATTAGTAAAGTAGTGGGATATTTGAATTCAAAGTCATAATGTTAAAACATATTTCATTATATCATTTCATTAAAATCATTCCATGAATAAATAAATATCGTTTTCATAATAATAAAATACATTTTATTTCATTTTTACAAAAATTATATTTCATTTAATTTTTAGATTGATTTTGTATATTCTATAGGAAAAATGGGGGTCCAAAACCCATTGGGCACAAAAATATATAGCATCACTGTTGTGGCACTATAACAACAGAGGCACTATAGCAACAACGACACTATTAAATTGACATGATGTTGTAGCTGAACTCACTATAGCAGCAGGGGTACTATATTAGATAGGGTACTATAGTAGTACAATTCATGAAATGTGTCTTAAGATAAAATTTAGGGCATATGGGTCATTTAATGGGACACATGCCCACTGGGCCTTCGAGATAAATATATATATTGTAATTGAGCTGGTGGTGGGGTGGGTTATCCTTTGGGTGGGATATGACCTACGTTTTAAGCCCGTGTTTGTGTGTTGAGTGTGTGTTTATTGAAATAGTACCCACAAGAACCTACTATATATATTTATATATTAATTGATAAAACCTTCCATTAAAAATTTCAACTAAAATTTATTTTCAATAAAATATTGTTATAAAAAATAAATATTTCTATTTTTAAATTTTACTCCCCTTATTTATTGTGTGTTATTATCACAAAATATTATGAAAATGATGTTTCTTAAATGTACAATGGTTATTGACATGGAATTGTAATCATAATGCATATTGTTTTTCATTATTTTTATCTAAATTATTTAATTAAATTATTAATTAAATTTAATAATAAGATGATATTCCTAAAAATTATATATTTTATAATGATAAATAAATAAATACTATGCATATAACAATCACTTGATGATAATAAATATGAATGTATTCGATTATAACGGAATAAATATTTTTATTAAAAAGAAGTTGTTTTTCAATATATTATATTCATTTATTTAAAAATTAAATTTATAAATTTTAGAAATATAATTTTTTAAAAAGGTATTCATTTCTTAAATCAATACATAATAGTTTAAATTTTTTTTAATGTTTCTTAATTTTGTAGGATAATGGACTTCCTTGGTACTAATTAAATATGCTAGGAATATATGGTAACTTTTATGAGATAATTTTAACATGATATGATCTAATAAATATAGAAAAGGTAATTTTTCTACCTGATATTCTATTTTTTCATTAATAAATTATATTTTTATTTTATGAGATTTATTTTACAAAACTATAATGTCTCATCTAAATCATAATGTATATATAATGGTTTTTAAAAACTATTAATTTTGAAAAGAAGACCGTTCCGCCACCCCAAAACTATTAATTAATGTATCTATTTATATAATATATTAAAATATGAATGATAAATACCCCTTAGAAAATACTAATGAATAATCCATCAGATTCCCAATGGTCAATACATTCTTAATAACTATTTTTCCCAGGCTTATGTGTAGAAATGGATAAATAATTCCACTTATTTTTAAATAAATACTCAAACATTATTTTATTTCTATTCCCTAAAAATATATTGATCATGAATATTATCTCATTTAACATCTCAAGGTAAGGGATTCTCTTACTATTCCATCTAATTAATGTACTTTTATTATAGAAAGCGTTTTATTTTTAAATTCTATTATCTTTAATAATTTAAAAAACATTCCATTACTATCCAAATAATTTTCTAGGAATTATATAATTATATTACCTCTCATACAACCCATTCCATTAAACATTTGGTGTTCTCATTTTGCTTCCCAAGTTATCACTTGATTTTCCAAGTGAAAACATTCATATTGTGAATAACAAAACTCGTTTTGATTAAATTTTACCCACCTGGATATTACTATAATTAATTTATTGAGAAAATTAATTTATAATTCCCACATTACATAATAATAGGATTTAAATTATGAAATACATTATCTGTTATATGAATTGTGTGTTATACATAATTGTAGGCATATATAGACTTCCCCCCAATAGTGGTATGATGAAATGTGTAATGTTTTTCTCTCATTAAAAATCATTTATTTTTAATGGGATGTTAAATTTTAATATTACATTATTATTAATTGGTAGTAACCCCTAAAATATGTTTATGAGGTCATGTTATATGTTTCTTCCACATTCCTAAAATATAATGACTGTATGCTATCATTTTTCATCACACGCTTCAATGTGTGTTCATTTAAATCTCAAATTTTTCATCATGATACACCTCTTTACTGAAAATATTATAATTAAAAATTATAAAAATTTATTATTCAATTAATGGTTTTTATAGATCACCCATTTCATAGGTTGTTTCCATGCTAACCAATGAAAAATTTAGAGTTCAAATGATTTTAAGAACACATTGTTTTCATTTCAAAATCATAGTGATTTATTTTGTTTTTAATTATATGGTTTAGTTAAATAATTATATAAAGACTCTAGGACATTATATTATATTGATTTTATTCTATGGATATTTAGGTAAAAACCCATGAAAAAAAATTATTCAGAAAATAGTTTTTTATAATTAGTATCAAATCCAATGACTCATTATTTTGGGGGATTGAGATTATAAAATATTTGTGAAAACACATGGAATATGTATAAATATACGAAAAAATAGAAATGTTTTTAAATTATAGAATTTTTGGTTTTATACAAATTAAATACCACTTTGTATACTGGTATATGGATGCAAGAACAACACACATGAACATAGATATAATCACCCAAAAAAGGATGGCTGAGTTTCAACATGATATTCACTTAGTGTATGATATGTGGGACTAAGACTACACAACCAATTATACACTCATAGGTGATATTATTTAGATAATTTAGACAAAATTAACAGAAAATTAACATGAATGTGAATAAATTGTTATGATAGAAAATAAAATTGGAAAGAGACCACATATAACCAACATTAAAACATGTAAATTCAAATGATAGGATATATATTTGATTTACAAGTTATAATCTCAAAGTTCATAGTTTCAATTTTATATTCACTTTAGTTCATGTGTTCTCAGCCCTAATTTTACTTTATCAGGGTTAATGAATAGAAATAATATTTAATTAAACATGTTTTAATTTTTAAGCATATTTTAATTCATGTTTTTTCTATATTGTTTCAGCTGATTAAAGATATTTTATCTAGATGGAAAGAAGGAATTATCACAAGAATCTCTTCTACCTCGTGAATGATTTACTTTCAATAATTATTACAGAATATACATCAAGTGATCCTTCAAATGTTTCTATAATTTGGGTCACTTTCTGATTAGTTTACAGAAAAATAAAATTCTATGATATTACGATAGATAATTCAATGCATACGATCATATTTTAATAACACAAATTCCACAAGTTTTAGGATTTATAAATTATCATAATGGACTTTTTTCAATGTTTCACAAAAAAACAAATGAAAAAAATTACTTTAAACATTTTACATAGTTATAGATGATGGTGATATATAAGAATAATATATCTACCATAATTAATAAATTAGTTGATATTTCTACAATTTTTTTAACAAAAAATGTTTAAAGGGATTCCAATATGATCTTGTCAATAGGTTATATAGAAATATAACATTGAATGATATTTTCAAACTATATGTTCAAAATACTTGACCAAATATAACTAACTACTCTTTCATACACTTATTTAAAACAGTTTCTCACTTTTCTACATGTGTTTAATAACACATCAAATTTAGAAACCATATAATTCATTTTATCAATTCACTAACATGGAATGGTAAATCTTTAATCCTCAAATTTTGACCAAGGAATCAGAGTACCAAGTGGTAATCATCATAAAAGGTATTTAAAATATATTTTATCAATTTTTAACAAGTTATTTAAAATTGTTATTTCATAATTAATTTAACGTTGGTAGAATAAAATATACCATTTTTCAAATGAATATTTTCATTTAATAGGTTAATATTAAATTCATTTTTTGGATTTTGATTTCAATAATATTAAACAAGAATATATTTATATATTAATCCTCTAATTTTGTTTCATTAAATTTTATAATTAAAATATTAATTATTGTATAAATGAATTTAAATTGTTAAAATTGTTTTATAAAACCTTTTACCATATTCGTGATTCCATTTACATATATAGTATTATTACTACATTTCATTTCATCTTTGAAATATCATAAAAATGAATTCATTATAATCTAATGATTAATATTTTATGATACATGTTTTCTTGTTCAAAAAATTTCATCCTATCTCCACGTATAATTTTATAAAAATCATATGATTAATGAGTTGTTTTCTAATTGAGACTAAAATAGAAGGTTATCTTTCATTGTGTAATTATGTTATTGTTAATTAAAATTTTAAATCATTTTTACCATATTCTATGAATATATAATTAAATAAATGTCTTTTGAGAAATTATTTGTTTCCATTATTTTTAATAAAAATACATTATAAAACATATATATTTTTTAAAATTAGTTAATATTATTTAGAGTGTTTTACAATCAAAAAATATTTTTAAAACATAGAATTTATAAATGTAAAATTTTGATGAACATTGAATAGTAATCACAGTCCATAATGTTTTATTTACTAATTTTTTTAAAATAATTATTTAAACTCTAAATCCCACTTATTTGGAAAAATATATTAATAAAACATATATTTTTACTAAAATAGATAATAAATTGTCAAAAATACAATAATTAATAGGTGATATCAAATATAAATGTAATAATTCATTAAAAAAGAAATTATTTTATTATAAATAAATTATTTTCTAATATTTAGTATGATTTTATTTAAAAGAAAATTCCTATAATTAAAATTTATCATTTGATATGAATGAAATAATTTTTGAAATTAAATTTTCAAAATTATCCAATGGTGAATGTTTCCGAATTTTCTGAGATAGTATAATTTATTGGCAAGAATAATAAATTGTATAAATATATGATATATATTATGAAATCACAATAAGTTTAAACGATTTAATAAATAATGAAATGATCTTGATCAACCAATGAAATTATTATTCATTGAAATATGGTATTTTAGTGTGAAAATATTAATTTTCCATACATATAATGTATCTTTCTAAACATAATGTATATTGTATGGTTTTTTAAAAACAATTCCTCGGGAAGATGAATCCCTTCTACATCCAAAATATTGTTAATTAATGACATGATGTCTTTTTGTTATTAAAATATTAAAAACCACTCCACCGTGGAATGTATCTTGGGAAAAGACCATGTCAAGGAAAATGTATTTTTATTATTTATTAACTACTTTTCTAAAGAATAATATTATAAATTTATAAAAATTATATCCCATTTTTTATAATTACATATCAATTTCCCAATAAATTTCTATTTAATGACATTGATCAGGAAATTACTCTAATTTAATCCCTCAATAGAACTACCATACATTTTTTATGATTATGCAGAGCTTCTCTAAAGCCTTATTAAGTAATCTATCTATGTAAGGGACCCTCATCCTCTTCATTTTTATTCATGTAATTTCAATATTGTATGATTTTAAATTTTTCATGACTATATGTTTTCATACACCTAAAATCCTTCCATTACTATAGAAAAGATTTTTCCTCATTGAGAGACTTCCATTCTATCTCATTGAATGTACACCATTATTATTGTTGTATGCTTTTATGTATCCAAAATTATTCCTCAATTTCATATGACACCCTTTCTATTGTGATCACCTAATCATATTTTTATTCAAGGGTATAAATATAAATATGATTTTATATTATTTGTTAGGGATTTGAATGTCTGAAATTGTCATTCCCATTTCATGTGGTAAAATATTTATGGGATCATGCCATTAAGATATTTTGAGATTAATGTTTTTTGTATGAAATACATTCTTATTCAGTAAATTTTTTTAGTGAAATTATTTCTTATGATATATAATATATGTGGAACACATGAAATTAGACATATACAATGTTTACCATGATATCAATACCATTAATTTCTTGTTATTTTCATATCACGAAATGCCATATATGGTGCATATAGGGTTATCCTAGCACACAATGTTATAATGACTTAGT
Organism: Viscum album; assembly: GCA_963277665.1. Lineage (NCBI taxonomy): Eukaryota > Viridiplantae > Streptophyta > Magnoliopsida > Santalales > Viscaceae > Viscum > Viscum album. Next base: position 374,756,351 of record OY728127.1, on the reverse strand, counting down.
GTGAGGTCTTACATATGATTTTAACATAATGATTTATATTGTTTCCACATTCATTTTTTGAAGTAAAATTATTATATCACTTTTTACGTGACATTATTCCATGATATTATTATCATTTAGGTTATTATGATATGATATCTGTCACAAATGTATCAATATTACTCTGATTATTCTTTTACTAGGATTTAAATAACACAACATATCATTATATATTCCGCAATAAATAGTACCCGTTATTAATGTGAAAAAATTGACCCATATAACCTCTTAAACTCATACCTGACCCAATTCAACACATACCCGATGGACATTCCCATCCAAACGAGATGCCAACTAGCACTCCAGACTTATCCACGACCAAAGGGAATGATTTCACTCATCATTATATAGAAAAAATGAAATTTATATATATACATGACAAGAATAAACAATAGTAGAGTAAAAAAATAAATATAAATCATTTTGAAATGAATAAAAAATGTTATAAAACACAGAAGTATCAGAATAATATCCTAGGTATAAGTCCAATAGAGAAGGATAACTAAATCTAAAACAAAAACACCATATGGTACAATGCAAAAAATAAAACCATCTTAGTGTAAGATACCCAAAATAAAAGTCAGAAAACCTCACCACCTCACGTTAGTGCTAAACCTATCTCTACATAAAAATACATCAAATTTTCTATAAACTGCTGATGGGGTGAATTGGGTGTGTGGTAAATGTGGTCAGTAGGATATCACCATGGTTTTCTATAATAAATCTTTATAAAACAAGCAGAATATTAAAAAAATTAAAGAAAAAATGTCATTATAATTTATTAATAAATTTTTTTTTAATTTTTTTAAAACATTCCCCTCTTTTATATAGTTCAAAATAATCTAGGTGGAACAATTTCAAGGAATTTAATATACATAAAAGTAGAAAAATAAAAATAATGTAACTAATATCATGTTAGATCAAATAAAAAAACCAAATAAAAGGTAACATCACACCAAGGATTATATCTTTGTTAGGATAAATATGATAGTTTCATCCAAATGTAGACCATCACAATCATATTGTTTTTTGATATATGTATCAATTCTAGATAGTTGAGGAACACCCCCCAAGTAAACCAACCAAAAATTTAAAACAATTCTATTAGAACAATAGTGATAGAAATAATTATTATAGGAGGAGGTGAATAGTAATTTTAAAAATTAAAAATAAAAACAATCAGATTTAATAAAATATTGATTTGTAGTGAGTGAAATGTACTTGATATGAGGTGAAATGGAAATAAAAATGAAATAAAACCAAGATTTATAGTGGCTATGATAAAAAATATCCTAGTACACTTCTCAAACTTCTTTAATTCTTAATAATATTGGCTCCCAATATTAACATAAATTTTAAATGTGTGAGAACATTGATACTAACACTACCATTTACATGAACCCGAAGGAACATATTACTTTTTTATAGGAGACAAAAGAATAGTTCATAACCTAAATTGTCATTGGGAATCACAACCCATCCTTCATTTTTAGTAGTATAATAAATATATGAAAAATTTCTTTTTTTGTTGGTATAGTCATAAATCAGACTAAAAGAAATACGAAGAGAATAATAAAGATTACATGGAGAAAAAAATTGACAAACCAACTACTGAAAAAAAAATTAAAGATGTTAAAGCTTATTGACTGTTGATCACTTTAATGAATGAAGGTAAAATGTGGGAGTGTTTTTGTTATAAAATCTAGATAATATAAGTATCATATGGTTCTTGATTTAATGAGATTACTAATATTTTTTTATCGAACTTGTATCACAAAGCATGTGTTAAATTGTATGCACTTAACTCTTTTTATTCATTGAATATTTATCTCCGACCATTAAGGAAATTATTTCTAAGAGTGTTTACATGATCAATAACCTCAAGAAACTATTTATTTTATTAAAATAAAATAACATTACCATTAATTTCACTTGTAAAAGTTTCAAGGAAAATAGAGAAAAATCATGATTTGTTATCTCTATATGAAAATATTATAAAAAATAAACATACTTAGTATAATAAATAATTAATAATTAAAAATATTTCAAATAGAATAGATAAAATACTTGTTTATTGAGATAATTAATACTATTGTAAAACAAAACATCAACATAGAATATAAGTGCAATGCATACATGTAAATAAAATAATTCTTATAAAATTATTTTTACCCAACTAACAATTAAATTTCAGAAAAATTTAATAGAAAATTTAAAAAAATATTTATTTTCATAAAAACAATTAAAAATAATAATAATTAAAATTTAGAAACACATTTTCCGATCTTGCGATGGATTTAAAAATATATTTATAGAATTATTGATTCTTGATCCTCAATGATAGATTGATATACCATTAAGAAACATGATAAAATCCTAATCAATAAATAATTAAATAACTCAAACTATGGAAGTATACATCAAAAAAATTCAATAAAGGAAGAGTTCTGGTGGGGCATAACGATGGTTATACCAAGCCTCTATAATACTGGTATAGAATGAACTAGTAATGGGAAAAAATTATTTTCCATTACATGGATATCTAATAGTGAAGAAAAACAGCCTAAGAGAAATAAGAGAAATATACCAAAGAAACATTAAGGTTCCCCAACCGGTGAATGGATCTACCTGTGATGAAATATATTGGTATTATTGATCTTTAGGTTATGGTTATCTACTAGTAATAGTGATATATTAGTGAATTTACAATGTTATATTTTCCTATGAATTCGAAATCTACCAGGGAAGAATAATAACGCTGCTAATATTCAATATAAAAATGAATCATGTTTTGAGAATCCGTCATTCAAGGAGATAAGATATACTGTTGGAAAAAACTACCTATCTATGTGATTTACTAGTTAAATAAAAATCTTTTTGTGAAAAAAATTGTTCAGTGGAAAAAGTGATATACTGGGGGATAAAAAAATTACGATTACTATGTAACATGATCTACCATGGACAAACATTGATTCTATCACATGAAAAAATACATCAACTAGTGTTTAATGGGGATATCATTGTGAATTATATAACTAATGTTACTTGATATGATGACTGCAGATGGGAACAACTGGTGGAAAAAGATCTACCAATGATCATTTTTCTAATAGAGTTTCATCATCTATGAGAAGATTCTCATAGATATTATGAAAATACAATTGAATTTCATGAAATGGAAAGCATAATACATTAAATAAAACAGAGAGGAGTGATGATGAAGAACATGTTTTTTTGTTTATGACCCTTCAGAACAAGATTACGAGGGTGATGAAGGTTTAATATGACATAAATTTGAAAGGATAAAGTGTGGTAGAATGAGTTAAGGCATGATATATTGATTGTGAACTAACTGTTCATGTGTCTCTGATCGGACATACGGAGATCTATATGAGATTTTCTGAATGTGGTGAATAGTAATACCTGAATCACATCCCACATCAATTATATGGCGTAGTGATCAAGCAGTATAAGAATCAAGAAACACCGACCCCACCTCAAGAAAGCATTGGGGTTCATCACACATAACCCATCACTCATACACAAAACCGATGACCCAATGGGCATACCAGGACCTAATAATATCAAAACTAGATGGCCTTATACACAAGTCGAGTATCTTTAGACCTTTAATTGAACTATGTCCCCATACGGGATAACTATGGTAGGTCGTCTTATAGATTTGACCCATTGTGCTCCCACGGGTGGTTGAGGTCTAGACTTGGTGGCTCAAAATGGATGGAAATATTTTTAGGTAATAAAAAATAATAACAAGTAGAAAAAAATTTGAAATATAAAAACCATTAAACAAATAACATCATAAAAACATATAAAACTATGTTTTATTTTTCTAAAAAATTAAATTTAATTAAATGTGATGAGAATATAATTTATCAAAACAAGGAACATAATAAAAATATTAAAACCAATTTGAAAGGCAAACAATTTACCCTTTTTTAAACTTAAAACACAAAATTTATTAAACATTTCGAAATGATTTCCAACTTTTTTAAATTTATGGAAATGTATATAAGAATTTATACTATAAAAAGATTCCCTTTTAATCAAATCAACTAATGTAAAAGTAATAGAGTAGTATATTTCCATAAAAAAATAATGTTATAGTATTCAAATAAATAAATAATTAAAATAGAGTAATAGGTTAATAATTCAGAATAAATAATGATATCTAATTAAAATTTATTTAAAGTAGAAAAAGAACATTTAATTACAAAACACATGTAAAAAGATATTTAAGATCAGTGATAATAGAAAATAGTTATTTTTTTCTTCTAGAATTTACAATTGAAACTACATTTTCTCATATTTAATATAATCACAAGGTTTTACTGGAAATTATAGCTAATTGTTTCTCAGTAGGAACAAATTATATAAATTATTCACTTTTATTTACGATTTCTCTCAAATGATAAAATCCTAGATATGTGGGTTGTATTCAAGAGTGTAGAATACTGTTTTTAGATATTGAAATTTCACCTGAAATATTATTGAAAATATAAAAATTATCAGAACTAATGTTAAAATAGTATAGTTTTTGTTTAATCCTTGTAATTTTTGAAGATGAACTATCCACATCAACATATTAAAACATAGCTATCGACATTGATGCTGAAATATATTTTAATGAATATCATAGAATGAAAATTTTTATTATGAAATGAAATAAAATTTTAGTGATTTTTTGGCCTACTCTACAACCTCCAAATTCAGAATCATTATAATAATGTAAATAAGAAAATTTCGATAGAATAAAATAATTTAGTATAAAATGTATCATTGATAAACCTTATTAATATTTTAATATATTTAAGATGACATTATTTTAAGTTAGACTAGAAGCTATCATACACAGAAACTAAGAACATTATGTTTGTTTTATATATAGTGATATAAAATATAATAAATTTAATGAAACTATAAGTATAATACCAGATTTACTACTATACTTATCTAAAGACAATTTATACGTAGTATTCATTGGAGTTTCTGGCACTTACTAGAATCAATTCCAATAATGTTTACAATTTTTTTTATCATACTTATCATGATTAAAGAAAATACCATATTTCCATTGATTAATTAGTAAAATAATTAAAAAAATTTGATACCCCATTAAGATCATGAAAAATTCAACTACCATTAGTTTAAAAAAATCCTCATAAAGAGATTCATCGATTGAACCAAAAATTATATAATAAGAAAATCTGTTTTATCAGTATATTAGAAGAAAATATTTTTATAAACAAGGACAGATAAACCATATTTTTTAAAAAAATAATTTTATAATAAAAATGGTGTTTGGCATTCACACATGATATTATAGATTCATTAATACTATATATAACATTATTATGTTATAAAACATAATTTGGGAACATATCTTTTTTCAAATACTATGGGTTGTCTGACATAGACTTCCTCTAGAATAATTCCATTTAAAAATACACTTTTTCCATCTATTTTAAATAATTTTATATTTTGAAAATAATCATAATGGAATATAATTATAATTTATTTCATACTAGTAATATGTGAAAAAGAATAATCATTGCGAATTCCCTCTTTTTGTGAATTAACTTGATCCATTGGTTATTCATTATTTTTAACTATGTTTCCACCTTCATCTAGTTTATTATGAAAAATGAATTTTGTTCTTATAACTTGTTTGTCTTTTGAAAATACAACAAAATTCAATACATTATTCCATTAAAAATTTTTAAATAATAATTTATATAAATAATCAAATTTTAATGAATTATTGAATGTTCATCATTTAAAGGAACAAAATCTTCTACAAAGACATAATTTGTATTGTGACGCCCCAAACCTAAAAGAACAGAGACAATTAATTTCATTATTTAATTGAGAGAATTACAAAGAATCAAATCCAGAAGGACCTAATTGATTAATATTATTGAATAACTAGATACAAAAATTATTCCCTTATTACATTGGTAAAACAAAAAATATAAAAATATAAAAATAATTTCCTTCCTTGAACTCATTAAAAAATATCATCTTTATAACCTGGGTAAAATAGAATAAATAAAATGGTGATATCATATTATCATTATGGGAAAGTATAGAGGAAGAAATAATTTTTTAAAGAGAGTAAATCAATTTGGAAAGGTAAATAACTAATAACACACACCATTAAAATATCTAGATAATGCATAATCAATATGGATATGAAAATAACTAAATCACCTGAAAACTAATCAACAAAATGATAATGAAATGAACCAATTGATATGTACACACAAAAATATCATGGATAAATAATAATAAAAAAGTACATAAATTTTTAATTATTGTATTTTAGGTATCTAGAACCTGAACTACTACAATCTATACCTTTTAGCAGACAACTTATGTCTGTGGGTAAAAATACATCTTTTACTCTTGGAAACAAACATAAAGGGTTGGTCACCAACTGATTTGTTCTAATGAGACTACTGATGCATTAAGGTTCTTTCATTAACCATTTCCCATTGAATGTCTTAAAGGTCTAATGAATTCCTTATATACTAAATGATTGATTTTAAAATATATTTTTAAATTAAAGAGTCCCATACCACTTTGAAATATTCGATTCATAAGACCTTAAAAGGTAAATAATTATCATTTGAAACATCTAATAATATTAATATGAATAGATTCATGATATTTTTTATCAATGGGGAAGTGCACCACAAAATATAAATAAGTGCTAAATAAGACATATCTCATAGAAATATAACTTAGATGAATATTCCATACAACTTTGTGATAATATTTTTAAAAGGTCACACATTTATGAAAGAGAATTTTTTCTTTGAAAATAACCATTTAAACTACTATAGTAATATTCAAAACATTAGGACTTCATGGTGTAGTGTAATTTCATTCATGCTATATAAGTTAAAAAAGTTATTCTTTTTTAATTATGTACGAAAAGTCATAAAGTACCATGGTTTGTAAAATTCCAGGATGAATCTTTTTATAGAATTTTTTGAAAAGGGAAAAATGGGTAAAAATTAAATCCAAAAATCAGCAAAGAATAGTACATCCATGTTTGAATTTTTTTTAGAAAACAATGTCATTTAGGAGAAATATTACCCAGTGTAGACTAAAACAAAAACAATCCCAAATTTTAATCAGGTTGGGAAATAACAGCTTACCACATTATAATCAGTAGAATTATTTTCCCATGAAAGAAAAAAATATTTAGATATGGATATACTTTTATCTCTAGAAGAAAACTCATAGAAGGCATTCATAAGAGGTATATACACCACAAAAAACAAAAAGTGTATAACGCATGTTCCCTACGGATATAAAAGTGAGAAAAAACCCTTACCTCACACTTACTTTTTAGTTTTATTTAATTTAACCCCATTTATAAGGGTTTAATACAAGTTATTAATTTATATTATAAAATTATTTATATTTATGATATCATATATTATCTACTTATATAATTTTATCCCCCATTTTTTAATAATATTTCCTCATTTTCACTATTTCACGTTCTAATTACATAGTTTCTCGAGTATGGGATCACAATTTATTTGTTATTAAAATTACATAGACTGTTATTTCATCCTATAAATAATACCGAAAATCATTTAAAATCCTATATATTAAGTAAATATATTTATAACAACCATTAACAATTTTATATAAGAAATGAAATGCACCGTTCATAGAGATGGTAGGCCATACGTACGCAAGAAATATACTTTTATTTAATTTCCAAACTAAAAGAATGAATAGAAAATGATATATATGAATATTATAATTCAAGTATCATATCTATGTCAGATATATCATAAATTTTACTAAAACCATCCTTTTTATGCTACTTTTATAGTGTGAATAAAACACTTCCCTTTGAAGATACGATAGTCCACAATTCTAGAAATTTTTTTATCATATTTAAAAACATGGAAAGAATGAAAGTATTTGTTATATAAAAATTAAAGTATAAAAAAATAACATAAATATCATATGTATAATATAAAAATTTCACTTATTGCATAATTACAAACCATCACTCGTGGAAAAGGAAACATGAACGTCGTCGGTTAGTGAAGAGGTAGTTCGTTATACATGAACAGTATATTTCTTTCCCATTAGATGAAAGTGTGTATAGGTGTAGGTAAAACCCTTTATATTAATAAAATATCAGAATATTTTGGATACTTTTTGAATTATAAAATATTTAAATAAGAAAAAATTAAGTATTAAGGAAATAAAAAAACTAAATTGATTGTTTAAGAACATTACCTCATATTTGGGTAACTCTTTTGGTTTCTTCCAAATTCCTTCATAAGTTTTTTATTCCAAAAGTGAGGCTTCTAGGATTAAGGGAATGATTTTGGAATTTTATTTTTGTAGGGCATGATCAATCTAGTAATATCATAGTGGTGTGAGGATGTAAAGGAGATGGTTTCCCTTTATTATTGAGGTGAGGGGTACTTTTGGAAAATATCCAAATATTAAAATAAAATAAATTAATTTCCCATTAAAAATAGATTAAAAGTGACTTATTTGTAATATAATATGAATATGAGTCAAAAAAAGCTTAAAAAATAATTTTTATAGAAGTTTAGGTCACATTATTAGCCTTATCAATTTCATTTAACCCTTAGTTGAACCCATTAACATGTACCATTATATTTTGAAATTTTACTCATTAAGGATTTATACATTTAATATAAAATTCCAAACGAACCATAATAGAATAATGTATAACATTTTATACTTAATCCAAACCCATTGGCCTTGTTATATATTTTTATTAAGTATTTATAATTTTACAAAATATTTTCTAAAATATCCTTGATGTCAATTTTGTCACAATTCATTACTTGATTTTTTTAACAACATCAATACATAAGGTAAATTCAAAAAAAACCTTTATTACTTCCCTAATATGTCTTTGTAATCTATAAAATTCATCGATGGAATTATTTATGTCAAATGTTATTTATTTTATAAATAAAAATGATTTATAATTATTAATATAAATATATTTTATTTCCAATAACTATTTATATTTGAAGATATCTTTTTAATCACCAGATATAAAAAATGTACCTTTTTTAAAAACAAGAGTATAACATTTTTAAGTTTCCTTAGAATAAAATACTATAAAATTTTCAAAGTCATTCATATGGATCAAAGAGGAAAAATACATCCCAATGATGATTTAGGTCAAATAAACTATTATATTTATTAGGGTAATTTTATAATACTTTTAATATTATTTTTCTGCATAATCAACGGATTTAACCTTAACCGTGGTAATCAAAATTAGAAATGTTTACTATTCAAATTTTTTCCAAAAATTAAAAGTAAATGACTAATAAATTCATACCTTATTATTATAAATATACATTCCATTTTTCAAAATTCAAAATGGATAATTTGATAAAATTAATTTAAAATTATCTAATCGGCGGGACATGAAAGTGGGCTTTTAAGATGAAAATGTTGAAAATATTGATATATTTTTATATCCTTATTCAATGTGGAGTTTTTTCAAGTGAACTATCCAATATTAAAATAATAAGTTTATTTTTTAAAAAAAAATTATAAAAATTTCAATAATTAGATTTAAAATAGTTTTACCATTAAAATTCAAGAAACTAACTTATTAAAAATATAGGTTTTTATGCGTAAAAACGGTTTTTTCTTATATTATACCATTTAAATCTATTAGGTGAATTAAAAAAATATTTTAGTAAAAATATATTATGTTAATATCATTCACAAATTATAATGAATTTAATTTTTTATGATAAAATTAATTTTTGGGCATAAAAATATTTCTTTATAAAAAATAACTCATGTATATTTTTTTGGTTCCTATATTAATTTAAAATTAATCTGTAACCAATAAATTCAACTGTATATTTTCATAATTTATTTAATAATATTCAATGTCTCCGTCATAATGTCTAGGTTATAATGTATTATAATAAATAATAAAATTTCAATAATATTTAATTTCTTAGAAAAAATCGTACATGTGTGTAATGCAAGACAAATATTTTGTGTGTGTAGCATAATCATAACATGGTTTTGTATATAAAAAAAGCAGGAAAAAAGTTAATTTGTTCAACAATCAAAATATGGTAATGTTTTGTGGTGTAACATTCTCCCCACCTTAATTTCATTTCATACTCACAATTTAAATATAATTTTAGTTGTCTAGGGCTTGATATTCATAAATAATCAATTATTGAATGACCCACATCGTAAATAGGGTTGTTAACACTTATTATTAATAATTAGGAAAATTAAATGATAAGGTCACTAAACTATAGGATTTTGAGAAGGGGAACATTAGTGAAAACATATATATGGAAGGGAAATCTTAATATCAAGTTTTTTTAGTGAAGGATAGGAAACATGGTCATCAGAAAGTATACCATCATAATATCGTTAATTTGTGATGGGTTAAAGAGGCAATTGATTTATTACTAAGAAAATTTAACAAACAACATTTTTATTCGAAAATAATTTTCCATGAGTTAATAGAATATATTTATATCCTAAACTAAGTGAATAATGAATCATACTTACTTGAAATGTAGATTTTCATCCTTTAATCAATTTCCTCTAAAAACACATCTTTTATTTAAAACTATCAGTATTTGAGATGATTTTTTTCTGAAGAATTAGAATCAATTTATATGGATATAAAATCTAAAAATTTTTATAGGTATATTCTGAAAATCATTATATATTAACAAAAAAACAAAACTAGTTAGGGTAAGATAAGATAATTCTGAAAAAATAATTAACCTTTATAAGATGTAAAAAACATTATACTTCAGAATTTAACTATAATACACAAATTTGAATAGAGATTGTCCAGAATATAAAAATATTTTCTCAAAAATATTCTAGACTTACATTGAAACCCATAAATCATATTTATTAGATCATATACTCCTCTAAAAAATGATAATCACTCTTAATGGCTTATTACAAAAATGTAATATGTTAATTAACTTAATCTACAAGATATGACAACCATTATAAATAATTTATTCAATCATCACAATTCCACAATTAAATCCTATATTATTGCAAAACAATTTTAAAATTTTACTTCTCAAATAAAATCCCATAGTACTATGTTTACCTCGATCATATAGGGTTCCCCAAATATTGAACATATTCCAAAAAAAATATTAATCACTTTATCACCTAATCATTTTCCAAACCTAAGGTAATCTATTTGAGATAAAATTACCCTAAAATAAAAATAACATTAATCCATATGTTTTTTTAACTAAAAATAATTCACAATCACCAGGAAATTACGTTCGATAGTGGTAGATGATACACTCTTGTATTCCTTCAGTTGGGGGTTCAAAACCCCACATCCTTACCTGATGTGATGAGTTATCAACTAGTGTTTAGGTTTCTCTTTTTCTTAAACCATAGTAATATTATCCAAAAATGTGATATGAATCCTCAAAAAATTATATATCTATATATTCAACACTATAAAAATGTTATAACCACACATGTTATTTGATATTTTTAATTTTTTATTCATAATAATATAAATAACCATAATTACCTTAAATTCAAATATTATATAATCTGTAATGGTTATCCTTACCTGTAGAAATATTTATATAAAATGAAATGTAATTATTAATTAAATAATATTTTAACACATACAAATTAAATGGGTTGTTTTCCAAAATGTATGTTTTATTATATCTTTCTTCTAATATTTCTTCTAAAATTACTTTGATACCAACTGTATCACCCTGACCCCAGAATCCTGGAGTCGGTGAATTCCTTTTTTATATTTCAATTATTACATGCGATCAAATCCTAGTGGAATAGATTGTTTATTAGTTTTGATGAACTAGGTAGATAAATGGTTCCCTTATAACATTTGTATAACATAAAACATAACAATGAAAAAATAATTTTCATCCATGAAATCATCCAAGAAAATTCATTTTCATAACCTAGGGAAAATATAGAAAATGAAAGGGTGAGATCAAATTCTCAGTAGGTTAACTTAAATAAGAATAAATAGTTAATATAAGACAATAAATAAATATATAAAGGTAAATAACTTATATCACACTCCATTAAAATAACTAGATAAGGAATAATCCATATGGAAAGTCAAATCACTGAAACACATCCAATTAATTAATAAACAGAGAATTAAATGCATCCATTGATATGAAAATGAAAAATATATTTGATAAACGGTAATTGAAATTATGAAAATGCTTAATTATTGGACATCATTTATCTGGCACATGAACCAATATCATCGAGACCTTTCCCAATATGGTTTAAGTTTTTGGGTAAAAAAACATCTATTCTGTATGTAAATAAACTGTAAGGGGTAGCCTCTAACTAGCTTTGCCTCATGAGACTACCGATGCATTAAGGGGATTTCATTAACCGGACCCCATCCATTTCCTTACATGTACAAATCATTCCTTATATATTGAATAATGTATTTAAAGTTATATGTTTAAATCAAAGTGTCCCATACCACCTTGAAATATTTGAGTTAAAAGCCCCATAAAAAGAAAATAGTTATCAAATGACCCATTAAATATGATTAAGGTAATGTGATTATGATATGATATATTAATGGGGAAGTACACCACACTAAATAAATTAGTTTTGAATAAGGAATATCTCAAAAAAATTAATGCGAAATGAAGATAACATACCACTTTAAAATCATCTATTTAAAAGGTCACTCATTTATAAAAGAAAATATTTTAATTCAATATAATAGTGTAAAATTTTAAAGTAAAATTAAAAACATTAGGTCATCATGAAAGAGGGAAATAATACTGATTTCATATAATTTAAAGAAATATTTTTGTTTTCTTTTGTAATAAAATTCCTAAAATACCATGTTTTGGAAAACAGTAGGAATATTCCGTTTAAATTCTTTTTTAAAATACAAAATGGAGTAAAAAGGAATTTTAAAACACATTCTAAAATATTAAAAATCCTTTTAAAACATTTTTTTTTAAAATGTTAATTTGGAAGAGAAATATTTCCCATTGGATAATTAAACAAAAATAATCCTGAATAATGATGAGATTTAAAAATGACCCCTTACTGCTTTATAATCAGTGTAATTGTATTCCAATGAATGAATGAGAATTATATGGACATAAAAAAACAAATAATCTTTATAATAAATTTCATAAAATAAATTCATGGGTGTTATATATGCTATAAAAATAAATAAGTAGTGTATAAGGCATGTGTCCCATAGAAATAAAATTAAGAAAAATATCTCGTACCACACACTTCCTTTTTACAATTACATAATTTATCCTCTTGTACATTGATTTAAAGAATCTTATTAATTTATATTAGGACCTTACTAATATTTATTACATCATATATCATCTTATTATATTATTTTTCCAACCTTTCGGTAATAATATTTCATCATTTGCACTATTTTGGGTGTCAATTTCAATGTTTCTTGAGTATTGTTTGACTTGTTATTTTGTTTTCCAATTACAAAGATCATAAATTAATCACATATAGAATTTAGAAAATAATATAAATATAATATATATTATGAGTATATATATTTTTAATAATCAATAAAATCGGGAAATAGGAACTGAAATGCAGTGTTCACAGAGATGGTAGGTCGTACGTACACAAGAATGCTACTATGACTTCTTTTAAATATTAAAGAATGTAAATTTAATGATATATATTTAGACATATTATAATTTCAGTATTATATATATATGATATAAATATCATATATTTTTTAAAAACTTCTTTTATATATTACAAGTATTTTGTGAATGAATCACGTCACTTTGAGTAGACGATAGTCCACACTTCTAGAGACAATGTTATCGTATTTAAAAAAATGGAGATCATGAATGTACATGTTATATAAAAATTAAATTAGTATAAATTTAAACTAAATATAATATATATAATTTAAAAACAATTTTTCCATCCTAATGACTAACCATGAGTTGTGGAAATGAAATAATGATCGACATTATATCGCGAGGCGGTAGTCCACCAGACACGAATGCTAAATTCTTTAACCATTTGATGGAAGTTTGTATTGGTGCAGGTATAAACCTCAATGTAATAAAATATACCTATATTTAGGATACTGTTTCTATTATATAATCATGGAATAATAATAATTTATTGAGAGGGGAATGAAATAAAACGGAGGTGATCATTGAAGAATACTACCTCTTTTTTGGGTACCTCATTTTGTTGTATTCCTATTACCATTGATAGTTTATTTTTAATATAATAAGATTATGGATCTAAATATTATGAAATTATAATTTTTATACAAGTTTTGGTTACACTATTATCCTTATCTTTTGGTTATAACTGCTAGTTACACCCTTGAACTCTTACCATGACAACTATACTTTTTTACTTTTTTAAGGTTTATTATAGTTTCAATAAAATGAGAAACGAACCATTAATGATTCATGGCAGAAATTTTAAACATTATTTTAAACATTTTATTGAATTTTATGATTTTATGAATTTTATATCATTTAATAATATTTTATTTATTTAAAATATCCATAATGTTAGTTTCGATACTATTCATATCTTGACTTCTAAACAAATTTAAATATACAAGATAATTTAGAATCATAACATTTAACACATAAAAACTATATCTAGGTCATCTATAAAAATATATTATGATGTTAATTATATAAAATTACATTTATTTTAATATTTTTAATAACATTTATTAGATATGTCCATTTATTTGACCAGTTACTGCATCTTCATTAGGATATCCTTTAATTTAAATATTTTGATCCAAAAAAATATTAATAAATTATCATTATGAAGATATATATTTTATACTTATAATTAATATTTATAGGCTAATATATATTCTTAAAAACAATAAATAAAAAATGTTATATAATTAAAAAATATGAGTATGACATATTTGACATTCCTTAGAATAAAATACTATAAAATCCATAATGTTTTCTACGTGTCTACAAAAGGAAATAAAATTATAACAAGGATAATTTTGGTGAATAATATCTCAAACAATAAAATTAGGAAATGTTATAGGGTAATTTTATAATTTATATAATATTATTTTCATAATTAATTTCCTGATTTACCCTTAACCATGGTAATAAAAATGAACAAATCGTACTATTCATATTTTTTGAAAAATGAAATAGAGGTAATTATTAAACATGGACCTCATGATTACAAATATGGAATCCATTTTTCAAAAAAATGGTTAAAATTAATTAAAACTTCATCCCGTAGACAGGGCATGGAAGCATATTTTTAGAGAATAAAAGTCAAATGATTGAAATGTTGTCATATAGTTATTCCTTGTAAAATTTATTAAAATGGCATAAATTATATTAAATAATACAAAATTATTCTTATTACCATTAAACACAAGTTAAAAATATAATTTAACACTATAATTTATTTAGAAGAAGAAGATGTTTTCAATTAATATTAAATGTTTTATCAATTTTAATAAAAACACTAATCTTATTAAAAAAATACCAAAAATTCAATCAAAGTAAATATTCATATTCATTATTAAAATAAGAATTTTATTTTTTTACTAAAAAATTTAATATGGTAAGTAATTGTATTTAAAATAGATTTCCATTAAAATGCGGTGAAACTGTATTTAGAAAAATACATGTTTTATACGTAAAATTATGTCTGTTATAATATTAGGCATATTAAATCAGTTGGATGAATATAAAAAATATTTTATATAATATATAATAAAATAATACCATTCCCTAATTATAATTATTTTAATTTATTAGGATAAAATGACATTGTTAGCATAAAAATAGTTCCATATAAAAAACATTTATTTTATATTAAGTTAGATCCTAATTATTTATAATTAATTTTTTACCAATGAGTTCTGACACATATTTTAATATTTTAGTTAATTATATTCATACCATATAACTTTACTTCTAGGTTATATATTTTTATATTAAATGATAATAATTTAATAATATATTATTGTTCTTAAAAACTCAGCCTTGCATGTAATGTAAGATCAGTCATTGTTTTCTGTAGCATAATCTTTAGTTGGTGTTGCACATAAATAAATATTGAAGATATTTTTTTTTGAAAAATTAAAATGTTTTAATGTATTTGGGTGTTACCTGTAAAATAAGGTAAATGAATTTTTAAGGTTCAAATACTAGATTCTAAATTAGCAATTACATTTTCAATATGATATTTTTACGAGTTATCCATTCATTTGGATTTGTTTAAGAAGAGATATTCTCCCCCTTAATTTATTCATTATCATTATCTTGGTCATTTTTTCACCGAAAGTAGATTATATAAACTCATCATTTTTTGTGATTTAGAATTCACTTAAATTTATTTCATTTAAATTAACTTTCTCAGATTATTCAATAACTAATATTTTCCTATTGAAGAATCTATAAGAATAGATAGAATTAGAATATACTAAAAAACCTTTCATCTAATTTATTATTTAGTTATTCAATATTATCTATTTTATTTAGCATATAGACATTAGAGGCAAAGACTGTAAAATATCCAAAATTATGATTAATCACTTTATAATGTTCATAAGGGTTCTTATTTAGGATTGGTATAATAGAAATAATATTTAAAAATGGAAATTGGTATTTAAAAATTCATCCCAAATTTATTTAGGTATAACAAGTTCCATTATGATTGATCATTCCATTTCATGAATATACATGTTCTTTTTTTCAACCACACCATTATGATGGGGTGTTCAGGGGGATTGAAAATAATGTTTTATCCATTTTGATTCAAAAAATTTTAAAAATTATAAATTAAAAATTCACATCCTCTATGACTTATCAGAGATATTATTGACACATTAATGAAACTTCCAACATGTTTATAGGAAGAAATTTTTTTTAACGTTTAATTTTTATAGGATTAGAAATCAATAAATAATAATTTATTTTAATCATATACAATTATAAATAAATAATTCTTACCAAAAAACTAAAAGATTTTATAGGTCCAAACTAGTCTAGATGTAATAATTATAAATATCATGTAGTATTAACATCATTTATAGATTCAAATATTTCTTTGTGTTTTATACCTTTTAAACATGAACTAGGGATGAAGAACTTATTTGTATATAACTTGGGTAGTTTCTAGAACATGTTCATGTTTTTATAGTTTCTAAAAAAATCTTATGTTTTGATGACTAATCTTCCCATGCCACAGAATTTCATATTTTTATACATGATTCTAAGACATAACCTTTTGTTTGGTAGTATTAGTGAACCCAATAGTGTATACATTTTCCTTTATATTTTAATGAAATAAAACTAATTTATTATTTTTACAGTAAATTAACAATTTTCAAAAATGACATTTAATCCTTTATCATGCAACTGTGATATACTTATTTGATTATTTTTTGAACCATGTACATATAATATATTTGAAATAATAACTATTTTAGAAAATCCAAATTCACCAATACCATTAATCTAACCTTTATATATTTTTTCCAAAAGTTACATGGACACTATCACATTAATTGAAGGATATTTTTTTGGAAATATATCATTTATGTTTCTAGAGAATACACCATCTAAATAAAATTATTTAATAATATTATTAAGTTATATTTCATTGAAATTATATGATCCAAGAGCCTATTTTTTCACTAATGCTAACTTCTGTCTTACTGGATAAGTTGTATAAAAATTTGGCACCTAAATAAATTTAAATAATTTATTATTTGGATGATTAGAGAGTAAATATTTATAAATGTCAATTCTAGTATGTCCAATTGATTATGTAAATATTATAGTACACTCATCAGCATTATTCTCTTCCATGAAAGATTTAAAACATGTTGCATTGGAAGTACTTCCTTAGGATATTTTAACAAATTTGGTCTTTTTTAAACATACTATTAAATTGATATATCCAAAAGAATTATTATTTTAGATTAGTTTCCTTAATGTATTTGTTTTATCATGTTTTTGTTTTAATTTTAAATAATTAAATATGATATATTTAGGTTCAATAACATTGTTTTTCAATTCCATGTTACCTTCTGAATAGTTTCTATATCTAGAATAACATTTTCATTAGAACTAGAAGCTGCACTTCTTAGTTTTTTTATTTTGTCACATTAATTTCTTAAATTCATTCTATATTCTCGTTATATCATCTATATCAAAATTAAATAGTATATCTTGTTATTTATCATTTAAAACATGAATTTTTTATCCCATCCATTATCCACTATTTGAATCTATATCTCAGAATCATAATTATCATTATATCTATCATTCATTGAAACACATATTCTCTGATTCTCACATTCCCTTTTCATTTGTATTTTTTATTTTATCAATTTATTTTTTGTTAATTTTTTTTGTCATTATACATCTCTATTATGGCGAATCCATGAATATTTAATTATTAATTTTATTTAAGTATTTTCTAAAATTGGAGTTCACATAATAAAAATAAAAATATGAAAAAAATTCATTTTCATTTTGAGATAAATTATTATGATCAAAATTTGTTGGATTTATTATCTATGTGAATAGTGAGTCATTTAACTAACAGTTTATCACCATCATGGAAATATTTCATGTCTCTTATTCTCATTAAGAATATTTACTAGATTTCAAACTGTTTGAGCAGCCCCAACCTCCAATCAATGGCTGTTTTTCTCTTCTTATTTTATTTTATTAATTTCATCGGATGTTTGAGTTTAGGTTAGCCGATACTCATGTCGAGCTTCATCCTTCACTTATTGAATGTTAATTCTAAAACAACATTTTTTACTAATATTTCCATTTGAATAGTCCTTTTTGGAGTTCCTCTTGAACTTCTTCTTTCCACATTTTTTTTCATGAACATGAAAAAATTATTACTAATGTGATCCATCTCATTGTCACCTTCCTAGAACGTGGAATCAATGGAATTAGAGGTCCTAATAACATATTATTTGAATGAATTTTTTTCTTTTAATAGACTCATAAATAATATTCTTTAGATCTAACTTATAATATATAAGAGAGTGCATTAATTCATCGTTTATATATAACTTAATATTCATACTCTAACTTATGGAAACCTTCATTCCATTAAATTTGTCGGAAGATATTTCTGTATACAATTCAATTTATTTTTGTTTTCTAAAACATAACCAAGAGACCTAATTTTACTAGTAATACTAATAAACATATGGAACATCTTTTTTACTAATTCTTCATCTCTTATATTGATGTTTTGTTATTATACTTAGAGAATTCATATATTGGTTATATTGAGCATTTTAGTCCTATATTGATTCAAAAGAGGTATCTTCCACATATCATGGGTAGTTAAATAATCTGAAACATGACTATAGACACTTATACTAATATCACATTACATAATATTATTAACTTTATAATTCAAAAAATATATTAACATGTCATTACCTAATAGTGTCTCGAGACTATCTTTTGGAACCATGTATGGATTATCCATAATAGACCAATGATCCACATTTATTAATGTCACATAGGATTCTATTATGTTTTTCTAATAGCTGTAGTCACATCCAATAGAGAATAGTGGTTCTTGTGGAATCCCACCATCATTGTCATTAACAGCTTCCATCTTAAAAAAATATTACAGTTTTATTCCATATACTGTTAATTCTCGGATATCATATTAGTGAAATTTAAAAAAATAGGAAATTAATAATAATATATGACAACTATCCTTTAAAGAAGGTCTTATGCAATGATAGTAATTATTTGGTACCACATTAGAGAAACTAGACAAAATAACCTATCAGATACTTTGATATGGTATCATTTTTTGGATCAATGGTGATATAAATAGTGACTAGAGAGGGGGGTCGTAATATTCATATTAAAATTTTAAAATTAATAAAATTATATTTAATAAAATAAAAATATGTAGTGAGTGTAGTGTTTTTGATAAGAGGTGTATCAGAAATAAATATGAAAGAACACCAAGATTAATAGGTGTTCGAATCCCAAATATCCTAGCCGAATCCTCATATTATACTCCTCAAGAATATCGATACCCATTAAGAACATCACATTTAATTGTTTGATAACATTGTTATAGACACCAAATTATACAAGAACCTCGAGCCACGGACTAGTCATTTACAAGAGACCAAACCGTAACATGTGATCTGAATTATGATAGTGGGTCATAAAACATACATATTTTTGGTGGTAGAATAACTATACAAAGAAAAAACATGATTTATATTGGGAAAATAATAAACCAAATCTTAATAAGTACAAAAATAAGAATAATTATTACATGAAGAGAAACAAATAGAGAGAAATCATGAAATTTTCAAAAATGTCAAAGAAGTTAAAGCTCGATGATCACTAATCTCATAAATGTATGAAGATCAAATGTAGATATTCTTATTTTATTAAAGCCAGTGTGTTGATGAAACATAATTTTCATGATCTAATGATATTAAAAAATATTTTTTTCAACATTGTATAACAAATCTTGTGTCAGATGATCTTCAATAAAAATAGTTTTTATACTTTGAAGATGTCTATCAAACCATTATGAAAAAGAACTTCTAAGAGTGTCTACATGTCCTACACCTTCATAAAACCTATTATTATATAATAATAAAATAATGTTACTATTAAATTCTCTTGTAAAATCTATGCTCAAAAAAATATAACATGAAACATGTTATTTAATCATGAAATAATAATAAAAAATATTTAATTAAATAAGTATAACAAAAACTTAATAATTATAAAATAGTTATGAAAACCTGGATAAGCATCTAGTGTATTGAGACAGTAAAAAAAATTGTAAAATTGAGCATCATGCGAGAATATAAACTAAATCTATATACGTACAAAAAATAATTCTTACAATTATTTTCACATGTTTTAAAACTATATTTCAAAAAACAAATAATTAAATAGTTAAAAAATATTTATTTTATTAACTGCCATTAAAAATAAATAATAATTAAAATTGGAAACAATTTTTTTAACTAAAATCGTATTAAATAACATGGTAGTATGTTTATCAACTATTGGTGTCCAATGGTGGATTGATCTATCATTGACAAACTAGATAAATTTCTACTAAATGAAATGAAATCAAATTATGTGAGTATACAGAAATAATAATAATGAAATTATGAGTTCGTATATAGAATGATGATGATTCTACAATCCCTATGTAATATATGTAATGAGAGAACTATTGGTGGAAAAAATAATTTTCTCTTGCATGGAGATATACCAATGTAGAATGATACAACCTACGAGTAAGAAGATAGATATACTGGAGAAACATGAAGGTTCTTTCTTTGAT
This sequence comes from Viscum album, assembly GCA_963277665.1. Taxonomy (NCBI): domain Eukaryota; kingdom Viridiplantae; phylum Streptophyta; class Magnoliopsida; order Santalales; family Viscaceae; genus Viscum; species Viscum album. Next base: position 374,734,892 of record OY728127.1, on the reverse strand, counting down.
GAAATGATCCACCTTTGATGATGAGATCTATTAGTGATGGTGATCTATAGGTGATCCAAATCAATAGGTACCAGTGATCTACCTATGGATTTCCCATGGTAGATTGATCTTCCATTGAGAAATATACTAACGAAGACCAATAAAACCATTGATGTTTAGGACGAAAATGAATAGTGTTGTGAGAAATTATCATTATAAGAGACATGATCTATCGATGGAGAAAAGTAATAGTTGGTGTGATCCATTTAAAAAAAATGATAAATAGGTTAAAAATGATCTAATTTTGGAAAAATGATCTACTAGTGGAGAAACAAATGACCTATCGATGTACTGTGTTCCACCATTGGGAAATGGTACTTCTGTTGCATGGTAAAAAGGATCAACCCATGTTTCATGGTGATGTCATTCTGATAGAGCAAACTACTATGGCATGAATTGATGAATAATGATGTGTAATAATTGTGGCCTGAGATCTATCTTTGATCTGGTACTAACATTTCTACATGGTCCACTAGAATAATATTTAAGAGAATAAGAAACTATTACTAAAGTTCATTATGTGGAAACCATAGTGCAAGAAGGACCATAGAGATGGACGACATTGAAGAAATGGTTATTTATCAGAAAACCAATTAGACTAGTACTTAAGTTGTGTTTACAGTTAATGATGATTGAAATTTCATAGAATGAAGCATGATAGATCAACTCATGTCAGATAGTTCACATGGCTCGAATCATAAGGATGATAAACTATCTGAGTTTTTAAAATAGATTAATAGAAAAACCATAATAATGTACCAAATAGATTATGGTGTGTGGTGATTGAGATATTTAATAATCAAGCCAAACTAATCCCACCTCGAGCTGTTAGCAAGGTTCAACACCCACACCCCATCACTCACAGACATGGTCTATGGCTGAATGGGATTTCCAATCCCAAATTGTGTATAAAACAATAGGCCTTATACACTGTCATGATATCCATATGACTATATCTGATCAATGACTTCACGTGGGTGACCTGTTGTAGGTCCTCCCATGGGGTTGAGTGATTGGGTCACATAAGGGCGGTCCATGCCTAGCTTTGGTCGCTCACAATGGATGTCACAATTTTTTGGATTGAAAAAAATAATAACAAACATTAATAAAATTTAAAAATATTAAAAACCTTAATAATTAACATCATATTTTTTTAAATAAATATGATAAATATTAATTAAATCAATTTTCATTTTAAATAAATGTGATGAGAATATAATGTGTCAAAATAAAGAAAACTGTTGATGTATTAAACCTAATTTCAAATAGAAACTTTTTCCCTAGAACAATGTTCTAATGAATAGGGATTCACCCCATGAGTAGACCAATAGATTGTATCAATAGATGAGGCAGGTTAACAAACCCTCCTCCTATGTATCCAATGATTCCCTTGTGGTAAAATATCAAAATTATTTGATCAATATCTTACTTTGATAATGATTTCATAAAATATGTTTCATAATCCATAGATGATACCATTTTTTTCAAAAAGGGGAAAATCCATCTTCTATCTAAAATCCATTTCACCACATATAATAAAATCATTCCAATTTCATTAATTTTCTTGAAAAATCATTATAATACAATTAATAAAACATAGGCTAGAGATGGGAGTACATACTTCAAGCACGGTTCTCACATGCCTGCAATGGGATCCACTAACACGTACTAATTAATAGAAAATAAAAAATTCACTAGATTCCCTTCTCACATGTCAAAATCAATTCAATAAGAAGAATTCTCGGGGTAGAGGCGAACTCTCCACAAAACATAGTGAACACTCTCACTTCCCACACAACCAATACAATTGTCAACCTCTGAAGGAAGATCACACCAATGATAAAGAAAGGATATAGAACATTATAATCATAGATCAAAGGATCCAAATTACATATTACAAATGTGATATTACTATAAATGGAAATGTAGAAGCCAAATTATCTCTTAACAAGGGAGAAAAACATCAATTTCAATGAATATCCATCACTGTGTGAAACAATATAGAAAGAGAAAATATCCCAAAAATACCCAGGGAGTGATATTATGTCTCATGGGAGAAGGATGCAATAGAATTAAAGAGAAATAAAATGTGTGGTTGGTGAAAAAAATTTAAGAAATATTCATGATGTGATATTGTTTCATGATGTGAATTTAACAAAAAAATAAAAGACACCAAATTATTCATTGACTCAAATTAGAAAAGTTGATATTATTTATTTCACATCATGAACCTGATTAATATAATGTAATCATTTCACACCTTTAATGAATTCATGAAATATTTCTATCTATTTTTTAGGACATTTATACCCTTCATGATTTAAAAAAATCCCTAAGAAGGAAAATAGTCTAAATTTTAAAGGACAACTTCTTAATTTTTAGACACAATTATACACATAGTTAATTAATTATAATAAATACAAAACCACAAACATTGGTCAAATTTACCCAATAATGTACCTCATTTATCATAATTCCTAGAATGGACTAAAACAAAAAGGGAAACAAAAAGAGATATTAAAAATATCTGAATGTGGATAACATAACATTACACACATTCCAAAATAACACATTCTATCCCTTGGAAGTCAAGTTGAAGAATGGTATCTATAATGAGACGAGTCCACTTCTCCCTCATCAATAAATGACACATTCATGTATCATGATAATATTATCTCATAAAAAAACAATATGATAAAAAAAATCAAATTCACATGAATGGGTTTCACTTGAGATTCAACATTTTCCACTGCCTTCTCCAAAAAAAACATCTGGAATTAAATCAACGCCCTCCCAACTCAAAACATGTGAGGGATATGGATTATACATCTTTAGTAGTGTTACATGGAAATTATCATGAATTCCCATTAATATAACTAAAAATTTAAATTGATTAAAATTTTCCCATGATTCTCACCAATCTCGAACAATCCAACATATTTTAGAGCCAACATTCCTTATTTTCCATGATGGAAGTGACCCATCCATAGAGAAAAATTCAAGAAAACCCACTCACCAATGAAAAAATCTAAAAGGATGATGGTGACGAACTACATTTGATTTCGTCTGACTATGCACCATAACCAATGTTTGATATATATCCTAAATGCCCACCATCCACTTTTGGATGGGACTTGGTTCTACCAATGTTACCATTCCCACATTTAACCAACAAAGCGGTGGCATATGTGGGTTACCAAATAAATTTTATAAGAGATCCCTTTTGGTCTAAAAATTAAAAAATTATTATAAGTTAACACAACCAATCCTAAATTGATATACCATAATACAAAGAAATCATAGACCCATGCATGGAGTAAATCCTCATGGATCTAAATATCATGCTTTATATGACCATATATCAATGAATGTTATGTTTTACTAAACCTGACCTGATTCCCCATAATCACCGAGAGTATCTCACTAAACAATGAGGTAAACCTTGGATCCCTATCTAAAACAATGTCTTAGGGAACTCACTACAACCTCACAATCATTTATACAGAATTCTAACCCATGTTTCAAACAATTGTGGTTTCCTAGATCTAAATAAGCATTGGATTTTTTTCCGACCCATCAGCCACCATTAAGATTTAATCCCCCCTTGGGAAGTCCATGTTAATCCAACAATGAATACCATAGAAACCTCATTTCATTTTTGAGCTAGTACATGATACGGCTGGAGAAACCAATATGGTTTTAGAGTCTATGACTTTATGTATAGTCTCGTGTAACAATGGGACATGTGATATACATGTTCACAACCCAAACTCGGACACTATAATCATGATCTAGTTTCCTAATACACATTTATAGTGACCTAATTAATTTCACATGAATAACTATGATAGTAATAAAAATTATTATCCTCAAAAATTATGGGATGAAAAATATATTCCCAAAATAGAAAATACCATCTAAATAGATTCACCAACTGGAAACATTCTACCCACTATATAATGTTTCTCGAATGACCCTAAATTAATCATAAAATTTCTAACAATATAGATTATACCCACTAAAAGATTCTAATAAATTAACAATGTTTGGAATCATAACTGATCCAACCTCAAGATCATCTAGGGGCAATGGAAAAAATATTCCTATAAGATTCCTTTCCACTATTAATTCTAAAAAATATTACAGTTGTACTTTCCTAAAGAGAGAATATATGATAAAATTACCCTTCTCTAAGGTGTAATAAATTTCTATGTCATACTCATAAGGTTATACCCCTAACAACCTTGATCTGATATTCAATCTGTTCTAATAAAAGATATATCTTTGATAGTTATTTTCGGAAAATACCATGAACCTCAACCCAAAAATATATTTCCACTATCTTGTAAGTGCATTTATAGCCACAAAAAGATAAATAATAAGAGTCGGCTAATTCATAACATGCGTTAGATGTTAGATAGATCCATAGTCCACCACATGATAATTCTACAGATGTAAAAAATCTATAACAATAACATAAGCATCATAAAAAAACACATACCATTTACCGGAATTAGGTAAGTTTATAGTAGGTGCTGATAACATAAGTTGTTTCAGCTCGTCAAAAGAAGAATAACCCATTGAATCCCATGTATTAGCGAATTCCACATAAGAGTATTTAATGGTTATTCCAGCATTGAAAAATCCTTGATGAACCATTAATAGTATCTAGATAGTCAAAGGAAGCTTCAAATTTAAAAAATGCCCAGTGGAACATCCCAAGATAAGAAATCAATATACATCCCTAGATCAACTGATATCCCCTGACCATAAATATTTTTCCCCAATAAAATACCATCTTGGATCTAGAAATTGAATTTTGAATGCAATCCATACAAGAAATGACTCCTCTTGATTTCCATAAAAAATTGTAATGGTGCTTTTACTTACTCATAGAACTCAAATAAACTAATATTTCATCCATAGACACAACCATAAAATATTCATGATACTCAAGGAATATATAATTCATAAAATATATAAAAAATTAAAGAGTCTTAGATAAGAAAAATAACAACACATTATATTCATAATGGCCATAACAACAAATAAATATATCATAAGAATACCATACACCAATACTCTCAGCAAAATATTTCTAAAGAAAAGACCAGTCTTCAAAAACAACATTCCCCCCTTTAACTATTCCAAAAAATGTAATCCACCCAAGGTTAAAGATAATAATTTATAGTCATTAATTTTTTAAAATTATAATCATTCACACAAATTTAGAGTGAACCACATTCTTTCTTGTCCAATATCATAGGGGATGCCAAAGGTGAAATACAATAGGGAAAATACCTTTATCTGATCATCCAACTCAATCTTGAGATCATTTAGCTCTAACTATTCCAAATTAAAGTATATTATCAAAATTAACTACAAACCTAGCACCATATCAATAATAAACTCTACCTACCACTATGCTGGAAGACTAGAAAAATAATATAGTAAAACCACAAGAAAATCCTAAAAAACCAAGGGAAGATTATCCACAAAAGAAATTTCATCATTCTCAACTATAATTGCATATAAAAAACTTCTTTGTTTATGGAGGGAAGGTTATGTATGACCAGACCTCAGATCAAATTCTCCCTGAAACAAATAAGATATAAAATCATCCATAAGAAATAAAATACATTGTGGTTAAAAATAAATTTTATCATGGTGAGTGATAGGATATTCTATCCTGAAGATAATTTAAAATAGATCTAGATCCAGAATTAAAAAAATTATAGAAACAATATGCATAATCTATCATAATCAAATAAGAAAACGGAAACCCCTAATCACTCCTCATTCATAGAAGTATCCCAAACATCATAAATAAGAAAATTAGTTTTTTTATGTCAATAAATATCCAAAAAATGGATATATATAAATTTATGGGAAGTACCTATATTAATTAATGAAATCGATACTAAATATGTAATATAGATAATACCTCTCACTATCATAGAACTATATCTACCTCTACCATAAAATTATCCAATACGTAAAAGTGAGTCACTCTCGAGGCCCATGGATGTATACTTATAGTCATTAAATAATCTAACTACTCCATAGTATACTTTGGAGCAAAGGGTCCTTAACCATAACTAGTAATTGACATTGCCTAACCAAAAAACATAAAATGTCCATTGTGTCCAAATTTGAACACATATATATATGGGTATGTAACAAGAACATCATGTGTGCCATAAATTTCGACACTTATAGCATGTCAAATACAAAATTCTAATTGTAAAAAATGTTATATAGGACTCCCACTACTATTACAACCCCAATCAGTTCTAAGTTGATCTTTCTAAATACACTTCATTCCATTATTACCAATATAACTACATCTAATTGGAAGATAATGTAAATAATAACTGTACATTCATTCTATATCTATCACTTCCATCATTTCCCAATCTACAATATCCACATAAGTCAAAAACATCAACATAAATATATGAATTTGAATATCTGTTCACAAAACCTGATGGTACTTCAGAGCATTGATCATCTCTTAATTTACATTATCTAGAGAAAAATTATCATTACTTGTGAAATAATTAGTATATGATGAAACTAAATGATATCATTTTTTGTAAGGGGAGGATATAAAGAGACATCACAATCATCGAAGGCCTTGAAAAAAACTACTAAAAAAAGAGTCTTGAAACCCAAAAAATATAGGTTAATAAGTCTACCCTCTTGTACTATGGAATCCAACCATCCGATTCTTGTATAGTCATATATGAACACTTCACCGATTACATTAACGTTCTTAGAGATATCTAGGTGGTTGATGATTAGATAAATATTTTTCCATCCAATCCTCAACCCCATGAGGTTTATTCTAAAATCAAAAGGACTGTGTCTTCTCACATGTGAAATATTGTGACTGATCCCTTTGTCCAAAAAATCCAAGATATACTTCAAATACTATGTTCTATACTAGACGAAAATTTTTATCGATAGCAAAACCATCACGCTTAATAGCCTCGATAAGATTTATATTTAGAGGCAGATTCTCTTGAGGGGCGTCTTCTCCATCCTCTGGTGGAACCCATGGTATACCTCTTATAGGAATAAAACTTCATAATGAAATAGAATAATCAATCAAACAAATATTAGATCAAACCAGAAAACCATTACAAAAACTGAGATTATGATCATGAACTCGAAACATGAGATGCTCATACCAATATCCCATGGGAAATTGACTATTGTCAGGTCAAGAGCTAGAAACTCACTCACAATAACCAACCTATCATGTCCCAAAAATACTATCTTCAGTCTACCAACTCACCAAAACATAGAACAAAATTCTTATCTTCAACCAAAATGTGACAACCCATCCCATATATGAACTCAAACTAGTACTTGCACCAAACCTCCAAATACCCAAAATAAGTTCAAAATCCCCATAGGCTATCGACTAGATCCTGAGTATCAAATGTAACTAGAGAGATATAATTTTACAATATTGATGTAGAAAACAATATATATATATAAGTATATAATGAGATGAAACAATAGAATGGTAATATAATAAATATATGTAATTTCAATAGGAAATATTTGAAGTGATAAAACTCCAATGATTCTAAAAAATTATCAATGAAAAATTCAAATGGAAAATGAAAACTAAAACTAAAAAATCATATCCATGAGATAACATGGGACGACTCAGAATAGTTCCCCACCATATACCCATACCTAGATGATAGAAAACATCACTACCTCACTTTGGAACCTTTACAATCCCATCATCAAAATACATAAGAATTCCTAAACACCCCTGATGATTGTGTATAATGTTAGGGAAAAAGGACTAGTGGGATCCCCCTAGGTGTTCCATTACAAGTACATGCAGACCAATATAAACATGATTTACATTAATGAAAACAAGTAATGATAATGTGTTAAAATAATTTTAAATGAAAATAATGTAAAAATAGCTTCCACTTTTTTATAGTTCTAAATAACACAGATAAAAATGTTTCAATGAATTTCACAAACATTAATGGAGTCAAATCAAATCTTGTATCACATATCATTTCACATCAAATATGAATTAAACCGAATCACATGTAACATCAATCCAGAGATCAAAAAAGGTCATGCCAGATGGGAAACTCATACCTAGACATATAAAATCATGTTCACCATGTCCCCAGATATAGTTATCGAATCATGAGATTATAAGAATATCCCATAAAGTTAAAGTCCCAAAAGTGTATAAAACGTCAATAGAATAACTGGCCTAGGGTGTATAAGAACACCCCATGAGTCAACCCCCCAATAAAAGTATAAATCAATGAGGACCAGTGTGATACCTTCCATCAAATATCTAAGGCTTCCCATGTGATGTCGTTTCCAAACCATTTCATCAAAATCATCCATTGATAACCATTTCATATATAAAATCAATTTCATAATTCTTTGAAAATAAATTTTATTTTTGAAAACAAGGGAAAAATATTTTCATAAAAACCCATTTCCATACAAGAAATTCATTAATACAAGTAAATTAATAAAAATTTTATAAAATTGGTGACATTTAGTTCACCTATAATAGGCTTGAGAATGACTCATACCTAAAACTGAGTTCGAACATGCCAAAAATGGGATCTACAAAAAAGATGTTTCAAAAGAAAAAAACAGAGGTAAACGAATGAATCTTTGTATCTTAACAAGAAATCGACAAGAAATTTTATTAATGGGGATGACATATCATAACATACGTCAATGGTGATAACAACACACCATAACCTACACAAGGGTAATCCCATGAAGGAAGATCTCACAATTAATATAGAAAGGATAAATATGGTTATCATCAAAGATCAAAGTATCCAAAACGTAACACAATAGTGCTAACACAGTCAACAATAATAATAAAGAGAAGAATCTCTTACATGATGATACAAACCACAACAAAAACAAAGAACAATCACAAAACAAAATGATATTGAAGGAGTGGATATCCCTAATGACACCCAGGCGATCTCATTGGTTTCTTTGGAGAAGGATACAATAGGATGAAGTTGAAATCAGACATGTAGTGTAGTTAAAACCAAAAATTTTGAGGCATTCATGATGTGAAACAATATCATGAAATGAATTTCACAGTAAAAAAAGACATCAAAAAAGACATCACCTCAGATAATTTTTTTGATTATTTCATAATGTGAACCCAATTCACAACATGAAAACCATTCATTACCTGAAAAAATTCATGACATATTTCCAAAACAAATTTCATGGTGTTTTAACCATCCATGATGGTAAAACATCTAGTTAAAATAATAAAACCTATATTTTTAAGGCAGTCCTCCTATATTGTTTACATATTTATACCCAAACTCTATTAATTCCAAAAATCTACCTCCCTAGAAATTATTTCATTATTCCTAGAAATGGTTATCCATCCCCTAGGGTCCCAAAATGAACAAAATATAATTGGGAAACAAAATGATTGTTTTCTAAAACCATAATCTAGGTAATGATATAATACAATTAGAAGATATATGGGATATATATAGGGTATTAATAATGTTATAAAAAGTTGATTCAAGTTCAGTTTAATGTTTTTATATTTTTTTATACAACCATCCAAAGACTTGAGACCTCTATGTCCACATGTTTCATTATATGGATCATTTTGTTAAAAATTATCCAATAATATGTCTCATAATATTTTTGTTTTAATGATTATAAATTTTCAAGATGTTATCTTTACCTAATACAGAACTGATTGAGATTGAATTAACAGTGGGTTGTTCTATTTTATCTATAATAATTAAGAAATAATATATTTTTAATTCCCTTGATTACCATTATAATTTTCATATTAATTAAATGTTGTAATGTTTCACACTATTTTATAAAATATTACTTTTCCTAAAAAAAAGTATTTGACATATATGGTAGCATAAATATTATATTGGAAAAGATCCCTTGAGACATCTCATCATAGTAAATGTTATTAATACACAACTACATGGATAGTTTCATGATATTATTTTGGATGATGAACTATATTAACTCAGAACTCTATGATATACAGAGTAAATTCTCATCTTCTAAAAATCATATCCTTTTATTACTAAAGAGATTGATTATATGGTTGAAACAAGATTTCTATATCTAATTATTTACGATTAACTTCTTTTCTGACATCATTAATTATGTTTACAAAACACATCTATATTAATTTACATGTATTAATAGGTACCATCAACCAGGGTTCACTCGAATCTAAAACATGATGTTATCTTCAAATTCATGTAATGGAAGGTCTTTAACAAAATACTTTGTTGAGATATATTAATTATTATTCGTGAATGAAATTATTTTATAATTAACATGATTGATTTATGAAATAATATTAAAAAAGTAAACATGAATAATATAATAAATTCACCATGTACTGATTAATTTTAACTTTTCATGCTTTCTTATTCTTCAACGTTAGTGCATTCAATATAAATACAACATTATAAATATTCATGGATAAATATATAAATAAGGTGACTTATCATGGGGTGTTAGAATTGGTTTATCCATTTATGGATAGTAGATGGACCAATTCTTTCTGGGAAATCCCCTAAGACACATCATACACTAGTCATAATTCCATCCCATTCCAATATATCTATGTTTGGTCTTTTAAATCTCAAATTAGTAGTGTTTCTCGTAACTTGTTTCATCATTACTATTATACGTAAATAATCATATTCTAATTTTAAATCATGAATTACCTGATTCATGGTCTTAAAAATATTTTCTATATATTTCATATATATTTAATTATATTTATGTTCTAGTATTTATTGTGTTATCATACTATCAAACATCCAATGGCGGGTTTCTAGGTCCTTATTGGGCACATAATTGTTTGGTCGGTTTGGAAGGATCCAACTAGGCCATGAATATGATGGTCGAACATGATGAAATTATAGGTTTGTGGAGTAGAGCACCCTGTAAAGGCATGTGGGGATTAAGTGGTGGTTTCATCCATGGGTCTTCAGATAGATAGTGAAAAAATATTAATTTATTTAGAAATCAACACCCTCATTGAACTAGAATCTCTCCAATGAGAGGGATGGGGGGGGGGAATAAATACCATAGGAATTAGTTATTATTCCCATATATTAATTTTTTCTAATGGATATGAGTTATCCTTTATTTTTTCTATTTCCAGACTAGTGTTAAAAATCCACATCAGCTACAATTAACTTTAGTCAAATAGACATTTTAAAAAAACAGCATGCATAGTGTCATCATCCCATCGACTACATGAATATATATATATATATATATATTTTATTAGTTTTTCTAAAAATGAAAAAATATTGATTTTGATCATTGGATAATCATGAATTATCTATCCAACCTTGGATAGAGCAGCTATAGCAATTCCATATAATGAATATATAAAAATTTAATTTACATGATTACTAAATTTCTATCACAAGCTTTTTAATACCAATTTTTGTGGTTGGGAATGTAGAAAATGCATGATGTAAGAAAATATAAAATTTAAATATCCATATTGATGAAAAAATTCAATCTCTGGGGAGTTTTAATTTAGTTTCAACATGAAATTCATTTGTTAAAGAAATTAATCCCTAAAAAAATTGAACCATTTCCTTAATCAATTTTGAATATATGGTCATTCTTATATTTTCATCAGTGAACAATAATTGAAATAACTAACATCAGATCCTACTACATCATCCACACATTCTATAATATCATGGGGATGCATAAATCCTCATTTCAATGGTTCTAGAAGAGAGACTAAAAATATTGTTGATTTTTTTACCATCATAGGAACAGACACACCTATTATGCACGAGGGGAAAATGGATTAGGGTTCTCTAATTTATTTATCCTTTATCATTAAATCACAATATTAGAGATTGAATCCTTCAAAATTGTCCAAAGGAATGGTCACCATGTATTGTGGCTATATTTTCTTAAAATAGAAAGGTTTCAATTTTAAAATGTCCACATTGACCATTAATGAAATGAAGCCACTTCTATAATTCCATGTTTACTACGTATGAATTAGTTAATGTATCATAAACTAATTTGATATTTTTTCAATTCCCTATCAATATACATGAATTTTAATTTTCCTCATGTGTGACCCTCTTGGATCTAATCTTAATAGTATTGAGTGTTACTGATAGACCAGGAGCAGTGTTTAGAAAAAAATTCAGGCACCACATGATATAATGATTTGTCATAGTAGTGAAAGAATCTCCTATAATCCCACACAGTGTAATATAATATCTTTTCCATGTGATATATCAAAATAAAGTTTCATAACATGTTCCAGTGATATTTTAGTATTTGTTTTTTGAATGACCTTACTGGATGGACTAAACTTCATATACCACATGTAGATATTGAGTGAAGGTATTAGCATCCTATTCATCATGTCTCGAGTAATCTATACATCAACTAGAACTGAAAAATCCATTATTGGTTATTCAACCCATTATATTCCAAAAATGACACCTTAAATAGTCACTACCTCCTCTCAAATAAAAATTACATGTTTTTGTGTCTTGAAACAAAGTATGAAATCAAATGATACACACTAATAAGGATCAAATTTCTTGAGACCAATATACATGATCATAGATAAGAGAATACTATAATACTCAATAAATGTAGTGTTCGGATTGGTAGGTCCAAAATCATGATCCCATGTTCTTAAGATCAATATATCATAAAATCATGATAATAAGTTTCAAATTTTTATAATCCCCCATCCCCCAATAGTGAATCACAATATGTATCCTATATGTATAATGTTTCTAGAATATATAAAATATAACTAATATTAATATCATTATTTCTTATTTTTCACATTGTATTAGGTAACTATAATAAACTTTTAATATGAAATGAAATCTATGAATGTTACTATATATATAACAACAAGAATAAATTTTATAATGATAGTGGAGGATACTCATGTATATACTAGGTCATATACTTAAAAAGGTAATAAATTTTCATACATGAGTTGGGACTACACAAACCATTCACAAAAACTAATCTATAACATCAGTCTGTACCCGATGATGTAACAATATATTTTTTTCCTTTTAAATCTTATATTTCATTAGTCATAAGATTTTGTAATCATGTAAGATCTATCATGGTAGATTTTAATATCTATCCATGAATCTATGGAATGAAATCATTCATGTATTCCTTTAATCATAAATACTCCTTATCTTAGAAGAAATTTTGGTATTCTCTTGTACCAAGACACCTATATTAATTTTTAGAAGTATTTTAATATTATAATAATATATTATGATTGCCTTATGTCCAATCAAATAATTAGAGGATCAAATGTCCTACAATATTATTATAAGCCCCTAAATTCCTTTAACAAAATTATTTTACACATTATAATAGGACGCTGTGATTACGACTAAATCCCCCCTAGAAGCCTTATCTAGGATCTTATTCATATTGATCCTATTTTTATGACCATTAAATATAAAGCACAATGGAATTGATTTGTGACACAGAAATACATAGCATATTCCCTTAATGATTGACATTAAAAGTGTCATGAACGAACCCATGCTACGTAATGAGGCACAACTACCCCAATCCTTCCACCATAGGCTAGGTGGTGGCGATAAGAGTCGAATAGGAAAAAACATGGGGAGTCATTTTCCATAAAACCAATAGAATACCATGTATCCAACTCAATGGAAAAGTGCAGAGGAAATGGTAAAAAAGATACAACACTAATATATATAAAAAAACTAAGAATGCATTGACCTCTAAAAAGTAAAAGTACATGTTCTGTAATTTAAACTGAAAGGAAAGGGGGAAAAATACATGCCCAATTAGAAAAGTGCCACAACCTGGTGGTAACTAGATGATTAAACAGCTGAGAGATCCTTGCTTCTAGATCCCAATCTATGTCTACTACAAGCGGTCCATGCACCCTGTATCCCTTGGATCCTATTAAGTCACAATAAACCTATTTTTCATCTTCATATGGAATGATACGTGAGTGAAAATCCCATGTATGTGTGTGTATTAAAACGATCAATAGGATAACCCAAAAAGGTGACGGTGAGAAGTACGAGTTACAAATGAAGGGGAACGAAGTAGATAGAAAAAGGTACAGTAATGAGTACAGCTCAATCTAACAAGAGAGTGGAGTATGTTCATCCAGGGACAAGGATATAGAAACTATTAGATGATGAACATCTCATTGAGTCTTTTCTACCAATATTAGGAGAGTGGACTCATCCAAGATATTTATTCTTGAAACATGTGGAATACCCAAAGATTCTTCACATCTCATTGAAGGATAGTAACCAAAACCGAACGAGCAGGTACTAAAACAGGATATATAAATATTATTAATCAATGAATCCCAAACTAGTGAGTAAGGGGATCTCCATCTCATAGTTCATCCTCGGAAAAGAGAATCTAATAATTCCAAAAGAAGTCATCGATGATGCCCAACATCCTGTACGTCCACCATGACTGCAGAAGTTAATGGGGCACAATCTCCATCCCTTGATTCTATCCACATTGGGGTGGGGGACCGACTCACCCTCAAGGTTTTAGGTCACTTCACAAGGACACGTATTGGTGGGAAAATTACCCCTATTTCTTTTGAGTCTGAAGTTATATCAAATCGCATATCATCATCAATAAATATAGCAGAATGGTACATCTCAAAGTAGAGGACCCGACACCTAGTGAACTTTGGGGTTCCACTATAGTAATTGGGTATCTTGAACCTCGTACATTAGGGGGACCATCACCCAAATGTTGATGGGGACCCACTACCTAGCCCCATTGAAGTGTAATATGCTAGAGGGTACTACTTGGAATGTAGCTGTTGAGGACCCACACCCTAGTGCATCAGGGGTGTTCCACTTTAGGCATCGATGGCCTGCACCCTACCCAGTAGTGTGATTCTACTCCGATGTAACTGTAGAGGTCCCGCTGCCATACCAATGGGGGGTTCCACATAGATATCGTTGAGGACTGACATCCTAATCGGTAGGGTGATTCCACTAAGACGACATAGAGTAACTACATAGGATATCTCTGTTGCATGGTAAATCTCAGAAAGCATCGAGGAATGTCATTACCCATCCTTGCTATAGGTTAAGCCTAGAGATTCTATCAGGGAATGCCACTGCCCAACCCAATAGGAGGGTAATCCAGAAACTCCTATCATGGGAATGCCATGGCCCAGACCAGCTGAAGGGTATCATCGGAACCAAACTAGCCATCCCTGTTGGATGGTAATCCCAACATACTCTGATGATACTATAAGATCATAGTCTTCATCGAGCATCCCCTGAAAAGAAACCATGCCTTAAATATCTCACATCGTATCTCGTAAGCCACTATAGTGGGAACCATCATATTATACATAGAAAAACACTCAATATTTGATACTCACATGAAAAAATACATGTACAGAAGAACGATACATGAGAGGTAAAAGAAATATCAAGATGTACATGATTCATGTGTCATCCACAAAACATGTGACCCCACCTCATCACCTTAACTTGTACCTCGAAATTCTCAAGTACTAAATGGTGAAAACATTCCCCTAGGCATGCCATTTTACTCATAATGAAGATGGAACTTCTAGCCAAAAGGCAGATGATCACACATTTTTAATCATTGATCCAGAAGAAAGAAGCAAATTTTACTGACATTCCACCTAAAATGGAAGTGGATAGCCAAACAGATCGATCCATTTCCATCCTTTTGGAGAAACACACATGATTTACTATTCATTCACTTGAAATGAAATCCAGTGATTAAGTTGCATATCTCAACATCATAAAAAAATAGTTCTTCATGGGGTCAATTCCTCGATCCTGAAACACATAATACAGTTCACACCATTGTGATCCTCATTAGAAAACACATGAGATCACCTATTAATTTGTTCAAAACAAAAACCTAGTGAAAAAGTCAATTTTCACCGCAAATGCCTAAATTGGGATATGTGGGGCCTGAAGCTCAATTTTGGTTTAAGAACTCAAATTCTTTCTTTAATCATCTTCCACAGATTCGGGATAGTAGTGCCACTGATTGTGCATTAATCAAATGTCAGATGAAGGAGATATCATCGTTTCAAGAATCCCCAAATAAAAATAATTATATTATTATTATTAAAATTGGAGGTTATGTGCCCCCTGAGCCTCATGCCAGTAACATAAAACTCCCAAGAGAGACTCAGAAGGAATTTCTTGAAGAGAAGCTCATTTTTTATAGACAGAACACAAAAAATATGCTTGGTCTGAATGATACCGGGGTTTGAAGTCCCCTTGGCCCGACCTGGCCCACTCTTGCTTGCCCGGCCTGCTTTGCCTAAGATAGAAAGCCCCGATCATCTCAATAGTCCCTATCCTAGTAGCACAGCTCATATTTCTACATTTTGTACCGACCCATGGCATGCTACCTGCGTATCCTTCTCCCGTTAATGCTTTCTTTTCCTCCTCAGATACACCTCCTAGTATGGCCTGGATAAGCTGCTCTGCCTCCATCCACTAGTCAACGTAGACACCCGCCACATTTTGAGGATACCTATCATATTTTTTCCACCCACTACAAAACCCCTCTATCCTAATTCACTAGTTACCACCATTTGATGTGATCTGGAATCTCACCGTCTCGCATGCCGCCACCACCAAATAGCCTTGCCGGTCGACCTGCACGGACCTCCTGTCGCGACTCCGTCATCCACACCACCAACATCCCTTGTTGTCTACCTCCAAACCTTTTTTCCCTTCTAATGACCACAATGCCACATTTTTTTCCTAAAAATTAAATAAAAATAATATTTACAATACTCAGGATGTTATCTTCCACGATCCATGATTTTCTCAATGATCCATTGATGTCCCATCATGACCAAAAGTTATCCCTGATATTTTCAAAGAATGAATGAAAAATGATCAAAGATGTGATTAAAAATATAGATTGGGTGAAGGATATGTTGATACGACCACCTAAATTTGAATTCAAATCAGTGTAATGAAAAATAATATATTATAATTCAAGAATTGTAATTGGGTAATCGGAAATCAAAATAATCCAAACTAGATTTGATATGTTCATCGTCGACAATGCGGTCACCACGCTTTCGCTACATTCTGCCAGAGATTCATCCCTCAAATACCAAATATAGTATAGGAGGAATCTTGAGAAGATTAGGGACCAACCCTATTCAAGAAACCATAGGTTTCAATTTATTTAAAATTAACGAGACGCTCGCCAGTGGTTGTGTAATTTGAACCTCTCGCGGCCCCTAGTTTTTTTCATGCCAGGTAAAACACAGTATTTTGTACTCAACAGTGGTCTCAGATTTCAAATATGAGTTTCCTAATCAAGATGTATTCTATATGAAATTAGAGTTAAAATAATTATGTTTAATTATTTTATATACAATTTCCCCTATGTTGCTCATTCAAGATATGTCTCGCTCTAACACATGTTTTGTCTCGTCTAGGGTAAATACCACATTCCAATTAGAACCACAACCTCATATTTATGATCTGAGATATCATTTAAGAGATATAATATTTCCTTCATGTGTTTAGTATAAAATATACTTATTATTTTAAAAAATTTATTCTTGACAATCCGATCCTCGGAATCGCAGACCGTCTCCACACCTAGTTCTGGAATTATATATAGAAATGATCCAAATAATTACAAATAAAATGACCAAGTCTCTACATCATTCCATCCTTGAGGATTTTATTTCATGAAATGATAAAATAGATAATCATATTGGGATACTGATCTCAAACATAGCTATCCAGCTCCCATGAACACTCCCACACATTTCTATGCTCTCACAGCATGCGAACCAAGGGAATGGTCCATCCACGAATGGTATACTCCTTTCGGTGACATGCATATGGTCATCAACATTCCCCATCATTTACGAAACATGGAAGAAATAATTTACCCAATCTAGCTATGGTGGTAGGGAAAGGAGGTGGGCAACCTCACCCTCACTCTACATGATGTTTAATGGCTAGATGAATTTCGGGGATAACTTGCCTACCTGGACGAATACCATCTTGCAAGCCCTCATCATATTCTCTAATAAATGGATAGTGAACTCAATCTACCAATTGGTATCAGGTGAACGTATTAACTCATCCAATAATAGGTCTCCTATACCTCCATTAGGACTCTCCATAATCATGATGTAAACCATGCATCACAGTTGGAGGCAATCATCAAGGGTACCCAAGGATGGTGGACACTCTCCCATATGTACAACTATGCCATCAAATTCACTGATTTTGTTTTCTGATTGTGATGAATTGTGATGACTTCATGAGTCAGTCTACTATTACCTAGATGGTGTCATGAATCTTCTATGTATGCATAGGACCTATGAATATTTCCATGGATATGCCATCCAATTTACCATCTAGGATTTCAAGAGACTGCATCAACCTGTAGGATCTCTGTGCTCAGTCTGTATGCACTGACAAGTGAGGAATCATGTGACAAACTAAACTACTCTTCATCTCAAACTAGACCACCAAGACCTCCACTTACAATCCATATACATCTTCCCACATTGGGATGTACAACCAAGGAAGATGTTTCTAACTCCTATATCAACTTCTACAGCATCACCACTGGAAGCACTGTATGTCCCCAGAACAAGGTCTCCAGTTTCCCTTCTTCTAAATATCCTTCTGGTACATCGTCTATGGATATATGTGAAATGAATTATTTCTCAGATTATGTCTCAAAGTTGGGAATCTGTCACACACTTGAGATGCGAAAGATTCAATACCATAGACTGAAGAATAGAAAATACCATAATGTTCTACTAGGGTCTGCTGTTGGGAAGATAACTGCTAAAAAATATCCACACTAAGCAATCCTTTGACTTCCTGATAAATGAATATACTAAAATTTTTCCCTTTACTAGATTATATACTATATTGCTGTCATATTCTAGAAGGAACTCCAACCAGCATCGCCACCTCTGGTTCATGTCTCTTTGAATGAAGGCATAAATGAAACTCTGGTGTTATGAGAAAACCAAAAAGAGCTCTCCTAGAATTCAGTGTCTCTACATTCCCAAAAAGAAGACTACCACTTCTAACACATGATATTGAGTCATTTAGTTCTATTCATGGGGTTTGCATCACCTCAAACTGTACAAGATAAATACCACATCATGCTTGATTTTGAGCACACAACGGTACCAATGAATAGGGAATGTGATTAAACTCATCTAACTTAAAGAATCTAGACACAGAATGAGATTTTCATACCATTAATGTCCTCAGCTATATTGAAACGAGAGTAACCCATATCTAGACACTCCTCCAAATCCACTAGTGGTATTCCATGAAAATGAGGTGAAGCTGAAAAACTGCACTGGCAATGCTAGGACCGGCTCCGGCATACCACTGCACAACCCCACTATGAATGAAAAAGTAAGAGGGAATCATCTACCCATCCATGATAGTATTTGTTGTGGGAGGAACTAATTCTCCCTCATCATTTTGATCATAACAAAAAAAATGCATCTTGGTGGGGGAAGGACCATTCATCCTCCTGCATTCAAAGATACTAAGAAGAACACATAAATAGGGTTACACCAATGCCCCACATCACCCCGATAAATCCTCATTAAAGAGTAAGGGTTGAATGAGTACCTCACATAGTGTATAAATGTTTTCAGTACCCAAATTTGATGATGAAATTGAATACCTGTTATCATCTCAAAAACTGCATGATTCTATACATCCATAACTTCCAGTTGCCCACGACCTCAACCACTAGATCCCTGTGGATGATGTGGGATGCCTAGTGGTGTTGGAAGGATCTAATAGATTCCTCCATAAATAATAGTCCAGCCATATCATCTTCCAACACCATATCCCTAGGGACCACCATGTCCTCACCTGGGAGATCCTTAATCTTGGAAATGACCTTTGTTGTGGAAGTTCATTTACTATATGACTAGGAAATTGAACACATATCGCCTAAAAGTCTCATTCCATGTGACCTTTTCCATCAAAAGAATAACATTGGGCCTCCTAGGGCTACCCCGTTGCTCTATGATGACACAAACAATGTTCCTAAGTCTGATCATGGGGAGGCCCCCTGCATCGATGCCCCATAAACTGATGTATGCTTTCTGCGGAAGACGTCTCATCTTAATTATACCCACTGCCAATACTAAACTACCGGTTCCCCTCTAATAGAAATATATATATCACCAGTTCCCCATGAAAACACCTCAGCATTGGTATATATTCCCAAGGGTTCTATGCTAGCACAAATCCCCCTACAAAGTCTCTTCTCAAGCATCCATGCCCATATTTAGTCATCATGGATCAGGTCTAGAGAGTAGCGTGCGAGGTCTTTATACCTATCCAAATACTCATACACCATCCTTCCACCCTAATGACGCTTCTGAATTTCATGAATCCAAATAGAGTGCAAGAAGTAGGGGTAGCAGTACTCATAGAATAGTGGCTTGAAGTTGTCCCACGAGAGTACCGACTCATTATGCATATAAGTAACCAAACTCCACCAATGCCCTACTGCTCCATGAAAAATTCTGTCCACCAAAGTCCCATATGATCAGTTGGTGTCTGAACAATCTAGAAGAGGCAAACCACCGAATCAAGCCAAACCTCTATTGCCTTAGGATCTATCTCACCATAAAAACATAGTGTTATCTTAAGATAGATCTCACGAAGTATGATATTCCTAAACACATCCTCAGCCTGTTCTGCTGGGAAAAACTACTGCTCAAAAGGTGTAGATTCCTCAACCTATCTACATAGAGGAAGGTGGATCATATGATGGATCATGAACTGATGAATTTTTTCTCATAGGGTCATCGTTACGAAACGAATCTGTTATCATGGTTGGTTGTCATCGCCGTGGAATCATGAAACATATCAAGGATTACTATAGTCAAATGGGAATATATATATATATATATATATATATATGTATATATATATATATTAACCATAATGGGGTGATCACTCCTGAATGATATTCAAGGAACCAATCATATATAAAGCATGCACTAATGAAACCTGTAAGAAAATCTTCAGCACAATGAGTCTACAAGCGGGAATTAGGGTCCTCTTGAATGGAAATGTCGGTCGATGCACTATAAATAGACTCCCTTGTCTGAGATCCACTCTTGAGACACATTGAAAATGCTTCCCTAAATAAAAACCAATTCATATTTTTGGAATTTCGAAAAAATTTCCAAGGAATGAACCACCTTTGATACCACTTTTTCATGACACGAACCATGTCAGGGCTCAATCCGAAGCTACCCAAAGCCCACCTCTATAGGCCATTGGGGGGAAACCAGCACCAAAGGCACATCATACATCTGGATTATTTTTCCTAAAAACATGTAAAAACACACACAACCAACTCAATGGAAAATTGAAGGATGAAAAAATAAGATACAACACTATTTTATATATAAACCACAAGAATGAATCATCCACTAAAAATACTAGTATTTTTGTTTTGATGTAAAAATAAAAGAAAAAAGTGGGAAAACATTCCCAATCAGGAAAGTTCCATAAACTAGCAGTAACTAAAAGAGTAAAATAGATAAGATATCCATGATCCTAGATCCTATGTTATAACCATCATTGGTTATCCAAGTACCCTATATCTCTAAAAACCTATTTAGTCACTATCAACTTTTATGCAGTTTTCAAATGGAATAATTCGTGCAAGAAAATCCCATGTAGGGGTGACTATAAAAATACTCAGTAGAACACCCTAAAAAGGAAAAGGGGGAACAATATGTGATACAAGGAAAGTGGAATTATTAATGGAGATAAGGTATAATAAAGTGTATATATCAACCCAAAAAAGAGAGTGATGTAAGATAATCAAGACATAAGGATCTAGAAACGGTGAGAAAAAGAACTTCTCATCGAGTCATAACTACCAATAGTAGGAGAGAAATCTTGTACAACCATGAGAAGATAGAAATGGAAATCATGTGGGTTTCCCAATGCGTCTTCATATCTCCTGTTAAAAGAGAAACCGAAACAAAAAGAGTGGGTACTAAAATAGGATATATAAATATTATCTGTCAAGGAATCCAAAATGGGAGATTTAGGGGTTCAACATATCAATGATCAATCCCATAAAAGAGTGAAAAATGGATCCATAAGTAACCATTGATAATGATTTAAATCCCATACATTCACCTCAAACATGAATGTAAAAGGGGTCCAATCACCACACAATGATAGTATCCACTTTTTGTAGCACTGACTCACCCTAACAGGTTTTGGTCCCATTACAAGGGCATGTCTTAGTGGAAAAAACTTCCCTCTTTCTCATGAGTCCAAATGTATGTCAAATCAAATCTCATCACTCTTCAGTATAGTTAGATAGAACATCTTATAGTAGAGTACCCAGGACCTAGTTCATTAGGGGGTGAAACTCAAATCATTAGAGATCCATACCCTAGCATGTTATGGAAACCATCACATGGATGTTGTTGGGGAACCACTTCCCAACCCCCTAATGTGTAATAAAATTTTGTGTACTGACCGATATATAGATTATGAGGACCCTCACCTTAGTGAATCAATGGGATTTCACACTAGTCATTGAGGACTATCAGCCAAACTAGTAGGTGGATTCCATGTGCATGTAACTGTAGAGGACCCATGCCCATGCTGATGGGGGGGTGTTCAACTCTAATATCGTTCAGGACCCATGATCCAGCCAGTCTGGTGATTCCACTCAAAAGGAATTAAGGAACTAAACTAGCCATCCTTATTGGAGAGTACCTTTTGGATGGAATCGAGGAACTCTTCCACCCAGCCCTGCTCGTGTGAAAGCTCAGATCTACCATTTGGGAATGCCACTACCCATCCCACCTAGAGGGTAAGCTTGAAACTGCCATTGGGGAATATATGTTAATATATATATTTCATTTAATAGATATTCATTAAATACCTATGTTAGAATATATATGTTGGTGTATTTATATATATAAATATAATCATTGGAATTTAATAATGTAATAAAGCATAATAAATATATAAAAATATGATTCATGTGACATTAAGGGAAGGAAAAATAATGGAAGAATGTTATATATATATATGAAAAAATTAATAAGTTAAAAGTATATATTAGTTCTAAATGTAAATTTAAAAGTTAATTGTGGTAAATATATGTTATATATGTGTTTTTGTTACATTTTATATATATATATACACACATTTAATAATATTAGTCAAAATATATATATATATATATATATATATTATAACCTATTAATGTTTATTTTTCGAGGAATGTAAATACAAATAAAAATAAATGATTTATTTATATATGGAGGTGAAATGATTGGGTTTTGAATAAAATCTGAAAATAAAATTGGAAACATGTGGGGTGTATATGATGTGTTCGGCCAAAACAAAAAAGCATTCATATATACGATATATACACACACCTTGAAACATATTATATATATTTATAACTCATAATATATGTCATATATATATATATATTATTCAATATATATATATTATATAGTTGAAAAACGTGTATGCTAAAATATACATGTAATATATGTCATTATTCAGAGTAAAGGAAATAAAAAACTATAGAGAGAAATCGAATAAAAACAATGTGTCAATTTTCTTAGTGGATACAAAGGAAAAAAAATAAAAATAAAAAATGGAATAGGAGAAAAATATCATTTTTGTTTAGTGGAAATGTAATATATATGACCAACACTATTTATGAGTCCTTCCAAATAGTTATTATATAATTAATTAAAAGATTTTTTAAAATTTCAGGGCTCATAGATAAAATCACATCCCTTATGTTCTACACCAAACAATGCACTTCCGTACACTATTAATATAATATATGAGTTTCTCAAATTACAAAGATATTGTGGGGGTGAGTTTAGTCATCGAGGAAGGAGGTTTACCATGGTTTCAGATATGTAAATTCTAATGAAATTTGGTATGTAGTTTAAGGTAAGGAGATATATTATTTTCAAATTATAAAATATTTTATTTTTAAATTTGAAATTATTAAAGATAATTTTTTATTATTTTGAATATAGTATGATTTTGGTCGTATTTATAAAAAATATTTTTTAATGGTGAAATTATTTTCAAATATTATGTTATTTGTTTTTTATATTCTGAAAACCCCTTTTTATGAAATGGATTCTTATTATTATAAAAATATTATTTCTGAAACTATGATTTTTTTAAAATATAATAAGATTATTTGAAAATTAATTTTTTCATGAATACTCATGATGGTATATACATTATGATTTTAGAAATTAAATTCACTATTTTAAAAATCACCTTTTTAAAAAATTTAATTTTATTTAATATTCCTTTCAAAAAAATATAGTTATTTTGAAATATTAAAGCTATTATTTTAGGTGAATATTTCACTTAACAAATATGGTTTTTCCCTTATGTATATGTATGGTCATGCACAATGTATGAAACTAACCATCAATGTATATTTTACAACGTTTTATAGTAATTTGTTTTTGTTTATTCCAAATGTATACATTATTTATTATTGATATATATCGGTATATGTATGTATTCATTATCATATTTTGAAAAGATAAAAATTAACCCACTAGTTTTTTAAAAAAATATATATCTCAAATATTTTTATAAAACATTTTTTAACATTATACATTAAAAACATGATATATATTTGGGGAGTGAACAGAACCATAATATATGGGTTTTACCTCGACAACCGTCAATGATAATTTCTTCCAAAAGGTTTTTTTCTTATATTTCTATGTATTTTTGTTGAAAATAATAGTATTCTTTACTAATAGATAATTATTTTTCATAACATGGTAAATAAATATAATATTTGGAAATAAAAGTGTTTTACAAGGAATTTTTTATTTTCTAATGTTATTATATATTCAAATGAATGATACTTTTAAAAGAAAAATTTCATTCAAATGATTATAAAGAATTTTTATATATGGTTATATATTTTTAATATCCATGCATTGTATTTTTGATAAGTATTTTATAAAAACTATATTTTATATAATAGAAAACGATTTCAAAAGTATATTTATGAATTGTTTTAAAAAATGAATTTCTCTTGTTTTTTTAAAACAATTTTTTTGGAAATTATATTCTAACCTAATGTTTAAATTTTTCTATAGGATCATTATAAGTTTCTATGATGTTTTCTTCATTATAAAGCTAGCACGAGATAAGTAAAAATAACTATTAATTTAAAATTAGTTTAGAATATGATATGTATTCATAGTTTTTCATTTTCCACTAAATCCATGATTTTAAATTATTCTTTATTTTGTAAATGTAAATATATTTTTCATTATTCAATTTTTAAAAGCTAAGAGTAATTTTTTCCCAAATCTGAAAGTGGGGTTCTTCGGTCAAAATATTTACATTGTTTTTATGGTGGATTTATCATAAAAGGGTTATATTATTAGGATTTTTGATTTAGTAATTTCATATGTTTATTATTGATTTGGATTATCATAAACACCCACATTTGTGTGACTAAGGGAGTTACATTAATTGAATTTTATTATATTGATTGTTGGAATTTTTTTCTAGAATTATTTAATATATTAATCCCTTAATTTTTATTTGCTACGTGTATTTTTATTTTAGTGGATTTTAGGAAAATATTTATACCCTACATTTTAAGAAGAATGAATGGGTTTTGAACTATAATTTCGATAAGGTACAATTATTTTGTATCATATGTTATGAGAATAAATATTGATTTGGAAACCTATATATGAAATCAACCATACATTTTAATAGATAATTTATAGTTCTTGAAACCAACTTGTAGAATTAAGAATACACTTTCAATCATACTTTTTTATCTATAGTTATACATAAAATAACCCCTATGATTTATTATTCCGACATCTGAGTACGACAATATTTATTATTTTAATGATTTCTACAATGTGATCGATGGAATTAATATATCATTTAATGTTGTTTGATGAAAAATTATAAACCTTGAGTTAAATGGATTAAATCATTCCCATATATATGGGAAGTTATTACTTTCATTGAATATTTAAATTAAAATAATAATGATCTGTCATGCTATTAAAATGGATCTATTTTACAAAAATTGATTACAGAATCATATTAAATACCAATATTTTCTTCTACTCATATATAAATGTGTGTTGGTAAAAACAAATTGTGATATCATATCTAGTTATTTAAATATATAAAACATTTATGCATATATGTTTTGATACTTTTCAATTTGATAAATTTGTAGTTTTATTGAAAATATATTTCATTTTAAATTTTTTAGTCTGGAAAATATTCTATTAGATCTACACTTTTGAGATGAACATGGTTCATGAACATACATGTTTTTTATTCTTTATATAAATAATCTAATTTTACAATTTGTAATATTTTTCTACTTCTTTGTTTAACCAATGATAATTTTATTTCTCAATTTCATCAACATCAATATGTTAAAACTGTTACTCATCCACCATTATCTCGTTTATTTACTATTAGAGTGTTGAATTATCATAATTTGGCATGCTGGAGTGTCATCTTATCAAAATAATATTTGAAAACATTTTTTACTTATGAAATAACCATAAATCCTTGTAAAAAACATGTTGTAATGTGAAAAATGCTTGCACTAAGGTATAAAGGTCACAACAAAAGGACATGCTAGTGGAAATCAGTAATCTCATAGGGATTTCATTGGTGGAGTGGAAAAAGTGATTTTATACCCCAAACTCTATATATTTTTGTGTTCTATTATTAAATTTATTTATTTTTATGTTTCCTTGTCCCATTAATGTGGTAATAAAAAAATTTCATTAAACTCAAGAAGGACGTATAGAGATTTTCATGTTCTTCAAAATACATAATTCACCCCCACTTATGTCATTATCATAGTAATTCCTACCTAACACATACCCTTATTCAGTGTCCCTTAGTTCAAAAGGATCCATTTCATGATATACTGCATCCCTAAGAACTATATTTTGAACTACTATTTCTGTAGACACTAATACGTATGATTATATCTAGTATGTGCATTCTAATGTTGAATTAACTCTATTATAGGATTATATAAAATTAAGATATTTGAATATATAACCAGATTTCCTAAATATAATTTCAAATATTAATGGAAGCCTTATTTTCAATTGGAGGAAAATCCATTATAAAAATATTAAGACCACATCCCAAAACTTGTGATTTGGACATTATTGTTTTAAAAATAATCATGACACAAAAGGCCGAACAAAGACATACCTACTAGTGGTTACTATAAAATTTAGATATGAATTAGTGAGAGCCTTCCCATTACCCACAAGTCTATGTATTAATCCATTTTCTAGTGAAACCCCCTTATGAACTAGTTGAAAATACTCATATTGAAGGTGTCCTAATTTAAATCATAGTGAAAAATAGTTGAACTGGGATTCAAAATTCACCATCTTATGAAAAATAAATTATTATAGAACCTTATTACACATTGAATAATGTTTTGGACTCGAGAAATCTTCTTATATACAAATAATAAGAGCTATACAGTGACACATGGACCATGATCTATTTTGATAATCTAGAAATCTTCCAACCACAACTATGAATTATAAGAATATAACCACTTTTAAAAGTGAGGAGAAATGAATTTAAAGAATATAATTCACTATTGAAGCGGGGATCATGCTTCATGTAGAAAAAATATTCTCTTATAAATAATTGAAAAAGGATGTCTTCAATAAGAAAGTGACATTTCTGACAAACTGAAAATGTGTTATAAAATACTACAATGGGAATGGAAAAATGGGTTGGGTGATGAAAACCCACTAAAACCCAGTTCATCAATTTGTAATAGGAATTAATGAATCGGTTTAATAATTATAATGATAGACATATCTAATTAGATTAAAAAACCCATCAAACACATTGAGAAGCATAAAAATCTATTAATACCTCGTGTGAGAGAAAGAGAGAGTGGAATATTTTAAGGCCCCATCATGTATTACATGATATTTTGTGAAAAGGGTGATATATATTCCTAACTCCAATTACAAATTTTAATTATGATGTGTTTCGTTTTGAGAATTCTTGTTAAAAAACATTCCAAATACAAATTCTTTCTAATTTAATATTCTCAAATTTACTGTCTTAATCTCCATAGTTTATGATTCAGTGTAAGTTTTATTCATTTTTAAATGAAGATAAATGTTTTTCCAAAAAAAGTTCTTGTTATATATTTTAATATAAATTAAAAACCAATTTTAATCAGTAAAATCATCATTATGGAAAATCAATTTCTATTTTAATGCAACGGTTAAAATTTTCAATGTTCCCAAAATGTCCACTTGTACCAATTATAGAATATTAAATTTTGATTAATGATTTATTAGTTTGAAGATGATATTGTTTATTTTCTGTATTGACAAGTGGTATATATGTTCAATAAATTTATTTTTACCTCTAAAAATACCCATTTGATGGATAATTCATGAGGTCATAATAGAAGTTAAGTTGATTCAGTGGACTAAATTTACAGCCTATGAAATCATTTATGGGAATGATATAAACATTATCATGATGAATTTTAGATAATATCATATCTTTTTATAAATTATTAATGATAAATTTATTATATTTTAAATGCATGTAGTACCTCTCATCACATAGTTA
Source organism: Viscum album (assembly GCA_963277665.1). Lineage (NCBI taxonomy): Eukaryota > Viridiplantae > Streptophyta > Magnoliopsida > Santalales > Viscaceae > Viscum > Viscum album. The sequence goes on along the minus strand of OY728127.1, from coordinate 374,706,069 downwards.
GATTTTTCAAATTGGTTTTTGGTTTAATTTTTGGTTGAAATTAATTTCTTAACATATATTGAGTTATATCAATGTAAAAAATATACATACATTGAAGTTATCAATGAATCTTATATATACCCATTCCATAATATTTATTTATGAAAATTTACCCTTTCCATAAATTATATGTCAAGATAAATATCTATCCATTTACCATGTAAAATTTCCACTATCACTCTATAAATTATTAAACAAATTATGTTTCTAATTTTATTGATGCAAGAAAATTAAGAAAAAATATTATAAATAGAAACATTTTGAACATATAAATTATTAAAAATTATATGTCACAGATCATTTATATTTTTTGATATCAGACCATGATCCATACCTAAATATTGACATTTTTATAATACATTTAATTTTCAAGTAACCCTTCATTAAGAAATAAATTTAAAATTGTATTCTTATATCCCAGCATTTTGAGTATGTAAAATAATTTAATCTCTGTAAAATAAATTTTTTAGTATATATAGAACTTAAATTTCATGATATAAACAAATATTTTTTATATATTAATTAAATATTATCAACATTTTACATACTTCTCCTAAACACAGATAAAATATTGTTCAATTTTTTTCATGAGAATTATGATAAATAAATTCCTTATGATTTAATGGAGATATGGTAATGGTGGGTGAGATTTCTCTAGAAAAAGAAATAATTTATACATTGAAATTTTATGTTGACTATTCTATATTAACTGAACAATACTAATATCCAATAAAGATAATTATTCCAAACAAATAGATAATATTTTCTTCTTATTCATGGATTGATTGATTTTTCTTTTAAGATTCATTAAGAAACAGAATAATTTAATGGATTTATGATTATAGATTTAAAAACATTATCTATAATATATATATATTTTTTTTATTTTTTTGTGATATCATAATAATCTATGGATTTTCCAAATATAATAAGTTTTTATTTCACTTTTAGAGGAATAATTTTCAAATGAATTCTAGGTAAGTAAGTATTTGAGAACCATTTTCTATTTTTTACTATTCAGTTTTCTATATTCATATTGATTCCCTTTATTAGTATGACAATAAATTTTAAGGTCACTTGGGTTTTAAAATAATAGACAACAATACATGATTTCACTTTTTCATCATTTTTACAAATTATTTCATGTACTCATTTACTCTAATTCTTCTTATTCCATGTTTCCCTCCATTAAACCCCCTAAAAGTTTTATGTTTAGAAGACTCAGTATCACTCATATGAATATCACGTTATTTAAAATAGTCTATAATAGTTTTTTTTCAGGAAATTTACTCCATTATTATTATTTCATTATTTCTCATCATTTATTTTGAGTCAGAAAATATACATTAACTATTTTGTTAATAGACATTAATTATTAATATTATTTATATGAATAATATCAATATGTGAAATTATATTTAATTATTATTTTTTAGTATAATATAAATGTTTTTATAAACTATATTCTTTATTATAATTTCATCCACCCTTATTGTCTGAAATCTATGAACAATATCTAAAGAAAAAATGATGAACTATGAAACATTATCTATTGGTAAAAAATATAATATTTTATATTCCATTTAGAGGATAACACATTTTATTAAGACATCATTTGAGATTAAAAAAATATATCCAATATAATATTAAAAATTTAATTTCATATTTTAAAAGTTGAAAAATGTTATAAATATTTATTATATTGAACATAAAATAGCTGTTCGAATATAATGATATAACACAAAATTATATTTTTCATCCCTTGTAATTACCTCATTACAATTATCGACAATTTTTAGTTTGTGATTCACTGTGGAATAAATTTACTAAAAACATTTTTGTATCATACAATCATAAATAATTGATCTAGTATAAAATTTTTTTAAAAAAATTAATAGCATCAAGAGTTGGGTTAAATTGAATATTAAAAAAATTAAAAAAATTGAAATAACGCGATTTTAATAAAAATTTGGAAGGTAATTATAGTAGTTTTATAAGAAAAAAAACCAAAAATTAGTTATATCCAATAAAAAGTAATAATGAATATAAAATTCTCATTGTACTAAAATAAATTTCTTCAATATAGTTCATAGAAAAATTTATACTTATAAATTAATTTCATAGATATAAATAAAAAACAATGAATATAACAAATATTAATGTTTTTCAAGACAAGAAGCATAAAAGATCATATTAGTGAATAACATGATTATAAAAAGTTATTATAATTTTAAATGATTAAATTTTATCCAAAAAAATCTTGGGGATGTTTTAATAGGACCAAAATTTCCTATCGATGAGTCCATGTAAAAATATTTTATATAAAAGTTCATTTATCCATAAATTTTTTGATCTAGTCACTAATTTTAATATAATGATATTGAAATAGATGTATTGTACTTTTTATATATAATAATAAAATTCTATGTAAGATGTAAGAATATAAATAACAACTAAAAATAAATATAAATGAAAAGGAAATTATTTTCTATTAAATGACTATTACTGATCAAGATCATTTTTTCTTATCAAATAATATATGAAAAACTAGTATGATCAATATCAATTCTATATTTATGGGAGTTTTAAATATGATCTTCGAGATATTTCACTATTATATTTTCGGTAAAAAAACAATATGGTCAACAATAATTATCAAAATTCATTATGCGAATTCTACTTATTTTTCATATAAATGTAGGACATTTGATAATAAACGACTATATGTATTTTTTTAAGAAATATTATTGGTCAAATAATAATAATGTATATTCATAATATATTTATCAGTTTTATTCAATAGTATGTCAAATTTTATTACTTTTAGAGTCATAAATTATCATCCTTGATTTTGGAACTAGTTGTGTTAATCATTGATAATATATATAGTTATATTAAATTTAAATTGAAAACTATAAACGTATAAATATAGATTTTGTGGAATGTAATATAGTAGATAATAATAATTGAATTATTTTTATACTTTTAGATGTACACTAATAATTATCCATGTAAAATATGGTTGAAAAAATAAATGTATATTATTATTAATCAATTCCAAGGATTTGTCAGGCTCCATTAAAATATGGATTAATTATGTCTATAGAAACTGTTATATCCATATTTTTTAATAAGGAAAATTTTATATATTATTATACTATTGTAAGAATTTTTTATATAGATATATTTTTCAATACTATCTAATTAGGTATAATATCATTTTTTACAAAATTAACACTTGTGTTTCAATTAATGTTCTTATTTTTTTACTGAAGAAATGTTGCACAATTAAAAAATAATAATGTGATCTATTTGGAATTCATTTATAAGGATTCAAAGTGGTATTGCAATGTAGAAAAAAAGGTAAAATTTAATTAAATTTTATTTAAATCTATATATAGGTGACAACACTTTCATATAGGATATTGTATTTTTTTGAACTATCCACTAAACATGGATTTCTGAGAAGATATTTTTTCCCTGAGTAAAAAAAAATTAATTTAGGATCATGAATAGTTTGCATTTATCCAGATAAAAATATCTAAATTCTTATTATATTGATCAATTTTATTAATAATGATAATGGATAGGTGTGTACCGCTTGTACATTGGGAGACTCATACATATATGGGTTTTAATGAAAATGAGAAGGATAATTGTGATGATACAGGTCCAATAACAATGTGTGTGGATATGTATTTTCATTTCATTAGTATTTACTTTTCCTTAGCTGTAATAATGTCCAGTCAATCCATTTAATATTAAGGTTAGATAAAGACTCATTTGTTTTAATTTCTCTATTGTTGAAAAATAAGCTATTTTTATAATTAAATTCATTTTTCTCTATGTTTTAATGAGGATTTAATATATTTATATTTTAAAAGAACATAAATTTGAATGTGGTCTTTTTATTTTCACCATTTATAGTAATTATAATCATGGACACTTGTGTGACATATAAAAACTAGTTTTTGGAGGTCAATAATCATTTATAAAGTGGAAATAATCCCTTATATTCTCTTTATATTTGCTTAATTATTAATTTCATAATAAGAGTAAAAAAACTTTTCTAAAGGAAGAGATTTATAAAATTTGTTGAATATTAAATCCTTTAGATTATTCTTCTTCTAAAATTTTTATTAAACTATTTAAATTATAAATCACCCATTATAAAAATGATTTTTTAAAAATTTCTTAGTGTGGATTTTGATATCATATAATCTTTTACATTGAGAACTAATTATCTATGATTTTATCTAAAACATTTAAAATATATCCGATTATTTAGTAGATGGAGATTATAAATTTATAAACCTATTGTGCATACTGGTGAAGGATACACCATATCTTTGGAAGAATCCTCATATAAATGTGTTATATAGTTTATATTTTTTTAATTGGTGGGATTTTTATAATTTATTTTTTATTTAATTTTTCACTACCCAAAAAGTCTATCCAGAAGGAAAACATATATCAATTTTTTTAATATAAATTAAAACTTATACAATAGAAAGATGGGGTCAAATAAAGGGGTTTTCTCTTATACAAGAAAGAATATAATTTCATATCGTAATATACAAAAAATTCATAGATATCAATTGTTTTCCATTTATATTGATAATTACCCTGATTTAAAATCATAAGGATGTTTTTATTATTCCTTATCGAGGTCTTATAGGATAATATAGTGGTCAAAGTTCTCGACTTGTTATATTATTCCTTCCACGACATTCTTTTATATAGAGGAGTGAAACCTTCACTATCAATATCCCTTTTCATTTCATGAATGATTGAATATTTTAAGTTATTATTACTATCCATAAACATAAGGGGAGTGATAACACTCACACTTTCATCATCATAGTCATTCCCCCATTTTTCATATATTGTTTAAGAAGTGAATATGTTTTTAATTCTGTATTGTAAATGATCAGTACATTTATTGAGTGAAAGGTCTTGTGGGATCTTTGATAGATTACCCTCACTATAGTTCTGAGAATATTGTATTTTATGTAGGAAAAAACCCTCTTTGGGACCAGTACAGATCCAAGCTAAATCCCATCTTCAACATCACTCATGGGAGCTTCAAAGGTCAGTTGATCTACAAATTGACCAACTACATGTATATATTGCAACCCACGTGAATTCATTATGGCCCCTGAGGAACAGGTTTTCCATTTAAGATCAGTCTATGAACCTGTAAACCTATGTTGATTCAGAGAATCATCAATCAAATAGTGAATATTAATAATAAACTTCCAAGATTTATTCTCCTTAATATCATTTGTAGGGGCTCCCAATAAGAAAGAATACTTTTGTCTTCCAAAGGATATCTTTTTCAAATAGAGGCATCATACCCACTATTAATGAAATTTATACAGAATATGGATTTCAAAAAATAATTATTGGAAATACGAATCACCTTGTAAGAAAATAAAAAATATGAATCATTTCATAAACAACACGAATGGTCAAGTCTTACTTCCGTGTGGATAACACCACTTTCCTTGTTTAAATTGTTCTGAAATCAACATCCATGAATACTCTGGATAAATTTACAAAACTAGCCTACTCCATATTCGAATACATATTAATTGGAACTCCAATTGAATAATCTAAGTCAAATATTATTTTGTGATGCCAATAGATCTAGTTGTTAATATAAAATATAACTCAAAATTTAGTGACATAGTTCCTGAACGTAAATAAAATAAAGAAAGAGTTATATTACTGAAATCTAAAAACATTCTGGTTCAAGTAAATTGAACCATAAAACATTCCCTTCTAATAAAATATTACTTGGGAAATAAAAGGTGAAAGAATCCAAACCCCACTAAAATTAACTTTGAGTTTATAAATCCCCATATTAAAGATAATATGATCATTAAATCCCCATATTTCCTTAGTATCATCCCTTTTGAGTGTGCCACATGTACAATAATCGAGTGAAGATAAAGTGAATGTCTTTCTAAAACTAAATCTGACCATGAAATAACATGAGCTCTGTCCCTCAATTTAAAGATTCGTCCAAAATCATCCTCATTAATGGAACGAAAAAATCCTATTAAAATAATCTGAGGGATTACCATGATGTGTTACCTTGGGTAAAGATATAGTAAGTGCCTGAGGTAGTAAGAGAGGATTCTAGTCACCATCCATTTCAAATCCTATAGGTTTCTCCCTAACCTCTTTCCATCCCATAGTGGAATTTGAGCATAGATTCATCATTGTGGGCTGCATATAGGGGATCAAGTCAAAGATGAAACCCAAACTGACCGTGTGCATTACATTTTTCACATTTCCACCCATATATACATTTGTGTGAGTCATTGGTAATGGTATTATACCAGAGATAAAATTGAATCCATGAAAATATAGTATCATCCTTATAACAACCATGATTTTTATTTCCTATTTAAACATTACTTATTACATAAAATTTTATATAATGAAACCCAAAAGATTGAGAGGTATAGTGTCTTCGGGAAATTAGGTACAATACAATATAGATTAAAACATTATATACATAATCTTTATTGAAAACTTATTTAACATGAAAAAAAGTTTCCTTTTTTACTTAAAACTGCATGGGATAACATGGGGACATACATATGAAAGGGTTGAGCTATAAAGGCCAGTAAGAGAATAAACAATGTATTACATGAGGAAAACAATACCTGTTAGGAAATAGGTATAATAATAGAGCATAAATGAAACATAAATAATAAATATGGATTTAGCATTATAATGACAACATGGGAAATGTAGCAACAAATTAAAATCATAAATCATAAAAATAGGTCAGGAATAATTCTTCCAGGACAACATGGTGGAAAAAAGTTCCATAGAGGAATCAGCTGAAACATTTTTCCAAATTTTATTTATCCTGATACTATGCATTCCCCAATGAATTGAAGAACCATCAGGACCCACCCTTCATAATCATTTTATTTCCATTATTAAGTGTGCTATATAGATCGTATAACATGGAATCATTCAACATCATAATTTATTACATGATAAAGGAAATTGGAGTAAATAAATTTAAGTACCCAATCAATAAGTATATATATAATAAGGTGAATACCCTTGATAAATAAATGAGTTTGGTATTAATTACACAACCATTTTGGGATAGAAAATTGTGGTTCAATTTCGGTAGCACAACAATATCATATAGAAATTCATAAAATATGTTGAAGATAGTGATAGTGGTCTCTGCTCATTTATTCATGAATTGTAAATGTAGTTGTAACATTTATGGACATTCCCAAAAATATATAATTAGAAAAAAAAGGCGTAACATAATAATGAAACATGAAGATGGAGTATAAAGAAAATAATGCATAAATAAATTTTTCCTCGTAATAGGTGTTCATAATGGTGAATGAGAGGGTAAAATGATACTAAAAGGGGATATTCTAATTTATAAATAAAATGGGAAGTAAGGAGGATATTTCATAAAAAATCCCAATATATGAAAAATCTTTTTAAAATACAAAAAATAATGCTGGAAAAAAGATGATGTTGGAACACCCCTTACGAAATTTCAGCCTAGTAACTACTTAGATAAATGTAAAAATGACAGTGGATAAATAATATATCATTAAAATAACTTCAATTTAATAGTAATGGAATAATTATAAATGAAATAAAATATAACCAATTTAAATTTTAAAGAATAATTTCAAGAATGTTACTTGAATTGAATGGAGAGAAAGGGGAGGATCCCGTATGAAATTTCGGCATAGCAACGGCTTAGGAAATGGTATAAATGTGGGAGGATAAATAATCCTTCAAAAAAATAAAATCAATTTTATACTATGTTAATGATTATAAATTAATATCAATATAATAAATTTTAATTAAAAAACTAATCTCAATGATGGTTCTTGAATTCGGTGGAGAGGCGGGAAACCCCATACTTGAATGTGAGATTCCAATGGATTAGGAGAGGATTCTTGGGAGATTGGGGAGCCTTGATAAGAATATCGTGATTATATATATGTGTTTTGAAGTGATTAAAAGAGTTTTAGCGAAGATAAATTGGATCTTGCTTGGTATTAGATAGGAAAAGTGTGGGATATCTATATTACATTGGATTTGGACACTACATAATAAAATATTCAAAACCACAAACCATCCAATTATTTTTACAACATTTTTTGGAAAAGGGAATTTTATTACATTATTTTATAAGCCTAAGGGATGAATATAATATTATATTTCCCTTTATTATGTGTTAGGGATTCAGACATTCAAATAAAGGATTTTCAAATCTTAAAATATATTATATGTCTTGAGGACTAAATAGGCATTTATAAAATAAATAAAATAAACTTAAAATAAAATTATTTTAAAGGGTCAATATATAATTGGTTTAATTTAACATTTATAGTATTTATTACATCACTCTTAGACAATTATGATGTCATAAAATACATCGTACATTAATACGATATTTAATTTTTACCCAAAAATTTAACTATCTCAGAAATTTATAAAAAATTCACTATTAAATAATTTCAAAATACTAATTACAAAAATAATATTCATTTTATTTAAATAATTATCTAAATATGTGAATTTTTACTTTTAAAATAATAACTTATATTTATTTAAAAAAATGGGGTTTTTGAAAAATAAGTGATTTTGAATACTTTTAAAAAAAATTACATTTTACATCTTAAAAATTAGAAGATCATTATATATAATAAATATTATTTAATAATAATATTCCATTAAAATAATTTTTATTTCAATAATCCATTAATTCATAAATTCATTAAATAAATTTCAGCATAAACTAAAATAAAAGTTTGTTCTTTAAAAATCATTTACAATGTAACAATAAATGGATGAAAATATATTCATTACATTACTAAAAATAATTTACCTATTCCAGTTGATATGTACATGATACGTATTCCTTTATTACAATAGAATACACCCCAATAGTGAGGTGTGATATGGTTGGGAATTCATGGGGCAGTCGGGTGAACATGGTTTGGGTCCTGATCTCGATGATCTTAAACATCTACCATAAACAGGTTTCCTCATTATTATGTTATTAGATCTCATCATTTAATTGGTTTAAGGCAAGGATCAGAAATGATATCTCCCCTGGAAGATCTAATAAATTTGATTTATAAGGTATGATCCTATTTTTCGAGGCCATCTCTTCCTTTTTCCATGTATAATGGATTTTTCAAAACACTATATTTATAATAGTCATATATTCACAATTCAATGACTATATTATCTATTGTAATGATACAAAAAGGTAATTTATATCTAATTTGATATAATAAATCCGAATAATTGCATGTGAGTTCTATAACCAGAATACTTTTAATTTAATCAAAATTTGGAATTGTATTCATATCAATTCAGGAAATTATAATCCTGGAGGAAGGAAACCCTCAAATCCATATTCACAGAGATCTCCCATGAGACTATGTTTTTTCATCTATGTAATCTCTTTTATTTTATTATACATTCATAATTTTCGATGTGAAATTATAGAAAAATATAATTTTTGATGTTTAAAATATAAACACATTGAAAAAAGGCAGAGGAAAACCTAGTGAACATGAACTCAATGATTATAAAATCAATAATGATTTTTAACTAGAATATAGTGGATTCAATAGGATGAAAGTATAGTAAAAAGAACAATTCAGAGCCCAATTAGGATCAAATATAACAATTTCTTGGTAATAGTATAGTATTAATGAGATGAATATATATGATCACAGAATGAACAAATATTCTTGAACATATATTTGAGATAGAGACATATATATTCCAAAAGATATAAAATGATAATAAATTTGGATGATTATTTAATGAATTCACAATTATAATAATTTGTATATTTTTTATAATATATTACAAATTTAAAATTAATGAATTCATGTAAGATATTTTGATTTTAAGTCAATTTTTTATTTAATGAAGGTATTATATTATTTACTATTAAAATTATAGTGGTATAAAATGAATTACTCCAGAGGACATACTAATTTATAAATTTCAATGAAAATTATTTTCTTCCGCTAAAACAATAATTTGAGATATAAAATTAATCACTTATGATAATAGGAGGTCAAATAATTATAATAATCACAAAAAAATATTCTTGTCACTTCTCTAAAAAACCATTTTAATTTTTATAATTTTCTTCCTTGGTTTAAAATATTTATATTGGTTTTCATTTTAACTCATTAGTGATATTGGATTTTTTAGTTGGATATGATAATCCGTAGAATAATTAAAGGATATATTTGAATTTTTCAATGTGATGACCATGTGAAGATTCCAATGGAACATTGATCAATATTGGAGAATCATTGTGTATTCCAGTTTGATAAAACCCCTATGTTTGAGGAAATTCATAAATAAATAAAATATTTGAATATAAAACAAAAGAAAAATTTGAATATAATCTTGATTGTTTTAAAAGGATGAGATGTATTTGATACTATAGGATATGGGTTTATTATTCTATCCATATTGAATTTGGATATTGAATAAATAATCTATATAGATTATTAAATGAATCAATACAATCAAAAAGGTATATTTTTTTAAAATCCATTAAATTAACCACTTTAGAATCTAGATTTTTTATTATAGTGGAAGAATATTTTAACCATAGGAAGGGGATAAATATCAATAACTTTTAAACAACCTGTAAATAAATATGTTCAATACCATAATAAATATAAATATCTAAATTGACTATAATATCTTAAGGCTGATATTTTAATTAATTAATTCCTCCCACAATTGGTGAATATAGAATATTCCAAAAGTAAGAATTTCATATAAATCATAAAAAATAAATAAAAATGAATTTTTAATTCAGTAATTTTTTTAATAAAATTATAGAATTATACGTTAGATATAACATATGTTACAATTCAAGGGATCTCTGAATGAAATCTCAAGGAGTTTTTCAACTAAATGTATGAAAAAATTGGAATGATCTTGATAAATCTAAGTGGTTGAAAACTTATCAAATTGATCATGCGGAGGATCCAATTGAATATAAAAATAAATAAAAAATATCCTATATAGGTTGAGAGTATGACAAATTTTAAATAATTCAACTCAAATACCACTGAATTACCATTACATGTCTATTTTAATCAACAAATCAAATAGGTATAATTTTTAAAATTAATTTATTTATTTAATACGTTCATATTCACAATACTTTATACTATAACATTTGACTATATATCTACATATTGAAAAATTTCGAAAATTATTTTTTCAAAAAAACATTCTTGATGAATTCAGGATAATTTCCCAAAATGAATATTATTATGAAGTAATTTAGAAAAAAATTCTCAAAAAGTTACATAATCCAATGAAATCTACCATACATTTAAAAAGTATAAAATTATAATTTTAAAAGATATATTTTGATTTTAATAGATTAATATTTTTATTCCATTTAATGTTATTGAAAAATATAAAGTTCATTAGTACAAGTTGAAAATGATGGATTTATAACTTAGTAATAGAATAATTGAGCATTACTAGGGTATTTTAAAAGGTTTTTTAATAATATTAGATAAAATTTACCTTCTAGTGTACTATATTATTCTAAACATTAATGAAGGATTTGAAATTTAATTTATTCATATAAGACAATTCTAAAATTGAGAAATGTATTTATCAATGTGAATACTCGGAAACTACTTTTCCCTATTAGTGATAGGTAATTTTATTTATGAGTGAATCATAAATATATGGTTATAGTAGAAAATTATAATTTAATTAAGGTGATTTTATATTTAAAAATTGTAATACTTGATGAAAAATTATATTTTACTAATGTGAAAAACATAATGGTCAATTAATTTCCTGTAATGGTTGAAATTAAAAAATCAATGAAATAAATTACATACCCCATTAGAAATAAATAAATCCAATATATATTTATTGAAGGTGAATGCCAAAATTATATCATAGATAAAAATATTAGTGATGTCAATGATGAACTAATATTGGATGATGAAGAATATAAAAACGATAGTCTTTAAATATTTTTTTTTTAATATTATATTTTCATTCGAGTGATATCAAGATATAGTTGAAAACTAAATTTTGGAACCTTTATAAAAAATGAAATTGAAAAGGATGATCATGGAGGTAATTCAAAGTTTACTTTAAACTGAATGTGGAAGAAATAGTCAAAGGATACTCGGTCAGACCAAGGTTGATGAAAAATTACATGTTCAATATAATATCATCAAAAAAACACTTCCTAATATAAAGACAAACATTAAAGTTATGTTTTAATAATTTATAGGGTTTGGTGATAGAATAATTATATATATAGAGAGTATCCCAGGACTTGTACCATAGTGTCTTAGTAGTATGGAACTCTATTAAAAATTATTTACAAGAATCATGTGATTGTTTTCATTGAAAACAGTAACGTGCATAAAATAGTTGATGAAAAATATAAAACCTTATAATTACTATAGAAAAATAATTTTTTTATTTAATTCCATTAATACACTAGTTCATTCTAATTTCATGAAAATTTCAATTATTGGGTTAGTGCCTTGGGTTGCCAACCGAATGGTTATATGAGAATCAATCACAATCTCAAACAAAATTTTCATGACACAATTCCAAAATCATGTATATAAAATAAGGTACACCCTCCAATATATCTTAAACAAACACTACTTATAACATTTAAAATTGTCTTAACTACCAAAAAGTGATGCTAATTTTGATAATCTAAGGTATATAGAATGTTTTTAATATTCCTTCTAATTTTAAATTATTTTCATTTCCTTCCACCCCATAATTTTTATTTCTTTCTATTATTTATCATTCATTTTATATGAATATATTACTCTTTCTTTAAATTTATTTTTTTCCTTTATTACATATTGATGTAATATATTATATTATTTTTGATATTTTTATATATTAAATTCATTTTTCCAATTTTTTCTTATTTTTAATTCTCTGTATTTTCATGATATATTTCATTAGAAGATATAAATTCTATTTATGAATATTTTAAGTCTTTGATGATTTATAGGTATTAGGACAAAAATTATATTTTTTTAGGGAACTAACTAATGGTATTTCCTTACTATATTAATATGTAAATTATTAAAACATTTTGATTTCTCAATAAAATAATTTATAATACTTGTTAACATTGGATAGAACTATTTTTAAATCATTAGTGTAATTGATTGTGAAAAATTTACATTTAGGAACCATTAAAACTAAAATCCCTCACTGTTTCACGGTGTTGTTGAAAATGATGATCCTATCTTATCTCATATAGGTCACAGGTTGGTGACATGACCCAAGGGTATAAATCAAACATAGGGGGTAATTTGCAACAAAAATCCAAGGAACAAGTTATAAAAGAACAAAAAAAATCAATAAATTTAATATGAATCAAATACTAAAATTCATGTACTCTCATACATTATAAAGTACCAAAACATTTTTATCAAAAAGAAACTCTATCAGTGATTAATTTTTGACCACAATAAAACATCTATGACATGATCTCATAATTCCCAACCTAGTCACCCAATAATTCCTATAAAATATATAAAATATTTTACATTTAAAAATGGGTGAGACAAAACTATACATAGTGGGATCTTCCCCAAACTATCTCATATTTATGTTGAATAATTATTCTGAAGCCTTTATTAATTGATAATGAAACCAACTTGTTTCACATTCCATGTCATCGTTCACTTATCCTTACCAAGGATTAAATTCCAAACCCCAAAGGAAATATTGTAACATAGAAATTTTTATTGTATATAACGAAAGGAAAACCACACCAACGTCCCCGCTGATGTTGCAACACTGATTATATAAATTTTTACACCTTAGGAAATCCATGGATTCCATTTTGTAAAAGGATTATTTCAATAAACCACAGTATGAAGAAAAAAATTACCATAATAAGAAAACACTCAATCATCACAACACAAAAGTAATTATCTATAAAAACATATTCCAGAATGTCATAATGTTTATTATATTACTGAAGAGAAATGAAGCATCAGTGAATTCAACCATGAAACCTCCACAATATGTATAACTCACTGACTTATCAACATTAATTCCTCATGATTCTCATATCACATAATATATCACAAACATTAATTTACATGGGATATCAAAAAATATATTATTGTTGGATGTGAGACCCTAAAGGAGGAGTATAATTCCATTCACATAACCTCCACCCTAGATATTAGGAGTACACCTAAAACCTAAAAAAAACATATGATCATTGTTATGTTTATTATAATTGGGTGGTGGTGCATAAAAATTAATAGAAAACAACATCCATATAATTTTTCATTTATAAAAACCCAAAGGTTAAAAACTACGATGCGTCTATATTATATTTGTGACCTAAAAAATTCACATTCACACTTTCTCTTCACACAAACACCAACTTCCACATCTAATAATATCCAACTGAAACAATACTAATATAAAAAAAATCTATAACCTAATGTCACATTTACAATTGGATTCCCAATCCAATTTTATCATCTAATAGACACATTAAATTAAAAATGAAACATTCTATTATAGTTATAAATCCATTATTACAACATCTATTAATTCTCCCATTCCGGTATATATCATTTATTACTTTATCAATATCATATAAATTAATTTAATAAAACAATCCCTTTATTCTAAATATCTCATATCATTTCACTCTCTCTTTCCATTTTTGAAGAAATATTCTATATTCTAGGAAGATAGATTATATAACAACATCAACCACTTCTAATCACTACAAAAACATTGAATTATGACCATCTCATCCCCTATTATCAAAAAAACATAGAAAAAAGGTCACTATACTCACCACAAAAAAATTTCATTTCCATGTAATGTTACAACACACAGAATATAATAATGAAAGTATAATAGAACACCAACTGAAAATAAGTTTATATTCCCATTATTCTCTTCCATTTCCCCATATACATTGATTATATATTTAAATCAATTTTCACTATAAAATATCTATAAAAACAATAATAATATAGAATAAAAAAATCAAAAAACAACATCAATTAGTTTTTTATTATAATTAAAATGTAGGTAAAGTATGATAAATAAAAATATTTTAAACATTTATTTATATTTAGATTATTATCTTCAGTAAGTCAATAACAAATATATTCCTAAAGAAAATGATGTATGATAGTTCGATAATTATATATTAAATATGAGAAGGAAGCATGTATCCCCCACATCAACTACATGTCTAATGATCATTACATAAAAATCTGTAAAATATGATGATCAGACTCCACCAAACACGAAACGATTCACCATATAACCTATTCATAAAGACACCCTATCAAAACATAAATCATAAACTATCCAAACTAAATCCGACCCTATTTTTTAAGATGTGAGAAAATAAATAGCATGAAATAATGGAAGTCAATGATGAGAAAATAGAAATTAAATTTGAAGGCCTTGATATGTCGATGAAATGGTCTAAGAGTATCTGAAGGAAGATAACAGATCTCTAAATATAAAAAATTTATCTCATAGAGTTTGGAGAAGTTTTTAAAGAATTAAAATGAATTCAAGAGGAAGAATATATATATATATATATATATATATATATATATTAGATGTCCCTCTTCAACAAATGATATAAACATAAACACCGCAATATGGGTTTTCCATGAGAATCATGTGAACCATGGAGAAAACCTTTTTCTCATTCATTTGAACCCAATAACCCACATATGATTACTATAATGAAATTAGGACTATAAATATAAAACACTAAAAAATTTTGAGATACAAATATAGATATTTCCCATCCTGGATAAATGTATCCCTGAGAGGGGGAGGGGTGAATTAGTGATATATTTTCATTTTGGATTCCATTTTTTTGGATCAACCTTTTCATCCTGATAATGAATTATCATCTTGCAGAAATGATATCAATAAAACATCCCAAATAACACTAGTATTTACAAGTTTTACTACTCAGAATGAGTAGATACATCCTTGTAATAGTTTAGAAATAGTCCAATACTACACTATTCATCAGAAAACAGTTCCTTTTTCAAAGATTCAAACAATTAGTATATACCCTTACACTTATGTATCACTATGATAAATACCGTAGCTCATGGGATTATTATAACAATAATTATGTAATAGTAGTATTTGTAATAATTAATGAAACTTTGACCGTTTTTTTCAAACATGTTACTGTGATTACTTATCACCTTCCACTTTTTATAACCTTCGAAACAATTTTGCAGTTTCTTACTTAGGAGAATGTAAGAACTTATTTGGAATTCGTAATGAAATTCAGTCTGATGACACAATCTGATTCCCCAATCTGAATGCTATGTCTATAAATGTATGTATGTTTGAATACTACTTAATCATTTCTGATCTACTTTTTCCTTAGTATAGAATTCTTAGTCTAATTGCTCAATCAGATGACTCAATCCAATCTGATGAAAACTAAATAGGATCTTTTTTCCATATTCTATTCATATAACCTTATCTATAATGATCTATCGAGAGTACAATTATCTCCAAAACTTCATTACTTATTTCTCTTCATCCAAACATGAATAGTTTTTGGATTCATCCAAAATTAAAATGTATTATATTCCTTTTAGAGCCGCACCAAACATGGTTTAGGTGGGAATATGAAAATATTTTTTACTTAACCAAATTTAAAAAAACATGTCTTTTCTATTCATTGAAGCTACATCAATGAATTATTCAATGATTCTCAATTCTTCTCGATTCTTAGAGAATTATCTCAAATCATTTAAAATATTCAACATTCTTCATACTTTCTATCCATACATCAGTTTGATTCCAATTTTAATTCATATATTGTCATTATGATGATATCTTATGAGCACTAAAATTTTCTTATCCCAGTTTCAAATAAATCATACCTCGAGACTCCACATTACGAATTCCATTGTAACCATTAAATTCATTCTTCAATAAACATTATTAAATGTTTTTGTACCATTGTTGCTTTTTATTTTTCAATAATTATCCTCACAACTTCTAGAGATACTATTACCCACTTCGAGAAGACTCTGACAAAACTATTCAAACAAACATCAATACCACTCTTCAAAACCCATTTTCAAATACTTCCAAAAATTTTATCATTTTATCATTTTTCAACAAATTACAATGACTGATGATCATACATGAAATAAAGTATCATTGTCAAACCATGTTTGATGGATCATTATCTGTCTCACTCTGATGGCTCAGTGTCACCACCAGTCGGATGAGTCAACAATAAATATTATCCAATGACTCTTGACCCACTTGTTAAACATACAATGGTTCTTATTTATCCCTATACACAATTGTTATGAAAACATTACTTCTTTTACTCTTGATCTAATTGATTAAAACTAACACATCTTTTATTAAAATGTTGACTACATTACTAATATTAATATGGTTGACTAGTCACTAAATTTATTACACGCATCCGTCCTAACAAACTAATTTTTTTTTGTGTTTGCAAAAATTCCTGACTCTAATTGATGAGTGTCATACAATGTTTGATGGATTGGTACCAACATCAACTTATTTAATTTTCTGATATGGTAAAAAAAACTTCAGAATTCATCAACTTCATCCATTGAATATTTTTATCAGTTGGATTATTGGATTAACTAAAAACAATAATCCTTTTCTTTTGATATGTCAAAAAAACTTCCTAGAATTTAAAAATTACACATCCTATGATCCCACACTAATTATCTGAGACCATGCAACTTTTTCAATCATATTTCCCAAAGTCGGTGAAATCATGAATTCATAATGTCCATGAGAATATTTAGGATCTATATAGAATCTTATGAATTTCAATGTAATGTATTATAACTTACCATCCTTCCAAAACCTTATTTATTTATGGACAATAATTAAACTGATTAACAAACAATTTTCTCACTCATTCAGTCATAAGCCTTATAGAAAAATTTTCATAAATAAATTATGAAAATTGAGAATTAAAAATCATCATTCGATCATCAAATTCTATATGGAGACTTTGATACATTGATAAAAAGTCTAATTATGAACAAGACATTCATTCTGTACACAATTTTAGACATATGTAACTTTTTCTCCATAAAACATCTCCAAAAATTGATGTAATTTCTTAATAATTTTTGTCTGATCATATGATTATGATGAAACCAATAATCCTTTTCATTCATTCATAAAATAATATAACATGAATTGATAATTCTTCTTGAAAAAAACACTTTTATCAAAAAGATATTCCAACATCTAGAAATTTATTCTAACCAGCCTCATCCCAAAAATCACCCTTGGGTTTTTTCCAATATGTTTTATCAATCAATCTACTATTTCTCCCAAAAAATGGATTAATTTCCTTTGAATTCGAATCCTATGTGAAAAACTCATTATTGGAAATGAGATTCCATGATAACAATACCTTTCATTACAAAAGTAATAAATCTTGAAAAATCTTCATCTTTTTAAATTTAATTTTATTCTTCAATAATGTCATTCTTTACAAATTCCATTTTAATGTAAGTAATATTTTCCTAGAACCACTTCAAAAATATATTAAAATAGTTCAAAAACATAAATGTTCTATTCATAGATTACCCAAAAGTACTCACTAAATATATTATTCCTTAAAAATCTTTTCACATATCAATGGACAGATTTATGAAAAAATTATCTCCCCTGAAAACCCTATCTATAGATTATATGAGAGAGGGGATAGAAAAAAATACCTAAAACTAGAAGAGAAAGATGTTATATTACCATGTTCAGCCTCAATTTGAGAAATGATTCCTTTGGTAAGAATATTTTTAAAAATATTAGTAGCTTGATTTGATATAGGAACATAATCCAAAATGAGTTCATTATTTTTAACATGCACTATAATGAAATGATATTTAATATCAATTTGTTTTTAAAAAATATTTTTACTTGATTTCTTCTAAGGTTTATTACACTTTGATTATAACAACACAATGGAAAGGGAAACACTACTTCATCATGTATGTCTTCCAACTAATACTTCATCCACATAAGCTGGGTAGAAGCATGGGTTGTAGATACATACTCATCTTCTATTGTTCTAAGAGTTAATGAATATTGTTTCGTTGTAGGACAACTAACACAAATGTTTCCTATAATGAAAACACCACCAGATGTTTATCTTCTATAATATACATTTTTATCCCAATCAATATATTAATACCCAAACAAGTAAGAACATTTTGGGTTATCATACATAACTCCAAAATTTATATTTCTTTATTACAAACAAAAAAAGTACAAATTGGTAGTCAAATATAAACATACTTATCATCCAAAATATTAAAAATGCGGAAAATTTCATGACATTAATTGATATATAAATTAAAATTAACCCATCCTTTTTTAAAACACATATTTTAAAATCAGGTATCCAATTTTGAATAACATTCCCTATGATATTGTTTCACCCCATATAAGGATTTAATCAATTTAAAAATTTATATTTATTTATTACAAAAAAATGGTAGTTTTATTTAAACAAACTCATCAAGATCACGATTCCAAAATGCCTAGTTCCTATCCTTTTAAAAAGCATTGTAAAATCACTTTGTCGAAATAGAATGAAAGATTATTATTCATTCTAACATTTCCACAGGAGAAAATGTCACATCAAAATAATTTCCTTAAATATATGAGTATCCTCTTCACACTAATCATTCATTGTTTATTAATAGTTAACCATCATTATTAAACTTGTATTGGAACACACACTTTGAACCAATAATATATTTTTTATAATTATTAGGAATGAGTTCTCATGTATCATTTTTGATGATTTGATCAAACTATTCATTCATATCGTGAACGGATTTTGTATTCTCAAAATCATATTATAATTTAGAACAAAATTTGAATATAAATAAGTATGTGTAAAAGCATTTCATTTTCTTCTTATTTGACCCTTTTGATTTTGTTCACCAATTATGTTTGGAGCTTCCTCTTTTTTCCTCATTCTGGGAATATATTTTTTAGATTCCTACTCATCCCTATAAATAGTTGAGTATGATTCTTATACTTGAGTTGTACTATAATTGTTTTTATCATTATTGAAACTGTTTACAAAAATAATATTCATCCAGTTCTTCTTCCCCGTCTACTTGATTTTTCAAAGCATATCTTTTATCTTTTTCAATAGATTTTACATCAAAAGAGTGAAAAAAATATTCCAATCTTCTTATTGAAAAATCTGTACCCTCTTACTTCTACAGAGTAGCCAAGAAAAAATACATCTTAATTGCTTTAATCAATATTTTAAAGGATTACACCTTTATTATTTATGATTCTGGGACACCATTAAACTCTCAAGTGTTTCAATATTATAATTTGTTCATAAAACATTTCATATGCTGTCATATCTTAACTCAGGCTATAGAAAAATGAACTGGGAATATAAATAGTAGTGCTCTTGACATGCCTCCAAAATTAACGAGGGAGGCCATGGTCAAGTAACATCGTTTTCAAAATTTCATCTATAATTCTATTTTTTTTTTCAAAAACACTATTTTTTGGATGAGTGTATGATGTACTGAATTCATTTTGAATCCCAAACTTCTCCTAATATGTTTGAAAATCCTCATTTTTCTATTCAACAACATTTTCTGTTCTCAAATTCTTCACCGAATATTCTCATTCTTTATCTCCTTCTGAAAACATTTAAAATAATTTAGTATCTAACATATATTTCTTATAGATAACACAAATAATGGAAGCTAAGTCATCAATTTATATAATGAAATACTATTCTTCATGTGTTTATTATTTCAACATTATACCACATATATCTAAATGAATATTTTTCAAGATTAATTTTCAAAAAAATGTGAGCTTTAATATGAATAAAGTTTGTAACACTTCCTATTTGAAAAACTGTGAAACACCAATCTATTATTCATTATATATTAGAAATTTCATTGACATTGTCACTCTCTGATAACATTCTCTTGCTTCTCTAACACAAGTGTCTCAACCTTTTAATCCACAACTGATTCTATTATATCATACATATGTAACCAGTGATTTAAATCTCCCCAATATTTATCAATTTTATTTTTTTACATTTTCCTCATGTAACTATCATTCCTTCATTCTTACTTTTTACAACAAAACCATATTTTCTGAATATAACGTTATTACCCACATCGAAAATTTGTGAATCACATAGAAGATTGTGTATAATACCAACAATAAAAAAAATTCATCATGATTAAGTTTTCCTCCTAAATAATAGTAGATACAACTCCTTTGATATTGAGGGACTCTTCATTTCCATATTTCAATATTCTTTATATGAAGTCTTTTACATTCCTAAATAATTTTATGTCTCCTATAAAATGAGAATAACACCCACTACACAAGATCTATTTTCATTAAACTTTTGTTTCATAAAGATGCATTTATACAATAATATATTTTTCATTCCTTTTATCTCTCTTGACATCTAGATTCCGAGAGTTGTTATAGACCTTTTTTGGGACTACTTAAAATACAAGAAACCATTTTGTATGAAATATAGATTTTTAAACCTTTAAATATTTGTTGTAACTGGGTGGAATATATTTTTATATTGTAATCAAATATTCTCATGTTTCTTCATAAAATAGTTCTTATAATTCTTCATTTGAGATTATTGACTCAATCTAACCATTTCCTTTGGTAATTTTTGGAATATTTAAAATGTTGCTGATTGAAAAAACAGATATTATTCAAGTTCTCAAATCCACAACAATACCAGTAGTATATATTGAAAGAATATTTATCTCTATAACTTTCATACTATCCAGAGTTGGGAGCATGTTTTTGACAACATTATTTTCTTTAACATAAGAATATTATTCAGCAAATGTTTTTAAAAAAATGAACATGCTTCTTCTGCCTGATTTTATTTTCAGAATTCTCATGATAATATGTTGTTTAAAATGTTTCATACCTAAATTTTTTTAAAAAATCTAAATTCTTTAATTTATTTTATTTTTCCATATACATAAATCTACCAACATTATTAATCTCAGATATAATTTACACTTTATACATAACCCTTGATAGTAGATTTTGGTCCCTTTCAGTTTCACCTTATCCATAATATTCACCAACTTTGAAGACATAGTTATTAAAATGACCATCCCTCTTATAGGACATATAATGTTTTTAAAGAACATGTTCTAATACATCTTATTTTTCTTTTAACTTAACATCAAGTTTTTCATTAATATTATTTTATTTCTCAATGTATTTCTTTATGTCCTAAATATATTCCACAAACCTACCTTTTTCAATAAAGAACATTATATATTATTTTCTGAGGATATTTTATTTTTGAATTATCTTATTTTATAGTCATGCCTTTCAATCTTCCTAGTATATTATTTCAATTCATCTATCAGATGAAATTAAAATCAACTATTTTCTTATTCAGAATTATATCGTATGGCCTATTCATTGTTAAATATATTAAAGAAATTATTATCTACAAAATTATTTATTTTATTTTTATATTCAAATTAATTATCTTTTTTTATAATATTTAGACAAAAAACATCCCATTTTAGATTTTTATATTTTTCTAAATTTCTATTTTAACTAATAATTAGAATTGTCACCCTCTTTCTAACACAATATTTGCTGCCTTCTATCATCTTCATAAATATTTTATTCCTTATTTTATTGTGGAAAATTTGAAGAATAATGTCCAGAAGCTCCACATTTAAATGATTTTAATGTATAGATCTATTTACACATTTCTATACCTCTTTTCAAATTTTTAGAAAACAAGGATAAAATTTCGTCGCAATTTTTACGTACCGCATTTTAAGAATTATAATCTCCAACTTCTTCTTCATGATTCATTATAGGGCTTTCATTCTTGGTATCCTTTAATGAAATTTCATTACTAAATTTTGTTTTTACATTAATTACATTAACCATTAACTTTTAATATATTAAGAGAGTACTATGCAAATAATATAGAGATACTATTTCTATATCTCAATCTTAGAATAAGGAAAATTTGGAATCAAACATTTCATGAAGAATTATCATGATGTATTAAAAAATAGTATAATATTACTACTTGTTAGAAAGATATATAATAGTACAGTAAATGTATATTAAAGCAGGTAAAGAATAAACAATTGATTTATACTAATAGATAGTATGATATTCATATTTTGATATCTATATTTGTATCTATTACTTCAATAATTTATTATTATCTTCATAAAAGTTTTTCTGATTATACCATATACCATTGGAAGTGGAAATATCCTTCAATTTTAGTAATTCACATTCAAAAAGTGATGAGATTAGTGTGTTCTTAGCTCTCCCATCATTAAAAATTTTCATTTTTTCCATAGATGCGAGGTAAATTTGTTCATTAATAGGAGGAAATTCATATGTAGATTCTTCTATAACATCATACCCAAGAGAAATAAGATACGAAAACATTCTATATTTCCATATATTCCAATAAAAGAACAAAATCCCCATAATTCTCATTCAAATCATATTTTCCATCTGAAACACCCTTTCAAAAACCTCAGCAAAGAGTAAATTAAGGGAACTTTGACTTTGATACAACATGATACTTCCAAACCAATGATCAATGTTACACAGGTAGAGGGAGGGGTTAATTAGTAATTTCTTCTCTTTTAAGATTAATTTATTTCGAAATAACCTCCACTTCTTGTTAAATAATTGTCACTTAACTACAAAAATCATTCACAAATCAAAAGAAATGAAAGTATTTAAAAAAATCCCTACTCATCAAATAGTAGATACATACATACCATGGATTGGAAACAATTTTATACCACAGAATACATAATAAAAAAACCTTTTGTGTGGATACAATCCTTTTTGATAAACCCTTTCACTTGTGTAATACTATTAACACACAAAAAAAATTCATGTTCTTCTTATAGTAAAAATGATGTAATTCATGTTTTGTTAAGAAGTGATAAAATATTCACCAGTACGTTCCATACATTTCACTATGCTTCCTTATCAACATTAACTTTTGAAAACAATTAAAATAATTCTTATTTTTCCTACACATTAGATGGTTAGAATTTATTTGTACATCATAATCCCACTTTTTCTGATGGCCCTTTCTAATTCATTAGTCCTATTGCTCAGTTCATAAATATTAGTATTCCAGAATACAATTGAAAGAATAATAAACTATATCTATCTAAGTTAAAAACACACTGTCTAACTTCCTGATTAGATAACGCAATCTGATCAGATAACCATTGGATTTGATCTTTCTTTTCCTTCTTCTGTCCAGATTAATTCCTTAGGAATGGTCTACCCAGAAAACTGTTCCCTTTAAAACATCCAAACTTCTCTCTCTTCATATGCATTCGAATAAAGTTATCATTTTCTATAAACTATAATGTACTATCTTCCTTTTAAAGGTGTGAAAAAAGCGTTTAGGTAGGTATCTAAATTTCTTTACGGCATCACCAAATTCCACGAAACATGATTTTACTCTTCAGTTCAATTCCATATTTGAATTATAAATTTATTATAAAATATACTTTATTCATATCAAAACATCTAAGTTATTCACGAATCTTCAGCCTGCTTCATACTTTTTATCCATAATTTATGCTGATTCTAGTTTTCATTACAATTTTTTCATTTCAATGAAAAAATATGTTCAGTAAAATTTTCATGACCCAGTTTCTAGTATATAAGAATTGATGAATCATCCTCCATTGTGAACATAAAAATTCTATATTGTAATTAAGGGAAATAGTTTAGTGTTCGTTCATCAATGATCATGAGGTAACTAGTCTAATTGGTAATTACAATAGTCTTGATCATGATCTCAGGTCTTTATTTGTACCTGTGCATTTCCATGTTTAATAATTTGTTTTAAAGTAGGAAAATTAGCTGATTCAAAAGTTGCTATGATACCCTTTTCAGTTCATATGGTGCCCATTGGAGATTATGGGACTGAGAATGATAGTCCCTCATAAGGTATTCTAATATCCTTGAAATGATGAGGCTCGAAATGTTAAAATTGGAATAATTGGTATATTAATTTGAACTAAATCCTTCTTGTATTGTATACATTGGTATTTAAAGGGTTTATTTGCATAACCTAGATGCGTTAATTAGTTGTGTATTAATGGATGCTACAAGGATTAATGGATAACTTGTTCATGTTGTTCCTTGTGATGAAAGTGAAGAACCAAGGTTTTTTACAAGGAACTAATTGGTATGTCTTGTTGTGGATGATTGGAAAGAATAAAAAAGATGAAAACCATGATATATATTTATATGTGAATGTGAACAATGAGTTTTGGGTGACAGAATGATGCTCTAAGTACCCATTGGGTTCTTGAATGATTTTATATGCTCTTGATGAATATTTATATGTGATGGTGAGAAATTATTTGTTGGAGGGGACTGATTTTCAAAGTACCCATAGGGCTCCAGAATAACAATCTAGTCCACCAGATTCATTAATATGAATTGAAGTTGGACTAACACTCCATGTATCTTTGATATTTAAAGCCTGAATGATGATTCAATATTTTGAATGGATTTGGAATCAAATTAAATAATGAAAGGTCATTAAAAGATTAAATTAATAAATCCCTATTATGAACTATTCTAACTATGACACTAGTCGAGTAAGGAATGTTTTCGTTGATTAATAATTAGTAGATGAAATACCAATATAATTATATTGGCATGTTTATTATTTACTTATAAAACTCCATATACTATTATAAAATAGAAATTTAATTTGACATTGTTGGTGGTGATGTAATGAGTTATAATCTTACCCTAATTGGGATGACTAATTGGAACCCAAAATAGCATCATGTTTGTAGGATATGATAAGGGAAAAAGACGTATGTCACATGTATGAGTTGGGATTCGATATGAAGCATGAAGAAGGAACCGTACAAGACCTCAGGACCATCTTGGGAGTTTTTAGTGTGTATTATTTTTGGTTTTTAATAGACACTTAAAAAATATATGGAATGAAATGTTTACTACTTCGGTGTATAGTAATCTAACCTTATTTTGGTATTATCATGTGATGTTGGTCCTTATTGGTTATTGATTGTCATTATAATTATAATTTTATAGTTATATTGAATATTTATTTCCACTATTGTTATTATTTGAAATAAAGGTTATAGTCTCACCATGTTACATATTAGACCGTCATTTATAGTTGACATCCACTAGCATAATGGGAGCCGCACAAAAGGTGCTATAGAAAACTGGATGGGAGATCCGATAAGTGGTACCCCAGTCAAGATGTTATAAAGTGGAATTAATGGTATTTTTATACATTTTCAATTTATTTATTATATATGAATGGTTGAATAGAGACTACAGTGAGTGGGTCCTTGTTCATGAGATACTTTATGGTAGTATGTGACGTATGTGTGGGAAATACCTAGGTACCTAGGGTGGGATTAATATTCTTGATATATGATATTAATGGTGAATGTCATTTCACCTTGGGTGACGCACTTGTTGTGTGATTATTTTTTTCTGATATTTTATTAATGGCCTTGTCTGGAATTAGATTTGAGAATGCATAAATATTTCTAGATAATGAGGTATTAAGGTGTCATGCATCATATTATGCTTTCATTAAAGGGAATGCTTTTTTTTGGGTGTGGGAAAAAAATTAATATCACTGTAATATTATTTTGTTAAAAGTAATATTTCTTAATAATGTAAGTGTAATGGTTAAAATGAAGTTAAATGTAGTAATTTGAAAATATTAATGTTGGTTTCTAATGGAAAAATATAAATATGTAATGTTTTTAACATATTTTATCCAATACTGAGGTTAGGGATGGTTATGGGTAGTTCTGGTGCCTTTGTTTTGACCGTGTCGTGGGGTAAGAGGTTTGAATTAATTTGACTTAACCTGAATCAATCATATTAAAAAATGTTAATTATGTATTAATTGTCTTAAGATGTATGGTTGAAATTGTACATACATACCACCATAAGGAAATTTTCTGGTAGGAAAACATGAGGAAATCAATTGGAATAATCCAAAATGAATAGGATAGGAGGCCCTGAGAGTTCTAGTAGATGGGGGGTAAAATTCCATGAGAACTTTTCTCAAATTATATAGCTGAAGGATAGAGTCCCAAGGAGGGATCCATTGAATATTTCTCGAATAAACTAATATTTCTAGTTGTAAAACCGGCTGATGTTCATCAAAGATGGTGGACCTGATGTAGGTTATTTCTAGATTGAGTTTATATAAACAATCATGTATCATTTAGAGTAACCTATTAAGAAACAACTTAAGTTTTATATTTATTTTCTACGAGTTAAAGAATAATTAATTTGGGATATCTCTGCTTAGTATAAGAATTGTTAGGGCATGGTATAAAGATACTTTTAAGAGATGTTCTTAGGAAACATAAACCTAGACACACTGAGATAAAAGAGGGGTAGTAGAATTTGTGAAATTGACCCATGGATCCATGCAAGTGATGTAATATTATTATCACTTCACTTATTTGTAGAACATTTTCTAGTTTTTGGTTGAAGATGAGGGAACTGTTCCATGAGAGTTTAATAATGGGATTAAATCTCATAATATGATTATAACAACCCTGTAGTTATTACAAACTTAAACATGATTTATTACATAAAACATCAAATCATACATCAAAGAAGTTCGAGAGTTTTAGTGTATTTGGGGCTTAGTATCATTACATAAAAACTTAAAACATGAAATAATACATCTTTATTGAAAACATCCTTCACATGACCGCTATATTCCCTCGTACTTAGCATTTCAAGGGATAAATTGGGGACATGCATAAGAAAAGGGTGAGCTATAAAGCCCAGTAAGGGAATACACATGAAATAACATGAGGAGTACAATACATGTTATACATTAGGAATATCAATATAGCACAAGATAAACATGAACTTAAAGGCATGATAAAGCATGATAATCATAACATGGAAATGTAGAAACAACACTTAACAAGGAATTAGCATGGGCCAAGGCTCATTGTGCATGGAGCTTGGGAAAATCCTCATTTCACATAAATAATGAGTAAACCATCATTGCACTTGAATTATCATGAGTAAATAGTCATTTGACATGATGTATCAGGATACTATACTTTACCCAATGCATTGTAGCGCTATAAGGGCGGACCCTTCTTAAACATTTCATTTCATGCATTAGTGTGCCACATGAATCAAAAAACATGGATTAATAAAACAAAATCATTTATTTCATAGTAGAGGAATGTGGAATTCATAAATGAAAATTTATAATCAATAATTAAGTGTTCATAAAGGTGAATACCCTTTATGGAGAAATGGGCATTGTATTCACTACACTATGGCATTGGCTTAGAAAATTGGTGTGATTTCAGCAGCGTAACAGGATGACATAAGAATTCATAAAAAATAAGTGATTAGAGTGAAAGGGGTTCCTCATCATGTTTACATGTACTGGATAGTAATTAGGTCATATAGATACATTTTTCAACAACTAAAATGGAATTTAAATTTAGGATACAAAAGTATTGCTTGAATGTAAATGAGGAGAGAGAAGTTCCTTTCGGAATTTCAGCATAGAAACGGGTGTACATGGGTGGAATTTAATGAGAGAGAAAGGGGTCTCTCATCATTAAAACATAAAGGGGACAGTATGATGGAGGTTAGAATCCATACCCCAACATTCATAATTTATATTAAATGGGAAAAACAAATTAAATAAAATTGGACAAAAATGAGAAAGGAAGAAAAAACCCTTACTTGTATGTGTGCTTCTAAAGGCCTGAGAGAGGCTTGTGAGAGGATTATTGGGAGCTTGGGTCACCTTTGGAGGTTTTTAGAGAGATTAGGACAGATTTTGGAGGAACCCCAAAGGCTTTGAGTGAATAGGAATTGGGAGCTTGGGTGGTTTTATATAGGAAAGGTGAGGGAATTCTTTATTATTTATGTTTGGGACCCCTTATATTAAATTAATCCAAACCATCAACCATCCCTTGGCTTTTTCCCATGTATTTTGGAAAAGGGAATATGAAAACAATATTTTATAAGGAAAAAGTCTGAACATCTTAAAATAATAGGGTTGCTTATGTGGAGCTGAGTCACACTCCCATGAAAAACAATTTAAAAGGACAAGGTGTTTAATAAGTCCGAGGGGTCCATTAATGCTTTGAAGAGTAAGTCAAGAAAACCCAAAATCACATTATTTTAATGGTAAAACATATATTTTCCTATCATAAAGATTATATTATTTTATTACATCACTATTGGGTCATTATGATGTCATAAAAGACTATATATTTAAACGGTATTTAATTTTTACCCAAAAATTTGACTGTCTCGGAAAATTAGGAAAAATTTCCTGTTGGATAATTTCGATGTCTGGATTTCAGAAATAAAATTTATTTTATCTAATTAATATTTTAAATATGTTAATTTTCACTTTTAAAATAAAAATAGACATTTATTGAAAATTCACGGGTTTTGACAGAAATGGCTTTCAAACCTTAATAAAAAATACAATTGCATTCATAAAATTATAAGATCATTTATATTTAATAAAAATTAATTTAATAATAATATTAATAATTTATTAAAATATTATTTAATTCAAAAATACCTTAATTTAATAAAATATAATTCTTAATTAAATAAAAAATAAAAACATTATTTTTACTTTAAAAACTATTTACAATTTATCAATGATGACAAGAACGTATATAAATTATTATATATAAAAAATAATGTACATGAACATAGTACTATAGATTTGTTACATAACACCTTAAAACAGCTACATAAGACCTAAGGGTAAGGTGTGCGATGGTGACAGGCTCTTTGGGTGGCTCGGATAACATTGCGCGAGTGGTAATCTCTATCAACTTCCACTTTTCCCACAAACGGTCCTGTTTGAGCATGACATGATGAAGCTCATCTTGGGCTTGGTCAAGAGCGAAGCCCAACGAATCCACCTCTTTTTTGTGCTCCGACATATCGGCTTCGTATGGAGTAATTCTATTGGATGAGGCCATCGCTTTTTTTGTCTGAGTAAATTAGATTTGTTAAAGCCCTATATTTATACTAATCATGTGATCACTGATCATCGACTATATTAGCAACAATGAAAATTCATAACATAAAACAAAAGAAGATGACATTTTATATAAATATATAGAGAAATTTAATTAGATCAAGAGGGATTTACATTAATGAAACTTTGGGTCTTTACAATATTCCCCCTTAAGAATTTTCACGCTCGAAATTTTCCTCTTCCCATACTAAAACAGATGTGGGTAACTCAGCTTCATCATTTCCGATAATTCCCAAGTTGCTTCTTCAAACTTGTGGTTACTCCACAACACCTTGACGAGGGGCATTGTCTTATTTCAGGGAACCTTTTCTCTATGATCTAAGATCATCACTGGTTTCTCCTCATAAGAAAGATCGTATTCCAATTATACCACCTCAGAAGAGAGTACATGTGAAGGGTCTGGAATGTACTTCCTTAAAACGGATACATGAATGACATCATGTACTTTGGAAATAGTAGGTGGATGTGCTAATCGATAGGCCACAGCCCCGACACGATCAAGAATATCGATGGGGCCGATGTACCTTCGACTTAACTTCCCTTTCTTTCAAAACCTCATGACATTATTCCACGGAGATATACATAGAAAAACCATATCTCCATCATTAAACTCAAGGTCTCATCGACGATTATCTGCATAACTCTTCTATCGACTCTGGGATGTCTGGATAGGCTTCTGAATGGTTTTCACCTTTTCCACCATTTCCTATACCATTTCTGGTCCAAGCAGCTTACGTTCACTGACATCATCACAACATGCCGGTGTTCTACAGCTTTTCCTATACATGGCTTCATATGGTGCGATTAGGATGCTCGAGTGGAAACTGTTATTATAAGAGAACTCAACCAGAGGAAGATGTCGATCCCATACTCCTCTAAAGTCCATTGATCATGCTCTCAATATGTCCTCAACTGTTTGCATAGTCTGCTCGGATTGGCCATCAGTTTGAGGATGATAAGCCGTACTGAAGTTCAGTTCAGTATTCAGAGCATGTTGAAGACTCTTCCAAAACATAAAGGTGATTCATGGATCTCAGTCAGACACAATAGATAGTATTACTCCATGCATCCTTACCACTTCCCTGATATATATATCTGTGCCAGTTGATCCAATGAGAAATCTTCCCGAATTGCAATGAAGTTTGCAGTCTATGTAAGATGATCCACAACAACCCATATTGCATTGTTGCCTTTGGATGTCCTTAGAAGTCCGGTGACAAATTCCATGTTGATGTTTTCCCATTTCCATTCTGGTATGGTCAATGGTTGCATCATCCCCTTAGACTTCTGCCTCTCTGCCTTCACTTGCTGACACACCAGGCACTTTGATGTATATTCAATGATCTCCTTCTTCATATTATCCCACCAAACATTTTCTCGAAGATCTCAATACATCTTTGTGATCCCTGGGTTATTAGATAAATTTGAACTATGTGCATCATCCAAAAGATCCTTCTTTAGCTCCGGACTTGATGGAACACACAGACTTTTCCCAAACCGCACAATTCCTTCTTCATTAACAGTAAACACTGAGGATTTCCCTTTTTCGATAGCTTCCACTTTTTTCAGAATTCCCACATCATCATTTTGAGCATCCTTTAACCCTTCCAAAAGAGATGGTTGAGTAATCATTTGTGAATGGATTGATGATATTCCCTTCTTTATGATTCCCATGTCCAACTTCATCAAGTCTAAGAAGATTGGATTCTTCTCAATTCTCATTATTGATTGAATCACTGGGTCCTTTCTACTTAGGGCATTTCCACATTGTTTTCTTTCCCAGGGTGGTAATGTATTGAACAATCATAATCTTTGATGAGCTCTATCCATCTTCTCTGGTGCATATTAAGCTCCTTCTATTGGAATATATATTTATGATTCTTGTGTTCTGTATATATCTCACATTTCTCCCCATAGAGATAATGCCGCCAGATTTTCAAGGTAAAGAGCACCACTACCAACTCCAGATCATGCATTGGATAGTTTCGCTCATGGATTTTCAACTGCATTGAGGAATAGGATTTAACTTTATCATTCTTCATCAGCACACATCCTAATCCCTTCTTTGAAGCATCACTGAAAACAACAAAAAGTTCAGCACTTGTGGGTAAAGTTAGGACAGGCGTAGTGATAAGCCTCCTTTTCAACTCCTTGAAGCATTCTTCACATTAGTCACTCCAAGAAAAATTTACTCCCGTTCTAGTTAACTTGGTCAGAGGGTCAGACAATCATGAGAAATTTCTCACATATCGTCGATAATATCTAGCTAACCCCAAGAAGCTGCGGATATCCATTACCGATGTTGGCCTCAGCCATCCCTCAATTGCATCTATTTTGGAGGGATCCACAGATTTCCCATTTATTGTGATGATATGACCCAAGGGTGATACTTCCTTCAACCAGAACTCACACTTTATATACTTTTCATAGAGATTCTCCTTGCACAAAGTCTCAAGTACAGTTCTTAAATTCTCCTCATGATCCTCCTCGGTTTTGGAGTATATTAGAATATCTTCTATAAAGACTACCAAAAAAATTCAAGGTAATCTCTAAAGACTCTATTCATTAATTCCATGAAGATTTTTGGAGCATTACTGAGTCTGAAAGGCATTACTATGAATTCATATTGCCCATATCTTGTGCGAAAAGTAGTCTTGGAGATATCTTCCTTCTTCACCCTTACATGATAATATCCCGACCGCAAGTCCACCTTGGAGAGGTATAGTGCTCCACGCAGCTGTTCGAACAAGTCATTAATTCTTGGGAAAGGATACTTGTTCTTTATCTTGATTTTGTTAAGTTCATGATAATTGATGCAAATCTGCATTGACCCATCCTTCTTCTTGACGAAGAGGACTGGTGCACCCCCTGGTGCAGCACTTGGGCGTTTAAACCCTTTTTCTAGATTCTCCTATAGTTGTTTCTTCAGCTCTTCAAGACCTACCTCAACCACTCTATATGTAGTATTTTATATTGGTAAATACCCGAGTATAAGTTCAATTGAGAATTCAACATCTCCTCTAGGAGGAAGACAATGCAGTTCCTCGGGAAACACTTCAGCGAATTCCCTCACAATAGGCATTTCTTCAAGGATGGTTTCTTCCGTGGACTCAATCATCTGAGCCAGATATGAATACTCATAAGGAATTAATATCCATGCTTGAGATGATGGAGCTAAAGGAGATTCATCTTCCTCCTTACACTTGTAAAGAATCTTGGGTCGATTCTCCATATGGAGTGTGATTTCCCTCTCCTGACAATTTCTGTTGGCTCTATATAATGAAAGCGAATCCATGCAAAGAATTGCATCATATTCCACCAGATGCAGTATGAAGAGGTTCGCCGAGAAATTCAATTCACAGATTATAATAGGGGAGGACTAATATTCATGGGATGCAATGATTGCCCCATTTTCTATACTCACTGACATCTTCACTTCCATGATTTGTGGTGGTGCTGGGATTGTTCTACTAAACATTCGAGATATAAAAGAATGAATAGAACTTGAATAAAAAATTATGTTCGCTATTATTGAATGAATAACTAGCGTACCTGTCACCACTTCATTGTTGGGGTTCACTTCAGTAGAAGTGATGGAAAAAGCACTTCCTTGATACCTTGGAAGTTGTTGGTTGCCTCGGAAAATCCTTGGATTGGGGAACTGATTTGGAAGATGCCCAGGTTCTTTAAATTTGTAGCAATGAACAATGCGTTGAGGTTCTAACGGAGCGTTCCTCTCCTCTGTTGCAGCTGCGGGTCTTTCTGGCTGACAGTTAATAGCTAGGTGCCCTTCTCTTCCGTACCTAAAGCATTTCCTCGTCCGCTTGAGGCAATTTCCAGGGTGCTTCTTTCCACACTTTTGGCAAGTGGGATGATGGATCCTCTTAGCACCGTTGTATTTATCCATTGGACCACCAGCAATGAAGTCCACCTTACGCTTCTTATCCCTTTGATGCCCCTATGATTCTCTGATCCCCATTTCGACCTTGAGGGCACATTGGACAATATCTGCATAGCTTTCGAAGTCACGGATTGCTAATGCTTTCCATAGGCAAGGCTTCAACCCACAAAAGAAGCGGTAAACTTTTCATTCTAGGGTAACGAAAAATCCGGAAGTATATCGTGCAATCCTTGTGAAGTTTTCCTCGTACGATCCAATAGATTCTTCATCTTTTTTCTTGAGGGAAAGGAAGTCCCTTTCCCTCTTAATCCGGAGGGTGCGCAGAAAATATTTATTCAAAAACATCTTCCAGAAATACTTCCATTCCAATGCCTCGATCTCATCCTCAGGATTCATATTTTTCATCAATGTCCACCATTGATCAGCTTCACCCACCATACGATAGGCCACCCGGAGAACCTTCTCTTTTTCAGAACATTGAAGGATGGATAATAACTTTTCGATGGAGTTGATCCATTTTTCAGCGACCGTGGGATCAGATGATCCACTAAAAGTAGGAGGCCTTTGTCTCATGAAGCTCTCGATAGAGACTTCTTCCTTCTTAGGGGGGGATTAACATTCCTCTTGTCTCGTATTTCTATTCAAAACATGAGTTAGATGAGAGAGAAGCGTGACAATGTTCGCGATTCCCGCTCCCATAGGATTGTGCATCTCATTAGTACAGTCATCTCACTGATCTTCACATCGGTTGTTAGCCCGAGTCCTCCTATTACCGGCCATTAGCTGGAATAAAAGGAAAGTTAGGAGTAACACATAATGGGTAACCCAAAGACAAAAGTTGATGACTTATAAATATACATTTATTTCCTTAACTCATGATTCTATAGGCTTCAATCTAGGATTTTCATGATCTACTTTCTTACATATATTCTTAGGGGAATTTTTTTTAATTACCTTAATAACGGATCATACTAAGATTTTGAATTTATCAAAACATATCCCCCAGGAGTTTTGTTACCAAATGTACATCAAGACCCATTGTCATGCACCAGTTCCCATTCGAGTCTAGCTCAAAGCAGTGTTTTCGGGTTTTACCCCTAGGTTACATCCTTGCCAGAGCCACCTCTACCTCCTCGTATCCAAACAGGGATGTATTTATTTGATAAACCACTTACTCAGTACTTACAAAAACATTGGGATGTTTTTATTATTCTTAGTCTTTTCTCTAAGGCTTTACTAGGTTTTTCTAATCCTAATCCCAAAAATAACTAAACCTATCCTCTGATAACAACTATAACAACCCTGCTTTTATTACAAAATTAAAGATGATTTATTACATAAAACATCACTTGATACAAAAAAGAAGATTGAGAGGTTTAGTGTATTTGACGGTTATGATCATTACATAAAAACATAAAACATGAAATACAACATCATTATGGAAAACTTCCTTTACATGACCACTACATTACCTCGTACTTAGCATTGCATGGGATAACCTGAGGACATGCATAAGAAATGGGTGAGCTATAAAGCCCAGAAAGGGAGTACACATGAAATAACATGAGGAGTACAATACATGTTAGACATTAGGCATACCAATAGAGAATAATAGAAACATGAA
The DNA here is from genome assembly GCA_963277665.1 of Viscum album. Lineage (NCBI taxonomy): Eukaryota > Viridiplantae > Streptophyta > Magnoliopsida > Santalales > Viscaceae > Viscum > Viscum album. The sequence continues at coordinate 374,670,264 of OY728127.1, read as the reverse complement.
CATAAAGGCATGATAATGCATGATAATCATAACATTGAAATGTGGCAACAACACCTAACATGGAATTAGCATGAGCCAAGGCTCATTGCACATAGAGAATGAGTAAATCCTCATTGCACATAAATCATGAGTAAACCCTCGTTTTACTTGAATTATCATGAGTAAAAACTCATTTCACATGACGTATCATGACACTATACTTTACCCAATGCATTGGAGTTCTATAAGGGTGCACCCTTCTTAAACATTTCATTTCATGCATAAGTGTGCCACATGGAGAATGAAACATGGATTCATAAAACACAATCATTTATTCCACGATAATGGAATATGGAATTCATACATGAATCTTTATAATCAATAAGTATGTGTGCATAAAGGGGAATACCCTTGATGGTGAAATTGGCATGATATTCACGACACAATGGCATTGGCGTAGAAAATCTGAGTGATTTTGGCAGCGTAACAGCATGACATAAGAATTCATAAAAAATGGTTGATGAGAGAGAAATGGGTTCCTCATCATATTTACATGTTTTGGATAGTAAGGAGGTCATATAGATACATTTCCCATCAATTGAAATGGAATTTATATTGATGATACAAAAGTATTGCTTGAATGTAAATGAGGAGAGAGAAGTTCCTTTCAGAATTTTGGTATAGTAACGAGTGTACATGGGAGGAATTTAATGAGAGATAAAGGGGTCTCCCATCATTCAAACATAAAGAGGGCAGTATGAGGGAGGTGAGAAACCATACCCAAACATTCATAATTGAAATTAAATGGGGAAAACAACTTAAATAAAATTGGACAAGAATGAGAAAGGAAGAAAAAATCCTTACTTGGAAGTGTGCTTCCAAAGGCTAGAGAGAGGCTTGTGAGAGGCATCTTGGGAGCTTGGGGAACCTTGGGAGGATTCTAGAACAAGTAGGGAAGAGGTTTGACGAACTCAAAAGGCTTTGAGTGAGGAGGAAGTGGGAACATGGGTGGGTTTATATAGGAAAGGTGAGGGAATTCTTTATTATTTAGTTTTCGGACCCCATATATTAAATTAATCCAAACCACAAACCATCCATTGGTTTTGCCAATGGTATTTGAAAAGGGAAGAAGAAAAATATATTTTATAAGTCCAATGTCTGAACTTATTAAAATAATAAGGTTGCTTATGTGGATGTGAATCACACTCCCATGAAAAACAATTTAAAAAGACAAGGTGTTTAATAAGTCTTGAGGGGTCCATTAATGCTTTGAAAAGTAAGTCAAAAAAAACCCAAAATCACATTATTCTAATGGTAAAACATATATTGTTCGATCATAAATATTATAGTATTTTACTACATCACTACTGGGTCATTATGATGACATAAAACACATTATATATTTAAACGGTATTTAATTTTTACCCATCAATTTGACTATATCAGAAAATTATAAAAAATTGACCGTTGGATAATTTCGACATCCTGATTTCAGAAATAACATTTATTTTATCTGAATAATATTCTAAATATGTTAATTTTCACTTTTAAATTAAAAACAAACATTTATAAAAAATTCACGGGTTTTAACAGAAATGGATTTCAAACCTTAATAAAAATTACAATTGCATTCATAAAATTATACAATCATTTATCTTTAATAAAAATTAATTTAATTATAATAATAATATTTTATTAAAATATTATTGAATTCAAAAATCCCTTAATTTAATAAAATATAATTCTTAATTAAATAATAACTAAAAACATTGTTTTTACTTTTAAAAACTATTTACAATGTATCAATGATGACAAGAACGTATATACATTATTATATACAAAAAATAATGTACATGAACATAGTACTATCGATTTGTTACATAACCCCTTAAAACAGCTGCATAAGACCTAAGGGTAAGGTGTGCGATGGTGATAGACTATTGGGGTGGCTTGGATAACATTTCTAGAGTGGTAATCTCTATCAACTTAGTCTTTTCCCGTAGATGATCCCATTCGAGATTGACATGATGATGCTCACCTTGGGCTTGGTCAAGTGTGAAGCCGAAGGATGCCACTTCTTTTTCGAGCTCCAAAAAATGGTCATCGTATGGAGAAATTATACTCGATGAGGCCATCACTTTTTTTATCTGAGTAAATTGGATTTGTTAAAGCCCTATATTTATACTAATCATGTGATCACTGTTCAACGGGTATATTAGCAACGGTCAAAATTCATAACATAAAACCATAAAAGTTGACATTTTATATAAACATACAGAGACATTTAATTAGATCAAAAGGGATTTCCATTAATGAAACTTTGGGTCATTACAATGATCTATGGTAATATATTCTAATTGTAAAATTTTCTTGAGGGTGTTAATTGGGCCCTCATTAATGCAGGGGGCATGAAGGAGAATTCAATTATATTATTTGTGGTTTTTTATTAATGACCATAATGTATGTATTCTATGTGTTGGAAGAGTCATTATGGGAATTTTAAGAAGGTAATTGGAAAAAAGGGTAACCATGGAGAAGGATCAATAACCCAAGGTAGAAGTTCAGTATTCTTCTATCAGTGTGGTAGGATAGGTCACATTCATATCATGTTTCCCAACCACCAGTGGTGTGATGAGCTTAAGACGGGATGATTCACATACATCGGTACTACAAGAAACCGTAGAAGATGGGTGGGGATATTGGAAGTAGGTCAGACTATCGTTCTGGAAGAGGAATTAGACCTCAAACTAGTTGGGAAGCAGTAGTTAGATGGTTATTTTGGTTAAGGGAAAGGACATGGTATTCTAGGAAAGGGAACACATATCATAAGAATAGAAAATCATAGGGGACTCAAACTATATCACATGGTATGGGGACAAGTCAGTTTCATGCAGTTCAACCTAAATAAATTGACAATGAAACAAGGATACCAGTAATCAAAGCTATTGTTAGAATAGATTCTACACATTTGATAACTTTATTTGATACATTATCCTCAAATTATTTTATATGTCAACACAAATTGATAGTGATCTATGTTTGATGTAAGATATTTTGAGTGGGTTAATGATGATCAACACACCACGGAGTGTATGTTAAAAGGAAATATTTCTATGAATGGGGTTTATCCATAAGGTTGGTGATTATAATTTTTTGGGATCTATATGTACTTGAATTTTTAGACATTTTGGGTATGGATATTTTTATTCATTCCAAGACCTTATTGATTGTTACAATAGGATATTGGACTTTATATATTGTGAGGGTAAAAATTATTTTCATATGTAATAATGGGATATCTTGGAAGGCCACATGAGGATATATTTTCAGAAATTGGGGTAGCTCACTACATATGTTGAAAACCATCCCTAGGATGTTGTCTGTGTGAATTATAGTTTATTTCCACCTATAGTGGTCCAAATTGAGAACATGTTTCCTTAATATTTCACAGAATTCCCAATATGAGATCATTGTGATGATTTTTAGATTGAAAATACTTGTACTATGTTCATGGCTATAATGAATTGAATCTTAAACCTGTTTCATGGATCATTTTAATTTTTTTGTTCATCACATATTGTAGTACTTTTAGATGACTGATGATCATTACAAACATATTGAAAACAGCCAAGGTACAATGATAGAGAATTTACTACATTAAAACCTATATAACAGTGAATTATAGATCATTTGGGTACATTTATCGAGTCACATAATCTCTAAAGAAGGTGTGTTAGTTGACCTGAAGAATGTTTAGGGTGTATATTCTTAGTAGAATACGAAGATTATTTTTATTATTAGAAGAATTTTGGAATTAGCAAGATTTCATTGTATATTTATCGAAAAATTATGTCCCTTGGAAGAGATAATTTTTGTATTGATTAATGTGGGTTTCTTGTTTGAATGGTTTATAGAATATGAGAAACATTTCGTGGAGATAAAGATGTATTTTAAAAAAATTGGATTTTTCTCCTACATGAGTCAGGTGAAGAGTATATTGTGTTGTGTGATGTATCTAGAATTGGAAATTGTGTAATGTTTATTCACAGTTACCAAGTCATGGATTATGGATCACAATAGTTTAGGCAACATGAAAAGAATTATACTATGTATAATCTTGATTCGGTGACAGTAGTTTATTAAATGATTTATTTGGGACATTACCATATGCGTGAAATGTTTACTATGTATTCCAACCACGAAATCATAAACATTATCTTTTTATAGAAATATTTTAATCATTTAAAGTGAAGATGGTTTGAGTATATGAATTCATTTGAATTTGAGATAGCTTATATGCTCGAGAAGGGATACAATGTTTCTGATTCGTTGAGCCAAAAGGTATAGATCCAAGTCATCCATGAGTCTAGTTTATGAGAGGAAGATGATAAATTTTATAGTTGATATCTTCAAAGAGGTTCAGGGGGATATGATTAGATAACCAAAATATCATTATCACTATAGTCCACACTTCAGAGATAGATCAATAAATGTTAATATGAGGATCTAGAGGGGTTCAACTTGACATAAATCCTTGAATGTGGGGTGTAACACCAGAATATATTAAAATAATTTCATTTGAGAATAAATTTAAATTTTTATATCTCTATCTATATGAAACACCATGTTAAGCTTTTTCTACAGTGTGTTTTCTTGCATGACACACCAGAACTAGTTTTACCAAATAACAATATATTAATTAGATATTATTATTTAATATAATTATGTAGAACCTTGTCACTAATTTGAATATTATGAATAGTATTAAATATCTTATGAAAATATGTGGATGAATTCACTGGTTATTAAATGATTAAAAGTTAATATAGGAACCAACTGAATATATTTATATTTTTTATAAAGAACTATAATTATGCCCACCAAGTCATTTTATTTTAATAAATTAAATTAATTACTAATACTGAATGATATAATTTAATTATGTATGTTATAAAACCAATAAAATATTTTTGATATCCATTTAATAGATTTGATAGGAAAAATATAAAAAAACTTAATATTACACATAAAAACCAATATTTTTATAAAATATTTCTTACTACCTTTTTTGGTAGATACTATTTTAATTCCAAATTTTGACACTTATATGAATTTTATTTGAAAAATTATATTCTTATTTTATATATGAATAAAAAATTTACTTTGATAGAATTATTTTTATTCTTATTATAAGATTCATATTTGGATGAATAGTGATAAAATATTGCATCTTTATTGAAAACAAGTTTTTTGTCTAAATAATTTATAGTGTTTTATTATATTATTGATTGGTTTTAATATATAATTGGAAAACTTCTATTTAATTTAATAAAATTTAGGTTATTCGAATAAATTTCGAATTGAATATGATTATAAAAACTTTATAATCTTTTGTTAGTTTTCATGTTAATAACTAGTTTTCCCATTATGTCAACAAGATTAATTTTAAATTATTTACTAATACTTATATGTTTTCAATTTTGAAAAATGGATTCCACATATATAATAAGTGGGTTAAAATTATGGAAATATTATTATTTTCTTTTTGGGAATATGAGTATTAAATTTAATAATATTTTAATTATCATGGTTAAGGGTAAATAATGTAATTAAGGGTAAAACTAATTATATATGTATTATATAATAACCTTAAAACAAGTCCTAATTTTATTTCATGAGATAATTTTGACCAAAATTATCATTGAGATGATTTTATGTCTTCTCGGAGATAGTTTGATAAAAATAATCCTTTTATAATATTTTTTCATTGCGATGTCCTATATGCACCACTCGTGTATTAATAAAAATTACTTTTTTATATATTGTAATTTAAAGGATATCTTAAACTATAAGTTTTAATTTGAAAAATAAAATTATTATATTAATTATGGAAATTTATTTATAATATTATAAAATATATAATTAAATTATATTGTGAAACAATGATGATGCTATAGTTGCTTAATTAATTAAATAATAAAATAATGATATTAAAAAATTAAGATAAATATATTTTAAGAGATTTAATGTCATTGAATAATTTTATTAATGGAATTTAAATTTTAGTAACGACTTATATGTCTTGTTTCAAATTAATCTTGTTATTTTATTTTTTTGAACAAAATATATTGAATAGTGTCAGACCGGACATTATTGATGTTTCAAAATAAATAATATTTTATTAAATGATATAGAATATCTAATATTCAAAAATCCAATGATCGTTTTCGTACAAGTCTCAAAAATTCAATAATGACTATTTTAGTGGTATTTTTTAATTTTATAGTTAATATATTAACCCTTAAAAAGTAAAAACCCATGATGTTACCGTAAGAGTTTAGGGGAATAACTAATGGTTAATGCCGAAAGATAAGGGTAATAATGTTACCTAATATTTTCATAAAGTTATTGAATAATATGATTTTTAACCATAAAAATATTATATTTTAAATAACTCACATTGTATCCATTTTTAATTTAAAATTAATTAATTTTAATTTTATAGTTTGAGAGCTTCCAAAACTACCCCTAACTTAAATTATAAATGAGCTGCCCTCCCTCACTTCCTCGCACCACATTGAGTCACCGATCTTGAAAAAACCCTAAAAAATTAATTAACAAAATTACCTACACAATTCATAGATACATCCCTTTTGGATGAATGAAAATTAAGGAAGGATTTTGGTATAAATCAAAAGGAGGTTCCCAAATATGAGGTAATGTTCCCCAACAGTCACATTAGTTTTGTTTCCTTTCCCACTAATTAATTTAATATTATTAAAATATTATATAACAACTCTATTATCCTTAATATAATCAGATTTTCATATTCTAGGTTTTCATCCTACACTTACACACAATTCCATCTAATGGGTAACAGAAAAACTGTTTATGTGTATGGTAAACTACCATCTCACGAATTGAGGATTGTTCCTTTTTTGCTTTACCACAAATCATAGTAGGGAATTATGATAGGAAATATGTTTATATATGTAATATATGATATTTATTATGTTTTTATGATTATTTATATCTTTTATAACACATACCATTTTGATTTCATTTTGTATGAATATGATAAAATCATTTGTGGATGTGTGGACTACCGCCTCCTCGAAGCGATATGATTCTTTCGTTAAATACATGGAATGCATAAATGATGGATTCAATAATAATATGTGAAATATATATGAAATAATAATGGAATTATTATATTTATATATATAATTTAAATTCTATTCTTTGAATAAGACAATGACATGAAGGTAGAATTCTTTCGTATGTACGGTCTACCATCTCCATGAACGGTGCATTTCATTTCTTATCTCCATATTTTATGGATTATTATAAATAAATTTATACTGAATATATAATACATAAATCTGGTTTCACATTTTTGAGTTGATGAATCCAAAATCTAATTAATAGGAACAACAAATAAAAATTTAAAACATACTCAAGAAACTAGGAAATTACACTCGAAATAGTGAAAAAAATGAATGAATGTTATCAAACAGTTAATAAGATATTATAAGGGAATCATATATTATATTGAAAATACTAATAGGTATTTTTAATATGTTATTAACACTATTAATACCATTCTACACGAGCTTAAGGAAATATCACTCAAAAATGGAATGGATGGTAACTGATTTCGTCTCAATTTCATTTCATTGAGGCATATTGTAATGATATGCACCTTGATTCATTTATATTTGGTATATACGGATCTTTTAATATTTTATACCATTAATATATTTATTTTCATGATATTATATGTTTCATTAAATGTTATTCCATAGTTAGAATTATGATTAGAAAAATTCAATGTGGTATGGGATACATTGGAATAATTAAAGAGTATTTTCATTAAGAATGTTTTAATGATATTTCAATAGTTTTTCCATTCATAAAAATCAAATAACATTATTGTATATTATCCCACACATAGGAATTATTGATAAGTATATATTATTTACTCAATATGGAAATTTTATAAGGCTTATTAATTATTAATTTAAACGATTACTCGATTTCAGGAATTTATTGGACTGGAAATGACGGGAGGAGTCGATGTATTATATATCCCCTAGATACATCAATAGGTTCTCATGAGACACATAAATTGAAAACATCAGAGTTTTTTAATCTTCATTTTGAACGGACAAGATGTTATAGGTTTCCATGTACCCCATACATGACATAGAATAATTATTCATTTCCATCATTTAGTCCTAGTTATTATTTATCTGTAAGATTTTGTGTTGAAATATCTATGGATTAATTTTATTCTAAGTTAATTGGTTAAAAAGAATTTATTCTAGTTTCATAATTTTTCATATTGATTATTCCACATATAGTTTTTTTTCGCGTGTTATCTGTTAATTTTCATCCTGTTATGATTTATTTATATCAATTCATTATAGCTTGTACTATATGGTTACCCTTACTGAGCATTTGATCTCACCCGTATTATGTTTCCATTACCCAGGATATGAAGAAGACATTTTTTAATTATCTTTCATGGATACAGACTTCTATAACTTTATTATTATTTATTTTCATTTAGTAATGTATTATGGGTACCTTTTATGTAATATAGTATTTTCAAGAAAATAATGTTTACAATCCTTCAATATTTTTTTCCTTGTAATGAAGGAAATGTAATAAAATAATGCATTGAATCTGATATTCTAGGTTTGAGGAATTACTATTGGTATAAGAGAATGTTTAGAAGCATCATTTGATACAATATTTAAAAAAAAATATTTGGAAACAAAACCCTAAGGATTACATTGAAAAAATGTGTAGAAGAACATCCTAGAATTTTGGTAAGGAAAATATTAAGTGAGTCTTCCTAGTAATAAATGCCTATTTGGATAATAATTGTGGGAATTATTCTAGAATAGATGTACCTTATGTTGAAAACTCCAAAAAGGGGTGTCAGGCCTTACTCGGCGCAACCATGTATGGGCCTTACCACACATCTATTTTTAAACTCCCTAGTGATATGAAAAGGATAATACACATTTTCTTTATAAACAGTCATGAAGGATTTAAAATTTGTGAAGTACCAAAAGTAACCAATGTTTATGATTTATTATGTATAAATTTTTAATCTTTGTTCAGTGTGATACCATTCTTGAAATTCATGATTCTATGAGCTAATCCATTACATGCCATTATTTAGAAATTGTGTTTGGAAGGATGAATGGTGTCAATAATCATGGAAAATTTAGATATTTCCCTTTTCGAGGAAACCAATATAGATGGTTTTGGAATAGAATAAACTATGAACATACTAGGGTATATTAATCATTTTATGTTAGATAACCTTTCCTAAGTTGTGTGATTTTTTCCACAATGAGATTCTCTATTTTTGGATCACATTATGCAACAGAGGGCCGCATCATTTTGTGGAAATTCTGACCCAATGGTTATTGAGTAGTGTTATGCCTTTAGAGAATATATTTATGTAATTTGGGTGTGGTGAAAAAAAGGATACACATTAAAACTAGTTTATCAATTTGTGATGTGGATCAATGGTGGTGATTGATTTATAATACTCGGGAAGAAGAAGTAGAACTTATGGAATCAGGAACATTTAAGGAGACATTATTTGATAAATACTTCCCTCGTGATCAAAAAACTGAGATGAAGAGAATGTTCCATAGTTTATAAGAAAATATAGATGAATGTTTTTTGTTCTATGAAGCTTCCTTTACAGGATAGGAATTTATGCTACAGATTTCATATGAAACATGTAGTGTAATTTTGATCATTTCATTGTAGGACATAATCCATGCCTCTGAAGGGTGATGGGGTCTCAAACAATTTTATCATATGATAATTTTTTTATGTTCTTTCAATATAGATAAATAATTATCTAGGTATTATGGACTCAATGGTAAGTAATTGAATAATATAAATGAATAGAAAATATACAATAAAGGGAAGAAGGGAAAGAATGATTTTCCCACATATGATAAGTGCCAAAATAATCTCCCTTGGAAATGCTTGAAAGGACTAAGAGTGTGTTACATGTGTGGAAATAATGGTCACTAGGAAAAAGAATTCAAAGGGTAGAATGAAAACATTTATATCCATTTTCACAACTGTATAGAGATTAGGAACTATTAAGACAAATTACTCAGGAGTCAAGGAAATATACCACAAAACTAATAAGGGATCATGGTCAATAATATTTTATTGACAAAACTGAAGTGGAATGATTAATGTGCTTCTATATTTAGATATATGAAATATATTTAAAAATATTTGATTGATGATGGTATCATCGTATGAAATATGAAACATATATGGATTTTACATAAATAATTTTTCATCAAGGACTTAAAAGCCTGTCTTTATTGGTACCAAAAATGAAGAAATGTGATTCAATAGCAAGTTAAATTTTTGTAAAATACTTGTTTGAGGGAAATATAAGCCTTATTTTTTTTTTCAAATTATGAGATAATGATATTTAGACATTGAGAAGATTCATATCGATACAGTAAATTGTGTACAACTAACTACTTTGGAAATGATTCTCAAGTGTTGGATATTAATATTTCACAATGTTTAACCATTTATGAAATGCTTAACGATGAAATTTGGATTTCGTTTCAGAGTATAATTAATTAAATAACCCTAATATGAATCTTGTTCTGTGATATAGAGTATAAATATTTCTAGTTGAAATCAAAATATATGATACTGTTTATATAAACATACATTTACATATATTCACAGAGTGTGAAATAATTTCCAAACTCCAGGAAAACAATCTAAAAAATATTTCATAGTATCCTCATTTTTTATGATATCAATGACCATTTTCATGAATAGGTTTTAAGGCTGGGGTTGATCAAATTTCAGTTTAACATGTTTTTTCACTATCCATCAGAACGTTATGGTTATATTTTTCCACTATATCCATGTTTTTACTAATGTTCTCTTTTTCAGAAGCCTAGGTTTGTTGTGACCTTTAAATTTCCTTTTCACTCTTATTAATAAGACCTGTTATTGACCCTAATATTGTAATGGGTCTTTCAAAAAAAATTTATTTTAAAATATCAATCCCTAGATGGCTGAGATTATGTTCAAAGTTAGAGGATTCAATTTGATTAATCTATGGTGAATGTAACACCCCAAGAGATTAAAAATATCTTCATTTCTTAATAAAATAAAATTTTTTATAGCTAGACTTATACACTACACAAAGTCAATTATTCACTATACCCAAAAATTATTTGGCATGCATTACACATAGGGCCCAGTTTTACTAAACAACAACATATTATTTAAATATTATTGTTTAATATAATAAGATATAGCCTACCTATTGTGTTGGATGTTATGAAATTTTTTGACTAACTTATAAAAATACATGGTTTAATTCATTGGTTATAAAGTGATTGGATATGAATATTGGAACCAACTGAATATATAGGAAATGTTTCTATAAAGAATTATTTATGCATCCACAATCATTTTATTCTAAGAAATTCAATTAATTACTATTATAGAAACATATAAATAAAAGATATATGTTATATATTCAATAAAATAATTTTTATGTTCATAAAATAGATTTTATAGACAGAAGATGAGAACCAACCCATTATAACACATAAACCACATATTTTTATAAAAGAAGTTTTGCTACTTTTTGATAGAGATCATATTTTAAATCCAAATTTGACACTTTTAAATATTATTTTTTGAAAAACAAATTGTTTTTTTAAAATAGAAATATAAAAAATTACATTCGTTGAATTTTTGGGATTTCTGGATAAGTTTCCATTTTTGGTGAATAATTTTCAAATATTTCATTTTAATTGAAAATCGATTTTTTTCAACATTATTTATAGTGTTAAACAATACTTCTGGCTGGTTTTAATGTATAAATACATCATGTTTATATAGTTAATACAATAGAGGTCATTGAAATTAATTCTATATTTAATATGAACATAAAAACTTTATAATATTTTATACATTTTCACTTTAATAACTTTTTTTCTCATTCCTTAAATGAGATTAACATTAAAATAAAATCTACATATTCTATGTTTTCAATTTTGAAAAATGGATTCAATATTTAGTGTCATTATATCCAAATTAAGTAAATATGTTTCTTTTATTTTTTTTCATACGAAAATGAAATTTAGTAATATTTTATTTACAACGGTTAAGGGTAAATCAAGAAATTAAGGGGAAAATCCTATTATAAGTATTATAAAATTACCCTTAAATTTGTACTAATTATATTTAATGAGATATTATATACCAAAATAATAATTGGGACGATTTTATGTCATCTTGGAACCACTTGGATGACTTTAATCCTTTTATAGTATTTTTTTCAAAGGGATGTCCAATATGTCACATTCATGTTTTAATAAGTAATACATCTATAATATATGGTTATTTAGAGGATATATTAAACTATAAATGTTAATTTGGAATATAATTTTTTTATATTTTTTATGTTAATTTATTTATAATTATTTGTAAATAATTAATTAAATTAAATGATGACATAATGATGATATAGTAATTTAATAATTAAGAAAAGAATAAATTAAATGATATTAAAAACATTAAAATTAATAATATTTTGGATATTTAACTTCATAAAAGAATTTTATTGATGAAATTGAATTTTTATTAATGTTTTAAAAATCATTATTGGAATTTATCTTTTTGTTTTTATTTTTTTTATTAGACACTATAATCAATAGTGTGAAAATTGAAATTACTAATAATTTTATAAAAATAATATTTTATTAAATGATATAAAATATATAAAAATTTAAAAATATGAAAAATTATTAGGAGTATTTAGAACCATAATCATATTTTTTTTCTAAATAAATCAATTTGGAGTAATTATTATTATTATATAAATTTATATTAATTTCATAGTGTGAGGGTATCTGAAAATCCCTCCTCACCTCAATTATAAAATAGAACCTCCCTTCACTTACTAATACCATATTGAGGCATCTATTTCGACAAAAAATGGATAATATAGTTATTGAATTCCCTAAAATAATCCAAAATTCATCCATTTTGGAATAAATAAAACTAAGAAAGGCATTTGGTATAAACCAAAAGGAGTATCCCATAATGGGAGGCAACCTTATTCGATAAAACATTAGTTTTATTTCTTTTCCCACTATATAATTTATTACTATTGCAAGATTATATAACATAAAATGTATCGCCAACATACTAATATGTTTTTATTATATGGGTTTGACCTTCACATACACACAATTCCATGTAATGGTTATGAAATATACTATTTATGTGTACAGTCAAGAATCACCTCACAAAATGATGAATGTTTATTTTTCCATTATCACCTTTAATTGTTGAGAATAATGATGCACACTCTATTTTTATATGTTATATATGATATCAATTATGTCTTTATGATAATTTAATTATTTATTAACATATAACCTTATGTTTTCCATTGTTTTATAAATATAATAACATCATTATGGAAGTGTGGACTACCGCCTCCTTAAAGTGACATGATTCATTCACACTATAATTAGAATGTATGAAAGGTGGATTTAAAAATCATATATTGCATATAGAAATTATAATAGTATTTTTATATGCATATCAAAAATTTAATTTTCCTTCTTCTAACACATCAAATAAATGAAAGCAGTGTTCATCATATGTACGGCCTACCATTTCTATGAACGGTTCATTTCATTTCTTATCTAAACTTTTTTGGACTTTTAAAAATAAAAATATAATGAATATATATAAAATTTAAATCATGTTTTATATTATGTATATTATTAAACCTTGAAATAATTAATAGGTAAAACAAATAACAAGTTAAAACATACTCAAGAAACTAGGCAATTAACACCCAAAATACTGAAAATAACAAATGAATGTTAACAAAAAGGTAATACGATATTATAATATGATATTATATGATATAATAAATATTAATATAGTTATAAAATGTGATATATTAGTCTTAAAACCGTCACATTTTAGGTTAATGGATGTTCACCCCAAATGAAAACTCAATGTAAGGAATTGCATCTCAATTTCATTTCATTGAGGCATATTTTAATGATATGCACAGGTTTATTTTATATGGTGTATATACAATACTTTTTTAAATGGCATATCCTGAATCCCTTTTTTCAATGATATTATAAGCTTCCTTAAATTTTATTACATCATGGTAATTATGTTTCAAATTTTTCAATGTGGTGTGAGTCACTTTGGAATGTTTAAATATTATTTTCCTTAGGAATGTCATAATGATCTTTCAAGGGTATTTCCATTCATCAACATCAAAAAATATTGTATCTACCGTAAATATATTTAGTAATTAATTATAAGTACATATTATTTATCCAACATATATTTTTTATAGTACATATTAATTTTTAATTAAACAGATTTTTCAATATGAGGAATTCTTTTGACTAGAAAGATCAGTGGGGCCCTATATTTTTATAACCCCCAATTCATCGACAAGTTCTTATTTTCCAAAAAAGATATCCAAATAAGAATAGTTTAAAATCCTCAAGTGAAAGGTATTTGTTGTTTAGTTTTTCAGTTTCCTCATACATGACGCCCAATAAAAAATTCATATACCCTATTTAGACTTAGTTATTATTTATCCATGATATTTTGCATCGATATATCAATGGATACATTTCATTATTAGTTAAATGATCATGTGTTTGGTTTTGATTTATTCTCATCAAATTGTTATATATTATTCTATACTCTTACCATTAATAATGTTTTTATACACCCTTATTATGTTTCCATTTCCTAGGATATAATGAAGAAATGTTTTAATTAGTGTTAATGGATTTTTATATTCAACTTGTGTTATGATTTATTTTAAATTACCAATTTATTATGGGTATCATGTATGTAATTTTAATTTCCAAAAATTCTATATATCATGGTCCGTCAAGATTCTTTTCCATATAAACATTCTAATTTAATAAAATAATGCACCGGCTCTGGGCTTCTAGGGTCGAGGGGTTACATTGGGAGTCGCCTTCCTATTGGAATATATATTAGGATGAGATCATATAAGTCGGGGGTTGTGTTGTCGAGCCTAATTTAATATTCAAGTATCTATTTCTTCATTTATAAGCATAAAAATGGGTAGATCATCATTGTTTTACCAATATGTGAGACAATATCTGGAGACAGAATTGGTGGTCATGAATGTAAAAGGAATGTTAAGGTTTCATGACATGATGATACACATGTATGTAGAAAAAGGAAAATAAATAGTTACCAAGTTGTTTTTTTCCTCTAGTTCATATTTTCATGTATATGTGTTATAGTTTGCCGATGATTTTTTTACTCTACCATGGAAGCCTCAGATGAATTATTCTATATGGGTGATTATATTCAGATTATGAAAATTATCCATGTTATTGCAAATCATTGAGGATGACATGTTTGGCTAGCTAGGTGACATGTATGTGCCTGAGATAGTCTATTTTATTGGGTACTATGTATTATAGTTTCAGATCATGATCCATATTTTACATCAGAATTCTGGTAATTTTTTGAATATTTCCCCTAGAACTTAGGTGTTACTAAGTACATATTTTCATCAAAACAATATGAGAAACCAGAGAATGTTATCCAGGTGATAGAGTATATAATGAGGGCATGAATCATAGACATTAGTTGTTCTTTAGAGAATCCCATAGAACTGGTAGATATCACCTATAACACCATTTATATAGTGAATATTCATAGTGAACCACATGAGGCACTTTATGGTAGGTTTTTTAGATAAAAAATATATTAGATGAAGGACGAAGAGTTAGAGTGTTTGGGATTGAGTATGGTACCATATAAATCAGAAAATGTTCAGTTGATTCATAAGTATATGGATACAATATAGAGAAAATTGAATTATTAGGCTAATATATGTCTTTAACCACCAGTGTTTATAGTGGGTGATCATGTTTTCTTTTGGGTATTGTTGAGATTATGTCACTATAGGATTCATAAGAAGGGAAAGTAGGCACTCATGTTTTTAGTAAATTTGAGAATGTGGAGAGGATCAGACTTGTGGCATATCATGTAGGTATTACTGAAAGTTATATTATTAAATATGATGTTTTTCAAGTGACCCAACATTGAATGTATCAATCCAACCCTTCTAATGTAATTGATGGTGATTATGTGATGCTTGAGGCAGATGCATCATTTGAGCAGCATCCAATTCATGTTGTGTACTATAGTCAGAATGTGTTGTGAGTAAGGAGTGTGACGTTTGTCTAACATTTGCAGAAACATAGAAAAGTTTAAGAGGAAATATTAGATAGGGAAGAATATATGAATTACCCATAGACTGTCCATTTCACCTTAGAGACTGAGTTATTCATTTGAGTACAACATAAGTATGAGCTATTGTATGGTGGGGAGATTTAAGATCCCGAAAATTATAGTGATGTATCACATGATTTTTCGGGTATGGTTTTTTCCATTTAATGATCAATCCATGGGTCTGAATTTCATATATTTCATATTGTATAAATTTGGAGAATTTTGGAAGATCATGGGGATGTGCAGGGTTGGTATAAGGTTAGGAAAAACCATACGGTTTTCACAAAATTAAGTATTCCCCATTTTGATCCATAGAAAGGGGTAGCATGGTTTAACCAAACCATCTGACACCCTCCCCAAAACATTAAATCATAGAAATATATTATTTTCATGGACATCAAAATGTTTTTAAAACTGTACACCCATCCAGGAGAAGATTTTCACCCCATATAGTAAGGGTGTATGGTTAGGGTGCACATTTTTTCTAATAGCACATCTCTTATAGGAAACCATGCACATGGTTTTTTAAATCCAAAAAATTTTATTTAATATTTTTCAAACCCTCTATTTATATCCATAAGCAACCGTTATCAATTTAACAAAATTTCCTTTTCTCTGGGAGGCTCCCAAGGGGATTCGTAGTCTCCAAGAATGTCATTATTTGATAAAAAATATCCAGTTAAAGGAACAACACATCTTGGGTAAGTGATATCTTCTATTATTTTTTCCCCTATAAGACATCATAATTCCTATTTAAAGAGGGATAAATCTCCTCTATTACTAATAGTCTATTTCTAGGTTATATTTAATCTTCTTTCGATAGATCGTGGTCCTAGGTTTTGATCAAATATTTACTCTACCATTCTGAATTATTCTATTATACATCGATTTATGGGATGTGGTTTGGATAGAATTTATCAGTTACGTAGTGGTTTTTGTTATAATTTCTAATTCCCATAGTTATAACCGTGATATTATATTTTTAGTTTTACCATTGAATTTCAATGTTTTTAAATTTATTTTAAATTTGAAAAATGAAAAGATTCCAAAGTAATTTTGAGACACTTTAGAGATATCATTGACCCCATTGGAGATTAATGTATTGGGGATGACGGAAACCTATGGGGTATTCCAATATACATGAAATTTTCATTCTAAAAATGTAATCTGGGGAATAGTGGGTCTATGGAATTGAACTAAATCCTCATTCCATGGTAGATAATGGGATTTACTATGTTGATTGGCTTAAATGTGAAGAGTTAATTAGGTGTGTAATCATTGTTGATAAATGGATTACTGAGTAAACTATTTATTATTTTCCTATTGATAAATGTGAAGAACTGATGGTTGTTTATTTTTTATTGTGAATGGATTTCACGAAGGTCAATAATTGTTAAACATGATATTTATTTACATGTGAATGTGAACAATGTGTTGTGGGAGAGGATCTGATTCTCTAAGTACCCATGGGGTTCTAGAATGATTCTCTAGGCCCCTGATGTATATATATTTGTGTGTGTGTGAGTGCGTGTGTGTGTGAACATTGAGTTTTGGGTGAGGTAATGATGCTCCAAGTACTCGTGGGGTGAAATAATGATACTTTAAACCACCTTCATCATGAATGAAAATTGATGCCGCATTAACACTCCAAGGATGCATGATAATAGTACTCAGAGTAAGGATCTAGGGTATTGAATTAATTTTTAATCCAATTGAATAATTAAGGGTCATGGAAAGAGTAAATTGTATTATCTATATGGTGTATACATCAAAATATGACACAACCCAAAGCTGGTATGATGTGGTTGAATAAAGAAAATTAAATATAAAATCCATTTAGTTTTATTAGCAAGTTTATTATTAATTTATACAAATGTATACACTATTATATACTGGATATTACTTGGAAAACATTTGTGGTTACCTAATAAGTTGTACTCACACCCTTCTTAGACCTCATGATTGTTACCCAAATATGTTTCATGTTTGGAGGACATGATAAGGGAAAGATATATATGTTATATGGATATGTTGGGATTCAAGATAGATCACGAATGAGGTAACCATATATGATAACAGGGCCCTTATGGGAGTTATTAGTGTGTCATATTTTGGATTGTAATTAAACAGTTGACACATATATAGAATCATTTGTTTACAACTTTTGTTTACAGTCATCTTCGCTTATTATGGGGATATCATGGGATGTAAGTCCTGTTTGGTTATTGAATAACATTTTTAATTTTATTATGTTGGTTATATTTAATATTTATTTATTCTTTTGTTTATGTTGATAAATAGGATATTATTTACCGATGTTATATATTAGACCCTCACTGCTTGTTTGAGGCCACTACTATATAGGGAAGCTTTCCTAATGTCATGTGGAGAACAATCATTGGGATCTATCAAGTGAAAAATGGTTTGGGACATTATGAAGTCCATAACTGTTAAGATAGTATTACTAGTAGACATATATGCTTCCAAAAAATTATTCAACCATTATTAGGCAGATAATCTCTTATGTTATGAATAAAAATTTCTATTGGTATTTTGGGATAATCGTTGTATCGATGGAACATCAAATGTGATTTCATTATTCTAGTATTTAGGTAGGTGAACATTATCATAGGAACCTTCACTTAGGGTGAAATGTAATATTTTAATGGTGCTTATTCATAAAAAACAAGAAATTATGAATTATGGAGGGGAGAATTAGTGTGCCCTAATTGTTATGATTCACCTCATCCATCATGATTGTATATGATTTCACTTTATCCCTACGTTCAGCGTTTTTTTGGATTATATTACTTCGTATTCCTTTGATTGGGGTTATTTATTCATGAAATATCCATACTCCTAGATTATAAAACATTTTAGTGTGGGTGGTTCATTATATTCAACATTCTATCTATTATCCACATTAGCTATCTTCTTCCCATCACCTTGGAAATCAATATCATGATAAACATCCCTTCGACAAATGAAATATTAACTGATTCCCTTAAAAAATGCAACCCATGTTTCATTTTGTAACTTAATAATAAAGGAATTATTATTTTCTCTTCCCCTTGGTTTTTAGAATTTCCATTGAATTAAATTTCTATCTTATTTCAAAATCTATGAGACTGATATATAACTCCATCCTCCATTTTCCCCTTAAATACACATTGAACAATATATTTATAGTTACCAATGTCTCTTATGGATAACATCCTAAATATATACTTGGTTTTAAGAAACTTAATAATATATCAACCTTACTTTATGATTAGATGATAACACCAAAAGTGTATGTCAAAATTTTGGTAAAACAGTCTCTGTAGGTACTTATAGATTTATCATCAGGATTATTTAGCACAACTAATCCATTCTCCATTTTTATATGAACAATATTATGAATTTACATAATGAAAAATGAGTTCTTGAAGTATTCACAATCCATGGACTCAATTTTATCATATTTACTGGTATAAGTTATTAGAGTCCACCATTAATATGATTCTACATTGAAATGATAAAATTCCAACATGAATTTCTCATACTTCAAACACTGGATAATGGAATATATTTTATTAGTGGTAATGATTCATTTCTCATCAACTATTGGATCATAATTACCTTTGAAAAAGGTTTACATTTCCTTATTAAGGGCTCAAAAGAACACTGTTCCCTACTTTTCATATTTATAAGTTTACTATGATTCATAGATTGAGAAATTTTTGTGATCATAGAAACAATATATTTAATTCCACGTTCTCTAATGTCTATTTACATAAGGGTAAAATAATTTAATTTTCATTTTCACTCAACATTATCACAACTCCAATGAGTTCCATCCCTCTACTAAAATAAAATGTATAGTATGAGAATCAATTATCATAGTGGGTAACCATATAATCATGAAAAATCACTGAAAGGAATCCTAAATCATGAAGGCTTCTTTTCAATATAGCAGACAATATGTTTCATCTATGTTAGTCATGTTATATATATATTTAAATCCTTCATGATTATTTATAATGGGTTTGTTAATTTCAAATGTAAATCCCCCGGTATTTTCA
This sequence comes from Viscum album, assembly GCA_963277665.1. Classification (NCBI taxonomy): domain Eukaryota; kingdom Viridiplantae; phylum Streptophyta; class Magnoliopsida; order Santalales; family Viscaceae; genus Viscum; species Viscum album. The sequence continues at coordinate 374,649,859 of OY728127.1, read as the reverse complement.
AACCTAGTGTGCCAGAAGGACCATTTTAACACAACAGTTGATGATGTAGTCTAACTCAATGTACCCATTTGAAGTTATTACTATGAAATAACTATGTGCCAAAGCCACATCCACTTGTTGTATCTATAATTGGATTTAATTTCTATAAACCACTCACACTATTATCTTCCAAAATTCAAATACATTTTCCCATAATTTGAAAAATACTTATTCTTATATTTAGATACATACATAGAAATATCATTATAAACATCCATTTATATTTCACTACCATTTCTCAAAATAGTTTCCATATGATTACAAAACCTTTAATTTGATACCATCTATTGTGAGCCATAGTTTCCATAAATGGTTATTACATATTTTTACATGAATATTCAGTAAATTACATAAGAAAAATTCTGAGGACAATAATACTTTAGTTCCTTTAGAAACAATGAACATAGTGTTCTTAATTTGGTGACATATCTCCAATGAATCCCTAAATGATCTTACCCATTAATAAACATCATAAGAATACCCTACATAAACTATTCTTACCAAACCAGGGAATGTTAACATTATAAATCATGATCTCAGTTATTCAATAATTGTAAACAAAGGAGACACATTAGTATAACATGAGAATATGGGTATTAGAACATGACCATGAAATTTGAAAATCATTATTTAAATATAATATATGATAATCATGAATGATGACATAATGATTTGAAGTTATTAAGAAATGAATCATAAGGTATTCAATAAACATTTTTATGAGATCTAACATTCACATTAGATTTAGATGCGCAACATACTCATAAGAATATAAAATCGCATGTCAAGGTTACCAACCAATACATTCATAACATGTTAAGAACGGGCTATTTGCTAGTTTAAATAATTTTATCTTTGCATGACCTCCCGTGCACCCTCTTTTTTCATTGGATGAACACCCATTTATCCTTTGAGATCATATAAAATTATTCATTACCCAATGCACTCGAGGGAGAAATAGGTTTCTCCCATATTGGTTATAATGTATCCACCGTCCTTGGTTATTACATAACCACAATCACATAATGAAATATGTACATATTTGGGTGGAATAATCATAAAAATGTTATCATATTAGAACCATTGAAAATAAATGGGTTCCATAAAACATTTAATTATAGGATAACCAATGTAAAAGAAACAGATTTCATAAAAATTTCATCATTTCATTATAACATAACCCAGGGAAAAGAAAAGGGTTTCATTAAAATATTTTCATGAAATACATATACAATTCATACAAATAATAATAATGGTATAAATGGATCATATCGCTATTAAATTATAATTAACATCAATGGATGTCATCTTAACAGGAAAATGATCTTGAAAGAAATATTAATTGGAACAGTTATTGTACAAATCAACATTTCAATGAAAGCAGTTTTTTGCGAACAAAAACATCATAAAAAATATTAAAAAAAACAATTTTATTTGAAAGTAATCATGACAAAATATAAATTAATGTTCTATGAAAATAATTTCTTTGAGACGGAATGTTCTATTCACATCGTACATATCAAAATAAATATTCCTTTCACATTTTTAGTAAATAGAAAAAATCATGGTTTGGAAATCTAAATGAAAATTCCTTGCATAATTTTTAATATAATGTAAAACATCGGTAAAAATTTAATTAATTAATAATTTTAAGATTGTAAAAAAAATTAATTCCATTTGAGAAATCATGGTTGTGAATGTAAAAGGGGTTTTAACCAAAGAGATAGATGAAGATGATTTTTTTAAAAATATTCTTTAGAAATATTTAGTACATAATGATTAGAAGATTATTGGAAAACATATATTCTCATAACATAATAATAGGAGAATAAAATAAATAGTTTTTTGGAGAAATGAATTACAATATTTCATCATCATATACATAGTCATAGATAATCCATATAAATGATTATATTGTTACATAAAATCTTTTCCACATTGGTAATAATGAATTATATACCTCTTGATGGAATAACATTAAATGAATCATAAAATACCATTAGAATTACTAAATTCAGTTTATTACATGTTAATGGGGGTTCTATATAAATTTAATAATATAAGATATGTGTATAACATAATATGGGTCTCAAGGAAACCATACAGGGAGAAACATCCATTACCACTTAATTAATCTTTTGAATCAATTTCCACAATAATTAATAACCTAAAATGAAACATTATTTATCTTGATAACAGAAGATTCATGATATAACTTGTCAAATATGTAAAAAATACACCATAAAAAATAAACGAGTGATCAATTTCCATATGTCACCAAAAAAATAGAGACTAGAAATCCCTTACCTTAGGTATTGCCAGCCATTGTACAAGTTCAAAACTCCATTATATTAAATCTATTCTATTATATATATATATATATATATTAGATAACCATACCTACATATATATAAAAATTAACCTATATGATATAATTTTATCTTTTTATTAATCATTTATTATGAATTCAATGTTAATGACCCGTATCAGGTAATGACATCTTGGTTTTTTTATATATTTTGAATTAATATTTTCTATCTTCTTACATTGACTGTAATTTTATCCAACAAAGGAGACACTAAATGATGCCCAATTTAGGTCACCACATCACCTCATGCATGCCTCATTGTACACCATAGGATTCCTAAAAGAAGTGTAGAGTCTCTAGTTTTTCATTCTAAAACATTGTATTATTCATAGAAATATTTTTGGAGCTAGGTGTTGAGACTCTGTGCGATTCTGAGACACGGTGTGCATGAAATTAGTTTTATAAAAAAAACTAAATATATGTTCATATATAATGCAATAATTTAATTAAATAAGATAGGATGACTATCAAATGGTTGATTGGATAAGAAATATGATACCCCAGTTGGGTCTATAACATAGTGTTTACCATAGGCGTGACATTAAATGAGTCAGTGTGGGAGGTTCATACCCCACCCTTCTTGGAGGTGAGGTCTATAAATTAATTAATAAAAATTTTAATTAATTAATTATTGTGTCAGAATAGAAGATTTCATTATAAATATATCTCCCTATAAAACCATTCCATGGTTGTTACATATTTTCCTTCAATCTACCGAAGAGAGATCCTCCATATTCCCTTTGGAGAACAACGACAATTCCTTTAGAATAAAATGAATTGAAGTGTTAAGAATCAATGGATATCTTCCATTATTTGAATAAACATTCTTTATCATAAAATGATTATATATTGAGGTAGGACTATTATTTTTTGTATTTTTATCCCCAATTGAATGTCATTGAAAGATGCGAATCAGATTTGTTTGAATGTATTAATTCACAGATCGAAACAAATTGGATGAATTAAATGTAGTAGTATTTGTCATCAAATTGAAATTTTGTTGATTTGGTAAATATTAATTTTCTAATTTCTCGCATTCTTGATCATTAACAATGATGTCTAATCTAAAACCACCATCAATTGATCAATGTTTGAGTTTGATAAACCATTCTTCCTCTGACCTTTGTGTGATCATCATTGGGGTTTCCTCATTTGAATGAAGATCCATGACACAAATTCAACGTGAATTTAGACATTGAATTAATTGGAATTATTTTACGAAATCATGATTGATATCGGGGTACAATCACACCATGATGGTGTGATATTAAGGTTCAATCACTAATCAAAGTAGGATTCGACATGCTAAGTCCCAAATTTGAGTTTCTAGGAAACATAACTGGAAAATATAGAAATATTCAATCAGTGGTTGTTCAAATCACTTTCTTAGAAGTATTTAGTGTCCCCTAGTGAATATCAGTGAGTAGCTGATCCTGATAGACTAGGAGAGAAGTGATATATTTGGTTGGAAAAAGTGACTTTCAGTGGACTATGATAAATGAAAGGAGTTGACGGGGAGGATCAATCACCATAGTTCCCAGATCTACAGGGGTAGCGATTCTAGTGGGCATGATTTCTAGGAAGTCTCATGTGATGAGGGGCACTGTGTGATGACAAATTAGGTATAAAAAGGGTTTTTCAACATGGAAATGATTGGTAAATTATGGTGTATGTTGGAAACCAAAATCGCGGAATGAGATAATAGGAGAGAGATAGAGTAGAATTAAATGAGGAAAATGAATAAGATGCGACCAATGGTCTTGTACATGAAAATTGTGAAACAAGGATGGGTGCCTTGTTCCGGGCATGTAAGAGGTGAGTCCACTTTTCCATTATATTATTATTAATTAACAATAATTTTATATTACATTATTTAAATGATAAGGATGACGCATCTGAATGGGGAGGTGCCTCATGGTGTATTCATGAATGATGGGGGAGGAACACCTTTATCCATAGTACTATGTTATTAAAAATATTAATAATAAGTTTAAATTGTTGATATTATTACAATTAATTGTTTTGTTCAAACATTAATCTGGACACAACTTCTACATGTAGTCTTGGTCTGAAGAACTATCTGTGGCAACATGACCCTACCTATGAGATAGTTCGTTAAAGACCAATGTTAGAATCTTAATTCTAGTTCATTGTTCAGGCATAAAAAATTACAAATAATAATAATAATATTGTTATTATTTTGAAATATTGTATCTCACATAGTTTCTCAGTATTATGTACATTTGATGAACTATATACGGTCTCATGGACCTAAAATTAATGTGAGCATTCCAAGGAAAATTTTGACTATTTAATAATGACCCTCTATTCGGGCCCATGAGACACCATTTGACCATGATGAAGTTAAATGTGACTTTTTCACTGGGTGACCAATTGGGTAATGTGAATAGCCTATCTCCAGCATTTTTTCATGTATATTTCAACAATGAGAAATTTTTAGCTATATGGGCCCCCTTATATAATTATAATATTGAAATTATATTTTCCTCAGACCAATGATGGGCCTCAGGTATTCTTCATTCTTTTGTCCTAAACACATCATGTATTACCTTTATACTTCATGTATTACTACATGGATTGAAATCCATGTTATAGAAGGCATATGACCTGATAGTAGAGTGGGACCACATATAGTGTGAGTCCCATAAATTTCATATACTCTATTATGAATCTTTAGGCTTCCATGTATCCTTTTTTTTAAACTTTTATTTTGGCCCACATGTAGCCTATCCTATGTTTTTTTCTACATATAACATGATGGTGCCTTTTTTGCAACATTAGTGATATTATGTGAAATGTTCATTAAATGGAACTTCGAAAAGTAGAACTCAATGAAGACCCTAATCATACATAATCACCATATCAGTTATGAGAATATTCCTTACATTGAGAATATACTTTCACTCTTTTCAGGTCATTCTACTAGGTATGTATATAATCACCATGGTATGGGATTCTCCCAACACATGCGGCATCTTTTGTAGAGGGTAGACTGGTTGATTTTGCCTTAAGGGGAGCTTAGTGATATGGGGGCATCGACTATGTTAGGTTTTTGAATATATGGATTTAGGAGAAAATATCTATATTCTATTTTAATATTAGAGTTTTATATTAGGCTGTGACACATTTTTTGTTGGGAATGTATTTTATCCCATTTATTTTTAGTTTACACTTTTTTAATTTATAATATATAGAGGTCAATGCATGTTTGTTTTATTTATCAATGTTTTTCATCTTTTATTTATTTTCCTCTACTCTTTTCATTTAGTTGGTTGTGTGTTTGTCTACAGGTACTTAGTAAAAGTCCTATATGAGATTAGTTGTAACTTTAGTTCTTGTCGCTGCCCCTTGGCTGATGGAAGTGGGATTCCGGTAGTTTTAACTCATGCCACAGACTAGGTTTCGTCAAGACAGATTGGTATTAGAGAAAGTTAATTCCATGGAACATTGTTCGGATGTTTCTCCTTAAGATAATTGGTTGAATTTATGGAAAAAATTTCAAAGTGTCTCAGGTGAGACTCTCAAGTTGGGGAGTTCATTGATGGTGTGGGCTAATAACATAACCATTATTCGTGACCCATAATACAACTTGTCAACTCAGTATGACTAGAATGGTTTTGTACTTATTAATGGTACATGCATCATATAGTATTGTGTCTTTGACTATCCTTCTGGGGAAAATTCCCCAATGGCGGTTTATATTTTTATATATGCTCATATGACTATGGTAGTACATTATTACTTTTAGAATGCATCATCGATTATAGACAACCATGATACCAGCTTTGGTTTATAACGATGATCCTATGATCGATGAGCTCACAATACAAGGTTCATCATGAAATCCCCATCCTTCAATAGGACTGGTAGATACACCTACACTTATCGAGTAGCAGATAAACCCCATAAAGATGGATTAGGACATGCACAGGTTGAGCGCTCATTGTGAGTTGCAACATTTGAGACCACAGAGGCTCCATAGTGAGCCAGATCCTCTAGAAATGGAGGATTGGATAGATTTGGTGGTCCTCATACTCATGATTATTCATAGCTTGATGGATCAAATGGTGGGTTTTGCATCAATCATAATCATTGAGTGGTTGGGAATTGGTGGAGCCAAGTTACATAGCTGCATGATGTGTCAGCACTATCATGGGACAACATCGAGTAGCTATTTTGTGAGAAATACAATCCCTTCTTATTCTATGTATGGATTTAGTTTCTTATTGAGATTGATTAGGGATACATGACTACGTATGAGTATGTAGCTAGTTTTATTTACCTTACAAGATTGACACTTGATTTGATCATCAATGGATATTTCAGAGCATGGAATTTTGTGTACGAACTTCTCAGAGAGATCAGAGCTAGAGTAGTCTCTTTTTGCATCCCCACCTACATTGGGGTGATATAGAAAGCAATAGTTACAGAGTGATTTCTATTAGAGGTACATCATACAAATATATTTTGATCTGTGTGAAATAGAGATGAGTCATCTATAGTTAACGTCATTTGCCAAATATCATGGAACATGAGACCCTGCCTCCAGCATGAACATGGAGATGGTTGTATAAGTCCAAGACAACATAGAGGAACAAAGCATCCCATAGAAGGGTGATTATTTTCTTATAATGGGAGAGGTCATATGGAAATAGTCTACCAGACCAGACATATTGAGAAGCCTTTTCAAATATCTAATAGACTGCCATTATAGAGGCACCACTATGATCGAGGACCTCATAAGCACAGACATGGTGGTCCACAAGGAGGAAGAGGTTGCAAATGAAAAAGAGGATATTTGGTTATTGGAAAATTATATGAGATCCTTCCACCACGACCACCAAGAAGCCCATGTCAGGCTTAGGGAGCTGGTGATCTGGGCTATAGACTGCTACAGGATTTGGAGGCTTACGACCCCCAACGAATGACATGATAATATGTATGATCTATGTCAATTCTACCTTAATTATTAGAAATGTATAAACACTCTTTTACTCTACTATTTTATTTGTGATACTTTCTAGAGGTTCAACCAGGGTGTTTTGGGGTGTTAATGTAACCTTATGTCATTTTTTGATGTTTCTTAGAATTTAAGAAGAGGTAGGATTTTCCCACTCCGATACATGTTTTTTAGATTAGAAATAAACTACGAGGGTGATTCAGTGCTTCCCAAATTGAATAGTATTGGGTTAAAGTGTATAAGTCCCTCTAACTTTTGTTTTCAGGGAAAGGATCTGCGATTGAGTTTCAGGGACGATCCTGGAACAGTTACTTTTGTTTTTCTAATTGACACTTTTAGTTTAATGGGATTCCACTTGTGGGTGAGGTCGAGTTTCTGGTTTGGGGTTACACTCCTTCTAAGAGATGTGAAGACACATAGGGTATGCCACATGATTTCCATGTCTAGATACACATGGTTGGATATGTATACACACATTCCTTGTTATTTGGTACCCTTGGGTGCTTAGTGTCAACCTTGATGTCGCGAGATTCCATTATTTCATGTGGGCTGAGGTTATTGAGACACCATGAAAAAAAACTACTAGTCTCAGTCCATAGAGATGGAAGCAGTAGTCTTTACCTTATGGGTGTTGAGGCACTACCTTCTAGGTTACATAAAATATGAGTTTTTGTGTTGCAAAATATCCTTAGGAGATCCCCATGGTTTATTTTCGGAATAAATGAATCACATCATCCTTTTTCATGGACAGATGATGATTACGGTAATGTTACAAGAGGATGTGATTAGGATGTTTAAGACTTATTCTTTTGTCGTATGTCCTTATGTAGGGAAGATGTATATAAAAGACCATTAATAAATGCATCTTTGAGTTTCACAACCATTTTGTACTCCACCCTACTTTCAACCATCATTTCATTTTCCTTGTTTGACCGATAATTCTAGAAAAAATTTAAACAGGAATCTATCCATTGATGAAAAAAATGTATTTTGAGAATTTGATATTGTGATTGGGGTACAATAAAACAATGGTGTTGTGTGATTGATTTCATGAAAGTATGAGAGTCAGATCTCACATAGTATATCCCAAATCTATATTTCATGGAATCAGAAATGATGAAGATGATGTCCCGTGATCAGAGGTGGTGTGACATTCTTTATTGGATGTGTTCGATGGACCATGGATAATATTAGTGAGTTGTGGCTCCCAGCCTTCTAGTTGATAACTGACATAGGTGGTTCGTAAGATTTGGTTTTGATAGTCTAGTTTTATGGTGATAAGTTTATGAAGAGGAACGATCACCATTGATCCAATATCTATGAGTGTTGTAATTCCAGCTGGCCTTATTTCCTAAAAGTAGTGTGCAATGAGAGGCCCTATCGGTTATAGATTAGTGTTACATGGGTTGGCACAATGCTGAAAAGATGGGATGATTAGGGTTGCAGTTGGAAATAAAAATCATATAAGGATATGATAGGAGAGAGGGGGTATAATTACACATATATAAAAAGTATAATTTTCACTCAGTGGTGTCCCATGTGAATATCATGAATCAATGGGGGGGGGGCTTGTACTGGGTGTGTAATAGCTGATCACCCTTTCCCTTATATTATTATAAATTGATAATAATGTGATATTATTTTATTTAAATGATATGAGGGGGAACCAAATGCTATGGTTCCTCATGGTGAATATATGAAAGATCAAGACTTATGACCATTCACTGTACTATTATGTTATTAAAAAATTTAACAACAATTAAAATATATGATAATTACTAATTTTGATGGAAAACCACTAATCTGGTTAAAAATTCCATGTGAGATTTTGGTTTGGTGGAATCGCTGTGGAAATGTTACCATGACCATGATAAAGTCATTTGAATACCAATGTGGGATACATAATTTTTTTCTCCCAGATCAGGGACACAAAATGCATAAGAACAATTATTATTATTATTATTATAATAGTCGTATTATTAATAATAATATTATTATTATTATAGTTGCGTATTTTATCTGACATAGATTCTATGTATGATTTCTATTTAACAAAGCATCAACAGCGTCATAACCCAATAATTATGGATAACATTTCAATACCTATTTAGAGTTTTTAATCTTGAATCAGGGTTCGGGCACATGAGACACCATTCGAACGTGATGCAGAGATATTTTAATTTTTCACCAAGTGTATGATTGATGAATGTGAATAACCCATCTAATGATTTTTCCCTAAGGATCACATTGGTGTTATCTATTATTCCATTTGGGTCCATTTGAAGAGGAATATTAGTGAAATGATGTCTTCTCCCTGGGACTAATGAAGAGCCTCTTGTGTTCGTCAATCTTTTGTCAAAGTCACATCGTGTAGTACCCATACACTTCATGTTATTCTACATGGATAAAATCCATCTACTAGAAAGGACACAAACTAAAATTAGAGTACGACCACATTTCGTGAGAGTCCCTTATAGGCTATGTACTCTTTTATGAATCATTAATATTCTGTATCTCCCTCATTTGAACTCAAATTTTAGACCGAATGTATCATATCTAGAGTATTTTTGCACATAGAATGTGATGGTTCTCTTAGTTGAAGATTTTTGAGTTATGATATAAAATGTTTCATGCATGGTTCTTGGATAAGAGACGCTCAATGATGATACTGGTCACACTGAATAACCAAAGAAGTTATGGGTGTAACTCTCTAGCTGGGTACGGTAGTAAAATTAATAAATAAAGTACCAAGCATAACCCTCCTACAGAGGTGGGAAGTTTCATTCCCCAATGATTGTTCCAAGTTAAAATATAGCCAGGTTGGGCCATGGCGTTTCTCAACATTCGGGGCCTACCATTTAGCTAGTCTAGTTAGTGGAATTCCTAATGATAGTTTTGGGATTACCCTCCCATAGAGATGGGAAGTATAATTCCCCAATGATATCTTCCAGCTTTGACCCTCTATCTAGGATGGACATTGGAGTTCCTTGATAACTCACTTGTTTTACCCTCTAGTAGGAATGGGAAATGTAATTCCCTGATGAAAATCTCTAACGTAACCCTCCATATATGCTGGGAAGTGGCGTTCCTTAGTAAATATTAGATTAGTTCCCTTCCTTCTTACCATGGTACCTAATCCTTAACAAGAATATTTGGCCTGTCAATTATGGGACATACTGAAGGGATATGGTTTGATGAAGCTTTGGTATCACAAGGAAGAGGGATGCTTTCCCCATCGAGACTTATTCTTTTAATGTCACCTAAAATGGTGTGGGTGAGACAATGTTCCCTTAAGTGAATAGATTCTAGGTACGATGATTGTGTCCCTTAGGAATATGTGTTTCGGGAATACCCATGAGGTTCTGGGAATTATTGTTGGTTTTACATTAGAATATTTTCAACTCATCTTCTTGCGCTGAGCTATGATATTTATATCCACACACTCTCTCTAGTTTTTACTTCTTTTCCTAAGCATATACATATATATCATTCTCTGGTACCCACACCATGTGTTTTGGTTACTCTCATTTTAAGAGATGCAGAGACATGTGGGGTATACCATATGATATCTACAATTATATTCTCATGGTTTTATGAGTCTACTCCACTGATATAGGCTGAAAAAAGACAATGATAAGTTCATCTTCTCACTGTTTTGAGCTCGTTGTGTTTGGATGAGATTACATTCACTCTCTTGTTGAGTTGAGTTGTACTCTTTCAATGTGCGTTGTTTTATCTAATATATTATTTTTTAGTTTTTTCTCAAAATGTACCCACTCACCATTTTCACGGAATTCTACTAGTTATGTATATACACACACCCCTGGATGTGCACCATCCAACACAAGTAATGTCTTTTGCAGACAGTGGGCAGGTCATTCGTGCCATCATTGGAACATAGGGATACAAGGTTCTTGGAATGCACATGTTGGTCATTGTTTGGGATTTAGGAGATGAGATCTCTCAGTTGTTTAACTATTTAATTTTTTTAACAGGGTGGAACACATTTCTAGTAGAGCATGTATTTTTTCCGTTTTATTTACAGTTTATACTACTGTACTTGATTCTATTTAGAGGTTAATGCAAGTATCATTTAGTTATAGAAGTCTAGCCTGTTTTATTTCATTTCCATAAAACATTATCATTGAGTGGGATATGTGTGTACATAAAGGTACTTTGGAAATGTCCTCCTTGAATTTAGTTCGGACATCCATTCTTGTCTCCACCCCCTAGCATAGGGAGGTGGGTTTGGGGTTATTGCGGCTCAAGCCTTGAATTGGGTTGGGTTACGACCAGCTGCGAGGGTCAAATATATCACCTAGGGAGAATAAACCCACCATGAATTAGTACTAAACCATATATAATAAATGAAAACACATAAAAAATAATCAATAACCCGATTAAATCATAACCCAACCTATCAAAAAAATTAAAAGAAATAAAGAAACTAGTAAATATGCATGGTCATACTACCTGTGCTAATGTAAAATAAAATAAAAAATAATATAACCAACTGAACACCCAAATGGGTCTTAACTCTAATTATAGATCATCATCCTTGCATTTACCATGCCCAACTCAATTCCCTAGAATAAGGCCTTTTACCTTTTCTGGACATTCAACCATGAAATCTTCTCGGGTACCCAACAATATCCTGAAAAGGGTGTGGGTACCACTCAAACGGACACAACTAACCATTATTATAATATATCAAATCTAAATAAATAATTAATAAATGTACTAAATAATTTACATGATAATATGAAAGAAAACATAGTTACCATTAGTTCATAATATTCACATAATCCATTTTCATCATTTTTTCATGGGTTATGAATTTACATTTTTTATAGGGAGGGCAAATCCAATCAACTACTAGTCATAATGAGTAATTCAAATTCAAAATATCAATGGGTATAACCATTTTAAAATCACTACAACACACATAAATTGTGGAATCAGTCTAGGTAGTAGCATCCAATGTAACCATTAGGTTCTAGTGGATAAGTCTGACACCCTAACCGTTGTATTCTATAAGTGGGGTAAGAGTATCTGTCTATCCAAACATGTTGTGGGATCAATAGAACCTTTTCCTAAAAAAATCAATGTTACCATTCTTATATATCCATTTGAAACATTTATCACATCCCAAACCATACACAATAGATACACCTATCATTCATATTTCAATAATCATTTAAAATGTGAATCATCAATAAGCGTTAATACATTTTCACACTTTCCATTTACATTTCATGGCCTATCAAACAAATTTCCCTTCCACATGTCTTAATCAATTGAGAATAATCAATAACATTCATACATTATCCCATTTTACATATCTCCTCTATTCATATGCCTTAATAAATTTATGCATTTCCAATACTATTTTTCGAAGTATGAAACTCAATATGGGGGGGATTGAGCTCCTATAAAAATGTATATTAAAGGGTTTGGTTAATAGATTGCATCTAATTTCAAAAAATTTATTTAATCAGGGTAATAAAATCATAACAGCTTGAATGTTAAAATATCTTCTTAAAATATTGATTAATTCTCTGTAATAACACATTGATATATTGATTAAACTTTTGAAACTATTAAAATAATGAAAAAAATTTAACAACTATTCAAGACCAACTATCTATGAAAAATTTAGTTTTCTGAAATATTAGTTAAAATAGCGGAAATCTAAATTGAAAGACACATTGGATACAACATGTGGTTCAGTCTTAAATCAAGAGCTAATCCACTCTACATGGTTATCACCTATAACTAGAAAATATATATATATTTATATATATGTATGTATGTATGTATGTTTGATCCACACCCTAGATTGGAGTAATAAATAACACATAGGACTGTCTGGGTCACAAGACCTCTTCTACTATTCTATGTGGGAAAACTAACAACCAGGTCACATAAGACATCTTCCATAGTTATACGTGGGAAAAAACTATAGAATGATATTTGAGTGATAATATCTTGTATCTTAAAGTTTAATTTTGTATATAGAGTGTGTTTTATGAAAAAAAACACACAGGTCAAAAATTTATATAAACAATACACAATAGAGGAAGGATAATGAGAAATGATTATAAATTCTCTGAGTGATGTTCTATACATATTTGGACTTATAGTATGTAACAAATGTCATTTTTGATTCCTCTTGTGGAAACATAGTATCGTGAGTCTCGTGCTCTGGTTTCTAGTTTTATGAGATATACTTTGTAACACATGTTCTTATTTGAGTTATTACAGCAGGGATATTTTCAGTTTTGATCCACATTAGTTCAGTCACTAGGAATCGGGATTTATTTATGTGTTCTTCAGTGTATTTTTTCTTAACTATTTCATCTACAATAAACTTCTCAAACTCTAACTCCATATTTGTCGAGTGCCATGTTTTTCATTTTATTTTGGGTACATGTGTTGGAGATGACAGGGAGAAAGATCTCCACACCTCATACCTTGTACTGTTAGGTTACATGCCTATGAAAAATCATAAATTATGTTAGTGACATTAAATGACATAAGTAGGACCATTAGAAATAACTTTTAAATTAAATTGGAAATGACAGAAAAATGGTTAATCATGGAATAGTGTAACAGTTTTTCTTGAAAAAGTGTCACTGAAAACGGTGTCTTATCCTTTTCATTAGAGTGGTGAGATATATTATGGTGATATAGTCATGGTGACTTAGTTTCATTGAGATTTGGAACTGGTAGAAAAGATGTTGGGTTAGTTTTGTTGGGAAAATCAAAAACCGGTAGCATGTGGTAATGGTATCAAGATTGTGGTTGAAGATCCTTTGTGATATTTGAAACTGGTAGAGTATTACATTGTTTTGTCCTTTTCTAAACAGAAAAATGTCTCGAAAATAGTTGAATGAAACTAGTGTCACCTGATTTACGAAATATGGAAGTGGTTAGGGTGGCAGAGTCACGGTTTTTGGTTCACAGTGGTTGGGTTACCATGTCATGTAATTTTCCAAAATCTAGAACTGGTGGCAGAATAAAGGATTCATAGACTTAACCAAATATCCATAAACTATATTAAGGTGTAATATTCAAAAAATGAATTATGAATAATCATAACCATAATAAAACAGAATCGAATGAGATTAACCATAGGTTTATAATATTCATACAAGATTTGTTAGATGTTAAACAGGATATGTAATATGGTAAACAGGATTCAGGATTAATGAGAATTAAAACATTATGATTCCAACAATATGATGCTTTTTGATGACCATAAATCATGGAATTTAGAATCCATATATTTTAATAATGAAGATATATTTATCATATATGTGATAAGATTTATATAAAAAAATTTATTCCGACTTCTTATTTCTCCCCCTTTTGGGATTATCAAAAAGATAATAATAAAATAAAGAACAATAGTGAACCTTTGATTGGATAGAAATATAGAAATTAGTACATTTATAATTGAAAATTCAGTACATCCCTATCAAAATACATTTTTTATTTCTCTTCAGCACTATCAGTCTTCTATTTTCCCGTGGCAAAAACATTAGGAGGAGCCACATGTTCAGATGAAGAAGTGGTAGAAGGGATTTATCTATTAGCGAGAGAAGGAAAAGGCACACCTTAAAAGATAGAGGGTTCCACAGTTGGTTTGGTTGAAGACCGAGGTAGGGTTTTTTCAATAATAATTGGTCTGATCAGACTCAGATCCTAAGATACAGACATGGTAACAAGAGAAGTTTTAGTGGTGGAGAAAGGGGTTGAATTGAGTTGCAAAGGGACAAATTTTGGGGCTTCTATAGTTTTATTTTGAACATTGAGATATGACTTCAAAAACATATTGAAATTAGAAATGATCTCACCTCTATACTGCCTAGGCTTCTCAAAGTCAAATTTTTTTTCCCAAAAACTTGTCGAAAAAAGGAGTGTAGTATTTCATCTTTTGAACATTATTCTTTAAGCCATGAGTGAAAGGAGGAATTTTCAAATTCTCTATAAGGTGCATGATGTTATTGTTAAGATCATTATTAGAATAAATTTTGTTTAAGTAGAAGTCCACTTTCTCAGTGATTTAATCTTGATAATTATTCAAAATATTGGAATGTATCCTCTTCATATCAAGTACTCAGTCACTATTCATGATGAAAATAGAAAAACCTTCCTTATCAACAACGCTTAACATTGACTAATATTATTCATTAACAATAGTTCTGATCAGGTCACTATCCATAGGCTGAGATGGATGTCAAGAGGCATTTTAAGCTGCAATGGCTAAAGTGAGAGACTTAATTTGATTTATAACTTTCTATAAACATCCCTTATAATAAAAATTCATCATTTTAATCCCAAAAACAAGCTCAATAATATAATTGACTATATTGATGTATCTCTCATCTACTTTTACATATATTGCAGTATAATTTGGTTGAATCAGATATACAACGTTCTTTGGGATCTGATCACCACCATCCTAAAAATTATGAGCTACAGGAGGTTTTCCAGTTCACAAAAATTTCTACATATCATCAAACATGTATTTGTGAGACTTCACCTCATCAATCTACTGTTTATTTTCCATCCCATCATCTTGAATTTCATGAAGCATTTTCAGATGAATTTTATATATGATTTACTCTAACAGCAAGGTATTATATTTTTCTCTGAGATTGGTCATTGGAATAGTTTGTGACATCATGATATTTTGATGTCCATCTAACGAAGTGTTTCTAAAATTATTCAGATCACTATGACTCAAAAAAATAGACGATTTAGGAAGATGTTTAGGGACATGAACTAAATAGTTTCAGAATCCTTAGTAGAGGTTATTTCTATAGTAGAACTTGGTTTCAATAAATATAAATTGGAATTATCTATGATTTTAACTGAGACCTATTGGATATTATCCACATTACAATAACAGGGAAACCTACAATAGGTATCCACAGAACATTGGTCAACAGGATTGGGAATTTGAATACTTTCAAAACTGGGGTTTTGATCCCCCTCAACAGCTGCATCAATTCAGGGACTAAGGGACTGAATCTCTTGACCCATTTCCATATTCTCATCATTTTCATGTTCACCCAATTCTTTTATAACTAGATAAAAGGATTATTCCATTCTTTCCTCAACATATAGGATTATTTCAGTTTTAGCTTATTCTTCTGATTGTTCTATAGTAGCATCTTATTTCTTAACAATATGTAATTTTTCAACAGTAGTCACTTTTTCAATAGCTTGTTCCTATTCCACAGTAGACTCTACTACAATGATAAAAATTCTATTAACGCATCTACATCTTTAGAATCATTTCATTATGGAACTTTTAGGTCACTATTTTCTTTGTATAAGGTATATTCTTTCTTAGGTGTTGTTTATGCATCTTCAAATTCTTCCCTTGAGTATTCAACATATTTATCTGGTTCCCAACCAGTGTCAGATTTGTTCTTAGATCATGAAGGATTCTCAATTGGATTTAACTTCTCACACAATATTTATTTTTCTTCAACCATAGTATTTTTCTATGGATTCCAGCTAATTTTCGTCATTCTGATTGTATCATTGGAGATAAAAAACTCATAATCATCAATTAATTATTCACTTGGAAAAACTACTCCATTGGAAATCAATATTGCAGAAATTACCCTTTAATAAAATAGATAAGTTGGATTCAAAGTTCTACAGAACTTTTCACATATGTGAAGTATAACATCCTTACATTGATTGATCTTGTTCCCATTCTTCATAAGATGTATCAAG
The DNA here is from genome assembly GCA_963277665.1 of Viscum album. Taxonomy (NCBI): domain Eukaryota; kingdom Viridiplantae; phylum Streptophyta; class Magnoliopsida; order Santalales; family Viscaceae; genus Viscum; species Viscum album. The sequence continues at coordinate 374,632,715 of OY728127.1, read as the reverse complement.
AATACATCTTGATACATAAGTGTATAAAAATCGCATTATCTTGGACAAATAGGAATTTAAATAATCTTAAAATGAAAACCTTGTCTCACCATCCAACTCAGTAGAAATTGATCTTTTTTTCTTATTATTTCTTATCCAACATACCAGGGAATATTGTATGTTTAATACATCACTAGGAGGAGGAGGACCTATTTGGTAATCCTCAAATATTACTACAAGAATTATTCATAGGTAGCCATCACATTACCTCAAAGAAAAGGTACACCATTGAGAATTAATCACTATTCTTACTAAAAATTCAACTTCTATATTGAAAGAAATTTTTACATACAGATAAAGATGGGATGTACGATTTAGATAAATCATTCTTTAATCTTTTTTGAACCAGTCCAGCCATCCATGTTCTTACTATAATTTCAAAACAACTGATTTACTTATCTGGAACCACTTCGGACAGACTCCTTTCTCTGGCACAAGTGTTCTATCAACAATGCAGGTATTCAATGGTCCCTTGGGAATTATATTCTTATCTTTTTTTCACTATCATTGAAGATAGAATTTTCTTGAGGAGTTGATGAATATGGACACTTCATTCTAGGCATCAAATATGAGATCATGGAAAATGAATGGTCAAAAGTGGGAGGAGCACAAAGCTTTCACCATAACAGAAGCTAAACATATTGCAAGAAAGAGAGGGTATGGAACCTACCATCGGGACAAGCCTGTGCATGCACCTAAAAGCCTAGCCAAACAACCATGTAAAGGTGGGGAGTTGATTTCATGATTAAGATGCTGGGGAGGAGAAGTTCCAAGTAGTGAGTCTGTGTTGCATGTAATGTATGCAGCCTACATGCAATGAATTCCTCTAAGGCCTACGATCCATGTAATACTTATGCGTATATGCCTTGTAAGGGTTCCACCTCACCCCATGAAAGGTGTATTATCAAAAATCAATAAAAAATGAAGGCCTTCGGGCCATTGGAAGGTGTGACTCTAAATGGTCCAACCGTATCATTTTGGACATCAAGAATGAGACCAAAACCGAGAGGCAAATACTATGACACCGTAAGTTTCAGAAAATAACTACAATATAGTAACTTGTGAAACCATGAATCATGAAACTATAATATGTGAAATAGTAAATTTTTCACTTATGTCTTATCATTCATAACTTGTTTATGATATAATTTATCCATTCAGAATTTAATGGTCTAGTGAATATATCAGCATGATGATGTTGAACTCTAATGAATTCCAAAGTAATATCCCCTTTTTGATAATTATCTATCGAAACATGACACCTTACATCAATATGTTTAGTCTGGGAATCGGAAAAAAGATTCTTTGAAATGTTAATATAACTTCAATTTTCACAATTTAATGTTACATTTCTGAATTGATATCCATAATCTAGTAAAGTGTGTTTCTTCTACACAATATGGGGACAACAGCTACTAGTAACTATGCATTCTGCCTTGAATATAGATAATGCAAAAAAATTGTTTCATACTACACCATGATATTATAGACATTTCTAAATGGTGACATGTTCTAGTGTTTCTTTTTCTATTTAACATAAAACCAATAAAATCCGCATCTGAATAGCTAACTATGTCAAATGATTGTTATCTATAAGAGAAAAACCATAAATTGATTGTACGTTTGAGGTTTTTTAAAATCGTTTTAACATCATTTAAATGAGACACTTTGGGACTTTCTTGAAAATGTGAAAAATGAAAACACTATAAAATATATTAGGATATCTAGAAGATAATTGGAGTAAACATCCACTCCTTCCACATTAAGAGGATTGATCAATAAATTTATCATTTTCATGAGGATCAAACTTACAAGTTATTCTCATTGTAGTATCACTACTTTTAGTGATGTCTAAACCAAAATTTTTTATAATATCTATTTTATATTTTCTTATTTAATATAATATCTTATTATTTTGCGAGATTTGAAATACAATAAATACTTTTAGTTCAACCATTAAACTCATTTCAAATTCATTTTTCATCATCTTTGAAAAATTTGTACATAAATAACTTATTGAAGATCCATAAAAATTATCATCAACATTAATTTGAAAATTGAAATCATCTTTAGAAATTCATTTTATAAAAATAGTGGGATAAACTATACCTTTTGTGAAACCTTTGGAAATTGGAAAATATCTAAACCTATCATAACAAGCACATGGATCTTGTTTTAAACCATATAAAGCTTTTGTTAATTTAAAAACATTATTTGGAAAGTGAGTTTTTGTAAAACAAGGTGGTTTTTCATCAAAAACATCCTCAAATAGATTCCAATTTAGGAATGTACTCTTTACATCCAATTGATAAAGTTTGAAATTTAGATGTGATGCATATGAATGAAAGATCGTAATGGATTCATATCTAGTTAATCATGAAAAAGTTTTTTATAGTTAATTCTATCTTCTTTAGAATATCTTCTATAACCAATCTATCTTTGTTTCTAACTATGTTACTAGATTCTTATACATTGTTTCTGAACACCAATTTAGTTCCTATGGTCAAGGTGTCTTTGGGTCTACCCATATGTTTATGAACATTATTGCTTTCAAACTGATCTATCTCATATTTCATGGACATCACCCAAAACTCATAATTGATAGCATCTTTAATATTTTTAGTTTAAATTTGTGACAAGAATGCTCAATGTTCAACCTGATTATTAAGAGAATATCTGGTATGCGTTTCTTTATCTAAATCTCCAACAACAACATCTAAAGTATGGTTTTTAATAGTTTTAGTAGCTCAAGAAAAATAAGGGCATGAAATTTAATGTTCTTCAGCAGGTTCAAGTTCATTATGGATTGAATGTAGTGAATTTCCATAACAAGATGTTTTAATAGATTCCTTTGTAAGATGGGTAAAATATTTTTCATTGTTGTACAGATTTGACATATCATCCTCAAGACTCCCTATAGAGTTCACCGGTTCAGGGGGATTTGTTTCACCAAATTTGACATGTATATATTTTTCCACACATTTGGTTCTTTTTTTAAATACCCTATACGCTTTACTAGAGATTGAGTATCGTAGAAAAATTCATTCATTATTCTTCGAGGAAATTTTTTCAAGATTATCCATAGCTCTAATAATATCGACTTTGTAACCAAAGACATTGAAGTAATTAACCTTGGGTATTCTATTGTTCCAAAACTCATAGGGATTTCATTTATGGATATGCCTGATTAAAACTCTATTGATTATGTAACATTCTATATTGACAGCTTCTACCCAAAAATATATTGTAAACAAAAATAAAATTCAAGGGAAATTTTTTTCTTAATTTTCCTTGGGATTTTACAAGAACGCAGTTTCTGACGGCACCTGATCCGAGGCCCGGTGTGCCCGAAATCAATTTTCGATGTTTAGCTCAAGTACGTTCATTGAACGAACAGGTGGGTTTTCCAAACTTTTGAACTGGTGCTCGGAATCAAAATCTGAGGGCACCAATGAGACCACAGCGCTGGTAATTTCATTGAAACACCTTTTTCGGAGTTGCTTTTTCTTGTCAGGTTATTAAATAAAATGGTTAACTAAAGAATAAAATTAAATGTTGTGACACATATTTTATTTTTATTCTATGTAGTTTAAAACTACATAAGGAAGTAGAGGTGGAACCCACTAAATCCTAACCCCTATTGATAGGATATTAGTGAGGTGTGCCCCACACGAGCCCCACCTATTCAACTTCCTCAAACCTCGCATTAAGTTGGAAAACCCCCATTAATTTTTGTGTAAAACACCCGCACCCCCTTTTTTAAATTCCAAGTCAAATCTCGCGTTTAATTGGATTATTAAACGCCCCTTCAATTGGTTAACACACGTTAATTAAATCAAGGTTTAAATTTGAATTTCAAAAAGGGATGGCATGAGTAATAAAAAAAGGCAAAGCCTTATTTTTTTATGGTTGATGTGTTGTGCGAGAATATTTGGGGAGAATTTAATCTAGTCTTCAATAACGTTATTCCTCATTGAAGAACGCGAATATGGACGAAGAACGCCGGCCTCCGACGAAGGGCGACGAAGAACGCAAGTTCCTCGGAGATCGATGAGGCAACGCCGTGTACCGCGATGCCCACGATCCTCTTCCGTGACGCCGTCTTACGCAACGTCTTTTTCCACAATGATCCTTGTTCGAAAACTTCTTCAAAGGTAGGGGTTTTGGTTTAATTTCATTTATGTGGTGTATATCCTCAACATGTATTTTAATTGTTGGTAGTCGTTTGAACCACTAACGCGGTGGGTGCGGACCAATGAACAAGTCCGAACCCACCGTTTCTCTGTTCTTGATGCATAGAAAGTTGGGTGACGATGAAACAGGACCATTGAGCGATTGAAGGTCGTCGCAGTAATCTACGGGTCTCGAGACGACCCCAGGCGCAAACAGGAGCAAGAACGAACCACCGGAGCGGCTCCGGTGGCTCGCGGACTTCAACGACGGCGCGAGCCGCCACCGCTGCGGCGCAGGCGGATGGGGGTGGCGGTCGTGTCCCAGTGCACCGCCAGGAAGAACCGCTGCGGCTGAAACCATAGCTTTAGGTGAGTGGGATCCAACGGCCGCGCGAGATTCGGAGGCGGACGCGACACCCGCCGCGTCCGCGGAGCGCGAAGGGAGGGGGGACAGTGTCCCCCCATGCTCGGCCGCTGGCCGAGCCAGCGTGCCACCCGGCCGGGCCGGGCTGGGGTACGCCCAGCAGGGCCGTGCCTAGTCGGGCGGACCCGGAACCGGGTCGGGTCGACTCGGTTCATGCCGGCCCAGGGGGGTTGGGCCAGGTCGGGCCGGGCCCAGACCCCCCATTTGGGGACCACTTTCGATATTTGGACCATAACATGGGATACAGATTTCCAATTGATGCACCACCAATTGAAATGCGATCCTTGGATCGAGACGGTCGGTTCGGTATATTACACTCACGGTTTTGGAAAACTTGGGGTAAGGCCGGGTTGGTTCGAACAAGAAACCAACCGGGCCCTCGGAGCAGAAATGCTTATAACTTGAGATCCGGACGTCCGATTGACGTTCCGTCGACTTTGTTAGATTACTCATAGATAGAAGGACCTTTTGACTTACTTCTCTCAAGGTTTGGACGCATTTGGAGTGCGGTCGGGTTGGTTTTGACTTAAAAACCAACCGGCCCCCTAGAACGAAAAAGCCAATAACTCTCAGACCGGGCGTCCGATTGACGCACCGTCTGACACATTGAGTTCCTTTTGTCAAGACAGAACTTTGGGATACATCAAATCCGAACTACGTGTCAGTTGATGTACCGACCCCCTTGGCCCGTGGAGCGGACCCTCCCGGAATCGAGCATTCTTGTGCGGGAACCCTAGAGCTGCCTGCGACTGTGACGACAATGAAGACTGCACTGAAATCCTATGTGGGTTCGGTAGCGACGACGACTGCAATGAAATCCTCTGTGGGTTTGGCAGCGATAAAGACTACACTAAAATCCTCCGTGGGTTCGGTAGCGATGAAGACCGTAATGAAATCCTCTGTGGGTTCGACGACGATGACTACTGTACTTGTATCCTACGTGTGTCCGGCAGTACTACTGTTCATGAATCCTACGTGGGTCCGGCAGTGTTTGACTCTATACTTATATCCTATGTGGGTCCGGCAGAGTAGCTGGTCTTGTATCCTACGTGGGTCCGATAGCTTAGCTGGTTTAGTGTCCTACGTCGTTCCCAGCTGAGATGAATTAGCGACAACCTCTGACCATCTCTATCACCTTATGAAGAAGTATACCTGTGTGAGTTGAGCCTTGACTTTCGATGATTATCTTTGATATGATTGAATTTCTTTCCAATGTGGATTGTGTTGTGCTTCCTTGTGTGGATTGGATTGTACTATCTTGTGTGGATGTGATCGAACTTGGGATCAGATATTGGAGTCGAACTGGAATTGATAACATAGGTATATGTATGGGCATATACCAAAGTAGTGTTGGATGTTACTTTGTGATTGTATCTTTCATTTGTGGATTATCCTTTTTGGATTTTGGGACACCGTCAGGGGGTCTCGGGGTCCCTACTGAGTAGCGTATACTCACCCTTGTATGGGATATGCCCGCACTACATTGTGTTGGATGCTAACGACGGACAACACTGATCGTCGTTAAGGCTTGCTGAGAAAGTCGGTACCTGAAGGTGGACCACTGTGCGGGACGTATACGGAGCAGACGGCTGGACTCGAGGAGATGAGGTAGAGGCTATCTGTACCAACCCTTCCTGTGGGATTTCTAACGGGAAGGTCGACATTGATGCTTTACTTTTAAGTTACTGTACTTCCTTTTCAGTTGTACTTTACTTTCAGTTTGGGTTTGTATTCTGGCCCACATACTTTTCCGCACTTACTGTTGTACTCAGTTTACTAGTGTTTACTTCTTCTTGCTCACTCTGTGGTGTTTGTTTACTTATAAAGGCAATTCATTCCCCATTTTGTCAGGATTTATGCCTTTGGTTCTAGTCACCAGCCCCTGGCCTATTGGAGGCGGGATTGGGGTAGTCACGACACGGGCCTCGAGGACGGTCTTGAAAAATTCGTATCAGAGAGGTTTGATTCTACTGCAGAACTCAGAACTCTGATCTTTCATTTGTGTGAAGAAATAGTGTTAAGGGTATTGAGTGTGGTTATGAGTTAGGGAGTCCAGTGTTGGTGCGGCGGCTGATTTATCCGTACACCAGAACCCAAACTTCTGATTTCCGACTCAATGTAGGAAAAAATTGATTGCATTGTGTTTCAAAAGTTTTCTTTATGATTACTTTGTGTCAGCTCACCAGGTATACTGTTATGACCATGGAACACCTATTTCTTTTCCGGATGGCCCCACGACGACAGCCAGCTAGGGTTCCTAGCTTTGTGCAAGACGACAACCCACCGAGCGACGAGGCCTCGGTGTAGGGCCCTTTTTCAGCGGAGGCCCCGACGGTACCACTACCAGCTGAGCCACTGATTCCACCAGCCCCAGCCTCTGAGAGTGCACGTCTCCTTAGTGCACTGCTCGAGTTTCAGCATAAGAGACCGCCTAGGTTCCGCGAGGAGATGGACCCTCAGGCTGTTGAGGATTGGTTGGAGGCGGTTCTGCGAGTTTTCGGGTTAGTGGGGACATCAGCTAACCTCATGGTGTTCCTTGTAGTGAGCCTCCTATAAGCGGCAGCATGCAGATGGTGGAGCTTGATGCTCTAGGTGCAAGACGAGGCATCGCTCCTCTGGACGGACTTTGAGAGCCTCTTCCTCTTGGAGTTTATACTAGCCACCCTTCGTGTGGTGTGCATCCAGGAGCTACTACAGCTGCGGCAGGGCAGCATAACGGTCGCCCAGTACTCTTTGAGACTTACCGATCTCTCACACTATTCGACGGACATGGTACGAGACCCATTATTCCGAGCCCGGACCTTCAAGTAGGGACTAAGGCATGAGATTAGGGCATCGATGATCTCCCTCAGCATTCTGACACAGGTAGGAGTACTGGAGAGAGCCCTTCTCATAGAGAGCTTTTTTTGCTGATCCAAGACCATCAGTGAGACCTACCGCCGGGCGACATGTAGCAGAGTCGTCTGCAGCTGGCAGTGAACAAACATAAAAGGGGTCCAGGTGGACCAGACCATCAGGCGGACGACCTCAGGACACTGGCTCAGAGGTGCGGGGAACCCGGTGTAGAGCCAGCCTTCCGAGGAGAAGAAATTTATATGCATGCGGCGGGCAGGGCCACATGGCTCGTGACTGCCCGACCCGCAATGCGGAGGAGCAGCAAACGGTTGTGGGGCCACCCAGGCAGAGGAAGAGGGTCGACCGTGGCGGTCCGCAGGGTGCAGGCGGAAGAGGCAGAGGATCTGGACGAGCAGCAGGTGATGGGAGATGCTTTGAGGCTTTACCACCACCACCACCAGGAGGTCCACCCCGATCACAGGGAGCTGGAGGGCAGAGACAGGCTCAGCTTCAGGCAGCGGAGGCCTACGACCACGGCACGCCAGAGATGATTGGAGGTACTATCTGTGTCTACTCCACCCGTGCTGTAGTTCTTATAGACACATGAGTGAGTTATTCTTTCATTACCACTGTCCTTGTTTGGAGCGCGGAGATTCCGACGGAGCCGTTGGCTCGATCCTTGCGGCTAGAGACTCCTACGGGAGTATACTCGACGATTACGCACTGGTTCCGGTAGTATGATCTTACTCTAGGAGGCAAGAGATTTGTATGGGATCTTCTTGATGCAGCGTCGAGGCCTTAGGACGTCATCTTGGGTGTGGATTGGTTATCTACAGTTCATGCTCATATTGACTGTATTAGGTGCATGGTGCGATTTGTTTGCACCGATGGGAGCAGGTTCACCTTCACCAGAGAGAAGGGAGACTTAGTAGCACAGGATGGACTCACGCAAAGGAGAGGAAAACCAGCCACTCATCAGTTTGCTAGCCTCATCCCAGGTCGAGTTGACTTGTGGAGTTCTAGTTTTCCTACAGTGGTGGATCAGTATGCGGGCGTTTTCCCTGATGACATTCCAGGACTACCTCATCGCAGAGAGTTACCCTTTTATATTAAACTGTACCCCAGGATAGCCCCGATATCCACTCCATCATATTAGATGGATCTCGCTGAGCTTCAAGAGCTACAGGTATAGCTGGAGGACTTGCAGGGCAAGGGATTCATCCGACCAAATGTTTCACCCTGGGCTTCCTCGATTTTGTTCACCAAGAAGGTGGACGGGAGCTTGTGATTGTGTGTCGACTATCATCGCCTGAACTAGGTGACCGTGTGGAAGATGTATCCACTACCGAGGATTGATGACCTCTTAAATCATCTTAAGGGAGCACGGTTGTTCCCAAAGATAGACCTCAGGTCAGGCTATCATCAGATCAGAGTTCGGGATGAGGACGTGCAGAAGACGACCTTCATATGTCGGTATGGCCACTATGAGTTCTTGGTTATGCCTTTCGGCGTAACCAATGCTCCCTCAGTCTTCATGGGTCTCATGATCAGGATCTTTCAGCCATACCTTGATCGATTTGTCGTGGTCTTCATCGACGACATTTTGATATACTTGACCACTGAGGAGGAGCACGCCTTCCACTTGCGGGTTGTACTGGACACACTCCGAGAGAACTAGATTTATGGTAAGCTCTAGAAGTGTCAGTTTTGGTTACGTGAGGTCCACATCTTAGGATACGTCATATCTAAGTCAGGAGTTGCGGTGGACCCTACAAAGATCGAGGTAGTGCTAGCTTGGGAGCCACCTAGGAGCGTGACGGAGGTGCAGAGTTTCATGGTTTTAGCTGGGTACTACCAGTGATTTGTGCTAGACTTCTCCAGAGTTTCGGCACTACTCTCAGATTTGACGAAGAAGGGGAAACCCTTCGTGTGGTCAGGGAGATGTCAGCAGAGCTTCCAAGAGCTGAGACAGAGGTTGACTAGTGCACCTATCTTGAGGCTACCAGAGGAGGGAGTAGGGTACGTAGTCTACTGTGATGCAATAGGGATCGGGCTCGGATGTGTCCTGATGTAGGAGCGATCAGTGATCGCCTATGGATCACAAAAGTTGATGAAGCATGAGAAAAACTACGCTACCCATGACCTGGAGTTAGCATTAGTGGTCTTCTCTCTAAACATGTGGCGACACTATCTAATGGGAGAGCACTTTACAGTCTACTCTGACCACCAGAGCCTCAGGTACATCTTCTTGCAGAGGGACCTGAACCTGAGATAGCGGCGATGGCTCGAGTTCCTCCAGGACTATGAATTTGAGATTGTCTATACTACTGGAAATGGGAATGTAGTAGCCGATGATCTCAGAAGGAGGACGGGCATTCAGCTACTTGAAGTGGTGAGAGAGCAGCTAGCCTCTTGGCAGATATACTTCGTGGACAGAGATGGTGCAGCCTTTCTTCTGTCACTCACAGTTACTTATCCACATTTTCAGCAGGTTAGAGAGGCACAGCGTGGGGACATTGACTATGAGATGTGGCGTGAACAGATATCATCAGGAAATGCACCTGATGGATTCTCTGTAGGAGGAGAGCACGTTGTCCTTTTCAGTGGACATACCATGGTACCAGCTGCTTTACAGGAGGAGGTGCTAAGGGAGTTTCACACTTCCCCTTTAGCGGTACATCTAGGAGTGGCGAAGATGTACCAGGATCTCAGACGACAACACTGGTGGCCGGGTATGAAGAAGGCTATGGCATAGTTCGTCTCTTGATGCCTCACCTGCTAGCAAGTGAAGGCAGAGCACCAGGTACTAGCAGGTTTGGAATAGCCCTTGGAGGTCCCGGAGTGGATGTGGGATGGGATATTTATGGATTTTGTGACTGGACTTCCATTTACATCCAGAGGTCATGACTCCATTTGGGTGATTGTCGACCGACTCACCAAGTCGGCCCACTTCTTACCCATCAGAGAGAAGGGATCAGTAGAGAGTTTGGGACGTCTCTACGTTCAGGAGATTATACGGCTTCATGGTGTGCCATCATCTATCATCTCCGATCGAGATGCTTGCTTTACTTCTCGGCTTTGGAAGGGGTTACAGGAGGCATTCGGGACACAGCTACTTCTGAGATTTGCTTTTCACTCTCAGACGGATGGTCAGATGGAGAGGACCATTCATACTCTTGAGTACATGCACCGTGCATGTGTCCTCGACTTTGGTCATAGCTGGGAGGACCACCTACCCTTGGTAGAGTTCTGCATACAACAATAGCTACCACTCCACCATCGGGATGGAACCATATGAGGCATTGTATGGCCGAAATTGCAGACCACCTCTCTGCTGGACAGACCCAGGGGAGTCAGCACTTGTGGGACTAGAGATGGTCCAGGCCATGACAGAGAAGGTCCAGGTCATCCAGGAGCGGATGAGGATAGCTCAGAGCCGGCAGAAGTCTTATGCTGACAGGAGGCGGAGACCGCTAGTGTTCGAGGATGGCGACCACGTCCTCTTGCAGGTCTCACCTCGACGTGGATTATGAAGATTTGGCTGGGATGAAAAGTTATCTACACACATCATCGGACCATTACAGGTCCTCAGCAGGATAGGGGAGGTGGCTTATCGCCTGGCTCTACCACCTTAGTTGCACCTGGTGCATGACATCTTCCACGTATCTCAGCTGAGGAGATACGTGCACGACCCGACGCATATCATCGACCATGGGGAGCTGGACCTTGACGATGGGGAGACTTTTGCTGAGGTCCTGGTGGAGATCGAAGATATACAAGAGTAGGTCCTACGTGGATGGTCGATTCCTCTAGTGCACATCAGATGGCAGCACGGGAACCTCAAGGAGAGCACTTGGAAGCGGGAGGCTCAGATGCATGCTCAGTACCCTCATTCATTCCCCTAGTTTATGATTTATCTTTACGGGGATGTAAATCCCTGAGGTGTGAGTAATGTAAAGACCCATAAAATTAAGGGAATTTTGTTTTTTTAATATTCCTTTGGATTTTACAAGAACTTAGTTTCTGACGGCACCTGATTCCGACGCTCGGTGTGCCCGGAATCAATTTCTGAAGTTTAGCTTGGTTACATTCAGTGAACGGATGAGCGGGTTTTCCTAACATTTGAACCGGTGCTCAGAATTGAAATTTGAGTGGTCCAATGAAACCGGAGCGCCGATAATTTCTTAGGAACACCTTTTCCGGAGTTGTGCTTGCTCAGGTGATGTTATTAAAAAATGGGTTAACTAAAGAATAAAAAAAATATTGTGACACAAATTTTATTTTTATTTTATGTAGTTTAAACCTACGTATTGATGTTGATGTGGGACCCACTAAATCTTAACCCCTCTTGATAGGATATTAGTGAGGTGGGCCCCACATGATCCCCACCTATTCAACTTCCCCAAAACTCCCATTAAGTTTGAAAACCCCCATTAATTTTTGTGTAACACACCCGCACCCCCTTTCTTAAATGCCAAGTAAACTCTCGCATTTAATTGGATTATTTAACGCCCCTTTAATTGGTCAACACACATTAAATAAATCATGGTTTAATTTTGAATTTCAAATAGGGATGGCATGAGTAATAAAAGAAGGAAAAGCCTTATTTTATTAAGGATGATGTGTTGTGCGAGATGATTTGGGGAGAATTTACTCTATTCTTGAAGAATGTTCTTCCTCATTGAAGAACACGAAGAATGACGAAGAATTCCAACCTCTGATGAAAGACGACGAAGAACACAATTTCCTCAGAGATTGACGACGCGACGCCGTGTACCGCGACACCCATGATCCTTTTCCGTGACGCCATCTTCCGTGACGTTGTCCTCCGCAACGATCCTCATTCGACAACTTCTTCGAAGGTAGGGGGTTTTGGTTTAATTTAGTTTATGTGGTTTATATCCTCGACATGTGTTTTAATTATTGGTAGTCGTTTGAACCACAAACGAGGTGGGTGCGGACCAACGAACAAGTTCGGACCCACCATTTCTCTATTCTGGATGTGCGGAACTTTGGATGATGATGAAATGGGACCATTGAGCGATTGAAGGTCATCGCAGTAATCTACGGGTCCCGAGACGACCCCAGGCATAGACAGGAGAAATAACGGACCACCAGAGTGGCTCCGGTGGCCAGCAGACTTCACCGGTGGCATGGGTCACCGGCACGACGGCGGCGTCCCGGGGCGCCGCCAGGAAGAACCACCGCGACTGAAGCCGCGGTGACAAGAGACCGGGATCCTGCAGCCGCGTGGGATCCAGAGGAGGAAGCGACACCTTCCACGTTTGCGGAGCGCGAAGGGAGGGGGGACCGCGTCCCCCCATGCTCGGCCACTGGCTGAGCTAGCGTGCCACCCGGCTGGGCCGGGCCGGGTTGCATGGACCGGACCGGGCCACACCGAGCCGGGCCGGGCCGCACCCCACCAGGTCGGACCCGGACCCGGTTCAGATCGACTTGGTTCGGGCCGACCTAGGGGGGTTGGGCCCGGTCGGGCTGGGCCCATACCCCCCATTTTCCGACCAATTTTGGTCTTTTGCCCATAACTTAGTCTATGGACCTGTGATTGATGCACCGTCAATTGCGATGTGATCCTCGGATCGAGATTGTCATTTCAGTATATTACACTCAAGGTTTTGGAGAACTTGGGGTACTGCCGGGTTGGTTCGAACACGAAACCAACAGGGCCCTCGGAGCGGAAACACTTATAACTTGAGTTCCGAACGTCCGATTGATGTGTCGTCGACTTTGCTGGATTCCTCATAGTGAGATAGACCTTTTACCTTACTCCGCTCAAGGATTGGACACAGTTGGAGTTTGGTCGGGTTGGTTTTGACTTAAAAACCAACCGGGCCCCTGGAATGAAAAGGCCAATAACTCTCAGACTGGGCGTCCTATTGACGCGCCGTCTATCACGTTGAGTTCCTCTTGTCAAGATGGAACATTTGGATACATCAACTCCAGGCTACGTGTCAGTTGATGTACCGACCCCCATGGATCGTGGAGCAGACCCTCCCGGAATCGAGCTTGCAGTGTGCGGGAACCCTAGATCTGGCTGCGACTGCAACGCCGATGAAGACTGCACTGAAATCCTTTGTGTATTCGGCAGCGACGACGACTGCACTGAAATCCTCTGTGGGTTCGGTAGCGATGAATATTACACTAAAATCCTCTGTGGGTTCAGTAGTGATGATGAACATACTTAAATCCTCCATCGGTTTGATGACGATGACTAATGTTCTTTTATCCTACGTGGGTTCGGTAGTTATACTGTTCATGTATCCTACGTGGGTTCGACAGTGTTTGTCTCTGTACATGTATCCTACATGGGTCCGGCAGAGTAGATGGTCTTGTAACCTACGTGCGTCAAACAACTTAGCTGGTTTAGTATCCTACGTGGGTCTCATCTTATATTAATCAATGGCTACATCTGATCATCTCTATCACCTTACGAAGAAGTATACCTCTGTGAGAGGATTCTTGACTTTCAATAATTATCTTCGATGTGATTAACTTTCTTTCCTATGTGGATTGTGTTGTGCTTTCCTGTGTGGATTGGGTTGTACTTTCCTGTGTGGAATTGATCGAACTTGGGCTCGGATGTTGGAGCCGAACTGGAATTGATAACTTAGGTATATATATGGGCATATTCCTAAGTAGTGTTGGATATTACTTCGTGATTGTATCTTCCCTTTGTGGATTATCCTTTGGGGATTCTGAGAGACCTTCAGGGGTCTCGGAGTCCCTACTGAGTAGCGTATACACTCCCTTGCGTGGGTTGTTCCCGCACTACGTTGAGTTGGATGCAGATGACGGACAACGTTGATCGTGGTTGAGGCTTGCGGAGCGATTTGGTACCTGAAGGTGGACCACTAGGCAGGACGTATACAGAGCAGACGGATGGACCCGAGGAGCTGAGGTAGACGCTATCTGTACCCACCCTTCCGGTGGGATTTCTAGCAGGTGGCTCGGCGTTACTGCTTTAATTTTCAGTAGATGTAATTCCTTTTCAGTTGTACTTTACTTTCAGTTTGGGTTTCTATTCTGGCCCACTTACTTTTTCCCCACTTACTGTTGTACTCAGTTTACTAGTATTTACTTCTGCTTGCTCGCTCTGTGGTGTTTACTTACTTATAAAGGTAATGCCATCCCCTTTTCTGGGATTTACGCCTTTGGTGCCAGTCGCCAACCCTGGCCTATGGGAGGTGGGCTTGGGGTAGTCACGGCACGGGCCCCAAGGATGGTTGTGTCATATATAGTTGTTCATACTCATTAATCATGGTTCTTGAAATTCATTTTAATCGTCATTTTAATCTTCATTTTCTTCTTTCTACAACTCTATTTTGTTGAGGTGACCAATGGGATGAGAAGTTATGACTATATCCATTTTTTAGCAAAATGAATTAAACTCTTGATTTTCAAACTCAAGGACATGGTCACATCTGAAAATTTCATTCTATGTCCACTAATATTTTCTACCGTCCTAGCATACATGGTGAAATGAGAGAATGACTCAATATTTTGAGCTGTGAAGAAGGGCCAATTTAACATAGAATTGTCATCTACAAGAACATAAACATAGTTCCTTACATTTAAACTAGAAACTCAAGATGGTAAAAATAATCCATGTGAACCAATTCGATAGTTTGAGAATTTGAAGCTTCCTTCATTGCATGGAATGCCATTTTGTGTTCTTTACCCTTTTTCCAAAGATTACAGTCTTTATCATTTGGAAACTAATGTTTGGGTAGGTCCTGGACTAAACCTTTTTTAGTATGATTTCTAAGTGTTTGTGCATTGCAGTGTACTAGACTTTTATGCCAAAGACAAGACTTTATGTGAAATACACTTAAGCATGAATATTTTTAGAGTCTAAATAATCTTTGTTTCTAGCATAAACATTTTCCTTTCTTAGGGCAGAAAATAGTAGTTCATTTTTAGAGAATAAAATATTACAAGCATCATATTTAAATTTAACATGAAATCTGTCATCACATAGTTGTGAAATACTATACAGATTATATTTTAATCCATCAATAAAAAGTACATTAGACATTAAAATAGAGTTAGAGTTACCAATCTAGCCTAGGCCAATTATTTTTCATTAAGCATTGTCACCAAAGGTGACTTGCACACCATCAATCATTATTAAATTTTTGAAGAATGTGTAATATCATATCATGTGTCTTCAACATACACATCCCAAATACCATAAGGTATTATTGGATCTCTTCAAACAATTTTTATACAAAAAAATCAATCAAAGATAGATTTTGGTACCCAGATTTGTTTGGGTCTAGTAAGATTAGTAATAAGTTCTTTAAGAACACACATATGCTTCATGGGTTTACTATAGACATTATGTAACATATTTGAAAAATATACTATATTTGTTACATAAAAACTAGAAATAGTAAAAGATTTTCTAGAACTGGTAGTACTTGTAGAATTTTTTGTTTTAGGTAGAAAAATAGATTTTCTAGATTTAGTTACAGAGTTGTTTTTGGAGAGATTTCATTACCCAAGTTGGTATCTTGTACTAGTAGTTTATCTAGGGGCAATTTGTTTACCATGAATCTGTTTATGAGTATTTTTTCCGTTGTAAAATTTATCTGGGGTATTTTTCAATTTCTCATTAGAAAACTTAAGTTAATAGTTATCTTTATGTAATTAATCATTTTTCACTTTTTCTATAGCATGTTCATTTAGATAGTGGTAGTCAAAGAATGTAATTTATCTTTTAGTTCACTATAAGTGTCTTATAGTATATTATATTATTGAAAAAATTATTCATGTGTAATATATTAACCATCACTTTCATCTCCAGAATAATAGGAATTTTGTATAAGAGACTCAAGGGTTACCTTAAATGTGTTTTTCATAAAACATATATTGTTTTTATAAGCATTTTAATCATCTGATGTCTATGAGTCACTTGGATCTATCCGTAGAATTACTTCATGATTAATTCATGTAATTTCTATAATTTTTATATTGATCCTCATACCTCTTCTTATATTTTATCTTTGGAAAATCCGCATTTACAAGATCTTTTCTCTTACATTCATAAAAAACTATTTCATTAGATTTTCACTTCTTTTCCAATCCTTTTTCAGGTGTCCCTTGTTATCAAATCATCCATTGAAGTTATGATTTAAGAAAAATTTCTTTCTTTTATAAAACTTCTTAAATCATCTTGCTAGTTGATCCATTTCCTCATCGTTTCTGGGTGATGAATGTGCCCTCCTGGAATACTTTATAGGGGCTTGTGATTTCTCACATTCCTTCTCTCTAGTTTTTGATGTAGTGGTTTTGAAGGAATTGGTTTCCACTTAAGTTAATCTTCTTCTTCCTTGATGACTTTTCTCTCTTACTCATACATCGTCAACATTCCTATCAGCTCTTACACTGGTAGCTTCATAATATCTGAATATTCTCTTACAGAGACAGAAGTCCCTCTCCATCTATCTAGATAGAATCTATGTATTTTATTAATTTTCTCATTGGCTGTAACATCTCTTCCGTGAGAGATCATTGTGTTAACTATTTCATTAAACCGAAGATACATATCAGAAATAGGGTCATTAGGATTCATTTTTAATGTTATTATATTTTATAGTATATGTGTTAAGCCTCATTTATTTAACACTAGTGGTTCCTTCATGTGAAACATATAATGTATCCAAACTTTCATGGGATATTATACAAACAAATTTTTTTTAAAAAAACTTCTTATTTTAAATAATATAATAAATCATTCATGGAATTGCAATTATTATTTATGAATCCCTATTTTGGTAATCCCTAGTGTTCCTATCAGTAGAAGTAATCCTATATTCATTTATAAATGAAGTCCAAATTTCAAATCTTATACTTCTTAAGTGAATATTCATTTTAATCATCCATTGTGATTATTTGTATCCATTAAAGAATGGTGTTCTGTTGGTAGGAACACCTTCTAATATATTATCCATACCTAAGAATAAAGTGTAGAAATTTTGATGAAGTAAAATTATAAGACTAACATAAAATCTAAGATCCTTAAAACACAACTAAAATCACAGTTGAATAATTTTTTAAACTGATAAAAAACATTGAAAATAGGTATTATAAAAACACCTTGGATACCAAATTTTCATCAGAGAAGGGAACTCAAGATGGGGGTGAATTGAGTTCCTTTATAATTTTTTTGGCAAAAATATTTCACCCAATTTAAAATAAAACAGGCCAGCTAATCAAGGTAATAAAATTATAATAGCCTGACTATTCAAATAGATTCTTAAGAGATTGATTATTTCTCAGAAATATCATTATGATATAGCGATACAAATTTTGAAACTATTCTAGTAGGGTAAATTAGTTATAACTTTTATCAAAGACAATCTGTCAGAGTAAAATTTGTTTTTCTGAAATATTAGTTAAAATAGAGAAAATCTAAATTGAAAGACACAATAGAATAAACATGTGGTTCATTCTCAAATTGAGTCCTAATCCCCTTCACATGGTGACCTCCTTCCACCATTAAATATATATATATATATATATATATGTATCTATATATATCTTTGATCCACAACCTAGAACAAGGTTAACAATAGTACATAGGATTGTCTAGGTCAAAAGGCCTCTTCCACTATTATATGTGGGAAAACTAACAATCATGTCACATGAGACCTGTTCTATAGTTATACATGTTTAATTCAATGTTTTGAAAGATATTTTAGTGAGGATATCCTGTATCCCTTAGTTTAATTTTGGACATTGATTCTATTTTAATACAGACACACACACACACACACTGCTCAAAAAGTAATAAAAACAATACCCAAAAGAGATAAGATAATGAGAAAGGATTTGAAATGTCTTGAGTGATGTTCTATGTATGTATGGACTTTTAGGATGTAGAAAATGTGATTTTCAAGTCCTCTTGTATATTCAAAGTATCTTGAGTCTCGTGCTTTGGTTTATAGTTTGATGAGATGTGATCTATAGGTTTTATTATTCTTAGAGTTGTTGATGTTAGGATGTTTGATGTTTTGTTACACATTAGTTCAGTCACCAAGAATTTAGAGTTCTTTATGTATTCCCCATTTTAGGTGTTCTTATCTAATTTTCATACATTCAACTTCATGAACTCTAACTCTAAATTTCTCAAGTCCCACACTTTTATTTTTCATATAGGGCTCATGTTTTGGAGCTGACAGGGCGCACGATCTCCACACCTCGTACCTCGTACTGTAAGAAAAAATGCCGACAAAAAATCATTAATTATGTCAGGGTCCATAAATGACTCAAATAAGACTGTTAGAAATAACTTTTAAATTAAATTTTAAATGCAAGAAAAATGGTTACATGTGGAACATTGTCACTATTTGTCTTAAAACAATGTCTCTAGAAATAGTGTCTTCACCTTTTTCTTTGATCAATTAGATAATCACGGTGGGATAGTCTTGGTGACATAGTTTCATTGAGATTTGGAACCGGTAGCATATATGTGGTGTTTAGTTCTTTGTGAAAATACGAAACTGGTAGCATGTTGAAATGGTATCAAGATTATGGTAGATGATCCTTTGTATTATTTGAAACTGATTGCACGTTCACAGTGTTTGGCCCTTTGCTAATACAGGAAATGGTGTTCCACTACGCCTCTCTAGGGCAGATCTGGATCGATGGTTCATTATGGTTTTGGGTTTTTTGGCATAGCGATCAACGTCATTTAGGCAGGCTCCCGAGTATTATCGTCCTCTTATTTGGCTTTGGTGTTGGATTTTCCATGAAGTCATTTTTCGGAACCCTCTTCCATTGATTTCTCTACCCGGAACTAAATTCCATTGGTTCCTCTCTTAGTCAGATCCGAATCAGTGGCCTCTCAGTGGTTTTTGAATGTGAGGTTTAATGGCCAATGATGCTCCTCACGCAACATATTCTTCTGTTCTTCTTCCTTGAAATTCATGTTTCTCATTCTCTTTGCTATGGGAGGATTTCAGATGTGGCTTTGTCATCACCAATGATATGTTGTGGGTTTTTTCTTTATTTTTTCCTCAAGGCATTTATAAAGTATTGGTGATTATTCTATGGTAGTTGATCTATTTGAGTTTGTTCAGTGATGGACCTATTTTATGATTTTGGAGTCGTTTTGTTAATGTTTGGTTATGATGTATGACAGACCTATGATTAGAGTTATGATATGATAAGATCACTTATAACAGTGTTTGGGTCTCCTCTGGTATTCTTTGGAATGACGATGTCATGGAGGTCTTCAACCATCTTTGGCATTCTAGATAGGCATTTATAGATGAATAGTAGTCTATTATGATATGGTGTTTGAGGATGGTGATGCTTCTCCTTCGATGTGTGTTGTGATTTCAATGACAGTGATGACATGATAACAAGATGACGGTGGGTATGGGAGGCGACATGACTTGACCGTGGATGTTGGGATTCTCATCGATCGAGGACTTCTTGAATGATGTGAATGTTTTGAATTTTGAATTTCATTTTGGATATTTTGATTCTGTATCCCACTCATGAATTTTGGTTTTTGGGGTTACTGCTCAGCCTTAAAGCAGTCTATTTGAAAATAAAAAAGAAGTGAATCTTCCCTTCTGGGATACAATGTCAGGGACATTGCCCAAATTCGAAACTAGTGGTAGACTTATGGTTTCTGAGACTTAGACAAATATCTATAAAATGTATTAAGAAGTCATATTCATAGAATGGATTATGATTAATCATAACCATACTAAAACATAATAGAACATGATTAACCGTAGGTTTACAAGATTCATATATTATTTTTAATATGTTATGCATGATAAGTAATATGGTAAACATGATTTGTGATTTGTGAATATTAAAACATGAGGGGTCCAACAATTACCAGTCCATAATCCATTATACTTATTCACATTAATACATTTGTTTTTTTCACCCCATGCCAAAGAGTCCCTTATCCATTCAAAATATAGGAATTACCATCAATTTTCCCATTTTTGTTTATACTAACATACAAACCCGTTCGTCTTGGGATATTTAATTTTAAAAACCAATTCTGGGATTAATAGTGTCATTTTCCTTATTTGGGATCATTGGGGCACGCCATGGGTGGCCCTACTTGGTCTAGTAAACCTCAACAAATCCTATGGGTATCACAAGGGATTCAAATCACAATTTAGAAACCATTGTACAAAATATTACTAGAAATATCATTTTCAAAACAAGGGAGAAGCAATATCACCATCAAACATTCTAAAATGAACTTAAATGCTATGGGAAATAACCTATAAATCACCTAACACAAATTAAAAATATGAACACATCCTTTACCCAAGACGTAGATCTGAATCATGCACCCCATGAAGCCTAAAACTAGTATCTAATGAAAAACAAGGGTTTTGGAGATTTAGAAGAATAAGAATGAAACCGTAATCTCTAATAAAAACAGAGGAATAAAGAAAAGCATTATATGTACTCAAAGATTTTATCCTTACCCAATGAACCTCTAAACATCCTACAATCGATGGAGAATAGTCCCATGGAATCTTGGGTTGAAATGCGTCATTAGTTGGGGTAAGAGGAGAGGTAATAGGGAATGAATTTCATGATAAAATTTAAATCACAAAGGGTAAGTTTAGTAAATTCACACATTTTAATGGGGTGAAAAGTTGGGCCGTATGGTTTTCCCAACCAAGATAAAACCATTTTCCTGCCTCTATCTTAGAGTGGTTGAGCCACACGGTAACTAGGGGAGGCCCACATAGTTTGAAAAACCATTTTGGAAGCCTTTATCCAAGATCATAAAAATCCCCCCTTCACGATCTGCTTCATAGTGCACCCCTCCTATTGGATATCATAGTTCGGGTGCACAGATGACTATAACCGTGCACCAACTATGAAACATGTACAGAATGGAAAAATAATATTTTCTTTCACGTCCCAAACCCCAAAATAACACATAACCTCATCATATATCCATTAAACATTAAATTAACAAAACAATAATAGTTTTCCACCAAACTTTACACATGGAAATAACTATATGATGTCTAATAACTTATAACCCCCACCTTATAACTACTTGTCCTCGAGCTACACTTCTAGATCTCACTGAGATTCTGATGAAAATAGATTGGGCCAACGGAACCCCACATCTAACTCCCTTTCCCATGTTTATTCATAAACATTACTATACTGCCAAAAAACATAAACCGAAGGCACAATATTTCCTCACACGACTTTCTCACTATGATCCAAAAATAAATACTAGATGGTCCTCAATTGACTAATCATCTTGAATCCCAACATCATAAAAATCATTCACATGTGATGGATCAGGGTGATACTGCTGATGTTCTGAAACATGAAAAAATGCATACCACTATACCACTATGGAATGCCTAGTCGATATTCCACCAGCACGATCCACTTTAAATCTCAAATGGACCCACGTACCTGGGCACCAACATACCTTGTTTCTGAATTCATTGGTGATCCAACCCTAGAGACACCTGAATAGAAAACAATATCACCCACAATGAAGTCAATAGGTCCATGAAACCTATTCATATATGAAATCAACCTACTCTGATCCATTTTCACATATTGATTAATCAACTAAACCTATTCTGACGTCTCCTACATAAGACTAGGCCCTAAAAAACATAGATTACCCAGACTCTAACAAACCAAATGAATATCAACATGTATAATCATATAGTTCCTCACATGGATCAATATGAATAATATCTTAGTGCCTATTATTGTTGGAAAACTCAACAAGTTCTAAAATATTATCATGTGATCCACCAAAATCTAGGATACAAGCCCTCAACCTGTCCTCTAGCACCTTAATGGTTCACTCTAACTACCCTTCCATAATCATGTGGAAATTTGTACTCCAAAACAGTTGGGTTCATAGAACCTTTGATAAACCCTTTCAGAAGTGAAATGTAAAACAAGGTTTGTGATCCAAAACTATATTATGTAGACCCCTGTGAAACTGTACGATCTCATGAATGTATAAATGACTCATCTGGTCCATGGTGGATGTCTCTGAAATCCTAAAGAAATGATCCGCTTTAGTCAACATATCAATGAACAACCATATTGAATCATTCTCCCAAGGAGTTATCAGAATAACCACTATGAAATCCATCATCACATCACCCCATTTCTATTTCAGAATGCGTAATGGTTGCAAAAAACCACCCAGTCACTGATGATTGTTTTTAGCCCGCTGAAAAGTAAGGCATCACACCATGAAAACTGCAACCTCTTCCTTCATCACTAGAAACTAGTATTTCCTAATATGGTCACAATACATTTATGTCATACGCGGATGCACAAACCACTCTGATTCGAAAAACTAAAACATCAAATATTCCCACTAACATGTTTTCACAACAACACATCCTTGAACATAAACAATTCCATCTTCTCCAGTAGACCAACTTGGAGGTGATTCCCCACCATTAATATTTTCCTTCAAGGTTAAACACTCTGAATCCTCATGTTTTTTCCATGATCTATCTAAGAATCATGGACTGAACATCCAATGACGAAAGGTTCATCTTCCATTGTCTATCCTGAACCTCCAGATGCATCCCCTCAGACAAGGCCATCATCCTCCACTCAATGTGGGATTTTTAAAATATAAGATATTGAGTCTTCTACGTCATACCAACTACCACATTTTTCCCTTTTCTCAATGTATAAACTATATCAATGTCAATGTACTACAATTACTGGGGCAATATTCACTATCAAATATTCAAATCATACAGAGCGAATATATAATTTAGAATATTATTATCAGTATACACCATAAAATTTATCTCAAAATTTATGGACACTAAAATTTCAAGGCATAATCCACCACAGATAATTCAACATCATGAATAAGGCAGCTTATTTTATGGGGCCTCAGCTGTTTGACCCATATGCAACAACCAAATCATTCTTCATCAATATTAATCCAATTCCAAAAATAGATGCATTAAAAAATGATATACCATTTTCTATACATGGGTAAGATATGAATCAATGTAGTATTCAACATCTTCTTTTTCTATTAGAATGAATTCCCACAAAACATGATCCACTTACAACTGATGCCATTCTTAGTGAAGAATGAATGTGGCACTTATAAATGATATAAATATTTAAAAAACATTAAGTAATAATTAACCGAACCTAGAAAACTTCTAAGATCAGAAAAAATCTTGGGATACTCCCAAGACACAACATCCTTCACATTCTACAGATCCACTAAAACGCTTTCCTCTAAGATAATTTGACCCAATAAATGTACACTATCAATCATGAAGTGACATTTTTACAGCTTAGCATGTACCCTATGGTATCTTAGTATACTTAGGATGATGTCAAGATTTTATTCATGATCATCAGGAGTATCATAGTACAGCAAGATTTCATCCACAAGGACAACTACAAACTAGTCTATATATGGGTGAAATATTCAATTCATAAAATCCCTGAACAGTATAACAGCATTGGTCAAACTAAATGACAAAACAACAAAATAATATATCAAATACCTTCTCCTAAAGGTAGTACAAGGTATATCAGAAGGACTAAAACTTAGATGGTGATTACCTGATCTTAGAACAATCATAGACAAAATAGATCCACCTCTTTGATGCTCAAACAGATCTCCAATTTGAGGAAGAGGGTATCTATTCTGGATGATCATCTGATAAAGATTCCTATAATAAAAATAAATAGAATTTATCCACCATAAATATTGTAAAATAGAACTTGATATCAATAAGGTGACATGATAGTATGAATATATATTTTATTTTTTATATCATCCAACTTATTTTTATGCTATTGGAGTTCTTCTACTGCCATATTTTATGGTGGAATAGAAACTTGTTCTGCTCCCGGCAGCAAATATATCATGAAATAAACATACATATCAGGTGGAAATATCTATAATTACTTAGGAAACACACATAGGAATCAATACAATATAGGAGTAAAGATATCCTTCTCTACTCCACCATCATCGAGAAAAATACATTCCACATGGTCTCTATGTTCATCAATTTATTGAGTAACCGGCCCCGCATAGCCTCATTGCACATCCCATTCACCACGATTGACATAAGTGTCTCCCTCAAGTGACTTGAAATTCACCCTTAGATGGTAAGAGTCAATGTGGTCTTTTTACAACACTACCCAGTCCACATAAAAAATCATATAAAACATAACAGCTAAAGAACAAACCAGTCCCAAAAGAATGGTACCCACCACTGTCGAGATCACACCCCTAACATTGGCTGCAATTTTCATCTTTCAGTTATAATAGTGTATCAATTCACATAACTCTACATATGTGCTCCACCACTAGTACCAAAACAACTAAAAAACGAGAATACATAAAACATTTTGATGCACATATATCAAAATAATGCATTTCCAAGCATGGAAGCTATAAGTAACATACTACGAATAGTTGATGGTCCATCCTCACCACCTCCAGGTGTAAAATTAACTACATGAAGTTGAACAACCCCTATTCCCTAGGACTCAGTATGAGTTTTTGGAGGTATACTACTATGGTAATATTGATGACCTCTCCCTAGAGCTCCACATCCACCACCACAATCAATACAACTGGTCATGCTCCAGCTTCCCACTAGATATGGGGTAACGAACCCCCTACCTACACTTGGCATATACCTATACCCTCTATCTAGGTTTAGATGCGGTGGGTTCCCCTATGACCTCTAAAAATTCTCTATTATTGTACATCATTGTAACTAAAATTCTCTTTGGGGACAATGACCACATATTTTACCTATCCCGCCACACTGATAGAAGTATACTCGATATACACCCTACGAGAATAGTTCCCATTATTGACTACTCTACCCACCACTTTAGTAGTGGAGTCTCTCAAAGTATTGATTCCTACAAAGAGAAGTCACACCCCAAGAAAGGCCATATAAAACTGCTTTCCAACCACTAGAATCCTTCTTGAGGTTCCCTTATGAAATAAGGGAATGATCTAATAAAATAGAAACCCTATTTAAATGTAATATATTTTCTTGAAACATGAAAGATTGTATGATCCCATCCTGGACACAACTTTTTGTGGCTTCCTCATCACCTACAAATGCTGCAGTGAAGCTTTCCAGCTCTGTGAAGAATGCAACATATTCGATCACTGACAGATATACCTTGGTCAACCTGATAAATTCTGTATCTTTTAAAAATATCATAGTATCCAGATAGAAATGTTTTAGAAACATTAAATATAAATCCATCAATATCATACTATCAGCATGATGAGTCTGGATGAAAACATCCCGCCAACTCTTTCCCATAACCTGCAACTTGTATGCTACCTGCATGACTCTTTATCAGGAGGAGTCACTATGTTATCAAGAATTGGTTGAATAGACACTATCTAAAATTTTTCTACATCAGGTATTCCATCTCTATAATTTTTCTAAGGGTGTTTTAGTTAAAACTCTGTAGTCAGCTCAAATGTACTCATCACAGCCCATCCTAGGTCCCCTACCATCATCTATATAGTACGAGTGAATTTCTCAAGAAACTTATATTATCCTCTATTTCACTGGATCACTGGTTTTCCATGCTCAGTTCATATAGAAGAATTATTAGCGACAAATTCCTATCACCTAGCCAGAACATGATTATGTGGTCAATCATCCAAAAATTCCGAACATGCACTTCATTTCACATAAAATAAAACATTCTTAGTTTACAGAAGATAGATTTTTCCAATAGACCGAAACTACCATTATGAATATGTTATTCTATATTATATCACCAGGTTTCTCTCACTAACCCCCTTCTATACTAAGGGTCATTGAAAAAAGGGTTAAACCAATTTACATAGTGACAAACCATTCCCTAGAATCATTTTTAAAACCAATTCCACTTTTACAATGCATGTATTTTCTTCTAAAAATATTCTTTTTCAAAACATGTTACAACCATAATTATAACACATATAAATCCATGAATTAAGCATTCTAATTTTACCAATCCTTAATAATACTTCTATTTATACATTTCCATAATCCTTATTTGATTCCAATTCCTTCAATTTTTCTTCAAGTATGTAATATGAATTCTATGCATCATATCACACACCTAACCCATGTGTGCCTATCATGATGCACATCCCTTATATCATAGGTTCCAAAAATTATACATGAATGAAAAATCTAATATCACCTCGACCATGATTAAAATATCAAAAATAGTCACATCACACAGTATGTGCATCTCCCAATGGTTCTATATGATTCAATCGTAACAACACAGAATAAGAATAACAATTTCCACCTTTGGGACTTTGGTTTTCCCTCATATATGGGTCAGATACTCCCAATAATGAGTTTATTTACAAAATACAACACATCCTATTTACCATTATACAATAAAAAATAGTAATTCCACATGAAATAAATTCACCGATACCACATTGCAACGTCCCCAAACCAGGATCCATTAAATGGTTCCGCCAGTCAGGTTGCCAAATTACGTCAAGCATGCCTCCACATATTCTAGAGGTTGTCGGCTAGAAGAATGGGTCTAATTGTTAATGTTGGGATATGATTCCTTATTTAATAGAGTAATCATTAATATAAATTAAATTAAAAAATGAATAAAAATAAATATCTAGAATCAATCATAACTAACCATCTACAAAATAGGTTAGAATCCATATCAAAATAAGTAAATATTCCATGTCATGCTACCAGTGACAAAGTAAAATAAAAACCCGAAATAAGATAACTAGCTAAAGATATAAATAAGTCATGATTCTATGTATGGATCCTCATCGATGCATGTCCAATTCCCTACTAAATTCCCAAACATATGGCCTTTTCACTTTTCCATACCTTCAACTATGAAATCTGCAAGGCTATCAAACGATGGCCCATTCCGGGCTTGAGTACCACCAAGTGTGCCACCACATATGGTGTGTAAAAAATATTCAATATAAACAAATAGTTCCTGAAATTACCAAATAAACGATATGATAAACATATAGACAACATAGTTTTTGTTATTTAACAATATTCACACTAAATTTTTTCATCATTTGATCATGGGTAAATCAATTACACCCTTTACAGAGTGACCCATGTTAATATACTACTAAGAATAATGATTAAGTCATGTTCCCTATATCACTAGGGATAAAAATTTCACAATAATTACTACACACTTTCCTCATGGTATTATTCTAGGTTGTTCATCCAATGCAAAAATTAGGGATATAACTTTAATTTAGGACCCTATGCCATGAATTATTGGGGTGGGTTACACAATACGTCTAACTTGACCCATGAGAGGATCTCTAGTCCTTCGTCCCAAACCACCAAGACATGCTCACATGCTTATCCATCCAATTAACACATTTATCAAACACCGAACTATACATAATTAATACAACTAACATTAATATTTCAATAATCACTGAACATGTGATTCGTCATTTAGAATTAACCCATTCACACACTTACCAGTTTCATTGCACAGTCTATTAAACCAATTTCCCTTCATCAAGCCTTGACCAATTAATTATAATAAAAAAATTAATTTACATTATATAATTTAACATATCTCAATAATTCATATTCCACAATTCATTAATGTATTTCCATTACATATACATAATCCATTTGAGCTTTTCACATTAATCCATTTTTTTTCCTTTTCACACCATAATAAACAGTCCCTTATGACATTAAAGGTCTAGGAATAACCATTAGTTTTACCCTTTTTATTCAAACTAACATACCAACACATTTAGCTTTGGATATATCTTTTCACAACCCAATTTATGGCCTGGAATTTTCATTTTCCGTTTTTGGGATAATTAGCACACCGTAGGAGTGGCCCAAATTGGTCTAGTCAACCTAAACACATCCTATGAAAATTATGATGGATTTTAATCACTATTCAGGAAACCATTATATCAAATCTTACTAAAAGCATCAATTTCACAACAATAAAGAAAAAACAGCACAACCACACATGAAAAAATATATTTAATGATATTTGGATATAACTTGTAGGACATGTAGCTCGAATTTAGAAGATGAACACACCCGTACCATTAAAAATAGATATGCATTCAAGAACCTATTGAATCCCAAAGATAAGATATTATAAAAAATTGGATTTAGGGATTCAGAAGAATATGAATAAAACCGCATGTCCTAATTCAGAATAAGGAAGCAAGAGGACTGTTAGCCTTACCTGGATATTCGATTAAGCCACATTGACACTACAAATGGAATATAATCGATGGAGAATGGACTTTTTGAATCATTGTTCTAAATCGGTTTTAACTAGGTTATAGAGGAGATTAAAAGGTAAAGTAATTTTGTGAGAAAATTAAAATCATGTGGTATATTTTTAATTAATTCACACTTTTTAATGTGGAGCATGGTTTGACATCAATGTTTGTGAAACCATGAACAAACCATGCGAGAATCATCCTCCTACCACTTCCCAAGAGGGTTTGAGCCACAAAATTACCAGGAAAATCCCTCATAGTTTAAAAAAGGGCTCTCAGCTGTGTAGAATTACTTTATATAGTACTTCATAGTTTTTGCATCCCCTTTACATTGTTATTTTAACCATACAACCCTCCTATTGGCTAGCATGGTTTTGGGGTATAGTCATCTCTCACAACGATCCAACCATGAATCTTTCTCTAGGTTGGAAAATTCATTTTTATTTTTGTCCCAACCCCCTAGAACAGCACGTGTCCTTCTCACATATGTAGTAGTCATTCTATTTTCCAAAAAAATCATATTTTTAAACCAAAATTTACAAAAGGACATCCCTCCACGGGGTCTTGGATTATGAAATGATCTTGGTTCCATAACCTAAAAAATAATTATCCTCAAATAATTATAATACGTATAGAAAAATTACACTTTTAATACTAATCATGAATAAAAATTTTGACAAATAATTTATGCTATGATCATAGAGACTATAGGTCGTACACACTGATGAGTAAAATTACCATTTTTCAACGATATTTATAGAAATGTGGTAAGTAATAATTTATCTTTCCATAATTATAATAATATCATAAATAATTCAAAGATACTTATTCGAACATTCTATTCAATTTGGTGAAGAAAATATAGAGTCAGATCACATCATGATGTCGGTGGTCCACTTGTATTAGAATGATGTCGTCATCTTTCAGTGAATGAAAAAATGTGATATAAAATGTTATCTTTTCATTTTATAATGATAAATATTTCATATATATTATTGTATAATCATGTATAAAAAATAATTTTAATAAATATATATTTATTATCTTCCATGTAAAGTGTTAGTGGAAGAAAATCACATCGCTTCATGTGTCAGTAGTCCAACATACACATGAATGGCCATATCGTATCCCATATTGAATGGAATTTAAAAATTAATCAGTTATATAATAAATAAATATGTATAATTATGTTATAAATATCATATATATACATTATATCCATCATTATACCCAACTGTGGGATATGGATTTGAAAAAAATGAATGACATTAGTTTTTGAGGTGGTAGTTTTCTATACACACAAATGATTATTTTGTAACCCATTTAATGAGTGTACAGATGTTTTTATGTAATTAAATAATCATAAAAATATATTCATATATTGAATATAATTATATTATTATATCATTATGCTTCAGTAAAATTTATTGATGTGGAGGAATAAATAAAATAAAAGTTATTATTGAAGAATGTTTCCTCTACTTTTGGTATACTCCATAGGTTTTCACCAAAAGCCTTTCTATGATTGATTTATGGCCAACCTAAGGATTATAGGATTATATTAAGGATTATTTTAAGTTAAAATGATTGGTATTTTATTACCCATAAGGGATTAATGGTGTGAAATATATTGGATAGGAGTGAAAATTTTATGTTAGGTGAGTGTCACACTTGTAATTATTTGAAAAGATGGTGTACCCACACTTTTATGAAGACCCCACGATTTAAAATGGTCTATTATAAACAATGATTAATTATATGATTAAAATATGTCCAAAAAACATATATTATAAATGAATTAAGTAATTTTAATCTGTATCGTTTTAGTTATATCCCCTAATAGAACCATTTTACCTTAACTACATTAATATTTTTTACTGTTCATTTTGGTAAAAAATGAATTTTATATTATTATATAAAATAAATTTGTTTGATTCCAAATATGGAATCCATTTTTACAAATTCCATTCAAATAATTAGAAAATTGTAATTTAAAATTAATCCAATAGACGTGATGAGAAAATTGGAATTTAAAGAAAAATTGTTCAAAAGCTTACAAAGATTATATATCAAAAATTAATATGAAAAATATTACAATGAAAAAATTTGGATTAATATATATATATATATATATAATTGATTCTATTTTACATTAAAACCTATTTTTTATATAATTTAACTTTTAAAATAATTTAAATGAAGACACATTTTTCAATTAAAATGCATTATTTTTCATTATTTCTCAACAATTTAATCTTTATAAAAAAATATAAAAATTATCCCTAATATAATTTTGATATTATGAGTTCAAAATTGATTTTAATTTTTTAATATAAATTTTCTGATCTTATAAAAAAATTAAAAAAACGTGCCCAAAAAACTGTGAATTTTTTTACAAGTTCAATTTTATACTTAAAATAGAGTTTATTCTTTTCTATTGTCATGATAACACATAAATATAATTTTAAATAATGGATTTAAAATGTAAAATATAAAATTTATTCAAATATTACTAAATTTTTTTAAAATCTCTTATGGAAAGTATTATTGTTTTCAAAAAAAATTTATCCTAATGTTATTTCCTTTATTTTGAAATAATTTTTTATTTTAAATTGTAAATAATTTTTCACTAAAGAATTAATTTTATATTAATTTGGAAGCCATATATTTTCATAATTTACTTAATCTTATCTATTCCCACTATTTAAATATATACATAATATCTATCATCTTAAAGAATAATATTATAATAATATGTAATGTTTCATTTAAAATCAATGTTTCATGTAACAAAATCTATATTTTTTTCACATGTAAAAAATATAAAATTAATGTTTCATGTAATGTAAAATATCAAAAATATTTAAATTATTTGAAAAAAATAAAAAATGTAATTGTGTTACTTCTTCCATTAAAATGCGTCAAAAGGTGCCACTTGAAAGCTAGAATATGAACTATCATTATATGAGAAATCCAATAGGGGAAGTTGTGGATTCTAAAATCCTTAGAAGTACATTTGACACCATATATTCATATCCCCTAGAGTTTAAATGTTATTTTTTATACTGAACATCTATTAGATGGAGATAAGAAGTTATGAATATCAATTTTATATTCAATGACTGTTGAAGGCTAATATAAAACCTTTAAGTAAATATCAAATCTGAATCACATAGAATATATGTAACACCCCAAGATTTCATAGTGTGTTATTTCTTCAAAATAATTCAATAACTTTCACTACATGCAAAACCAAGTTCAAACACACCATGACTTACCAAACAAGTCGTTCAAAAGAGGTTATGAATAGTATTAGATAAATTTTAAAGTTTATATAATCCTTATAATTTTAGAATCCATATTATGAGTTTCTTAGATATAATGCAAGAACAAATTCATTTTTAGTTTTGCACTTTTATCAACTTTTAATAGTGAACCCTTTTTAAATACTATATTTTAAACTTTTTGACTAAATGGGGACATCAAAAATTTAAAATGAAACATCCCAAGCTTCCACGGTACGCTAGCGTGTGTTGTACGAAACACCGAGTTCTAACACACCATAACCAATCAAACTAGCTGTTATGATTAGTAATACCTAATTTTTGAAATTATATATATTTTATATTTCAAAATGAACTTCATTTTTGGATTCGGAATATCAAATTTAGCCTAAGGTAAAATTTTGGTACTTTTCGGATAACTTTAATATTTTGATGAATAGTGAAAATTACTAAATTTTAATTAAAAACAACTTTTTTAATCAAAATAATTAATAGTGATAAATTATGAATTTGAGTGCTTTTAAAGTATATTTAGAATATATTTTTACCACTTAATATAATGTTGGTCATTGGACATAATTTTACAATTAAACCGAACATAAACAAGTGTCAATCTTTTGATAGTTATTATCTCTTAAAAACATGCTTTTTGTTTTGACAGCGGGAATTAATTTTAAATTAATTTCTTCCACTTCTGTGTTTTGAATTTATAAAAATGGATTCCATATTTGGAATCATGATGTTCAAATTGTGTAAATAGGTAACTCTTATTTTTAGACGTTTTGAATAATTACTGCGGTAAATATTTTATTTACCATGGTTAAGGGTAAATCTTGTAAATAAGGGTTAAAAAATAATATTATAATAATACTAAATTACCCTGAAACGTGTCCTAGCCTTATTGGTGGATACATTTCCAACCATGGGCATCTTTGGGTCAATTTTCGGTCCTCATGGAGCCACTTGTAGGTGATAGGGACACTTTATTTTAATTAAGTTAAAATGAATACAAAAATGACACAAGCATATATCTTTTAGAAAAATAATTTTTAGATAGGTTTATGTATGTTGGATTTTAGATTATAAATGTTCATTAGAAAGATAAAACGATTTCCTACATAATGATATTTTATTTATAATTTTTATACATTATATAATTTATTTTATTTATGACACAATGATGATACAGTAATTACTATAATAGTGAACAATTAAATTAATTGATATTATAAATACCCAAATAAATATAATATGAAACTTTTAATAAATTAAACTAATTTTATAGGATAATATGATATATTATAATTGATTTAATTTACTTTGTTCGAAGTAATAAATCTATTATGAGTTTCAAAAAAATCAACTATTGAATAGTGTCAAAATTGACATAAAAGAGTTCTTAAAACAAATATTATATTATTAATTGATATTAAATTCCTAAAAATCAACGGTTCGGCCAAAAGACTTATATCATGATAGGTTCATCATTAATGGACCACTTGGGGGCCTCTTGGATGTATATAGTATGTTTATTAACCATATTATATAAAAATACAAAGAGACATTGTAAAAGTGAAACTAATTAACTTAGAGTTAATACTTAAAGATAAGGTTAATATAAGTACCCAAACTTCTCTAAATTCTATTGGTTGAGTTATTTTCGACCCATCACCACCTTAACCTTTTAATAGTCTTCTTTGGAGACATTGGAAACCGAATATGAATTTATTATAAACTAATATCTCTAGCTTTTCCAAAGGTTCCCCTCACCCCTCTTATAAAAGGGAACTCCTCCTCATCATCTCTTCAAACCTTAAAAGCCTTTTGGATCGGCCAAAATCTGCCCAAATACTCTCCCAACTTCCCTGACTACAACCTAGAGGACTTAGTTTGATCAAAAAGCCAACCTATGCAGCCCTTTTGATCAAATCAAAAGGAAGAACCCGAAGAAGAGGTAATGATTTCACCACCCTTTTTCCAAGTTCAATACTTCTTCCACTTCTTCTTCCTTTGTTGTTACCATTCTATAATAATAACTCCAGTATCATATATATACTTTGATGTTATTATAAATATGGTACAACCATATTCAGTATTCTATCCACCCTTTAAATAACATGTCACCATACGTGCGTACGTACGGCTTACCGTCTCCACGTTGTGGTGTAATTGTTATTCCATATAATATTATTTGGATGGGTATAAAAATGATGTGTAACTCATGTAAATAATAAATATAACATGTTAATGATTCATTATATATGATATACCATCCATTTATATATTATTTTAATATCAACAGAATGATATTGTCACTCGTGCGTACGTACGGACTACCGTCTCCACGAACGCGATGAGATTCATTCTCCATCGTATCCATTCAAGTATAATTATCATTTGATGATTTAAAAAATGATGTTTAAGGACTTGATATCATTCTGGATATGAATAATATACAACCCATCCTTTACAAACATGTCTTACGTAACAAAACATATAAATGAATACAAGTAAGTTAACACCCGAAACAATGATAATACTAAGATATTATTATCAAATCAATATTAAAAGATCATATATGATATCATATTAATGTATATGATATTTGTATAATTTAATAACAATTATTTCACCATTATACAGGAGGTTAAGCTACCCCAACCAAGGAAAAGTACAAGGTAAGGGTTATTTCACAATCTCTTCATTATCCGAGGTTGTTTATATGTAATAATCTACTGGGATCTCTTTATCATCCACATCCATGTTTCTTCAAAATGTATTTCAAAACATTTTTATTATTTACAAGAATATGGGTTAAAGTCATTTATACCCTTTTTTGACTTTTTATAAGAGGAATATTTCCATCGTTTTCAAAACAAGGTCCTTTTTAACCTTTACGACAGAATTAAGGTAAGAATGTTTTTTTAACTTATACGGCGAGTGTGGTTATTTTCTGCCGTTATAAAATCTTCAAAGCTTTCCTTACATGATTATAAGAATATTTTCAAGAAAATGATTAATTTTATATGGCTCTTAAATGATTTCAAAAATAGAAAGAGATATTTCTCTAAAAAGTGTTTTTATTTCATCTTTGTCAACATCCTTTGATGGATTTTACGCTTATTTGAAGTTGATTTATTATGATACAAAACATCTATAATATATTGAAGGTTTTGTGATATGTTTGACTGTGGATGTTCTATTTTTATACCATTCATAGTTTGTGGTGAAATTATTGACATTTCGTATGCTAGTTTTAATACGAATGTTTTTGTTATGTTTAAACCTTTTCATATGGGAATGCATTGGACATAATATGTGACGGGTGGAGCCTGCTATAGCTCATCGATGCATCGGTAGGTCTCATGAGACAAACTGGTGTCTTGGCACAGGGCCTTGGAAAAATCTTATTTGTAGTCTTGGCACGAGGCCTTGGCTATGTGGTTATGATAGTCTAGCATTATGCATTCCAACATTATGAAAGTGGTTATTGATATTGCATGTGATTATTCAATTAGTAGAATATCCATGTGAACAAGTAAATGGCATTATTTCATTTTACTTTTGCCATACTATGTTGAATTTCAAGTTTAAATGGCTTTTGTTTTAGTTATACATAGCCTTAAATGTTTATTCTTATTTATGAAAGTTTCCGGTATATTGTTATCCTTACTGTGCAATTGAGCTCACCCCTTTTCTATGTTTTATTTTCCCCAGGAAGTGAAGAAGTAAATTATGAATGACCTGCAGGGATATTGTGTGGGGATATGAGTGTGGTTTATGGAGACAATTTGTTGTTGTAGTAGTTTTTCATTTTATGATGTAATGTAAGACTTATGAATATATCTAGTGTTTCCAAGGATACTAAACCAATCGGTCTTTCGAGATTTGATGTTTCTTGTTATCATTCCAATGTTATGTAATAATGCACCGACTCTAGGTAACTAGGGTCGGGGCGTTACAGTTTGTATCAGAGGAAGTTTAGTAGAAACCTTGGAATCTAGATTTAGATAAACTCTGATTAGAGCACATTGATTTAAGATGGACCTTGAGGATTATTATAGAAGAACTTCCTAAAATTTTGGTATTGTAGAGATTTTGTGAGTTTTCTGAGAAAAACATCCCTGTCTGGATACGAGCAGGTAGAGGCGGCTCTGTCACAGATGTACCTAGGGGTAAAACCCTAAAACACTGCTTTGAGCTAGACTCGAACGGGAACTGGTGCACGTCAATGGGCCTTGCTGCACTCTTGGTTACGACACTCCCGGGGGATATGCTTAGGATAACTCTCATTTTCTTTACAAATCATTATGAAGGGTTTATGAGTATATACTTCCTCAAAGAAAACACTTTTATGATTATGGATTATATCCATAAACTATTTAATTTATGTTATGTGTTTTACAAGTTTGGGATTAGGTATTGTTATTCATAAACTAATCTAGTGTATTCCATTGTTTAGAAATGGCGCCCAGAAGAAGGAATGAGAACTCTAGAAATGCACATGATCCAATGAGAAGGAAGGATCATATCTTTCATGGACTTAAGATAGAATTTATAATAGAAATAGTTTCGCATGTATTATCATTATATAAAGAAATAATATCATGTATTGATAAGATAAGTAAAGATTTTACTGAGTCCTATGGCTTTGAAGGGGAGCAAGAGAAAAAAAAGGATGGAAGAGAGAAAGATAGATAAAGGGAAGAGGGAAAAGAAGAATTTTCCCATATGTGGTAACTGTGGAAAGAAACACCCTGGAACTTGCCTGAATGGAATGGGAGTTTGTTATAAGTGTGGAGGAAAAGGGCACAAATTACGTGACTGCAAGGGTAAGAAAATGGTTTCAAATGTACAATGCTTCATTTGCAAGGAGTTTGGACACTACGCGAACCTATGTCCCAGTCATCAGACTATGCCGCAAATGATGGTATTGGATAATAATCAAGTTATGATACTACCACAGATGTAGAGGAATGATTAGAGTTCTTATGTTGATTATGTCAATTGAATGTTGTATCAACAATGTACTTGTTATAATAATTATGGAGTATATAAGGATTGTACTGCAGTACTATTTCATTAAGGACTTGAGATTGTATGAAACAAATAAAAGTGACTCAATAGAAGGTTAAATGTTTGGAAAATATATGGTTGAGAGAAAGATAAACCATAATATGGTTCTGATACCGAGGTAGTGATTTTAGAATAATACATGATTGATTTGGATAAATTATATTGGATATTCTTGACTACCTTAAAGTTGATTAATGATTTGTATATTCCATCATTGTTGGGGTTTACAACATTTTTGGATTGAAGGAGTATATCTATTATTCTATAAGGAATAAGGGATCATGATTGTAATTAATAAGGTTTTATGATAATTCAGGATGTTTCAGTGTTTTAAAAGAATACATGATGAAGGTGATCACATGTTATTACGTGAAAAAAAGGATCTTCATCGTGTTTACCTTTATTATAAATTTTGGACTGATGTATTTTGGATAGTTCTAGTTTGTATTATTTTGGATTGCCATAAAAGGACATCCCGGAGGTCGGGCGGCAACCCATCGCGTTCGGCAGGGCCGCGAGACTTGAACCTGCAACCGAAGGGCGACAAGGGTGTATCACCTACCACTGGCCCACGAGATGTCCTGGATTAAATAATGTAGTTTTTTAATGATCTGGTAGATTAATTATAAATTCATTTATTTTGGAACCCTATACGAATAGTATAAATAGAAATTTTTTACGTTCTATTATCTTTTAGAGTGAAATATGAGTTTGTGGTAGAAATTTATTAATGGATAAAACTCTAATAATAAAGTAAGTATGTCTCCTTATGATCTTATCCAATCTCATAAATGAATTCTTCAATATTAATAAAAGGAA
The DNA here is from genome assembly GCA_963277665.1 of Viscum album. Taxonomy (NCBI): domain Eukaryota; kingdom Viridiplantae; phylum Streptophyta; class Magnoliopsida; order Santalales; family Viscaceae; genus Viscum; species Viscum album. The sequence continues at coordinate 374,594,759 of OY728127.1, read as the reverse complement.
CTTAGAACAAAAATGTTGTCCTAGATGGTACCTTAAATCATCACTAATTTATGTCTTTTGGATTGTTGGCCTTTTCATAGCCATGTTCTCTACCACTCTCCATCAGATAATTGATGGTTAGATTTCTCTCCCATATCCATATTTTCCTACATGGAACCCTAGTATGTGTTATTTTCGGTAATCTTCATACTTTCACACTTTATTTTAAATAGAGGCCTCATTAATTCAATTTTCGATGTGGGAATTCAACTAAGATATTTTGAAACGTCAAAAATGTGTTATACTAATACCCTATGTTTTGTTGAACCGAAGGTATTTCAAATCATCATAGATTGATGAATTTAAGGACCTCAATTTTACACTTGTTTGTGATTGATGACCTCAATCACTACCTATAAATATTTATGTTTTTCCTCCAATTATATGTCTCTAATTGCCACCAATGTTCTCCTAATCGAGATCATAATTTGGTGGTGACCCTTTCATTTATCTTTTCCTCATATTAAGACTAAATTTTAGTAAACTAATTTCTGATGTGGGTTTTCCCAAAAAGATATTTTCTATTTTCAACCTTTTATTTTCGAAGAACAATTTCAAATTGCGAGGACGCAATTTATTGAAGGAGGGGAGAATGTAACACCCCAAGATTTCATAGTTTGTTATTTCTTCAAAATAATTCAATAACTTTCACTACATGCAACACCAAGTTCAAGCACACCATGAATTACCAAACAAGCCGTTCAAAAGAGGTTATGAATAGTATTAGATAAATTTTAATGTTTATGTAATCCTTATAATTTTAGAATCCATATTATGAGTTTCTTAGATATAATGCAAGAACAAATTCATTTTTAGTTTTGCACTTTTATCAACTTTTAATAGTGAACCCTTTTTAAATACTATATTTTAAACTTTTTGACTAAATGGGGACATCAAAAATTTAAAATGAAACATCCCAAGCTTCCACGGTACGCTAGCGTGTGTTGTACGCAACACTGAGTTCTAACACACCATAACCAATCAAACTAGCTGTTATGATTAGTAATACCTACTTTTTGAAATTATATATATTTTATATTTCAAAATGAACTTCATTTTTGGATTCGGAATATCGAATTTATCCTAAGGTGAAATTTTGGTACTTTTCGGATAACTTTAATATTTTGATGAATAGTGAAAATTACTAAATTTTAATTAAAAACAACTTTTTAAATCAAAATAATAAATAGTGATAAATTATGAATTTGAGTGGTTTTAAAGTATATTTAGAATATATTTTTACCACTTAATATAATGTTGGTCATTGGACATAATTTTACAATTAAACCGAACATAAACAAGTGTCAATCTTTTGATAGTTATTATCTCTTAAAAACACGTTTTTTGTGTTGACAGTGGGAATTAATTTTAAATTAATTTCTGCCACTTCTGTGTTTTGACTTTAGAAAAATTGATTCCATATTTGGAATCAGGATGTTCAAATTGTGTAAATAGGTAACTTCTATTTTTAGACATTTTGAATAATTACTGCGGTAAATATTTTATTTACCATGGTTAAGGGTAAATCTGGTAAATAAGGGTTAAACAATAATATTATAATAATACTAAATTACCCTAAAACGTGTCCTAGACTTATTGGTGGATCCATTTCCGACCATGGGCATCTTTGGGTCAATTTTGGGACCTCATGGAGCCACTTGTAGGTGATAGGGACACTTTATTTTAATTAAGTTAAAATAAATACAAAAATGACACAAGCATAAATCTTTTAGAAAAATAATTTTTACATAGGGTTATATATGTTGGATTTTAGATTATAATTATTCATTAGAAATATAAAACTATTTCCTACATAATGATATTTTATTTATAATTTTTAGACATTAAATAATTTATTTTATTTATGACACAATGATGATACAGTAATTACTATAATAGTGAACAATTAAATTAGTTGATATTATAAATACCCAAATAAAAATAATATGAAACATTTAATAAATTAAAATAATTTTCTAGGATAATATGATATATTAGGATTGATTTAATGTACTTTTTTCTAAGTAATCAATCTGTTATGAGTTCCAAAAAAATCAACTATTGAATAGTTTCAAAATTGACATAAAAGAGTTCTTAAAACAAATATTATATTATTAATTGATATTAAATTCCTAAAAACCTATGGTTCGGAAAAGAGACTTATATCATGATAGGTTCATCATTAATGGACCACTTAGGGGTCTCTTGGATGTATATAGTATGTTTATTAATCATATTATATAAAAATACAAAGAGACATTGTAAAAGTAAAACTAATTAACTTAGAGCTAATACTTAAAGATAAGGTTAATATAAGTACCCAAACCTCTCTAAATTCTATTGGTTGAGTTTTTTTCGACCCATACCCACCTTAACTTTTGAATAGTCAACTTTGGAGCCATTGGAAACCGAATATGAATTTATTATAAACTAATATCTCTAGCTTTTCCAAAGGTGCCCCTCACCCCTCTTATAAAAGGGCACTCCTCCTTATATTTTCTTCACACCTTAAAAGCCTTTTAGTTCGGCTAAACTCTGCCAAAATACTCTCCCAACTTCCCTGAATAAAACCTAGAGGCCTTCGTTTGATTAGAAAGCCAACCTAAGAAGCCCTTTTGATCAAATCAAAAGGAAGAACCCGAAGAAGAGGTAATGATTTCACCACCCTTTTTCCAAGTTTAATACTTCTTCCACTTCTTCTTCCTTTGTTGTTACCATTCAAAAACAATAACTCCAGTATCATATATATACTGTGATGTTATTATAAATATGGTACAACCATATTCAGTATTCTATCCACCCTTTGAATAACATGTCACCATACGTGCGTACGAACGGCTTACCGTCTCCACGTTGTGGGGTAATTGTTATTCAATATAATATTATTTGGATGGGTATAATAATGATGTGTAACTCATGTAAATAATAAATATAACATGTTAATGATTCAGTATATATGATATACCATCCATTGATATATTATTTTAATATCAAAAGAATGATATTGTCGCTCGTGCGTACGTACGGACTACCGTCTCCACGAACGCGATGAGATTCATTCTCCATCGTATCCATTCAATTATAATTATCATTTGATGATTTAAAAAATGATGTTTAAGGACTTGATATAATTCTGGATATGAATAATATACAACCTATCCTTTACAAACATGTCTTACGTAACAAAACATATAAAAGAAAACAAGTAAGTTAACACCCAAAACAATGATAATACTAAGATATTATTATCAAATAAATATTAAAAGATCATATATGATATCATATTAATGTATATAATTCTTGTATAATTTAATAACAATTATTTCACCATTATACAGGAGGTTAACCTACCCCAACCACAGAAAAGTACAAGGTAAGTGTTATTTCACAATCTCTTCATTATCCGAGGTTGTTTATATGTAATAATCTACTGGGATCTCTTTATCATCCACATCCATGTTTCTTCAAAATGTATTTCAAAACATTTTTATTATTTACAAGAATATGGGCTAAAGTCATTTATACCCTTGTTTGACTTTTTATAAGAGGAATCTTTCCGTCACTTTCAAAACAAGGTCCTTTTTAACCTTTTCGACAGAATTAAGGTAAGAATTTTTTTTTAACTTATACGGAGAGTGCGGTTATTTTATGCCGTTATAAAATCGTCAAAGCTTTATTTACAAGCTTATAAGAATATTTTCAAGAAAATGTTTTATTTTATATGGCTCTTAAATGATTTCAAAAATAGAAAGAGATATTTCTCTAAAAAGTGTTTTGATTTCATCTATGTCAACATCCTTTGATGTATTTTTAACTTATTTGAAGTTGATTTATTACGATACAAAACTTCTATAATATATTGAAGGTTTTGTGATATGTTTGACTGTGGATGTGCTATTTTTATACCATTCATATTTTATGGTGAAATTATTGACATTTCGTATGCTAGTTTTAATACGAATGTTTGTGTTATGTTTAAACCTTTTCATATGGGAATGCATTGGACTTAATATGTGATGGGTGGAGCCCGCTATAGCTCCTCGATGCATCGGTAGGTCTCATGAGACAAACTAGTGTCTTGGAACAAGGCCTTGGAAAAATCTTATTTGTAGTCTTGGCACGAGGCCTTGGCTATGTGGTTATGATAGTCTGGCATTATGCATTCCAACATTATGAAAGTGGTTATTGATATTGCTTGTGATTATTCAATTAGTAGAATATCCATGTGAACAAGTAAATGGCATTATTAAATTTTAATTTTGCCATACTATGTTGAAGTTCAAGTTTAAAAGGCTTTTGTTTTAGTTATACATAGCCTTAAATGTTTATTCTTATTTATGAAAGTTTCCGGTATATTGTTATCCTTACTGGGCAATTGAGCTCACCCCTTTTCTATGTTTTATTTTTCCCAGGAAGTGAAGAAGTAAATTATGAATGACCTGCAGGGATATTATGTGGGGATATGAGTGTGGTTTATGGAGACAATATGTTGTTTTAGTAGTTTTTCATTTTATGATGTAATGTAAGACTTATGAATATATCTAGTGTTTCCAAGGCTACTAAACCAATCGGTCTTTCGAGATTTGATCCTTCTTGTGATCATGCCAATGTTATGTAATAATGCACCGACTCTGGGTAACTAGGGTCGGGGCGTTACAATATATAGCAGAACTCCAATAATTATTTCCACTTAACTTATTTATATATTGGAGGGTTGGTCAAGATATAATTTTTCCTTAATATTAAGGGAAATTGAATAATTTTTTAGGAAATCGACTACTACTTATATGGAATTATTTTTTTAGGTGTCCTCATAGGTCATAAAAAAAATAAATTGGTTTTTTTACAATTTCCATACTGGTATGTGAAATGGTATCATCATAACCATAGAGATTATTTTTCTCATCCTTGAATTTTTAACATATCATGCATCAAGATACAAACATCATGGCCACACTCATTATGTTATCCAATGATAATTTTATATTCAAGAAAAAAAATTCATCGTAGTACATCCTAGTTGAATAAAGAATGATGAGGTTTCAGAATAATTATAATGTTCCATATTCATTTAAATATTTTCCAGTATATTATATAACTGTTCAAAATCATATAACTCCACATTAAGAAAATTTGAAATATGTAATATTCACTACCTTCTTAAATAACACCTCATTATCTTTATGGTAATCCATTATCCTTTTATAATGTATAGTTGAGATGTTATTTGAGAATGGTTGTATTAATATCCTTTTATTATATTCATATACATCATTTTCATGTAGAAGAATAATATATCCCTTGTAATCCTCATAATGGATAGAGGTGTGGGTTTCATTCTACTTAGAGCATCTTCCACTTTGTTTGATTTCTTGTGATGATATTAGATTGAACAGTCATAATCATTGATTAAATATAAACACCTTAATTTTTATGTACTAATATACCTTTTTATTATATACATGATACATTTTTTATCCGTTTATATGTGAAACATATTCCCATAGAGAAAATGAGTCAAAATATTAAACTTGTATATTACTACAACCAATTATAGAACATGTGTTGGATGTTTTTCTAATTAATGTGTAATTAGATAGAGACATAAGCTATCACTTTTTTAGATTGAATTTCTACAGAACCAGATTCATTTTTGGATGCATCATTATAGATGCCTAATTATTCCACAATAGAGGGTAATCAGAGCATAGGTGTAGGGATTTACTCTTCCACTCCTCTTTAAAGATCTATTCCAATTCATCAGTACACAATTAATTGAAACCATTTAATATAATCATAGTTTATGGGATTTATGTTCATGATAATTTTCCTAAAAATCAATTATTGTAAACAACTAATCAATGTAATTTCCTATTTTTTATCATACTGGTTAGTCTCTACCATCCTTCAATTTACTTTGTTCTTTAAGGATCCATAGATATCCCATTAATGGTGACAACATGTCTAAATAATGTCACTTGGTCTAAATAGAATTCATATTTATACTTATCATAATTTTTTGGGTTCGGTAATGTATTAAATAAAATATTTAATTTATCCCTAATCCCCTCTTTTCTATATAGTTAATGATAATATAATATATAAATACTAAAAAACATTTGTTGATGCAATCTTTAAAGAATATATTCATCCTTCCATAGAGAATACTATATTTTTAGTGAGTCTGGAAGGCATCACTATGAACCCTTCATTCCTATACCTTGTACAAAATGATGTCTTGGGGATATCATGCTTCATCTCCTATAGATGATAATATCCCAACCGGTGATCCACCATTAAAAAATATTGGGCACCATGTAGTTAATCAAATAAGTCATCAATACATGGTAGTGGATTCTTATTCATTGTAATGATATTTTTGAGATCTTTATAATCAATGTAGAGGAACATTGACCCATCCTTCTTCAAGACAAGTAGGTTTCGTTCCCCCCATGGTAAAGCACTTAGAAATATAAAATCAATATCTATATTTTCATGTAACTTTTACCTTAGTTATTCTCAGTAAATAATGTAAATCATATATATAGTCTAGTATATTGGAAAATATTTGTGTATGAGATTGATTGAGAAATCAACATCATATCTATGGGTAAGAATAAAAAAATAACTGGGAAAATTATTAGTGAATTCCCCTACAATGGTTTTTTCATAAAGAATTTTCTTTTATCTAATCTCATTCATTTTATCTTAATACACAAAATAAAAAAATTAGTTCTTCGAATGTTTTTATGGATACAATATGTTGTTGTAGTAGTTTTTCATTTTATGATGTAATGTAAGACTTATGAATATATCTAATGTTTCCAAGGCTACTAAACCAATCGGTCTTTCGAGATTTGATCTTTCTTGTTATCATGCCAATGTTATGTAATAATGCACCAACTCTGGGTAACTAGGGTCGGGGCGTTACAGTTGGTATCAGAGGATGTTTAGTAGAAACCTTGGAAGCTAGATTTAGATAAACTCTGATTAGAGCACATAGATTTAAGATGGACCTTGAGGATTATTATAGAATAACTTCCTAAAATTTTGGTATTGTAGAGATTTTGTGAGTTTTCTGAGCAAAACATCCCTGTCTAGATACAAGCAGGTAGAGGCGGCTCTGGCACAGATGTACCTAGGGGTAAAACCCGAAAACACCGCTTTGAGCTAGACTCGAACGGGAACTAGTGCACGACAACGGGCCTTGCTGCACTCTTGGTTATGACACTCCCGGGGGATATGCTTAGGATAACTCTTATTTTCTTTACAAATCATTATGAAGGGTTTATGAGTATACTTCCTCAAAGAAAACATTTTTATGATTATTAATTATATCCATAAACTATTTAATTTATGTTATGTGTTTTACAAGTTTGGGATTAGGTATTGTTATTCATAAACTAATCTAGTGTATTCCATTGTTTAGAAATGGCGCCCAGAATAAGGAATGAGAACTCTAGAAATGCACATGATCCAAAGAGAAGGAAGTATCATATCTTTCATGGACTTAAGACAGAATTTATAAGAGAAATAGTTTCGCATGTATTATCATTATATGAAGAAATAATATCATGTATTGATAAGATAAGTAAAGAGTTTACTAAGTCTTATGGCTTTGAAGGGGAGCAAGAGAAAAAAAAGGATGGAAGAGAGAAAGATGGATAAAGGGAAGAGGGAAAAGAAGAATTTTCCCATATGTGGTAACTGTGGAAAGAAACACCCTGGAACTTGCCTGAATGGAATGGGAGTTTGTCATAAGTGTGGAGGAAAAGGGCACAAATTACGTGACTGCAAGGGTAAGAAAATGGTTTCAAATGTACAATGCTTCATTTGCAAGGAGTTTGGACACTATGCGAACCTATGTCCCAGTCATCAGACTATGCTGCAAATGATGCTATTGGATAATAATCAAGTTATGATACTACCACAGATGTAGAGGAATGATTAGAGTTCTTATGTTGATTATGTCAATTGAATGTTGTATCAACAATGTACTTGTTATAATAATTATGGAGTATATAAGGATTGTACTGCAGTACTATTTCATTAAGGACTTGAGATTGTATGAAACATAGAAAAGTGACTCAATAGAAGGTTAAATTTTTGGAAATTATATGGTTGAGAGAAAGATAAACCATAATATGGTTCTGATACCGAGGTAGTGATTTTAGAATAATACATGATGGATTTGGATAAATTATATTGGATATTCTTGACTACCTTAAAGTTGATTAATGATTTTAATATTCCATCATTGTTGGGGATTACAACATTTTTGGATTGAAGGAGTATATCTATTATTCTATAAGGAATAAGGGATCAAGAATGTAATTAATAAGGTTTTATGATAATTCAGGATGTTGCAGTGTTTTAAAAGAATACATGATGAAGGTGATCACGTGTTATTACGTGGAAAAAAATGGATCTTCATCGTGTTTACCTTTCTTATAAATTTTGGACTGATGTATTTTGGATAGTTCTAGTTTGGATTATTTTGGATTGCCATAAAAGGACATCCCGGAGGTCGGGCGGCATCCCGTCGCGTCCGGCAAGGCCGCAAGACTTGAACCTGTAACCGAAGGGCGACAAGGGTGTATCACCTACCACTGGCCCACGAGATGTCCTGGATTAAATAATGTAGTTTTTTTAAAAGATCTGGTAGATGAATTATAAATTCATTTATTTTGGAACCCTATACGAATAGTATAAATAAAAATTTTTTACGTTCTATTATCTTTTAGAGTGAAATATGAGTTTGTGGTAGATATTTATTAATGGATAAAACTCTAATAATAAAGTAGGTATATCTCCTTATGATCTTTGCCAATCTCATAAATGAATTCCTCAATATTAATAAAAGGAACTTAGAAAAAAAATGTTGTCCTAGATGGTACCTTAAATCATCACTAATTTTTGTCTTTTGGATTTTTGGCCTTTTCATAGCCATGTTCTCTACCACTCTCCATCAGATAATTGATGGTTAGATTTCTCTTCCATATCCATATATTCCTACCTGGAACCCTAGTATGTGTTATTTTCGGTAATCTTCATACTTTCCACACTTTATTTTAAATAGAGGCCTCATTAATTCATTTTTCGATGTGGGATTTCAACTAAGATATTTTGAAACATCAAAAATGTGTTATCCTAATACCCTATGTTTGGTTGAACCGATGGTATTTCAAATCATCATAGATTGATGAATTTAAGGACCTCAATTTTACACTTGTTTTTGATTGATGACCTCAATCACTACCTATAAATATTTACATTTTTCCTCCAATTATATGTCTCTAATTGCCACCAATGTTCTCCTAATCGAGATCATAATTTGGTGGTGACCCTTTCATTTATCTTTTCCTCATATTAAGACTAAATTTTAGTAAACTAATTTCTGATGTGGGTTTTACCAAAAAGATATTTTCTATTTTCAACCTTTTATTTTCGAAGAACAATTTCAAATTGCGAGGATGCAATTTATTGAAGGAGGGGAGAATGTAACACCCCAAGATTTCATAGTGTGTTATTTCTTCAAAATAATTCAACAACTTTCACTACATGCAACACCATGTTCAAGCACACCATGACTTACCAAACAATCCGTTCAAAAGAGGTTATGAATAGTATTAGATAAATTTTAAAGTTTATATAATCCTTATAATTTTAGAATCCATATTATGAGATTCTTAGATATAATGCAAGAACAAATTCATTTTTAGTTTTTCACTTTTATCAACTTTTAATAGTGAACCCTTTTTAAATACTATATTTTAAACTTTTTGACTAAAGGGGGACATAAAAAATTTAAAATGAAACATCCCAAGCTTCCATGGTATGCTGGCGTGTGTTGTACGCAACACCGAGTTCTAACACACCATAACCAATCAAACTAGCTGTTATGATTAGTAATACCTACTTTTTGAAATTATATATATTTTATATTTCAAAATGAACTTCATTTTTGGATTCGGAATATCGAATTTAGCCTAAGGTGAAATTTTGGTACTTTTCGGATAACTTTAATATTTTGATCAATAGTGAAAATTACTAAATTTTAATTAAAAACAACTTTTTAAATCGAAATAATAAATAGTGATAAATTATGAATTTGAGTGGTTTTAAAGTATATTTAGAATATATTTTTACCACTTAATATAATGTTGGTCATTGGACATAATTTTACAATTAAACAGAACATAAACAAGTGTCAATATTTTGATAGTTATTATCTCTTAAAAACACGCTTTTTGTTTTGACAGCGGGAATTAATTTTAAATTAATTTCTGCCACTTCTGTGTTTTGAATTTATAAAAATGGATTCCATATTTGGAATCAGGATTTTCAAATCGTGTAAAGAGGTAACTTCTATTTTTAGACATTTTGAATAATTACTGCGGTAAATATTTTATTTACCATGGTTAAGGGTAAATCTGGTAATAAGGGTTAAAAAATAATATTATAATAATACTGAATTATCCTAAAACGTGTCCTAGCCTTATTGGTGGATACATTTCCGACCATGGGCATATTTGGGTCAATTTTGGGACCTCATGGAGCCACTTGTAGGTGATAGGGACACTTTATTTTAATTAAGTTAAAATGAATACAAAAATGACACAAGCATAAATCTTTTAGAAAAATAATTTTTACATAGTGTTATATAAGTTGGATTTTAGATTATAAATATTCATTAGAAATATAAAAAGATTTACTACATAATGATATTTTATTTATAATTTTTAGACATTAAATAATTTATTTTATTTATGACACAATGATGATACAGTAATTACTATAATAGTGAAAAATTAAATTAATTGATATTATAAATACCCAAATAAATATAATATGAAACTTTTAATAAATTAAACTAATTTTATAGGATAATATGATATATTAGGATTGATTTAATTTACTTTTTGTGAAGTAATCAATCTGATATGAGTTCCAAAAAAATCAACTATTGAATAGTGTCAAAATTGACATAAAAGAGTTCTTAAAACAAATATTATATTATTAATTGATATTAAATTCCTAAAAATCAATGGTTCGGCCAAGAGACTTATATCATGATATTTTCATCATTAATGGACCACTTGGGGGTCTCTTGGATGTATATAGTAAGTTTATTAATCATATTATATAAAAATACAAAGAGACATTGTAAAAGTGAAACTAATTAACTTTGAGTTAATACTTAAAGATAAGGTTAATTTAAGTACCCAAACCTGTCTAAATTCTATTGGTTGAGTTGTTTTCGACCCCTACCCACCTTAACCTTTTAATAGTCAACTTTGGAGCCATTGGAAAACGAATATGAATTTATTATAAACTAATATCTCTAGCTTTTCCAAAGGTGCCCCTCACCCCTCTTATAAAAGGGCACTCCTCCTTATCATTTCTTCACACCTTAAAAGCTTTTTGGTTCGGCCAAAATCTGACCAAATACTCTCCCAACTTCCCTGAATACAACCTATAGGCCTTAGTTTGATCAGAAAGCCAACCTATGCTGCCCTTTTGATCAAATCAAAAGGAAGAACCCGAAGAAGAGGTAATGATTTCACCACCGTTTTTCCAAGTTCAATACTTCTTCCACTTCTTCTTCCTTTGTTGTTACCATTCTAAAATAATAACTCCAGTATCATATATATACTGTGATGTTATTATAAATATGGTACAACCATATTCAGTATTCTATCCACCCTTTGAATGACATGTCACCATACGTGCGTACCTACGGCTTACCGTCTCCACGTTGTGGTGAAATTGTTATTCAATATAATATTATTTGGATGGGTATAATAATGATGTGTAACTCATGTAAATAATAAATATAACATGTTAATGATTCAGTATATATGATATACCATCCATTTATATATTATTTTAATATCAAAAGAATGATATTGTCGCTCGTGCGTACGTACGGACTACCGTCTCCACGAACGCGATGAGATTCATTCTCCATCGTATCCATTCAAGTATAATTATCATTTGATGATTTAAAAAATGATTTTTAAGGACTTTATATCATTCTGGATATGAATAATATACAACCTATCCTTTAAAAACATGTCTTACGTAACAAAACATATAAAAGAAAACAAGTAAGTTAACACCCGAAACAATGATAATACTAAGATATTATTATCAAATCAATATTAAAAGATCATATATGATATCATATTAATGTATATAATTCTTGTATAATTTAATAACAATTATTTCACCATTATACAGGAGGTTAACCTACCCCAACCACGGACAAGTACAAGGTAAGGGTTATTTCACAATCTCTTCATTATCCGAGGTTGTTTATATGTAATAATCTACTGGGATATCTTTATCATCCACATCCATGTTTCTTCAAAATGTATTTCAAAACATTTTTATTATTTACAAGAATATGGGTTAAAGTCATTTATACCCTTGTTTGACTTTTTATAAGAGGAATATTTCCGTTGTTTTCAAAACAAGGTCCTTTTTAACCTTTTCGACAGAATTAAGGTAAGAATGTTTTTTAACATATACGGAGAGTGCAGTTATTTTATGCCGTTATAAAATCTTCAAAGCATTCCATACAAGATTATAAGAATATTTTCAAGAAAATGTTTTATTTTATATGGCTCTTAAATGATTTTAAAAATAGAAAGAGATATTTCTCTAAAAAGTGTTTTGATTTCATCTATGTCAACTTCCTTTGATGGATTTTACACTTATTTGAAGTTGATTTATTATGACACAAAACTTCTATAATATATTGAAGGTTTTGTGATATGTTTGACTGTAGATGTGCTATTTTTATACCATTCATAGTTTATGGTGAAATTATTGACATTTCGTATGCTAGTTTTAATACGAATATTTGTGTTATGTTTAAACCTTTTCATATGGGAATGCATTGGACTTAATATGTGATGGGTGGAGCCCGCTATAGCTCCTCGATGCATCGGTAGGTCTCATGAGACAAACTAGTGTCTTGGCACAAGGCCTTGGCAAAATCTTATTTGTAGTCTTGGCACGAGGCCTTGGCAATGTGGTTATCATAGTCTGGCATTATGCATTCCAACATTATGAAAGTGGTTATTGATATTGCATGTGATTATTAAATTAGTAGAATATCTATGTGAAAAAGTAAATGGCATTATTTCATTTTACTTTTGCAATACTATGTTGATGTTCAAGTTTAAAAGGATTTTGTTTTAGTTATACACAACCTTAAATGTTTATTCTTATTTATGAAAGTTTCCGGTATATTTTTATCCTTACTGGGCATTTGAGCTCACCCCTTTTATATGTTTTATTTTTCCCAGGAAGTGAAGAAGTAAATTATGAATGACCTGCAGGGATATTATGTGGGGATATGAGTGTGGTTTATGGAGACAATATGTTGTTTTAGTAGTTTTTCATTTTATGATGTAATGTAAGACTTATGAATATATCTAGTGTTTCCAAGGCTACTAAACCAATCGGTCTTTCGAGATTTGATCATTCTTGTGATCATGCCAATGTTATGTAATAATGCACTGACTCTGGGTAACTAGGGTCGGGGCATTACAATATATAGCAGAACTCCAATAATTATTTCCACTTAACTTATTTATATATTGGAGGGTTGGTCAAGATATAATTTTTCCTTAATATTAAGGGAAATTGAATAATTTTTTAGGAAATCGACTACTACTTATATGGAATTATTTTTTTAGGTGTCCCCATAGGTCATAAAAAAAATAAATTGGTTTTTTACAATTTCCATACTGGTATGTGAAATGGTATCATCATAACCATAGAGAGTTTTTTTCTCATCCTTGAATTTTTAACATATCATGCATCAAGATACAAACATCATGGCCACACTCATTATGTTATCCATCGATAATTTTATCTTCAAGAAAAAAAATTTCATCGTAGTACATCCTAGTTGAATAAAGAATGATGATGTTTCAGAATAATTATAATGTTTCATATTCATTTAAATATTTTCTAGTATATTATATAACTGTTCAAAATCATATAACTCCACATTAAGAAAATTTGAAATATGTAATATTCAGTACCTTCTTAAATAACACCTCATTATCTTTATGGTAATCCATTGTCCTTTTATAATGTATAGTTGAGATGTTATTTGAGAATGGTTGTATTAATATCCTTTTATTATATTCATATACATCATTTTCATGTAGAAGAATAATATATCCCTTGTAATCCTCATAATCGATAGAGGTGTGGGTTTCTTTCTACTTAGAGCATCTTCCACTTTGTTTGATTTCTTGTGATGGTATTAGATTGAACAGTCATAATCATTGATCAAATATAAACACCTTAATTTTTATGTACTAATATACCTTTTTATTATATACATGATACATTTTTTATCCATTTATATGTGAAACATATTCCCATAGAGAAAATGAGTCAAAATATTAAACTTGTATATTACTACAACCAATTATAGAACATGTGTTGGATGTTTTTCTAATTAATGTGTAATTAGATGGAGACATAAGCTATCACTTTTTTAGATTGAATGTCTACAGAACCAGATTCATTTTTTGATGCATCATTATAGATGCCTAATTATTCCACAACAGAGGGTAATCAGAGCATAGGTGTAGGGATTTACTCTTCCACTCCTCTTTAAAGATCTATTACAATTCATCAGTAAACAAATAATTGACACCATTTAATATAATCATAGTTTATGGGATTTATGTTCATGATAATTTTCTTAAAAATCAATTATTGTAAACAACTAATCAATGTAATTGCCTATTTTTTTATCATAGTGGTTAGTCTCTACCATCCTTCAATTTACTTTGTTATTTAAGGATCCATAGATATCCCATTAATGGTGACAACATGTCCAAATAATGTCACTTGGTCTAAATAGAATTCATATTTATACTTATCATAATTTTTTGGGTTTGGTAATGTATTAAATAAAATATTTAATTTATCCCTAATCCCCTCTTTTCTATATAGTTAATGATAATATAATATATAAATACTAAAAAACATTTGTTGATGCAATCTTTAAAGAATATATTCATCCTTCCATAGAGAATACTATATTTTTAGTGAGTCTGGAAGGCATCACTATTAACCCTTCATTCCTATACCTTGTACAAAATGATGTCTTGGGGATATGTTGCTTCATCTCCTATAGATGATTTTATCCCAACCGGTGATCCACCATTAAAAAATATTGGGCACCATGTAGTTAATCAAATAAGTCATCAATACATGGTAGTGGATTCTTATTCATTGTAATGATATTTTTGAGATCTTTATAATCAATGTAGAGGAACATTGACCCATCCTTCTTCAAGACAAGTAGGTTTCGTTCCCCCCATGGTAAAGCACTTAGAAATATAAAATCAATATCTATATTTTCATGTAACTTTTACCTTAGTTACTCTCAGTAAATAATGTAAATCATATATATAGTCTTGTATATTGGAAAATATTTGGGTATGAGATTGATTGAGAAATCAACATCATATCTATGGGTAAGAATAAAAAAATAACTGGGAAAATTATTAGTGAATTCCCCTAGAATGGTTTTTTCATAAAGAATTTTCTTTTCTCTAATCTCATTCATTTTATCTTAATACAAAAAATAAAAAAATTAGTTCTTCGGATGTTTTTATATTAGGGAATGATATCCATACCCATTACATCATCAAATTATACTAATGGACGTACCACATACTTTGTTGATAACTTCATACAACAAATTTGGACAGGGGGGATTATATACATTGGATACCATAATTTCTCCATTTTTTATTTTCATCAATAATCCTAATTATATTATTTATTATGGTGTATGAATAGTTCGAAAATAATTCATAGATAAGGAATAAATTTTTTTCACTATCCTTCAATGAATAACTATTGTTCTTATAACCACTACATTTTTTGGATCTTCCTTAGTAGTTGTGGTCGAATAAATTTCCCATGGCGCATTAGAGGTTTTTAGTGTTTATCATTTCTAAAAAATCATGAAAGATAGAATTATCTTTACCAATTAAAATATTTATTATAATTGAAACAATATACTGCAAAATAATTGTTGAAGCAATCATTCCTTTCTTCCATCACATTGATGGGTTTTTCCTATCAGTAATCACTTGTTAGGTAACCTTCATTCATGCACGGAAATAATTTCCCCACCCCCTTAAGTAATTTTTGAGATGATTCTTCCCATAATTTTAAAAATATGGATATTAGTATTTCAAACCACCATTATATTTCACCATTATACCTCCAAAATGAAACTCCATATTCTTCTTCTTATACCCAGGAAAAAATTTAGATTCCTATAAATCTATTTTGACTTTGAGGTTACATTTGAAAAATTCCTCATACCTAACAATGTCTTAAATGGATACGGATAATCAAATAATCGCCTTCATACCACCAAAAAAGTATTAAACTTTAAACTTCTCTATAACTATAATTATAGAGGAATATTTTTTAAGTATTTTGACTTTTTATTTATATTATTTAATTGACCATCCATTAAGTAGAATTTAAGGAATTACCTCTCTATTATTTGTCAAAGAACACGAGGAAAATATTTAACTAAGAATTTTCGGGAAATACTTCCACTTGATCTCTAGGATCTCCTCCTCTGGCTTCTTATTTTTTACCAACATACTAAATTTTTTGGATTCTCCCCCAATAAAATAAATATCTAGCACGACATTATATTTATCATAGAATTAATGGGAATAAATGATATTTTCAATGGAGGTGATACAAAGATTGGTGAAAATGGGATTACAAGAACTATTCAAAACAAGATTTTTTTTCACAAAATTGTCTCAATTGAATCTATCCCCTTTTAAGGGGGATTTTTTTGTTCATAATTATTAAATGTTTGGTTTAAAACATGAATCAATTGAGAAATTACTCTCAAAATGTTCCCGAATTTTTCTCCCATCAGGTTGGGCATCCCATTTGGGTAGACATTACATTAAACATCATATCAGTTTTTGTCTTGGTTTCTCATAATTCCAACCATTTAACTTGAAAATATGGATTTATAGATGATATTTTTATGATATTAATATTTTAAATGTTATACCACAAACTATAAAGTCATAACTCTAAATGATATAAATTATTTAATCTAAGAACATGTAGGTTTCCATATTTTTTATCCATTATATATTTCCTATAAAATATATTACAATAATTTTTCCCTTAATAATGGATTGTAAGGATATTGGGGATTTTATAAATAATATGAATTAGGGGTTTCCTAAAATATATCAATCATGGCCCATAATCTTACACAAGGTGATAGTCGAGTCCAGCTCAATACACCCTTTTCATGGTTATTACCTCACTGTACATCTATTCCAGAGTCACATCCAAATGTAGTATCCTGATAAGGATGTATTTTCATGGAAATGAAATACTCAATTATTTAATAAAATATTGGTATTTGTTCTAATATATAGTCTAATCAATAAGGATTTTACTAGAGTTTGATAACATTAATCTAAAAAAATAATCATATTTTTCTCTAATACCGAATGTGGTATCCCATGTATTTAAAAAAACATTCATTAATGGTTTATTACATAAAAGAACACAAAAATAATTCCAAATGATCATTGATACTATTTTCCTAGCGAATTTAGGTATATAGAAACACAAATTCAAATAAGAATATTATGCCATTATTGAAACCATCCATAACAAGGCCCTAAAATACAATTGTCATTCTAAAATTGTATGAGATGGAATGGGGATGTACATAAGAATGGGGTTATATATAAAGGCTGGTAGGGGAATAAACGAAGAATAGCATAAGTTAAAGCATAAAAAGTGGTCCATGAGACATATCAAGGTAGCATATAATTGGTGATAATAAATATACTGAATAATGAGGCATGATATAACATACAAACATAAATAATACATGGGAATCACACATAAAGATAAAATATAACCTAATATATGTCTATTTTAACATCTAAGTGATCATAAAATGGTTGAAACAATCATAGTGGTTTAGTTTTTCTTTTTAATACAAATTTTCTTTTCTTATGAGTCTAAAAAATTACACAATGCATTGGAGGGATATCAGGGAATACCAATCATTTTCATATCTTATACATGCCTATGTGTGCCACATGAATCATGCAGTATAATGATGAAAATCATAAATTTTAATCCCAAAATCCCAGAGTGTGGTCTATATACATAGAAATACCAATCAATAAATGAAATGTACATCTAGGTGAATTATCATGATTGAAAATATAGATGGGTATACAGAACAGTAATATTTGGTATCAATAAATCATAGGACAATTAAAAAAACGAGGGTATGTAAATGTTCATGCGAGTATTTAAGTAGACTGTGTGGCCTGTCCCATTACATGCACATCATAACGAAAGTAATAAGTATGTGTGAAATCATGTCGCAATGGGAAATATTAGAAAAAGGGGGCATAATATTATGGAGGCACATGAATAGAGGGGAGGAGAGGATCCCATTCATTGACTGGTTAATTCTAAAATCTAGGGATAAGATTCATATGAGATTAGGGGAACCATAAATTGTCTATCAAGAATCAACGAAAATATAATTTCATGCTCTAAGAGTTTTTAATAATATTGTATGGGATTTAGGTTGGTTTTATATTGGAAAAGATAGGATAATTATTTATTAATTTCCAAACATACCTTTTGGACTCTATATGGTAAGGTAATAAAAAATACCTTCCCATGTGTTTTGTCCTTTATTTTAGGTAATTTAGAGTTGTTTTAATTATCTGATATGATTACGAGTCATGATTATAAATCAATTGGTGGTGTGGATGTGAGTAATGTTTATAATGAATTGATTTTAAAACCATAAAATATAATATATGATAACTTAATGAATTAAAAAGTTAAACAAATAACATCAAATACACATTATTTGAGAGGGAAAATATAAATTTCTCTGTGCATAACAAATATGTAATATATTAAATCACTTTTGAGATTTTATGATGCCATAATACATATTGTATAATTATACCATATTTAATTTTTTCCTAAAAACTTCCATAGTCAAATAAAACTATGAAAAGACCACTATTGACTAATTTTAATGTGTTAATTTCAAAAATTATATTTTTTAATAAAAATATATATCTTTGTATAAGTATTTACAGATTCTAAAAAAATACACATTTATTGAAAAAATAATTGTTTTTTATAATTAAAATTATCATAACCTTGTAAAAAATATTATTGACATTATAAAATTATATTATCATTTATTTAAATTTTTAATTAATATAAAATATAATAATTATTTCTTTTAGATTATAGATATATTACCTCTTATTACACTAGTGTATTCCCTATGTGTAAGGAGCATGATGGTGAGGTTCTTAGGGAGTGGTTCAACATTCATTGTTTACAATGTGATCTCAATGTGCATGAAACTATCTTATAGATAGTTTCATTCGTGATTTATTTTTTGAGTCATTACCTAGGATTTTTCATTGGAAAAAACCAATGACTTTATCTCCCTTAGTTTCTCAAGTAAGTTGGAATCATAGTTTATTAACCAAAAGGTCAAGTCCATAACTTATTTCATATGTTCCCACTATAAATTAAACTATCCCTTAATATACTAATCTTAATTTTCACTGTAAAATAGATATATAATCAACGTTTATAATTCATAACAACCATTTAAATTTGAAAAAACATATTTGTGTTAAAATAACTAATGAAGAGAATGTGTGTTTTTATAGCTTCATGAGATGATAATGAATTTTGTCATTCAAGAGGAGGGGATATCATTTATAAATTTTCAGGACATTATAGGTGTATCTTGTCCAATCGAAGCTCTTTAGACCCTAAACCAAAATCCAACTCTCCACACCAAAAAACCAAAACTATGATATAATATGGCACTCCACACTGAGGAATCCTCTATAATAGAAAATTTATAGCCCAATACCCATACTCTACCATGATCATCTAATCACCACCTCAAATACATCAAACACACATAGAGAATGGATAATATGTCCCAGGTCCTTACATCAGACACATTATAAATAATTATATCCACCAAATATAAAAAACCAAACCAATAGTGATGAAGTATATACGGTGGTTAGAATAACATCTTCATGATGTAACTATGAAGAATCTGACCACATTGGGACCTTAACCACCTCTATAAGAGGATCCAAGTGAAAATACATGAATAAAAAACCATTTTTCTAAACACTCTAATAGGGGATAAACCTATAAAACAAGATTATGTCCATAATAAAATAATGATGAAGGAGAACCATCTCATAAATTATAAAATGTTCATATACACAAATGTGAATTTCAAAAAATAAAGAGTTAAACAAAAAATCCCCCGAGAGACTAAAAGAATATATGTGACTAGAATTCACATGTATTCTTATCCTTCCGCCAATGTATCCAAAAGAGAGAAACCAATGGAATAACACATCACCACAACACCTTCTCCTTGAACTATTTGATCATTATATTCCACACCTCTAATGTAATATAATTTTCAACATTTATCAAATCCCAATTAATCTTGAGGTAATACTAATGATGTTAATAGAAGATAAATGGAACATTTAATACATAACACATCAATATATTCTTCTAGGAGAGCTATATGGAACTTCATGGCTTGAATATGGGCCAAAAACAAGAAATACCAATAAAACAATTTAGAAATATTAATCAAGTTACCATATCTTTGTTGTCCGTGATGATTATCCAAATTCAATAAAAATATATATTCAACTTTATAATCAATAAGACTCCTCCAATGACAAACATAAACTTTTAAAGATCATACAAAACATTTAACCTCTCACAAATTACCTAAAATATCATATTCATATTTGTTAATAGTTCTATTGTAATAATTGATGATTCATACACATTGGTAATCTAAATAAGTTGAACTAAAATATCACCAATAAAAATCTTCAAATGATTACATAGAAATGGGGGAGTGATGATTATTATGCTAAAAAATCTTGACCAACATTAGGCACCTCATCCCCAAACCTCTAAAATCGTGGGCATAAGAATAAAACATGTTCTCAAGAGTCATGATAGTAAAAACTATTTGACCATACCTATATATATGAAAAGATTTTTTGGGTTATACTAGAGAGAAATAATCATATTACCTATGTATCCACACCCTTGAGGTATAATGGGGATCATAATCAGAGATAATCCTCCATGGGACTCCAAGGACTATCCCAAACTTATACAGATACATACTCAAAAAATCCACCACAATGATGAAATACTAGATCACCATTAAGTGGGATGATTTTTTTAAAATGGTCCACTATCACACATAATAAATAAAATAATCCCTTATCTCGAGGTAAAATAGAAATCAATTTCACTGAGATGTTATCATGCTTCTACTAAGTAACATTTAATGTCTGAACCAAAGCACATGGAATATGGTTCCATGACATAACCTTTATGATTGAAACATATAAAGACACAAAATCAATAATCCTTGCTCCTTCCTAGAGCACCAAAAAAGATACTAGATCTCCATACATTCTTTTCAGACTTGGATACACCACCAGGGATGAGATGTGGAACTCATAAAGAACCATCTTACATGTGAGTTACTGGATCAAATTCCACCCTTGGAATAACAATAGTTTTTTTCCATTATTAGTCCAATTGTCTAGGTTATGAGAAAAAATAAATCTATCTCTCTAAACCTCAACCTTGTTATTCTCTAGATTGGACTCCTCCACCTATTATACCAATGATAACAGTATATTCATCTAAAAAATATTTCATCTTCCACCATCCTCTCATAAATCAACATTATTCTTTTAGGGATATTCCAACACTCCCAAATAATATCTATATTCTCTCACAGAATCACTATGTGACTTCCAAAAACATTACCCAAAAGTGATTTTTTCAATATTGAATTCACAGTCCAAAAAAATTGATTCCACCATCATGGTAACATGTTATGGTCACTATTGGATAATACATTCCTTAGGATCTTATGATAGATAAAAAGAAAAAACACTATGTGATGATTTAATATCACCCCAACTTCATTATTAACAAATTTAATATCATATCGAGATCATGGGTGGAAAAGTTATGATCCTTGGAATGTAATTCCATGAATTATAAGAAACAACTATTCTCTTCTATAATAGTTAACATCACAAAAAATGCCTGAATTTTCAATGAAAATCATTAATGATGACTCCTTATATAAAAACATATAAATTATATACTACCCAACCTCTCCTTCAGGTTCTCTAGAGATTCTTAACACAGATTCATCCATAAAAACACTTGATCTTTTTTGTTAAAGGTTGTCAGAGGAGTTGCATCCTAAGAGAAATAAGCTGTAAACCACCTATAATAGCTTGCATGACCAAGGATACTTTTCACCTCTACAACTATTTTGGGGAATTTAGAAGATAAGACTATTTAATTCCACGAAGGGTCTATTACAACTCTGTACTGGGACATGACATGACCCAAGAAACAATATTCATGACTAAAAACTCACACATTGACAACATTTCAGATATATGATGAAAATTATAAAATCATAAAATGTGACATATATGGTCTACATTCCCCACCATATATATAGAGTGTACAAGGATGCTATTGATTGAAACTATTATGATCATATCAAGAAACACCATGAACATGAAATTCCTCAAAACCATGAATGAAAATAGTATTCTTTATACGTAATAAAACCTAATAAAAATAATAAATCCTATATACAAAATTAAAATAAGTATTTATAATATCCTCAACCTACAACCAAATTTATGGATATCTCGACCATATATCAATATTCTAAAACTAAGTAGCTCCTCTTAATGAATCGAATAAATCACCAAATCTATGAAAGTGGATAGTAGATTTTAATTTTCACATGATTCAAATGAAATTTTTTAATATAATTCTAAAAATTACAATCAACATTTCTCATGAACAAAATGGTTCACCATAAGGTGACAAACATGGAAAAAATGCCATCACTGTAATAGATCATCGGGTTGTACCTATATCTCACACATATCGGATGGTACATACCTATATTGAGACATTAAGATTGTAAATATAACTGATTATATCTCAATAAAAATATTCACCTGTTTCAAGGGGGTTCCTCTACAACTGTCTTAGAAGGAATATTATGGTACTCTTCCATGACCCTAGGAAACTGCAATACACCATGATTTTGTGAAATATTTTTTTCAATAGACTTTATAATTTTTAATATATTATGTTACAATAAAAATTTATTTTAGGTAATTATGTATGAAATATCTAGTTTTTTCTTCATTTCATCAAACACTACATTTTTCTTTTGTTACACACAACACCGATATTATCTTGTGTTACACGAAACACTACATTTAAATGAAATGTGTCATTTTAAAATATTTTTATCATTCCATTTGATGTTTATTGCAGTACTATTGGAATTATGGATTTGAATCAGATTAATAAAATTATGAAAGTAGTTGGTTTAAAATTTTTAATAAAAATAATTAATTGTTGATAAATTAATTTAAAAGTTAAAGTAAAAAGTAATTAAAAATAAATTAATAATTATTAAAAAACTGTTTTTATGAAAACAAACATTTTTTTCAACAATAAATTAATCAAGACTCATTTGGGGAATTATTTTAATAAAATTTGTATAGTATATATTTATTAAATTGATTAAGATTTATTTTACACGTTTTCTAGAAAAGTGATAAAAATAAATCATATATTACACTTAAAATAGTCTTTTTTTAAGAAATTTTATGGTCATAATTTTTGTGAAATTATTTTAAAAATATATGTTTTTAAAATTATAAAAAATTTATTTATGAAAATAAACACTATTTTTGAAAGAATAAAATAAAAATTATCTTAGGGATACATTTTTTGTATTTTTCAAGAAGGTTTAATTTTAAATGAATTTTGAAAATATAGAATTTTAATTGAAAACAACCTTTTATTAAATTATTTTTAATGATAGATTATACTTTAAATTATTATTAAAGTAAAAAATTTAATGTCGTTTAACCTTTAATCCAATTTTGTGTATTGGAATCTATTTCATAAATAATATGACATAAAATTATGGTAACGTGTAGATCAATTTCTTATTAAAACCCAATTTTCTCATCAACTATGGGGGATTAATTTTGAATTTAATTTTTATACTTATGCTAATGGAATTTGAAAAAATTGATTGAATTTTGTGAATATGAAAAATTTATATTGTTTAATATGTTCAAATAATTTTTTTACCTACACGAATATTAAAAACAATAAAAATTATTTAGGGAAGTTATGGAAAATTAAGGTTCACCCAGGGATAAAATAAATAAGACAATGTTTTGTGTGACCAATAAAATTTTATAAAATCATTTTTTGGTCATATTTCAACAATAATCATTATATTATAGTGAATGTACCATTATTGGAGATATTTGATAAGAAATAGACCTATGTAGAAATTTGTCTTTTAAAAACAGACAAGTGAGCCAGTCGGCTCACGTATAAAAGGACACCCTCTCTTCTCCATTATTCATTCATTGAAACACATTTGGGGAATCCAATACATTTAAACATAATTTTGCAACATCCCTTTTCCAATCCTAGAAACCTTATTGTTGATAGATATCCATCCTAGTAAGGATTTTCCTTCAAACCTACGACGGAACCCGAATAAAAGGTTGCATTCATCAACATGATTTTTTTATTTATTCATCGAACTCCTTAAGTTTTTATTAAAACATTATTATATAATAAACTAATTATCATATATATTATATGATTTTTTATGTGAATTACCTAAAACCATTTCCACTTCCATCAAATGGGGTTGGAAATCATTGTTTATGTGTACAACAGACAACCACTCGACAAATCGATGTCATTGGTTTTTCAATTAATACCGCTAAAGAATGGTGATAATGATATATTAATAATTTATATATGATATTTATAATAATATTATTCTTATTTAATTATTATATCACACATACCTCTATACTCTCCATTTTTTGAGAGCATTATAATGTTGCTTGGCTTTATAGCGGACAATCACCTCGTGAAGTGATGTAATTCATTCATCATTTACATGGATGATAATATGTATGGGTTTAATGAAAATATGTTAAATATAATAAATTTAAATTATTATATAATTATTATATATCGTTGTATTTCATTTTATTTAGTCCAAAAAATGGAATCAATGTTTATGTGTACACATGGCCTACCATCTCCATGAATGGTGAATTCCATTTTCTATAAAAAAATGTTATGTATTACTAAAAATAAATATATACTGAATACATTTGACATTTTTGTCATGGGTTAAATTATTTAGATGAGTAAATAATTTTAAAATTATGAGGACTAGAAACAATAACTCAAGCCATATATGATAAACAAAGTGGTTATTAACCGAAACAAAACATTAACATGGAACTGTAAGTTAATGAAAAATAAATGTTATTAAAAAAATTATATATATAATGATATATATATATAATATAGTTATAATAAAATTTTATTTAATATACATGATGTTTAAATGTGTATGTTGGAATTGAAGACTTATGGTATGTGATTTATAGTCTCTCATTTATTTCTAGGAGACAAATGCATGTTCACAACTCATTTCATTTGTGTGGTATATATACTAACCCAATGACATGTTATGTCATTAGTCCCAGTATTTTGATGATATTCATGGTTTTTTTGATTTTTTATTTATCATGTGTTATTATTAAATTTTTTACTATAGTGATAAGGGATTTCAATCTCATATTTTACTTCTAAGAGAAGCATATCATATTCATTACCTATTTATTTTGTTCAGTTTATATACTTCAGAAGAATTTATTATAGTTTATTATCAAAAATATTATTTGTAATTTCATAACAATTTTAGAATATCTATTTATTTGGCATTTCAGATCAATAGATAAAAAATCTGTAATAGATTATTGTCTCAATTTTCTTTCTTTATCCTTATATTCTATTATGAACCCATATTATTCTATGAGGTGTGTATACTACATCATTAAAATGTTATATAATTAATAACCATTATTTCATGAAATTATATGATTCATTTAATGTTATTCACTCATTGGTATTATTATTTCATGGTACCGAAGTTTTAATAGTTTTTTTGTTATAATCCTATATTTTATATGTATTATTTATGATTAAGTATCAAATGATGAAATATTAGTATATACATCTTCATAATTATCATTAATTGTATTCTATGCTTCTTATTCACAAGTTTTTCAGGTAATAGTTTCATTTTTCTATTCTTTTATAATAAATAAATAGATTAAATGTTTTTATGATAAATAATATTAATTTATCTCTTCAGACATAAACCATTTTTATTCCAAAAGAATGTTTTATAAAAATATTGTCATAGTGTCTTATAATTCGGAAATGTTTTTCAAATTGGAAATGATATTTTAATCAAGAAATTTTTAAAATTATTTTTAAATCAACCATTATATATTGTAAAGCTTATTTTCAATGAAAATCCATTCCAAAATATTTTATAATGTGTAGTTGAATTTTACTTTTAGAGAATGTTTATTTTTCGAATAAAATGTTCCAAGTGATTTTTATTTCAAAATAATTCTCCATCTAAATTGAAATCCATTTTTTACCTAGTATTTACTTAGAATATGATAAAAGGATGCTATTTTTATACATTATTTGAACGAATCATGCTTATTAAACCCATTTATCTTCCATGAGTTTTACAATGATATAATTATTATGAAAACTGATTCTAATCATATGATACATAATGATGAAATGTTGAAATTATTATGAAACCAATCTGTTTTTCATAGTTTATGATATGATTATATCTTTATGAAACCCATTTAATTTCATTGGTTATGATAGTTTTAATTTTTTTGATATCATGGTCAAAAAAGGTATTGTTTTCGTTATGAGATGGGTGATACCTATATATGTTTCTTATTCATTGGGTAATTATTAATGTTATCCTAGCATAAAGGGTACATGAGTGGTTATCCCAAGACTAAAATTGTGGGTGGATTAGTTATTAGGAGATGCCCTAATTGGAATGGAAATATGTTGTTACACCATGTTTGAAAATGTGGGTACACATGTGGTTAACCTATCACCTAAAAATATTTTATATAGGTGGTGATCCTAATATTAAAATGTTAAAAATATCTAGGTGGGTAAACTTGAAATAAGATTTCATATTATTATGTCTATTCCATAACATTATGACTTATTCCACTATTATTATCTCATGGATCAATTTATTTGATCTGATTATGATTCAGATACTATTACTATATAATATATATATTCTAGACTCAAAACTATGATCTTTGATTTTTTAGTTATTGATTTCAAATTTTACGAATATATTCTCAAACCCTTATATTCATGTTATTCTTATTTATCTCCCTTTCTCACCCCTTCCGACTATCTTATCTCACCCTATCTTGTGTTTCCTTTCCCTGGGATATGTTGAAATATTTTAAGTAGGATTAATTTTGGGGACAATCATTATGGGTAACAAAGAAGATATTTCATAAATTATAAGGATTTTGTTTCAGGATTCCAAAGGCATTAAACAAATACAGAACTCATGTCGGTGTTTTATTAATATAATGAATATTCATTTAAATAAATGTGATATATATGTATTAAAATATATAGTTTATATAGAAATACCATTAGATGAACCTCCAAAAAACTCAACATCATCTCATCCATTAAGGAAGTAATGGACTAAACATTCATATGAACCATATTATTACTTTATCACCAACAAACAAAAAATAATCTTTATCATAATTACAGATTGTAACCTATCCCCAAAATAAATCCATTAATGCCTGAACACAATTCATCCAATTCTTATAGAGGATTATGTCCTATGGTTTTATATGTAATCATTATATGTCTCCGCAAGAGAACTGGATCCACGACACTATATCACAGTGTCTATATACTTTATATAGATAAGAACGACCTCCAAAATGCATATTCAATTCCAAGGGAATGAAAAATATATCAACCTGAAATCCCAAAGCATGGACTAGGGAAGGTCATACGAAGGAGTGTGTGTCTCTTAAGAAAAATAAGGCATTCACCGAAGTAGATAATAAGAAAAGTGAACCACAAACTACATCTAGACCTACCAAAGTAAGTAACTCTAAAACATGAAGTGGACCATTACTAATCCATGGACTATATATCTTTGATGATGGCCACCCCCACAACTCAGATCCTCACTATGAGGATGGGGAAAAGTTCGTGGATTTCCTCTACCCACCTCATCTCCTCAATACTGATCTCATGAAAAAATAAAATGTTATTACTACATTATTTTTAAACCACTAAATGAAAGAACCTGATCCAAAAATCATAGTTCACACTTTAGGATCATAAGGGTCAAGCACGCTCATTGTAGATGAAATTTTCCCCATAAGAAAAAAATACCTCTGGTCCCTTAGAAAAATTCTAAGAGCATCTACATACATATAATTGAGAGTATAAGGGATGGGACATACCAATAGCTATTCCATTTATCATCTATTTAGTAATCTAGTAAACTTATAGAACAATAATAATTCCTTATGAATCCTGTTGAATTCCCACTTATGAAAACCCTATTTTGGACAACATCCTCTAAAAACCATAACTTTCTCTAGAACCTCGATATAAATCTAAAAGTGACTTGGACCTGAATATCTTGTATAAAATCCCGCAATGATTTCTACTCCACTGACCCATCATATGGAAATAGTTATGAATATATGAGACGCATCTTGAAAATTATCATAAATTCATGTACATTGTAACTCCCTTATAGAATGGTATGTAGCTTATGTAGACATTCCTACTTAGAGGTAAAATAATGAAACTATTGTCACGACCCGACCCAACGGGGCTCGAGCCGCGACTCCCCAAGCCCGCCTCCAATAGGCCAGGGGCTGGCGACTAGCGCCGAGTAGGCTATCACACACATGGGAGGCATTCGCCTAAGGTACCTGTACACAGGCACCCACAAACACCTCCATGCAACAGTGTATAGATATAGAAACTGAAAAGTAAATGCATGCATACACTATCCCACAACCAGAGTACAGGAGAAGTAAAAAAAGGGCAAAATAGGGCCCACCAAAAGAAAACTACAAAAGTGCATCCAAACTGCTCTGAAGAAGGGGAATGCTGCCACAAACACCCGACGAAAAGCTCCCTCGGCACAGCTCCGGTAAACACCCCGGTCAACACGCTCACTAAGCTCCGCCTGCTCCGGGTCCTCCTGGGACTCCGTCGAAGGGCCTATGGTCTGTACAAGACACAAACATGTGCAGGCAAAGCCCGTGTAGGGGTGAGTATAAACATACTCAGTAGGCACCCCAAAAACCCAAAACCCAAGGGAGCAACTGAAAGGCAACAGTCCGCTCAACCCAGCCATAGGGAACCCAGACGAGAGAGAAACTCCATCTCGTGACCATCCTCGGCTAAACACACAAGTCAGCTCAGCTCAGCTCAGGTGTATGCCCATACATACACCTTGAACAAACCAGATATACTCATCTCACGCCCCAAAGACACAAGAGGTACCGACCTCATCACTAGAAACTGTCCCAACAAGGAGAGTACACCCCATGATCACTGTCATACCAGATGACACTCATCCGAGAGATACACTCCATCGGGTCCCAAACAAACATCTCAGATGCTCACCCGAGAGACCACGCTCGTCAGATAACATCACTAAGGAAACATCGCCGAAACACCATAACCACCAAACTCCTCGGATAGGGGATCGCCGCTAGGGTCCGCTAGGGGATACCAAGACCCACTCCGGTATACTTAGCTCACAGACAGGGGATAACTCCCAGGGTCTGCTGGGGGATACCACGGCCCGATCTGGCATACGTAGTTCTCACAGATAGGGGATCACACCCAGGATCTGTTGGGGGATACCACAACCTGATCTGGCGCTCGACAGAAGCTCAACACTCAGATAGAGGATCATCGTCCATATAAAGATGGTCACGATGATACCGAAACCCTATCTGGTATAACTCACAATGTAGGGGATTGAACCGAAAATGCCGCAACCCTACCGAAACCACGCGCTCAACGGTATTTCAACCCTACTGACACCAAGCGCTGAGTAGGGGATCGTATAACCAACGATGCCGCAACCCTACTATAAACATCATGCTGAGTAGGGGATCGTAAACCCGACAATGCCACAACCCTACTGTGCATGACCCACTGCGTAAGGGATCATATTCCTGATGATGCCACAAACCCTACGGGGTTAACCTGCTAGATAGGGGATCGCCGCCCATGAATAAGCGGTCACAGCGATACCAAGAACCCAATCTACAGTAAAGATGCTAGAGGATCCACTCTGGGCCCACCTGAGGGATACCACAACTCTAACAGTTTAAACATCCCATCGAGAGTATCACAAACCCATACGAAGGTTGTGATACCACACAAACCCTCGTAGGAACAAACCAAGGGAGAACCCTCAACCACTGCTGGTCCAAACATCGCTAACCCGAGCGACCCGCCACAACGCCACACTGCGCACCTCCAAGGCCAAAAGCGAGGCCACCATCGCGTTCCATGCGGAAAAACACGCAGGATATGATGTTTACTCGCCCGAAATGGAGCACCAGTGAAAAGGCACTATTCACCATAGCTAGCTCCTACGGGGCCCACACAACGATCCCGAAACCCATCGAGCGGATCACACTACGGCGATACCCTCAAAAAAACAAGGGGAATCGACTACTCTCTCGTCGAAAACAGACACCCGGTGAAAAAGGTACTATTCATCGAAGGCCACCTCGGGTGGGGCCCACGCATGGAATCCGAAACTCATCGAATGGATCACACCACTGCGATCCTCTCGGAAAAACACACAGGAACGACTATTTATCCGCCAAAATCGGACTCCTGGTGCAAAAGCTGCGTTTCTCCGCAAACGCCAAAACCCGGCCTCGTGGAGCCCGCACCCCGTTCTCAGTCCCAACACCTGGAAACCGTCTCAAAAATTCTGTCGTACCATCAGGGTCTCAACGCCACTGACATCACGTCAATCGGACGCTCCGGGTAGAAGTTACAACAACCCGAAGTCGTAAAATAATAAAATAATATTATTTTATACGACGTTTCTAGCCCCTGGGCCACGATCCCGAACCTTTAAACCCTCAACCCACACCGGACGGTTCACCTCATTATCAGGGTCACGTCAGTGCAAACGGTGGGCGAATCCGGCTCCCAGTTTGCAAGATACGGGGGTTTAAAGACCCCCGTATAAGAAAAGAGGCCGGGATCGGCCGCCGCCGCCGGCCCGCCCTGGCCGACGGCCCTCCGCCGCGCGCCGCCGCGTTGGGCGGCCTGCCGCCGCGGCTCCACCACGGGCCGCCGGCGCTGTCGGACCTTCCGTGGACCGCCGGGGGCACCCCGGTGGTCCGTTTTGCGATCTCGAGGCGTCTACACGACCCTCGGGACCCGATCTACACTGCTACAGCTTCAATTTGCAGAAAAACGCAGAAAAAACGGGATCAGGGGTTAAAACTCAAATCCTCATACCTTGCGGGCGAAACGCCAACGTTCTGCCTCAGATCTGTGCTCCAGAGCTTCCGCTGCGTGCTCCTGGAACGTCCGTCGTCGAATTCCGAGCTTTTGGGTGCTTCGTTTGCTCGATTCGGCAGAGTGGTGGCGAAGAACGGCGAAGAACGCCGAGGGGAACGATACGGGGGGGGGGGGGGGGCGCTGATATTTATATCAGCTCCCCGCCGGCGCCAAACCCGCCTCAGAGCCGATGCCCGATGCGAACAAAAGTAAGGTCAACCCTAGGGTAAACACGCTGTTCTGAACGCAACGGCGGACTCAGATTTTCCATCCGAGACTCCTTTCCAAACTTATTTGAGCCGACGCCCGCACACTAACTTTGCCACTTATTTACGAAAATTCCCCTGGTGGCGTTTCTCACCGCAGGCCCGCGCCCGCAATGTTTACACCCTGCCTAGGGTAAACAGCACATTCCGGACGCAAATGTGCCCTCAGATTCCAGTTATGAGCTACGGTTTTGGAGATATCACACCCCCACCACGTGCATAGTATAAAAAACTTAATATTTTTTATAAAATTAATTCCGGGCACACCGGGCCACGGAATCGCACGCCGTCTTCGCCCCTAGCTCTAGAATTATTCCTAGAAATATTCCAAAGTCTTACAAGGACAAAAACCTGAGTCTCTACATCCTCCCCCCTTATAACTTTTCGTCCCCGAAAAGCTCTATGTAGAAGGAAAGCGACTGGACTCTCAACTGGGTCTCACACACCAGCGAGCTCACCAACAAACACTCACACATGGTCTTACCAACGCCCTGAACAAAACTCGAGCAAGCAACAAAAAGGAAAGAGTACCGCTAAACAGTGTCTGAAAAACTACTGCAGTAAGTATAAAAGACACAAGGTGTACCTCTATCCATCCATGGTGCCTCTAGGTCGACTGCCTCCAGGGCATGCAGTTGTCCCCGCCCTCGACCACCAGCTCCCTGATCTTGGCGTGGACCACCTGGGGGTGGGGGTGGTGGAAACTGGTATAGCCTACCACCTCCTCCTACTGCACCCGCTCTACCGCCACGTCCACCGCCCTATGGACCACCTTGCTCGAGACGCTGCCTCTGCCAAGGCGGTCCATCGACCAGCTCCCTCTCAGCAGCACATCGGGTCGGACAATCTCTAACAAGATATCCCCGACCGAATCAAGCGTTACACCGCCTCTCCTGCGGCTGACGAAAACTGGCCTGCGAGCCCTGTGAGCCCTGAGGCTCAGATCCTCCATCCTGGGGTCGTCTCCTGAAACATCAGCCACGTCCAGACCCCTGAGTCTGTCGTCGGCTACCAGATGCCGATCCGACCGGTTAAGTCTCAGCCCTCGAGTGCCCAACACTAACAGGGGGGATCTGCTCAGCCAGAAAACTCTCCACCACCAAAGCTCGCTCCAGCACTCCAGCATATGTGGGCAGGCACAAGGAAACCACACGTGCTTGGATGTCCCTGTGTAAGCCCTGCTCGAAGGTCCGAGCCCTAAAGAACGAGTCTCGAACCATATCCCGGGAGTAGCGTGACAGGTCTGTAAACCTCGATGAGTACTCTGATACGGTCATGCTTTCCTGTCGAAGCTGCAGAAGCTCCTAGATCTGCACTGACGTCAGCGTCACCGGATAGAACTCCTCCCTGAAGAGCCGCTCAAACGCTGCCCACGTGAGTGTCTCCTCATCATGGGACCGCGTCACTAAACTCCACCATCGCCTGGCAGAACCATGCAGAAGGCTCGCCGCTAGGACCACCTTCTGATATGGAGGTGTCCTCACTAGGCGGAAAACTCGGGTGACTGCCTCAAGCCAGTCATCAGCTGCCTGGGGGTCTGGATCACCCCGGAACCTCAGAGGTCGCTGCCTCTGGAACTCGTGCAGCGCACTCAGCCTGCGCGCAACATCGTCCTGCACCACCGGCACAATCAGCTGCTCGACAGGTGGTGGCTCAACTGGCAGACCACCTGGAGGTGCAACCTCAGAGCCTGCGCCCTGCTCGACAGCCTCTACACGGGGCGGGTCATCAGCACAATCCTGCTACGGAACCCTCACTGGCTGTCGTCGTGGATGCATCCTGAAATACATTCCAGAAGCACCACGGTCAAAGAGTATATCTGGAGAGCTGACTCAAGTAGGACAATGAAAACCCAAAAACCCAGTCCTATATGATGCATGTACTATTATGTCCCCGCGACCAGTGTACGAATGTCCCGAGTCGAATGGCAGGTTATCAGAGTCTTGGTGTATGGATACGTCGACCGCCGCACCAACACTGGAGTCCCTGGCCTGAAATCCGAACTCGAAACATCCTAACACTACCGCTATGCAACCCAAACCAAACTCACAGCTAGACCAGCTACGCGCTGAGATCCCAAAGGTGGAACCTTCTCTGATACCACTCTGTCACAACCCGACCCAACGGGGCTCGAGCCGCGACTCCCCAAGCCCGCCTCCAATAGGCTAGGGGCTGGCGACTAGCGCCGAGTAGGCTATCACACACATGGGAGGCATTATCCTAAGGTACCTGTACACACGCACCCACAAACACCTCCATGCAACAGTGCAACGATATAGAAACTGAAAAGTAAATGCATGCATACACTATCCCACAACCAGAGTACATGAGAAGTACAAAAGGGAAAAACAGGGCCCACCAAAAGAAAACTAAAAAAGTGAATCCAACCTGCTCTGAAGAAGGGGAACGCTGCCACAAACACCCGCCGGAAAGCTCCATCGGAACAGCTCCGATAAACAACCCGGTCAACACGCTCAGTAAGTTCCACCTGCTCCGGGTCCTCCTGGGACTCCGTCGAAGGGCCTGTGGTCTGCACAAGACACAATCATGTGCGGGAAAAAGCCCGTTCAGGGGTGAGTATAAACATACTCAGTAGGCACCCCAAAAACCCAAAACCCAAGGGAGCAACTGAAAGACAACAGTCCGCTCAACCCAACCAGAGGGAACCCAGACTAGAGAGAAACTCCTTTTCGGGACCATCCTCGGCTAAACACAACAAGTTAGCTTAGCTAAGCTCAGGTGTATGCCCATACATACACCTTGAACAAACCAGATATACTCAGCTCATGCCACAAAGCCACAAGAGGTACCGACCTCATCACCATCAACTGTCCCAACAAGGAGTGTACACCCCAAGATCACTGTCATACCAGATGACACTCATCCGAGAGATACACTCCATCAGGTCCCAAACAAACATCTCAGACGCTCACCCGAGAGACCACGCTCGTCGGATAACATCACTGAGGAAACAACGCCGAAACACCATAACCACCAAACTCCTCGGATAGGGGATCACCGCTAGGGTCCGCTAGGGGATACCAAGACACACTCCAGTATACGTAGCTCACAGACAGGGGATCACTTTTAGTGTCCGCTGGGGGATACCACGACCCGATCTGCCATACGTAGTTCTCACAGATAGGGGATCACACCCAGGATCCGTTGGGGGATACCACAACCCGATCCGGCGCTCGACAGAAGCTCAACACTCAGATAAGGGATCATCGTCCATATAAAGATGGTCACGATGATACCAGAACCCTATCTGGTATAACTCGCGATGTAGGGGATTGAACCGACAATGTCGCAACCCCACTGAAACCACACGCTGAGTCGGGGATCACATAACCAACGATACCGCAACCTTACCGACACCAAGCGCTGAGTAGGGGATCGTATAACCAACGATACCGCAACCCTACAATAAACATCATGCTGAGTAGGGGATCGTAAACCCGATGATGCCACAACCCTACTGTGCACGACCCACTGCGTAGGGGATCATATTCCTGATGATGCCACAAACCCTACGGGGTTAACCTGCAAGATAGGGGATCGCCGCCCATGAATAAGCGGTCACAGCGATACCAAGAACCCGATCTTGGGTAAAGATGCTAGAGGATCCACTCCGGGCCCACCGGAGGGATACCACAACTCTAACAGTTTACAAATCCCATCGATAGGATCACAAACTCATACGAAGGTTGTGATACCACACGAACCCTCGTAGGAACGAACCAAGGGAGAACCCTCATCCACTACTGGTCCAAACGTCGCAAACCTGAGCGACCCGCCACAACGCCACACTGCGCACCTCCTAGGCCAAAAGCGAGGCCACCATCGCGTTCCACATGGAAAAACACGCAGGATAGGATGTTTACTCGCCCGAAATGGAGCACCGGTGAAAAAGGTACTATTCACTATAGCTAGCTCCTGCGGGGGCAACACAATGATCCCGAAACCCATCGAGCAGATCACACTACGGCGATCCCCTCGGAAAAACAAGCGGAATCGACTACTCGCTCGTCCAAAACGGACACCCGGTGAAAAAGGTACTATTCACCGAAGGCCAGCTCGGGTGGGGCCCACACCTAGATTCCGAAACACATCGA
Organism: Viscum album; assembly: GCA_963277665.1. Classification (NCBI taxonomy): domain Eukaryota; kingdom Viridiplantae; phylum Streptophyta; class Magnoliopsida; order Santalales; family Viscaceae; genus Viscum; species Viscum album. The sequence continues at coordinate 374,558,605 of OY728127.1, read as the reverse complement.
ACGAATTGCACCACTGCGATCCTCTCGGAAAAACACACATGAACGACTATTTATCCGCCAAAATCGGACTCATGGTGCAAAAGCTGCATTTCTCCGCAAACGCCAAAACCCGGCCTCATGGGGCCCGCACCCCGTTCTTAGTCCCAACACACGGAAACCGTCTCAAAAATTACGTCGTACCATCGGGGTCTCAACGCCACTGACAGCATGTCAATCGGACGCTCCGGGTAGAAGTTACAACGGCCCGAATTCGTAAAATAATAAAATAATATTAATTTATACGACGTTTCTAGATCCTGGGCCACAATCCCGAACCATTAAACCCTCAAACCCACATCGGAGGGCTCGCCTCGTCGTCAGGGTCACATCGCCGCAAACAGCGCGCGAATCTGGCTCACGGTTTGCAAGATACAGGGGTTTAAAGACCCCCCGTATAAGAAAAGAGGCCGGACCGACCCCGACCGGCCGCGCCGGCGGACCATCCGCGGACCGCCGGGGGCACCCCGGAGGTCCGTTTTGCGATCTGGAGGTGTCTACACGACCATTGGGACCCGATCTACACTGCTACGACTTCAATTTGCAGAAAAACACAGCAAAAACGGGATCGGGGGTTAAAACTCAAATCTGCCTACCTCACGGGCGAAACACCGACGTTCTGCCTCAGATCCGCGCTCCAGAGCTTCCGCTGCGTGCTCCTGGAATGTCCGCCATCGAATTCCAAGCTCGTGGGCTCTTCGTTTACTCGATTCGGCGGAGTGGCGGTGAAGAACGGTGAAGAACGTCGAGAGGAACGATAAGGGGGGGGGGCACTGATATTTATATCAACTGCCCGCCGGCGCCAAACCCGCCTCGGACCCGACGCCCGATGCGAACAAAAGTAAGGTCACCCCTAGGGTAAACGCGCCATTCTGAATGCAACGGTGGAATCAGATTTTCCATCCGAGACTCCGTTCATATGTTATTTGAGCAGACGCCCGCACACTAATTTCGCCACTTATTTACGAAAACGCCCATGGTGGCGTTTCTCACCGCAGGCTCGCGCCTGCAATGTTTACACTCCGCCTAGGGTAAACGGCACATTCCGGACGCAACCGTGCCCTCATATTCTAGTTCTAAGATACCTTTTAGGAGATATCACACTCCTTCCACATGCATAGTATAAAAAAACTTAATATTTTTTTATAAAATTAATTTCGGGCACACCGGGCCACGGAATCGCATGTCGTCTTCACGCCTAGCTCTGGAATTATTCCTAGAAATATTCCAAAGTCTGACAGGGCCAAAAACCCGAGTCGCTACAACTATACTCAGAACTGGTCTTTGAACATCTTGGATGAGTCTTTTGACTCCTCATAATCGCAATGGAATATGATCAACCACTAGATTTCTACTCCACACATCATCACCACAATAAGAAGAAAACATGTTCTCCTTATAAGAATGAATCAAATTTAGATCTGTCCTAACCTCCATCATGTAGCCATCTATCACTGAGTCTGAAATAGAGACTTAATAATACTGTATAACCTATCACATAATCTCTCAATGTGTCATCCAATATGTTTCTTGGACATCAAACTCTACTCTATAGTAATCTATAAGAACTTCCTACTCAACAAAATTTTCATGAGCCTATGGGGATGAATACCTAGATCCATACATGAAAAAATAGTTATAAAATCAAAAACCTAAAATATGAAATATAATTTATTAATTTATAAATAATTTTACTTATTTAATTTTTAACCCAATATAAATTAATTACCGATTTTAAAAACATGAAGAATGATTATTTTTGCACGATCCTTTCCAAGGTATATACTCATCAGGAATTTCCACGCTATCAAGTAGGATATATAAATGCTAAGATCCTTAAATTAGGTCAACATGGAAAATAAAACCCATGTATTAGCCGACATCCCTTTTTATGTTTCCTTCTAAATTAATATTACAATGTTTTACTCCAATCATATGAAGTCCACACCTATTCCTAACTCCAAACACCATCATATATGGAATCCTAAACCATTGATAATAGACTATGAAGGAAACCTCACCCCAAAGGTACCCCTTCTGAGCTAGTAGTGTGTGAAGGAAGATGGTGAAAATTAGAATCCCTCCTCTAAATGGCCACAGACAATCTATAAACCCTAAGGGCGTGTCATACATACAAATGGGAGGCCTTACGGAAAAAAATAATGGAAACAAGGAGTGATAAGAATTGTAAATTAATAACAACAAGATAAATATAGTAAAATAAAACCCAGGTACATACATTTAATTTCATACAAACGAAATCAATGGGAAATTAAATAAAAAAATATCATAATATAAAATCATTTATAAAGAAGAATCACAAATAGCAACCCAATCCACAACATGGTAGTACTAACCAAACTGGTCTATGAGATATTCATGCCGAATTAAAAAATAAATAAATATATATATATATACTTGGGATGAGAGTAATAAGTATACACTATGTAATCCTCCCTAAATATTGTCTTTCAAAATATAAAGAAATCATTATAATACCCAATGATCAATAAGTAAAGGAAAATCATCCACTAAATAGGATTACTATATTCCTAGAATCACCATGGATTTATATCACAAATTATCCCATACACGATATAATATAATATAATATCTATGTAAGGGTTACCCTCTACCACTTTCCCTATGGTTTTCCTCTCAATCCAGACATCATACATCCTAATCCATTGTTTTCTAAAAGAAGCCATCCTGATAACAAATAGGATAAATTATCATTACATGCATAACATGCATTAAATCACATAACAATGGCCTAAAAAATTTATAAATAGTACTATTTTGATTATGGGAGGAATAATATATTGTAAATTATTTATTATAGATAAAGTATTATGAATCAATTAATAATAGCCTATATACTGAGTAATATACCTGAAGCGATCAAAACCACTATATGTTATACATATAACAATCCTTTGTATACTATAGATGGAGATACATTTGTGTGAAATAACCAAATTACATTATAAGCCTCTACAAATACATATTTAGATACTAAACACCATTTACAACAACCCATAATAATACCAAGAGAATATAGAGAATATAAATGGGGTAGTTACCCATTCGTCCCTCAACGACCGTGATATTTGGGAAAAGACCCTAAAAAGTTCACGTACGTTTTATTATCCCGACTAAAAATTGTGGGTTATTATATTAAATAAAAAAAATACAAGATATAGTATAGCTCACACCATAACTATGGTCATTAAAATAGGCTTAAGCTCAACATAATTGTTTTTCTTTTAGTCACACAGCTTCCACATATGTGAGCTTGATATCCTTTAAGTATATAAGAATTGAAGCAGAAATTTCTTAAATTATTTATTATATTTTAGCTTGAGAATTAATTTTAATTAAATTATTATACTTTAATTAAGATTATTTTTTCCTCTTCATTAACCTTATAATGTCGTCCATTTCTTATAGGAAAAATCCCACCATTCCTATAACATATCCATATTATCTACATTTACAATCCATGAAAAATTCTGAAGTGGTTATAAATTTTAATTTTATTTTAGAATTAAATTATTATTTGTGATGACAGAAGATTCCTAAGATACGATAAAGGGAATCATAACTATTCACATCTATGTACAATAATAATAGGTGAATGGAATGTGGATCAGAAATAAAATATTGTCATCCACCGTTTAAAAATATTTATTTACAAGAATGAATTCATCTTTGAGGAAAACAATTTGAAATCATTTCTTCAACCCATTACTTAAATCCTAGTTTCATCCCTAAAACCATCATTACAAATCACCATGCACCAAGCCATCATATGTTTCAACTACTTCCATAAAAATGAGAATTCCCTCCCCTAACCCCTGGCCACTCAGTCTTACACTACATCACATTGCAAGGCTCATATTTAATGAAACACTAAAGTCTTAAAAATTTCAATTCAACATGAAAATGTGACCTATAAATATTCCATTTATCTATTAAAATAAAACCAGATCTCATAGTCCCAAGAATTCACCATTAACAACCATATTTATTATTTTGTTCAACATGCATTCCTAGTTTCATGGTCATTAGCTATCCAACAATTCAACAACTTTAAGTTTAGTAGCCCTTTTTATCAAATTATATTTATGGTAACCCATTATTAAAAAATATATACAGAAATCATAAGCATAGATAAAATTTTATTTTTTAAATCACCATTCTAATCAATATAATGTTAGAAGAACATGATATCGCTAAAAAAACACAACATTAAATCATTATTCATATTATCATTGATTATGGATAAATTCTCCTTATATTTAATAGGATAAAGAATTATAACATTTTGACATTAAATAAAAATAAATAGAGATTTAATTAATCCCCTACCTCATAGATTTAATAATTATTTGGACATGAATGAGGTAAGAATATTGATCTTGATCACCTCTCCAGCAAGGAAATATATGGCTCTCTAGGAATTATACACCACAACCATGCCAACAACATCAAACTAAATTCCAATATAATGATGGAGATTAACATACATAGAATTTCCATAATTAATGGGAAATAATGAGGCCTATATATGGATAAAACATACTGAATAGTTGAATAAATCACCTCAACTGACCACAAATAAATTCATATAAGGTGGAAGTTGATTCCAAATGAAATGGGATTCAACAGAACTAAAAAATAACTCCATTCATCCAAGGTGTTGAGTGATAAAAATGTTAAAAATTAGTATTGGAGGATATTTTGGGTGTTTTTAATTAGTAAGTAAAACATAACACTATGTAAGAGTCCATTTGACCACACCGCATGACAATCCACAACATGAAGGACTACAACGCAACAAAAGGGGGAACATCATAGCCTGACTATTCCAACCATGTGTGAGGAGCATGGTATATACTATTCCAAAAATACTTTAAAACCATATAGAATAATAAATTTATTAGAAAAACATGCGTTATAACTCATTTACGAAAATCGGAGGTTATAACGTAGTGTAACCCCCATGTGGAAGAAAGCCTGAAAAAAGAAGACCACCTCTCAAACCCATACACCGTAGTCAGGATCTCCATGATATAGACATAAAATTTCATATGTTAAATATATGATCCTTGTTTTAGGAACTGAAATATGATAGTATCTCTGAATTCCTTACTTTTGAGAACCTATGACACAATAAGGATCACACTATTACAACATAGTATAATCCTCCACAATATAGAATCCTCTATAGATGAAATATCATAGCCTAACTCACCTGTCAATCCTTGATCATTCTCTATTCCCCACCAACTCCAAAAATAAATAACATTAATGTCTACTCAGATCTTGGTTATTACATTTTATATCTCAAATTTATGTTATAATAGGAAAAATTAGTCACGAAGGTATGCGATAAATAGTGTTTAAATGATAAAAAATTATGTAATATTTCCAAAAATATATTAAAATACTATAAATAAATATATTATATTAGTGTATTTCAAAATAAAAAATCACATATTCTAATTTTAGTTTCATGTGTGTTATTTTACCTTAATGAAGACATTTATATTACTATAATGTTTGGAATATTTATAAGGGTTCCACTCTTTTATATTATAAAAGGAGTCCCTCACTGGGTATTTTATAGGCAAACAATGAAAAAAATAACACATCAAATATATTATTAAATAACATAAAAACACGAGTATCCATTCTTATAGATTCTAGTGTCAACAAATGTTTATACTCAGAAAAGTTAATGAGATAGTCAAAAGAGGATACCCAAGGAAGTTGTAATCATCTTAGCTAAGTTCATCCTAGTTTATTTTTAAATAAACCCCATCAAAATTAATCATAACCATATTAATATAACTTAAATAGTTTATTAATATATTAATATCTATTTTGATTATGGGATAAATAATTTGCAATTCCATTTAATTAAATGAAAAAAATAAATTATCGCTCATGTGTACATGCAGACTATCACCCCAATAGATGACTTGAAGTTAAAATAGTTTTCAAAAGATGAATGAAACAATTGATATAGTATATGACATGAAAATTAATATAATAAGGAAATGTAAAACACTGTTAATTTTTTATATATTAATTTTCAATAAATTGAATAACTTTGATAGCCTGTGATGCAAAAAATAATAAGTTTAAACAAACCACGTTATTTTATTAAAATAATTTTAGTTATACGTTACCAATATAGAAATTCAATTAAATTGGTGGGTGTGAATAAGAGTGAGAAAATTAGGAATATTATATTTTTAAAAATTTATTAATTTAATTCAAAGGTTAATTATATTTTATAAATAAATTAATAATTATTTTATTGATAATAAAATGTTCTCTGAAAAATATTTGTTTAAAGGTTATTTTTGTCACACTTTTTCATATATTAAAAATTTTAATTTCACCACATTTAGAAATCTTATTCATAAAAGGTAAAAAAAATTAAATCTAAATGCCAATAATATAATGATTTGAAATTTAGTGATTGTAGAAATTTTTTTGGGATGAATAGTAAATAATAATGATTTTTGTTGATAATATAATTTTTAATTAAATTAATTTAAAAGTCAAATTATATTTTAATTTGGTTGTAAATTAAAAATATTATATTTATATTTATATTTAACTAATATATGTTTCTGAAATCAATTTCATATTTAATTATGTTATTAAATGTTGTCTTAACTTTTGAAATTAATTTTTGGAAAAATTATTTTCTCGATGCGCCTATTTGTTTAATTGTATATTAGATTAATTAAAATATGTAATATGAATTTCAAAAAATTAATTCTATTTTTTTATCAAAATAATTTATATTTTAGAGAAATCCCAACATATTTTTTTACTATAATTAATAGTGGAAAAAGTAACAATTATTTTCTATGGTTAAGGTAAAAATGGGATTACTAGGTGTTAATCTACAATGGGAAGGGGATATAATTATCCAAAACATAATAATAATTTTTTAAAAATATTTAGAACATATCCCCTAAATATATGGTAATAGATCATTTTTTTGGATTTTAGAATGAAAATAACATGGATATCCATTTATCTTTTCAAATATTCCATGTGTGTCCTCCCCCCTTATAAAAGTTTACCCATTCTCCTCCACACATCACACTTAAAAAATCAATTGCCTCATATAATCACTAAAAAAATATTCCCTATTTCCGTCCCAATATTCTCGAATCATTAATTTTATTTCTAATACCTCTTTTGAATTTTTTTGGTATGAACCTAACATGGCTCTCCAAAAAAAAGTAAAATTATGAAATAATCATATTTATATTATTTCTTCATCCAAATCATTCAAATCATCTTTAACAATGATAATATAATACAAAAAGTATCCCGTATAAATTTAGGGGTATTTATTTTAATATAATAAGTGATATCCATCTCTTAGTCAATCAAATAAGAAATGAAACCATCAATCGTGTGTATTGAGCACTACCACCTTGAGAACCAATGTAATTTGTTTTCGATCACCACCTTTATAGGATAAAAATAATGATGTATTTAAAAAATTCATATGATATTTATAAAATTTTTGAACATAAGTAGTTATTATATAACATATACCTTGTTAATTTTTATTCTTTGTGGAATACGATAATATCCATCATTTTTACAACATACTGCCTCCTCATGAAGTGATGTGTGTTAGTTTTCTCTTACTATTTAAATAAAAAGGAAATAATGATTAATTTAATGATATAAGTGAATATATATGAAAAAATAGTAATTTATGAAATATAATATCTATTCTAACTTCTTCAATTCAAATATTTTTTATGTAATAAAATCACTCCTCTGTACGTGTGGATCACCCCTCAACATAGTGACATTAAATGTTTTAATTTTTTTAAATGGATATAAATATGGAGGTATTTGATTAATAAAAATTATATATATAAAATAAAAATTATTTTAAAAGGTGAATTAATATTCATTTAACATTCATTGAATCCTTCATGAGAATGGAAACAATGTTCATTTTTACACACAGTTTACTATGTCATTGGACATTGTATTGCATTTTAGATCATTAACATTGATAGATTACTCTATATAAATATATAATTACCAAAAAATATATTTATATCAAGTTTAGAATTCTAGATATGATGTATCCTTCATAAATATAAAATTTAAAAAAAATCAAACCAAATCATGATTGAAAAATAAAGCAGTTATCACCCAAAAATGATGATTTTAACGAAAAATTAGTAATTAACGGGTCAAAAAATACTGTAATTAAATAATATATAGTATTAAAAATATTATTATGGAACTAAAATCTATTTATTATATATCTACATTTTGTATAAATCTTGTACTGACACGTACGATGAAATTGGGAACTATAGTAAGGGTTTCTCATCTAAATTTTTTTCTCGTAGGACATATTCAAGACTCCATTGATATTCCATTATGTGGAAAATATATTTCATATTTTGATATTTTATATCATGAATCTATTTATATTCACATAATTTAATGTTTCATCTTTGGTTGTACCTCTCATTATGCTTATGAGTCAAAAGCTTCCCATGTGGTAGGAAATTTTGATTCAGTTTAATTTTAATTGGGATTGTTTATAATTGAATTTACATTAAATGGAATTATTTAATCATTCTATAATATACACTTTTAAATTTTTCTCTTATTTTTTCTCATAAAAATTTCATTCCACAGTACCATTTACCTCTCATTGTTAATTAAAATGGTTTTGAAAAAAAAATCAAAAATTCTTAATTTATCCATCTCTTTTATTGGAAATCATTTTACCTCAATGACCATGTTTTTCAAAAAAAAATTAAAATTTTTTTCATAAATTTTAAAAAAAAATTATAAATGAGATATTTACCCATGTTTCATTTCTGATGAAATTCATTGAAAATATTCTTCAAGTGATTTGATAAATAATGATCAATAAATTTTACTAAAAATATAATCAAAATGATTGTTTTAATTTGAAAATCATGGGGAAACGTTTATTCCTTCCTACCCACTAAATGTTTTGATGAATGTTTTAATGTTTCCAAGTTTATTTTGAAATAAATGTTATTTCAAAATTTATTGTTAACCTTTAGTATTATAAGGTTATTTTCAAAATGGATAGAACATTTTCCTTTAATATGTTTTTAATTGAATTTTTTTGGATGTTATATTAATCAGAGAATTTAAAATTTATTATACATACAATACCTTGGTTATATGTTTTATTGAAAGATTCATTATTATTTTTCTGTATAGTTTATGATCAGGTTAACTAGGGATGTTAAATTTTATTACCATTAATCGTATTACTCTAGATGGTTTATGATTATGTTTTTTGATTGAGGGTATGTGTAAAAATTTAATTTTATAGTCTTTAAAAATGTTTTTTATATTAATTATGATTAATAAATTTCATATGAGAAATTAATTGGTCTTATTTGTTGACTGGTGGTTCTTTTAAATGCATATCACCTTGATGAATCAGTATTAATAATCAGTCAAATAAATAGGCAAAATTAAATTGGTTTTTACCAATAGTTTAAAACTATATTGTGAATAGTTAGGATAATATGTTACAGATATCATACATATTTTTTCCCACTTTGTGGGTATAAGGCCCCAACCTTAAACATTACTTAATTTTGAGTTACTTCAAGAATACACGTTGAGGATCTTTTTAGGTTTAGAGTTTTAGAGAATTGGATCATAAATCATACATTACATTCCACCTTTAAACAAAGTGGTTACATAAAAGATAGTACTAATTTTTCACATCAATGGAAATATATTTAAAATAAATGAAGGATTATTTCTTGAAAATTCCTTGACACTATCATCACATTATGTACCTTTCCCTTGACCTGTGAAAAACATTTCAAAAACTTAGGATGAGCATAAAAGGCCCAGTAAGGGATATAAAAGTACGAAATGAAAACATTAGTACATGTATGAAATCATAAATTACTCATAAAACATAATCACTTTAACATACCTCATCAAATCATGACTAAATCATAGAAATCATAAGACATAAAGGCAACTTGAGGCATTAATAGCATTTTTACGTAGGGAGTAACCCTCATGGTTATGTTTGGAATACATATCACAGTATATTCCCTAAATCTCTTCGAAGAAACATTAGCATTTAACCCCTTCGCGTTACCCAATGCATTGAAGAGCTATATTGGGCTCACCCGCACTTAGTTTATCACGAAACCACCACTCTTCATAACAATGCCCAAGAACCATAACATAATCGTATCACATAAAACATGCATAAGGGGAACATAACATTTTCACTTTTCAATCACTAGATATCAATACAAAATTGATATAAATACATTATGAAACCCATTTTCAATACCAAAAAGAAAAATAAAATTAAAAAATGGTATTTATTTTTCATTTTAAAAAAAAGTTATGGCTCGTAGAGGAAGTCGTAGCTCAAATTATGGTCACAGCGGCGGATAAGTCATTGTCCCCGCATACGGACGACAAAAACACATTCCCCTTTTGCGTTTAGTAAACGCTTCGTATAAAAAAGATACCTTTTGAATAAACTTAAAATTCAGAGGGGTTTAACACGGTATAAAAGAAAGTCGTGTATAAAACAAAATGTGCCTCAATGAAAGGAGATTGAGACGAAGTCCCTTACCCCGGGTCCGACTTGACTCGATCGTTCTTTAACGAGCTGAATAATAAACCTGAGTTAATTTATACATGCTTAAGAACCTTTTTCAAGTTCACTATTCCTTTTATATCACTTATTACCATCTTATGAACACTATGTAATTATTTAATTTAATAATGTTCGTTTTGTCGATCATTGGTACTTGGTTCAAAAATAAACTCTTTATAATTACAAGTTGTTCATGTGGTAAAATATTGATTATATAGAGAATTATATTCATGATTTAGATATTATATATATCATATATATCCAGTATATAAATCCATTTATAATATTACATAACATTTAGAGGTATGAAATGAAATGCACCGTTCATGGAGACGGTAAACCATACGTACACATGAACGCTACTTCCATTTCTATTTCCTATTTAATGGAATTGAATCATAATGATATAAAGGTATATTATAATTCTAGTATAATATCATATATATATAATATCATTAACTACATCCTTTATATGTCTCACATATGGCATTAACGAATCAAATCACTTTGAGGGGGCGGTAGTCCACACTTCCTAAAATAAAGAAATCACATTTACCTATAAGGGAAGCCATAAAGGTATGCCATAAATGAAAAAAAAGAATCTTAAGGAAAAAATAAAAATATTATATATCATATATAAATATAGTGACATATTAATGGCCAACTTTGAAGGCGTTATAATAATATTGAACAATCATCATTTCGTGAGGTAGAAATTTGCCATCCACAGAAACAGTATGTTCTTTAACCATTAGATGTAGGTGTGTGTAAGTGTAGTTCGAATAATTATTATAACAACAACCTAGTATATTGAAAATACTGTTGTTTTTACAAATGAAATGAATAAAATGAGTTTAAGGGGTTGGAGAGGAAAAATAAATCAAAAGAACATTAGCGAAGTTTTTTCATTTAAATCAGGTAACTCCTCTTGGGTAGAACCAAAAGGATTTCTTGAAGAGCTTTCTGCCTAAGTTAAGGATTCTAGGATGAATAGAAGGATGTGGAGAGATAAAATGAGCAGATATTGTCTGATCCAATGGCTTTAGAAGTGTGTGTAAAGAGGTAGAGGTGGGGGCCTTTTATAAGAGGAATAGAGGGGCACTCTTGGAATGTTATAAAATGTTACTTTATAAGGAAATGTGTTTAAGATTTAAAAGGTCCCAAATTTATATATTTCAAGGATAAGGAGATAAGGGTTCTAAATTTACTCTTCCAGTAGGTCTTTGACAAGTGTATGTCTTAGATTTTACATTATCTTTTCATTTTATTTCAATCGTTTATTAATGAGGTAATCACTGCATCATCATGATGTCATAGATAATTTACTTTATTTAATGTCTAAAAATTATAAAAAAAATACTATGATATAGGAAATATTTTTAGATTTCCAATGACTATTTATAGTACAATAGATAATTTATGTAGTCAAAATTAAAAATGGTTTACTCAGGTGATACATTCATTGTTATATTTAACTTTCTTTAAAAATAAAAAGATAAAAAATCATTATCACACAAAAGTGATTCCATGGGGTCCCCAAGTTTGGCACAAGGCATCCCATGGTTCTCCATGACACAAAATGTAGCATTAGGACACTTTTTGGGGTCATTTTTTATTATTATAATATTATTTTATTATCCTTAACTCCCCGTTTACTAATTAATCAAGATAATTAAAGATAATTATCATCGTTACTATTCATAATGTAAAAAAAAAGGAGTCTTGATTACATAAATTCGTCCTTATGATTCAAAATATGTAATCAATTTTACCAAATTCCAAACATAGAAATTGCAATAATTAATTTAAAATTAATTCCCGTTGTCAAAACAAATAGCGTGTTTTTTAGAAACAATATCTAAGAAAAGTTTGGCACTTGTTTATGCCCAATTCCAAAGTGAAATTAATCCCAATGACCACCATTTTATTACATGTTAAAAATATATTTTTATTTAAACTTCAAAACCAATTAAAAATATAATCTACCATATAATTAAATTAGATGATAATGTAGTTTTGATGTAAAATGCAGTATTATTCACTATTCATTAAAAAAATGAACTTTGTCAGAAAAATACCAAAAAATTATCCAAAGTAAATTTAAATGTCCCAATAATAATTGATTAGTTTATTTTGACAAATAGAGCTTATAAATTTTTCAAACGTTTGATTTAAAAATGGTTTTCCATCAAAAGGAAGTAAACTATCTTTTAAAAATATTATTGTATTTCATGCTTAATATAGGATTTATTCTCGTTTTAAGCCTCTAAAACACTTTAAAATTCATAAATAGACATAGATAAGAATATATATTATTCATTACTTTCATGGGATGTTACAGTGGGACCAATTATTTATATTCCATTTATTTATTTTATTTGGTGTAATATCCATGGTTATGTTTCAAGATCATGGGATTAATTATATGGAATTTTTTAATCATCATTTATTCATAACATATTATGCTCAAGTAATTGATTAAATTAAATGTGTTATATATATATAACAATCCGTATTTATTATTCATATTTATTATTTATATATTCTTCTACACTCATATGTATACTAAACATTTGATCACAGACCATCCATATGTTTTTTACCCATGATGTAAGAAGTGTATTATGATTAATATGAATGGTCATTATAGAAGAAATAGTGATTCACAAAAATAAAATAATAATTTTTATTTTATGTTTTCAATTATACGGTGAGATTAATATATGTATATATTTTATCAATAATACTAAGCTATATTGTACTTTGGGATGTGATTCCTTGTATCTTATGATAGTTTTATAATGGGACCATTGAATCTGGGAAACTCGGGACATGTTCCTTATAGTTAGTATCATTGGATGTTTAATAGAATTTTTCGAAACTATAATTAAGAAAATTTATTTTGGGGAACATAGAACTATGGTAGAGTTTTTAGAAGCGTTTAAAAGAAAAAAATCAATCTTTGTTAGGAATATTTTATGGGGTATACATAGAAATAATTATCTGTCTTGAAACTAAATATGGATTTGGTTCAACAACAATTGTAACAAGGTGTTATAACTCAAAAAAATAATCATGGTATTGGCTCAAGGATTACTGGTACATGTAAGTTGTCAATATAATATAACTAGTTTTAGAATCCCTATGGATATTATTTGATTAATTCTAATTTTTTTTCTAACCAATAAGAATGATTTGAAATCATATTGACCTTTCTTGACATAAAATTAAACCAATGGTGCTCCAGCTTAATAATACTTTGTGAATATTTATAATTAATATAAATGATTTTCTTGAGTCTGTGGTTTCCCCAATGATTATTGATTCTGAAAATATTCATTATGGTTATAAAATATGGTCGAATCATGATGGGATTTCATTAACAGTAAGTGTGATAGAAGATGTTTAGCATGATATAAAATAGGGTGTCGGCTGTGGTAATGTATATTTTTGTTTTTTCTAATTATTTTTCATGGTGTATGATTAAAAAAAACAATTCATAAACAACTCTTGGACTCCCTAAATATGTGAGGGATGATGTTCCATCCCCCAATCTGACACTCACTCACATTGCAGAGTCGGGCTAGTTACATGGCCTCAAGAGTTCCTCCCCATATTCCAAAGTCTTCTGACTAGTAGTGGTGGTGTGATGAGATAGTGGGGAGACTATCCCCCTGAGTATGGATTTATATAGCAGCTGAAATAAACAATAAAAATATATCAAATTAGATTAATGGACATAGAGATAATATTATAACATACAACAAGAAAGTAAAATGGGAATCTAATAAACCAAAAGTGATGAATCATGTAATGAAAAGTTTAATTCAACTAAATTTCAAAATTAAAACCATAGAAATAAATAATATAGAGACAAAATAATTTATAAATACCGTAGTCCTGAACACCACGTTGGTCTCATCATCAAACTGTATCCAATCAAATGATATTCACTGAACATCAAGGTCACATTCCCTATATAATCTTGAATCAATTGAATCTTATGAGGTACCAAATAGTTTCCCAAATATGGTGTGATAAAAACATAGTCTGATGAAACCAAATTATTTAAAATACTTTTCTGATAAATAAGTGTATGAGTCGATGAAATAAATTTTTGTATTAGTTATTCAATTAATATAATACAGAAAACAAGAAGCATCAAAAACACACCCTAATGCCTTTATGAATGTAGCAAAACCATTCCGACCATAACAAATAACCATGAAATTATCACACAACTAGGAAGATATCTTGGTATAAGAAATTAAACCCCTGAAAGGTGGGAATTATATAATAATTTCAACATCAACTGGGACACGTTCGATATATAATAAATTAAAAATGATCGATAATCCATGACCGATATTTAATTATTTTTATAGGAGACACATGTTTGATCCCACAATATAATAATTTCATCATGTAATGCTTGGAGGACCCTTCTATATAACCCCTTCGACGTCACTGATCATAGCCTTATATGTAACCATTCTTGGATCAGATCAAAAATTCATAATAGAAAGGATATCACACTATTTTACACATTGGTAAATTTAGAAAATTACAATTTGTCTTTAAATGAAAATTGTGTTTATATATCAAATTATAAATAGTCATGTCATTAACATGTAAACTAAAAGAAAAATCATTATATATAAAGTAATAACCTACAATATCATGTCATCCTAAATAAAAAATAATCTACATTTCAATTCAGAATGATTCATGGGTTCTCATATCCAATGTGTATCCGTAAGAATGGTCAATGTTAGTTGAATACTATGGGATGAAACAAATAATCCAATTCATCTCTCACCATCAGTCAAAGATAAATTATTTAATAATCATGTTGAGTTGTAAAAATTCACAATATTTTATATACTTAATAATTAACAGTCCAAATGGTAATGTTCTAAATCACTACAATTAAAAAGAAATTAATAAAATTCATCCAATAGGAGTTGAAAATCATAATATAGCCAAGGATGTTCACAAGATGGAACAAACGATTGATGTCCTAAATGTAATATACATAATGGAGAAAGGAAATAAAATGTTTCATGTATCACCATAGGGTACAAAGAAGGAGAGGCTACATGTGAGACATAATAAAAATAATACATGTTTCTTTATTAAAACCACCTGATCAAATAAATACATGTTTTATGGACCTCTATCAAATGATTTATTTCTTATTTAAGAGTTACACTGAACAACACATAACCACAGGTGAATTGAACCCTTCTCTAACATTACACATCATTTAATGTGGATTCATGTTGTGTAACTAGTTCACACCATCAATGAATTCATGGCCTATAACCACTTTCACAACATATCCATTTTGGAATTGTGAAATCTTGTTACCCATTTACATTGAATGTAACTTTTATGTAGATATATTTTCATCCCATATCCTACAATAGTGCCTTAACCACATTAAAATCCTAAAAAACCCTTGGTAAACCATAAAATGACATTTTACACATATTTACCCAGACTCCATTAATTCAAAAAAGCATACATACCCATAATTTTGGAAACTTAACACAACATAGGATACTTGTCTCTAGAAAATTATCATTCAATAAGGTCTAATTTCTTGTAAATCTCAAAAAATAGGATTTATAAAATAATCAAAGTGGAATCTTCCTGGAAGAATATGAGATTTTAAGAACTCAACCAAATATAATATCTCCTCCTCAATATCCTCCAATAATTAATATGGGGTATTAACGAATAGGTCTTTCCACTATACTATCATATCATAATCCAAAACCTAGTTCTCCTAAAAAATATGCAACTACTTCCAATTTACCCAAATCTAGAGTTATAGTCTAACCCTATATATACATCTAAATATGGTCTATAATCCATATTATAATCTCCTCAAAGGATTCATCAAAAACATGGATGTTTTTCTTTAGGTATACCACATGACAAGGGTCTTGATAATATATATGAAGATGAGACATGGGAAACATGTTTTTCATGTCACTATAGAAATATACAAGGGATAATTGGGATGCCACTGGGTAAATGCTCCCAAATATCTGGAACGACCTGAAAATTCTAGGTGATATAATTCCTAATTTCCTTATAAGAGATTTCCCCATAATAGGTGACACCCAATGGAAAGAATAACGAACAAAAAGACTCAAGTGTTCATCTACAATGGTCAGTGTATGATTTCTTCCAAATCTATACATTAATAAACCACCTCTTGATCAACTGAACAAGATTAGATATGTCCTATTTGAGACTTTGTTCAGTAAGAATTGGACCACCTTCCAATGACCTAGAAAGAGGTGAACGAACATTAATTCTTTAACAAGACTCAAAGATTCTATTTGAATGGATCCAAGAATATATTATTAAATATAAATCCCCATGTTCCGTATGATGCTCCCATAAACCACATTGATCTGAAAAATACACTCGTAACATATCCCATAGAATAAGAATAGTTCACTCATATTGATCATCATTTTGAGGTTTATAGGTTGTGCTCCAATTAATATGTGATCCCAAATACATTTAAAGAATCTTCGAAGACTGTGATGTGGAATGAGTCTCTCAATATGAAATGATACTACTCAAAAAATAATTATACTGAACAACCTCATTCATGTAGAGACTACAAAAACAATCAAAATTAATAGTCTCCCTAATAGGAAGGAAATGTGATACCATCATTAGTCGATCCACGATCTCCCATATTAAATCATTCTTATGGGGTGTCATCTGATTCTTCTATTGATATTGTTTTTAGTTGTACATTTAGTTACATATCATCTTTTTATTACATGATTCATAATTATTACATTAATGGTCTCTCAAGTACTTCCTAGTTGTATGATATACTATTTCTATTTTCATTCATTAATTGGATGTTTATTACTATGGATTATTCAACTATTTATACTGTATACAATAGGGTATAGTATCCCCACTATATATATCACACCCCTACTACTTTTTGGTAGCCTATAGAATATAGGGAGGTGTGATTGTGGTCTCATAACCATCCTTATTTGGCCACATGAGAGAGTCTCAAATAAAGGGTTGTTACAAAGTTGTTTCAAAGGACTAGGTTTTTCTTTGAAATTACATATCTATTTGAAAAAGCTATAACCTATACATTGATGTGTTAACACGTGGTAGTAAGACTACGCACGGGATTAGATAACCCATTAATGGGGTGAAATATGAAGGCCCAGGGATGAGTTTTTTGTTTATATTGATCATCTTTTCCTAATTTTGATTCCTCTCCCTAGGAAATTTACATTTTCTCTAATATTATTGTTTCATTATTATATTATTTATTGATATGTATACACATGGAATGGTATATCATGAGATGAGTATTCATGAATCATGATAGGAATAATGGGATATATAATTACATGAATTACTCTTGATAGAGACATATTTATTTCAGGTGTAATATATTTTCCAATATGAAATGTAGTATGAGATAACTGTTATATTTGATAAATGGAAAGACCTGAATTGTTTTATCAAGTTAAAACACAAATAAGACTTGTTTAGAGATACCTAGAGTAATAAATCGCTCTTTTTTCACAAATTCAGGTGATTCTATTTTTTAAACCGAGTTTTCATAAGACAGTGCTTTTATTTTTAAGGAATTGACTCATATTCATCTTTGAGGTGATTTTCAGGATAGTGTTAATTACAATTCATATAATGTTGATGAGTTGGAGTTTCCTATAACTATTGAGGATCATATGGATGTTCTTCTTCATGAAAATTTTTAGAAGGTCATGTGATCCATGGAAAGAGATATTATGCACACTATTCCATTCATGTCTTAGTTGATGTGGGATTTTCAACCACAACATCTTGATATATTCACTAGGGAGGGAGGTACCTAATAAACTGATTTAATTATTGATTCAGTTATGATGATCGTAGATAATCTAGATACACCCTCATTTAAGAGGGTAAAACATGTATCATATGTCCACCATAGTCCTAGAAATATACAGTGAAATATTCCAGATTACTTTTTGTAACAAGAGTTGTTTTCTTGAAAGTACTTCAATGAGATGTTCTCAAGACACATATATAAAATGATGTTTAGGGTTGAGATATATTTAAATTCCATTAATTTAACATAGGAGGGAATATGATTAAGGCTTTATGATGAATGTTTTTATAACCTACAGTGAATTAATCTATCTTTGTCTATTGATGATATCTCCCAGGTGATATATTTTCAATACGAGATTGGATATGAGATCTAGTTGTAGGTGAATGTTTTTTGTATAAGTATCTTTTCACAATTTATGAATTAGGCACCCATATCATAAGGAAATGTAATAGAGACCATGAGTATCGACTATTCTATTTTAGAAGGGGAACCGAGAGCTCTTCCTCTATTTTAAACAAGGGCATCTACAAAATTTTCCACAAAGGAAACAATGGGAAGACTAGTTTGGGAATAAGGCAGCAATCTCTAAAACATGTTATGTTGTAGTGATATCACTAAGGAAATATATTATTCCATAGAACTCTGTGTAGATAACCAACTTTAATGTTCCATGATTGTAGCTGGGTGGGACATAGTCGACAGTTTTGTTTGGACATCTCACATGATAGTAGTGGAAGGGGATTTCGACATATATCACTACCTAAGAAGGAATCAGCTACTCTAGAAAATAATGGTAGCCAGAGTTCCACTAGTAGTTTAGTTCGGTTAAGGAGATTTTGTACCCTAGTGTAGGAACAAAAGTAAAATGTAGATGTAATAGTCCAGGGGAGTTAGGCTGGAGCCCAGGTTAGAGGGTATAATCCTCTTCATGCTTTGTAGAATACTCTATCTAATTTTTATTCTACACCATCTACTTTTAGTGGTAATATTATTATATCTTATACCCCTTCATCATTTTTATATATAATAATGAAATTATGTTTTTTCTTCTACATTTGAAAACATTTTTTTCTTGGTTGTGGAAATCTCAATTGTGGCGTTGACCATCAAAAAAATTGGGAGTGTGGTCAAAGAATATCAATCGTTGCACGGTGTGTTCTTTAGAGATAAATATCAACAGGTGGTTATGGTACCCATTTTGTGATATAAAAGATTGTTTTTTTATTTTATTATACTTATGAATATGTCGGTTCTATAATAGGATCATATTGACTATTACCAGAGTAGAGTTTCCTTTCTATATCTAGAATGAAAAATCTATTTTCACCTGGGTGAGTGTGATCTTAAATCTTGTTATTCATAACTTATTCAATTCTTATTGAATTGTCTCATGGATTAAATTACATTCAATCTTCTGGGTTATGGTGTAATAGAAATAGGATTATTTTACTCAAATGGTAGACCATATTCTAGTTTTCTTTCATGATGAGAAATATGGGTGTCTGTCCGAGCGGGATATTGAGTTAATGATCGACTTGGTGTCGGGAGATGAGCCAGTTTTTATCCCTTTTCAGAAAATGGAACCATTAGATCATTGCATGTATAAAATTTAGTTAGAAGATATTGATGTTAATGGTTTCATACAACATAGTTTGTCTCGATGGGGTTGTCCATTTCTTTTCAAAAGGAAATATGATGATACCTAATGTTTCTGTGTGGATTATCAGAGATTGAACCTGAAGAAGGTCAACATTCGTTATCATCTTCCATGCTTGGAATATCTCTCTAATCACATTAGAGGTGATATGTTCTTATTCATCATCAATTTGATATCTAGTGATCACCAGTTGATTCTATGATGTTTATTCATACAATATATATTTTTTTGGAGAATATATAGCTTGTTTTAATTATTAGTGTTTCCATTTTTGTGGAATAATTCACCGGTGCTATTCATGGACCTGTTGAACTTGATATTTACCCCATTAATGGATTGATTTTTGGTGCTATTTTATGAAATATTATTGTAATAATAGTCACTAGATAATCATTACCAATATAATAAAATTACTTGAGTACATTTACTTTTCATTGGGTGTACACAAAGCTGACCACATTTATGTTCATTATTGACAATGATCAGTTATTAGGTCATGTCACCTTATAGGAAATAATATCATGGAAACCAAAGAATGTGGAAGATATGGTATCATGGGAGTAACCTAAGAATGTATTAAATATTTAGAGTTTTATGGGGTTTCTAGGTTATTATCATCACTTTATCTATGAATTCACCCTTTTGGAATCACTATTGCAGGACTAACCAAGAAGGCAATGATATTTATTTGGTCAAATGTATGAAATAGTGATTTTTCAGGATCTAGAAATATGGATATCCTTATAACCATTCCTCACAATACTTATTCAACAAAAATAATATACCATTTAATGTGATACATCTAGAAAAATACTAAGAAAGAAGTCATAATGTAGGATGATTGAGTGGTTGCTTATCGATTCAGAAAGTAAAGACATCATGGAGGGAATTACCATAATCATGATCTAGAGAATGTTCTATTTTTACATTCCATAAGATGCTGAAGAATTTATGGGTGAGTAGTTTTTGTTATACAAAAACAAATAATTCCTCATGAAGATTTTTTATATGTGTGATAAAAACCTTCGACAGAGGAGGTGGGTCAAGTATCTGCAGTATTTTGACATCGAGTTTTATTATACAGTAGTAAAGGGAAAAATAATTATCGATGAATTGATCTAGAGGAGGTAGATAGAGGTACTTAATTATTATTATGATGAGTGGTGGATGATATCACTTTATTTCGGACATTCCACTAGGTGTTTAGGAGTCTTAGGGATTATTAGATCTATCTTCAACATCTGATATACCTGATCATTTACACCAGATTGAGATTGATCATTTATCTGAACTGAGTGGTTAACATATGAGAGACAACCTATACTGTGTGTAGACACTATAAATATGGTCTCTTGGTAGTGGAAATTATGTTCATTTCAATGAAAATGTATGGGTTTGTATGGGATTTTGTGAGGAGTTGATGGGATTATTTCTTTCTTTTAGATGTGATGTATATCATGGTTTGATAGTAATTTATTGTGATATCCATAGATAATACATATAGAAAGGAATGAAGAAAAGGGTTTCAGGATTTTTTGTGATATTTTTAATCTATTAGCCTGTGAATTATGAGAGTCAGAGGCTATCTACACTCTTATAACCACATCCCATTCCTTTTTGGAAAAGGAATGATGTCACTACAAATTTTTTATAGGATTACCGAGGAAAAATCATAAGAACGATGTAGTATGGGTGATCATAAATTTACTGACAGATGTATCGTACTTCATACTTATTAGGGGTGCCTTCATTATTGATATTTTTTGTAACCTCCACATCCATGAGATAGTTCAGTTGCATAGTGTTATGAGAGGTACCATTTTTGAAATATTTAGTTGTTTCCCAAAAGTAATATGGATTGGATTTTAGAAGTCTCTAGTATCATATGTTCATTTGAGTACAACATATCATCCTAATATTGAAGTTCAATCTGAGTATACAATTCTGGTTCTAGAGGATAAGATATGAGATTTAATTTTGGACAATGGTGTTTCCTAGCGGTATTATATGGAAGTCATGGAATTCTAATATTATAACATGTTTCACAAATATCCATATGTAACTTTCTTCGGGTTTTTATGTGAGGTTGTGTTGTTCTTCACTTTGTTGGTTGATGGTAGGTGAGTGATCATTTTTTGGTCCTAGTATCACTGAGGAGACATCAGAAATGATTAATTTTATTATGATATAGTTGGATACCATAAAAATATGGAAACAATTGTGTACTTACCATCAAATATTACCAATAGAGTCTTAGGTTGGTTTTCATGTTTTTATTCTGGTGTTGCCCATGATGGGGGAATAATACATCTGGAATCATGGAAGCCATCATGTGGGATTGTTGAGTTCTTTGAGAATGTTTATAGGTTCAGTCTTGTAGGGCATCATTTTTCCCGTCCAATGTTATATAGTTCATTTCATGACATATTTCACATGTTGAAACTTTGGATATATTATCCCAAACTTTATCATGTGGTAGAAATAGAGGATTTTGATCTTTCTACGGATGTGTCCTTTGTAGATCATCTAATAGGAATTTTGGACCATAGTGTTATGTATCAATTGGGAATGACTATAAATATAGTTTGAGTGTAGTGGGATCATTGGTGTTTTCAGTAGGAGAATTGGGAGAGGGAGTTTGATATTCTAAACCGGTGTCCAAAATTTTTCAATATAACCCCACATTGATAATTGAAGAAACTTGACGAGGAGAAGTTATATGGTAAGAAGGATGTAAGATCCTATGTTTTTCTAGGTAAATATCTTTTTGATTTTATTATTATACCTTGGTGACCATGTCTTGTTAGATATTTGTTTCCTTTGTTGGTGAAATGAAATAATGTTTTGGGATGTATATTTTCTTGAATTAATGGTTTCAATGTATAAATATGTCAAATGGTTTACTAGGGTTTCCTGTAGTTTGTAATGGTTTTAATTTTTTTGATCTCTTATAAATAAATCATTCTGAGAATGTACTTCTAGACATTTAAATCTCGTGGACATGTATGAAAAGTAAATGATCATAATATGTTGTGTACCGGTGTAGTGTGTGAAGAAGTTCCATATTGTATAAAAATATCACATTGTTTAAAATTCAAGAACTGTTAAATATTAAGCTGATAGAATGTTTTGTTTTGAATCACAGTAATTGAGAAATACATGATGTGAAATCATTACATGCATTTTTTTATCTCAACATAATAGTTTTAAGTATGTCATGAATTAGATTATCCTCAATCCTTAAAATTTTCCCATCCTCCTCTCAAAACCTAAGGTACTCTGGGTGATTTCGATCCCCTTACCTCCATATTGTTTTGCATGTTTCTACATTTGATCCCTATTGAGTTTCTTTCCGTTGGGATTCAACTTTAATTAATTATTCTCTATCATTGTAGTGGAATTAGTAGGAAAAAATTTGTGTTTATATTAACATGAATTTTGTGTTATATGGGTTGAATTTTTTTATCTTCCATTCCTCCATTCATTTTGTCAATTCTGTTTGGAGGAATTTCTTAATTACCTATTAATGGTTGGGAATCTAGACCCAAACCTCTAGTCTGTTTAATTACCATGTATATACAATATTGTGATTCCATCTACGCAACATACACAGTAATTAATTTATTCATTGATAAATGTAAAATCATGAATTGGAATATGGGTTAGATACATTTTTATTTAACTGATAGGGACATAAATTATAGATACCCTTTAGGGGATGAACAATTTAATATATATATATATAAGTATTATATTAGATAATTCCTTATAGTGAGTTTAACATGACATGATATCTATGTGATTTCTTTAAATATGGACACTATGTAAAATGGATTTTTTTCTCGAAATAGATGGCATGTAAATTTCTTAATAACAACAATCAATGTGTAATTGAAATTGAAAGAAAAATTGTAATTTTGAAAAATAAATATCAAGGATTATGATTTTTATTTTGGGATGTCCTTGATATTATGGATTGGAATGTTTGTATATTTTAGTACTTATACTTAAAGGGATCTACCCAGTGACTAGAAGTAATGGTTATATTGAACAGGTTATGCATAGTCCCATGATGTAATGAATATATTCAGGGGACTATTCCCAGTCCAAAGCTGTAATTATTATACTCAGAGGGCTCTTCCTAGTCACATGATATAATGTTTATATTGAGTGGGCTCTACCTTTACCCATGTTATAATTCTTATACATTGAGTTGATTTCAAATATTTATTGATTTTTAAGAAAAATTATATATTGAGGATTAAATAAAAATTTGGTTTAGTATATGATTTGATGTGATGGTAAATATAGTGTATTATATAGTATAATATAAATAATCATGATGGTTGTGAATTTATACATTTACAATGTAATATTATTTTCGATATATATTTTCAAGGAAGATATTATTATTATCGTTAGTATCAAAATATGTATCATGATATTTAGGTGGTGTTCAATACGTTAATGTATTATACATTGATTCATCATGGGGACTAATGATATATTGTGAGACATTTAATTACGTTGGGATATTTTAATCACTTATGTTTAATATGTGATTTAATATTAATGATTATATTTTAGGATTGATATTACTTTTTGGGGATGTTAGACGAAATATATGAGATTTCTTTTAATGTTAATAAATTATTTAATGTCTATGATACTGAGGTTAATATAATATAGAGTTAATTTTTTATGGAATGATCAATGTTGAAACAATGGGGTTATTCTGGATATTTTTTAGATCAATTTATTATTTCGATATATGCTGGTTTATTCAATTTGGGTAGTATCATACCTTGTATAAAGCATTATAGGTTTCGTTAATGTATAATAATATGTAGAATTACATGTTATCATTTTTTTAGTTATTTTAACTCATATATATTTAATTTAGTGCTTTAGGGATGAAAAATTATGCTTCAATACTCATCATTCAGAACAACATATGAGATTTTGGCAGAAATTGATTAAATGATAAAATTTCACTTCCAGATTATGATTATTTTTTTCACTTAATTTATATGGTAAAATAATTTCTAAATTTTAGGAAAATGATCATAAAATGAAAACATTATCCAAATAACTACTTTTTATATGAATTTATGGTCTTATTCACACCGAATTCGTTTATGGTTTTATGGTGATTAACATTCACATGATCATTCACATTTTTACCAATGTTCATTATAAATCTTTATTATTATTTTGATATTAAATTTTCCCCACGTAGATATGTTTACATCCCACTAATGTTATACTACTTATAATCCTTTTTTATTTTTTAATTCATATGACCACCATATTTCCCATACCCTCCTTTCAGAAGTATGTTTTATTTACCCTTTTATTACGTGGGTTCACATTAATGGTATTTTCAAATGAAGAAACATAGATTAAAGATCATAATAACAAATGTTCTTTAAAAAATATTTAAGGGTTTGATAATATAATAAACCTATATTCTAAAAATAATAATATTTTTGATAGTGTACATGAAATTCAATAGCAAACATAAATAATCACATAATGTTATTATACATATGTGACTTTTTTATCATAGATGATACATTATAGGGTATGTGGTCGAATAAAAACATTACAATATATATATATATATATAATTCCAAATCAATGAAAATTTATTTATTAATTATTACAAAATTATAATTCAATATTTTGTAATGTCATTTTATGGATCAAAAATATATTTTTCCATAAAAATGGTTTTTTTTGAAAACATTTATTAATTGACTTCATCCACATTTATAAAATTTAAAATTTTAATTGAAAATTAATTTTAAAATCATAATTTTAAATTATCTTAGAGTTGATATATTGATAATTTCTAGAGAAGACTGAAATTTCAACTAAGAGTGAAAATTGTGATATTTATAAAAAAAAATTTACATTTTAGGTATTTTAGAGAGAATATTTTTCATAATTTTTTAAAAGTAATTTTTATTTTTAATAATACAATTTTCATTGGAATTAATTTTATTCTTTATTTTGGTGACATTTCATTTTAAACGTAATAATACATTTATTTTTTGAAAAACTTATTTTTCACCCTATTTGAGGGATTAATTTTAAATAATGTTATCCCAATTATCTAAAATGAATGTAATGAAATGGATTCCATAATTCTAATCAAAATTATTAATATTTTTTAATAAGAAAGGATATTTTATTTTATATAATGAATAGTAAATATGGTAAATATGTATTACCAGAATCAAGAGTAAAAAAGTTAATTATTGATTAAAATAAGGTAAAAATGAATATAAAATGTATCTAAAGCTATTAGTTGTCCTGTTGGATTAGTAGAGTTTTTTCGATTTCATCTGGTATTTGAATTTATTTTCACTTGGATCCTTTTTCATTGATAATGTCTAACATGACATTTTTTGTAAGTAGAATATTTAAAATTCCATTATCCTTATATTAAATTTCACTAATATGTTAATGAGGATCTTAAATTTTCTTACATGAATATTAAATTTTACTTTGATAATATGTACACTATTCTTATTATGGTAATTTATTTATATTATTTAGTGATTACCTAATAATATAAAATACTTTTACACTATAGAGTCAGTTCCTACAGAAATAGTAGACCAATTAATGTAAATGATTTTGGAATCCTAAAAAGTAATAGTTTTTCAATGGGTTATGGTGTCAAAAAAATAATCAGGGTTAATAAAAATGTATTTTTGATAATTAATGTGCTTAAATTTAATTAAAGTACCTTTATTTATGTTATTAAATTAAAAAAACATGTGAATATTACCTAAATTAAAATTAATGATATGTTATGTTATATAAGATTTTATTAAATGATATAAAAATCATTATAATATTTAATGGGGATAATAGGAATATTAAATGGACTAAAATATCATATATTTACCATTTTTGAACCAATTTTCAGATTATAAGTAAATTTATAAACTATAGTGGTTGAAAAATCTATTACTGTGATTAAGGAAAAAAAGTATTAGTAAGAGACAAAACTAAGAAGAGAATTGTCAAAAGGAACTTGTAAATTATCTAAATACTATTATATTTTTTCTTTATATATAAATAGTATTTAATTCAAAATTATGTTTATCTGGGACTATTTTACAAAGAATATTTTAATATATTATTCCAATGACTTGAAAAATTATAATATTGTCCCTCCCTTAAATTTTAAAATGGAACTTCATATCCTCTCTTACATTTTTTTTGAGAACCCTATCATAGAAAATTCTGAAAAACACAATACTAACATCACACCCCATGTTCTATAGGTTTTATTTTGTGAATTATACAACCCTTTTATGGAGTCAGCTGTAATTACTAGAATGTTAATTGAGAAGAGGTATGTGTTTTTGTTTAATGTTTTAGTTTTATTTATTTCTATACCTCCTTAAAATCACATACAACCATTATGATAAATCAAAAATATAAATTATTATATACTAATTTTTTATAAATTTTTTACTTTAATTAATCAATATCATACCTCATATTATAATAATTTAAACTACCTTCCATGTGTATAATGAACTAACACCTCACAAACCGATGTAATTATTTTTCAATCACATCAATTCTCGGCTGGTTATGAACATATATTTAAATAATATAATTAATATTGCTATCTTACTTATAAATCTATATATATATAAAATATAATAAATATTTTTACCATTTAATCTAATGAAATCTATTAACGACATTCATGCATATATGCAGGTTTCCACCAACTTGAAGTGATGGGATTTGTTTTACATAACTGACTCACGTTGATAATATATATAATATAATTTAATGATAAAATATGATATTAATATAATGAATAGTTGAAAATAACTTATTTTACTCTTGTTTTTTGAATTATGTAAACATTACTCATGTGTTTGAATGACCTTCCTTTTATGTGATTTTTACATATATCATTTACCATAACCACATGAAATGTTTGGTTTAAAAAAATATGTATATAAAACTCATATCAATTTCATAATTATTATTTTATATGTGATGGAATAATTATGTCATTGACCATGTTTAATGTACTAAATATTTTATTAAATTCTGAACTGAATGTTCTCAAAACACTAAATATGGACTTCATCAACTATTTATTTCAATATATCTATGAAATATATGAAATAAATGATCTACTGATAAGTTTTTAAACCTAGAAAATATTTTTTGATAAAATAAATAATTTTTTTTGATTATACTGTAGTTAAATAATGTACATAAAATTATGATAGATGTTTTAAGGGATTTTTGGGTTAAATTTTCATTCTATGAGACTTAGGTAAATTTTAAAACATCTCTCATTTTATGTGGCTTATAAAATACTTTATGGTTTTTTTATTTGATTCAATTATAATTTTAAAATATTTACAAATTCACTCAAAATTATACAATAAAATTCATCACATCTTCAAAAGTTATAAATTCATAAGGGATAATATTTTAAAAATATCATTTTAATTTTCCCCGTAAAACTATTTTATGTCAATGACAATATTTTATTAAATGAGACATGATACCTCTTATTTATAATTCAATGTTTGATAGAGGAATTTTTTTTCCATATAATACATTCTTTACTATAGATTTTAAGGGGAAACTTTGTTAATGTTTTTCAAAGGGGTTATTTATGAATCACTTTTTGATAGTTTAAAAGAATGTTTTTCTTTAATATCTACTACACGAATAGAATTTCTCCTCATCATGACTTTAAATTTCATTTAATATTACTATAAAATATTACACGGTTATTTTCACGTGAAATAATTTCCAAAATATTGTGGGATATTTTCATTTTAATGATTTTTCAAAATAAAAGGTTATATAGCCATATTATTGTGTAAAAACTGAAATTTCATTTTTTATGGATTCAAAATATTTCCCATTGTATTTTTGATGAATCAGTTTTAGCATAATTTTTTTGGTCATGAAATTATTCTTGAGTATCATAGATGATAATGGGTGAGCCCAATATAGCATATATGACATGTAATCCTGAGACAACAAATTTGATTTATGATCTCGATACAGCTTATATGATCTGTGAGCCCAATATAGATCTCTAAGGCATTGGGTAGTTTTTCTTATCTTTCAAATAATGATGTTTTGAGTTGTAGAGGGATTTTTAACCTATGTATTTAACAGTGAATTATTTATTTGAGACACTGTTTTAAAAGGGATATGAATATGATTTTCTAAGTGGTATAAAATAGTTTCTATTTTCTATATATGGGTTCTAAATGTTTTATTTTTTGGAAAAATGTGTACTCCATATTGATATGAATTATTTGATATTATCAAATAATTTTATTGAAATGGTAATGATTTTAATGGATTTCATATTTTTATATGGAATAAATTTTTTCCATATTTTATATACATTAATAACTTTTTTATCTGCAAAACAAATTTTATTTTCTTCCTAACATGGATTAAGAATGTTTAGTGACATGGATGATGTCATGTTATAAGTCATGTTGATTTTTCATGAAATTAACATGTGATTTATTTTTTATGTTTTATTTGTTGTCAAAAATTGATTCTATGTGGAAGTTTCCAATTTGAAATTTATTATTTTTTTAGTTATGTGTTTTGAAATAATTCTATAAAAAATTAAATGTAAAAGGTATTATTGAAATAAAAAAAGAAAAATATGTTCTAAATACATGAATATGTAATGTTTGAAGGAAGTGTTCTTATAGTTAGTATCATTATTGGGTTAAAATAATTTTGGAGATTATAATTTTTTCATGTGAGGTAACATAATAGTTATTTATATTTTCATGGGTCAATAATATTAAGGGTTGTCACCTATTTAATGGAGGAAATTACAATTTATATTTAATAAGTCATTTTACCCTGAGGTGATTTGAAACAATAACCATGTTTTATAAAGAATAATATATATAGGTTTAGATCATTAAATGGAATACTAAATGATTTTACGTTATAATAATTAATATATATTTTATAGTGGGATATTGATAATAATGATTATTGAAAATTGAATCATTAAATATGTGATATTTTTTATGATATTTATGGTCTAGCTATGGCGTACCATTCCTGAAAGCATCTAATTTTTTTAATGATATTTTTGTGTTATTTTCTATATTATTAGTTATTTATTATAGTGGTTAATGGTTTTTTCATGACCATGTCCCCTCTAAAGGAACCCTAAATGGATGGAAATGAGAAAAGGGAGATGGTGAATGCTTGAATCCCGCCTCTAGTAAGAAACAAGTTAATGAAAAACACAAAGAGTGCAACATATATAAAAATGAGAGGAATAACCCTATAAAATAATTTGATGAATGAGAGATAAGAAAAATATATGAATCAAATCCTACTCAAATATAGTTAAATAGAACCCACATACACAAATGTAATCTCATAAAAAATAAAACAATTGAATAGGATCGAGAAGTAGAAAAACATAATCACAACAATTACCAAGAATTCAAAATAAGTTCTACAAAACCTTGAGCTAGTACATTATATCCCTATATCCAACCTACTACTGGTTACCATAAAATTTATTTTATATACATTGGAAGATAATAAAACATACACTTAGTATAATCCTACATGGATCATATCCTGAAAAATATAATAAAATCATAATGATTCCAAATGATCATTGTGTGAAATTAATTCATCAACTAAAAATATATACTTTGTTTCCCAATCTCATAATGGATATTAATTATCATGTAACACATACATGAGGTCATATATTATAGGAATGAAATAAGGGTGCCTCACTTCTTCTTTCCCACCTGGTTATAGCTCTTCCCCAACATCAGATGTCATGATCCATCTCTCTCTAATATAAGACCACCAAAAAACACATTATCTATAGTATAATAACATGAATCTTGTGCATAAAAACCTCTCATAATAAAATTCCATGAATATATATAGTACCAAGTAGTTTTTAGGATCCACAAAAGACCATATATCCTTAACTATGGATTAGGTATTCTGCCTCATGAAATTACAATATTTACATCAAGTTATGCTCCTTTATATATCACTAACCATACACATTATACCTAAAATATTCATTTGGATAAAATATCTAGAGATACAAGTGTATGAAATTACTATAAGCCCATGCAATCATATACAGACATATATTGGTATAACAACCACCCCATATACCATCACATAATAGTACCACAAGAAGAGTGTGGGGAAGAGGGGTAATAAATTATGAATTCCTAACTATTGTATATGATTGAGAAAACACCAACTTAGAGTCAAATGGGTGTCCGTATCCATTATGAGAAGGGTGGGGTAACATATGAAATCATAATAGATATAAGATATAATATAGATCACATCCATAATAAGAGATTTATCTTATTCTGAATCTGAAATATAGTTATCATCAATTAGACTCTGTACTAACACAGAAAATAACTAGATATCTTATTAGAATAAAAGGGATAATGTAGTTGTACTAAATTATATCATTAATTTTTATAAATTAACCTTATTAAGTATATAATTACCTATTTGGTAACAATATTGGATTGATAATTCACTAAATTCTGGGTGATGGAATTGCCCTCAAGAAATAATCCAACATATTCAATTGTTTCTAAATATTAACATCTTTTCATAATTCCAATAACAACCAACCCCTTGGTTTATTAAAATAATATTTATTTTACTATTCCATAATTATGGTAACTTCAGGAAACATCAAAAGATACACATAGATGCATAACCAAGAACATCAATCTACCTTGTTTTTAGGCTATAAAATATAGATAAATAAGAAAATCAATGTATCCCGCATTTAAATATATTTATTATTTATGTATCCAAACCTTAAGAACAACAATGGGAAATTATAGCTTCATCCCATTCGATCAACTTTGGTATCATCCCCAAAACCCTCCTACATATTACGATGCATCTCATTGTCATAAGAATAAAAGACATCCAAATAATGGGCCTCTATGGTCATATCTTATGAAATAATAAATCATACCTGGATCATATCACATCACATAACAAGGGTCCTAAATAAAGTAGTAAGAAGTTATAAAAATGAAAATACATTCAGTAGGGATTCTATGTGAGAACACCATATTTCATAGTATGTAAATTTTTAAATAAAAATAATTTATTTGATATATTGTGGTGAATGAAGCAATAATATTTTAAAATAACGTCATGTTCAATAGAATAAACATCATGAAACACCGACTTGAAACAAACCACGAAACACTAATGAAATATTATTATTATGGAATGACTATTATAACATATACATTAAATTTTCATGTACAAATAGCACTATCTAAATTATAAAATATTTATAAACATCTTAATTAATAAACATTAATTTATTATTTCTTATTAAAAAACACTGAAATTTTATTAATGTAATTTTATATGTTTTCTTAAAAAAAAAATTTATGGGTAAATAATAAAAATATTTTTCTTCCTATTTTAGAAACTTTCATGGATAAAATGAAATATAATTTTGAAATCAGTAAATTAATATTTTCATAGTGTGAATATTTGGTATTTTCCCTTAAAATATTGACTCTCTAATGAATTGGAGAAAAATGCTATTTTTAATTGAAAAATGTATTTTTATTTCAAGAATATTAAATTTTACATTTTAATTTATAATATTTTAAATTCAAAACTATTTCTCTTAGAATTAGAATAACCAAATCATGTTAAATCGAGTCAATTTTATGATTGAATGTTATAAAAACATTTTATTACTTTAAAATGATTTATTTATATTAAACTGATTTTCTTTTCATTTTTCATTTTAATCATTAAATACTCTCTACAAAATATTTAAATTTAATATTATATATTGGATCCCATATTTAATATTAGGATGTTAAAATTTAAAAATAATTTACTTTTGTTTTATGGTCAATATGAATAGTAACTTTAGTAAAAAAAATTACCACATTTAAGGGTAAAGTTGTTGATTAATTGTTATAATTATTATGATTAGGACTATAAAAGGGCCATAAAACATGCCTTAATATTATATAATGAGTCCATTCCTCAAAAAATCATATAGTATTTAGTTTTATTGTATTTCTTTATTTATTATGTTATGATAATTATAATATTTAATGTATAGATAATTGAAAAATGGTCCAATATATTTTAATAAATACATAATTTATAATATAGAGACATCTGTAGGATATATTTAGTAATATATACTAATATGAAATATAATTGATTTATCTTCATATTGGTAATTCATTTTTAATATTTTTTAATCATGGAATAAAATTAAATTATTAAACAATGTTGATGTAATTATTGTTAAATTAATGAAAAAAATGAAAAAAATGATATTAACATAATAAAAAGTTCTATAATATTCTAATAATTTAGGATAAATATAATTATCATGAAAATAATTTCATAAAAGGGTTTTTGATGTATTTAGTTGAAATTGTTTTTACAGTGGATGTTTTTAAATTGAAAACAAATAAATAGTCCAAAAAAGATACTGTTGAAATTTTATGAAAATAAAATTTTATTAAATGTTATAAAACACATAAAAATATAATATTTCACAAAATAAATGTGATATGTCTATATGAATATTTCATGTTCCATTTATATGTCTTTTTTATTTTTTTAGTAATAATATTGACTCTTAGGGGGTATAAAATTTTAATTGCATAGTAATTGACAAAAAGGTTGATGGGGGGTTATACTCTATGATAAGGGTGAAAACATATACAAAACATTCCCATATTTTATTGAATAAAATGATTTTTTTATTTTATTGAACATAAATTATAATTTTGTCAATTTTATTCTATTTTTTACTTTATAAATAATTCATATTAATTTAATATTTTTTGATATTCCAAAAGTTCTCCTCACCTCAATTATAAATTTCCACCTCACCCTTAAATCATAACACATGTTTGAGTCATATAAGTAATAAAAAACCTCACAATTACCCTTATAAACAACATTATATATGTTATTTTGGTTATTACCACTCCAAAGGTCACCCTAGATCCCTTAATGAGAGATCTAAGGGAGTCCATTGAAGTAGAGGTAATCATCATGACCAACTCTTTTATGATTATTTTTTTGGTATACTTTCTCTTAATTTTTTGTAATAATCAACAAATAGTTACTATAATATCATCAATATATTGATATGATTTTATTATTATGATAAAACCATATTAAATCTCTTTTCCATCCCTTATAAATTGAAAACCTTGCTCAAGAGTATATACGACTACCAATCTCAATGTATTAGTGTAATTCATTTTTCATCACAAAATTACATGGATGGTTATAAATAATTAAATAACTAGTATATATAATAATTAAGGAATAGTTATACCCCTGTAATGATAATATCATATCAACCTTCATACCTTGTAATACAATCCGAAATGATAATATTTCTTGTGGGTATAAATGAACTACCCTTTCCCCAATGTGATATAATTTTTTGGTCAATTATAATTCACATGTATTGACATAAGTACATATTTAAAAAATATATAATATATGTGTGATATAATTAAAATTTTTTAATGTTGAAATTTCATTTAAATTTTTATTTTTTCCTACTTTGAAATGTTGAAGTAGCATTCATGGGTACATGCATCCTAATGTATCCATAAATTGTGTAAATCATTTCTACCATTATCTTTTATGGATTACCATTAATATGTTTATAATGGATAGATTTTATATATTTATTATTTCTAACATTCTTGGTACTATAAAACCATAATTTTATGGAAAATATCAAACCTAATCAAATACGATAATCAAAGTATTTACCACCTGGAATAGTGATATTAACATGGAATTGATAATAAAAATGTGATAAAATATTATAAATAAATAATATATGGTATTATATATATGATAATGGTCCTAAAATAAATTTATATAAATATATATTTATTATATATAATTTTCTAGCATGTACTAATGGAATCAAACCTGATGTTCATGTTTATTTCATAGTCTCATTATTTTGCAGGGTTGTTAATTTGTAAGTGTAAAACAAGTAAAATATCACTTACATGTCAATTTATTCTAAATATGTTTTAAAAAATATTTTATCTATTTTTCAAATGACTTATTAATTTCATTTTAACCCATTTTAATTTTTTTCAATTTTTTTTAACAGGAATATTCTAGTCATTTTCCAAATAAGGTACTTTTTGAATGTTCAAAATAAAGTGTAATAGTAATTTTTTTTAACTTTTATAGAATAAAAATAGTTAACCACAAACATGATCCCTAAATTATTAGAAAAAATATTCACATATTTACAAGGTTATATTGAATAGAAATTATATTTTATTATATGTATAGTTTTTAGATTTAAAAATAGTGATTTATAAGTAGAAATTGTATTTCCCACAAGAAATTGTCCACTGTCATTTTTATTGTATATTCAAACATATCAACATTGTTTTGTGAGTATTCTATTTAGGATATAAATTAATTATACAATCCAACATATTTATTTATATTGTTTATGATCATTTTTGAATGGTGGAATGAATTGAAATTCTGTATGATAGTTATTCCAATACAGATAGTTATTGAATTCTAAGACATGTTGATTCCATTATATTATATATTCCTATAAGTAATTTATTGGAATTAGAAATTGATTTTTGGGGTCCACTATAACACTATGATGCATCAATAAATCTTAGAAGATAATGTGATATGGGTTTTTACCGAGGCATTTTCCACTTATTCTGAAGTTATAGAAAAACACATTTACATTGTTTTTTGATTTCATGGACAATAGAATGATGGTATATTTTTTAGGTGTAGTATTGTGAATTAAATCTTTATTAATTCATTTATTTATGAATTTTTATTATTACGTTGATTAGTTTATTTTCTTGTGATTATCTATATATAATTACATAATCATCATTTATTCTTGTCATATTATTAATGGCATTTTTTATTCTCTTGTATACATAGAAATAATGAGATTTTTCCATCACCCCTTTATTTTTTTTCCTTTTTATAGGAAACATGTATGTTTTTTATGAATTATATAGAGGGAAATTCTTATGAGAATAATGGTGTTTTGAAGAAAATACTATTTTTATTTTGAGATTTCAGATGTAATGTGTAATTCTAATATGTATTTCGTTTTTCAATAATACTAAAATAATTGTGCCTTTGGGATGCAATTTATTTTAAATTATTTCATGATAATACAATAAACATAGATTCTACACTACCAAAATCTGGTTCGTTATAGTTACTATAATTGAATGTTTCGTAGACATTGTTGAAATGATGATTTAGGATAACATAGATTATGGAAACATAACCCAATAGTTGACTTATTAAATATTTTCTAATGAAATAATGATTATGATATTGAGATTAGTTGTACATAAATCATCAATTTATTTAATGTGTTTCACTAGTTTTTATATTATATATTATACCTAAAAAATTTGATATCAAATTCAGTATAATCCCTTGTTTATAAATGGTTCATATTGGAAGGACAAGAAACTTAATCAATACATGTAATCCATGTTTGTATTTCTCTCCCAGTAATGACAATGAAGATGAAGCTAGAGCTGCAAAAGGAGCCAAAAAGTATATAACTATATTGGGGTAGATGGCTAATAATATGTCCAAAAAAAAATTCCCTTTAAGAGAAACCTACTAGACCACAATATTTTTTAACAGTGTGGGACAACTTTAGGTTTCACCCACCTCAATCATTTAACAGGGCCACAATTACTTTGTATGTGGGAAATTTATATGATCCTTAGGAATGATATTTATCATCTTGGAAGGTAATGTATGGGATATTTTTTTCATGGTTGTTTATCATCTCTTATGGTGTAACACCCCACCCCTACCTCACTGGCTTGAGGAGGTGGTGAGGGTAACTTGGCCTTAAGCAATGTTCCCAACATGCCAATGGCTGGCAATAAATGTCGAGGGATTCAGAAGAAAAGTGGGGAAGGATTTCCCCTCAAGAGGATAACCCAACCAACCAACAACCAACAACTATAATGCATGCATTTCAATTCAACAAACCCTGTCAAAACAACTCAAGGTTTATAAAACCAAATATTTCCAAAACATCAGAGTAAAACTGAAACCAAAAGACACCCATCACAATTCGTGACACAGCCACACCTCCACCCCATATCCAAGCAATATACACCACCAAGCATCATAAGGCACCACTAAAAGATAGAGATTCCTTACCATT
This sequence comes from Viscum album, assembly GCA_963277665.1. Lineage (NCBI taxonomy): Eukaryota > Viridiplantae > Streptophyta > Magnoliopsida > Santalales > Viscaceae > Viscum > Viscum album. The sequence goes on along the minus strand of OY728127.1, from coordinate 374,521,026 downwards.
TCCCACATCCCGGAATAATACATCTGCAAAGACACCATTGTACCAAAGTAGGGGGTGAGTACAACCACTCAGTATTATTTCCCCAAATGACATCCCTACACACGCCACTAGGATAAACTGTTAGCACATTTATATAAAACATTTTATATAAAACATTTCCATTCACTAACTCATTACAAAAGCCAAACGTGCCAAACACAAATGAAACCCTCCACAACAAAGCCACATACTGGTTACCATGTTCACATTTCACTCAGAAGATCCAACTACAACATCAGATAATCAAAAAAATCAACCAACAACAGGGGTACTTTCTCGGCCAACGCGTTCACAACCCGACATGTGGAACTTTCTCGGCCACTTGCCCCGATATCTATCTATCTCCCTGATTATAGTGGCACATTCACAACCACTCCACAATATCACCACACATTGCAATAAAACATCCCATTCATATCCACACAATCAAAAGCCACACAAAAACCCCAACTATTTCAATCACTATCACATGCCATTATCACGCTCACGATCAATTTCATTTTAAAATCCACATTTTAAAATCATCCCATTGAATCCATTTCCAACAAATCCCATTTTTCCCCAAAATCCCAATTTCATGACAAAAACCCCCAATTTCATCTCCCATAAATTTTCCACAAATTTACCCATTGATTTACCAATTAAATTTCTAACAAATAATTTAATTATAAATGAACCACACAATTCCACCATGTGGAGTCGAGAGAGAAGCCACCTACCTCTTAGGGTTTGGAGAAATCAACCCTTTGCCCAAACACAGTTCAATCCGGTAGAACGCCTCCTAGAAACCTCTCCAAATCCCCTTCCCTAACATCCATAAGCCTTAAAGACATAATTCAAGGCAACCCGAACTTTATATCTACACACAATAAGTGTAGATCTAGAAAACAAAGAAAGAGGGAGAAGTGGATCTAGAGGAAAACCCAAAGTAACCATGGGAGAAGACTTACCTGGGTGAAATCACCTTCAAAGAACCATGAATACTCCTCAAAACCCTTCCAAAATGAGTCAGAGAGCCCTTCTAGCCCTTGAGAACTGAAAATCTTGAGTGAGGATCGAGTGGGAGGAAGAGAGGAGTGTTTTAGGTCAAGCTCGAGGGAGCCCAGAATTAAAAACAGTATTTTAAGTGGCCGCACGGTTTAACCTGCATGATATTGCAAACCGTGAGCTAACCGTGCACACTCTACTGCCTCGAGAGCCAGGGTCCACACCGTTTACTCGCACCATTTGGAAAACTGTGCGCAGGTTGTGAAAAACCTACTGTCTCCCCCTACACTGTTCATGGAGCATCCACACGGTTTACACTAACCGTGCTCAAACCGTGCACCCCTTTAAATGCCTCCAAACTCATCGATATCCATTCCAAACTCTCCCAACCTCTTCCCAACTCTTCCCATGCACTTTAAACACATAAAAATCCATAAATAAAGGTTTCATACCTCAAATAGGGGGTGCTACATTCTCCTCAAAATTGGACTTTCCGTCCATGAAAAGTAGTGCCCCCACCATTTGCCGAAAGAGCTCAGGCCACTGCTCTACCATTTCATTCTCCCGTACCCATGTTTCTTCCTGGATCTGGCCATGCTGCCACAAAACCTGAACTAGACTGATGATTTTACCACACAAGACATTATCTTGTCTATCCACAACCCGCACTGGTAGGTGCACCAATGAAGCATCCAACATTAGCTCAACCTGATCCCATTTAATATCATGGCTCAGATCTGGCTGGTACTTTATCAGCTGCGACACATGGAATACATTATGTACCGCACTGAACCTAGGTGGAAAAGCCAACCGATAAGCCACCTCACCAACCCGTCCTGAAATCTCAAAAGGATCAATGTACATCAGAGATAACTTCCCTTGTTTCCCAAACTGACGATGTCCCAACCGAGGAGAAATCCTCAAGAAAACATGATCACTCACCTCGAATGACAACGGTCATCGACGGTGATCCACATATTATTTCTGATAAATCTGAGCCATCTCCATCCTTTTCCTGATCAACATGATCTTTTCTGTAGTATCCTGGAACAGACTCATTCCAACCATCGAAGACTCACCCGTTTCCACCCAACATAGTGGAGAACAACACGGCCTCCCATACAATGCTTCAAACGAATCCAACTGTATGGATGCATGATAACTGTTATTATACGACAATTCAACCAAGGGTAGGTGCTCCACCCATGATCCACCAAAATCCATCACAAAAATCGCAACATATATTCCATGGTTCATATTGTCCTCTCGGATTGTCCATCTTTCTGAGGGTGATATGCCGTACTCATTGTCAACTTTTTTCCAAGGGCTTGCTGCAAATATTTCCATAAATGAGATGTAAAACTCGGATCTCTATCTGATACGATTGAAACCAGGACGCCATGCCTCTTTACCACCTCTCGGATATAGATCTTAGACCGATCCTCCACCGTATGAGATTCACGAATTGGGATGAAATGGGCTGAATTCATTAGTCGATCCACTATCACCAAAATGGCATCATGTTCTCAAACCATTCTTGGGAGACCTATGACAAAATCAATCACTATATACTTCCACTTCTAAACAGGGATAGGTAAAGACTGCAACATTCCCGCTGGCCTTAGGTGCTTAGCCTTGACCTGGTGGCAAGTCAAGCATCGTGAAATTAAATCACCCACTCTTCTTTTCATTCCAACCAACCAAAACTATGTTTGTAAATAATTATACATCTTCTAAATTCCAGGGTGGACAGCCCACCTGGAATGATGGTATGCCCTGAGAAGGTCCTCCTACCAAGCCGCCGGTATAGCTATCCGATTCCGGAAACACAAAACAAATTCTTTATTCAATTACCAACCCTCAATGGTCTCCCCAAAATTGTGTCTCGACCCCATGGTCACACATTCAAGATCAGATATCTGTGCCTCTATAATCAGGCCAACCAGGTCAGGAATCAATGTAACCGGAAAGAAGACCACACTATCACCCTGGTCCTCACATTCCAACCGCATATTGGCTATAACTGACATCAACTGCCACTGGTCTGATGCCTGTTTCACAACCTGAACATATGATTTCCTACGTAATGCATCCTCCACCGAATTTCCCTTACCCGGTGTGTACATTAAGTTAAAATCAAACCTCTGGAGATATTCCATCCATCTCCTTTGCATCAAGTTCAGATACCTTTTGTGATAAAATGTGCATTAAACACTTATGATCTGTGTAGACCGTGAATTTCTCAATGAATAGATAATGGTGCCACATTTTCAAAGCATGTACCACTGCCGCTAACTCCAAATCATGAGTTGGATAGTTTTTCTCATGCACCCTCAACTGTCATGATCCATACGCAACCACATGATTTCCTTGCGTGAGAACGCACCCCAACCCTGATCCCGATGCAACGCAATACACCACATACCCTTTTCCGGGTTCTGGAAGAACCAAAATTGGTGCTGATGTAAGGTTAATTTTCAGCTCCTCGAAGCACTACTAACACTACTCGTTCCACTGGAATGGAACATTCTTTCTTGTCAATGGTGTCATAGGTGAAGCCAGATGTGAAAAATCACAAACCAAGTGGCGGTAGTACCCAGGTTGACCGAGAAAACTCCGTATCTCAAACACATTATTTGGTGGTTTCCATGAGATAATGGCCTCTATCTTTTTCAGGTCCACTAAGACACCCCTATAAAAAATCACATTTCCACGAAAATGGACTACCTATATCCAAAAGCCACACTTTGACAATTTGGCATACAACCGATGATCTCACAAGATCCCTAGAACAATCGACAAGTGCTACTCAGGCTCCTCCCTTGACTTTTAATACACTAGAATATCATCTGAAAACACCACCAAAAATGAATCCAAATATCTCTGAAATATCTGATTCATCAGTGCCATGAACACTACTGGAGCATTCGTTAGACCAAAGGGCATGAAAACATACTCATAATGGCCATATTGACTTCTGAAATCTATTTTAGGGATATACACCTTCCTTACTCGCAATTGATGATATCCTGACCTCAGGTCGATCTTGGAGAAGAATTGGGATCCCCTCAACTGGTCGAACAAATCATTGATTCATGGAAGTGGATATCTATTCGTTGTTGTCACTTGGTTATGTCTACGATAATCCACACAGAGCCTCAATGTTCCATCCGCCTTTTTCACGAACAACACCAGAGCTGCGCACAGAGACGTGCTAGGCCAGATAAACCCTTTTTTTTTCAATTATTCTAGTTGGACTTTCAATTCCTTCAATTCAGTAGGTTCCATCCTGTAAGATGGAAGTGAGATAGGACTGGTCCCCGGAAGGAGATCAATCGTAAACTCCACTTCTCTTACGGGAGGTAACCCAGAGAATTATTTAGGAAAAACATCCATGAACTGATCCACCACTGCTAGAAGAACACTCTTCTCAACATCTTCTATTTATTCCAATGGCAAGACTGCCAATTGATACGATAACGTGCCAACTACCGATGCCAACAAGCCTCCTGCAAACTGCTTCTCATGCATCTCCCCTCTAAAGAGATGTCCAACGCCATCATGTGTCGTAAGACTCACTGTTCACGCATCATAATCAATGTGGGCCCTAAACGCTATTAGCCAATCCAAGCCCAAGATTGCATCATATCCATCCATGTCAAGTACTGAGAAATACCAGACTATCTCAATTTCACCCACAACGATACATCATGCTCTACATTAGAAGGCTCGACACTCTTTTCTACACAGAGTGATTTGAAGTTTCAAAATAGAAGGCATCATCTCTACCTTTAAACCCAAAAACTCAACAAAATATGAAACAATAAAAGAGTGTGAAGCACCTGTATCAAACAACACTTTCATGTAGGTAGAATTTAAAAGAATAGTACCTCGTACTGTTGATGGCCCTGACTGATCATCCACCACAACCTGCTCAGCTCCGAATAATGCCTTCATTGCCACACTCGATTCTTTACTGCCTTGTTGAGGCATCATGGTATTCCGAGAATCACCATGACTAACCTTACCTTGCTGATGAAGGGTATGATGCTGCCCCCATCCTGTAGAAGCATAGGACGCCTGTGATCCTTGGGGAGTGTCTCACACACCCGTCCTCGGAGCATTCCTACAGTAGCGCTGGAGATTCCCCATCTCCTTACAACTATAATATGCTCTGGGTTGTGTCGTGCAATCCCACTTTATATGCGTCGAGGATCCATACTGAAAACATCCCACTTTACTCTGGGTATTTGGAGGAAGTTTCACTGATACCATCGTCACATTTTGTACCGTGCTCCCGCTCTAGGAATATGTTTCCCTCTTTCACTTGAACCCAGCGTTAGAGTTCCCACTAATCCTTGTGGGTATCACCACGCTTCCTCCATCCATAGTTCCCAACAGATCTCGCTCAGCTACCGAGGCTCGATTTACCATTTTGTTGTAGTCCCCGATACACAACACTGCTATTTTAGAACGGATTTCCTACCTCATGCCCGCCTAAAAAATCCTTGGTTTTAGCGACATGCTACCCACCACCTCAGGTGCAAACCTTACTAATCTCATAAACTTAGCTGCATACTCCATTACCGACATCTATTCTTGGTTCAAACTGAAAAAGTTTGTTGTACACTAAATCTGGAACGTGTGAGGGTAGAATTGTTTGTTAAACAATTCCTCAATAGTTTCCCATTCCATAACCTAGTCTGTCCCCGCTTGTACTACCAACTCCCACCATTGAAGGGAAGGATCCTCCAGATTATACATTTCTTGCTTGACCTTCAGCTTGGCCAGGGTTCCCAAGAATGTAAAAAAATCTATTTATTCGGGACAGCCACGCCTCTACCCTTTCTTGGTCTACATCACCCATAAAAACGGGTGGGTTTTTCTTCTGAAACTGAGCCACATAATCGGCATGATTGGGCTCTTCCACTCTATTTATGCTGACCAGCGCTTGGAAGTCTTGGACTATACATTGCACTAGCTGTTGGTTCACCTGAGGCTTAGGTGAAACCACATTCTCATCAGTTGCTTCTGGTTGGTCTCTACGACACCTACCCAGTGCCATTTCTATAACATAAAACAAACAACCATGAGTCTCTCTTCCGTAGACATAACAAATCAAACACATGAAATACCATTTCATAACAATCAATCACAACCAGGCTTTCCATTCTTGCATATTTCCCATGTTGCACAATTTTTGAAAATCAACCATTTTCAAAATACCATGTTTATTCACATTTTAGGTTCACACATTTAGAAAACCGTTTTTAAATTCAACCCACAAATCATTAAACGTAATGAAATATGCATCCTAGAGGGAAGTCATTTCTATCATACATGTCATGCTCATCTCATTGGATACACCCAAGACAATGAGATTTCCAATGCCTATAAGTGTCTCCAAAACACTTATATACCCAACTCCCTGGTAACTTGATGTTCAGTATAAAAGGGTTAGCAACATCCTTTTATGCTATACGATCCATGTTCCGACAGTCCTACACCATGCTACCATACCAAATCAAGGGATAACCAAGAATGAATGTCAAATCCAAATCTTAGAATCAACTCCAAAGGACTGAACAAGATGATACCACTTGTGACACCCCACCCCTACCTCAGTGGCTTGAGGAGGTGGTGAGTGTCACTTGGCCTTAAGTGATGTTCCTGTAATGACCCAAAGTTTCATTAATGTAAATTGCCTCTTGATCCAATTAAATGTCTCTTTATGAAAAATGTTTTTATAAGATGTCAAACTCTTTGGTTTTATGATAAGAGTTGTGACCGTTACTTTTATAGCTGTTGAACAGTTATCACATGATTAGTATAAATATAAGGCTTTAACGAACCCAATTTTTATTCAGACAAAGGAAGCGATGGCCTCATCCAGTAGAATTGCCCCATACGAAGCCCATTTGTTGGAGCTCGGAAAAGTGGTGGCATCCTTGGGCTTCGCACTTGACCAAGCCCAAGATGAGCTTTATTATGTCAAGCTCGAATGTGACCGTCTACGGGAAAATTGGAAGTTGATAGAGATTACCACTCGGGCGATGTTATCCGAGCCGCCCCAAGAGTCTGTCACCATCGCACACCTTACCCTTAGGTCTTATGCGGCTGTTTTAAGGGGTTATGTAGGAAATAAGTAGTACTATGTTCATGTACATTATTTTTTTGTATATAATAATGAATATAATTTCTAGTCATTTTTGATACATTGTAAATAGTTTTTTTAAGTAAAAATGGTTTTTTTAGTTATTATATAATTAAGAATTCAATTTTTTTAGATTAAGGGATTTTTGAATGAAATAATATTTTAATAAAATATTATTTTTAATAATAAATTAATTTTTATTAAATATAAATAATCTTATAATATTATTAATGCAATAAAATTTTTTGTTAAGGTTTGCAGTCCATTTCTGTCAAAACCCGTGAATTTTCGATAAATGAAGGTTTTTATTTTAAAAGTGAAAATTAACATATTTAGAAATTTTTTTAGATAAAATAAATTTCATTTCTGTAATCAGGACGTCGAAATTATCCAATGGTGAATTTTTCATAATTTTCTGAGACAGTCAAATTTTTGGGTAAAAATTAAATACCGTTTAAATATATAATGTGTTTTATGACATCATAATGACCCAATGGTGGTTTAATAAAATACTATAATCCTTATTTTAGGCCAATATATGTTTTACCATTAAAATAAAGTGATTTTGGGTTTGTTTGACTTACTTTTCAAAGCATTAATGAACCCCTCAAGACTTATTCAACACTTTGCCTTTTTAAATTAATTTCTATGGGAGTGTGACTCACCTCCACATAAGTAACCTTATTATTTTAATAGGTTCGGACCTTGGCCTTGTAAAATATTTTTTTCCTCTTTCCTTTTCCAAAACCTATGGGCAAAAACTATGGGATGGTTTGTGGTTTGGATTAATTTAATATAAGGGGTCCCAAACCTAAATAATAAAGAATTCTCTCACCTTTCCTATATAAACCCACTCTAGCTCCCACATCCTCCTCACTAAAATCCCTTGGAGTTCGTCCAAACTCTGCCCTACTCTCTCTAGAATCCTCCCAAGGTGGCCCAAGCTCCCAAGAAGTCTCTCACAAGCCTCTCTCTAGCCTTGGGAAGCACACTTACAAGTAAGGGTTTTTTCATCCTTTCTAATTTTTTTCAATTTTCTTTAAGCTATTTTGCCCTTTTAATTTCAATTATGAATGTTGGGTTATGGTTTCGCACCTCCCCCATAGTTCCCTATTATTGTTTGAATGATGGGATACCCCTTTCTCTCTCATTAAATGCCTTCCATGTACACCCGTTACTATGCCGAAATTCTGAAAGAAGCTTCTCTCTCCTATTTTATATTCAAGCAATACTTTTGTATCATGAATCTAAATTCCATTAAAATTGTTGGTACATGTACCTATATGACCTCCTTACTGTCCATTACATGTAAATATTATAACGAACCCCTTTCTCTCTCATCAACCTTTTTTATTAATTCTTATGTCACGCCGTTACGCTGCCGAAATCGCACCGATTTTCTAAGCCAATGCCATTGTGTAGTGAATACCATGCCCATTTCTCCATCAAGGGTATTCACCTTTATGAACATTTACTTATTGATTTTAAATTTTCATTATTGAAATTCCACATTCCTTTATCGTGGAATAAATGATTATGTTTTATGAATCCATGTTTTATGATCCATGTGGCACACTTATGCATGAAATGAAATGTTTAAGAAGGGTGCACCCATATAGCGCTCCAATGCATTGGGTAAAGTATAGTATAATGATACGTCATGTGCAATGAGTGTTCACTCATGCTAATTCAAGTGCAACGAGGGATTACTCGTGCTTCATGTGAAATGAAGGTTTACTCATGCTCCATTTGCAATGAGCCTTGTCTCATGCTAATTCAATGTTAAGTGTTGTTGCCACATTTCCATGTTATGATTTTCATGCTTTATCATGCCTTTATGTTCATGTTTATTTTATGATCTACTAACATGCCTATTTCCTAACTTGTATTTTACTCCTCATGTTATTCCATGTGTACTCCCTTACTGGGCTTTATAGCTCACCTTTTTTTATGCATGTCCTCAGGTTATCCCATGCAATGCGATGTACGAGGGAATGTAGTGGTCATGTAAAGGAAGTTTTCAATAAAGATGTTGTATTTCATGTTTTAAGTTTTTATGTAATGATCCTAATCCCCAAATACACTAAACCTATCGATCTTCTTTGTTGTATCAAGTGATGTTTTATGTAATAAATCATGTTTAAGTTGTAATAAAAAGCAGGGTTGTCATAGTTGGTATCAGAGGATAGGTTTAGTTATTTTTGGGATTAGGAAACCCTAGTAAAGCCTTAGATACAAGACTAATTATAATAAAAACATCCCTAAGTTTTGGTAGATACTATGTAAGTGGTTTATCAAAAAAAATGCATCCATGTCTGGATACGAGCAGGTAGAGGCAGCTCTGGCACAGATGTATCCTAGGGGTAAAACCCGAAAATACTGCTTTGAGCTAGACTCGAACGGGAACTGGTGCACAACAACGGGCCTTGCTACACTATTGGTTACGACACTCCCAGGGGATATGTTTTGATAAATTCACAATCTTAGTATGAACCCTTATTAAGGGAAAAATTCCCCTAAGAATATATGTTTGAAAATAGATCATGAAAAGCCTATATTGAATCCTATAGACTCATGAGTTAAGGAATGGTAGTTTATTTATAAGTCATCAAATTTTGTCTTTGCATTACCCTTTTCTGTGTTACCCCTAACATTCCTTTTATTCCAGCCAATGGCCGGTAATAGGAGGACTCGGGCTAACAACCGTTGTGAAGATCAGCGTGATGGCTGTACTAATGAGATGCCCAATCCAATGGGAGCGGGAATCGTGTACTTTGTCATGCTTCTCTCTCATCTAACTCATGTTTTGAATAGAAACACGGGTCAAGAGGAATGTTCAACCCCCCCCTAATAAAGAACAAGTTTCTATTGAGAGCTTCATGAGACAAATGCCTCCTACTTTTAGTGGATCATCTGATCCCACGATCGCTGAACAATGGATCAACTCCATTGAAATGATCTTCTCCATCCTTCAATGTTCTGAACAAGAGAAGGTTCTCCTATTGGCTTATTGTATAGAGGGTGAATCTGATAAATGGTGGACGTTGATCAAAAATACGAATCCTGAGGAGGAGATCGATGCTTTGGAATGGAAGGAATTTCAGAAGATGTTTTTCGATAAATATTTTCTGCGCACCCTCCATCTTAAGATAGAAAGGGACTTCCTTTCCCTCAAGCAAAAAGTTGAATAATATTTGGGAGCATATGAGGAAAACTTCACAAGGCTTGCACGATATGCTTCCAGCTTCGTCGTGACCCCCGAATGTAAGGTTGACCGCTTCTTTGGTGTGCTGAAGCCTAGCATGCAGAAAAAATTAGTGATCCGTGACTTCGACAACTATGAGGAAATTGTCCGATGTTCCCTCAGGGTAGAAATGGAGATCGGGGAATCACATGGGTATCATGGGGACAAGAATCGTAAGGTGGAATTCAATGCTGGTGGTCTGATGGATAAATCCAATGGTTCTAAGAAGTTCCAGCACCTTACTTGCCAAAAGTGTGGGAAGAAGCACCCTGGAAATTGCCTTCAGGGGATGAGAAAATGCTTCAGGTGTGGAAGAGAAGGGCCCCTAGATATTAACTGTCGGCATGAAGGACCCGCCGCTGCGGCAGAGTAGAGGAACGCTCCGTTCGAACCTCAACGCGTTGTTCAATGCTATAAATGCAAAGAACCGGGTCATTTTTCAAATCAGTGCCCTAATCCAATGGTTATCGGAGGCAACCAAATACCTCCAAGATAGCAAGGAAGAACTTTTGCCATCACTTTTTCCGAAGTGAATCCCAACAATGAAGTGGTGACAGGTATGCTAGTTATTCATTCAAGAATAGCGATCATACTTTTTGATTCAGGTTCTACACATTCTTTTATATCTCGAAAGTTTAGTAGAACAATCCCAGCACCACCACGAATCATGGATGTAATGATGTCGGTGAGTATGGAAAATGGGGAAGTCATTGCATCCCATGAATATAAGTCCTCCCCTGTTATGATCTGTGGATTGAATTTCCTGGCGAACCTCGTCATACTCCCTTTGGTGGAATTTGATGCAATTCTTGGCATGGATTGGATTTCCTTATATAGAGCCAACATAAATTGTCGAGAGTGGGAAATCACACTCCATATGGAGAATCTAACCCCGATTCTTTACAAGTGTTCAGAGGAATATGAATCTCCCTTAGCTCCATAATATCAAGCATGGATATTACTGCCCTATGAGAACGCGTATTTGGCTCAGATGATTGAGTCCAATGAAGAAACCATCCTTGAAGAAATGCCATTTGTTAAGGAATTCGAGGAAGTGTTTCCCGAGGAACTACCTGGTCTTCCTCCAAGAAAAGATGTTGAGTTCTCAATTGAACTTATACATGGGGCGCTACCAATATCCATGAATCCATACAGAATAACTGTTGTTGAGCTTGATGAGCTGAAGAAAAAACTACAAGAGAATCTGGATAAAGGGTTAATACGCCCAAGTGCTTCACCATGGGGCGCACCAGTCCTCTTCGTCAAGAAGAAGGATGGGTCAATGCGGCTCTGCATCGATTATCGTGAACCTAACAAAATCACGATAAAGAATAAGTATCCACACCCAAGAATTGATGAATTTTTCGATCAGTTGCGTGGAGCACAATACTTCTCAAAGGTGGACTTGCGGTCAGGATATTATGAAGTAAGGGTGAAGAAGGAAGATATTCCCAAGACTGCTTTTAGTACAAGATACGAGCACTATGAATTCATAGTAATCCCTTTTGGACTCACCAATGCTCCAGAAATATTCATGGACTTGATGAATAGAGTCTTTAGAGATTACCTTGACAAATTTGTGGTAGTCTTTATAGATGATATTCTAATATACTCCAAAACCAAGGAGGACTATGAAGAGCATTTAAAAACTGTACTAGAGACTATGCGCAAGGAGAAGCTCTATGAAAATTATAGCAAGTGTGAGTTCTGGTTGAAGGAGGTCTCATTCTTGGTCCATATCATCACATGCAATGGGATATCTATGGACCCCTCCAAAACAGATGCAATTGAGGGATGGTCGAGGCCAACATCGGTAATGGATATCCATAGATTCTTGGGGTTAGATGGATATTATCGACGATTTGTGAGAAATTTCTCACGATTTTCCAACCCTCTTACCAAGCTAACTCTAAGGGGAGTAAAGTTTGATTGGAGTGATGAATGCGAAGAAAGCTTCAAGGAGTTGAAAAGGAGGCTTATCACTGCACCCATGCTCACTTTACCCACAAGTGGGGAGCATTTTGTGGTATTCAGTGATGCTTCGAAAAAGGGATTAGGATGTGTGCTGATGCAGAATGATAAAGTGATATCCTATGCCTCAAGGTAGTTGAAAATCCATGAGCAAAACTATCCAACGCATGATCTAGAGTTGGCGGCGGTGATCTTTTCCCTAAAAATCTGGCAACATTATCTCTATGGAGAGAAATGTGAGATATATACTGACCACAAGAGTCTTAAATATATATTCACACAGAAAGAGCTTAATATTCCCCAGAGAAGATGGATAGAGCTCATCAAGGATTATGACTGTTCAATACATTACCACCCTGGGAAAGCGAACAAGGTGGCGGATTCCCTAAGTAGAAAGGATCCAGCGATTCTATCAATGGTGAGAATTGAGAAGGATCCAATCTTCTTAGACTTGATGAAGATGGACATGAGAATCATAAAGAAGGGAACATCATCAATCCTTTCACAAATGATTTCTTAGCCATCTCTTTTGGAAAGGTTAATGGATGCTCAAAAGGATGATGTGGGAATTCAAGAAAAAGTGGAAACTATCAAAAAGGGAAAATCTTCGGAGTTTAATGTTAATGAAGAACGAATTGTGCGGTTTGGGAAAATACTATGTGTTCCATCAAGTCCAGAGCTGAAGAAAGAACTTTTGGATGATGCACATAGTTCAAATTTCTCTATACACCCAGGGAGCACAAAAATGTATCAAGTTCTCTGAGAAAACTTTATGTGGGATAATATGAAGAATGAGATCACTGAATATACATCAATGTGCCTGGTGTGTCAGCAAGTGAAGGCCGAGAGGAAGAAGTCTAAGGGGATGATGCAACCATTGCCCATACTAGAATGGAAATGGGAGAACATCACCATGGACCTTGCCACCAGACTTCCTAGGACATCCAAACGAAACAATGCAATCTGGGTTGTTGTGGATCGTTTTACAAAGACTGCACACTTCATTTCTATTCGGGAGGATTTCTCATTGGATAAACTGGCACATATATATAGTAGGGAAGTGGTAAGGTTGCATGGAGTACCAATATCTATTGTGTCCGACCGAGATCCATGATTCACCTCTATGTTTTGGAAGAATCTTCAACATGCTCTGAATACTGAACTGAACTTCAGTATAGCCTATCATCCTCAAACTGATGGCCAATCCGAGTGGACTATCCAAACACTTGAGGATATGTTGAGAGCATGCTCAATGGACTTTAAAGGAGGATGGGATCAACATCTTCCTCTGGTTGAGTTCTCTTATAATAACAGTTTCCACTCAATCATCCAAATGGCACCATATGAAGCCCTGTATGAGAAAAGGTGCATATCACCGACATGTTGGCATGAGGTTGGTGAACGTAAGCTGCTTGGACCAGAAATGATCGAAGAAATGGTGAATAAGGTGAAAACCATTAAGCAACATATCAAGGCAGCCCCGAGTCGACAGAAGAGTTATGCAGATAATCATTGACGAGACCATGAGTTTAATGTTGGAGACATGGAGTTTTTACGCATATCTCCATGGAAGAAGTTCATGAGGTTTGGAAAGAATGGGAAGTTAAGTCCAAGGTACATTGGCCCCTTCAAGATTCATGATCGTGTTGGGGTTGTGACATATCGACTAGCACTTCCACCTATTATGGCCATGGTGCATGATGTCTTTAATGTATCCCTCTTATGGAAGTACATACCGGACCCTTCACATGTACTCTCTTCCGAGGTGGTAAAAATTAGAAGATGATCTTTCTTATGAGGAGAAACCAGTGAAGATATTAGATCACAGAGAAAAAGTTATATGAAATAAGACAATGCCCCTCGTCAAGGTATTGTGGAGAAACCACAATCTTGAAGAAGCGACTTGGGAGTCGGAGGATATGATGAAGCTTAGTTACCCACATTTTTTTTAGTGTGGGAAAAGGAAAATTTTGAGGGCAAAATTTCTTAAGGGGGGAATATTTTAACGACCCAAAGTTTCATTAATGGAAAATGCCTCTTGATCCAATTAAATGTCTCTTTATGAAAAATGTTTTTATAAGATTTCAACCTCTTTGGTTTTATGATAAGAGTTGTGACCATTACTTTTATATCCGTTGAACAATGATCATATGATTAGTATAAATATAAGGCTTTAACGAACCCAATTTTTACTCAGACAAAGGAAGCGATGGCCTCATCCAGTAGAATTGCCCCATACAAAGCCCATTTGTCGGAGCTCGAAAAAGAGGTGGCATCCTTGGGCTTCTCCCTTGACCAAGCCCAATATGAGCTTCATTATGTCAAGCTCGAATGTGACTGTCTACGGGAAAAGTGGAAGTTGATAGAGATTACCACTCGGGCGATATTATCCGAGCTGCCCCAAGAGTCTGTCACCATCGCACACCTTACCCTTAGGTCTTATGCGGCTGTTTTAAGGGGTCATGTAACAAATAAGTAGTACTATGTTCATGTACATTATTTTTTTGTATATAATAATGAATATTATTTCTAGTCGTTTTTGATACATTGTAAATAGTTTTTTTAAAGTAAAAATGGTGTTTTTAGTTATTTTTTAATTAAGAATTCAATTTTATTAGATTAAGGGATTTTTGAATTAAATAAAATTTTAGTAAAATATTATTATTAATATTAGATTAATTTTTATTAAATATAAATGATCTTATAATTTTATTAAAGCAATTAATTATTTTGTTAAGGTTTGAAGGCCATTTCTGTCAAAACCCAGGAATTTTCAATAAATGTTGGTTTTTATTTTAAAACTGAAAATTAACATATTTAGAAATTTATTTACATAAAATAAATATCATTTCTAGAATCAGGACGTCGAAATTATCCAACAGTTAATTTTTCATAATTTTCCGAGACAATCAAATTTTTGGGTAAAAATTAAATACCGTTTAAATATATAATGTGTTTTATGACATCATAATGACCCAATGGTGATGTAATAAAATACTATAATCCTTATTTTCGGCCAATATATGTTTTACCATTAAAATAAAGTGATTTTGGGTTTGTTTGACTTACTTTTCAAAGCATTAATGAACCCCTCAAGACTTATTCAACACTTTGCCATTTTAAATTAATTTCTATGGGAGTGCGACTCACCTACACATAATCAACCTTATTATTTTAATAAGTTAGGACCTTGGACATGTAAAATATTTTTTTCCTCATTCCTTTTCCAGAACCCATGGGCAAAAACCATGGGATGGTTTGTGGTTTGGATTAATTTAATATAAGGGGTCCCAAACCTAAATAATAAAGAATTCTCTCACCTTTCCTATATAAACCCACTCAAGCTCCCACTTCCTCCTCACTAAAATCCCTTGGAGTTCGTCCAACCTCTTCCCTACTCTCTCTAGAATCCTCCCATGGTGCCCCAAGCTCCCAAGAAGGCTCTCACAAGCCTCTCTCTAGCCTTTGGAAGCACACTTCCAAGTAAGGGGTTTTTCTTCCTTTCTCATTTTTTTCAATTTTATTTAAGCTGTTTTGCCCTTTTAATTTCAATTATGAATGTTGGGGTATGGTTTCTCACCTCCCCCATACTTCCTTATTATTTTTTGAATGATGAGATACCCCTTTATCTCTCATTAAATGCCTCCCATGTACACCTGTTACTATGCCGAAATTCTGAAAGAAACTTCTCTCTCCTCTTTTATATTCAAGAAATACTTTTGTATCATGAATCTAAATTCCATTACAATTGTTGGGACATGTACCTATATGACTTCCTTACTGTCCATTACATGTAAATATAATTAGGAACCCCTTTCTCTCTCATCAGCCTTTTTTATGAATTCTTATGTCACGCTGTTACGCTACGGAAATCACACCGATTTTCTAAGACAATGCCATTGTGTAGTGAATACCATGCCCATTTCTCCATCAACGGTATTCACCTTTATTCACATTGACATATTGATTTTAAAGTTTCATGTATGAATTCCACATTCCTTTATCATGGAATAAATTATTATGTTTTATGAATCCATGTTTTATGATCCATGTGGCACACTTATGCATGAAATGAAATGTTTAAGAAGGGTGTGCCCTTATAGCGCTCAAATGCATTGGGTAAAGTAAAGTATCATGATATGTCATGTGAAATGAGTGTTGACTCATGCTAATTCAAGTGAAATGAGGGTTTACTCATGCTTCATGTGCAATGAGGGTTCACTCATGCTCCATGTGCAATAAGCCTTGGCTCATACTAATTCAATGTTAAGTGTTGTTGCCACATTTCCATGTTATGATTATCATGATTTATCATGCCTTTATTTTCATGTTTCTTTTATGATATATTTACATCCATATTTCCTAAAATGTATTTTACTCCTCATGTTATTCCATGTGTACTCCCTTACTGGTATTTATAGCTCACCCTTTTCTTATGCATTTCCTCAGGTTATCCCATGCAATGCTAAGTACGAGGGAATGTAGTGGTCATGAAAAAGAAGTTTTTAATAAAGATGTTGTATTTCATGTTTTACGTTTTTATGTAATGGTCCTAATCCCCAAAGACACTAAACCTCTCGATCTTATTTGTTGTATCAAGTGAAGTTTTATGTAATAAAGCATGTTTAAGTTTTAATAAAAAGTAGGGTTGTCATAGTTCCCAAGGTGCTAAAGGCAAGCAATAAATGCTAAGGGCTTCAGAAGAAAAGTGCAGAACGATTTCCCCTCAAGAGGATAGCCCAACCAACCAACAACCAACAACTATAATGCATGCATTTCAATTCAACCAAGCCTGTCAAAACAACCCAAGGTTTATACAACCGAATATTTCCAAAACATCAGAGTACAACAGAAACTAAAAGACACCCACAACAATCTGTGACACAACCACAGCTCCACCCTAGCTCCAAGCTCCATGCACCACTAAGAATCACGAGGAACCTCTAAAATACTGAGATGCATTAACTTTTCCCGCATCCCGGTATACTACATCTGCAAAGACACCAAAGTGCCAAAGCAGGGGGTGAGTACAACCACTCAGTAGGTTTTTCCAAAATGACTTCCCCACACACACCACTAGGATAAACCGTCAACACATTTATATAAAACATTTTATATAAAACAATTCCATTCTAAAACTCATTAGAAAAACCAAACGTTCCATACACAAAGGAAAACCTCCACAATCAAGCCACACACTGGTTACCATGTTCATATTTCACACAAAAGACCCAAGTACAACATTACATAATAAAAAAATTCAACCAACAACAGGGGTACTTTCTCGGTCAACCCATTCACAACCCGACAAGTGGTACATTCTCAGCCACTTGCCTCGATGGTGTCCCTTCCGACCATTATCCATCCATCTCCCTGATTATAGTGGCACTTTCATGACCACTCCACAACATCACCACACATTGTAATAAAACATCCCATTCATATCCACAGAAGCACAAGCCACAAAAAATCACCCATTATTGAAATCACCGTCACATTCCATTATCACGCTCAAGTTCAATGTCATTTTAAAATCCAAATTTTAAAATCATCCCATTGATTCCATTTCCAACAAAACCCATTTTCCCTAAAATCCCAATTTCATGCCAAAACCCCCCCAATTTCATCTCCCATAAATTTTCCACAAATTTACCCCATGATTTAACAATTAAATTTCAAAAAAATAATTTAATTGTAAATGCACCACACAATTACACCAAGTGGAGTTGAGAGGGAAGCCACCTACCTCTTATGGTTTGGAGAAATCGACCCTTTTCCCAAACACACTTCAATCCGGTAGAACGCCTCCTCGAAACCTCTCTAAATCCCCTTCCCTAACATCCATAAGCCATAGAGACATCATTCAAGGAAACCCCAACCTTAGATCTATACACAATAAGTGTAGATCTATAAAACCAAGAAAGAGGTAAAAGTGGATCTAGAGGAAAACCCAAGGAAACCATTGGAGAAGACTTACCCGGGTGAAATCTCCTTCATACCACCTTGAATACTCTTCAAAACCCTTCCAAAATGAGTGGGAGAGACCTTCTAACTCCTGAGAACTGAAAATCCCAAGTGAGGCTCGAGTGGGTGGAAGAGAGGAGTGTTTTAGGTCAAGCCCGAGGGAGCCTAGATTTTAAATCCCTATTTTTATGTGGTCGCATGGTTTAGCCCTCACAGTTTAGAAAACCGTGCGCTAACCGTGCGCACTCTACTGCCTCAAGAGCCAGGGTCCGCACCATTTACATGCACCATTTACAAAACCGTGCACAGGTTGTGCAGAGCCTACGGTCTCCCCCTGCACGTTTCCTAGAGCATCTGCACGGTTTACACAAATCGTGCTCAAACCGTTCAACCCTTTAAAAGCCTCCAAACTCCTCCAATACCGTTCCAAACTCTCCCAAACTCTTCCCAACTCATCCCATGCACTTTAAACATATAAAAATCCATAAATAAAGGTTACATACCTCAAACCGGGGGTGATACACATGGTATCTTGAGTAGTGATGGCCAAGTATTCAAAAAAATAAGGTATAATATGAAATAATGATTATTGAATTTAATTATTTCAAAGAAGCCTTCTTGGAAAAATATTTCCCTTGTGAAGCAAAAGTTGTTGTAGAGAGTACATTTTTGAGTATGAGAAATTTGGAAGAGGAAAAATATTCTGAGTGTGAATAAAAAATTATAAGGTTACCAAAACTTTCTATAGACAATGTACACAATCTAAATAGTAATATTTATTGATTCATTGATGGGGTAAAGTTGTTCTTTTAATTGGCGCTCATCTCCTAAACCATCACATCATAATAATATATAGTTTCCTCTGCTATCAATATAGAGAATGATTTCACTATATATTTTGATTCTAATGGGAAGAAATATAAGAAGAGTTTGGAATATGAAACAATTATTAAGGGGAATAAGAGAAAGGTAAACTTTTGATCATGTGATACAAGTGGATGGAAGCACATTGTTACATACATAAAAATTAAAAGATTTTGTTTCATGTGCAGAGAGATGTTCACAAGGATATTGATCTCAAGGGAATGAATAAAGCTTCCAATGTTCAATGATTCAATTATATGGATATGGGACATAATGAAAATAATTATCCTTTCAAACAAGTTAATTTTAAAAATAATAGAGAAGGGGAGAATGAAAAATATTATATGATCACATCAGCTATGGTTGAAGTTCCTAATGATGTGGTAGTACGTAAATTAATCTAATCCTCTACCTTAGTGAATGTTTTTTTATTTTAGATATTCAGAATCACTTATTCCTTCCATGTTCTCAAATAAAATTGGACATTTCCCTATAACATTAAGAAATTAGTTATCATCAAAGACTCCTAATTGAAGCCTCAATGTGACAAGGATGTGTGAGTCAATTCCCAATATAAGGAGAAAGAAATTATTATTCATGATGAAGATGCGGAATCCCTAATATTTACATTGGAAACACAATCATACAATTCTTTTCTATATCCACCCAACCATATTTTTTAAATGACATCATTATGGATGATGAACAAAGAAACTTATAGAAGGAATGATTATTCTTGAAATGTAGGATATATATATTATGAATGAATACATTGATGTATTTTCTGAGTAATTACCTAGAAATCCACTAGATAATGAGATTGGGTTTTCAATTGCTTCAGTCCCTGCTTCCTGACCTATATCAAAGACTATATATAGGATAACCATTATGGAATTAGTATAATAGATGAGGTAACAAAATGAGTAGTTTAATAAAGGATGTATGCACCCTTTTGTTTTGTCTTGTGGATACCTAGTTTATTTCATTAATAATAAACATGGGTCTATGATGTTATTCGATGATTATGTGGAAATAATTATTATTATGATACTAGACATGTATCCTCTTCCATGCATTGATGACTAATTTTATTGACATCAAAGTGAACTTTATTTTCCAATTATTGATCTCCATTTTGGTTGTCATAAATTTCATGTAACTAATGTGGTTATTATGATGATTCCGTTTTGAATTAGGTAATTACATTATGATTTTACAATAATTACATTTTCCTGGACTAACGCAACCTCTATTTTTATGTACACAGAGAACAATGTATTTATAAAGTATCTTGATTATTTTTTTGTATTTATTGATTGTTTGATGGTGTTATATAATAGATATTGTAACCAAAAAAATACATTAATAGTCTTTTTTCATTCTCATATAAGAATATTTTTATATATGAAATTTATAATGAGTGAATTATGACTTTATAATGTTTCTCTAATAATCCATATTTTCTCCAAGGATAGAATCTCAGTGAATCTAGTGAAGAAAAAGGTATTCCATGAATGGAATACCCCAATGAACATAACATTGTTATGTTAGTTTTACAGGTTCGTCGGGTTAGTATTAGTGTTCAGTTAAATAAATTCACGATGGTATAACCACTTTAATTATCATACTATTAATGGGATTAAGGAAATTTTTATAATGTAATGTCAAGAATGATTTGAATAACTGAATTTGAGAATGCTGAATTCAATGGTCTTTAGTTGACCATTGAGAAATGGTGGATTTGTGATAAATAGTCATGCATTTATGAAGGGGTGTGGTTGTGTACTTATACATAATTACAATTTTATTGTATATACATCCCGACATTTAAAAGATCCTGAATAGAATTACCCACTCATAATCTATAATGGGAATCCTTAATATTCTATTTTAAGATATAGAGACCCAATTACAGTGGAAAATATACGATATATTAAATGAACATAAGAGTATGAATTATTTATTATCATAGAAAAATATCAACATGACAAAAATGTGATTCCTAGAGATACTTAAGGATTAGGATTTCAAAATACACTACCACATAGTAAAGGAAAATAAGGATGTGGACGGATTGAGAAGGAATGATCAGGGGTTTATTTATAAAATAAGGAATTGGGAAGGATCATATGTTCATAAACATTATAAAGATAGATATTGAAATTATTAATGAAATGAAAACATCAATAATTTTTTTAATTATTTGAAACATATTTTTTGTGGAAAAGATTAAATGTACTCAGTTTAATAATAACATTTTTCAAACTAAAATTAAATCAATAAAATTTATAATATTTGAAGACATCATATATGAAGATTATGTTATAAAATTTGAAAATAGAATAAGCTTTCCATCTAAACTAAATATGAAGGGGGAATTGTTGGATGATGATCACACCTTCAATTTCTCTACACACCCTAGAAACTCCTAGGTGTAAAGAGAATTGAACAAATTTTTTTGGTGGGATAATATAATGTGGGAAATATTCAATTATCCGGAAAGATTTTTGGTTTTCTAAATAGGTGAATGATGAATGTAAATATCATAGAGGACTCATGAAACCTCTCTATATTCCTACATGGAAATGGGCTGACATAACAATTGACATTATTAGTTTTTTAGAAAATAATCATATAAATATTAATGTTATGTGAGTTATTTTTGATCGACTTAGAAATTATACAAAATTTTATCTCTATCAAGGAATATTTACTAGTTTATAATGATGAATGACTCTATATAAATGATGTAGTATGTATCTATGGTTTCACTTTTTGAATTATCTTTGATCATGACCGTGATTTAAATCGAAATTTGAGAAAGGTATTGAGAAGGATCTTGATACAGAGCTTTATATGAGCACCACTCATCATCCTCAAACTAATGGGAAGTCTAGAAGGGATATCCTAACATTAGAAGACAAATTTATGTTATGTTAACATGACATTGATGGTTTTGGGATCATTTTTTTTCATGGATAGAATTTTCCTATAATAATATCTTCCATTAAGGCATTGAAATGGCGCTATATGAACTGTTTTATAGAAATATATTTCATACTCCAACATGTTTGGATGAAGTAACTTAAAGGATGATTATTGAACAAGAACCTTTGGAGAAAATAATAGAAAAGGATAAGATTGTTCAAAATTTAATTAGAGTTTCTCAGATTAGGAAGAAGAAATATATTGAAAAATAAAGGAATGATTGGGAATTTCAGTAGGGATATAATGTTTTTTGATGGTATCTCAATGGAATTGTGTAATAGGATTTGATAAGAATAGAAAAATTATCCTTATAAACAATGGATATTTTATAATTCTAGAAATTATTGATGGTTTGGAATAATGTTTTTAAATTCCAACAAGTATATCTAATGTACATTATGTGTTCAATATATATTTATTAGAAATTTATATTAGAGTACAAACACATGTTGTTAGCTACGATGTAATTGAATTACACACTAAAAAATCCAAATTTTTATAGCCTCTTCTAATTATAGATACTGTAGAAAAACTGTGGTGTAATTAGCTGACTCAAATTAAAAATTTACATTGGACGAATCATAATATAGAAGATGTAACATTAAAGCCAAATTAAATTATGATAATGAACTACCCAAATATATTATTGAGGTGTCAGTATAAAAATTTCAAGGATGACAATTTCTGAAGGATGGATGAATGGAACACCACCAATATTTAATGGGATGCTAATTTGAATATAAATTTAATGTTTTCGATTGCTTATAGTGCACACAACCCATATATTTCAAAATAATATCTTATTTAGATGGAGTATAAAACATAAAACAGTAAGCTTAAATGTATCATTATAAACTATTGAAATATTATTATTTATACATGAAAATTAAAACCAATACATTAAATTAGAGGGTGTAAATTATATTAAATAAGTTAATAATTAAATATAATGGTGTTAATCAATACAAATTTATTGATTAATTCATCGGAAACAAAATTCACATTTTTGGAAATGTTGTTTTCTATTCTTTCTTCAATAATTATTTTTATGAGAAATTTATATGATTATTTTATTAAATATTAATAAATTTATTTGAAAAAATTTAAATCATATTCCAAATTTCCTAATCAAAATTGTCTTAGTGTCATTTTTTGAATTTTCTTTGAAAATATTGGATTCCCAATGAATTGTGAATGATAATTCCTTTTAGTGAAAACTATAATATTATTTGACACAATTTAAAAGTGAAATTTATTTAAATATTTTAATAATAAAATTAGTTCTGATATTTTATTAATAATCAAATATGCTAATTTTAATAACTTTTGTGGTTGAATTTGGTATAAAAACATTTTATACATAAAACATTTTTTTCTAAAAATATGCTTTTCATACCATTTTCCATTTTTAACATAAATAACATAATGAAACATGCATAAATTATGTTTAATCCAATGGATTAAATAGTTTAAATATGGAATTCCAAATTCTAAAAATATATCTCATCAATTTTTTAAATATCTATAGTAGCTTTAGTAATACTTGTTACCATGATGAAGAGTAAATAGTGTAATTAATGGTTATAAATATTATAAAAAGTACTATAGAATTACCCTAAAACATTCCATAATTTTTTGGATGAGTAAATTTCATTTATAATAATAAAAAAATCTATAATATGAAATTTTAGGTCTATTTTCATGAAATTATGACCTTTATAATATTTAATGTAATGAAAAATAAAAATATTCAAACTATTGTTTTTAATAAATATTGTATTTCAATATAAAATGTAAAGAATGATATATTATGTTATTAATACAATTTCTAAATATAAATTATTTATCATTAACATGGTATTTTATTTTTTAGTTTTGGATATGTAATAATTTTTCATATGCTAACACATCGATGAAACATTAATTTTTAAATAATGAAAAATTAAATAAATGTTAGTAAAATTATTAAATGTGTTATAATGTGAATTAATTAATGTGAAATACTAATTTTATAGATAGAAACAAAATTTCACATAGTTTTGGATTCATTTCTCTTAATCACATTGTTGTCTAGACTTTATTAATGTCAAACTAAATGAATTGTTCTCAAATTGATATTATTCGTCTTTCATACAATTAATATTTCATAAAATGATTTAAAAATGAAAATAATTATATATTTATCAAAATTAATGGAATAAGGTAATTTAAATTTAACATAGTCAATTTATAGTTTTTTGGGATTTAATAGTGACATTATTGACCCTTGGTGGGTTGGAAATATTAATAGTACATCAATTATCTAAAGGGTTATCTTTTAGTTAAAACGTAATGAATAGGGTGGAAACATATTGAAATCATTTCCAAATCATATTGGATGAAAGGATATCTATTTATATGAAACTAATAATTATATTATATAACTTTTTTCATTTGGAAATGGTAATATTTTATATTAATATCATATTTGGAAAATTCCAAAATTGTCCCTCAACCCAATAAAAAATGCACACCTCATCCATTACTTATTTATGCCACATTTGGAAATTTAGAATTAAAAATTCATTCAAAGTTATATTATTAATAGAGTTATATATTTTATTGAGGTTTTTGACCTTCCAAAATATCAACCATATCTCCAATAAGAAGATATATTAAGGGAGTCTACTGAAGAAGTTATAGTCACCTTTATTGACTCATTTATGTTTATTTATTCTTTTACATTCTATTACTGTGATATAATCATACAAAAATAATAAATATATTATAATAAATATACTTATATGTTATTATTATGATCATAAAACCATATTAGCTATCACTTCCATCCTACTAAAAGAGAAAACATCTATCGTGTGTACGTATTACTCACGGTATCCACGTAGTGATATAATTTGTTTTTGACCACCACATTACATGGATGGAAATAAATTTTAAAATAGTCTCTATATATGATAATAATGACATAATTATATATCTATAATGAAAAATGATTTCTACCTTCATACCTTCCAGTTATTGGGAAAATGATAACGTTACTCATGTGTACCTATGGACTACCACATCCACAAAGCGATGTGAATTGTTTTTCATTTATATTTTATCTGGATTGTAATAAGGATATATTTAATTAATATATATTAAATTTATGATATTATATTTATTCTTTAAAGGGTAAATATTTTTTATGTTCACTTTTTTCTATCAATTAAAATGTAATAAAATCTTCTTGCATAAATATGAAATACAATCTCCATGAAAATTATAATTCATTTTATATTATTATATATTATGGATTACTCTAAATATGAATAAAATGAATTTATATGATATATATAATATTATTAACATTATGTTGATAATTTATCCTTTAAAAAATACATGGATCGAATCTAACAATCCAAATCATACGTTAAAAATGAAGTTTTTACCACCTGAAATAGTGATATTAATAAATAATTAATAATAAACTAGAGAAAAAATATTTTTTTGAAATAATAAATTGTATAAAATATATGAATATGGTAATATAATATATTTAGAAAATAATTATATTTATTATGAAGGAATTTTTAACATTTAAAAAAGAAATTGAACCATAGGTAATGGTTAATTTCAAAATCTCATCATGAATGAGAATTGTTTATTTTGAAATACCATCTGATGAATTTTTCACTTTCCTTCCCATGTGTTATAAAAATGTTATCATAAATTTTTATTCTAACATAAAAAAATTTTTAATTGAATTTGTTCAATTATTTTTATTAAAAATAATTCAAAGTAATGTTCCAATAATTTTTTCTAATGAGTTACATCTTGTCTTTTATTAAAAAAGTGTGAAATGAATATATTTTTTCTTATACGGAATAAAACAATTCCCAATATCATGATAAAACAATTATTTGAAGAATAATTTACCTTTTTATACGGTTCTTATCAAATTAAATGAATCATTATAATGTCTGTAGTTTTAATATTTTATGATTTTATTTGAATTGTAGAAATGATATTTTTATAAGGTAATTGTCCTAAAGAAAATTTTCTAGGATGTTTTTAAAATATTTTCATATATATTAACAAAATTATTTCTATATTATTTTGATGATATACTCTAATAATACAACTTTTCATATTTTTTCATATGTTTTATAATCATTTTGACCAAGGAAATGTATTAAATTTTTTTATGATAGTTCTTCAAATATGGTAAAATATTTTTTGTTAAGGATTTCTGATTCAGATGTATTATTTATTCATATGAGGAATACATTAAACATAGAAAGTGATTGGGGAGGCTATCTATATCCCTTATAAGAACTGTTTGTTCTATTGAGACAAACTAGATGGGTTTTGGAATATGTGTTACCCATTTATTCTGATTTCATGACACATATCATTGATATTATTTTTAGATGTCTCGGACAGGGCCTCAATGATATGATTTATATGAATCACATTATGAATTTTATAATTATGATTTTAAATATATATTTACATGACATTATTGGATTTTTTTTATGGATGAGTTTTTATATGATGTGTTTATTTATTTGGAATTACCGGATCATCATTTATTATTTCTTTATTATTCATTACTCTTACTGTTATCAATTTTTGAGACCCTTTATGATTATATAAGGTAAGACCGATATTTTTTTCTTTCCTCCATGATTCCCAGAATTTTTTTATGATTGATATTTAGGGATATAAAAGAATTGAATAATAGTGTTCTCATAGGATATCCTATGATGTAATTTTTGTTTTCACATGTAATGTGTAATTACTCTTTGTATCTAGTGTTCCAATACTACTATACAATTTGGTCTTTTGTGATGTTATTTATTGTATATTACACTATTATAATATTTTAAAAACCAATTCTAGGAAATTATATTAATAATTTAAAATTTATTTCTTAATAATAAGGCATTCACCCTTCAAATGAAAAAAAGATCATTCATCCTCCATGAATTTCTTAAGAACGAGTTTTTATTCAATCATTATTCAATTCATTTATTTTACATTGATTGTCAATAACACCTTAACCATATACTGTAACAAGCTATTATATTATTTTAACGTTCTTTCTAGCATCAATTCCTGATTCAATAAATCAGATGAGATCAATTCAAATTTTACACACCATTCATTATTTTAAACAAAAATTAATAAAATATTAGTATCATTAACCATTTACATTAACATAAATAAAAAAATTAAAATAAAAAAATTATTGGTCATCATTTTATTTCAATAATATTATAATTCTGATCAATTTAATTAAACATTCCTTTTCAAAATATGAACCAACCAAAAATTAAAATAAATTATCCTCTTTATCCATTTCTAATAAATTAATTTTCTAATCCATGAATAAAAACATACTAAAATAATTGTTACAAATAACAAATTATTTAGAATATCATGTGGAAAACTATTATCCCAGTGGAAAATAGATTATTTCAACAACAATAATCCAAATATTTTCATTGTTTTATTATTATTTATTAGCATTAATTCCTCAATCAACCACGGATGGTACTATAAAATCAGTTTATTATTTAATGTTTGATTTTATGTATAAGAAAAAAATACTCTACGTAGAAACTTTTAATGTTCTTTGAACAATAGTGGTCCAAAAATATGTATACCAATGAACTCTGTTGTAAGGAAATCTACTACTCTCGAAGGATGTCACGCCATAACCACACTACCAATAATAAAAGAATCTCTATTAGAGTAATGGAGTTCAACTACAATAAAATAAAGTGAAATAATGTGTGATAATGAGACTAATATGAAAATAAACCATAATAAATGGTGAGACAAATCCCCTTGAGTAACAATGGATTGATCCTTGTAAGAGAAGAGTTTATTTTGATTAAAATGGTCCTAAAGGCCTTCAAGACGCTCTCTTCGATGCCAAGGGTTTGAAAGAAAAACAATTGATAAATGTTGTAGTTTGGAGAATGTTTTTATTAATAGTAATTTATAAAAACACAGTACCATGGTGTCGCCTGATTGATCATAATGGTGAACTGGTTGAAAAGGGATAGACTGAAATGCAATGGTTGTGACCATGGAACAACGTACTTCATCAAACCCCTATCAAAGGAACACTACACCATTAAATTTTTATATCATATAAATCCAAGGATAGAATATAGTGTATCTAAACGCACCATACCATATCCATGATTTTTATATGGTATAATCTATAAAACAACCTACATTCCTACCATTAGAGTATTATATTTTAATGAACCATAAAAAATCTCCCCTAAAACTTCAACACCACAATAGTGGTCTCCTTATAGTGTATCCAACGAAACCATGGTGTATATTCTACCCAAGATATGATTTTTAATTGACTCCCCCTTGTATTCCCAGATCCAAATCTTTACACCCCCAAATCAAATAATTAAATATGAAATTTCTACTAGGATCAATCCCCATATGAAAGATTTATCTCCAAATATTCTCATCATAAAGAATTTAAAACCTTCCAAAGTGAGGGAAAATAATGGGGAACCATTAAAAAACTATACCATGAGATACCTCTTCTGAATATCAACAACATAGTAGCCCAACCACCTCAGTTAGTAGAACCAAGTGAAAAACCATTTAACCATAACTATCATTATAAAATTTTTTCATTGGGATGATACATATTGAATGATAGTATGTTCACAAAAAATAGTGGAAATAATTTCATAACAAAAAAATTCAATAACCACCAAAAAAATTTTTATATGTGAAGATATCCACAAAAAATAACATTGGATACTCATTATGGATCTATGAATATCATTTTTTCTTACTATACTTCATTCCACATTGGCTTCAATGGACATGAAATAATGGAATAGAGTGACTATGAAAAAAAATCTCATTGTGGTCCTAGATCACTATTGGAAGCTCTACAAAAGGCCCCTAATAATCAAAATTGGTCTCTCCCAAATTTATGATTGGGGAATCAGTAATTAGTTAATGAAGGATTTTTAACACATTGAATACAACATGTATCTATAACATATCTGGGGGTTATTATATCTGGTATTCCACGAATCAAACTGAAGACAACACCTAAAAAGGCCTAACAACCCAGTGAGAAAGATTACACTTACGGCTGAAAATTCATTTCCCATGAAGATTGGACACCATTTGGAATATGTTATTTCCAATATAAAATTCAAAAGGTAGGCTCCACATATCATCATAATACATATAATGGTCATGAACTACTTTCACCCCCTCATGAATCACCTAAAAGATCTTTATGGTGATCATCAGTATTTGCTGATCAAGAAATACAGACTCTATGACTCTAGTAGAAAAAATTAGAAAATATAATGTTTCGGAATTAAAAGATTTAAATGGTCCCATACCAATGGTGGAGTGAAAACTATAGTTTCAAATAAATAAGACCATGGGATTATGCCTCATCCATGAACCTCCAAAAGAAAAGACATATGAATAAAACATGTGATCCAGAGTCTAGATATTACATAATATATGACTATCCTTATATGTGTGAAAATAAGTTCTAGGTTATAAGGGATATCCAAAAACAAACTGGATACCCCCTATATATGTTAGAGGTAAAAATGGATAATAATTATTGTTGATAATCTCTAGGACTCTTTTGAGTCTCATCACGTCCTTCGTGTACTTCCTGGAAAAAATATTAACTGAGATCAACAATTTAGCCAATTAAAGATGAATGATTTTTTTCACAATATGAAATATCATTATTATAAAATTAGATCTTAATTGAGATTGAGGTAAACTGGTAAAAAAGTCTCTCATGTTTCACTACAGCTTCCTATGAGGATCAAATTTTATTTGGTGAAAGCCACTAGGAATATGATCATTTACCTAAACCATATGGATGTCTAAAAATAATGTAAAAAAGTCTAAAACTACTTAGTTCAAACCAAGACTTAAAACAATTGCACTCAGATATCCGTACAATTTTTATACCATGATATACAACCATGGTTGGGGTGTGGAACTCCTATAGAGAAACTCACACATCACCAAAGGAATGAATTGATTCCACTGATATGAAACACATTATTTTTCATAATAATTCCAATAATCATGGTAATCAACAACAATATATTAGCATCTCCGGACCTGTACTCTATATTTCCTCACTAAGGACTCGCTCATCTTTTAAACCAAATATGAATGCACTTTCTTCTAAAAAAGGAAATATATGAATTAGACACATCCCATATCGAGATTAGTAACCAATATCTCGTCGATCCCCCCCCCTATGATTTTATAGGTCCATTCATGGTTTTTCAAGCACACAACTAATTTATGACATAATTTTTAAAATAAATTTAATCACATTGATAGCTTGCGATACACACAACCCTGATTCCTAATTAACCATAATATAGAATATTGGTAAAAAATAAAAAATAATTTGTATGGTATGAATAAAAATATCTAAATTATGTAAATTATATGGTTTAAAAGTTTATAAGATAAATTTGTTGGTTACAAATTTATTATAATTGAAAATAAAAATGGATTTCATGTAAATGAAATGGTGTTATGAAAAACAATTTTTATATGCATAATATGTTTTTAAAAAATTGAATTTATCTATATTTTGGACTTATATTTATTAAATATTTATATTATATTTTAAAAAAGTGTATTATAATTGGTCTATTATTTTTTAGGCATGAGACGAAAATATATCTATTATGTTGCATAAAAACTGTATTTCTCTAAAAAAATTTCTTCATCACATTATTGAAAATTAAATAATTTTTTCCCACTTTTAGATATTAATTTGAAAAAATAAATTATTTTTCTAATTAAAGAATTTGAAATTTTGTCAGAGTGACCATATGATAAATTTTTGAAAAGATTATTTAAAACATTAATGGTGAAAAATATTTATTTCTGTTAAAATTTTTCATTTCATTTGATGAATTTAAAAAATTAAAATTTTTCTTAAAATGGATCTAAACATATAATTAGTTCAATTATATTATTATCAACCCAATTTTTCTAAATTAAAATCACCACTATGTACATTTTTTATATAATAAAATATTTATTCACTACAAAACATTTTATTTTGAAAACCAGATTTCCTTGCATTTATAAT
The DNA here is from genome assembly GCA_963277665.1 of Viscum album. Classification (NCBI taxonomy): domain Eukaryota; kingdom Viridiplantae; phylum Streptophyta; class Magnoliopsida; order Santalales; family Viscaceae; genus Viscum; species Viscum album. Next base: position 374,489,682 of record OY728127.1, on the reverse strand, counting down.
TTAATTTCAAATTTAATTATGAAACATCAGTGAAATGAAATTTAAATAATATTTTTAATATTTTTAATAAACAAGGCCATTGAAAGGTAATAATCCTAATTTATGTCCATTTACATAATGGAAATTAATGATAAAAAATTAATTACTATAATTTAGGTGAAAATTGGTTTCTACGCATTACATGTGCATGTGTTAAAATAAATTTTCCACACAAATTATTTTTATATAAAAAGTAGATTTTAATTTTGAAAATATTGGGTCCAAATTTACTTATATATAGAATTTTATTTTTAGTAATAAATTATAAATTACACGTATAGAAAAATAAGTTACGATTACAAAAATTAATATTGTAAATGTTATTAACTACATGGGGAATGGGAATAACATGATTAAAAATTGATTATTTTTTAGATTTTGAGGTTATTACTGAACTTATGTTCAATAAAATCCAGTAATTATCAAATTTTCATGAACTTTTTTAGACGGTGACTTCACATTTTATAATAGTTTTAGTTATTTAAAAAAAATTGGCTCCTTCTAACATATAAAAGGGACCCCAACATGCACTTTTAACACTTGAAAAGAAAATTTGTTCAACCAATAACTGAAAAAATTCCTTCCACATATACCATTCAATGTCCTATTGTGCTCTCTTATATTAAGAAAACCTTATAAGGAGGATTTCAATTCAAATATAGAGATATTGTCCAAAGAAGATGTTGAAATCTTAACTAGACATTATCAATTAATTTTTTCTCCAAAATTTTTAAAATATTATTCAAATAATATCTAATAAAATATGTATATTACATACACATATATGTAATTGTTTTAATGTATTTCCTTTTATACATCTTCTCATCCATAATATGGGAAATGTAGCAGTCGATCATCTGTGTTTCTGACTTCCACCTCACAAACTGATGTAATTATTCATCCATAATTATCTATCTCTTTAATATATAATGATATATTTAAAAAATATATATTTGATATTTATTAGATAATTTTAATTTATAATGATAATTTCATATCAACCTTATTACCTTTTTATCAATTGTAAAAAGATAAGATTGCTCTTGTGTACGCGTGGAATAAAAAACCCATGAATAGATGTCATTTAATTTTCATTTCATATTTAGATGTATGGTACTAAGTATGTATTGTATATATGATATCATAATGATCCTAGAAATTTGAATTATTATTTACCCTTATTTCATTTCATCCATTGAAAAATGAAACCTGCATTCATGCATACGTACGATCTACCATCACCATGAACAATATCATTTATCTATCCATATCAAACTTCCATGAATTACACTAGATAAATATATAATAAATATATTTTTATTTATATCGTAATTAAAATTCTGGATATTATGGATCCATGATAAATGCTGAAGGACTATAACAACCACACCAAAACATACATGATAAAAGAAATAATTATCAACAAGAATAGTTATTTTATTTAATAATTGACTATAAATGGGAGATAAATTTTTATAATTGAATAATATATTTTATAATTTATTTTATTATTGTTATGTAATATATTCATAATAAATTTATATTTCTTATATATTAGGTTTTATCATGTAATATGAATGTTGGGCCTAAGGTGAGTATTTATTTCACAATCTGATGTTTATTGGGAGATTGATTAATATTACTTATCCATTGGGGGAATTATTTGATATTTATATCTAATACCCACTATATTCTTATACCATATGGCTATTTTGTGAAATTTTGTGTTTTTGTTTCATTTTACCCACATTATTTACTCAAGATAAAAAATGTATTAAAAGAATACAATCTTTTTATACTACTCGGTTAGGAATCATTTTCATATACGTATATATTTTATTTAAAATGATTAATATAATGTTCATGAAAGTTAAAATGAAATATTTAATTCATTTTTAAGGTTTTTTTATTTTAACATAATTTAAATAGAATCGTCTAGTTTTTTTGAATGAGGTACTCCTTAAAAATTATTTAAAAATATTAATGGAATGTTTTTTACTTATATGATAGGAAAACAATCTACACCATCAAGATCACTCATTATTTTGAGAAAAATGTATATTTTTTTAAGGTTACTCTAAATTAATATTTTTTAATTCATATGTTATGAAATATTATAGACATTAAATAAGTGATCTCAAAGGGAAAAATGTATTTTCCCAAAGAAATTTTCTTGTTAAACTTTTATAGTAATTTAATATTGGTTTACAACATTTTTTGGATCTTATAATCAGAATATGATATAATAATTTCATCAACTATATATCATTGGATAATTTATAGTAAATATTATAAGGGAACGTATTCATATTTTGTATGTTTGTTCTTCCAATATGGGAAATTTTTAATTTCTCCAATTTTTTAATTAAGATGTACATTTATTCATATAATGAATGTATAAGGATTATTAAGTAAAATATGAGGACAAAATTGATTACTGTGATGATTTATTAGTGTGTATCATGAGAAAAAATAGATTTTTTATTTAGCTGGGACCTTACCCATTTATATATAATTTATTAGAAGGAGTCCTCAATAGTATGTTTCTGAAATCTGGTACTATAAATTCTATCATTAGGAAATTATTTATGGAAGTAATTTTGATTATTTGATTTTTTATAATATCCATTTATAATATTCTAGCTCATAAGATTATTTATAAGTAATTAATTGATTATTATTTATTCATATGATATTGTTCATTGGAATTATGAATATAATTTTAAATGAAAAAAGGATAAGTTTCGTAGATAATATATATCTCTATATGGGAAGTAATGAAAAGGTAATTGTTTTCATGTAATTTTGTTCATTTCCCAGGGGATACAGAACAATGATGATCAATTATTCAAAATACTATGTTTGAGGAAGAAATCGTGAGAATAGAATTGGATTATTGTAAAGATACTTTCATGAAAAAAATTATCTTCATGAAAAATGTGTGGATATGGAGATATATTTATTGAATATAAAAAAATAAAGAGTAAAATGTTTTAAATCATGTAGAAAACCTTTATACATTATCAACAAACTTTTTAGATGACTAACATAATAAAAAGTGTATGATTTATTTATTTTTTTGGATTTAATCCAATCCTTCGAAAGGAACTAGTCTCCCAAACATTCTAATCATATGAGAATATACAATCATGTTATATCCCTACAAAAAGGAAATATTTATTATGGATTCAAAAGAATGAAATAGAATAAAATAATGTAAAATAAAAATATTGATAAATGGAAGAAAAGGAATAAGAATTCAATGACCTAAGAAACATGTGGAATAAAACAAATTGTTACATGATTAAATAGAGATGGATATTTTTTCAGGATTGTAGAGAATGGTCATCATTCCTATAAAACAATGGGTTATTGGGAATCCATAAATGTATAATTATTTCACTAAACTGAGATGGGGAACCATTATGACAATTCTACACACATCAAGAGAACTTAATATAATAGAATCCAAGTGGAAATAGTCAAACTTATGCAATTACATCATCCAAATTGAATGTTCCTTGTGATATGGTGAATGAAACCCCAATCATCAACGCAAGGATTTCTAATGTTTAATTTTATTTTGGATATTACCACTATTTTATATATTATAAAATTTATAGGGGTATCATATCAACAAATCAATAATTAGATATTGAGTTTTTGGAGAAAATTATTAATGGTTGGATGATAGAAACTAATGTTTATAACTCCTCTTTGATCAATGTTTTTGGAATTTTTCTTCCAAGGATTCATGATTTTCATACTCTACTAGAGTTAGTAACAATTTTTGGTAGGGATTATATCTCTCAGTACAGATCCCATATCAATTTTTGAGGAAATAATATTACAAATTGATATTCTGAGTCAACCTTCAATATTCAATCAGTATAATGATGAAACCGATATTTAAATAGAAATTAATAATATCATATAGGTTTTTAAATATATTACTGATGTACATTTATCCACAATAGTTTGGGAGAATCTTAATATTTAAAATTAGCTTATTATTAGGGAGAATTATGATGGATTTTCTAAGGACCTTCTAGTATCCACTCATGTTGTGACATTGAGTTTTGAATATAACTCATACCTAGTACTATTATTATTTCAATGGACCAATATATAGTTTCCTCTATTGAGTGGTGGTAATTAAAATATAACTCTAGTAGAATCTAGATAAGGTATTCGCTCTACCTAGCGATTCACCTGTGAGTGAACCAATTATTTTTGTGAAGAAGGAAAATGGGTAAATTTTTTTTAATTGAATATCATCAACATAACAAGTCATATACTAAGAATAATTAACGTCTACCCCTTATCAATGATCTGTTTGATCAGTTATGAGAAGCAGTATATGTTTCTAAGGGTCATCTTTTATCTAGTTATCATTAGATAAGGATCATGAAGGAAGATAAACCCATGTCTGATATCTGTATGATGAATGGTCATTATGAATGTATAGTTATTCAATTCAGACTCACCAATTATCATTATATAATGATGGATTTAATGAATATTGTTTTTATAGATTACCGTGATCATTTATTGGTTGTTTTTAGAGATGATATCGTTATATATTCAAATTTTATGGAATTTAAAGAATAATATTTTGGAATTTTTTATAATTACATAAGGAAGAAAAAGTTGTATAATAAATGTAAATTTTGGCTTCACAGAGTTTCATTCATTGGTAATATAATATTATATGAATTTATATCAGTGGATCCCTCATAGAAGGATTCTATATTTCATCGGTAAACACTAACACAGATAATTGAAATCCATATTTTTTTAGGTTGGATGGATAATACTGACACATAGTGAGATATTTCTCATCACTATCTAATCCACATTCCGGGTTATATAAGAAGGGATCATAATTATTTTTGATAGATGAATGTGAGAAAAAGTTCAAGGAACTAAATAGAAGGTCATTTTGTTCACTTGTTCTTACACTAACATATACTGGAGATGAGTTTTTATTATATAGTGATGTATTGAAGAATGGACTGCAATGCTTCCTTATGTAGAATGATATGGTGATAGACAATACCTGTGATAATTGATGGTTCATGGTAAAAATTACCCAAAAAAATATTTTTAGTTATCTATGATAACTTTTACATTCATGATATAGATGAATTATCAATATTTTGAATGGAGTGATATATATACAAATAGAAATATAGTACATAATAGTAAATAAGGGGTTGGATATGTTCCAAATAAGATGTTTTTAAATGATTAATGACTATGATTCCTTAATAAATTACCACAACTATATGGATAACAAGGTTTCAAAAACTCTGGTTCGAAAGGGTCAAAATAGACTATTTGTGATGAGGATCTTAAAAGACCAAATATTTACATATTTAAAATAGTTGGACCATGGAATCTTAATTAATGGGGATAAATATTATCTTCGCCCAAAATACAATTTCAACAATATATCCAAATAAAGATTAAATAGGTCTATAAGGAAGACTTATAGATCAAGAAGAAGGTATGAAATTTTTAGTTAAACCCTGAATGTGTTTATATGACAAGGATTATGAGCTATTTATGTGACATGACCATATGATATTTGATAAAGAGGTTTTTTAATGAGGTTCATAAATCAATATTAAATATTCAACTTAAAATCAAAAATATGTATAAATATCATAACGGATATTTAATGAAGGATAACATAAATAGAGATATTGCTGAGTATGTATCTTATTTCATAGTATATATGAATGTTATGGACAAAAGATTGAAATCTTAGGGACGTTATAAACATCACCTATCATCCACATGGATTTTATCATTGAACTATCAAAATTTAAAGAGAAATAATGTCGTATGGTTTTTGTCACAATTTTTATGAAACTAGCACACTTAATTAAAATAAATGTGAATATATATCTATATCAGATTTCTATAATAAACATTAATTAAGATATTATGATGAATGGAGGACCACATTATAGTATATCAGTTTGGGATATGAGGTTTACCTCATAGTTATGGTGGTTTCATTAGTTTGAATTATATTTATAGGTATGTTTTAGAATAACTTATCATCATAAAAATAATTGAGTTTGAGAGGAACATTAAAACCCTATAGGTTAAGAGGAGGTCACGTTATCTGGAATTCAATGTTGGTTGGGATGACTACCTTCCTCTAGTCGAGTTTTCTAACAATAATGTATTTCATTCTAGAATTCCAATGTCTCCTTATAAAGCCTTATAGGGGATGAAGTATTGGAAAGAAACATGTTGATATGATATTGGAAAAATAAAACAATTGGGAATTAATATTTATTTGGAAATTCCTAGGAAATTCAAAACCATTATACAACACATTATTCTAGATTAGAGTCGGTAAAATAGTTATGTTGATAATCATCGATGATATCTGGACTTCAAAGCTGGTAAAAAGGTGTTTCTAGGAATTTCACCACTGAATAAGGATATGATACTTGGGATGAGAGAAATGATTTACCTAGGAATTTTGGTCCCTTTGATATTCCTGAATGAGTTAGGGTAGTATCTTATTAGTTTGAACATCCATTAAACATCTCTCAATATCATGAAATATCTCATGTATAAATCAAAAGGAAATGAAAAAATGATCCTTATTATTTTACTAAATTATAGGTTTTACTTTAAGACAATGATATTTCCTATGATGAATAACTATAATAAATCTCTGTTCATAGAGATGAAGTTTTAGGGAATAAGAAAACTCACATAATCCATGTTTTGGGAAGAATAAAAAATTTAATTCTATATAACTACCTGAGGATCAGAATTAAATAGGGGAATCCTCCAATTTTTGTATTATAGTAGATGAATTTGGGTGAAAAACATATATTAAGTTGTTATAATGTAACACCGTAAGAATCAATCATATAGCTATTTAAAAATAAATATAATGCCTAAGACAACATGAAATAAAAGAATCCCTGATTCTAAACGATCTATTATATATTAATTGTTATAACCATTATATACAAATTGTTTATTTTAATATTTTTAAAAAATTTTAGAAAAATATATTATTTAAACAAGAAGAAAACAAATAAAATAGATTCCAAATCATTAAGAAGTTAAAATAAAAACAATTTTTAAAGTAAATTTTTTTTCCAAAACATTTTTATTTAAGAACTCTCTAGTTTTTTATAAATTAATATTGTAACTATTGATGATTTATTTTATTATAATTTATATATTTTATATAAATAAAAATATTTTACCATTCATTTAATATTATTTATTTATTATATAAGAAAAAATACATTTCTATGATTGAAAACTGTCCTGAAGAAATATTTTCATTTTGATTTCTGAAATTAATTTCAAAATAATTTTTGTAACTATTAGAAATTTAATGTGATGAAATGGACATAATTTTTTAAATTATAAATTAAATAATATATTCTACTGAAAATTTGATATTTTTTCTAAATTTAAATTTTTTGATGAATAATTAGAAAACTGTTTTTATTAAACATTTAACATTAATTTAATTCATTAAAAAGTATAATTTTATTATGAATTTAAAATTTATATTAATTAAGTAATAATATAATTAATACAATTTTATTGGGATTTATTTTTATGGTTTATTTTAAAATAAAAAATTTTACACTCAAAATATCTCTAAAATAAATGACTATCATCATGTTTACTAGTTTATTCATAAATTATATTCAACCACTTATATGAAACAAATGTGATAAAATCCAATATTTTAATCTGAATAAATAATAATTTTTATTTTTTTAGTTAATTTTTGTGGAAAATGGGTTGAAAAATAATTAAATTATAATTAAATCAGTAATTGGTTAAGTGCCTCTTTTCACGTCACATGAACAGGTTCTAAAATTGAATTTACAAAAAAATATATTTTTTTATTTGATAAATTATATTTCTAATATATAATTAGTGTGTAAAAATATATATATTAATTACAATTTTATTTTTAATCTTCAAGAAGAAGTTACATATGTTAAAAAAATACTTACTATGGTATATAATAAATCAGTAAAAATGATTATGCTTTTTGGTAAATGAATGAAAATAGTTTTAAAATGATGATTTGTTATTTTTTGGGTTTTAACAAACTTATATTTCATACACTAAATTATTTATCAATTATTTGGGAATTGTTATTTATAATGACATCCTATTATCCAATGTTAATGTGTATTTATAAAAACTTCCACTCATCACTTATAAATAGGCACATCCTCACTGCATTTCATCAGACATAAAAATCCTTTTTCTAGAAAATAACTTAAAAAATACATTCCGTACATCCCATTCCATAACCGATAACAATATTTTATTATAAAACCTTTATAGTAATGCTTTTGGTGAAAACCAAATGATTTTGTCCAAATAATAGGTATTGTTCTTGATTGGACATTTTTCTATTAATTCTTCTTCTACCATCTTAAAATATTCTTAAACTATGATGAAAAAAAATATTATCTTACTTTTAATTTTATGTTATTACTTAAAATTAATAACATATATCCATCTCCAATTCCATCAAATGGGTAACTAAAACGTCGATCATGTGTACAATTAACTACTTCTTCATGAACATATACAGTTCATTTTCCATCATTACATCGCATTGATAGATATAAGGATGAAATGGATGTTTAAAAATTTTATTAATTAATAAAATAATACTTATTTAACTGAAATATCAAATCTAAATCCTTCCCTTCCTATCCATTGGAAGACAATAACTTCACTCATGTGTATTTTAGACTACTTTCTCTATGAAACAATGTCATTCATCTTCCATTTATTCTTTACATAACTGTTAATAAGGATTTATTAATGGAAAATATATGATATATGATTTAATTATGATTCTAAAAAGGTGAAATATTGTTTAAATTTAATTATTTCTTTCCATATTAAAATGAAACAATGTCCATGCATATATATGACATACCGTCACCATAAACCGATTAATAAATTTTTCAGTTTCTATATTTTAATGATTACTAAAATACTTATATAACAAGTTTATATGATATTAATATCATTTTTGAAATTATTTATATGTTTTAACCATGAAAAACTCACATGGAACAAAACTATCGAACAAATACATACATTATAAAATGAAGGATTTATCATTCCGAAAAGAGATTTTAATATTGAAATGTTTTTAAATGGGTGAAAAAATTATATAACAAAATCATATGCGGTTTTATATACATGTGTATAGTTTAGGAATAGATTTATAATAAATATATATTTATTTAACTAATGGTTCAAAACTGTAAAAAGGATTTCAAACTTGAGGTACGGGTTTATTTCAAAATATCATCATTTTTTATTATTCTTGTTTAAGAAACTGTTTTTGGAATTATATTATAATTATATCATAAAAATATATATTATCTTATAGTTTATATATTTCATTAAATTTTATTTTCTAATTTTATTTTCCCCTATTAATATACTCAATATATAAAAATATTATTTTAAATGAGAGATGACATTATTCTTCATCTCGGTCCGGAACCATTTTCTTCCATATCCATATTTAGTTTGAAAGTCATCAAATAATGTTTTCAATATTCTAAAATATATTTTAATTTCATTTTTACACATGTTTTTCTATTTACAAAAACATGGAATCCTCTGTTCTTTTTCCGAATAAGATAATTTTTTTACTCTTTTAGTGAAGTGTGAAAGGAATGTATTTTATCTATAAAACATTAACAAAATTTTCCACCATCATGACAACCCATTATTTTGAAAATTTATTTACATGTATACAAGGTTCCATTATAATAATTTTTCTTCCTTAATAATTAAAGAAATATTTTAGTGTTTAAATTAATGATTTCATAGTGAAAAAGGTATTGTCGTCAGAAAAAATTACCAATGATATTTTTATTCTATTTTCATTTATGTAAAAATACTTTATCAAATCATATGATGAATATACAGTGTAATAATACCATCCATCATATTTATATGGATTATTTGTGATCTTTTTTATCGGAGAATGTATTGTTATTTTTTATGATAGTTCTTCCAATATAGAAAATAATAGATTTGGATGATATATTGAATGTGTCGTATTGTTTATTCATATGATGAATACCTTCAGATTATTATGTGATGAGTGGGGAATGGAAATAAATATTTATTAAATGTATTATTCAGTCTCATGAGACCATATATATTAGGTATATGTCCAAGTATTTACCCATTTCTGTAAGATTTCATGGCTCGATCCCTTGATAGTATGTTTCTTATGTCATTCATTAGGCATTCCATCATTATAAAATATGTTGTTCATGTACATTTGATTATTTTATTTTTATGATACCCATAAAAAGGATACATATCATTTTTTTATATGTAATTATCTTATTATCATTTTTTCTATCCATATTATTCTTTCTGTATTGGATTCCACTCTATGCATACCCTTACAGAGCATCGATGTTCACCCATTTCTTATGTTTCCTAGACCTAGAATGTAATGAAGTGTATTATGATTGATATGAAGGTATATGATAATGTTAAGAATGTTGTTCTTAAATAATTAATATGATGTATTTTTTTACCTCAATAATAATTTGAAATTCAAGATTTAATCTTTTTTTAATGACTATTAATTTATTCTGTCATCTAGGATATAGTTCATTGTTTCTTGTACCAATGTAATAATGTAACCACTCTATTTAGGATACTAGGGTTGGGGTATTTATAGAATAACTTTATTACATGCTAATGAGTTTATTAGAAACAATATTTACAATTACCTATCTATATGAAATAGTGAAGATGTGATCATACAATTAATAAAACCACCATCATTGTTAGAATTTAATTTTTCACTGGGACAAGAAACTCCCCATTATTTTTTTATTGGTAAAACCAACTAAATTGATCACTAGGGTATCAGAACACTCCAAAATTAAACTATATATCATGGGTGGTAATGTTTTGTTCATGGTTTTATAACTTCTTTGAACTATGTGGGTCAATTGATCTCTGAAGTATCAAAACACACCCCCAATCCAAGATGTGATGAATTAAAGAAAGCACCGAACTATAGTCACTACTATAGAAAATTAATAACTTGAGAACCAACCTACTTCTCCTTTGGGAACTCAAAATCATCCAGATATTGATCGGTCAAAAATAACACTTGATCATTTCATATCAATGAGATCAAGGGAGTATCAATGAAAGTAAAATTGGTTATATTTCTCCTAAAATATCATCCATGTCTATGGAATATCAATTCCCCTTCAACTATCATTAGTGATTCCCAATAAATTATATCGTTGATAATCGATATATTCAAATCTACTCCATGTTGGGAGGTTAAATTATATAAGAATCAAATTTCATGAGTGCAGAACAACAAAATTGAAATATTATTCAATAGAAAGTATATATAAAGAACTCCCAAAACTACACATTGATTCTCTATAGAATTCTTTTCAGAAATGGAGTAGACAAGGGTATCATATATGATACCTTCCATAAACTAATCTAGATACTATTAGAAGACAATGTACTTAAAACCCAAGAACACAGGTAGAGAATTCATCATACCGACCATCAATACGATGAATTTATAATGCCCATAATGACATCAAAATACAGTTTTTTATAAAATCACCATCTTTCTCCAGTATCTGATGATATCATAACCACAGATCAATATTAAAGAACAAACAAGATCATTTAATCTGATAAAATAAATCATTATCCCATTGAAGAGGATAACATGTATTTATTGTATCTTGATTCAATAAATGATAATCTATATAAAGAGATAAACATATATAATTTTTCTATATGATAATATAGTGGAACCCCAAGGTGATACACTCATCCAATGAAATACACACAATAATATATCATTATTCTTTACTGACATCTCTCATAACTAAAAAGGTTACATCCATTAAGAATACATCTGGATTAGTGAAAAATATGATTGTAGCTATATCCCAAATTCAATCACCCTTAGATGGTAGGATTTCATAACCTCCTTGGGAAGAATATATTATTATTACAATAAATCATTGGGGAATACCATCAACTGAGCCTTTGAGAACACATCATCCACTTGGTTAATATATTATACAAATATGGAACCTTACTCTAACCCATATAATGAATTGATCACCTAAAAAAATTGTAGACCCCCATTCATCATCATTGGAAAAAATAATTCTCTTAAAGTAATATATTGAAGCCTAAAATAGATTAATACCTTCTTTACCATGGGTAATATTGTATGGAAATATTTTTAACCATGGAAAGTATCCTAAAGACCCATGATTCCCCAACACTAGCTCATACTATCTATATACTTTATTCATATAAGTTTATCCTAGGATTGGTATTGTCAATGCCAAGGGAAATGGATGTCTCACCACCTCACATCCCAAAGTATGTATAAGGTAATTTGGTATATGGGAGTTTGTATATCTTGAATAAAAATATAATAATAAACCCTATATAAAACACAAAGGGTACCACGAACATCATCTAACTCCTCATGCATGAAAATTTCCAAAGCAGGAAGATTAACATGACATGCTCTAAACACCCTATGACTCGGATTATATAAATTTTCCTAGCCCCACTCCTCTCATTTATGATGATGATAATCATAATTATATTATCTACCATACCCGCCTTCTCTATTATTATCCCATGATAGAGAATCATGTTACAACTACCTTAAGTGATACTACCTCCACGATGGAACCTAAATCTAAACATGTGGTTAACATTTCCTGGATAGAATGGTCGGTTACCATTTCCATTGATAACCCCAAACTCCATATAAAAAAACATATACGATCTATTGTAACTGTCCTATGAACATCCAAACCTAATGAGAAGAGATGATGGGTGATATTACTTATCCCTATCTGTATAAAAGATCTTATTTTGATGATTCTATAAACCTCAAGAGAAAACCATAATTCATGAGGATTCACAATGACTCATCTCTCATGATCATCAGATTATATTTATTGTCCCATCAACAACCCATACTCTTACTAGTAAATTGACATATATCTCTAGTATAAATTGTGTGAACATGCAATGGATATGAGGAAGAGAAGCCTCATCACAATTATTTTCCATAGCCTCCACATCTGCAAATAGTTCTAAAGCATATCATTAGAGGCTCTTGAAATTGGTCCGGAACTCCCACAGGATATAACTCCCTTGTCAAATCCCAATTTACTCTCGATGACTGGCCACCATCACCATCGATGAATGAATATCATCTCCAAATTGGTACTTGAACATATCATATTATGCCTATAAATCCTCAAGATCCCTAAGGAATAACATCCTCCACTATCTCTCTTCTATAAATAATATCATTATAGGAAAAGAAACTCAGGTCTCCATATATGAGTGGATCGATTTGAAAGCTATATCAACATACACCAAATGATAGTCAATCATCGTGAATGAATAAGATCACATATAATTTTATAAGAAAAGTATCAAAAAATATTTTAGTTTCCTGCTAAATGTTTATCAATAATATACCTCAATTCTATAATGATTTGATATCACATCATTCCAAAGATATTCATGGTGAACCTGATGAAGACACTGATCAATATTTATACCTATAATATAAAACATTTAAAGGTCAATTAATCATATCACAAGGGGCCCTAAATACCCATCTCATAGCCAGTCACCATTGTTTACATTTCTTACAAAACATAGATGACAACATTTCCCTATCAACCCATGTAGTCAAAAACAATGTCTAACTCCAAAATAAAAAATATCCCATAACCTGAACCCATGATACAACAATGTGATGATACCCCCACCACCTAAAGTACCCCACCCAAAAAAGTAATTAGTGAAGGTAGATATTGTCCACCCCAATCCCAACTCAAATAGTCGACTGTTGAAGATATTTACTAAGGGAATAACATACAATTTTATGGGTTGCATTACACTCTAAATGAATTTGACGAAAGATAGATATGTCATGTAAAAAAATCAAATCATTCCCAGGTATAGTTATTGGAAAACCCATTAGATTCAATAAAAATTATACAAAACATAATAAACTAAAAATTAATTACAAGTACAAAAAGATAAACTCGACAAGAACCATGAAATTGAGACAACAGCTAAAAACAAGATGTTAATTCTTACTCAATATCCAACCCAGTTTCCCTGATGTAGAAAATAGTTTACATATATGTAGGGTGTGTTAAATAGGTATACATTGGTGTATCATATCTTGAGATAGTAGTGAAAAAGATAATGAAATCATACTAAATACCACTCAACAAAAGGGGAAATTGAATCATCATATAATTTGGTGTACAAGGATCCCTTCCCCACCATTGATGTATCTCTCCATGTAAAACTCCAAATAGATCATATATTATACTAATGAAACTTGGGTAATCCGCTACCACTTCCCCTTTAGGTAACTCATCCACTCTAATGTCGTACATCTTGTGTCGTCTCCCTGTAAAAGAAGCCATAAAAACACATGTTTTGTGTTATTATAGCACACTTATCTTATATAAAATCATCTAATCATCACATTCCACATATCAATGTAATATCAAGTCGTATTCATGACTATTATAACCTGTAGGCCATGTATTTTACATCTGGTATTATTCTTCACGCCATCAAAGACCATACACCGAGTGATGTACTTTAATCCATCGCATAAAATATAGGTTATAACTATAATAATAATATGGATATTATATTCAGAAAACATCTATTTGAAATACAAACATGACATTAAATCCCTCTAGACATACATAAGGGTAAACTAACCATCAAGCGTATCGTAATATAATACTACTAGGAGATGAAATATTGACTAGACGGGGGAAGTTATGCACATATTACTCACCTTCCCAAATGTTAGGGAAATCACCCTCATAGAGACAACTAGGTTTTAGTATATCTACTACAAAGGTTAGTTTATGATAAGAAATTATAAAACATACAAGATATATTACAACTCATATCCATAGTAGGGGTGTTAGTGTAGTCATAATCACAACTATGAAATCATCACTCTAACACCCACCTTCCACCACTATTAACTATATATATCCTATAAGCATTCATGAATTATGGAAATTTTATTAAATTACATATTTACACATTAAAAAATAAATTTTTTATTAATCCATTAATGGTTAAATAAAATTAATTTATTTACAATTAATTGATATTTGGCAGATTTTCATTTAGTCCATAAATCATTCAACAATGTACAAATATTCTCAAGATTTATATTATTTCAGTAGACCAATAAGCACTTGCTCGATGGGTTCCATAATAAGTATTCTTGTACCATTATGAAATTCCTGATACTCCAAGAAAAACCCAATGATATGATATGAATTCAAAACCATGTATATACGACTTCCTAAGGCAGTGGGGAATGGAATACAAATAAACAAGCATCAAAAGTTATTTTATTTATCAACTTCGGTTCCATCCCCAATAGCCTCATGAATATCACTGTCCATTTCTCCATCACATACATAAACCGCTTCCATAATCATGGTCACCAACTCCCATGTCTCATCAAAATATCACCTATCATGAGATCACATCACATCACCCATATGGAATCAATACCATAGAAATAGAGAATGTATTAACATAGAACAAATTCGTCATGTCATTTATGACCTAAAAACAAGACATTCTACTTTCACATGCCAACATTCACACTCAGAATCCAGAATTTTTTTTGTAATACAATTTATTTTTATTCCAACAATAATTATGTGAAATATTTATAAATAGTTGCAATAAGAGGAATCTTATTTTATCAGCTATCTGATGATATTAAAATTTTTAGACATTATCACTAGTATGAACTATAGATTCCACAATTTTAAGAAGATAAATTATCATTTAACATGCCATTTAAGATTAACAAAAATATGTATTATAGAATTGGGTTTTTTATCAATTTCTATTAACATAATTATGAATAGTATATACCAAAAATCACTAAGAATCGTTTTATTTCCATATATTTAATATATAAAATGGTATCATTTAACAAGTCACTCTAATTCAAAAGAAGAAAAATTACCATAATTATAATCACTAATCCTTTTCATATTTCAAACCGGATTATAAGAGAATAATAAACATGTTAATAATCATAAACAATGATAGCACCTTAAAATAAAAAATCAAGTGGCATACAACTCTCATGGTGGAAAATGTATGATAACTTGTACCATAAGAAATTACATTTCACAGTGTGGGTTATTATTTATTATGTAAAATATTAACAC
Source organism: Viscum album (assembly GCA_963277665.1). NCBI lineage: Eukaryota > Viridiplantae > Streptophyta > Magnoliopsida > Santalales > Viscaceae > Viscum > Viscum album. The sequence goes on along the minus strand of OY728127.1, from coordinate 374,473,303 downwards.
TATAAATTATGCTAAAGTTTTATCAATATATTATTTTATCTGAGAATTAATGAAAAATGAATATATTTTCAACCTTATGGACTTCAACATTCATGGAAGGATAACATAATGAAAATATGAATCTTGAGAACTTACTCAGAAAAAAATACCACTATATAATTAAGTGGTACCAAGATGCCGAAAATTAAAAATGAAACTCTACTATATTGATTGAGGTCAAATTCCATAACATATAATGAATTAAGTATAGGAAAATATTCTAACTGGTGATGAAAATATGAGAAACTTAGGAAAAAAGTCACCTTAGAACACCATAGATTTATCTTTAAAAGTTTATCATTTGTTCTGATCAAAGGGGGATTAAAATGCATTACGACTGATCTATTTTTATATTAAGGTTCAATTGAAAAACTTGGGAGGAATATGGGATAAAATGGGTTACGGTAGTTGTAGGTAGTCTTTGAAACACAATAACATTGTGCAACCCCCATGACCAATATGCAGAATTAGCTATAATACGTTAAAAATACAACAAAATTGATGGAAAAACATTGTAACCTTCCTAATTACAAACACATATAACAAAAAACGTTTCCTATAAGATTTATATCCTATTTATCCTAGGAGATTCTTTTTGTTTCATCCCTAGTTTTTATGGAATATTTTCTAAAATATTAAATTTCACGATAAATTGCCATACATGGAGAACTGAGTTTTAATAAACCATGATATTATTTTAATATTATAATTTATACATAAAAATTATAACCTAGAAATTAAAATTTATGTCATGAATAGGAATAAAAACATGTTTATATTTCTTAATAATGTATTTAGATAAATAAATTATATTTATAAATTAGTACTTCAATTTCAGTAAATTATATATACATTTCGATAATAAAAATTTATCAAAAAAGTTTTTTTCGTTATCTGATCATGTAAAAATATATTTTTTCCACAGTTATAAAATATATGTTGAAAATTAATCTTCCGGTTTGAATTCTGAATTTCTTTATAATATTTGGTAGACTTTTTTACTAAATTCTGAAAATCATAATTTTTCGATGAATAATTAAAATTGTGTTTTTTATTAAAAACTATCTTTTCTTATAATGAAGTTAAAAGATCCATTTTATTTAATGATGGGTTTAAATATATAATTGGTTCAATTTTATATTTACTAGTACAATTTATTACATTAGAATAAATTTCATATTAACATTTTATATTAACAATTTCAATACATATGAATATTTTTTTTTGGAAAATGAATTTTTATTCATGTATTATTGATTATTTTTATATTTAAAATTTCATATTATATGAATTGAATTCAGAAAAATAGATTATATATTTTTAATCATAATAATTAATATTATATAATGTTTCAATATAATGTTTCACGCAAAATGACTAGTAAAACAGTACAAGTTATCTACCCCGGTTAATGTTAAAACAAGTGTAATAGGGATTAAACTAATAGTATATGGTGTATAATGTACTAGAAATATTTTAAAACCCAATTTTAACGACATATTTTGACTATATATCATTTAATTATATAAAATAGTCATTTTTGTTTCTTTTGGAATGTTTAAAATTTGAGCTGACATTTTACTTTTCAATAGTTCCAAGTGTGTCCTCTCCCCCACTTATAAATCGGCAGATAATTCCTTCTCCAATTCACACTTTATATAGCTATTGGTTTTGAACTTTACAGGGAAATTCCCCACAATCCCCACCTCGCATCCTCTAGTGATTATTTTGAATATAAAATCTTCATATAAATGAATTAGGTGAAAACCTAATAGAGTGATATGAAGAAGATGTATGACCCTTATCTCCATGTTTTCATATTATTATATTCTATAACACTTTCATATATTCATAAAATATAATTATATGACCTCATATGTATCTCCCAGATTCTAAATTTTTATTATGTAAATTTAATGACCAAATTCCATATCTATTGCATCATGTGAGAATCAAACCCCTTTATCTTGTGTAAGGGGGACTACCGACTTACGAAGCCTTGTAATTTTTTTTAAATAACCACATCTCCCAGATGTAAATAATAATTAATATACTATCTATATGTTATATTTATGAAATATATACATTTAATTAATTATAATACTGTATATATATTCTTAATTTCCACTATGTTGGAATGTGATTATGCCACTCGTGTGTATGGAAGACTACTTCATCAAAATGCAATGTGATTCGTTTTTCACATATGATTTACATGGAAGGTAATACATATTAAAGAATATTATATATATATATATATATGACATATTTATGACTCTGTATAGGTGATATGATATTTACCTTCCTTTTTCTTAATCATTTGAGGAAATGAAATCAACATTCACGCGTATGTACGACCTACCATCTACATGAATCATGTAATTCATTTCCTATATCTAAATTGCATGATATAATATAAATAAATTAAGAAGACAGATGAGCCTGTAAGGGGCACCTCGTCCGGCTAGGGTTCGCTCTCACCGCCTCCCTCATCCCGGAGCTACGCGTCTTCTTCCCTGGTTTGGAGATTTGAGGTGGGATTTCTTTTCGGCTCGGCCCTGCATCGACTCTTCTTGCGTGCACCGGGGTCTTCGCGACTCGGTGCTGATTCTACGCCGGAGTCCCTGGCCTGACGGTACGGAATCTTCACTTCGGCCTCTGATCTGGGTGTTTGGAGGTCGGGCGTTGCTTTCTTGGTGATCTCGGATGGCGGCGCTAGGCTTTTTCCTTGGTTCGTGCTGATGAAGGCGACGTCGGGAGGTGGATTTGCTGGTCTTGTTCACTTCTCTTCAACGGAGTCGACGACGATGGTTTGTACCGACAATGGAGGGGTCGGGTCCTACTCCGGCGTCCTTGCCGATGTTTCTTGCAGGGTATGCGGTGGTTCTGTCAACGGCTCTGCCACTTTCCCCGGTGAATGGTGGCGCGTGGCGATCCGATCTTGTCTGTCGTCCTCTCCGACGACCTACACGGTGGATGGTCCGTGTTGATGTGATCTCCTTCTCTGTGTCGGTGGATGAACGCCGGTGAAGCTCACTGACGGTTCGGATAGGTTTCTTCGGTCGTCTCGCATGGTTTCGAGGCGGGGCGCGGTTCGAGGTGCTGCTGGTTTCAAGGGTGCGTGATTCGAGGCGGTGACGTGGGTTAGTGGAACAAGGGGATAAGCTGGATGATGGGGTGAAGTTAGAGGCCCTGTTTCCTTTTGATGTTTTAAATTTTGAATGTTGGTTTGGGTGCTGCTGGTTTGGTTTGCGCATTTTCTGCACTTTTCTTTATTTTAATAAATAGTCAGGGGCTCGCCACTGACCACCTTCCTTGTTATAAATAAATTAAAATTTATTTTACATAGAATTTATATCATGTTTAATCTCATATATATTCTAAAATAATGATTAATATAAAACAAATAGAGAATATAAAATGAAAACATATATTAAAAATTTAGTAGTTATTCCCAAAAGTGGGATATTAACATGGAATTTCTGATAAAAATATAATAATAGGTCATAAATAAATAAAAAATGGTTTTATATAAATTTGTGTGGTTCTATAATATATTAATAATAATCATACATTAATTATATATGAGTTTTTAATGATTACAAAGGAATTATATCGTTAAGATAATGGATTTTCTTCTAACATCTATATATGTAGGACACATTTCATATTAACCACATTTTTAAATCCTATGTTATATATAATACCCATGAATGTATTTTTCAATTATTTTAATTAAATAATGGGATAAAGATATGCATATAATTTTTGTTCTTCCATGGAGTTTATGATTCAACTGTTCCTAATGTTTTTTTCATTTTATGATACAATCTCTTTGTTTTCAAGGATTATGTGTGATTATGAATCCAATGAATATATATTATGGTCTATCTATAATTAATCTATTGAAATCTATTATCCTACACTTATTTCATGAAAATAAATTATTTCATTTCATTTTACACTCATTTTGTGCTCATTATTCAAAATGACTATTTTTAGGTGAATTTACATTATTTATATCTTTAGATTAAAATGAATTTTCATCTATATAAAGGTTTTCATATTAAATTTTAATGATGTTTCATTCAAATATCTAATGTTTTATTAATGAAATTTATACATAATTATGAATTTTTACATTTTTTAAAAAATTAATCTTCTTTTAATTTTCTAAACAATATACTTTTTAAATTTTACTAGAAACTTGAAAAAGGACCCTTTTTAAAATATATGAAATGTTTTTTATTCCCCAGCATAATTAAATAACCATTTTTATAATTTTTTTAAAAAATTTTTATTTTTTCTCAATGAAACTATTACACCTAATATTTTGGATGTATTTATATATTGACAGTGCATTTTTTTTGAATAATGATAATTTTTATAAGGAATTTTTCCATGTGATCTTTCAAAATGAATTTCTATAAAAGATGAAATATATATAATGTAATTAAGATTTAATAGTGAAATGTTCTAATGATACCAACCTTTTTTATTTCCTGGATAGAAAATGATTATTATGATATTATGTTTATGAGAACAATTCAATTTCAATGAGTTATTCTATGATGAAATGATGAAATATTTTTGAATATTGTTTTGTTTCTGTGTTTTATGAAATAATGAAATATTTATGAAACCCATTTGATTTTCATTTGTTCTGATATGATAAAGGTTTAACCATATGGTAGAACACATAATAATTATTTTCATTATGCGATATGTTGGATATATATATTTCTCTAATCCTTTGGGCGAAGATAGATATATGATGAGATAAATAGTACTATAAAGTAGAGTGATGTATGTTCAGTAGGGGACATTTTAAAATATGATTGTCTTGGGAGTAAGCCCTGACTACTATGATGGTTTTTTGGATTCAACCTATTCTACCATTATATCCTTGTAAATATTACTCGAGGAATAAGGAAAAGACATTCAATGATTTTTTTATACCATTAATTGATGTCGTTTTACAATGATATCCTTCCATATCATCTCTTCATTGAATCCTTTATGATTCATGTCTTACGAACGTAAATAAAATATTTCATTGACCAATATTACTAACTATAAAATGAAAGGTATAAATTCTATATACTATTCCCATGTTATCATTCAATATTTTTCTTATTATGTTCATATCTACAATTTTATTACTTAATGAAAATCTGAGAAAACCCTACAGTATGTTCTCTCTTCCCCATGTTGTGATGAAATTTATCATGAATGATATTTCTAAAAATCGTTATGGTGTTGAAGAACATGGTGGGAGATAATGTAGTTCATTTATAAAACAGTTTTAATATATCCATGTTTCCAAACACACTAGACCAAAACAATTCTGGTGTGGATCATTATGTCATGTATTAAATATTAATATATTAATATTTAATATATATTTATGAAATGTATGTGTCATTATTGTTGGAATTAGAGAATTATTATGTTAATACTTTGGAAACTAGGATCAGAAAACATTACTTTGATCACCTTGGATTAGTATAAGTACATTAAAATATCCTATAATTTTTCTAAAAGATATCTCTAGTAATATCAATGAAATTACATCCATTTCTATATACTACAGGTGGATGTAGTTTCAATATAGTTGTAACAAGTGTTTGGTCCAAGAATAATGTAAGTTTACAATGGTGGGTGATATGTTAAAATTTATTTAATTATCGAGTTCCTTAAAATCCTATTAAATGTTTTTTCATGTGAAATTTATAATTAATTTTTTTAACATCATAGGAAATGATTACCTCATATGATAATATTTTCATTTATGTAAACATAGATCATTTGAGAAGTAACTATCATATTTCCTTTATAGCAATCTAATAATTAATGTATAGAATCCCCCTAGTGATGATCATCACTTGCTATTTTGATCTCAAAGCAACACCAATCAATATTCAAGAACCAATGTGGGGATTAATTTATGCTAAATTATTCATGTTGATAACCCTTCCTTAAATCATGAAGGAATCCCTATTTATTTTATCAGTAATTATGATTAGAAATAAAGGAGTATTTGATAGAGAGTTTCATCATTCCCAATGATATTCAGGTTTCTTTTTTTAGATGTAATACAAAATAGACATAGAGGTTAATATTTAAATCTTCGGTTTATGTTAAATTTTTTATTTAATATCATTAAACATTGAATATTATTATAAAACTAAATAAACTCAATTTCACATAATAGAAATAATTTTATAATTATTTTTCGATGCTTGAAAACATTTACAAAAAATGTCATTTATCTGTATTGTCAATTAATATTCATCACCAGACTCAATATTTTTTTTGAACTCCTATACCACATATTAAACTCCTATATTATTATGTCATTTATATATTTAAATAATCAATTAAATTTTTATAGAGAAAGTGTGGATAATTTTATCCATCATTCTTCAGAATATTATTTATTCCATTAATTAATTTGAAATTGAATTAAATAGAGATCATCATAAATATGTAGTGTGTTACCTTCTTGGATTCCTTCTTAGTTGAATTAATAATACTTTCCTGAATTCCCATAATACTATTTCGTAATGGGTCAAGTCATCAAATAGAGTGAATTTAATATCATGATTACAAAAACCACATACGAAGGCTCACTATGTAATATAATATTTTTGTCTTAATATTTAATCAATAATGATTCATAAATTTGGCACTGACCTATGCAATAGATACATATTTCTTTCAATAACTAAAATAAAAGTATTTTTACACCATGAATTTAATATTAAATGAGATAGTACAATTTAATCAATGGGTCGAGATATCAATTTCTATAATTTTGAATGGAAAAATACTTCCTTGATTTATCCATTAATTACATAACAATCATGATTCAACCAATGTGACCTACCTCAACTTGAACATATGGTGTCATGTTTTTATTATCCTATACATATATGAAATTCATTACATGCATTAATGATAATATTAAAGTCCAACGACAATTAAAATTTATTTTATGTAGGAAGATTTTATGTCCAAAAAACCAGGGGAATTCCTACTCGTAGTTATTTTTTCTTATTACCCCATCTTGGAGATTACAATATAAAAAATTCATGGTAAGATTCCTCATCAACATATAATTTCTCACACCCAACAATATATATATAATTTTTCCCATTATAGTATGTTATCTGACCATAAGACTATATTTATGAATATTGACATACCACTTCAAGGTTATCAACATTCTCGGGAACCACTATGAACTTATCATTGAAACATATGCTCTTGGAAATTATTTCATTATAGTCATGAATATTAATAAAAAATATTCAACAAAATGTATTATTAATATTAAATATTTTTACTATACATGTAATCAATGTATAAATGTTTATTACATGGAATACAAATCAATCAAAGTCCCACCTGTACTAGTCCCAGCTGCTAATGACTTTTATTCCTATAGATATCACATGTTTATCTTGTTTTTACGGAGTCTATGAATTATTCTGGGGGACCTCAATATTTTATTTCATGGAAACACTCCTAACTAAAACCTCATATCTCTAAAAAAAATCCATCCATATATGATTCATCATAGGTATGTGCTCCATCCACATGTGTGACCATGACCCTTTTGTGACAACCACTACTATAGTACTATCACAATAGAGTGTGATATGATATTTAAGAATATGTATTATATCACTATATTATATTATGTATCACTACCATTATTCTGTATTTTTTTCTTTACTAGACAAAAATATAGTCATACTCGACTATAGAATCATTGGCTTCATCCTAGAATAACCTATTTTATCTAACAACACCTCCATTCAATGTGACGTTGTATCTTATTTTTGTCTTCATTAAATTTTTATCTATTTAGAAACTATCATCTATATATCCTCTGATTACAATTTTCTCATATCCTCCATAGACTAGACTTATATATTGATTACACACTAACTACATAAGTATTATCATGACTTCAATAAAATAAAGGTCAGCAAGGTAATCTTCACATCTTCATACCACTTTTATAATGTAGGAGACATCTATCCTAGTATATAAGATTACAAACATGACTGACCCAATTACTCATATTTATGGAATCCATTCCATTTTATTTAATTCATTATGTGTCTAGGTACACATCTTCTTGGAAAAATTATTTCTATGTGACAGTAGTTCCAATACCCTCTAGGATTGTTCTATACTTAATATCTTTAGTATCTTGTCAATGTCTGTAACATGACATAGGATGAGTAGTCTCTTGGATCAATCATGATGGATCATGATCCCAATAATATATGATTCCTCCCCTATTTCATTCATGGAGAATAAATTACCCAATCATTCCTAAAAATAATTAAAATGTTATTTCTTTTCTTATAAGTAATATGTTATCGATAAATACGATTATGAAAATGATTTTAATCCCACTAAACAGTTTTTAAACACAAGAACAGAATTCAATATTTTGGAAGAAAAATTCTATTATTTATTAATCCAAAGGAAATTTTGTGGAATGGAATCCTTGTATGATCTATATATAGTTTTATGAAATTATGTAATTTTTTTGGCATCCATATGAGTCACAAACCATTCTGGTTGAATTATATTGAAATCATGTCAAAGGATCTTATTATGGAAGGCTATTTTAACAATAATATTTACAAATTTCACAGTCATGGTATGACAAAATAGAATTTATAATTATGATGGATTTTAGCATTGAAACTGATGAAAATATTTGATCATTTTAAATTTCATGACAATGTTTAGACCCTTTTGAAAACAGTTACTCTATAAAGGTATTGAAATTTCCTTACATATATAGTTTATTATTTAATACACATTTGAAAAGAAGTGTTATTTACATCCATTAGAGGATCAACCAAATTTTAAATTTGGTTTTGATACATTGAATACATTCCAAAATTTAGGTATTCATTCCACATGGAAACATTAATTCCACTTATTAATTCTTTATAGGTTACTAGATCGTTATTATCAATTAATAATGATTCACCAACCCCAATGGATATAATACAGTATCATTATGGTTCTCTAAAAAATATTTTAATCCTATACAAAACTTATGTACCTAGAATAGTTCCATTTTCAAAAATGCTTCTGTGGAATCTGTTCACATATCAACTCTTGTATACCATGAGCCTCAAGATCATCAAATTCTTTCTCACTCTCACAACCTATTTTAGTGATGTTATCCCTATTAAGTAGTTTGTAATTTCATTCAAGAATTGCCTTTTTTATTATGGGTTAGATATGAAATATTATATTTTTTGTTTTGGGAATCCAGTAGTGGTACACTTTGTGCCTCATGGAGCAGGTCTTTTACCTGAAGTGGACTTAATTTTTTTAACCCTACACATGTATGTATGAGAAAAAGGATTCATTAAATTACATAAATAGTGTGACATACCATCTTCCTCTGGCTTAGAAAAAATTATGCATTTATTATCAACCACATGTTAGAAAAAAGTGAGAAACCAAAAGTTCAAGCACAAAAAAGAAAACATTGAGCCATTAATGTGAAATTGTAGCCTACCAGTTTTAATCTCACTAAACATGTTCTATGAGATAGTGTATACCTGAGTTTCTAGTTCCACCATCATAAGATCTTTAATTCATAAAGCCAAAGTGTCCTATGATTGGAAGTACTCTTCTATTATTATCTTCTCTTTTTTGAATCATCTTATTAAAATCAGTTCATTCTTATCAATCCAAGTGAATTTATCCTCATTATGAGGCACCCTTAGAGCTGTTGTTGACATTTTTTAAAACTATGAATTAGGGGAATTAATTTGTTAGGACATTTTCAACCATTACCTATTCCGATCTCATAAGAAATTCTAAATGATGTTTTAGTGTAATATCAAATTCTAGCTACTGACATACTGACATGTATAAGAGGGGTTCTCTATACATTTTTTTTGCCTTAAACTTATTCATCGAAACAGTCTACATTATTATAGGTAAATATGAGTAATCTTATCTCTTCTTATGGATTCCCTTCATTCTCTTACTTCTTATCAGGATTGGATGTCTTCTACATTGTACATCATCCTTTTTATGAATTGAAAAATAGATATATCATTCATCAATGAACCCATTCCCTCAGTCTTTCTTCTCATCCATACAGGTTCTTCTAGGATCATTTTCAAAACTCTAGACCAGATCAACATTGGACAAAATATCGAAGAGTTTTCCTAGAACATAACCTTCCACCTCCCAAGGGATATTCCAGATCAATTCCTCATGAAAAACAAGATATTCTAGAACATTTCAAACATCCATGGGTGTTTTGGGACCACCATATTCTATCATTTTGAGCTCCACCTTAGAGTTCTACTCACTCACACCATGGGTACCCTCAAGATGAGGGTCCAAAACACTAGCAGATATCTCCACCTCTGGACTCAATTTCCCCGGTGAAGATATCATTTAAGGAAGAGGATTATCCAAAAATATTACTCAATAATCTAGAGTGAGAATCCTTATTCGGGACATTGGCACTAGATGAAGCTACTGAGTATACTTCTTTGGTGAATAAAGGAGCCATAGGAGTCATTGATTCTCCTTCATCCACCAGTTCTGGAACCACTGATATGAGACCACTCTTAGTTCATTCCTCCTTCATAAGATGTCCCTTTAGCCCCCAAAAAATAGGCAAAGTCACACGAGGGTCACCAGAATCCCTTCTCAAGAGACTGAATAAATCTATCCCTAGTGGATTCACATCCTATGATATACTATTCACAATGATTGCTGATTTATGTATTGAATCCACAACCTTTAACTCTTGTCCAGACATGCCTACCTACGCATAGGCCTCTGGTACCTTACCACTATCCACACCCATCTGCTTAACTTATTCCATCAAATTATTGGGATTCTTAAACCATCATCAATAGGTTTCAATACAATGTCCAAGATGATTATATATTGAACAAAAATCAGACCATAATTCTTATTCTACCTAATTTTTTCACCGAAACACCTCACCAATGGTAATCCAAAAAATTTCCAAAGTAAACCTAGACACATCCACTTCTTTGTAGACACATAGATTTACAGGGTGGAAAATAGAGTCAACGTGACTATCTAAACATAGGTCTCTATCCACTAGACTTGCAAGCATTTTAACAGCCAAAGGATTTTAAAACATTAGAGGAATGTTTGAAAAAAACACCCAAATCACAATAGAGGGGGAATCATGATTCCTATGAAATTAATATGTCAATCTAAAGAGGCAAAACTAAGATCCATTAAAGCTCTAAGGAGTTCATTACCTAGTTCTAATTAAATGATCATTCTTGGAAAATCGTATCATAATATGATTACTGTCGATCAAATCCACTATCTCCCTCTCCAATAAATATCATGATTTGAAACATGCATATAAAATTAGTCAACCGGGGGACATTGTTTCTTGAACAACACTATTAGAGTAAGACGTATAAGTGCCACAGTTTCATTAAACTCTGCAATCAATAACGGGAGTTTAGGGAACTGATCGAGTAAATCTAGTACTTGAGAACATAATGAGTCTTGATGGAAGGGTAGAAGAAGATTATGATTAGAAAATGGATCAATGATGAGACTTCTCCATTGTTGTACATTAGAGGTCCCACCCCCATCAGAGGGATATGGATCTCTTCAGAGGGTGTCACCTTCCCGAAGGAGGATCATGTATAGAGGCTCCCCTCGGGAAGAAGATGATCCAAAGGATAGGTATTAGTGATTTATTATTGTTACCATCTACTTCTTCAGTTGGTACTTTTATTAGTATTTGTGATGATTTTTTAATTCATATCTCTAAAAATCTAATGTTATTATCATAGTACTCTTCACTGATCTAACCATGTCTAACAAGGTATAGTTCTTTATTTCACTTAAAAAATTCCACTATGGTGTTTGTAGAGGATTGATTTGTGATAGTATCCCAATCTCTCATAAGAAATTAATGAATTTATGGATATGATATTCTTCACCAGAATCTAAAAAGTTCATCTTCAACTTCTAAGAAAGCTAGTTCTCAACTTAATTCTTTTATTCCATAAATATATCAATATAATCCGACTTATACCTCATTATGTAATAATATCCATATATACTAAAATAATCATTAAAAGATATAATGTATGAATACCGAACCCTTATCTCAATGGAAAATGGTCAAAAATTTAGTATTATATAATTTACGAATCTCTTTAGGACTTTGAATTGTCCAATAAATTGGGGTTTCTACATTTTACGTTGTCAAAATGAGGGACATATACCAAGTGGACCAGGATTAAAAAAATTGAAAAATCTATCTTGGTATAGTTTATTCAAATTATTTTCATTTAAATATCCCAGCTGGTGATGACTTAACTGGGTGTGGCATGAGTCTGGTGTAGCAGGTTTGTTATGTATTTCCATTTGTTATTTTTTATACTCCAACACATAATGACCATTATTTAAATTTGATTGGAATAATAATGGAATATTAATAAAATAAGAATATCTTAATTATGAATATGAAAAAAATCAATATATATGATTTATGGATATAGAAATAGTTATTTTATCGAAGGAACATAATAACAACCCTTTAAAATCAAGATCATTTTAGTCGACAATGTGACCTGGTAGTCCTCAAAAGTAGATGTATAAATTTTAGATTCTTAGTTTTCTCAAACATATTCATACCCTCAGAAAATATTTATACATATATATATTTGATGTGTTTTAATACATATTTTATGATTAAAATCTACACCTAATGACGAATTTTTAGAAAGAGAGAAACTGAAATTGATAACAAATACAACTAACGTTTCCCCAGGATTATTTGGATGGTTATATTTTTTCTTCTCGTAGACCTTCATGAATCATGAGAAATATAAAACAATATGTTACCGTATTTTACACTTGATATTCCCCAAAAGTGATAGTTTTGAAGAAGATTTGGGCCTAGAATGCTTCTCTTTCCCTTTTTTTGTTCAGCATAAAGACCGATGACTTTTACCACTTCGTATCATAGCCTACACGGTGAATAAGAGTGAGAAGATCCTGAAAACTCATCCCAATTATACTTATATAATTATTTAAAATAATGATAGAGAAAATCAAGGGGGAGTTATTCTTGAATATGATGAGTAACTAGTTGTTCTGTATGTTTAAAGCCTAGAACCATTAGGTGTGTAATGTAGCCAATGTTCTTTAGTTCATAATTCCCAGCTAGGAAACCCTCTCAAATATTTATCTAAAATAACGCTTTTAATGTCTAAAATTTGTTCATATCTAGAACTCTCATATTAATTACCATGCAAGTACAAAATAATTCTATTCACATCCATGTTTTAGTGACATTTCATGAGATCACTAGACATGTATGAAATCATTAAACATTGAATGGAAGTCATATACCTTTAATTTCATTCATTGATGAGGAACTCTTTGGTTTTCACCTATTCTGAAAGTGGATATAGGAGTAAAGAGTCCATCACAAAATATTTCCACTAATGGTATAAAAACACCGATGGAAAATACACCACTCATGGTAGGTAATTTGAGTGAGGATATTATAATATCTAATATAGAATAAAGGGATATTGTGGATGCTAAAAAATCCATTTTTTCTCTAATTAAATTTTTGATTAGAATTACTTTTCTTGATTAGAAAATATATGATAAATTATAATGGAATTGATTTATTTTAATCTCCCACAATTTTATGAAGTAACAATATAACTCATATTTAAACATGGAATGTATAGTTTCTAGGATATTTTAGTATAAATGATCCATATGTCCCATCATATAACCCCAATTGAGGTTGGTCAAGATAAATTATGGTATTTATATTGGTTTATATTTTCGTATGGTGGGCTTTCAACTCCTTGAAACATTTATTGGACTCCTCAATCCTGAAACCCTAACTTGGGTTACCCCAAACACATGATTCCAAGTTACCTCAAGCCTTTAAAGGGCTACTTACACTGATACATGACAGTTATTCATCCCAAACACTTGATATGAAATCTATATAAAAAATTAATTTTCCCAATGAGGGTCGGTTAAAATAATTTATAAGGGTTTTATTTATCATCAATATATTGAAGGAGAAGTTTTAATTAATACATATTTGAGGATTTTCATTTCTTATTAATAAATTTTATCTTCTTATTCATTTAAATTACTTTTTATTATTATGTTGATGTTACTAAATTAATTGACCATCATTGTTAAAGCATTTATGTATAATCTATTTATTTCAATCCCATTATTTAACATTAATTCATTAATTTATGTGATCATAGTCTTACATCCATATAACTAAATGATTAATATATTAAATTAAGTTATTAATTAAGTTTCCCACAAAATATAAAATCTAGTTACATACAATTTGTTCCTTCTACAATGTGTCGATTGTTCTCAAAAAATTGGCTTGAAATGTAATTTAGATGAAGGTAATATTGAACTAGGAAACATGTACACCACATAGACATCTTTTATAACCTAAATTATCTAGGATACTAGTATCAAATTGTTTGACTATGTATAATGAACACACGAATCACATTATTTACCCCAACTAAACCTTTTATACTACAAGGAACATACAATATATACATGTAGTTTAATATAACATATTGTATCCTAGGTTAGCCTATTGGAATTTGGTATTAACCATATTTAATAATAATGAGGTTGACTATTTATTCTATGAGATTATTAGGTGTAACATACAGAGGTACATGACCTTTAATCTAGCTACACATCACATAACCACATTTTACTAGGGAATATTTGGTTATTTCTCATGGAATCTATGGTAATTCATCTATTTTTTGTAGCAATTGATGAAAATTAAACAACAAAAGAACACGACTAATATCTCGATAGGTTTTCTACTAGAAACATATTAAATGACAATTAATATGAAATACAAATTAAACCAAGATTGTCTATGGACCATAAGATTGTCTATGGACCATAAATACAATAAATAATTATTAATGTTAATGAGACCCATTTGATTCCACTTATTATTTCCATTAATAAAAGAAGTGTGTGGTTCAAGGAAATATATTAAAATTATTTTTTATATTCAGTTTTCTAAAAACCTGAGTTAGGTTATTACATGTGAAATATATAATTATTTTACTTAATATTAGACGAAACGAATATCTGATATCATAATTAGTTATTTTATGTATATGACTATCATTGAATAAGCCACATTCATATTACATAAATTGTGATATGTGGAAGGAATGATAGAATGCCTATATCAACGATCCACATAGGCTTATTTGATCTATAGATAGGGAAAATCTATCTTTAGTTTAAAGCATGGTGATTCAATTTTATTATGTTATTCATGTGGATCACTCTTCAATAGATCTTTAATGGATATGTCATGTTATTCTTATTCATGAGAGAAAGATGGAAATGGGGAGTTGAGAGAGAGATTTATTGTGTTAAATAATTATTAGGTTTTAATTATTGGATGCAATTCACTATAGATATAATTTCATAATTATAGATATTGAGAGAAGCATTAAATAATTTTCTAATTGAATTTCATACCTCAAATTGTATAATAACCCTTAATAAACCTCATTCCACTTAGAAATAACATTATTATTATTATTATTAATCACAATAAAACATGAACAACAAAAAATATAATTTAACTGACATGTTTATTAATATTTTTCACTAGGTAGAGCCTTGGACCATTCAAATACTTGAGAATTTATTGAACTCCCAAATAGATATTTATGTTAAATATTTTATTCATCAAACAAACAATTATGATTGATAAAATGTGAACTAAATTATAAATTGTTATTAAAAGTAATATTGATTTAATTAATTAAATAAAAATTTGATTTAATTGTGATCATTAGAAACTCTTAGTGGGTTTCAATCTTGTATTATTTCTTATTGGAATTATACAGGATTTCCTAAGGTCCAAGATTACTATCTAGAAATTGTCTATTGAACATGAGATAGAGAAATTAATTTTGTAATGATGACAACCACATATGAAATGTCATTGTGTAATATAATCCATTTATATTAATCTATCTCCAGGAATGTTTTATGTCCATATCAACAACATATATGATGGATTGAACATTCTTTGGCTATCAAAAAAAATTCCATCATTTCCCCAAGGAAATGGAAATTAATGTTATGGCTCTATTTTATTAAAAGTCCAGAGATATCAACATCCAAAAATATATAATGTAAAACCATTTCTCGACTTATCCATTAATGAAATATCAATCATGATCCACCCAATGTGATCTTCCCCAACACAAACATTTGGAATCATAGTTTTTGTTAGTAAAACTATGTGGTCAAGTTAGAACAGGAATTATTGAAAAACTAAAACACTGAGGGATATTACAAATGAACAAAAATAGGATTATAAAATGATACCAAAACAGATAGAATTAATACTAGATGATTTGTTCTTATAAGATCCCATATTGGAGATTACCAAGTGTGGACTCCTAGATAAGAAGTCACATTATGTTTTTAGTAATTTCACCTGACATTCTATATATTATTTGTCCCATTATAGTATTTTATTCAACCATAGAACTATATTTATGGATATAATTATAGAACATCATGGTTCTAGTCATAGAAGTATACACTAATGACTTTATCAATGCAGAATATATTTTATGATATTATTTTATTTGAGTCATGTAGAAGAATGAACAATATGTATTATGAATTTTTAATAATATTCAATAAATTGAATTTGAATTTAATCAATTTCAAAGAGGTTGGTCACAAGAATTTACATCCAATACCTAGGGGTAGTATCTATGAAAATTTCTATTGAGATAGCTTTATCCTCACATGGTGTATGACAATAACCATTGTTGCAAAAAAGTTTTGAAACTACTGAGAGATATTATTTTGAAATTAACATACATTTTATGCACCATCAAAAAGGTTTTAAATAGTGGCAATAAAAGACCCAGGATATTCCTAATGTTTCATATATTAGATATAAGGAGTCAGGATTTAGACAATAATTATTTTCTATAACACTATTTTTTTTTGTAAAATACTAGAACCAGGAAGAATAACGATAAGAATGATTGTTATGGAAAATTTTTTGATTCTATGAAAGAAATTGGTTGATGATTGGAAATAAATATAACAATATAATTCCAAATTATCTTTCAGGAACAATTATTAACAATGTGAATAATGATGAGACTCTAAAAAAAGTTGTGGATAATATTTTTTTAATGTTTGTGTGGTAATGAGAATAGATGGAATAAGTTTCAACATCCTTAAATAAGAGTAAGGGAAATAGATTATAGAAAATTATCTAAAATAGTAAGGAATGTGTTTTTTTTCAGAATTATTGTCATAGATAAATGAATTTCTAATGAATTTAATTCCTTATATGTGGGTAAATTTTGAATTATATTAGTAAATTTCACAAATTATTGGTAATACCCTAAATGAAAGTATTATTTATGTTATAAAATTTCATTGATTTTAAAAAATAAATTTTTTATGTATTTGTATTCAATAATTATGTGGTAGAAATATTTTTACCAATGGTATATTAGTTTTAAAAATCCTTAAAAACCAAATAATGTGTTAATTTTAGAACCACACTCATCTTCTTGAATGATTAAATTATGAGTTATGGATACCATAATGGGTTTATGAGTCAAATATTTATTATAATATCATGGTATTAAACAACACTTTTATATTTTTATGTGATGACATTTTTATATAACTAATGAAATTTTGTAAAACACATTATTTGAATTTGTAATTTATAACTTTTAAGATCAAATTGATGTATTTCATGTGGATGAATTGTCTTTTCATATGTTTAATTTATTTTATACCCTTTGGGCTTTATATAACCTTTTAGGGATAATTGTATTTATAATGATGTCCCACATATTTCTAGGGATGTTATAAGATTTATATTCATATTATAAAAGAAGAACATATCATAGGTGGAAAGGATGTATAGCTTCCACAAATAACTGATGGGAGATAAGGGTGATACACCAAAAACTATCCTATGTGATGTTTATTTTCAATATATATTATAATAGATAGAGAATAAGTTGAATTTGGGAACATAATTTTTTCATTGATATAAAAAGGATATCTAAAAATGATTTGGTTATATTTTATGCCCCAAAAAATTTTATGGATCATGATATAAATTACCCACATAATGATTTGGAGTTTGGCGAGGTACTTTTTCAATAATTATATAGAGGAATTATCATTATAGGGAATTGGGTGACAAATATTTGGATCACAAAAATTTAAAGTCTATATTCACAGAGAAGGTGTTGAATATGAAATTATAAATATAGTAATATTTCTCGAAGGATTGTGACATCTCAATACATTACAACCCCAAAATGAAATCAAGACGACCTATGGATTGATTCAAAAGGGTCATGGAATCTTTTACATGATATGGTTTACAAAAGATACAATATTTAATGGGTTTTTTACGATGGACCTACAAATACAGAAGGAAGGTGTAAAATATTACCTTTATTAAATGAGTGTTCAACCAAATATTCATGTGAAGTTTAATGTGATAAAGATAGAAGATGTCGATTTATAAAAAAGGTTATAAATGTTCTTGGATTTATCATAAACTGTAAACAAATAAAAGTTGTCTTTGAACTAGGTGTCTGGCCCATACATATCAGATTTGAAGAATGATCTATAAGAGGAATCTCATAGTTCATCATTATTTATTTATAATAGAATTATAAAGAGATATAGATATTTTTATGAGTATTTTTGGTCAGATATAAAGATGAAATATATTGAATTGTTGGTGTCTTGGAGATTGGTATATAATAAAGATAAATCCGAGAGAAAAATGTACAAGGGGATGTTATAACTATTACTCAAACTAAAAAGGAAATGGGAAAATAAAACCATAAAATCTAAGTTTAAAATCCCAAATACATATAAAGGGAAAATTTAGATAGCGTTTTTAGTCAGTCATTATGTAAATTCACCATAATTCATCACTATTATACAATATTTTCAAATTTACCAGTTAAATAGAATATACATTATGTGGGGGGTATGGTTTTGTGGAGTAAAATATTTTATTCTATTTTTATGGATCTAAGGATTACATCGATATACTTTCTCAACCTGATTTTGATATAGAGATATCTTTTATCATTATTTATCACTCTTAGAGGGATGGATAGTCATAGTGAGAAATTGAAACAGTATAAGGTATGATGAGATATTATTCTATGAAATTCAAGGGTGTTTAGGAACAACCTCATCATATGGTTGAGTTTTCTTAAAATAATATTATTTACTCAATCATTTAGATGGATACTTATGAAAACATAAATTAATGGTTGTGTTAAAATCCAATAATCTGTGATGAAGTTATATAAATAATTTTATTGGTACCTAATCTAGCTATAGAAATAAATATTAAAGTTTTATCCATCCAACTGCATGTTATAGAATCCCAGAGTTCACAAAATATTTATGCTAAAAATCATCATTGTGATATTGATTTTAATATCAGTGAGAAGGTTTTTCTAGGAATTTATCTACAGAATAATATCTTTAGATACCTGATTAATAGAAAATGGAGCCATAATTATATTGGGTTTTTATGATTTTTTAATGTGTACGGGTTGTTTCTTATTTCCTAGAACTTCCATAGATATTATCTCTAGTCGACTTTGTGTTCAATGTATCTCTCATAGGGAAGTACATAAATGATTCTTCACATCTACTAAACTTAAAAGTCCTCTTGCTGAAAATAATATATCTATTACGAAACATCTGATAGATAATATGGATCTTAGAAAGTGATTTATAAGAAAAAAAGACGACTCACCTAGTTAATGATTTTTGGAAAAAAGACAAATTTGAAAAAGTATCATGGGAAATTGAGTATATAATGATGTATAATAATCCTCATTTTATTGCATAAGGGAGATGAAGTAATAAGGGTAAATTCATTTTACTGAGAGTATAAATTATCATCCTGTGTTTTTATAAAATATTTTTTTAATATATTAAATTTCCATGATACCTTGCGTTACACTCAACACCTTGTTCTAAAGAACAATGAAATGATATTAATATTATTATTTAAACATGATTGTTATAACCTTGTTGTTAAACGTGGCAATATTAATATAAATCACCACATTTTGAAATATTTAAGTAAATTTTTTATTTTTTTAAATATATTTATAAATAATTTCTTATTTTTATCTAAAGACTACGTATGTCTAAAAGCAATTATTTTCTATAAATGTTTCTTATTATTTATTTTTGTGAACAAATAATAATTTTTTTTCCACTTTTAGAATATTTTTTTAAAAGATAAAATGCATTTTAAAATCAATATTTCAAAATTACATTTGAGTGAAATTTTGAATATTTTTTTCCCCGATTAATTTTTTGACAATATGTAAAAAATAAAAATTAAAATTAAAAAATTCATCATCCTTTAAATATTTTATCCTCCATTTTATTTAGATATGGTTATAAAATAATATTTACTTCTATTATATTTTTATTATTCAATTTTAGATCATTTAAATAAATTTTATATAAATTTTATAAATTACAACATTTTATATATATAGAATCATTCTCTTTAGAAAACCACTATGTCACCGCATCTGCGTGTTGATTTTTAAATTTAATATTTTCAATTATGGGAAATGAATTTAGAAAATTTTATAATTTATTTAGAATTTCATTTATTATTTTATATTATAATTTGAACAAAATATATTTCTAAAAAGAATACTAAAAATATAAATAAAATTAATCATTACATTTATGGTTAAAACTCTCTTTCCAACGTTTAAACTTACCAGATAAGGGGAAAATGACATAAAAACGTCTCAAAATCCCATAGGATATAAATATATATTAAATATATCATCAAAGGATAATTATTGATCCATTTGGATTGTTTTTTAGGTTTAAAACATAGGGAGACCATTTTTTATTAAATTTCCATATGTTCCCTCTCTATAAGTTATAAAAGGGATCCCAATAAACTCCCATCTCCACACTTCTAAAGAATAATTTCTCATCCAATGAAGAAAAAAATCCTTAACCTACACCCCTTATCACAACCTAGAGGAATTTTATTAATTTGGGACCCTTCTTATGATGTTTTTAGTTGTAAACCAAATAGAGGTCTCTGAAAATGAGGTATTGTCCAAAACTAGAAATTTTAATTTTGTTTCATCCTTTTAATCCATAAAATAATTTTCCGCTGTGATAATATAATAACATTAATAAAACCATATATTTTTTTTATTTAATGTATTATATGTATTTCCCCATCCATCAAGTGCGAAACAAAACATTCCATTTTGTGTACGGTGGACTTCTGACTCATGAACCAATATAATTATTTTTCCCATCATAACATCTCAATGATAGGGATAATAATCAATTAAATTTCTAAATATTATATTAGTTTACTATTAATACTTATTGATTTATAATTTTACATATACTTATGTACATTTTATTTATGGGAATATGACAATGTCCTTCATGTGTGAGGAGTACTACATCATTGGAAGGATATGCCATTCCATTTTCACTTACTCTTAAAATTAATATAAAAAGGTAAAATATAACTTTTATTTTTGATATATATGAAAACATAGTTACATTAGAAATTTTATACATTATATACAACCCTTTCATTCCATCCATCATGAAAAAAATATTGTCCAT
The DNA here is from genome assembly GCA_963277665.1 of Viscum album. Lineage (NCBI taxonomy): Eukaryota > Viridiplantae > Streptophyta > Magnoliopsida > Santalales > Viscaceae > Viscum > Viscum album. Next base: position 374,451,472 of record OY728127.1, on the reverse strand, counting down.
GTGTATGTATGACCAACCATCTACATGAACTATTTAATTAATTTTCTATATATAATTATTATTTATTATAAAAAATTAATATATATTATATTTTTATAATTTTTTTAAAAAGATTGATTATTGAATAATGTTCAACATATATATACTGAAAATTCCAATCGAGAATAGCCATGAAAAATAATGATGTTATTATATGTAGCATGATTTTAATGATGAATAGATAATAAATTGGTAATAAATGATCATAAGTAAATAATATATTTCACGATATATATGAGCTTATATTTGTAAAATATTTATACTAAAACTATATTTATTACATAGTAGGTTCAAATAAGTAAGAAGAAATTCTAGAATTAAGGTAAACGATTTTCATCTCACATTTATTTTCATCGGACTTATCTCACATTCACCACATGTTTATTTTATATAGTGTAGATAATTCACATCAATGACAAAAATGAATATTTTTTTAGAAAATTTTTGATATAAATTTCCCGCTAATTTTTATTCTTTCATCAATATTCTGATCCAAAATTTACCTAAGTGGAAAAGGTTTTATTATAAAATCTAATTGATTATCAGGATTGTGTATAATTATTCATCCAATGATAAAATCAAATGATATATATCTAAGGAGAGATATAGAATTTATAACCTTATGGTTATTTAATTAAAATAAGTGGATTCATTTCATTTGCAACATCCTGGTTCTAGGTTCTGCCCACAGGTACCCCGATGTCGGTTGGGCACATAACATCATGCACCTTTCCCCAAATGAAAGAAGATTCCAAATAGAAGTGAGGGCCAAGGTAAGACATTGGGGAAACTGTTCCTTCATTGGCAGAGTATACACAATGGAATGAAAAATTATAAATAGTAGAGGAAGTATTAATAGTAGGGAACAAAAGAAGAAAGTGGTAGAATTATAGTAAATATACAAGGGGAACACATATATAAATGATGCTTGTCACATATGTCTAGGAAATTTTACAATAAAGTCACAATAATATAAATACAATACTAAAACAGTAACAAAAGAAAAAAATAAACTCTAGAAACATCGCCGGCCTCAACATGGTCCCATGCTTTCCAACTCTAACATCTATCAAGTACCTCTTGAAGAAGGGAGGTTTCACTTATATATACCCGCAACCATATAATCTGTTTGGGTCCAAAATCAAGACCCAAAAATGAAGTGAGATGAATTCTAGTAGGCATCCACCAAAATATCTATTCCAGAAATCAGTGAATGTAAATAGCTGACAATAAGTATAAATGAAGAAATTAAATAGGAATTACTGAAATGTAAACAATCCTACATTTTTAAATTACATTTATTTTCATTTGTAAATTATTCAAACTATTGAATAATGTAACCTCAATATCTATCCAATGATCTATATCCCCCTGTATAAAAAAATAAACAGACATATCAAAAGTCCATATAAGAAACAAAGTAAGAATGAGTCCATGTTTGGGCTTTGTCATGGCAGAATCGCCACAATAATTCAAACAATCACAGATAACAACACTCTGGGAAAGATCTCACGGTCTATCCCATTTAGTTTAACATAGAAAAAGTCAATTTCGAATGAACACTAGGGAATATTTAAAGATCAATACCCCTATTTCCACATAGCATCAATAATTTTTACACAACCTTAAGGTAGCCCTCATGGTCAATACCCCCTAGGTCAAAATCTACACAAAGTTACTCGTGGTCCGATGCAAATAAGCATAGAAACCACAAGAGTTATCCTGGTCTAAGGCTCCCATGATCCAAGAAAGATCATCACACATACAACATTCATTAAATGATCTACATGAAATCCATACTATTACATGTCTCAACATTAATCAATGCATAGAAACTTGCATCACATATAATGAAACAACTCCATCATAAACAACTAAAGGCATGGAATTATGGTACACCTCAAAGGAAACCTAGTCCAAATGGCCAATAATAGTCAAACAAGGTAACACACCCCTGGGGTGTCCAATAAAAAAGGGTTTACAATATTATAACTAGGCTAAATCCCTTAATAAAAAAACAAAACCATAACTGCTATTAAACTGTAACGCCCCAACCCTAGTTACCCAGAGTCGGTGCATTATTACATAACATTGGCATGATCACAAGAAAGATCAAATCTCGAAAGACCAATTGGTTTAGTAGCCTTGGAAACACTAGATATATTCATAAGTCTTACATTACATCATAAGATAAAAAACTACTACTACAACATATTGTTTCCCTAATCCACACTCATATACCCACATAATATCCCTGTAGGTCATTCATAATTTACTTCTTCACTTCCTGGGAAAAATAAAACATAGAAAAGGGGTGAGCTCAAATGCCCAGTAAGGATAACAATATACCGGAAACTTTCATAAATAAGAATAAACATTTAAGGCTATGTATAACTAAAACAAAAGCCTTTTAAACTTGAACTTCAATATAGTATGGCAAAAGTATAATTAAATAATGCCATTTACTTTTTCACATGGATATTCTACTAATCGAATAATCACATGCAATACAAATAACCACTTTCATAATGTTGGAATGCATAATGCCAGACTGTCATAACCACATAGCCAAGGCATCGTGCCAAGAGTACAAATAAGATTTTGCCAAGGCCTTGTGCCAAGACACTAGTTTGTCTCATGAGACCTATCGATGCATCGAGGAGCTATAACGGGCTCCTCCCATCACATATTAAGTCCAATGCATTCCCATATGAAAAGTTGTAAACATAACATAAACATTCGTATTAAAAATAGCATGCAAAATGTCAATAATTTCACCATAAAATATGAATGGTATAAAAATAGCACATCCATAGTCAAACATATCACAAAACCTTCAATACAGTATAGATGTTTTTTATCATAATAAATCAACTTCAAATAAGCGTAAAATCCATCAAAGGATGTTGAAATAGATGAAATCAAAACAATTTTTGGAGAAATATCTCTTTCTATTTTTGAAATCATTTAAGATCCATATAAAATAAAAAATTTTCTTGAAAATATTCTTATAAGCTTGTAAGGAAAACTTTGACTATTTTATAACGGCGGTAAATAGCCGCACCCGCCGTATAAGTTAAAAAAACATTCTTACCTTAAATTTGTCGAAAAGGTTAAAAGTGCCTTGTTTGGAAAACGACAGAAAGATTGCTTTCGAAACACATAAGGGTATAAATGACTTTAACCCATATTCTTTTAAATAGTAAAAATGTTTTGAAAAACATTAGTAAGAATCATGGATGTGGATGATAAAGATATCCCAATAGATTATTACGTATAAACAACCTCGGATAATGAAGAGATTGTGAAATAACCCTTACCAATTTGGTAACTTATGAAACATACAACCCATGAAAGAAGTATCATACAATGAATAAGTAAATACACATAAATTAGAGTGTATTACACAAAGAATATAATTATGGGCAGTACATACACCACACAAAAGGTAATGGTGGCAATATGGCATGAATCTCACGGTAATAAGGAGTGAGATGAAAACCCCTTACCTTGTACTTTTCCATGGTTGGGGTAGGTTAACCTCCTGTATAATGGTGAAATAATTGTTATTAAATTATACAAGAATCATATATATTAATATGATATCATATATGATCTTTTAATATTGATTTGATAATAATATCTTAGTATTATCATTGTTTCGGGTGTTAACATACTTGTGTTATTTTATATGTTTTGTTACGTAAGCCATGTTTGTAATGGATAGGTTGTATATTATTCATATACAGAATGATATCAAGTCCTTAAACATCATTTTTAAATCATCAAATGATAATTATACTTGAATGGATACGGTGGAGAATGAATTTTATCGTGTTCGTGGAGACGGTAGTCCGTACGTACGCACGAGCGACAATATCATTCTTTTGATATTAAACTAATATATAAATGGATGTTATATCATATATAAAGTATAATTAACATGTTATATTTATTATTTACATGAGTTAATCATCATTATTATACTCATCCAAATAATAATATATTGAATAACAATTACACCACGACGTGGAGACGGTAAGCCGTACGTACGCGCGTATGGTGACATGTTATTCAAAGGGTGGATAGAATACTGAATATGGTTGTACCATATTTATAATAACATAACAGTATATATATGATACTGGAGTTATTATTTTAGAATGGTAACAACAAAGAATGAAGAAGTGGAAGAAGAAATGAACATGGAAAAGGGTGGTGAAATCATTACCTCTTCTTCGGGTTCTTCCTTTTGATTTGATCAAAAGGGCTCCGTAGGTTGGCTTTCTGATCAAACTAAGGCCTCTAGGTTGTAGTGAGGGAATTTGGGAGAGTATTTGGGCAGAGTTTGGCTGAACCAAATGGCTTTTAAGGTGTGAAGAAATGAGAAGGAGGAGTGCCCTTTTATAAGAGGGGTGAGGGGCACCTTTGGAAAAGCTAGAAATATTAATTTATAATAAATACATTTTCGGTTTCTAAAGGCTCAAAAGTTTATTATTTAAAATTTAAGGTGGGGATAGGTCTAAAAAAACTCAACCAATATAATTTATACAGGTTTGGGTACTTATATTAACCTTATCTTTAAGTATTAACTCTAAGTTAATTAGTTTCACTTTTACAATGTCTCTTTGTATTTTTATATAATATGGTTAATAAACTTACTATATAAATCCAAGAGACCCCCAGGTGGTCCATTAATTATTAAACTATCATGATATAAGTCTCTTGGCCGAACCGTAGATTTTTAGGAATTTAATATCAATTAAAAATATAATAATTGTTTTAAGAACTCTTTTATGTCAATTTTGACACTATTCAATAGTTGATTTTTGTGAAACTCATAACAGAATGATTAATTCGAAAAAAGTCAATTGAATCATTACTAATATATCATATTATCCTATAAAATTATTTTAATTCATTAAAAGTGTCATATTATATTTATTTGGGTATTTATAATATCAATTAATTTAATTTTTCACTATTATAATAATTAATTCATCATCATTGTGTCATAAATAAATTAACATATTTAATGTCTAAAAATTATAAATAAAATATCATTATGTAGGAAATCTTTTTATCTTTCTAATTAATATTTATAATCTAAAATCAAACATATATAACCCTATGTAAAAATTTATTTTCTAAACGATATATGCTTGTGTCATTTTTTGTATTCATTTTAACTTAATTAAAATAAAGTGTCCCTATCACCTAAAAGTGGCACCATGGGGTCCCAAAACCGACCCAACGATGCCTATGGTCGAAAATGTATCAACTAATATGGCTAGGACATGTTTTAGGGTAATTTAGTATTATTATAATATTATTTTTTTAACCCTTATTTACCGGATTTACCCTTAACCACGGTAAATAAAATATTTACCGCAGTAATTATTCAAAATGTCTAAAATTAAAAGTTACCTATTTACACAATTTGAAAATCCTGATTCCAAATATGGAATCCATTTTTCTAAATTCAAAACACAGAAGTGGCAGAAAATAATTTAAAATTAATTCCCGCTGTCAAAACAAAAAGCGTGTTTTTAAGAGATAATAACTATCAAAAGATTGACACTTGTTTATGTTCGGTTTAATTGTGAAATTATGTCCAATGACCAAAATTCTATTAAATGGTAAAAACATATTCTAAATATACTTTAAAACCACTCTAATTCATAATTTATCACTATTAATTATTTTGATTAAAAAAGATGTTTTTAATTAAAATTTAGTAATTTTCACTATTTATCAAAATATTAAAGTTATCCGAAAGGTACCAAAATTTCACCTTAGGCTAGATTCGATATTCCGAATACAAAAATGAAGTCCATTTTAAAATATAAAATATATATAATTTAAAAAAGTAGGTATTACTATTCATAACGGCTAGTTTGATTGGTTGTGGTGTGTGTTAGAACTCGAAGTTGCGTACAACAGACGCTACTGTATTATTCAAAGGAAAGCATACCGTGGAAGCTTGGGATGTTTCATTTTAAATTTTTTTCATGTCCCCATTTAGTCAAAAAGTTTAAAATATTGTATTTAAAAAGGTTTCTCTATTAAAAGTTGGTAAAAGTGCAATACTGAAAATGAATTTTGTTCTTACATTATGTGTAAGAAACTCATAAAATGGATTCTAAAATTACAAGGATTATATAAAGTTTAAAATTTAGTTAACACTATTCATAACCTCTTTTGAATGGCTTGTTTGGAAAGTCATGGTGCGATTGAAATTGGTGTTGCGTGTAGTGAAAGTTATTGAATTATTTTGAAGAAATAACACACTATAAAATCTTGGGGTGTTACATTCTCCCCACCTTTAATAAATTGTGTCCTTGCAATTTGAAATTGTTCTTCGAAAATAAAAGGTTGAAAATAGAAAATATCTTTGTTGGAAAACCCACATCGGAAATTAGGTTACTAAAATTTAGTCTTAATATGAGGAAAAGAGAAATGAAAGGGTCACCACCAAATTATGATCTCGATTAGGAGAACATTGGTGGCAATTAGAGACATATAATTGGAGGAAAAACGTAAATATTTATAGGTATTGATTGAGGTCATCAATCAAAAACAAGTGTATAATTGAGGTCATTAAATTCATTAATCTATGATGATTTGAAATACCATCGGTTCAACAAAACATAGGGTATTAGGATAACACATTTTTGACGTTTCAAAATATCTTAGTTGAAATCCCACATCGAAAAATGAATTAACGAGGCCTCTATTTAAAATAATGAGTGGAAAGTATGAATATTACCGAAAATAACACATACTAGGGTTCCATGTACGAAAATATGGATATGGAAGAGAAATATAACCATCAATTATCTGATGGAGAGTGGTAGAGAACATGGATATGAAAAGGCCAACAATCCCAAAGCCATGAATTAGTGATGATTTAAGGTACCATCTAGGACAACATTTTTGTTCTAAGTTCCTTTTATTAATGTTGAGTAATTTATTTATGAGATTGGTTAAGATCATAAGGAGATATACTTACTTTATAATTAGACTTTTATCCATTAATAAATTTCTACCACAAACTCATCTTTCACTCTAAAAGATAATAGAACGTAAAAAAAATTCTATTTACACTATTCGTATAGGGTTCCAAAATAAACGAATTTATATTTCATCTACAAGATCTTTTAATAAAAACTACATTATTTAATCCAGGACAACTCGTGGGCCATTGGTAGGTGATACACCCTTGTCGCCCTTCGGTTGCGGGTTTAAGTTTCACGGCCTTTCCGGTCACGACGGGTTGCTGCCCGACCTCCGGGTTGTCCTTTTATGGCAATCCAAAATTAATCTCAAACATAGAATTTATCCAAAATACTTCTGTCCAAACTCACAGTCCAACATTTATAAGGAAGGTAAACATAATGTAGATCCTTTTTACCCTGTAATAGAATATTAATACCTTCATCATGTATTCTTTTAAAACACTGAAACATCCTGATTTACCATAAAATTTATTGACTACATTCATGCTCCCTTATTCCATATCGAATGCTGGATATACTTCATCAATCCAAAAATGTTTTAAACCCCAACAATGATGGAATAGACAAATCATTAATCAGCTTCAAGGTAGTCAAGAATATCCAATATAATTTATCCAAATCAATCATGTATTATTCTAAAATCACTACCTCGGTATCAAAACCATATTATGGTTTATCTTTCTCTCAACCATATATTTTCCAAAAATTTAACCTTCTATTGAGTCACTTTTCTTTGTTCCACACAATCTCAAGTCCTTAATGAAATAGTACTGCATTACAATCCTTATATACTCCATAATTATTATAACAAGTACATTGTTGATACAACACTCAATTGACATAATCAACATAAGAACTCTAATCATTCCTCTTCATCTGTGGTAGTATCATAACCTGATTATTATCCAATAGCATCATTTGCGGCATAGTATGATGGCTGGGACATAGGTTCGCGTAGTGTCCAAACTCCTTGCAAATGAAGCATTGTACATTTGAAACCATTTTCTTACCCTTGCAGTCACCTACTTTGTGCCCTTTTCCTCCACACTTATAACAAACTTCCATTCCTTTCAGGCAAGTTCCATGGTGTTTCTTTCCACAGTTACCACATATGGGAAAATTCTTCTTTTCCCTCTTCCCTTTATCCATCTTTCTCTCTTCCATCTTTTTCTTCCCTTGCTTCCCTTCAAAGACATAGGACTCAGTAAACTCTTTACTTATCTTATCAACACATGATATTATTTCTTCATATGATGATAATACATGCAAGACTATTTCTCTTGTAAATTCTGGCTTATGACCATAAAATATATGATCCTTCTTTCTCTTTGTATCATGTGCATTTCTAGATTTCTCATTCCTTCAACTGGGCACCATTTCTAAATAATGGAATACATTATATTAGTTTATGAATAACAATACTGAATCCCAAACATGTAAAACACATAACATAAATTAAACAGTTTATGGATATAATCCATAATCATAAAAATGTCTCCTTTGAGGAATTATATACTCATAAACCCTTCATAATGATTTGAAAAGAAAATGAGAGTTATCCTAAGAATATCCCCCGGGAGTGTCGTAACCAAGAGTGCAGCAAGGCCGGTTTTCGTGCACCAGTTCCCGTTCGAGTCTAGCTCAAAGCGGTGTTTTTGGGTTTTACCCCTAGGTACATCTGTGCCAGAGCCGCCTCTACCTGCTCGTATCCAGACAGGGATGTATTGCTCGGAAAACTCACAAAATCTCTACAATACCAAAATTCTAGGAATTTCTTCTCTACTAATCCTCAAAGTTCATCTTAGCTCTACGTGCTCTAATCAGAGTTTATCTAAATCTAGCTTCCAAGGATTGTACTAAACTTCCTCTGATAGCAACTGTAACGCCCCGTCCCTAGTTACCCAGAGTCGGTGCATTATTACATAACATTGGCATGATCACAAGAAAGATCAAATCTCGAAAGACCGATTAGTTTAGTAGCCTTGGAAACACTAGATATATTCATAAGTCTTACATTACATCATAAGATGAAAAAAATACTACAACAACATATTGTTTCCATAATCCACACTCATATCCCAACATAATATCCCTGCAGGTCATTCATAATTTACTTCTTAACTTCCTGGGAAAAATAAAACATAGAAAAGGGGTGAGCTCAAATACCCAATAAGGATAACAATATACCGGAAACTTTCATAAATAAGAATAAACATTTAAGTCTATGTATAACTAAAACAAAAGCCTTTTAAACTTGAACTTCAACATAGTATGGCAAAAGTAAAATGAAGTAATTCCATTTACTTGTTCACATGGATATTCTACTAATCGAATAATCACATGCAATATCAATAACCACTTTCATAATGTTGGAATGCATAATGCCAGACTATCATAACCACATAGCCAAGGCCTCGTGCCAACACTACAAATAAGATTTTGCCAAGGCCTTATGCCAAGACACTAGTTTGTCTCATGAGACCTACTGATGCATTGAGGAGCTATAGCGGGCTCCACCCGTCACATATTAAGTCCAATGAATTCCCATATGAAAAGGTTTAAACATAACATAAACATTCGTATTAAAAATAGCATACAAAATGTCAATAATTTCACCATAAACTATGAATGGTATAAAAATAGCACATCCATAGTCAAACATATCACAAAACCTTCAATACAATATAGAAGTTTTGTATCATAATAAATCAACTTCAAATAAGCGTAAAATCCATCAAAGGATGTTGACAGAGATGAAATCAAAACACTATTTGGAGAAATATCTCTTTCTATTTTTGAAATCATTTAAGATCCATATAAAATAAAACATTTTCTTGAAAATATTCTTATAAGCTTGTAAGGAAAACTTTGACGATTTTATAACTGCGGTAAATAGCCGCACCCGCCGTATAAGTTAAAAAAACATTCTTACCTTAAATTTGTCGAAACATTTAAAAGTGCCTTGTTTGGAAAACAAAAGAAATATTCCTTTCGAAACACATAAGGGTATAAATGACTTTAACCCATATTCTTGTAAATAGTAAAAATGTTTTGAAATACATTAGTAAGAAACATGGATGTGGATGATAAAGAGATCCCAGTAGATTATTACGTATAAACAACCTCAGATAATGAAGAGATTGTGAAATAACCCTTACCAATTTGGTAACTTATGAAACATACAACCCATGAAAGAGTTATCATACAATGAATATGTAAATAAACATAAATTAGAGTGTATTACACAAAGAATATAATTATGGGCAGTACATACACCACACAAAAGGTAACGGTGGCAATATGGCATGAATCTCACGGGAATAAGGAGTGAGATGAAAACCCATTACCTTGTACTTTTCCTCGGTTGGGGTAGGTTAACCTCCTTTATAACGGTGAAATAATTGTAATTAAATTATACAAGAATCATATATATTAATATGATATCATATATGATCTTTTAATATTGATTTGATAATAATATCTTAGTATTATCATTGTTTCGGGTGTTAACTTACTTGTGTTATTTTATATGTTTTGTTACATAAGCCATGTTTGTAATGGATAGGTTGTATATTATTCATATATAGAATGATATCATGTCCTTAAACATCATTTTTAAATCATCAAATGATAATTATACTTGAATGGATACGGTGGAGAATGAATTTTATCGCGTTCGTGGAGACGGTAGTCCGTACATACGCACGAGCGACAATATCATTCTTTTGATATTAAAATAATATATAAATGGATGTTATATCATATATACAGAATCATAAACATGTTATATTTAATATTTACATGAGTTACACATCATTATTATACCCATCCAAATAATAATATATTGAATAACAATTACACCACGACGTGGAGACGGTAAGTCGTACGTACGCACGTATGGTGACATGTTATTCAAAGGGTGGATAGAATACTGAATATGGTTGTACCATATTTATAATAACATCACATTATATATATGATACTGGTGTTATTATTTTAGAATGGTAACAACAAAGAAAGAAGAAGTGGAAGAAGAAATGAACTTGGAAAAGGGTGGTGAAATCATTACCTCTTCTTCGGGTTCTTCCTTTTGATTTGATCAAAAGGGCTCCTTAGGTTGGATTTCTGATCAAACTAAGGCCTCTAGGTTGTATTGAGGGAAGTTGGGAGAGTATTTGGGCAGTTTTTTTCCGAACCAAAAGGCTTTGAAGGTGTGAAGAAATGAGAAGGAGGAGCGGCCTTTTATAAGATGGGTGAGGGGCACCTTTGGAAAAGCTAGAAATATTAATTTATAATAAATTCATATTCGGTCTCTAAAGGCTCCAAAGTTGATTATTTAAATTTTAAGTTGGGGATAGGTCGAAAAAAACTCAACCAATATTATTTATACAGGGTTGGGTACTTATATTAACCTTATCTTTAAGTATTAACTCTATGTTAATTAGTTTCACTTTTACAATGTCTTTTTTTATTTTTATATAATATTGTTAATAAACATACTATATACATCCAAGCGACCCCCAAGTGGTCCATTAATGATGGACCTATAATTATATAAGGCTCTTGTCCGAACCTTAGATTTTAGGAATTTAATATCAATTAATAATATAATATTTGTTTTAAGAACTCTTTTATGTCAGTAATGACACTATTCAATAGTTGATTTTTGTGAAACTCATAACATATTGATTACTTCAAAAAAAGTCAATTGAATCATTAATAATATATAATATTATCCTATAAAATTAGTTTAATTCATTAAAAGTTTCATATTATATTTATTTGGGTATTTATAATATCAATTATTTTAATTTTTCACTATTATAATAATTAATTCATCATCATTGTGTCATAAATAAATTAAATTATTTAATGTCTAAAAATTATAAATAAAATATCATTATGCAGGAAATATTTTTATCTTTATAATGAATATTTATAATCTAAAATCCAACATATATAACCCTATGTAAAAATTGTTTTTCTAAAAGCTATATGCTTGTGTCATTTTTTTGTATTCATTTTAACTTAATTAAAATAAAGTGTCCCTATCACCTACAAGTGGAACCATGGGGTCCCAAAATCGACCCAAAGATGCCTATTGTCGATCATGTATCAACCAATATGTCTAGGACACATTTTAGGGTAATTTAGTATTATTATAATATTATTTTTTAACCCTTATTTACCGGATTTACCCTTAACCATGGTAAATAAAATATTTACCGCAGTAATTATTCAAAATATCTAAAAATAAAAGTTACCTATTTACACAATTTGAAAATCCTGATTCAAAATATGGAATCCATTTTTCTAAATTCAAAACACAGAAGTGGCAGAAATTAATTTAAAATTAATTCCCACTGTCAAAACAAAAAGTGTGTTTTTAAGAGATAATAACTATCAAAAGATTGACACATGTTTATGTTCGGTTTAATTGTAAAATTATTTCCAATGACCAACATTATATTAAATGGTAAAAATATATTCTAAATATACTTTAAAACCACTCAAATTCATAATTTATCACTATTAATTATTTTGATTAAAAAAGTTGTTTTTAATTAAAATTTAGTAATTTGCACTATTCATCAAAATATTAAAGTTATCCGAAAAGTACCAAAATTTCACCTTAGGCTGGATTCGATATTCCGAATACAAAAATGAAGTCCATTTTTAAATATAAAATATATATAATTTCAAAAAGTTGGTATTACTATTCATAACGGCTAGTTTGATTGGTTGTGGTGTGTGTTAGAACTCGAAGTTGCGTACAACACACGCTACTGTATTATTCAAAGGAAAACGTACCGTGAAGGCTTGGGATGTTTTATTTTAATTTTTTTTCATGTCCCCATTTAGTCAAAAAGTTTAAAACATTGTATTTAATAAGGTTTCACTATTAAAAGTTGGTAAAAGTGCAATACTGAAAATGAATTTTGTTCTTACATTATGTCTAAGAAACTCATAATATGGATTCTAAAATTACAAGGATTATATAAAGTTTAAAATTTAGTTACCACTATTCATAACCTCTTTTGAATGGCTTGTTTGGTAAGTCATGGTGTGATTGAACTTGGTATTTTGTGTAGTGAAAGTTATTGAATTATTTTGAAGAAATAACACACTATAAAATCTTGGGGTGTTACATAAATAGTGTCAAAACCAAAAATACACAATATCCAAATACGGGTATTAAGCCATGTTAATCATATATAATCCAAATAAAATTGATGAAAGGAACCAACCACCTACCTCGTTATGCTATGGTGAACACGCTCGAGCATCGGTCCTTTAATTGGCCTAGAATGTCGTAGATCTATAAAAAGGTCAAAATCGTTCAACCTTGAATAACATATGAGAGAGGATAAAATCGGATGAGTGAATCAAGAAGAAAGTGGAACTCACCATTGGGATTCCAACACAACCATTAGAGTATGAATCACACCATGGATGGAGAAACAGTGGCTCAGACTTTGATCATCACTCTCAGCCGCTGCTAGATGAACCTCAATGAGAAGAAGAGCGTTCTAGAGATGAGAGACAACCCCCATCCAAATCATCAATTAAAAAGGAATGTACATTGCGTTTTTATTTAATGTAATTGACGCATACTACCAAAAAATGAATTCCTCTTTAAGCGGTCATCTAGGTCACCCACACGACCATGTACTCGGCCGTTACAAGGCAAGTACACGGCTACATGCAGAAACCATGTATATGGTGTGTATTCCGAAGTACAAAGTGTGTACATAGAAAAATTTTAGATATTCATCTATTTTCCTCAAAACAACCCGAAATAAAGATCCATACCTGTAATGGAGATCCGAATTCTAACAATCAACCCTCTTAATGAAAATTTTCCCTATATTTCCCTTCTAAGGGTGGTGTAGAATAAACATCAAACAACTCTTGCTACTGTGATCGTACATCAACCGCCCTCTCCCAACACTTGTCATGTACTCACCCGTGCTTCCATAACAACCATACTAAAGGAATAGACTGTCCACAGAGAACCTTCATGTTGTGATCCACAATCTAAAAATGGTTCTCATCAAAGGATTCATCCACCTCCAACTAAACCTTCTCCTGTTGAAAGTGGTGAGACATGTCTAAAAATTAACATCCTAGTTGAGAAACATGAAAGAGGTCATGTATTTCACGATACCTCTGTGGTAACTACAACTGATAGGAAACCGACCCAACTACCTCAAAAACATAAAATTGTCCATGGTGAAATATTTCACTATCTCTTAGTCCTCATGTGTCCCAACCTTAGTGAGACACTTAAGAAAACATGATCCCAAACTTTGAACTCCAGAGGTTGTCTCCATCGATCATCATAACATTTTTCCAATACTGTATAGTATCCATCCTTTTCTAAATAAACTCCACCTATACTATGGTATCCTAGATAGGATGAGGACCCAGCATAGCTACCTCTCCTACCTCTATCCAATATATTGGGGATCGGCATGTCCATCCATCAAAATCCTCATAAGGTTACTTCTAAATTGTCACTTAAAAACTATTATGGTAGTCAAATTCCAAATGGGGTATATGTCTTTCCAATGTACCCCAGAAATCATGGACGCATGTTCATATCATTTCCTCTAAAACCTAAATCATGTGCTCAGACCGACCATCTGTTTAGGTATAGTAAGTTGTACTCTGAAGTACTAGTGTACCAAAATCCTTATGTAGTCCCTTCCAGACCTGAGAATTAAGACGTGCATCCATGTTGGAAACTATTGAGTGTGGAACCCCATGAAAATGTACAATCTCTCATATGTAAAACCTCCCAATATCATAAAAACGAAAGGTTTCCTTGATCATCATGAAATGTAAAACCATCACGAGTCTCTCAAAAACAACCCATACATAATCATTTCCTCATGGAGACTTTGGTTAACCCATAATGAAATCCTTCATGACATCATTCCACTTCCAATAAGGAATGGGTAATTTTTGTAAAATCAATGAAATCTAATGATACTCCACCTTCACCTGATGTCATGTGGAACATCTCAAAACAAAACTAGCAATATCCCTCTCCATACCTAGACACTAATACTGATAGTATAGAACTCAAAACATCTTGGTGATTCCAGGATGAACAGCCAAAACTAAGGAATGAAAATCTCAAAAAATATCCTCATGTATGTTTGTTGACACCCCTATGCTCCCATGAAAATGAAATATCCCAATCTCGTGTAAGGTCAACCCAGGTGTAGGTTCCCCTCTTGACAGACTCTCCAATAGTACTAGACCTTCAGAATCTAAGAGTGTTCTCAACCACACTCGCTCTAAAAGAGCAGATATAACAGTTACAGAAGAACGAAAAGTCTTCCCCTATCTATTTTCCACCTCCAAATGTATCGTAGAGAATAGATCCCCAAGCTTCCACTCACAACTGTCCTCTTGAACTTCCTATTTCTCAGTCCTCTTACTCAATGCATTAACCACTTTGTTTCCCTTTCAGGTGTATAGGCTAGTTCAATGTCAAAAGTCTAAAGGTACTCAACCCACCTTTATTGTCTCAAATTTAGATCATACTGAGTAATGATATACTTGAGGCTCTAGTGTTTAATGAAAAACAAAAAATTATCTCCCAAAAGATAATATCATCAACAGCACAAAGCTTGAAAAACTAAAGCCAATTCAAGATCATGCATCAGGTAATTACTCTCTTGTGGCCTCAACTACTTAGACTCGTACGCAACAACTCATTCCACAAGCATAATCACTACTCAGAGTCCAATACATGATGAATCAAACTATACAGTGTAACTATATCCCGACTCCAACAAAAGAAGTATCAGAACTGATGTCAATCTCCCTTTGAGCTCCAAAAAGGATGAATCCTAGGAATCTGTCCACAAGTACTTTTCACACTTCATTGTGAGGCGCAACAGTTGTGATGATAAGCATGACAAGTATAGTATTAAGCATCTATAGTAAACAACCATCCCCTGAAAACTCTATGCCTAAATGAAATTCTTTGGCTACTCTAAGTAAACTATTTCCCTCACTTTCATTGGGCCCACATATACTTTTTCCTATGACTTAACATGACACAAGAAGTGAATATAGTCAATCCAAAAGTGGAATTTTAATATTTTAGCATACAACTGATGATCCCTTAGTATACTCAACATGATATCAAGATAATGGGCATGGTCATATCAATTGTGAGATTACACGAAGATATCATCCATGAAGACTACCACAAAAGAATACTAATAAGGATGGAACACTCGGTTCATCAGTCCCTTGAAAACTATTGGCACGTTCGTGAGACTGAATGACATATCTATAAACTCTTATAGACCATTCCTACTCCAAAAGGATGTAAGAGGTATATTTGATGGTCTAACAAACAACTAATGATAACCAGATCTTAAATAAATTGTCGCGAACACTTAGGATCATCGAATCAGATCAAAGAGATCACCAATCCTTGTTAAGGGATATCAGTTATTAACAGTCAAATAGTTTAGATTTCAATAATCCACAATCATTGAGGGTACTATCCATATTTTTTCAATAAGGACAGGGGAACCCCATGGAGATGTACCAAGTTAGATGAAACCCTTTTCCAGCAACTCCACCAACTACCTCTTGGGCTTCTATAACTCTGGTGTAGTCATCCTATATGGAGGAATGTACACTAGTGCCTCACCTAGCACAAGCTAAATAGGGAAATATACCTCTCTCTCTCTTTGGAGGTAAACCTAGCAAATCATCTATAAATTCATCTCTAAAATGATCCACCACTGGAGAAATGTCCATATGTGATATCCCCTCATCATCCATATATAAACTCAAAAACTGAGCTATAATTCCTCACAACCCTTGTTGCTCCAGTCCAACTCTACTCACCTTAACATCCCATTAACCTTTATGTAGAAAAGAACCTCCCTCTAGTGATGTGAAACAACCCCTACAATGATAGAAGTAAAAAAAACTCATGAAATGATACTACCCAGTCCATTCCTAGAATGTAATTCAAGACATTCATCCCTGTGACATAGAGGACCCATAATAACTAACACCCACCAACCTCAAGAGGGGACTCCTTTAACTAAAATACACTAGCCGTCCTAAATTCCCAATGATGTTTCCAGCATCATAAGATCCTTACACATAAAGATACAGATCCCATGTGTCTCCACATCAACAATAGATATGAAACTATGGGAAACCCCTTTAATAAAATAGAAGAAGCTAAAATGGTGGAAATTAAAATCGTACTTCTAACCGTATAGGATCTTGGATCCTGCTCCCACTGGGTCTACTCCAGAACAAAATTCTGACCTGTATCGTGGACCTACAACCCTGCCTGACTACCCTAAGATGATCCACCCTATGGTCACTAAAAACCGACCGAATCACTACATGGTCACAAACACCTCCTCATCATGAATGACCTGATGAACTCCAGGTCCCTAACATATACGAAAATCATGGTCCTTCTCCTGAATGTGGAGTCATAACTGATCCACTCTCACTAGCTTCTAGTGATATGAACCTAAATAGTTTTTCAAGATGTCCCATTTTTTTGTAATATCAGCACTCAAATGGGTCTCTTGGGATCTAAGGTCTCCTATTACCAATCTTCCTGCACTAATAGCCCCTCACCTGGCTACATATATATATACATCCCTACTAATGGAATCTCCATTAAAGGCTCCATGTGGTGATTTCTACTATCAGAAAAAAGAGTACCCACCCTAGATGCTGAACCGCCCTGGCTCACAACTCCCCACTCCCTCAGATTTCACTCATTAACCAGTGTCTGGTTCACTATATCTTTCAATGAAGTCATCCTGAAGACATTCACCTATGATCGGATTTCATACCTAAGACCATCCTCAAACTTCCTAACAAGTGATAACTCATCACCTCCCAAAGCAGGTGAGAATCGCTAAAGTTTTGTGGAATGGGAATAGTATTCCATCATTGAAAGTGCACCCTACTCAAAAAGAATGATCTCTCATACTCGATCAGCCCTCAACATCTCAGTATAGAAGTAGTCATAGAAGGTCCTCTAAAAATCATCCAAATATATATCCTGATGACCACCTTCCCGTCTGATAACATCCCACCAAATCTTGGGGGAATCACGTAACATGTACATCATGAGCTTCACCCGCCTCTCTGGAGGCTTATCTATATACTAAAATATAGAAATCATGGCCTCTAACTGTGACACTGTAGCCCGAGGTCCACCATCCTATTAAAGTGTGGGTGGATGCTGCTGCTAGAAAACCCATTTCAACTGTTCCATAGATGGGGCATGATACTGTTCTCCCTAAAAAAACTATAAAATCCTCAAAAAGCCTTAACAGAACAGTGCATCAACACCTATTTCTAGTATAACAGCTAGTACAAAGACGGGCATAAAGGGAGGATCTGATGGTATTCCTTGATCTACCATTTCTAGAGTTTGACCATTTCCCTACACCTAGCACACAATCAGAGGAGGTATTGGTGGCATGAATCTCCATGGTCAAGCCCACACCTCAGTTTATGATTACCAAGGATTGAAACATATAGGTACAAGAAATGTAAATTATATTAAAGCATTATTTTTTTCAAAATTGGGTTACACAATGTGTATAACCACCACAAAATATGTTCCCTTTATGCCTTACATGGTTGTGTACCTCTTCACAACCTGGTCGTGTAACACCTATACACATGGTGTGTACCTCATATGGCATAGTGTGTTCTTGAATTTTTTTATCTCCTGCCAATGTCTCTTCTACATGGCTAAACCACACAATTCTCTCCTTGGTAACACTATACGGTTTGTTCACCCTAGACATAGCATGTAATACCTAAGCCTTAACCACCCATGTTGTTAGTCACATGGTCTAA
The DNA here is from genome assembly GCA_963277665.1 of Viscum album. Lineage (NCBI taxonomy): Eukaryota > Viridiplantae > Streptophyta > Magnoliopsida > Santalales > Viscaceae > Viscum > Viscum album. Next base: position 374,432,531 of record OY728127.1, on the reverse strand, counting down.
TACAAGATTGAGTTCCACACGACATGTTCAAGGTGGAAAAAACACGTTCAACCTGAATTTCATATACCCATGATATTAGTCACATGACCGGAAACATGGTATCTATAGAACAACGCATACAATCTAGAGACAACTTGTTCTACCGAAATTTTCCCAACCATGTTTCTTTGCTCAAACGATCATTCACATGGTCGAGAAATACATAACATGTACTTTGAGAACACGACATCAACTTAAGAAAAGTAAGTAATTGAAGAATAGAAGAACACATTGCATGTGTTCATAACACTACACACCATGTTTCCTAGGTTTCTGGATAGTAATACTCTAATACTTCTTTGAAACTCTTAAAAACATAAACTTTTTTTCAAGGAAAAAGAAATTCCAACCCGTGAGTTCCCATACTCCCACAAATAAAAGCTTTTCATCCTCATTAATATCAAAACACAACAAAATTCAATTAAATTTAAAACATGATCCACCATATTCTGATGCATGTGGCTCCGTATATTTTGTCAAAGATGAAAATAATAATCTCATACAAATTTTTAACATCCCGGTTCCGAGTGATGCCTAATGGTGAACCAAACACAGTTGGTCACATAACATCATTTGCATTTCCCCAAATGTCAGAGGCTGCCATATAGCATCGAGAGACACAGTAAGACACTGGGGAAACTATCCCCCCACTGGAAGAGTATACGTTGCAGAATAAAAAACGATAAACAAGATAAGAAGCAGTAATACTTTGAAATAACGGTAAACAGAGGTAGAATAATAGTAAATAAACAACTATAGCACATATAAAAATGATACATGTCACATTTATCTAGGAACATATCCAAACAAGTCACATTTCTGGAAATACAACACTAAAACAATATCAAATGAAAACAATTAATCTACAGTAGCATCACAAGCGTCAGATTGGCCCCCTTCTCTCCAACTCCAACAACAATCAATTAACTAATAAAGAAGGAAACTTTCCATAAACATATAGTGCATTTTTATAGAAAATTATTTTTCTTGTGGGTCAAATTAAAAGTATAAATTATTTAATGAATCCCTCTTGATTTTTTTTCATTTTAAGGTTTCATCTATTTGAAATTGTTACAAGCATTCTTGTTTATAAAACATACATGATTTTTATCATAAAATTTTATCACATGGAATCTTTTGGGGTGAAACCCTATTGGGATTTCAATCACACTATAACTACTCTTATTGGTGTAAGAAGACATGGAAATGATTGTTGCATGTATGGGTAATGCTCTTAGAACTGGGGGTTTAGGTTAATAGAGATCTCTCGTGATGTGATTCCATATATATGGATTGATGTAGTTTCCACCATGGAATGAGTTTGTTCATGGAATGTTAATTTTGGATTTAATACCTTATGATATTGTTTTGGATTTTGTATAGACCTTGTAATCCAATTCTGAATTTTATATATGGTTTGTTTGGTTGGAGATTTCTAGATTTAGTTGATCTTTTATTGTTGGATGTTTTGTGATTCCAAAATCTGGAAAATCATTCCCAATCCTATATCATACTCAATAACTTGTGACTAATAGTGGGGATAGGTAATACCATTCATGCATTTCCATGGATATGCTCAGGTTTCAGTTTTGACGGTTACCATATCTAAATTGTGATAAAACGTTATTATGGTAGGTTCATCATTTTTGGGTCATGTTTTGTTGGGATTGAGTCTGGGTAGACTGAAGCTAGAATTTTTAGGACATGACATTCTGATTATGAGTAGTGTGCCTAGTCTACACATCTCATGACTGAATTCAAGTCACTAGTGGATGTTGGGTTTTATCTGAGTTCTTTTGATCTCATGGTTTGTCTATTATTGGGGGAATGAATAGAGAGTTGGTTCAATGGTTTGAGAGAGCTTGCAGGGCCTAAAAAACCATGTGGAGCTATGGATATTGTACTAGAACAGTCTCTGTGATGGTTAACTAATTGACATATGGCCACAAACCGTATGACCAAGCCACCCACTAACACTATTTTCTTCTTGCATTGCCTTGTGTAGCTTTTTTTAAATCTTGGATACTTGGTTTTAAATAAAATATAACATGTGTTAAATAAATGAGATTTTTGTGAAATTATTTTATAGTAAAAATAAAATTGCTGGCTTCTCAAAGGGTGGAAATTAATTTTTGAAACTTTTTTAAATTTTAAATGGTGTGTTTACACATCTTTTTAGTGTATTATCTATGTTAAAGTAGATTTTGAAAATTGGTTTCATATTGAATCTTCTAAAATATTGAAATGTATTTTAAATGGAATAATGTGGTTTGGAATTTAGATATGGGTTTTGAAGAAATATTTTGATTTGGTAACTAGGGTGCATATGAAACGTTTTATGAATTATTGGATCCTTGTTTTAAATAAGAAGAGTTGATCCTTAATTAAATGTGTGTTAATGAAATTGAGTTTTTTATAAAATCGAATTCGTTTTGAAATGGGACGAGATGTTTTAAAATTTATTTGTATTACTTGAAATTGAGTTTTCATTTTAATTGTTTTTGCTTTTATGAAATGTACTCTAATATTTTAATTGGTTTTTGATATATGGATTGTGGTTTTGAAAAAAAAATTGAAGTGTCAATTGAATGCCTTGGTTTTGAAAAGAGGAAATAATTTTTGTTTAAACCTTCAGTATTTCCATGAGTAACCACTTGCATGAGTTTACATTGGATAATGGATGGTTAATGGCATGAATTGTTTTGTTCTGATATGGATATGAGGTGGGTGCTCGATGTGGCATAGAATGCATGTTTGAGGGCCGTGGGGTACCAATGTTAATGTCTCTTAATTCAGTATCATTTTACTTTCTAAGAAATTATTTTTAATAAAGTTTTTATGTTTTTAAAACTGGTGTTTGGATGGTGTGTTTTTGATATTTTGGGTTTGTTTATTTGGGATGTTCTAAGATAGAGAACACAATATATGAATGATATTTTGGGTTGGTGTTTTGCCTATAAGTTGGGTTGAAGGGTTGTTCAATTGTTTATTTGGAGGATTGTTTCAGGAATCCCTTGAGGTGGTTCCACTAATGTGTTTGGATCTTGTTTGTAGTTCATTTTGATAGACTGAATAAATTGGTTATGTCCTTAGGTTTTCATGGTGGCTATGGTAATCCCCCATGAAGATCGAATTCATGATTTATGTGTGTCCAGAGGTGGTTCATTGTTGGAAGGTCCTCCAGTTGATCAAAATACAAACACTATTTTCCAAGTTTTTTTGGTTGAGTTTATCTCTCTTATATTTTCAATTACATAGTGCCCCATGAATCGAAAGATTGGATGTGGAAGGAGTTGAATGGAGTCTTGTTTTCATGAGTTTCTTGAATCACTAAAGTTGATTTTGGACACCATTGGGTCTATAGGTTTTCTTTAGAAGTTGTTAAGGTGAATTACAATAAGGAAGGTGAAATTTTAATGGGTTTATTATTGTAGGATGATTTCAAAAAGGGCCCTTGGGTCTTTCGTTAGTCTCACTAATGAAATGGTTCATGTTAGCCACTAGTGTAGAAAATCTGGTTGTTTGAGGCTATTATGGTTGCTTACGGTAATACCATGCAACATGGAACTCTATTGAAGGTTCCACTCCTAGTATTGTCTCTATCACATGAAAGGGTCATATTAGGTGGTCCCATGTTGTTTTGTGTTTTCTTTTAAGGGTAAAGGTGGATATTAAAAAACCTTTTGGGGTATTCATCTTAAATGAAAATGTGTCTATCTCTTGAGAATCTCTGAATTCCTTATTATGAGTGAAGGCATCTTTTGTGTATTCTTAATTCAATAGTTTCTTATTTGGGGTGAAATTGGTGATGCATGTGAATTTTCTAAGACCTTGTCAGGGAAAAGGTTCCACAAATAGGTATGTTGTTTTCAATATGTGTTATTTTATCTTTATTCTATTGGATCGTAGTTTAGTCACTTATGGAATTGGAGGAAGAAGTTTCGTGCAGGGGGTTTTAGTGTTTACCTGTATAGCAGGAGATGCATAAATCATCTGAGATTGTGCCATAGGTCCTGGAGTAATTCTGGAGCATAGAAAAGAAATCTAGGGGTATAAGGGATCTTGAGTTAAATTTTGTCTGTGATGTAGAATGTGTAGACAGTTTAAGCTTTTGATGTGGGGGTTTATGTTCCATGTGGTCCTGTGTGGTGGAAAAGGACTTGCAGACCCTGTCCCTTAGGGTTATAATCTATGTTAGTGGAAAATTCCATCATTGTTTATAAAGTGGCGGGGGTGTTGTTTTATAAATACCCAGTGCATGAACCCTTGTGGGTGAAACTGTTTGTATGGTATTTCATGTTTGAAAAAACCTGTAGGTTCCTTTTGATATCAAATTTGGTCACCCTCATTAGAGGATGGTAATGTTCAAGGGAGTGGTGAGTTGAATAATTTCCCTATTGGTTTGGGTTTCATTAATTAACCCCTATTACATTGGGTGTTGGGTCTTCTGGGGTCTTTGACATGTCATCCCATGCTAGTTGGTTAAGATGGTTGGTTATTATGGTGGGGAGACACACCATGGGTCTCATGTAGGTTCATTTTGAAGTAGTATATTTTTATTCTATCACATATGATGGGGAGTCTATTCAGGCATCCCCCTGTTGGTGTCCCAATTCTGTCTTGAGAAATTATGTTGTCTCTTATTGTGTGGAGTCCATTCAAGTCTCCCCATATTAAAAACTCTGTTTTTTTCCTTAGTGTTGGATTTGAGGTAGGTTGGATCATTTGGATATATCTAACCAACAACTTTATCCTTGGGTAACTGTTGGGATTGGAGTACTCCCAATGGTTTCATTGATATCAGGCTATGGTAACATCGTTCGAATTATTTTTTTCATTTTTGGTAAATTATATGATCCTTTTTGTGTAGTGGTCAAGGTGTTTGTCTTGGGATGTGGCTCGATTAAGTTTTCCCATTTCAATAAAGAGGGGTATGTTTTGGTTGGTGAGAATTTATTTACATTTTTTTGATCATCTGGGGGTGTTTATTATTTTGGGGGTGAATGACCCTTACTAGGGGAGTCCGTCTTGGACTCTCGATTTAGTTGATAGCCCTCATTCCTTGTCGGTAGTGTCATTGTTTCAATTTCATTGGGATTACCTTTTGAACATGGAAGTAGTACTGTTTTTTTTTCATCTGACCATGATAGGGGTTTTCAGGGGTGGAATGATTTATGGTGGGGTGAATTTTTAGACACATTATTTTCTTTTCACTATGTTCGGGTTCTGGTTCTTTTCCACAGTATCCGAGTGTGACATGTTTGATATTTTGGGTAATTTTTTCCACCTTTCCTTGGAATATCATTCATTCCCAATGTTACCCTATAACTCCTTGAGTTCCCCTTTAATTCTCTCCAATGATAGAATTGTATTTTTAGAAAAATTGAATTTTTTTTGGCAGGCATAACAGGTTTCATAGTTTGGATGCACAATATAATATTCCATGCAACCAAACCATGCATAGTGTCCAACACATTAATTTTATTTTTTTATTCTAATATTTCATTTATGGGATTAAATCAAATGAAACAATATCTTCCCCCATCCGACCCTGGGATCTATAGGAGGTCTCCAAGCTTCCTCATGCTATGATGGGCTGCATTTTTTATGGGGGATTTGGTGGGAAAACATCAAAATCATACAAGTGAGTTTCTCCCTTATTTATTCTATTCCCTTTATAATTTTCAAAATAATTTTTTATGTTATACATTTATAGCCCCTACAGTTTGGTCCTTAGAGTTTAAAGTGGGTTTTTGGTTGTAATATTCTTGACATAGGTTCATTTTTGTTCCCTTGTGTGGAGGTGGTTGTGTGGTTGATGTTTCACACAATGATTCGAGGGTTTTTGACATCTATGGTAGGTGATTAACTGTGTAATAATTTTTTGATGAGTTAGATTTTCGTAATTTACTTATTTTAAATGTTACTAATATTTTTTTTTGTGGAAAACCCTTTTTTGGTGGAATTAGTTAAGCATTTAATTTTAAAGTTGTATTTTTCTTGAAATTTTATGTTTTTCATGTGTAACTCTTGTGGTATCATTTCAGGTCAATTTATAACATATGAAAGTTATTTATTAAATATTTATAGGGCTTCAATCATTTTTTTTGTAGGGTCTGTATATGATTTTGGCCTTGAAGGAGGGTTTTTATTGTGTTTTATGTGAAAAATCATGTTATTATTCTTGAATGTTTTTTATGAAAAGTTTAAATGATTTATTGAGTTACACAAGGGGTGAAAAAAATATTGTGTTCTGGTTTGGTGGGTATATGTCCTAAAAATGGGGTTTTGAACGTGTTAGTTATGAGTTTTTGTGTCAAATATTTTTAGGACATTTAATAAATGTTTAAACAATTTATTTAATTGTGAGAAACGTGAGAGATTTGTTTGTGGCTATTTTTGTGTGATCCTGATGTTAAGATGAATAAGAATTTGATAAGGTGCATTATGTGACATTCTGGTGGGATATTTGTTTTGTGTATGATTTTGAAGTGGAATTTTCATGTGTAAGGTATATTTGATAACATGTGTTACATAATTGGGGACAAAGAGGGAAACCTTGATATCATGGTGGGTGGGATATGACTAGTATTCTAGTTATCTGGTAGGGTGGTTTTCCCTATTTCACCTAGAATGATTAATGATGAGAAAACTGACTAAACTACGATGATCTTTAGGGACCACTAGTTCATTGTGAATTCCCCTACTAGTGGATCTTTCATGGGGACAAATATGTGTTATGGTTACTTTTACACTGTGATATGATGTTCCTAGGGCCTCACAACTAGCTAGAGCCTCTGAGCATTCATCATACTAGTGCTCATTAGATTTATTATACATAGCATTGATATATGTTTTTTGGAAAATTCAATAGAATGTGTGTTTTATATAAAAGTGTACATTCTTTAAATTATCCCACTTGAAATTTTTTTTCATTTTAATGTTGCATCTCATTGAAATTGTTACTAGAATTATTTTTTATAAAAATTTCCAGCTTTTTGTCAGAAAACGTTTATCACATGGAATATTTTTAGGTGGCATCCTACTACGATTAGGATTACACCATACATACACCTTTTGGTGTACGTAGTCTTGGTATTGTTATTTTTTAAACTTTGGTAAAGCTCATATAATTGGTGGTTGTTGTTACTAAAGGTCATTCTTAAGGTAATGTCATGGAGATGGATTAAGGGTGCTACCCCTTTACATGATTTGGTTATTGGGTTATTATTATTATACTCATTTCCTTATGGTAGTCATAGGTATTTTTTATAATCCTTGGAATCCAATTCTGAATTTTATTTAATTTTTTTCTTGGGAATTTTTAGATTCAATTTATCTATTTTTGTTGGTTGTTAATGGTTATAATATTAGGTAAATCATTCACAAACAGTTATTTATCATAACTAGAGAATTCTTCCATCCCAATGGGATAGGGAATGCCATTTGGGATATTCCATGGACCAGGTCTGGTGCAGGTTTTGATGGTGACTAGATCTGGTATGTGACAATACAAGTGTACTGAGTAGGAAAAAACTAATGCCTCTTGCGCAGAAGTGGAGAAGCATACTAATGCCCCTGTGAGAAAAAAATTGAAATATAAATAACCTAAAAAGGTATACTAACCACCCTATTGTCTCCAAAGGCCTGCTCACTAAATAAAGAAAGTCATGTAATGTGATATAGAGTACATCAATGATTGGGTACCCCGCACCACTTTCCCACAAATTAGAGGCTCTCACACCCTAACAACAGATGACTTGCTGTTGCCACCTTTTCTGAACATACCACAAAACATCCCGTAAAACAAACTAGGCTGAATAACAAATCATATCCCACCTGTAAAAAAATAGGCCACATTCCACACCACATTATGCCCACAAACACATGGTCCACATAACACACCATATCCCAAAGTGACTTGGGAATGACAAAAAATCTCATCCCAAAGACACCTCAGATGCACAACTTTCCTTCACACACCTTGGCAGAAAAAAACTACCTTCCTAAAAAAATTTGGGTTATTATCTCATAGAAGAGGCAGTGGGGATGATTTGGTGGCCATCCATCCATCCTCCCACTTGGATATTTGGGAAAGACATCCTTCCCCATAATAATAGTGGTGTTCAGATAATATCACTCAATTTGGATGGGTCCATATAGAAACCCAAATATATATATATATATATATATATATGTAACAAACACCCATGCCAAACAATGGGGTTTACAAACAAAAACCATTCCACAAAACTCCTGTTGATAAATCCTTAAAATAGGTGTATTAGGATGAACACCATTCACTTCCCAAGAGGACAAAAGAAATCTGATTAACACCAAATCATTATAAATTATTAGTATTTTAAATGTTATTCCATACCTACCTAGGAAACTAATAACCACAACACACATCTAGCCTTATAACCAAGCTGAACAGTCGAATAAAACTATGATAAAATATCCTACATCACACTTCCTCCCCACATAGCACCCAAGGAAACCACTACCATTATCATTGTTAAAATTCCATCCTACCTTTCCTTCCTCTCAATAATAAAACCCACAAATTACAACAAGACCCTGCAACACATCTCTTCACAACAAACTTGAAAACCCTCATATATATAAACACAACACCCATCACATTGAGTAACAAAATCATATCACAACCTGAACTTGTCGCCCCTCTGCTCAAAGTCTTTCCACCCATTCTACAATCAGTCAATCTCTCAACATTAGATTCCATTTCACCAAATTTACTACCACGACACATGGCCACACTCATAGCTACAAAACCACACAACCCACAAAAAGACATAATGAATAACGGATCCAATCACATTACACAACCACACCAATAGAGAAAAGTTATTTCATATTTTACCGATAATTGATCATTGATTCAACTTTGATAATTCAGGGGTGATCATAGAATATGTTCAATACTAAGGAATCCATTTAATTGATCGGATATACTTGATTAATCAATTTGAAAATTATATTAGTGCAACATGAAAAAAATATGCACAAGGCATCAAATGTTTGTAAATAAAGACCAACAATGACCATGATTTTCAAAAGGCATAAAACCCTTAAAAATCACACCATGGATCATAGATAATAGGTAAAACAAATATGATCATCATCATCATCTGTATAGCCCCTCATTTTCTACTATATGCAGCAAAACTAGTTATCATAATAGGTTTGTTTATCGTCATAAAAAAATTGGGATTCGATTGTATTCACAAAGAGACATCATCTTACACACGCCGTAGGATACACAATTAGAAGATAGATGATGGAGTCCCAACCTGGAACACCATAAGATCAGTAACTCCATTTTGAATAAAAAAACAAGGGGTCCACAATCATCAGGAAGAACCCCAAGAGGGATCTAGACATTAAGGACACAAAACAACACACGAATCCCGGGGTAAGAAAGGATATGATCACAAAAATAGAAAATGGAAAGGTTCTAGGAATATAGGATCTCAACACTAGAAATGGACAAATCCTATATCAATAGGTGGGAGACAATTTCAAAGTATGTAAAAGTCAGGTCCTAGAAAAGACCATGCGACTTGGCCATTTCAAAGTCTCCATATCATTAGGATATTAAATAAAAAATTAATACCCTTTGAAATGGCTTTAGAAATTATCAAACAATGTTTTAAACTCAATTTACGTTAAATAAAATGTTATAGGAGGTGAATTTGGAAAAAATGGGTATTTGAAAATCTTATTGGAAATGAATCACTGATGCGTGAGTCACCAACGTGATTCACTGACATGAGTCACTGATGTGAATCACTTATAAGAGTCACTGATGGGAATCACAGACGTGAATCACTAACACCATCTACTGATGCCACTCACCAACATGACCAACAAAAACAAGACATTGAAACCAATCACCAACATCTAAATCACTGATGCCACTCACAGACATGAGCCCCTGACTAGAACTACTAACAGTAATCCACTAACCCCACTCACCGAAACCACCCACAGATTCCAACTCACTGACGTGAAACAAGATTTTCGTAAAACTCTTCAAATGATTCAAAATCACCTCCCAAAATAGATCAAACACCTAATTTTTATAATGGAATGGAAGAGATATTTTTAGACTATTATATTTGATACCTCTAATATGATTATCAACCTCAAGGAATAAAAACCACCCATAAGACAGAGGGGTCCAAACAGCCACCATGTGAGATGCCTCTCAGGGATAATCCACACCATGTTGCTCCTATTCATAAGTGAAACCTATACATGCAAGAACATCTCCTCTGAAATCTAATACCCCAGATGACCACAAGAAAGGCCACACAAGCACCAAAATCCACCCTACATGAGTATATTTTAATCAATTAATTACATCCTCCACGTTATGATACTATATACTTTGGGTAGAACCGACTCACCCACATGGGTTTAATCACTTAAATATTAATGAATCTTGCTTGTGTATTAGGCCCTCTACTCATCATATGTCAAATATTTATCACACATTACAGAATAAGGAAAAAATCATCTCATAGAAAACATGGCTCAAGTGTTACAAAGAAAAATAGGACAAGGAAAAACACAAAATAACTCAGGGAACTCAGTAAGCATATGCGATTATCTCTCCCAATTACTCTCTTCCAGGACACCACACCTCTATTACACACAAAACAATGGAGTGATACTTCTACACAATTCCTTCTCCAAAATATCCTAGATCTCCAATAGATTCTCCTCGAATGTTACGTCATCCGTGATATCCATCTATCACCTGCCAATCACATGGGAATCATCGTGAATATACCAATGAAGATGGGAAATTTGAATGATATCATGGATCCTCTCCATTTTCTATAGAAAACCCAATTGGTATTCCACCTCACAAACTAGACCAACACCTCGAAGGGTCCGATTACCTAGGTGAATGATTGATTCCTCTTTTAAATTTTTGATGACCACGTCAAGGGGAGACCGTCAAAAAAATGTTGTCCCTAACCTATTACTCCAAGGGAGTCATCCTATGATCAGTGTACGAATTATACCGGTCTTATGCTTCTACCAAACTCTCATAGGCAAGATGACCAATCACATTCATTATCTGCACTACCTCAAGTCCAAGAAAAGATTTATCCCTAACCTCTATCCAGCATAATGGTGAACAACACATTATACTATATGAGGCTTAAAATGGTTCCATGACAATGGTGGAGTGATAAATATTTTTGTAGGTGAACTATACCTTGGGAAAGTGTCATACCCATGATCCTATGAAGTAAAGAACACACACAAATAAAATATTATCAATTGTTTGGATGGTCTTCTCCATCTACCCATCTATCTGAGGGTGAAAAGAAGTGTTGAGTTGTAACATAGTACAAAAATATTATTGTAACATCCTCAAAACACATGAGGTAAACCATTCATTCTGATCGGAAACAATTGACTTCAAAAGCCCATGTAGTAGCACCACATCATCCACATACCTCTTGAATATGGAATCCACAATTACCCATTCATTTATTGCCATGAATGGTTCCAATTTCATAACATGATCCAATGCTACCTAGATTGCACCACACCCTCCTTGAGTTCTTGTTAAAAATATGATGAAATCCATTGAGATGTCATCCAACATCCACTCGAGGACATATAAGGGCTTCTCCAAACCACAAGGAACATGGTTTGTATATTTTACCTGAGGGAACACTATGAACTTTTCCACAAACACTGCTATCGCCCCATTCATCTTGGGCCCTCAAAACTGCACCCTTAGGCCATGATACATCGACGAATCTCACGTTTGTACTACTAAAGGTGATATATGAAACTCAAAACGAAATCCCTCATGAATCACAACAAGATTAAATTGCTTCCCATGAAATAACATCTGATTCTAACCATTCTCCCACCATCCATCCGAAGATTCACCATATTCAACGTGATCATGCATCACCTCTGCCTCCATGTATCCCCACTGAGACTCTGCCACCTGATGTATCAAAGAAGACAACACTTTAATTTGAAATATAAAACCTCTACCACCATCCATTCCTCTATTTATGTCCAAGGAGGCCAAATCCTCCATATCCTTCCTTGTCTCTGCAGATTCTAGAACTACCACTCTTTGTGACATACTGCTCAAAGAATCATCCAAAATGTTCCCTTTTCCTGAGGTGTTTGAGATCTCATGGTCATAATGCTGGAGAAACTCCATCCCCATTTTATGTCACAATATTAGATCTCTACGGAAAGATATACCTCAAGATGTTCTAATTCGTGAAGACCATAAAGTTTTTTCCAAATAGGTAATGGCTCTGAAACATCAACAAAAACATGACTGTTTCTAGCTACAAACCAAGGAGGGAATATTTAAGTTCATGGGGATATAACTAATTATACCCATAATAGATCAATCCCCATTTTTTTATATTCACACATCCAAATCCTAGATGGGTATCATCACAAAACACATCGAACACCACCCCTTCCTAAGGAAACTGGACCACTAACCAAATTCCTAGTTAGGGAGCTGAAAGATCATTGGCAATGTCCACTCTACACAAATGTCTGTTTCTTTATAGTTTCAATCATCAATAATGTTGTAACTTGAGATAAATTTGGTACAAATATCTGATAATAGCCTACCAAATCAAGAAAACTATGAACCTATGCCATGTTATTGGGTGATGTCTATGAAAAAACCGACTCAACCTTTGACAGGTCCACTGATACACCCAGCTAAGGCACAACATGTCCAAGGAAGTGGATGTCTCATGTAATAAACATGAACTTAGACAACTTCATATTGATTTTGTGTCATAAAAGAACCTCTATGATTGTCCTCATATTCTTTATATGATACTCCTATAACAATGAGTTGATCAGAATGTCATCGATTAATATAATGATGAACCAGTCCCTGAAATCACGAAATACAAAGTTCATAAGTCCCATGAACATGGATGATGCATTCATAACATTGAATAGAATATCCAAAAACTCAATGTTCCCATTTATACCCTTTAAATCATTCTTTAAGATGTCACCCTCCTTCACACTCAACTGGTGATACCAAGACCGCAGATGAATCTAAGATAACAAACTACCTCCCATTATATGGTCAAAAATGTCCTCTATCCTCGGGATCGTTTAACAATTCATGAATGTTACTTTATTTAACCTCAGGTAGTATACTCACATAATTAGACCAACATTTACCTTATTTTCAGACTAGACCAGAACCCCCCATAGTGTCATGGTAGGTTGGATAAATTCCTTCATCATCATATCGTCGATCTGAATCCACAACTCTAGCAACACATAAGGTGCCTTCTGATTGGGATCTAGAAATATTTCACTACCCAAGGTTGTAACTCTATCATGAATTCAATGTCACATCATGGGTGTAGAGTCAGAACCTCCTCTAAAGAAACATCCATGAACTCCCTAAAAAATATGGGAGCCTCCACCATCACGACATTTACCAAGCCAACTAACAACTCAGTCAACAAAAAAGAAGTGGCTCTATACATCAGCTACCCACCTCACAACACTTATCGCCAACGAAATCCACACACTGGCCTTCCATGATTAAAAACATGATTATTCACTACATGTAGTCAATAAAATCATGTACAGAAAAGGACCAATTGATGCCAAGGAATACATCATATGGATGAATATTTATAAATAATAGATCCCAACGGGACTGATGTCACCCCAACATCAGTATACATCCCTGAAAAACATCAAACAAGATGGTCTTGTCTCTGACAGGGGTACTAAAACCCATGGTCATGAAAATACACAATATATATTTTCCTAGATCATGGGATACAGTGGTTTAAATGAAAGGGTGTGAAGATCCTATATCAAACAAAGAAAAATTATGAGTATGAATAATCTAATCATACCTAAAACTACCTCTCGCACTATTGGAACATCTACCTCCACAGCATGCATATGCTCATGCCTAGATCTTATGACCCTCTAATAATAACAACCTCCTAGACCATTCCCAAGTTGAGGTCCCTAAGGAAGACCATGAGGTTGGCCTCAACCATCTCCATTTCCCCTTGGTGGAGCATAATATTCCTATCATTTCTTCTGAAACGTCATGGTCGAAAACTACTGCTGAGATAGGAAATGAACCAACCCACCTCCACCATACCTAGATCAAAAAGGTCTCAAGAACTAACTCTGATGGTTCCCATGAACTACCCAAATAAAATACACTATCCCCATGGCATCAAAATAGGCATGGGGACCATAGGGTATAAACCGAATCTTTTGAGGTTGAATCCCTGATAGCCGAAACCTCAAATGACATGGCACCTAAGACCTACCACTAGTAGCCTTTCCCTTCATGGAACATCGCTGGATCCCAGCTCATGGTATAACTCCTTGTGTGTGAATTATCTCAACTATCTCCACATTTTACAAGACCTTTAGGGATATCGACAATGTAAAGGGTGTAACTGCATACATAAGATAAGGACGAAGTTCCTAATCTAAGAGTCTCGCCAGAGACTCCTAATCCAAAAAGATATATGGACTGAAGAAAATGTGTTCTTTGAACATGATCCCCAGCTCTCGTACCGACATACCCCATACTATAGGGAGAGTATTTATTGTCTCTATTCATCCATCATGGTTGATGGAATGAATTCTTCATGGAACTCCTTCTCGAAATCGACCCATAGAACATCATCGTTCTTTCTCTTCCCTATGTACAGTGTCCAACACTGACATGCAGAACCCCTCATCTGACTACCTGCCAATGGAACCCATTACTCCATCAGTGCCAGAATAATGACAATTTTGATTAGAATCTCTTTATGACATCACATTTTCTACATGTCCAAAATGTTTCCATCATACATTCCCAGTGTATATCTCTAGAATGTATGTACCGTTTTCTACTCTTGGTCAACCTCTCTCAATGGGTTAACCCTCAGTTGATCAACTAGGTCTACCTACAGAGCCTCCACTACTTGTACTACCCCCATGCGATGATTGGGTACCATTGCTAAAATGTAAATAAGGAATTCTTAATCCCGATTAGTATAGAAATTTAAAATAAGATTTTGGTTTAGATTTTAAAATTTAAATTCTCAAAAATTACAGACACAAATAAGAACACAATTCTACTTGATTCAAGCACTTTCCCATGGTATATACCCTACAAAAAGTAGCTTAATTTTTTCATTAGGTAAGTTCAGATTCCTTGCATCAGATCACAGGGGGCCCCAAAATCCCATACCATAACCAGTATTCCATAGCCTATGATACACACCAAGATCACCTAACACTGTTTCCCTACCAACCCATTCAATAATCCACATACCTAACTCCAAAATCTATTTTATCCCTTAATTTTAACCATTAATACTATTATTTTAGGACCACTCCCTCCCAAGATTCCCCCACCAGAGATGGAGATGGAAAAGGGGGATAATTACCCCAGATTCCCGCATTTAGTTGGCCTAGGGGGGCAGAATAGAACCAAGGGTATGAAAATATCACAAAATGGGATGAATTTCCCTTTTTATAGTAACCATGATCTGGAGATATGATGTATCAACCTCAGGAAAATCCAAGACACACACACACACACACACACAGATATATATATATATGAAACAACACTTAAACTATCCCATATTCATGTTTCAAAATGTAACTAATACAATGAAAGTGTCTCAAAATAAATACCAAAATGAAATCTAAGCAGTGACACAACAATTTTCCCCAACTTCAGAGTTACTGCAACCCATCATGGTCCCAATTTTCCTCCTAGAAACCTGAGTGAAATAGTATATACACATGATGAGCATATAAGTATACTCATGAAGGAAAAACAATGTCTATCATCCAAAAGTAGAGAATAATAATAATTCCCCCATAATAAAACAAAAGAAACCAAAAGAACCTCAAAATTTATACTAACGACCTCATCCTCACCAATGGAATTCTCTACAAATATTGCTAGTCATGTAAGGTACTATAGAGAACATTGATGATTGGGTACCCCACACAACTTTCACAATGTTTAGCTATTCTCACACCCAAATGACTGATGTCCTAGAGCTCCCACCACCTCCAAAAATTACAAACCACATCCCACCAACAAACACATAGGCCACATACCACATCACATTCTTCCCATATGCAATAAGGAAAACATACCACCCCGCATTTTTTCCAAAAACAACTTGGACAGATACCACACCACATCTCAAAGACACCTGGGTATCACAACAAAACTCATCCTGAAGACACATGGGAAGCAGAACTCACCTACACAAACCTGGGCATCACAAATTAACACCTACCTAAGGAATCTTGGGCTATCACCATGGGAAAGATGGGGTAGGGAAGAGCATGTTCCCAACCATCCATCATCCCACTGGGATGATTGGAAAAGAACCCCCCCCCCCATAACAATGGGGGTGTTCGGTGCATAATGCTCATATTAGGCGGGTGATATAGAAATCAGAAGGAAATAAATGTATATATATATATATATACCTAGCATTCTTCCCAACCTATGAGTTTTCCAAACGATAACCATCCCAGATAACTACCTTTGCAGATACCATTAAATGCACGTATCCAGACAACTAATGGTTACTTCACATGCTAAAAAAAGAAAGCCTATTAACAACTAATAATTTTGAAATAATTAACCATTTTCTATTCATTAAATTCATAAATAGGTAACTAGTTACCACAAAACACAACCACCCACGATAACAATAAAAAAAGTGGGAGAAAACAATAATAAATCACCCCACTTTACACTTCCTCGCCACATAGCACCCAAACCAACGGCTTCCATTCCAATTGTGCAAAGTCTTGCCACATAGTCTTTCATATCAATAATAAAACCACCATCCTATATCCAAACCATGCAACAGTCCTCATCACAACTGACTCGACATCCCTACTATATAACAACACCACTCCCATCACACCCGGTAAAATAAAGATAGCACAACCCGAACATGCTGTCCCACTTCTCAAACTCTTACCATACATTCCACAATCATTAAATATCTCATCAAGATTTTCCATTACTCCTCTTGTACCCCCAAACACATGGCCACATTCCCAAAACCAACACCATGCTACCCGCACAAGGCCTATAGTTGAACAGATCCAAACACGACACACAACCACACAAACATTGAAAGGTGTACTCATATTTAACTAACAATCTTTCCTTAATTTCATTTTTATAAATCATGGGTGATCATAGAATAATTTCAATATTTTGGAATACATTTATTTTACAACGTATACATAATTAATCAATTTCACAATTACAACTATTCAACAAGGAAACAACAAAAAATATTCACAATCCTTCACAAGTGCAAAAACAGAGACCACCAATGACCATGATTTTAATTAGTCATACATCCCTCACAAAAAAAATATGAATCAGAGAGAATATATAAAAAAAAATTACCATCATCAAAATCTTCTCAAACCCCCATGTTTTATTATATACAACATAACCCATTATCGTAATTGGTGTGATTATCTTCATTATATCCTTAATTAAAATTTGGGATTTGAATATATTCACAAAGAGACATCATCTAACCCACCCCTCATGCAAAACAATTAAAATAAATATAAAGGAATCCCTACCTAGAACAACAGGCATTCCACAACTCCACACTATGCTAGAAATAGGGGGTGCACAAGCAGTAAGAGGACCCTCCATGGAGAACTGGATGTGAGGGCCACATCACAACAGTCAACTCTATGGGGAAGAAAGGATATGGGTTCACCATGTGAAAATATAAAAGTTCATGGAATAGTTTATCTTCTCATTAGAAAATCCCAGTCATATAATAATGGAAGGGAGATGATTTCATTGTACAAAAAAGTCATTTTGTGGAATGCACCACATGGCTTGGATGTTCTGATGTCTTCTAAGCATTAAGATATTAAATATATAATTAATTTCCTCTGCATCATCTTTAGAATTGATAAATGATGGTTTTAAACTAAAATTATATAAAATAAAATGTAAGAGGAGAAGAACTGGGAAAAACAATATTTTTAACATACTGCATGGAAATGACTCACCAATGGGTGTCTCACCCACTTGAGTAACTGATATGATTCACTAATGTGAGTCACTGAAACAATTCACTAATGAAACTTATCAATGCCTGACTCACCGACATGAGTTTCCATTGAAAATCACTAACATGAGCCACTAACTCAACTCACCATCACCACATACCGACACGACTCCTAGATGTGATCCACTAACAAGAACTACTGATAGCAAGTCACTGATTACCATCACTAACACCTAACTAACCGACACCACTCACTAACGTGAGCCTGCAATGTGACCAACCAATAGCCAGTCACTGATACCACTAACTGATTCCACTCAACTATCCTGACTCATCAACTTGAAACTGGATTTTTAGAATACTATTGAAATGAGTCACCATCACCTACCAGAACACCTCTAACACAAAATTTTCACAGAGGAATGGACCAGAGAGGTCTGATCCATTACATAAAAAGAGTTTACCGAGTGGTTAAACTAATAAGATATGTTTTTAGTTGACCTATACAATTTTCCAAATCCCATTTATGGATATGATTCAATATTAGCACATATAATGTTCAATAATTAGACATTTTTCTTCATTTTTTATACTTAAAATGTTGGTAGGTATTATTCTTTTCAAAAATTTCAAGTGTGTATTCTCTCCTAAATATAAATTGGAACCCACTACCATCTATTATTCACATTTCTAAAACACATTTTTTAGTGAATACCTCCACTTATATTTTATTTATATCCCTTGTAACATCATAGAGGCCTCAAATTTAATATAAAATACTCTTAAAACATTGATATGTGTAGAACTAAAGGCATTCTCTAAATAAGAGGTATAGTCCTTAAATTTTCTTCAAATTATCTAAATTTCCAGTAACATCAGTGAATATTCATAAAACATGATTATGTAATTACATCAGTATCTCTAATAAACTATTATTTTTTTATGCCTATTATATCATCCAAAGACTTGCACTCATGAATACTATGCTGAAATTTATAAAATTACATTATCAACTTCGATGTAAAATCTTTTTAAACAATATTTCTTTAAAAAATTTAAAAATCAAAATGAAAACATGGATCACTTATATACTGAAGGACTTATTATGTTATTAATTTTATAAAATTAGAAAAAAATCCATCTAAAAAAATAAAAATGATGTTAATTAAGAATTTCTCGCACTTAATCCAAATCTTATTTGTCACATTAATACATCATCATCATCATCCACATAAAATACTTTATAGACATAAACCATTAAACATACTTAATTAAATACTATACAAAATGAACCATAATAATGATGAGATTATATTGTTAGTAAGGTTAAACAAAACAATTTATAATAAAATGGTATCAATTTGAATAATATTTTGTAACAAAAACTGACAAAAGAAAAAATTAAATGTAAAAAAATGAACATCCAAGCAGGGATACATATAAATCACACGACTATAGAATGATAAGAAGTAAAATAAAGTGAACAAGTAAAAATAAAAATGCAACGCAAATAGTCTAGAAATAAGTAAAACCTGAATGTAATACTGGGTACAACTGTCAATATACCACAAGAACAAACCTCAGTATTTCTAATCTCACTAAGTACCATATGGTCCTAGTACATCAAGGATCTATCAAATGGGTGAATTTCTGCACAAGACACTACACATATGGAAAAATACCATGTAGGGGTGAGTATAAAAACACTCAGAAGGAATCCCTGAAAACACAATGCATGAAAAAAATAATACAATAATATACGCACATTTATATTTATATTACACATATAACAAGAATATACAGATATAATCAACAGTGGAACACAATATAAATGTCAATCACAACCATAAAAACATTATAGGATTCAATCTCAAAGGTTCTATATAGAACTCATCTTGGAGAGAAAACTCATGAGTCTGAGAACACTAATAACATATATCAAATTCATATTGGTCCTCGAGTGTCTCCATTAGAACTACATGGTGATATTATAAAGATATAAAATAAATAAATTTGAATCAAACCCATGTCCATGGTGTATACCAACGATTGAATATTGATTAAACCACTAAGTAGAGGATCAACACCCACATAGTTTTTGACACGATTATACCATGAAATCCACATAGGGTACAAGGATGAATATAGAATCTCACTATGGGCCTTATAGAAGGATTTCAACAACTATATCAAATATGTTGTACTGAATTGATCATTTTCCTCTGTTTAAGAGGTGATTTCCAACTAAACCAAAAGAAATTGATATGGGGAATTCACCCTAAATAATCGAGTCCATGATACAGTGGAAATGGATATGATAAAATATTTAATGGGTACACTTGGTGTTGTAGTAATAGACATTAGGACTCTTCTACACTTGGTCTTGGCCTTGTAAATGGACCATGACTATGCCTATGTATATGAGAATGTAAATGGCCTGCTGATACCTATGTACGTCACCCAGTCTCCCAGTACATGGTTTCACCCATGTATGCCCTAATTAGACTTGTTTATATGGGAGTACATGAAATACCCATTCTTGTGTACTCCATCCAGTGTCTCAGTACCATTTTTGGTACATGTTGAACTCAATAAAAGGAAAAACATTCTTTTTGAGAAGGTCACATGCCATTTGTTACTTATCTCAATCACCAAACCCTATGAACCACTGAGAGGGGCCCACAAGGCATGAGGTTCTATGTAACATTCAATGTAGTGTGAAATTTTTCACATTTTAAAATCTAGATTAATTGTTATCTTCTACTCATCTGGCCTCCACAATAGGCACTCGTTCATCAAAATAAATGGAGATCAACATTTGAACCTCACCATCGATGAACACTCTGATTCAACAATAAACTCCTTTTAGAAAAAATAATTTGTATTTCATTCATCATTGAATGGGAAGAAATATGAAATCAGGTATCCACAACCATCCAATTCATCACTAATTCTATTATTTCACCACTATTGTATCATACTAATCCAGTATCTACGATATTAGATCATTGAACAAAAAAATATTTGTGAAATGATCAATTTATCATGGTATTTAAAATTATAGATCAAATGAAGAATGCTTTTATTGAATGAAGAATCAGGGGGAAACCAAAATATTAATTATGATGAATTGACCTTGGCCATTGTTTGTTTCATCATTTATTATTTTATGTTATAACGACTATCAAGGTGATAAAAATTATTCATGAACAAATTCCCACAGTTAAGGATTATTCTAACCCATCATTAAATACCCCTGATCTGCAGATAAATCTATTGGTTGATATATTGATGTTCATCATAGAAACCAAAATAGATAAATAAAACCATATAAAATATTGTCCTACCTAGATTTGGATCAATTATTTATGAATAATGATGAGGCGCTATGTTAATTGGTAGGATTCTCTATATTTATCTCACATAAATTGTCAATATCCAATCTGGTCATTTCCACCAATGGAATCTCATATTAGGGATATATAATATCCATATACATCTCCATGTTTAATTGTATAATCCAAGGAATTCCCAATAACCATATTTATATATAAAATATTATGTGGTTGTTTCATCAAAAATAAGATAAAATATTTTAATTAATTATTTTATTTATTTTACCCCGAAAATGAGTTTTCTACAAAGAGGCCATGGTGACCAAGGTTATGTCATTTTTAGGGTCATCCTTGTGTTATAAACATAACATTGTGCTCAGATTTATTTCATTGTCCCACATTTAGATATTATTTCACTTGTTTAGTAAAATAACACGTGCAATTTAATTAATATATATAATATATTTTAAAAAACATAAAAGCACACATGGCCTCAGAATATCACCCCATATTAGTGTCTAGACATGAAAATAATCCTTACATTACCATTATATAATAGTTTAAAAATCAAATTCACGACATATTTCATCATGATTATTAAATGCTTCTAAAAATTATGAGGATTCTTGAATAGTGACAAATATTTTAAATAAAAAATAGTTTCATGAAGGCTCAAAGATTCTCGTATAGTAGTGTTGCTCATATTTCATTACTGAAATATTTTTTCAAGTGCATCAACTCAGGACTATGGTTCCATAAGAGTCTTGTTCTAATTAGGGATAATGGAAGAAATTCCCAACCAACTAGTGTGTCCTTCAGGTCATTAAATTGAGTTAGACTTATCCCAAGGTAGTGAGCTAGGGTGATTCAATAAATGCTTCCCAAGGGATGTAGTGATATATATTAATAATTACTATAATGGAATTGTTCTTATTACAATATGAGTATATGGACCCTTATTTTTTATTAATTACGATTACATTAGTTGAATGATAAATAATTTAATATTGTTAAAAAAATAGGATCCAATGTTCTAGTGTATTGGAATAATTTTAACCATAAATAACATTTATATAATGAAATATAAACCTTATGTAGATATTTATCTTCTATATTATTTTTTTCTCTCATGTACTTCGTAGTATATGTAATCACTAGAGGATATACATTAAAGAATGGGGTGAACGAAAATCACATTTGGAGGATAGATAACAACATGGATCAATTTATCATGGTTGAACATAATCATCAACATCATATCATAATAAAAGTATTATAATCCTAATCAGGAGATTATGAATTAGATTAAGGAAATGAATTTAGAAATTCATATAAATGAAACATCATTTCTTAGGGGTCAAATTCCAGACATAGTTGTGAACAAAGCTAAAAATAAGTTTATACATTTAATCTATGCATAATCATAATGTCATAATAATTGTGAAAACAATAACATAATTTTAATGAATATTTAATTTTTTATCATAATACATATCACATTAACAAATTAATTAGAGCACTATATAATTCTTGGAGAACCCATCACAATCTAACATTTACATGATCATGCAAGCCACATAGAATGTTTAATGATATTTTTATAAAATCACCCATAGAAAAGGATATATGTTTCATGAGAATGTCATAAATAAAACATTTATTAATATTCATTTAGGTTTCTAAAATAAAAATATAATAACATACTTTTTATATTAACCATCAATATCGAGTGATGAGGAAACAGTCTTAAGATAAGTAAAAGATGTGTTTTTTAGAAAGAAGAGATCTTCTTGAAAAATAATTCCATTTTTCAAAAAAAATAATGGAATCATGTATATCCCATTAAATAAACTGAGGGATAATTTAAATTATATTTTAGTAATATTGATTACAATCCACATTGAAATTTGGAATGAAAGATGAAAAAACAAAATAAAGAAAAATAGGTTAAAGAATACACTTTCTTTAGGTATAAATGTGTTATTTAGATTAATAACCTAGATAATAAATTTAGATTAATTAATTAATAAAACAAAAACCAATTTTAAATGTATTTTATTCAATAAATTTTTATTAATTTTGTTTTGGGCTATATAAATGAGATACATAGTTCAATTTTAGGACTGGTCATTTTCTTGGTTTTCATGATCCTTACACTTGTACTTATGTATGGTAGATCATGAAAAGTGATAATAATAGTACATAATTAAACTTTTTGTTATCAATGAACTAATATATGTTTAAATGGTATTATATATATGTTTTCTATATATATGTAAGATTCATTGGATAAAATGTTAATGATAATCATTTAGATTAAGTTGGCAGTTTTTCGAAGAGAAAGAAGTTGTATTGTTTTATTATTTAATATACTGTATATATGAAAATTCAAGAACACAAAAAATATTATAAAATAAATTTTAAAATCTGTTTCATACATTATAATGTCTTTATTACCATCCTTGATGGTTGTAATGGAAAATTAACACTAATCATCATTGAAATCTATAAACCAACCAATCGCAGAACATGATTCCATTTATTGATGAAATGGAATAGGAGAAGAGTATTGATGATATATTACCACATTTACATATAATATTACATTACATATAAGATACTCTAGTTATAATTTAACTTATATGTGTTGAGGTTTTGAGAGAATAAGAAACAAAAAATGAAAGGAAATAAAATGAAAATGAAAGAGGATTTTACCTCATGAATTATTCTCATTGAGAACCTACTTATTGAAATTCGGTTAGGAAATTTTTTGAGACCAAAGCCTCATAAACATGGAGGAGAAGATTTGGAATAATTTGTACAAGCTTAAATGTTTTTTATGTGTGAGGAGAAGTGATGGTGAAGGTTTGTAATTATAGGGGATGAGAGGGGTGTTTTTTTATTACATTATTCATTAGTTTATTATTTTGGATCAATAATAATACTTGTATTAATAATATCACCAAATATATTAAATAATGAAGGAGGGTTCTAGATCTTGGGACTAAATCATACACACATCATCTATTATTCAATAATTCCTATATTTTTTAACTTATATAAATTATTGTTTTTTCCAAATTCACCAAAAAATACCCTTTTTTAGAAAAATACCAAAAATTCATAAAAACAATTTATAGATGTGTTGAATTCAAAAATAAACTCCATTTTAAGAAAATAATTATCTCTTTGGGAAGATTTCAATTTTTTAATTAAATTAATGATGAATTCAAAAAATACAGTTCTTAAAATTATAACTGATATTATGACACACGGAATATTAGTTTAAAGACTAAAAAAATTATATTATAATAAGATGACAACAAAACTAACATTTATTAATATATTTTATGAATATGAATTATATTTTAAATAATTATATTAATTAAAAACTTGTATAAAAATTATGTTTTATAAAAATAACAATAATTAATTAATCATTTTTGAAAAAATTATTTTGTTATACTATCATATAATTATATCATATTTATATTTATAAGATTACTAAATATTATTTAAACATTTATAACTGAGTATACAATTCTAATTGCTGTGTTACTATTCTTAATGGCCATGTTAATATTGGAAAGGTCAAGTTATTATTCTATCAGAATACCTTCCTTAATTTCTATGAATACCACATGTTTAATTCGTAATTTATGAAAATATTTTTTTGGACTATTTTTGCTAGGTTTGTGTATTATACATTTTAAGATATATTCATGAAAGGAAAAATTCTATTGATAAAAGATTTTTTAGGTACAATATTCCCCGCTTTAGAAATTTCTCCCTTGAAATTTCATTTTACAAAATAAGATGATAATAGATGAGGGTAGTTCCCATTCAATTATCCATCCATTTACTATGTTCCCCATTCTCAACTATATTTCCACACCAATACATTAACAAGCTGAGTATTCTTTTTGTATAAAAATTTATCACTACGATCCAGGATCTTCATCGGTTTCTTCTTCTATGGGAGAAAATTTTCTAACTATACAACCTTTGAATTCAGTATAGGTGAGGGATATGCTTTGTAAATTCTCAAGAGGGATACATGGAATACGTTGTTTACTTGGAACAAGGTTGGTGGAAGTGCTAGTTGATAGGCCACAACTATGACAAGATCAATAATATCTATGGTGCTGATCTACCTAAGACATAGCATTCCATTCTTCCCAAATCTCCTGATCTACTTACATGGAGATATGAGGAATAAAATATCTCTAACATAAACTATAGGTCTCATTGATGATTTTTTTCATAGATATTTTTTCAACATTGGGTAGCCTTGATGTGATTCTGAATGGTTTTCACCTTCTCTACCATTTATCCGACCATTTATGCTCTATGAATTATATGTTCACCAACTTCATTCTAGCATTTCAGTCTTCTCCATCTTTTCCCATAAATGTATTCATATGGAACCATTTGGATTTTTGAGTAGAAAATAGTATAGTAAGATATCTCAACCTCAGTTATATATTAGTCCCATCATCCTTTGAAGTCTATAGAACTTGATCTCAAAATGTCTTTTAGTGTCTTCACAGTCTACTCAGATTGGCCATGATTTTGATTATTATAAGGCATATTGAAGTTTAGCTCATTGTTTAGAACAAGTTCAAGACTTTACCAAAACATGGTGGTTCTCTTAGATATGAACATGATAGAATTTATAGTGGTTCTCCATGCATCCATTCCAATTCTTTGATGTTTATATATTTAAGTTGATACTTTGATAATTTCTCTCAAGTAGAGATAATGTGAGATGTTTTTATAACAGGATCCCCAAAAACGCATATAGAATTTTTTCCACTGGATATCTTCAGATGCTTAATGAAAAAGTCCATGGTTATTTTTATAATTTCAATATTGGTATGGGTAATGGACACATTATCCCCTAATACCTTTTCCTTTCATCCTTCACTTGATGACAAACTGGGAAAATAGACAAATGTTTTCGGTGATATCCTTTTTCATATTGTCCCATTAATATTTATCTTGGATATATCAATAAATAATTGTTCTCCATGGGTGAATAGAGGCGTCTAAACTATATGCATCACTCAGAATCTCTTTCTTCATCTCTGTATTAGATGGTAGACATAATCATGACCCAAAAATTTTGAATACAACTTTATCTTTTTTGAACATTGCGGATTTATCATTTCTTATAGCTTCGACATTCTTCTTAATTTCCATATAATTTTTTAAGAATCCTTTATTTTCTTCATGTGGTATTGTTGATAAATAATTTGATAAAGGATTGAAGATGATTCTTCCTTAATGATTAAAATTTCCATAGTTTTCACCTATATGAAGATTTGATCCTTTTCAATTCTCATCAATGATAATATTGTAGAATCCATTAAACATAGAGAGTCTTACAACATAGTTTCTTTTCTACTATATTGGTGGATCGAATATGTGTAATCCAGGATGATCTCAATCAATCATCACTAGAGTATATTAGGCTAATTTGGTGGGAATATATATTCTAATCTCTTAAGATTAGTATATATATCACACTTCTCCGCATAGAGATAATGTCAGAATATTTTCATTGAATATTACACAACTGCCATATCCAGATCATCTTTGGGATAGTTTTTAGATTAAAATTTCAGTTACCTAGAGGTGTAGGCTATAAATATATCATTTCTTATCAGTATATAGCCCAATCCTTGTTTAAATCATTTTTATACCACAAATCATTCCCCAAATTATGTATTGTGTGTACTAGTGTAGTTATAAGACTCTATTTCAACTCTTTGAAGTAGTATACACATTCACTAGTCCATAAAAACATTACTCTCATCCATTTCATCATGGTTAGTGGGTTTGAAAATCATGAGAAATTATTCTTGAATCATCCGTAATACCCAACAAGACTAAGGAAACTAAGGATCCCTATTACTAATGTTGTCCAAGGCCACTTTTTGTATTAAATTATCTTGGAAGGGGCAACATATATTATTTTTTGTGTGATAACATACATAATGAATTATAATTCTTCCTTTCATAACTCCAATTTACGTTACATTTCATATAAATTTTCCCTTCATAAATTATTCATCCCATTATTCCAATGTTCCTCATTCCCCTCTTTAATTTTTGAGTATATCAAAAGATCATCGACAAATCGCACCCCAAATTTTTTTAGTAATATATTTAGACCCCATTCATTAATTCCATTAATATTTATGGAGCACAAGATATCCCAATAAAAATTATATGAACTCATCATATTCATAACTCATTCTAAAGGCAGTCTCTTGAATATCTTCATTCATACCCTTTATTTTTTTATATCCCAGTTAATGATACATACTATAGAAATAAATAGTCCCATGTAGATGATCTAACTAATCATCAATCCATGGAAGGGGATAATTTTCATCATCCTGATTGTTCAAATCATTATAATAAATGCGAAGGTGCATTGATCCATCATCTGTCTCTACAAACAGGACTGGATCACCCCATAGTGAAGCACCTGAGCATATGAAACCCTTTCCCATATTATCTTGTAACCGATTATTTAGTTATTACAAATAAATGGTGGGAATTATTTATGGATTATTTGATATGGGAAGAGATCAAGGAACATGTTAAATTAAGAAACCAACATCTCAGTTAGAAGTAAGGAACAAAAATTCTTTGGGGGAAGAGATCAATGTAGTTCCTCACAATTTCAATGCATTCGATCATGGATCTCTATTTTGTATCTGTAATTTGAGCTAGAAATGATTTCTATTAAGGCAATAATATCCAGAAGTGTGATTATTATTCTATATGATATTTACACTACTTTTTACAATTGTAAGGAAATGTAGGATGGCTTGGGATCTGAAGAGCAATCTCCATTTCCCGGAAGTTGATATTGTCTTAGTATAATGATAACCATTACATTCCCAATATATCTTCAAAATCCACCAAATAAATTAAAAAATTATTTTCTAGTAGGTCTACTCCACAAAAATTAACTAGGGAAGCGTTATATAATTTTAATACAATAATTTCCCCATTTTCTATTCCCACAAATAACATTACCTCCATATTTTGAGGAAATGTCTGTATAGTTTTACTAAATTTTAAAGGTATGAAAGAATTTTTTGAACCAGAATAAAATAGTTTTCTTGATATTCAGGAATGAATAACTAGTTTTCCTATCAACACATAATTATTGGGATCCATATTAGTAGTAATGATGGTGTAAGAATTCATTTTTTCTTCTAGATTTACTGGAAAATGGCACTGATTACCTTCAAGAAATCTAGATTAAGTGCACCAGCTTACATAGAACACTTTCTCCATTCCTATAAAGCATTATAACATGGGTGGGGATCTCTATTTCCTTAATCACACTTCTTACGTTTTTTATTTCTCTCTAAAAATCAGGATCTCGGCAGAATTATCTCCCATAATTAAATCATTTTTCCATCCCTTTGATTCAGTCCCCAAGATTCTTTTTACCACATTTTTGAAAAGTGCCTAAATCATTTTTCATTCCACCTTTGACATTAGAACCTCTAGATTGAAATTGAATCTTTTTTTTTCTTATCAACATATCCAAGGAAATACTATCCAAAATCTACCTCCACATTTAGATAACAACGACCAACTTCATTATAACTCCTAATTTCTCGAATTGCTTGATCCTTTAGAAGGCATGGTTCTGATCCAATAAAAAATATATCAAATTTTTATATAATTATTGATTATAATAACTGAGGGTTACCATCCATAAATTTTGAAATTTTTGTCATAATCCATGAAATATTTACATTCCTTTTACTACAACACTATGAATTCTCTCTCCATATTTGTATGAAGATTTCAATGGAAGTACTTATTAAGAAATATTTTCATAAATTCCACTAACTCCATCTCCTAAATATAATCTATTGGATTGGTTTTATTAATTAACACCATCCTTTATATAGACACTACATATAAATGATATATTTCTAGAGTAACTTTTTCATTGTTAGAAGAGTGAAGAACAAAAAATATATTAAGTATTCAGTTGACCCATTATTCCATGACTAGTGGATCATATGATCCACAATAATTAGATGGCCTTTGTTGTATAGAATACTCGATAGATAGTTTCTCCCTCTTAGGTGAAGGATATCATTCCACAATATTTAGGGTATTGTTCATATCCTAATAAAACTAGGTAATAATCACCATGAATTTATGAACTCAACCTCCCATGGAATTGGGGGTGTCATTAGATCATTCACTATGTATTCCCTAACATGGTTTTTTGGCCAAGTTTCTCCTCATTAAAATAATTTTGTAAAACATGAAAGGATAAAAAAATAAGTCAAGAAGTCATTAATAAATTCTTTATTACCCTGTAAAATTAAATCTAAAGGAATATCTTATGTAATAACTATGTTAGTAATTTTTCAGAAACAAAGTGTCTTGCGTTCTAACATATATGTAGTCTCATGCTATGGGTTTTCAATAATTTTTTCTTATACTAATTACAAAATTAACTAAACTATACTCTAATACCAAAAATAAAGAGATTTATTTTTCTTACATTACTATTATTTAATTTTTAGGATAAACAGTATAATAGTGTTACAAAACCAGGATCCAAAGTTTTAGGGTATTTGGAAAATTACAACCATACAAAACAACTTCATAATAAAACATATAAATTATTTAATTTCTCATATTTGGGTTTAATAGTTACCCTCATGCCTTCCTTTGTAAAGGTAATCACATGAAGTTATAAATAAAACAAATGGGTGAGTGAAATGCTGAGAAAAAAGATAGGTAAGTACGTGGATCAATATCTCATTGGTGAGCATTATCATTAACGTCAAAATATTTCCATTGGATCATAATAATAATCATGATATGCAAAAATATAAGAATTTTTGGAATTTTAAAATTCATAAGAAATTAAAACTCACATCTTAGTGGTCAAATACCACACATAGTTGTGAATAAATCTTCCATCATATCCACGAATAACATATGTTTATAATCATAACATCGTAATAATTGTGAAAAATGATGAAATCATGTTCAAACACATTTCAAATTATCTCAAGAGATAAATCATGGTAAAAAATGAATTGTAATATTATATAACTCCAGTCACTACTATCACATTATAAAATTACATAAGAATGCATGCCACATATAATGTATAACAATCATTAACGTAAAATAACAAATTGAAATGAAATAAGTAGCAAGATTATTTCATAAATCCTAAATTCTGGAATAATAATTGGAGTTAAAAAAATAAAAATGGAATAACAAAAATGGTATAAGAATAAAAAATCATGACTGAAGAAGAATAAATCTCAGGATAAATGAAAGATGTTTTCTTTGAAATTATAGTTTTTTGAAAAAAACATTTCATTTTTCATAAAATTATATAGATCAAAAGTATAACCAAGAAAATTAAATCTTAGAACAATGAAATAATATTTTAGGAATATTAGAGAACATCGACAATAATATTTTTCATAGAAGAGGAATAACCCAGAGATAGGAAATTGGTTCCAAGAATCCCCTTACATTATGTTCAAATTCTTTCTTGACTCTAATATGATGGATAATAAAATAAGATTCAACATTTACTAATTCATGAACATCTTTTAAATTTATTTTTTTCATTATAATTTAATATTGTTCATTTAATATTATTTAATTAGTTATGGTGAGCAATTTTATCATTTGACAGTGTTCATTATCATGGTTTCCATGATCAGTTCACTTATATATATGTATCGTAGATCATGCAGAATATGAATAATTATCCAGAATTGCGATTATATGTTATTAATGAAATTATAAAATCCTAAAAGATAAAATATATTATTTCTTATAACAAAAATGAGGATGTTTCCTCGCATATGATATTAATGATAACCATTTAGATTATGTTGGGGGTTTATCGATCACAAGGAACTCATTTTATATTAAATAATATTATGTATATATGTTATTTTAGGATGATAAAAATTATTATGACATAAATTTTAAAATTTATTCCGGCCATTATAATTTTTTATGACCACACATAATGGAATTAATGGAAAATGACAAATTTTCTTCCCCCAAGGCTATAAATCAACACCTCACAGACAATGTTTTTATATTTTGAATAACTAAGAAATGAGAATAGTTTTCTTGATATGTTATTACATTAAAATAATAAAATATATGTATTTATATAATGTAATATAATTATCATTCCACTTGGATTAGGGGAGGTTAGGAGATAATAATAAAAGAAATTAAATTGAAATTGAATTAAAAGAAAATGAAACATGATTTTACCACTTGAATTATTCTTCTTGAGACCCTACATAGGGAAATTAAGTTTGGTATTAGTTTGATGAAAAATGATATTATGAATTTAGGAGCGTATTTGGAAGAATTTAGACAGTCCTCAAAGTATTGGAGGAGTAGTGAGAATTGGATATGAGGGGTGGTATTTATAAGAGATGAAAGGGGAGTTTTTAACTATTTGTTTAAATAGTTTATTATTTTGGCTTCAGACTATGATTATTTGGAATATTATAACAAAATATAATAAATAATTATGTATACTTTCATATATTGGGATTACATCATCCATATATAATCTATGACTCAAAATTCATGTATATTTTAAATTCCATAATTAACTATATTTCACTATTCACAAAATTTCTACTATTTTAAAAAAATCCCCAAAAATCAACATTACCAGTTTTATATGTTTGTTATTAAAAAATGAACTCAATTTGATTTAAATCATTTTCTATAAAGTTAAATTTAATTTTTAATTATAATCATCATTTATTCTAAATATATTGATTTTCTAATAGTAAATGATTTTATGACACATGGAAAAATTATTTAAGATCTCGTAAAATTATATTATAATCATATTAATGGAAA
This sequence comes from Viscum album, assembly GCA_963277665.1. Classification (NCBI taxonomy): domain Eukaryota; kingdom Viridiplantae; phylum Streptophyta; class Magnoliopsida; order Santalales; family Viscaceae; genus Viscum; species Viscum album. The sequence continues at coordinate 374,400,121 of OY728127.1, read as the reverse complement.
ATATCAATTGAGGATCCTATTTTATGAAGATGAATTTCTTTTAAATTTTTATTTTAATTATAAAATTTTGAAAATAAATTTAGTTATTAGAAAACAACAAACACTTAATTTAGCATTTTTAAAACATTTATTTACTTATACTATGACATAATTATATCATGGTTTCATTTATAAGATGAATAAATATTATTTATAATTTCATAAGTTAGTTTGGTATTCAATTTCGTGGACTACTATTCTTAATGGTCATGTTACTATACCATGGGTTATTTTATTATTCTATAAGTATTTATTCCTCAATTTTTATAAATAAAAATTATTTCATCCATCATTAATTAAAATAGAGTCTTTATTGACATCTCTAGGCTATGTATGTGTTTTATATTGTATAACATAATTATAATAAGTGAAATAATTGAATTGAAAAAAAATTTAGGTTGTTACAGGGACTGTGTATGATAATATATACTCCCCAATAACTACTGGAGATTAGTAGATATAGGTATGATCGACATATTTCCATTGTATGCTCAGTGTAATAGCCCTTACTGTTTATCCAAGTAATGATTCTATATTTTATCTCTTAATTTTAATGTTTAAATATTGTATAATTACATTAGAGAAGTTAAACAAATTCATACAAATGTGGGAATAATATTTGTGGATTTATAATTAAATCTTGACACACTGATTCTCCCCTCCCTCTCAAGGTGTTCTATAGTCCTAAAATTGGTATATAAAAAAGGCAATTTTTATATTTAAATCATTCATATGTTTTTATAATGGATTATTTAGTGAATTTTTTCAGAGTCCCAATATTTTATAGATAAAACTTATAGAATTGGAATAATTGGATGAGATCACATTTTCAATCCCTTGGAAAAAATGTTCCCTTTTCCATATGTCAAGGGATTCATGTCACTAATGAAATAGGTTATTCTATGACTGATAATATAGAAAAAATCATGATTCAGATGAGGATGCTCAACAATCCCAAATATTTTCTCTAGGTGATCAAACATATTTGAATGTGATGAGGCACACTTTACCCAAGTTTAAATGGAAAAAACTAGAATGTATTTACAAAGGTGATATCATTGTAAAATATTATAATGTAATTTTTTTTTCAAAATAAGATTATTGATTCAAAAATAAATTGAAATAGAAGAAATGGTATATTTTTAAACCAAATTATTGTTTGATTGGTGGAATTTGAGGACTCAAGGAAGAAATTATAGGTATTTACAATGTGTTGAAAATAATGAGAAAGATCCCACCAATGAATAATCCAAAATTGTCAGCCCTTGATGAATGATATTTATCACTAATTTATCGTGATAATCTGTTAATATTTCTGTTATATTAGAAAATGATTTTTCAACCTGAAGATTAAATAGCTTGAGTATGAAAGGAATGAAAATTTAAATCCATCGAAAAATCCTTAGATTTTTATTTATAATGCGGATAAATATGAATATGAATATAAATTTCCTTCAATCCTTTACTATAAATTCAAATTAGGAAAATGAATATTTGAAAGAAAAACTCTATTGGATTATTTTCATTGTATTAGTGCAATAAAAAACGATGTTTGATTGGGATGATTTTGGAGCTAGAATCATTAATAAACTATAGAAAACGTTTCGTCAAAAGGGAGACTTAAAAATAGGAATGAAATTATAGAGTAAGGTATTCATCTATATAGTTGAAAAGATGAATATTAATTCTTATAGATTATAAATCAGAGATAAAACTATAACAAAAATAATCCATCTTGGATACCGTTGAAAAGGAGTAACTTATAAATGGTAAAAATAGTCATTTGATTCATTTTATTGATATGAAGGTTCAATTGAGGGTTCTGTTGATGATTTTGACATTTAAAGAATGAAAAAAATAAATATGGGATGTATGATGGTTGATTATTTAAAATATTTGGATTGCGTTGATATGGATATTAAAAAACTAAAAGAAAAGGTAGAAAAAAATTTGACACCACTTAAAAGCTCAGAAAACATAATGAAATTTAAACTCAGGATTTAAGAGAATAAAAAATGAAGCGATGATTATACATAGAGACTGTAGGAAATGGATAAGTTATTTTAATTATATAAGGAAGAATTTGTAACTATAAGGTATAAACTAAAAACTAAATAAAAATTAATAAAAAAATAATAACATATATTTTGGATTATTCTCAGATGCTAAAATGATAAAAATCTATAAACTTGGTTTTGAAATAGTAAAAACTTCTTGAATGGTTAGATATAATAAATTATGTCAAATGTGTAATTGGTTATTATGAAAAAACATCAAAGTATTAAAATGGGATAAGCCAAAATATATGTAAGCTAAAATTTGTACATTTCATAAAATCACTTGATCTCCTAATAAATATTTCATCGAATCAAATAGAGAAGAGAGTAAAAACTAATCATCAAGTATCTCGTGATAATAATTGGTCCAATACAATTACAAAAGAACGGTATAAGTGGAGGAATAGAAATGAGAAGATTTTTTCCCTTTGGAAATTTCAATTCTATGGATTTCAATGCCAAACGATGTTTTACTATAAAGAGGAATAGATCTATATGAATGGAGAAGTTCATGGAATTTCTAAAAGAAAAATGAGAATATATCCTTCATCTTATAGAAAATTAGTTTTTATTAATATTTTTTTCATAGATTAAAATTTATCCATGAATATATTGGTTAAAAGAAGAGTAATTATGTGAACAAAACATGGGAAACATATATACAAGACAATATTCACCACCCAAGACATGTTACTCTTCAAAATTTCCATTATCCTTGGGAAGAAGAATACATGTATAATGAACTCTGGAATGTTGAAAAGATATTTGATATTCCATCATTAGAATTCAAAAAATTGGGTATATCATGGATGGAAAAGATGAAAATTGAGAAATATAATATTATAGAAATAACCCTAAAATCTATATTGAATAGTATCAAATAGATTCTTGATATTGGATGATTATCTCACATTACAGGAAATGGATATTTTTTTATGAATGTAAAAAAATTATGAACAATGAAATTTGGAAATTAATGCACTATAAAGATCTAAGGAAGTGGAAATACGAAACTATAAATTGATGAGATAAAGAAAAAATGAAGTTCTTCAAATAGATGGTTTTCATCACAATCTCATGAGTGCGAGTTTATTGTTTGACTCAAGACTGATAGATAAATTTATTTAGAATGGCTTCACTATGAACCTATGTACCTATAAATCTTTCATGAAAGGATACATAAAATACCAAAATTTATACCTGCTTGACTACAAGTGAAAATTTCTCACATAACAATTGAATGAGAGAACAACATGTGACACCATAGGTTGGGTCACAAAAATCGACAAAACATGGAACATATCTATAATCTTAACAACCTTGTTTAAATTATTAATTTTATGTGTGATAATGGAATGATAGTAGATAATTGAATGTGAGGAAGAATATCCTTGAGTTTACATAGACCTACAAAAAAAGGAATCAAATCTGCTTGAGATTATCCACACAAACATATGTGGAATACTAAATATTGATAAAACAGTTGGATGGAGGAAAATTATGATTTTTTATTTATTATTATTGTAGAATGGATTATATTATGTATATCATGAGGAAAAATAAATTTATTGATTTCATGAAGAGTTAATGTATAAGAGATGAAAATGAAATTGCCGCACAATCAAGATTCTACTATCAAAAAATGAAGGAGAATACAAATCCATATAATTATAAAACATTATTAAGAAACATGTATTAAATCAGGACGAGTATGTAGTGTATACCCATAAACAAAATGGGGCTGTTGAATATATGAATTGAGTGGGGAGCAATATGTCAATAATTTTACTAATTGTGTCTTTTGTTTCACATCATTAATAAATTGAGGCTATTCAACTAGAAGTTCACACTGAAAATCAAACATGGAATTTTGTAGGAGAATCTAGTACACCATATGAGATATGGTATGGATGGAATCCCTCTTATAAGCATTTTTAAATTTTTGGAAGTAAATATTTCATCCAAAACAAAGAAGGCAATCAAGGAATGTATGATGATTCTACAAATGAGGTAATTAATTGTGGATATTACATTCTGATAAAAGATTATAAATGTTACAATAACCATCTTAGAAAGATTCTAGAAAGAAATTTTATCGACATTATTGAGGATGAATCCAAAAATACATTGAAGATATCATATTTCAAAATTATTGAAGATGAATAATAATGTTGACAATGGATAAATTAGAATGCTTGAAAATTGGAATATCTTTAAAATATTTAGGGCTCAAAAAATGATGATGATTAAGAGAAAGAATAAGTAGAAGAAACCTTTGTTGACAAAAATTACTCATAAACTAATAGGATAAATATTAGGGTAGAAATTGATAAATCCAATATCATTGGGTATTGGAATGAACCTATACAAACAACATAAATTTGGAATGATTAAAATCATTGCTTTCAAAAAATTGCAGAACCATCCTCATTTGAATATAAAATTAAGGATGAATCATGGGTCAGGTCCATGAATAAATACCTAGATCAGATGAATAAGAATGAAAAACAATATCTTGTAATGATACCTAAAAATCGTAATTTGATTCGAAAAAGGTGTATTTTTTACAACACATTCAATGGACATGGATATTTGATTAGAAAAAAGGCCTGTTTTGTTTGTATAGGCTGTGTAAATATTGAGTAAATTGTTGTTTAAGATGATTCTTCTCTAGTAGCTAGACTAGAGTCGATGTATCTCTTCCTTTCCATGTCAATGAAAATAGCCTAAAAATTGTATCACATGGATTTTAAAATATTATTCTTAAATGCTATTCTTGAATGTGATGTTTACATTGAGAAGTGTGGGTGATTTTTAATTTGAAATGATGAGGTGATGTTTTATAGGGTAAAGAAGAATCTCTATGGTCTGATGAAATACCTATGAGTGTAGTATTATTTATTATCTAATTATATGAAAAAACTAGTATTTAAAAGAGGTGGTGTTGACCACAACTTCTATGTGAAGAGTTATTAGGAAGATAAATTTATGTTTCTTATGTATATGTATGGTATAACTTGGGATATATATAGGTATGAATCAGTGGAATAATTTTCTAATCACATTAAATATGAATTTTAATTGTATATGATTGGTGAAATCACAAATTATATAGTGTTATAAGGGGTTCAAAATATTGATTAAACATTCATTTGTCAGAAAAATATACGGGGGAGGTGCAGATGAATTTCAACATGCATGGATCCAAACCAATGTCAACACCAAATACATTTGATAGAAAACATGGAAAAAATGATGATATGAAATATATGGTTCCCACATTGTCCTATAGTATTAATTTAATATTATTATACATGAAATTAACATAGTTTTATATTTTCATTGTAACAGGATTAGAAGTCGTATTTTAAATAAATAAAATGCTATATCATTTGGGAGTAGTTAAATTAAGTAATGGTATATTCATGGCACACTAAACAAGTGTAACGCCCCGACCCCACATACCCAGAGTCAGTGCATTATTGCGTAACATTGGCATGATCACAAAAGAACAAGTCTCAAAAGACCGATTAGTTTAGTAGCCTTGGAAACACTAGATACATTCATAAATGTTACATTACATCATAAAGTGAAAAATCACAATAACATAGTCTCCCTAGTCCACACTTCTATCCCCTTTAGACTATCCCTGTAGGTCAGTCATAAAATATTTCTTCACATCCTGGGAAAAATAAAACATTGAAAGGGGTAAGCTCAGATGCTCAGTAAGGATAACAATATAGCAGAAGCTTTTATAAAGAAACCTAAACACTTAAGGTAATGTATAACTAAAACCAAAGCCTTTTAAAATTGAACTTCAACATAATATGGAAAAAATAAAATGAAATAATGCCATTTACTTATTCAAATGGATATTCTACTAGTCGAATAATCACTAGAAATATCAATAACCAATTTCATAATGATGGAATGCATAATGCCAGACTATCGTATCCACGTAGCCAAGGCCTCACACCAAGACTACAAATAATATTTTTTCAAGGCCTCGTGAAAAGACACTAGTTTTTCTCATGAGACCAGCTGATGTATCGAGGAGCTATAGTGGTCTCCACCCGTCACTTATTAAGTCCAATGCATTCCTCATATGAATAGGTTTAAACATATCATAAACCATTGCATAATCGTATCACATAAAACATGCATAAAGGAAACATAACATTTCCACATTTTAATCACAAGATATCAACAAAACACAATTATGTAATAAAAGAACTTTCAAAACGTTTTTCAATACCTAAATAAATGAAAATTAATACATGGTATCTATTTTTCATTTAAAAAAAGTTATGGATTTTAGAGGAAGCCGAAACTCAAATAATAGTCACGGCGGCGGAGAAGTCGTTGTCGTCACATACATAAGAAAAAACATTCCTTCTCTCTTTTAGTAAAAATGCTTCGTATAAAAAATTTCCTTTGGAATAAAATTAAAATTCAAAGGGATTTATACACCGTATAAAAAAATGTTGTGTATAAAATAAAATATGCCTCAATGAAAGGATATTGGGACGAAGTCCTTACCAAGATAACTTTTTTAAATAAAATAGATCTATTATGTGTATTCAATATAAGTACATATAAAGAAAGTAAAAATACAATATAGGACATAATAATATCATAACATAAATTGAAAGTAGGAGATTAACCCAAAGAATGGAAATTCGGTTAAGAAGTTCCCTTACCTCATGTCCGACTTGACTCGATCGTTCTTTAATCACCTTAATAATAAAATAGAGTTAATTTATATTTTCATAGGAACCTTTTTAATGTTCATTATTCCTTTTATATCACTTATTACCATGTTATGAATATTATGTAATTATTTATGTTAATAATGGTCATTTTGTCGATCTTTGGTACATGAGTCAAAAATAAACTTCTTATAATTACAAGTTTTTCATGTGGTGAAATATAAATTATATCCAGAATTATATTCATGATTTAGATATCATATATATCATATATATCCAGTATATACATTCATTAATAATATTACGTAACATTTTAGGGTAAGAAATGAAATGCACCGTTCATGGAGACGGTAAGTCCACTACTACAAACACGGCCTTTATCAGCGCTAAAAATGGCCTTTATCAGCACTAGAAAAGCGCTGATTAAGCTAGCGTAGATAAAGGGGAGGTCCCTTTTTCTCAGTGCTTACTTTATTAGCGCTCTCGTTTTAGCGCTGGTAAAGGATCCTTTTATCAGCGCTTTTAAAAAAGCACTGATAAAAGTTAAAAAAAATTAAAAAATTTTAAAAAAAATTAAAAAAATGTAATAAAATTTAAAAAATACTGCCAATCGAGGGGGGGGGGGGCTTTTATAGCGCTTGAACCCCCCCCCCCCCCCCCCTTTTATAGCGCTTTTCGGCCCCTATACAACACCCCACACACCCCCCTCCACCCTTTAACAATGCTTGCTCTAATATTCCCCATGCGCGCGCACCCCTGCCTCCACCAGGATTTGAACTCGAGACCTCCCCCTGCGCGCCTAAGCCCTTACCACTACTCTATTTTGATTTGCTTTCCAATTCCTGATATCTATATATATATATTTATATATTTAGTTATATTTATTCCTATAGTAATATATATTTATATTAATATATATAGTTATATTATAATATATATATAGTTATATTATAATATATATAGTAATATTAATATATATATATAGTGGTATTAATATATATCTATATATATATAGTTATATTTATTCGTATAGTAATATATATTTATATTAATATATAGTTATATTAAGATTTATATAGTTATATTAACATATATATAGTTATATTAACATATATATAGTTATATTAACATATATATAGTTATATTAACATATATATAGTTATATTAACATATATATAGTTATATGAATATATATTTATATTGTTATATTAATATATATATATTTATATTAATATATATATTTATGGTGATATTAATATATATATTTATAGTAATACTAATATATATATATATGTAGTTATATTAATATATATATAGTTATTAGATTAATATATATATATATAGTTAGATTAATATATATATAGTTAGATTAATATATAGGTATATAAATATTCATATATTGGTATTTTAAATAAAATGGATATTAGTTATTATTTAGATAATGAAAATATATTTTATACGTAAATATGTTTAATTATTTATTTAAAAAATATAATTTTTAGGTGTGAATATATAAAAAATATGTACATATAGTTATATATTTGATTATAAATAGAAGTTCATTATAAAAAAAGGATAAAATTTCAAAAACATAATATCAATATGAATGTAATACCTTGGAATAAATTTAGTCCCTAGGAATAAAATCCAATAATAACCCCTTAAACGAGTTTGAAAATCCACAAAATGTTAAAAAATCTGGGTACCCCGACAAAAAACTCAGTTTTGGAGGCCTTCTGGGCCTCTTTTGGCCACAAAAAACGCCTGAATGGGGTCCCCAGGAGTCACAGCGACATAGTTCTCGTCGCAGTCTTCGATTTGATATGTGGTAGAGCTCAAACAGACACACGGATCAAAAGTTATGGCCGTTTGAAGTTTGAGTTGCGTTTTCAACATATTTTGGATCTTTTTTTAATTTTTTTAATTTTTTTAGTCCTCAAATTGTTATTAAATGACTATTACTCAATAATGATTATCAAATTATTAATTAAAAATATTTTTTTAATTTTTTAAGAAGCCATTTTCACTAAATATCTTATATATATATATTAAGTATAATAAGTGTAAATGTACATTTATACTTATCTAAAATATATTTAAAAATTATATATTATAATTATATAAAAATATAACTATATTTATATATTAATATATTTTTAATTTTTTTTGAAGCCGACCCTTTATCAGCGCTAAAAAAAGCATTGATAAAGGCCCCCCTTTATCAGCGCTACTAAGCAAGCGCTGATAAATGGGGGCCCTTTATCAGCGCTAACAAAAGCGCTGATAAAGGGGGGCGCTGCGAAAAACTATTTTTGTGGTAGTGGTCGTACGTACGCATGAACGCTACTTTCATTTCTATTTCATATTTAATGGAAGGAAATCATAATTATATAAATGTATATTATAATTCTAGTATAACATAATATATAATATCATTTACTCCATCCTTTATACATCCCACATATGGCATTAACAATTCAAATCACTTTGAGGAGGCGGTAGTCCGCACTTCCTAAAATTAAATTATCGTGTTTACCCAGAATGGAAATCATAAAGGTATGCCATAAATGAAAAATACAGAATCATAAGGAAAACAAAAACATAATATATATCATATAAAAAAATAGTGTCATCATAATGGCCACCATGAGAGGTGTTTAAAGAAGATTGAACAATCATTGTTTTTTGAGGCAGAAATTCACCTACCACAGAAACAGTTTGTTCATTAACCATTAGACAAAGTTGTGTGTAAGTGTAAATCAAATCCTTCTCATAACAACATCCTAGTATATTGAAGATACATTTTTTGTTACAAATTAAAGGAATAAAATGGTTTTATGGGGTTGGAGAAGCAAAATAAAAAAAAATAATATAAAAGAAGACATTACATTAAAATCGGGTAACTCTTATTGATTTGATCCAAAGGCTTCCTTGGGAATACATCTGCCCAATGTGATGCTTCTAGGAGTAATAGAGGAATGTCGGGAGAGTATTTGGGCAGATTTTGACCAAGCCAAATGGCTTGGAAGGTGTGAATAAGGTGGTAGTGGTGGGGCCTTTTATAAGAGGAGAGGAGGGGCACTCTTGGAAAGATTGAAATGTTACATTATTATGAAATGATTTTAGAATTTTAAAGGTCCCAAAATGATATATTTCGAGGATAAGGTGATAAGGGTTCCATATATACTCATCCAATAGGTTTTTGAAAAGTTTAATCCTTATATTTTACATTATCGTTTCATTTTATTTAAATCGTTAATTAATGAGGTAATCACTGCATCATAATGGTGTCATAAATATTTTAATTTACATATTGTATAAAAATTATAAAACAATTACCATGATGTAGGAAATATTTTTATCTTTCCAATTAATATTTATCTTCAAAACGTTACCTTATATAACCCCATGTAATAATTTTTTTAGTAAAACAACTCATGTTTGTGACAATTTTATTCTTTCTTTAAATAAAAAGTTATTAATGTGATTTTCTTACCCATGTGGCTCCATGGGGTCCCCAAGTTGACCCATGGATTTTCTTGGTCGGCCATGACTCATCCAATAAGGGTAGGACAAGTGTAGAGGTATTTTCATATTTTTATAATATCATTTTTACCTTAAATTTCACTAATTACCTTTAATCGCGATTATTTAAACTTAAAAGTTATTATTCACCAAAAAATTATTTTAATCCCATTGAACAACATTGTAATTCCTAATAAAAACCGTGTTTTTCAGATTTTTTAAAATCAAATCATATATTTGGTAATGTTTCATTTAAACGAAAAATCAGTTTATAACAACCACTTAGTGGTTTCACTATTCATCAAAAATTGATGTTTTTCAGAACAATGCCAAAAATTCACCCTAAGCTATAATTGATATTCCAAATTCAAAAATGATGTATATTTTAAAAAATTCCAAACATATAAGTTTCTTTAATTAATTTTTTAATTAATTCCCACTGTCACAACAAATAGTGTTTTTTACGAAACAATATATATCAAAAGATTGACAATTGTTTCTGTCCAATTTCAAAGTGAAATTAATTCTAATGAACACCATTGGATAAAATTTTAAAAATATATTCTAATTATACATTAAAACCACTAAGTAGATTAATTTATCACTATAAATTATTTTGATTAAAAAAGTTGTTTTTAAGTATTTTCTCTATTCATAGAAAATTGGAAGTTCTCAAAAAATTACAAAAAATTCAACTTAGGATAATTTAGATATTCCGAATACAAGAAAGAATTCCATTTTGAAATATAAAATTTCTATAATTTTAAAAAGTGGGAATTTCTATTCATAATGGCTACTTTGATTGGTCGCGGTGTGTTAGAATCTCGAACTTGCGTACAATGAAAGCTATTGCATTATTGAAAGAGAAGCGTATCGTGGAAGATCGGGGTGTTACATTCTCCCACCTTCAATAAATTGCGTCATTGCAATTTTAAATTGTTCTTCGAAAATAAAAGGTTGAAAATAGAGAATATCTTTGTGGAAAACCGACATCAGAAATAAGGTTAATAAAATTTAGCCTTAATAAGAGGGAAAGGGAAATGAAAAAAGTCACCACCAAATTATGATCTTGATAAGGAGAACATTGGTGGAAATAAGAGACATATAATTGGAGTAAAACATAAATATTTATAGGGAGTGATTGAGTTCATCAATCACAAACAAGTGTAAAATTGAGGGTATCAAAACTTTCAATCTATGTTGATTTAAAATATTATCAGTTCAACAAGACATAAGGTATTAGGATAACACATTTTTTGTTTTAATATCCCTTTACTAAAGATGACGAATTAATTTATTCATAGAATATAAGATATGTATATATATATTTATGCTTGACAAGAAGAGTTTCAACCATTAACTAATTTCTACCACAAACTCATGTTTCACTCATAAAGATAATAGAAATCAAAAATATTATATTTATCCTAATCGTACAAGGTTCAAAATATTAACAAATGCCATTTATATTAGGAAAACTATTTTTTAATAACCAGGGACTTCCTGTAGGCTAGTGGTAGGTAATAAAGGCCTGCCTCACTGTGGTTGTGGGTTCGATTCCCGCAGCTTTGTCCGACGTGATGAGTTATCCCCCGACCTGTAGGTTTTCCTTTTCCTAAAACAATAGTATTATAATATTCCAAAAATAATATTCAGAAATGTATTAACCTTAAACAATATTATCCAATGCTAAACTTAATCCATTCCAAACTTTATAATTATCCAAAATACCTCTGTCCAGAATTTCTCTAAAAGGTCTCTAAATTCCAAAATCAATTCATCAGATTCCTCAAAAAAATTAAAGTTTCTCTTATTGTCACATACTAAAATATGATTACCTTCATCATATTAAAAACATAATGAAAACAACAAGTAAAATAGTAAAATCCTTATATATATAACATTATTCTTATAACCAGAATATAATCCTTGTGTCTAAAAGCACCAATACATTAATTATTCCACTTCAACTGTAGTAACAACATAAGATTGGCCTTGATACCTTGGACTTTTCTACGGTAATTTTCCCGGATGCTTAGGACAATCAGTTGCATAATGCCCCATTTCCCTATAATTATAGCATTCAACATCGACATCCTCCTTTTTCCCCTTGAAATCACGAGCCTGGTGACCATTTTCTCCACATTTATAACAAAATCCTATTCCATTTATGCAAGTACCGGGGTGATTCTTCCCACAATTATCACATAATGGAAAATCATTCATTCCCTTTTTCCCTTTATCTGTCTCTTTCTCCACCGTTCTCTTCTTCTCTTGCTTTACTTTGTTGGCATAAGACTTATAGAATTCCTTTTCTATCTTGATAGTACATGAGACAATATCTTCATACGTTGAGAAAGATTGTGATACTAAAGCTTGACGGAGAAATGGTTTTAACCCTTCAAAGAAACAGTCAATCTTACTTCTTGGGTTACGTATATAATCTGCATCATTCCTCGCTAACCTTGTAAAGTAATCCGCATACTTTACAACATTCTCTTCCTCCTTTTGTCTCAGACTCAGAAATTGCCTTTCCATATCTGCTCGATGGTCACGAGGAAATTATTTTTCTAAGAAAAGATCTTTGAACTCTCTCCATTCCATATATGATATTTATTCATCTTCCTTTGTATTTTGAATCAATGACCACCATTGATCAGCATCTCCAGTGAGGCGGTAAATTGCTATGATAACCTTTTCCCTTTCACTACCCCCAAGGCATGGAATATTTTCTCTACGGAATTTATCCATTTCTCAGCTACTAAGGGATTTGTAATTCCATTTAATGTTGGTGTTTGTTTCCTCATGAAGCGGTCTAACATTGATTCTCCACGTTGCGGATCAGGGTGCTCCATACGAGTAAGGTTATTATTCATAACCTAAGTGATTTGTCCCAGTATGGAGATAAGTTGATCAACACTAGTTGTATCTCCAGCTCCACTATAATTATCTTGAGCAGGAGGGAAATCCCTACATGGAGTGTGTACATTGATACGGTTTCCATTCCTTCCACTAGGCGACATTTCTACATAATGGAATATACTAGACCAGTTTATGAATCAAAATACATAATTCCCTACTTGTAAAACACTTAACATAAATGGAACAGTTTATGGATATAATCCATATTCATAAAAAAAATTACTTTGAGAAAGTATATACTCATAAACCCTTCATAATGGTTTGTAAAGAAAATGGGAAATATCTTAAGGATATCCCCCATGACTATCGTAACCAAGAGTGCAGCAAGGCCCATTGTCGTGCACCAGTTCCCATTCGAGTCATGCTCAAAGCGGGTTTTTTGGGTTTTACCACTAGGTACATCTGTTCTAGAGCCACCACTACCTGCTAGTATTGAGACAGGGATGCATTGCTCGGAAAACTCACAAAATTTCTATGATACCAAAATTCTAGGATGTTCTTCGATACTAATCCTCAAAGTATATCTTAGGTCAATGTGCTCTAATCAGAGTTTATCTAAATCTAGCTTCCAAGGTTAGTACTAAACTGCCTCTGATACCAACGGTAATACCTTGACCCCAGTTATCCAAAGTCGGTGCATTATTGCGTAACATTGTCATGATCACAAAAGATCAAGTATCAGAAGACCGATTAGTTTAGTATCCTTGGAAACAATAGATACATTCATAAATGTTACATTACATAATAAAGTGAAAAATCACAATAACACAGTCTCCATAGTCCACACATCTATCCCCTTCAGACTATCCCTGTAGTTCAGTCATAAAATATTTCTTCACATCCTGGGAAAAAAAACATTGAAAGGGGTGAGCTCAGATGCTCAGTAAGGATAACAATATAGCAGAAGCATTCATAAATAAACCTAAACACTTAAGGAAATGTATAACTAAAACAAATTCCTTTTAAAAATGAACATCAACATAATATGGAAAAAATAAAATGAAATAATTCTATTTACTTATTCACATGGATATTCTACTAGTCGAATAATCACATGAAATATCAATAACCACTTTCATAGTGATGGAATTCATAATGCCAGACTATCATAACCACATAGCCAAGGCCTCATGCCAAGAATACAAATAATATTTTGTCAAGGCCTCGTGCGAAGACACTAGTTTGTCTCATGAGACATGCCGATGCATCGAGGAGCTATAGTGGGCTCCACCCGTCACTTATTAATTCAAATGCATTACTCATATGAATAGGTTTAAACATATCATAAACCATTGCATAATCATATCACATAAAACATGCATAAAGGAAACATAACATTTCCACATTTCAATCATAAGATATCAATAAAACACACTGATTTAATAAAAACACTTTCAAAACCATTTTCAATACCAAAATAAAAGAAAATTAAAACATGGTATCAATTTTTAATTTAAAAAAATTTATGGCTTGTAGAGGAAGCCGAAACTCAAATAATAGTCATGGAGGCGGAGAAGTCGTTGTCACCACATACGTAAGAAAAAAATTCCTTTTGTCTTTTAGTAAAAACGCTTCTTATAAAAAGATTACTTTTTAATACAAGTAAAAGTATATGGGGTTTATACACCGTATAAAAAAAGATTGTGTATAAAATAAAATATGCCTCAATGAAAGAAGATCGAGATGAAGTCCTTACCAAAATCTTTTTTTTAAAAAAATAGATCTATTATGTGTATTCAATATAAGTACACATAAAGAAAGTACAAATACAATATAGTACATAATAATATCATAACATAATTTGAAAGTAGGAGATTAACCCAAAGAATGGGAATTGGGTTAAGAAGTTCCCTTACCTCGTGTCCGACTTGACTCGATCATTATTTAATCTACTAAATAATAAACTAGAAGTAATTTATATTTTCTTAAGAACATTTTTAATTTTCATTATTCCTTTTATATAACTTATTACAATCTTATGAACATTATGTAATTATTTATGTTAATAACGATCATTTTGTTGATCTTTGGTACTTGAGTCAAATATAAACTTCTTATAATTACAAGTTGTTCATGTGGTGAAATATCCATTATATCTAGAATTATATACATGATTTAGATATCATATGTATCATATATATCCAGTATATATATTCATTCATAATATTACGTAACATTTAGAGGTAAGAAATGAAATGCACCGTTAATGGAGACCGTAAGCCGTACGTATGCATGAACGCTAATTTCATTTCTATTTCATATTTAATGGAATGAAATCATAATGATATAAAGGTATATTTTAATTCCAGTATAATATAATATATTATATTATTTACTCCATCCTTTATAAATCCCACATATGGCATTAACGATTCAAATCACTTTGAGGGGGCGGTAGTCTGCACTTCCGAAAATGAAAATATCGCGTTTACCAATAATGGAAATCATAATGGTATGACAAAAATGAAAAATACAGAATCACAAGGAAAACAAAAACATAATATATATCATATATAAAAATAGTGTCATCATAATGGCCAACATGAGAGGTGTTAAAAGAAGATTGAACAATAATCGTTTCCTAAGGTAGAAATTCACCAACCATAGAAATCGTATGTTCATAAACGATTAGACGAAGGTGTGTGTAAGTGTAAATCAAATACTTCTCATAAAAACATCATATTATATTTAAGATACTAGTTATGTTACAAAATAAAGGAATAAAAAGAGTTTATGGGGTTGGATAAGCAAAATAAAACAAAATAACATAAAAGAATACATTACCTTAAAATCGGGTAACGCTTTTTGATTTGAGCCAAAGGCTTCCTTGGGAAGCCTTCTGCCCAAAGTGAGGCTTCTAGGAGTAATAGAGGGAATTTCATAGAGTCTTTTGGCAGAGGTTGGCTGAGCCAAATGGCTTGTAAGGTGTGAATAATGTGGTAGTGGTGGGGCCTTTTATAAGAGGAGAGGAGGGGCACTCTTGGAAAGATTGAAATGTTACTTTATTATGAAATTATTTTCGAATTATAAAGGTCCCAAAATGAAATATTTCTAGGATAAGGTGATAAGGGTTAGAAATATGCTCATTCAATTGGTTTTTTACAAGTTTATGCCTTAGATTTTACATTATCTTTTCATTTTATTTAAATCGCTAATTAATGTGGTAATCACTGCATCATCATGGTGTCAAAAATCATTTAATTTATTTAATGTCTAAAAATTATAAAACAATTACCATGATTTAGGAAATATTTTTATCTTTAAAATTAATATTTATAGTCAAAACTTTACCTTATATAACCCCATGTAATAATTGTTTTAGTAAAACAACTCATGTTTGTGACAATTTTATTCTTAATTTAAATAAAAAGTTATTAATGTCATTTTCTTACCCAAGTGGCTCCATGGAGTCCCCATGTTGACCCATGGATTTTCTTGGTCGGTCATGACTCATCCAATTAGGGTAGGATAAGTGTAAAGGTATTTTTATATTTTTATAATATCATTTTTACCTTAAATTTCACTAATTACCTTTAATCGGGATTAATTAAACTTAAAAGTTACTATTCACCAAAAAATTATTTTAATCCCATTGAATAAAATTTTACTTCATAATGACAACCATGTATGTCAAATTTTTGAAAATCAAATCACAGAAGTGGTAATGTTTCATTTAAAAGAAAAATCAGTTGTTAACAACCACTAAGTGGTTTCACTATTCATCAAAAATTTAAGTTTTTCATAACAGTGCCAAAAATTCACCCTAAGCTATAATTGATATTCCAAATTCATAAATGATGTCTATTTTAAAAAATTACAAACATATAAGTTTCATTAATTAATTTTATAATTAATTCTCGTTGTCACAACAAATAGTGTTTTTTAAGAAACAATATATATCAAAAGATTGACAATTGTTTCGGTCCAATTTCAAAGTGAAATTAATTCTAATGACCACCATTGGATAAAATTGTAAAAATATATTCTAATTATAAATTAAAACCACTCAATACTATAATTTATCACTATAAATTATTTTTATTAAAAAAGTTGTTTTTAAGTATTTTCTCTATTCATAGAAAATTGGAAGTTCTCAAAAAATTACAAAAAATTCAACTTAGGATAATTTCGATATTCTGAATACAAAAATGAAGTCCATTTTGAAAAATAAAATTTATATAATTTAAAAAATTGGGTATTACTATTCATAATGGAAACTTTTATTGGTCGCGGTGTGTTAAAATCTCGAACTTGTGTACAATGCAAGCTATTGCATTATCGAAAGAGAAGCGTGTCGTGGAAGAACGGGGTATTACAACAAGATCCTATACTTTCCAGATGGATGATATAATGACATATAAATTTTTTTTAAATATGATTGGGATGGATATCTAGTAGAATAAAACTACAAATGTGGGGGGCATTGTTCATTGGACATAATTTTTTGGGATAATTGGGTAAAAAAAGTAATTACTTCTTTTAGTATGGTTGAAGCAAATTATGTATATATGAAAAAGTTATCCACCTACGTATTTTTGATAACTCCAAAACTAAATGATATTTGTGATTGGTAAACATAACCAATGGCGATTCACTATAAAATCTAGAGCGTGATAAATCATATAAAGAATCCATTTTAGCACTCTCATACTAAACATATTAAGATAAGATATCACTTAATAAATATAAAACATGAAACCGATGTGATCTGGAAGGTGTATATCAAAACTGAAGACCAAGTGAATGAAATTATGACTAATATGTATGATGAAAAAAATCATAAAAATATGTTAAACATCAGAGTTGAGCTATATCCCAATGCTTAAGGAGCTTATATTTATTCCCCTTTTTCCAAATGTGTCAAAAAATTTAATAAGTGATTGGATGTGAGGCAAATATATGTTGTAGATTCGATATAGGGGTAGTTTTTATTTCAGTACTAATAGTTCTTATACAAATTATTCGGGATTATTAATGATGTGGGAGATAAGTGAAATTTAATTTTTTAATATGATGGTTTATTATAATGGTTTTAAAGATTGGTTGGTGGTCGGTGGAGAAATGAACTGTTTATAGGATTGGTTTGTTGGATTTGTTGGTATTATATAGGGGTAATATAATAACCTTTTAAACTATTTTTTGTGACACTATGATTTTGTCATGTAGATGTATAGTGGTATATGAGATATTTGAGGTATATTAAGGTTTTATCAATGGTGGTTCTTTATTAGATTTTTTCTATAGATTGCTAACAATCCCAAATGGGGAGATTACTGGAACCATGGCTTTTCAATACTAGAAATATAGTGTTTTATGTGTTTTTTAAATCCTACCATGTATTTATGGTTAATATACCTGATTAAAACATGGTTAATTAATGAATGATGTCATGATGGTAAATCTATGTGATTTTGGGAAGGATCCTGAACCCATAAAATATTACTTGATCATTGAAAATAGTGGAGCTCTGTGAATATTATTTTTTTGATTCATGAAAAAGACGAATAGATATTGGAATCCTCAAGAAGGGTTGATTATATAATTATGCATCCACACCATCTTTTTTGACATGATTATAATCAAAATAAATGATGTTTTTTTTTGTTTTCGTGACATTCCTCATAATCAAGATATATTCCCAAATTCAGAATCTATCATCAGATGAAGCATTGAGAAAGTTATGGATATAAACTAATTAATGATAATTAATATCAGAAAAGGAAGTTTCAGGAAGATGTGGATTTTCATGGAGACTATGAGTTACAAGAATGTTGAAACCTTTATGAAGGGTGAAATCCTCCTAAACACTCATTTATTTCTAAATATTGGATTCTTTTTTAATGTGTGGGAGTTATAAAATGATGATATCTCTTAGAAATAAAAACGTTTTTTCACAATGTCTGGGAGGATCACATAAAATTTTGTTGAACATCTAGTTTCAGTAAATAGTGTTTTTAAGTGCATCGACTATAGACAATAGTGTAATCCATCTGTTGTGATAATTAGGGAGGAAGACATAATGACCCAACCGACCGATACAACCATCATGTTGTTAATATAATAAATAATTCTCTGAAGGTAGTGTGCTTGGGTGATTTGATGTTATAATTAAAAGGGAGTAATTTTTATTTCCTAATAATTTTTTAATGGATGTATTCCAATAATAGAGTGTCTATGTTTGATCATCCATACACTATAATAATTATTGAAGATTAATGGATTTATGTATGAGAATCTCACTATTCGAATATTCTACTTAGTATAGACCATAGTGTTACACTATATCAAAGTGTTGCGTTGTCACTCTACATTTCAATGATGTAAAACCACATGATTCCAATAGGTAGGATTTACATGTTCATACCATCATGGGGAAAATATCCCTGGAATTAAAAGAAACATTTTCACCCAGATTCACCCCACCCATCCTAGGTTTCTCTATGATAATAAAAAACCTTGTTTTGTTAATGCTTTATCATATTAAAATGTATTAGTTTTATTATATACATTTATGATTTCTCCATATTTTATTGTTTTATCTAGTTTGTGTTTTATTTTTCTATTTCATTACACTCCTAACATTATGTAGTTCCCTCCATTGCATTCATTCCAGCTTGACATTGACGGTGCTATTTTTTGGGACTCCCATAATCTATATTTTGAATGTTACATCATTTCTATTAGAATAAATCATGGGATGGATTTATTATATCTTATTACATTCTTTGAAATGTGTAACATATAATAATAAATGTTACCACCCATGTCAACAAGTTTCTAATTGGTATTCAGGAGTTTAATAGATTTGAACTCCACTATTAAGAATGATTTCATTAATGAAGTTTTAGGATGGTTAACCAATCAGGATGTTCCTATTGGGATGTTTCTTAGAGAATGTGTATGTAATGACTCTGAAATCTGAAAAATCATGTGTTGTCTTGTGGGGAAATTCACTAGTATGATAAGTGATCCTAGTATGTAATTGACTATATTGTTCTTAGAGGCAATAAAAAATTATAGGAGACCAATGGGGTCTGATAAAAAGGTTCATGGCATGGGGATATCAGGTCAGGGGAAATGGTAT
Source organism: Viscum album (assembly GCA_963277665.1). NCBI lineage: Eukaryota > Viridiplantae > Streptophyta > Magnoliopsida > Santalales > Viscaceae > Viscum > Viscum album. Next base: position 374,379,785 of record OY728127.1, on the reverse strand, counting down.
TAGATCCAATAACCATCTCTATGTATAGAGGAACTACCTCAGATAAGTCGTTTGATCCATAAAATAGGTTTTGTGCAATAATATGGTGATAGGAAAACACCCTTCGAAAAGTGACATATAATATTCTAAATTTAATGACCCATGTTAGTATGGTGAACCATTATTTTCAATATGCTTTCTAAATTTAACTCATCAGTTAATCACTATTTTCATGGTGTAGTGTCATGTTGGATGACCAAATAGGATTCTTCCAAGGGTGTTGGGGAGTGATGAAATAAACCCTGAAATAATATGGCTATTCCTGTAGGGTTAGTCATATTCTAATATACAACCTCAATATATAAAAACATATGGTGTACTGGTGAAACCCCATAATTTCAAGATACATTTCATTTCATCTAGAGCATATATTTTTGCCTATGTATTATGTATTTTGAGGTTATTATAGGTGATTGGGATTATAGAACCATGAAATTCTAAGCTGATTGATAGGACGTATCTTTCAATATACAAAAGAAACACTACCTAGTCATTGAGGTTCCAGGATAGAGGATGTTCTTACATGAAATCATCGGTTGGGCAAAAGAGGTCATAAATTATCTAATTTCATTTTCTAGAAACAAATGAGGACATAAATTTTTAGTTATATTGTTAAACTGATACATCCTCTAATTTTATCCCAATATATCATTCCATCTTCAAATCCCATTGCCAAAGGGTCCATCTTCCCTGATTTTGGAAAACTCTCATCTCTTCATCCACATTTATTCAACACATGAAAAATTGATTGATCATTTGGTTCCACCATGTTGAATTTTTCTCCGATCTATAACAAAAATCATTATTTTCCTTGATGAAAAATATTAGATATGTTATGTTTTGATCATATCTATGGATTTTGACAAGCTATAATAACTTATTTTTCATTCTGTTGTAGAATTATCCCATAGAGTAAGGAATATTCAATATGTACAATGTTTTAACATTTTTTGTTCTCAGCAATGTATGTTATAGTGTGTCATGATCAGGTAAAAATTCTTTTTTACGTGTCTTGTGGTCCTATATCTTATATTTCAAAATCATGTTTTTTCAGGAATAATTCCAATATTAGGTAGTGTAATTAGACTTGCACAGTGGCCCTTTCAATTAGTTTTCCTTATACCTAATGTATAAATCCCCTGACTTTGGGCTATGTTATATGATTTCAGGGAATGGTTTTTTTCATGCATGTTTTTTTCCCAAGATACCAACATTTCATTCTTGATCACAATAGATTCATGTTTTTTTCATGTGATATAGGTTCTTCATTTTCTAAAATGTGGTATATGATGGTTATGAGTATTTGTTCATATGAAACGATTTTTGATATAGAATTGAAATCTTGTATCATGTGTATTGTAATTCTAACCTTATAGTTGATCTTGTTGGTCGATCCTTAAAGACTATCCGCTAAGGGTGATGTCCCAGACTCTTTAATGACATTCATTTTGTATATAAAATCCAAATATATTTTATTTATACTGCAATAAACATAAAACTTATATTTTTTCAGTTTATATTCATGTAATTCACAAGTATATCATATAACATATGTAAAGATACATCAATGGTCTATTACTGAGTCTTTCACTCACACCCTACTAATGAATTTTAATTTACCTAAATATTCCGTGGTCAAGATCATGTAAAGTGTAATGAACCATTAATGGAAGAATGGGTAGGCTTAGATGGAGGATGTATGTATAAGAGGATAGAATTTGAGCTTCATTTCTATGATTTATTTATCAGTTTCATTACATAGTACTTGATCATACACTTTTTTAGTATATTATCCTTTCAAATATTTTTTTATATATCATACATGACATATTGATACTATATTGGTTAGTATTTATTATGAATCCATATACTGTAATGAAAACTTATTTATTCATTTCATTTTGACTTATTTATTATCTAATGCATTATATATATTTTGACATTTAAATAGCACTGAGGCTATAATATCTACATGATTTCCCTTCATACATCTCCACTATTTGTAATCCTCATACCTATGAGCAGGTGCACATGAGGTCATGTGGCATCTCAGATCATACCTAGTGATTCGAGTCAACGTGTTACAAAATGGGATTAGAACATGCAGTTCAATATTCTTTATTTTTTCCCCTGATATGGGATAAGGTGACATTAGATAGAGTATTTTGTACTTAGGTATTTCAAATTTCATTACTACTTAGCTACAACTACATATTTCATCTCTCTATTAATATAGAAATATAAATGTATTGTTTGGTGTTCTTGTTGGGAACATATAAATTTTTAAATCACACCTTTCTTGATGAACATGGTGTTAGTATATAGATTAGTGGTATTTTGTTTGAGTTCATGAGTCATGATAGGAATACAAGATTACATGACATATTCCTACTGATAACATTATATATTTCGAAAAATAATAAACCTCTAGTTTAAATTATGATATGTTATTTTACATCATTATTCATTGAAATTTTTCATTTGATATTGAGTATTCAATGTGTGAGTATATAAATATGGTTATTACGGAACTAAATTTATGGGAGGATTTTATTGGGACGCATCTAATACCTAGATGGTTATTTCTCTTTATATGGGTATATTGTTAGGTTGAACACTGTTATACACCCTTCCTTATGTATGGGACCTATTAATGGTATGGGGGCTTAAGTAGTTGGATTATTATTGGTTTTGATCAATATTGTATAGAAATTTCACATTTTACAAATCTTTCATGACCTGTTTCAAAAAAAATTCTATAAAAGGATGTAACTGATCAGGATTTCCAATTAAATGTAACAACCCATGACATAGAACGGATCATATCAAAACTCTTTCCGTTATTTTTTGTTCAGGATGGAGGTTCTAGAGTGGTGAACCAATGATGGTCGGTTATGAAATTGACATTTGAATCTAGTATCCAAACATTTATAATTGAACTAGTGGATTCTCAGATATATATGACTTGATATGAGTCATCGAGATTCCATTGACTATGTATAGACCATATTGGATAAGATGATTGAGCTTGCAACCTTCAATGATCAGGGTACTTCTAAATAATGTATGGATGTTATTCTTCAGGCTTGTAGATGTGAGGTATATAATTAGTTATATTAAAGATCCTATTTAACGAGGAGTACTAACCTAAATCATTGAAGGTGGACTATGCTAAAAAATTTGTAAATATCTATTATAGAATGATGATGATGTCAGTATATTCATCAACTTCACTAAGATGATTAAATTTTTCTCAACATGTAGTGGAAAAAATGTCACAAAAGGGATGATATTTTGAAATTTATCTTCATCCAATGCTAAAGAAGTTGGTCATGAACTTTTATCAAATGACCAATTATTTAGTTCTTTTCTAGGTACTGACCATAATGAAAATAACATAGTAAGATAAAATTTTCTATCTTCTCCCAGATGTTGGTGGTTAAATAAGTGATATCCCTAGTGTATTCTTCATTTCTTGTTCTATGAATTAAAAAACGAGGAATGAATATGGATATTTGGGTAATGATATATACTTATATTAAATCAGATGTTATTAAACTCCCTCTACATGGAAGTCACTCTAAAAAGATCTATACTTTCATTGAAAAAATAATTTATCTCATAAGAGATCCTATTCCTCACAATAATTTTAACAAAATTGGTAATAATGTTTCAAAATAGTACTATTTCATGTCTTTTCGGATGTACGAAACAAATTATGACTATAGTGGAGCTGTTGAATCCAAGAATTTGGTGAAGAAGATGAAATTTTCTTTGAATCAAACAACTCATGTACCTCTAGTTCATCATGGTGGGGTAATTTTCAAGGCTTATTCTATTGATTATCCTTCACCTGACAGCGTAAAGTAACCTTATGAGTTCATAGTTAGGTCTTCATTTTTTCTAATAGACAAATTTCTTTTTTTGATAAAGGCTCACAACATTCATTCAAATTTTATTATGTTAATATTGGGTTGGATTTACTAATGAAAAACTAATACTATCTGTTATGAATGGATACACCCTTCAAAATGAATTTGGATGATCCTAAAATGTTTAAAAAATTATTGTTGTTGGATTTTAGATTTAAAAATGTCTGGATTTATTAAATTTTTGAGATGTTAGGATTTGATGTGTTCCTTTGCATGGATTAATGAATCTACTACCATACACACAACAATTGTTATAAGAGGCGAGAGACTCTTAAATCACCTAAATGGGATAATGTCATGTTTACTAGTAAATGGGATGTTGAGGTAGGAAAAGTGGGATTAAAACCATTTTTTAGAGGAGTCTCTTTAACACCGGAGGATGAAATAGTCCATACAATGGAATAAAAAATATCCACATCTGCTATTCCTCTTATAGATGACGACATTTGAGATTAATTCATAGTGGATTTCATATGGATACCTCATCAAGGGAGAGTTGAATTTGAGATTTATCTTATGTCCATTGCATGACTTATATCAATTTAACTAGAAAAACTATACTAATACTGTTGAAAGATCTCAATGATTAGATGGATGATCTTCACTAAAAAGTATTCCTTAGATAGAGAACATCCCCTTGTGATTATCTGATATTTTTTTTAAAAGGGTTATGAAAGTCTTCAAATATTAGTGAAATAATATTTGTTAAATTATATATACATGACAAATAGATACATGTTTCCAATAATTTACTTTTTTGGTGATAAATTGATTTGATCCAAGTGGTGTTTAAGGATTGATATAAGTTTTGGATTCCATTTGATATTTTTTAGAGAGTAAAACCTATGAAATAGTGTTTCATGAGTATCTCTATATTAAAATATAAAAACAAATTACATATAAGACTTCATGCTCTCATGAACTAGATCATTGTCCCATACATTGAAACCTTCATCATTATGTTCATGGACAAAATGTTGTTATATTCCTACACTACATAATAGCATAAAAGATACAATAATATCCTCTTTAAAATTCTTCAAGGACATTAACATTAATCAATGTTTCAAAAGTGTCACTATTCGATAGTGGATGTGTTATTTCATGGGCATATGGTTTCACAATAAGGAATAATTGTTGATTGAGAGAGGTTAGATAGAGTTATTTCATGGGAATAATCATGGAATGTGTTTGAGAATTGGATATTCCAAGGGTTTAATGGTTTCTAAAGGGGATTCAATTAATAATTAAGATACTTATAAGAACCCATGATTACAATCATGAAAAATAAATTCATGTTTGTTTGTGAAAATATGTTTGATTAGGCCTTTTAAGAGATGAAATTGTTCTTGATGTTGGGCCCAGTCTAGATTCTTCATAATCCTGGTGTTGGGTATACATTATATTATGATGTGTATGGAATTGGCCTTGTATATTTTTATTATATATGATTTTAAGGTAGTTTCTTATTGGTATCCTCATCTTTGATCCAAGGAGTGGAACTACCCTACACATGACATAATGTTGGATACTATTTCTTATACCATAAATGATATATTCACAATATCTTTAGCGAATTATTTATTATATATAAAGAACAAAAGTGTATATAGTATGTCTTATCCAAAGACGACAAGAATATTTTTCAAATAATTTGGGAAAAATAAATTCCTAACATTGAATTTTAAATGGAGTGTTCTCATGATAATCCAAATTCAGCATGTTGAACTGTTGAGTGGTATGATATATGAGATGTGTGATAGAACATTTGAATTTTGGTGAAATCTCAAGGATTTTTTCTAGAATTTTTGTTTATTATAAATCATGATCATAGGGTTTTCCATTAGGCCCCCTCTATGGTCACATACTCCTTGGCCGAATGAGTGTTGTCTATTTAAAATCTTGGTCCATATTGTGTCTCCAAGCATGATAGGATAATAGTGAATTGTTCCAATCAATTTTGGATCATCGATGGATGTGCTTTGAATCTGGTTATTAGGAGGGTGATGGTTTATTATTCCATTAAATAGGAAATAATGATATAGCCTCATTATTAAAAGTGGGAAGTTTAACTAAGATGAACCAAAATGTGTAATGATGTCAGATGAATGATTTAGTGGCCCAATATGAAGAGATACATCATAATATTTTTTTTCTTATTGTTTCACTTTTCAGTGAATCTTGTAGTAGAACCATATATATCAAAGGGTTAAACAATAAATTTTAGTGAAAATTTTTGGTATATAGATCATATAGATACTTAAATTTCCATTGATAGTGGTATCTAATATATATTCAAAGTTCAATTCATAGTTTTGTAAAGTCTTGATAAAGGAAATAAGAACTCAGTTGAACCATAGTACATCTATCCATCCTGAGACTAATGGGTATTCAATAAGAATAAACATACATTAGAGGATGTACATAGGTATATTGTTATATATTTCAATGGATATTTGGATAGGAAATTGGATTTGGTAGAGTAATCTAAAATAGCTCCATCGATTCCCCTATTTAGAGGGATCATTTTGGGGATGTATATCAGTGACCATTCCATTGATCGCGATGCTGGAATAAGGATTTTAAATCGTTATTGGTTTATTAAAGAGTTCCACAAGAGACATTAGAGTGGGTATACTTGATTCAAAAAATTCCCAGTTATGTCCTAGAATAGAATAAAAATATTATTCCAACCAAATGATATTAACATTGATGTTTTCTGGGGGTGACTATATTTCATTACCAGTTCCCCCTCAGTTTGGGAATAAGAATTTGATGAATTAGAGGATGTTGGAACCATTAGAAAATTATTAATTCAATATTTTTTAACTCATTAATAAGTTTCCAATTGGTTTGATCTTCCTTCAATATAACATGGTATGAAAAATTTATTCCACATTTCGTAGCATTGATGTTACAAAATTGATCAAATGCATGTGACCGATTATAGGTATTTTGATCTTGAACTGTATGAATCTATTGATGAAAAACAAATTCAGATTGTAGACCAATGTGATCATGCTATGGAATAGAACACAAGTCTACTTTATAGGGATAAATTTCATCACATTCATGTTTAGCAAGATACATGGGATTTCGGAACAAACATTCCGGTGAAGCAGCTAGAGTTATTTAAGAAAACCTTTATGGAAACATCTTGTAGATATGATGTAGTAAGATATCTAGAATTGGGAATCCACTATTATATGAATTTCATCATTTCCTATTCTTCATAGAGTATTTATATGATTTATGTGTTTCTAGATTGGCCAGATGTTTTTAGGAGGATAGAACTGAGGTGAGGCTATGTTGGTGGAAAAGATGTGGATTTTTGAGATAAACAAACCCCTCTATCCAACTTGTGAGGTTCTTAGACAGAGTGTGTTCTACGTAGAAAACAATGTCTTGTAGGCTGGTACCACTGGCTAAATTGAAGGTTTCCTAGGATGGACATGTTTTTTTATAGAGACCACCAGCCCATTGGTTGAAGTCATCATCTCCTCAGTGGTGTCATCAGAATTAGATCATGATCTTCATGATTTACTGGTTTTTATAAACCATCCTTGTTTAATTTTATTCAATTATCTTAAGACCTATACTACACCAGTCAAAATAGGATACATCTAATAAATTTTAGGTATATCACAACTATTCTACCTCCTTTCTTCTATGCCTAAAAATCTAATTAATCATTCATTACAAATATCATGACATTTATTAATTCTAGAACAATCCTATTCATTTATCAATAAAGAAATAGAATAGATCCTTGATTTATTAAATATAAATAAGGGTTTTTACAGGTTATATTATGTTTATTCTGGACTATAGTATAATCCTTACCAAGGTTTATAAAATTTCATATGTGAATCTTTTGAATCTAGATCATTGTTAGTGGAATATTTTCGAGGTTATTTTTTATATTTTCTAAATATTGGGTGTGGTTTCTTCTATAACATGATCCTTTAAGTCTAGATCATTTTTCTTTGGAATATATCTTGTATTTTTTTGTTTAATTGTAATTTGATATAGACACTTTACATCAATTTTCAATGCTCCAATAGTAGGAATCCCTTGACATTAATTTAGTTTATATGGGTTCTTGGAATTATTTTTGGAAAGCACATGTTTCACCATGAGACCTATGTCTTGTCCATAATATCATGGTTTTTGGATGATAATCAATGGGATAATTTTTCTTATTTTTTATTACATGTGTAATGTGATGGTTAAGGTTATTACATGATAATATCTAATGATTGATATTTCTTTTTTATCTGTAATCATATCCGATACTAATATACCCATATAGGTGTTCATACAGGTTGTTTTATATGTTATATCCCTGAAGGGGTGTGTGTTAGAGTCTCTGTTGAAATAAATTTGGGTTATTCCATTTTGGGGGATCAATTAGACTTGTTTTCGGAGTATCCCATTAAGGGGGTGTGTCAAAAATATAGATTAAGATCACATTAAATTATGTTAAAGTAGGTAGTGATGGTTTATAAGGACATGGTAGTTAATTTTTTAAATTATTTTATATATTTTAATTTTTTTTATTTACTTTCATGGACTGAACTAGTATGTATTATTTAGTTATGATTAGTGTATTTCGTAGTGTCTTACTAATTCTTATAATCACACCATACTTTGGTATTACATAAGTTTATAATTTTATTAGTTAGGGGTCTAGTAATGGGAACAATCCATATAGTGTATACATGATCATGTTTAGTAGGTGGACATATAATTTTTTATTGAGTTCAATATAGATGTATACTAATAAATTTATGTACTTGATTTACCAAGTATGTGATACATGGACTCTTGGGGTAATTTTCCTTCATAGTTTTGATTTGCGTGTCTAACATGTTATGAACATACTGCATAGGTTGGTATTTTTTTTGTGTGATTCTAATAGAATTATTATTTATTTATTCATTATGTTATAAGTTATATTTTATTGCTTCTATTATATTTAATTTAATTTTTACTCTATACTATGGTTGTAATATCTCCACTATATCCATTTAACCCTTACCAATATCCAACAAACTCTTCTGAGTGGGATGGATTGAATGAGGATATATGGAATCCTTTCATAGACCAAGTGGATCATGTTTGGGTTGTAGAGAAGGGATGTAAAACAATATATAACTAGACATGCATGGGTATAGATAACTTGGTCTATTACACAAGTAATATAGGATATGTTTTATCATGATTTCATTGATTTTAATTTGGATTATTTCATTAATTAGATTTTCCTCACAAAATATGGGTGGATATCTATGGCAAAATCATTCAGGAGGGGCTTTCATTTCCCGATGCTGGAATTATAGTGTTTCCACAAAAATAATTTTATAAAATTGACATATTTGTGACTACTATTATATTTTTATTGGATAAAATCATTTGAATAGACAGTAGATCAAAATTATCATTATAATATGTTGAATTATTCTAGTATTATTACCAGTTTTATTGTATTTAGTTTTAAATTATATGTGGTTTTAGAAATATGCAGTAACATAAATTAATAGTTTTCTTATCTGGAGTCCTTTGCCATGGATAATGGTGACTGATATAGTGTTTGGTACTAAGTGGTGATGGCAGATTATATTATTAGGTTAACAAATGATGAGTTTCTTGGGGTCTTGATTTGATCTGTAGGTTAATACAAAGAACCATAATCTATTGATTATTTCAAAGATCATATATGGGTTTAATGTCTTTTAATGTGTATAAAATTCAACCAATAATATTATATATGATTTTTAAAATTTTTGGATATTGCGTGGGCTTGTGATTAATTCATTTTACTGCATTCAAAGTAAATAGTAACAAGATAATTTTCTTTAAAATATAAAATATAATTGATTTTAATAGCGTTCATTCGATATCATGTAATTAGATTAGGTAATCTATATACAAACATCATTTCATGTTCTTAATTATTAAATTAATTAAAGCATATGAACATAAGTATTAAATTATTTTAGAAATTTTGGAGAACATCATGGGCCATTTATTTTTCTACACTGTGATAATATAATAATTGAATTATATAATTAATACATTGAAATTAAAATAATATCCTAATACATTATTTATAATTGAAATTCTTTTAGTTTGAAAAGATAATCCAATTATATTTAGGATCATTTAATATTAATAAAAAAGCAATTGAATATTTTTTTTCTAACTTTGGATTGTTGAGGTACTCTGGGAAGCTATGATCTATAAAGGATTGACATAGGAATAAATGTAAATTAACACTTTTCCATTTTTAAAATGAGTTATTATATTTTTAAAATCATGATTCATGCATTGATTGAAAAATTTCCAAAAAAGAGGTAAATAAATCAAAATTTCCCTTATTTAGTAGTTTGGTTACGTATCCCAAAATTAATATATATTATAAATACTATATAATATATAATTGGATTAAAATTTTTCACTGAATGGATGATTTTAAATTATTAAAATTTTATAAGGAAATTAAAATATAAATTAAACTTATAAATTTTTTTATTTTATTATCTATTTGAAAATTATAATTTTTTTAATAAAAATTCAGTTTGGGGGATTTTTGATACCATCATTGATATTATACTATATATCTTCATATCATTATGATCTTTAATTTCAAATAGGCTACATTTATGTTTTTACTCCTTATAATGCATATTTGGTTTTGCATTATTTTTCTAACAATTATTTTTAATTAAATTCTAAATTACCCCGATTAAAATACACATATTTAATGTTATTGAATTTTTTTATTGAGTATTTTTTATTTATTTTTCTAATGTTATGAAAATATAGATGAAATACAAAAATACCCTCATATATTATTACATAACATATGAAATTCAATTATAAAATATTATATAAATCATTATTATGAACATATAAACCTGTACGACGAATTTTAGAACAAATATTTCTAATTGGAGAGTTTATTTGATCAATTGGGGAATAGTAAAATAATTCAATCTAGTTGTTTGGTATTTTATCTCTAAACTTAAGAGATTAATGTTTCGTTGAAATTTTATGCATGAGAAAATTCTTGCTGAAGCTTAGAGAAACATTACTCGAACATAATTTTTTTTAATAAAAAATGTTGAGTCCACCTCTTGTGTAATGTAATATGTTTTGGTGGAGAAGATAATGGAATGTTAATTACAAAAATGTTAATTGGGGTACTTCTTGGTAATAAGTTTAATTTGTTGCTATCATGAAATAAAGGATATGAAATTAATATTTTAATTTTAAAATTGTAAGATGGAGAGGAATTTGTTTTTTAAAAAAGTGGAACAGTTGTTTTTGGTAATAAAGGGTAAAGTCAAAAAATATTACGGGAGGATACCACAACAAAATATATTATGTTTCATGATGAATGAATCTTCATTTGATACATGGATATTGAATTAATCTTTATATAATGTTTTTTAGTGATTATAGATCATATTAGGTTCCTATAACTTTTTTACATGTTATTTATATGTCACTGAAAATTGTGTTTAGGTTTAAATTTTTTTATTGTCGAATTAATATGTCAATAATAGTATCACATGATGATGTGATGAATATTATCAAAGAATAAATAAAATATGGATCTATAGGAGGCTATTCCATAACATATACTATTTTGAGAATCATATTTTTTAGTGGATATGGAAAACTGAAAAGTGGCTATTATAGATTATGATTAACAATGTGTTTCAACTATCTAGTTTTCTTGATTTTCATAGATTTGGGAAATATAATGATGTTTAATGGATTATATAATCTAATCCACATGGAATTTGGCTATTCCATATTCAATAGTGTAAGAAACCATGTTCATAAAAAATTCAATCAAACATGAAATTTGAAATTAATAAAGTATATGTGATATTGAGATAAGTCTTATCTAGAAAATAGATTTGTTGTGTATAGGTTTATTTCACGATGACCATTTTGTGTTCAATGCATTTTGTATAGGATGTATATTTATTTTTAAAAGTCAATATTCATGATGATTTTGATATAAGACATTAGAAAATAATAAAATGATACATTAATTTGATTAATTATGGAATAAATTATGGAATTATTACCATTTTACACATGTATCCATAATGTAATATTTTCTAGGAAGTTTATTGGGTGGTTAAAATATCTAGAAATATTGTGAAATATAAACTGAATAAAAAACACTTGGTTTTCAGATAGATTAGAGTAATTATACAGAGCACATAATGAAGATTATGTTTTCCGATTAGGAAGGGTTATGTTAAAGGATGACACCATTAAATGTTCATTGGTTTTTTTATTTTTGGTGATTTTTAGAGAAACACACTTATTATCATTTTTCGTGAAACATGTCCTTGACGTATTGACTAGAAAGGGAGAAAGAGTTTTTTATACTTAAAATTAGTAGATATCCCATTATAAATATTTATATTCATATACTGTGTTTTGAAATGCCATGGAATATCGAAAGAATCTCAGGGTATACTGCTTGGAGTATATTATAGTTTTGAATCAAGTAAAATTATCTATTTCAATACATTTACATTTCGTACAAGAATGATATGAGGTGTTGGTTCATTTTGATAATTTCATGATTTTCTATATCACCCATAGATTTATGAACATGACCCTTTACTCATTTATTTTGAGTGTATATAGTCATTGAGATACATTTTAGGACTTTCCAAGGGGTTTTGGAATTTTTGGATGAATTTCATGTGGCACATATTTTTTACATAATTAGTAGTGATGTGACACCATCTATTAAAAAATGTGCATCTGAAGAAAGTGGTCACATTGTATGTTCTGGGTTGGTGAACGGTTTTCTCAAACCATGTGGGTTCTAGGAGAATATATTGCCGCTTGAAATTTATGAAAATGAACCATTGGTACATGGTACTCCTAAACATGTAAGCCAATTGTGTGGGATGGTTATCTGATGAAGTAGCCTTATAATATTAGCACCTATATTTCCTAACCTTACAGTTTAACCATGTGGAGAACTATTGTCTCAATGAAGTATTTGTATCTAGTATTAATTTAATCCGTACACATATTATAATCACATATTTTTTTTCAAATCTTTAAATTTCTTTTTTCTCCCTAGGCTTGATAGATGATCCCCATTGAACCAAAAATTGTAATTAAGAAAATAAATTTGTTTTAGAGCACCCAAATCAATGTTATTTACTTATTCATCAACATTATTTGATGATATATTATTCTTATCACACTATAATTCATTGATCTAATCCATGGTGGATTGATCCATTTTCTATGTGGATACTTTTGATGAATTATTATTGATTTTTAATGGAATAAAATCATAACATATATCTAGATAATCATAGTTTAGTTCTTCATTTTCCCCAACTATTTTGATAAAGTTGGATTCCCTATCACCACTTCTTTATGTAAATCATGAATTATTGGTTTTAATTAAAAACAATTGCTGAAATTGATCTAAAAATAACATGTGATTCAATTTGGAAATCATTTTTAGGTTATTTTTTAGAAAAAGCGGGTATTGTTTTGTTTTTAGTAAAATAATATTTTGTTATGATTTTATAATGATGGTTTTATAATTATTAAATGGTTTTTTTCACAGATTTTATTTTATGGAATGATTTAAAGAATTTTTTTCATTCATTCACTGTGACATTGTTTCTCAGAGTATTTGGAATACATTGTTAGTGTGAGTGAATTCATTAGAATTACCATGTGAAGTGGGATTACACCATTTGGTACCTTTTATAAGTCACCTTGTGGAGACTTGATGGGTTGATGAGATAATTCTCATGAGGATTAAACTATGACTTAGGCATGCATTGTGCATGTGTATTTAAAGACATGGTTATGAAAATTACAAAATAAAATTAAGAAATGGTTTAAATTATGTTTTTATTAATTTCTTGGAAAAAAGTTATGTAATTAATATAAATAGTTTTTATAGAATAAAACTGGGTTATATTAAATTTCATAAAAATTTCTTATCCTACTGGCATGATTTGGGATGCATTTTGGGAAATCACACTGAGTTTGGATTCACCTATGCGTTGGAACTATAGTGAATTTACATATTTCATATACTAGGAAAAATTTAATAGAAATGTATAACTCTTATGTAGAGATACTTCCTGATATTGTGGTCTTAGCATATAGAGTTATAGATCATATGGGGTTGGGTGTTTCTATTAATTGTTCACTAACAAGTTTTTATTTTTTATGTCCTCTTAGTTCTCTTAATGTATGCCTTTCGGCTTCCCATTATACCGTAATATGGTATTTATTATTGGGTTATGTTGGGGTTTTGTTATTTAATCTCACATCATATAGAGGATAGTATGTTTATTCAATATTCTGATCATGTGTTGAATCATTAAATGAAAAAATTCTCTCCCATATGTTATTTTGGACTTAGGAATTTAATCCCTGCAATTATTGTCTTAGGGATGTCTCCTAAGCTGTAGAAACATCTCCATCACTCCTCAATGCAATATGCAGTGGTACGATTTCACATGTTCTTCCTAATTAAATAACAATATTAAATAGATGTTAAATAAAATGAAAATTCAAAACAATATTTACTCCCCTCTTAGGCTATATAGGGATATTTTGGATGTAAAAAGTGTTATGATAGAAACATGCTTGTCATGGCGAATGAATTATTGGATTGTAATTGCTAATGAAAAATATAAAATTGGGAATGGAGTTCCATCGTTTGACATTTATTACTATTATATTTCATAAAAGATAATAAATTGATATTTATTTTTTATCATGTCTTTTTTATCTACATCCATAAATGAGATACATATATTTCATGTCATAGTGTTTTCAATGACTGATGACTATAGAAATTTTCATAAAGTTGTTACAAATGAATAGTATACCTTGTTTAAAGAATTAAAAATAAAAATATTCTTAATGATACAATGTTTTTAATTTATAGAAAATTTTTATGTATAACTAACCTATAATTATGATGGGATAAGAGAAGTAAATAATGAAATGATATAGTTTGACTTTTACATGTTTTCTTATTTGAATACGAAATCATGTGAAAATATTAATGGTTTCATAAATGTTTTCACTCTATATAATATATATTTGTATATGTGGTGATGAGATGAATAATTTAGATATTAGGATGAAAATTTTAGGAATGCATCCACTATTATAAAATCCAATGGTATCAAATATTTTGGAATGAATTGTTTTTAATGATATAAATTGATTATTCTCATAGAAATGCCATTGCATATTAAATCCTAGAAAAAAAATAATAAAAATAAATTAATTTATAAATAAGTTATGTTTTGATTCAGTAGTGAAATAAGAAGTAAAAAAACTATGATGGATAATATGAATAAGTAATAGATGATTTTTTTATTCCCTGTTGAAATAAAGATCAATCAAGTGAATTATGGTGAGTACTTGTAATGAAAAAAGTGTTAGATTTACCTAATAGAAATTTTGAATTTATAAACAAATATAGATGGTGAATATAAATTAGAACACTATAGGTTATATAATTGGATGAAGATAGTGATTTAATTGAAGAATATGGGAAAAAAATTATTTCTAAAATGATGGATTCTTTTTAAATAACAGACAATGTTATATCTTAAAATGAAGAATACAATTGACAAAAATTCATTTTTGATTGAATGGATGATAACTAAGGAATTATGAATGATTTTTTATATAATGTTACTGATTAATATAAATCTAGTGGAATTATTGAAAGAATAAATAAACTGTGTCTGAATACATGAAGTCAATATCATGGAGTTTTAGAAGCATTTTGAATAACTAATATCAACTCAAGAATCATCTAGGAAATTCATAAACATCAAGATAACAATTTGAGGAAGTAATTAACTTGATTATTGAAAAACAAAATGAATAAATAAAAATAAAAATAGGTTTCAATCTACAGAACCTAAAAATTTTATTTTAAAACAATAAAAATCCCAATATGTTACTTTTTTTGAATCATAATTATTTTTTAAAACTATCATATAGTAGAAAAATATTTCTTTTAATATGAAAATTATAACCTAAATTTATTTATTTTAATCTATTAATAAGAGTAAATATATAATGAAATATATTCATATTGTTCATATATGTTTGAAATTTATTGATTTAGTTTTAGAAAATAAGCATTGGATTTTTTGTTAAATCATTTTAGCAATTAAAAAAGATTTTCTTCCAAAATAGTTCTTATATATTTTTTGAGAAAATATTATAATTATAGAGAAACAAATTCTAAAACTATTATTTTACATCCAAGATGTAATTTTTTATATCATCATATAAAAATTAACATAACGGTAAATTTTTGGATTTTTATGTATTGATTAAATTTCTATTTAATAGAAAAAATAGTGATTTTATTGAAAAATGTCATTCTATTTCAAGTACTTAAAAAGGATCATATTATTTTGAAACTGATTTAAAAATATATTAGTTTTTTAATATATAATTATACATTTAGATTCATTATTATTTAACATTATCCATTTTGATTCATTTTTATTAAAGTTTTATTTAACATGGGTATAAAATATTTCTATACCTAAAAATATTTGATTCAATATTATTTTGGATCCAATATTTTTATATATATTTTTTATATTATTTAACGTAATGGAAATTTCTAAAATGTATCATTCTTACATTTAAATTTAATAATATTTTATTGAATGTATAATTTTTTTTGTTGTTATTCAATACTAATTCTAATATTTAACTATTAGTTTTTGAATTATAGTTTTTTTAGTTTTTGTTAATGAAATATTTACCTTAAATACTTTTTCAACATTGATACAGTCCTTATGCATGCAGTATATGAATCATGTTAATTATAATAAAAATATAAAATTTAATATATCTTTTTTTGTGTTATGGTGATATTATATTTTTATGATAAATATAATGTTTCATTGATTTGCGAAAATTGTAAATTTTAATTAAATTTCTATAACAATTTTCATAAAATATAACTATTTTAATCGTCATAAATATTACATTAATAATATCTCATGTTAAATAGTATATTATTATATCATATCAAACTAATAAAAATTTTATATTTGACCAATTGAATGGGATATGGTCTTGAATAATAAAATTTTTCTACTTATGTACCACTTTTCCTATTATAGTTTATTAATTCTTGAATATCATATAACATTGAAAACATTGAAATCATCAAAAGGGTTTACAAGGGTTAATACTATGTAATAAGGGCTATAACATTCCCTACGCATGTTCTGAAATTATACTATGAGCGTATTTAGATATATAGTATACCTATACTTAAAATATAACAATAATGGATCCCGTGAACCAAAAAGTTTTTTATAAAAATTTAACACATTAAGTAATTCCATTGGTGTTTCTCAAGGCCCTTATATAAGGAAACCATCTCTACACAATTCCTCTGACTTAATATTCATCATAACTAAATATATTTCTGAAAAAAATTATCTACAACATTATTAATATTTTAGTGGTCTTAGACACCTTAAAATATCATCCCTATGTTCCTTTAGATGGTATCCAAAGGACGTTCTTCAAATTGGAGGTAGTGGTTAGAACCAAGTGTTTCCATCTTACTTCCTCTACAACATTCAATTAAATCCCAATCATTCAAAAATAACAAAATCCATATAGACCAAATTATTATAATTTATTATTTTAATGTAATTAATTATTTTATTCATATCCATTAAATAGAAATCTAAGTGTCAGTGGTGTATAGGTGTGGACTACCGCCTCACAAAGCGTTGTATTTATTTTTTCATTGAAATAATTCATTTGTGGTTATTTTTAGGGATTTAATATTTATATATGAAATTTATGAAATAATTATTCCTATATAATAATAAAACCTCATCTACATTATTACCTGTCCATATGTAGTGATGTGATAACATATAACATTAATATGGGTGGACAACCACCTCCATGAAACACTGTTATTTTTTAATTTATTCATTACAAGAGTAGTAATAGGGATTTATTTTATTGAAAAATAGTATATCTATGATATAATAATGATTCAGGAAATGTGTGTTATTATTTGTCTTCATTTTTTAAAAAATATAATTTTGAAACAGTATTGTCGTGTTAGTAAGGATTATCATCTCCATAAAATGATGTAATTAGTTTTTATAAAACATTTATGTAAATAATTATAAGAATATAAATAATGATTAAATATTATTATTATTTTATAATTGTAATTTTATATATAATGTAACATTGAACAGTTTTGAAGGACCAAAACAACTGAATTGGTTCACACATGAAAAGTGTAACAGTTATCACACAGAATTGTACTTTAAAAAATTTTTGTTATTAAATTATTGATAAGATGTAGTAATGAAATCATATGTTATAATATATTTATGATTATGGATCAAGAATATATTTCTATAAAATTAATAAATCTCTTATACATTATTTTTGAATTATTAAAAATTAGTATGATACTTGAGATGAAGGTTTTTATAATAATATTATTTCATTTAAGAATTTTTAATGTTAAATTTATTTAATGGGAAATTATATGGATATTATCCTTCAAAAAACATTTATATAATATATTTATAGTTATTTCAAATAAATTTACTAACTTTTAACATTTTTCTCTCATTGATACCTATTGTTTTCATGTAAATGATTTAAGGATGTGTTTTACCTTATTTCCTTTTTGGACTTTCATATATTTCATCCAATTACATCCATTTATAAATAATTTTTGTGGATGTATTTTAGAAGATTAATAATGTTTTGAAAATGTAATTTTCATTATATTTTAAATTATTTTAAAATTTTAAAATGGAATCCTATTGAATTAATATAATAAGAATTAATATTTATTTAAATTTATATAAAAGTATGAAAAAATATTTTCAACTTATATGTTATGAATATATTTTTCAAAAATTATGTCTGATTGTTGATTAGAATCTTCTATTCTATGTTTCCTTGTATTTTTTCAGTTAAAATGGATTCATTAATATTCTAAAATTTTTTGGTCGATATTTTTAAATGATATGATATTTTCAAAATGTCTTCACTGAATAGTTAAACTGCACTTTTAAATCTAATTTATTCTATGTTATAGTCTCTTAATTATTTCTATGAATCACTGGAAATATGATCACATGAGACCGCCCCCTTTATTTCTATGGAATTTTTTTCATTGTTCTGATTATAGAATAATTTTATGAAAACCATTAATTTTTATGTGATAATTGTGTTATACTGAAATATTTATTAAACTCAAACTTTTTCCATGTGTTATTTTGTGATGAAAAAAATGATCTATATCAATTTTCGTTCGACGAGTTATGTTTTTATGAATATATGAGGATTTTTATGATCTTTTGGAACATTTAATTTTTAATTTTTTGTGATTTAGATGGATGTAATTATATTTACCTCCAATGAACATGTTAAATATGGATATCTAATTAGATACCTTTATTATTTTTTATCTTGATTTCATGTTCACAACACTCTCCAGGGACCTTGTTTCATGACTATAAGTTAATGTATGGACTTAGTTTCACTTAAATGAAATAATGATTATATATGCTTACTTATCCATATGTTTAATAGTGGTCCAGTTTTCCTATTTCTTACTTAAAGAATAAATATGTAGCTATGTATAAATATTATAATGTTATAAACTTAGGTTTTCACCACATTCCATTGTTTATGATATACTTTCAGGGATCAGGTTTTACTATTATTGTTTTTGTAGTCCTCTTGGTTTTTTCATTAGTTTGGAATGAAACCATATTCAATGATTCTTAAAAAATTCTATTTTATTGATTTTGTATTGCTTTTTAATTTTATTATCATCTATACATACACAATATTATTTCATGTGATAATTTATTTATATATCCTACATTTACCCTAACTGAGAATATGAGATCACCCATTAATATGTATAAATTTTAAATTGGTTATGAAGTATTATTTTATGACTTTTATTTCTAAAAAGGAAAAAATATTTAGAGTGTCTAGTGGGAGATGATGAAGATTTATAAGAAAAATATTTAATTTATACAAGTTTTCAAAGAGACTAAGACATTATGGTCATAGTGTGGATCTTAAGGATATTTATTGAGTATTCATCTAGTAAGATATATTATATTATGTCACCCTAGTTGGTATCTATGCATGTTTTAGTTATATAAGAAAACAAGGATTAATTTTTTTGAGAAGAATTTTGATAAATGTATTTATTTGGGAAAATACAATGTTCTGATATATAAATGATTGTGGTTTTGTTATAAAAATGTGAAAATATAGATTATACTATGTGTATGTAGTAATAGAATAGATTACCATACTGTTAAGAACCTAGAAAGTGTCATATTGGTTATGAAATATATCACTAACATTGCAGGATTAATGGGCCTAATAATCCAAAACTAGATAGAATGTTATGAGTGGGTTTCATGGGTCCCTTAAAATTTTATTATGAACCCCTTTTCTAATAGATGAACACCAGTCCACCTGAAAACCCACAAAAGCTATCTAGTCACATGGTAATGTATAAAAAATAGGCCACAATAAAGAAGAAATAAGATCTTTAATATAAAATATACATGATATAACAAAAGATTACAACATAGAACAACAGAAATTAAATGAAATCTATAAAATCTTAGATCAACTAGATAAAGTAAAAAAGAATAAAGAAGATGTGAAACTAATGCCTCTATGGGACCAATAGTCACCACCAAACCAACCTGAACTGAAGGAAACAACAATAATAGAAGTCATCATGATACAAGATTCCCGTACCACTACCAGAAAACATATAATTTAATATCTCAAAATAACCAAATGAAAAAGGATTTGAGAACAAAACCTAGTGGGATATCTCTATAGAGTCTATACAAGGTCAATTATCAACAATGAAACCTTTCTAGCTTTTATATAAAAAATTAAAATAAATTATCATAAATCCAATCTATTTTTAATTATTTTATTCTTTAGATTTCATAATATCTATTCATATTTATGCATTTATAAATTTGAAATGTATAAATGATAATATAAGGGGTCTGAACAATAAATCAAGAGTTAAAAAGTTAATTAAATATCCATAACATATCATGTCACTAAATGTGATATAAAATAATATAAATACATGTGAGAAACAAAACATGTTAATAAAACCATCATTCGAAAAATAACCACAAAAAATAATTAACATCATATTGGAAAATAGCTTATGGGAATACATACAATTCATTATTAAACATAAATATGAAATATTTTGGTACCAACTGATATCGAATCCTAACACATTCCATTGACACCCATAAGATATCCTCCTACTTGTGCCACACACACTAAGGCGACCCATGTCAATTTTCTGAAGTACCCATTATTCACAATGTGATAATTTCCAAATACATATCTAAACAATGCTCAATATTTTATAAAACATTTTCAAATACAAGACATTACTCTTCGATTCAAAATCAAGACTTTTTTAAAAAACCACTATTAAAATGACTGCCATTCCTAGAAACCTATTAATTCCACATATCATAATAAATAAATTAAAACTAAAAAGAAAACACCTAACAATGAGAAGTGTTTCTTAGAATTAACATATTGTATTTAAACACCTACTTATAAATGTTATAAACCTATCTTCCTTTGATAAATTTCTTCAGAAACATAGATATTTTCATTAAAATGACAATACATTAATATAGTATAAAAATTGTTGATTATAAACAACAACTGATTATGAATTTGAATAAAAATGTAGTCACTTTGGTATCCATGGCCAAATAAATGAGTAACTAGATATAATTCTTAGTCGACGAGGTGCACCAAAATAAACATGATAACTGACCTCCAAATTAATGATCAATAATGATATAAGAAAAATAAAATGACTTGGGGAGAACTATAGATCATTAGAGGGAATAATTCCATTGTTATGAAATGAAAATTAGTCATATGATTCCTTAAAAACCCAATACCCATGAGAATTACAGTGTGTGTAATCACATTACACATCATATAATCCATAGCAGCTCAGAATGATGAAAATGAATAACCTTTCCAAAAACCCAATTTTTACCATTACACAACCCTAACCCTTTACCTAGAATATAAAAATTTCAATTCATTATCCTATTTCATGAAATATTCTTAGCTACCACTACACATCGCATAATCCCCTGAGACTATGTGTAAACTCCTAATAGTTCTAAAACATATTGGTTTATATAGTGGACTAAAAACCAAGAATGAAACATAAAAAATGAGATAGGGGGTACCTAAAATAAGTAACATTGTTTTATAATATTCCCTCTATAAATTATTTTCCACTTGGAATTACAGATGATCCTTAATCTATAAAAAGGGAAGCCCACTAGAACCCCAAAAATGATTCCTTCTCCTATAACTCATGGATATCCTGCACTTAATACAATCGTACCCAGACTAGAGGAATCATTTTACCGTGTATTACCCTATCAATTTTTCCATTATTTGAACTGGGTACAAAACAACCATGTTGTCTGTTCTAGGATAAAAAACCTTCCATCCAACCACATGGAAAGGATCTATTGTATACATGCACAACTAGGAAACATGAAAAATTGAATGAATATAAGTCAAACTAGATTTTCAGTTTAATTGATATTCCACCTACTGAATCTTCTAATGAACTCTAATTTCCCCAAATCATTAGTTTTGATGTACCCCATTTACAAAAATGATGACATCCAAATAGATATAAAAGTCTGAGAAAGACCCAATCACCACTCTTAAACCACATTGGTCAATGATGTTCATATGCAAAACATTTTTGATGAAATTGTTCTATGATCAATATCTTCGAGATCAATTGACCAAACTATATTTTCTCCTAAAAAATATTCATCCCAACCAAAAGTTGTTCCCCAAAATCATCCATGAACAAAGGATATTTATATAGAAACCCTTAAAAATCCCTAAACATAGAAATATCAATCAATTAATGATAAATATATTTATAGAAAATCATTGTCAGTGGAAAATGATTATCCTAAAATCCACTAAAATCAAGAACATGGGATTTGAGCATATTCTCGACAACCTAGATATCCCAATATATTTGTATGTCCATATAATGATGACAATCCAGGATCAATCTTTTCTGGTAATCCATCATATCTTATAAACTATTCCAAAACATGGATGTGAACCTTGGGTCCCTATTGTTAACAGCCAAAGAAGGAACCCCATGATGTCTCAGAATATCTCGAACATATATGTAACACCCCAGGTAAATAAAGGGTTTGAAATTTTCACATTTATCCATATTTGTGAATAAAATATTTATAAAACTTTAAAGGGGATGCTATGCTCGATGGAATACCCAACACGCAACAACGAGTTTCTTGGGAATCTTACGTTGCACTCTAATAATAATATAATATTATTTTAAATGGTATTTAACGCCTAGATATTGTGATGGAGGGAATGAATAGAACTAACTACAAAATGATTATATATGTTTGTCAAATATTTTTATTTTTTACAATAAATGTTAGAGGATTAAAAATGCGAATGAATCCAGTTTTAAGCGTAAACATTCCATTATTCCTTAAAAGGTCGATTAACTGCCTTTTGATGGCGAACCTCTTTTAAATACACTTTTTGACAATTTTATGTGTTATATTTGACAAAATAAAATTCTTCTTTAGAATCGGGAATAAAAATTTACTTTGTGTAAATTTTTGGTATTTTTCTGAAAAAGTTAAATTTTTAATGAATAGTGAAAAATGTTGTATTTTAATACAAAACCTATTTTTAATCTAATTTATTTATATGATTATATTATCTTTTGAATTTTTTATAAAGTGAAATTTGAATATATTTTTACCATTTAATGAAAAATTGGTCATTGGAATTAATTTCACTTTGAAATTTGACTTAAACTAGTGTCAATATTTTGATATATATTGTTTCATAAAAACATGCTACTTGTTCTGACAATGGGAATTAATTATTAAATTAATAAATGTAACTTATATGTTATGAATTTTTTAAAATAGAAATAATTTTCGAATTCGGAATATCCAATATAGCTTAGGGTGAATTATTGGTAATTTTCTAAAAAACTTCAATTTTTGATGAATAGTGAAACCACTAAGTTGTACTTATAAAAACTGATTTTCTATTTAAATGAAATTTTTCCCACCTTTGTGTTTTGAATTTAAAAAATCCGACATACATGGTGTTCATTAAGAAGTAAAATGTGGTTCAATTGGATTAAAATAATTTTTTGGTGAATAGTAACTTATTAAGTTTTTAATCGCGATTAGAGGTAATTAGTGTAGTTTAAGGTAAAAATATTGTTTTAATAATATGAAATGACCTTGAAACATGTCCTACCCTCATTTGATGAGTCCTGGCCGACCAAGGCAATCCATGGGTCAACTTGGGGACCCCATTGAGCCACTTTGGTTGGAAAATGACATAAATACCTTTTTTATTTAATGTTAAAATTTAAATGTCACAAACATGAGTTGTTTAACTAAAACAATTTTTACATGGGGTTATAAAAGTCAGATTTTGGACTATAAATATTCATTGGAAAGATAAAAGGATTTTCTACATCATAGTATTTTTTCATAATTTTTAGACATTAAATAAATTAAATTATTTATGACATCATGATGATGTAGCGATGACCTCATTATTTAACGATTTAAATAAAATGGAAAGATAATGTAAAATCTAAGACCTAATCTTGTACAAAACCTATTGTATGTGTTGATTTAGAACCCTTATCACCTTATCCTCGAAACACTTTAATGTGGGACCTTTAAAATCTGAAACTCATTCTAAAATAAAGTAACATTTCTTTACTTTCCAAGAGTGCCCCTCCTCTCCTCTTATAAATGGCCCCCACCTCTACCTCCTTACCCACACTTCCAAAGCCTTTGGCTCGTCCATTCCCTGATCATTTTGCCTCTCCACATCCCTATATAACTCTTTGAAGCCTCACATTGGTCAGAATTCTTCCCAAGGAAGCCTTTGTGCTCAAACCAATGGGAGTTACCCGATTTTAAGGTAATGTCTTCACTTGAGTCCTTTTGTTTTATTTGGCTTCTCCACCCCACTAAACTCTTTTTATTCCTTTATTTTGTAACAACACCAGTATCTTCAATACACTAGGATGTTTTTATGGTAATTCTTCGAGCTACACTTACACACACCATCGTCTAATGGATAAAGAACATACTGTTTCTGTGGATGGCGAATTACTGCCTCACGAAATGATGATTGTTCAATCTTTTCTTAACACCTTTCATGGTGTCCATTAATATGTCACTATATATATATTATATATAATATTTTTATGTTTTCCATAATCTTCTGTATTTTTCATTTATGGCATACCTTTATGGCTTCCATTATGGGTATACTCGATTTCTTCATTTTAGGAAGTACGGACTACCGCCCCCTCAAAGTGATTTGATTCGTTAATACCATATGTGGTACGTATAAAGGATATATTTAATGATATTATATATGATACCATACTGGAATTAAAATACTATTATGTATAATTATGTTTTAATTACATTTAATATGAAATAGAAATGGATGTAGCGTTCATGCGTACATATGACTTACCGTCTCCATGAATGGTGCATTTCATTTCTTAACACTAAATGTTATGTAATATTATAAATGCATGAATATACTGGATATATATGACATATATGATATATACATAATGAATAAAATTCTGGATATAATGTATATTTTACCACATGAACTACTTGTAATTATAATGAGTTTATTTTTGACTCAAGTACCAATGATCGTTAAAATGACCGTTATTAGCTTAAATAATAACATAGTTTTCATGACATGGTAATAAGTTATAAAAAAAGAATAATGAACTTGAAAAAGATTCTTAAATAAGTAGACATTAACAGAAGTTTATTATTTAGGAGATTAAAGAACAATCGAGTCAAGTCGGACCCGAGGTAAGGGATCCTACTCCTCTCTTTTTTTTAAGTACACTCTTTTATGTCATTCCTTTTAAAGCTCATATTTCTTGTTATTGGGGTGTTATTTTATATTAATCTTTCTGTAATATTTATTTTCATATTATGAGAGACCCTATTCTCTCTCATCAATCCATTTTGGAATGTTTAAGTGGCACCGTTAGGCTGTCGAATTTTCATAAGAGATCTAACCTCTCTCTTTCTTTTTTATGTACTCTCCTTTATGTCACTTCTTTTAAGCTCCTCTTTGTTATGTTGGGGGATGTTATTTTGTACTCCTATTTCTATAAACTTTATGTTAATATGATGAGAGACCCTATTTGATCTCATCAACCCAGTTTTGTATGTTTTAAGTGGCGCAGTTAGGCTGCCAAGTTTTCGTAAGGGATTTTTCATATCACTTTTAGTCCCGTGAGATTTATGCTACATTTTCCACCATTTCCTTTGAGTGGTGTATGTACATCCCATTATTATAATCTTTGTGTAATATAATTTCATTTATGGGTATTTATATATTTATTGTATGACCCTTCTTCGATGGGGTGTACGTTTCGAAAGTTACCCAAGTCGGTAAGGGAACCATTCACCCTCTTCTTTTTAAAAGAATTCTTTTGTTATGTCTTTTGATACACATACTATTATGTTGTGATATTTTATTCTATATCCTTATTGATTTAAATTATATGTCCATGTGATGAGATACCCTTTTTATCTCTCATCAACTCATTTTCTGAATTTTGTAGTGATGTCGTTAGGCTGTCAAATTTTTGCCAGGGAACTCCTTAACCAAAATTTTCTTCTTTGGGATAATCTTTTACTCCTTGAATATGTCGTTCTTTGTATATGTGTGAATAACATCTTATTGTTTTACACATAATATCCACTTATATTTGGTTTATTCGTTTGTCACACATAATTATGTAATTGATTTATCCTTAAACCAAGGATATCGTCTTTGTAAGGGAATTCGTCTCAATCTCCATTCATTGAGGAATATTTTATTTTATACACAACCTTATTTTATATGGTGTATAAAACCCATTGAATTTTACATTTATCCAAAAAGGAATATTTTTTATACGAAGCGTTTTACTAAATGACAAAAGGGAATGTTTTTGTCGTACGTATGCGGCGACAACGACTTCTCCACCGCCGTGACCATTATTTGAGTTTCGACTTCCTCTAAAAGCCATACCTTCTCTTTAAAAGAAAAATAAATACCATGTTTTACTTTTATTTTATTTTGGTATTGAAAATGGTTTTCATAATGTTTTTATATCAATGTGTTGTATTGATATCTTGTTATTGAAAGGTGGAAATGTTATGTTTTCTTTATGCATGTTTTATGTGATAAGATTATGTTAGGGTTCTTGGGCCTTATTATGAAGACAGGTGGTTCCATGATAAACTAAGGTAGGGTGAGCCTGATATAGCTCTCCAATGCATTGGGTAACGTGATGGAGTAAAACGTTAAGGTTTCTCCTAAGAGATTTAGGGGATATACTGTGGTGGGTATTCCAAACATAACCAAGGGGGTTACTCCCTACGTAAGAATGTTATGAATGCCTCAAGGTACCTTTATGTATTATGATTTCTATGATTTATTCATGATTTGATGAGGTATGTTAAAGTGATTATGTTTTATGGGTAATGTATGATTTCATTCTTATGTATATATGAACTCGTGTTTTTTTTCCGTATTTTTATAACCCTTACTGAGATTTTTATGCTCATCCCATGTTTTTTGAAATGTTTTTCACAGGTCAAGGAAAAGGTACATGATATGATGATAGTGTCAAGGAAGTGTCAAGAATGAATCCATGTTTTATTTTAAATATGTTTCCGTTGATGGGAAAAATGAATACTATCTTTTATGCAACCACTTTGTTTAAATGTGGAATGTAATGCATGTTTTATGATCTAATTCTCTAAAACTATAATCCTAAAAAGTTCATCAATGTGTAATCTTGTAATAACTCAAGATTAAGTAAGGTTTAAGGCTGGGGCCTTATAGTTGGTATCAAAGGTCGGTTTAGATAACTTTAGAGGTTAGGGTATTCTCCAAGCATAAGTGAAATTACCATAATGGTTAGGATTTCAGAAAGAGTCATAGTTTTAGATAAAGTGAATGAGTAAGTATATCTTAGTGTTTACCTTCTTCATTAGTACATGATGGTTTTGTTGATATACTCACACTGAAATTTCTGTTTTTAGTGAATGGATTGATCTTGAAGGCACCAAAGAGACAATAGGTTTGAAGGAAACTGTGGTGGTTCCCTGATTAAGATACTAGATAAAATGGTGGATTCAATGAGGAAACTTGTGGTTGTTCTAAACCAATTATCAAGGATTCATGATCAACCACTTGAACTTTGGTATGATCTGTAATTCATCATGTACGAGATGACCAATTGATGTGTAAGTTCATGTAATAATTATAAAGGTAACCATTAGAGTTTATATGATCCTTAGTTTTGAGGTAATTATGGGTTATTATATGTTATGATGGAAAATGAAAGGACTGAGATAAACTTGAGGTTAAAATATGTTATGATCATTTTTGAAGATTTTATCTCATTTTGGGGAATGTTTTAAAAATTATATAGTTTTGGAAAAAGGATAACACGCAGACCGTGTGACAACCCGTCGCGTCGGACAAAGCTGCGGGAATCGAACCCACAACCAAAGTGCAACTGGTATTTATCGCCTACCACTGGACTACATGAAGTCCCTGGTTAGTATGAATTATACTTTTTAGTTAGGTTACTTTATGAATTAAGAGTAAATTGATTTTGGGTTATTTATTAAAATGATTAACCTATCATAGAAGATATGTGATTAGGTTAATTACTTTTCAATACAGTACTTTAGGAGCAACTGATGTTGTTTGGAGAAAAAAGTTACGATTTAACTTGGAAGACTATGTGACTAAATCCTTCAAATATTTTGGTTTCAATCTTAGTTTGGTTTACTTTGAAGTATTCTATGGAAAAAAATTTTATCAAATGGTCCTCGTTGTACTTTGGGTGTTGTTGGACAAATTTTGGAGATTAAGAATAGATTTTCTTTTTATAAAGGGTTATCCTTTTCTGGATTATCTGATCGTGTACTAACCTTTTAGGTTTTGTTTTTGGTTAGAGTCTAAAGAAATGGGAAGTATATAGTTCTCTTTTGTGGATTAGGTGAGTCTCTAGAAATTGATTATAGTAATCTAAATGCGAACAAGTCTTCTTAAATACTCGTCTTTTGGAGAAAATATGAGTTTGATTAAGGAATCTAGTAAAAGTTGAAAGCCTACATGACAAGTATGTATGTTTCATTATGATTTAGTTAAGCCCAAAAATAAATTCTTCAATGAAAAGTAACTGAAAACAAAAATGTTTTCTATTAACTTTTCCTACTGGGGAATCGAATACCGTTTAACCCATCACAAGCTTGTGATTTTCTTATGGTTAACTTTCTCCTAGACATGTTTACTATCACTCTCCATCAGAACATGACACTTTGTTTTTTCCGCCATGTCCATATTTTCATACTTGGAATCCTAGTATTGGTTAACTCGGGTGACCTTTGTACTTATCATTCTTTATTTTAAAGTGATTGTTTTACTGACTCTTGTTCCGATATGGGATTTTCAATGAGGTTTCCACGCCTAATTTTAAAATTGTGAAGACGCAATTCCCAAGAGGGGGGAAGGATGTAACACCCCAGGTAAATATAGAGTATGAAATTTTCACATTTATCCATATTTGTGAATAAAATATTTATATAACATTAAAGGGGACGCTATGCTCGATGGCATAACCAACACGTAACAACGAGTTTATTGGGAATCTTATTTTGCATTCTAATAATAAAATAATATTATTTTAAATGTTAGTTAATGCCTTGATGTTGTGATGGCAGGAATTGAATAGAATTAACTAAAAAATGATTATATATTTCTGTCAAGTATTTTTACTTTTTACAATAAATTTTAGAGGATTAAAAATGCGAATGAATCCAATTTTAAGCGTAAACATTCTAATATTCCTTAAAAGGACGATTAACAACCTTTTGATGGAGAACATCTTTTAAATCCACATTATGACAATTTTATGTGTTATATTTGTCAAAATAAAATTCTACTTTAGAATCGGTACATAAAAATTTACTTTGTGTAAATTTTTGGTATTTTTCTGAAAAAGTTCAATTTTTAAGGAATAGTGAAAAATGTTGTATTTTAATTCAAAACCCTTTTTTAATCCTATTTATTTATATGATAAGATTATCTTTTGAATTGGTTTTAAAGTGAAATTAGAATATATTTTTAAAATTTAATCAAATATTGGTCATTGGAATTAATTTCACATTGAAATTTGACTTAAACCAGTGTCAATCTTTTGATATATATTGTTTCATAAAAACACGCTATTTGTTCTTCCAGTGGGAATTAATTATTAAATTAATTAATATATCATATATGTTATGAATTTTGTAAAATAGACATAATTTTTTATTCAGAATATCAAATTTAGCTTAGGGTGAATATTTGGTAATTTTCTAAAAAACTTCAAATTTTGATGAATAGTGAAACCACTAAGTAGTACTTATAAAAAATGATTTTCCGTTTAAATTAAATTTTGCCACCATTGTGTTTTGAATTTAAAAAATCCAACATACATGGTTGTCATTAAGAAGAAAAATGTGGTTCAATGGGATTAAAATAATTTTTTGGAGAATAGTAACTTATTAAGTTTTTAATCGCGATTAGAGGTAATTAGTGTAGTTTAAGGTAAAAATATAGTTTCAATAATATGAAAAGACCTAGACACATGTCCTACCATCATTGGATGGGTCCTGGCCGACCATGAAAATCCATGGGTCAACTTGGGGACCCCATGGAGCCACTTTGGTTGGAAAATGACATAAATACCTTTTTATTTAATGTTAAAATTAAAATGTCACAAACATGAGTTTTTTAACTAAAACAATTTTTACATGGGGTTATAAAAGTCAGATTTTTGACTCTAAATAGTCATTGGAAATATAAAAAGATTTCATATATCATGGTATTTTTTTATAATTTTTAGACATTAAATAAATTAAATTATTTATGACATCATGATGATGTAGCGATGACCTCACTATTTAACGATTTAAATAAAATGGAAAGATAATGTAAAATATAAGACTTAAACAAGTCCAAAACATATTTTATTGGTGGGTTTCGAACCCTTATCAACTTATCCTCGAAAAAAATCAATATGGGACCATTAAAATCCGAAACTCATTCTAAAATAAAGTAACATTTCTTTACTTTCCAAGAGTTCCCCTCCTCTCCTCTTATAAAAGGCCCCCACCTCTACCTCCTTACCCACACATCAAAAGCCTTTGGCTCGGCCAAACCCTGCTAATTTTGCTTCTCCAAATCCCTCTATAACTCTTAGAAGCCTCACTTTGGTCAGAAGTCTTCCCAAGGAATCCTTTGAGCTCAATCTAAAGGGAGTTACCCGATTTTCAGGTAATGTCTTCACTTGAGTCCTTTTGTTTTATTTTTCTTCTCCACCCCCCTAAACTCTTTTCATTCACTTTTTTTGTACCAAAAACATTATCTTAATTATACTAGGATGTTGTTATGTTTTGTATTCGAGCTACACTTACACACACCTTCGTCTAATGGTTAAAGAACATACTGTTTCTGTGGATGGCGAATTACTGCCTCACGAAACGATGATTGTTCAATCTTCTCTTAACACCTTTCATTGTGGGAATTAAGATGTCACTATATTTATATATGATATATAATATGTTTATGTTTTCCTTAACCTTCTGTATTTTTCATTTATGGCATACCTTTATGGCTTCTATTATGGGTATATGTGATATCTTCATTTTAGGAAGTGTGGACTACCGCCCCCTCAAAGTGATTTGATTAGTTAATACCATATTTGGTACATATAAAGGATATATTTAATGATATTATATATGATAACATTCTGGAATTAAAATATTATTATGTATAATTATTTTTTAATTCCATTAAATATGAAATGGAAATGGAAGTAGCGTTCATGCGTACGCACGGCTTACCGTCTCCATGAACGGTGCATTTCATTTCTTAACACTAAATGTTATTAAATATTATAAATGCAAGAATATACTAGGTATATATGATATATATGATATCTAAATCATGAATACAATTATGTATATAATGTATATTTTACCACATGAACTAATTGTAATTATAAAGAGTTTATTTTTGACTCAAGTACCTATGATCGTTAAAACAACCGTTATTAGCTTAAATAATAACATAGTGTTAATGACATGGTAATAAGTGATATAAAAGAAATAATGAACTCAAAAAAGGTTATTAAGGAATTATAAATTAACTAAAGTTTATTTTTAAGGAGATTATAGAACGATCGAGTCAAGTCGGACTCGAGGTAAGGGATCCTACTCTTCTCTTTTTTTTAAGTACAATCTTTTATGTCATTCGTTTTAAAGCTCATATTTATTGTTATTGGGATGTTATTTTATATTAATCTTACTATAATTTTTATGTTCATATGATTAGAGACCCTATTCTCTTTCATCAATCCATTTTGGAATGTTTGAGTGGCGCCGTTATGCTGCCGAATTTTCGTAAGAGATCTAACCTCTCTCTTTCTTTTTATGTACTCTCATTTATGTCACTTATTTTAAGCTCCTATTTGTTATGTTGGGGGATATTATTTTATATTAATATTTCTTTAAACTTTATGTTAATATGATGAGATACCCTATTTAATCTCATCAATCCATTTTTCTATGTTTTAAGTGGCGTCGTTAGGCTGCCGAGTTTTCGTAATGGATTTTTCATCTCACTTTTAGTCTCGTGATATTTATGCTACATTTGCCACCATTTCCTTTAAGTGGTGTATTTACTTCCCATTATTATACTCTTTGTGTAATATAATTTCATTTATGGGTATTTACATATTTATTTTATGGCCCTTCTTCAATGGGGTGTACATTTTGAAAGTTACCCAAGTCGATAAAGGAACCTTTTACCCTCCTCTTTTTAAAAAACTTCTGTTGTTATGTCTTTTAATTCACATAATATTATGTTGGGATATGTTCTTATATATCCTTATTGATTTAAATTTTATTTCCATGTGATGAGATACCCTTTTTATCTCTCATCAACTCATTTTCTGAATTTTGTAGTGATGCCGTTAGGCTGTCAAATTTTTGCAAGGGAACTCCTTAACCCAAATTTGATTCTTTGGGATAAACTTGTAATCCTTGAATATGTCGTTCTATGAATATGTGTGAATAACCTCTGATTGTTTTACACATAATATCCACTTATATTTGGTGTATTCATTTGTAACACATCATTATTTAATTGATTTATCCTTAAACCAAGGATACCGTCTTTGTAAGGGACTTCGTCTCAATCTCCATTCAATGAGGCATATTTTATTTTATACACAACCTTATTTTATATGGTGTATAAACCCCTTTGACTTTTACGTTTATCCAAAATGGAATCTTTTTTATACAAAGCGTTTTACTAAACGACAAAAGGGAATGTTTTTG
The DNA here is from genome assembly GCA_963277665.1 of Viscum album. Lineage (NCBI taxonomy): Eukaryota > Viridiplantae > Streptophyta > Magnoliopsida > Santalales > Viscaceae > Viscum > Viscum album. The sequence goes on along the minus strand of OY728127.1, from coordinate 374,346,154 downwards.
TCGTACGTATGCGGTGACAACGACTTCTCTGTCGCCGTGACCATTATTGGAGTTTTGGCTTCCTCTACAAGCCATACCATCTTTTTAAAAGAAAAATAAATACCATGTTTTACTTTTATTTTATTTTGGTATTGAAAATGGTTTTCATAATGTTTTTATATCAATATGTTGTATTGATATCTTGTTATTTAATGGTGGAAATGTTATGTTTCCTTCATTCATGTTTTATGTGATAAGATTATGTTATGGTTATTAGGGATTGTTATGAAGAAGGGTGGTTCCATGATAAACTAAGGGCGGGTGAGCCCGATATAGCTCTCCAATGCATTGGGTAACACGAAGCAGTGAAACGTTAAGGTTTCTCCGAAGAGATTTTGGGAATATATTGTGGTGGGTATTCCAAACGTAACCAAGAGGGATACTCCCTATGCAAGAATGTTATGAATGCCTCATGTTACCTTTATGTCTTATGATTTCTATGATTTATTCATGATTTGATGAGGTATGTTAAAGTGATTATGTTTTATGGGTAATGTATGATTTCATTCTTATGTATATATGAACTCATGTTTCTTTTCCATATTTTTATAACCCTTACTGAGCATTTTATGCTCATCCCAGGTTTTTTGAAATGTTTTTCACTGGTCAAGGGAAAGGTACATGATATGATGATAGTGTCAAGGAAGTATCAAGAAAGAATCCATGTTTTATTTTAAATATGATTCCGTTGATGGGAAAAATTAATACTTTCTTTTTTGTAACCACTTTGTTTAAATGTGGAATGTAATGAATGTTTTATGATCTAATTCTATAAAACTCTAAACCTGAAAAGATCCTCAATGTGTAATCTTGTAATAACTCAAGATTATATGAGGTTTAAGGCTGGGGCCTTATAATATATCTCCCCATGTTATTCCACCTTCATCATCTATTTATAGGGAGAAAATGAACTGATAAAGTGAGTTTCCCAATAATCACCAAAATTGCATCCTTCCCACTATGAGTCTTTGGTAAACCAATGAGTAAATTAATATAAAATTGTTGTACCAAGATCAAAAAAAAATCAATAATGCAATCTTGTATCATATTCCTAACAACCTAGACAACCCTATTTATATTTTCAAATATCTTAAGATGGTATGCATTAATCAATATAACATGGGAACCAATCAAATATGATAAACTGTTCCAAAAATGTGGATGTGAACCTCACATGCCTATTATTAACAACCGGATAAATAACCACATGATATCTCACAATATTGTTAACATATATGTCCCTAAGATTTCCCAACATCATTTTCTATCTATAAGGATAAATAAACTAATATAGTGAGTCGATCAAGGATTAGAAAAATCACATCATTACCACTATGAGTCTGTGGAAAAACAATAATAAAATCAATGGAAATCTCCTCCCTCTTCATTATTGAAATTGAATTAGGATGAAAAAACAAGAAGTTCATTGGTGTTCCCTAATAATAATCTAACAAGTATGTTATAGTGATATAAATCCACAATATTCTACCTCATCCCCTACCAGGCATACTGATAACTTCTGTGGTGATACATATTTATTTCACCATGATTTAAGGACCATAAAGACTACTATCAACTATAAATAAACACATACCACAAGGAAACATAATTAACCATCTTGCTAAGTAAGCACAAAGGCCCTCTGGGAGATTGAGACTAGTCCCCCAGGGTCTACCTACCAAAAACGATTTCACTAACAAGATTTCATTCAGTGTCTATCACCTGCTTGAGCTGAACACTCTCATAAAACAATGAGTCATCTTATTTTTAAAGACAAGGTAGATTTCCATCACCCTCGTCTACTCCAAATTTCATCTCTGCATACAACCTTATTAGAAATCACTCCTGAACTAATTACTTGATGTATTGGTTCATTATTTTCATACTAAATGGATCACCATCCAAATTCTATTCAGAGGTGTTTGTTCAATAAACAAATAGAATGCTTGAGGTTACCATACCCTGTCTATATATCATAGGTTTATATCCCTCTAAATAAATATATATTTTAGGCACTTTTGATCTAAATACATTATAAATCAATCCCAAATGAGATAGTGTCACAACATTATTAGTAAATTAATATATGAAATGAAGTCAATATCGTGAGTAGGGTAATTATTATCATGGGTGTAGAACTAAAATGAGATGTCGGTACCAAATATTTCCTCTATATCAACACATATACCACACCCATGATATTAACATAAAATATAACCACATACCCCAAACCAGGTTTCAAATGGACAAAACTGGTGCTAAATTCAACCGAAAATTTATATCCTCAAAATGTTAATGTTTTTATAATTCTATTAAAAAATTTCATCCCTATATGCTAAAGTTATCATCAAAGATAAAATATTGGAAAAATTATAAACTAATAGCCTATTGTAACCCGAAAAAACCAATGATCTGTATATCTTAAACACATTTTCGGGCTTCTTCTAGCACAGAAAAACCTCTACCTCTTCTTGATTAATAAAGACAATCATCTCAATTATTATATTCCACAGAAATTTTCCTTGAAAAATATTGAAAATATATTTGGAAGGCTTTCTATATATACAATATTCCTTTAGGTTTGATGAAATGATATTCAAATAGTTCATATTCTCCTACCCTAAAATGAATCACGACAATATTTCTTCCAAAAAATACAAAAATGAATTATTTCAAGAATGAAAGAAAGATTTTATTCATTTAACCATAAATAGTACTAGATCATTAGTGAGACAGAATGCAATAAAAAGAAACTCAAAATTAATATACTCGATTCTAAAAACAATCTTAGGGATATTATATTCTATGAATTTATACTTTTTGTACCTTGGTCTATGGTAAATATTTTAAAAACAACATCCCCCCACAAAGATAGTCACAATGTTCATCAATACATGGAAAATGATATATTTTCCTATGTATCACCTGATTTAACTTATGATAGTTATTAAAAATTTAAAGGCTCCCATATTACTTCATAGAAATATATATAGGTGAATCTCATGGTGACTTGCTGGGATGAATATATCCTTTACCCTCTCGGTCTTGAAGATATGCCATAACTTCTAATAACTATCCACGAACCATTATATATGATGGAATAAATATAGGCATCGAAGTAGGGAGAGGTTTAATAGTAAACATACCCAAACATTATGGTGGTATAATAAAAAATCATTTGGAATGACCTTAGGGTATACAAAACCACTTTCTTATGATTACCCCTCAAATAAGGGTCAACTTAATTATAAACAGTCCTTAACTACATGCATGAGATTACCCTGGAATCAGGAAAAACATGCCACACACATCCCAATCTATAGTCCCACTCACCCTAAAATACATGAGTCACCCCATCAAAAGATAAGAATAACACTTGAAAGAAATAATATTCTATTTGGACCTTAAAAATGATCATCGAATCCATGTTGATGATCATTTTGAAAATTTAAATATTAAAAAAAATTATCACTCATTCTGAATGTAATTTATCATCACCTGACATACAGGGAACTAAAATCTATGTTCTGACCACTTTCTCAAAGTCATGGATAGATCCAAAAAAATACAACTTATGACCAAAAATCAAACCCACCACAATAACCAATTTTGATGATATTTAATAATTATTAGCACCTATATCAAACAATGGTAGAACCATTGAAGAATAAATAAAAACTATACTTATAAACGTATCTGGAACAAATTCAGACTCCACATTCATATGATCAGTCAAACACCGAAATATAGTCTCAGATAATCCATGTAAATTGTTACCCACATGAACATCCCCCTAAGTGTAGGGATAGTTCCTAATACCCTTATAAGAATCTACATGAACCTATGGGCCCTTTTTGAATGTGTCTTATACTATACTTCCTAGTGAAATCCCGTTTCAAATATTTTTTATTTGGCCAGATCAATAAAACATAGGAAAAGTCTTGGGAGCCTCTATATAGTTAGGGACGGTATGACCTCACCCCCTATAGTGATAACAGACAAATTATTACTGCACTAATTATTACCCATTAAATGGTCCTAATGAGAACCTTCCACTCTTGGGTTCCATCTGTTTTTTTTAAAGCTACACCATAGATAATAATAGAGTTAAGAGATACTCCATCAAAAACATTCCTTCTAGTTTTGGATGCTTCATAGAAGATAGTGTTTCAACATCCACCAAAAATTCCAGAAGGAACATGAGAATAAACATTGAGTGGATATCAAGCCTCAATCCTAACTCAATCATTTAAGACATTAAGTATTCATTAATGACAAGCACCAATCCCAAATTCACCACTCAAAAAAATGGGAATAATAATCAATAATGGTATCCTCCCCATGCTACAGTATAAAAAACTCATAGGTATTCACTATACATAAAATATTTGGGTAAAAATGTGAATTAAATATTTTCTTGAATGTATCCCAAGAATGATCCTCATTGAACATATAATTAATAATAAAATTCTTACATATCCTTCTCGGTACCTCAATCATGTTCTATAAAAAACAAACCATATAGTGTTCAAGAATCTTCAATAATTTTAACATACTATAAATACACTCAATCCACTCCACATATTCTATTATTACCATATCTCCCTGAAGGAATTTAGATACTTCTTAGTGAATTTTGTGCCAAGATCATATGCACTTATTGGGTTCCCCACACCTAATTGACCGAATTTTTGAATATTTAGAATAAAAAATTCAACCATGGAAGGTTCTACAAAGGCGATTCACTTATAGAACCTATATAGAAGCTTCCACTCAACGATTTGGAATAGGGATTCATAGAGAAATATTTTCATAAACATAGCACAATAACAAATTTTATCAGGATATCACATTAAATAATATGAAAACTATCCGAATTCAATTGAGTGCTTTGAAAACATGATTAATAAGAAATTATCAATTCTACCAAGATAAAAAAATTACCTAAAAATGAATTGGACAATTTAAAAAATCATCACATACATTTCATGAAAATAAACTCAAAATAGAAGTATCAAACATGGTAAATGTCCTATAACACCCATGGTAACAGAATTTTAGACATAAAATTTAGTTTTCTATGAACCCTTTCAGCACCAACTATCTAAATTCTTAAGGTAAAAACACCTCTATATCTTGGAAATATAGCCAAAATCAAGAAGTGTTAACACACATCTAGGTAAGTGTGTCCTCTAATATCAATTTGTAACATTGCAACCAGAGTCAAATTGAGAGGCCATATAAGAAGGACAATCAAAGGGTAAGGTATAACAAAGAGGCAACAAGAACATGAAATCCAAGTTGTTATTTTAACTCAAACAACAGACACACTAGTGTAAAACCATGAATAAAAGAAATAAAAAAACTCCAAACAATAAAAAAACCAACCAAGTAAATGAGAAAGTATGGATAAAATAATACCATCAGGTCTCCATCCGAACAATAGTAACCTATAAACTAAACCAAAATGTGGGTAGATATAGTAAAATAAGTCATTATACTATAAGATTCTCTTACATTTACCATGAACCTACCACCCAGAAACACTATCAGTCCAAATTAAAAAAATAAGGTGTGAGCGTGAGGCCCATTAGGATATTATCGTTAATAATAAAAAATATTTAATATCCCTGACGCATTAGTTCTATATTTTAGAGAAAAAACCCTTTAAAAAAAATTTCATCAATAAAATTCATTTGAAAATAATTTTAACCATTGGTTTTCATAAAATCCTTTCATCTTTTAAATGGTCAATATATGAAAAGTAACGGTGAAAAAAGGACACAAATTGTTCACAATGAGGTACACATGAAAAAACAAATCAATCAAATAACCATTCATGAAAAAACTAAATAATAAAACTCACATAAAAAACATTAAGATTAAATCCGTTAAAAACCCCTCATGCAATAAATATCCATAAAAGAAAAATCACATCGTTTTGGGACCTAGAATATAGAAAAACATACTATAAATTAATGATTCTATGAATTATTAACATTGGTGCCAACTGATATCAAGTCAGTACATAGTCCATTATTACAAATAATATAACATCCTTATGGTTCATCACACATTACAGCTACCAATGTCTCTTTTCTGATGCACCCAAGGATCACCATGTTCTAATTTTAATAATTTATATTAAAACAAATTCTCACAATTTTATAAAACATTTTCAAAGCCATTCCAATATATATAATTTTTTTAAAACCCATTTCCAAATCAAGTAAATCAATTTTTACGAAAACTCTTTAAATATTTTATTTTCGTAGATTTCATATGAATCCACATATCACTTCAAATCAATGAACAACCCAATATTAATTTACAATAATGATTAGAGATTAATAGAATAATCCAATTATATAGAAAAATCGTACCTAAAAATGGAGTAAACCTAGAATGTTTGAAATTGGTGGTTGGAAACAATGTGATTGGTATTCTAAAGATAATGCATGATAAGAAAATAAAAATGATAAACAGAGAAACTAATCAATCCTTAATCTTAACCTTAAACCCATTAATGTTGTATCCATGAACAAATAAATTAAGATCCAGAACGAACACATAACATGAAAGGTGCACTAAAATAATCACAATGACTAACCATATGACTAATGATCTGGACGGATGGACAATCTCAAAAATCACATGGGGGAACCTTTTATTTGAGTGTGATAAGCCTTCTAGTAAAATAAAATTAAAATACCTTTAATGGTTCCCAAAAAACCACAACTTATGTGATTCAAGAACCTTGTTATATCATTACAAATCATGTATTCTAGAATGAGAAAAAACTCTGGAAACTATTTATCCTAAAAAACATGTTTCTTACCATTACACAATGTTTCCCCTTTACATGGTGAATAAACCATTCACCCCCTGATCAAATTTAACAACATATTACAAGAAACAATTACATGATATGTTATCCTGTTACGGAACCTATAATTTACCATCAAGCTATAGATATCCTGTTTTTATAGTGAACTCATAATAATGAATGAAAATAAAAACATGATCAAGTGATTTACTAATTAGAATAATTGGGTGTTACAACATTTATGGAGTTTATTATACAATTCCCATTTATAATTGTGGTTAATACTAAGGTTTCAAAGAGTTATCATAATGGTTCATGATGTAGATATAAAATGTGGGATTTTTCAAGATTATATGATTTCTCACTGTGATTAGTGTTGAACAAACTAGAATTTATGACTATATTCAATGGATGAAACTTGGAGCAATAATGTTATCATTGAATGTGATGGAAAATGGAAAGAATTTACTCCTTAGAAACCAAATGAAGAAGATGTTAGTTTTTTAAACCTTCTTATTATGCCTAATAATCCATCTAATTATTTGATTGTTAATCTCAAATTGGGTGAGTTTTCTAACATAGATAACAAGATAAAAATAAGCTTTTGTGAGAGTTAAATTCACGAATATATTGAATGAAAAAATATTCAACTTCATTTGAGAAAAAAAAGATGGAGGAACCACTCATGGAATTTTCTAAAATGAATAATAAGATGTTTTTTATGTTCAAAAAAGGGATATAAAGGAAATATATTTCAAGGGAACATTATGAATTCCATGGATTTAAATAAATTACATTTTAGGGAACCATTTATTTTTTGTGATATATTATCCAAGGAAATTGGGAATTATCTAAGTAAATTCTCAAATAAAACAGTTGAATCCTAAGATAAGGAAGGTCTTATTTAATGAAAATAATAAATGTGGAATGATTAAATTTTGTATGTTTTGAATTATACTATATTTATTTAGATTATTTAATAAGTTATTATGGTTATAAGAATCCAAATACGTATAAGTATTGTTTTTATTTAGTTTTACATAGGTATTTACAAGCATATAGGGAAAACTACTAATAAAAAAGAGATTTAAAGGATATGGTATATCTTTACAAAACACATCAGTGGGGGATATATAACACATAGTATGAACCTCATGTTGAGATAATAATGATTTGTTGGGATAAATATAGGATTAATATTGATAAACTAAATAGGATAGTATTGGTGTTATGTCCCTATATAATTCAATCCATGATAATTAACTGTACAGATTCCCCACAGGACTTCAAGAATGCCTCTAAAGCTCCATCGGGTCCGAATAGAAGAAAGGTCCAACAAGCATACCGTAGAGATAATATTCAATATTATTTCGAGTACTATAATAGAATAAATAAAATGAAACTCATAGAATAAATTTGGAAACAAAAAAACATGGAAAATTTCAAATAAAATAATTTAATCAACATATGAAATACCAAAGGAGAATGCTTTAAAAAATAATTACACCATGGTTGGATCATAAAAAATATGTAGAAATGAAATATAAATATAATGTGGTAATAGAACTTCCACAATTAGTATTAAATCCTTCCTCTTCACATCTTCTAACTCAAACCTAGAATGACAAGAAACAAACATTGTGCACTACTCTTAAACCAATCCTAGTGAGAAATAATATTTCATACATGAATACCAATGTTCCATGTAATCCTAAGAATGGTGGAATTAAAAATCAGTTGTCTACAACCAATGACATTTATAGAATAACCATCATGATATGCAGTTATAGTGGATGTTTTATAAATGTAAGATTTAAAAAATTCCAAATAGTTTTTTTAAATGAATTAACAACCACTGATTCCATTGGTCTACAATGATAGTGGAGGTTATCTCAGTAATTGTAGATATCAAGTTCTATGACCATGATCAACCATAATATCTTTATAAACCCATATATTCCCAACAGAGATATTACATCTTAATAGATCAATATTCATTTCATTTTATATAAACATATTTGTTACACATACTATTTTATTTTATTTGGAAACGTTGATACATAATATACTTGTACATAAGTGAACCACATTATCTGCCACTATATTCTTAAGAATGATAACCATTATTATATTATATATAATACAATTCTTTATATACTAGTGGAAAAAATAACAAAGGGTGAGCTCTTTTGCTCAGTAAGGGTAAACATGGGAGATATCAACCAAACATGAGCATATGGTTATGTAAACATGATAATATAATATTAAATCCATACCAATAATATAACAGATAATAATCCTCAGACATGGCATAAATAATGGTAGATCATAAGAAATTAATTATAACTGAATCAAATAATATTATATAAGTTGGAAGAATAATGGATGATTTCATATATTTGTGATTTACACACAAGAAAAGAAAATCATTTTCATTGAAGGTAAGGCTCACTAAAAAAACAATCATAGTAGATTGGGTTCCATTGAAAATGTATTATAGTAGTGAAGCTTCACTCCGAAGTCTATCGTAATGGATTGTTCTGACTGTGCAAACAATGATAGTTGACCTGAGGTTTCTCCCAACACTATCATAGTATAAAAAGTCCCTTGATAGACAAGGTTCACTCCCCATTCCATTCCAATTTATCTCATGAGATATTCAGTATTACCAAATTCATATGAATGATATATAGGTCCCATAAATCACATAATATATATATTTTTGATCCAAGTGATCATAAAACATTCATTATATCCTTACCAAAGAATATAAATTGGTTTTATAAATATTTCATCATTGAATGTGTAAAAAAACCTTTTATTTATGAAGTTTTATTCAAATATAATACGTTATATTGAATGTTTTCATGACATGTTTCCCCATATTAATCATGTGCTACACAAGACACCTTCTTATCTTGTGTGACATAAGACATTGTTTTTTAAAAAAACAATGATATATTATTAATATAATTATTTAAATCCAACCATTACAACCAATCCATTAAACATAGTAAAACAAATAGAAGTAATTATTTTGAAAAATAAATGTTTAATACAGATAATAAAAATTGATAATAAAATTCATAATTTTTTCGCAAGTTATTATATGTATTGAAAATATAATTTTATCCCAAAATTATTTTTATGGGTTTTTATGGAAAATAATAAAATCAGTTTTTGACATTTTTAAAACAAAATTTGATAAAATAAACATCATTTTTGAATTTATAATCTATAAATAATATTGGGGTGAATTTTTTGGAATTTTCAAAAATGTTTTAATTTTTGATAAATAATGAATAATACTAAATTTTAATTTAAAAGTGTCATTTCATCTCTTTTATTTATATATATAAATTCTATTTGAAATATGTTTTTAAGTATAATTATTTCAAATATAGATCAATTTATCCAATTTCTAATATTTTAATCCCATTCCTATCTATATTAGATATAAAAAACAATGCATACATTTAATATCTTTCTCTTTAAAAACCCAATTTCTCAACATGTATGTTGGATTTATTTTAAATAAATTCTAGCCACATTTGGGAATTTAATTTTGAAAAATAGATTCCATATTTGTAATCATAAAAATTTATAATTTCTAGTAAGTCCAAAATAATTTAAAAAAATTATTATTGAAAAAGATAAAATGAATCATGAATATTGAGAGAAAAATTAGTTTACCATGGGAATAAACATCATGATTAAAGAAAAATTGCATATAAACCAATAAAACTCTATTTTATAGCCAAAAATAAAACATATCTTGTATAAGGTTCTCTTATGAGCCATTTTGGACACTTTTTAAACATGATAAGCATTGGTGGAATTATCTCTTTTGAAAATTAATCAGAGGGCCCCTCACCTCACTTATAAAAGGCCACGACATCTCCCCTCATATAACACAAGAAAATGTTGGGATTGGGAAATACATGCCCAAATAACTTTTCAACTTCCCTAATATAATCCATGAATCCTTACATTTTGTATAAGTACAACCATGGATGGCATTTCCTATAAACGGAAATGATATAAAATGAGAAGATGAATCACTCAATGATAGTTGTTTTTGTTTTATGTATCCCCAAATAAACAATAATTTTTATTATATCATTAATATATGATGATATCAGTATCGTTAACTTAACTATATGTTGTTATATTATTTTTCAAACCTACAACAAAAAAAAAACAAAATGGGTAAGGACATAATCATTTTTGTGTACGATGGAGTACCACATCGTGAACCCATGTCATTGATTTTTCAATTAAATCCTATAAATATTAGAGAAATAGAGAGAAAAGTTTTTATAAGTTATATCTATTATATTTATATTCTTTTAGATATCATATATCACACATACCATCATGATTTTCATTTTATAAGAATACTATAACATCTTTCACGTGTAGAGTAGAATACAGGCTAAAAAAGAAATGTTATTTATTCATTCCTTACATGGGTTGTATTACGGATTGTTTTAATAAATATATTAGATATATACATATGAAAAATTATATATTTTTGAATGATAATATATAATTTTACGTTCTTGCTTTTTATCCAATTAGAAAATGAAAAATCAGATTCAAGTATATGTATGGCCCACAATCTCAAAAAAATAATGCATTTCATTTCCTATCACTAAATTTTATTTATTTCACTAAATAAAAATATAATTTATATATATGATATTAAAATAATGATGTAAATTCTAGATATTATGAAATAACTATCAATATAAGTTGAATGAATATATTTCAAGTTAATCATATAGGAAAAAACAAAGTAGTTATTACCCAAAACATAAATTTGACATGAATTTTTAATAAATAGGTAATAAAAGACCACCATAATATCATACGACGAATAATATAAAATAATATGATTCTGTAATATAATTTTAATAAAATTATATTCTTTAAATGGTAGGTTTTAATGAGGATTTTGGAAGTTATGAAATTTGTTATTGGAATTTTGTCTAAATTTCCTTTATTTTACACTTACATTATGATATGCACCTATATTACATCCCATGTTGTATTTAGATGAATTTTATGTGAAATATCATAAATTATCCTCATAATTTTTTTTATTTTTTTTCCTTAATGAGGATCATAAGAAAATGTTTGCAAAGTGGTTATGATTTTATTTTATAATATCATCATTTATATGGATTGATCAGGATTAAGTATCCAATACTCAAAAATAAAGATCTAACTATCAATGATTATCAATAATATTATAATAATCTATTTATTAATTATATCTTTAATTAATGTTATAATTTTCCTACTAAAATTTATGATAATTAAGAAAAACGTTTTGAGAAAATCTGTCTTTATTTATCAATTTTCATGAAAATATGTTTCCCTTAAATCCATGTCTTCAAAAATGTTGTAAAAATGATATATAATTCACTTATTATTTCTTAAAAAAATTTCTCCAATGTTGGAATTTTTAGAAACATGTTTCAAAGGAATCATCTTGTTTTTTTGAAAACCAATGCTCATTTGGATTTTTCCACAAAAATGAATGAATCATTCTTTATGATGTGTATAAAATGAAATAAATTTTCTAACATCTTGAATAATCCTTGAATTAAGTCATAAAATATATGATTCTGGGGTTATTTTAATTGATTACTTTTTAAAAAAATTAATATTTTAAAAACAATATTTTTAATAGAAAACATTATTTTCCTTATGAAGTGCTTTAAAAGATCATTAAAATTTATTTTCCATCTAATATTTCATAAGTTTGTTGTACCAATGCATTGTTGTGGAATTGATCCAAGGATACCATTCATATTCATTTTCAAAATGGATTATATTTATTATGAATTTTTTTTATGAAAGTAGTTTTTATTTCATTACTTATCTAATGATGAAATTATTATTAAACCATCTTATTTTCATTGATTATGCTATGATGAAATGACTATAAAACCTGTCATTTTACCACTGGTTATTAAATGAAAAAACATATTTATAAAGAAAATTTAATTTATGAGTTAATGATATGATGAATGTATGTTCTCTTATAGAACACATTTTTGTGATTGAATTAAGTAATGGTTGATACCTATAACACACTCTTATGAATTCGGTGAATATTTATATCTTAGAAGATATACGTTAATAGAATTGGGAGTAAACTCAGTTCAGTAAGATAGATTTGGAGTGGTATGTTAACTTGGTTTAGTAGTATAGGGGAGGAATGGGGAGTAAACATGGTTCAATAAACTACTTGGTATCCTGTGATGTTCTTGGCAGTGAGCCATGACTAATATCAATACAAATTTCTATGCATATATGCATTCCACAATTTCTGTGTCTTATACTCTTATTGATATAGTTCATTGTCTTTCTTATGAATCATGTCATACAAATTAAAATTATTTATTTCATTACAAATTATTATGATCTTATATATGTAGGGTATGGATTTCAAATGTAATGAACATGATCTTATACACTTATGTTCATGTTAGTCTTGTGTTTCTCCCTTGTTTCCAAACTGGGCATATGCGATCTCCCTTTATTATATTTTTCCCAACTTTATGATAATATAAGTTATGTAAGATATTTCTCATAATGGTTCTATTTATGAATAACATATTAGGATATGAAATATATCACATATAGACTAGTTTTTATGTTTTTATGTTTAGAAAGGCACTAAACTATTCTGGATCTTATATGTGTATTTATGTAATGAAATAAATATTTTGAAAAAATTAATATTGTGTGTGAAAAAAATATATTTTAATTATAGTTATTATTACTAAAATGGTTTATTTAACCTTTGGATTCTCGGATAATTAATTCTTATTGATATTCTGAAGAACAAATCTAATGATAATTCTAAGGTTGAGTCAAAGTATAATAAAATTTCCTTGAATATTGATAAAGGATTGAGAAAGTTGTTTCCTAATAATAAATACCATTGAGGATACTACATGTATATGTTTATCTAGAACATATGTACCTTAGGGTACGAACCCAAAAAATTTCTTTTCAGTTAAGAATCAATTGAGAACTGGAGCATGACAATGGGTTTTCCTTTGTAGATTGTTTGAGACTCCTTGGGGGATACGATTTGGAAATCCAAAAACTCGATTCAAACCATCATAAATTTTTTCAATAGAAAATGGGTATAAATGACCTAGGATAAACTTAATCTGTCACAGATTATAAAAGGGTTTTAAATCAATACTTATTTTATGTGATTCTCATGACAATGTGATTTCCGACATTGATTATTGTTTCTTATATTATAATTTTTGGTTTTATTCAATGACTGGAACTCAATGTAAACATGTTAATACAGATTGAAATGAAAAATGAAATTTGTATCCTCCTCAAAATCCAAAATTCCGGGCATCTAGAATGAAAAAAAATCCTTTCTATACATAGAAAATAATCTCATGATATGAATTTTTCCGTACTTCCAATCAAATAATAGAGTGAAAAACAATATTTTGAGTCATTCATTAGGAAATTTCAAAAATCATTTAGGGTCTTTCGTGATACCCTAGTAAATTTAAAATTGATCAGTAATACTGAAAAGTTATTTTCCTTCATCAAGTGTTAATAACATGAGAAATTAATTTTTGATATCTACCTTCTAGAAGGAGAAGCAGATCATTAGTAGAATTTTATCAACAATATGAGGGGAAATGTTTTGTTTTCTCTATGTGATGGGATGATTCCAAGAACTCATTTTTCAATATGTTTTTCCTTGTATTATTTATATGGATACAAAGAAAGTGTTCCTCAATATAAAAAGAGATTATGGATAAACTATTACATATGTCAAAAATTTTACACGGATTTATTGTACCATTATGGTATTACTATCCAAACTGAAAGTAAGATTGATTGATTTTTCATTGTCTAATAACCAAGTCATCGAAAGAAATTGTCAATAACAGACATCAGTAGATATTAAGAGACTATTTAATGCTCAACCATGGTGGAAATGGAATATGGAGTAACATATCAATTTCATGTGTTTGAAAAGAAAACGAATACACCGTTTAATGAAATTTATAAGAACCATGGAGAGAAGAAGATGATTTTTCATTTACCAAAAATGTGTGAGAAGATGCATTGGAAAAATTTCTATAGGGGGAAATGTAAATGTTTTATTTAAGGAAGGTATGTTCTTTCTGAAAATTGATTGACGAAGTGGTGGGATGTTTTCACCTAACAGTGAGAATAGTGAGAACGAAACATATAAGGAACCTCTTAGACATTTGTTCATCGTGTGTATGGATAGTTGGAGTTATGCTATCTAAGAACCAAACTGAAGGGTTAATGATAATTATCAACATCATAAACCTCTTATGTTATGGTAATATATAAATATAACGTGATCCCTATATTTGATGAGGTTTAAAATAATGAAATGGTGAATGATATAGTTACCACCCAATATATAACTCCAACTGTATTATTTAAATATGTTTATACAAATTCATAGAAATATAATGATTTTTATCAATATATCATTATTCCACCCATATGATTATATATGACGTTATGAGTAGAAATATAAGTTGTTAATATTATCACATATAATGTCTATGTATCTTCTTTTGTTGACATTGGTTGGAATGTGCTCCCTAAAAATATTATGATTCTGCCTCTTGTTGAATTAGTGGTCATATAAGGAATGGATTGGATTTGTCTATATAAATCACATATAAACTATGGTGGAAGGTAATTTATGTTTGATATTGCACTTCAACCTATGATCATCTATCAATCTGATAATATGTATGAACCTTTTATATAGATTAAATTCACTGTATGGTTATTCATTATCTTTCATAATGGGATTTTATCATAAGTGGTTAGGGAGAAACTTGACATTAATTATATGACTAATTTTATATGAATTTTTTGATTTCATTTCATATGTGTTTCCTATCATTCCTAAAAAATTTGAAGATGATTTCTCAATAAAACTCAAACATGGTTCATCACTACTTTTAATTACTCTGTATAGACTTCCCCAATTTAATTGTTGAAATTGAAGAAGAAACTCCCAGAAATCAATAACATCATACTCATTTGGACAAGTGTTTCACCTTACAACGAGTATGTTCTTATTTTGAAAAATAATTATAGACTATTGAGGAACTACATTGATTACAAGGAGAAGGAAAATATCAACTTAAGAAAAATTCTCATCTTCCCCATATTTGAAGATTTTTTATCAATTATGAAAAACAGAATACTATTACTAGATTGATCATCACTCTAGATATAATAAATTTACTGTTAATAAGGATGATATACCTCATACAAAATTATGTATAAGGTGTAATTTCTATGAATATATAATGATTATTTTTTGTATATCTAATTCCCTAGTTATCTTTATTGATTTAGTTACTATGTTCTTTTTAAATTATCATGATCTTTTTGTGGTAGTCTTTTTAGGGGATATAAATATCATGTTAATAATAATATAATAGAATGAAGACTAGTCGATAATTTTACTAAAGACTAAAATGATGTAGAAGCTATATTAAATATTTAAAAATTCAGAAATATTCCTCCAGAAGGTTATATTTTTTGGTCACATAATATCAAGATATGGAATATCATGAGAACCATAATTGATGAAGGTCATTTAATTTTGGCTAGACCAAAAATGGTTACTGAGATCTATAGTTTTCATGGTTTAGCAAGATAGTTTCGAATGTTTCTTGACAATTTCTTATAAAAACTTAATCCATAGAGCATGTTAACTATGAAGGGATGCAGGTTCCTCTAGAAAGATGAATGCGAGAAACATTTAATGGAATTAAAGAAAATTTTAGTTATAAAACCTTTTTTTACATCAACCTGTAGTAGAAATGGGTTTATAATATATAATGATGAATCCTAGAAGTGACTGGGATGTGTTATTATATAGAATATAATGTATACAAATTATGCCACACTAAAATATAATATTAATGAGAAAACGTACCCAAGTCATGATTTGGAGTTAGTTGTAATAATTTATTCATTAAATATATATTTGTATTATATATAGATTGAAAAATGTGATATATGTAATGATAAGAAAATTTGAAGTACATATTCCCACAGAAGTAATTGAAGATGTGACAGAGAAGAAGGTTAGATATGATAATGGATTTAGACTACTCATTACATTACTACCCTATGAAAGTGAATAGTGTGGTTGATTCTCTAAGATAAAAGTATCAAGAATGATTATATAATATAATGATAAAAATATATAATATTTATAGATTTTGAAATGATGAATCTTGAAATCCTAAAAGAATAAGAAAAATCATTTTCATCTCAATTAAATATTCATACATATATCAATGTAATGGTTAAAGGGGGGTCTAAGGATGTAGTATAGCTCCAAAATAAGGTTAAAAATGTTCTAGAAATTATCATTGATCATTATGGAAGGATAAAATTTTGGAACTGTGTTTTAATTACATCTATATGAGACATAATGTAGTTGTTATAGTAATCTCATAGTTCTACATTCTCTTTTCAACCTATAAGTAATAATATGCATATATATGTGAAATAATTCTTCTAGTGGGATGGAATGATGATAGATATCATAATGTTTTTATCTCATTTCTTGGTATGTCAATAGGTTAAAGTTGAATAAAAAATTTCTAAGGGGATTTCGCATCCCTTATAAATACTTGAATTGAAATGGGAGAACATAAATATGTATTTTTTTCATTTAACTCCAAAAAAATCTATAGGTAATGATGTTATATGGGTGGTAGTCGATCTCTAAACAAATATATCACAATTCATCACTATCAAATAATAGTTTTACATGTATTAACTGGCCATTAAAAAATTATCGTAGTAGTATGACTGTATGGAGTGAAACATTCTATAATATCTAATTTGGATTAGAGTACCATGTCAATGTTCTAAAAAATCCTACTTCATGATCTTGATACAAAATTGAGTTTGAGCATTATGTATCATTCTCAAAAATATAATCAGTCTAAAAAAATTCAAACCACCTAGAATAATATGAGATGTTTTTATATGGATTTTAAATGTTATTAGATCAACACAATCCTTTAGTTTTGTTTTCCAAGGAATATATATTTCACTCTTCAATTCATAAGGAACCTTATTAATCCCTATATATAAATAAGTGAAAAGATACAATGTTTTTTAAATAAATATGGAGAATGAAAGCTATTGGGACTTGAGAGAGCGGAAAAAATATAATAGAAGGTTAGATCTATTTAACATCATATATAGTCATCACAAAGTAATTACAGAATATATAATGATAATCATCTACATGTTCTATAATTTGAATATAGTGAAAAGTTATTTTAAATAATTACTCCATAAAATAAATTTATGAGTTTTATAAAGAAATGAAATCTAAGCCCTATGTATATTGGGAGATTTAAAATTATTGATAGTATCATGATGATATCTTATTATTTTATGCATAAATAACCTCTCTCAACTCCATGGTGTGTTCTAGATTCTCTTTATGGGAAGTACATACAGGAACCATCAAATTTATTGAACTCTGAGGTCATACAATTGGATCATGACCTTTCTTATGAGGAACATCCGATGGGGATTATGGATGATGTTGAGATTAATTTTTGAAACATCACAAATCACCAGGTCAATGTTTTTATGAGAAACCATGAGTTAGTGGATTCTATGTTGCAACTCGATTATATGATGAGGTAAAAATATCCTCAATTTTTTTTAATAAAGTGTAAAATTTCAAGGGAGAAATTCATTTTATGTGGGGTGGAATGTAACACCATGAGTTTTTATGAACTATTTTTATATAAATTAAATTTTCTTTATGGTTTTAATTTCATGACACAAACTGTTATGTTTGGTTTAACCCACAACACCAGATTAGCTTGTATTACACGCAGCACTGAGTTTTCATAAAATAGTGATATATTATAAATATAGTTATTCTAACCCCATGATTATATCCTAGCCACTAAACATAGTAATATGAATAATAAAAAATTTTAAAATACAATGTTTTTATATACTTAAAAACATTTAAAAAACACTCTAATTTTAGTAATGTCAATAAATGTTTGGAAAAATACTATTTTCTAGAAAAAACTGCTTTTTAGTGGTTTTATGAAAACTAGTAAAATTAATTTTTCAATATTTTAGGAAATTAATTTGACAAAATAACATTCAATTTTTAATTCACAATTTCAATGTTATATTAAGTGATTTTTTTTATTTTCCTAAAAAATTTTATTTATTTAATAAATAGTGAAAAATACAATATTTTAATTAAAACAGTCTTTCCATATAATGAATTGATAATTTTAAATTATATTTTAAATATTTATTAAATTATAATTACATTAATTATAAAAATATTAATACAATTTATGTAATTGGAATTTATTTAATATTTAAATTAAATATAATAATCATTGTAAATATTTTCCCTTTTCTCTGAAAACCTTTATTTTCTTCAAATATATGTGATTAATTTTAAATGAATTTATGCGACATCTACGATTGAAATTAAAAAATGGATGATTATTTTTTAATAAAAATAATTTATATTGTATAATAATTATAACATGATTTTTAGAAAGAAGTATTAGCTAAAACAATTAAAATTAATCAAGGAAATTCTGAGATAATTAAATTCACCTAGGGATAAAACATTTATCATAAGTAAAAAATTGGCATATAAAATTTTACCAAACCAATTATATGGTTATATTTATAAATAATCATGTATTTGGTTAGAATTTAAAAACTTTAGGACATGAATTTCCTATGAAAATTATATATGGAATCCCCCTTAAAATTTAACTATAGTGACACTCACCTCACCTTTAAAAAGACACCACCTATCCGAATTACTTCACACCTTCAAATATCATTTGACACAAAAACACATTCAAAAATAACTTCTATAATTTGAATATCTCATTTTATAAGTCATACATTGGCAATAAACTCAACCATGGAATGCCTTTGGTGAAAACTGAAAGGAGGTAGCTAATGAATATTTAGCATTCATCCAATAGCATTTGTGATTTATTTCTTCCAAAAAACACATTGATTATTGTTGTATGATGATTATATAAAATACTCAATTTAATAAATGTACATATATTTTTTATGTTTAGTGTATGACCTGAAAGTACACAATCTTCCATCAAATGGGTTACAAAATCATCATTCGTGTGTTTGGTGGACTACCACCTCTCGAAACTATGATGTTCATTTTTCCATTGCCACCTATATTGGTTGGGAATAATTATGGTCCTACTGATTATATTTGATATTTATGATATTAATGATATTATTATTCTTTTTAATGTTTTATATAATTCATAACATCACTCTTTATATTTTTGTTGAATATGATAACATCATTCATGTGTATGGGGGACTAACACCTAGAAATATGTTATAATATGTTCATTCATTACAAGTGATGTATTAATGACCATTTTTATAAACAAATGAGAAATATATAGGAAATTAAAATTACTCTATAATGACAATATATCTTTTATTATTTTTAAATTCATACCAACAAGTAAATGAAAAACAACATTCATATATTTGTGTGGGCTACTGTCTCTATGAATGGTGTGTTTCAATTCATGTCCCTAAATTTTATGGATAAATATAAATTATTATATATTAAATGTATATTATATTTAAATCATGATATAAATTTTGAATATGATTCAATCATGATCAAAGTATGTTGAATGAAAATTAAACAAATTTAAACTTATTTGAAAAACAATGAGGTTATTTCTTGAGACGGAACATTAATATCGATTTGTTAGAAATCGGGTAATAAATGGTCATACAAAACTAATAAATGGTACAATATCTATATGAATATTAAACATTAATTGATTTATAATAAAAATATATTGATTATAAATTTGGTATGAAGGAGTACAACAATTATCAAGAAATAAAGGAATAAAATTACATCTAAATTGTCCTTGGAATGTATGTTAAGTTATGCACTTGTATTTTCTCTTGAGGCGGATATACAAAACATTAGTGTGGAATATCATCAATTTATCCTCAGGATTTGTTTTTTTATTTCTTCCTGGAACTCATGAATCGACATTACCAATGTTGTTATGATTTTATGTTACAATCTCATTGTTTATTGGGATTATTCCTGATTAAGTCACCAGTATAGAAATATTATGATCTACCTCTCAATAATTATCATTAATTTCCTTCTAATATGATTACTATTTATATCTTAATATATTATAAAGTTTCCCACTCTTTTTTATTTAAGATAATGTAGAGAGTTGTTTTTAGGAAAACCATATTTATTTTCTGCTTTGGTTGGAAATATGTTTTCTTCCAAACCAAATATTGTAAAAATAAATTAAAAATGATTTTTTAAACTGTTATTATTTAGAAAATAACTTTTACCCATGTTTTACTTTTTATTAATGTTTATTGAATGGAATCATCATTCCATTTTCCAAAAACCTTCTATTTTTTCTTATACAAAAAATGTGAAATGAAACATCATTTTAATGTGCCTAGAAATAACAAAATTTTGGGACGACATGAGAAATAATTTGATCAAACAATCCATTATAAAATTTTATGGTTATTTTCAAAGAAAAATGTTTTTTTAAATGATTTATTTTTTTAATTCACATATTTATATAGAAATTATATTTTAATCAATAATTGTTTAAATGAATAATCAAAATTATATTCCAGATAGTATTGGAGACACATATGTGACATATGAGTTAATCGTCATATGATCAAGGATACCATTCTTATTATTTTTCTGAATGATTTATTTTTCGGATGAATATTTGTTTATGAGAACCTTTTATCTTACATGGGTTATACCATGATAAATTGCTTACATACACCTCTTTTTTTTTTATGCTATCATTAAATTATTATGAAACCTAAATATTTTTGATAGGATATGATATGATAAAACATTTAAGACACCCATTTAGTTTCAGGGGTAATGATAATATTAATGTTTATGATATTATGGTAAATATATTCCGAATTTCATTATGTGACAGGTGGGGACTATGTATCCTTTCAATACACTAGGAATAGTTTTATATATAATGAGATGGATATGACTATAATTTGGATTTACCTCTGTTCAATAAGAATGGTTTGGAATGAAAATTGAACATGGTCTGGTAATATATGGTTGGAATGTGGAGTGATCCAAATTTTGTAAAGGACATTGTTCACTATGATGGTCATGGTAGTGAGATATCAGTAATATGAAAATGATTTTATATGCCTATGTTTAAGAAAAAAATTACATGTTTTATGATATCATGGATCCTGTTATTTGATTCCCTTATGAATCACTCCTTATAAACATTCAATATATATTCCATGACTAATGATTATAATATTTAACATGTATAGTATGTATTTTATATATTATTCTCATGCTCTCATAACCCGATGTTGAAATTATGCATGGGTATCTCAATTAGTTTCCCTTACTATGAATTCGATCTAAAAAAATTTATTTCATTACATATGTTATTAATATATGTATTATATATGATATTTCTAATATGGGTGCTAGTTAGGAAGAACATAGTGGAAGATTACATACCTCATTTATGGAGTACTATTTATGTTTATAATTTTCCAGAGGACATAAACTATTAAGGCTCTCGTTCATGTATCTATTTAATGAAATAAATATTTTTAAAATTTTATGTAATGAATTTTTATGATAATTCATGGCTATTATAGAATAAACCATAGAAAAAATGGGGTTAAAAAACATTTAATCATTTCATCATAGCATAGTACATAAAAAATGAATATGTTGTATAAAAATAAATTCCAAATAAATATAAAAAATTTATAGAAAGAATAAGGATATTATTTTTTCATTTCATCCCCAGTAAATCATAATTAAGATCATATGATGTTAATGAATTTGAAAAATGATTTTTAATGATATCATGAAACATTTATGGAGGAAAATATATTTTTTTTTGAATTCACTTCTTAAAAATATAAAAATTTACCAAAAAATGAAATTATAGGAAATGAACCTTAGAGATATGTAAATTAATTTTCAAATAATTTATCATTCTTGACGGAATGAAATATCATTTATTTTGTACATGTAAAAACTAAATTTTCGTTCTCATTTACTATAAAAATTCAAAAGATCCCCATATAGAAACTGATAAGAAGATTCATTTTAAAAAAATTGTAAAAATTTATCCATGAGTATATAATTCCCAAAAAATAATTTGAAAATATCTAAATCATTAATGAAAACATTATTTATAAAACATTGGCATGGAAGAAGAAGGATTTCTTTATAAGGGAAATATAATTTCATTTTTTATTAAAAATTTATTTTCGTATATTTTGTTCTTAATGTGAGTAAAATAAAATAATTTTTTTTCAATAAATATAAAATAAAAAAAAATTCATGATTTATCCATGATTTAGATAATAATATTCCATCATCATATTAATAATCACATACAATCTTGAAAAACAATGAAATTGAAACATAAAATTCTATCAACATTTGAAATTGTGTATTCACAGGGCCTATGAAATAAATAAAAATATATTCATATGAAAACCCAAATAAAATTAATAACACTAATCATAAAATACATTCAT
Organism: Viscum album; assembly: GCA_963277665.1. Taxonomy (NCBI): domain Eukaryota; kingdom Viridiplantae; phylum Streptophyta; class Magnoliopsida; order Santalales; family Viscaceae; genus Viscum; species Viscum album. The sequence continues at coordinate 374,322,597 of OY728127.1, read as the reverse complement.
GGGTAGTGTATACATCCTAGAATAGAAACTAGTGATGAATATGTAATGTTACTTATATAAAAAAAGTGAGATGAAAATATCATACCACTCTATTAACATTTGAATATAAAAATCATGATCAAAATGAAAATATATTGATATATAATTTCCTATTAATTACATAATAATCATAATTATATATATATATGGGGATTATATAAACCATATAAATGATTCATGTGGTGAATTTGCAATGTGTCTCACAGAAATAAAAGTGAGACAAAAATCCTATACAGAAGTCTCAAATTCCATTGTACACATTGGAAAATCCTATATAATTAACGTAACATTATTTTAAATCAATTAAAAACAAAAAATCTGCAAATAAAATCAATATATTAATTACTAATTTCATTTATCACCATTTTAAAGAAAATTCCATGATAAAATCAATTTTTTGTAATAACTAATTCTTTTTTCATATATGATTTGGTTTGGTATTTTAGGTCCATTTAGATTTATTATGGTCAAATAATATCTGTAATTTTAAACATTATAAAAATATCATATTTATATCTTATATATATATTTTTATTGATCTATAAATTTTATATGTATAAAATGGATCATACCATTTATAGAGATGGCAATCCTTATGTATGCATTAATGTTATTTCCATTTTCATGACGGGTGAAATGAAATAAAGGATTAAATTAATCCCACAATAAATAATAAAGAATATATAATAGTTTCTATTCATATAATTAAAATATATCCTTATTATCATCATTGAAAAATGAAAATGAAAATTTTAGCACATAACATTGTGAAGATGGTAGTCTACACATATGCATGAGAAGCTATATCATTTCCGATTGAATTAGAAGGTGCGAAGTTAGGTGTTATATTAAATTAAAAATGTATTATTTTATAAAAAATATAATAATAAATATAAGTTAAATCCATCATTATATCCATCCATGAGTGGTGGTTATGGGAAATGTATTTCATCCATTCACGAGGCGGTAATCTTCCATACACATGATCGATTTTTTCATTTCCCTTTTGATGGAAGACGATATTGAAATGGGTTTCTCCATTAACATAATAAAATATATGTATATCTAAGATAATTAATTTATAATTTCATAACGTTTCAAGAAAATTTTAAATATATGAGAGAATAAATAAAATAAACATTTATCGGTTAATAATGACAGCTCTTAAATGGAAAACATCTTTATGGTTGTTTGTAAATCATTAATAGTGGGGTTTTCTTATTCAAAATAAACCCTCTAAGAAGTGGATATGTATTTAAGTATAATATTCATGTATGTATTGGATGATCCAGAAGTCTTTGGTTGTGTGAATAGAAGAGGATTGTGGATGTACGTTTATAAGTGGGGGAGAAAACCCACATGGAAACCATTAAGAAATTTCGCTAAAGAATACAAAATGATGAAATCAGTTAAAATTAATCCAAAATTACCGTATATTATGTTATAAATATATCTAGAAATCATTATTTACACAATATTAATTGTTAAACATACACATATTTTTTCTATAACCTCCTCTACAATAATTTATATAAAACAACATTAATTATTTTTTTACTATGGGAACTATTCAATATGACCAAATAAAAAGTTAAAGTTATTATATAATACAAATAATATGATTCCTGATATGGAATCCATTTTCAAAAATTCAATTCATATTAGTAAATAATTTATTATAAAAATAATCCCAGAAATACGATGAAAAAATGATTTTCCACTAAAAATGTTTTCAACAGTATACAAAGGGTTTTCATAAAAAAGAATATAATGACCCAAATTAGAATAGTCAAAATAAATTTTAACTAATATTAATTTCCAAACAATATTATTAAATTATTTCTAGTTAATTATTTCAATTAAAATCAATATTTTAATAAAAGTAAGTATTTTTTACTATTGATTAATAATTAATCTTTTTAGAAAATTATTAAAAATTAAACATAATACATTATTATTATGATAATTAAGAAAATAAAATTTCATGTTTTAAATATTTTTTCCTAAATTGGGAAGATATAATTTTATTTTATTTTATAAAAAAAATCCATAAATGTGAATTTTTTTGACAAAAAGTTGTTTTTAATTTTTATGAAGACATTATTAATGATTAATTTCATTATATTAATATGTTTTCATAGTATAATTTTTTTGGGTAATATTATAAATATGTTTATTCATATTCATACATATATGTTTATTAGTTGGGTTATTATTGTAACATTCAAATAATAATATAAATAATATAATATTATTTCAAAACATGGTTTTTCAAATGAAACTTGTTTCCAAATATATTAAATCTATTTCAAAAAATATAATTCATAAAATATGAAGGTGACACCTTATATCACCCTTAAAATTAATTTCACACTTTAAATTCCATCACATTGATGAAAAAAATAAGATACTTATTCTTCATCATAACCTTTAGTTCTAATCACTCTTATTAGAGTTGGTGGTTTCACCATTATATGTTGACCCAGTGAGTGGTAATTTTTTTACAAAAAAAATCACTAAATGATCTGTAATTTCTATTGGTTTTTCATAAAAGGACAGATCATTATCCAATGGTATGAACTCAGATTTCATTATATTTGAATGATCATGTATTAACATTCTATGGAGATATACATGGAACATATCATGGATATAGGAGAGGTTTTGATGAAGTTCCACGTTATAAGAAACCATCCCTACTTGATCAACACTCTTGAAAAGTCTAATATACCTAGATCTCAACTTACCATTCTTCGTGAATCTCATATCATTCTTTCATAGTAATATACAAAGAAAATCCTTATAAAAAATCATTCTCTATATCACAAAAACAATTTTATGCATAATATTTCTATTGAATATATTCTTCTTTGATGATCTATTGAATTTATTCAGATTTCTCTAAAATTTCATTGATTATATTATGTCCTAATATCTTTCGTTATATAAAATAATCACATCCCATTGTAGTTATACAATTCATTCTATAGAGGGTTTTATAAGGATGAAAATGAATTCTTGTGTAAATGATATTACTGCATGAAAATCGTCAAGAGGAAGGAATTGATACCAACCACCTTTGAAGTCCATAAAATATGATCAAGGAATATCCTCTAGGATTTGAATGTTTATATTTTATAGGATATCTAGGTAATAGGTAGTGCTAATTTTCAAGTCTATATTTGGATGATAATATATAATTCACTAGAACATAATCCTAATATCCTTATCAAATATAATAGAATATATTATTCCATAAAAACTCACCACATACTTAATTTATATCATGGAAATATAGTCTAGAGAGTAATCTTCTATAATAGCAATAAATTTCCACATCCTCGTGAGGGAATAACTTGTAAACTAAATAAAATTATAGAATTTAGGCATTTTGGGGCATCTAACAACAATTCCCATAGTGACATTTTCTAATTTACATTCTGGTATGGGAAATGGATGTAAATTCACATTAGATTTCTCTGTCTCATCCATAACATAATGAGAGACTAATGACCATGATAAAAAATATCTAATATCCCTCTTCATGTTATCTAATTAGAAATACACATATATATATATATAAATTATCACGAATCCTTGTTGAATAATGAATTAAGTAAAATGGTTCCCATCCAATATCTCCTTGATTATATCTGTAATTGATAGATAATATAAAATTTTATGAATAGTTATCATTCAATCACAATCAAGGTATAACTCAAAGAAATTATTGGATTTCTTCTGATGCTCTACATCTTCATTTTATGCCTATTTAATCTTTAATTCAATAGATTGTTGTACTCTCATATGAGAAATACAATATTCAGGTAATTCCGTGAAAATTTACTAATATTTCCTTTTCACATCCATAAATATTTAATTTATTGTGATCCTCATAATAGATAATATAACATGATACTTTTAACTTAAAGTATCCTCTAACTTTTTCCGTTTCCTCATGTTAGAATGTAATGGGTTGAAATAATCATTAATCATCTCTAACCATCTTCTCTATAACATATTCAACTCTTAAAATATGAATATACACTTTAAGAAAATTTTATTTTCATATATATTACATCCTTCTCCATAATGTTAGTGAAAACATATCTTCAATTCTAAAATTATGGTAGTTAAATCCAAATAATGAGATGGTTATTTTCCTCATGATCCTTAAATATCTACGAGACATGATCTATATCCATTACATTTTCAATGAGACTATACCATTGTCCCATATTAGTGACATCCTGAACTAGTATCCACTAGATTATGCCCCAGGTCAGTGGGTAACATGGCCTAAAGAATGCCTCTCCATACACCTGCGGCTTCTAACTAATAGTGATTGAATATGAAGGTACAATGAGGTGAATATATCCTCATGATCCATTGACAAAATAGTATCCTAAAAGAATATTTTAAGGAAACATAATTTTAACCAAAAACATACGATAAATCATTAATGTAATAGTAATAATAATCAAATGAAAACTGTGTGTCATATAAAAAATAATGATTATGTGATAGTGTTATATAAATTACAATAAATACATGGAAACATTAATATGATATAATACTTGTATCAAAATTAAGAAAATACCCATAATAATATTTATCTATATACCATCACCAGCTATAGCCTGGTTATTTTCTAGTTTTCTCGTATAAAAAATCAATCCAGCATCACCAAGTAGGAACTTTCCCCAGTCCCTAACTATATCCACGAAGTTTGTATACCAAAATTTAGCCCAAATAGGGCGTGATATAACACTTAGTAGGTCCCCACCCATGGTGACTATGAAAAGTATAGTTTCTGACATTAATATGAAGCAGTGTTCATATATAAGAGGAGTAAATATGAAAAAATATTCTGACACTTTCCGATTTACAAATGATCAATGTGACTAAGAAACCTAATCATAATTGGTTGATGTAAATCATTTTAGCATCATCTATGGCCTCCACCGTGTCATCAAATATCTTCTACATAGTCCCCGATCCAAGAAGAATGAATTCACATGGTATCGACATAAGTCAAGGTAAATTGTTTCCAAGGAGTATAAATATCTAAGGTTTCCTAATTAGCTAAGTAAACTTGATCCAAATAGTATAAATGTCCTCAGAATCCTATTAGGTCAAGTAAACATGATCTAAGGAGTATAAATATTCATGGAATCGTAGTGGGAAGAATCAAAGGAGTAGAAACATCAACGGAATCGTCATGGGTTATTTAAAATATATCCAATGAGTATAAATGTCCACTACATCCTAGTAGGTCATGTAAACTAGATCTAAGGGGTATATGTTTCCAAGTAATCATTGTAATTCGAGTAAGTGGGATACACAGAGTAAAAATATACAATTAATCCAATTAATTCATGTAAGGAGGATCTAAGGAGTAGCAATGTCCATGTAATCAAATGATTCAATTAATTTTAGTATAAATATACAAGGCATCCAAATGGGTCATATGTTCCATATCTCCCCATCCTTTACCATCATAAATATTTAATTCAACATATCATAAACCATTTAATTAATCAGGTCATTAATCAATTCATAATCATATATATGATAGAGTATTATACAATTCAAAACATTCATATAAAATTAAAAATGTGATTTAAGGTGCCTACAACATTTAACAATCAACTTTGATACCTTTTTTGATCCCAATAATTTAATGGGAGGTCAACACACCCCGTTATTTTCATATCTATAGTAAATTAAAATTACCCAACCCATTAGTGGGTTGGAATCCTTTAAAAAAATTCCATCCTAGAAAAAGTGTTTTTTAGCTTGTCTCAAACAAGAATTTTAAATTTAATTAAATGTTTTATTAACTATTGACCCAAATATATAATGTTTGGTATATCAGGATATGGATATAATGGACAAACAACAATAATTTCTGGAAAAACATATATATCCACTATTTTATTCCCATATTAGATGCAAGATCCTATAAAATCCCTTGGTTAGGATTGGATCAGAAGAAAATAAATGAATAGTTAAACACCCTAAAAATATGGTAAGATATTATGCATGAGCATTTCAAAATTGATGGAGGGAGAATCTAAGAATGGAATGCATAAAATTGATCCTCTTACTTATAGAGATGCAACAAGCTAATGAGAACATAAATTCGATTCTAGATTTTTTGTTTGAAAACCTATTGAAGAGGGTGGGGGAGATCTCTTGCATGGGGGATTGATAATGGAGAATAATTAGTGAAATAATGGATATCCATTTTAATAGATCCTAGGGTAAAATGGTAAATATTCAATGCTTTAAAGACCCCATTATTTGGCCACGTGGATGGAAAAATTTTGGACCAAGCATTTGATAGACATTACCCAGAGCATTATCCTGTATGGTTGGGGGTGAAAGGTTTCGCATGAAATCTTTATACACCCCCGTTTCCCAGGTTTCACACCCCACATGTCTTGTAAAACATTCTTATGAAAACCATGTGTAGCATGTGTACTCCTTCTATGTATCCCTACATCACCCGCACTATTTCTCAAATCCTTGAAGCCTCCTACAAACAGTTTATTCAAACTAATTGGATGTCTCATTACGCCATAACTCCTAGATATCGGCCCTAAAAATCCCCACATACTTCTTTTTCAATCGTTAATGAACTTGAAAAATCTATACAGATGAAATTAAATGTTCAATATACAATTTAATGGGTATTTTCCCTATTTAAATACCAGGTATCTTAAAACCGTCCTGACATAAAAAAAATTCAATTAATTTCCCTTCCAAGGGTTTCCAATAAACATTTGAGAATTATTATGACAAAGGTGTACATAAATCAGCCTCCAGATCCCATGTCTCATCATATACATGGCTAGAGAGCCATATCCCCCTTACTAGAGGAAATAAATGACCTTAGTGAACCATCATTCCATAATCAACAAGGTGGATAGAATTATCAACAAAGAATGAATCAACTCCCAATTCAGCATCCTTGTTATGAAGAATATGTGATGGATCATAATGATATAAACAAAGATAAGATTCATGGAAGACGTTGTACATTTCCTAGAACATTTTAGATAACTACAATCGATAAGATACTATCCCAAATCTCTATAAAATATATAATGATCCTATGTAATGTTTTGATATATTACCTTTTTTTAATCCATTTATGCCCTAGTGTAGGTAAAACTCATAAGGAAACCTCACTCAATACCTTAAAAACTTGTTGTATATGGTGATGATCAGTGTTTGAATCCTTTCTAGTCTGATCTATAACTATTAATTCCTAATAATATGAACCTGGTCAATTTTTTTTTGAATGAGATGAGGACCCATTAGCGCTAACTCCCACACCTATAACCAAAATATGGGTGAACAGAACAACCTACTGTACATGTCCTAATAAGGATCAATATTCATGTTGACATATAAGATGTAATTTTAATCAAACTCGATGAGATATAACTATTTCTACAAATAACAATTACAATAAAGGACATATACATAGAGATGATCCTTCAAAACAAGTATTGTACAATTTGACTGACCATCATTCTATGGGTGATTGGATGTACTAAGAAATATCTATAAACCCAGTTCCCATTGAAACCCATGCTAGAACCAGGATATAAACCCAATATCAGTGTCTAATTTGATATAAATGGAACTCCATGGATGTGTTATATCGCATAAATTTTGTTCCCCTAGAGCTCATACACTGATAATATCTATTGAATATGAAAAAAAACTATGTTAACTCTCACAACCTGTATACAATCACCCTTTTGACATCCCTACCCAATTACGATATAGGAAATCTGTTCACAAAATCCCTAGATATTTCTTCCAATTAGTACCTTAGAGTATATAATGGATATAAAAGTATCACTGGTAATTGTTCAACATCCTTCACCTACTGATAGATGGAATACATAGAAAAAAATCTATTTATCTTTATGTTCATCCCTGAACACCAAAATTAGTAACATATGTCATGATACAATTTTGTAATACTAGGATGCAAAACACATAAAGATGCATGAGAGTAACAAATCGCCTAATATTATATTACTATTGAAACCCAATTTCATCCAAGAATGTGAATGGTATCATTATAATCTATAAACAAAGTTATAGGTGGGTCAAATCCTCCAATGATCTCCCTCAAGACCGAGCCATAGATATATGGTAGCTGCTTCATCTCACCCTATTTACAAGTGAATAGATCATTGATTAATTTTATAGAATAGACTACCTGTGATTGTTTGGAACCACTATTTTCATATAAATTTATTTGGAAAGAGCCTACCACTCGCTACAAGACTCTTAATCAACCTATGTTGGAGTCATCCTACTCAAGGCATTGTCAACTTCATTAATATTTCTAGGTGTATCGGCCATGTCAATATCTGAAGGATATTGGTATTCACCGAACTATGACTTTATATGATTCAACTCACATATTTTTAAGATCTTCTGGAGGATTTTTTGGTCTGGGAACACAACTGAATTCCCTCATAGTAGATAATGTCTCTAAAGGGGCACATTAAGACAGTAGTGGATAACATGATATCATGAGGTTTCTAGTGCATCTTGTGTATCCTTATCTGATGATACCATTATAACATCCCAAGATCATACTATATAGAAACTCCTCCTATCACAATACTTGATTCATCACAATAGGTTATATAGAATCTTCCTGGTTCTAGAAAAATATTGGTCAGTGATGAAATTAGTCTCCTTTTCAGCTCTTTCACGGCGGTCTCACTGTCTTTATACAATGAAAACTTCTCAATTTTTTTATTCAAGAACATAAGAGTTGCTTCTTGGAATAATAAATCATGAATTAAGAACCTATAATAACCATATATACAAAATAATCACTGTATAAAAAAGACACTCTTGATCTTCAAATAGGAAACTATAGCGCTCACATTCTCTAGGTAAAATTATACTCTTATCTCATTAATAATATAACCTTGGAAGTGAATTTTATCCATCCAAAAGATTCACTTCATGATATTATCATTTCGTGATGATCTCTTAGTGTATCCAATATTATCTCAATATTTTTTTCATGGTAATAGTGAGTGTAAAAATACACATATATTTTATCCATGAATAACACCACAATTTAATCCATATATGTATGTAAAACCTAGTTATTTAGTTCCATGAAAACTATTGTAATGTTCATGAGTCCAAATGGCATGACCAAATATCGGTACATTCCATATGTACTAAGGATGGTTATATGTGGTGTATCTGATTGTCCAACAAGCACTTGATGATAATTCAATCTCATATCATTATTTCTGAAAACTCTAGAACATATATTTGGTTTAATACTTAATCTATTGAAGGAAAAGGATTCTTATTCTTTACTCTCAACTGATCCAATTTCTAGTAATCCACTCAAAGTACAAGGGTTCCAACAACCTTCTATGAAAATGAACTAATTAACCCATATGGAATTACTGGGACATATAAAACAATATTTATCAATATCCTTTAACTTCCTATTCATATACAGCATCATAGTAGTAGCAATGCTATATAGAAGAATAATTAATAATATAGGTCCTGTCATATATCGATAGAAAAATATAACTCTATATTAGGAGGTAGTACAAAATAGTCATATAGGAAAAAAATCATGAAATGAACCACCACTAGAGGGATGTCTACATGACACATTCTCTGATCATCCATATATAATCTTGCAATCTGTGCAATCATTTTTCTCATCCCTTGATGCTCAGGTCGAGATCAAATCAGCTTGGGAACTCATTCCCCCATGTGAATAAAATACAACACATTTGTGATGTTAATGTCTCCCATATGTGATGTTATTCAAAATAATAATGATAGGGAACTGACTAGTACATCATAAGAATGATGTCATACCCGATAACCTAAAGTGCAAAGAGGTCTCATATGAAGTGACGATAACCAATCTCAAGGAGGAACTCTTTGTACTTTCACACACACAATCCAATCGAATCCCCAATATAGTATTGAGTGTCATAACTCCATAGAAAAAATGTACGTAAAGATAAATTATCTCCAAAATAGTTATAGCTACAAATTAATGATAATTAAAATTTCATAATGATCAGATAAAAACATACATGCTACTTGAATAGTACCTCTCACTATAGATGGCCAGTCACACTACTCCTCCAGTATAATTTTTAGTAAATTTATCTGACATGATCCACAAACCTGATAAATATCTTTGATTCTATATTTATGTCCACTATGTGGGTGATTTATGTATGGTTCCTAGCATCCTCAACCATGAAAACCACCTCAAACTGATCTGCTGGTTGCAATCCATCTCATTGCGTACTAGGAAGTTGTTGAACCTGTTCCTGAATGTGAAATCAGTGCAGATCCACTATCTATGACTTTTGTTTGAAAATTTATGAAAATACATTTTAAATAGACCATCATTCTGTGAGCACTAAAAACAACCAAGTTATTCACACATTAGATCCTCATATTTCACTTACACCCATATTGATGAAAGAAAACAAAACCACTAGAACTCATAATATATCTATAATTCCCCTAATGAGTGACCTCAATGAATTTCTTCATTCCACATAAAACTACAACACTATGAAGAGAATATGATGTACCATATTTTGTTTCCTAGGCTTCCATTAGGTTATGTTGAGAAATAATTTCCTCATTTTCTATTCTATATATTAGGGGTAGGTCAAATATATTCTTCTATGAAAATATTTCAAACTTGATACTATCCTCAAATCATATAGCTTTATATAACACATCACCAAATAGAATGGTCATGAAAACCTCAAGCTCCATTAAATGTGAAGAATATTTTATGACTGATCATGTACTATAATCCAAGTGAAACAATTCACTATCCCTTTGGATCCCCAACATACTAGGTCAAAAATTAATCAAAGAATGAAATATAGAAATACATCCAATCTATACCATGGTGATGATATATCTGAGTAATAATTTAAATCCATTTTTTGAGGGAATCTGAGATCAATTATGTATCAATCTTCACCCTCTTATCAGGAGGTGTCTTGAGATTCTATTAGATCGATAACATGTACCATTTCCATGAATATGCAGTGTGTTTCCTTACATCCACTTAAAACATGGGTGGATGGTACTTTTAGAACTCACACAAAAACTCATCGATAGTTGAGAATGTTCTCAGAGCTCCATGAATTTTCTTCCTGAAGCATAGGAAACTGTTTATAAACTTAGCATCATCACCCATATCATGTATAACAGGAGGTGCCACAATATTCACTATTGGAGTTTCTACTGGTGGCCCAAGGTACTCCACTTAAAGTTCCTGGTAATCTTAAACTACCTGGTACAAAATGAGAGTTTATCATTATGGAATATCCTAATAATTTCATAGAAACACCATAGAAATTATTTTTAAACAACGACACCACATATACATGAATATGATAGCTACAACCCTTCCTATATAAGAACCACACCCCTATACCTACTCCGAAATCTAGTTCTTGGATATATATAGATCAAAAAAATGAAAAAGATACTACATACTTCCCACTTTTATTCTTAGGTCAGGGTCCTGTTCTCTCCTATAATTCAGGGGGTCTAGTATATAGAGTGTCAAATATTTATGTTTTAATTATAACCTATACTAAGCAGAAAACATTTAATTCCTTAATATAAACTCATTTAAAAATAAATTTTCTTATTATAATTCTCCGTAACTTGTTGAATTAAAAATATTACAATTTATAATATATATATATAGGCCCATAGACATTATTACTTGAATATAGATTCCATTTAATCTAGAATATAAATACATTCCCACCCAAGAAACCTATGGACTATGACTCAACATTCTATAATTAACTACATAATGTGTCTACTTCAATTAATGACGAAAAACACTATTAGGTTGATTTAGGCACGTCATGTGACAATTTATTCTTTCCATATTCCTGAAAAAAAAATGTATTTTTAATAATATTTATATTTGATAGAGCTTATAGAATAAAAGCCATTAAATCATGAAATTCATCCTAGATGGCATCGAATATGAATGAAATGTGAATTTAGTAAGTGCATAAAATGATGAATGACACTAATATATCCTTTCAATATAGGAAAATTGCAAAATTACAAATCAAAATTAACACCATAAATTTCATGTGTCACCTAATGGTGAAATTCGATCAATATTAAAAAAAGATCACAATGTCCTGTTACTTGTTAAATTTGGATTTCTATGTAACACCCTGAGATTTATGAAAAATATTCTTTTAATTTCATTAATGTCTTGTGTTTTATGCTACACCAAGATTACTTTGGGCTATACGCAACACCGTATTACCTTGCAGTATACACAACACTATTTTTGGATCGTGTTACACACAATTTTGATAATAGTTATTCTACGCAACATTGAGTATATATATATATATATTCAATGTATAAATGAAATATTGTTGGATTCTGTTATACGAAACAATGAAGGATTCTTTCACAACACGCAACCCTGACTTGGCTTGCATTACACGCAATCGCGACCTTCCTCGATAACGTGTGTTGTACGCAAGAGCGAGTTTTACTGAACAACGATGTATTATTATAATATTATTATGAACTAGCTTTTATGAATAGTATTAACTAAATTTTGAATTTTATAACATTATTATTCATCTTACACATTTTCTATAACATGGTATATGAACAAAATAATTTTTTCGGGTAAAATAAGTATTTTTAAAAAAATGCAGTTTTGCCACCTTTTCATGGCGCACCCACATTAAATATAGTTTTTGACATGTTTATAAGTTCCATTTGGAAAAATAAAATTATTCTTTGGAATCAATAAATAAAAATTTACTTTGGATAAATTTTTCATTTTATTCTGATGACTTTCATATTTTAATGAATAGTAAAAACACGCTATATTTTAATTAAAAAAACTTTTTTCATCATATTATCTTATGTGGTTAAATTATAATATTTAATGGTTTTAAAGTATAAATAGAATATATTTTTACCATTTAATATAATGTATGTCATTATCATTTATTTTACATTGAATTCGTAGGTTAATTCAATTCAATATTTTGCAATGTTTTAATGAAAAACTCGTTTTTTTTCGACAACGGGATTAATTTTAATTTAGTTTCTGCAACTTTTTTTATTGAATTTGGAAAAATGGATTCCATATTTGGAATCAGAGGGTCCAAATTGTGGTAATAAGCTACTTTTTATTTTTGGGCATTGTGAATAGTAACTACTGTAAATTTTATTTACTATAGTTAAAGGTAAATCGGGTAACTAAGGGTAAATATAAGATTATAAAATTACCCTAACACTTGGAAAAATCCTATTGGATGACTAAAAGTCGACCCATATCACCTAAGGGTCGGATTAGATTCATTCAATAGACTTTTGTCCATGAAATTAATTTAATTATTATTAAAACCAAAAAAAGTGACAACATCTCACTCTCTTATATACTATAAGTATAATAATTTTAAGTTAGTGATACACTTCATCAAACTTCGAACATTAATAGTCTACAGAAAGCTAAAAAAATTATCTACATCATGAGAATTTATTTAGTATTTTTTGGGATTAAATAATTATTATTAATTGTGACATAATAGTTATGCAGAAATTATTTATCTAGTCAAAAATCAAGAATATAGTTTTTATTAAACTAATAGTGACCATAAAAGGCACAAACCCTGACCAAAACTTATTGGTAATGTAAATATAAACTATAATCATCCAATGGTCGAATATTTGACCATTTTGAGTCTTATACTAGCAATTATGACACTTATATTATTTTGAAATAAATGATACCAAAGTTGTCACCTTCATAATTTAATAAATATAACAATTTAAATATTGTGATTTTAAGATGATAAACTCGATTAAAAGTATTATTATGAATGGTAATATATTTATATTCATCATAGGATTTTATTTTAAATTTTAATGCAACAAATCAGTATATTAAATAATTATACAAAAATGTTGATGTACTTATTTTATTAAGAGATAAACCCAATAAATGGTTTTAAAAATTATATAATAAATATTATATGAACATTTTAATGTGATACACTACTTTTATAGATACATATGACCTATTATTAATCTAGTAAATCTTTTAGTTCGAACATATCTTCTGTATATATTTTATTTAAATTCAAATAAATGAATAGTGTCAAAATTGACACTATTGTTATTTTATAAAAATAAAATATTTTAAAATTGTTTAAAAATCACAAAAATATTTAAAAATTACAAATTTAAATTTATATGGTCTATAATGTTATAAAGTATACAATTATGGAAAATTAACAACAAATAACTAATTATTTGTTATAATTTAAAATTTAGAATTTTATTACCTCAAATAAACTTAAATAGATTAAATAAGGATAAATCAAAATGATAAGGTTTAAAATAAGATTCAAACATGTCTAAATTTGATTGGTTTATGATATTACAACCCTATATCATCTAATCTTAGAATATGAGTCATTTTTGGAGGTTTTTTAAGTGGTGTTAGATTTATTATAAATTAATATTTTTAAGAATTCCAAAGGTGCCTCTCTCATCCCTTATAAAAGGGAACCTCCTCCCTCTCCTCATCACAGCAATTTGAGCCTTCTAGGTAGCCCGACCCCTGCCAAATTATCTTCTCCACTTCCCTAGAAACATCCTAGAGGTTCGGGTATTCTTTAAAGACCAATCTTAGTGCCTAAGGGGAGGTTTCAAAGAGGCATATCTAAGAAGAGGTAATTTCTTCTCCCGATTATTTCAAGCTTCTTTCTTCTTCAACTTCTTCTTATTTAGTTGTTTCATTATAAAGTAATAACATCAGTATCAATAATATACTGATTTGTTATTATAAATATGAAACAACCCCATTTCACCTTCTATCCATCCTACGGAAAACAAAATCACCGTGCATGCGTACGTACGGAATATCGTCTCCACGCCGTGGTGTAATATGTTTTTTCACCAACACCTTACATGGATGGGTATAATGGTGTAAAGAATAACTATACATAGTTATTATAACATCATACTGATTCTGATATATTGTATCATCCACTCTAATTCAATTCAATAATTATGGAAACGATACCATCGCTCGTGCGTACGTACGGACTACCGTGTCCACGACACAATGAGATTCATTCTCCATGTTAACCATTTAAGAATGATTATAAAGTATATATAAGCAATAATAATGAAATATATGACATTATAAAGCTACTGGATTTATGTATATATGTATGTCATCTACTTAATTCCATTCAACTCAATAAGGAAACGAAAACAGCGTTCATGCGTACGTACGGCCTACCGTCTCCATGAATGGTGTATTTATTTCCATTTATTGTTCTAATATATATTTGTATATTCTGAATATATATTATATATAAATCATGTTTTACATTCTGGATGTAAGTAATCATGATCTATGTAATCATATGAATAATTACAAGTCAAAACACGGACGACAAATGAAAAGATTTTACCCAAAACGCTCTTTAACATAGAATTTACAAAAGAACGGGTAATATAAAGTCATAAGTGAACCATATATGATATCATAACAATTAATATGATTCTGTAATAAGTCAATAACATTATTTAAATCATTATAAAGGAGTTTCAGATACGTACGAATCATATCGGACCTAAGGTAAGGGATAATTTTGCAAATCTCATTTTTATCCGAGATTGTTTATTTGAAAGTATTTACTGGGGGTTATTTCTATCATCCATGTACATGTTTTATAAAAGTGTATTCATGTATGTTTAAAGTCATTTATACCCATTTTGACTTTTAATACATTGTATGTATGGAATCGTTCTTTTACGAGGTACCTTTTTACCTTTTTGGCAAAAGTATGAGAAGAATGTTTTTTTAACTTATACGGAAGGAACAGATTTTTACGGTTTTATAAAGCCTTATTTTCATGAAGATACC
This sequence comes from Viscum album, assembly GCA_963277665.1. Lineage (NCBI taxonomy): Eukaryota > Viridiplantae > Streptophyta > Magnoliopsida > Santalales > Viscaceae > Viscum > Viscum album. The sequence continues at coordinate 374,306,552 of OY728127.1, read as the reverse complement.
TCCAAAAGATTTCATGACTACTTTTATCAAAATACTTTTCTTTTAAAATTTCATGACATTTTTTTTGAAAAGAAAATGATTTTGAAGAAGAAAGGATATTTTCCTCAAGAATTCATTTCAAGTGCTTTATCAAAACCATTTTCCACCTAAGATGAAATTATTTCATATGTGTATGTTTCAATTATAATGTCTCTTTGATTTAAATTCTTTCACTTTTCTTATGATGAAATATCTATTTGTTTTATATGGATTATGTGATGATGATATGATGTTTATGAAACCCATTTTATTCTTTGGGTTATGATGAATGTTTTAAGTTTATGTTGTGGCACAAGTAAGAATGGTTTCATTATGAGATGGGTGGGACCAATATCTCCCTCCAATGAATTGGGTAAAGATTTTATATCTCATGAGATAGACATGGCTGGAACGGTAAGTTAATCCGGTTCAGTGTTACAGGACTGAAACGAGGAGTGAACTCGATTCAGAAAGGGACTTTGTCCACTATGATGGTCTTGGGAGCAATGCCTTGGCTACTATAGAAATCATGACATGTGCTGAATGGTTTCCACAATTTCATGTTTTATTCCCATGATATTTTATCATTATTGATGTTCCATTATGATATATGCCTTACGTACTTCCATGATTTATGTCTTTGCTCAAGGTTTTAATGTTTAGATCTCATGTTCATGTTTTTGCTTTCAAATGTTTATGGATTGTTTTATGTTCTCTATGTTTTCCCTTACTAAGCATTTGAGATCACGCTTTTTATGTTTTATTTTCCCCATGAAATAAAGAAAGGTTTTAGGTAAGGAAACAAAAAGTGGAAGATCTTTATGGGAGATGTTGAAGATCATTCACCACGATTAGAAGATTACGTTCCATTTTTCCAAAGACACTAAACTATTAAGGTCCTCATGTGTCTGTTTTTGTTATGAATTAATTTTTCCAAAAAAGTAATGTATTTTCCATGTACGTCATGCTTTGGGCCGGTACAGTTGGTATCAGAGGAAAGGTTTAGTCAACCTTTGGAAACAAGGATGTGAGAACTTTATTGAGGTCCCTAGAGATATTTCTAAGGTATGTCTAGGGATGTCCCTAAAGATAAGTATACGTATAGGATATAGTCCTAGAACTACGGTAAAAATATTAGAATTAATCCTAAGATGTTAGATGTCAAAGGTACTCCCCCTTGATTATGTTATTTTCCTTGTATGATTTTTTCCTCTCACAGAATTCTTTTTGTGTTTCAGTCAATGGAGGGAACCAGAAGGAATTTAGTTAACATTGAATCTAATGGACAAATTGGTGACTATGAGCGACAAAATTGCGTAATGCCTAGAGAGAAAGATATTGTGATTATGCCGAATCAGGCATCGCAATATATGATTAACAAGGTGAAATTTAGTGGTATACCTAATTCAACAAATAAGAGGAAGATATACTTTTATGCATGTTCGCATGTTGAGGAGCATAATGAAAGGAAGATTGATATTTCTAAAGAAGGGATGAAAAACCTTGAGGAATACCTAAAATGGAGGGACATATGTTATCTGTGTGGAGAAAAGGGTCATAGAGTGACAGACTATTATGGAGTTCAATGTCTTATTTGTGGAGAACATGGGCATTACCCAACTCAATGCCCAGACCTAAAAAGTTACTTCCAAATCAAGGAAGGACTTATTCCAGGACAATCATTGAAGAGGATGGATTAAATTGTTTATGTATTGGTATTCAATAATAATGTTGTTGAGGTACTTTTATGGTGTATTAGAATATTTTTGTATTAGTATATTGTGGTTTTCAATAATTTTATGGTACCGGTAACCATGAAAAGTGATTCAAATATTTTTGCAAGCAGATGATATGCGCATAATGAAGGGATAAGGAGAAAAAATGAAATGTTTGACAGTATTCATGAGCTCATGATTGATATAAGGTATAACTATATAGAATTTTGAGGATTTTGGTATGTTGAAAGAGTTAACTTTTGATAGCACTCATGTTTTCACTAAGATTCAAGGGGTATTCATTTTTCAAGAGATTACATGATTATGGTATTCACATGACTGGAATGTGACCAAAACGATATATGAGGAATAAATGATGGTATTCACGTGCTTGTTATATGTCCTTTTTAGTAATCGTTCTCTTTATACAATGAGTTTCTAAAGAAGTATTTTGGATAAGCCTAAAGATTGGAATGGATTATGTTGGACATAAGTTAGTATTGTTTAAGGATATAACTTTTTTCGATATTATTGATGGGATGTTATAGTAATGTAATTTTTGAAAAAGGACAACCTGCGGGACTGGAAACATCCCATCGCGTCAGACAAGGCTGTGGGAATCGAACCCACAACCGAAGTGTGACTGGCCTTTATCACCTACCAATGGCCTACAAGAAGTCCCTGGTTAGTAGAAACAAGTTTTATTTTATTAAGCGGTATGATATATGAAGTATAAGTTCATTTTTGGAACCATATACGATTAATCTAACCATAAGATGAACTTATATCTTTTGCTAACCCTTTGTTTGAAAGAGATGGAATGACCCATCATTCTATCACATGATCTGCTAACACATCACGAATAACAAATTCAACTTCATTTCATTAAGGGATGAAGTGGAAATTGTTCAATTCACGAACAACAATAAGATTGTACCAAAATCATGCAAGTATTTCTTTTAATTCATCAACTTTAGGGAAATGTTCTTGAAACCCAAAAATGTTGTCCTAGTTCCCGTATATCCGATGAATCAGATGGTACCTTAGATCATCACAAATCAATAGCTTTGTGATTGTTGGATTTTTCATAGCCATGTTCTCTACCACTCTCCATCAGAACTTGATGGTTAGATTTTTCTTCCATATCCATATTTTCACATATGTTCTCCTACGTGGAAACCCAGTGATGAGTTAATTTGGGTAACCGTTAAATTTCATACTTTAGTTTTTAAAGCCATGTTTTGGTATTCCTTTTTACTATGTGGGTTTCTATTAAACAAACTTTTGAGTAGTAAACCATTTATAACCCCGACAAATTTCGAAGGTGAAATTCATTTTAAGGGGGGTAGAATGTAACACCCCAAGATTTTATGAAAAATATTCTTTTAATTTCATTAATGTATTGTGTTTTATGCTACACCAATATTACCTTGCGCTCTACACAACACCGTATTAGCTTGCAGTATATGCAACACTATTCTTGGATCGTGTTACACACAATTTTGATAATAGTTATTCTAAGCAACATTGAGTATATATATATATATTCAATGTATAAATGAAATATGGTTGGATTATGTTATACGAAACAACGAAGGATTCTTTCACAACACGAAACCCTGACTTTGATTGCATTACATGCAATCACGACCTTCCTCGATAGCGTGTGTTGTACGCAATACCGGGTTTTACTAAACAACAATATATTATTATAATATTATTATGAACTAGCTGTTATGAATAGTATTAACTAAATTTTGAATTTTATTACATTATTATTGATCTTACACATTTTCTAGAACATGGTATAAGAACAAAATAAATTTTTCGGGTAAAATAAGTATTTTTCAAAAAAATGCAGTTTTGCCTCCTTTTGATGGCTCACCCACATTAAATCTAGTTTTTGACATGTTTATATGTTCCATTTGACAAAATATAATTATTCATTGGAATCATGAAATAAATATTTACCTTGGATAAATTTTTCATTTTATTCTGATGACTTTCATATTTTAATGAATAGTAAAAACACGCTATATTTTAATTAAAAACAACTTTTTTTTATCGTAATATCTAATGTGGTTAAATTATAATATTTAATGGTTTTAAAGAATAAATATAATATATTTTTACAATTTAATATAATATATGTCATTATCATTGATTTTACCTTGAATTCGTAGGTTAAATCAATTCAATCTTTTGCAATGTTTTAAAGAAAAACCCGTTTTCTTTGGACAATGGGATTAATTTTAAATTAATTTCAGAAACTTTTTTGTATTGAATTTGGAAAAATGGATTCCATATTTGGAATCAGAGGGTCCAAATTATGTTAATAAGCTACTTTTTATTTTTGGGCATTGTGAATAGTAACTACGGTAAATTTTATTTACTATAGTTAAAGGTAAATCGGGTAATTTAGGGTAAATATAAGATTATAAAATTACCCTAACTCTTGGAAAAATCATATTGGATGACTGAAATTATACCCATATCACCTAAGGGTCGGATTAGATTCATTTAATGGACTTTTTTCCATGAAAATAATTTAATTATTATTAAAACCAATGAAAGTGACACCATGTCACTCTCTTAAATACTATAAGTATAATAATTTTAAGTTAGAGATACACTTCATGAAATTTCAAACATTAATAGTCTACAGAAAGCTAAAAAATTATCTACATCATGAGAATTTATTTATAATTTTTTGGGATTAAATAATTATCATTAATTGTGACACAATAGTGATGCAGAAATTATTTATCTAGTGAATAATCAAAAATATAGTTTTTATTAAACTAATAGTGACCATAAAAGGCACAAAACCCTGACCAAAACATATTGTTAATGTAAATTTAAACTATAATCATCCAATGGTAGAATATTTGACCATTTTGAGTCTTATACAAGCAATTATGACTCTTATATTATTTTATTTTAAATGATTCCAAAGTTCTCACCTTCATAATTTAATACATATAACAATTTAAATATTGTGATTTTAAGATGATAAATACGATTAAAATTATTATTATGAATTTTAATAGATTTATCTTCATCATAGGATTTTAGTTTAAATTTTTATGCAACAATTAATTATATTAAATAATTATACAAAAATGTTGTAGTAATTATTTTATTAAGAGATAACCCAAATAAATGGTTTTACAAATAATAAAATAAATATTATATGAACAATTTAATGTGATCCCCTAATTTTATAGATACATATGAACATTTATAAATCTATTAAAGCTTTTAGTTCGAACATATCTTCTGTATATATTTTATTTAAATTCAAATAAATGAATAGTGTCAAAATTGACACTATTGTTATTTTATAAAAATAAAATATTAAATTTTTTTTTTAAAATAACAAAAATATTTGAAAATTATAAATTTAAATTTATATGGTATATAATGTTATAAAGTAAACAATTATGGAAAATTCATAACAAATAAGTAATTATTTGTTATAATTTAAAATTTAGAATTTGATTACCACAAATAAACTAAAATAGATTAAATAAGGATAAATCAAAATGATAAGGTTTAAAATAAGATCCAAACATGTCTAAATTTTATTGGATGATGATATTACAACCCTATCTCATCTAATCTTCGAATATGAGTCATTTTTGAAGGTTTTTTAAGTGGGGTTAGATTTATTATTAATTAATATTTTTAAGAATTCCAAAGGTGCCCCTCTCCTCCCTTATAAAAGGGCACCTCGTCCCTCTCCTCCTCACACCAATTTTAGACTTCAAGCTCGGCCAAACCCTAAAAAATTATCTTCTCCACTTCCCTAGAAACATCCTAGAGGTTCTGGTCTACTTTAAAGACCAATCTTAGTGCCCTAAGATGGGGTTTCAAAGAGGCATATCGAAGAAGATGTAATTTCTTCTCCCGATTATTTCCAGCTTCTTTCTTCTTCAACTTCTTCTTATTTAGTTGTATCATTATAAAGTAATAACATCAGTATAAATAATATACTTATTTGTTATTATAAATATGAAACAACCCCATTTCACCTTCTATCCATCCTACGGAAAACAAAATCATCGCGCGTGCGTACGTACGGAATACCGCCTCCACGCCGTGGTGTGATATGTTTTTCCACCAACACCTTACATGGATGGGTATAATGGTGTAAAGAATAACTATACATAGTTATTATAACATCATACTGATTCTTATATATTGTATCATCCACTCCAATTCAATTCAATAATTATGGAAATGATATCATCGCTCGTACGTACGTACAGACTACCGTTTCCACGACGCGATGAGATTAATTCTCCACGTTAACCATTTAAGAATGATTATAAAGTATATATAAGAAATAATAATGAAATATATGACATTATAATGATACTGGATTATGTATATAGTTATTTCATTTACTTAATTCCATTCAACTCAATAAGGAAACGAAAACAGCGTTCATGCGTACGTACGGCCTACCGTCTCCATGAACGGTGTATTTCTTTCCATTTATCGATCTATTATATATATGTATATTCTGAATATATATTATATATAAATCATGTTTTACATTCTGGATGTATGTAATCATGATCTATGTAATCATATGAATAATTACAATTCAAAACACGAACGACAAATGAAACGATTTTACCCAAAACGCTCTTTAACATGGAATTTACAAAAGAACGAGTAATATAAAGTCATAAGTGAACCCTATATGATATCATAACAATTAATATGATTCTTTAATAAGTCAATAACATTATTTAAATCATTATATAGTATGTTCGGATACGTACGAAGCATATCAGACCTAAGGTAAGGGATAATTTTGCAAATCTCATTTTTATCCGAGATTTCTTATTCGTAAGTATTTACTGGGGGTTATTTCTATCATCCATGTACATGTTTTATAAAAGTGTTTTCATGTATGTTTAAAGTCATTTTTACCCATTTTTTACTTTTAATACATTGTATGCATGGAATCATTCTTTTACGTGGTACTTTTTGACCTTTTCGGAAAACGTACAAGAAAAATGTTTTTTTAACTTATACGGCACGAACAGATTTTTACGGTTTTATAAAGCCTTATTTTAATGATGATTCCTCCAAAATATTTCATGACTATTTTCATCAAAATCCTTTTCTTTTAAAATTTCATGACATTTTTTTGAAAAGAAAATGATTTTGAAGAAGAAAGGATATTTTCCTCAAGAATTCATTTCAAGTGCTTTATCAAAACCATTTTCCATCTAAGATGAAACTATTTCATATGTGTATGTTTCAAGTATAATGCCTCTACGATTTACATGATTTCACTTTTCTTATGATGAAATATCCATTTTTTTATATGGATTATGTGATGATGATATGATGTTTATGAAACCCATTTTATTCTTTGGGTTATGATGAATGTTTTAAGTTTATGTTGTGGCACAAGTAAGAATGATTTCATTATGAGATGGGTGGGACCTATATCTCCCTCCAATACATTGGGTAAAGATTTTATATCTCATGAGATAGACATGGCTGGAATGGTAAGTTAATCCGGTTCAGTGTTACAGGACTGAAACGAGGAGTGAACTCGATTCAGAAAGGGACTTTGTCCACTAAGATGGTCTTGGCAGTAATGCCTTGGCTACTATGGAAATCATGACATGTGCTGAATGGTTGCCACAATTACATGTTTTATTCCTATGCTATTTTATCATGATTGATGTTCCTTTATGATATATGCCTTACGTACTTCCATGATTTATTTCATCGCTCAAGGTTTTAATGTTTAGATTTCATGTTCAAGTTTTTTCTTTCAAATGTTTATGGATTGTTTTAGGTTCTCTATGTTTTCCCTTACTGAGAATTTGATGTCACCCTTTTTATGTTTTATTTTCCCCAAGAAATAAAGAAAGGTTTTAGGTAAGGAAACAAAAAGTGGAAGATCTTTATGGGAGATGTTGAAGATCTTTCACCATGATTAGAAGATTACGTTCGAAGTATCCAAAGACACTAAACTATTACGGTGCTCGTGTGTCTGTTTTTGTTATGTATTAAGTATTCCGCAAAAGTAATGTATTTTTCATTTACGTCAAGCTTAATTCCTCTACATTCTATGTACATGGGATGAATAATCCTATAAATTACACATTACCAAATCCCAAATATTTCAATTTATCATTTATATTTCTCCCAAGTTTCAGAAAAAAATAAAAGGAATGTCCCCTTATACCACATTGTGAAATAATGAATTTTAATCCACTAAACAGTGCCCCAATACAGAATGTCATGTGGACTCTTCCACACTGATGCATATGTTAGAGGGTACCATCTAGAAATCAGGGGTTTCCATGTTATGATGGGGATACTATACCCACATGATCAGAGTGAAACAATTATAAGATGAATTAATAAATATAGGAAGCTTAATTTAAACTAGAAATTGAATGTTATTTACCTAGGAAACAATACTAACAATAATTTTCAAAGGATTCATTATAAAAAAATTTATAATATGGAATTTAGAAATAAAAATTTATGAAATACATTTAAATAAGAATACGGTATAATCAATGAATCAAAAGTACAAAAACATCAAAATAAAACTATCACTGGACATGATCATGAGCAGTAGTGTGGTCCCTTTCTCCCATTATCCTTTGAATCAACCAATAAGCATCCAAATGGAGAACATTTCTTTATCCCTACCATCATCGATAAAGTATTTCTAGAAATGGAACAACGTCCCGAATAGGGTGTGAGATAACACAAAGTAGGCCACCTCCATTGATGCCTATAACATGTACAGTTTATGAATTTAAGCTGAAGAAATGTGTATGTACAATAAGAATAAATGTTATATATATAATGTGATAATATACAGTCTATCAAGGCCCACTGTGATTAGGTAACCATGTATTATGTGATAACTGTAAATCATGTTATGAATCATGGACAACTAATATTATGTGGTCAACTAACACCTACATAATCCTAGATCCTAGTAATAAAAATGTCACATGAATCCAATTAACCAAAGGTAAATTGAATCCGTGGAGTATAAATTTATAAGACAACTTTTTAAGCTAAGGAAACTGGATCTAATTAGTAGAAAATTCCAAGCTTTGATAATTGGTCATGTAAACATTATCAATTGAGAAGAAATGTTAAAGGCATCCTAGTGGGACAAATACCAAAAGTAGAAAGTTACAAGGCATACTTGTGCGTCATCTAAATTGTATCTTTGTTTTTGAAATGTCAAAGGAATCCTAATGTGTTAATTAAACTTTATAAAAGGATTAAAAATGTCCAAGGAATCCAAATAAGTTGAAAAATTAGGATCCAAGTAGTATAATTTTCCATGGAATTTTGACCAGTCATGTAAGTAGGATATAATGAGAAGGAATGTCCAATGCATTGAAATATGCCAAGTCCCGGTAGTAAAAAAATAAAGGGAATCTGGATGTTTTGTCAGTACCATATTGTACCATCAATTAACATAATATCCAATCCATTCACCATATCATATTCCATTTAATTAATCATTTTCCTAGTCCCTTCATAATAAAAAATATGAAAAGTGATTATCCAATTCATAGAATTTATGTAAAACAGAAAAGGTGATTTAAAGATTATATAACCATTATCAATTAATGTTATTACCATAATTAAGTATTAATAGTGTAATAGGTTATAAACACACCCTATGTGTGGAATATTAGTTATCAAATGAATGAGACCACCAAACAAGAAGTTCAGGTTCAGGTTGAAAACCTACATCCTTGAAAAAGTGATTCATGAAACTATTCAGAAATTAATTTAAAATTTATCCCAATGTTTTATGAATTCAAGAAGAAATTATTCAAATTTCAAAAATAGGAACTAAAAAAACAGGTTATAAAAACCCAAACATTGAGGGAAATGGTAAGGACCATATTACTTATGATTGTAGTAGATTCCTCTTCCAGTATCGACCCTTGGTTTTTCTTGGATCAAAGGAAAACATACGAATATATAAACACCATTAAAATAAGATATAAGATCCTATATGATGATCGAAAAATGGATGAAGCTATAAACTATGAATGTAAGTTAGTGGATCAAAGCTGTTAATGGTGGTGATCAATTGAGATGAATGACAATAAAATCAGAGTTCAGATGTAGAAGACCATTCAAAACCTATTGAATAGAGTGTATGATCTCTCATTCTAGAGAGGGAGAATCTATATATGAAATAGATAATGTATTTTTTTCTATTTAATTGAACCTAGATTGATGTATAAATTTTCCAACATTTAATTATGCGTAATGTTTGGCCACATGTTTGGAAAAACCTTGAACCAACGGTGTGCTAGCCACTATACCTAGTAGACGCCCACATGGTTGGGGAGAATAGTTTTCCAAACCATGATCTAAACTTTCTCCACATCTTCTTAAGGTCCACAAACTACATGGACTGCATGAAACAATTAGAAAAACGGTGCCCAACCCATGCACTCCCTCTATAGAGCCCTATATTTGTAAACACTATTTCTCCAAAAATGGAATCCTCTTTTTCACCATTTGGTCAAAACATGATTCTTTCCTTTTCTTCTATAACGTAGAGTTCTAGGGTCTATAAAATCCATGGACACTAATAATTACTTTTTATATGACTATACACATTTATAAGGATAAAAATGAAGGTGAAAATAGAAATTTGAAAGATACATAACCCATTGAAAACCCAAGGATATAAATTTATTCAATAGATCACTACAGATTTCAAAACCATCACCACTAACATGTATTGTATGTAGAGGTCTATTGACTAAAATTATCGTTAGTTCCACAGAATTTTATTTACATTATTTTTTCCCAGGGAACATGGACCCCTTATGAGTTAACTTGGTAAGTGGATTAGATATTCATGAGTAGTTATCCATAAACCATTTATAATATCAATCTGAAAAATAAAAAAAAACTTATATTAGTCATCATGGATGGTTTGTGCCATTGTTCAATGACTTCTAAATTAGTTAGATATAATGATATATAGTCTCTTGAGATTGTATGATCAAAAAATGAAACATTTTGTTGCAAAAATTCACCCTTGGTAAATATGTTATACAACTTATCATCCCATAGGTTATTCATCACAATTCTATAGTAATCTCCATGATATTGTTTTTTTATTGAATATATAATAAAAGTATCTATTAATATAGACACAAAATAATCAAGGTAATCCATAATGAATATTTTCATTAAATCCATGACTATATGTGAAATTTTAGTAATACTAAATTGAATCACAATATATTCAAATTTTCTATACATGTTACAAAATTATTTTTCGTATATCTACCTAATGTTTATTAAATTGATGTCATCCATCATAAAGCTCAATTTTTGGAAAAGTATTTATCTCCATGTATTTTATCTATAATGTCCTCAACATAGGTTATATGATATTATATCCTTATTTTTATCCCATTAATTCTCGATATTTAGTGTATAGTCACATTGATCCATGAGTCTTATTAATTAAAATTATATGTGCACCCCATGTTTAGACAGTTATCGGAATAGATCGCTTTTCATGATTCTCTTAATGATAATTTTTTTATTTTTTTATATGTGGAATAATTTATTCTTTGGTGATTCCTTCAAATATGCATTTAACCAAGTATGTGTTCCATTTAGAACTCAAATTCACTATTTAGTGGAAGACAAGGAAACTATTATGAAGATACATCCACAAACACATTGACTATAGGAATATTATCAATGATGAATATCTACCCTATAAATTTGTTTAATCACCACCTTTGAATAAGAATAAAGGCACATATGATGGATGTGATTTCCATCAAAAGTATATATGTATCACCACACTGATAGATGATTGTTGGATTTTTTGGAATATAAATCGTGACATCCATTCCTCAAAAATTGACATTGTTTATATATTAAGAAAGCCAATACCTACCTAAAAAATTCCATGGTCTAAGATAGGGATAAAAAAAAGATTTTTAGGAATCACATTCCCTCAAAACATTTCCAGATAATAATTATATTTGGGATATGTTATCATCATACCAGGAGAAGTTTTTTCCTCTTGTTCAATATCTAATAATTGGATATTGGAATTAACATTACTATATATTTTCATGATAAGAGTTAATTTATATTATTTTTCTAAAATAAAACACTTCAACATTGAAGCATACCTATGACAACCCTAAAATCATTTTTTTATAATCAAGCAGTTATTAAAACCAAAATTTGTTCGTATAACCATCAAACATCAATCATTTGAGTAATTTATGAAGAAAAATACCTTATACGATGTTCAAATAATGACACGTTATATTCAATATAAGATTCCTTATGATTAGCCTAGGTTAATCCTGATGATCCTCTATTCCAATACATTATTATGGATTTAAATATTTTGTTAATTTCTTTAAAATAACCCCCATGACTGATAAACTAAGTGTTTAGTATGGCCTATTATCTTGTACCATGAGATGATTGAGTCAATGACCAATGCACCATGTTTTTTTCTATTACCCCTAGTAATATTTTTTACAGATCCACATCCACTAGTTGAGTCAAAAATTTATTTAATTTCATTGAAACCACTCACTATATCAGTCACCAAAATTATTGTACATTTTCTTATACATTAACTTATTAAAAGGGTTCTTAGTACTGTTTTATTATTCTAGTTTCCAAATCTCAACTAATCCAATCCTATAATACCAACTATAGATACCAAAACATTTCATTTATAGATATTAGAAATTCATAGGTGTACATTAATTTCACTTAACAAAAAAATCTTGGGTAGCATAATGGTTAATTGTTTTTGGAATCATGGTCACATTAAAAATTATTTATAGGTAAACCACATCATCTCACATTATGTTATGTATAATTATCACCCTAATTATAAATACCATAAATAATACATTTATTTATAAACTATTGAAGGGAATAATAATAAATTGTGATCCTAAATGCTTAGTAAGGGTAATAATGGGAGATATAAACCAAACATGAGTATAAGTGTATGGGAACATGAGTATTACATTTCAAAGAAATACCCAAATTATCTTAGATATTAATCAAGTGGCACAAATTAAAATGTGAATTTTTATAAGAATTTAATCATGAAGGAAAAAATTAAAATAATAATTTTTGTCATGACATTGGAATAACATAAAAAAGGAGGGAACACATAAAAGCATATAAAATTGTTTTATTAATTTTAAATGAAAACATATAAAACAATAATAGTTGATTGGGTTCAATCCCCAAAAACACAGTAGTAGTAATTATTCAATTATAAGACCATTAAATTTTAATAACCGGGAAATTTCAATGAATTTTGTTTTCCTAAATACTTTAGAATTGTACGAGTCTGCGGTTTCAGATGGCACATGATTCCGAGACCCGGTGTGCCCGTAATCAATTTCTGAAGTTTTGTTCGGGTACTTTTAGTAAATGTACGTGCTGGTTTTTCAATATTTTGAACCGGTGCTCAGAAATTAAATCTAAGGGAACCGATGAACTTACAGTGCCGGTATTCACATAAGGGGACCTTTAACGCAGTTGCGTTTGCTCTGGTGAAGAAGTTGATTTTAGGAGGTTTAATAAAGAAGTTAAATAAAATTGTTGTGAGCAATTTTATTAATCTTGGGTAGTTATATCCTAGAAGGGTAAATTATTGGTGGGTCCCACACCCACATAACCTCTCATGATAGGATATATGTGAGGTGGGTCCCATACGATCCCTAACTTATCACCTCCCCTCAACTCCCCATTAACACACCCTTTAATTAATTTGACAACACCCCCTTAATGAATGATGTCGCTTTACCTCCCTCCATCTATCTTTAATATTTTCCAACAACTTTTAATTAATGAATTGAACTCTTCATTTAATTAATTAAAGTGTTTTAATTTTGAATTACATGTCTGAATAAAATAATAGCCATAGCTATTATTTTAGTTTGGCACTCGTTGTGTTGGGAGAATTTTGGGAGAGATCTAGAGATGAATAGTGTTCTTCTTGCAATGTAGAACACCGTTATTCAACGATGAATAACTCCGATGAAGAATGAGTGGGACATGATCACCTTCTTCCACTACTTCAACTGGGGCAAGGAAGGAGGCGACTCCACAAGAGGGCTACCTACCTCCCTCTTCCTTCAACGTTAACGGAACGACACCGTTATCTGCGACGCCCGACCACTACGTCGCTCGTCTTCCGTGGCTCATCACGAACGAACCTTAATCAAGGAATGGATTTTGATTCAATTTTAGTTGAATGAAATTGTTCTTCATCCCTCGTTGAAACCAGGTTTTATGTTCGGCCTTTTTATACTGCGTAATGCGGAGGGCGTGGGCCGAACGAACATGGCCCAACGACCTTCGGTTGATCCTTATTTTATTTCGATGTATACGGTGACGGAAGACGAGGAAGTGACCGAAGAGGACCGCGACACCGGGTGCTTCATGAATAGGGAAAGACTGCGACCCAAAACCGCGAGCCGCTCGGCTGATGAAGAACCGGATGGCTGAAGCTGGCCGGACCGAAGAGACTATGATGCCACAAGGGGCGCCGCGCTGTGGAGGACAGTGGCCCGCGCTATATGGGCCACTTCAGTGGGCGACACGACTGGCTCGTCGACCGGCAAAGTTAGAGAAGGCGCAGCACCAGTAGGTTCCACATGGGAGGAGAGTGGCCCGCACAGGCCGCTCGTGCCGGGAAGACCGGCCGACTTCGGCCGGCCGGATATGAGGGCAGCGCCGCTCGGCGCCACCAGTCCGGGAAAGAGGGGGGTCTCCCCCACCCCTCCCCGCATCGCTCGGCCAGCCAATACGGGCCGAACCCCACAAGGTCGGGACATGCCGCGTGCTTCACCAGGCAGGTACGACACCAAGCGGGTCGGACCCCCCAAAACCTGGTCGACCCGACCCGTCAGCCACTGGGCTTAACGGGCCTAGCCCGTTATGCTTAGGTGTGAATAACATCATGACCGTGCATCTGATAGACGCGATGTCTACAGAACTAGGACCGTTATGATGAAATGGTCCTTTTGCGATACTCTATGTGTGTTCTGGACGACTATGGAAAATGGCCGAGTTTGGAACGAGCATAATTCCAACCGGGCCCCTGAAACGGAAAAGCCTATATATCACAGACCGGGCGTCCGATTGATGTGCCGTCTGTCGTGTTGAGTTCCTTTTGATGAGATGAAACATTGAGATAAATCAACTGGAGCCTTCGTGATATTTGATGTATCAGACCCTTTACTCGAGGATCAGACCCTCCCAGAATCGAGCGTGCTGTGTGCGAGAACCCTAGAGTTGGCTTCAACTACAACGACTACCGTACTGGAATCCTTCGAGGGTTCGACGACGGCGACTAGCATACTGGAATACTCCCTGGGTTTGACGGAAATGGAAATTGTACATGAATCCTCCGTCGATTCGAAGATGATGAAAACTACACTAGAGTCCTCTCTGGGTTCGATAGTTTGACTTCTGAACTTGTGTCCTACATGGGTCTGACAGAGTAGCTGATCTAGTATACTACGTGGGTTCGACAGCTTAGCTGGTCTAGAATCATACGTGGTACTGACAGCTTACATGAATCAGAAACTACATCTGATCATCTCTATTGCTATATGAAAGATATATAAATGTGTGAGTTGAGTCTTGACTTTCAATCATTATCATCGATGTGATTGACTTGCTTTCCGGTGTGGACTGTGTTGTGCTTGGGCTCGAGAGTTGGAGTTGAACTGTGATTGATAACATAGGTATATGTATGGGCATATAACTAAGTATATTTGGTTGATATATCATGTTTGTATCCTTCTTTTGTGGTTTATCCTTCGTGGATTCGGGGAGACCATCGTGGGTCTCGGGGTCCCTAATGAATATCGTATACTCACCCCTGTATGGGCAATGCCTGCACTCCGTTTTGAGGGATGCAGACGATAGACAGAACTGATCGAGGTGGAGGCTTATGGAGTTAGACGGTACCTGGAGGTGGACCACTTGGAGAGATGTACACGGAGTGGACGGCTGGACCCAAGGTGCTGAGGAGGCCATCTTTACTCACCCGTCAGGTGGGATTCCCAGAGGACAACTTAGTGGTTGTTGTTTTACTTTACTGCAGTTGTACTAGCTTTTCAGTTGTACTATACTTTACAGATGGGTTTGTATACTGGCCCATTTACTTTTCAGCACATACTTTTGTACTCATTTTTACTTAGTGCTTTCTTCTGATGTGTACACTGTTGTGTTTGTTTACTTTAGAAAGGAAATGCCATCACTTTTTATCGGTATTTACACCTTTGGTGCTAGTCGCCAGCCCCTGGCCTATGGAAGGGGAGCTTGGGGTAGTCACATCATAGGACCCAAGGACGGGTCGTGAAAAATTGGTATCAGAAGAGTCGGTTCTAGCAGAGAACTCAGAAATATGATCTATCGTACTATGAAACAATAGTGTTATGAGTATTGAGTGTGGTTTTTAGTCCAGGGAGTCTAGTGTTTTTGTGGCGGCCGATGTATCCATACACCAGGACTGTGACTTCTGATTTCCGACTTGGTGCATGAAAACACTGATTGCATGTGTGTTCCAAGAGTTTTCATTGTGATTACTTTGTGTCATCTCACCACGTATACTGTTTTGACCGTGACCCACCTGTTTCTAATCAAGGATGGCCCCACGAAGGTAGCTAGCTGGGGTTCCGAGTTACATAAGGTATGGTAGCACACCGAGCAATGAGGCCTCGGTGTAGGGCCCCATCATAGCTGAGGCACCAGCGGTACCACTACCTGTTGGGCCACTGATACCCCCCCCCCCGCCCCAGCAGCAGAGAGTGCATGCCGCCAGAGTGCATTTCATGAGTTCCAGCACCAGAGGCCGCCCAGGTTCCAGGGAGAGATGGACCCACAGGTAGCTGAGGATTGGTTGGAGGCTATTGTCAGAGTTTTCAAATTGGTGGGGACACCAGCAGACCTTATGGTGATCCTTACCGTGAGTCTCTTTCATTCAACAGCAGGAAGATGGTGGATCCTGATGATCCAAGTGCATGATGAGGCATATTTACATTGGAAGGACTTTAAGAGTCTCTTCCGCTCAGAGTTTGTTCCAGCCACCCTTCGTGCGGTGCAGATTCAGGAGTTACTTCATCTGCGGCATGGCAGTATGACAATATCTTAGTACTCAGTGAGGTTCACTGACATCTCACACTACTCCACAGACATGGTACATGACCCATTATTCAGGGCCCAGACCATAGATCATAGACTCAAACATGAGATCAGGAATTCTATGATCTCCCTCAGTATTCCGACGCAGGATAGAGTACTGGAGCGAGCCCTTATTATGGAGCGAATTCTTGCTGAGCTGACACAAGCAGCCCGACCCACCATAGGGCGACATGTAATGGAGTCTTCTACAGCCAGCAGTAGACAGTTGATGAATATGTCCATGTGGACCAGGCCATCAAGTGGGCGACCATAGGATATCGGTTCGGTTGTGTGGGGAACACGGAATAGAGCCAGCTATACGAGGAGCAAGCAGTGTTATGAATACGGTGTGCAGGGTCACATGGCTCGAGATTGTCCGACCTTCCATGTGGATGAGAAGCTGACAGTAGACGGACCTCCCAGACAGAGGAAGAGGTTCGACCATGGTGGTCCGTTAAGAGCAGGTGGATGGGGTAGAGGAGATGGCTGAGAAGCGGGTGGTGGATGACTCTTTGAGGCACTACCACCACCACCACCACCAGGAGGACCACCCCAACCACAGGGAGCTGGAAGACAAGGGCAGGATCAGCTCTAGGAAGTAGAGACCTACAACCACGACACACTTGAGATAATTTGAGGTACTATATGTGTCTACTCCACCCTTGATATAGTACTTATAGACATAGGTGTGAGTCATTCTTTTATTGTAGCTGCCCTTGTTTGGAACTTGGAGATTTTGACAGAGCTGTTGGATCGATCCTTATGGCCAGAGACTCCTATGGGAACAGACTTGACAATTACGCACTGTTTCTGGCAGTGTGAGCTTACTCTGGGAGGTGAGAGCTTCGGCTAGGATTTTCTTTAGCAGCGTCGAGGACTTACGACGTCGTCTTTGGTATGGACTTGTTATCTACAGTCCATGCTCATATCGACTACATTAGGCACAAAGTGTGGTGTGTCCGCATGGATGGG
The DNA here is from genome assembly GCA_963277665.1 of Viscum album. Taxonomy (NCBI): domain Eukaryota; kingdom Viridiplantae; phylum Streptophyta; class Magnoliopsida; order Santalales; family Viscaceae; genus Viscum; species Viscum album. The sequence continues at coordinate 374,288,604 of OY728127.1, read as the reverse complement.
ACCAGGTTCGACTTCCCCAGTGAGAAGGGTGTCTTCGCACTACAGGATGGTATTTCATGGAGGAGAGGGAAGCCGATCACACATCAGTTGGCTTTTCTGATCCTCAGAGTTGTTGATGTGCGGAGTCTGAGTTTTCCTATTGTGGTGGATCAGTATGTGTACTTTTTTCATGATGACATTCCAGGACTACCTCCTTGCAGAGAGGTAGACATTAACATAGACTTGTGCCCCGGGACAGCACCGATATCTACTATAGCATATCAGATGGCTCCCGTTGAGCTTCGTGAGCTGCGGGTACAGCTGGAGGACTTATAGGGAAAGGGATTTATCTGACCCCGTGTCTAACCCTGGTCTTCTACGATTTTATTCACCAAGAAGGCGGATGGGAGATTTCGACTGTGTTTCGACTACTGTCACCTGAATTAGGTGACCATGACGAAAACGTTCCCCCTCTCGAGGATTGACAACCTCTTTGATCAACTCAAGGGATCATGATGGTTCTTGAAGATAGACCTCAGGTCAGGCTATCACCATCTCAGAGTTCGAGATGAGGATGTGCAGAAGATGACCTTCAAGTGTCAGTATGGACACTACGAGTTCTTGGTTATGCCTTTTGGTGTAACTAATGCTCCAGCAGTGTTCATGAGTCTCATGAATAGGATCATCCAGCCTTACCTAGATCAATTTTTCGTAGTTTTCATTGATGACATACTGAATTACTCAACTACTGAGGAGAAGAACGCCTACCACTTGTGTGTTGTATTGGATACAATCTGAGAGAACCTGATTTATGGTAAGCTCTCGAAGTGCCAGTTCTTGATTCGAGAGATTAACATCTTAGGACACGTCATCTTGGAGTCTAGAGTTATAGTGGATCCATAGAAGATAAAGGTAGTACTTACTAGGGATCCACCCAGGAGCATGACGGAGGAGCGGAGTTTCTTGGGTCCGGCTGGATACTATCATAGATTTGTGAAAGATTTCTCCAGAGTTGCATCACCAATTTCAGCCTTGATGAAGAAGGGGAAACCCTTCATGTGGTTAGAGACATGCCATGAGATCTTTCAGGAGCAGAGGCAGAGATTGACTAGGGCACCCATATTGAGGCTACCGGAGGAGGGCGTAGGGTAAGTAGTTTACTACGACACATCAGGGACTGGACTCAGGTGTGTCCTGGTGCAAGAGCGAGTAGTGATCGCAAACGGTTCACGGCAGTTGGGATAGCACGAGTATAACTAAGCTACCCATGACCTGGAGTTACCAGTAGTGGTCTTCACCTTGATGATGTGGTGGCACTATCTGATGGTTGAGCACTTTATAGTGTATTCTGACTACCAAAGTCTCAGGTACATCTTCTTAGAAAAGGACCTGAACCTGACACATCAGTGATGGCTCAAGTTCCTCCAGGAAAATAACTTTGAGATTGTCTATAGTCCTGGGAAGGGGAACGTTGTAGCTGATCCTCTCAGCAGATGATCATGCATTTAGGTGCTAGGAGAGGCGACAGAGAAACTAGCCACGTTGTAGATATATTTCGTGGACGGATATGGAGTAGCCTTTCTTCAGTCTCTCACATTCACTCCTCCACTTCTTCAGTGAATCAGAGAGGTACAACGTGGGAATGTTGACTGTGAGATGTGACATGCTCATATATCCTCAGGGGAGGCACATGATGGATTTTCATAAGGAGGGGAGCACATTATCCTCTTCAGGGGATGTACTATGGTACCGGTTTCACTACTGGAGGAAGTGCCGAGGGAGTTTTACACCTCCCCTCTTGCGATATATCTCGGAGTGGAGAATATGTATCAGGATCTTAGACGAGAGCACTGGTGGCAGGGTATGATGAAGGTTGTAGTAGAGTTTTTATCACAATGCCTCACTTGTCAGCAAGTGAAGGCAGATCACTAGGTACCATCAGGCTTGGTACAACCCTTAGAGATTCCAGAGTGGTAGTGGGACGGAATATCGATGGATTTCGTGACAGGGAATCCACGTACATCTAGAGGACATGACTCTATCTGGGTGATCATCATCCAACTCACCAGGTCAGCCCACTTCCCACCAATCGAAGAGCAGGGCTCAGTATAGAGATTGGGAAGCCTCTACCTTCAATAGATCGTACGGCTTCATGGTGTGCCATCATCTATTGTTTTCGATCGAGATGCTTGATTTACTTCCCAGCCATTGAAGGGATTACATGAGGCTTTTGGGATACAATTGGGAGGATCATCTACCCTTGTTGGAGTTTGCGTACAACAATAGCTACCACTCCACCATAGGGATGGCACCTAACGAGGAACTATATGACTTACCTTGCAGATCACCTCTATGGTAGACTGACCTATGGGAGTCAGCACTTGTAGGACCAGAGATGGTTCATGATACTACAGTGAAGGCGTAGATCATCCGGGAGCGGATGAATACTGAACAATGTAGACATAAGTGCTATGCTGATAGGAGATGGAGACCACTGTAGTTCGAGGATGGTGACCTTGTTTTCTTACGGGTCTCACCTCGATGAGGTCTACAGAGATTTGGATAAGGTGACAAGTTACCTACATGTTTCATCAGACCTTTCCAGGTCCTCAGTAGAGTAGGTGAGGTGGCTTACCACCTGGTCCTTCCACCTCAGTTGGACCGGGAGCATGACGTCTTCCACGCATCTCAACTGAGGAGATACGTGCATGAACCAACCCACATCATCAATCACGGGGAGATGGACATCGATGGAGGGGTGAGATTCACGGAGGTCTCAGTGGAGATCGAGGATCAAAAGGAGCGGCTCCTACGTGGATGGTCGATTCATCTAGTGCGCATTCTCTGGTAGCATGAGAACCTCCAGGAGAGCACTTGGGAGCGGGAGGCTCAGATGCAAGCTCAGTACCTTCATTTGTTTCCCTAGTGTGTGTTGTAGCTTTATAGGGACATAAAGCCCTGAGGTGGGAGTAATGTAAAGACCCAGAAATTTCAAGTAATTTTTTTTCTTAAATACCTCTGAATTGTTCGAGTCTATGGTTTTAGACGACACTTGATTCTGAGGCCCGTTGTGCCTGGAATAAATTTATGAACGTTTGTTCGGGTACATTCCGTAAAAGTACGTGCGGGTTTTCATCTCTTTTGAACCGGTGCTCGGAATTGAAATCTGAGGGCACCGATGAACTCACGACACTGATATTCTCTTAAGGGGACCTTTACCGTAGTTGTGTTTTCTCGGGAGGAGATGTTAATTTTTGGTGTTTAATATAAAAGTTAAATAAAATTGTTGTGAGCTATTTTATTTATCTTGGGTAGTTATATCCTACAAGGGGAAGTTATTGGTGGGGCCCACAACCACATAACCTCTCATGAGATGATCTCTGTGATGTGGGGACCACAAGATCCCTAACTTCTCACCTCCCCTAAACTCCCCATTAACACCCCCCTTTAATTAATTTGACAACTCCCCCCATAATGAATGAGGTCTCTTCACCTCTCCCTCTCTCTCATTAATATCTGCCAGCACCTTTTAATTAATGAATTGAACTCTTCAATTAATTAATTAAAGTGTTTGAATTTTGAATTACATGAGTGAATAAAATAATATCCTTAGCTATTATTTTAGTTTGGCACTCGTTCTGTTAGAAGAATTTTGGTAGAGCTCAAGGGAAGAATAGTATTCTTTTTTTGACGAAGTACACCGTTATTCAAAGACGAACAACTATGATGAAGAACACGAGGGACATGATAAACTACCTCCAATACTTCAACCGGTGCATGGAAGGAGGCGACGCCACAAGAAATCTACCTACCTCCCTCTTCCTCTAACGTTGACGGAATGACATCGTCATCCGCGACACCCAACCACCACGATGCTCGTCTTACGTGGCTCGATGACGAATGATCCTTAATCAAGGTAGGGGGTTTGTTTCAATTTTAATTGAATAAAATTGTTCTTATTCCCACGTTGAAACCATGTTTTATCTTCGACCTCCTGATATAGCCTAACATGGAGGGAGCGAGACGAAGGAACACGACCCGATGACCCTCCATTGATCATCATTTTATTTAGATGAAGGCAGTGACAAAAGAGGAGGCGACGACTGAAGAGGACTACGACACTGGGTGTTATGTGAAGAGGGAAAGTCCGCGACCCACAACCACGAGACGCTCGGCTGACGAAAAATCGGCCGGATGGACGGAATAGTCCATGGTGCACCAGGGGTTTCCGCCTTTTGGAAGACCGCGTCCTGCACTCCGTGGGCCACTTCGGTGGGTGAACCATCCGGATCGTCGGCCGGTCAGGATGGAGAAGGTGCAGCACCCGCAGGTGCTTCACGGGAGGAAAGCAGCCCACACGGGCCGCTTGCGCCTAGAAGACCTGTCAGCTTCAGCCGGCTAGATAGGAGGGCGGCACTGCTGGTTCAGGAACCCCCCCCCCCCCACATCAGTCGGCCAGCCGGGGCAAGCCCCTCACCCGGCCGGGCCGCGCCCCGCCTAGTTGGGCTGTGCCCCTCGGGTCGGGATGCGCCCTTCACCGGACCGGTCTGACACTAGCCATGTCAGACCCACCAAAACCGGGTCAACCCGACCCATCAGCCACTGGTCTTAACAAGTCCAGCCCATTAGCTTAAGTGCGAATAACTTCACGATCGTGCGTCTGATCGACGTGTTGTCTTCGGCACTGGGAAAATTATGACGAAACGGTCCTTTTGGGACACTATATGTGAGTTCTGGAAGACTTTGGAAAATGGCTGGGTTTGGAATGAGCGTAATTCCAACCGGGCCCCTGGAACGGAAAAGCCAATATCTCTCAGACCAGGATTCCGATTGACGCACTTCCTGTCACGTTGAGTTCCTATTGAAAAGATAGATATTTGGGATACATCAAATATGGACTTTTTGATAGTTGATGTATCGGCCTCTTTACTCGAGGAGCGGACCCTCCCGGAATCGAGGGTGCTATGTGCGGGACCCCCAGAGCTGGCTGCGACTTCAACGACTACTGTACTGGAATCGTCCGTCGGTTCGACGATGACGACTACCGTACTAGAATCCTACATGGGTTCGACGATGAGGACAATTGTACAGGAATCCTTCATTGTTTCAACAGTGATGACATCTGTACTGGAATCCTCTGTGGGTTCGACAGTTTAACTTCTGTACATGTGTCCCACATGGGTTCGATAGAGTGGATGGTCTAGTATCCTACATGGGTCTCACATCTTAGATGATTTAGTAACTACATCTAATCACCTCTATCACTATACTAATGATATATACCTTTGTGAGATGTGTTTTGACTTTCAATCATTATCATCGAAGTGATTGACTTTCTTTCCTATGTGGACTGGGTTGCGCTTGGGCTCGAGAGTTGGAGTCGAACTGTGATTGATAACTTTGGTAAATGTATGGGAATATACCTAAGTAGAGATGGTTGATACTTCGTGTTTGTATCATTCTTTTTTGTTTTATCCTTCATGGATTCTGGGAGTCCTTTGGGGGTCTCGGGGTCCCTACTGAGTATCGTATACTCACTCCTACACGGGATATACCCGCACTACGTTAGGTTGGATGCAGACGACAGACATCATTGATCGAGGTGGAGGTTTAGGGAGCTGGACGGTACACGGATGTGGACCACATGGCGAGACGTACACGGAGCGGATGGCCAAACCTGAGGTGCTGAGAAGGACATCTATACCCACCCTTTAGGTGAGATTCATAGAGTACGACTCATTGGTTATTGTTTTTCTTTAATGCAGTTGTACTAGCTTTTCCGTTTTACTGTACTTTACAGCTAGGTGTGTATACTGGCCCATTTAATTTTTAGTACATACTTATGTACTCAGTTTTACTTAGTTATTTCTTCTTTTGCGTACTCTGTTGTGTTTCTTTACATTATAAAGGTAATTCATTCCCTTTTTATCGGGATTTACGCCTTTGGTGCTAGTCGCCAACCCCTGGCCTATGGGAGGCAGGCTTGGGTAGTCACAGAATGGGCCCTGAGGATGAGTCTTGAAAATATTGGGTTTGATTCACTCCCCAAACCATCACATTTTTCCAAGCATCACTCACTAGACTGTCAAAGTGGTAAATGACCCTTTACTGAAATGGGTTCTACTCCACGTTCCATACCGATTTATCTCATGATATATTCACCATTATCTAATTAATTTGTGGGAGATATACACCCACCCATTAAAAATATATTCCATTGTGCGCAAAAAGATAATATAAATTCATAATATATTAACCCATGAAGGGAATTATTTTTCCAAAACATGGCATCAATGTATACCCCTGGAAAATAAACTAGATTCAGAAACATTTCATCTCTATATCATTGAATAACCCATTCAAAAGGAATGAACTTTTTTAATAGCATGTGATAATAAATATAAAATATCTGGTGAAAGCATGCGGATGGTATAATTAGATTATATCACAATTAAAGAATAAGTAACATCAAAGGATGTTGACTTTGATGGAACTGGTTTTGAAGTATCACATTAATAATTTCTTGGGAATAATTTCCTTTAAATTTTTAAATTAATTATATTAAATCATAAAAATTACCAAATATTAAGAAAAAAAACCTTAAAACCCATGGAAAATTTTTATAAATTTAATATTTTTGAGTGTTTCAAATGGTTAGAAATTCCATTTATGTCATAAACGTTAACATGAATATTCCATTCAAATTTTCAATCAAAATTCAAAAGTGACTCATTCTGAAAATTGAAAAAATAATCTTCTTAAATAAGTTTTTATAATGTAATACATATAAAAATTTAGAAAAACATTATTGTATAAAAATATAAACCTTAATTAAATCATTTTTAGAAAATTTGGACATAGAAGAAATATGATTTTAACCGAAGAGACGAGTAGAGTAATTTTTTTAATATTATTATTTTTATATATTTAGATCATATAGAGATGAGAATGAAATGAAAAAATTTATTTTATAGAAAATATAGATTAATTTATTTATTATTTTACCATTAGGAAGATCCTAATGCATCATCATCAAAATAATGACTATAACATTCCTGATGAATAATGACATAATAACAAAAATCCTTATAATTTTAATAACATTTGAATAATAATATTCTGACAAAAAATTAACATAAATTTATATGTGAATACACATAAAATTCATAATAATAATCATAAAATATATTCATGGGATATTTATACCCCACAAAAATCTAATAAGTGGTTTATATGGAATGTGTCTTACATTATTAAAAGTGAGACAACAATCCCTTACTGCTTTGGTAACATTTGAACTATATGAATCAATAATGAAATAATGAAATAATTATATTGTTATCCTCATAAAATTTAAAATAATATTCATAAATGTAATTCATGGGTATTATATGAAACATAAAAAAGAAATAAGTACTGAGTATTAAATGTGTCTCATAGAAATAATAATGCTATAAAAATACATTTCCTCAAGTCTCAACATGATTACCAATTAGAATATCTTTGATAATAAATATATGTTTATTATAAATATACTATATCACCATACACTTGTATATCATAACATATATGATTTACTTATGAAATTCTATCACATGTTTATTAACTACTAGTTGTAAAAATCTAATTTTATATGATAACTAATTCATTTTTCAAGTACGTTTTGGTTTCAAATTTAGGGACCTTTTACATTGATCTTGGTTCCATAATCTCCAAAATTTTAAAAATATTATTAATATTATATATATTAATGTTATACATATTTGGATTAATCCATAAAATTTAGATATATGAAATGATTTTCATCATACATGGAGACCTTTTGTCATATGTCTGTAAGAATTCATATTCTATTTTCATGATTAGTGATGCGAAATAATGGTAAATATAAATATAAATAAAAATAAATATAATTATATAATATATATAATATATATTAATTAAATATATTTTAGATATATTGTATGTTAATGAAAATAAAAAATGTATCTCATCTCGTTGTATAGGAAGTAGTCCACATGTTTTCCTGAGCGATGCTATCATTGTAAAATAAAATGTATTGTCAGAATTTATATGTGATATTATATTTAAATAAATAATATTATTTAATAATTAAAATATATTTATATAAATATATATTAAATCTATCATTATATATTTTTTTGAGTGGTGGTGATTGAAAACTAATTACATTCATTCGTGAGACGGTAGTCCGCTACACACTTGATCGATGGTTTCCTTTACCATTTGATGTATGAGGAGATTTATATGGGATAATAAATTACCAAGATAAGATATATTTATATGGATGATATTCATGTTTTTATATCAGAAAATAGTAGGAATATTATAAGTATTTTAATGATTAAATAATATAAAAACATTCAATTAAGAACAACACATCTTGTTTGGGGAGCCTCTATAGGGGTGTACCTAAATTATTTTTATGAGGGTTTCCTAATCAATATATGGAATCTAGGTAGAGGGAAAGAAATTATAGAAGATTTTTTGGTAGTAATTATTTGTAAAAAATGTATTTTCAAGTGTTAATAAGAGATCAAAGGTGATATCATTTTATTAACGAGAGATGAAACCCACTTAGAAACCACATGGATATTTATAAAAAGAACACAAAATGATAAAGTAAATTCAGAAAAAAATTATTCTAAATTAACATATATTTGAATTTATAATGTCAAAATGTAGATATATAGTTATAAAATATGATTTATTCATTTTTTTTATTTTAAATAATATCGTTACAATTTGGTTGAACCACCAGTAATCTCGATTTAACCATAACTATGGTAATTAATGTTTGCTAATTTACTAATCATTTTGATCATATAAATTTTTTTAATTATTATAATGGAAAAATAATTAACACATTTCATTATAAAAAATTAATTTGAATGGAGGAATTTAATTTTAAATAAAACCCATAGACATGATGAAGATGTTTCTTTCCAAATAATTTTGTATAATTATAAAAAATTTCAACATAAAATTTGAACAAAAAATTAATTTCATTAACCTAATTAGATTAATGATATTATATTTGATCTAATTATTATTTTGATACAATATTTAAAAATGATAATTCTAAATTCATTAAAAAAATATGATGGTTTTAATTAATATCAGAATTCCCACCAATCATCAAACAAAATAATAATTTGACAATATTATCGAAAATTAAATAAAAGATAGATTTGACATGATTATTTACAAAATGATATAATCTTTTTAATACAGATTTTCTAAATTTTGAAAAATATAATTTAAATTATATTTCTCAAAATGTAATAATAATCATATTTTGGGAAAAATATTTTCAAAGAATATAAATAACTGAAGAGAAATGATTTTCATTTTTTAAATACATTTTCATTTTTTTAAAACATTAAAATTATTTTTAAAAAACCGAATATGCAAATTTATATAACCAATAATATAAAATATTTTATATTATTTATATTAATATATATATTAATTGTATATAGTGGTTTGTTAAAACTCTATGATTAGTGTAACAAAATCTATCAAAGAAATTAACGACATTTGAAAAAATGCATAAAACAATTGGATTTTAAAAAAGATTCAGCTAATTATAGTGTGTACAATGTACATATCAATGAATTTTCCAACCCTAATTTTCAATATAGAATCTTTGAGGCCATCATAGAATCCCTATTATTAATCAATATAATGAATCTAAATGCTCATCGTGTCATTTGCATGGACTCCAAGATCGCATTCTGGAATTCCATATCATGTTTAAACAATTAGAATCTAGATTCACACCATATAATTTCTTTGAATTCCATTTTCTAATCCTAGAATTCCCATATATTAACTATTTCATGGGACTATGCACTCCTCCTAGACACCTTGATTAAATATCTATCTTATGGAATTCAAGACGTCATCCCAACAATCCTAATTGTAAAATAATTTTACAGAAGTAATGACCTTATCTAATAAGTTCCAATTACAAAAACATTTCATGGGATCTAATGTGATCTTCCTAGAATTTAAATTAATTAAGAATTCCATTAAACAATTATTAATTAATATTTTATTTAAAAATATTTTTATTAGGCCTATGGAATCCAACAACAATAGTCACCATGTCACAATTTTCGTTCTATCCATAATTTAAAAAATCAGATTTATTTCTTTTAGAAACACCTAGACATTTAAAAATTCCATTTAAATTTAATAGAAAACATGAATTCAATCTATATCACATTTCCATACCAAAATCCAATCTAATTTACCATTTTCACTAAAAAAGTAAATTACACTTCCATATAAAATTACATATGTTTCTTGACATTACCATTATATTATGTGTGTTTCATTTCAAAGGTAAAAACAAATCCAAATTATTAATATTTGAAAATTAATTTTCACGTCAATAAATTTACTCTAAATTTTCTCTTAAGTTTTTTATGAAATATTTAATAATATAAACAAATCAATCCATTAAGATTTTATCATACCCCACTAAGAAATATACATAATAACTACAATTAAATATGTCAATAGTTTATCAATGGAAAATATAACAAATAAAAACTCAAACCAAACCCCTCAATGATAATTGGACATAGAATGTTGATGATATATTGACCGTACCATGCACAAAATTAAAAAATTAGATTTGAATATGTGTAAAATTAATGGGACCACCAAACATAGACAACTTAGAATCTACTGGTCCAATATTGATCCTTAGTTTATTAAAATAAAAAGAAATTGGAGAATTAGAAAAATGACCTAAATTATGGAATAACCCACATAATCAACATAATTGAATTTGAAGGTGATTGAAATTTTGAAAGGAGAACAAATTGGTTTTAGTCTCCTGAAGGTATTTCTACATCTGAAAAATTCATAAACAACCAACAATCAGTAGAGAACCACCATTTATGAATGGATTTAGAAATGAAGGAAATGATAAATACCTGATAGATTAATATGGGGTAAAAAAGTGTTAATCTCATTTTAAAATCCAAATGTGGTACTATTATTTTCTATTATATTTAATGGGGCATAGATTGTCTACAGTACTTGTATTTTATAATATATATAATGGGGCATAGATTGTCTACACTGTTTTCATAACTATGAACCAACTGTGTGATATCCTATATACGAATCACTTCCCTTCACAATATTTGGAATATGAATCGACAATCCAAGTGCCAAAAATGAAAAATAATTCAATAATTTACTTAATTTGTTTATATGTATTCAAGTCTCCATTCACAGATTTTATCAAGTTGTGCTCTTATGAAAATCGAGATCCATAGTTAGGGTACTGTGCCAGCATAAACTATGTTACATTCTCATCTTCTTTGAAATAATGAATTATGATCCTTAAATGACCAAGGATACTCCCAACACTTCTAAACCCCCTATGGAAGATAGATCCATCCTAAACCAGGACTTCTTTTATGTTCTCTCAATCTCACTTCCATTTATATTGGTATATAAAATTCCAATCAATTCCCTTGGCAATAAATAAAAATTATCCCATGCTCCAAACACCCTTAAAAAATAGAGGTCCCACAAACTCTCTACAATAACTCTTTTCATCCTTAATAAGTATCAGTGGTCAGCCATACAAATCTCCTAAAAAGCATTATTCATTAATTAAATCAAACTATTTTAATCCTTTTACTGGGTTTCTATATATCTTCCAAGGTAAAACATCTAACTCAAAGAGCTTCACACACCAAAACACTATCCAACTCCTAACATCAAGACAAAATCTCAAAGATGTGTATTTATCATTCCCTTCTGTTCAAAATCATAAACAATGCCATTATCCAAACACTCAATAGGACTATTGTTCACAACACAATAATCATCATCTTAAAACCCTCAAATAATGATATACAATACCTTTAACATTATAAAATATCTTCAAATCCTGGATCTCACACTCTTACCATGTGCATAACAACATTCTAAAATTACCTCACCCATGAAAACATAGGAACATTTGTTTTACATTAGTATCCATCCTCATTAAAAAATAAAATTTAGGATGAATAGATAAAATCCATCCATGGATAATCAAAATCATTACTGATAATTCCCCAAACGACCTATTTAAAACTATAAGAAATTTCCACAACCTCTAAAATGGTATGGTAGATGTAATTGTAAACTTACCTATTTTGATTTAGTTTATGTAAGTTAGTCCTCTCATCCTCTACCACGTAGAATATAAAAGCCCATATATAGCCATTGAAATGTTACCAACCAACCTACAAACATTTTCATTATTCACTATGGCATTATACAACCAATAAACACGTTTCCTTGAGTCCATACCAGATCTCTAGTGAGATTATATTATTAGATCATCATTTTCCAAAAAAAATATCATGATTCCCTTCCGCAAATCATTGTATTTATGGTCTAATAACATTTGGATCAAACTAACACCACCCTAACCACAAAGAAATTGTTTCACCAAAATCCATCATCTCATCTGATTCCCCTTTGTATTCAACGTGGAACCCAGGTGAGAACTTCAGTCATTCCCCTTAAATATGTTGATTCAACCATGACTACCCAGTTATAAACTCATCCAAATTTTAACCCTTGCAGTATGATGGTTGCATTCCCATAACTGATGTATCACACCAAACCATAGGATATTTGATATATTTTTTGAACTAGGAAAACTCACAAACTCAAAAAACCACATTAAATCATTCAATGAACTCAAATATTGGTCATTTCCATTATAATGAGACATGAGTAATAATGAAAGAGTAACATCTGATTGTTCATGAAATTCATGAATTTTACCATGAAATTTGTAATTTCTTATTCTATAATGGGGACTTATCTCAACAAAAGACCTATTTTGAACTCCATATCAAACAAATTCCATTATAGCACTATTCATGTCTAAACTACTTGTTTTTTACTTTATATGACCCATTCCTTTCATTAGAGCCATTGTTTCTATATCCACCACAAAAATAATGCCTCTATCTGGTCTAACCTAAGGGTTAGTGGAACCACACTCTGATTATTTCTTGATATCACTTCACCCATTACGGACATCTCAAAACCCATTCAATGTTTCAGGCCTCCCTACCCACTAAAATGTCATCAAATCATAGCATCCTCATTTTAGGATGAACTAGTCACTGATACTCTCAATAACCCCAGGACTCTAATATAAAGAGTCGTTATTTTATATTTATGTTGTAACTACCACAGTCATTCCTCTTTGGATCTATAGAGACCTTGAAGATTGTACACATCATTAAAACTATCATTTATACCAATCTAAGGGAGATTAATCGTTACATATATCTAATGTGCATATGAACAATATCTATGAGATTAAACAAGTGCTGAATTCTATTCCACCCAATCACATAACCCGAACAACATCACTTCTCTCTATCACATTCATACACCCATGGCCTTAATAAAATAAAAGTTCATACAACTCTTAGTCCCAAATATCGACACTGACTCAAGATCCATTGAGTCTTGCACCACTACATCTAGGGTCACACACCCGCTCAAGAATCTAACTATTTATCCAAACTCATTAGTTCCATTGAGTTATAGAAATATATAATTATTATATCCAATACTCCTAACATTCCTCATTAGTCAGGTCTAACATCATGACCACCCATTATCATGCACACAACTCAAGGAACATAATCGTATACAATACACTATCATCATTATACCTATTAGTCAAGGTAATTTCATACTATCACATTAATAAATAATTAGGAAATTTGGATCTAACATCAAAATGAACATCTACCTACAAAAATGGATTTCAAATAAACAAAATAGAATTCAAGTGGCATCATCATTGAAACACCCAATCCATGACAATTCCTTTACAAAAAACATGAGAACAACTTATGTGTATTGATTCCACATTCTAAAGGATCTAACATAGAATTTATTTAAAAAATACATGGAATATAATACTAGAGGAAATAACTTCTCAAGGTCCCACACCCATAGACACACAACCACTTACATCAATAAAATGAGGCATGACACCCTCTCTAAGATCCAACCCAAACACAAGGGTCGTCAATAAATGAATTTCTCAAGGAACAAGATCAATGATAGAATTGAACAACCTTAACACCGCTACCTAACCAAAGGTGAAAATGATAATATCCCTCAATCTATTATTCCAAATCCAATTATGGTCTAACCAACCACATATAAGGTTCTCAAAACTAGGAAACACTTATATTGTAAACCACCCATACATAGTGAGAAGTAATAAATATAAAGAATAGTCATCACCGGTTCTACTAAATAATATATCATTAACTAATTTTATATATTTTAAAATTTCAATTTTACAAATCCTATGGATTTATATTTTAATAAATTTTACAACACTATATTTTATGATTCTTAAACTTTATAAAATTTTACATTTTTAGTTTTGGATTTATATATTTTCATTTAAAATTTATATAGTGAAAAATGTTCATTGTTCAATTGAAAAACTTATTTAACAAGAAGATAAAAATTATATTTCAATAATATATATTTATTAGATACTATTAGTGGGTTTATTTAAATAGATTGAAATAATTCCATTATATGTAATCCATTTAAATTATTGCAGATTCTTTAAACAAAAAAACCTATAAATTAATTAAAACATTAGGTAAATATTAATGGCAAGTAAGAAAAATATGTAGATAGTAAAAAAACATCTGCTAGTGTGAATCCTATCATTCAATAAATAATAGGACACATGATGATGAAAAAAATCATATATTCCTCGAAAGATTCATAATAGTTACCCTATATTTCCATACAAATTCTAGAGATAAAATATAATAAATAAATAATATCACAAAAAAATCCACAAATAATGTTCGAATCAATCAGAAATAAAATTTTATGAAATAAAATCCATTCCAACCACTGGGAACTCAATTTATCTCTCCCACATTGGTATGTTTTCTCCATGGGAAAATATCATTTCCATGGTCTATCAAAATCATAATATAATCACTGTAAATCACAAATATTAGAACAAATAAAAAAATAAAAAAATCTAATTCAACATTTTTATAACTAGACCCAACTCAATCCATGATTAGTAATTGATGTAATTCACAAAACACTTATGTTCCACTCCATATAATCTTGATTGTATATACTACTGTATATGGACAATGAGGATACCATTGGGAGTCTATTACATTATTATTCGAGTATAATAATAGAAGAAATAAAATAAAACATATAAAATCCACATAGATACATCACAATAATGCACTGAGATGAGAAAATAGTATAGTCAATTGATAGAATAATACAATATCATACCATACATTTTATATCCCTCATGTGTTGATAAAAAAACATTCGGTAAAAAAGAAATTAATTTAATATGAGTCCTAGCAGCCCATAAAAAATTGGGCATGGATTCTTCTAGGTCACAATACCCACAACCAACCATTACATCCTAGGATATAAATTCAGAACATATCCTAAAAAATGATTGTATAACACATAACAATGTCCTCTTAGTTACCCTTTTTCCATTGAGTTCAAATTAGAGTATGAGTATAACTAAGTATGCCAAGACAAATGATATCCCTAGAATAACAAGGACGATAATAAGTGTACACAAAATGTATAAAATAACAAATTTTAGAAACATGATTATTTTATATAGAAAAATAACAACCTCTATTTCCTTGACTTCATGGTGTCACCAAAGTTCAACTATACTATTACTGATATCTAATTTTATCTCCATGATCAATCATACATGCTAAATCTTGTGATGGGGTATCTATGAACATGCCCTAATGACCATGAAAACGATAAATATCTTAATAGAATCCATGAGACCAACCAAGTATTCCATGGTATCGATTATCACGTTGAATCCATACACACAGCTTTGCATTCACATAGAATTTGTGCTCTTATATCAACAATTTGCATCATCAAAAATTACATAGAATTTATATAGTCATCATGGAACTCTAGGATAATCCAAGTTCACATTACTACATTCCAAAAAATAAAGTATCACATGGTTCAAGGAACTCATCCTAACCCTCATTCTAGTATCAATCACATGGTTTCCATGATATAATCTATAAATTCTTAATCAATAATGAATTTTATAAAATTCAATTGTTCATATCTACATTCCAATGTTTCACAGGTCACATGTATTCAATGTACCTTATCCCAACATTCCAATTAATTAATCATCAATATAAACATTTATTAATTGAAAATTACAAAAGTAGAAAATTTGGCTATAGTTATAGAAAAAAACTGTGATTATGAGCTATAGTCAGAGTTCTAGATGACAGTGGAATATATTGGCATGTATATAGCTAAAAGCAATAGCCACAGTTTTATAAACCAAGAAAATTCCCCCGATAGATGTCCACCATGAATCTTGGGCTATATCCATGGTTTTCCACCATAGAAATAGACTTATTAATAGGATGGAAGAATATGGTTATAGCCTATGTAAACTACTTTTGTAGCCAAAAAATAATATGTGTCCACCTGGATTCAATCTCTATAACTTCGCTATACACACCAGCTGCCTGGATAGTACACCATTGATGAATTATTGTGCTTATATATATATATTTATATACTATTAAAAACAATGGAAATTACATGGAATCCATGACTATATCATTCATGTACTTTTTTCAAATGTTAATTTTTTCCCACACAAGGGCTGGAGACCAATAGACACAGTTATGGGAAACTGTGGCTATAAAAAATGAAAAATACTATATAGACATGGTTTAAAAATCCATGGCTATAGCCCTCTAAAGAACACTCTGTATACATGATTTTACACAAATCAGGGTTGTAACCCTTTGAAGAAACTCAATAGCAAATTTTTTATAAAAACTATGGTTGTAAACCATAGAAAAAACGCTATATCCATATTTTTACACAAACTATGTATATTTATTTAGTAAATAGACCAATTGCCACATTTTTACACACATTGTGGCAATAACTTCTAAA
Source organism: Viscum album (assembly GCA_963277665.1). Taxonomy (NCBI): domain Eukaryota; kingdom Viridiplantae; phylum Streptophyta; class Magnoliopsida; order Santalales; family Viscaceae; genus Viscum; species Viscum album. The sequence continues at coordinate 374,271,570 of OY728127.1, read as the reverse complement.
AAGATAGTTCAAAACCAATGTTTTATAGAACTATGTGAAAAGGTGTAGAAAAAACACTATAGCCATAGTATTATTGAATCATGGATATAGTCTTAGAAAATATACCCTATAGACATGGAAATTATAAAAACAGTGAATATTTACATGGTATATATACATATATCAACATATTTTAAAACCTTGGCTATAGGATCATGGATATAGCCTAGATTTCTAGTATTGTTCATTTCATTTAAATTTAATTATGCCCATGGATGCCACTAAAAACAGTCAAAATTTCAAAATTTAGATTCGATACCCAATTTAAAAATCTATATTTTTTTTTATGAAACCAATCAATTCCAAAATTTAATTTCTATTAAATTCAAAAAACACCCCACCAATCTATTACAAATTTCAACTCCAAAGGAAAAATATATTAACAGTTTTAAACTAAAAAATCTATTACTCCTCCCAATCCCATGTCACATATATATTATTACATATTCTTTTATGTTAGCTCCATATAATTTCATTTTTAAAAAATTCAATAATATTGATGTTTATGAAATTCAATTTCAAAAAAGTAAATTGAAACTGAGTTTCCTCTTAAATCATTTAATTTAAATTTATATATATAAAAATATCATGAAATTATGAGGTTTCCCAACACCACGTGGGAATCCACTTAAAAAAATACATTTCCATGGTCCATGGAATATTAAATTATATTTTTATCTTTAAAAATAATCAAAATTATCATTTATTGATTTATTGGTCACTAAATGATGAATCATTCTTTACCACAACATGAATACACACTGAAAATGAGATCATACTATGGTTTAAATTAAATGGACAACAAAAATTATCCTTGAAATATCCTAATTGTTTTATATTGACCCATGATTTGAGATAACATGGGGAAAATGTAAGAAGAATTAAAATCCACTGATAAATTATAGAAAAGAATTTGAATGCAAGATAATACAAAAACAAAGACTGTATGAGTTTTAGAATCCCTAATGACATATAATGTATCAAAATTAAGAATAAATGGAGAATAGTAAGAGTAAACACACAAGAAAACTATGTTAATGGGAAAATAAGAGGTGTTTGAGAGCTACTCGAATAACATATGATTAAAAATGGTTAAACCATTTTTAATATCAAAAGTGAAAACATAAATTTTTTCACTTCTTAATTGGAGAATGGTTTAGAATAATGGTTGGACAAACTATAAAAAATATAATATGATCCCCTATCACTAAAAAACTAACAACACATATTTTGGTGCATGGATAGACAACCCATGTTCTGAACATGTGGATTTATAAAGAAATTTAATATAGTTGTTTCACCTATTTCTTTTCCTCCTTCACATGGTTAAAAAATAGTGTCCAGATAATAATCAATCAACATTATATGGGTGTATAGTTTGCATAGAATAACCATGAAACATTCTCTTCTTACCTCTATTTTTCAATTCCAAGTCATGAGGCCTAATAATTTTCAACCTTAAATATTATTAGAGATTTAATTAAAATGTGAAATTCAATGATGTTTAATGAATTTTTTGATTTATATAACATATTGAATAGTTTGTGATTTTCTATTATGAATAATTATTTAGTAATTTTTTTATGAAAATATATTTTAATTATATTTCTATTGGGATTCAGGTAATTGACATGATTTTTGAGAATATATGATCAATGTATTAGCGTGTTTGGTAAATGATGTCAAAATCTAATTCATGTTGTTTAGTGATTGATGTTAAGTTGATAATTGAATTTTTTTTGACCATTTTTGTAATTTTTTTGTGAAATTATTACTAGTTAATAATAATTTGGGGTGTATTCAGATTTTTATAATTTTAAACTTATTCCTTATATCCTAAAATTCATTGAGAATAATATTTCAAATGATAGTTTACATAGATTTTACTTATTATTTATTGTTGGATAACTAGATAAAAATTATAGGTGTAACATGTTATGCTGTTATAAATCATATTGAATATTAAATGTTTATTTTAGTTCTTAAAGAAACATAAAATTATATTCATTATTATTCAATTGAATATGTGATGAAAGGAATTGGGAATTTTTTCAAACCTAAAACAAGATGGATAAAATTATTTTAATTGATTTGAAGAAATCATGAAAGAATATTTTTACATTTTAATATTGAATATAATTCCTTAACTATAGAAAAATTAAGATTAAAGGGAGAGTTTTTTCAATTATTCAATTATTCTAAATATCTTATATCAATTTTCAACCCTCGCTGATTTATAGTTTTCTGGTCAATAAATTTATCAAGATAATGTTTCTATCACTCCCTGGTAGTCCATTGATGTCGAATTTATCCTCCATGAATATATTTTATCATTAAGTTATTGTTATCCTTATCTGGTAACCTCATTACATTTTATTCTAGGCAACCAATAATTTTCCACTTCACCTATTCGAAGGAAATATTCATTTTTTGTGTGATATTGGATTTCAAAATATATATTTTTAATTTCGAAAACAATAATGAAAAATATAACTTAGTAGGATAAAATTTATTTAACTAGTTGAGAATCTTAAAACCCATAAAATTTTTTTAAATGAATAATAATATTGATATAATTCTAAACAAACAACATTATGCTTTATGAAAATTTCGATATACAATAGAAATAGAAATAATTAATTATGAAAATTTTAATAGTCATTGAATGGAATGGTATCAATAAGAGAAACCACACTATAAAATCCATAAAACAGTCCTACTAAATTCTAATTTTTTGATTAATGATTATGATATATTCACTCAATATTATGTGTGGTCATTTTAGGATTAAAACTCATTTTTTCTTTCTAAATTCCTTTTATTGATTTTTTGGTGAAAATATTTTAATTAATCCCTACGTGTCACGACCCATCCTCGGCGCCCGTGCCGTGACTACCCCAAGCCCGCCTTCCATAGGCCAGGGGCTGGCGACTAGCACCAAGGCGTATATCCCAGAAAAAAGGGAAGGCATTGCCTTTGAAAAGTAAACAAGCACCACAGAGTAAGAAAGTGGAAAAGTAAACACAATGTAAAAACTGTAACAAGCTGTGCTAAAAGTAAGGGGGCTGGAAATACAACCCCAACTGAAAAGTACAACTGAAAGGGAAAAACAGAAACTGAAAAGAAAAGCCGCAACGTCGAGCCGTCCTCTTGAATTACCACCTGAAGGGTGGGTACAGATAGCCTCCACTGCTCCTCGGGTCCACCTGACCGCTCCGAGTACGTCCCTCCCAGTATTCCTCCTCCAGGTACCGTCCTGCTCCGCGCTCCTTCACCATGATCATCGATGTCCGTCGTCTGCAACCAACACAACGAAGTGCGGGCATAGCCCGTGCAGGGGTGAGTATAAGCTACTCATCAGGGACCCCGAGACCCCCTAAGGTCTCCCAGAATCCACAAAGGATAATCCACAAATGAAAGATACAATCACGAAGTAACATCTGACACGGCTTAGGTATATGCCAATCCATATACCTAAGTCATCGATTCCTGTTCGACTCCAACGTCCGAGCCCAAGCACAACCTAGTCCACACAGGAAAGCAAACGTATACCCACACAGGATAGCACAACACAATCCACAAAGGATAGTAAACTGTAATCCACCTAGGATAGATCAACATAATCCACAAAGGAGAGTAAACAGTAAATCCACACAGGATAGCTCAACACAATCCCCAAAGGAGATTAACAGAAGATTCAGCTCACACAGGTATACTTCTTCGGATGACGATAAAGATGATCCCTGATACATCTACGTCATCAGACCCACAAAGGATTGATAGGTACTAACCCCTGCAAAGACCCACACATGATCGGGCCCACACAGGACCTGTAGCCGCTGGCTCACACAGAACCGCTGAGCGCTGACCCACACAGGATCGGACTCACACAGGATCGGGCCTACACAGGACCTATAGCACTGACCCGCAAGGGATCGCTGAGTGTTGTATTCGTCACTGTCCACTGAGGATATCTGCACAGTCATCGGTACAGTCCACTGAGGATCTCTGCACAGTCGTCGCTGCAGTCCACTGAGGATCTCTGCACAGTCGTCGCTGCAGTCCACTGAGGATCTCTGCACAATCGTCGCTGTCGTAGTAGTAGTCACAACCAGCTCTAGAGTTCCCGCACACAGCAAGCTCGTTCGGGAGGGTCCGCTCCACGAGCCGAGAGGCTGATACATCAACTGACACAAAGTCTGAGGTTGATGTATACAAAAGTTCTTTATCATCAACAGGAACTCAACGTCGCAGACGGCGCGTCAATCGGACGTCCGGCCTGAGAGTTATTGGCTTTTTCGTCCCAGGGGCCCGATTGGGTTTTAAGGCAAAACCAACCCGACCGTACTCTGCCTGCATCCAAACCTTGGGCAGAGTGAGCCAAAAGATCTGTCTCACTTAGAGGAATTCCACGAAGTCAACGGCACGTCATTCGGACGTCCGTAGCTCAAGATATGAGCGTTTCTGCTCCGAAGGCCCGGTTGGTTTCTTGTACGAACCAACCCGGACGAACCCAAAGTATTCCAAAACCTTGAATGTGATATACCAAAACGACCGTCTCGATCCAAGGATCTCATTGCCGCTGAAGGCGCATCCTTCGGAGGCCCGTAGCTCAAGTTACGGGAAAAAGATCGAAAATGGTCCGAAGACGGGGGGCCCGGGCCCGGGCCGACCCGGGCCGACCCCCCCCCCCCCCAGGGTCGGCCGAACCGGGTTGACCAGACCCGGCTGGACCCGGTCCGGTCCGGCCAGGGCGCGGCCCAGTCGGTCGGACCGGCCTTGCTCGGCTCGGCCGAGTGGCAGAGCAGCTAGATGCCGCGGGGCGCTGCCCCCGTAGATAAGAGGTGTCGCGGCCCCACATGGGGTCGCGCTGGATCAAGTGGATGCGGCTTCTGCAGCGTCCCGTGCGGTCGAACCGGACCCGCGCGGCTGCGCAGCCGCGTTTTTGTTGGCCGCCGCAGCCGCGGCTTCAGCCACGACGGCTCTGTCCACCGGCGCGCCGGGGCGCCGCCGCCTCCGTCTGCCGGCAGTGCCCTGCCGGCGACCCGTGCCGCCGGCCGCTTCCGCGGGCCACCGGACTTACTCCGGTGGTCTGTTTTTCTTCATTTCTACACTGTTGTTCCTCCCGGGTTCCGTTCGTCACTGCGGGATCGTCAAATCGCCGTTGCTTCACATTTTTTCGTCGGCCGCCAAATCCGCAAAACCACGAAAACGACGAAGGGTTGTCGGGCCATGTTCGTTTGGCCCGCACCCTCCGCGTTAGATAAAAACAACGGGAGAATTATTCAACACATGAATATATAACCAAAAACAATTTTAAAGAATTAGAATTGTTTTCATGAACCGGTTACATCATTTTGAATGGAAAAAAACACGGGAATATAAATGGGTATTTCCAAATAAAATCCCTACCTCGTTAAGTCGTCGCCCACAGGTCCTTCACGGATTTGATCGTCGCGGAAGGATGGGTTCGTCGCGGAAAGAGGGGATCATCGCGGTATTCGGCGCTGTGTCGACGAACTCCGAGGACCAAGAAACAACATTTTTAATTATAAATATTTAAATCCGTGTGTTGTATTAAACCACAATGAAGATTAAAAAGAAACCCGAGATCTCTTACCTCAAGTAGTTGGTGATCGGAGATCGGGGCGGGGAAGAATGTCTCGGGTGAAGCATCGTCAAACTCCGAGGGTGATGGCGTTCTTCACATTCTTTGCGTTCTTCGCGAAGGAGGATGAAGGCACAAGAATTCTGTCAAGCATCTCAACGTGTAATCCTCCAAATGTCGTGTTGGTCTTATTTTATTATTAAGCCAACAAACGAAAAATAGGTAAGTAATGACCCATTAATTTGTAGAATTAATTCAACGAAAGAAACCACCCATTTAATTCACGAATAAAACCGCCCAATTAAATGGTGCGTTAAGAATTTAAGAAAACGCGTCAGTTGACTTTCATAATGACGAGTTTTCGCGGGTGCGTTACTTAGCGGAAAAGAAACGGTGGGGCTCGTGCGGGTCCCACCTCACAAATATCCAACAAGAGGGTAGGATATTTCTGGATAGCATCCTATCCGGATCAACTCAGCTTATTCCGCTTTTAAGTGGCTTCAAGTGGCTTCCATGTGGCTTAATTGAAATAAAATAAAGTTTGTCATACAATTATTTTATTTCTTCTCCTTAAGCCCAAAAATTAAAAACCACAACAGAGCAAACGCAACTCCGGAAGAGGCGTTTCTAAGCAAATACCGACACTGCGATTCCATCGGTGCCCTCAGAATTCAATTCCGGGCACCGGTTCAAAAGTTAGAAAAACCCACTCGTCCGTTCACTGATCATACCCGAGCCAAACTTCGGAAAATGATTCTGGGCACACCGGGCCTCGGAATCAGGTGCCGTCAGAAACCGCGTTCTTGTAAAATTCCAAAGAAAATTAAAAAAATAATTCCTTGAAATTTACAGGTCTTTACATTACTCCCACCTCAGGGCTTTACGTCCCCGTAAAGATACATAATAAACTAGGGAAAGAAATGGGGGTACTGAGCACGCATCTGAGCCTCCCGCTCCCAAGTGCTCTTCTGGAGGTTCTCGTGCTCTCATCTGATGCGCACAAGAGGAATCGATCATCTACATAGGACCCGCTCCTGTCGATCCTCGATCTCCACTGGGACCTCCGTAAACGTTGCCCCATCATCCACATCTAGCTCCCCATGGTCAATGATGTGCGTCGGGTCATGCACGTATCTCCTCAGCTGAGATACGTGGAAGACGTTGTGCACCTGGTGCAACTGAGGTGGTAGAGCCAGACGATAAGCCACCTCGCCAATCCTGCTGAGGACCTGGAAAGGTCCGATGAAGCGTGGAGACAACTTGCCGCCTCGGCCAAATCACTGTAATCCACATCGAGGTGAGACACGCAAGAAGACGTGGTCACCATCCTAGAACTCTAGTGGAATCCTCGTCCTGTCAGCATAAGACTTTTGCCAGCTCTGAGCTGTCCTCATCCGCTCCTGGATGACCTGGACCTTCTCTTTCATGGCCCAGACCATCTATGGTCCCACAAGTGCTGACTCCCCAGGGTCTGTGCAGCATAAAGGAGATCTTCAAAGTCTGTCGTACAACACCTCGTATGGTGTCATCTCGATGGTGGAGTGGTAGCTGTTGTTGTACGAGAACTTTACCAAGGGTAGGTGATCCTCCTAGCTGCGGCCAAAGTCGAGGACACATGCACGGAGCATGTCCTCGAGAGTCTGAATGGTCCTCTCCGTCTGACCATCCGTCTGAGGGTGAAAGGCGGTGCTCAGACGTAGCCACGTCCCGAACGCTTCCTGCAACCCCTTCCAAAGCCGGGAAGTAAAACGAGCGTCCTGATCAGACACGATAGAAGATGGAACACCGTGAAGCCGTACAATCTCCTGAATGTAGAGACGCCCCAAGCTCTCCACTGAGCCCTACTCTCAGATGGGTAAGAAGTGCGCCGACTTGGTGAGTCGGTCAACAATCACCCAAATGGAGTCGTGACCTTTGGAATTGCGTGGAAGTCCAGTCATGAAGTCCATAGATATGCCATCCCACTTCCTCTCCTGGACCTCCAAGGGCTGTACCAAGCCTGCTGGTACCTGATGCTCTGCCTTCACCTGCTGGCAGGTGAGGCACCGTGAAACGAACTCTGCCACAGCCTTCTTCATGCCCGACCACCAGTGCTGTCGTCTGAGGTCCTGGTACATCTTCTCCACTCCAGGATGTACCGCCAAAGGGGAATTGTGAAACTCCCTTAGCACATCCTCCCATAAATCAACTGGTACCAAGGTACGTCCTCTGAAAAGGACGTCGTTCTCTGCTCCAAGGGAGAAACCATCAGGTGCCTGTCCTGAGGATATCTGAGCACGCCGCGTCTCACAGTCGGCGTCCACACGGTGTTCCTCTCTGACCCGTTGCAGTAGTGGAGGAGTGACTATGAGAGACTGAAGGAAGGCTGCTCCATCTCTATCCACGAAGGATATCTGCAAGGAGACTAGCTGCTCTGTCGCCTCCTCAAGTAGCTGAATGCCTGTCCTCCTGCTGAGGGCATCGGCTACTACGTTCCCCTTCCTAGGAGTATAGACTATCTCAAAGTCATAGTCCTGGAGGAACTCGAGCCATCGCCGCTATCTCAGGTTCAGGTCCTTCTGAGATAAGATGGACCTGAGACTCTGGTGGTCAGAAAATACTATAAAGCGCTCGCCCATCAGATAGTGTCGCCATGTCCTCAATGCGATGACCACTGCTGCTAACTCCAGGTCATGGGTAGCGTAGTTCTGCTCATGCAGCCTCAACTGACGTGATCCATAGGAAATCACAGCCCGCTCCTGCATCAGGACACATCCGAGTCTAGTCCCTGATGCATCGCAGTAGACTATGTATCCAACTCCCTCCTCAGGCAACCTCAAGATAGGTGCGCTGGTATATCTCTGCCTCAGCTCCTGAAAGATCTATTGACATCTGCCTGACCACACAAAGGGTTTACCCATATTTTTAAAAGATGAGAGTGGCGCCGCAACTCTGGAAAAGTCTGGCACAAACCTCCAATAGTATCTGGCTAGACCCAAGAAACTCCGCACCTCCGTCATGCTCCTGGGTGGCTCCCAAGCTAGAACTGCTTCGATCTTTGCGGGATCCAGTACAACTCCCGCCTCGGAAATGTCGTGCCCCAAGAAGTGGACCTCATGTAACCAGAACTGGCACTTCGAGAGCTTTCCATAAAGCTGGTGCTCTCGGAGTGTGTCTAGTACAACCCGCAAGTGGTAGGCGTGCTCCTCCTCCGTGGTCGTGTACACCAAAATGTCGTCGATGAAGACCACGAAAAATCAATCAAGGTATGGCTGGAAGATTCTATTCATGAGGCTCATGAAAACTGCTGGAGCGTTGGTTACGCCTAAAGGCATAACCAAGAACTCATAGTGGCCATACTAACACCTGAAGGTCGTCTTCTGCACGTCCTCGTCTCGAACTCTGAGCTGATGATAGCCTGACCTGAGGTCTATCTTCGAGAACCACCGTTCTCCCTTGAGCTGATCAAAGAGGTCATCAATCCTCGGTAGTGGATACTTGTTCCTCACTTTCACCTGGTTTAGGTGATGATAGTCGACACACACTCGCAAGCTCCCGTCCGCCTTCTTGGAGAACAAAATCGGGGAATCCCAGGTTGAAACACTAGGTCGATGAACCCCTTTGCCCTGCAAGTCCTCCAACTGTACCCGAAGCTCTCGAAGCTCAGTGGGGGCCATCCGATACGCTGGAGTGGATATTAGGGTTGTCCCGGGGTACAGATCAATATAAAATTATACCTCTCTGTGAGGAGGTAGCCCTGGAACATCGTCGGGGAAGACGTCCGCATACTGATCCACCACTGCAGGAAAACTAGGACTCCGCACGTCAACTGCTCCAAGGATGAGGCTAGCCAACTGATATGTGATGGGCTTCCCTCTCCTCTGCGAGATTCCCTCCTATGCTACAAAGGCTCCCTTCTCGCCGGTGAAGGTGAACCTGCTCCCGTCGGTTCGCACACATCCCACCTTGCGCCTAAAATAGTCAATCTGATCATGGACTGTAGATAACCAATCCATGCCCAAAATGACGTCGTAAGGCCTCGATGCCTCTATAAGAAGATCCCAGCCGATGCTCTCACCTCCTAGAGTAAGCTCACACTGCCAGCACCAGTGCGTAATCGTCGAGTCTGCTCCTGTAGGAGTCTCTAGCCTTAAGGATCGAGCCAACGGCTCTGTCGGAATCTCTGAGCTCCGAACAAGGGCAGCGGCTATGAAAGAGTGACTCACTCCTGTGTCTATAAGAACTGTAGAGAGGGTGTAATAGACATAGATCGTACCTCAAATCATCTATGGTGCACCGTGGTCATAGGCCTCCACTGCCTGGAGTTGTGCCTGTCTCTGCCCGCCAGCTCCCTGTGGTCGGGGCGGTCCTCCTGGTGGTGGTGGTGGCAGAGCCTCAAAGCGTTTCCCACCACCTGCTGCTCGGCCAAGTCCTCTGCCTCGTCCTCCTTCACCCTGCGGAATGCCACGGTCAACCCTCTGCCTCTGCCTAGGTGGCCCCTCCACTGTCTGCGGATCCTCGGTACGGCGGGTCGGGCAGTAACGAGCCATGTGGCCCTGCCCACCGCACGCGTAGCACTGCCTGCCTCTTGGAAGACTGGCTCATTGCTATTTGCCCCTCACTACTGATCCAGTGTCCTTAGGTCATCTACAAGAGGGTCTGGTCTGTCTTGAACCCTGAGTCATCCGTCGGCCACCTGCTGCCGAAGACTCCGCTACCTGCCGCCCTGCAGTAGGTCTCACTGTGGACTCAGCCAGAATGCTCTCGATCAGAAGGGATCGCTCCAGTACTCCTGCCTGGGTCGGGATGCTAAGGGAGATCAGCGATGCCCTGATCTCGTGTCTCAATCCCTTCTCTAAGGTCCGGGCCCAGAAGAAGGGGTCCTGTACCATATCTGTCAAGTAGCGAGAAAGATCGGTAAACCTCGCCGCGTATTGGGCGACTGTCAAGCTGCCCTACCGCAGCTGAAGAAGCTCCTGAATGTGGATCGCACAGAGGGTGGCCGGGACGAACTCTGAGTGGAAGAGGCTCTCGAAGTCCATCCAGATGAGAGAGGCCTCATCGTGCACCTGGGGCATCAAGCTCCACCATCGTCCAGCTGCTGCGTGCAGTAGGCTTGCCATGAGGATCACCATGAGGTCTGCTGGTGTCCTCACTAGCCTGAAAACTCGCATTACCGCCTCCAGCCAGTCCTCGGCTGCCTGGGGGTCCATCTACCCACGAAACCTGGGTGGTCGCTGGCACTGGAAATCGTGCAGAGCTCCGTGGTTACGTGCATCGTTAGCGGTCGGTGCTGGAAGCATCGGGGGCTCGGTGGCTAAAGGTACCGTCGGTGCCTCTGCTGTCAACAGGCCCTGTACCGAGGCCTCGTCGCTCGGCGGGCTGTCATCGTGCTCTACTCTCGGAACCCTAGCTGGCTGTCATTGTCGGGCAATCCTGAAAAAGAAACAAGTGCGCCACGGACAGAATAGTTTACTTGGTGAGCTGAGATAAGTAATCGCAAAGAAAACATGAAACACACATGCAATCAATGTTTTCATGCATTAAGTCGGAAATCAGAAGTCAGGGTCCTGGTGTACGGATACGTCGGCTGCCACACCAACACTGGACTCCCTGGACTGATAACCACACTCAATACGCTAAACACTACTGCTTCACATAGAAGAAGGATCAGAGTCTGCGGTAGAACCGACCACCTCTGATACCAATTTGTCACGACTCGTCCTCGGGGCCCGTGCTGTAACTACCCCAAGCCCGCCTTCCATAGGCCAAGGGCTGGCGACTAGCACCAAGGCGTAAATCCCAGTAAAAAGGGAAGGCATTGCCTTTGAAAAGTAAACAAGCACCACAGAGTAAGAAAGCGGAAAAGTAAACACTAAGTAAAAACTGTAACAAGCTGTGATGAAAGTAAAAGGGGCCGGAAATACAAGCCGAATTGTATGGTACAACTGAAATGGAAAAACAACAACTAAAAAGAAAAGCCGCAGCGTCGAGCCGTCCTCTGGAAGTCCCACATGAAGGGTGGGTACAGATAGCCTCCACTACTCCTAGGGTCCACCTGACTGCTCCAAGTACATCCCGCCCAGTGGTCCACCTCCAGGTACCGTCCTGCTCCGCACGCCTTCACCACGATCAGCGTTGTCCGTCGTCTGCAACCAACACAACGATGTGCGGGCATATCCCGTGTATGGGTGAGTATAAGCTAATTAGTAGGGACCCCGAGACCCCCAAAGGTCTCCTAGAATCCACAAAGGATAATCCACAATGGATAGATACAATCACGAAGTAACATCCGACACGGCTTAGGTATATGCCCATACATATACCTAAGTCATTGTATCCCATTCGGCTCCAACGTCTGAGCCCATGAAAAACCCAGTCCACACAGGAAAGCAAACGTATACCCACACAGGATAGCACAACACAATCAACAAATGAGAGTAAACAGTAATCCACATAGGATATCTCAACACAATCCACAAAGGAGAGTAAACAGTAAATCCACACATGATAGCTCAACACAATCCACAAAGGAGAGTAACAGAAGATTCAGCTCACACGGGTATACTTCTTTGGATGACGATAAAGATGATCATTGATCCATCTATGTCGTCGGACCCACAAAGGATCGATAGGTACTAACCCCTGAAAAAACCCACATAGGATCGGGCCCACACAGCACCTGTAGGCGCTGGCTCACACAGAACCGCTGAGCGCTGACCCACACAGGATCGGACCCACACAGGATCGGGCCCACACAGGACCTGTAGCACTGACTCTCAAGGGATCGCTGAGTGCTGTAGTCGTCGCAGTCCACTGAGGATCTCTGCACAGTCGTCGTCGCAGTCCACTGAAGATCTCTGCACAGTCGTCGTTGTAGTCCACTGAGGATCTCTGCACAGTCGTCGCTGCAGTCCACTTAGGATCTCTGCAAAGTCGTCGCTGTCGTAGTAGCAGTCGCAGCCAGCTCTAGGGTTCCCGCACATAGCAAGCTCGTTCGGGAGGGTCCGCTCCACGAGCCGAGAGGCTGATACATAAACTAACACAAAGTCCGAGGTTGATGTATCCAAAATTTATGTATCGTCAACAGGAACTCAACGTCGCAGACGGCGCGTCAATCGGACGCCGATCCTGAGAGTTATTGGCTTTTTCGTTCCAGGGGCCCGATTGGTTTTTAAGGCAAAACCAACCCGACTGTACTCTGCCTGCGTCCAAACCTCGGGTGGAGTGAGCCAAAAGATCCGTCTCACTTAGAGGAATTCCCCGAAGTCGATAGCACGTCAGTCGGACGTCCGTAGCTCAAGATATGAGTGTTTCCGCTCCGAAGGCCCGGTTGGTTTCGTGTACGAACCAACCCGGCCGAACCCAAAGTATTCTGAAACCTTGAGTGCAATATACCGAAATTACCGCCTCAATCCAAGGATCTCATTTCCGCTGACGGAGCGTCGTTCGGAGGCCCGTAGCTCATGTTACGGGCAAAAGGCCGAAAAAGGTCCGAAGACGGGGGGTCCGGGCCCGGGCCGACCCAGCCAGACCCCCCCCCCCCCCCAGGGTCGGTCGAACTGTGTCGACCCGACCCGGTCCGACCCGGCTGGACCCGGTCCGGTCCGGCCAGGGCGCGGACCGGCCGGTCGGACCGGCCTGGCTCGGCTCGGCCGAGCGGCCGAGCAGCTGGATGCCGCGGGGTGCTGCCCCTGCGGATTGGAGGTGTCGCGACCCCGCGTGGGGCTGCACTGGATCAAGCGTAAGCGGCTTCTGCCGCGTCCCGTGTGGGTGAACCGGACCCGCGCGGCCGTGGCTGAAGCCGCGGTGGCTCTATCCGACAGCGCCGCGCCGGTGACCCACACCTCCGGCCGCTTCTACGGGCCACCGGTGTTGCTCCGTTGTTCCGTTTTCCTTCTTGTTTGCGCCGTTGTTCCTCCCGGGTTCCGTTATTCACTGTGGGATCGTCAAATCTCCCTTGCGTCACATTTTGTCGTCGCCCACCAAATCCGTACAACCACGAAGAACGACGGAGGGTTATCGGGCCGTGTTCGCTTGGCCTGCACCCTCCGCGTTAGATAAAAACAATGGGAGAATTATTCAACACATGAATACATAACCAAAAACAATTTTAAAGAATTAGAATTGTTTTAATGAACTGGTTACTTAATTTTGAATGGAAACGAACATGGGAATATAAACGGGTATTTCCAAATAAAATCCCTACCTCGTTAAGTCGTCGCTCGCGGGTCCTTCGCAGATTTGATCATCGCGGAAGGAGGGGTTCGTCGCGGAAAGAGGGGATCGTCGCGGTATTCGGCGTTGCGTCGACGAACTCAAAGGACTAAGAAACAATAGATTTAATTATAAATAAATAAATCTGTGTGTTGTTATAAACCACAAAGAAGATTAAAAAGAAACCCGAGATCTCTTACCTCAAGCAGTTGGTGATCGGAGATCGGGGCGGGGAAGAACGTCTCGGGTGAAGCGTCGTCAAACTCTGAGGGTGACGGCGTTCTTCGTGTTCATCGCGTTCTTCGTGAAGGAGGATGAAGGCATAAGAATTATTTCAAGCCTCTCAATGTGTAATCCTCAAAATATTGTTTTGGTCTTATTTTATTATTACACCAACAAACGAAAAAGAGGTAAGTAAAGACCCATTAATTAGTAGAATTAATTCATCGAAAGAAAATGCCCATTTAATTCATGAATAAAACCGCCCAATTAAATGGTGCGTTAAGAATTTAAGAAAACGCTTCATTTGACATTCATAATGAAGGGTTTTCACGGGTGCGTTACTTAGCGGAAAAGAAACGGTGGGGCTCATGCGGGTCCCACCTCACAAATATCCTACCACGAGGGTAGGATATTTTTGGATAGCATCCTATCCGGACCAACTCAGCTAAAGTCGCTTTTAAGTGGCTTCAAGTGGCTTCCATGTGGCTTAAGTGAAATAAAATAAAGTTTGTCGTACAATTATTTTATTTCTTAACCTTAAGCCCGAAAATTAAAAACCACAACCGAGAAAACGCAACTTCGGAAGAGGCGTTTATAAGCAAATACCGGCACTGCGATTCCATTGGTGCCCTCAGAATTCGATTTCGGGCACCGATTCAAAAGATAGAAAAACCTGCTCGTCCGTTCACTGAACGTACCCGAGCCAAACATCGGAAAATGATTCCGGGCACACCGGGCCTCAGAATCAGGTGCCGTCAGAAACTGCATTCTTGTAAAATTCCAAAGAAAATTAAGAAAAAAAATTTCCTTGAAATTTATGGGTCTTTACACTACGATATTTAAAATTCTTATTTTAAATAATGATATAATTTTTCAAATATGAATATGTATATTCCCATACGGTGTAGTATTTTTTGATTTTTTTAAAAGATTAATTTTTCATTGGATAGTAAAAAACTAATGATTTTGAAGAAAATAATATTTTCCATTAATGTATTTTCAAATCCTGATTCTATTTTAAATTGATTTTGATATTTCATTAGTACTTTTTTATTAATCATATTCAAATTAATATTAATGGAATAGATATTATTCTTAAAATTGGTTTAAATACAATTTATACATAAAAATGCTTTTTAATATAATTTTTTTCCCTTCACCTGTAATGGGTGTTTTCATAATATGTAATTTTTTATTCATATAGTGATTTAATTAGGAAAAATAGATTCCATATTGGAAATAATTATGTACTAACTTTATAAATATATTAACATTATTTTTGGTCATAATAAAGAGTAACTTTCATAAAAAAATCTTTTCATCGTGGCAAGGGTAAAACTATAAAATAATTTTTAATAACATCTATACACATTCGTATATAAAATTTGATGAGTTTAATTTTACCACAGCAAATGAATATTCTAATGTCTGTTATTTTCGGTTCTATTAAACATTAATATAGATCTTTATATTATTTAGAGTTAAGTATGCTTCAAAAAGTTATCTTTATTTATTTTAATATATATAATATTTGTAATAGGGGTAAATAAATATCATCGATTTTTAGAAAATAAAATTTTCAATATTAAAAACAACTTGAAGATAATTTATTTTTTATTTGTATTAAAAATTAATTACCATATGTTATTAAACAATAGTAAACAAGTTCTTCTAAAAATTGCAGAAAAATAACGTAAATTATTTAAAAAACATAAAATATAATTTTGTGGGTGAGTTATGATGTTACCAGAATTTTTGGGATTAAAATAATTTCTTTTAAATGATTAAAATTAATATATTCTAAACAAATTATATAATTGTTTTTCAATGTAATCAATGTAAATATTACCAATAAAAAATTTAATGGGATCTTATGTTGAATCCTATTTAATTTGTTATTTAAAATTAAAAATTACCATCATTGGAAATATGAATGGAATTTGGTTTCTAATATCCTAGTTTATTCACATATGTGTCAATTATATTTTTTAGTAACATTCTTATCCCATAAACAAAAAAAATAATGAAATCATTGTAATCATAATAATGTTTGATGGGGGGGGTTAAAACTATGTGATAAAGATACAAACATTTCCAAAAAAAGAATAAATGTTACTAGTTTAGAGTTTCTAGACTTATCTTAATACTAGGTATGCAATAAATCATTTTTTTACATGAATGGGGAAATTAATTATATATTAATTTTTACTTTAATTAATTCCAAGGTCCACATATACTCTCTTATATAAAAAACCACATCTACTCTCTTCCTAACCATTTATGATCTACTCATGTAATCCAGACTCTACCAAAATATCTTATTAAAATTCATAGATAAATTTTATAGGTTTTTTCTCCTAAAAAATCATCCTTAGTTTCCTTAATGATAGCTTGAATGGAGCTTCATTCAAGATGAAGTAATCATCTTACACGAGTATTTTCATATTACTTATACTTATACAATCTATAATTATGTCCCACACCTTAAAATATAATTCAATTTTCATGTCTCGTTTAATAAGATTTTACAATGTTAATTTAATAAACTAATTTATATCTTTTTCCATCAAATGGTTAACTAAACCACAATTAATGTGTACATGTGGACTACCGTCTGGCGAAGCGATGTATTTCATTTTTTGTCACCATAATTTATTATTTGTTACTATGATATATTTAATGTAAATATATTATAATTATGAAATTATTATTATTATAAATTATAATTTCTCATCTACCATCCGACCATTCTATCTAGAGTGACATTAAAATATTCATCATGCATATGTGTAGACTACAACCTCCATTAAGTGATATGATTCATTTTTAATTTCAAAATTAAATGGACTATAATAAGGATAGTTTTTTAAATAATATAATATATTAATGATATATTGATAAATTTAGAATTTTATGTTACATGTAACCTATTTCATTTCATCCATTTAAAATTGGAAACATCGCTCATGTGTACGAACAGATTATCATCTCCATGAAGTGATGAAATTCTCTTTTCTTCACCACATTATATGAATAGTTATGAAAGTGTGAATAATTTTTATGTATGAATATTATCAAATTATTATTATTATATAAATAATTGAACCATGATCAATGTATAAGGGCTAAGACTGTTGGATCTAAACATTCCTCAAATATGAAACTGTATACCATAAAGGCAGTGATTTTTATAAAAAATCATTAGCAAAAGGGTGAAAAAAAGTTATAGGCTAATCATACTATATAGTATACGTATGGATATTCTTATATAATATATTGATCATAAATATATATTTATTATACATGGGGTTGGAATTCATGTTAAGTGTCATCAGACATGGTAAACAATATTATTTTAAAATCTCCTATATTTTTTCAATTGTCAATGTAAAATTTATTTTGAGGGATAATTTATTTATTTTATAAGTATTCTAAGAATATTTAGGTAAAATATTATCAATAGATTATGATAATTTATACATTCATTTTGATAACATTTTTTATGATAATTTAAATTAAATTTTAATTGATGTATTCATCTATTAATGAATGTTATTCATCATTATAGAAACAAACATATCATATCATCCACATTATTTCTCAAGATTGATTAAGAATATGATGATTCAGGGGTGATTCTTTAAAAAAATTACATTTCCAATTGTTAACTAAATTATAATTACATATTCATTAAACGTTTTAAATTACTCTAGGGTTATTCTAAGATGAATTAGTGGATTAGAATCTTATTTCATTCTATATTTTTTTATAAGATGAATAAATGAAATTTTTTATGATTTTTGGGGATATATATTATGTAATATAATGTTAAGGGTGGTATTTGAAATATATATATATCTCTAATGAATATGATATAGATTGTAAAATTAGCAGATAACTCTGTTATGCATGAAAATGATTTCATGTTCCAGAATTCATTAATAGGCCATGTATCATGTCCTTATGATAGTACAAAGTCATGTTTTAATATCAATGGGTTATTGGGTAGACCTAGATTCATATCCACAAGCTTATATGATAACCTAATTTCATGTCCTTGATTTATAGAGAGAATATATTTATATATGTACATGTTCATAATATAGTTTTTTTTCCACATTCATATGCTTATGATATTCTATCATGGTTCATGATTAATTATTAATGATTCCACACTCTTATCAAGTTTTTATTTTGTTACAAAAATCCTGATATTGTGAATCATGGTTAATGATATTAAATTGAATCGATATTAATTTATTATATAAATATCAGGATATCATACACTTACGATTACTTGTTATCATTGAACGATAACCCTCATGTTTACCCATACATATAATTTTAACTCACACAATATAAAATAATTCAATTAATATTTTAAACTTTTTCATTTTTAGGGAAAAAATCACAAACAATCGAAGTGAAATTAAAATCCCTTGGATTATTTAAATGATATAAAATAACTGATAATGGATCATTGTACCATAGCCACAAAAAGATATGATAATGTAGAAATTTAATGGTGAATCTTGAATCCCTAATAAAGGACCTCCTTTATCTATGCTTTTATTTAGCACTAATAAAGTTACCTTTTATCATCACTAGAAAAAGTTATAATAAAGGGATCAATTATAATATATAGAAATTGTTTTGGAATATAATCTAATTATCATGGATTTTAATATCATTGAATAAAGATCCGCAAATTAGATCATTTAATAGAACATATAAAGGATTCATTTAGAAACTTGTTTAGAAGTTCTGATAAGGATCCCTTTAGTAGTGCTTTTAATATCACTGATAATGTATCCATTTAGTTTCAAATTTAGTATATCTGATAAAAGACCACATTATCAGCACTATTAATAGTTCTCCTAATGGTGAATGATGTTAAAATTTTTGTACACTGTAGTATAAAATAATATTAATTTGTTTTAAAATATTGGTTATAAGTACATAATTTAATAAAAATATAAATAACCAAATAAATACATTAGACCCCATTATATAATAAATATTTCAAACCATGTTTTTTAAGATTACATGATTATATAAAAATTATAAAATAAAATAAATAAAATCATTGTTCCATTCTCTTTGGTCCCCAACCCCCAGTTATGCTATTTCCGAACAAACCACCCCTGAATGAGAAAAATAATGCACATTTATCAGATATCATTTCTTACTTTAATAATAATATTTATTAATAAATTAAATTAAAACTACCATTTTTAAACTAATATCATAGACATTAATTCATACCAAAACAAATGTATGTCAGATTCTGTAGTGGTTGATTATAACACATCAAACCATTTATTTTAGTTCTTAATAGTTGGTTATCATGAATTGGCTCTCATCTGTGGTGATAAATGATGGAAGGTTTCCTATAAATATGAGTTAATTTAAGGAGTGGTGAGTGGATTAATTTTAAACTCGGTACATCTCTGATTTTTGTCTTCCTAAACATCTCATTCTTATACTTTATAGTTTTTTATATATTTTTGTTATGTGAAATCTAAGTAATGAATTTGTAAAATCCTAAAAATAACATTGATTTTCTATTCACCTATTCGATCATTGTTCAGATGATAGGATTATAAGGATATGCAATGTCATGAGACCAATCCATCAAATGGAGTCCTTCTAAGGATAGGAATATAGATCTGAAAGTGAACATTGTATTCAGGGATTCTTGGGTTTTAGAAGATCGAGCTATTCTGATAGTCTTTCCATGGATTTTCTATCTGCACAAATACATATATTTATAGTTATGTATAAAATTATCTATATCTATGTTCAGTAAAAAAAATTCATCAACTCATATAGTTAACAAGTATAATTACATTTATATATATTATTATCAGTGAGCCCAATTAACTACTTTGATATATCAGACATGTTATGTATTTGAACTGTATAATATTATAAGTTGAGGATTTTGGAGTTTGAAATTTTGAACAAAATAGCTTTTTTGTTTTATTTTATTATCAATTTTTAAATATAAATAAACCCTACTATATTGTAGTCATCATAAAGAGTTATTACCCCTTAATTGCTATGATTGTAGGTTCTACTGATTTACATGTTGAGTATTTAGTTTTGTTATATTCAACAATGTATTATTTTTTACTATCAAATACCTATTTATGCATTATTTTTAAAATTACATGTATTCTATAAAATGACTCTATTTTCTAAAAAATTGTAGGATTTAATGTCAGGACACTTTATGATTTGAATACTAGTTTACCACCTATATATGTCAGTTAGGATAATTAATATTGGAGAGATAGACTGAAATTTTTTATTACTAATCTGGGTTTGGATAACATTGGAATGTTCACATGAAAAAAAATTCAAAAGAAAAAAGTTATACCTTTTATTAATCATGAAATGTTATAAGATAAAATAAATTATGGAGTAAGGAAAATTATTTTAGGATTCAGGATTAGAAATAACTATTTTTGATATCTTTATTCCATGACAAAAATAGAAATCAAAATATGATACAGGTAACTCCCTATGGAACATATAAAGTCATTTAGACTATAAGAGATATTATTATAGATGATTGTCAAGAATTTCATTTTCTACAAAAAAGCTACTGAGAAAATTTACCAATGTTTTATGACTATTGATAATAGTTTAAAATATCTTGGTGGGAAAGATCTTCAAGAATGTTTTTTTTAGAAAATTATTGAAATAATTCATACTAAAAGTGAATCAAACATAACATTTTTTATGAGAAAAGAAGGATTACTAATGTTACCCATGACGATATTTTTGGAGATCTTATCTATTATAAGGGGAAATTGAAAAATAATGCAGATAAATAGAAAATGAATAATAGATGTCTTTCTTTTGAAAATAAATAAAATGTTCCTAGATAAGTTTAATCAGTCAATAAAATTGTAAGGTCCTTCAAATTTTTGTGGTCGACTGAAATTTTATTTCACTAGAATAGACTAAAACAACTTTATAATCATTATATATACAAGATTAACATTTTTGGGAAGAAATATATTCAGTATAGATAAAAAAAATTCGATACTATAAATGTGATAAAAAAGACTCTATAGAATTGATATGATGTGAGTGTAGTGAGGAGGTATATTTCATTCCATATCATCTAAATTTGAAGACAATCGATATGAAGGATTCATATTCCCAAAAATTGTATAAATAATTATAGACATAAGAATAAGAAAATATTGAATTTATTATATACATGGAGTTCTTTTTTATGAGATATTTCATCAAAGAATTAATCAGAGAATGAATGTCCATGAGAGAAAAATATTGGACTCTTCATAGATATACAAAATATGAAAAAGTTATAAACTGATAAGGTAAGTTTTGGATATATTAAAATCTAAAAATTTAATTATAAAAACCCATATTTAAAGGATAATAATAATTCGACATACTATGATGGAAAATATTCATCAACTAATAAAAACAATTATTTACATAACTGTGAAAATGTTTCATGATTTTAAAAATTACTTGAAAATAAAAATTGAAATATATCTAACAAAATTGATGTTTCTCTATAAATATAATTTAATATAAAAATATATAATAACTACAATAGCTGATAAGATATTATATAATTTTGGAGATATTGAAAATTTTAAATTTGAAAAAGGAATTCCATTGAATGATCCTAAAAAATATAATATATTTAAAATTTTGATTACATAATGATATAGAAAATATTGTTCAAATAATAAATTTACTGAGGACTAAAATTTAATTGTATAACTAAATTATAAAATCACTAGTTTTAAATTACTTTATTCTTTGTTTACCTATTGTAAGTAATGATTGGATAAATTTTTTAATCAGTTTTTACATAAATTTCATATTTAGGAAATGATATTAAAAAATAGAAAATAGATTTTTAATAAAAATAACTTTCTTGTAAAAATTGATGAATTTTTCATTTAGTGTCACTGTTTTCTTCATTAAATGTAAAAAAATTATTTTAAAAATAAAAATCTCTATTATTTAATATATAATATTTTAAAACACAATTAATGTTTCTCAACATAGTAATGTTGGAATATTTTGATTCCTTAAATAGTAATTTCTTATAATACAAAACCCAATAAGGTTGGGGTTCAGAAATGCTATTGTTTTGGTTTTACAGACAATAATGAATGTACAATTTTCAAGAATATTTAGTTAATGGGTAGTGGTTTCCCAAAAAAATGAATGATAAAAAAAATTCATTAAAGAGATTATAAAATAAAATTAAAAAAATTAACTTTCTGAGATAATTTTAATGAATAAATTATTATAATAGGTAACATTTTAACATAGAAAAGCATTAATTTAAAATGTTTTATTTTTCGGACTTAATAAAAATTATTTATAAAAAGAAAACTATAATTTGAGTTTTATCTTGGGAATTTAATGAATCATAAATGTTTTATTCATAGTTCCAAAGATTAATTCTTTAATTCTAACAATAATCATGGGAATGTATAAACATTAATCATAGAAGATCATATGAGCCATGATCTACCATTCCATAGTGTAGTATAGAATAATCTAGGTTACCGCATAGAAGATTAGGACATAGTATTCTTAGAAAATTTCCTATTTTATATATGAAAATAGTAGTTAGGGATCTACCACAACATTGTGTTGATACTTATAAAGCCAATGATCCATATCAATTCAGAAATAAACACAATTCACCTTTCTATGCAATTAATTAAATCATACCATTGGATGATTTACCATTTTTTCACGTGGAATTATATTGTCCATTAAAAACATCATGTATCAATTTAACATTCTATAAATATGATTAATTAATTATTACACTATATATAAAGGGTTTATGTTCTAGCTATGAATTTTGAAGTCTTTTGTTATATTAAAACTTCTGTAACCTGTGTGAATAATGAGAAAAAACTATTCATGATACACATTCAAAGTGATAATAGTTTAGAATTTTTAAAATATTATATTGAAACTTTTTATAGTAAAATTGTTATTAGAAATTAAATTTTGAGACCTATAAAAAAACATAAAAATGGTGTAGATCAAAAAACAAATAGAAATTTTCTTGGGATTACATGGACCATGATGAGTGAATACAATGATGGTAAAACAATTTGGGTTGAAGTAGGTAGTACATTACATTATAAAATAATAATGTTTTAAAATTGAATTTTATTAATAAAACTCTATAGGAGTTGTTAAGTGGAAGGAAACCAAAACATTATTAATTAAAAACTTATAGAGGAAAAGTATTCATTTTTAATTCTAATGATGACTTATATAAATTTTTTCCAAAATCCTATGAAGAAATAATTTTATATTATTCTATAACAAGTAGGTGGTATAATGTTTTTTTAATAAAAAATAAGTACTATTAAAGAATATTTACGTGTAAAAATGATGAAACTGATCCTTTGGTTTTCAAACAACATCAACCTACTGATTCAAATTTTATTAATAAAATAGATTTTTAACCTATGGTGGAATATTCTTAAAATGATATAGTAGACGAAGAGTATATTTTTTATGTCAAACATCAAGAATATTTTCAATCATGATCTTGAATAAAAATGGGTTTTAAGCCCATGAAATAATTTTTTTTATGATTAATCCTATTAATTATATCATCAATTATGAAAATCAACCGATTACAACTAAAAGTTCACTGAGAAATGAAAATGATTTTTTTAGTTTTTTATCTCAATTCCAACCTATGACTCCTAATGATTCTTTAGGTGTTGAAAAATGCATAAAAAAACATGCAATATGGACTCAATTAATTTGAATGAAATCATGTTTGGACTTTAGTTGAATGTTTTAATGATATATCAACAATTGTAGTGAAATGTGTTTTCAATAATTTTTTATGAAAATTGAATAATAATTACAAATAAAGATAATGTTTTTCGTAAATGTTATAATCAAAGTAGGTAATAGATTATGAAGAATCGTGTGCCCTAGTATCTACACATGAAGCTATTCACATACTTCTACCTTTTTAAACATTATTATATTTCATAATATTTCAATGGGACGTAAATAATGCATAGCTAAATAAATATTTTCAAGGGGAGTTTGTGTAGAATCGCCCTTGTTAGTGAATATAAAAAAAAATACAATTTTTTTAAACATACTCAGACAGTTGACAGACATAAATAATCCACTAGGGCCGTGTATGATTGGTTAATTGGATCTTTGTTAGAAACCATTTTTAATGGAGTAACAGATCAAAATAATTTGATAAAATATGTTTCTAATAAAATCATTATAAAACAAATTTATTTTAATGAAACTGTATTTTGTTCAACTAAATATTCGTTAACAGATTCCTTTGAGGATATTATGATGATTTATTTTTAAATGAGCGAGATGTGGGAACCCACTTATTTTCATGGTTCTAAAATTTCACAGAATCAAAAAAGAAATTTTATATGAAAAAATAATTATATAAAAGATCTTATTAAGAAATTATTATATGAAAATATGAAAATTATTAATAATCATATAAAAAGCTAAAATACTCATGATATTGATGATTATGGTAAACATATTGATCAAAATATTTATAGAGTTACGATATGTAGTGTACTATATTTAATAGCTACCTTCCCGTATTTACTATTTTTAGTATTATTATTTGAAAGATATGAGAAAATAAAAAAAATTCCCATTTTGAATATTTAATAATAATTTTCTATTTTCTTAAGAAAACTATTGATTTACGTTTTTTTAACAATTCTAAATTTTTTTTTAATTAAAACGTTTTCCAGATGCTGCATAATGTAGATTTTGGATGTATAAGAAAGGAACATTATTAAATTTACATGTCAGAGGAGAATATTTATCTTTTTTATTCTATGAAAAATCACGATATATCAAATTCAAGTGATAAAAAATAAAATATTTTATCTGGATGTTGTTTTGCTTACGTACTATGGATGAATCACAAACTCACAAGCAATGAAATTAGTTTTATTAAAACACAAATATTTGGTAATAATATAATTTCCATGGATTATAGTAAAAATACAATCACATCATTCCAAATATAATCACATATATATAAGACACCATTTACATCATGATCACAAAAAGGATATATCATTTTTCAATTCATCAAAATGCAACAAAAACTTCCAAATATTTCTACTAGCTATCATAGTTCCTATAGATTTCAATATATTTAAATGAAGCTATAAATGATCAATATCAAATGACCATTCAAAACAAATTCTTGTTTAAAAATCTCAATCCATTATCGAACTATTTATTCAAGGGGGAACATATGTGTTTATGTTTTTTCAAAAAATGTTATTTTTCTTAATTTTATCATCTCTAATATTTTTAATATGAATTTTTTTTTATTTTAAAATTCCAAAATTAAATTTATTAATATTTTTTATATAATAAAAATTTTTATTTAGTTTTTTTGA
Organism: Viscum album; assembly: GCA_963277665.1. Lineage (NCBI taxonomy): Eukaryota > Viridiplantae > Streptophyta > Magnoliopsida > Santalales > Viscaceae > Viscum > Viscum album. The sequence goes on along the minus strand of OY728127.1, from coordinate 374,246,052 downwards.
TTAAAAAATATATAACAATGTTTTTGAGAATCAAAATATATTTAAAAAATATTTCATACAATCTTTTTGTTATAATGTTTTTTAGATTTAGTTACATATAAAAATTACAAGAAGAACTTGTTACTCATAAAAAATGTACATTTCTACACAAATGGTATTCATATAATATTTTAGAATTATAACGGTCTATTCCTTTGACTTTTCTACATTCTTCAAAAAATTTCTAATCCTTTTAAAAAAATTACTTATTTGGAGTTTTAATTTTTATGTAAATAGAAAAATCACTAGTCTGATAAGTTTTTTTATTTATAAATTACTAGGAGTTCATAATTTTAATTAAATAATTCAGTGATTAAATATCAATTGATGGATTTTTTTTATAATCTAGGTCGTTTCATTTGTTGAATAAGATGTGTCCCCACCAATACTATATATATGGTGTGGGTAACCCTTGTCCATCATTAGCCTTTTAACAATTGTTATAATCAATCAACATTATATTGATCAGTCTGGATTTTTCAGATTAATCTGATCAACCTCTTAAGTCTGAGTTTCAGCATCAATCTCAATCTAACGGATTCAAGTGAATAATTAGTGTGGAAATATATTGTAATAGAAATGTTGATTTTAAAAATATGGTATGAAATTTTTTTTTCTTTGTCGAAATGAGTTATAAAATACTATAGTTGGAAGGATGTTTATGTTGAAATAGAATATTTTTATTTTAAGTATATAGATATAGCTAGATAATAAAAATCATTAGTCAAATTGAATATATAACAATAAATATAAAATATTATTTTTATACTTCCGGGTTAATGTTATAATCTATCATATCGAAAAAATCTGATTTATTTGATGTCCTCACAAAAGGGAAACCGTAGATTCCATTACATAATTTTCAAGAAAATATTAGTTGTTTTAAAAAATATAATGTAGAAGTTTTATTATTTACATCCTTAAATAAGATTATAAATTGTCACACATTACAAATGATGTTATAGGTATAACACTATGGATAAATGGACACACGATTCCAAAAAATGTGATATGGATACCCAAAAATACCTCAACATTTTTGTATTCAAAATTCCTGTTAATATGATGTAGATAAATCTAGTGACGTATATTTTAATTTTGAATTAGGAAATCAAGAAAAAAATCTAAAATGTCACGCATTATCATATTTCTATGGTTTATAAATAATAATTTTGTTAACTGCATGGAAGTGTGTCAGATTAAATATATGTCATATTTTATTATGTAAATATTTTCTCTTATTTGAGTTGGATCAATGGAAAGGATGACAGTATGTTTTTTATTAGATAAAAAATTATGTAAACAAACTATAAAATGATGGGTATAGTGTAGAAAATTTTAAGGGAAAATTTTCAGATCATGAAAAACGAAAATCTGAACTATCTAATCCAAAAGTTTATAAGAAATAGAAAGAAACTCTTCATAAATATTATAAGAAATTAATGGAACATAAGGCTCATAAGAAGCCTGAGAATCCAATATTTATGCCATAAAAATTAGAGGATTTTTATTTAATTATCATAATATTAATGAAATTATAGAATATAATAAATATAAGATACATAATAAAATTTTAGTTGAAGATATGATTTTGGAAAACTTGTTAAATGGAGTTCAAAGAGAGTCTGCAAATCACGATTTATCAATTTCTCCATCAACGGTTGACCAACTAGTTCTAGGCTCTATAGCAATATATTATACGTATCCAAAACATCTAGATCCAACATCACAAGAAGTTTTAGGATTTTTTTAAAACATATATAGTACCAATAACTCTTCACAAGATAAACGGGAAGAGTTATACAATATATTGAAAACAAATTTGACGTAGAAAAATTAAATCAAGTAGAAATTCCAAAAATATTATAGATTTCAATAGGTAATAAGAACCAAAAAAATATTTTAGAATGTTTGAATGAGAGTTTTAAGAATTGAGAGGTGGTAAAAAAATAACATTAAGTAGTGGAAGATGAATTGGATGAAGAATAATAAGTTGAAAGATCATCAAAATCATCCTTCTTATCAACATAAATGATAAATCATTCATATAATAACCAATTTCATTATGTTTTAGTGGATGTTCATTAATCATCACATGAAGAAGAAGTTCAAAAACAACATTTGTATAATACTATATTATTCAAGGTAGATAAAAAATTTATTATTTAATGTCCTAATTGTTTTAGATTATACCAAATGTTTGAGTATGGGATATGTCAGATTAGGGAAAAAAGATATACATGATTGAAACATCAAAAGTATAAACCAATAAGAATCATGATGATTTATGGGATTTCAAACTATTGTCAAGAAAATTTATAATAATGAATGATGTTTTTAAGGAACTCTAGATATATTTCAACTTTTTTACAATGAAATCTCGTCGGTATTTATTATGATCCAAATAATTTTTGTATGAATATTTTCTAATTTCATTTGGATTAATGTTCATTCTTATTATATTGGATGAATAGTTATTTAAAATCAATTATTACTTATTTTGTTTCTTTCTTAACATTTTAGAATAATATATTCCATTCCGTTTTCCATTTTCGAAATCAAGAACTGATGATTCTTTTTGGGGGAGATATTATCTAAGGAGGAATAAATTGTTCTATGGGATAAATAATCAAATGTAGATAAATCTATCTATGGGAAAAAAATTATTGGGGGTGGAATATGCATTAATCATTTATTCTATAAAATCATGAATAATGAAAAAAAATATGCTACCAACTCAAGGGGTACGAAGATAATTAAAGGTAAGATATTTCATATAAATAATATCATAAAATAATAAAGTTCTATATGCATTTCAATTTTTTTTTTAATTTTCATGTGTTGCATCTTGTACTTCCCAAAAAGTGGTGGATTGTTGAGTCAAAGGATATACATTCAATATTTCCTTTCCATAGTTTAGAAAATTATAAACACATATCACATTCATAAAATTATATTTTACTAAATTTATATATACCATGTTTTTTAAAATGGATTTTAAGAAATAATCATTTTCTAACAAATATATAAATAGATTCTAAAAAACGAATATAAATATTTTATTATTTCATCAGATCCATTGGATTAACATGGAGTCTGGTTCGATAGACTGAATTGTGTTCTACCCATCAATATGAAATAGTGTTATATCCTTCAGACTAACTGATTCTTACCCGTTAGACTGAAAATGAAACATTTTCATCCGAATGACCATTGTATAGTTCATCAGATATGAAAAAATAGTTTTGTAAATCAGACTATGAAAAGTGTATATTCGGAGTAATTGGAATTATTTATATCAAAAATAATTAATGTTAAAATTATAAAGGTGAAATCAAAATGAAAACAGATGTAAAATATTTTATTATCTATCAAGTGAAAAACATTATATGCTATTTCATCCTAATCCATGATTCATGGAAATATATCATTTAAAGGGATTCTGATAAATATATATGGATTCGGAAAGTTTGGGGTTGATGTATTTTAATCTCAACACATATTTGATTTTTACCTTCCCAAACATCTTTTACTTATGATTTGTAAATATTTATAGGGTTTCATTCAAAGGATTACAGGTGAGAAATTGTAAAATCAATAGTATAGTTTTTATTTTGTCTATTCCTCACTGATCAAGGCTAAAATCATGGTCTTCCAATAATTAGAAGATCACTATTTCTAAACCGTCAGATCTAGGGGATTTTGAATATTGGAAGATAGATCTGAAACCGATCGTCATATTATGTGATTTTCATCTCCTAAAAAACTGATATTCAAATATTATTAATGAGTCCATTCATGGTGTGGAATGAAAAAAAATTATTGTTAGTTTAAAACAACATATATCTTATGTTGGTATTTTTTAATTCATTAAAAACTAATGTTAAAGACGAGTTATTATTTTAAAAAAATTACTATCTAGGAGAATAATTATCATATTTATTATATCATAATAATTATGAATCAAATACAGTCACCCAAATCAAAATATGAATGTTATGTCCAATATCTTCCACAAAATAGGTTTTTGATTTTGTATTAGATTAAAATTTTAAACTACACTTCACCCCACTATTTTAGATGTAGTAAACTCTTACATTCCAATTATATTGATTACTTCACATAAAAATTGGATTTTGAATATTTTAAAAAAAATTCAACACAATCCTATCACATTTATTCAGTTTTTAGTGTGTGTCACACATTTTGAACTAAATTGTCAATTTTAAACTAATAATGAGCACTAGGATTCATATCCGGAACACCATGTATAAGACTAAAGTGAAGAAAATTCTTACACATCCAAAATTACTTATGGATCATTGTCCTTAAATGCCAAAACAATTAGAATCTTTTTTCTAGGATTTTAGTATGCAAGGTGCCTTCTCTACTAAATTGAAAGTTTTAAATTAAAACCACATAGCATGATTAATACTGAACCACCATGCAATGGATTTTTTTGAAGTTGATACTGACATCTTAAAAATTAATTTTTCATTTTTTTTCTATAGTATCAAAAAATACCGAATATTTTTTTTATATTAATTTTGTGTATTTGAGTTATTCTTTTCACTAAAATGTCATCTTAAACTAAATACACGCCCAAAAATTCATTCTAGTAAAATCGTGGGTCAATATTATCTGAGACATATTACTACACATCAAAAATTATTTTGGATTTTTATTCTAAATTATGAAAGAAATATTAGTGTTTTTTCTTCTTTTAATGTGTGAAGCACTCTTTGAAATAAAATTTCAATGATAAACAGATAACAAACACTTTGGGTCATTTCTAGACACTGTTTATTAGATAGAGGTGTGTATAATTAATACACACTAAAAATAACTTATGGATCATTTTCGTAATGTATCAAACAAATCCTAATTTGTTTTATGGATATTTAATATGTTGGATTTATTTTATTCCATAATGTAATGTTTATATTATAAGAAACACATGGATCCACACTAGTCATAATGTGCATCATATTAGGGTGAGGATGATTCCAAAACATCAAAAATGACTTAGGCATAATTATTATAATGTATCAAAAATATATGATTCATTTTCATGGTTTTGATTATATCACTTTTGTGTTCACTAAAATTAAATTTGAAACAAAAAAATATATTATATTATAGACGTGACACCATTCATAGAATTGATAATCATGTGATTCCTAGAAGTCAAAAATATCAAAAATATCATTGTTATAAAGTATGAAAACAATTAGAATGTGTGTTATTTCTTTTAAATGAATAACATTTTTTTTTCTAAAATGTCATTTAAAACTATCAAAATTCACTTTGAATAAAAATGGTTATATCATGGGTATACATGAATTCATACTAGTTAATCCTTAAAAAGTGACAAATAATAACTTTACTAAATTATCATGAAAATGCAAGCATGATTAACTGGTTGTCAGTGATAGTAACCAGATTTTTACTAAAATGTCAATTTTAAACAGATAACAGGTAATTTTAGTGAAAATAACAATACCATGTATCAGATTTTGGTGAAGCTAATTTCAACATGTCAGAAATGAATTATGGATTATTTTCCAAAACAGTAATTAAACTAAAATGTTTTTTCATGGTCTTTAGTATGTGACATGTTTTTTAAAGTAAGAAGTAAATTTTAAAATAATACCACATAATATGAGTAACAGTAGTCACACCATGCATCATAAAAAGGTGATTTTGAATCCTAGAGGTCAAAAATTACACATAAATCCCATTCAAAAAACTATAAAATATATAAACGTGTTTGTTCGTTTTTTATTATGTAAAATTTTCAAAATAATGCCATTTTAAACAAAAAACATTTACTTTGAGTTATACCAGTCACTTCATGTGTTAGTTTGATGTCATATTGATTCGTGCATTTCAAAATTAAAAAAATCATTTTAATAAATTATTATGAATTTTTTTTCTGTTTCTTTGTTTTTAATGAGTAAAACATATCATTAACTTTAATTTCAATTTTAAGCTCAAAATAGAATATTTTAGTAAATATTGGAACACAATGTATTATATTTAGGTGAGGAAAATTACTACAAATCATAAATTAATTAGGGAACATTTTAATAATGTTTCAAAATAGTCATAATGTGTTATATATATTTTTAGTATGTCACTATTCTTTTTTTTCGAAAATAATTATTTATAATAAAAAGACACACATTAATTCATACGTGTCACACCATGCATAAAATTTATGTATGGATGATTTATACATGAAAGATAAGACTTATGTATTGTGGATAAAATGTATATAACAATATGAATGTGATTGATCAGTTTTGAGTATCGTAGGTGAGGGAACTAATTAAATTTCATTTTATAATGAAAACACACACTTCAAGTCATACCGATCATAACATGCATCAGATTAACATGTGGTTAATTACAATATGTCCCAAATGACTTGTGGATATCTTTATTAAATTATCAAAACAATATGATTGTATGTTCTCAATTTTGAGTATGTCAATTTTTTTAAACTAGATTGTAATTTTAAACAAAAAACACGCACATTGGGTCAGAACAATCAAATTTTGTATTGGTTTGATATGAGATTATTTTATACACATAAATAATTTCTTATTAACTATTATCCAAACATAACAAGTCAATCCAAGTGAGTTTTCTTTCATTTTAGTTAGTGGATATTAATTTTAAATAAAATGAAAATTTTAAACATATAATGGACTCTGTGAGTCATATTTGAAATACTATGTATTGGATTAATGTGTGGCTGATTCATACACATCAAAAATGTTTGAGGGGTGGATTTTCTAAAGTATCTAAATAATATAAATTTTTTTACAGTGTCGATTATGTCACTTGAATTAATAACTTATGTTTCAATTTCAAACTCATAAAATTACGACTAAAATGACATATTTTTATTATGAACATGACCATTGATTCATATCAATCGTTTTGGGGAAAATATTGATGTGGGGTTTACTCCTACATGTCATAAATAAATTTTAGATAATTTCAATAAAATTATCAACAAATATGAATTTGATTTCTTACTACAGATAATGTGACATGTATTTTGAACTAATGTGTAACTATAAGAAAATAATTTTCAGATGAAAATGATAAGGAAATTATCTTTAAATATTTGATAAAATAATAATAAATATAAATAAATAATTAGTTAGAGGTCTCCTATTCAGGTTGAATTTATACATTCAGACATCATTTATTATGTCCATTCATTTATATACAAATTTATTTCCTCCATTGTATATAAACTTTATAAATAGATCACAAATAACATAAAGTCATTTTGATACTAATTATTCACATCATCAGTATATCTCTTAGTTCACCACCCATTCTTAATCAACAATATAGTAGGTAATCACACAATGTTTATATTGGAATACATTTTTATAGTGTGTATGATTCCCACTCACTTATAAAAAATCATAAATTCTTCTCAATATGTACACTATCGCTAATATTCATATTATCGATAAATTATACGAAAACAAATGATTACGAAATTTTTCTTATATAATTTTAATTACATTAAAAAATTTCATGTTTAGGGATTGTAGTCATTTTACTTCATATGATATACTTCATAAATTAACAAAAAAAATATATCTGTATTCATGGGTCTTATCTTACTTCATGTAGTGTAGAATTAATGTCTGAAAAAATTAGATTATTTTGAAATATATTTTTATAGCTAATTTTTTATAAATACCATAATATATTTCCATTTAAATTTTTTTAGGATTCTTATTTTCAGTCTTCGACCATATACCATTTTTTGTACATATTATTGGTTTTATGTATCATGAAAAAATTCATGGTAAAACACAAATGGAATCACATAATTCTAAATATATTTAAAAAATCATTATTTCATAGAAATACATATTCCCAGTACACATCTTGCATGGTCAGTTTATTGGAAATCCATTATGGATACAAAAAATTAATATTTGGGTTTTCAAGGTTGATTATGGTCATAATGAAATGTTTCCAAAAAAACAAAAAAAATAATGAAAAAATAAAAAAGTATTATATTTGATTTGATTATAGTATTCTCCCGACATTTTAGTAATAAAAAATAATATCTGATATGTTATAATCTTCATAAACACCTCTATTAACTTATAGTTTTTCTTATCAAATTTCGTAAACATCCCATAAAAATTGTTCATAGAAACAAAAACAATATTAATGAATCAGAACATGGGTTTATAGGGTTAACACATTAAATAGTAAAATTATAAATGTATATAGAAAATATGAATAAGTATTTACAATAGTGAACATATCATATCCATTTTATGACATATGTATTATAAAAATGTATGTTAAATATGCTTTTACAACTAAGACTACTACCCATTGGAAGATGAGAAAATAATTTATTCTCTTAATACCCACCACATTGGTAATTATTTTTCAAATGTTTTTATACATTTGGATTTTAGGACATGTCTCCATCATAAAATGTTGTGCCTTCATGAGGTTTTAATGATAATGGATGTTACACTAGGTCTAGAGGGGAAAAGGTACTCCCACAAGGGTTTTTTTATATTGGTAGTTTAATTTGAATTTGTTGATTCATCCACCATTTTCCCCATCTTTTTATTCATATTTAATTCCATTCCTCACATAAGAATATTTTTCAATAACTTTTATAGGTTTTATCATTGAATGTTTTTTAAATCATGTAACAATATTGGGAACAGTTGCCCAGAGTCGGCGGTTATTTTATTAAAATGATATGGATATAAGAGATCCCCTCAATAAGGATCGATCAATTTAGTAGTATTGAATTAATAGATAAATACATGGATCTATTAAAACAATAGTAATTAATCATTGAATATAGCAATGTAAAATAATCATCTTCCTCAATGCATATTCAATGATTTCTTCTTCATAACCTAGAGAAGGAATATAAATAGATGGGTGAGATAAAATGATTAATAAGGATAAAATATTGAAAAAACGTGAATTAATATTAAGTGAATCATAATCAATAGTGAATAATTATTATTTAAAGGTAAATAGCTGAAAAAACAATTTATTAAATCGATAAACTGGAACTGGAAAAGCATCCATAGATTTTATCATAGTGAAAATATCATCGATAGTAATAACTATATACTAAATGAATGAAATGATTAATTAATGAACCTAATATATATAGAATATGAAACACAACATTCAATAGATTTTTCAAGAAAGTTAATTCTATGTGTATAATCTTGTATGGTTCTTTTTAGAAACAAAGGAGAAATGGTTTTCACCATCTCTATTATCTCATTGGACCAGTTGACGCATCGAGTGCTATATAATGTGGACCCCAACCATAACTAAAAATAAAAATCATTCATCAAAAATATATTTATTTCATTAACAATATTCCCTATCAAAATTCCCTTATTGAGTAGAGGATAATAATTTATAACTATTTCCCCTATTGAAATAACATTCATATTAAGCATTGTATCTAAAAATAGTATAAAGTATAAAAAATTATCCTACACATGATTTATGAAATGTGGATATTGAAGATATATATAGAAAAAAATAAAAATATATCTAAATAGGTAGAAGATAAACTGCATAAAAATGATTTAGTATGCAATAATTTGTATGTCTTAATGAAATTTAAATTGAGATGAAGTCCCTTGACACTTTATAATTCAAAGAACCATATTCTATATAAAATGAATCATTGTAAAATAGAACATTGAATACAATAAATATAAATAGTTTCATGATAAGATGTGTTAAATTTAATTACCACTGGTGCAAAAAAATGTTTACCGGGTCGGTGTTTTTTGTCAATTATATATAATCGACGTGAAAAGCTGTAAAAAAGGATTTATAATGTCGATTATATTATAACCAACTTGATAAAGCTCTGAGATAGGATTTATAACATTTTTTATTTTATATACGATGTTCAAAATACCATGATATAATTAATCACGTCAGATATTTTATAACCGATATTATAACTTGATTCTCAGTTGTTGATCACATTAGTTATAAAATAACTGACGTGATAAATCAAATCTCGATGCTTTATCATGTGAGTTATTTTATAACTGACGTGATAAAATATGTTATATATCTGTTATTAAATAACTGACATGATAGATATAAAAAATAGTTTACCACCTTGGTTATTAAATAACTGACATGAAAAAGCATTTAAATGATTTGTCAGACCATGTATTTGTCATTCTTTTTTCTTCGATAGGGAAACCTGTGACTCGTCTCTCTCACGCGAAAAACCTAGAAAATATTCATTGAGGTTGGGCCCTCCAACCTCATTTTTCCAACAGCATTCCTCATCTTTATTATCACCAGATCTATCATGTCGAATCATAACAGTCATGTAAGCCTCACACGCGTCGGGTTCATTTATTATTTTTTACGATTCCTTAAATTTATGTTTTGAGATATTAGTTTTCTATCATTGTTATTGCTATTATGGTAAGTTTCATAGTATTCATTTATACCATGCTATGTTTTTTCTAGTAAAATATACCATTGGAGTGATATCATGCATGTTATATAATTTCTTTGCTACCATGTGTGTTCAATCACGTGTGTGTGTGTGTACATCCATGTGAGTGAAGCAATGAAATAATTATCGTGTATGTTCTGCCCCACCCACGCATCCCCTCGCCCCGCCTGGGCACCCCCACCCCCCATGGATAGCCCCCCACCCCTTGGAAACCCCCTTACCTCCATAGACACCCCTTACCCCCTTGGACAACACCCACCCCCCCCCCTAGATAGCCACAACCCCTATATATTTGTGACCCCCTGGACACCACCAACCCCCTAGACAGCCCCAACCCCCTGGAAATCCCTCCCTAGACAACACTGAATCCATTGGAAAGCCCCTACTCCTTGGAAAACCCCCACCCCATGGACACCCCTACCCCCTAGACATCCCCCACCACTTTGGAGCGCCCCCACCACTGGACACCCCTACCACCTAGACACCATATGGACACCCACTAGGACACCCTACCCCCTGGATATCCCCCAGCCACTAGACACCCCCACCCCTTAGACAACCCCTACCCCTTGGACAAACCCCACCCCTACATACCCCTACCACCATGGACAGCCCCCCCACCCTAGACACCCTTACCCCATTAGACAACACCACCCTCGAGACAACCACAACCCTTGGACACCCACTACCCCCTTGGATATCCCCCACCCAAGGACACCCCCACCCCCTTGGACATCCACCACCCCATGGACAACTCCCATTTCTGGACACCTCCACCGCCATTGAAAGCACCCACACCCCAAAGACATCCCCCACTACCAGACAGCCCTCACCCAACCCCCTAGACACCCACCCACCCCATGGACACCCCCTAGACACCCCCACCTTCCTGGACATACCCAACCACCATGGACAACCCCCCTAGACTACCCCCAGCCCCCGGGGAAACCCCAACAACCTGGAAAACCCCCCTAGACACCCCCTACCCCCTGGACAACCCCATGGACATCCCCCCAACCCCATGAACACCCCGAACCACCTGGAAAGCCCCCTAGTCACCCATACCCCATAATACCAACCCACCCCTTTGGACAGCCCCTACCCTGGGATTCCCCCACCAACTTTACATGTTCAAGATGTCATGTGTATAGATTCTATAACTCAAAACGAGGATGATGGGTATGATGTCACATGGTTTCTAGGTGATGTCAGTACACTTCTAGTTGCTGGATGAAGAGGATATACAAACTTTTTAATAAACCGTTTTAATGGATTATATACTAGAAATTATATGGAAATGGTTCTTGAACAGTTGGTGTAAATATATCCCAAAGGTTTCCATGAAACCGTTGGAATTGATTATATGTTGGAAAACATGAATACAAATGTTTCTTGAACCACTTATATATATATATATATATCACAACAGTTTCATTGAAACTGTTGTTATATATTAACTTCCAACAGTCTATATTGTTTTTAAATTCCTCCACTTCAACATATAAGGATATTACATCTTCATGTTAATGCATGTTCTTATTTCTAAAGGATTTCCATTCTAAATTAAAAATTCCTCTCACACCCTTTGAAAAAAATTTAATTTTTTTTATCATCTTCAATTAATAATATCTTTGGACACTTTTCTCTAAGATGAATAACTTTTCTATGTCGATAGAAATAAAGTTGAATCTATCCTTTGATTGTTCTGTAATCCCTGATTACTAACACATCTATTCCCAATTTTTCTCTTAAAACCTTTTTTACATTCAAATTATTCCATTTTCCATATAAATATAAAACTATTACATATAACTAGATTCTCATTTTAAAATTATTTCCTTGCCAATATTTTTCAAACACGCTTATTTTTGTTTTATTTTTCATCTTTTTTTACATTAAAATTATGATATTTTTCATATAAATATAAAATCGGCATATCTTAACAAGATTTATAATTTTGATATTTGTTATATATAATAATGAGTTGAAGATAGATTACGGAACATAAAATGAGTACACAGTATGTGGAAGTTGTTGATGCCTTTTTTCAAATTTTATAAATGAAATGTTCCATGAAACAACATTTTTTTTATCCATGCCTATAATGATAGAATATGAGGATGTTTAATAGTATTGAGATGAAAGATCATCTAGTTTTTCATTTCTTTAATCTGAGTTACATCCTTTGGACATGGAATTGTGAAATTGAATAAAATGTTAGATCTACTGATGAATATGATTTGGAAGATGATAACTCTAATGGAATCGAAGAAATGGTTCTTAATATTATAACAGAATCAATTGAGAGATAACTGACAGTTTCACATCTATATAGTGATGCTAAAAAACCATTGTATCTTTGTTGTACAAATTTTATGGTTTTGTTAGTCATGTTAAGAATAATTAACTGGAAGGCGAAACATGGATGGAGTGAAATAAGTTTTATAGATTTTCTACAATTGTTGAAAGACATTCATCCAAAGGACAACAATCTTCCAGATTCACATTATAATGCTATGAAAATATTGTTACTGATGGGATTGGGATACATGAAAATATATGCTAGTCTGAATAACTGTATGATATATAGAAAGGAATATTAATTTCTAATAGAGTTTCCTAAATGTTAGACATCATGGTATAAGTTGAAATTCTAATCCTAGGATTATGTAGAGATTACAGAGATCCCTACTAAATTATTTTTCTATTTTCATATTATTTATCATTTGAAACGTTTATTTACAAATTCACATTATGATAAAAAATTAATATGACATGCTGATGAGTGGATATATGATTGAAAAATATGGAATCCAGCTGATTGTCTAAAATGAAAGAAAATTGATGATCTGAATCGAACATTTAGAAAAAAAATTAGAAATCTCACACTTGGTTTGTGCACTGATGGAATGAATCCATATCGAAGCCTCAATAACACACATAGTTCGAGGTCTGTTTTATTGGTAATTTACAATAAGTCTCCAAAAGGTTCTATTAAGTGAAAATATGACATGTTGAGTATAATGATCCCTGGTCAAAAGAAACTCGGAAATGATAATATATGTTTTCCTTTCACAATTTTTTGATGATTTGAAATAGTAATGGGCGGATGTTATTTGGGTGTATGATTCTTATAAAATGGAATATTCTCAAATCCTTGTAGTTATTATGTTCACTATAAATTACTTCCATGTAAATGGAAATTTTTATGGATGTAGTGTGAAGGGGCATAAATAATGTCCAGTTTGTGAGCAACATACATTGTTTTTTCAATTGCATCATTTTTGGAAGAAAAGAATACATGGGTCTTCAAATGTTTTTCCCTATGGATCTCTCTTATAAAAACTAAAAAAGGCATTCCATGACTCATAAGAATTTGATATTTCTCTAAAACATTTATCCAATTATGTTTATTTTGAGAGGGTGAAAACCCATTATGTTTCATTGGGAGAGACACGTAAATCTGGTAACGATAGACATATTTTGAAAAAAAGGTCAATATTTCTTGACCTACCATATTAGAGATATCATGAAGTGAAATATAATCTTGATTTTATGAATGTGGAGTAGAATATATGTGACAGTTTGATTGGAAAATTGTTTGATATTAAAGTAAAGAGTAATGATGGGTTGAATGCCAGATTAGGCATACTATCAATTGGAATAAGTATGGAGTCAGCTCCCACTCCTAATAGAAGAAAAAAATTTCTTCCCCTATCTTGTCATACATTACCCAAGTGGGAAAAATTATCTATTTTCTGTGTATTCGTGATATCAAAGTGCCTCAAGGATATTCTTAAAATGAAAAAAAATTCTCTTTGAAGGATTTGAAGTTGATAGGTATAAAATCTCATGATTGTCATGTCATGATGAAACAACTTCCACCAGTTGTATTGCGTGGAATATATCACATCCATGTCTAAAAGAATATAATGAAGATTTGTTATTTTTTCAATTAAATTAGTAAGAAAGTAATTCATGTGAATTCATTAAACATTTTTGAAATGGATGCAATTTATATACATTATCAAATGGAAATGTATTTTCCTCCTTATTTTTTAAATAATGGTGCATTAAATTGTTCATTTGGTTCGAGATATAAATATTTTTGGAACTTTATATCTCCGTTGGATGTATCCTTTTGAATGATATATGAAAATATTTAATGGGAAGGTTAAGAATACATATCGACTTGAAGCCTATATTATTTAGAAGTATATTTCTGAGGAAGTTGCAGAGTTTTTTATGAGCATCTTAGCTGCGACAGAGCATATAGGTTTTCCTCCATCTCTCCATGAATGATTTAATAATGATGGAAGGAGGATCCATGGCATGAAAGTCAAATAGTTGTTAGCTAAACATATGATTAATGAACAGTTATACATCTTGAATTACTTAGTTTATGCTCAAACATATTTCAAAATTCATATGAATGTGTTGAAACAATGCCATCCTATGAAGAAAGAAATGTGGATTTTGAATGAGCAGAAAACATTTTTTCCATGGTTTTAAAAGACCTCATTTGCTTGATCAGATTTATAAGAGACATTAAAATTGTTTGTGTGTGGTCCTACTTTAAATGTGATAACATGTTTTGGGTGTGACATTAATGGATATAAATTTCATATGAAAACATAGGACAATAGAGATTCATTTCAAAATAATGTTGTATTAGTGTTTACCAAAGCAATGCATTTTTCTAGTCCTGATGAAAAAAACCCAATTTCAGCATCAAGTGCATTTTTCTATGTTTTTGATCAATAAAATATGGATTGGTCTATTGTTTAATAAGGAAAAGAACAATATATTGGTAAGGATCCACTTGATGAAGATGTTGATGTACATGAGATCCTTATATCCTTGGATAAAATAGTATAAAATAATGATGATCTTGTTGAAGACATGGTTTGTGCCATAAGGAACGATCTTGATGAAGTTATTTAGGAAAAACTCCATTTGTACATTCCTAATTTTTCATGTAACATATTTTTATTTATTACTTACATTTATTAATTTCATTAAAGTAATGATATTGTAATTTTTTTGTTAAAATGTGTATTAAAAAAATAAGTAGAAATTCTTGTTTATCAGAATTTTGTTTAATTTAGTTTATCATGTTTACCATTAGGTAACTTGTATATCTATTTATTTTTTTGAATGTCAATTGCATTTAAATTTTTACCATGTTTACCATGTTTACCATATTTTACCATATTTTACCTTTTTGTAACATATAAATTTACTAATTTTCTTGAACGACCACTACACAACCATGTTTACTCTGTTTACAATTTTTACCATTATTTAACATGCTTACCATATTTACCAAGTTTAATATTATGTAACTTAGTTCAGTTTATCCTATTTTTTTACATTAGTATTTATAATATTTTAATTTATATATTCTTGAACTAATGTTTTCTTTTTTTATTTGAAGGATAATGACTGATTAAATAGTTGATCAACCATATGATTATGGAGATGAAAATCATGATCATACCTTTACAGAGTAACATTCACATGCTCTTGATGTTCACCAATCATTCTTATTTAATCCCATAACAAAAAATAAGTGTTCAAGAGTTAGTAAATGTGGCTTTACATGTTTACAAAAATTCTCACTTTCCTATAGTCATGACCATAGGATACTCATTGGGTTTGATGATAATGATATTTTTGTAGGTCCAAATGCAATATACTTTAAGAGTACGTATCGACTAATGATAAAGGAAAAGATTGAATATCATATAATGATTGGAGAAGTGTGGGAAAATAGATAATATCTCAGTTATGGGAGAATATTTTGGTATGATGTTTTTCTATTGCTTGACTAATCATTAAAATATTATAGAATAATTTATTTTACAAGTTCTTTATTAGATAAAGTTTCATATTCCTAACACTGGAGGAGTTAGGATGAAATCTGTATCGATGGATTCTAGGAGGTGGAGGGATTTCAAATCAACCCTCACATCTGATTTCAATTTTATTTATATGAAATATGATAGTAAATGTTATATATATCCTTTCATAGATGAAGACACATGGAAAAATTTGTTGAATGTTGAAAAATATATTTATTTTTGGTTAGGGGAATGTAAAATTTTATATGTTTTTTATATGAAAGAACTTATTAATGTTTTTAATGATTTCTTATTGTTAATTTGTTGAAAAAGGAATCTCATTAAAAGATTAAATCTAACAATGTATACCCTCATAGTTTATCTTTGGAAGGGTATAGTTTATTAGAAGAACAAATGATGGTCGAAAAATTACAAAAACATAGATATGAGTCTTTAATCTCTCGAGAGGATTCCCCTCTATCCACTCCATCTAGACATGAAAAATGGAAGAGTGGTCGGATGAGAAAAAATAGGAAATATCTTTTAGAAGAATCATGAATTGTAGATGAGACGATTGTAAGATATTTATTTTATTTATTTATGTTAATTTTATCCATTATATACATTTAATCATTGAATAAATGTTCAATTATCTAATACATGATTCTCTTGAGGAGAATACCACACATGGGGTATTTACAGCTGGTGGTAGGTAAGAAATTTTATCTGTAATATTTTTAAATCCCGAACAACCCAGTCATGTACGAGGATACCCGATGGGTGTATCAGTAAGAAAAGTGTTTCCAAATTCATCAAATTCTTACATAGAGGAGTTTATAAAAAAAAATAGAATCCATGGAGGATGATGTTCAAAATATCAATTAGACGATGGAGGAAATGATTAGAGCATTAATATAGTCTATGTTTATAGACATGAAAAGACAATTTTAGACCGTAGCTCCCACTCCTCCACCTCCCCCTGCAAAACCCATTACTTATCATCCACCTCCTCTAGTAGCATCCACTCCCCCACCTCCAAACCCCATTATTTATCCTATACCTCAGCCTGTGGACCCCATTTTTTATCCTACTCCCCTGCTACAACTTCCTATTATTGTGTGTTGTATGTTAATGATCCTCACAATCATATTGTTTTATATGGGTGGGTATATTGTATAGAATATATATTTCATCATCATTAGTTAGAGGTAGAACATCATAGGGTCACTTTATAGGATATTATAGTTTTATCATCTCATGTACCATTAACTACATATGAGGTGACGACATTTGGACACAATATCTGTCGATTTTTAGTTTAGCCAAGAAGAATTTTAGGACTCATTATCATAGAGGTATGTATGTTATATCTTTTATTATATTTTATTATAAGATCTGATTTAACATTTGAAAACTAAAATATTCTTCAATTTATTTGTACGAATACTTCAATGGTAAATAAATACATTATAGAAAAAAAAACATTGAAAAATCTGTATGACATGCGATTTAAATTCTAGTAGTCTTTTCAGATTGTCAAGATATTCAAATTTGTTGTCGGCTCATTATTTGTATCCAATGGATGCCCATGTTTGAGATGTGAAATATATGTGGGGATTTTAAAAAATAATACCATGGAGGATATTATTGAAGATAATTTGGGTATCAACATGGTGCATATTTTTTCCATGTACGTCTTAACACCATTCCCTTTGTTATATTTATTAAAAAATGTATATATATGTCTATTTTTTATTAGATTTCTTTATAAAATTTGTGAGAAGAATAAGTGGATATTTTTATATGGATTCATTGACCCGCATTTGATTTTCCCTGAAGCACATGCATTGGAAGGGGAACAAAGGGAACTTTATACTACTGAAATATTAGAAAAATATATATAATCTCCTAGTGTTTGATTATTCCTTTTTGTGAGAGGTATAAAACATATATCTGGAAAAATGTTCATTATCTTTTAACATAAAAACCCACAAACCTTAAAAAAAATTATATCAGTGATCATTGGATGTTAGGTGTTTTTTTCCAAGGGAGAAAACACTTTATTGGATATGCACTGTTCATGGCGATCTGCAGGGATGTTTTAATAATATGTTGGAAAAGAATGTTTCAATTTCTTAATAGTTGTTTATATTATAATTAATTTGTATGTTATCACCTTTATATTATTTTATATCAGGGGTTGGCCTACATTCCAAAAAACACAAAGAAAAAGAGTTCCCAGATAAAATATGTAAAAGTAGGGGTAAATATCAATTTATATCTCCTACATTTCATTTTATTATATAAAAATGATATTTTGAATTGAATCTAATTTAAATAAAATTTTAATGAATATAAAGGCATCATCCAATGTGGATAATATATGTTAAGATTTATGTATGAAATAATTACAACTGGAACACCTGTGATGTTTAACTAGATAAGAATTCCGTATAATCATTGCCCTAATATTTCATTTAATTTTTTCATTATACATCTTATATACATTCCTTTTAATTTTTATTAATTTGATAACCCTAAAACCTATAGAGCTCAAGAGGTCAAGAACTTAAAAGTGGAATGGTCAAATTATTTTATAGGTTTGATTGGATTTTAGTTTTTTCATTGTGTAAAATGTATTTTGGAATATTTTAATTATAATTGTGTATTTGGTAGTTGTTTTGGATGGATTTAGGTTTTTAGTAGAAATTGTATGATTACTATGTGATATATGTGAATGTTTAATATTTCTCTGGTTCTTCTTGTTTTTGTCTAGATCTGATGTTTTTCGGGTATAGATTTTGGAATCTTTTTGGTCTACTTTTGGGCTAGTTTCTGCTTGATTCATAATTTGACAGAGAATAGTAATAGTGTCACGTGGGTTGGGGTGTCCAGGGGTGGTGGCGGTCTATGGGGAAGGAGGTCTAGGAGTGAGGGTTGTCTAGGGGGTGGGGCTATCCAAGGGGGGTGGGGTGGTGTCCAGGTGGTGGGAGGGTTTCTAAGGGGGTAGGGGTAGGAGGGAGCCCATGGGCGTTACCCGGTGGGGTGGGGTAGTGTCTGTTGGGTGGGGGATCTCTTGAGGGGTGGGGGTAGCTGTCTAGGGGGAGGGTGGGTATCCAGTGGGTTTGGGTGGTGTTGGGTGTGGGGAGGGTGGGGCGTCTGGGGGTGGGGGTGTCTAGGGGTGGGGGATTTTCAATCGAGGTGGTGTAGTTTCTAGAGGGTGGGATGGTTTCCAAGGGGTTATGGGGTGGTAGGGTCTTCAGGGTGGAGGGGTCTGTCCAGTGGGGTGGGGTGGTGTCTGTGGGGGGGGGGGGGGGGGTTGGGGGTGGGAGGGAGGTCCATGGGGTAGGGTTGGTCATGGGTGGGGTTGTCTAGGGGTTGAGGGTTATCCATGTGGGTGGGAGGGGTGTCCATGGGGGTGGGGGTTGTCTATGGGGTTGTCCAGTGGGGTGGGGGGCTCTCTAGGGGTGGGGTGTCTTTGGGTGGGAGGTTGTCCAGTTGGTGGTGCTATCCAGGGGGAAGTCAAGGGGATGGAAGGGTGTCCAGGGGGGTTTACCAGTTAGGTGGGCTGGTGTCTATGAGGTTGGGGGATGTCCAATGGTGGGAGGGGGGTCAGGGGGTTCGGGGATTTCAGGGGGCAGGGGGTTTCCAGGGGTAAGAGTGTACCTAGCGGGTGGGGGTTTTCCAGAGGGTGGTAGGGTGTCCAGGGGGTGGGGGAATCTAAGGGGTGGGGGCTGTCTAGGGGGTGGTGGTGTCCAGGAGGTGGGAGGGTGTCCAAGGGGTGGGGGTTCTCCAAGGGGTGGGTGTAACGCCCCGACCCCAGTTACCTAGAGTCGCTGCATTATTTTAATACTTTGGCATGATTACAAGGAATCAAGTCTCGAAGGAACGATAAGTTTAGCAGTCTTTGAAAACTAGATCACATACATGAATGTTACATTACACTTCATAATATACCAAACAACATAAATAATCCTTTTTGAATGCCATTATTCCATTGTCTTAGCCCTTCTTATCAATCACAATATACTTCTTGGAATCCTGGGAAAAATAAAACATAGAAAAGGGGTGAGCTCAAACGCTCAATAAGGATAACAATACAGTGGAAACTTTCATAAATAAGCATAAACATTTAAGGCCATGTATAACTAAAACAAAATCCTTTTAAACATGAACTTCAGCATAGTATGGAAAAAATAAAATGAAATAATTCCATTTACTTATTCACATGTATATTCTACTAATCGAATAATCACACGCAATATCAATAACCACTTTCATTATAAAGGAATGCATAATTCCAGACTATCATAACCACATAGCCAAAGCCTCATGCCAAGACTACAAATAAGATTTTGTCAAGGCCTTGTGCCAAGACACTAGTTTGTCTCATGAGACCTATCGATGCATCGAGGAGCTATAGCGGGCTCCCCCCATCACATACTAAGTCCAATGTATTCCCATATGAAAAGGTTTAAACATAACATAAACATTCGTATTAAAACTAGTATACGAAATGTCAATACTTTCTCCATAAACCATGAATGGTATAAATATAACACATCCATAGTAAAACATATCACAAAACCTTCAATACAATAAAAAAGTTTTGTTTCATAATAAATCAACTTCAAATAAGCTTAAAATCCATGAAAGGATGTTGACATAGATGAAATCAAAACAATTTGAGAGAAATATATCTTTTCTCGAATTCATTGAAAAGTCACACATTTATAAAGGAAATAATTTAAAAGAGATTTTTGAATCAAAGTGTCCCATACCACATTGAAACATTTGAAAAGAAATATCATTTCAAAACATTCATGTCCATATAAATAAATCCTTAAAATCATTTTGAAAACATGGACATTAATTAAAATATTTAGAAAGATAAATCTTTAAAACATTTAAAATTATGATCTTGATAAAGAGTACCTTTCAGAAATTCTTAAAATATTCATTTTGAAATCATTTGAAAGTCAGATAATTATAAAATGAAACATTTACTCTGAAAATATTCTTATAATCTTATAAGGGAAGTTTTGAAGATTTTATAACAGTGGTAAATAGCCGCACCCGCCGTATAAGTTAAAAAAACATTCTTACCTTAAATTTGTTGAAAGGTTAAAAGTGCCTTGATTGGAAAACGACGAAAACATTACTTTAAAAACACATAAGGGTATAAATGAATTTAACCCCTATTCTTTTTATATAGTAAAACAAAATTTGAAATTAATTTCGAAGAAACATGGATGTGGATGATAAAGAAATCCCAGTAGATTATTACTTATAAACAACCTCGGATAATGAAGAGATTGCGAAATAAACCCTTACCATTTTGGTAACTTACGAAACGTACAACCCATGAAATAGGTATCATAAAATTAATATGTAAATACACATAAATTAAAGTGTATTACACAAAGAATATAATTATGGGAAGTACATACACCACACAAAATGTAATAGTGGCAATATGGCATGAATCTCACGAGAATAAGGAATGAGATGAAAACCCATTACCTTGTACATTTCCTTGGTTAGGGGTATGTTAACCTCCTATATAATGGTGAAATAATTTTTATTAAATTATTAATGAATCATATACATTCATATGATATCATATATGATCTTTTAACATTGCTTTGTTAATAATATCTTAGAATTATTGTTGTTTCGGGTGTTAACTTACTCATTTTCTTTTATATGTTTTGTTACATAAGCTGTGGTTTTCATGGATAGATTGTATCTTATTCATATCCAGAATGATATCAAGTCCCTAAACATTATTTTTAAATCATAAAATGATAATTATACTTCAATGGATACGATAGAGAATGAATCTCATCGCGTTTGTGGAGACGGTAGTCCGTACGTACGCACGAGCGACAATATCATTCTTTTGATATTAAAATAATATATAATTGGGTGGTATGTCATATATAAAAGAATAATTATCATGTTATATTTATTATTTACATGAATTACACATAATTATTATACCCATCCAAAATAATAATTTATTGAATAACAATTACACCACGACGTGGAGACGGTAAGCCGTACGTATGCACGTATGGTGACATGTTATTCAAAGGGTGGATAGAATACTGAATATGGTTGTACTATATTTATAATAATATTACAGTATATAGGATATACTGTATTAATTATTTTAGAATGGGAATAACAAAGAATGAATAAGTTGAAGAAGAAATGAATTTGAAAAGGGGTGGTGAAAACATTACCTCTTCTTCGGGTTCTTCCTTTTGATTTGATCAAAAGGGATCCTTAGGTTACATTTCTGATCAGAATAAGGCCTCTAGGTTGTAGTTATGGAAGTTGAGAGAGTATTTGGGCAGGGGGTGGCCGAACCAAAAGGCTTTGAAGGTGTGAAGTAATGATAAGGGGGAGTGCCCTTTTAAAAGAGGGGTGAGGGGCACCTTTGGAAAAGCTAGAAATATTAATTTATAATAAATTCATATTCGGTTTCTAATGGCTCAAAAGTTTATTATTTAAATTTTAAGGTGGGGATGGGTCGAAAACCATTCAACCAATAGAATTTAGACAGGTTTGTGTTACTATATTAACCTTATCTTTAAGTATTAACTCTAAGTTAATTAGTTTCACTTTTAAAATGTCTCTTTGTATTTTTATATTATATGGTTAATAAACATACTATATACACCCAAGAGACCCCCAAGTGGTCCATTAGTGATACACATATAATTATATAAGTCTCTTGGCTGATCCTTATATTTTTAGGAATTTAATATCAATTAATAATATAATATTTGTTTTAAAAACTATTTTATGTCAATTTTGACACTATTCAATAATTGATATTTGTGAAACTCATAACAAAATGAATACTTCAAAAAAAGTCATTTAAATCAATACTAATATGACATATTAACCTATAAAATTAATGTAATTCAATAAAAGTCTAAATTATATTTATTTTGGTATTTATAATATCAATTATTTTAATTGTTCACTATTATGGTAATTACTGCATCATCATTGTGTCATAAATAAATTAAATTATTTAATGTCTAAAACTTATAAATAAAATATAATTATGTAGGAAACATGTTTATATTTCTAATGAATATTTATAGTCGAAAATCCAACATATATAACCCTATGTAAAATGTTTTTTTCTAAAAGATATATGCTTATGTCATTTTTGTACTTATTTTAACTTAATTAAAATAAAGTGTCCCTATCACCTTCATGGGGTCCCAAAATCGACTCCAAGATGCCCATGGTCGGACATGTATCCACCAATAAGGTTAGGACACGTTTTAGGGTAATTTACTATTATTATAATATTAGTTTGTAACCCTTATTTACCAGATTTACCCTTTAACCATGGTAAATAAAATATTTACGGAAGTAATTATTCAAAATGTCTAAAAATAAAAGTTACCTATTTACACAATTTGTACATCCTTATTCCTAACATGGAATAAATTTTTCCAATTTCATGACACAGAAGTGGCAGAAATTGATTTAAAATTAATTCCCGGTGTCAAAACAAAAAGCGTGTTTTTAAGATATAATAACTATCAAAAGATTGATACTTGTTTATGTCTGGTTTAATTGTGAAATTATGTCCAATGACAAACATTGTATTCAATGGTAAAAATATATTCTAAATATAATTTAAAACCACTCATATTAATAATTTATCACTATTAATTATTTTGATTAAAAAATTTGTTTTAAATTAAAATTTAGTAATTTTCACTATTCATCAAAATATTAAAGTTATCTGAAAAGTACCAAAATTTCACCTTAGGATAAATTCGGTACTCCGAATCCAAAAATGAAGTTCATTTTGAGAGATAAAATTTATAAAATTTCAAAAAGTAGGCATTACTATTCATAACTGCTAGTTTGATTTGGTTATGGTGTGTGTTAGAACTCGAAGTTGCGTACAACACATGCTACTGTATTATTCAAAGAGAAGCGTACCATGGATGCTTGGGATGTTTCATTTTAAATTTTTGATGTCCCCATTTAGTAAAAAAATTTAAAATATTGTATTTAAAAAGGGTTCACTGTTAAAAGTTGGTAAAAGTGCAATACTGCAAATGAATTTGTTCTTACATTATGTCTAAGAAACTCATAATATGGATTATAAAATTATAAGTATTATATAAAGTTTAAAATTTAGTTAATAATATTCATAACCTCTTCTGAACAGCTTGTTTGGTAATTCATGGTGCGATTGAACTCGGTGTCCCATGTAGTGCAAGTTATTGAATTATTTTGAAGAAATAACACACTATGAAATCTTGGAGTGTTACATTATCCCCTCCTTAAAAAAATTGCATCCTCGCAATTTGAAATTGTTTTCAAAAATAAAAGGTTGAAAATAGAAAATATCTTTGTGGGAAAACCCACATCGGAAATTGGGTTACTAAAATTTAGTCTTAATATGAGGAAAAGATAAATGAAAGGGTCACCACAAAATTATGATCTTGATTAGGAGAACATTGGTGGAAATTAGAGACATATAATTGGAGGAAAAATGTAAATATTTATAGGTAGTGATTGAGGTCATCAATCACAAACAAGTGTAATATTGAGGTCCTTAAATTTATCAAGCTATGATGATTTGAAATACCATCGGTTCAACAAAAAATAGGGTATTAGGATAACTAATTTCTACCACAAATTCATCTTTCAATCTAAAAGATAATAGAACGTAAAACAAATATTCTATTTATCCTATTAGAATAGGGTAAAAAAAATGAATTTATAATTCATCTACCAGATCTTTTAAAAAAACCATATTATTTAATCATGGACATCACGTGGGTCAGTGGTAGGTGATACACCCTTGTCGCCCTTCGGTTGTGGGTTCAAGTCTCGCGGCCTTGTCGGACGCGACATGTTGCCGCCCGACCTTCAGGATGTCCTTTTATGGAAATCCAAAATAATCCAAACTATAACTATCCAAAATACTTCAGTCCAAAATTTATAAGGAAGGTAAACACAATAAAGATCCTTTTTCCCTCGTAATAACATGTGAACACCATCATCACGTATTCTTTTAAAACACTACAATATCCTGAATTACCATAAAACCTTATTGATTACATTCATGATCCCTGATTCCTAAACGAATAATATATATACTCCTTCAATCCAAAAATGTTTTAAACCCAAAAAATGATGTAATATACAAATCATTAATAAGTTTCAAGGTAGTCAAGAATATCCAATATAATTTATCCAAATCAATCATGTATTATTCCAAAATGAGTACCTCGGTATCAGAACTATATTATGGTTTATCATTCTCTCAACCATATATTTTCCAAAACTTTATCCTGCTATTGAGTCACATTTCTTTGTTCCACACAATCTCACGTCCTTAATGAAATAGTATTACAGTATAATCCTTATATACTCCATAATTATTATAACAAGTACATTGTTTATAAAACACTCAAATGACATAATCAACAAAATAACTCTAATCATTCCTATTCATATGTGGTAGTATCATAACTTGATTATTATCCAATAACATCATTTGCGGCATAGTCTGATGACTGGGACATAGGTTCGCGTAGTGTCCAAACTCCTTGCAAATGAAGCAGTGTACATTTGAAACCATTTTCTTACCCTTGCAGTCACGTACTTTGTGCCCTTTTCCTCCACACTTATAACAAACTCCCATTCCATTCATGGAAGTTCCAAGGTGTTTCTTCCCACAATTATCACATATGGTAAAATTCTTCATTTTCCTCTTCCCTTTATACATATTTCTCTCTTCCATCCTTTTCTTCTCTTGCTTCCCTTCAAATCCATTGGACTCAGTAAACTCGTTACTTATCTTATCAACACATGATATTATTTCTTCATATGATGATAATACATGGGAGACTATTTCTCTTATAAATTCTGGATTACGACCATGAAAGATATGATCCTTCTTTCTCTTTGGATCATGTACATTGCTGGAGTTCTCATTCCTTCTACTGGGCGCCATTTCTTAAAAATGGAATACACTAGATTATTTTATGAATAACAATACATAATCCCAAACATGTAAGACACATATCATAAATTAAATAGTTTATGGAAATAATCCATAATCAAAAAAATTTCTCCTTCGAGGAAGTATATACTCATAAACCCTTCATAATGGTTTTTGAAAAAATGAGAATTATCCTAAGCATATCCTCTGGGAGTGTCATAACCAAGAGTGCAGCAAGGCCCATTGTCGAGCACCAGTTCCCGTTCGAGTCTAGCTCAAAGCGGTGTTTTCGGGTTTTACCGCTAGGTACATCTGTGCCAGAGCTGCCTTTACCTGCTCGTATCCAGACAGGGATGTATTTCTCGGAAAACATACAAAATCTCTACAATACCAAAATTATAGGAATTTATTCTATACTAATCCTCAAAGTCTATCTTAGGGCTATGTGCTCTAATTAGAGATTATCTAAATCTAGTTTCCAAGGTTATTGCTAAACTTCCTCTGATGCCAACTATAACGCCCCGACCTCAGTTACCCAGAGTCAGTGCATTATTTTAATACATTGGCGCGATTACAAGGAATCAAGTCCCGAAGGACCGATAAGTTTAGCAGTCTTGGAAAAATATATCACATACATGAATGTTACATTACACATCATAATATACAAAACAACATAAATAATCCTTTATGAATTCAATTATTCTGTTGTCTTAACCCTTCTTATCAATCACAATATAGTTCTTAGAATCCTGGGAAAAATAAAACATAGAAAAGGGGTGAGGTCAAACGCTCAGTAAGGATACCAATACAGCGGAAACTTTCATAAATAAGCATAAACATTTAAGGCAATGTATAACTAAAACAAAATCCTTTTAAACTTGAACTTCAACATAGTATGGAAAAAATAAAATGAAATAATTCCATTTACTTATTCACATGGATATTCTACTAATCAAATAATCACATGCAATATCAATAACCACTTTCATAATAATGGAATTCATAATTCCAGACTATCATAACCACATAGCCAAGGCCTCATGCCAAGACTACAAATAAGATTTTTTCAAGGCCTTGTGCCAAGATAGTAGTTTGTCTCATGAGACCTACCGATGCATCGAGGAGCTATAGCGGGCTCCAACCGTCACATACTAAGTCCAATGTGTTCCCATATGAAAAGGTTTAAACATAACATAAACATTCGTATTAAAACTACCATACGAAATGTCAATACTTTCTCCATAAACCATGAATGGTATAAAAATAACACATCCATAGTAAAACATATCAAAAAACCTTCAATACAATACAAAAGTTTTGTTTCATAATAAATAAACTTGAAATAAACTTAAAATCAATCAAAGGATGTTGAAATAGTTGAAATCAAAACAATTTGAGAGAAATATCTCTTTTCTCGAAATCATGGAAAAGTCATACATTTAAAAGGAAGTAATTTAAAAGAGATTTTTGAATCAAAGTGTCCCATACCACTTTGAAACTTTTGAAAAGAAATATCATTTAAAAACATTCATGTTTATATAAATAAATCCTTAAAATCATTTTGAAAACATTGACATTAACTAAAATTTTTAGAAAGATAAATCTTTAAAACATTTAAAATTATGATCTTGATAAAGAGTACCTTTCAGAAATTCGTAAAATATTCATTTTGAAATCATTTAAATGTCACATAATTATAAAATAAAACATTTACTTTGAAAATATTCTTATATGCTTGTAATTGAAGCTTTTAAGATTTTATAACGGTGGTAAATAGCCGCACCCGCCGTATAAGTTAAAAAACATTCTTACCTTAAATTTGTCGAAAGGTTAAAAGTGACATGTTTGGAAAATGATGGAAATATTCCTTTAAAAACACATAAGGGTATAAATTACTTTAACCCATATTATTTGTAAATAGTAAAAAAATTTCGAAATACATTTCGAAGAAATATGGATGTGGATGATAAAGAAATCCCAGTAGATTATTACGTATAAACAACCTCGGATAATGAAGAGATTGCGAAATAAACCGTTACCATTTTGGTAACTTACGAAATGTACAACCCATGAAATAGGTATCATTCAATGAATATGTAAATACACATATATTAATGTGTATTACACAAAGAATATAATTATGGGAAGTACATACACCACACAAAATGTAATAGTGGCAATATGACATGAATCTCACGAGAATATGGAGTGAGATGAAAACCACTTACCTTGTACTTTTCCTTGTTTTGGGGTAGGTTAACCTCCTGTATAATGGTGAAATAATTGTTATTAAATTATAAAAGAATCATATACATTCATATGATATCATATATGATCTTGTAACATTGCTTTGTTAATAATATCTTAGAATTATCGTTGTTTCGGGTGTTAACTTACTCATTTTCTTTTATATGTTTTATTACATAAGCCGTGGTTGTCATGGATAGGTTTTATCTTATTCATATACCGAATGATATCATTTCCTTAAACATATTTTTTACATCATCAAATGATAATTATACTTGAATGGATACGATAGAGAATGAATCTCATCGCGTTCGTGGAGACGGTAGTCCGTACGTTCGCACGAGTGACAATATCATTCTTTTGATATTAAAATAATATATAATTGGGTGGTATATCATATATACAGAATAATTATCATGTTATATTTATTATTTACATGAATTACACATCATTATTATACCCATCTAAAATAATAATTTATTGAATAACAATTACACCACAACGTGGAGACGGTATGTCGTACGTACGCACGTATGGTGACATGTTATTAAAAGGGTGGATAGAATACTGAATATGGTTCTACCATATTTATAATAATATTACAGTATATAGGAGATACTGGATTCATTATTTTATAATAGGAATAACAAAGAAAGAATAAGTTGAAGAAGAAATGAATTTGAAAAAAGGTGGTGAAAACATTACCTCTTCTTCGGGTTATTCCTTTTGATTTGATCAAAAGAGCGCCCTAGGGTGTCTTTATGATCATAATAAGGCCTCTAGGTTGAAGTTAGGGATTTTGAGAGAGTATTTGGGCAGGGTTTGGCCGAACCAAAAGGCTTTGGAGGTGTGAAGTAATGATAAGGGCGAGTTCCCTTTTATAAGAGGGGTGAGGGTCACCATTGGAAAAGCTAGAAATATTAATTTATAATAAAATCATATTCGGTTTATAATGGATCAAAAGTTTATTATTTGAATGTTAAGGAGGGTATGGTTCAAAAAACATTCAACCAATAGAATTTAGACAGGTTTGGGTTACAATAATAACCTTATCTTTAAGTATTAACTCTAAGTTAATTACTTTCACTTTTACAATGTCTCTTTGTATTTTTATATTATATGGTTAATAAACATACAATATACATCCAAGAGACCCCCAAGTGGTCCCTTAATGATATACCTATCTTGATATAAGTCTCTTGGCCGAACCGTAGATTTTTAGGAATTTAATATCAATTAAAAATATAATATTTGTTTTAAAAAATCTTTTATGTCAATTTTGACACTATTCAATAATTGATTTTTGTGAAACTAATAACAGAATTATTACTTCTACAAAAGTCATTTAAATCAATCCTAATATGACATATTAACCTATAAAATTATTTTAATTCAATAAAAGTCTCAAATTATATTTTTTTGGTATTTATAATATCAATTATTTTAATTTTTCACTATTATGGTAATTACTGCATCATCATTGTGTCATAACTAAATTAAATTATTTAATGTCTAAAAATTATAAATAAGATATAATTATGTATGAAATCTTTTTATTTTTCTAATGAATATTTATTGTCGAAAATACAACATATATAACCTTATGTAAAATTTGTTTTTCTAAAAGATATATCCTTATATCATTTTTGTACTTATTTTAACTTAATTAAAATAAAGTGTCCCTATCACCTTTATGGGGTCCCAAAATCGACTCCAAGATGCCCATGGTCGGACATGTATCCACCAATAAGGTTAGGACACGTTTTAGGGTAATTTAGTATTATTATAATATTATTTTTGAACCCTTATTTACCAGATTTACCCTTTAACCATATTAAATAAAATATTTACCGAAGTAATTATTCAAAATGTCTAAAAATAAAAGTTACCTATTTACATAATTTGGAAATCCTGATTCCAATTATGGAATAAATTTATCAAAATTCAAAACACAGAAGTGGCAGAAATTAATTTTAAATTAATTCCCGCTGTCAAAACAAAAAGCATGTTTTTAAGATATAATAACTATCAAAAAATTGATAATTGTTTATGTCCGGTTTAATTGTGAAATTATGTCCAATTACCAACATTGTATTAAATGGTAAAAATATATTCTAAATATACTTTAAAACCACTCAAATTCATAATTTATCACTATTAATTATTTTGATTAAAAAAGTTGTTTTAATTAAAATTTAGTAATTTTCACTATTCATCAAAATATTAAAGTTATCCAAAAAGTACCAAAATTTCACCTTAGGCTAAATTCGATACTCCGAATCGAAAAATGAAGTCCATTTTGAGCGATAAAATTTTTAAAATTTTAAAAAGTAGGTATTACTATTCATAATGGCTACTTTGATTTGGTTATGGTGTGTGTTAGAACTCGAAGTTGCGTACAACACACGCTACTGTATTATTCAAAGAGAAGCATACTGTGGAAGCTTGGGATGTTTAATTTTAAATTTTTAATGTCCCCATTTAGTCAAAAAGTTTAAAATATTGTATTTAAAAAGGGTTCACTATTAAAAGTTGGTAAAAGTGCAATACTGAAAATGAATTTGTTCTTACATTATGTCTAAGAAACTCATAATATGGATTCTAAAATTATAAGGATTATATAAAGTTTAAAATTTAATTAATACTATTCATAACCTCTTTTGAACGGCTTTTTTGGTAAGTTATCATGCGATTGAACTTGGTGTTGAATGTAGTGCAAGTTATTTAATTATTTTGAAGAAATAACACACCATGAAATCTTGGGGTGTTACAGTGGGGTATCTAGGGGTGGTGTAACACCCGAGATTTTTATGAGTAATATTTTGTTTTTATATATCATCAAAGGAATCTTTCACTACATACTAGCTTGGCTTACTTTACATGCAATCGAGACCTTCCTCGATAGCTTGCGTCGTACGCAATACCGAGTTTTACTAAACAACGATATGCTATTAAAATATTATTAAAACTAGTCATTATGAATAGTAATAACCACATTTTGAAATTTTATAAATTTTATTTTTCAAAATGGACTTCATTTTTGGATTCGGAATACTGAAAATAACCTAGGGTGAAATTTTGGTATTTTTCTGAAACCTTTCAATTTTTGATGAATAGTGAAACCACTAAGTGGTAGGTTAAAAACTGAATTTTGCATAAAATATAATTTTACCGCTTCTGTGAATGGAATTTCAAAAATCCGATAGACACAGTTGATATCAGTAAGTAAAATGTGGTTCAATGAGATAAAACAATTTTTTGGTGAATAGTAACTTTTTACTTTTTTTAAATAGTAAATAGGGGTAAATATGATATTACTATTACCCTAACACATGTCCTAATTCAATTGGATAACTTTAATTCGATCAAAAACAAACTTAGGAATAAAATATGACCATTTAGGCCCACTTGGGTTTGATTAGGACATTTATTATTAATTTATTTAAAGAAGGGTTAAAATAGTTAAAATCAAAGTTTAATAAGTAAATCATTTTTAATATGGGGATATACATAAGATAAATTCGACTATAAATATTCATTAGAAATATAAAAATATTTCCTACATAATGGTATTTTATTTTTAATTTTTAGACATTAAATAATTTAATTTATTTATGACACAATGATGATGCAGTAATTATCTTATTAATGAAATATTGACATAATTGATGTTATAAACACCAAAATAAATGTAATTTGAGACTTTTTATGAATTCCACTAATTTTATAGGTTACTATGATATATTAGTGTTGATTTAATCAACTTGTTTCGAACATATAATTCTGTTATGACTTTCACAAAAATCATATATCAAATAGTGTCAAAATTGACACAAAATAGTTTTTAAATCAAATATTATATTATTAATTGTTATTTTATTCCTAAAAATATAAGGTTCGGAAAAATGACTTAGATAAGGATATATATATTAATAATAAACAATTTGGGGTTCGTTTGGCATGTTATAGTAAGTGTATTAACAATATAGTGAAAGAAAACAAAAAGACACGGTAAAAGTTAAATTATTTAACTTAGAGTTAAATCTAATTGATAAGGTTAAAATAATACCCTAAACTTGTCTAAATCCTATTTGTTGATAGTATTTCGACCCTTACCCACTTTAGCTTCGAAATAAGACCCTTTGAAACCATTATAAACCGATTTTTACTTTAATATAAAATAATATTTTGAGATATTCCTAAGGTGCCCCTCTCCTCCCTTATAAAAGGGCACATCCTCCCCCTCCTCCTCACACCATTTTGAGCACTCAAGCTCGTCCAACCCCTGCCATTTTCTCCTCTCAACATCCCTAGAATAATCCTAGAGGTCCTGGTCTTCTTCAAAGACCAATCATAGTTCCCTAAGTGGAGGATTCAAAGAAGCGTTCCAAAGAAGAGGTAATATCCATTACCGATCTTTTCAATTTCTTTCTTCTTCAACTTCTTCTTCGTTAGTTGTTTCCTAATAAAGTTATAACATCAGTATTACTTACATACTGATATGTTATTATAAATATGAAACAACCCTAATTCACCTTCTATCCATCCTACGGAAAAATGAAATCACCGCGTGTGCGTACGTACGGAATACCGCCTCCACGCCGTGGTGTAATCTATTTTCCACCATCACCATACAAGGATGGGTATAATGGGGTAATGAGTAACTATTTATGATTATTATAAAGTAATATTGATACTGGAATAATATATATATACTTTAATACAGTTCCATGATCATAGGAACGATATCATCACTCGTGCGTACGTACGGAATACCGTCTCCACGATGTGATGCGACTCGTTCTACATGATCATCATTAAATAGTAATTATATTAATGAATTGAATGAATAAATATGATATATGTTAGACTAATACCATTATGGATATAAGGTACTTATAACCTTAAAATAAGAATAAGAATTTATTCGGCAAAACACGCATAAGAACAAAAGGCAATAAGGACCCGAGTAACAAGTAACAATGAAATATTACTAACAAGAAGCTAAGAATATGACCATATATGATATCATATCAATATTTATGATTCTGTAATAAGTCAATAACATTATTTAAACCATTATACAGGAGCTTCAGACACGTACAAAGAAAATCGTACCTAAGGTAAGGGAAATACCACAATCACATTTTTATCCGAGATTGTTTATACTTTGGCATTTACTGGGGTGTATTTTATCATCCACATCCATGTTTCCTCAATATGTAATATTATTTCCATCCACCTACAATTTTTTAAATCCAATTTTACCCTTCGGTGAATTTTTAGTAAAGGATATGAAAGGAATCTTTTGTCATTTTTTGTAGGAGGTACTTTTTGACTTTTCCGACAAAAGCACGAAGAATGTTTTTTTAACTTATACTGCATGAATGGATTTTTAAAAAATTATTTCCAAGAAGCTTCCTTTACAAGTTTTCAAGTTTATTTTTAATCAACTTCTTTTATTTTAATGTCCTATGACATGTTATGACAGGAAGAATGTTTTTGAAGTAGAAAGGATATTTTCCTCAAGAATGGAGTTCAAGTATTTTATCAAAATTATTTTCCATCTAAGATAATAAAAGGGTTATGTTTTTATCCCTATTATTACGTGGATTTGATTATGTTGTGATGGAAATATTTTTATGAATTTCTTTATCTTATATGAATTGTTTTATGATGTCATGTTGTTTAAGAATTCCATTTTTATTACATGGGTTACGCTATGATGTATGGTTTTTGATTATGTGGCACACATAAGAAAGGATTCATTATAAGATGGGTGGGACCTATATCTCCCTCCAATGCATTGGGTAAAGATTTATATCTCATGAGATAGACATGGCTGGAACGGAAGGTTATTTCGGTTCAGTGATACAGGACTGAAACGAGGAGTGAACTCGGTTCAGAAATGGACTTTGTCCGCTAAGATAGTCTTGGAAATGAGTCATGACTAACACAAAATGATTTTCCATGATTATGTGTACATGCCACAAGGTTTCAAGTTTTATGTTATGATTATGGGGATCTCATTTTCACTTCTATGATTTATTCCATGTTAAGATATTATGATCTCTTTTGCAGGTTATGATTTTCAAAAAGATATGATATGATTTTTATTTCCATTATTTGCCCTTACTGAGCATTTGAGCTCACCCTTTTATGTTTTCTTATCCCCAGGTCAGGAAGATGGATATTAAGTAGAATATGCTAAAAGGGACCCTAGATATGATGAAATAAATGGGAGACACTGTAGAAGATTTATGAACCAGTTGTTTATGTTTCCCAGTTTCTAAAGACAATATACCTATACGGCCCTTTGTGGTTTTATCATATGTTGTAATAAGTGTGCTTCAATTCTGAATTATTAACAATGTATGTAAAGTATGGGTCGTTATAGTTGGTATCAGAGGAAAGGTATAGTCATCCTTTGGAAACTAGGATGTGAAAGCCTTAGTAAGAACCATAAGGATAAGTCTAAGCATAGAACACAATCTTAGTGTTTTAGAAATGGCCATGAATACCCTAGGATAAGACCTTAAGTGTGAAATTTTATCCTTGATTATGTGGTTTTCCTATTATAATTAGTGTTTCTCACACTATTATTCTTGGTTTTAGTCAATGACTGGAACCCGAATGAACCGTGTTAATGCGTAATGCGATTGGCAATGCAATGATTGTCCCCCTGAGCAACCAAACGATATGGGAGCAAGAATGAAAAATCTTGTAGCCATTATCACACAACTTTCACAAGATATGAATCATGTAGGACTTCCAAACGAGCAAAGGAAGGAGCAACATTCTGTTGAATCCTTCATGAGGCAGCGTCCACCTTCTTTCAGCGTGTCTACTGATCCATTAGTTGCGGAACAATGGATTAGTACTACTGAAAAGATATTTTCAGTTCTTCAATGTTCTGAACATGATATAGTCATCCTAGCTGTGTATCGTTTGGAAGGAGATGCTGATCAATGGTGGAATATTTTTAAGAATATGAGGCAAAGGGATGAAATTGAGTCTATAGAATGAGATGAGTTCAAGAACTTATTTTTCAATAAGTACTTCCCTCGTATTCTCCGAACAATGATGGAGAAAGAGTTTCTTGAACTGAAGGAAAGGTATGATGAATCTGTTGGTAGCTATGAAGCAAATTTTAGAAGACATGCAAGGTACGCTTCTGGTATTGTTATCCAACCTGTGAGTAAGATCGATCGATTCTTTAGTGGCTTAAAACCAAGTCTTCGAAGGGCGTTAGCCATAAGGGACTTCAATAGATATGAGGAAATCATTCGATGTGCTCTCAAAGTCGAGATGGAGATTGGAGTAACCCATCAGTCACATGGGTTTGATAAGAAGAGGAAGATGGAATTCAAAGGAAAATCTAAAGATCACACTGAAAAGAAGATGAGCTTTCCCTTATGCTCAAACTGTGGAAAGAAACATGGAGGGAGTTGTCTTAAAGGGACAAGTAAATGTTTTAAATGTGGAAAGGAAGGTCATCGGGTATTTGAATGTTGCGATAATGGGAAGAAGATGTCTAATGATGCAAACAAAGGAAGGGATACACAAAATGAACCTACTACACTTCAATGTTTCAAGTGCAAGGAGATGGGGAATTATGCCAATCAATGCCCAAATCCAAGGGTTGATGATGATGGTCGGCGTCAACAAAATCTTAAGGATAAAGACAAAGGAAAGTAACATGCAATTTCTATCAGCGATGTGGAGTACGATAACGAAGTGGTGAAAGGTACACTTACCATCCACTCTAAAGTAGAAAATGTTTTATTTGATTCTGGATCCACCCACTCTTTTATATCTAAAGAATTTTCTAAGGGTATCACCGTATTACCTCAACAATTAGATGTTGAGTTAGCTGTGACAACACCTAATGGCACAACAGTCGCAGCAAAAGTTTATAATTCTTCTCCGATCGAAGTTTGTGGGAAAGTGATTCCTGCAAATCTTGTGGTCCTTCCTTTAGTGGAATTTGATGTGATTCTTGGCAAGGATTGGATTTCTCTACATGGAGCTCATATCAATTGCCAAAGAAGGGAAGTCACATTTCATATTCCAGATCAATCTACGATGGTCTATCGATGCAAGGATGAATATAACCTTCCAATGGAAATTCCTTCCATCTTATGGGTCTTGATTACACTAAATGAAGGTTATTTATCTCAAATGGTTGGTGAGAAACTTACGATTAAGAATATTCCCATCGTACGAGAGTTTGATGATGTCTTTCCGGAGGAATTACCGGGTCTTCCACCAAATCGTGAAGTTGAGTTTTCAATAGAACTCGTACCGGGTGCTTTGCCTATTTCAAAGACACCTTATAGAATGGCCCCAATTGAGTTGCAGGAATTGAAGAAGAAACTCCAAGAGAATCTTGATAAGGGATTCATACGCCCTAGTGCGTCACCTTGGGGAGCACCTGTTCTATTTGTTAATAAGAAAGATGGATCAATGAGACTCTGCATTGATTATCGAGAACTTAACAAGATCACTATCAAGAAAAAATATCCTCTCCCACGCATTGATGACTTATTTGACCAACTATGCGGAGCTCAATACTTTTCCAAGATTGATCTTCATTCATGGTATCATCAATTAAGGGTCAAAAGGTAGGATATACCAAAGACGGCTTTCCGTACAAGGTATGAACACTATGAATTTATAGTGATCCCTTTTGGTCTTACTAATGCCCCTGCTATCTTCATGGATCTAATTAATAGAGTCTTTAGAGAATATATTGATCAATTTTTGGTAGTCTTTATAGACGATATTCTTGTCTATTCATAGAGCAAGGAAGAGCATGAAGATCACTTGAGAATTATATTAAAGACCCTGAGAAAGGAGAATCTTTATGCCAAATTTACCAAGTGTGAATTTTGGCTTCAAAAAGTTGCATTTTTGGGTCACATAATCTCAAAAGAGGGGATATCTGTGGATCTAGCAAAAACAGAGGTTATTGAAAGATGGTCAAGACCAACAATAGTAACTGAGATCCGAAGTTTTCTTGGTTTGGCTGGATATTATCAACGTTTTGTAAAAGATTTTTCACGATTATCTAATCCACTCACCAAGTTGACTCGGAAAGGAGTTAAGTTTGTTTGGACAGAGGAATGTGAAGAGAATTTCAAGGAGTTGAAAAGAAGGTTATCCAGTGCACCTATGCTCACACTGCCTTGTAGTGGAGAAAGGTTTGTGATCTACAGTGATGCATCCAAGAAGGGATTGGGGTGTGTTGTTATGAAAAATGATATGGTGATAGCTTATACCTCACGACAGTTGAAAATCCATGAGCAAAATTACCCAACACATGATTTGGAGTTGGCTGCGGTAATCTTTGCATTAAAGATTTGGAGGCATTACCTTTATGGTGAAAGGTGTGATATTTATACTGATCATAAAAGTTTAAATTATATTTTCACACAAAAGGAGTTGAATATGCGTCAAAGAAGATGGTTGGAGCTGATTAAGGATTACGACTGCTCAATCCATTACCACCCTGGGAAAGCAAACAAGGTGGAAGACGCATTAAGTCGACAAGACCATGCCAGTTTATCCATGACGAGGATCACAAAAGATCCAATATTTATGGATTTACAAAGGAAGGATCTTGGAATTATAATGGAAGGGGAAAAATATTATCTTTCTCAAATAAATGTTCAACCATATATACATGTGAAGATTAAAGAGGCACAGAATGAAGATGTAGATTTACAAAAGAATGTGAGAAATGTTCCTGAATTCAACCTTGATTGTGATGGGATAATAAAGTTCAGGAATCGGGTTTGTGTTCCTCCCATCCCCGAATTAAAGAAGGTGCTACTGGATGAGGCTCATAGTTCTTCATTCTCTATTCATCCTGGATGCACAAAGATGTATAGGGACCTGAAAGAGTACTTCTGGTGGGATGGCATGAAAAGAGATGTTGCTGAATATGTCTCTCGATGCTTGGTTTGTCAACAAGTTAAAGCTGAGAGACAGAAGTCTAAGGGGATGTTACAACCATTACCCATACCCGAATGGAAATGGGAAAACATCACTATGGACATTGTCACAGGACTTCCTAAAACATCCAAAGGCAATAATGCTATTTGGGTCATAGTTGATCGTCTTACAAAGTCTGCACACTTCATTTCTATTAGAGAGGATTTCTCTCTAGATCAGCTTTCCAGGATATATGTAATGGAAGTGGTAAGATTTCATGGAGTACCACATGATATTATATTTGATAGGGATCTGAGATTTACCTCGAAGTTCTGGCGAAGTCTTCAGCATACTCTGGATACAGAGTTGAGTTTCAGAACTGCTTATCATCCCAAGACAGACGGTCAGTCTGAGAGAACAATTCAAACCCTAGAAGATATGTTGAGATCTTGCTCTATGGATTCCAAAGGAGGTTGGGATCAACACCTACCTTTGGTGGAATTTTCTTATAATAATAGCTTTCACTCCAGTATTCAGATGGCTCCTTATAAAGCTCTCTATGGAATGAAATGCAGGACTCCAACTTGCTGGGATGAAGTTGGGGAAAGAAAGCTAGTAGGACCTGATCTCGTTGGTGAAATGGCAGAAAAGGTCAGATCTATTCA
This sequence comes from Viscum album, assembly GCA_963277665.1. Taxonomy (NCBI): domain Eukaryota; kingdom Viridiplantae; phylum Streptophyta; class Magnoliopsida; order Santalales; family Viscaceae; genus Viscum; species Viscum album. Next base: position 374,206,797 of record OY728127.1, on the reverse strand, counting down.
ACAACACATAAGAGCAGCTCAGAGTCGATAGAAAAGTTATGCCGACAACCGAAGAAAAGAACTAGAGTTTGAAGTGGGTGATAAAGTGTTCTTAAGAATATCTCCCTGGAAGAGGGTTATGAGATTTGGAAAGAAGGGGAAGTTGAGCCCTAGATATATCGGTCCGTTCGAAATACTGGATCGTGTTGGAAAGGTAGCTTACCGATTGGCGCTTCCACTGAATCTCTCTCAAGTTCACGATTTGTTCCATGTATCTCTCCTGAGAAAGTACATACCTGATCCTTCACATGTACTCAGCTCAGAAGTTATACCGCTGGAGGAAGATCTTTCTTATGAAGAACAACCGATAGAGATTCTGGATCGTAGCGAAAAAGTCCTACGAAACAAGACCCCTCGATTGGTGAAAGTTTTATGGAGGAACCACCAACTTGACGAAGCTACATGGGAGCTTGAGGATATGATGAGGGGGAAGTATCCTCATCCGTTTGTTACAAAGTGATGAATTTCGAGGGCGAAATTCTTTTTAAGGTGGGTAGAATGTAACACCCGAGATTTTTATGAGTACTATTTTGTTTTTATATATCATCAAAGGAATCTTTCACTACATACTAGCTTGGCTTACTTTACACGCAATCGCGACCTTCCTCGATAGCTTGCGTCGTACGCAATACCGAGTTTCACTAAACAACGATATGCTATTAAAATATTATTAAAACTAGCCATTATGAATAGTAATAACCACTTTTTTAAATTTTATAAATTTTATTTTCCAAAATGGACTTCATTTTTGGATTCGGAATACCGAAATTAGCCTAGGGTGAAATTTTGGTATTTTTCTGAGAACTTTCAATTTTTGATGAATATTGAAACCACTAAGTGGTAGGTTAAAAACTGAATTTTTCATAAAACTTAATTTTACCGCTTCTGTGAATGGAATTTCGAAAATCCGTCAGACACGGTTGATATCAGTATGTAAAATGTGGTTCAATGAGATAAAAATAATTTTTTGGTGAATAGTAACTTTTCATTTTTTTACCGTGGTTAATACTAAATAGGGGTAAATATGATATTACTATTACCCTAACACATGTACTAATTCTATTGGATAAGTTTAATTCGACCAAAAACAAACATAGGAATAAAATATGACCATTTAGGCCCACTTGGGTTAGATTAGGACATTTATTATTAATTTATTTAAAGAAGGGTTAAAATAGTTAAAATCAAAGTTTAATAAGTAAATCATTTTTAATATGGGGGTATACCTAAGATAAATTCGACTATAAATATTCATTAGAAAGATAAAAAGATTTCCTACATAATGGTATTTTATTTTTAATTTTTAGACATTATGTAATTTAATTTATTTATGACACAATTATGATGCAGTAATTATCTTATTAATGAAATATTGACATAATTGATGTTATAAACACAAAAATAAATGTAATTTGAGACTTTTTATGAGTTCCACTAATTTTATAGGTTACTATGATATATTTGTGTTTAATTAATCAAATTGGTTTGAACATATAATTCTGGTATGACTTTCACAGAAATCATATATCAAATAGTGTCAAAATTGACACAAAATAGTTTTTAAATCAAATATTATATTATTAATTGTTATTTTATTCCTAAAAAACTAAGGTTCGGCCAAATGACTTAGATAAGGATATATATATTAATAATAAACAATTTGGGGTTCGTTTTGCATGTTATAGTAAGTGTATTAACAATATAGTTAAAGAAAACAAAAAGCCACGGTAAAAGTTAAATTATTTAACTTAGAGTTAAATCTAATTGATAAGGTTAAAATAATACCCTAAACTTGTCTAAATCCTATTGGTTGATATTATTTCGACCCTTCCCCACTTTAGCTTCTAAATAATACCCTTTGGAACCATTATAAACCGATTTTGACTTTAATATAAAATAATATTTTGAGATATTCCTAAGGTGCCCCTCTCCTCCCTTATAAAAGGGCACCTCCTCCCTCTCCTCCTCACACCAATTTGAGCACTCAAGCTCGGCCAACCCCTGACATTTTCTTCTCTCCACTTCTCTAGAATAATCCTAGAGGTCCTGGTATTCTTCAAAGACCAATCTTAGTTCCCTAAGTGGAGGATTCAAAGAAGCGTTCCAAAGAAGAGGTAATATCCATTACCGATCTTTTCAATTTCTTTTTTCTTCAACTTCTTCTTCTTTAGTTGTTTCATGATAAAGTAATAACATCAGTATTACTTAAATACTGATATGTTATTATAAATATGAAACAACCCTAATTCACCTTCTATCCATCCTACGGAAAAATGAAATCATCGCGCCTGCGTACGTACGGAATGTCGTCTCCACACCGTGGTGTAATCTATTTTCCATCATAAACTTACAAGGATGGGTATAATGGTGTAATGAGTAACTATTTATGATTATTATAAAGTAATATTGATACTGGAATAATATATATATACTCCAATACAGTTCCACGATCATAGGAACGATATCATCACTCGTGCGTACGTACGGAATACTGTCTCCACGATGTGATGCGACTCGTTCTACATGATCATCATTACATAGTAATTATATAAATGAATTGAATGAATAAATATGATATATGTTACACTAATACCATTCTGGATATAAGGTATCTATAACCTTAAAAGAAGAATAAGAACTTATTCAGAAAAACACGCATAAGAACAAAAGGCAATAAGGACCCGAGTAATGAGTAACAATGAAATATTACTAACAAGAAGCTAAGAATATGACCATATATGATATCATATCAATATGTATGATTCTGGAATAAGTCAATAACATTATTTAAACCATTATACAGGAGATTTGGACACGTAAAAAGCAAATCGGACCTAAGGTAAGGGAAATATCACAATCTCATTTTTATCCGAGATTGTTTATACTTTGGCATTTACTGGGGTGTATTTTATCATCCACATCCATGTTTCCTCAATATGTAATATTATTTCCATCCACCTACAATTGTTTAAATCCAATTTTACCCTTCGGTGAATTTTTAGTAAAGGATATGAAAGGAATCGTTTTTCGTTTTTCGTACGAGGTACTTTTTGACTTTTCCGACAGAAGTACGAAGAATGTTTTTTTAACATATACGGCATGAATGGATTTTTAAAACATTATTTCAAAGAAGCTTCCATTACAAGTTTTCAAGTTTATTTTTAATCAACTTCTTTTATTTTAATGTCGAATGACATGTTATGAAAGGAAAAATGTTTTTCAAGTAGAAAGGATATTTTCCTCAAGAATGGAGTTCAAGTATTTTATCAAAATTATTTTCCATCTAAGATAATAAAAGGGTTCTGTTTTTATCCCTATTATTACATGGATTTGATTATGTTGTGATGGAAATATTTTTATGAATTCCTTTATCTTATATGAATTTTTTTATGATGTCATGTTGTTTAAGAATTCCATTTTTATTACATGGGTTACGCTATAATGTATGGTTTATGATTATGTGGCACACATAAGAAAGGATTCATTATAATATGGGTGGGACCTATATCTCCCTCCAATGCATTGGGTAAAGATTTATATCTCATGAGATAGACATGACTGGAATGGAAGGTTATTTTAGTTCAGTGATACAGGACTGAAACGAGGAGTGAACTCGGTTCAGAAATGGACTTTGTCCGCTAAGATAGTCATGGAAATGAGTCATGACTAACAAGAAATGATTTTCCATGATTATGTGTACATGCCACAAGGTTTCATGTTTTATGTTATGATTATGGGGATCTAATTTTCACTTCTATGATTTATTCCATGTTATGATATTATGATCTCTTTTGCAGGTTATGATTTTCAAAAAGATATGATATGATTTTTATTTCCTTTATTTGCCCTTGCTGAGCATTTGAGCTCACCCTTTTATGTTTTCTTTTCCCCTGGTCAGGAAGATGGATATTAAGTAGAATATGCTAAAAGGGACCCTGGATATGATGAAATAAATGGGAGACACTCTAGAAGATTTATGAACTAGTTGTTTATGTTTCCCAGTTTCTAAAGACACTATACCTATACGATCCTTTGTGGTTTGTCATATGTTGTAATAAGTGTGCTTCAATTCTGAAGTATTAACAATGTATGTAATGTATGGGTCGTTATAGGTAGAGGGGGTGTCGGGGGGTGTTTGAGGGTGTCCAGTTGTGGGGGGGGGGGTGGGGGATTTCCAGTGGGTTTCTATGAGGGTGGGAGTTTCTCTTGGGGGTGGGGTGTCTAGGGGGTGGTAGGGTGTCCAGGGGGTGGCCGGGTGTCTAGGCGGTGGGGGCTATCTAGTGGGGTGGGGAGGGGTCTAGGGGTGGGAGGATTTCCAGGGTTGGGGGCTGCCCTGGGGGTGGGAGGGTGTTTAGGGGGTGTGATTGTCTAGGGGGAGGGGTTATCCAAATGGGTATGGGTTAACCAGGGGTGTGATGTCCTGTGGGGCTGTCTATTGGGCGGGGGGGTGTCCTATGGGGTGGGGTGGTGTCTAGGGGGTGGGGGATTTCCATGGGTGGGGGATGTCCATGTGGGTGGGGGTGTCTAGGGGGTGGGAGGGTGTCCAAGGTGGTAGGGGAGGGAGGATTTCCTAGCAGTTGGGGTTGTCTACTGGGATAGGGTGGGGTCTACTGGGTGGGGTCCTATCTAAGGGGGTGGGGGCTGTCTAGGGGGTGGGAGGGTATACAGAGGGTGGAAGGGTTTCCAGGGGGGCTTTTCAGGGGTGGGGTATCCAAGAGGTGGGGGGATGTATAGTGGGGTGGGGTGATGTATAGGGGGATGTCCTGGGGGTGGGGTGTCTTGGAGGTGGGAGGTTGTCCAGGGTGGTGGGGGTTTCCATGGGGTAGGGGTGTCCTGTGGGGTGGGGGATGTCCACAGGTATCGGGGCTATCCAAAGGGTTTTAGGTTTTTTTAGAAGACGATATATGTTTTGAATGGTATGTTTGTGAATGTTTAATTTGTCATTAGTTTATCTTATTTTGTTCTAGTTCTGATGCTTTTATAGAATGTATTTTGGTCACGTTTTAGTCTGGTTTGTGTCTATTTTCTTCTTACTTCAAGTCTTCATTGGAAGAGCATTATAATGGTTGAATGTCTTTGTTAAAAAAAGTGTTTTTTTAGGTCAGTTATTTTTTAACAGACGTAATAAATGTATGAGATTGGTTTTTTATGTCAGTTAATTTATAACCACCGTATTATATCTATTATCATGTCGGTTATTGTTTTACCGACATGAAAAATGCATTACGGGACTGGTTTATCATGTCGGCTATTAGAATAATGGACATGATAAACCTGTTTTTCAAGTCTGGTTTTTAATAAATGATGTGAAAAACATGTCGAATGGGCAGTTTATTATGCCTCTTATTACATACCCAGTGTAATAAACTATATAGCACATCAGTTTTTTAAAACAAACATAATAAATCACAACTCCAAAGCATTTTCCACGTCGGTTATTAATTTTTATGTGTTTCATTTGGTGATTTCCCAAAAGTGGGTGATTTTTGAGTCATAGGATATATAATCTATATATCCATTCCACATTTATCAAAATCATTAACAAATATCACATTCCTAAAATTATAATTTAGTAAATTTATATATCCTATGTTTTTTAAAATTGTTTTTTAAAATTTTCATTTTAAAAAACTGTATAAAAATATTCTACATAAACAAAAAAAATATTCTATAATTAGATCTATTGGACTAACATAGAGCCTACACTAATAAACTAAATAGTGGTCTGTACAGCAACATGAAAAAAAATTGTCCATCAGACTAACTGATTCATACCCATTAGACTAAAAATAAAACATATTCATCAGAATGACCATTGTATAGTTCATCAGATTGAAAAAAATAGTATAGTAAATCAGGCTATAAAATGTTTATAAATAGAGTAATTGGAATTCTTTCTATCTAGAAAAATTGATATTAAAATTATAAATGTGAAATCAAACTAAAATCAGATGTAAAATATTTTCTTTTCTATAATGTGAATAACATTATATAATATTTCAACCAAATCCATGATTCATAGAAATATATCCATTGTGGAGATTCCTATAAATATTTGTGGAATCTAGAAGATTGGGGTTGATTTATTTTCATCTCAACACATATTATATTTTTCCATATGAAACAACTTGTTCTTAGGATTTTTAAATATTCATAGGGTTGTCTTCAAAGGATTACAAGTGGGAAATTTTAAAATCCATAGTATATTTTTAATTTTGTTTATTTCTCCATGATAAAGGTTTAAATCTAGGTCTTCAAGTGATTGGAAGAAATGTGGTTCTAAACATTAGATCTAGGGATTATGGGAATAGGAAGATAGAACTAAAATAGATTGTCAAATTAAGTGATTTTAGGATCCTCAAGGAAATTAATATTCTAATATTATTATTTTGGTCTTTCCTACTGTGGAATGACAAAACATTATTGTCAGGCTAAAAACTACGAATATCTTATGTTGGTATTTTTAACTTCATTATGTATTAATGTTAAAGAGTAGTTATAATTTTACAAAAATTACTCTCTCTAAGAATAATTATCATTTTTATTATACTATAAGAATTATTAATCTAATATAGTCATTCTAATCAAAAGATGATTATTGTGTCCAATATTTTTCACAAAATTAGTTTATGATTTTTTATTATATTAAAATTTTAAACTACACTTCAACCGCACACTATTAGAAATAGTAAACTCTTACATTCCAATTATATTGATTACATCACATAAAAATTAGATTTTGAATATTTTATAAAATTTTCAACACAATCCTAACATGTTATCTCCGTTTTTAGTGAGTGTCTGGCATTTTGAACTAAATTATAGATTTTAAATATAAAATGAACTCTAAGAGTCAATTCAAGAACACCATTTATAAGACCAAAGTGAAGCTAAGTCTTAAAAATAAAAAATTACTTATGGATCATTGTCCTTAAATACCAAAAAAACAAAATGTGTTTTTTAAGTTTATAGTATGCAAGGTTCCTTTTCAATTTAAATGACAATTTTAAATTAAAACCACACAGTTTGACTAATATTGGTCCCACCCTGCATTGGATTTATGTGATGATGACACTTGCATGATTAAAATGTTTTTTTTTTACTTTTTTCCTATGGTATCAAACAAATTCATAATATACTTTTATTGATTTTTAGTATGTGACTTATTTTTTTCACTAAAATGTCATTTTAAACAAAAAACAAGAACATTAATTCATTATAGTCAAATTATGAGTCAGTTTTATCTGAGACTTATTCCAACACATCAAAAATTACTTTGTATTTTTTTTCTAAATTATAATGACAATATTAGTGTGTTTTTTTCTTATTTCAGTGTGGAATACTCATTAAAATAAAATTTCAATTTTAAACTGATAACAAAAACTTTGGGTCATATCTGGAATAATGTTTATTATATTAAGGTGTTTATAATTCATACAAACTTCTGATAATAGATGGATCATTTTCGTAATGTATCAAACTAATCCCAATGTGTTTTATCAATTTTTAATATATCAGTTTTATATTATATCATAATGTATTTTTTTATAACAAGAAAAACTTTGTGCCACAATTGTCACAATGTCCATCAGATTTGGGTGAGGATGATTCCAACACATCAAAAATGTCTAGGGAATTATTATTATAAGGTATTAAAGATATATGATTCATTTTCATGTATTTGAGTATGTCGAATTTTTCAGTAAAATTTCATTTGAAACAAAAAAACATAGATATATACATATACAGGTCACACCATTCACTGAATTGATATAAATATGATTCCTATATGTCAAAATTATAATATATATCATTATTCTAAAATATTAAAACAATTCGAATGGGTCTTATTGGTTTTTATTGAATATCATTTTTTTTCTAAAATTTCATTTCAAACTGTCAACATTCACATTGAATAATAACTGTAACATCATGGGTTTACTTGAATTTTTAATAATTAATCCTTAAAAGGGATAATTAATAACTTTTCTAACTTATCAAGAATATATAATCATGTTTAATTTGTTTTTAGTGTGTGACGCATGATTTAAACTAAAATGTCAATTTGAAATTGAAAACGGGTACATTGAGTGAAAATAACCGTACCATGTATCATATTTTGGTGAAGTTAATTTCCACAAGCCCCAAATGAATTATAGATTATTTTCCAAATCTATAATGTAACTAAAATGTGTTTTATTGGTCTTTAGTTTGCGACATGTGTTTTAAACTAAGAAGTCAATTTTAAAATAAAACCACACAATTTGAGTAATACTAGTCACACCATGCATCACACTAAGGTGAGGTTGAAACCTACAGGTCAAAATGGAACTTACACCTTATTAAAAAAACTATTAAAAAATATTAATGTGTTTGTTTGTTTTTCATTATTTCATTTCTTCTTTAAAATTTCATTTTTATCTATAATTAGTTAATTTGTGTTATACCAGTCACGTCATGTGTCGATTTGAAGTGATACTGATTCCTACATTTCAAAATTGAAAAATGAATCATTTTAATAAATTATTATGAAAAATTTATTGTGTTTCTTTAATTTTAATTAGTGACACAAATCATTAACATAAATTTCAATTTTAAAGTAAAAACAAAAAATTTGATTAATAATTGGAACCAAATGTATCAGATTTTTGAAAAGAAGATTGTAACACCAAATAAAATACTTATGGAATAATTTACAAATTTTTCAAAATAGTCTTAATGTGTTATAAATGTTTTTAGTATGTAACTTGTCTTTTTTCTAAAATGTTTATTTTCAATAAAAACACACACATGGAGTCTAACTTGTCACATTGTGCATAAAAATGAGGCATGGATGATTACTATTTGTTATATATAACTTATGTATCATTGTTATAATGTATAAAAAAATATGATTGTGTTTGTTCTGTTTAGAGTACTTCTATTGTGGGATTTTCCAAAATTTCATTTTATACTGAAAACACACACTTCGAGTCATACCTATCACAACATGCCTCAGATTATTATACGGATAATTAAAATATGTCCCAAATGACATATGGACATTTTTAATAATTTATCAAAACAATATGAATATATTTTCCCAATTTTGTGTATGTCAGTTGTTTTTTACTAAAATGTGTTTTTAAACCACAAACACGCACATTGAGTCACACTGATCACATTGTGTATCTGTTTGATGTGAGACTAATTCATACACATTATGAATTACATATGATCCATTGACAAAAATTAATGAGATAATCCAAATGAGTTTTCATTCATTTTAGTTAGGGGAAAATGTTTTTAAATAAAATGAAAATTTTAAACTGATAACGGGAAATTTGTGTCATATTAGGAATACTGGGTATTGGATTAATGTGTGGCTGATTCCTACACATCAAAAATTATTTAGGAATAGGTTTTTTAAAGAATGAAAATTATATGAATTTATTTATAGTGGTGATTATGTCACTAGAATTATTAACTTAAATGTCAATTTTAAACTGAAATTTTTTTATTAGAATGACACATTTTTATTAAAAACATGAACATCGATTCATATCAACCACATTGGGGATCAAATTTATGTGGGGTCAATAAATACATGTCCTAAATGAATTATAGAGTATTTCCCTAAATTATCATGAAAATATCAATTTGTATTCTTACTCCATACCAAGTGACATGTGTTTTGAACTAAACTGTAACTATAAAAAATTAATTATCATATAAAAAGGATAAGGATATTATTTTTAAATATTAGATAAAATAATAATAAAAATAACTAAATAAGTAGTGGTAGATGACATATTCATGTTGTCTTTATACACACAGACACCATTTATTATGTCCATTCATTTATATACAAATTGATTTCCTCTGTTGTATTCCTCCTTTAGAAATAGATCATAAATAATATATAAGTATTCTTATTCTAATAATTCACATGATCAGTATATCTCTATTCTCATCACCCATTCTCAATCAAAAATAAAGTAGGTAATCACAAAATGATTATGTTGGATGACCTTTTAACATTGTTAATGAATCCCTCTCTTCTCTAAATGAATTCAGAAATTATATTCAATATATAGACTATCTCCACTCTTCATAGTATTGATAAATTATATGAAAACTAATGATTAAAAAATATTTAATATGAAATTTTTACTACATTATGAAATTTCAGGTTTGGGTATTATATTCATTTTATGTCATATGATATTCTTCAAAAATTGGCAAAAAAATATCGCCATTTGTCAGTCTTATTTTATATCAGATAGAGTATAATTATTGGGTGAGAAAAGGTAAATTATTTCCAAATATATATTATTTCTATTTTTTATTAATACTATAATATTTTTCCATTTAAATAAATTTTTTGATGCTTGTTTTCAGTCTCCAACCACATTCAATTATTTGGAAATATTTTTGAATTTTTATATCAAGGAAAAAACTTCGTAATACAAAAATGAAATCATAATATTTTAAATTTGTTTTAAAAATCATTATTTATTTTCTTTATATATTCCCATTACACCTCATGTATTGTTTGTTTGTTGGAAATCCATTAATGGATCCAAAAAATTAATATTGGGGTTTTCAAGATTAATTATTATCATCATGAATTATTTCCTAAAAAAATTAATGAATAAAATATAAAATTATTATATTTTATTAGATTATTGTGTTTTTTCCATTATTTTAGTAATAAAAAATAATATCTAATATGTTATAATCTTTATAAAAACCTATATTAGCTCATCTTTTTCTTATCAATTTCCTTAGACTCTCAATAAAATCATTCAGAGAAACGATTCCAATATTAATGAATCTAAACCTTGATTAATCGGGTTATCACTTTATAGATTAATTACATAAACGACTATTGAAAATATGAATTGTTATATACAATAGTGAACATATCATATCTTTTTTACAACATTTGTATTATAAAAAGGTATGTTATATATGAATCTATAATAGAGACTACCACCCATTCAAAGATGAAAATATCATTTATTCTATTAATACAAACCACATAGGTAATTATTTTTTAAAATATTTTTTACACATATAGATTTTAGGACATTTATCCATATTTCAATGTAGTTCCTTCATGAAATTTTATGAATAATAGATATTACAATGGATCTGGTTGGGAAAAGGTAATCCCAGAATGCGTTTTTTTCTTGGTAGATTAATTAGATTTTATTGATTCATCTATCATTTTCCCTATATATTTATTCATATTTAATACCATTCCGAACTTATGATTTTTTTCATCAACTGTTATAGGTTTTTTCATTAGTTTTTTTAATTACTTGACATTCATGAGCACAGTTGCCCAGAGTCGGTGGTTATTTGATTATAATGGTATTAATACAAGAGGTTACCTTAGAAAGGAATGATCAGTTTAGTAGTATTGAACAAATAGATAAATAAATGGATCCCTTAATACATCAGTAACTGAAAATTTAATATAGAAATGGAAAATAAACATCTTCCATGATGTTTATTCAATGATTTCATCTCCATAACCTATAGAAGGAAAATAAATAAATGTGTGAGATATAATTTTTAATAAGGATAAAACATTGAAAAATAATGAATCAATATTAATTTTTTCATAATCAATATGGAATGGTAAATAGTTGAAAACACATTCCATTTAATCAATAAATTGGATGTTGAAAATAATCTATTGATTTCATCATAGTGAAAATATCACGGATATTAAAAATTTTATACTGAATGAATGAAATGATTAATTATTGTTCCTCATATATATGGAATATGAAACACAAATATCAATATCATTGTCAAGAAGGTTAAATTATATGGGTATAATCTTGTTTTACTCTTCATGCAAACAAATGCGAAGGGTTTTTCGCTAACACTTTTGTCTCATAAGACCAGTTGAGGCATTGAGGGCTATATAATGTGGAACCCCAACACTCACTAAAAAACAAAATAATTCATCATAAAAATATTTAATTCAAGAAAAATATTCCCTATTAAAATTTATTTATTGAGTGGATGATATAAATTTTTAACTATTTCTCCAATTAATATTACATTAATAATAAAAATTGTATATAAAAATGTCATAAAGTTTAGACAATAATCATATACATGATATAAGAAATGTGGATATTTAAGATATATATAGAGTAGAATTAAAAATGATCTCAAATTAGTAGAATATACACCACATAAAAATGATTAATTACACAATACAAAGTATTACTTAATGAAACGTAAATTGAGATGAAGTCCCTTACTACTTTCTAATTAGATGTACCGAATTCCATATAAAATGAATGATTGTAAAATTAAAAATTGAATACCATAAATAGAAATATATTCATAATAAGATGTGTTTAATTGAATAGTGTAAAATACACAGAAGAAACAACGGTTGAATAACCAATATATCCCATAGTAGTAAAAGTGAGATGATAAACCCCATAATAAGATCATATAATTAGATTGATGAGAAATCTAAAAAAAATTAGGATTGATAAATGTTTATCCAAAAAATAAAATTAGAAACACTTTATAAAACAATGATAAGTAATTTCACAAATATTTTTGAAATAACATAACCAATGAAAAATAACATTAACCTAATGAATGAAAATTGTGTTAATAAATCCCTTATGTTACGTCAAAACATGTTCTCCACTTGTACATAATATCCTGGGTAATGAAATAATATACATTTATTAAATAATATCAGACATTTTAAACATTATTTTATTTTTTATAATTTTATTATGTTCATTTATATCCATTTTTGTGAGTTAAAATGATTAATCTCATTGTTTCAGGATTGTTCATTTCATGGTTTAATGATCGGTTTGCTTGTGTATAATTGTTGAAGTAATTGTAAAAGTGGGATAATTCACTCAAAGTGACATTATATGATAATAAGTCACTTCTATAAATTTAAATGGTCCCATTTATCATTTTTAACATGGGGATTATTCATTTTATAAAGTTTTAATGAAAAATATTTTTTTATTTTTGATATTTTTATGAAAATCACCAACATGTATTATTTTACATAATAATATTTTCCAATACAGGTTATATAATACTATGTATGTTGTAATACAAATATTATAATTTATATTAATAATAAAAATGGTTTTATGACTATCATTTAAGGTCTTAATGAAAAATAAAACACATCATTTACAAAGGCGGTGATTCAACACCTCATGGATAATGTTTTCATATACAGAATTAATATTAGACGAGAAGAGGTTTGATGAGGGATATTCAATTAAAAATATAAAATTATAAAATATATATATATATCATAATGATGTTACCATAACAATATATATAGGATCTTTGGAGAGGAAATGATAATAAAAGAAATTAAATGAGAGAAAAGGATGATTATAGATCTTGAATGTCACCTCTATCGAAACCACCTTAAAATATGTCGAATTGGTATTTTGGAAAGACCATTTGTCCATGGATTTGTAGAAGATTATTTGGAAAGTAATTGGGCATAATTTAGAAAATCTTCCTTCCTGAGATGACATGAGGGGAATGGGTGGTGAGGTGTGGTATTTATAGGGGAGGAGATGGGTGTTTTTCGATTATTTAATTCATTAGTTTATTATTTTTACTATACTACCAATATATTGGATTATTTAAACTATTTATATTATCTAGATAATTTGAGTTTTAACAAACGGTTACCTACTACTTCAATGACTCAAAAACTCTTGTTTTTTGATTAAATTTAAAAATATCATCAATTACCATATTTCACTATTCATCAGAAAATAAAATATTTCATAAAAATACTAAGTATGAGACATAAATTTTTTTTGATGTTTATATTTCAAAAATTGACATCACTTTATTAAATTAATTTTCTAAATATGATAAATTTAATTTCTAATTAAAATCATCACATATTCAAAAATAATAATTTTAATATTATAACTGATTTTACAATACATTATAAATTTAATTATGGTCTCATTAAATTATAATATAATTATTAAAAAAATATAATTTTATGATTCTATTATAGGTAAATAATTTTTATTCTAAGTAATTATAATAATTATAAAATTGTTAACTAACATTCACATTTCAGAAAAATACACACATGAAATTCATCATATTTAAAACATTTTTTTAATTAATACATGATATAAATATATCATATTATCATTTATGAGATAAAAAAAATATAGATTCATATTTGAGATTATTATTCCAATTTCTAGTTATCTATTCTAAATGGTCACATTACAATACCAAGAGTCAGGATACTATTTAATAGTATATAACTGTTTGTTTTAGCTTAGTGTTTCATTCAATTTTAACTATCGATGTAATTGATTTGATTAAAAAAGTTGCAAAGGTTAAAATTTTAGTGGGTTATATTTTTTCCTCCTTTGATTTTTTTCATGTTTTTATGAATATTACCTCTTAAATATATGAGTACGGTTCTTCTTCATAACATCCTTAGGTTCCCATTTTGCATTTCCTATTTTATGGTTTCACTGATGAAAAATTACCAATCGAGTCGTCCAATTTATCAATTCTTCCTTTATAGTGTCCCTAATATCAATATAATATTAATAGTAATACAAATCATGTTCTAGTAAAATTTCTTCATAGTTGACTACATGTATTGGGTATGGCATGTAATTCCTTAATAATAATATGCAGAACAAAATATAAAATTTTGATAGAATTAGAGGCATTGATAATTGGTAAGATACAACTCCAATTCCTTCCAAAAATTCAAATGGCCCAATGTTCCTATGTTTTAGTTTATGTTTTAATTAAAATCATATAACACCCAACCGCATAAATACATTCAAAAATACATGTTCTATCGCGTTAAATTCCAAATCATTTCTCTGGTTGATTGCATAACATTTTTTTATAGTTTGAGTTTCGTCAATATAAGCTTTAATAGTTTTTACCTTTATCATTGTATCTTCAACATGTTATGGGTCAATAATTTTCCTCTCACCATCTTCATCCCAAAAAGTCATAGTACAAAATCTGATTCAATAAAATGCATTATGTGGTGATATTTTACACCATAATTGAAACAATAATTATTGAAAAACTCTACAAATTAGAAATATTGATCTTAAATACCTCAAAAGTCAAGTGATTATAAACAAAATGTCTTTAAATGATTGAATTTTCTTTTCAAACCATCAATCAATTTGAGGGTGATAAGTAGTTCTCAAATAAAGCTCGGTATCTGAATCATTCATAAGAATTATGGAATTTTGATTTAAATTATAGATCATGAGCAGACAGAATCGATAACGGTTCAACATGAAGTATTCATACATTATTAATATAGTGACTTTATTAGCACTCGGGTGGTAAATATTGTAACAGCCCGAGATTTTATGAAAAATATTCTTTTTTATTTCACTAATGTCTTGTGTTTTACGCAACACCAAAAGGAGTTTTCACAACACGCATCCTTGACTTGCCTTGCATTACACGCAATCGCGACCTTCCTCGATAGCGTGTGTAGTACGCAATACCGAGTTTCACTAAACAACGATATGCTATTAAAATATTATTATAACTAGCCATTATGAATAGTAATAACCACCTTTTAAAATTTTATAAATTTTAGCTCTAAAAATGGACTTCATTTTTGGATTCGGAGTATCGAATTTAGCTTAAGGTGAAATTTTGGTACTTTTCGGATAACTTTCATATTCTGATGAATAGTGAAAATTACTAAATTATAATTAAAAACATCTTTTTTAATCAAAATAATTAATAGTGATAAATTATTAATTTTAATTGTTTTAAAGTATATTTAGAATATATTTTTACAATTTAATACAATGTTGTTCATTGGATGTAATTTCACATTTAAACCAGACATAAACAAGAGTCAATCTTTTGATAGATATTGTTTCTTAAAAACACGCTATTTATTTTAACAGCGGGATTTAATTATAACATTAATTAATGCAACTTCTATGTTATGAATTTGGTAAAATATACTTCATTTTTTGAATTCGGAATATGAAATATAACTGTAGATGAAATTTTGGTATTTTTCTGAAAACTTTCAATTTTTGATGAATAGTGAAACCACTAAGTGGTAGGTTAAAAACTGAATTTTGCATAAAACATAATTTTACCGCTTCTGTGAATGGAATTTCGAAAATCCGACAGACACGGTTAATATCAAGGACTAAAATGTGGTTCAATGAGATGAAAATAATTTTTGGTGAATAGTAACTTTTTACTTTTTTTTACCACGGTTAATAGTAAATAGGGTAACTAAGGGAAAATATGATATTACTATTACCCTAACACATGTCCTAATTCTATTGGATAATTGTAATTCGACCAAAAACAACCTTATGAATATAATATGACCATTTAGTTCCACTTGGATTAGATTATGACATTTAATATTATTTTATTTAATGAAGAGTTAAAATAGTTAAAATCAAAGTTTAATAACTAAAACATTTTTAATATGGGGTTATAAATAAGATATATTCGACTATAAATATTCATTAGAAAGATAAAAAAATTTCCTACATAATGATATTTTATTTATAATTTTTAGACTTTAAATAAATTAATTTATTTATGACACAACGATGATGCAGTAATTACCCTTTTAAGGAAATATTAACATAATTGATGTTATAAATGATCAAATGAATGTAATTTGAGACTTTTTATGAATTCCACTAATTTTATAGGTTACTATAATATATTAGTGTTGATTTAATCAACTTGGTTCGAACATATAATTCTGTTATGACTTTCAAAAAAATCATATATCAAATAGTATCAAAATTGACACAAAATAGTTTTTAAATCAAATAGTATATTACTAATTGTTATTTTATTCCTAAAAATCTAATGTTAGGCAAAATGACTTAGATAAGGATATATATATTAATAATAAACAATTTGGGGTTCGTTTGGCATGTTATAGTAAGTGTATTAACCATATAGTGAAAGAAAACAAAAAGACACGGTAAAAGTTATATTATTTAACTTAGAGTTAAATCTAATTGATAAGGTTAAAATAATACCCTAAACTTGACTAAATCATATTGGTTGATTGGATTTCGACCCATCCCCAATTTAGCTTCGAAATAAGACCCTTTGGAACCATTATAAACGGATTTTGACATTAATATAAAATAATATTTTGAGGCACTCCTAAGGTGCCCCTCTCCTCCCTTATAAAAGAAAACATCCTCCCCCTCCTTCTCACACCAATTCGATCACTCAAGCTCGGCCAACCCCTGCCAAAATCTCTTCTCCACGTCCCTAGCAACATCCTAGAGGTTCTGGTCTTCCTCAAAGACCAATTTTAGTGCCCTAAGAGGAGGTCTCAAAGAGACGCGTCAAAGAAGAGGTAATTACTGTTACCAATTCATTCATCTTTATTTCTTCTCCACTTCTTCTTCTTAGGTTGTTTCATTATGAAGTAATAACAACAGTATCACTAATATACTGATATGTTATTATATGTATGAAGCAACCCTATTTCACCATCTATCCATCCTACAGAAAAAGAAATCACCGCGCGTGCGTACGTACGGAATACTGTCTCCACGTCGTGGTGTAATCTATTTTCCACCACCACCTTACATGGATGGGTATAATGGTGTAAATAATAACTATACATAGTTATTACAACATCATATTGATTCTGATATATTTTATAATCCACTCCACTCCAATTCAATATTTATAGAAATGATATCATCGCCCGTGTGTACGTACGGACTACCGTCTCCACGACGCGATGAGATTCATTCTCCATGTTAACCATTTAAGAATGATTATAAAGTATATATAAGAAATAATAATGTTATATATGACATTATAAAGCTACTGGATTTATGTATATATATATATATATATGTCATCTACTTACTTCCATTTCAAGATAATAAGGAAAGGAAAACAGCGTTCATGCGTACGTACGAACTACCGTCTCCATGAACGGTGTTTTTCATTTTATTTATCTATCTATTATATATATATATATACTGAATATATATGATATATAAATCATGTTTTATATTCTGGAAGTAAGTAAATCATGATATAAGTAATAATGATGTCAAGAACAACAAGTCAAAACACCCACGATAAATGAAACGATTTTACCCAAAACGCTTCTTTAACATGGAATTTACAAAAGAACGGGTAATATAATGTCATAAGTGAACCATATATGATATCATAACAATGAATATGATTCTGTAATAAGTCAATGACATTATTTAAATCATTATACAGGAGGTTCAGACACTTACGAAGCAAATCAGATCAAAGGTAAGGGAAAATATCACAATCTAATTTTTATCCGAGATTGTTTATACTTTGGTATTTACTGGGGTGTATTTTATCATCCAAATCCATGTTTCATAAATAATATTATTTCCATCCACCTACAATTGTTTAAATCCATTTTTACCCTTCGGTGAGTTTTTAGTAAAAGAAATGAAAGGAATCTTTTGTCATATTTTTCGTACGAGGTACTTTTTGACTTTTCCGACAAAAGTACGAAGAATGTTTTTTTAGCTTATACAGCTTGAATGGATTTTTAAAACATTATTTCCAAGAAGATTCCTTTACAAGTTTTCAAGTTTAATTTTAATCAACTTCTTTTATTTTAAAGTCGTATGACATGTTATGAAAGGAAAAATGTTTTTGAAGAAGAAAGGATATTTTCCTCAAGAATGGAGTTCAAGTGTTTTATTAAAATTATTTTCCATCTAAGGTAATAAAGTGTTACGTTTTTATCCCTATTGTTACATTGATTTGAACATGTTGTGATGGAATTATTTTTATGAATTCCTTTATCTTATATGAAATGTTTTATGATGTCACGATGTTTAAGATTCCCATTTTTATTACATGGGTTATGCAATGATGTATGATTTATGATTTTGTGGCACACATAAGAATGGTATCATTATGAGATGGGTGGGACCTATATCTCACTTCAATGCATTGGGTACAGATTTCATATCTCATGAGATAGACATGGCTAAAATGGTAGGTTATACCGGTTCAGTGAAACAGGGCTGAAACGAGGGTTACTCGATTCAGAAAGGGACATTGTCCACTAAGATAGTCTTGGCAATGAGTCTTGACTAACAAGAAATGATTCTCTATGATTATGTGTGTATGCCACAAAGTTTCATGTTTTATGTTATGATTATTGGGATTTCATTTCACTACTATGATTTATCGCATGCTCTCTTTTGCAGGTTAAGATTTCCAAAAGTTATGTTCTTATGAATGTGATGTGATTGATTTTTCTTTTTTTTACCCTTACTGAGCATTTGAGCTCACCCTTTTATGTTTTCTTTTCCCCAGGATATAAAGAAAGGTTTTAGCTAAAAAATAGGAAGATCTTTATGGGATATGTTGAAGATCTTTCACCACGATTAGAAGATTATATTCCGAGTTTCCAAAGACACTAAACTATTACGATCCTTGTGTGTGTGTCTTTGTTATGTACTAAGTATTCTGCAAAAGTAATGTAATGTTCATGTACGTCAAGCTTCGGGTCTCTATAGTTGGTATCAGAGGAAAATGAGGTAGGAATGTATCTGATCCTTGGGAACTCTCACATGTGAGCGTTGGACGAAGCATGGCTCTCCGACCAAGGGCTTCATGTGGAAATGGATGCCACTGGGGATGGTGGTGTGTCCCGCCCAGGGGGTGTATCCGCCCATGGAGTGCCCTGATAGGTATCAACTATATTCCACTAGATGTAATTCCAGACCGCTACAGTTGGTATCAGAGGAAAGGTTTAGTCAACCTTTGGAAACTAGGATGCGAAAACGTTAGTGAGACCCCTAGAGATATTTCTACGGTATGTCTAGGGATGTCCCTAAGGTTAAGTATACGTATAGGTTATATTACTAGAACTACTCTAACGATCATAGAATTAATACTAAGATGTTAGATATTGAAGGTACTCCCCCTTTATTATGTTGTTTTCCCTAGCATGATTTTTTCCTCTCACAATATTCTTTTTGGGTTTTAGACGATGGCTGGAACTCGAAGGAACCGTGTTGATCAATGCAATGGACAATGCAATGATTGTCCTCCTAAACAAATAAATGTTATTGGAGATGGAGTGCAAAATCTTATTGCTATACTTACACAAGCTATGAATCGTTCTGGACTTCCAAATGAGCAGATAAGGGAACAATATTCTATTGAGTCCTTCATGAGGCAACGTCCACCTTCTTTCAGTGGGTCTTCTGATCCACTTGTTGCTGAACAATGGATCAGTACCACTGAAAAGATATTTTCAGTTCTTCAATGTTCTGAACATGATAAAGTCATCTTAGCAGTATATCGTTTGGAAGGTGAAGCTGATCAATGGTGGAATCTTATCAAGAATACAAGGCAAAGAGATGAAATTGAGTCCATGGAATGGGCGAGTTCAAGGACATATTTTTCAATAAGTACTTCCCTCGTATTCTTCGAACAAAGATGGATAAGGAGTTTCTTGAACTAAAGAAAAAGGATGATGAATCTGTTGGTATATACGAAGCGAATTTTACAAGACTTGCAAGGTATGCATCTGGCATTATCATCCAACCTAAAAGTAAAGTTGATCGATTTTTCAGTGGCTTAAAACCAAGTCTTCGAAGGGCATTAGCTATAAGAGACTTCAGTAGCTATGAAGAAATTGTGTGTTGTGCTATCAAGGTAGAAATGGAAGTTGGTGTTACATATCCATCTCATGGTTTTGACAAGAAATGAAAGATGGAGTTCAAGGAGAAATCTCAGAATAATGGTGAAAAGAAGATGAATGTTTCCTTATGCACAAAGTGTGGAAAGAAGCATGGTGGAGATTGTCTTAAAGGGAATAGAAAATTTTTGAAGTGTGTAAAAGAAGGTCATCGAGCAGCTGAGTGTCGAAGTAATGGAAAAAGGGTTTCTAATGATGTGAATAAAGCAAAAACTGCAGAGAACGCACCACCAACACTTCAATGCTTCAAGTGCAAGGAAATGGGGCATTATGCAAATAAATGCCCTAATCCATGGGTTAGTGATGATCAACATGATCAACCACTTAAGGAAAAGGACAAAGGGAAGTCACATGCGATAACTATTGGCAATGTTGAATATGACAACGATGTGGTGGAATGATTAAGTGTTTATGTAATGGGATTCCAAAATAATGTTGTATCATTGAGTATTGCAATATTTATTGATGTGGTATTCAAAGTGATTGAGATATTTTTTTTGGAAATAAGATGATATGAGCATTATGAAGGGAAAATGATAAAATGAAATGTTTAATAGTATTCATGAGCTCATGATTGATATAAGGACTAAGTGATATCATGGTTTGAGTATATACAATTTTGAGGATTTTGGTATGTGGAAAGTGTTAACTTTAAACTGCATTCATCTTTTCACTATGGTATTCAAGAGAATACATGATTAATGACTTTGAATGTTTGGAATGTGACCAACAAAACATATCTTATGATATATGGGGATCAATGATGGTATCTCTGGTAATCACAATGTTATGAGAGTGGACTGTAGTATTATGGATAAGCCTAAAGATTGAAATGGATTATGTTGGACATAAGTGAGTATTGTTTAAGAATAGAAGTTTTTTTCGATATTATTGATGGGATGTTATAGTAATGTAGTTTTAGAAAAAGGACAACCTGCAGGACGGGAGGCAGCCCATCGCTTCGGACAAGGCTGTGGTAATCGAACCCACAACCGAAGTGTGACTGGCCTTTATCGCCTACCACTGGCCTACAGGAAGTCCCTGTTTAGTAGAAACTAGTTTTATTATATTAAGCAGTATGATATATGAAGTATAAGTCCATTTTAGGAACCATATGTGATTAATCTCACTATAGATCGACTTATGTATATAATTTTTGCTAACCTTTTGTTTGAGACAGATGGAATGACCCGTCATTCTATCACATGATCTGCTAACACTTCACGAATAACAAATTCAACTTCATTTATTTAAGAGATGATGTGGAAATTGTTCAAGGCATGAACAACAGTGAGATTGTACCAAAATAAAGAAAGTATTTATTCTAATTCAAATTTTCAACTTTAGGGAAATGATCTTGAAAACCAAAAATGTTGTCCTAGTGATCTTATACCTGATGAATCAGATGGTACCTTAGATCGTCACAAATTTATGGATTTGTGATTACTGGATTTTCCATAGCCATGTTCTCTACCACTCTCCATCAGAACATGATGGTTAGATTTCTCTTCCATATCTGTATTTTCACCTATGTGGAAACCCAGTGATTAGTTTATTTGGGTAATCGTTACATTTCATACTTTAGTTTTTAAAGCCAAGTTTTGTTATTCCTTTTTACGATGTGGGTTTCTATTAATGAAACTTTCGAATAGTAAACCATTTATAACCCCGATGAATTTCGAGGGCGAAATTCATTTTAAGGGGGGTAGAATGTAACAGCCCGAGATTTTATGAAAAATATTCTTTTTTATTTCACTAATGTCTTGTGTTGTACGCTACACCAAAAGGAGCTTGCACAACACGCATCCTTGAATTGCCTTGCATTACACGCAATCGCGACCTTCCTCGATAGCGTGTGTAGTACGCAATACCGAGTTTCACTAAACAACGATATGCTATTAAAATATTATTATAACTAGCCGTTATGAATAGTAATAACCACCTTTTAAAATTTTAGAAATTTTAGCTCTCAAAATGGACTTCATTTTTAGATTCGGATTATCGAATTTAGCCTAAGGAGAAATTTTGGTACTTTTCGGATAACTTTCATATTCTGATGAATAGTGAAAATTACTAAATTATAATTAAAAACAACTTTTTTTAATCAATATAATTAATAGTGATAAATTATTAATTTGAGTTGTTTTAAAGTATATTTAGAATATATTTTTACAATTTAATACAATGTTGGTCATTGGATGTAATTTCACATTTAAACCAGACATAAACAAGTGTCAATCTTTTGATAGATATTGTTTCTTAAAAACACGCTATTTGTTTTAACAGCGGGATTTAATTATAAAATTAATTAATGCAACTTCTATGTAATGAATTTGGTAAAATAGACATCATTTTTTGAATTCAGAATATGAAATATAGCTTAGGATGAAATTTTGGTATTTTTCTGAAAACTTTCAATTTTTGATGAATAGTGAAACCACTAAGTGGTAGGTTAAAAACTGAATTTTGCATAAAACATAATTTTACCGCTTCTGTGAATGGAATTTCGAAAATTCGATAGACACAGTTAATATCAAGGACTAAAATGTGGTTCAATGAGATGAAAATAATTTTTGGTGAATAGTAACTTTGTACTTTTTTTTACCACGGTTAATAGTAAATAGGGTAACTAAGGGTAAATATGATATTACTATTACCATAACACATATCCTAATTCTATTGGATAAGTGTAATTCAACCAAAAACAACCTTATGAATATAATATGACCATTTAGGTCCACTTGGATTAGATTATGACATTTAATATTATTTTATTTAATGAATAGTTAAAATAGTTAAAATCAAAGTTTAATAACTAAAACATTTTTAATATGGGGTTATACATAAGATAAATTCAACTATAAAAATTCATTAGAAAGATAAAAAGATTTCCTACATAATGATATTTTATTTATAATTTTTAGACTTTAAATAAATTAATTTATTTATGACACAACGATGATGTAGTAATTACCCTTTTAAGGAAATATTAACATAATTGATGTTATAAATGCTCAAATGAATGTAATTTGAGACTTTTTATGAATTCCACTAATTTTATAGGTTACTATGATATATTAGTTTTGATTTAATCAACTTGGTTCGAACATATAATTCTATTATGACTTTCACAAAAATCATATATCAAATAGTATCAAAATTGACACAAAATAGTTTTTAAATCAAATATTATATTACTAATTGTTATTTTATTCCTAAAAATCTAAGGTTCGGCCAAATGACTTAGATAAGGATATATATATTAATAATAAACAACTTGGGATTCGTTTGGCATTTTATAGTAAGTGTATTAACCATATAGTGAAAGAAAACAAAAAGACACGGTAAAAGTTAAATTATTTAACTTAGAGTTAAATCTAATTGATAAGGTTAAAATAATACCCTAAACTTGACTAAATCTTATTGGTTGGTATTATTTCGACCCATCCCCACTTTAGCTTCGAAATAAGACCCTTTGAAACCATTATAAACCGATTTTGACATTAATATAAAATAATATTTTGAGGCATTCCTAAGGTGCCCCTCTCCTCCCTTATAAAAGGACACCACCTCCCCCTCCTCCTCACACCAATTTGAGCACTCAAGCTCGGACAACCCATGCCAAAATCTCTTCTCCACTTCCATAGAAACATCCTAGAGGTTCTGGTATTCCTCAAAGACCAATTTTAGTGCCCTAAGTGGAGGTCTCAAAGAGGCGCTTCAAAGAAGAGGTAATTACCGTTACCAATTCATTCATCTTTATTTCTTCTTCCACTTCTTCTTCTTAGGTTGTTTCATTATGAAGTAATAACATCAGTATCACTCATATACTGATATGTTATTATATGTATGAAACAACCCTATTTCACCATCTATCCATCCTACGGAAAAAGAAATCACCGCGCGTGCGTACGTACGGAATACCGTCTCCACGCCGTGGTGTAATCTATTTTCCACCACCACCTTACATGGATGGGTATAATGGTGTAAAGAATAAATATACATAGTTATTACAACATCATATTGATTCTGATATATTGTATAATCCACTCCAATTCAATTCAATATTTATATAAATGATATCATCGCTCGTGCGTACGTACGGACTACCGTCTCCACGACGCGATGAGATTCATTCTCCATGTTAACCATTTAAGAATGATTATAAAGTATATATAAGAAATAATAATGAAATATATGACATTATAAAGCTACTGGATTTATG
The DNA here is from genome assembly GCA_963277665.1 of Viscum album. Lineage (NCBI taxonomy): Eukaryota > Viridiplantae > Streptophyta > Magnoliopsida > Santalales > Viscaceae > Viscum > Viscum album. The sequence continues at coordinate 374,181,769 of OY728127.1, read as the reverse complement.
TATATATATATATGTATGTCATCTACTTACTTCCATTTCAAGACAATAAGGAAAGGAAAACAGCGTTCATGCATACGTACGGACTACCGTCGCCATGAACGGTGTTTTTCATTTTATTTATCTATATTATATATATATATATACTGAATATATATGATATATAAATCATGTTTTATATTCTGGAAGTAAGTAAATCATGATATAAGTATTAATGATGTCAAGAACAACAAGTCAAAACACCAACGATAAATGAAACGATTTTACCCAAAACGCTTCTTTAACATAAAATTTACAAAAGAACGGGTAATATAATGTCATAAGTGAACCATATATGATATCATAACAATGAATATGATTATGTAATAAGTCAATGACATTATTTAAATCATTATACAGGAGGTTCGGACACTTACGAAGCAAATCGAACCTAAGGTAAGGGAAAATATCACAATCTCATTTTTATCCGAGATTGTTTATACTTTGGTATTTACTGGGGTGTATTTTATCATCCACATCCATGTATCATAAATAATATTATTTCCATCCACCTACAATTGTTTAAATCCATTTTTACCCATCGGTGACTTTTTAGTAAAAGAAATGAAAGGAATCTTTTGTCATTTTTTTCGTACGAGGTACTTTTTGACTTTTCTGACAAAAGTACGAAGAATGTTTTTTTAGCTTATACAGCTTGAATGGATTTTTAAAACATTATTTCCAAGAAGCTTCCTTTAAAAGTTTTCAAGTTTATTTTTAATCAAATTCTTTTATTTTAAAGTCGAATGACATGTTATGAAAGGAAAAATGTTTTTGAAGAAGAAATGATATTTTCCTCAAGAATGTAGTTCAAGTGTTTTATCAAAATTATTTTACATCTAAGATAATAAAGGGTTCTGTTTTTATCCCTATTATTACATTGATTTGATCATGTTGTGATGGAATTATTTTTATGAATTCCTTTATCTTATATGAAATGTTTTATGATGTCACGATGTTTAAGATTCCCATTTTTATTACATGGGTTATGCAATGATGTATGATTTATGATTTTGTGGCACACATAAGAATGGTATCATTATGAGATGGGTGGGACCTATATCTCCCTCTAATTCATTGGGTAAATATTTCATATCTCATGAGATAGACATGGCTGAAATGGTAGGTTATACCGGTTCAGTGAAACAGGACTGAAACGAGGGTTACTCGATTCAGAAAGGGACATTGTCCACTAAGATAGTCTTGGCAATGAGTCTTGACTAACAAGAAATGATTCTCTATGATTATGTGTGTATTCCACAAAGTTTCATGTTTTAAGTTATGATTATTGGGATTTCATTTCACTACTATGATTTATCCCATGCTCTCTTTTGCAGGTTAAGATTTCCAAAAGTTATGTTCTTATGAATGTGATGTGATTGATTTTTCTTTTGTTTACAATTACTGAGCATTTGAGCTCACCCTTTTATGTTTTCTTTTCCCCAGGATATAAAGAATGGTTTTAGGTGAAAAAAAGGAAGATCTTTATGAGAGATGTTGAAGATCTTTCACCACGATTAGAAGATTATATTCCGAGTTTCCAAAGACACTAAAATAATACGATCCTTGTGTGTGTGTTTTTGTTATGTACTAAGTATTCCGCAAAAGTAATGTAATGATCATGTACGTCAAGCTTCGGGTCTCTACAGTTGGTATCAGAGGCAAAGGAGGTAGGAATGTATCCGATCCTTGGGAACTCTCACATGTGAGCGTTGGACGAAGCATGGCTCTCCGCCCAAGGGTTTCATGTGGAAATGGCTGCCACTGGGGATGGTGGTGTGTCCCGCCCAGGGGGTGTAGCCGCCCATGGAGTGCCCTGATAGGTATCAACTATAGTCCACTGGAAGTAATTCCAGACCACTACAGTTGGTATCAGAGGAAAGGTTTAGTAAACCTTTGGAAACTAGGATGCGAAAACATTAGTGAGATCCCTAGAGATATTTCTACGGTATGTCTAGGGATGTCCCTAAGGTTAAGTATACGTATAGGTTATAGTACTAGAACTACGCTAACGATCATAGAATTAAACCAAAGATGTTAGATATTGAAGGTACTCCCACTTTCTTATGTTGTTTTCCCTAGCATGATTTTTGCCTCTCACACTATTCTTTTTGGGTTTTAGACGATGGATGGAACCCGAAGGAACCATGTTGATCAATGCAATGGACAATGCAATGATTGTCCTCCTGAACAAATAAATGTTATGGGATATGGAGTGCAAAATATTATTGCTATACTTACACAAGCTATGAATCATTCTGGACTTCCAAATGAGCAGAGAAGGGAACAATATTCTATTGAGTCCTTCATGAGGCAACGTCCAACTTCTCTCAGTGGGTCTTCTGATCCACATGTTGCTGAACAATGGATCAGTACCACTGAAAAGATATTTTCAGTTCTTCAATGTTCTGAACATGATAAAGTCATCTTAGCAGTATATCGTTTGGAAGGTGAAGCTGATCAATGGTGGAATCTTATCAAGAATACAAGGCAAAGAGATGAAATTGAGTCCATGGAATGGGACGAGTTCAAGAACTTATCTTTCAATAAGTACTTTCCTCGTATTATTCGAACAAAGATGGAGAAGCAGTTTCTTGAACTAAAGAAAAAGGATGATGAATCTGTTGGTATATACGAAGCGAATTTTACAAGACTTGCAAGGTATGCATCTGGCATTATCATCCAACCTGAAAGTAATGTTGATCGATTTTTCAGTGGCTTAAAACCAAGTCTTCGAAGGGCATTAGCTATAAGATACTTCAGTAGCTATGAAGAAATTGTGTGTTGTGCTATCAAGGTAGAAATGGAAGTTGGTGTTACATATCCATCTCATGTTTTTGACAAGAAACAAAAGATGGAGTTCAAGGAGAAATATCAGAATAATGGTGAAAAGAAGATGAATGTTTCCTTATGCACAAAGTGTGGAAAGAAGCATGGTGGATATTGTCTTAAAGGGACTAGAAAATGTTTTAAGTGTGGAAAAGAAGGTCATCGAGCAGCTGAGTGTCGAAGTAATGGAAAAAGGGTTTCTAATGATGTGAATAAAGCAAACACTGCAGAGAACGCACCACCAACACTTCAATGCTTCAAGTGCAAGGAAATGGGGCATTATGCTAATAAATGCCCTAATCCAAGGGTTAGTGATGACCAACATGAGCAACCACTGAAGGCAAAGGACAAAGGGAAGTCACATGCGATCACTATTGGCAATGTTGAATATGACAACGATGTGGTGGAATGATTAAGTGTTTATGTAATGGGATTCCAAAATAATGTTGTATCATTGAGTATTGCAATATTTATTGACGTGGTATTCAAAGTGACTGAGATATTTTTTTTGGAAATAAGATGATATGCGCATAATGAAGGGAAAACGAGAAAATGAAATTTTTAATAGTATTCATGAGCTCATGATTGATATAAGGACTAAGTGATATCATGGTTTGAGTATATAGAATTTTGAGGATTTTGGTATGTGGAAAGTGTTAACTTTAAACTGCATTCATGTTTTCACTAAGGTATTCAAGAGAATACATGATTAAAGACTTTGAATGTTTGGAATGTGACCAACAAAACATATCTTATGATATATGGGGATCAACGATGGTATCTCTGGTAATCACTATGTTATGAGAGTGGACGACAGTATTATGGATAAGCCTAAAGATTGAAATGGATTATGTTGGACATAAGTGAGTATTGTTTAAGGATAGAAGTTTTTTTCGATATTATTGATGGGATGTTATAGTAATGTAGTTTTAGAAAAAGGACAACCTGCAGGACGGGCGACAACCCATCGCTTCGGACAAGGCTGTGTGAATCGAACCCACAACCGAAGTGCGACTGCCCTATATCGCCTACCACTGGCCTACAAGAAGTCTCTATTTAGTAGAAACTAGTTTTATTATATTAAGCAGTATGATATATGAAGTATAAGTCCATTTTAGGAACCATATGTGATTAATCTCACTATAGATCGACTTATGTATATAATTTTTGCTAACCTTTTGTTTGAGACAGATGGAATGACCCGTCATTCTATCACATGATCTGCTAACACTTCACGAATAACAAATTCAACTTCATTTATTTAAGAGATGAAGCGGAAATTGTTCAAGGCATGAACAACAGTGAGATTGTACCAAAATAAAGAAAGTATTTATTCTAATTCAAATTTTCAACTTTAGGGAAATGATCTTGAAAACCAAAAATGTTGTCCTAGTGATCTTATACCTGATGAATCAGATGGTACCGTAGATCGTCACAAATTTATGGATTTGTGATTACTGGATTTTCCATAGCCATGTTCTCTACCACTCTCCATCAGAACATGATGGTTAGATTTCTCTTCCATATCTGTATTTTCACCTATGTGGAAACCCAATGATTAGTTTATTTGGGTAATCGTTACATTTCATACTTTAGTTTTTAAAGCCAAGTTTTGTTATTCCTTTTTAAGATGTGGGTTTCTATTAAAGAAACTTTCGAATAGTAAACCATTTATAACCCCGACGAATTTCGAGGGCGAAATTCATTTTAAGGGGGGTAGAATGTAACAGCCCGAGATTTTATGAAAAATAATCTTTTTTATTACACTAATGTCTTGTTTTGTACGCTACACCAAAAGGAGCTTGCACAACACGCATCCTTGAATTTCCTTGCATTACACGCAATCGCGACCTTCCTCGATAGCGTGTGTAGTACGCAATACCGAGTTTCACTAAACAACGATATGCTATTAAAATATTATTATAACTAGCCGTTATGAATAGTAATAACCACCTTTTAAAATTTTAGAAATCTTAGCTCTCAAAATGGACTTCATTTTTGGATTCGGAGTATCGAATTTAGCCTAAGGTGAAATTTTGGTACTTTTCGGATAACTTTCATATTCTGATGAATAGTGAAAATTACTAAATTATAATTAAAAACAACTTTTTTAATAAAAATAATTAATAGTGATAAATTATTAATTTGAGTTGTTTTAAAGTATATTTAGAATATATTTTTACAATTTAATACAATGTTGGTCATTGGATGTAATTTCACATTTAAACCAGACATAAACAAGTGTCAATCTTTTGATATATATTGTTTATTAAAAACACGCTATTTGTTTTAACAGCGGGATTTAATTATAAAATTAATTAATGCAACTTCTATGTTATGAATTTGGTAAAATAGACTTCATTTTTTGAATTCGGAATATGAAATATAGCTTAGGATGAAATTTTGGTATTTTTCTGAAAACTTTCAATTTTTGATGAATAGTGAAAGCACTAAGTGGTAGGTTAAAAACTGAATTTTGCATAAAACTTAATTTTACCGCTTCTGTGAATGGAATTTTGAAAATCCGACAGACACGTTTAATATCAAGGACTAAAATGTGGTTCAATGAGATGAAAATAATTTTTGGTGAATAGTAACTTTTTACTTTTTTTACCACGGTTAATAGTAAAGAGGGTAACTAAGGGTAAATATGATATTACTATTACCCTAAAACATGTACTAATTCTATTGGATAAGTGTAATTCGACCAAAAACAACCTTATGAATATAATATGACCATTTAGGTCCACTTGGATTAGATTATGACATTTAATATTATTTTATTTAATGAATAGTTAAAATAGTTAAAATCAAAGTTTAATAACTAAAACATTTTTAATATGCGGTTATACATAAGATTAATTCGACTATAAATATTCATTAGAAAGATAAAAAGATTTCCTACATAATTATATTTTATTTATAATTTTTAGACTTTAAATAAATTAATTTATTTATGACACAACGATGATGCAGTAATTACCCTTTTAAGGAAATATTAACATAATTGATGTTATAAATGCTCAAATGAATGTAATTTGAGACTTTTTATGAATTCCACTAATTTTATAGGTTAATATGATATAGTATTGTTGATTTAATCAACTTGTTTCGAACATATAATTCTGTTATGACTTTCACAAAAATCTTATATCAAATAGTATCAAAATTGACACAAAATAGTTTTTAAATCAAATATTATATTACTAATTGTTATTTTATTCCAAAAAATCTACGGTTTGGCCAAATGACTTAGATAAGGATATATATATTAATAATAATCAATTTGGGGTTCGTTTGGTATGTTATAGTAAGTGTATTAACCATATAGTGAAAGAAAACAAAAAGACACGGTAAAAGTTAAATTATTTAACTTAGAGTTAAATCTAATTGATAAGGTTACAATAATACCCTAAACTTGACCAAATCTTATTGGTTGATAGTATTTCGACCCATCCCCACTTTAGCTTCGAAATAAGACCCTTTGGAACCATTATAAACCGATTTTGACATTAATATAAAATAATATTTTGAGGCATTCCTAAGGTGCCCCTCTCCTCCCTTATAAAAGGACACCTCCTCCCCCTCCTCCTCACACCACATTGAGCACTCAAGGTCGGCCAACCCCTGCCAAAATCTCTTCTCCACTTCCCTAGAAACATCCTAGAGGTTCTGGTCTTCCTCAAAGACCAATTTTAGTGCCCTAAGAGGAGGTCTCAAAGAGGCACTTCAAAGAAGAGGTGATTACCGTTACCAATTCTTTCATCTTTATTTCTTCTTCCACTTATTCTTCTTAGGTTGTTTCATTATGAAGTAATAAAATAAGTATCACTCATATAATGATATGTTATTATAAGTATCAAACAACCCTATTTCACCATCTATCCATCCTACGGAAAAAGAAATCACCGCGCGTGCGTACGTACGGAATACCGTCTCCACGCCGTGGTGTAATCTATTTTCCACCACCACCTTACAAGGATGGGTATAATGGTGTAAAGAATAACTATACATAGTTATTAAAAAATCATATTGATTCTGATATATTGTATAATCCACTCCAATTCAATTCAATATTTATAGAAATGATATCATCGCTCGTGCATACGTACAGACTACCGTCTCTACGACGCGAGGAGATTCATTCTCCATGTTAACCATATAAGAATGATTATAAAGTATATATAAGAAATAATAATGAAATATATGACATTATAAAGCTACTGGATTTATGTATATATATATATTTATGTCATCTACTTACTTCCATTTCAAGACAATAAGGAAAGGAAAACAGCGTTCATGCGTACGTACGGACTACCGTCTCCATGAACAGTGTTTTTCATTTTATTTATCTATCTATTATATATATATATATATATACTGAATATATATGATATATAAATCATGTTTTATATTCTGTAAGTAAGTAAATCATGATATAAGTAATAATGATGTCAAGAACAACAAGTCAAAACACCTACGATAAATGAAACGATTTTACCCAAAACGCTTCTTTAACCTGGAATTTACAAAAGAACGGGTAATATAATGTCATAAGTGAACCATATATGATATCATAACAATCAATATGATTCTTTAATAAGTAAATGACATTATTTAAATCATTATACAGGTGGTTCGGACACTTACGAAGCAAATCAGACCTAAGGTAAGGGAAAATATCACAATCTCATTTTTATCCGAGATTGTTTATACTTTGGTATTTACTGGGGTGTATTTTATCATCCACATCCATGTTTCATAAATAATATTATTTCCATCCACCTACAATTGTTTAAATCCATTTTTACCCTTCGGTGAGTTTTTAGTAAAAGAAATGATAAGAATCTTTTGTCATTTTTTTCGTACGAGGTACTTTTTGACTTTTCCGACAAAAGTACGATGAATGTTTTTTTAGCTTATACAGCTTGAATGGATTTCTAAAAAATTATTTCCAAAAAGCATCCTTTACAAGTTTTCAAATTTATTTTTAATCAACATCTTTTATTTTAAAGTCGTATGACATGTTATGAAAGGAAAAATGTTTTTGAAGAAGAAAGGATATTTTCCTCAAGAATGGAGTTCATGTGTTTTATCAAAATTATTTTCCATCTAAGATAATAAAGGGTTCTGTTTTTATCCCTATTATTACATTGATTTGATCATGTTGTGATGGAATTAGTTTTATGAATTTCTTTATCTTATATGAAATGTTTTATGATGTCACGATGTTTAAGATTCCCATTTTTATTACATGAATTATGCAATGATGTAAGATTTATGATTTTGTGGCACACATAAGAATGGTATCATTATGAGATGGGTGGGACCTATATCTCCCTCCAATGCATTGGGTAAAGATTTCATATCTCATGAGATAGACATGGCTGAAATGGTAGGTTATACCAGTTCAGTGAAACAGGACTGAAACGAGGGTTACTCGATTCAGAAAGGGACATTGTCCACTAAGATAGTCTTGGCAATGAGTCTTGACTAACAAGAAATGATTATTTATGATTATGTGTGTATGCCACAAAGATTCATGTTTTACGTTATGATTATTGGGATTTAATTTCACAACTATGATTTATCCCATGCTCTCTTTTGCAGGTTAAGATTTCCAAAAGTTATGTTCTTATGAATGTGATGTGATTGATTTTTCTTTTGTTTACCCTTACTGAGCATTTGAGCTCACCCTATTATGTTTTCTTTTCCCCAGGATATAAAGAAAGGTTTTAGGTAAAAAAAGGAAGATCTTTATGGGAGATGTTGAAGATCTTTCACCACGATTAGAAGATTGTATTCCGAGTTTCCAAAGACACTAAACTATTACGATCCTTGTGTGTGTGTTTTTGTTATGTACTAAGTATTCCGCAAAAGTAATGTAATGTTCATGTACGTTAAGCTTCATGTCTCTACAAATATTCTCTTATAGAATGAAAATATTTTGATTTTGTAATATGATCAACAATAACCCACATCACATCATTCCTTATTGATGTCCTTGGTTTTCCAATGATAAAGTCCATCATAATGCCATCCCAATTCAAATTAGGAATAGTAACAGTATGCGTGACTCCTATGGGATGTTTTCTCTAAAACTTTAGTTATTTTTAAACATTGAATGTATAACCATAGTCAGTAATTTCCATCATAATATTATCTAACGAAAAATGTTCCTTTAGATCTCTATACATATTGTTACAATAGGGTTTTATAAGAAAATTTTATCTTTTATTATCATTTAATAGTTTCATATTAAACTGAGGTATTCATGGAAAACATATCCTCATTGCAATTATCAGAACTCCATCCTCATATATGAAGACTACCAATTCTCTATCCTTTAAAAATTAAATTTTATTTTGAAAATTCTAATCATTAAATTGAGAACATTTTAAATTCTTCAATAAATATGGTATAAAAATCATTTCTAAAAGTGGTGATATTTAATATTCCTTAAGAATACCCTTATCTATCATTACTAAATCCTTGAACATATGATACTTCTAAATACATGTTTGGGTTTGATGTCAATGAATAGTCTGGTTTAGTGCATATTCTACCATGTTTTTTTTCCTTGGGTGGTTATGTATTGAGAAATCACAATCATTGATTAACTCAATCCATCTTCATTGCCTCATATTGAGTTATTTTGTTGTAAATATGTATTTCAAACCCATGTGATCTTTATATATGTCACATCTTTCACCATAGAGATATTGTCTCCATATCATTAGAGAAAATATTATAGCTGTTAACTCATGATGAGGTGTTTGATAATTTTGTACTTGAATATTAATCTCCCTTATAGAATATGCAATAAAATAATCATTTTTCATAAGGAAAAAATGAATTACATCCCTTTATGCATCAATGTATATCACAAAACCAATATCTTTTGATGGTAATGTTAAAATTAAAGAAATGATTAATATTCTATAATATTATTCAAAACATTCTGTACAACAGTTTTTTCATATGAACAAAACCCCTTTATATATGGTCATGCTTACTAGGTTAGGAAATGGGGAGAATTTAAGAAAAAATACTGATAGTATCTTTCTAAAGCAATAAAACTACAAACTTTTTTTATGTCCATTAGTATTAAAAAATCAGGGATTTCCTTTTTATTTATAGGATCAAATAATTATCCATCTATAGAGATAATATAGACAAGAAATGAAATTTTATCTAATCAAAATTTACACATTCAAGATTTACCATGAATCTCATTCATCATTAGAGTCATAATAATGATACTTATGTTATTATAATAGTATTTATTTGTTTTAGAATAAAATGTGATAAAATTAATGAATACCTAAAAAATACACAATATATTCTTTGAATACTATGTTCATGTGATCTATAAAAAATGACGGCACATTAGTCAATCAATAATTAATTACTATAAACTCGTACTATACTTACCTCATCAGAAAATAATTATTTGGAATAACATCCTTCTTTAATAATAAATTACGATAACCAATATAAATTTCAATCTTTGAAAAATATTGAGCTTCGTGAATTTGATCAAATAAATCATTAATGAAATGAAGATGATACTTATTATTTATTTTCGTATCATTGATTTTCATTTAGTTAATGTACGACCTCATGGATTCGCCTTTAAACTCTTTGAGTTATTTCCTCATCTTGACTAATTCCATAATTTCCATTCTATATAGAAGTAATTGATATTAGTCTCACGTTAAAGATTAAATCAATGGTAAACATAATATTAGTCTCTTGGGGTGTCTAGGAAATTCCTCATGAAATGCATTAATTGATTCAGATAAAATTGCTACATATTCAATTTTAAGATTTCATTCCTCATATTTATATGTTTTTTTTCTATTCCTCCCCCAAAAATTTCATTCATTATGGATACTAGGGGTGCATTGAGATAAGAATCAGATGATTATGTTTATTCTCTAAATATAGGGAATTTTACAACATCCTTGAAAATAATAATTTTATTATTTCAAAATATTTTATAATAATATATTGAAATACATTCCATAATGATGATTATATAAAATTTATCCATATGTATGCTGATAAGGCAAGTAAATAAAACTTGATTATATTCCAGAATGGGGAATTTCTAACACATCACTTCTTTAATGAGACATCCCATATTGGTTTGGACTAAAAAATACATTCTTAAATTATAATGTAAGTATTTTTATAATAATGATTCTTTAAAATGTCTCTATTCCTTTTATTTTATTTCATCTTCCTAATTAGTATTTTTGGTAAATGTCCATCGTTGATCAGAATCACCCATGAAGAAATATACTGCTATCTAAACCTTTTCTCCTTCAACACATCACAATTCCTTAAATATAATTTCAAAGGACTTGACCCATTTATAATTTACCACTATATATGTATTCCCACAAAAATATTGGAGATTCATCCACATGGAATGATCCAATATAGGTGTATTATGGTTATTCTTTAAAACATTTATATGTTTTTCTAATATGTCATGATCATCTCTCCTCCCAAACTAACGAGGTTGACTTTCAGGGTGGGGATGTCCTTAAAATTTCTACGGGTATTGGATCACTTCTTTCCATTAGGATCCATCACTATAATGGCACACACTTTGTCAGTCCATAATCACCTTCAAAATTATTCCACAAAATAAAAATATTCTGATCAAAAAAATTTTAAAATACCCTAATTATTTATCATAGTTCTATAACATGTTATGTATATTATAAAATCTAGTTCTCACCGTTTTTACAAAAAATTATTTGATGCTAACAATAAACACCCAGGACCTAGTAACCCAAATCTAGAGCATTAATTTATTACATTAGCATATATACAATAGATCACATCACCAAGGATCAATTATCCATGTAGTATTGAATAAGTAGAAACATAAAAGTGTCCCTAGTTATTTTATAAATATATCATATAACATAACAATGGAATAAAAAAGATTCCTTGAATCATATTCATCGATTTCATCCACATAACCTGGGAAAGTAAAACAAATAAAATGGTGATATCTAATTCACATTAAGGGTTACATAAAAATAGTAGATGGATAAATTATTGTTGAAACATAAAAATTAGTCATAATAAATATGGAATGATATATAGCTAAAATAACACATTCTATTTTATAAATAAACTAAATATGTAATTTTACCCATATGATTAAGTCATAGTGAAAATATCAGACATAGTAATAAAGAAATTATAAATGATGGGAGGGGTTAACTATTGGATATAAAATACCAGGAACCTGATCCACAACCATCAAGATCTTTCACATTATAGTTTAATTTTGTGGGTAAAATTCCACATGATTCTTCTTATAAACAAATGCTGCAGTTTTCCACCAATTATTTTTCTAATGAGGCCTCTGGATGATTCAAGGAGCTATATAATGTTAATCCCCAACCATAATTGAAACAATAAATCATTATTAAAAAATATATTTAATTGATAAAAAAATATTCTTAATAAAAATATCAAAAACAATTCAAGGACGTCGAATTATCAATATATCCAAAAATAAAATAAAATTGGATATAATATCCATTGTTAAAAGATGGTATATGAATGAGAAAATAATTATATACATAATATAAAAAATATCTATATATAAGATAAATATAATTTCAAATGAAAATTGTCCCAATGGGTTATTATATACAGCACAAAAAAATGATTTGGTGCACAATACCATGAATTTCTCAGTTAAATTAAATTGAGACGAAGTCCCCTATCAATTTGTAATTAGTCAAACCATAAATCCCATAAAATTAAATATTATGATATGAAACAATTAATACCATAATAATAAACAGATTCATGATAAGATATATTTTAGGGATGTATGTAAACCATACTCAGAGAATCAAGGTTTAATGGGGAATATATCTTATAGATGTAAAAGTTACATGAGAAACCCCTTACAAAGATCATATAATTCGAGTTAGGATAAATCAATGTAATAAATGTTTTTTAAAAATTTAAATCTAGATAACAAATGTAGAAGAAATTATAAAATAATATGACACAATTTCACACATATTCTTGGAATAACAAGACAATTGATATTGACATTTTACCTAATGAATGGAAATTGAGTTAATAAATCCCTTATCATATGTTCAAAAAATTTCTACACCTGTATTTAATGTTATGTATAGTCAAATAATAATCATTAATTACTTAATTCAAAACCACTTCAGAAAAATATTTTAATTATTGTAATTTTCTTATGTCTGTTTTGGGACATTTTGATGAGTTATAATATTTAATTTCTTTGTTCCGGTAGAGTTCATTTCTGGGTATAATGTTCGGTTTTATTTTGTATAATTATGGAAGTTCATGTAAAATTTGAATACTTCACTTGAATTAAAATATTTGGTATCAATTCCCTTAAATAAATTTATATATTCCTATATATCATTTTCTATTTTTGAAATATGGTTGATTTATTAGATAAAACATTAATTAAAAATGATTAGATTATTTAAGTATTTATTTACCACTATCACGAACATGTATCATTATATTTAATATTAAGTACATATACTTGTTCAAAAACATTAAATAAAATTTAATATTTATATAATAATCTATGTTAACTATAAAATGTTTTTTATGAACACCCATGAAATGACCAACAGGTTTGGACGTGGGGAATATTATTGAGAAAGTAATTGGGAAGAATTTATACAATCATCAAGTCTTAAAAGGTGTGAGTATAAGGGGATGTATTTATAGGGGTATAGTGGTGTTTTTTAATGTTTTTTCATTTGTCTATTATTTTTTTTTCAAGAATATCAATATTGTTGATTCTTATTATTAGCTATAGTAATAAGAGAATGTGATTTCTAAATAATGGTTTCTTCCATCATCCTTGTCTCAAAAAATCAAATATTTGGCTCAAAATTCGTAATACTAGATATCACCATATTTCACTATTCATAAAAATTTAACAATTTCAAAAAAAATAAAAAATCTCTATGTAATCATTTTTAGGCATGTATATTCTATAAAATTACACCGTTTAAAAAAATGTAAATATTATAAGATTAATTTCTAATTAAAATCAAATTTTCTTAAAAAATGATTAATTTTTTATTATGACTTGTTTTATGAAACTTTGAATAATTAAATTAGTTCACATATAATTATATTAGAATTATTTGAAATAAAATAGTAATTTTTGGATATTTGAGAAAAATTAAATTTTATTTTAAATAATTATCATAATTATAATATTTTAAATAAATATTCTTGAATCACAAAAATACCAACACCTAATTTATCATTTTTGAGACAATCATTTACTTATTCAATTATATAAGAATATCATATATTCTTGAATGTGGTAACTAAGTTTTATTTCATTTTTCATATATAAGGATATTTTTACAATTGATAATTAACTAACCATTGTGGTCACATTACAATTCCAATGGTCGTGTTAATATACATCTGTATATAATTCTTCAGTTAAGATCGGTGTTGCATTTTATATAACCTATAGAATAAATTCAATTAGTTTTAGAAGATACATAATAGAAAATATTAGGGTTCTACAAAGGAATAAAATAATGTATCTTTATAATATTATATTGAAATTCTATGAATGTTCAAAAATCATTATTGGCCATTGTAATATCCAAATCATCAAGTGGATTATGAAACTCGTTGTTCGGTTCCAGAGCAACTTAAATCTGACTCCCATGTTATCTTTTGGGAGTTCAATATTGTGTATCTTATCAATAAGTATATTATACAACATACCCCTCACAATATGGTGGTGTGTGAGTGTTTATATATTTAATTTACATACAACTTTACCCTATTGAATTTTATAAATATAACATTATTATAGGTTTTTTTAATTACATTTCAGACAATGTATAACAAAAAAATTGATCAAATCGGGTAGGGTTTTTTATTTAGGGGAAATTTTGGCCTCAAGAAAGTGGGGTCATTTAGTTTTTATTAGATGATATTTCTTCGAAATTTTTTTGTAATGAACTATTTTCGTATATTTTTCTACCAAAATACACCAAAAAATAATATCTTAATATTCATCTTCATGCATCTACAATCCATTCTTCATATAATTTGTGTATTTATATTGTTTTTCCTTCATAAAATATGTTTTACTAGACAATCCAAAACCTACAAGTATAACATTAATATATTGACCTGGCCATTTGTATGTTATTCAATGTATCTTTCCTGCTACAATGGTATCTTCCAATTCTTGTGTCTAAAACTTATAAAAAACATATAAACACACACACACACACACAGATATATATATATATATATCTATGTGTGTGTGTGTTTAATATTGTTATGATGATAATGAATTACTTTCATTCCATGCCTACACATGTTTCCTTTATTAATTTTATGTTTTCATCCACTTTTTTATGCTTCTAATTTATGCAGGCATCATTCTATAGCAAATGAAATATTATAGAAGTCGCATTAGATTTGATTCATAAATATATATATAAGAAACGAATATATTTTTTGATTCATATCTTAATAAACGTTAATTTTAATTAAAATTAAATAATTTTTTCTTATCCATTAATGTGTAACCCATCCTTACTTTGGGATAGGTGTATATTTGTTTTGATTCATGTTTTTTTATTTTTAACAGTCTTTTTCTTTGCCATCAATTAAAAATGATCTGTCAAAATAGATAAATAAGTAATTTCAAATAATATATTCTTGATTATAATGACCATGATTTTTTCATCAGGATGAATGATTAATATATACCATGTTTCCATCCTAATAATTTGTTTATAAGAAACTATTTGGTATGGAATTACATTCCCATTATCATCCCATAGATGGTAGTTGGTAAAAGGTCTTCATAATCCTGTATGGTGTTTTATAGAGGCCCTTTAGATACATTTCATGGAAATATAATGCAAAATAAACAATCAATTCAAGGAATAATAAATATTAAATCGATGTTTCATTATATAATATAATGGTAAAATAGAGAAATTCTATCATAAAATTACCTTTATATATTATTATATGGATTCCATCAACAGATGTTTCACATAGATCGGAGAATTTATATCAGTTAGGAATTTCATCCTCATTTTTAACCCCAACATAAATAATTAACATAGAATTTTTGGGGTAAATAGGTTTTCTATGTTGATTCCTTGCAACCTATATTTTTATTCCATTAATTAGTACTTTGATAACTTTTTTTAACACGATGATGATGAATCATTACAATTTTGTTTATCAACATGGTGTTGATCACCTGATAATTCTATTTTTTTCATCAACCACCTATTCTCCCTCAAGATTGGTCAAATCAACAATTAGAGAAGTCATTATCAGAATGACTAGTCAATAATTTAATTTAAATTATGAAATCAAGGAAGAGAAAAATTGATATTATGATGAAAAGTATAGTATAATAAGAAATTTTTTAACCTTATAACTAATGTACCCTTTTTAATTTTAAAATTTAAATCTATTTCGATCCTCTATCAAGATTGCGAAATCCTTTCATTTTGGTCCCCTCTAACATACACGATATGGTCTACATTGGGATCATTATGAAAGGACGATGATCTCCCAACAAATATTTCATTCTTTATTTAACATTCATATGACGCAATATTTGTTTAGTCCTAATCAGGAAAATTTTCCTATTTTATTAACAAGATATAAGAAAAAATTACATGAAATATATGGGATTATTTTATGATTGGATTGTTTGTCCACCTTCGATGCGCAAATTCAGCTTCTTGAAACTCATTCCATAAACTTTAACTATAGTCTTACTATCAATCAATATAAAATGGAAATTTTAAAATTCATTTTTTTAATCAAACTCATATATCCAATTGATGATTCCAATATATGAAATAATTGCACTAATTAGATTTAAGTCCTTGTAACGAGTTATGCACATATCTACTGCCCCAAGTGTAACTCCATTGTTTTTAATCAAACTATGTTCATCATGTTAGTTTATATCGATTTAATAACCATTAATTTCAAAACCATTATAAGTTCTAACATCTGGATTTCAATTCCTAGGCAATCTGACATAGTTATTCATTAATAAAATTTTCTATTCAAATAATTCTATATGAATATGATCTCAAAACCCTCTTATACTCTGTTTATTTTTTGGGTTTTATATCCACCCAATATAGAAAGATGTATTTGAATGTCAAGGAAATTATTTGTGGGTTATAATTGTTTAAAATCATCATTATTAGGTAAAATTTTACTGTTAGTTATCTCTTTCTATTTGATGTGAATTGTAACAATGCCTCTTCCACAAATACATTCCCCAAAAGGCATCTACTGTGAAGAGATGTTGAAAAAATGATACTATTAATAAATGATAACATGTATTGAAATAAACATCTTCTTCAATAATATTTTTTTATATAGTGTAACCTTATGGGTGACTTTTATTTATAATGTAACCTTTTAAAAAATTCAAATATAGTTAATGTTATATATATATATTTATTTGAAAGGACCACGTAGGTAAATGTCTATGACCGTGGAACCATCAAAAGGAGAATTATTTAAATGATATATGGTTGGAAGAACATCGATAATTAACATAATATGACTAAAAATCATTAATTTTAATTGGAAACATCACTATGTCTATAAAAATACTTCATATGGATTTGAGAAAGAACTAGAGTATGATTAATGTGTGCCATAATTTAATTTGAAGAATGAAATGAAAAAAACAAAGGCCAAATATTGTACAAAACTTGGATTTCATGTGACATACCCTATAAAATCAAATAAGTAGATGACATGACATTCTAGATACATAGTGAATAAACCTATGTAAATTTTACACTATTTAGTAAAAAGGGAATATAATTTTTTTTAGTCTGGATTGAGTGTATGAAATTAGAGGATGGAATGTATAACTTTTAAAATTCATATGGCTAACTCTTCCCTTATCCCCACAACAATTATGTCAAAACTACACTTTATTCCATTTTTTTATTTTCTAAGAACATTTTGTAACATGATAATAATATTATCAAATAATATTTTTCTAAAAATATGAAATCATGAAAATGACTAACATACAAATAATTCCAATACGGTAATTCAAATAATGTTGATCGGTTTTTCCAATCTGAATTCATAAGGTTTTTCAAAAATGGTACATAAAATACAATTTCAACATCTATTACACTGTCAAATAGTTTATCACTCCATAGTGGATATGTTTGCATACCTAACTAAATATTCATTCATAATACAATCATCTAGGATTGTTATTTCTATCACCAAGGTAACAATTACGGATTTCATAAAAACAAAGTCGTTGATGATTTTTTGAACCCAAAAAACTGTTATCTATATTAAAAATTATATACACCATTATTCGTCGAATTATACATCTTTGAAAAATTCCAAAACCAGAAAAGTAATTTATCATCTTGTACAATATGGACCTCATTGTGAATTCCTCACATCTATCAACATAATTCACTATAACAAAAATATCCCACATCAATTTTAGATTTTTGATCAATGGATCTAAATAGAAATCAAAAAATTAGAATTTTTGGATCCAAATATAAGAAATAGAAACAAAATGTATTTGATCATCATAAATAACCATGGAACAAACTCTTAATTTACTAATATAACTAGGCATATACTATGACTACTAATTTGTACAACTAGTGGATTTATTTCGTATGTAGGAAATAAAAGAATGAAGCTTCTCAAATCATTACATATTTTAGTATAACTATAATAAATATTCTGTCACTAGGGAGAGTATAATGGATGACATAGTGTCCCATCATTAATTCATTTATCTGAATGTCATGTTAATTCTCTTATGGTTTCCTACCATCAAAATACTATACTAAACCATGGAATGTTAGGAATGTATCAAAAATCTTTCAACGGACATGATTTATCATTCTTCAACCGATTCATTCTACACCAGGGTCATTTTATGATTAATTCATCATCCTTGTGAAACAATATTCAATCATTTAGAAAATAATTTACTTTTCGGATACCATGACTATCGAATATAACATCATTTTACATCATATGTTCAACCAATACGTTTATTTTCTTCTAATATCATATCATCTAGGATATTATGTAGTTCTAAAAATATATTGTCACTTCTTCTACACAAAAAATTCAAATTATATAACTAAAAAATGGATAACAATGGTTTTTATTTAAAAAAATCTTTACAAATTGTTTGTTAGAATATATGTTTAACATCATTGAAAACATTGTAAAATCATGAAGGTCTTTATGAATTTACATTTACATTACTTCCATAATATCGCCATCATCATTTACACTATATTTCTTTTCAAATGATCCATAAAAAATAGTTTAATCTCAATTGGTCTGAAATTTTATAATTTCCCCATGTTATTAGAAAATTTGTTGCTTTTATAGATTCCATAACAAATAATATTTACTTCTAACTCTTTTTGAATAAGTTTTCATGAATAATAACTATGTAAGAATTGATAAATGTTTTGAAAATGGTCGTATAAATTCTATAATAATAATATAATGAACTCTTTAACTCCATAATCATTTGAATTTTCCATGAAATTAGCATTTTGTAATTTTCAATTATTATTCATCCAATTTATGAACAAAAAGTATTACTTTTTTATAAAAAATATATTCATATTTAAATTTGAGTTTTATAGATAATAATAATTCGGGGATCCCAAAATTTGAATGTAATTTGTTATGATCTATGAAATGTTATCATTTTAACCATGGTTGAAATGAAAAGAAACAACTAATGGAAAATATTTGGTTGTTTCTATAGGTTTTCTATTTGATGTTTTGTGGGAAAAAAGTAGTAATAAATGTGTTGGTAAATATTATATTATTATATTGAAGGCATTCCATAGACATTCATGTTCTTTAATTCCATTTAATTATCACTAGGCATTCTAAATTTGTATTAAAATATAATTCCTTAGGATATAGAAAGACATGTATTCATCATTTTTTGAATTATAGTAAAGGAAGGTGGAATTTTATATAATGAATGGATGGAAATACTATCTACTATAGAAGTCATGATGGATTCCATGTTACTCTCTTTTTCTATAGGTTATTCTAGTCCATGTATTATATAAATTTATAAATATATATTTGTACAGTAACCCACTGATTAACCACAATTTCATAAATATTTGAATTACCAATCAATGGTAGATATAATATATCCAAAAATACCCAAAAACACTGTTGAATATCCTAAAAAACACCAAAAATACTTTCCATTAATTAACATTCTATAAAATATTGTTAGAAAGTACTTCACATCATTATGATCCAAAAAATTCCATCTCCACAACTATCAATGACACATTTCATTGTAATATATCTCACATATCTAGTAGCCAAAACCATCGGAGGTATATCCAAAAGTGTATTATGATGCTTAAAAAAATTCATATCAGATATATTGTTAAGGGAGATAATTATAAACATTATTAAATTCTTCCACTATCTTCTAATGATATATCGGTTTGGGAGAAATGTATTTTAAATTTTATATTTTTATGGGTGATCCTCAAATGAATCCTAATGATACACAATAAATCAATAAAAAAATAATATTTTGTACAAGGATTCTATGATCAATAGAATTATATTTTATATATAGAAAGTGTATTTTAGATAACATTAAAAGAAATATAATACAAAATGTTTAATTCCACCAAAACAATATTTCATAACATATATAAAAATTAATTCATAAAATATTGATAATTATATGACAATATTAATAAAATTTCTATAAAATAAATTTGATGATGCCCTTTATTTAGGAGTCTTGAAATAATCATTCCACCAATATCAAAAGGTAATTGTGTGAAAAATGAAACCATATTTCATTATTTTTCAGTTTCTTGAATAAAAAACAGTATCGAAATTGGATATAATAGTGGCCACTGAAAATAAAATACATATGGTAATGAAATGTTTCAAAAAGATATTACTCTTTTAATACATCATATTATGATGGATATTTAGACAAAATATGTAAATAATTTTATGTATTAATTCACATGATAAATATAAATACATGATACTTGGATCCAATTCCCATATTTAAATAATAAAGATATTTCCTAATTATCATTTGTTACCACCACATTACATGATATGTGTGTATTTATTTTATGATGAACAATTAAGAGCTCCATGAAATCAGAGCTATAAATAATAAAGAATGAGTAAAAATGATCAAGAATGAGAGGGAGAGGGTGAGACAATAATTAGTCAATGAAAAATATATTATTTGGAGAATTAGTGACGTAGATTGATGAAAAATAAGATCTCTTACTCCCGCGTTGTTCAAAAAATTTGGAAAAATTTAAAATAGACAAATATTTAGGGGGGACGAATCACAAGTGATCACATAACATGATTTTAATATGTCATTATTATTTTATGAAAAAAATTATATAATATTTAAAATAAATCAGACAAAAGGAAAATACTCTGCATACAATAAACCCATTAAAACGAGAGTAACAAACAATTGTTTAGCATGAAAATCCTTAAAAGATTTTTTTTCTAAATAAAACTACCCAATGAAAAAATGATACCCTACATTTAATTTATAAACACTGTAAAACTCATTCAAATAGCTCATAATACAGAAATTAATTTTCATATGAAAATGAAAATCAGTTTTATATACAGAAATGGGACATTATTCAATAACAATTACATTTCCACACTTTTGAAATCCAATTTATAATTTAACATAAGAAGAAACTAGCATAAAATCATTCTTTGAAATATTTTATTTCTTAATAAGAATAATTTAATAAATAATTTAAGTATCCTTTATTAAAAAAAATAAGCCTTTAAATACACATTTATTAATACCGATTTAACCAAATATTATAACATTTTAAAAAATATTAAAATACTAAAACATTATTTTTTTTCAAATAAATTATCTAAACGTTAATTATATCATAAAAATTTCTGAATAAAGAGAAAAACAAAATATTTTACCCCGTACAATATCAAAGTAATCATTACACATTGTCATTTTATTTTAAATATTTATAATTTCTTTCATGGAGGCTTTTTTTTGGAAAAAAAATTCATATATATGAGTAAATTTTAAAAAAAAATTTAAAAACATTTTTGCATGATAATTAATTAAATCTCTACATCTAGATAAAAAATTCTATAAATTATTTAAAAATTCAACCTTCCTCATGGAATATCATAAAATAAATAATGTAATGATATCAAAATATGTCAAAATATGTTTCAATAAATTATAATATCAGTGATAAAAATTATGGAAAAGACAAAATTAAAAGATGAAGTTTCTCATATCAAATACATTAAACCAAAAGATAAATTAAATATTCATGAACACTTTTGATTATATTATTTAAATATGTTGTTTCTTTATAGATTAAATATTTTTTAGAATTTCCCATAGTACATTGATGTTATCCCCAAAAATAATAAAAATATTTTTATGATGTCATTGGATAAAAAAATATTATTTATTACCAACATTAAACAAGAAATTCAATTTTATATTCATATCCCATTAAGAATTTTGGATGTGTTTTTGGAATCTCAAAAAATAAAGTTAAATGAAACAATAATGAAATTGAATGAAAAAGGGATGAGGAACATAAGAATCCAACATGTTAAAGAAAAAAATGGATCAATGTGAAAAAATTTGGAGTCAAGGGAGAAAAAATGGAAACTATGATCAGTTGAAGTTTGTATCCCCTCATGAACGTTTGAATAGATAAAATTTATTCAGTTATAATTCATTAAATATTGATAATCCAAAAATCATTTAAAAGGTGGATTAATAATTCATAGATAAGATGAAGGAAAGAAATTTTCTAGTTAAATTACTTAAATGGATTTTTCTTAGGTAAAAGTATTTATTGATCATCACCTATATGTACAAAAAATATAGGAGAATAATTGCTATGAATGATTTAAAAATGATAATAGAGTATAAATAATTCTTACTTTAATTATCCCAGTAATTATTTTATTGCTCAATTTATTTGTTCATAATTATGAATTTAATAAACTATGAAGTAAATATATAGTATTCATTCTCCCCAGTAAGTTCTATTTTAAATCCGATGACCTCAATTTTGGAATCCAAGATGTTAAACCTATAGAAAATTCTTGCTATGAATACCAAGGTTATCTGAACCAAGTCTAATAATGTAGAACACCTAAAGATCGAAATGGATTATACCCTTCAGAACGTACCTTGTCAAAACTCACACATACTAAAGTAAGAAAGGGGAAAATGTTGAATGAGCCTACATAAGAAATTTACATAATCCAGAATGGGGTGGAAGAGAAAAAATAAAATACCTTAGATATCAATGTTGATTTGTCCAAGAGAAGATTGATGGGGATATGTGAAAAATATAGACATATGTTAGAGCTTCAATGGCAAGAAGAGATTTTTTTGGTTAAGGTTATTTTTAAAATATTGGGTAGCATTTCATTGGTGATTCCAAAAAATTACTAAAAATATGGTTTTTATCATCTCTAAAATAATACGTAGTCATCAAAGTCCAATTTATCATCAATTCATTTTTTCCTCTAATAATGATAAATCTTTATCATAACTAAATATGAACTCGTAAACTCCTATTTTCACAATGATAAAGCATTAGCACAGATAATTTGATCTTTTATCATCATTTGTTTAACAGTAATAATTATTTACAATTATAATTTTAAAAACATATATTTCTAAATATTTCTATATTATTATAATTTTTTATATCATTGTATATATTTATGTGATTATATATATGATCATTGATTATATATCAATATATATATATATATTAAAAATATTCTTTATTTGAATATATTTATTATATGTTTTTAATTGTTTAAATATATTACTCTTAACATAAAATTATATAAAAATTTTAATAAAATTAGGTTTATTTATTTATAATTTTAAATATAAATTTATATAAAAATTGTAAATAAATATTAATAAATATATTCATAAATAAATATACTTATATATATCATTATATGTTGATAATTATTAATATATTTATGTCATTATTTATATTCATATCATTATATATATTTACATAATTATATATATATTTAATATATATATATATATAAGTTTAAATATAGTAAATATATTCATTATTTAAATATATATTTTAGGATTTAAATAATATATATATATATAATTAATTATTTATAAATACATAAATACGTATAAAAATTATAATCATTTTTTATAATTAAATTTATAATAAATACAAATTTATCAATATATATATTTTTTGTAAATATTTAATTACAAATATTTTTCAACATCATTAATCAATATATAATCTTAAAGGAATAAATGTTAGAAATTATTGTAATTTAATAAATAAAATTAGTATATTTCTAAAATATTGAGAAAATTGATAAGTCCAATTAATTTTAAAAATTATTAAAAAGTAATGTATGGATATATATATTGAAATAATGATAAATTCATACAAAAAAGAATTAATAAAGTTAAATATATTTGTGTGAATATATATATTAGAATATGATATAATTCCATTGAAAATTAAATTTATTAAATATTAAAAATGAATATATAATTCTAATTGTAATATTAATAAAGAAAATAAAAAAAAATATAGATTAAAATCATAATTTTATAAATAAATTATGTTACCAAATGATATTATTAAATGAAAATTAAAAATTTATTAAATTTTATAAATATAAGGTGTATGTGTTTCTATATAATATTTCAATAATTACATAAATATTTGTGTGTGAGAAGTCAATGTGTGTGTATATATATATAATTTAACAAATAAAAAATTATCAACTAATATTATATTATATTTATCATTTAGTAAAGAAATAAATAATAATAATAATAATGAATAAATTAAAAAAAAGGAATAAAGGAAATTAATTATATAAATAATTTTAAAACAAATATTGAATGGTTATATTTGTTAAAGTGGAAATGAATAAAAATTAATTATATAAATTATAACCCCTCTAAAAATAATAAATTTTATTGAATAAAAATTTATTATTATATATTGAAAATGGATTAAATTACAAACAAGTTAAAAAATTATGAATTGAAAATATATAAGTCACAATAAATTAAAAAGAATAAATATTATTATAAAATAAATAAAAAATGGATAACTTACAAAAAATATGTTCAAAAAATAATATACATTGTATAAAAATATGAAATGATAAAATTTTCCAATTAAAAACATAATATATATTAAATAAGCTTTGATAATAGATATAATTCAGAAATTAATATTAAAAGTTGAATAACTTGATAAAATATAATTTTAGTGTGTGGTGTATATAAAAATGTTTTAGTTAAGATTATATATCATAGAAATAAATATAACACATTTTTGATATGTGTTAAATTGAAAAATCATATGAAATTCAATTAAATGTCTATTACACGATTTAATTTATTAATATTTTTAATTAATTTTAATTTTTAATAACAATTAAATTTAACATAATATAGGAATTTTAATTTTTAAAATAAATATTTTTTATTAAAGAATTCGAATTTTTAGAAATATTATATATAATTAAATATTTTTGTATATAAAGAATATTAAATACATTAATAAATTATTGTGTATAAAAACACACAAAATGAGTAGGACATTAATATGTTTTTAATTATTACATTTTATAGATTATCTATAATTATATTTAATATATATTATCTATTTATATTTATAATTAATATATAAACATTTGGTTTTTAAATTTATTCATTCTTATAATTATTAGATTCTTTATTAATCTTTTTAATAATTTTTTAATTTTTTAATTTTTTAATTTCTTGTTAAATAATTATAATTTAATAATTATATATATGTATTTTCAATATAATATTTATTTATATTTACTATATATATACATATATTCATTTTATTCATTTTCTAATAATAATTTAGCTAATTATTTTTTTAATATTTTTATTCATTTACAAATTTTTAATTTTTAATTATTTAATTATTTCAATTTATTCATTATATATATAAATTTAATATATACTACATATTAATATTTATAATAAAAATATAAATTAATGTTATTAAAAATTATTTCCAAAATAAAATTATTAATTTATTTTAAAATATATTCATTTTTAATCATTATTTGTTTAATTATTTCAAAAAAAAGTTTATTTTTAATATGAATTTTTATTGGTATATATATAAAATAGGGGACAAGGAATGCATGAGTATGTGGGACAGGTCGTGTACTGGATGGTATTGTCGGTAGGTGGTATAGTTCGTGTGTGACCTAGCCATGTGTATGTGGGTAGGCTAAAGCTGGAAGCAAGAATTGAATGAGCCAACACGTGGGTGGGTTCATGGGACCATATGAGCATGTGGAGAGTGTATGTGGGATCCCAGCACCATGGAGGGCTTCTAATATTAGGTTATAGTGAAATCATGTATAAAAAAGCAAACAAATATCCACTATTTCGATGTCAGACTCACATGAGAAATCAATATCATTATCAGTACTAGGAAATTAACTGATAATGTTTACCTCTTATCAAAAATTAAATTTAGTACTCGTTAAATTCAAATTATTAGTGCTAAAAAATAACTCATATCATGCAGCTTTTATCAGCACTTTTTTGTACTGATAAACGCTAAAATTTATCAGCACTTTATTTATTTCCGATAATGTAAGCCTTTATTAGCGCTTATCTGTAGCACTGATAATGGAAAACATAGTATACTATTTGCATAGAATTATATTCAATATTTTATCTATTTCTATTCTACAAAGGTTGTTGGAAAAGGATTAATTATGTTATTCTTATGAAGGGTACCTGATGGAATGAGCCTTGTAGGGGATACTATATATTTTAAGAACATGTGGTTTAGCTATCCAGGTTTCGAGTGAATCTAAGTATATATAGTTTTTGTATAGGTTATAATGAAAGAAAATATAAATTCAACTGATTTGATGTAATACATGGGTTCTTCTTATATTCCCTCGAAGAGGAGGTGGGATCTCTTATAGATAAATTTTAAGATGAAGTAAAATGATATTGTTCGAAGAACGAGGCATAAGAAAATTTTTAGAGCAGTTGAATGAAAATAATACATAATTTTGAGGGAAAGTAATAAATGAATATAAATATGTTTCATTATAATTTAGAAAAAATTAATAATAAAATATAGGTAGGCGGATGGTGATATTCACCAATAGACAAGTGATTATAAAAAATCAATGAATTATTCATATGTAACTACTACAACCTGCGCCTTTATCAGCGCTAAAAACCATCATTAACAGTGCTAGAAAAGTGCTGTTAATTCCGACATAGATAAAGGGGGGGTCCCCTATATCAGCGCTGCTAGGAGCGCTGATAAAGGTCAACTATATCAGAGCTTCTCGGAGCGCTGATACAGGTTCCTTTATCAGCGCTCCTTTAGCGCTGTTAAAGGTTTCCTTTATCAGTGCTAAAAAAGCGCTGATAAAGGGCCCATCGCCTGCACCTAAAAAACAGTACCTGCACACCTGCACACCAGAATACCTGCACAAAGTAGAACATGCACACCTGCACACCATAGCACCCACAGCCAATATTTTGACTGACAATGGTATATACATTTACTTAACATCATGAATAAAAAAAACACATTTCTATATACATTTCAATTTTTTTACATGGTTACATTTACAATTATTCAACAACAGTTATAAATATTCATGTTTCATCCTTTGATATCCGTGATCCACTCTCGATGGTATTTGTTGCCGAACAAAGCATCCAAACTCAAGGAAAAAAATCACCTATATAAGAAAACAAATATTATGTTAGTAATGCAATAATGAATGAAATTAAAATAGAATATGAAAGAATACATTAATATGGAAATGTGAAACTAAAATATTAAATTTTAAACTCAAAAGTTTTCATTTTCATAAAAATGAAATGGAATAATGTAAAATCAATATGTTTTTGATTGATTTATCTCATTTAATAAATAATGATTCTTTATCTAATGAATAGCTTTACCGGTCACACCGTGCGTCGGATTGAGGTCCGGTCGATTCGTACGCGTCACAAATTACTCATGGATCGTTGTCCTAAAGTATCAAAACAATCCGAAGTCGTTTTCTCGGTTTGGCATATGTCATTGGTGTTGTTTTCCAAAGTTTATCTCATTTTCAAACTGATATCAGACACTTTTAGCCATACTGGTCACACCGTGCGTCGGATTGAGGTGCGGTCGATTCGTACACGTCACAAATGACTCATGGATCATTTTACTAAAGTATCAAAACAATCCGAAGTCATTTTCTCAGTTTGGCGTATGTCATTGGTGTTGTTTTCCAAAGTTCATGTCATTTTCAAACTGAAATCAGACAATTGTACCCTTACCGGTCACACCGTGCGTCAGATTGAGGTGCAGTCAATTCGTATGTGTCATAAATGACTCGTGGATCGTTTTCCTAAAGTATCAAAACAATCCAAATGCGTTTGATCGGTTTGGCGTATGTCATTGGTGTTGTTTTCCAAAGTTCACGTCATTTTCAAACTGATATCAGACAATTTTATCCATACCGGTCACACCGTTCATCGGATTGAGGTACGGTCGATTCGTACATGTCAAAAATGACTCGTGGATCGTTGTCCTAAACTATCAAAACAATCCGAAGGCATTTGCTCAGT
Source organism: Viscum album (assembly GCA_963277665.1). NCBI lineage: Eukaryota > Viridiplantae > Streptophyta > Magnoliopsida > Santalales > Viscaceae > Viscum > Viscum album. Next base: position 374,153,097 of record OY728127.1, on the reverse strand, counting down.
TTGGCGTTTGTCATTGGTGTTGTTTTCCAAAGTTCATGTCATTTTCAAACTGATATCAGAAACTTTTAGCCATACAGGTCACACCATGCGTCGGATTGAGGTGCGGTCGATTCGTACGCATCACAAATGACTCGTGGATCGTTGTCCTAAAGTATCAAAACAATCCGAATGCGTTTGTTCGGTTTGTCGTATGTCATTGGTGTTGTTTTCCAAAGTTTATCTCATTTTCAAACTATGTAGTAGGAATTCACTAATCTAAGGATATGAAACATAATAAAAAGATATCATAGATTCTCAATAAGTGTAAAGGGAGATATCAATGACCATATAAAGATAACATAAGTATTAGGAATTCACCTTCATTGTCCTATTTGTTTACATTCTTCGATCAGGTACGTTGCCCATTCATTTCTAAAGACATTTATATCATCTTCTAAATAAGAGTTCTTGCGACAGTCATAGTAGTACTGAAAAAATATAAATACACAAGGGGATAATAATTATTTTAAATAAAGTAGTAATTATTTTCAAAATACCTCTTCAGGGATGCTAGTTTTTCCATGAAATACGATCTCTTTCATAAATTTACAAACATAATAATCGCAGTCCTTGTCATTTGTTTGTTTCGGACACTGCAGAAACATCGAGAAAAATAAGTAATTTGTTTTGATATGTATTTGGATAGTGAAATATAATTATATATACCCAGATACTTCTCCATTTGTAGATCTTGTGGGCATTGTCGTCCTTACGCCCTGGATTCACTCCAGCCTTTAGACGATATTCATACACCGCCCTATCATAACAAAATCCTCATTAAAAGATAATATAAATTATATAACTAGATATTTAGTTCTAAAATGTTGGATCTAGTGTATTACAAATTGACAATCGCCATCATGTGTGGCCGGTTAGTTGGATATCCATGCAGTGAATCCAGAAAATAAATCTTTGGAGTATCCAAATTGACTGCAATGAGCATCCAATTTTCCCTTAAAACACAAAAAGAAATAAGTACTGATAGAAATGAAAATATAAATGATATGATTAAAATGTAGAGTTTTACCCTTGAATCGTTTGTATTAAAAAGAGCCTGTCAGTCGTAATTCTTCTTTGAAACGTTCTGAGCAGATTTGACATCAATTCAGCCTGAAAATTAGAATCTATTTCTGTTCGTTGTGTAGAAATGGTGTGAGGACTAACGAGTCCAAATTTGTATTCATGGGCAAATCCCTTCAACTGTTTTTCATATATACGCCTGTGAAAAATATGAGATGTATTTATCCATAATTATCAAAGTATATCAGCTTTTGTAAAATAAAATCATGAAAACATACCTCATGTATACATTTATAACTGAGGTGCCTAGCCAGTCGTATGTGATGATCTTAGAAACAACGTCTGCACTAACGAAATCCATTGTTTCCTCTCCGTACATATCATTTTCAAAAACAATTGTATGATTCTTTCCGTCTTTCATTTTCGTATCCACATGAGCTTGCAATGATATTAAATGTGGATATAGAACGGGCGGGGTGAACGTGCTCTCAGTAGATCATTTTGATCGGTTGGTTGATCCAATCTAGGAGCCGCTCTTTCGTTTTAGCTTCTCCATTTTATCCTTCTGTAGTAACATTCATCGGTTCATCCATTTTCTAATTTAATGTTAAAGGTTCTGCTTGAAAAATGAACTGGAAATGAATACCTCCTGCTCGATGTGTTTTTTTACAAGATTCGACGGCCATGAAACGAATGTTCCAATAGCTTTTTCCATAGTATGAATGTCATCATCGTCATTTGGCACGGGTAGCTCAGCACTCGGCTCATTAGCTACGTTAATCGACAGTTTTACATGACCGGTTGGAAGTGGTCTGGAGTGTAGCGTGTCATTCTGCATATTGAACACTGTAGCCCTCGCTACAAGGCGATGGGTGGGAGTTGACAGATATAAATCACAGTCATTTTCACCCTGCAGAATATCATTAAATGAAAGGTATCAGTGTCTATGTGATTCACATCTCACAAAAATGAATATTATAACATTGATTACCTAGGTTGAGTCAGGTCTTTGAGGGGAATGTCTCGCCTCAAAGCTGGTGAGGGGTGGATCTTCTCCTGGGGGTTGTTCTTGAGTTGTTTGTTCTCTTCGCCTCTCCTCCATCAAACTCTTTAGCATCTCTCCCTGAGTTTGGATTAGTTCTTCAAGGGTAGATACTCTATCTCTCATTACATGCAATTCTTTAGTTTGTTCATCCTCTTGTTTTTTTTCTTAAAATATGTCTTGGGTGACACCCCAAAACCCAGACATCTGATGCGGCCATACTGTTCTGGCTGTTTCAAGGCTGTTGAAAGTATGTCTGCATCCGGTGCAGGTGTTGATGTTTCCTGTGACTAAGTCAAATAGAAAATATGAAAAAATAAGTAAGCATCATTATGTAATAGTGATTTAAAGCAAAACAAGTTTATATTATGTCAAACTTACACATGTTTCCGACACTTTTTGTGTGTTTACATCTATCAGTTTCCCCTCTTTATTAACACGAGCCTCCTTCCATAGCACATGGTGTGGAATGGAAGTGACTTGAGATTTTTCTTCATCAGTCTGCTTATAAACAGAGAAACATGGTTACAGTGTTGTTTTATGTCACATAAAATTATTACAGTACTTTTAAAATACATACCAATTGTTTTTCAATTGAAGCGTACCCCAACCTTGCTTTATGGTAGGGGTACGCTGGATTTGCCTCCTGTTCTTTATTTCCAGCACTCAGTTGCTGTTTCATAAATAAAAACCTATCAGTCAATGTGATGAATACAAGAAACGTTACACAACGTGTAACCAAACACAATGTACCTGAAAATTCTTTTCCGAACGACGGTTGCAAAATGCATCCCACATTCCTTGGGATATCAAGTGTGCATAAAGAGGAGGCAGATGCGGCTTGATTTTCCCTTCGTCATCTTTCAGATGATTTTTCATTAAAATGGTGCGAAAGCCTCTATGAATCCTTCCTGCCAGTCTGAAAACATATTCTTTGTGCGAAACATCTACTATAAATGCACTCTGCAAGTGTAACGCCCCGACCCCAGTTACCCAGAGTCGGTGCATTAATTACATAACATTGGCATGATCACAAGAAAGATCAAATCTCGAAAGACCGATTGGTTTAGTAGCCTTGGAAACACTAGATATATTCATAAGTTTTACATTACATCATAAAACGAAAAAATACTACAACAACATATTGTATCCATAATCCACACTCATATCCCCAAATAATATCCCTGCAGGTCATTCATAACTTACTTCTTCACTTCCTGGGAAAAATAAAACATAGAAAAGGGGTGAGCTCAAATGCCCAGTAAGGATAACAATATAGCGGAACATTCAAAAATAAGCATAAACATTTAAGGCAATGAATTACTAAAACAAAAGCCTTTTAAACTTGAACTTCAACATAGTATGGCAAAAGTAAAATGAAATAATGTCATTTACTTGTTCACATGGATATTCTACTAATCAAATAATCACATGCAAAATCAATAACCACTTTCATAATGTTGGAATGCATAATGCCAGACTATCATAACCACATAGCCAAGGCCTCGTGCAAAGACTAAAAATAAGATTTTGTCAAGGCCTTGTGCCAAGACACTAGTTTGTCTCATGAGACCTACCGATGCATCGAGGAGCTATAGCGGGCTCCACCCGTCACTTATTAAGTCCAATGCATTCCCATATGAAAAGGTTTAAACATAACAAAAACATTCGTATTAAAACTAGCAAACGAAATGTCAATAATTTCACCATAAACTATGAATGGTATAAAAATAGCACATCCATAGTCAAACATATCACAAAACCTTCAATACAATATATAAGTTTTGTATCATAATAAATCAACTTCAAGTAATCTTAAAATCCATCAAAGGATGTTGACATAGATGAAATCAAAATTCTTTTTAATGAAATATCTCTTTTTATTTTGAAATCATTTAAGATCCATATAAAATAAAACATTTTCTTTGAAAATATTCTTATAAGCTTGTAAGGAAAGCTTCGACGATTTTATAACGGCGGAAAATAACCGCACCCGCCGTATAAGTTAAAATAAACATTCTTACCTCAATTCTGTCGAAAAGGTTAAAAAGGACTTTGTTTTGAAAACGACGGAAAGATTCCTTTATAAACCTCTTATAAAAAGTCAAACAAGGGTATAAATGACTTTAACCCATATTCTTGTAAATAGTAAAAATGTTTTGAAATACATTTTTAAGAAAACATGGATGTGGATGATAAAGAGATCCCAGTAGATTACTACGTATAAACAACCTCGGATAATGAAGAGATTGTGAAATAACCCTTACCTTGTACTTTTCCTTGGTTGAGGTAGGTTAACCTCCTGTATAATGGTGAAATAATTGTTATTAAATTATACAAGAATCATATACATTAATATGATATCATATATGATTTGATAATAATATCTTAGTATTATCGTTGTTTCGAGTGTGAACTTACTTGTTTGCTTTTGTATGTTTTGTTATGTAAGACTTGTTTGTAAAGGATAAGTTGTATATTATTCAAATCCAGAATGGTATCAAGTCCTTAAACATCATTTTTAAATCATCAAATGATAATTATACTTGAATGGATATGATGGATAATGAATCTCATCGCGTTCGTGGAGATGGTAGTCCGTACGTACGCACGAACGCTACTTCCATTTAATTTTTATTTTAAAAGAATCGAATACAAATGATACATAGGTATATTACTATTCCAGTATAATATAATATTTTATACATGTTACTTGAGTTCATTAACACCATCCTTTATACGTTCCATGTGTGGTATGAACGAGTCATATCATTTTAAGGGGGCGGTAGTCCGCACTTCCTCAAATGAAATTATCGTATGTATATACAACATGAAACGAATAATGGTATAAAATAAAATGGAATCACAGAAGCTTATATATAAAATATATATCATTAATATCATATTTAATTACAGTTCCATCATAATGGCCACCATGAGAGGCGGTAAGATGTATTTGAACAATCATCGTTTCGTGAGGCGTTAGTTTTCCATCCACAGAAACATTGTGTTCGTCATCCATTAGATGGAGTTGTGTGTATGTGTAGTTTGAATCCTTCTTATAAAAACATCCTAGTATATTGAGGATACTGGTGTTGTTACAAAAGAAAGTAAATAAAAAGAGTTTGGGGGTTGGAGAAGCAAAATAAATGAAAATAATTTAAGAGAAATCGTTACCTTTAATTTAGGTAACTCACTTTGGATGGAACCAAAGGACTTATTGAAATGCTTTCTGCCTAAGTGGAAGCTTCAAGGAGGAGGAGAGGGATGTGGGGAGCTTAGTTGGGCAGAGTTTGGACGAGCCAAGTGGCTTGAGAGGTGTGAGGAAAAGAGAAGGAGGAGTGCCCTTTTATAAGAGGGGTGAGGGGCACCTTTGGAAAAGCTAGAAATATTAATTTATAATAAATTCATATTCGGTTTCCAATGGCTCCAAAGTTTACTATTCAACGTTTGAGGTGGGGATGGGTCGAAAACAACTCATCCAATAGAATTTAGACAGGTTTGGGTACTTATATTAACCTTATCTTTAAGTATTAACTCTAAGTTAATTAGTTTCACTTTTACAATGTCTCTTTGTATTTTTATATTATATGGTTAATAAACTTACCATATACATCCAAGCGACCCCAAAGTGGTCCATTAATGATGAAACTATCATGATATAAGTCTCTTGGCCGAACCTTATATTTTTAGGAATTTAATATCAATTAATAATATAATATTTGTTTTAAGAACTCTTTTATGTCAATTTTGACACTATTCAATAGTTGATTTTTTTGAAACTCATAAAAGATTGATTACTTCGAAAAAATCCAATTACATCAATCCTAATATATCATATTATCCTAGAAAATTAGTTTAATTCATTAAAAGTTTCATATTATATTTATTTGGGTATTTATAATATCACTTATTTTAATTGTTCACTATTAAAGTAATTACTGCATCATCATTGTGTCATAAATAAAATACATTATTTAATGTCTAAAAATTATAAATAAAATATCATTATGTAGTAAATCTTTTTAGCTTTCTATTGAATATTTATAATCGAAAATCCAACATGTATAACCCTATGTAAAAATTGTTCATCTAAAAGATGTAAGCTTATGCCATTTTTATTTTTATTTTAACTTTATTAATATAATGTGTCATTATCACTTACAAGTGGATCCATGGGGTCCCAAAATAGACCCAAATATGCCCATGGTCGACCATGTATCAACCAATAGGGTTGAGACACGTTTTAGGGTATTTTAGTATTATTATAATATTATTTTTTTAACCCTTATTTACCAGATTTACCCTTAACCATGGTAAATAAAATATTTACCGCAGTAATTATTCAAAATGTCTAAAAATAAAAGTGACCTATTTACACAATTTGAAAATCCTGATTCCAAATATGGAATCCATTTTTCTAAATTCAAAACACAGAAGTGGCAGAAATTAATTTAAAATTAATTCCCGCTGTCAAAACAAAAAGCGTGTTTTTAAGAGATAATAACTATCAAAAGATTGACACTTGTTTATGTTCGGTTTAATTGTAAAATTATGTCCAATGACCAACATTATATTAAATGGTAAAAATATATTCTAAATATACTTTAAAACCACTCTAATTCATAATTTATCAATATTAATTATTTTGATTAAAAAAGTTGTTTTTAATTAAAATTTAGTAATTTTCACTATTCATCAAAATATAAAAGTTATCCAAAAAGTACCAAAATTTTACCCCAGGCTAATTTCGATATTCCGAATCCAAAAATGAAGTCCATTTTGAAATATAATATATATGATTTCAAAAAGTAGGTATTACTATTCACAACGGCTAGTTTAATTAGTTGTGGTGTCTGTTAGAACTCGAGGTTGCGTACAACACACGCTATAGCATTATTCGAAGGGAAACGTACCGTGGAAGCATGGGATGTTTCATTTTAAATTGTTCGATATCCCCATTTAGTCAAAAAGTTTAAAATATTGTATTTAAAAAAAGGGTTCACTATTAAAAGTTGATAAAAGTGCAATACTGAAAATTAATTTGTTCTTGCATTATATCTAAGAAACTCATAATATGGATTCTAAAATTATAAGGATTATATAAAGTTTAACATTTAGTTAACACTATTCATAACCTCTTTTGAACAACTTTTTTGGTAAGTCATGGTGCGATTGAACTCGGTGTTGCGTGTAGTGCAAGTTATTGAATTATTTTTAAGAAATAACACACTATGAAATCCTGGGGTATTACATTCTCCCCTCCTTCAATAAATTGCGTCCTCACAATTTGGAATTGTTCTTTGAAAGTAAAAGGTTGAAAGTAGAAAATATATTTGTGGGAAAACCCACATCGGAAATTGGGTTACTAAAATTTAGTCTTAATATGAGGAAAAGAGAAATGAAAGGGTCACCACCAAATTATGATCTCGATTAGGAGGACATTGGTGGCAATTAGAGACATATAATTGGAGGAAAAACGTAAATATTTATAGGTAGTGATTGAGGTCATCAATCACAAACAAGTGTAAAATTGAGGTCCTTAAATTCATCAATCTATGATGATTTGAAATACCATCCGTTCAACAAAACATAGGGTATTAGGATAACACATTTTTGACGTTTCAAAATATCTTAGTTGAAATCCCACATCGAAAAATGAATTAATGAGGCCTCTATTTAAAACAAAGAGTGGAAAGTATGAAGATTACCGAACATAACACATACTAGGGTTCCATGTAGGAAAATATGGATATGGAGGAGAAATCTAACCATCAATTATCTAATGGAGAGTGGTAGAGAATATGGCTATGAAAAGGCCAACAATCCCAAAGCCATGAATTAGTGATGATTTAAGGTACCATCTAGGACAACATTTTTGTTCTAAGTTCCTTTTATTAATGTTGAGGAATATATTTATGAGATTGGCTAAGATCATAAGGAGATATACTTACTTTATAATTAGAGTTTTATCCATTAATAAATTTCTACCACAAACTCATCTTTCACTCTAAAAGATAATAGAATGTAAAAAATTCTTTTTACACTATTCGTATAGGGTTCCAAAATAAACGAATTTATAATTCATCTACAAAACTACATTATTTAATCCAGGACATCTCGTGGGCCAGTGGTAGGTGATGCACCCTTGTCGCCCTTCGGTTGCGGGTTCAAGTCTCGCAGCCTTGCCGGACGCGATGGGTTGCCGCCCGACCTCCAGGTTGTCCTTTTATGGCAATCCAAAATAATCCAAACTAGAACTATCCAAAATACTTCTGTCCAAACTCACAGTACAACATTTATAATGAAGGTAAACATAATATAGATCCTTTTTACCCCGTAATAGCATATGAATACCTTCATCATGTATTACCATATTCCTTATTGATTACATTCATGCTCCCTTATTCCATATAGAATACAGGATATACTTCATTAATCCAAAAATGTTTTAAACCCCAACAATGATGGAATATACAAATCATTAATCAGTTCCAAGGTAGTCAAGAATATCCAATATAATTTATCCAAAAAAATCACATATTATTCCAAAATCACTACTTCGGTATCAGAACTATATTATGGTTTATCATTCTCTCAACCATATATTTTCCAAAAATTTATCCTGCTATTGAGTCACTTTTCTTTGTTCCACATAATCTCAAGTCCTTAATGAAATAGTACTGCAGTACAATCCTTATATACTCCATAATTATTATAACAAGTACATTGTTGATACAACACTCAATTGACATAATCAACATAAGAAATCAATGCATTCCACTTCATTTGTGGTAGTATCATAACTTGATTGTTATCCAATAACATCATTTGCGGCATAGTCTGATGACTGGGACATAGGTTCGCGTAGTGTCCAAACTCCTTGCAAATGAAGCATTGTACATTTGAAACCATTTTCTTACCCTTGCAGTCACGTACTTTGTGCCCTTTTCCTCCACACTTATAACAAACTCTCATTCCATTCAGGCAAGTTCCAGGGTGTTTCTTTCCACAGTTACCACATATGAGAAAATTCTTCTTTTCCCTCTTCCCTTTATTCATCTTTCTCTCTTCCATCCTTTTCTTCTCTTTCTTCCCTTCAAAGCCATAGGACTCGGTAAACTCTTTACGTATCTTATCAACACATGATATTATTTCTTCATATGATGATAATACATGGGAGACTATTTCTCTTATAAATTCTAGCTTACGATCATGAAAGATATGATCCTTACTTCTCTTTGGATCATGTGCATTTCTGGAGTTCTCATTCCTTCTACTGGGCGCCATTTCTAAACAATGCCATAAACTAGATCAGTTTATGAATCAAAATACATAATCCCATACTTATAAAACACTTAACATAAATTGAACTATTTATGGATATAATCCATAATCATAAAAATGTTTTCTTTGAGGATGTATATACTCATAAACCCTTCATAATGGTTTGTAAAGAAAATGAGAATTATCCTAAGCATATCCCCCGGGAGTGTCGTAACCAAGAGTGCAGCAAGGCCCGTTGTCGTGCACCAGTTCCCGTTCGAGTCTAGCTCAAAGCGGTGTTTTCGGGTTTTACCCCTAGGTGCATCTGTGCCAGGGCCGCCTCTACCTGCTCGTATCCAGACAGGGATGTATTTCTCGGAAAACTCACAAAATCTCTACAATACCAAAATTCTAGGAAGTTCTTCTATACTAATCCTCAAAGTTCATCTTAGGTCTACGTGCTCTAATCAGAGTTTATCTAAATCTAGCTTCCAAGGTTTGTACTAAACTTCCTCTGATACCAACTGTAACGCCCCGACCCCAGTTACCCAGAGTCGGTGCATTAATTACATAACATTGGCATGATCACAAGAAAGATCAAATCTCGAAAGACCGATTGGTTTAGTAGCCTCGGAAACACTAGATATATTCCTAAGTTTTACATTACATCATAAAATGAAAAACTACTACAACAACATATTGTATCCATAATCCACACTCATATCCCCAAATAATATCCCTGCAGGTCATTCATAACTTACTTCTTCACTTCCTGGGAAAATAAAACATAGAAAAGGGGTGAGCTCAAATGCCCATTAAGGATAACAATATAGCGGAACATTCAAAAATAAGCATAAACATTTAAGGCAATGAATTACTAAAACAAAAGCATTTTAAACTTGAACTTCAACATAGTATGGCAAAAGTAAAATGAAATAATTCCATTTACTTGTTCACATGGATATTCTACTAATCGAATAATCACATGCAAAATCAATAACCACTTTCATAATGTTGGAATGCATAATGCCAGACTATCATAACCACATAGCCAAGGCCTCGTGCCAAGACTACAAATAAGATTTTGTCAATGCCTTGTGCCAAGACACTAGTTTGTCTCATGAGACCTACCGATGCATCGAGGAGCTATAGCGGGCTCCACCCGTCACTTATTAAGTCCAATGCATTCCCATATTAAAAGGTTTAAACATAACATAAACATTCGTATTAAAACTAGCATACGAAATGTCAATAATTTCACCATAAACTATGAATGGTATAAAAATAACACATCCATAGTCAAACATATCACAAAACCTTCAATACAATATAGAAGTTTTGTATCATAATAAATCAACTTCAAATAATCTTAAAATCCATCAAAGGATGTTGACATAGATGAAATCAAAATTCTTTTTAAAGAAATATCTCTTTTTATTTTGAAATCATTTAAGATCCATATAAAATAAAACATTTTCTTTGAAAATATTCTTATAAGCTTGTAAGGAAAGCTTCGACGATTTTATAACGGCGGAAAATAACCGCACCCGCCGTATAAGTTAAAAAAAACATTCTTACCTCAATTCTGTCGAAAAGGTTAAAAAGGACCTTGTTTTGAAAACGACGGAAAGATTCCTTTATAAACCTCTTATAAAAAGTCAAACAAGGGTATAAATGACTTTAACCCATATTCTTATAAATAGTAAAAATGTTTTGAAATACATTTTTAAGAAAACATGGATGTGGATGATAAAGAGATCCCAGTAGATTACTACGTATAAACAACCTCGGATAATGAAGAGATTGTGAAATAACCCTTACCTTGTACTTTTCCTTGGTTGGGGTAGGTTAACCTCCTGTATAATGGTGAAATAATTGTTATTAAATTATACAAGAATCATATACATTAATATGATATCATATATGATTTGATAATAATATCTTAGTATTATCGCTGTTTCGAGTGTGAACTTACTTGTTTTCTTTTGTATGTTTTGTTACGTAAGACATGTTTGTAAAGGTTAAGTTGTATATTATTCAAATCCAGAATGGTATCAAGTCCTTAAACATCATTTTTAAATCATCAAATGATAATTATACTTGAATGGATACGATGGAGAATGAATCTCATCGCGTTCGTGGAGACGGTAGTCCGTACGTACGCACGAACGCTACTTCCATTTAATTTTTATTTTAAAAGAATCGAATACAAATGATACATAGGTATATTACTATTCCAGTATAATATAATATTTTATACATGTTACTTGAGTTCATTAACACCATCCTTTATACGTTCCATGTGTGGTATGAACGAGTCATATCATTTTAAGGGGGCGGTAGTCCGCACTTCCTCAAATGAAATTATCGTATGTATATACAACATGAAACGAATAATGGTATGAAATAAAATGGAATTACAGAAGATTATATATAAAATATATATCATTAATATCATATTTAATTACAGTTCCATCATAATGGCCACCATGAGAGGCGGTAAGATGTATTTGAACAATCATCGTTTCGTGAGGCGTTAGTTTGCCATCCACAGAAACATTATGTTCATCATCCATTAGATGGAGTTGTGTGTATGTGTAGTTTGAATCCTTCTTATAACAACATCCTAGTATATTGAGGATACTGGTGTTGTTACAGAAGAAAGGAAATAAAAAGAGTTTGGGGGTTGGAGAAGCAAAATAAATGAAAATAATTTAAGAGAAATCATTACCTTTAATTTAGGTAACTCACTTTGGTTGGAACCAAAGGACTTCTTGAAATGCTTTCTGCCTAAGGGGAAGCTTCAAGGAGGAGGAGAGGGATGTGGGTAGCTTAGTTGGGCAGAGTTTGGACGAGCCAAGTGGCTTGAGAGGTGTGAGGAAAAGAGAAGGAGGAGTGCCCTTTTATAAGAGGGGTGAGGGGCACCTTTGGAAAAGCTAGAAATATTAATTTATAATAAATTCATATTCGGTTTCCAATGGCTCCAAAGTTGACTATTCAAAGGTTGAGGTGGGTATGGGTCGAAAACAACTCATCCAATAGAATTTAGACAGGTTTGGGTACTTATATTAACCTTATCTTTAATTATTAACTCTAAGTTAATTAGTTTCACTTTTACAATGTCTCTTTGTATTTTTATATTATATGGTTAATAAACTTACAATATACATCCAAGCGACCCCCAAGTGGTCCATTAATGATGAAACTATCATGATATAAGTCTCTTGGCCGAACCTTATATTTTTAGGAATTTAATATCAATTAATAATATAATATTTGTTTTAAGAACTCTTTTATGTCAATTTTGACACTATTCAATAGTTGATTTTTGTGAAACTCATAACAGATTGATTACTTCGAAAAAATCCAATTAAATCAATCCTAATATATCATATTATCCGAGAAAATTAGTTTAATTCATTAAAAGTTTAATATTATATTTATTTGGGTATTTATAATATCACTTATTTTAATTGTTCACTATTATAGTAATTACTGCATCATCATTGTATCATAAATAAAATACATTAATTAATGTCTAAAAATTATAAATAAAATATCATTATGTACGAAATCTTTTTAGCTTTCTAATGAATATTTATAATCGAAAATCCAACATGCATAACCCTATGTAAAAATTGTTCATCTAAAAGATGTAAGCTTATGCCATTTTTATTTTTATTTTAACTTTATTAATATAATGTGTCATTATCACTTACAAGTGGATCCATGGGGTCACAAAATAGACCCAAAGATACCCATGGTCGACCATGTATCAACCAATAGGGTTGAGACACGTTTTAGGGTAATTTAGTATTATTATAATATTATTTTTTTAACCCTTATTTACCGGATTTACCCTTAACCATGGTAAATAAAATATTTACCGCAGTAATTATTCAAAATGTCTAAAAATAAAAGTTACCTATTTACACAATTTGAACATCCTGATTCCAAATATGGAATCCATTTTTCTAAATTCAAAACACAGAAGTGGCAGAAATTAATTTAAAATTAATTCCCGCTGTCAAAACAAAAAGCGTGTTTTTAAGAGATAATAACTATCAAAAGATTGACACTTGTTTATGTTCGGTTTAATTGTAAAATTATGTCCAATGACCAAAATTATATTAAATGGTAAAAATATATTCTAAATATACTTTAAAACCACTCTAATTCATAATTTATCAATATTAATTATTTTGATTAAAAAAGTTGTTTTTAATTAAAATTTAGTAATTTTCACTATTCATCAAAATATAAAAGTTATCCAAAAAGTACCAAAATTTTACCATAGGCTAATTTCGATATTCCGAATCCAAAAATGATGTCCATTTTGAAATATAATATATATGATTTCAAAAAGTAGGTATTACTATTCACAACGGCTAGTTTAATTAGTTGTGGTGTGTGTTAGAACTCGAGGTTGCGTACAACACACGCTATCGCATTATTCGAAGGGAAACGTACCGTGGAAGCATGGGATGTTTCATTTTAAATTTTTCGATGTCCCCATTTAGTCAAAAAGTTTAAAATATTGTATTTAAAAAAAGGGTTCACTATTAAAAGTTGATAAAAGTGCAATACTGAAAATGAATTTGTTCTTGCATTATATCTAAGAAACTCATAATATGGATTCTAAAATTATAAGGATTATATAAAGTTTAAAATTTAGTTAACACTATTCATAAACTCTTTTGAATAGCTTGTTTGGTAAGTCATGGTGCGATTGAACTCGGTGTTGCGCGTAGTGCAAGTTATTGAATTATTTTTAAGAAATAACACACTATGAAATCCTGGGGTATTACAGCAAGAGATGATGAAGGGTTAGTCAATATTTCAATATTTTATTTTATTTTAACAAATTAAATAGATTATATCGTAATGGTACTGTAATCTCTTCCCACATTAATGTTTTCAACCCGCTGACAACATGGTGACACGACTCTACGTCAATCAGCAGGCGTTGTCGAGTGACGATTCCAATGTAGCTACTAAACATGGCTTTGTTGGGGTTTACATTGCGGTCTAGCTTATTCCATCCCACCTCAAATATGATGCCTTTTGCTTTTTCCTTAAGGATTTTTGCTAAAACTGTCAAACTACGGTGCCCCTGTTTTTTTGTGTCGCTGGGGTTTCATCGCCTACCATTTCCTCAGTTTCTGCATCATCATTATGTTTCTCCGAAAGACTAGCTTCGGCACTGACACCAGCTGCAACAGGTTGAGAGACCTGTTGTACGTCAGCAGTGGGACCAGCTGCATCAGGTTGAGAGACCTGTGGTCTCTCAGCAGTGGGACCAGCTGCAACAGGTTGAGAGACCTGTTGTACGTCAGTAGTGGGACCAGCTGCAACATGTTGAGAGACCTGTTGTCTCTCAGCAATGGGACCAGCTGCAACAGGTTGAGAGACGTGTTGTGTCTCAGGATTGGGTGCATCAGTAGGTGAAGAAGTCATTATCTGTAGAACTGGTTTAAAATTTAAGTTAGATCACATAAAAGCAGCAGCGAATAGATAATAACATAATGTAACACAATCTATATTACAATAAAAATATATGACCTGATTATTGAACTCCCTTTTTTTTAAAAGGCTGAAGGGATTTGACCCCTCTATCAACTATCCATATCCCTTCATTGTGGTCTCCTCTGACATACAAAACGTCGTCTACATTGAGACCACTGCAAAATGATTGAGAAATCCCAATGAAAGGATCATCTTCCATTGAATTTTCATCTGACCCTTCAGCTATTTTGGTCGATAACAGAACAATTGACCAGTTTCGGTTTGCGGGATCGGGAACATAAAATACTTGCACTGCCTGTGATTCCATTATAAATGGTTCGTCTTTCTCCCCTTCCTTACTTAAATCAACTTTTACAAATCCCAAATCATCTATTTTAACAGCACTCCTGTTATCAACCCACTTGCATTGAAATATCGGAACTTGAAATTCCGTATAATCCAACTCCCATATTTGATTGATGATGCCAAAGTATGACATATTCGCATAAATTGGATTTCTGTCCTTAGCACCGGAAACATGCATCGCTTCAGCCACAAGTGTAACCCCACTATTCTTCATGGTACTGTCTTCATCATGTTCATTACTATAAAATGTATAACCATTAACTACATAAGCATTGTAAGATAATGCATACACACTTGGTCCTCCGGCTAGCCATCGAAGTCATTCCGAAATAGACTTTGGATTTTCATCTGACTTCTTAAAAATATGATCTCGAAACCATCTTATAAACTGTCGATTATGTGTATTTGATATCCATTTTTCAGTCCTTGATGGATTCAATTGCCTAAGAATTTCGTTGTGGATTTCAACATATGGGTCAACGTCCAAACTGTTATGCAAAAGCTAAAGGTGGGCCTGCTCCCGATCTGTAATATTGATTATGACAACCTTTCTTCCAAAAATTCCTTCACCCTCTAACCGCCCAGTGTGACGAGATTTCGGTAAGCCAATGCTCTCCACACCAGACACGTATTCGGTACAAAATTCAACGGCTTCCTCAACAATATATCGCTCTGCAATACAACCCTCTGGCCGACTTCGATTTTTGACATACCCTTTCAAAATCTTCATATACCTATCAATGGGGTACATCCATCTGTAATGTACAGGACCACATAGTCGAATCTCTCTCACCAAGTGGACCATAAAATGAAACATCATATCAAAAAATGAATGTGGGAAGAACATTTCTAATTCACATAATATGACGACAATTTCTTTTTCCATACCTGGCAAATTCGCCGGGTCTATAACTTTGCTGCATATAGCTTTGAAGAAGAAACACAGTTTCATTAATGTATGGCGGACATGCTTAGGAAAAATGCAACGTAAAGCAATTGGAATGAGATTTTTCATCAAAACATGACAGTCATGTGATTTCAGACCTTTTAACTTCAAGTCACTCATTGACACAAGGTAACTGATATTTGACGAATACCCCTATGGAACTTCTACGTCATTCAAGAAGTTGCAAAACTGATATCTCTCCTGCCTGGAAAGAGTGTAAGCAGCAGGAGGAAGAAATGTTTGTTTTTAACCCTTTACTGGTGCCAACTCTTCTCGTATTCCCATCTCAACCATGTCCAACCTAGCCTTAATTCCATCTTTTGTTTTGCCAGATGTATTTAGCAACGTGCCGATAACACTGTCAAAGACATTTTTTTCTACATGCATAACATCAATAAAATGTCTTACATACAGACAATTCCAGTATTGTAATTCAAAAAAAAATGATCACTTTTTCCAACCGATTTTCATAAGGTTTTTCGAAGCCGGTTTACCAAAAGTAGTGTCCAAATTTTTACTTTCTCAAACAATTGATCGCCTGTTAGTGGAGACGGTGTTGTACATTCTTCTGAACATCCAACAAATGATGTCTTCCAAGAACGGTACTTATGTCGTCGCGGTAGAAATTTGCGATGTCCTAGAAACACGGTTTTCAATGAATGTTTCAACCTAATTGATTGTGTACCTTCTTCGCAAATGGGACAGCCTTGAGTTCCTTTAATGCTATATCCTGAAAAATTTCCATATGCTGGGAAGTCATTTATCGTCCCATACAACATGACTCTCAAAGTGGAATCTTCCTTTCTACAAGCATCATACGATGTAAAACCTGAATCCCACAATAATTTCAAATCTTCGATCAATGGAGCTAAATAAACATCAATATCATTACCTGGTTGTTTTGGTCCTGATATAAGCATATATAACATGATGTATTTTCGTTTCATGCATAACCACGGTGGTAAGTTATAATTTATCAACATAACCGGCCATGTACTGTGACTGCTGCTTTGAAAACCAAAAGGATTCAATCCATCTGTAGATAACGCAAGACGAAGGTTTCTCGAATCGTTTCCAAATTCAGGATACTCATGATCGATTCTCTTCCACTAAGGAGAGTCTGCTGGGTGACGTAGTATCCCATCTTTAATTCTTGTATCTGCATACCATGTTAATTTTTCTGCAGTCTCCTCACTTCCATATAAGCGTCTAAACCTTGGAATGATTGGAAAGTACCATACAACATTAGTAGGACTAGATTCATCTTTCTTGTATCTAGAAGCACCACACATTGGGAATTATTTAAGTGATTTGTGGTCCTTGAGAAACAGTATACAGTCATTCGGGCAGGCGTATATTCTTTCAGAGATCATACCCATAGAGCGTAGCATTCGTTTGGCATCGTATGTTCGGCTCGAGAGCTCATTGTCTTCTGGGAGCATGTCATTCAAGAGGGCAAGTAGTTTCATAAAACTGTCGTCACTCCACCCGTTATCTGCTTTCAAATTATACAGCTTCAGTACGGCTGACAATGCTGTATATTTACTACAACCAGCATACAATGGCGTCTTTGAACAATTTTTTAACTTCTCAAACAATTTTGGGCAATCACGAAGTTCATCTTCGAAGGTCCTTGTCATTTTCTCAATACGATCTTCATCATCATTCACATCTGTAATCACATCCTCCATATGGTCATCTTCATTGTTCATGTTTGTAATCATATCAGATGATCCATAAAACGCAGTGTCACCCCAGTCACTACCTACATTCGTTGTTTCCCCGTGTTTATTCCAACATGTATAACTTTGATCTATTCCATGACAGATCAAGTGTTATTCCAACTCATTTGGACTAATTTGTTTTGAATAACAATAGCCTAAACACGGACAAAGGATTTGTGAAGAGTCACATGCATGATCTATTGCAAACTTGATAAATTCTTTCACGCCTTCTTTATACTCTTTTGTCAACCGATTGGCATTCATCCATTCTTTATTTATATTCATCCTATTTAAAATCCATAGGATAAGTATATAGGTTAATGGAGAAAGAATATGAGTATAATTTAGATAAAAAACAAGATACTTCAATGAAATAAAGGAATAAATAAATAACAAATTAAAAAATATATTGGGAACCACTACAATCCCCAAGCCTCACATCAATATGATACCACCGTGCGCCAGTTGAATCACCCATAAAACCTAATCTGGATAAATCAAAAATCAATAGAAACTAAATATAAAGAATAAAATGGTAAGGAAGACGGTGAAATCACTTGAGGCACCTATCAAACGGTGGTGGAGGAGGAGGCAACAGAGTAGGCAGTGGAGGAGGAGGAGGAGGCGCCGGTGGAGGAGGAGGATGAGGCAGCAGACTAGGTGGAGGAGGAAGAAGCGCCGGTGGAGGAGGAGGAGGACGAGGCTACAGTGGAGGAGAAGGAGGAGGAGGAGCAGGAGCAGAGGAGGAGGAGGAGACGGAGGTAGCGGAGGAGGAGGAGGATGAGGCCGGTGGAGGGGAGGAGGAGCAGGAGCAGAGGAGGAGGCGGTGGCCACAGCGGAGGAGGAGGCAGCGGAGGCAGCGAAGGAGGAGGAGGAGGCCGCGGTGGAGGAGGAGGCACCGGCGTGACCGCGGAGTGACCGCGGCGTGACCGCGACGTGACTGGGGCGTGACCGCGGCGTTACCGCAGCGTGACCGCAGCGTGACCGCAGCGCGCAGAGGAGGAGGAGACGTGGAGGCACTGGCGGCACCGGCAGAGGAGGAGGAGGCATCGGCGGAGGAGGAGGAGGCCGCGGTGGAGGAGGAGGCACCGGAGGCACCGGCGGCAGCGCAGAGGCAGGGAAGAGGCTGGGCGGAGGCAGCGAAGGCAGCGGAGGAGGAGGAGGATGAGGCTGGTGGAGGGGAGGAGGAGCAGAAGCAGAGGAGGAGGTGGCGGCCGCAGAGGCACTGGCGTGACTGCGGCGTGACCGCGGCGTGACCGCAGAGGAGGAGGCGGCCACGGAGGCACCGGCGGCACCGACGGAAGAGGAGGAGGCATCGTCAAAGGAGGAGGAGGCTGCGGTGGGGGAGGAGGCACCGACGGCACCGCAGAGGCAGGGCGGAGGCAGGGCGGAGGCAGTGGAGGCAGCAGAGGAGGAGGAGGATGAGGCCGGTGGAGGAGGAGGAGTAGGAGCAGGAGCAGAGGAGGAGGAGGAGGCCGCGGCCGCGGCGTAGGAGGAGGAGGCAGCAGCCGCGGAGGCACTGGCGTGACCACGGCGTGACCGTGGCATGACCGAGGCGTGACCGCGGCGTGACCACGGCGTGACCGCGGCGTGACCACGGCGTGACCGCGGCGTGACCGCGGCATGACCGCGGCGTGACCACGGCGTGACCATAACGTGACCGCAGCGCACGGAGGAGGAGGATACATGGAGGCACTGGCGGCACCGGCAGAGGAGGAGGAGGCATCGGCAGAGGAGGAGGAGGCCGCAGTGGAGGAGGAGGCACCGGAGGCACTGGCGGCAGCGCGGTGGCAGGGCAGAGGCAGTGAAGGCAGAAGAGGAGAAGGAGGATGAGGCCGGTGGAGGGGAGGAGGAGCAGGAGTAGAGGAGGAGGCGGCGACCGAAGAGGCACCGGCGTGACCGTGGCGTGACCGCGGCGTGACCGCGG
This sequence comes from Viscum album, assembly GCA_963277665.1. NCBI lineage: Eukaryota > Viridiplantae > Streptophyta > Magnoliopsida > Santalales > Viscaceae > Viscum > Viscum album. The sequence goes on along the minus strand of OY728127.1, from coordinate 374,133,262 downwards.
CGTCACCGCAGAGGAGGAGGAGGCCGCGGAGGCACCGGAGGCACCGGCGGAGGAGGAGGAGGCATCAGCGGAGGAGGAGGAGGCTGCTGTGGAGGAGGAGGCACCGGCGGCAGTGCAGAGGTAGGGCGGAGGCAGCGGAGGCAGCAGAGGATGAGGAGGATGAGGCCGGTGGAGGAGGAGGAGGAGGAGCAGGAGCAGAGGAGGATGAGGCGGCCGCGGCCTAATAGGAGGAGGCGGCAGCCGCGGAGGCACCGGCGGGACCGCGGCGTGACCGCGGTGTGACCGCGGCGTGACCGCGGCGTGACTGCGGAGTGACCACGGCGTGACCGCAGCGCGCGGAGGAGGATGAGACGTGGAGGCACTGGCGGCACCGGCGGCGGAGGAGGAGGCATCGGTGGAGGAGGAGGAGGCCGCGGTGGAGGAGGAGGCACCGGAGGCACCGGCGGCAGCGCGGAGGCAGGGCGGAGGCAGGGTGGAGGCATCGAAGGCAGCGGAGGAGGAGGAGGATGAGGCCGGTGGAGGGGAGGAGGAGCAGGAGCAGAGGAGGAGGAGGCGGCCGCGGCGGAGGAGGAGGAGGCAGCGGAGGCAGCGGAGGAGGAGGAGGAGGCCGCGGTGGAGGAGGAGGAGGCTGCGGTGGAGGAGGAGGCACCGGCGGCAACATAGAGGCAGGGCGGAGGCAGCGGAGGCAGCAGAGGCAGCGAAGGTAGCGGAGGAGGAGGAGGATGAGGTCGATGGAGGAGGAGGAGGAGGAGCAGGAGCAGAGGAGGAGGAGGCGGCCGCAGAGGAGGAGGAGGAGGCGGCGGCCGCAGAGGCACCGACGTGACCGCGACGGGACCGCGGCGGGACCGCGGCGCGACCGTGGCGCGACCGCGGTGTGACCGCGGTGTGACCTCAGCTTGACCGCGGCATGACGGCAGAGGAGGTGGAGGCCACGGAGGAACCGACGGAGGAGGGGGAGGCCGCGGAGGCACCGACGGCACCGGCGGAGGAGGAGGAGGCATCGGCGGAGGCAGCGGAGGAGGAGGAGGATGAGGTCGGTGGAGGAGGAGGAGGAGGAGCAGGAGCAGAGGAGGAGGCATCTGAGATTTACTACATGCTTATTATATTTTTAAGAATTCATGCATAATGTGTTATTTTATAGATAATGGTACTGGATATGATAGTGTTGGATGGGAAAAGAGAAAACTGGCGAATGCTATGTTTTATGGAAAGTGAAATAAAATTGTATTGAAAAAGATCGCACCTTTTAGGATGAAGATGATACGTTATTTGGACCCCCCATTATACGCCCCACCTACATGTTCACCCACTAAACATCTCCCCCACCTAAACACCCCCACCTAAACACCCCCCCCCCACCAACTACACCCGCAACACCTGCACCCCCCACTTCAAATAAAATTGATTCACACAAATCATGATAGTTGAAATATAGAAAAAAAACAAAAAACAAAGAAAATTACATGCATAGCAGGCCACACAATGGAGGAGGAGGAGGCCGCGGAGGCACTGACGGAGGAGGAGGAGGCCGCGGTGTAGGAGGAGGCGCCGGCGGAGGAGGAGGAGGCACCAGCGGAGGAGGAGGAGGCCGCGATGGAGTAGGAGGCAATGACGGAAGCGGTGCGGAGGCCGGGCTGAGGCAGGGCGGAGGCGGCGGAGGCACCGAAGGAGGAGGAGGAGGAGAAGAAGCAGAGGAGGAGGTGGCGGCTGCGGCGGAGGAGAAGGAGGCGGCGGCAGCGGCGGCAGCGGCGCAGACGAGGGCTTCCGCGAGAGCTTGATTGTGTACGGGGAGGAGGAAGAGGACCCGCGGGTTTTTAATAAATCCGTGAGACCCTTTATCAGCGCTAGTAAAAAGTGCTGATAAAGGCTGTATTTATCAGCGCTTTTCTAGCACTGATACAGTGGAAGGCCTTTATCAGCGCTAAAAAAGTGCTGATAAAGGGTACCCCTTTAGCACCGCTAAAAAAGCGCTGATAAAGGTGACCTTTATCATCTCTTTTGTTAGCGCTGTTAAAGGTCCGGCCCTTTATCAGCGCTTTTTCGTTAGTGCTGATAAAGGCAGGCGCATGCCTTGCCCAGTTTTGTGGTAGAGGGAGGATGTAGAGGGATGATGATTAAAAATATTTCCCATTAGGAAAGGTTGACTCATTCGGTACATGAACTACATGATGAAAACATGAAATGAAGAGGGAATCAACTTAAAGTGGGAGGTATATCACAATTATCAAAGGATCATAAGATCATATTCTATAACTCAATGGTTAAATATTTTTTATATATGTTAACACTGGGAATATTCATTCACAACATCAGTGAAAATTGGAAGATAAAAATATTAAATTCAAAAAAATAATAATGGTGAAAAAGAATCATTATTATGAAATATTTTAGTTTTTTCTGTGATAATATTCTCAATAGTAGGTTAGAGAAATATTGTGGGTGGATGAAAACCAAATGAAAAATTTGCCTCTTTTGGAATCAGGGAATAACCCTTTGTCCATGTATGTAATTTTCATTGAATGAGAGTTTTTTTCAAATATGAGAAAGACATGATTTTCACAAAAATTAAATTAAATCTATGGCCTAGTGAATACTTTCAGGTCATGTGAAGTAAAAAATGTTTTTTAATGAATACATGATTTTAAATCGTCTTCCATGTATGTTATTTTTTCATTGTAGAGTCAAATTATGATTATTGTAGTTAGGTCATATTAAATCATTCTCATCATTATCTGTCTATGTGATGATTTAATTTTTGGCTTTAAGTAGGAATCCTCTTTTGAGAGAATACCTCTTATGTGGTGAATACTCTACCAAACCTAATGAATTTGGCTAGGATTAGTACATATAAATTTTACTCTTCAAACAAATTTCATGGAGGAAGTCACTATACAACATAAATATCGATATTAATTTTTCTATTTTGAATCTCTCCCTTCACACAAAGGATTTAATTCATTCCCTTGGGTAACATTAACATATTTTGTCTTGAGTGTGGTGAAAAATATGCAGTAACATTAATATAATTACATCCATACTTATTTTTTTATGATAACTTCTTTATAACAATTAAATATAAAACTCAAATAATTCCATTAGAAAGGGATACCAGAAATATAAATCATTTTCTATAGTTTTAAATTTAATTATTTATAATGTTTATGTTTTTATTTTTATAATTTATCAACACAGTGAAATATTTTACCTATTGTTAGTTACATCTTAAAGGATATATCCTATAGACATTTTGTGCTAAACAAGTTCCTTGGTTTCACCCATTTCATGTATGTGTAATCAATTAATCACCCAAATTTACAAGTTTTCCCACATACCGAATGGTCAAAACCATAAAATCCATCCCCATAAAGGCCTCCTCAATAGAATTTGATTAACATGACTGGGATACTATGTTCATTTCTATACAACCCAATGATCATTTATTTCCTAGTTAATGTATATAATGAAAATTAAAAAAATTGTCACTTGGATTTTCAATATTACTAATATAATGAATTATGATTAAACAATGATATATTCTATAGTAAATGATTGTTATAATCCTTAGTAAACCAATGAAATTTTGGTCATACATATAATGTCCTCTCGATCACTATTATCTGAACTGTCAAAACAATTTTCTATCCATTATGCCTTCAGGTCTCAATGTGATGGGATTTACCTGAGTCTCTCATAGTATATCCTTTAAAAAATATTCTCCCCTAATAAGCTTCACTGTATAAATAACCATTTATAACCCAAATATTCCCTTGGTTACCCATAATTTTTATAAATATTTATCCAATAATATATATCGAACATTTACTAAGTGTGAGTCCTAACCATTTTGTAATTGATAATCTCATCCACGAACTATATAAACGAACCATTAATCTAATGGTCCCCCTATTATGATTGTTTAATTTCCATTATCCTATAATATTAAATTTCAAATACAAATGGTAAACCATAATGGGATTCTCATTCATATGTTTCTCAAAAACAATATGTGGGTTCTTCCACCAATTAGTCAACTCCTCAAGGAAACAAATTTGATACAATATTTTTTTCTTATAGGACATAAAAATACATGTCTGCACGGTCTAGGAATCATGAACATAAAAAGACCCATGTTGTTCCTAGATTCACTAACATAAATAAAACATATTGGTTCATGGCTGAAATACTTTTAAACAAAAAACATTGGTATTCATCATGAAAATCAATAAATGGGTGCTCTATAATGTGGAACTGTACTACATGGTCCTAGATTCCATTTATAGAGAAGTGTGGGAACCCTATATCATTATCTTGATCCTGACATCAAACCACCAATTTCCTCACAAGATAATGATAAATTCCATAGATCCCACCTATACAGAATTATACCAATGTTTAACCAACCATTAAGGATGTAGATGGGGAATATATGATATATAAGTTATTTAAAATAATTCATGGTAATGGTCGATCTCTTTCATATCTATGGTAAGCAATATTATTACATGAAAATAATTCATCATCATCTCTTAAATATTTATTTGATTCACATAATTATTAGTAGGACCATAAAGGTATTAGTTGACTACACATCATCTCATCCTTGATGATAAATTCAAAGATGCATTCTGTCATCCCAATGATTATATACTTTTGGAATGAATGTCATAAAAAAATTCATAAAACATGTTATCTAATAAAAATCATGAACCAATCATGAAATCCTTTACCTATGAAATAGATCAAATTACTATACAGTTTTTCTTAAAATGTTTATCTAATATGTACCTTGTTTTTGGTTTTTTTCTCATTATATCCTGTTATTTAAAATTTTAATGTAATTGAATAAACATACCATCACTTAATTCCTAGTACATGATGGTGGAAATGAATTAATTTATAGGGTACCTAATCATATCATTCATGTGTACGTTGAAAAAAAAAATTCGAAAATAACATATGTGTCCCCACAAAACTGATATCTTCTCTCACCAAACCAAATACTCAAGTGATATTTAGTAGTCAATCTCCTAAGAGAGTACATACTTAACATTTCATCCCAACAATCAAGGTTTCATGTGAGATCCTTAATGAGATAAATCCATTAGAGACCATCACAATGATTAATGGATTTGGGGAATAATGTGTCCCCACTGTCTATGATTAACCACATCGAGAGTCTCTATATAGATAAAATCAATATTGATCTTCCTTAACTCTTGTAGGTTTAAGAGAATGTTCTGAAAACATGGAAGAAATTTCAATCTATTTATAAATAGGACTCCCACAATGCATTATCACCAGATGTTTTTCATGACCCTATCTCCCCAGGAAAATGTTAAACAAGATACCATGGAAATCTTGGCTCTAACTATCTCATCACAGTTACCTTCAAAGAGGGTTCTCCATTGATATTTTTCTAATAAATATTCATATTACCACCACACCCTTATTCTGATTGACACTCATAAAGAATCTCAAGATATCATGATGTAAACTAATGATTCTCCAAGGGTGGATCCCTAAAATGATGGATAATCACAAAATTTCATGCAATAATTCATCATTAATGTTTTAACCAAGTTTTGATACTAATGAATCTTTTAAAAAGGGTCCTAATTGGAAATCAAGGGTTTCCTTGAAAGGGTATGCCTCATCACATATATGAACTTAAATCTCATAATCTCACCACAATACCATGATGTTGGACTATGGACCAAAATGATTCAATATCATTAAGAGTATTAACGTTATTAAAAAGGTTGATGTTGTTTGATACAACCTCAACCTTATCATCTATTGGTGAAGGAAATTAAAAATGTAAAGGTCCTCCCAGTAGAACTATCAAAAGATTATTTACAATTCCTCCACATTGTGACTATCATCTAAGTCCTAATTATGACTCCAATAATATCAGCCTATGATATTTACATTGTGGAACAAAATATTAAATCCTCATCTAAGAATGTCTTCCACATTTTCAAATAATATTAGGAAGGTATGGGGTCTCTCTAAAAACACTTTTTTATATAGTTCCTCCACATAGTGATGTGATTATATTTCATGAATGTAATCCTTGTGATTCCAGTTGTGAAGGTCCTTCCTATAACATTATGATAAACTAAATATGATTCATTACCCATACTAATCCATAAAAAACAAAAAATAAAATGGAAAAAATCCATCTCTATATGATCTATAATAATATCTTTGGAGGTCCTCTGTATGGGCGTTCTTTGGGATGCCCTCCATATATCAATGAAAAAGTAGAACATTTTATCAATCCACCATACTGAAATAAAAATTATAATCATGATGGTACATCATAATTTAATCAATTATATAACATTAAGGTCCTACCTAATCCATAGATTATATATTTCCTACTTATAAAAAAGTTTTTTTCAAAATGAAGGTTATCCCTATAATAGAGAATCAGTAATCAGCCACAGAGGCCTGAAGTAGACTTCTCCTTGTGAAAATTTTCAACATAATGATACATAGTATCCATGATAAGGTCCTCTATATATCAATTATAATCTAATATTTATTTCTGTATCAAGAGGTGATCAAGAAACTAAGGTCATCTACACTATACACCACATTATTGATCGATGGTCTATTACCAAATTAAATATGAAATTTTAGGTAAAAAATACTTTCTAAACCTCAATCAAACAATGTAACCTTGTATGTACCTCAATATTTTTATAATGATCCCAAATTCCTTACTGAAATAAAAAATAAGTAGTGATTGTAGTTAGATCAGTTTGAGAAACTTCTCACTAATTGTAATTTAAAAACCATTTTCATGAGGAATGAATTAGTTTTTGGAAGAATTATGATCATATTTATTTCCATATACACATCATATAATGAAAATATCTTTTCATTTAATGTGTAATGTTTTAATTTCCTTCAAAAAATATTATAAAAATCATTATATTGTATCAAATTAATGAAATATTATCAAGGATGATACATTAATAATCTCAATACAATATATATAATTTTCTTTCAGTCATGAATTCCCTCTCAGTGGATCAAAACACAAAAATAGAAGAACATCATGATTAACTTAGACATTAATTCACTAAAATTTTCAAGTCTCTTTGTAATATAACTGATGTTACCCCACCTGATAAATGTGTTTGTTGATGATGTGATTATGGAGTATAGAGACCAATGAAAAATGAAAACATTTATTTATTTGTTAAAAAAACAATAATTTGATTTAAAAATACAAAAAGAAACATAAATCTAAAGGTATAATGTCATTAAACTACCTTAATTTGAAATTTCATTTACAGTACATCTAAATATTTTTCTTTAACCAGTGGAAATAGAAATACTAGAAGGTGTATGCTCAGATTCTCAGTAAGGGTAATCATATGAGATAATAACATAATATAATTAGTGATCATAAAACGTGAATATTGGTTAAATCATGTTACATAATAATCATATACAAAATAAATCATAGATTCTAAATCAGGGAATAACACATAGAATAACATAATACATGAATAAAATGAGTGTGGTAACATGATTCAATAAATATGATCCCCAATTTCATAATACCGGAATGGTATTAAGAACAAAACATTGAAATCACTAAAATGAGGAATAAACATATAATATGGAACCTTTATATTCATGAGTCACACATTCATGCACCCATGGTCACGTGATAAAATAACTATACACATATACAAATCACCTTTATGGGACAATCACTAGTATACATGCTATGGAAAAATAAACTGTAATGGCCCAGACCTCTCCGGTCAATTAAATTAGGAAAATATGGTGTTTGAGGTGTTCTGGGAGGTCAAGGTGACTTAGACTCAGTAATAATTTTTTTCCCAATTTCCAATTCTGCGAACAGTTCCATCAGTGAACAATTTTATCGGTAACCTCTAACGGTAACCTCTCTATCCATTTCCAAATTCCCAATTCTGTGAACAGTTCTATCGGTAACCCCTATCGGTAACCTCTATCGGTAACCCATAACTGTAGGTGAACAGTATTCTATCGGTGAGGATTAAGTGAATAGTGCCTTATCAGTGAGGATTTAGTGAACAAAGTTTCTATCAGTGAGGTTTATTGAACATTGTTTCTATCGATGAGGTTCAGTGAAAAGTTTTTCTATCGGTGAGGTCCAGAGAAAGGTTTTTCTATCGGTGAGGGTCAGTGAACAGTGTTTCTATCGGTGAGGTTTCATGAATAGTGATTCTATCGGTGAGGTTCAGTGAACAGTGTTTCCAGAATGGTAGGTGTATAGTCTTTCCAGAACGGTGAGGTCTATCGGTAACCTCTAACAGTGTGGTCTATCGGTAACCTCTAACTATTAGGACTATATGTACCCTCTAATGGTAAGGTCTATTGGTATCCTTTAATGGTTAGGTCTATCGGTAAACTCTAATGGTGAGGTATATCGGTAACCTCTAATGGTGAGGTCTAACAGTGACATTTTCTTTGCTTTGCCAAATTTTGAGTATGTGAACAGTGTTTCCAGCTTCCTACAGTTTCACCCCATTGACATTTCCTTTGACGTAAAATACATTTACAACATTATTTTAATGAATCTTAAGGCCAATTAAAATGCAATAAATCCTATATTAATTATTCCTATGGCTTAGGATGTTTTTACTTGGTCAAACAGCATGGGTTAATGCGATCAGATTTTAATGGGGAATTAAGAGTATCATTAATTGTCACCACAATAAATCTTCAAAAGGGAAAAGATATCATCCTCCCTTGTTCATCCTCATTGTTATCAGATATGTGACCCTAGAACCTTTCAATCCAACCTGTAAGAAATCCACAATCAAAATTTACTCCTCGGATCGGTTCTTCTCTGTTTTGATGCAACCGAGCTATATCGGTAAATCTTCGAAATAAGGTATGTTTTGTAGTCATTCCTTTGGGGATCAACTTCTCCTGTTTTTCCTTTCCATGGTATTTCATGTAATCACCATGCTTATAATGGGGTTTTCTTGGGGTTTGGTTGGTGTTGTCATACTATGGCAACCTCGGGTGGATGTAGTTGTCACGATAGGAGTATCGTGACCCGTTGTGTGGAAAAAGAACGTGAGGAACTGTTTGAGGTAGGGGATTCGTTTATTCTCTTTCTATTACTTGAAGCTGTATTGTTAGCATGTTTAATCCCACTGGATGACAATGTTATTTAAATAATAAATTTTTTAGCTGGATAAATAAATTGATATCCATCATATGTTATTGCCTTATGTTTTTATAGATAGTGTGATATATATGATTTATTTACATAGTTGTTTGTTCTTGATTAAAATCGTTAAAGAACGTAATTCTGGATTTATTTATAATTGTTGGCTGGAGATAAAGAAGCATGAAAACGAATCTGGTTCTTGTTATAATTTGATGTTAATCAGATTAGTGCAGTAAGAATGTTTATTTATTTTCGATAACTTACTGGTTAGGATTACTGAATTTGGAACTAATTAATAATAAATCAGTTAATCCAATATGGATTAAAGAACTGGTGGTTGATAAAATTTAATTTCTTTTAGGGTTCTGAGTTATCCTCTTGTTGGTTTAAAGGCCAAGAGCCCAATTGTGGAGATGTTTGTTTTACTGATTCATGTGTTTTAATGTAGGCTTGTATGGTTGGGGTGATATATAGAGGCATGGAGTCTCTTTTAGTTTTGGCAGTAGATGATGCCTATAGTGGAGAGATGCATTATTTTTTTCATGTGGGTGTCAGGGAGGACAACATGGATGATGGAATGGTATGGACGTGATTGTTGGATTCTTGGTAATTTTTATTGGTTGTTTATCTTCTTTACTTCTCCCCAATACGCAAGGCTGCTGGTCTTACATTCCCTTCTTCCAAAAGAGGCGAATACACATGGGTAATTCCACGTGGTTTTCGTTTTTAGATTCTCATGGAAGGATGGGTATATGCACTTTCTATAAGCGGCAAAGACTCATCGGGTAATACATATACTCATCGTGTTGAGACCCCTTGGTTTTAATAGTCTATAGTGTTTTTCTATAATTCCTTGGAATGTGGGAAAGTATTTCTATAATGAATAATTGAATAAATGGTGTTAACCCACGGGGATGGAGATGTTCGAACATAATAACGAGGTTCTAATTTTTTGAGGGAAAAGTTGACTTTGGGTGTTATGATAATGAAATTTAATGTGGAATTTTTCATCGTTAATTAATGTTTAAAAAATTAATTATTGTATAGTGGAATTGATAAAAAGGGAATGATGTAATCTAATAAATCTCTTTAAATGATCGTGTTCTTATAGGATACATAGTCTTAGAAGTAGTAGCCTGGAGTCTGGGAGACGTTAGCTGCAGTTGTGTCTAAGAATAGTTAATTCTTATAGTGTGGTTGTGATATATAATATATCAAGTACTTTTTGTGTTTCTATATGCTAATCCACCATGTCAGTAAGGAAAACTGACACCCTGGGGGTTTTGAGCCCTAGGGTGTGGTGTTTTCCTCAACATTCCTGTGGGAGGATGGATGGATGACTACCCCCTTTGGCCCCACTATCTTCTCATGATAGTTACTGGTAATGGGAGGCACATTGGTTAGTTTTCACCATATATATGTGTAGAGGGATTTAATGACTTGTGGTTATTCACAAACATATATTCTAGTTATAGTTTTCTATGTACTATTATAGGTGTAACATGTATAGGTTGTGGTGTCTTGAGGATCCTTACTCAGTGTATGGGTTGTAATGGATTGACATATAATACCCGACGTATGATACATGTTATGAGAGATGTGTTGGCTCCCAGAAACTACCTGGTTACTTTGGTGTGTGGACGTGGTGGTTTTGTTGCACGAGGTGCATTTTTTGGTACTTCTCCCAGGTTCCTGCGGGCAAGCCTTTTCGGAGAGAGATGCCAAGGACGTGCGACGTTGGGGAAAAGCGAAAAACTAGTGGGGATGTAGTAGTGGGGTATCCTAGATATTAATTATTATATGATATATTACTATATTCATTACATGGTTAGAGAAGCCATGGTGTGGATGGGAACTTAGTATACCAGTTTAGGTGACGAGTTAGTTTAACTTATTGTTCACTGTGCTTTAGCATGCTTTCCTTACATTTGCACGAGAGGCTTTGGGGAGGACCCTACTGAGTATACTGTTATACTCACCCTATGTATATCTAAACTTTTTTCAGGTCACTTAGAGATGGTTGGTGATCGAGATGGTTTATACAAGCTTGGGGTTGTAGGAGCTATTCAGATTGGTGGTTGCTGTTGTTTTTTACATTCTTTTGGGTACATAAAGTTTTTTCCCAGTTCAGTTGAAGTACTTCTCAATGACCTTTCATATGTGTAGTTGTGGTTTTGTTTATAATGCATTCTGAGATGTAGTTGATTGGTTTCTATCTTATCTCTCCCTTTTACATGTGTTCTCTTATAGGGTAATGACTCCCATTTTGTTTGTTATTATACCCTCAGTGGTAGTCGCCAACCCAGGGCCTACTACAGGTGGGACTCGGTGGTCATTATCTCCATTCTCACATTGTCAGCCCAGGAGGGGTAAACATTATGGCGAGGGGGTCGTGACTGAGTGGTATCAGAGGTCTGGTTGATTGATAGGATGGAGTTTGGAGTTAGGCACGGGTGAGGTTTCATTGGTTGGTAGGGAAACAATGCGATTCATGTTTAGCAATTGAGGTAAACACTGGAGACCAGCTGAGACATAGGTGTTTAGGTCCCACTATGATCTGATGTACAGACCATTAATTTTACAATGGCTACTAAACAAGGTGATAATAGTTTTAGGGTAGAGACCTAAGAAAGGATCATGATTCATTCTTATTTGTGCATGTTTTTGAATGGGTAGACCTTAAAATAGGTTAACCTAAAACGAATAAAAGAAAACAATTTATTAATTAATGTTGAGTAATCTATATTCCAGGTTTAGGAGCTCTAACAAATTGTAATTTTACAGGTATGGCACCAGGTCGATGTCCTCATCAGGTTTGGGCAGAAAATGTCTAGTAGGTTGTTCCTATAGATTTCTGTATGATGGAGGTTGACGACGACGACACATGGAGGAAGACACTCCGATAGTTTCATCACTAGAGTCTGCAACAAGTATGAGGGCACCATTTCAGATGCAGTCATGGAAGAATTTTTAGAGGAGGTCGAGATCAGATTCAATTTGATTCATGGTCGGAAGGAGGAATGGGTGTCCTTGGATGTGACAATTCTATGTGGAGCAGCAAGGTAGTGGTGGTTCTTGTTCCTCGGGGATCATGAGGAGTCAGTGATCTCATGGGAGGAGTTCTGAGATAGGTTTAGAGTCGAGTTTCATACTTCGAATGCCTAGGAATCCTGTCGTTAGGATGTTCTTACCCATTGATAGTGGAACTCGAGTGTTCAAGACTTTTTAATCCATTTCAGGAAGCTTTTATGATATTCTTCGGACATGTTTCCAGATGTGGAGGCTGGGAGAGACATTTCGAGGAGGCTTTTCATCCAGATATCTAGCGCAAGGTCACCCCATTTGTGCTAAAAACAAATCTTATGGTACTGGCGAGGGCAGAGTTTGTCAAGAGGACATTGGACAGGACCCGATCATCATGATAGGGGAATCAGCATAATTCCTCACGAAGTAGATCTATGATCCGGGGTTTCTAGTTTTCAGGGAAGAAGGGTATCCGCTCAGTTGGGGGTAGGTTCCATCCCATCAAATCTTGTTTCTCCAGATCCAGTAAATCTTAGGCATATGCCAAAAGATCAGGCACTTTTTTTCTTATGGTGGTCATGGCCATCAGTAGCTGGAATGCCCGACCTTTCTGAGCAGCCATCATACACCAAGTGCTACGCTCCAAGTCCCTCCATTGAGGCTGTTTCAGGCGAGGCAGCAGTAGCTAGTTTCACCAGCTTTAGATCAGTAGAGGGTTGATGGGGGAAGCAATGGACAGCCCCATGATGCTCCCCATCCTCAAAGAGAAGAGCACGTCCATGGTGGTGGTTGTCATTAGGGTCATAGAGGCTATGGATGAGGTCATGGTCAGCTTAATGCTCTCGTGTTTCCAGCTCCAGGCAATCCAGATGCTATTAGAGGTACCCTTTGCTTGTTTTATACCTTTTTGTATGCCTTGTTTTATTCAAGAGTGACACAATACTTCATATCAACTACCCTTGTCCGTGGTTTGGTACTTGAGGTAGAGAGGCTTCCAGTGCCCTTGGTGTTGACTAAGCCAGTTAGAGGCCGAGCTGACTTGTTTGAATTACGTGGAGACTGTGAGCTTGTTTTGGGGAATCAAAACTCTTGGGAAGATTTCCTATGATTACTAATACAACCATATGAGTTCATCCTCAGCATGTATTGGTTGTACTCGGTGCAGGCTATTGTGGATTGCTTCAAGAAGAAAGTCGTCTTCATTGGTGCAGATGGAGAGAAAGTGGTGTTTGTTGGAGAGTGAGACCCTCGAATGGGGCATAGGAATTTTCCATCCTTATCATGAATGATGGCTGAGATGATACTGAGTTTATCAAGGGTTTAGCAGTTTGCGTTTCCTAGGGTCATAGAGGAGTACCCTGATGTCTTTCTAGAAGAGGTTGTAGCATCACCCCCACGATAAGAGATCGAATTTTGGATCAAGATATATCCAGGAGAATATCCTATATCTATGTCTCCATATGGGATGTCCCTTTCTGAGTTATGAGATTTATGTATACAGATTGATGATCTGTTAAAGAGTAGTTTTGTTCAGCCAAGTGTGTTGCCATGGGGTGCACCGGTTTTGTTCGTGAAGTAGGCCGACGGCAGTTTGGGGTTGTGTGTCGATTATCACCATTAAAACAAATATACAATAAAGAATCTCTATCCACTTCTATGTATTAATGATTTATTTGATCAACTGAATAGTGAAAGTTGGTTCTCAATGATCGACTTGTGGTAGGGATATCATCACATATATATGAATGATGAGGATATACCAAAGACTACTTTCTGTTGTTTTCATGGGCATTATGAGTTCGTTGTAATGCCATTTGGCAGAACGAATGCACTAGTTGTATTTATGGGATTGATGAATGTTGTGTTCTATGAGTTCCTGGAAATGTTTGTGGTAGTTTTTATCGTTGAAATCCTTGTGTACTCCACATCTGAGGAGGAGCATGTAGAGCATCTGCAAGCCGTTTTGGGAGCTCTTTGTCAACATCAGCTATTTGGGAAGTTGTCGAAGTGCAAGTTTTGGTCTTGAGAATTCCTATTATTGGGGAATGTTGTGTCCCAAAAGGGAGTAGCTATGGACCCATCGAAGATATAAGCAGTTGTATCTTGGGATTCCACCAAGATAGTGTCAGAGGAGAGAAGTTTCTTTGGTCTCACAGGCTACTACAAGAGGTTTATTGCCAATTTCTCTCGATTTTCCACTCTAGTGACAGCTTTGACTTGGAATGATTCGGAATTTGTGTGGATAGATTAGTGTCATGAATCTTTCGAGTATCTAAAGGAGAAGTTAGTAAGTGCTCTTATCCTTAGTCATCCAGTTGAGGGAGTTCAGTTTGTTGTTTTCTACGATGCTTCACATCTAGGGTTAGGTTGTGTTCTCTTGCAACATAAGTCAGTTGTTTCTTATGGGTCTCAGCAGTTGCGTCCCCATGAACGAAACTATTCCACCCATGATCTTGAGTTGGCAGTTGTGGTGTTTTCTCTTAAGTTGTGGAGACATTACATCATTGGTGAGTTCTTTGTGGTCTTCACCGATCATAAGAGTTTGAGGTATGTTTTCCCCCAGTGTGACTTGAACATATGACAACATCGGTGGATGGAGTTCTTACAGGAATACAACTTCGAAATAGCGTATTCACCTAGAAAATGGAATGTTGTATCTAATGTGCTAAGTCGAAAGTCACGTAGTGATGCTGTGCATGAATCTGGTGATTCCATGAGAGTAATAAAAGAACTATCAACATTGCATCTTGATATGGAAGAAGTTGGGGGTAGATGTCGTCTTTTTCATATGACGGTACAATAATCCCTAATGTAGAAGGTGAAAGAGTCCCAGTTTCGAGGTCCAGATGTGGAGATTTGGAGAGACCGAGTTGTTTGTGGTGAGGCCCCTGATGGTTGGTCGGAGGATGAAAAACACGAAGTGTTGTATCATGGAAGGATTTTTGTTCCCTTGTCGATGTGTGAGACGCCTCTTAGAGAGTTCCATAGTTTTCCTTTAGCAGTAAATCCCGGTGTGACAAAGATGTATTGATCCCTGAGGAGTTAGTTTTGGTGGTCTGGGATGAAGTGTGCGGTTACGGATTTTCTGTCTCGATGATTTGTCTACTAGAAGGTGAAGGAAAAAAAGCATGCTCTAGGTGGTCTTCTACAGCCATTAGAGATTCCTTAGTGGAATTAGGAGGACATCTAAAGGGGCTTTGTTAATGGTTTACCTCAAGCTCCGAGAGGACAACATGCTATTTTTGTTGTAGTGGATCGTTTAATGAAATCATCCCACTTCATAGCAATCAAGGAGTCATGATCAGTAGAAGTTATGTCAAGGAAATATCTAGAGGAGGTGGTGATAATTCTTGGAGTCCCTAGGATGATAATTTCTGATCGATATTCTTGTTTTACCTTCAGGGTGTGGGGAGGTCTCCGACATACTATTGGTTCTCAACTATGCCTTAGCACTACTTTTCATCCTCAAACAGATGGTTAGATAGAGCGAACCATATAGACTCTTGAAGACATGTTACACTCTTGTGTTCATGATATTGAAGGCTCAAGGGTAAGGAACTTACCCGTGGTGGAGTTCTCTTACCAAAATAGTTTTCACTCCACCATCGGTATGACACCGTTTTAAGTCTTGTACGGTCATCCTTTCCATTCTCCATTGTGCTGGACTAGGGTTGGAGAGTAAGCCATTCTTGGACCGGAACGAGTGCAGAATACAACAGAGATGGTCTAGGTGATTCGTGAGAGGATGAAGATAGCGCAAGATCTTCGAAAATAATATGTTGGTCGAATGAGCAGACCCATGGTGTTTGATGTTGAGGATCATGTGTTTCTGAAGGTGACTCCCCATCGGGGGTAGTGATGGTTTGGTCATGGAAGTAAGCTTTCACCCCAGTTTGTTGGGCCTTCCAATGTGTTAGCTCGTGTTGGAGCTGTGGCATATTGAGTAGCACTTCCCCTACAGATGGGTCAGATACATGATGTTTTCCATGTATCATAGATCCGTTTTTATCTTCATGATGACACTCACATCATTGATTTGGGAGAGATCAATGTTGATGATGATGTAACCTTCGAGGAGCAACCTATGAAGATCCATGACCGCAAAGAGAAGGTGTTGCGTGGGCGTTCTATCCCCTTAGTTCGTGTCTTGGGGGATACGGTGTCATCGAGGAGAGTACCTTGGAATGTGAGTCACAGATCTGTGCTCAGTACCCAGAGTTGTTTGATGTTTAACTCTTTTCATGTAACAAATTTCCCTTTATTGATAGAAATTTCATGTTTTATTTATGATTTTTTGTTGCTTTTGTGGCTTGCTCTCTTTGAGAGGTATCTTGATGGGTGGTTGTTCGGACCCCATTTCTTTTTTTTCTCTTCTGGTTGGTTTTGAATTCTCGAGGATGTGAATATTTTGAGAGGTATCTGATGTAATGGGTCGGATCTCTCTGATACAATAATTTGTGAAAATATGGTGTTTGTGGTGTTCCGGGAGGTCAAGGAAACTTATCTCTAGTAATAATTTTCTTTCATAATTTCCAATTATGTGAACAGTTTTGTCAATGAACAGTTCTATCTGCAACCTCTAACGGTAACATCTCTTTCCCTTTCCAAATTTCCAATTCTGTGAACAATTATATTAGTGAATAGTTCAATTGGTAAACATTATCGGTAACCTCTATCAGTAACCCATAATGGTAGGTGAATACTGTTATATCTGTGAGGATTCAGTGAAAAATGCTCTATCAGTGAGGATTTAGTGAATACTGTTTCTATCGGTAAGGTTCAGTGATTAGTGTTTCAGTCTGTGAGGTTCAGTGAGTAGTGCTTCTCTCGGTGAGGTTCAGTGAACAATATTTCTATCAGTGAGGTTCAGTGAATAATGTTTCTGTCAGTGAGGTTCTGTTAATAGTGTTTCCAGAATGGTAGGTGTACAGTGTTTCCAGAATGGTGAGGTCAATCAGTAACCTCTAATGGTGAGGTCTATCGGTAACCTCTAATAGTGAGGTCTATTGGTAACCTCTAACGGTGAGGTCTATCGGTAACCTCTAATGGTGAGGTCTATCGGTAACCTCTAACGGTGAGGTATGTTGGTAACCTCTAATGGTGAGGTCTAACGATGACTTTTTCTATCCATTTCCAAATTTTGAGTATGTGAACAGTGTTTCCAGCTTCCTAGAGTTTCACCCATTTGATGTTTCCGTTGACGTAAAATACATTTAAATCCCTATTTTAAGGACTATTAAGGCCGATTCAAATGACATAAATCATATATTAATTATTCCTATGGATCGAGATGTTTTTAATTGGTCAAACCGTGGGGTTAATGCGATCCGATTTTAATGGGGAATTAAGTGTATCTTAAACCTTCACCCCATTAAATATTCAAAAGGGACAAGATATCATCATACATTATTCATCCTCTTTGTTCTCGGCTATGAGATGCTTGAACCTTTCAATCCATCCTATATGAGTTTCATAATCAATATTTACTCCTCATATCAGTCTGCTCTATTTTGATGCAACTGGGTTGTATCGGTCAATAATCGATATAAGGTATGTTTTATAGTCATTACTTTGGGGATCATCTCCTCATCTTTTCCATTCCATGTTATAGCATGTAATCTCCGTGCTTCTAATGGGGTTTTTATTGGGGTTTGGTTGGTGTTGTCGTACCGTGGCTTCCTCGGGTGGATGCAGTTGTCACGAGAGGAGGATCGTGAGTCGTTGTCTGGATAAAGAACATGAGGAATTGTTTGAGGTAGGGAATTCATTGATTCTCTTTATCTAACACTCAACTATATTGTTATAATGTTTAATCCCACTCGATGACAATGGAATTGACATAATAAATATTATAACTGGATAAATAAATTGATATCAATCGTATGTTATTGCCTCTTGTTTTTCTAGATAGTGTGATATATATTCTTTCTTTGATTAGTTGTTTGTTCTTGATGGAAATTGGGAAAGAACTTAAAACGGGATTAATTGATAATTGTTGGTGAAAGATAAAAAAGCATGAAAATTAATCTGGTTCTAGTTGTAATTTGATGTTAATCAAATTGTAGGAGTAATCATGTTTATTTATTTGTGATAACTTACTGGTTAGGTTTCCTTAATTTGGAACAAACGAATTATAAATCAGTTAATCCAAGATGGATTAAAGAACTCGTGGTTGATAAAAGATAATTTCATGTTGGGTTTTGAGTTACGATATTGTTTGATTAAGGTCAAAGAGACCAATTGTGAAGATGTTTTTTTACTGCTACATGAGTTTTAATGAGGGCCTGGATGGTTGTGGTGATATGTGGAGCCATGGAGGCCCTTTTCATTGTGGAAGTAGATGACACCTAGAGTGGAGAGATGCATAGGTTTATCCATGTGGGTGTTGGGGAGGACACCAGGGATGATGGACTGGTATGGATGTGATTATAGGATGCATGGTAATTTTGATTGGTTTTTTATCATCTTTACTTTTCCCCAAATCTCAAGGCAGCTGGTCTTACTTACCCTTCTTCCGAAAGAGGCGAAGACACACGGGGTATGCCACGTGCTTTCCGTGTATAGCTTCTCAAGGAAGGATGTGTATATGCTCTTTCTATAAGCGGCAAAGACTCAACGGGAAGTTCATTTACACATCGTGTTGATCCCCCTTGTGTTTAGTAGCATATAATGTCTTTCTAGAATGCCTAGGAATGTGGCAAAGTATTTATATAATGAATAATTGAATAAATGGTGTTAACCCATGGGAATGGAGATGATGGAACATAAAGATGAGGTTGTAATTTTTTGAAGGAAGAGTTGCCTTTGGGTGTTATGCTAATGAAATTTAATGTGGAATTTTTCATTGTTGATTAATGTTTAAAGAATTAATTAATATACATTGGAAATGATAAAAAGGGAATAAATTAATATAATAAAGCTCTTTAAATGGTTGTGTGCTTATAGGAAACCTAGTCTTAAAAGTAGCGGCCTTGAGTCTGAGAGAAGTTAGTTGTAGTTGTGTCTAAGACTAGGTAATTCCCATAGTGTGGCAATGAGATATAATATATCTTGTACTTTTTGGGTTTCTATATGATACTCCACCCTGTCAGTAAGGGAAACTGACACCCTGGGGTTTTTGAGAAGGGGGGTGTTTTCCCCAACATTTCGATAGGAGGATGGATAGATGACTACCCCCTTTGGCCCCAGTCTCTTCTCTTGGTAGTTATTGGTGCTGATAGGAAAATTTGTTTTTTTTCGATATATGTGTGTAGAGGTTTGTAATGGCTTGTGGTTATTCACACACATATATTCTGTATATAGTTTTCTATGTACTACTATAGGTGTAACGTGTATAGGATCTGATGGCATGAGGATCCTTACTCGATGTATGGGCTGTATTGGCTTGTGGTATAATAATTGATGTATGATACACGTTATGCAAGTTGTGGTGGCTCCCAGAAACTACGTGGTTACTTTGGTGTATGGACGTGGTGTTTTTGTTGCATGAGGTGCATATTGTGGTGCTTCTCCCAGGTGTCTACGAGAAATCATTTTTGGAGAGAGATGCTCAGGACGTGCGACATTGGGGCAAAGCGGAAAACTAGTGGGGAAGTAGTAGCAGGGTACCCTTGATATTCATTATCATATTATATATTCATGTATGCATTACATGGTGAGAGTAGCCATGGTGAGGTTGGGAACATAGTATACCTGTTTAGGTGACGAGTTAGTTTCACTTGTTGTTCACTATTCTTTAGCATGCTTTCTTTACTTTTGGACGAGAGGCTTCGGGGAGGAACCTACTGAGTATACTCTTATACTCACCCTATGTATATCTAAAATGTTTTTCAGGTCACTTAGAGTAGGTTGGAGATCAAGCTGGTTTCTACTATCTTGGGGGTGCTGGAGCTGTTTGGGCTGATGGTTGCTGTTGTTTTTACTTTATTTTGGGTAATTTTAGATTTCCCCTTTCTTTTGTAGTACTTCTGCATGAAATTTCATATGTGTACATGGGTTTTCATTTATAATGCAGTCTAAGTTGGAGTTGATTGGTGTCTATATTATCTCAATCTTCGGCATGTGTTCTCTTTGAGGGTAATGCCTCCGATTTTGTGTGTTATTATACCCTCTGTGCTTTTTGCCAACCCGGGGCCTACTGGATGCGGGACTCGGGAGACATTATCTCCCTTCATACATTACTGTCCCAGGAGGGGTACACTTTGTGGGGAGGGGGTCATGACATAAAATCTACCGATGTATATATATGTCATGAGATTTAAAATTTTAACTGGAATATTTAATGCTGATATAGGCCACGCCCATCATCATCCCGACATACAACTGCCACTTGATTATACTTCACTATTTTTTTAACATAATTATCCTTAATAAATAAAATTGGTTTCAAATAAAATAAACATGAATCCCATAAATAAATAATCCACAATTATAATAAGGTAAAAACATTGAAAATAAATGTGCATTTAATTAAATTGTATAACATTACATGAAAAAAAAATTAAATAAATATAATAATGAGTATCTTATTTAAACATATAGATATTGGATATATGGTTAAATAAATAATTTCCATAATAAATTGATGTATGGAATATAAGTGAATAAACATAAATCATAGTATGTAAATGCAGAGTGTTCATCGATGTAAAATGAGGAAATTAAATCACATCAACTATTTCCAATTAAAATCATCATATGAAATCTCGGTGAAATATTTCAATAAATTAAATGGAATTCATGGTGTTCATAAGGGAAATTCATCGAATGAAAAAATATGACTATTTATGGAGTATGTTTTGGAAAGATAATGTTAGTGATGGATCATATCATTAATATAATCTAACTATACAAAACTAATCTATATAAATAAGATGGATATAAACATTTGATGAACACCGTTGATTTAACATAAGATACGTAAAAGTAAAATGATTGTTGTGAGATTCATTTTTTATATTAAAAAATTTCATACAATAAAATATATAGTTGATATTTTTAAATAAATTTTAAGAAAAAATTATAAATCTTGGATTAAAATAATTTCATTTGAAAATCATGTAAAAAATATTCAAAGTTTAATAAAAAATGATAAATGTGGAGGAAATATAATTTCACAAAAAAAAATGCCAAAAATATATTCCCATCATTCATTTATGAATGCAATATTAATCAATTATTGATGTTAAATAATTACATTTTTTGATTCATGAGATAAATACAAACAATGAAAACTAGAGGTTCCCATACAAAAGGAAATGGTACTATTTGATACCAAATAATGGATAAATAAAGTGAAAAGTGGGAAATTTAATTTGGAGGAAAAATAAAAAAACCCATGACGAAACAAAGGATAAAATATATATAATAAGGTTATTATATGATCTATTCCAAGTAAATGTTGGTGTTTGTTATGAAATATGTATCTTGGGGTTAAAATTTTAGACTGAATCCTTTTACAGTTTTCCCCACATAAAATAAAATGCTAAATAATCATGTATACAATAATATATATAAAAATATCCCTTTGTCAAAAATTATTCATATCTATAACATTTTATAGGAATATTTTATAATTATTCACTATATAAATATTTGTTTGTTATTATTTATCTCAAATTTCAACTATGGGTAATCATGATCATTTTGAACTAATTTCATTATTAAAGTGATATTCTCTGTTTCCCCCCAAAATATCCTCATTTCCATGGCTTAAAAACTACAACAATTGATTTTTTAGAATTTTATATAGTCATATAAATTAATATATTGATATTTTTTTACAGTTCATATAGAAAACATGAGTGATGCTCATGTTTTGGTGATTTTTAACAAATTAATGGTCGTAGATTTATTTCGAAGTAAAATGTTAATACTTTTTATAAATATATAAAAAATAAATATTTATATAATAATATGTAATATTAATATTCCCAATCCATGTTTGTTAAAATTTATTTTATTTTCATTGTATGAGGTTAAACAGACCAAACAAAAACATCTCACAATCTATGAATTAGTATAGTAATTGAAGAGATTTATTAAATCATTTTCAAAAGAATTATAACTAAATTATAAATATTTCAATTACATTATGATTATTAAAAGGTAAAAAGCATATAAAGAAAGTTAATTTAAAAGATGTGCTCACTTAAAAATAAATAATTATTCCTCTATGTATGTTCATTCGAGGGAGTTTTTTTAAATGATTTCTAATTATTTAATATTAATTATAGAAATACTAATTTATATTTTAATAATATAAATAATTATTTAAATAAAATATTAATTCAATAATCCTATTTCTAGAACCATACATGGAAATTGGTGAGGAATGAATTTTTTTTCCATTCATTGAAATTGTAGTCCATAGACACCCATGATAAGTATTTAATTTTTTACAATTGAATGTGAATAGAATGGATTATGATTATATGATAAATTTTATTAAATTAATCATACTAGTTTCAATAAAAATGTGTGGTTATAATAATATTCGGTATGGGTGGATTGTAAGGTTAAATTAAAGAAGTAAGATAGTAATTAATGCTTATTTTTAGAATTTGGATCATCTCTAGAAGTATCCAATATAAATGAATGAATTGTGGATCTTCTCTATAAAGACCCCAATCCCAGAATGCTAGATTTGGTTGTTACTTTATTACATTATCATAATATACAACTAATCACATACCAAGGGACGAATTTTGTTTATAGTCTTGGTAAAATTTATATATAAATATATTAACATTTAATTTTAAAACATAAAATACAAAAATGATTTCATTGAGAGTTATATTATCGCCCTTTTTGTAACCTAGTATATCAATAAAAAACAGTCCCTCATGTATATGGTGAAATTGAATCATTAGAAAGGGGTTAGATTGGATGTTATGTATGGTCCAACATAAATTATAAGTGATGGGAAAATAAGGAATAAAAATATTTCAAGGAGAGAAACTGAAACATGTTTCCTTAAACATAATCTGAATCATATTATAGAATGAATAAATGATGATCATATAATTCCTTCCAAATAATAATAAGAGAAATAAACATAAATGTGGATATTATATTAGTGTATTAATCATCTGGAATATCAGTAACTTATATCATAATGATTGAATTTATAATTCCATATGTCTAAAACATACTATCAAATCCTCGGCCAAGATTTCTTCGAAAATGTTTTAGGCTTCACCCAAAACCTAGTCCAGTTTTTCTCATGAGACCCACTGATGCATCAAGGCGATATTTCAAGACCCTACTGTTACGTAATAATTCAAATGTGTTTCTAGAATGAAGGGGGTCAAACATAGACATTATAAAGACTCATGTGGAAAAACATTCATACTAAATGTGAATACTTTAACTATAAATTATCCAATGTAATATGTTGTGTGGTATCAAAATAGCCCATCAATAGTAAAAATGATCATAAACAATACAACAAATATGTATTATGGTATAATAATAGGTAAAAATCAATTAATAATAATAGTAAATAAAATATTTTAAAATAGATGATTATAATATAACAAAACCATTTAATAATTATTTAGTGAAATACCATTTTTACCTTGAAAACATTTATTTAAAATATCGAAACATTATAGAATAAATCATATTATCTATGATGAACCTTGTACATGTATAAATTATTTATAAATAAATTATTGAATCATTAAATAAAAAATATAGAAACATTTTGTATATGTTAAAATTACATTTCTTTTATATATTTTTTCAGAAAATACACCATGATCCTAGTTTTGAAAGTAGAAAAATATTATTTTCATACCATTTTGTAAAATGATAAACATTATGATTCTATTTAGATAGCTTAAAAAAATTCATACTTTGGAATATATGACATAAAAAGTCATTGTATAATAATAAAAACAATTTTTGAAAACAATTTTAGAAGACATGGACATGGAAAATAAATATTCCATTGTGAGGACTTAAACAAAAACAATCCTGAATAATGATGAGATTGTGAAATAAACAACTCAAATATGTCTGTTTTAATCCACACATGTATGATGCTATTGTATTCTGTTATTAAAAATATTATTAAAACATATTATAATCACATTAAGATTTATAATATCTTATTTTATCCTCTTATAATATTTTATAACTCATTTATTAATAATATTTTATTCATTTCACTGTTTCATATGTTAATTTTCCTATTCTCTTGGGATTTTCCATCTTCATATTCATGATTATATTTAATTGGATATAAATATATCATCTATAGAATAATATTAATTTCATAAATATCATATTTTATCGTTGTGTTAACTGTTAATAACCATTATTGAATGTAGAAAATAGAAAATGAATCACATCACTTTGTGGAGCCAGTATGTCGTATGTATGAACGAGCGATGAAAACATTTCTAAATGGGTGAAAGGGTAGGTAATTTGATGGTTTATTAATAAACTATAATTAAATTAATTTCATTATAATCATATATATCCATTATTTCAATTATTTTATCCATGTAAATTTAATTGGTAATGAAAAATGAATTATACCTCTATGTGGAGATGGCAAGCTGTATGTATATGCCTGCAACTATTTTTTAAATTGGATGGAAAAAGGGTATAATATGTTTTTTTAGTAATAAAGTTATCGTATTTATATGAAACTAGATAGATTATATGAGGATTTAAACAAATCATGAAGAAGGCATTTTAGTAAAAATGCATATAAATGAGTCGGTAAGAGAGAATAACGATTTATCAGTGTACATCATTCAGAAAACTTCATAAGGGATCATGAGTTGGTGGTTTTTGAATAAAAAGACCCAAAATACATACATAATGATTATTGGTAGTGAAATTGGTAGGGTTTGGCAGATCTAGAAGGCAGAATGTTTTGTGGAGAAGTTAGTGAGGAGGTGCTCTTTTATAATTGAGATGATGTTAACATTTGGACTTTCCCAAAAGATTAAATCTTAATAAATAATTTATCTTTCCAAATTCCTCAATATGGAATTATATTCGAATAAAATATAGTATTGGGTTATAATACCATCATCTAATATAATTTCGACCTGTATTTCTATGATTTCAAACCTTTCCCTCTTTTGTTACCCCTCATTTAGTTATTTTTTACTTTAACTGTACAAAACACTATTTTAAACATAAATTGAAAATATTTAATTGGTAAATGGAAAAATGAATCGATAATGGAATATTTATTATTATTTTGGATATATTCCATTCACATTAATTACAATATGTTTTTTTTATTAATTTTAAATAATTTAATAAAATATTATATTGATAAATTATCATTATAATAATTTTTGACACTAGTCATTTACATTTATTTAAAATACAAAAAATTGGTAAATTTGTATATAATTCATTAAAATACATTTATATGTCATATATGTCCATAAAATTCAATTCACACATTAACTCATTAAAATTATATAAAAATTAATAATTTCAAAATCCATTGTTTTATTTTTATGTAAATTAAATAAATACTGTATTAGAATTTCACAAAAATTTAAGGAAATTGAAATTAAATTTATATAATGAAACTATATTAATTAATAAAAAATTGGAATTTTTTATTCATATCTTAATATTTCCCCAATGTGGATACATTAAAGATATTAAATACAAATGAGTGACATTTTGAAACTATTTATGTATTAAATAATATATATGTCATATTCATGAAAAAGTGTCCATTAAACCACTCAAATCAGAGAAAATGCTGAAAATGGTTGAATTATATATATCAAATAATTTTTTAACCTCTTTGGGATGTGGGAATGCCCTTATTTATTGGTTTTAACCCATTTTAAATAATTTTACTCTTACCCAGACAACATGGATTTGTACTCATTTAGGGTTAATATATTAATTATAAAATTACAAAAAAAAACCCTTAAATGGATCATGGATGACATGTTATATAAATTACCTATTAGTTGGTAGAATTTAATATTTTTTGGAATTTTCTTTAATTTCATAAAATATTATTTACTATAAAATATTTAAAATGTAAATTTGAAAGAAAAATCATTAAATTGATGTCAATTATATCAAGATTATTAGATAAATTCAAAATATATAATTTAACACAACAATAATATTTAATAATAAAAAAAAGGGAACCTTATTTCGTTATCCTTATATATATATTGTTATATCAATATCATTTATTTGTTATTTTCATTAATATAATAAATATATTTTTATCATTGTGAAAATAGTTAAGGTATATAATTTTTCACTAAAAACAATAAATAAATTACTATAATGAATAAAATTAATTTACCTTAAAAATACTATTTATTTTTAGAGATATATTTTTGATAATAACATATATAAAATGGTATAGTTATTAAAATCTTGAATGTGACATCTTTTACTTTTCTTGAAATAAAATACTAAAAATATGATAATATCATCCAAATAGCCCTAAATGGCCTTATAAACTAACTATAATTCATCATGGATGAAATTGAATCATGAATGTTTTTATGTGTTATGCATATTTTCTTGTCTATTTCATTTTATTTTTAACCTAAATTACCTAGTTTTCCCATTATCGAGGTAAAAACATTATCGAGGCAACATATCATATTAGTAAAAAATAAAAGGGATAAATTTAATTGTTTGGATCATTTGAATACATATTTGAAAAATTAATTTACAAAAAATAACACTAAGGTTTTAGATAATTATTTAATTTTAATCCAGTGAATCACTACGTAAAATAATTTTCATGAAAAATGCATTTTTGTGCCTAAAAATGTATCGATACCAAAATAAAGAATATTGATGATTAAAATGAATTATATTATATCATTTATAAATGAATAGTTCCTAATATTAAATTATAATCATATAATTAATTTAATATAGTGAAATTCAAAATTTTATAAGAATTTGAAATTTTCACTATTTATAAGATAATCTATATATTTAGAAAAATAACAAAAATTTACCCAGAGCTAGTTTTCAAATAACTATTTCCAAAATAACGTTTATTTTTTCATTTAGATTTTATAATTTTTTTAAAATATAGTTTTATGAAATGTTCACAATTCAATGACGACAAAACTTTCTTTATAAAAATATAGTCTTTTATATGAAAAATTGGATTTATTATTATTGTATGCATATCAAATATAGCTTATGAATATAAAATAATTTGAAAAAATATATAATATATTAATTTAATAAAGTGTATAATATAATTTATTTATTCAAATTTATTAAGTAAGTTATAATGATGAAATAATTATATTTCATTTTTCATTTAAGATGGGTGTTGTAAGAAACATAATTTATTGAAGAGATTAAATTTAAAAACAGAAAAACATATAATATTGATGTTTCACATTCTCCCATCATTAAATAAATTTCATCTTTTCAATTTAAATTTCTACATAGACATTCAATGTTTGGTACTTTTAAATGACATTATGGAATACCCAAATAGTAAAATATTGTGAATTAAACATCTTCTTAAAATGAGTGTAAGGGATAAGAAAATGTCACCATAAAACTTGGCTTTTATATAGGATTACATTTCTAATATGTGAAATATTATCTATGGAAGAGAAATGTTAGTGCCATGTTGTGATTGAGAGTGATATAGACCATGGAAATTAAAAAGTTATACCTCAAAAAATGATAAACACTTGATCTTTTCAAAGAAAACCTATTTCAATGTAAGAAAAGTAAAAGGATAAATTTTTTGTCACAAAATCATTTTCTTGTAGTTGAGGTATTATTTTACTATACATATAATACATTTATAGAATAATCATAATTGATTTATTTCCATGTCTTAAGCATAATATCATTCTCTGGTTGTTCTTTAATCTATTTCCACGATATTTACTATGTCAGGAAATGGATATTCAAGATGAATGTTTCATTCATAAAGCACATTTAACCAATCATAACGTCATAGAGACATTAGTTCATCCTATAAATAATTATCAAAACTAAATTCATTATCAATAGACATTCAATATGATACATCATTCATTATCTTGAAGAAATAATGTCACATGTTTTCCTTAATCAATTAAATATATAGTCACATTGTGACTAATCCAAAATAGATCTATCTAAATAAACTGTCAAAAAATTTAGATGAAAGATCACAAAACCAGAATAAATAAATTAAAATTATATTCCCCAAATAAAATAATGTTTCTCATTTTGACATTTTAAAAATATATGAATAACTTTCTCTCCATAAAACCACAATGAAAAAATTGGTGGAAACATCTCCTTCCCTTTTCTCAATATCCATATTTTTCTCTATCATCCTATTTTTTCACTTATTTTTTTTCATAATAATGGAAGTATTCTTCATATCTATTGATAGCACATGATATTATATCCTCATATGATGATAATGTTTTGCAGATGAGTTCCCTTTTAACAATTGGCTACATTCTATCAAAAAATGAGACATCATTCGCTTTAGATTATGTTTGAATTCTATATTATTCATAGATAACATTGTATATTTGGATTCACACATAGAAACATTATCATCCCCATTTTTTCTCAGGCTAAATACTTTTATCTCAATATCATATCATTTTTCTCATGAAAAATATTCTTCCATTAAAATTTCCATAAAATTATTCCATTCTCTGTTTTTTCTTTTTTGGTATTATTTGTATTTAAAATGTGTGAACATAATTTATCTGTATATATTATCTGATGATAAACTTCCATAAAAAACAACTATATTTCATTACACCCCAATGAGGGAAATTAATTCTCAGGGAATCAAATCCATTGCTTGGCATCAAATGTATTTTTAGTTCCAATGAATGAAAGAGGTTGCTGACTTATAATGTAGTCTGAAATTGTTACCCTACATCATGGATCATAAGGTTTCCCCATAGGGGAATGAATATGGAACCAAACCTATTATACCTATCCCAATATAGATATAATTTTTTCATCTCCAGTTGTAACACCCCACCCCTACATCATTGGCTTGAGGAGGAAGTGAAGGATACATGGCCTTAACCGAATTTCCCAAGACACCAAAGTCTGGCAATAAATGTTTAGGGCTTAAATATCAAGATGGGGAATGATTTTCCCTTAAGACAAAAACATCTGGACAATCCATTAATATCCATATTATTATGTATTCCAATTAAATTACCCAACCATGCATTCCCAAAAGACAACCAAGTTATTCAACAACACAACTCAAAACCAATACAACCAGACACATCCACAAAACATTTGTGTGCACTATAGAAACTAAACAACCAAACACCACAAGCCATGACACCACCAAAGCTCCACACCGAGCTCCAAGATCCAAGATCCATCATGAGATCACAATGCTCTACCAAAGGAGTGGATGCCTTACCTTTTGCCACGTCATGATACACAACATCTGCAAAGACACCAATGTGCCAAATCAGGCGGTGAGTACTAAAACTCAGTAGGATTTCCACAAATGTCTTCCCTACGCACGCCACTAGGATAAACTCGTTAACACATTTATATAAAATATTTTATATAAAATAATCACAAGTACAACCATTTTCCATAACCCAACCATGCCCTTACCAAGCCATCACACCAAAACCTAGAAACCATGGGAAAGCCAACCAAACATACCACAAGCCATTTTATCATTCACACACAAGCACAATAATTTCCAACATGCAATGAAATGCGCAACAAACAACCAAAACGGTGGAACTTCTGCCCAAACCCGTTCACCCATTCACAACTACTGGCACTTCCCATCCACTTACCCTTTGATGGTGGCCCTTCCCTCCACTATCCATCCATTTTTTATAGTGGTGCTTATTTCCACTTCAATAAAACATTCAAACAAGCCAATTACAAGCATATAAACAACCAAGGTCACAAACACATGAAATCAACCAATTCCATTGCATATCATTCCACTTAAATAAATCACCCATTTATTGAAAACCATTTTCCATGCAATACAACATTTCAATAAAAAAACCCTTTTATTGAAAAAAATTTCCATCAATCATTTTCAAAAATCAATCATTGCATCCCATATCCATTTTAAAATCCACAAGAATATCATTTCCTATAAAACCCAATTTTCCCAAAAATCCCCAAAACATCACCCAAGGGATTTCTAACCAATTTTGTGCATTAAATCATAAATTATTTCAAGAAGAAAAAATTATTTATAACCAACACCATTATATCTAACCAATTTGAGTCAATAGAGAAGCCACCTACATTCAGGGTTCTCTAGAAATCGACCCACAAGCTACCGCACCTCAAATCCGGAGAGCGCACCACAGAAACGTCTCTAGTTCCCTTTCCCTATCATTCACAAGCCTTAAAAACATCATCCAAGAAAAAAAACCCTAGATCTACACAAAAATAGTGTAGATCATGAAAACCAAGAAATAGGGAGATGTAGATCTAGTGGAAACCACAAGAAAACCAAGAGGAATGAATTAACCGGGTGAATCACCTTTCAATACACCAAGAACCCTCTTCAAAATGCTTCCAAAATGATTGGGAAAGCTCCTCCAACCCCTAAGAACCGAAGAACCCAAGTGATCCACAAGTGGGAGGATGTTTAGAGTGAAATAGGTTAAGCCCGAGGGAGCCGATAACTTGTAACACTCTTTTTAAGTGGTCACACGGTTAGTCCACACAGTTTGGAAAATCGTGCGCTAATCGTGCGCATGCTACTACCTCGGGAGCAAGGGTATGCACGGTTTACTCTAACAGTTTGGAAAACCGTGCGTAAGTAGTGAGAAGCCTATTGTCTCCCCCATCACGATTTACTAGATAATCTGCACGGTTTCCAGTAACCATGCTCAAATCGTGCACCCATAGAAAAGCCTACAAACTCATCAAAAACCATTCCAAACTCTTCAAACCACTTCCCAACTCACCCCATGCACTTTAATCACATATAAATGCATAAAAAAATTCCAAATACCTCGAACCAAGGGTACTACATTATCCCCACCATTGGAAATTCTGTCCTTGGAAAGTAGTGAACCCGCCCGTTGCCGAAAGAGCTCGGGCCACTACTCAACCATTTCATTCTCCCACTCCCAAGTCTCTTCTTGAATCTGACCATGTTTCCATAAAACATTTAATAAAATTATGCTTTTACCATGGAATAATTTCTCTTCCCTATCCACAACCCACACTGGCACTTCCTCCAAGGAAGCATCCAGTTCTAGCTCAACATGATCCCATAGGATCACATGGTCACGATCCGTCTAATACATTCGCAACTGCGACACAAGAAACACATTGTTCACCTCACTAAACCTAGGTGGAAAAGATAAATTATAAGCCAAATCACCAACCCGCTCATGAATATAAAGAGTCCAATATACCTCAGAGATAACTTTCAATACTTCTCAACCCGACGATGTCCCAACCTTGGTGAGATACTCATGAAAACATGATCAGTCTTATCGAATGAAAATGGTCATCGACGATGATCCACATATAATTTTTGAAAATTCTGATCCATCTCCATTCTCATCCTGATCATCTTGATCTTCTCTGTAGTCTCCTGGACAAGGCTCAGTCCAACCATCGAGGACTCACCCATTTCCACCAATCATAGTGGAGAACAACATGGTCACCGATACAACGCTTCAAACGATGACATCTGTATGGATGCCTTAAGACTGTTATTGTACGAGAACTCAACCAATGAAAGGTGATCCTCCCACAAGACCCCAAAATCTCTGACACAAGCCCGCAACATATACTCCATAGTTTGTATCATCCTCTCGGATTGACCATCTGTCTGAGGGTGATATGTCGTGCTCATAGTCAACTGTGTCCCAAGGGATTTGTTGTAAATATTTCCAGAAACAATATGTAAACCTCTGATCTCTATCAAATACGGTCGAAACTGGAACACCATGCCTATTTACTACCTCTTGTATATATATTTTGGACAGATCCTCTGCCATATGAGACTCACAAATTAGGATGAAATGGGATGACTTCGTTAAGCGATCCACTATCACGCAAATGGAATCATTTTTCTGAACGTTCTTGGGAGACCCGTGTCAAAATCCATCGTTATTTACTCCCACTTCCAGATAAGGATTGGTAAAGACTGCAACATTACTACTAACCTCCGATGCTCTATCTGGACCTGTAGGCATGTCAAGAATTTCAAAACAAACTCATCCACTTTACTTTTCATGTCATCCCACAAGAACTGCGCTTTAAAAGCTTTATACATTTTCTGAATTCCAGGATGAAGAGCCCACCTGGAATGACGATACACCCTGAGAAGATCCTCCTGATAAGAAAGTGGTACAACATCTGATTATGAAAACACAGAACTGATTCTCCATTCAGTTGTGAACCCTTAGTTGTCTCCCCACCATTGAGTCTCGACTCCATGGTCACACACTCAGAATCAGAGGTCTGTGCCTCTCTAACTAGGCCAACCAAGTCTGGAATCAATAAAACCTGAATGAATACTGCTCCATCGCGCTAGTCCTCACATTCCAACCGCATGTCGTCTATAACCTACATCAACTGCCACTAGTCTGATGCCTGTTTAACCACTTGAGCATATGATTTTCTACTGAATGCATCTGCCACCAAATTTACCATACTCGATGTGTGTATCAAGTCAAAATCAAACATCTACAGATATTCCATCCATCTCCTTTGACTCATGTTAAAAACCCTTTGTGAGAAAATGTGCTTCAAGCTCTTATGATCTTTAAATACTGCGAATTTATCCCTGAAGAGATATTGATTCCACACTTTCAAAGCATGGACCACAAATACCAACTCCAAATCATGATTTGGGTAGTTCTTCTCATGCACCCTCAACTTCCATGAGCCATACGCAACCAACTGATTCCCTTGCATGAGAACGCACCCCATCCCTGATCCCGATGCATCGAAATACACCACATACCCTTTTCTTGGTTCTGGAAAAACTAAGATTGGTGATAATGTAATGCGTCCCTTTAGCTCTTAGAAACACTAATTAAATTATTCATTCTACTAGAATGGAACATTATTTCATTTCAAAGCTATCATTGGGGAAGCCAAACGTGAAAAATCCTGAACAAAATGATGATTACACTGAGCTAGACCACGAAAACTCTGTATCTCAAACTCATTCGTTTGGAGGTTCCCACGCGATAACAGCCTCTGTCTTTTTCAGATCCACTAAAACACCTCTTTTAAATATCACATGGCCAAGAAAACAAACTTTCTGTATCCAAAAGTAAAACTTTGACAATTTGGCATACAACCGCTAATCCCTCATGATCCCCACCACTTTCCCCAAGTGCTGCTAATGCTCCACCCTTGTCTTTGAATACACCAGAATATCCTCTAAAAATATCCCCACAAATTAATCCATATATCTCTGAAATATCTAATTTATCAATTCCATGAACACTGCTGGCGCATTCATTATACAAAAGGGCATAAACACATATTCATAATGGTCATATCTATTTCTAATAGATTTTTTGGGAATATCGTCCATCCTCACCGACAATTGATGATATCCTGACCTCAGGTCAATCTTGGAGAACCACGGGGCTCCCCTAAACTGGTCAAACAAATCATCAATTCATGGAAGTGGATATCTATTCTTTATCGTAACATGGTTAAGTCTACGATAATCAGCAGATAGTCTTAAATTTCCATCCTCCTTTTTCAGAAGCAACACGGGTGCTGCCATAGAGATGTGCTAGGCCGGATGAACCCTTTGTTTTTTTACTCTTCCAACTGGGCTTTCAATTTGCACAATTCAGTAGGTGCCATCCAGTAAAACAGAAGTGAGATATGACTAGTCCTCGGAAGGAGATCAATTGTAAACTCCACTTCTCTTATGGGAGGTAACCAAGAGAATTATTCATGAAAAACATCCATGAACTTATCCACCACTGGTGGAAGAACACTATTCTCAACACCGTCTACCAATTCCAACAACAACACTACTAACTGATACGATAATGTTCCCACTGCTGGTGCCAAAAAATCTATTACACCCTACATTTTATTCTTCTCTCCTCTAAAAAGATTTCTAACACCATCATGTGTCGTAAAATCCAATGTTTGCACATCACAACTGATATGGGCCTTAAAAGCCACCAGCCAATCAATTCCCAGGATTACATCACACCCATCCATCTTAAGCATTGAGAGATTCCACACTAGCTCAGCCTTGCCCACAATGATACAACATTCTCTACAAAAGAAGGCTTGAAACTCTCTTCGACCCAGAGTTTTTTGAAGTTTTAAAACTGAGGACATCATTTCTACCCTTAAACCCAGAAAATCAACCACACGTGCAGTAATAAAAGAGTGTGAAGCACCCATATCAAACATCACTTGCATCAAGGTAGAATTTAAAAGAATAGTACATTTCACCTTGGATGGTCCTAAATAATTATCCACCTCAACCTGCTCAGATCTGAACAATACCTTTGTGGCCACACTCTTCACTTTATTTCTTTTTTAAGTCGTTGAGGTATTCTGAGAATCACCAAGACCCACTTTACTCTGTTGAAGATGGGTGTGTTGCTGTCACCATCCCGTCATAGCATACAATGTCTACGATCCCTGAGAAGTGTCACGCACACCCTACCTTGGAGAATTCCAACAATAACGCTACAGATGCCCCATCTGCTTACAATTATGACATGGTTGAGGTTGTTTCATACAATCCCTATTTATGTGGCTCGTAAAAACACAATGAAAACATCCAAGTTTGCTCTGGGGATTCGGAGGAAGATTTACCAATCCTACTATTAGATTATATTCCTTATTCCTTCCTTGGGAATAAGTGACCCTCCTTCACTTGAACACTGTGTTAGAGTTCCCACTATTCCCCTTGGGTACCACCATGATTCCTTCACCTGGAGTACCCAACAAATCCCGCTCATCCACCGAGGCTCTATTCACCATCTCTGTATAATCTTCTATACACAGCACCACTATCTTTGAAAGAATTTCTTGCATTAACCTCACTTCAATGATACATGATTTAAACGATGTTCTACCCGCCATTTCGGTTGAAGATAACACTATGTTCATAAACATAACTGCATACTCCGTCACAAACATATGTTCTTGCTTCAGACTGAAGAAATCAGTCATGCGCTGAATTATGAACATATGTGGGTAGAATTGTTTGTTAAAAAACTCCTCAAAGCCTTCCCACATTATACCCTAGTACGTTCCAGCTTGAAAAACCAACTCCCACCACTGAAGGGCAAGATCTTCCAACATATATGTGGCCACCATCACTTTTTACTCTACCAGTGTTACCATGAACTCAAAGATCTCTTTCATTCTATTCAACCATGCTTCTACCCTCTCCGGCTCTGAATTACCCCTGATGATGGGTGGATTATGATTTTAAAACTGATCCACTTGATCCACATGCCTTGGTTCATCCATTTTATTTCCAAATTCCACTGCTTGGAAAGCTTTCACTTTGCTTTTCACTAGCTGCTGGTTCACTTGAGGTTCAGGTGCTACCACATTCTCAGCAGCCTCTTGCGGTTGGTCTCTATGACGCTTACCCGGTTCCATTTCTATGAACAAAAAATAAAAAAACTATGAGTCTCACATCCATATACATCAAAAAATCCCATTTCAAATCACATTACACAATAATATGACAACAAGGATTTCCACCTTTCCTCATTTACCATGTTTCACCATTTTTGAAAACCAAACCATTTTCCAAATACCAGCAGTTCCCATGTTTCAAATCCATCCATTTTGAATCCCAATTCATATTATTCAAAATCCACACATTCATATCACATCATAAATCATTATACCCCAATGCAATATGCATCCTATAGGGAAGTCATTTTTACCTTATATGCCATGCACATCACATTGGCTACACCCACAAAAAAGATATTTCCAATGCCTATATGTGTCTTCAAAACACTTATGTACCCAACTCCCTGGTAACTTGAAGTATATCATAAAAGGGTTAGCTATGTACTTTGTTACTATACATTCCATGTTCGGACAATCCTACGCCTTGCTACCATCCTGACTCAAGGAATGAACCACAGCGAATGTCAAGTCCAAATCTGAGAATAAACTCCAAAGGACTGAACAAACTGATACCACTGGTAACACCCCTCCCCAACCTCATTTTCTTGAGTAGGTAGTGAGGGCTACTTAGCCTTAAGCAATGTTCCCAAGTTGCCAAAGGTTGGAAATAAATGCATAGGGCTTCAAGATCACATTGG
Source organism: Viscum album (assembly GCA_963277665.1). Taxonomy (NCBI): domain Eukaryota; kingdom Viridiplantae; phylum Streptophyta; class Magnoliopsida; order Santalales; family Viscaceae; genus Viscum; species Viscum album. Next base: position 374,096,788 of record OY728127.1, on the reverse strand, counting down.
AGAACGATTTTCCCCTAAGTCAAACCTACCAAACCATCCTCTAACAGCCACAATAAGATGCATGTCAATTAAATAACCCAACCATGCATTCCCAAAAGACAACCAAGTTGTTCCACAACACAACTCAAAACCAATACAACCAGACACGTCCAAAAAACATCACAGTAAACTGTGGAACCTAAATAAACCAACACCACAAGCCATGATACCACCACATCTCCATATCAATCTCCAATCTCCATGCTCCACCAAGGGATCACAATGCTCCACTAATGGAGGGTGATACCTTTCCTTTTCCCACGTAATGATATACAACATCTACAAAGACACCAACATGGAAAAGCAGGGGTGAGAAATAAAACTCAGTAGGATTTCCCCAAATGACTTCCCTAAACACACCACTAAGATAAAACCATTAGCACATTTATATAAAACAGATTATATAAAATAATCCCAAGTACAACCATTTTCCATAATCCAACCATTCCCTTACCAAGATTGACCAGTGGTTGATAAAAACTATAGTTGTTGTGCTATATAAAAATATGGGATAATGATACTCCAAATGTGGGTTGATTGTAGGAGCATGGTATTTAATAATGGTTCTTGGAACTACTGCTCGGGGATGAGCTATTATAAGGTGGGGTGATTGTAAGATCTTATCCTTTTTCAGGTATGATTTTGTTATTTTTTTATGATGATGGGTTGTCTTTGTTTTAATTCATTAAAATGATTTTTCAGTAAAATGTTTATAAATGTGTTAGAGGCCTTAAATTCCAGTTAAAATATTTTAATAATCAATTGAATATTTGTTGGAGTTTGACACAGAGTCTGTGTTAGATTCTAAGGTTCACAAAGTATCAGTAAAGACTGAATAAAATATTAAATATAATATATTATGTTCAAACTTTTTATTCAACATAATTAAATAAATCTAAACTGGTGAATCATATTAGATATCAAATATAGTCATTGTTTCTATAACAGGGTGTTTACCCTAGGTAGGGTATAACATTTCTATTTTTCGGATGACTGGACATCTCATTAACAAATATAACCTTTTTAATATTTAAATATTTTTTTAATCAATTTTATGTATATTAAATTACTATTATCTCTCAAACAGTGAACCACATGAGAAATATGAGGCCACAGTTGGTTATAGAATGGGTTTCACCCTACACATTCTATGAATTTTATACATAAAATATATTTGACTTTATTTAATGTTTACGATTAATTAATTGTAAAATTACTTGAGATAATTAATTGATGAATTAAATTAATGGAATGATGAGACTAATTAAATTTAAAATTAATTAATGAGGATTTTTCCTTTGATAGAATTGGGGGAATTATAGAATTATTTTGTGGAAATATTTAAGTGATTTTGAGTTAGTGGATATTGATTTGTTAATTGATGGATTAATTGTTGAATTTGATGTATTTAATTAATTGTGTAATTAATAAAAGTTATTTATATGGAAAAAATACTATTTTCAGAACACTTTTTCCTTAATAACTAATTCATATTGTGTCAGATTGACATGTCTTCTATGGAAGCATGAACCTAAAATTATGTCAATCATTTCAAGACCAAGGCTTAATATTTAATTCAGGCTCATGGTACAGGTTCATGAAATTCCCAAATTGATGATGGGTTGACATTTGAAATTAATATGAGTGACTAATAAATAATTGAATCAATTAATAAATGAAGCTATATTAATTAATGTAATATAATATAAATTTGATTTGGAGTGGTGCACATGGAATGGGTAGGAAGCTTACTATTTAGGACACACCCTACTCTCTTCTCACTATGTTTACTTTTAGACATCAATAATCAATATATTTTTCAATATTAATTAGTCTGATGTTTTGTTAGAGGAATTATATTCATCTTGATAAGAGGATGATGGTTATCAAATAATTTTCATAAAAAATGTCTTCTTATTGCAGTTTTTTAAAATTGGATATGGGTATTTATTAAATTTATCCTTAAATAGTATTTGGAATAATGTGTCTTTAGTGATGTTATATTTATATAGAATATTCATCATATTTGAGGTTGGTGGTAGAAAATTAAAATTCTATAGAATTTTTAATCAATTTCATGTACATTACTATATATTTTATAGGGTTCGTTTAAAAATTGGACATCCAAATAGAATTAGTTGATGCAGTTAATTAATTATTTTATGAATTGGAGATTTAATTGAAAAAATTAAATTAAATAATGTGGATAATTAATTTATAAAATTAATTCGCAATATAATGAATTGGTATATTGGGAATAATTAATTATTGAATTAGTTTCAAAATTATTTTGTCCATGGAACATGATTAATTAATTTTAAAATTAAGTAATGTAAATGGATAGAATAATGTAATTATGATTTAGTATAATTAAAATTTTAATTAATTATGGAGAGATAGATATTTTTGAATCATAATAATTAACCTTGTTGATATTCAATTATATGTGTCTGAAAAATTAAGTGGTCGATTAATTATATGGTTATGTAATTAAGTGACTTGGACCAATTAATTGGTGAATTCATTATGGGTTGATTTAATTAAGTGAGTTCAAAAAATTAATTCAGGAATTAATTTATTTTATTGAATATACAAGGAGGGGAAAATTAATTGGTTAATTAATTAAGGATATTGAATCAGATTAATTAATTAATGATTTAATTAATGGTGTTAATGTGAAGAATTAATCGATGAATTAATTAAATGGATTGAATTAAATTAATTAATTATATAATTAATTAATAGAGTTAATGTGAACAATTAATTAGTGAATTAATTGGATATATTTAATGTAGTTAATTAGTATTTAATTGCGTAATTATAGTTGGCCTGAAAAATTAATTGGTGCATTAATCGAAGGGAGAGAGTTAAATTAACTAATTGTTGAATTAGTTGTGGGAAATTATTTGGATTAATAATTTTTTACATTAATTTATGTATAATAAAGAGATAATGAATTGATAAAATTGGACAATTAATTGTTGAACTAGTTATGAGATATTAATATTTGAGAATTGATTAAATTAACTATGAAAAAAAATCATGAATTAATAAATTTCATATTAAGATAATTACATGATGAACTAATTATTTGATGTTGAGTTTAGAAATTGAAATAATTAATTGATGAAATAATTATGTATAAAAAGTTAATTAACGGTTGGGTTAATTAAATATATTTATGTGCATAATAAAATGGGAAATAAATTGAGGGGTTTTATGTGAGGACTAATTGTTGAGTTAGTAAAGAGGATTAGAAGATTAATTAATTGATAAATTATTACAATATTGAGGTTATAGGATTAATGTTGATTAATCATGCTTGGTTTGATGATGTTATAAATGTCATAATGGGGATAATAATTTATTAACGTTGATAAATCAGAAACATGTGATATTTGAAAATAGTGAATAATGTAGTTTTAAATGGTTAACAACAATATGGTCATGTGGAAAACAATTAATAATGGTAACATTGAAATTTGTAGGTGTGTGAGTATGGAATGGTAACATGGACATTCATGGGTGTGTGATTAGTGAATGATAACTCAAACTTTCCTAGGTTAAAGAGTTATAGAATAATAAAACTATCATCCAAATGATTGTGTGAGTTATAGAATGGTAACATGGACATTCTAGTGTGTGCATGAGCTATGGAATGGTAAGATGGTCATTCAAATGTTTGTGAGTCTTATGGAATGGAAATATGGACATTCAAAATGTGTGCATTAGTTATATAAAGGTTACATGGAAATTCAAAATATGTGATTTATGGAATGGTAGCATGTTCATTCAAATGGATGGGATTTAAGGATAGTGACATGCTCATTATTTTGTGTGGTGGAATAATGAATGTCAAATTATGTAATAAAATTTTTAATTATACATTTTAATTATATTATTTATATAACTAATTACACTTTAAATTAACTAGATTTGTTTTAGACACTATTGGTGGTGGCCTACTGAGTTTAACTCACACCCTACTCGGGCATCCTGATCGGTACCAAAATAGACTTTTTTATTTCTAGATAGTTTAAGGGAAAAGGCCCCAGATGAGATTGATGATTGGGGATAGATCATGGATGAGGGAACCAGACATGGTACAAAACCCTCTTTGGTGTCCTTAGTGTCTTTACTTTTTGCTTCATTTTAGACTCATTATCACACACATTGTAATATCATATTTCCCCTTTCAGTAAAATATTGTTTCTTCTATTTTGGTTATCTTGAGATATTGGTATCTTATATGGTTATGTATATGCTTCTGTTATTGATTATTATTTTCAATTCTGTTTACTCTAATAAAATTGGGTATAGTCTCTCCATGACTGACTTACCTAACCCACGTTGCTGGTTAGAAACCTCTGGCATATGGGGTGGTGTGCCTGAGGTCACGTGGCGAACTGGGTCGACGCTCTATTTTGTGGTACCCGGGTCTGGATGTTACACTGTCATTTCTACAAAACTATCTCAAATAAAAATTTAAATACCTCCACCCAAGTAGCCCATAGTTGGTTGTAACATTATTACGTTGTCATAATGTACAAGGAATCACATCCCAAGGAAATTAACGGTTTAGTAGTCTTGGAAAGCTAGATACATGATTGAAATTTAAATTACATTTTAAAAAATTTGAATCACAAATGATTTCTTCGGGAGTTATATTATTCACCATTTGTGTAACCTTATATATCAATCAAAAAACGCATTCTCGTATCATCGTAAAATAGGAAACATAGGAAAGGGGTTATCCTAGATTCATAGTAAGTGTAACCGTATATTAGAATATATGAGTAAATGAGGCCTAATCCAAATATGGAAAGTTGAATAACTGAAAAACATTCCATTATACAGAATCATGAGGCCAGTATAACTGGAATAAGTAATGAAAAAATAATTCCATATACTTAATCACATGACAATGAAACATAACATTGGATATTATAATAGTAAAATAATGGTCTTTACTGTTAATATATAATATCATAATGATGAAATTCACACTTGTAGAATACTAAGACATAATGTCGGGGGCTCGATCAAGAAGTGTAAATAAATGGGTACGATCTGGGACAAAACCCTATCCAGTTTGTCTCAAGTGACCTACTGATGCATAGAGTTGTTATAGAGGGCCCCTCGCATCACATACTTAGTTCAATTCATTCCTCATATGAAATGGGTGAAACAGAAACAATGTAAACATTCATATTGAAAAACTAGTAAATGAACTATGAATATTTTATGTATAATCCATCTAATGTAATATAATGAATGGTGTCAGTGTATATCACACACGCGTTCAAACGAATAATAAACCACTCAATAATGTATAGTTGATGGTTTCATATGATATGAAACTCTATTAATGATAATATTCAATAATTATTGATGATATAGATTAAAATAATCTAATAAAATCATTGAAAAGAATATTGTGATAAATTCAATTTTTTTACATTCAACAAAATAATTTAAGTAGTCAAAACATTAACAATGAAAAAAAATTGATAATTTTTTAAAAAAATTAAAGGATTTATCTAGACACTATGGTGTTATGAAATATATTACATTTTTTCATGCTGTATAAGATGAAAAAAGTTTCGTTTGTAATTTTTTGTCGAAAAGTCACAAAGATCCGTGTTAAGAAAATAAAAAAACCATCTTCTGTCTATTTTTGATAATGATGAACATGGGTAAAAATGACTTAACAATTAATAAAAGAATAGTAAAAAACATTCTGAAATAATTTTTATAAATCATTGACATGGAAGACGAATATTCCACAGTGGACACTTAAATAGAAAAAATCATGAATAGTGATGTGATTATCAAAGAAAACCTTATTGTAGGTTTTATTTACTAAGTATGTGTCTAATAATATTATATATTGGTTTTAAAAATAATATTAACTTATTCAATAATAATATTAAAATTTATCATGTCCTATATGATCACCTTATAACATTTTACAAATCATTTATTAATAATATTTTATTCATTTAGATGTTTTGGTTATTAATTGCCTTGTTTTCTCATGCTTGTATTGTCTTCAATTCCCTAGTTCACCATCATAAGATATAAATTAAAAATTTACAGAATAATATTAATATCATAAATATCAAATTTAACAATTAAATAAATTTTTTAAATCCATTCTTGAATTTTGAAAATAGAAATTGAATCGCATCGCATCGTGGAGATGGTAAGTTGTACGTATGCACATGTGATGATATAATTAATAAACAGACGAATGGTTAGTGAAGTGGACTAAATATAAATTTTATCATATAATTATCATGTAAAAATTTTAATATATATACATTATTGATATTATTTTATAAGTTCATGTAATGTGGTAATGAAAAATGAATTACACATATACAAGAAGATTTTAAGACCTGCGTACACATGTATAGGGCTTTTGTTTTTAATTAGAAGGATAAAAGGTAGGATATTATTAATTAATAAAAAAAATAAGTATATAGATGATATTGTAGATATTCTTTTAGTATAAAATAAACTCGAGAAGCGGATGTAGAGGAATAAATGAACTTGAATGAGTTGGTAAAAGCGACTACCACATCATCAGAAGAATTCATTTTGATATCTTCTTAACAGATCATTGTTGGTATTTTTGGAATCAAAAGTCTTAAAGAGTGTATATATTTATTTTGGAAAGATAAATAAATAGGTTTTGGTGCATATATAAGGTTTGATGTATTCTGACAATGTGTGGGAGCATGTGTTCTTTTATAATTTAGGTGAGGGGCAGTTTTTGAAATTCATGAAATATTAAATTATAATAAAGTAATTTATCGGTAAAATCACTCCAAATTGGAAGCTATAATATGATAATATTGTATTGGGATATAATAACTTCATAAAATAGAATTTATAAATGTTTTGGGAATTTTTTAACCTTATACTTTTGCCTTATGCCTTGGTTAGTAATTTTTAACCATAACCATTGCCAGCACAATTTTAATGATAATGGGTCAATAATTTTGATGTCTATTATGATAAGGGTTTAATACTGTTCATAAAATAAATTTCGGTACATGTTTATGTCATGTTTATGCCCTTATATTTTGGTTTAACCCTTATTTAACCATTATAACTCATACCACGACAAAATGGTTTTTTAAACATTTGGAGTTAATGTATTTACAATAAAATGAAGAAAGACACCTAAATGGATATTTGATTACATTTTAAAAACTATAAAAAATATTTCTTCTAGTTTATGTTGTTTATGAATTTTATATCATTCAATAAAATATATTTATGTACAAAATATTATTAACATCAATTTTACAGACTTTTCGTTATATTGAATTTAAAAATATCATGATAACATGAAAAAAATACATTAAATAAATTAATACCCCCATAATATGTCTTAATAAAATAAAAAATTCTTAGAGAAATTTAATTTCGTCAAATTATATTTACTTAATAATTTTAATAACTTTTATTTGATATTTTGATTAATTCAATAATTACAACATCATCATTGTGTAATTATTTAAGTATTTGTATATTCACTAAAAGTTAAAAAAAATTACTAATTTTAATAAACATTTATTATATTTCCAAATACTATTGATAAATGAAGATATATTTTAGATAAATCCTTATTAGAAATTTTATAATTATTAAAATAATGAATGTGACATCTATGACATTTCATTAATAAAATATTATAGCTATATTAAATTCATCCATATCGTAATAAATTATAACATAACAACACATTTATTTATTAATGATGAAAATTAATCATATAATAAAAAATTATTACATGTTATCTCCCTCTTGAAATCCTCATCATTTAATTTTTAACCAAAATTTCCTAGAATATCATTTATCGTGGAATTAAAAATTACCAATTGGAATTGAAATATTGATAAAAATAAAATGAAATTTTTTAATAAATGTTTAAATTATGAATTAAAATATGTAAATTATTTTTAAAAATAAAAATCATAGACATTTCAAAAAAAATTAATATTAAGCTAGTGAAACACTATGAAACAATGTTTTCGTGAAAAATGCACGTTTAAGCCAAAAAATTAACATATAACCAAATAACGTATATTGATGATTTAAATTAAATGTATTTGACTATTGATAAAAATAATATAGAATTATTCTTTAATATAATGAAATAGAGAGTTTTATAAAAATCGATATTTTTAACATTTCTCCCGAAAATCAATCTTTTCTGTCAAATCCCAAATGTATATCCTAATCTAATTTTACATTACTATATTAAAAATTAAGTTTCTTATATCATATAGGATTTATAAAATTGTAAAAATTTATAATTAAAACAAGAGAATCATTTAATGTTTGTCAAACTTTTATTTGAAATATATAGATTTTTATGCATAAAATTAGATCAATTCTTATCTTATGCCTATCCAATCTATTGGATGAATGTAAAAAATATGATTGAATATATTAATTTTAAATTAAATAATGAGGTTAATACTTTTTGTTCTAGAAAATTTAACTTTTTGTTCATTATTATCACATTATAATATTTTTTTAGGATGTGTGGTGCGTGAAACATATGACATTGAAGTGAATAAATATAATAAAATATGTACCATAATATCATTGTGTGTTACACTTTATGATGGTAATTATTGAAAAAAAATATATTGGATATATATAAAATATAATTTTGTTTTAGTTTCATGTGAATTATATACTAGAGGTGTGTCTTTAAGTGGGTGAATCATAGCTATACTTTTGATGAAAATGAGGGATAAATCTTTGGGAATTTTACGATAGTGATTTGAAGTTAATTTCAAAAGATTTGGGTGATTTAGATTGAGAAATTATGGTTATAAAAGTATTTATTTTTTCCATCTATAAAAAATGTATTATATATGTTCTAGGTGTCATGTTTCTTTATTAAAATTCGATCCTTATTATATTACCCATTTGAACACTTATAAATCAGTAATTAAAATTTATCAATAGTTATAGTTTTTTCATATAAAATTAAATATATCCATTCATTACATATTTTTACATGATGAATCATCCTTTATATACTATTTAATCTAAATAAATTTACATATATATTTATGAAAATGATCTCTTAAATTAAAAAATATTATGTATAGACAAACTATACTAGAGAAAAAATATTTTTTTCTCCATTAAGGTTCCTAATTTTATTTTACACTTATAAATAATTAAATGAGTGATAATATTTTAAAATATAGATTTAAAAAGTATACAATTTTTTTTTGGACTCTAATAATTTAATTCATTATACAGTAATTACTTAATATTAATAAAATAATACAAGAAAATTAATGTATTACAATTACCATGTTTATTAACATTAAACATAGTAATCATACTTATATTCCCAAAATAGAAGTTTAAATTTTTATATATGATAATCATTATGATCTTAAATACGAAGTATATTTTGATAGATTTAATTTCTAAATGTGATGATATCTAATTTTTAATAAAATAGAATAAAAATAGTCCGGAAGGAAAAATATTACACACATTTCCAATATTTTAAAAAAGGGCTTTGAAAAATTGACATAGTATTTTTAAATGATTAATATGATTTATTATATTTATATATTTTATATAAAAAATTTTTAGTTAACATTTATGTTTTCATTTTTGTAAGATAATTACAAAAAAGTGATATATTTTATCTGAATCAATATTTTTACTAATAATTTTTAAACAATTATTTTATAAAGTTATCAACTATTCATCCAATTTTTTTTTGAAATTTCATTTCAAATAATGGAATAATTTATTTGAAATTAAAATTCTATAATTATTAAATTATCTTTTAAAGGAATGTAAAATACAAATCAAAGCATAATTACTATTATAAAAAAAATATATTTTTAAACATTATATTTTATTAATAAGATTTCATATAAATTTATAGACAAATTGAGCACTAAAATATTAGTTTATAAACATAAATATTACCTTGTATTATATATAGGTATCTTTAGCCAATTAATTTTATTAAGATAGAGTACTGTAAAATTTTAAAGGGTTTTTAAAAAAGAATTATTTTTAACATAATAAAAAATGATTTTTTAATTAATTCAAATAACTATTGTCAATTTATATACTTAATATTACATTATCTAAATAATTTAATCGTGTGAAAAAATTGTTTTTGATAGGTTATGACATATTTGTTTTGTTTTTTTGTGGCACAAAAAATTGATGATTGTATTTAAAGGGTTCAAAATCCTGGAATGTTACATTATATCCCTTTAAATAAATTACACTGATACAATTTTAATTATCACATAGAAATGAAACATGGTGAGGTCATTCTTAACATATTCATCATCATGTATATAAATTTTAATATGCCATATAGCTTACCTATAGGCTATATAAATGTAAATAATCATCCTCATGAATTATTAAACATTTTTATATTCATATAGTGATATACAAAATTATGTATATACTCTAATCATATATTATTTCTAACATACTTTTGTAAATACCATTTTAATCTCCAAGACACTGAAACATTATTTTCCAAAATTTTATTCAAATAATTAACTCTATTTTTTCCTATCAAATATGCTTTTGAGTCGTCTGTAAGGTCACTAAGTAGTCAATATATATTATAATTTCATTACTGATATAAAATTAACTTAAAATACCAAATATCACTATTTATTGAATTAATAATAAATTCACAGGTTATCAATACAAAATAAATCACATTACTACAAATTTATCAACCCTTTGGAAAATCAACATCAAGAATATACAAAAATTACAAGTTATCCTTACATCAATAATTTTTGTCCTAATAGTTTCCCCAATAATATATCATTTTCATAAAATAACATTTCCTGGATGGTGATGCCATTTAATATATGTTACTAAATTATTGACGTAGAAATACTTATGAAAAACTAAAAGAAGTTTCACATAATCCTTATCACTTTTAAAATATACATAAATGATAAATGATAATTATCATACATTAATATAAATTTATAAGTGAATGAAAATTGGATTTTTATAATGACATCATCCTCACAACAATAGGTAATACTAGTTAACTCAAATTTTCAATCATGAAAAGTTAGATTAAAATTATATAACATTTAATTATGATACATTATTTATTTATAATAATTTTTTATTTCTAGATTCGAAACTTTTCCATCAACTTTTTTTACCCTATTTCAAATAAATACAAATAAAAAATTAATTATGATATTATGAAAAATACGAAGTAGAAAACCTCAATTCCAAAGTGTTTTCCCCAATGAAACCATAATGTTTTTTAAATATGATGTATTTTCTTCCGCTTATGGATATCATTATTCAATCCATTGTTACCTATGGTCATTCCCCTTGGAGTTTGTCAAATGAAATTTGTTAGAATAATCATATAATCCTAAATAATTGTTAATTGCAGATAATATGAATTAACCATTACATATCCCCTGTATATGTATTGTTAGTTGTGCATTCTTCATCCCACTCATCATTAATCACAGTAATGTTTGAGTTGATACTCACCCATCTCACTTTAGGGTGACTACAACAAGGATATTTTTTTTATAAATCCCCACCCCCTTTTTGTATCCAAACATGGATACAATTTAATAAAAAATAATATATTTTATATATTAGTGATACTTCATTATATTATCCTACACATATACTTGGCCGTATAGTTTTTAGTAATGTTATATTATCCTAATTCAAAAAACAGAACATAAAAATTTTAGGAAAATTACTAATCCATCCATATGATTCAACTATGGTATGTAGACAAATAAAATCTGTTCTATATAAAATTTTAACAAGAATAATAATTCCATATCACAAATAGTCACAAAATCCAATCAACTAATGTATTACTACCTTTGAAGACATGATACATCAGAAACATACTTCTCAACACTTGTGAATGATTCCATATAATTATTTCATACTAAAATACTTTTGGACATATCAAATGTTATCATCATATTTAAAACCCTGGTAAATGGAAACATAAGAAATGGGTAATCTTAGATAATCAATAAGGGTCATAATAATATATAACAGTTAAATATAATAAAGGAAAATATTAGAATATGGTTATAATCACGATATATAATAAACATATACCAATAAAATCATAGATAATTATTCCTGAATTAAGAATTTATTTATCATAAGAAAAAATAAGAAATTTGTTGAAGCAAGGGTTAATTAACATAATCCATGATATCATAATATAACAATTAGAATAACTGAAAAACTATTATATTTTTTAGCCTTAATAGAATAATTACTACACTGAAACACAATTTCTATGGGCCATACACAATTTGACCCATGACTATTTGAATATATAATTATAAAAGTATATATTTCCTCTTTATAAGAAATGCCATTGAAAATGCACATTGAAATAGAATAATTTTTCTTTCATATACAAATCTCATGATATTTATATTTTTTACTAATGCATTTGAGGGAGTTATATGACACTACCCACCATAATATATTCTTATGATAAACATGGGAAAATTATTCATTTATTTTATTCTAGTAAAGATTCAATGAAAATAGAATGGGTTTGATGTCCTTTTTATATGGTACTATATAAAGAAATCATTGATAATTATAAAACATATAAACACATATTAAATAAATGTGTATAAAAATTATTTATTAAATTATAAGAAAATAAAATTCAATCCAGATAGTAATTAAATTAAATACAAACAATATTGATAAATTTCATAAGGTTATGATAAAAAATTTCCCATCAAATTAATATATATAAGAATGTCATTTTATACCATTGATTTTGAGGATTGAAATTTAGAGTGATAAGGGAGTAAAAATACTATAATATGGATGATATTTTAAATTTCCCCAATCAGATGAAAAATGAAAATAAGTTAAATAACCTCATATAAATGAAATATAAAATATGGTATTCAAAAAAAGTGTTATTTATTTAAGTGTTAGGATATATTAAAGTGACATATTTAATAATAACTTTTTATCCATTTTTTAAAAAGTATCATGAGAATTAAATATGATAATAACCATATCAAATAAATTTTAAAGGCATTTTTTATAAAATATTGTAAAAATAATTTCCATCAAAAAAATTAAAATGTACCAAAGAGTTACATATTAAATAAATTTATTTACAAAAATATGTGATTACATAGAAAATTGATAAAATAGATTCTGTCCATATATTGATGAATAATAGCCAATAGAAGGCATTAAAAACTAAATTATATGTTAAAAAAACAAATTTCCACGAAAATAACCCTATTGGATAATTAAGGAATATGTAATAACATTTAATAAAACATTCAATAAATACTGAAATGAAAAAAGTTAGGTTGCCGATCAAAAAAATGGTAGGGCTAGTTTCTGAAATGAATATGATATTATTCAGTTTTTTTTCTAAATTAATTGGGAAAATTACAAGACTAGGAACTAAGATGGCGTAATATTCCGAGACCTACTATGAATGAAATGATACAAATTTTTTTATGATTTTTATAATGTGTGTGATCATTTTCTACATTAAATGGGAATAACTTCTGAATTGGTGCCTATATTATAAAAACTAGGGTACTGCTGCAATTTTTGCAAAAAAGTTACCTAAGGCGGGCCTAATGTCAACCAATTCAGGTTAAATTTTAACATTATAATTTTCACATAACCATCATTAAAATATTTTAATAAAAAAAATATTTGATGATGCATTGGTTTCATTTAAATTAAGGCATATTGTCTAGAATCTTGTCTTATCATCCTAACCAAAGAAATTACCATCAGGCAAGGAGATAGAAACCTCTTTTGACTAATGATAAAGAACAATACAGAACAATGTTCTTTGTCAACGAGTGATGAAACTTGGAGGTTGGGTGTCGATCTCATGGTGATTTATTTCGCCTTCTTAGATTCAAATGATGAACATGGAATAACTGATGAATAGGTTTCTCCATGATTCGATCATTATTAAAGGAGTGATAAATACTTTTTGGTTTAAGGGGGATTAAATCATGGTGATTTTTCTACAATTGTTTTCTACATGATCCCCCTACCCTGAACAAACTATGGCTGACACAAATATAGCCATGATCAATTCTTTGGGAGTTCATGTGCTTTGTCTCTTCCCTGCATCTCTCGCATTCTTCTCATGTTTTTCTCCTTCTTCGTCCACTTTTTGAAACCCTTAGCTAAATCTAAATCATTAGATAATCATGTGATGACATTGCGGAGGTGACACCATAGAGCAAAGTGGTGGTGGGGAAAAGCAGAGAAGGTCAGAGGTGGTGGTGGAGGCAGGTTCCGGAATATTGTAGAAGGGAAAGGCCACTAGAGGGATGGATGGTAGTAGAGGCAGAATCAGCCTGGAAAGGCAGGCTGGGCCAGGTGGATCATAGTTGGATAGGCCATTGATGGATCCATGTAGGAAGCAATGGTGGAGTGACATGGTCTATGAGGGACCATAGTGGAGGGATCCCACAATGGAGGAGGCCAAAGTGGATGACTCGGGTCTGTAGTTGGAGGCCGAAATGATGACAGTAATGAAGCAGCATATCAGGGTCGTGTAAGGTGCAAAAGGGTGATGTGGAACACACATTGAAGGTGAGGCCATACAGGATTTGGGATGTAGGGAATGACTATGTTATAATGACAACACATTGAATAAGCATAGGCAAGTAGGATAGTGGCCCTATGGGCTGGGCCCAGCTTCCTAGTAATGTAGGACAGGACAGAACAAACCGGGTTGGTTTGGGGAATCCAGATTGGGTTGGGGAAGCCAGCAGGTCGAGTCAGGTCTGTTGGGATGGGTGAGGCCTAGACCTGACTAGGAAGAGACATTCTTATAAAAAGAGTCTTAACATTTAACATTTTTGTTTGTTTGACATGATGATTGTGTTGTTAGGACCCATATAATGATTTGTTCTTTTGGAGTACTCTACGTTAGTTTTTATGGATGTTTGTTTATGAACTAATGGATTGAGGAGTATTTTCTCCCCCAACAAGCATCCTACATACTGAATCATAAGGATGACTATAACTACCTGATCATGGTGACTATGTGATCTTGGTGACTATGTGACATGGGGGATGTATGAACAATTGATGATTTGTGTTTCATTGATGCTCTGTGATCCATCGATGCTCTGCATCCAATTGATTCTCTATCCACCATCCATTCCCCAAAGGCACCATCACCACTTTGGGCTCCATCGATGCTCCATACACCATTAACGCTCCATGATCCACCAATGCTTCATGTAGCCTTGATGATACAAACACAATTGATGTTTCATGAACCATCGATTATACATGCTCCATTGACACTTCTTGTGTCATGGTGACTAGGAGATATGTGTTCTTCAACTAGAAATACATCTATTCATAAATTAGGATTATACATGTGTGAGATGATTGAATTGACTATACTTCCAATGATTCCTGTTTTTTGTAATTAATGTGTTTCTATTATGTTATAATGTTTTTGTTTTATATTGGTATTTCCTTTTTTGTTTTGGGGTCTCCAACAATTTACTGTTTTAATGACACTTATAGTATTTTCTTCCTCATGTTGTGTCTTATGAAAAAAACCAATGCTTTAATGGAGTCTTCAGTGGGCCAGGACCAGGTGGTGCATAGAGTGATCAGACAGGGAGGATGTGCTCCTAAAGCATAAGACAACTGTCCAACACCTACCCTTCTGGTAGGGTTTTCTGTGGATGAGTTTTAGGAACATGTGGATTCACTTTGGTAGAATTTTCTTTTGGCAGGATTGTATTATTGCCCTGTTTAGTTTCTATTTTTTCTACTATTGAACTCTGTAGTTGGTATCTTAGTGGTATACATTATTTTATACTTAGTGATCCTACATTTCATCATTTTTGGCATGAAGATGTGTATTTGTGAGTACATGTACATATGAAAATGCATCACATTGGTTAGAAACTAATACTCGATGTTTGTAACCAACCCCTAGACTATCAGAGGTAGGCTTGGGGTAGTCACGACACAAGTCCCTCTTAGACTAGTCATGAAAATTTCATTAAATTGGTTAATTAAAAGGACATAGTGTAACTATAATTGATAAAAAAATTGAAAAATTCATATAATGAAACAATGCTACTAAAATGATATATTGTTTTTATAGTGGAGTTTAATAATACCCTAGATTGATTATATTTAAAAAGGCATGTCCAATTGAATATGAGATTCATAAAAAACCCCATGATATTTGTAATGTTAAAATGAAAGGATCTTGAGAGTGATATAATAAAAAGAAATTGAAATATTATGAAATAGATGATAATCCACACATGAATGAAATTGGGATTTCAATACACCATATCAATCAAATAATGTTTCATAATTTCAAACATGTATAATGAAATATAATTTGTCATAAATAAATCTTACAACTATAAAATTAATCATCCCAGAATTCCATGAATGAAATGATTCATATTGAAACATTAAATACAATGAATACTGATTGTATCATGAAAGAAAAATATTTAATGTGGTATTAGATACTATTAGAGTTGGTTACCTATAAAAAACTACTTTCAACTATGGATTTCAAATATATTCACAGAACTGAATAATAATATAAATTTATTATCAAATATTGATTGTTCTATCATATAATGTTGAGGTGATGAGATAATATAATATTTTTCAAGTTGAGTTGGACATATAAAATCCCTAATATTATGAGACCCTTGAAAAGAGAAGATTATATTTCTCAACATAGTTATATGGATGGATAAAAATCTGTTATAGGATATATAGAATTTGACTATCATGAGAGTGTACTCGTAAAAAGATGAGTCTTATTCTCATGATTTTTGTACAAAATTTTTCTATAATTTATGTCTAATAATATAGTTTTCCTCATGGGATAATTTCTATTATCTCATAATAATATGATATAGAATATTTCTATTTGATAGAGATTACACTTCCTCTTATCATGACATATAGAGGACATTTTTGGTTTGGTGTTCATTTTATATGATATTTTCCCCTATTCATGTTTTATCATATGCTTTTTATCTCAATATTGATGAAATGGAAAAATCGTTCCCATTAATATGAATTCAACCTCAACCCTTCCAAATTATTTCACTAACCAAGTTATAAAGAAGAGTGTAACCTTAGAGTTGTCCAGAAGGGGATCTAGTTAAATATGAATATTGAGAAATGTTCCCAAGTATCAAAAACAGTTTCTTAAATAGATTATACTCAATGGTACTAAAAAAAATGTTCCTTGAATTTCATGTTTATTTATTTTATTTCATGATTATTATTTGTAAATAATGATAAAAAATTATATGTTAATGTTGGATTAATATAGGTTTTATGGTGGTGTGTACAACATACCCAATTTTAGATTCATCACCCCGAAGGAATGAATTATGAATGAGAATTCCGTCTAAATAAACTCTATATGAAAATGATGAATCATAAAGATTGAATCAATCATTAATAGATATATATTGAAGATTGTGGTTTCACCTTTAAATTCCTATAGTTGTTTGGGAAACGAATCTCAAGATAACAGAATATATCATCAACAGAATTTTTTAATTTTTAGATTATAAAGAAAATTCGAATGACATATAATCTGTAAAATGATTATAATTTTAAAATTTTAATGTTTTTAAGTGTCTATAAAATATAATTATAAATTAAAATATATATGGTAAAATTTAATAATAATATATAAAATGTTATTTCATTATTGTGGACCTAACATATTGTATTTTCATTATGGGATGGTCATATGAAAAAATACATAAAAAATTCAGATGTTGTCTTCAGTGATAAATTTAAATGGAAATACCAAAATAGGACACAGGTTTTTGTCACATAAAAATCATCTATGAATGTATATGTTGATTAGAGTACCTATAATTTAATTGTTTTTGAGAAATTCATTAATAGTTCACAAATAATTTGAAGTAATGTTGTAAAACCAAAAAATGATAATGAATGTTCAAGCCCAGTTGAAGCTATTTTGGAAGAACCAAAAATATGATAACATGATGTAAAAGTACTAGATGTTATAATTCTTGTATAAATAAAATACATAATAATATTAACAAATATGATTCAGATGAGGAGATTAACAATAACCATTAGAATAGTATATATATTTGGGCATGACTTAAACCTTATACGCTATATGGATATAGGAAAATGTAAAAAATCATGAGGAATAATATCTCATGGTGACTAGAAATAATTGGTGATTTCCATGATTGAAGATATCTTCACATTGAAGTTCAACAGAACATTAAAGATGGATGACAAATTTTTAGGGTAAAGTGGAACTTTCTAATAATTTGGTTTGCTAAAACATAAGATATTATGAATAAAAAATTGTACAAATAACGGCAGTTAGTGAAGGAGTTTAAAAATAATGAATGAAGAGATTTATCAATAATATTTTATCCAGTGGTTAGACATTACACCATATAAATTACATGAAATGTGGTGGAACTTGATAATTTATTTCATGAATAGATTTATGTACAGATATCATTCAATTTTTCTGAGTTAAAGGTAGAATTCTACATGAAGAATCCAATAAGTGTACTATAAGGGGTGTTCTAGGTTTTTTATAGAATAATGAATATAATATATGTTTATATGTAATAACCATGAAAAAATAATTAGTAATTTCACTCATTTATGGTACACGAATTGGTTGGTAGGTTTAATGTTGATCATTATTTTTTTAGAAAGTAATGAAATGATATAAGATTACACATTTTTATATTGTATATAATTTTTTTTAAAATGATGTTAAAAATATTCAAAAACTAAAAAAAATTATAAATTTTTAGATGAAGGATCTAATAAAATAAAAAATGATCTTATGCATGAGGATAGAAAGAGATAGATATACTATAACATTAGTTTTATCTCAGATTGTGTATATCATTAAATTAATTGAATGGTTTAGTGTGGATTGATAAAAACCATTTACTACTCCTCTATAGGGACACTTATAACTACATTATGGAAAATAACATGAAATGGAAGATGAAAATAAATACATGAGAATGATACTTATTACTGAGTTTTCAAGCATTTAATGTACTCTATGATTTTACTAGAACATATACAGAATTTTCTGTGGAAGTTTTTTGTAGAATTATATCCAAACCATGAAAATAATATTTGTGAGGGGGCTATATAATGGGTCCTTTAATATTTGATTGGAATGGAATATTAGCCTCTTTATTTTACGTAGGAATATCTATCATAATGATTATTAATGATGAATTTTTAAAGATTTATGTAGCTAGAGGAGCACAACATCATTAATAGTTACACATGGTTAACAAAAAATAAGAATGATAAAATGGTGGTCTAAGAAAATAAAATAAAATAAAAAGGAAGTAGAGTATCTAGAAACAATAGTTACTTTAAATTAGAAGGTATAGTAATTTAATTTTCAATTTTAATTGCGAAGAAATTAGGAATGAGGGATTATCATCAGTGACATTGAAAATGAAATAAACTTTAAAAAATATTTTATTCCCTGAATTGGAAATTCACAAAAAAATGATGAAAATTTTAAAAATATATATATAATAAAGGAGATGGTGTTATATCTTTAAAAAATCTGAAGTAGACAAAATTTTGTGGTCATGCTCAATAAGATATTATATCACGACTGTCTATGGTAATGTAGAGTCGTAGTGGGGCTTGAGTGAATAGAAGACGGTTGGGGGATCACTTCAATAGTGTAATAAAGGATTTTTGGTGAGAAGGGTTTCCGTATGAGTTTTCCAGGGAACTTTTCTTTTCAATGAGATTATTTGGAGGTTAAGCATTGTTCATCCTACCATAATATCATTGAACTAGATGTTTGAGTATTGGATTTATGATCACAAGAATTTATATTATTGTATTATGGCTAGGATTGATATAAAGATAGTAGAATTTAATCTCTTAAATATAATAAGGATGTTAATATGTTCATATTTTCTAATAGCATCATGGATCGTCTATAGTAGTGCTAAATCCTTTTGTAGAATTTCTATCAAATGATAATTTAATTTTTTTTTCAACCAATGATGTGAATTTCATTGTAGTATATGAAGGCCAATAGAAACAATCCATATGGGTATCCTTTATTAATATGGTTTAGTGATGTTACAGGAATAAATGGATTTATATTCCTATAAAAGGATGTTGGGATATATTTTTAATATGTATTCAAAGCATATAATAGTGAATCTGTTGCATATAAGTATGGTAGTTGAATGTAAAAGGTATATGATTTTTAAAGTGTTTTAATCACTCAGTAAAAAACCATAGTTATAGTTATGTTAGTTGTTGGAAATAATTGAATGTCATGTTAAATGAAATATTTTTGGTTCCTCCCAGGAACACTAGAAAATAGTTTTAAGCACATTAATCTCATGTGTTCATTTATTTATAAATGTACTTCTATGTTATGAATTATTATTTCTAAATCTAGGATTCTTTATATTATTATGTTATGTTAAATGTGAGTTCAATTTAGTGAAGTGGTTTGGGTGGATTGAATTTTCAATAAATTGACACATAATATAAGTGAAAAGAAGTTTTTGATGTTATTTTTTCCGCTATGAGTAGATACATAATGAATAACCAGTTCATTGATGATGTTTGTGTTTTGGGGGATTTACAGACATAATGGGTGATCAACTTGTTGAGTTAATTCTTTCTTAAATGGATTTTAATTTCCACTGTATAATTTTTTTTGTTAAATTTTCATTTCTCTGGAAATCCAATGAGGTATAACAAACTAATAAACCTAATTACTACCCCTTCAATCATATTATATTGAACAATATGCTACATAAATTTTATTATTGGACATTAATTTGAAGATGATTAACATTGGGGATGTACTTTATTGGAAACATATATTGGGTAGTTGACCTATGTCTCTAATACTCTAACAAAGAAAGAGAAATAGTGGACAGAAGACTCAAACATATATATGTCAAAATCTGAGCACTGTATAAAAAAATATTTTTTTTACTAGGTGTGTTAAATAATTAAATAATGGTTAAATCAATAAGGCATGATCCAAAAATCTCTTATAATACCTTGGATTACATATCCATCATCATAATACTCCAAGATGTGATGTAATAAATTGTAGAGATATATGGTACAAGAAGAGGATCCATTATGTAAATATTTTCAATAAATAAAAATATTACATGATGAAGAGTGAAAAAGGAAAATCCAATTTAATTTACATTATACTCCCCCTTATAGATTAT
Source organism: Viscum album (assembly GCA_963277665.1). NCBI lineage: Eukaryota > Viridiplantae > Streptophyta > Magnoliopsida > Santalales > Viscaceae > Viscum > Viscum album. The sequence goes on along the minus strand of OY728127.1, from coordinate 374,075,405 downwards.
AAAAACCCATATAATCAAATATGTTATATCAATAATTATGGATGATCATCTATAACAGAGTGATGGTGAGTTCAAAATTAGACACTGGCATTCACACAAAATGTCCAATAAAGCCATATTTGAGTATGAGACTCATTGAAAAATACCAATGATCTTAGTAGGAATATCTATAGATCATAATAATGTATATATATAGGTATAGAAATTTAAAGATAAATTTTTAGTAAATAAAATCCCAAATATGGTGAATACGGTGCATCCCAACCCGCTACAAAAAAAGGAACCCCTCAATTTAGGTGGAGGTAAGGAACAAATGGTATATAATTTCTCAACCCATAAGCTTAAAAGATGGGACTTGATATAATATATTAACCATAAAACTGTACTACAATAATTTAATATTATGACCAATCACTACAACATCTAAATAGGCACCCATTCATGGATTCCCTTCAGGTTTCTATATAAATAATGTAATCCCTCATTGATTCTAATTGAACTACTGAAGAGGTAAGTACATTTGTCACTAAAAATAAGATATACCATTAAAAAACACCAAGTGTTATATAATAATTTCTTTCCAAAAATGGGAGCCATTAATTTTTATATGGTGGTATGTTTGACCATTGTACATTAATTTAATTCATGATGATATTAATGTTAGTCAAGACATATTTTATATGTGTTCTAGAAAAAACCCCATCCTAAACCAAATTATTTTAATTCCACACTATAGTGAATTTCAATATTCTTAAATTAATCAAAAAATAATAGGGTATGATAAGATGGAGATGAGATGTAACATCTAGGTATTTTATGAAATATTACTTTTTTCAAATTAATTTATATACTTAGACAACTTCATTACAAACTACAATGACATTCTTCGATATCACTCATGAAATAGTACCCAACACTTCCGTAAACCATGAAATAATATTCTTATAACCTAGATGTTATGTAGGTGAGATTGGATAGTATTTATAACACTATTATATATATATATATATATATATTTTATATTCAATATAAATTTATATATAAATTTTTAGTAAATATTCAATCAACTTGTAGTCAAGTAATTATATTATTAAAAAATATGATTGATTCAATTCGGATTTTTTTATCTTTTGGAAATAAAAAAATAAATATTTCATATTGATTTTAGAAATATTATTTGATAAAAATAATTTCATTTTTCAAATCATCATTTAAAAATTAAATTATGGAGTAATTTTGGGGTTTTATAAAAAAAATATTAAATTTTTAGTAAACATTGAAAATATAGGTTTTTGTAAAATAAGAAATTATTTTCAATAAATATTTTAAATTAATTGACAAATTTTTTTTAAAAAGATTTTTTTGAGGATATTTTTTCCACTTCATTAATTTTTAATCAAATTTATATTTCATTTTAGAATATTTTATTTTGGATAAAAGGGGGTTTTCTAAAAAACATTCTAAAATGTATAATATTTCCCCATTTTAATTAATTAAAATAATATACAATAGGGATTTTTTAAAATAAAATGTATCGACTATATATCAACAAAATCAGCCACATCGGTGGTGGTGTGGTGGTGAAGGTGAGTGGAACATCCACACTGTTCATTGGGAGGTTCGGGGTTCGAATCCTGGGAGTCCTCTTTCGGAGCGAGCCTCTCCCCTAGGATCCACCCACCTTTCCGGGTCGCCTGGTCTCATCTAAGAGGGAAAAATGAGGTTCAACCCAATCGCTGACGGATAGCTTGATTGACCATCGTTGTCGGGCCGTCATCCTCTAGGACGCTCTTCCATCTCCACTGGAAACGGCTCCTTCCTGGCTGTGGCTCTCTCCCGAGTGACCCCTTCGTGGGGAGGGGGGTTCTCTTGTGTAGAGGGTTCGAAAATGCCACACAGGGGAATTCCCTTTTAAGATAATATATATCAATAAAATTAATTTAAATTCTTAAAATGGATATTATTTGAAACATAAATAATATAAAATCTTTTTATTCGTGAGAAAAATACACATATATAAACAAATGTATATTGGTATTGTCTACAGGATTTGTTTCAAATCTAATTTTTTGAATGTTTTTGATTTTTTACTATAAAAAAAATTTGGAAACATGAATGTACAATTTTTATTATGGTTAATTTTTTATAATTTTCTGGAAAGAATAATTTTTTTTATAAGTAGTCATACTTACTTAATTTAACTATAAAACTACATGTTCATTTAAATTATTTATAGAGCTAAATTATATTTTCAATTAGTTTTGATGTAAAATTAGTTCATTTATATATATAAAATTCTAATTTTAGAAATTTTAATAAATGTAATATTGAAATTTGATATAAAATCATTTGAAACATGTGAATGTTTTCTCTTTGAAACTGAGTTTCTCATCATGTCTTGGGGATTAATTTCTAATTAAAATTTACTAATTATTTGAATTTAATTTGGAAATATTAATTCAAAATTTTTAATTAGAAAATTTTATTTTAGATAACATGTTAAAATAATTTTTTACCATATCTAATAATGATAATAGTAGAAAAATAATTATCGTGGTAAAGATAAAAATGGGTTTACTATGTGGTTATTCTAAAAGGATACTGGTTAAAATGTTAGAACAATTGCCTATAATATATTTTATAGAAAAATTATTACCATATAATGTCTATGTATCGATAAATATTGATTTTTATCCTTTTTCATAAAATAAATGTGGTTATGCCTTAAAAAAAATAAAAGTGTATCACTCGGCTCACGTATAAAGCCACCCCTTATCCTTGGTTTCATCATTACATAAAAACATTTTTCCTAATAACATCAAAAATGAATTATCAAAATACCTCTTCTCATATAATAGTCCATATTTTTTGTAAAAAATCAAGATATGAAGGATTTTTGTGTAGGCCATAGAAGGATACTATATGAATAAGTAAGGTTAATCACTGAGTATTTTTATATTATTTCTTTATCCACCTCTGTAAATGATTATTAAGAAATATGCTAAAAAACATCAGAATATTACATATACTAATATATTTTTATGTAAAGTTAATTAACTAAAATAATCTTCACTTCAGTAAAATGGGTTATGAACTCAATGTTCGTGTGTACAATAAACTACTTCTTGGAAAATCAATGACATTTACATTATCATTACCATAACTCATTGTTGGGAATATTTATTGATAAAATGTATATATAAGATATTTATAACATAATTATACCTATTGAGTCATTATATCAAATATAAATCTTTCACATACCATTCTATTGGGAATATTATAACGTCACTCGTGTGTACGGTGGACAACCGTCTCTCAATGAGATGTCATTATTTTTCACAAACATAATAGATGGATGTTAATTAGGATAAATATATGTGATATGCGGGAAACATTATTATATTAATGAAATATTTAAAATTATTAAATGAAAATATATGTTTTTATTTATTTTATTTTCACTCACTGATAGGTGATAACGTATTTTTTGTATGTGTGGACTACCGCCTTCATGATGATTTGTGACTCTCTTTTCATCACCTCACTGGATAGAATATTTTTATAATTAAATTTAAATAATAATATGGATTTTATGACTTTATTCTCAATATTTAATGTTTACATATTTCTTAACTCCTCTCTAAATTGATCATGGACAAATGTAAATGTTACTCACGAGTATATAAGACCTATTGTCTTTATGATCATGATGAACATCATGAATTAGAACAAAATTTCACCATTGATCATCAAATTATTATTAATGTTTAAATATAATAATTATGTCATATTTTAGAAGTTATGGAAGCATGATCAAGTCAATAGGATAGAACATAAAAAATTCAAAACATATATGAAAAACTAAGTGGTTATTATATAAAATGTGGTGTTAACATAGAAAAATTAATAAATATGTAATAAAACGACATGAATAAATCATATATGATGTGATATATAATTGTTTTTCAATAATATATGAATAATAAAATTATATTTAATACGAATGAGTTTCTAATATGGGTGATATATTTCGACATAATGGTAAGTGGTTTCCATCTCGAATTTATTTTTCTATTAAGTTTCATGTTATATTTACCACATGTTTATTTTATTCTTTGTATATTGTGTATGTGAATTTGTTTTAAGATGATTATGAATAAGATATATATTTTTTTACCCACCGATTATTGTATCTCCATTTCATTTATTTGGATGTTTAGGTGTTACCAAATTATAATGGTATTCTTGTCACAATTTTCCGTCATTGAGGCATATGATTATGTTATGAGGCTATATTATATTATCATTTTTATATATAGAATCATTTATAATTAATATCACTATTTTTTTATCATTATTATATTTTATATTACATTTAGTGACATTAATTTATGGGTCAATTATTTTAATGTAACCAAATTGTTAAATATTTTCTGTTAAAATCACATTATTTATCAAAATAATTTATGATTATGTTTTTAATGATATAATATTAAGATAAAAATATTGAGAAACCCTTGAATTTTTTCCCACTCGTTATGTCAGGAGAATACATGTTTCCATTAATTTTCCTCTATTAATGTCATCAAAAGATAAAAAGGTAGGTTTTTAAGAAAAAAAAGTTTTAACATGGAAATAAATTTTCCTCAAAAACCATGTTTTCTAAAAATGTTTTAATACATTATTTTTAAATTATTAAAATTATTTAATTATGGATGTTATAACCATGTTCTAAATTTTATTGAATTTTTTAAAATGAATTTTCATGTTATTTTCAAAAAAAATTCCTTTTTGTTGTAGAAAAAAGATGAAATGAATATTTATTTTAACATGTATAGAATTAAATGAATTACCCACTATCATAAACATTATTTTCATTAAATATTCGATGATATGTTATCTAGTTTTTAAATAAAATTATTTAAAAAAACTTTTATGTTTTGGAATATTTTTTTCCGAAGTGGAATGAATATTTCCCTCATGAAATATATTAAATTATTTATAAATAAATCATTATATGTTATCCAATTTATTTGTAAACAAAAATATTTAATTTAATATTTTTAATACTTAGGTTTCACAAAGAGATTTTTAGTGAAATATTTTTTTCCTAAAAAACTTCCAGTTTTTATTTCATTAAAAAAATTATTCCATCAATTATTTCATCATTTAATGTTACTTATTCTTTAAATGGAATGTGATCCAAGGATACCATTTTTTTAATTCGATAAATGTTTTATTTTTTTGATGAATTTTTTTATGAATCCAATTTATCATCCATGGGTTATACCATGATAAAATGAATATGAAACCCTTTTATCTGGCAAGGGATTAGGATTTACTGAAATGTTTAATTAATTAAGAAACATATTTATATTCCAAAGGTTTTGTTTTGATAAATTTTTTTACTAAATCCATTTCATTTATTTTTTTCTAATTTGAATAATGCTTTACTATATTCATGAATAGTTATGTGTGACATTAATTGTTTGTATCCAATTACATTATAACTAATGATGGTGGATATATTATAACCAAATATTACTGGGACTTATATCTCCCTCCAATGAATTCGGTATGGATTTATATATAATGAGTCATATGGGACTGTAATGTGGAGTGAAATTTGTTCTGTATTGGATTTTTCATTATATGATGGTTATGAGTGTGAACATTGACTACTATGATGGTTTGAGGTCTAATCATATTCCACTACGAAGAAAGGTATTTAATTAGTTATAGTGTTGTGTTCAAAAATATTTTATACTCTGATGGATTTTCATAATATATTTTGTCAACAATTCTTGAACTTTATGGGAATGATTTTCTATATTTATTTATTTTTCACAGTTTATAATATCATTCTAATTTTAGGATATCCTGGCTCATGTTCTTTGATTTCATTATTGTTCATGTCTAATGAACTACCAATATTTATTCCATGACTTGAGATTATAATTTTTGATGTGAAGGGTATGGTTTTAATTTGTAGTGATCATATTCTCAGACCCTTATGTTCATCTTATTCAAACATATCTCCATTTCATACCCTTATTGGGCATTTGAGAACCCCATTTCTATGTTTCATTTTCCACAATTATTATGATAGGATTTGTGTATGTTATTTCTATGATTAGTTATTAATGGGAAGTTATTTATGGACTCATTCAACATATTTTGTAAAACTATAATATTGTCTTACTATTATTAAAATACACAAAAATATTATGTCCCTATGGGATGTTTGTGTGTTATTTATTTAATATTTATATAGAAATATATAATATCTATTTATTTCATACAAAGGTTTCTATATTTGATAAAAAATTAATGGCTTGTTTATCATTTGAAAACTAAAACGATAAAATATTTGTGTGATCCCTAATGATATTTATAATGAAATTCCTTGGGATTACTATAAGGATAAGTCTAAGAATGATTTAAGAATAGGAAAATTTCCTAGAACATGGTGATGAATATAGAAAGTTATTTTCTAGAAATTAAATCCCAATATGTATTAAACAGGTAGATTTTGATATATCGTATATGTAACATGGGATATAATCTCTGAAAACTGTGCCTCGAACTAGACTTAGTTGTGTTCTAGTGCATGAAAAATGGCCTTGTTGAACACCAAGTTTGAAAATCTCCAGTAATATGATTTGCATGTTCAAAAAATAATTATGAAACATCCTAAATGACTTAAATATATGATTTATATGAATGAACCATGAAAATCCTAGTGTTTCATTGATTAAAACACATGGTTCATTTTTTATACATCTTATAAGCGATTCTCGTTAAAATTTTGTTTCTTATTATGAGTAGTGATTATCAAGCTATGAGTTTTAATTATAATCAATAAAATGAATTAGAATAAACTTATTTAACATTATATGTGGCATACAAATTTCTTGATGAGAAGACAAATGTGGTGATGACTATTTTGACGGAAAATGTCATTAAGCCTCATTACTTATCCTGGAAAATGATTAATGATGTGTACCTTATCAAACTATCAGACTCATAAAACAATATTAATCTGTTGTTAGATAAGTGATTGGGTAGTGGAATCCATGGGGAAAATATGATTTAGCTTATTATATGTCATGAATGTTGGAAGAAGAACTCAAGATAATGTCTCAAAGGAACTATGTGATTTTTTATATGTGGGGAAGAATGTAATAGAGTAAGAAATTGCTAATGAACAATGAAAAGTAAACTTAATTTAATAGATTAGAATATTGGTCTCTCTATGGTATTATAAATGGATAAATGTTTTAAATTAATAATGTATGGTAATTATTCAAATCGATTTCCTAAAGGGAAATCCCGTGAAGAGTATCAGAAAGGTTTTAGGGGTAATTTTTATATTGATGATCTATACGATACTACAAATTAAATAATATTGAAAATAATTTTCAAGGAATAATTAAATAAGTAATAGTTTACGGTTTGATTTGGATGTTGAATGATTCAAGTATTTATGTACTGGAAATCAAGTATTATGTTATTTTAATCAAGAACGATAAAAGGATAGTTTAAAATATTTTTTTGTGAATAATTTTTAAATTATGTTAAAAGGTAAAGATATACTATAAAAGTGATTTAATTTCAAGGTGATATTTTTAATAAGGGAATACAACAAATAATATATTCCTAAGGTTCAGTGTGTGGTGTGTAGTTTGGATAAAGTGATGATTGATATGGAAAATTTTAATTAGATGGTATTGATATCCTTAAAATTTATTATGTTTTTTTAAGAATGTTGTTTTTGTTAATATTTATGGTGTCTATGAAATTATTGGATAAATGAAATATTTTCTTTAAAAATTGGTTTTATTCAAGGACTAAGGAAGAATTTATTTTCTCACTGAGGTTTTATGGAAATTCTTGTTATTACCTTGATTTCTGATAATATATGACTACTGTATTGGAATATTTGGAAGGTTTCCATTAGTATATGGTTAATGATATATTGAGGATTAATCCTAAGTTGACTTAAATAATTTTAGTAACTTTAATTATAATTATTTTTTGTTTTTATAGGTTATAAGGTTTACTATTTATTTAATAGCTTCTGTTGGAATTTGGATATGGTTTTAGAGATTAATTTATTAAATTAATATATGAATATTTTTTTATAATGGATAAAAAGTGTTAAGAAGTTTTATCAATAAATATAATGAAATAAGTATCATTCTACTTTTTAATCTTATGATCCATTAAATATGTAGTCATAAAAATTCACCCTCATATATTGGAATAAGAAATTATGTGGGAATAAATCAAGGCACAATGAAAGGATGACATTGTGCTTATAAAAGGGAATGAAATAATGTAATTATATATTTTAATGAAAATTTTTCAACATTTGGAAATTTAACTGGAAACAAATTATCTTCTTATCATTTTAATGATATCAATCTCAAATCTTGATTATTTAGTTTCTTGTTTTTTTGTCTTTAAACGTCTCTAGATCACCCACTTTCTTATAATCAATGATCTCTATCACTATATAATTATATATGATTCAAATCCATTTCCATGTCTTTCCATTCCATCTATTTCATCCAAGTCGAAACCTAGTGATCATTTACTTTAGGTAACCTTTATCATTCCAATGTTCTATTTTTAAAGGATGTTTTATAATTTTTTTAAATGATTTGGGTTTTTATGGAATTTTTAATTGATAAACTATTGATTATTGAGTTTAATTTTAAAGGATAAATTCATTTTAATGTGGATATAATATAACATACCAAGATTTTATAAAATATTTTTCTAAGAATAATTTAAACATTTACATTTGGTTACATGAAATAACATGTTTCTTCCATAACATTCCTCACACACAACACTAACAATCTGTGAACCATGATATAATATAATTATATCCTATTGAATAAGTAGTTGAGTATAAATTTTATTAAATATATTGTGAAATATATATATTTATATAAGTTTCCTACTCAATATATAATTATTTATAATATCTTAAAAAAATAATTCAATTTTAAGTTATGTACAAATATTCTTCAAAAATATATTTTCATAAAAAATGAATTTTATTTAATTATGTGATAAATATTTTATAATTAATTTAAAGATAATTTATAATATTTTTTATAAAATTAAATTAATATTTTAAATCATCAAATCAAAATTAACTTATCGTGGGGTTTTTTGAGAAAATATTTACATTCTAGTGAACTATGAAAAATTCTAATTTTTATGAAACTATTATTTAGTTTCAAAAAAATAATAAATTTAAATTCTAAACATTTTTATAAAGTAAAAAAGTTGTTAGATAAATATATTTAATCCACATAAATAATTTCTAATCAAATTTACATTTTATTTTCATACACATTTATTTTTGGGTTTCAAAAGGGTTTTGTTGATAAAATATTTTCAAAGTGAATAATGATTATACATTGTAATTAATTATAATAATACTTTATGATGATGTTTTTTAATTAAATTTAATGATTAAATATCAATATATATTAATTTATATTGTTGAAATGATTACTTATAAATATAGAGGTGGTATAAATGCATCGTGTCCTTGGAAAAAATACACTTCTTGAATACATGATTTTTCATCAAGTATACGGGTGTTGTTTTAAATTTAATTTTCCATATTAACAATAATAATTTTTAGAATAAAGTTATGTTTTTAAATCAAAATTTTAAATTATATTACAATAAATTTATGAGAATTCTATGAAATTATTAATTTTTTAATTAATAGTGAAAAATAATATATTTTTATTTGAAACTGTCATTCGATTTATATTATTTATTAGGTTAAATTATGTTTTAAACTGATTTTAATGTAATATTTTATAAATATTATATCTATTAATTAAATTACTTTATCTTAATTTATATTATATTTAAATTATATATGAAAAAATTGTAAACAATTGAAAATTTTCTCATTGAAAACTTGTTTTCTCATCACATCTATAGGATTAGTTATAAATTAAAATATTTAAATTATGAAATTAAATTTTGATAAATTAATTATATATTCTAAATCCACATAAACTAAATTATCTAATAATTGAAACCTAATTTTTATCAAACCATTATTTTTAAAATATAAAAAAATAAGCACCGTATTTAAATTAAAAATATGTTCACTCAGTTTTTAACTAACACAACAAAAAGACTACTCTTATCCAGTACTATGGCATTAACATCACTATATAAAAGAACTCTTAAAATCCTATTTTTTCCAAACAAGAAAAGTGTTATTAAAGGGTCCCCATAATGAGTGTCTGTAACAAAAGACTTAAAAATACTGCTATCTTCTCTAGAAAAATGGCAGAGATAATGTGTTTGTATTTATCAGGGAAAGAAAAAATAATTCATAATGGCCTTAATTATTGTTGCTTAAGTAAAAGAACTAATAAAGTCCCACCATTCATTAGAATTTTCATTCTAGCACGGGTAAAAGGAATATTTCACAAAAAATATTTTATTTCAAATAGTATATTAATATTATTATATATTAATATTGATTAAAATAAAAAATATTTTTTATAAATTATTTTTAGATAAGGATAAATATGAGTTCACACTCAATATACATGATATCTACTAAAAATGGATTATAAAATAATTAAAAATATTATTAATTAATATGTTTCTAATTATTACTGAGTGATAATCATTTAATAAATATTGATTCACATGATTTTAAATAAATTAGTTAATATTTTAAGATTTGATAAAAACATGTATTGATGTTCAAAAGATAAATTTTGATCTGGGTGTCCCTTTTGGCTCTATAAAATATAGAATAGAATATTGTGATGAGATCTGCACCGAACTAAATTGGGTAGACCCTTGGTAAAGAAATTTAAGCCAAAAAAGGCATAGAAGGCCACCGAAAGTGATTCTTAGTCATGGAAATCTAATTATTTAACATTTGATGAATTTTTTTCCATTTTTAAGGTGATATTATTGTCTATTTTCTAAGTGGACTGAATTTATTCTCTCGGATAACACAAATATGAAAAATCTATTTTTTCACAATTTAGTTTTATTTTTTAATTAAATAAATTCATATTTTTATAAATTTACATATAATTAACCACTATCATAAATAAAAATATAAACATATGTTTATTTAAATATACATTAAAATATATGATCAAAATATTTATTACTCATTTAATTTATTGTCAAAAATTACCCATTTTATTTACCTTATTCGAATGCACTAATATGTATATATATAATTAAACATGTAATATTTATATATAAACATGTTGGTCAATTAACACACCCAAACACACACAGATATATATATATATATATATTCTAATATATGTCAATAACGCCATATTATAAAAAATAATTTAAAACAATATCAATCCTTTTTTACATTATACAAATATATATATATATATATATATTAAACATACAAATATGTGTGAATTAATAAACATATATATATATATACATTACATTATAGTATATGTAAATGGATATATTATATAATATTTTAAACAAATATAAGAATATATATATGACACAGAATATATTTTATAAATTTCATTAAAAATATTTAAATAAATATTTGAATAGAAAATATATATGTGAATATGTATATACACATTAATAAACATATATATCGTTAAACAAACTAAAAAACATGGAACAGTAGTAAAGGTGTTCCATCATAAAAGGAGGGGTGTAGGGTTTGAATCCAAAAATACATAGGAGGCTGGGAATTTGCAAAACAGTATTAATGGGATGGTACCATGAAAATCCCTGATATGGTGGGTGGAGAATTGTTAAAGGGGAAATTTATTAATTGATAAAGGGGTAATCTGAATAAAGGTATGAGAATATACAATATTCCCACACTAATAGTGGTTTTTTGCAATGTAAATTCATATCTTTTATTGATATTTTTTAGACAATGCTTATATGTGCTGTTAAAGGCCCATTTATGGCGTTGTTAAAACCTAAATTTATAGTGGATATAAAATGATAATTATTAAAATGACATAATCACAATTATATATATTATTATCTAGCCACATTTCTACCCTATAATGTCTAATTCTCAATAATACTGTATTTTAGTGACATGTGGAATGAGAAAAACATGGGTACACCATTTTCTCTTAAAACAATTACATGTGTTCCTCTAACCTAAATTATAAAAGGAAACAACAAATCCACACAATTTCATTAAATAAAAACCTATTGGTTTTTAAAATACTAGAGAAACCCATTTTGCATGTTACTACATCTCATCCTAGAAACCTTAGTTGGTTTGAATGTCAATATGGGAAGGATTTTTTGCAAATCAAAGTAGTTTATCCAAAAAAGATTTAATGTTCACTAATTAGATTTTTTATTTGTTTTCTTACAAGAACTAATTCAATTAATTTTAAAACTCGATGATATAATAACCACAATACCATCCATATATAGAGATGCCATTATGTTAGTTTTATAACATAGAAAAATATGCACATCCATTAAATGGGTTACAAAATAGATATTTGTGTGTACGGTGGACTACAACGTCGTAAACTGATGTCATTCAGTTTTCCATTCCCACCTCCCAAGGTTGGGTATGATGATATATATATAATTTTTTTATGTGATATTAGTAACATAAATTGACCTCTTTAAAATGTATAACATATATTATTATTTTTCCTGCCATTCGGTAGAGGATACATTAATGTCGTTTATGTGTACGACGGACTACTGCCTCCGGAAAATATGTTTTTTATTTTCATTAATTACTAAAATGGAAGATAGAAAGCATGAATATATATGATTTACATGAAATAATTATTATTTTAATGACATAACTATCATTCTAAAAATATAGTACATAATTTTATTTTTTTCCATTTCACTCACATAATGGTGATAACGTCATTGATGTATGTGTGGATTATTGACTTCATTCAATGATGTGACTTTAATTTCATTATCACACCCCATGAATGATTTTTATAAGTATATTTACATAATTATTTATTAATTAATTAAATATTTATCATTCTGGGAAAAGAAATATTTTACTTACCTCTTTTCCATAATGTTGGTCGAAAAATTGAAATGTTACTTATGCAAACGTTGGGCCAACTGTCTTCACTATTGTAACAAATTTCATTTATCTAGACAATATTTTATATTTATCATGAAATTATACTCTATTTATAAATAATTTAACAATTTCCATATTATTATTACTTAAATTATGTATCCACGATCTATTTTAGAGGAAGAAAATTACAAATCAAAATATTTACGAAAAACAAAGAGGTTATTACCCAAAATGTGAATCTTAGAATGGAATTGATACTAAAATAATAATTAAAGGGTGTAAGTAAATAATATATTGTCTAATATATATATTTATTGTAGATTTATATACCTATAACAATATTATATTTAGTATACCAAATGCTTGACCATGTGTTAAGGAAGTCGATACATTCAGTAATGCATTGTCGTCCAACATGTATTGTTCTGTGAGATGATTTTCATATTAACCACTTTTTTCATTTGTATTGTTTATATAATACCCATGAATTTATTTTATTATGAATATGATTAAAACTATTGGTACTAAAATATCACTTTTACTACCTCTCTTTAATGGAATTTATGACTCAAAAGTTTCCACATCATTAATTTATTTTGGTCTCAATCTACCTTCATTTAGATATATGATAATTTTATAAACATATATTCTTAGTTGAGGAGTAGATACAATCCTCATACCATATAATATAATTAATATATTTAACATTAATTTATTTGGACATTCATATAATTATATATCATTTTAGGGATTATGATTCTTGGTTACAATAGTGTTAAAGATTTTATGTTACAATGTCATCATTTATAAATATTGTTTATGAATTTTTTTATGTTAAAAAATTCACCATTTTTTACCCAGATATATTTTTTATTCTGAAACCATTATTTCTAAAAAAATCTTTTTTTTACATAATTAAAGAAATTTTAAAAAAATATTTTTGTTTTAAAAAATGATTTAAAATTAATGTTCATGTATTTAAAAAAATTCCATTTGAATTTCGAAAAAAATGAAAAAAGAATATTTATTTTAATGTTTATATAATGAATACATTTTCCCAATATCAAATCATTTAATTTATTTGAATATTGCATTATAGGTTTTCAAGATCATTTTTAATGAATATAATTTTCAAATTATTTTATGTTTTAAAATGTGTTTTTTCAATTGGGAATGAAATTTTCATCATGAATTATTTTAAATTAATTTTAATGGTCCATATATAAATTATCATTTTTATTTTCAATGAAGTTCATTTCCAAAATATTTTACAAATTTTTGTTTTAAAAATATGATTTTCAATGAAAGGTTATTTTCCTCATGAAACATTGAAATTAATTTATCTTTCAGAATCATTCTTCATATAAGTTGAATTACTTTGGTTTTACCTATTCTTTTCTAGGTATATAATCCAAGGAAACACTTCTTATTATTTCATTAATTGAGCTATGTTTATTATAAAAAGATATTTATGAAACCCATTTCTCTACCATGTGTTATACTATGATAAAAGAATAATAAAACACCCTTATTTGTCCACGGGTGATTATTTATGAAAAATTGATGAAATGATAATAAAAACTTTTTATTTTCAATAGATTCTGTTATGATGAAATGATTATGAATCCCATTTTTTTAAATTGTTTTAATATAATTGTAATGTCCCAACTCGGAGCCATTATACCAGTGCTCCAAGCCGGTTCACCACAATGCCTCCATCATGCCTCCCCGCACGCCAGAGGCTGCCGAATAGTAGTGAGGGTCTAGGGTGTGATATGGGGGAGACAATGCCCTCATATCAGGGTAAGAAAACAGTAGAAATTACTATGTATCATACACAGTGGAAAGTAAACTGAGTGCAGAAGCAATAAATGACTGAAATAGAATAGGCAATAATAGTAAAATGATGTAAAAGCCCAAACAACAATGAAATACAGTACAACACTGGTCACCCACCAGGCCAGCCATACACATAAAGTTCAAAAGAAACTGAAAGTAAAAGTACAGGGTACTACTACTAACTCTGATCCAATCCACGTACCTGATCTCCAAACACGGTCAAACTGCTGTAGCATGATAAGTAGAGCCACTCGAGTAGCTCCGCTCGATCATGCAACACTCAGCCTCACCCCTAACCACCATGAAACTCATTCTCAACCTGAAAAGAAGACATAAGTTCTACAGTACACTGAGGTGCATGTTCAGGGTTGAGAAATAATCTCAGTAGGGCACCCCAATAAGAAACCTATAACTGTGCTGCTATGTGTACACAATAAAAACACGCTCAACCTACCTAGAACACAACAAAAGAAGTAAACCAAACGTCCAACCACAGTTGAACTCAGGGTATGTAATGTCTGTCAACTGGGCAAGTGCCACCATAGATGTCCATATCTATATATGTACACAAGTATAGTCACATACCTATACACATATCCATAAATATGGATATTCATGATGAAGTGATTAAAATAACGATAACAACATTAGCAGTCGATCCTTGGGACCTTAAGCCTGATCTCCTTGACATCATCATCAAGGGAATTGAGCTAGACATCGTTCCACTCGATCCATGTATCAAATAACTCTATCTCTAGGTTCGTAATCCCATCAACATGTACCTTCTTCGGGAAACACTGAAAATATGCATCTGAACAAGCTAAAAAAAAGAAGAAACCCTCTAGTTCAACAAATCAACACAAGAAAGCAGATAACACAATACGTAACCCTCTATGAAGTACTCACATCCATCCCCTCTGATCGTACCTAACAAGTTCCAACAACCCTCTGGGCAGTACAATCAGCCAAACCCCTCTAGATTGGTCATATGAAAATTTTAACACTCTCTAAGGAAGCATGCTCAGTCAATTCCCCATATAGTCGAAGGTAGTCAGGGACTCTCTGAGGATGATCATGCGGTCAATTCACCTTATAGCCCCAAGGTCTAGAGACTCTCTGAGGAATAAAACTCAGTCAATTTATCTTATAACCTCAGGTCGATCATAGACTCTCTGAGGAAGCACACTCGGTAAATTCATCCTATAGCCTGGAGTGGTTTAAGGGAAATTTATAGAAAACAAAGACTCTCTGAGGAAGCTCACCGGGTCTATCCCCTTATTGTCTATAAAGCTCAAGGATTTATGAGGAAGCTCACTTGGTCTATCCTCATGTATTTAATAATATCCAATACTTTTTGGTAAGCTCACTCAACCTATCCCATTATAGTCTATAGCACCAGGTTCACACTGCCCCATGCCAGTCACTGCATAATAATTCAATATGTTTAATGTACCTAAGGATCTACTTTTCTAATTGGTCTATAGCATCTCAAAATGTCAGAATAAAACACTCCATCCTACATTACTAGGCATGGAAACAAGGCAGCCTGACAGGTAAGTCAGACCGAATGGTCAAAATCATGTAACATGGGAAACCACATCCACATCAAGGTTAAATAAACTATTTACTTTCCAACCACCTCTACTTAGGCACACAAGGAATAGTAGGCATCCAATCAAACTAGAAAGATGCATCATGTCAGGATCAGCAACCACTATCCAAGAAGCACCTCTATTAAACACTACAGCATCAGCAAACCAAGTCAGATATAAACAAATAGTGCAGGTGGCCCAAACGCCCAAACCAATAATACATCCAAAGCCTAAAGTGATTGCCAGTTTGGCACGGGTTCTACGTGATAGCTGATAACCATATCTACCCAAACCCGACATAACAATTGAGGGTTCGTCAAAAAAAGGGCACCCACTGGGTCCCTCAGGTCAACCATATAGGAGGCATCATACTCATGATCCTCTAGGTAAACACAAGTGAAGGCATCATACCTGGGATCCTTACGGAAGAGTGAGGTAGGAATCCTTCACAGGATCCTAAAATGAAGGACAATATAGGCATTCCATGACATGGTTCATATCAAAGGAAAAACAAGAGAGAGATCCTACAATGGAATACCTAGGTTAGCACAAAAGCTATGGATTCCCTTAGGGGATTCTTAGAAGTACCATGTCTCAAAGCCTCATAGGGAATAAGGGAAAATCTCACAAGATAAACGTCCACTAAATCATACATTACGGGAGAGATATCATACATCATATCCTATTAAAGGTCTCAAAATAGTTGGTCCGAACACCCAACCTATCATCCATGCCAAGTCTCACTCTCAAGTGACAAATGAACTCGATGACTGGAGAAAAAACCACTCTATTTAGATAGAAACCCCCAAAATACCCTTTAGATGACCTCTAAATGTCAGAAGGATTCCATTATTATGATCTACGTAGAAAAATCCTCAGAATCGACTTCTCAAATGAAAATTTCTAACTTCCAGAGCCTAAGATATCCCAAAATTAATAAATTGAAGTAGTGCATTGCCAGAGCACATGGCCAGAGCACATTGGACCTACCTGTGTAAAAGTACAAGACATGTACTTCACCGTACACCGTGTGTACTAAAAAAACCACTATTCCATCTTCTATTCTAAACGATCAACCACTACATGATGTGTACTAAAAGTAAACGACATGTACATAAGAAAACATCATCCTCCCCAAACGGGAAGAACACATGGCATGTACCCCTTGAATACATGCCGTGTATTCTAGGTTTTCTGACAGGAAAACACTGAAAACACTCGTTTTCTCCCCGGAAACAATAGATCCGGCCTTAAGAGGCCATAATCAAGCAATATAAGGCTTAATATAGTTGAAAATACATGTTTAATGGGGATATATAGAGAAAACATAAATGTTCTTACCTTCGGGCAGAAACCACCGAAGATTCGGTTGATTTCACAGCTCACGGTTGCTGCATGCCGAGTCAGCACGTCGAGAGCTTCAAATTGGTACACCTCTCACCTTCCTTCTCTCTCATTTTCTCGATCTCCGAATTCTCCCATAGGTCAAGGCCAAGGAGGAGTGGAATAGGAGACATGTGCAAGGATGAGGAGGAATGAAGAGGGAAGAAAAGAAAAGGAATGGAAGAAAAGAAAAGGAAGAAAAGGGGCCCGGGCTAGCCCCTGTGCCCGACAAGAGATTATGACTCTCCTAGGGTACACTCCCCATTCCAAACTCAACGGTTTAGAAATAATCTCAATCAGATCCTCCATTTAAAAGTAATTGCCAAACAATCCTATGTGAATAATTTAATATTTAATTAAATAATATTAAATATTAAATATTCTGCCAAAATTCAAACAGCTCAGATTTTTTACAAAGTCATGTCCTAGGGTAAACACCCTATTCCGGGACCAACAGAGTTGTCAGAAAAATTATCCGAGATAAGATGGTAGGGTAAAATGACCATTTTTCCCCTCATGAGTATCCTACAGGAAAAAATAAAATTTTTTCTCAAAACGAAAGTCTGGAAAAACATGGATTCTCACAAACTCCCCACCATAAACCATCTCATCTCCGAGAAGCCCAGTAAAAGGACAAGAAGCCATGCTCCCAACCCGAGAATCTACACAACCAAACTACCTAGATCGTCTAACGACTAACCTTATAGTTCTAACAACTAGCTTCTATATAGAAGATATTTAACTATGACTAATGCGTTACTACCCACCATAGGAATACCGTTATTGTCATTTAAAAAAAACTCTGAGCTCAAATCTCCCAAAAGAAACTAAAGATTAACCTAAAAAAGGAACACCACTCTCCAATGGACAATGGTGCACTCCCCACCATATGGCCTTCCTTACACCGCTCCAAGAGAACTAACAAAACATTTTCCATATGTACCATGGATGGACATTAAGAAAGAAAAAGGAGGTTGATGTAGGGTGGACACTCTCTCAGCATACTCAAGATGAATCAAGATATCTCATGATCATCTCTTACATGACTACACTAATATTTCACCGAAGGAGTGCACAGCTCCATCTGAGAGACACTAAAGTCATGAAAAAACTCGACCACGATTCAAGGACTAGTGTACCATTTCACGGTATCCTAAAACTTGAAAAAGTCACCACTATAAGAGAGAGATATTTCAACAAAAATTCTGGGATCCGAGTCCAAAAAAATTTCTTGAAACATTAGACCTTGGTTCACACCCGACCACTCACTGATCTAGATTTAAACGATGCCACCTCTAACAACAACATTTGAAACATTGCTCGATCAGTCCAAGCACCCGAACATGCCTGCTCATCGAGACCAGTCACAAAAACAAACACCACAAAAAGGAATTCAAAAATTATGGCCAACCATCTCACACATGTTTCCCTAAAACGGAACAAACATCGATCTATAAGGGTTCGAGTCAAAACCAATGGTCTCTAGGTCTTTCATCTAGCCCTTTAGAAAAGGTCTCACAACTGGGTCATAAGGTCAAACCACCTAACCCAAAATATCCAATACCTCTCAGAAGATTGTAAAGATCACAACAACCAACAAAATCCAAAATCGAAACACAACCTAAAAGGGACCTGATCCTCTCTGAGAAACCAAAGAAGGAATGACTCCTTGGAGGTCACAAACAAAACAGAAGAGAAATGCTGAGAAAACACCAATTGGGTATCTGTATATAGAAATACCACAAGGGGTCCAGTTCACAACAAAAATACTTGGTATCTATCAATATTGTTCTCAATGATCTGACTAGATAGCCACCGACCTGAGAAAAAACAACCAATAAGGGGTAAAAAAGGTGTCACAAGCCACATAGGCCAACTAGGGTCAATGTACCACATCTGCACAAGGAATGAGTCATCAGCCTCAAAAAAACGAATTAATGTAGATCCACGTAACCTAGCATCAGAGTAAAAAGTATGTGTAAGTAGACCCAAAGGTCTAAGACGTCAGTAAAAACACACACTTGCAGGCCTATATGATATGAATCTGACATACCTAGTATGATGCATGAGACACCTCTTGCCTTTGCCTGCCAAGAGTCAAAATCCATCTCTGGAATCTTACAAATGGCCATGTTCCATAGATCCACAGTAAATCAAAACACCACACAACATGTTCATCAGTCAATGAAAAAATCAAATACAACTGTAACATCGCAAAATCAAAACAACAATCCCAAACCATGGCAACAGAACTTCTTATCGGAACAAGTGTTCTCAACGCATCAGCTCTATATCCATCAGAGGTTCCTCCACATTCATGATACTCCTTTCTACCATATCCCAAATAGTAAGGACCAGGAAAGGAAACTCCTCTAATACCACTTTTTAACGTCCCACCTCAGAGCCACTAAACTGGTGCTCCCACCCGGTTCTCCACAAGGCCTCAAGCACGCCTCCCCATACGCCAGAGCCTACCGACTAGCAACAAGAGCCTAGGGTATGATAGAGGGGATACTATGCCCTAATATAAGAGTATGAAAACAGTAGAAATAACTAATTATCATACACAGCCGAAAGTAAACAGAGTGCGGAAGCAATAAACAACTGAAATAGAATAAGCAGTAATAGTAAAATGTTATAAAAGCCCGAGCAGCTATGCAATACAATACAACACTGGTCGCCCACTGGGTTGGCCATATAGATAAGAGTACAAAAGAAACTGAAAGTAAATGTATAGGGATCTGCTACTAACTCTGAACCAATCCATGTACCCGATATCCAAACACTGTCGAACTACTACAGCCCGATCTGTAGAACCACTCAAGCAGCTCCACTCGATCATCCAACACTAGGCCTCAGCCCTATCCACCATGAAACTCATGCTCAACCTGAAAAGTAGATATATGTTCTACACATCCACTGAGGTGAATATGCAGGGGTGAGAAATAATCTCAATAGGGAACCCCGACAAGGAACATATAACTTTGCTTCTATGTGTATGCAATAGCAACGTGCTCAGCCTAGCTAGAACACAACAAAAGAAGTAAACCAAACATGAAATCACAGTTTAACTCAAGGCATGTCATCCTTGTCAACTGGGAAAGTTCCACCATTGATGTCCATAACTATATATGTACACATGTATAGTCCCATACCTATACACATATACATGAATATGAATATTCATGATTATGTGATTTATATAACAAGAACAACATCAGCAGTGGATCCATGGGACCATAAGACTAATATCATGGACGTCCTATTCAAGGGAATTGATATGGACGTCGTGCCACTCAAGTCTTGTATCAAATAAGTCGGTCTCTGGGTCCGTAATCCCATCGACATGTACCTACTTCAGCCAATGCCGAAGATACACCTCTGAACAAGCTATACAAAACAAGAAACCCTCTAGGTCAACAAATCAACACAGGAAAGCAGATAACACAATAGGTAACCCTCTGGGATATACTAACATCCATCCCCTCTGATCCTACCAAACAAGTACCAACAACCCTCTGGGTAGTACACTCAACCTAACCCCTCTTCTTTGGTCATAGAAAAATTATAAGACTCTTTGAAGAACCACGCTTAGTGAATTCCCCTTATAGTCTAAGGTAGTCAGAGACTCTCTAAGGAAGATCACGTGGTCAATTCCCCCTATAGCCCCAAGGTCTAGAGACTCTCTCAGGAAGCACACTCGGTCAATTACTCCTATTGCCTCAGGTCAATCACACACTCTATGAGGAAGCTCACATGGTCAATTCTTCCTATAGCCTGGAGTGGTTTAAGTAAAATTAAAAAAAAACAATGGCTCTCTGAGGAAGCTCACTCTTTCTATCCCCTTATAGTCTAAAAAGATCATGATTCTCTAAGGAAGCTCAATCGGTTTATCTTCCTTTAGTCTATAATATTAATGAATTTTTGGGAATCTCACTCGGTGTATCCCCTATAGTCTTTAATGACCAAGACTCTATGAGGAAGCTCCCTCGATCTATCCCCTTATAGTCTATAGCACCAGGTTCTCATGGCCCCATACCAGACAGTGTATAATAATGCTATATGGCCAATGTACCTATAGAAATACTTGGCTAAACAGTCTATAGAATCTCAACAAGTTAGAATACAACACTCCATTCCACATTACTAGGCATAGAAATAAGGTATCCTAACAGGAAAGCTAGACCAAAGGGTCAAAATCAAGTAACATGGGCAACTACATCCACAACAAGGTGAAATACACTATTCACTATCAAACCACCTCTACTCAGGCACACAAGGAATAATAGGCATCTAAACAATCAAGAAAGACACATCACATCAGGCTCCATAGCCACATACCAGGAAGCACCTCTAGTAAACAGTTTCACATCAGCAATCCAAGTTAGATATAAACAAACAGTGGAGGTGGCCCGAACGCCCATCCGGACAATACATCCAAAGACCAAAGGGATTGCCTATTTGGTATGGGTTATAGGTGACACCCGATCACCATCACTACCCAAAACTGACATAACAACTCAGGTATGGTCAAACAATGGGCACCCACTGGGTCCCTCAGGTCAACCACATAAGAGGCATCATACTCTGGATCCTCCAGGTAAACACGAGTGAAGGCATCCTATGCGAGATGTTTAATGAAGAGTAAGGGAGGAATCCTACACAAGATCATAAAAGGAAGGACCACATAGGCATTCCACAACATGGTTCCTATCAAAGGAAGAACAAGAGATAGATCTTAGAAGGATATCCCTAGGTTAGCACAGAAGCAAAGGCATCCCTCAGGGGATCCTTAGAAGTACCCGGTCTCAAAGTCTCTTAGGCCAGAAGGGAAAATTTCACAAGGTATACTTCCTCTAAAGTATACGTTATGGGAGATATATCATGGCTCATATCCTATAAAATTTCTCAAATAAGTTGATCTGAACACCCAACCTATCATCCACGCCAAGTCTCACTCTTAGGTGACAACCGAACTCGATGACTGGAGAAAAAACCCCTCCAATGAGATATAAACCCCAAAACCACATATATATATCAACTCTTAATGTCAAAATTATTAAAATATTTTGATATATGTGAAAAAACACTCATAATAAACTACTCACATGCTCAATTATAACTTCCAGAGTATAAGATATCCCAAAATTACTAAATTGAAGTAGTATATGGTCAGATCACATTTGGTGTGCCTGTGTAAAAGTACACGGTGTATAATTTACTGTACACGGCATGTACATCACTTTACACTACATGTAATTTACTGTACATGGCATGTAATTTTGAAACAAAGTCACACTGTGTGTGTTTTCAGTAAAACACATGCCCAAGTACCACTACACGGCGTGTACTTTACTGTACACAACATGTACTAAAAAACTAAACTATTCCGTGTTATATTCCACATGGCTAGCCACACGGTCACCTAGTACACGACGTGTAGTCAATGTACAAGGAGTGTACTTAAGAAAAAATTAACTTCCCCGAACTTGAAGAACACACAGTGTGTTACCCTGGAATACACGCCATATATTCTGGGTTTTCCGACAGGAAAACCCTAAAACAACTGAAACACCCGTTTACACCCCTGAAACATTAGATCCACCCTTAAAAGGCCACAAGCGAGAAATATAAGGCTAATAATACATAAAAGGAAATATTTATAGGGGTTCTATGGATAATAAATAAACAACCCTACCTTCGAGCAGAAACCGCTGAAGCTTCGGTTGATTTCACAGCTCACGGTTTCCGCACGCCGACTTAGCACATTGAGAGCATCGAATCTGTACCCCTCTCACCTTCCTTATCTCCTGTTTTATTGATCTACAAATTGTTACATAGTTCATGTCCAAGGAGGATAAGCGTAGGAGATAGCACAAGGAGGAGGAGGAAAGAAGAGAGACGAACAGAATAGGAAAGAAAGAAAATAAAAGGAAGAAAAAGTGGTCTGGGCCAGCCACGATGCCAAACATGTGTTTATGCCTCCCCTGGGATAAACTCACCTTTTTGGACTCAACAGAAAAGACAAAATCTTAATATGATTCTCCATTTAAAATTTATTTCCAATCAAACCTACGTGAATAATTTAATATTTAATTTAATAATATTAAATATTAAATATTCCGCCAAAATTCAAATAGCTCATATTTCCTCCAAACTTATGTCCTAGGGTTAAAATCCTATTCCAGGACCAAAAGAGCTATTAGAAAAATTATCTGAGATCATCTGTTAGGTGAATGTGAACATTTTATCCCTCATGAGCATCCAACAACAAAAATTCAAATTTATGCTCAAAACGACAGTCCAGAAAAACAAGGGTTATTACAATAATGATTTTTATGATCTTGTTTCATAGATATACATGTTATTAATTATTAAATTGTTGTTAAATTATAATCACTGATTGTGGTAACATTATAAAAAATATTGGTGAGACATATATCTACCTCAAATTCATTTGGTTATTTACTATATTTCATGAGATTTATTGTATAGGAACATGGAGAAATCTTGGATTAGTAATGGCGTTTTTCAGCTATAAAGGTATTAGATGTGAAACATAACTACCCTGATGGATTGGGAAATGTTCCAATTCCACTATGAGAAATTATATACTACTGATGAATGTTGTGTGTCATTCCCTTGAGGTGTATCTACCCATGGAATTCTTTTCTATGTTTTGGAAATAATCATTAACTAAAAAGGAAATGTTTTTCTATTTTTATGGGAACAATACAATTCCAGGTCTTGTATAAATTTTGTGATATCCTGTAACATGTTGTTTGATTTCCTTTTGATTATTGTCTAAGGTGCGGCCAATCATTATTACATGACAAGTGATTAAAAAAATTATGTAGGGTATGGTTTTCTACTGCTATACTAATGTTCTCAGACCCTTTTGGTCATTTTTTTCTTATATATCTCAATTATTTATAGTTAATGAGAATATGAGCCCACCATTTCATATGATTCCATTTCCCATGATATCAAAAATGGTTTTGAGTTGGTTATATCAAAAAATAGTACTTAATGAGAATACCATTATGTGAGACATTGAATATAATTCACCAAATTAGAATAATGTGTATTTATTCTCCAAATGCCATAAAATATTATTGTCCCAAAGTGTTTGTTTATTTAATTCATTAAATATTTACCTAAATAGATGTAATATCGATGTATGACATGTTTGGTTGACTATAAGATACCACTAAATAGAATTAATTATCGAATAATATTTGGAGATCATGTTAAAAATTCATAGTTCAATTGGGATTTTTGAGACAAAACATTCATCATATTTCATTAAATACCATTTTTTATTAAATACACAACAAATCTCTTTTTATATCATTAATTAAATAAATTCTTTATTCATGGGCACCATGGTGTACTCTATGGTTTCAACTCCATTTTTAGTTTTTTTAATCTCAATACATTGATAAAAATGATAAAATTATATATTAAGTAGCCATTAATAAATAAATCCACAAAGATTACAACCCATTATTTCATGAAAATATCCCATGTATTTCAATAGAATAACCTTGGTGAATATTTATTGTCTCATGTATATCATATTAAATAAAAAATCTAAATATGGGGATTCAAATTGTTAGGATATCCAATGCCATTCACCCTTCAGTCATTTTACTTACAAAAAATATTCAATTAGAATTATATGATTAGAAAACATAATCTATTTTGGAAAAGATCCTAATTTTGTCCTTTTTGATTAATTCAACAATAAACATCAATAACTCAATAATGTTTTAATGGATGATTATTCCACACTCAAATGGATCATTGATTGCTTAGGTATGAACCTTATATTATGAAAATGAGACTATAGTGATATTATATATATCAATGTGGTGCTAAATTCTTGGGAGTAGATAAACCATTATACAGAAGAATTATATCCCATTGGAAACTATAAAATTACTATATCATCTCCCAAATCCATTTTCTTATTTTTCTCCTGAAAATATTGGAGATGATGGTGACATGGAGGAATGAATGGATACTCCATATTAGTTTGAAGAATTATTCTCAACCTCTATTGATGAACTCATATAGGTGGGTACTTATATATATAATATACCTAACCTATATCGATTAGTGGGACTATAATATATTGATTAGTGGGACTATAAAAAAAGAATATGATGAATATATCACTTTTCATAATAAATATTTTTAAGTGTTTTCATATATTTATATAGAATTACATTTTTAATATCACCTCATGGATACAGGAAATCACGGCCAACCCAACCCCTAACACTATTAAAAGAAATTAGGATTGAGGATACATATGAACGATTAAATTTTAGTGGAATACATGGTCAGTAATGTGATAATGGTCAATTGGATAAGAGTGGGTAAATACCTAAAATAATTTTCCAATAGATTATTTGTAATAAATATTTTCAAAACTATAGTATCTCTTAACTTCAAAAATCTAAATCATCATTTTATAAAAAAATGAATTACCAAGATTGATCATAGAATTTCACGTTGATGTATTTTTTTATCCTTATCATTCCCGGATCATTAATATAGTAAAAAAAATTCTAACCATCTCCAAAAATGATTACTCCACTAACTTTCATTAATTTTTATGGATATACAAATACCATGTCCTACAAATTTTCTAAACGAATGATGTTGAAGCCTACCCATATTCCATGTACAACATTTTTAAAACCTATGTAGATAAATCCATAGATTTCTACATTGTATATTAGGTGTTCAAATTACAAAAAAAATATCACCACACCCATCTTGATCTACTTTTCAACAAATAATATTTAATGAGTTTTCGAAGGATCCCAACAATTGTACTATTTTCAGTTGAATTTGGGAAAATTTATCGATTTATGATGTCATTCATTATATACATCATCCAAAAACCCTCAATACCTTTATATGGATCATGTTAGGTCTCAAAAATAATAGGATATTCTTAACTAACAATATCAAAAGTGTTTTCCCCCCTAATATTGTTAATGAATGGGGAAACATTTCACTTGGTTAATGATTTCGATGAATAACATGATGATCTCAAGCCCAATAATTTATACCATCCTATCATTATGTGACCTATAGAAGGTGATTCTCCAATCCTATATTTTGTAACCACAAAATAATCTATTTTTGTCATTATTTCCTAAATATTTATTCGTGGAAGGAAAATAGTCTATTTTATTACCTTGGGTTAATGTTCGACATTAATACATTATATTTTTATATAATGATTATAATCATTACATTGGTCTAAATTTTGAATATTTTTTGATAAATTCTATAGAATCATGTAGTTCACTTGGTCTACTACATCGATCCACTCAGATTTTAACATTTTCATCTACTAAAGTATGGAATATTAGATTAATGTGAAATTATTATGTATCATTTTGATTTTAAATTAATGTATCACAAAGAAATCAATGTATAATCCCTAGAATATTTTACATCAGTAAAAAATGTCCATGTGGAGTTTTAGTAAATTATAGAACACCAGGATGAAGAGGTTTATATATACATGAGGCCTCAAAAACTAGGGATATATATTTTGATGGTACTTTTATACTACCAACATGAAATAGTATAGAATCCCCAAAATACATTAGGGTGTGTATGTGGATTTTTTTATGTATCTAATGATTCATATTCTTCCTAAAAATTATTGTTTTAAAAATTATTCACCAATAATGAAGTATAATACCAATCTTTAATAATAGGTTTTAAAATTTCCTTAAATATACCAGAAACCTAATATATCATTAAGGTGATTTGAACATGGTGATCAAGCGTATTAATAAAATAAATTCCTCCATGAAAAAAGTTATTAATACATTAAATGATTGTTTGAAATGAATAATGGATAAATTTATCTCATATCCCATATTTTCACACATCTTGTGTATAAAAAATAATAAAGAGAATGTATTTTCAACAAAAAATGATTTCATTGTTAGATTTGGATCAGGTAAAATTTTAATTCATATCACTAATTAAATAATGATCTATTTAGTTATCATAAATAATATGGGTGAAATAAATGAAATTAATACGACCTTAAATCAATGGTAGTTTCCCTCATCGATTATAGTATAATTGGATAGTTCTCTCCAATATAAAATTTCTAAAAATTTGGATAATCCAACAATATTAAGACACAAAAATTGATTGATCAATAGGCAGCCAATAATTTAATTTACAATGGTCTAAATTCTCCTAAGTTCCTCTAAAAATATGTATATATGCAGGATGTGCATAAAATATTTTTCTTCACAAACATTCTTTTCTATTAATATAATGAAATTTTTATAATTGAAATTTTTCCCCCACTTCACCTTTCAATCTAAAGTCAATTTCTAAAGGCTAGTAGTCTCATATTCAGCTTGATAAATTAGGGAAAACCAATAGTAATAGTCTATGTGCACTATATAACCCACAAATCCATAAAAAATACGTCACATCAACATTATCATTGAAGGAACACCACAATAAGATAATCTATGGGGAATTGGTCTTGGCTATGTTATCTCTTATGGTACATGAGATCGAAATGTTAAATCCTGGGAATAAATTATAATAAAATTATGTTGTACACATGTTCAGCTCCTATGTAGATTAATCAACGATAAAAATGGATGGAAAACATATCATAAATTCTACAATTAATGTGGTTCATAATAAATAATTTACAAATCATCATGTTTGTTTTGAAAAATCAATTTCATAGGATTCTAAAATTCTTTGGGATGTCCCTTTTCTTTTCACTATAAAATAAAATACAGGACAGTCATTATTATAATACCAAAAATTATATTTAACTTAATTACTTATCACATAATGTTAAACATCATCACATATTTTCATTTATATAAACTATATAAACATAATCAAGCATTTGATTTTTTATGATCTAATTACATAACTAAAAATCTATATCCATTTAAAAATCCATGGTGTAAGGTTCCTAATACATAAACCGTACCTAGAATAGAAATATCTAAACTTCCATGAATTATTTCACAATTTTTACCCTATTAATTCTTTTATTTCCTTCTTGTACAGAGATTAAAACGTCGATGCGATTATTAAATCATTAAAATACACAATGATAAGATCAGTATAGATGTTATTTATAAGAAAAATGTGTGGATTGATTCTTTTTTAATTCTATCATATAAAATGACTCGTGGAGTTTTCAACCTGACTACATTAGAATTGTATCTAATTTTAATAGTCTTAACTACCATGGTGTTTTAGATGTTTTTTAATTCAAATGTGCTTTCACTAAAAAGAATTCATTTAGATGGATTTATTCATTAATTCACTTAAATGGAACTTAATTTTATTTGTCATTATTCTTTTCAAAGAACTTTGTATGGCTTGATTCCTAATCATTAAGGATATATAGTGACATCTAGATTATCAATCGTATTCCCTTCCATAAAAGTTTTGAAATTTGATCCCATTTTTTCCTAGAGCTTCTGTATTCGCCTCATTAATGTTAGGTATTCTCATGAATATCCCTTAATCTAGATACATTTCAATTTATATTTTTGATATAAAATCATTCATGTTGGATTTCCATCTTTTTCACCCCATGGTTACCATCAATTTTACTACCACATCCATTTCACATCTGCTAGACCTAAATAGAATCCTTTTAAAAAATATCTTTTCTCAACATAAATTATCTTAGGATATATATATATATATATCTATATTTAGGTATCTGGCCTCAAATCCATTCAAATTTTCTATTCCATCCCATTTTTCGTGTCCACCTATTATTTGGATCCATCAATTATTTTTTAGGTTTCCATTCATCAAACCTATGTTTGTGTGATATATTCCAATAGTAATATATGAACTAAATATGTATTGATAGAAAGTATATAATTATATATAGTTATACCTTGAGGTATCATCCTGGGTATCAATATATATCTAATAAATATAAATCCCCCAATTAATTCTAGACTTATTATCTCATATACATGATTTCATTGAAGTATCTAATTTAGGGAGAATTAATTATCCAGAACATGAACTAGAGACATGAAAATATATTGTGTGTAATATTTTTGTAGTATGATTAATATTATTATATGATACAAATTTTTTTTGAACTATTTATCTCATGACCATCCACGAATACTTTACATTTTTATTTCCCAAGATTCCATAATATCCAAATCCTTATCCAGTACAAAATATAATGGTTAGAATCCTTTTTTTGTATACCATTTAAAAATATTACACAGTATACTATAAGTGTTTGAATAATAGTAATACTTTTTGGGATACTTATAATTAATTTATATTATTATAAAAGGTACCTTCTTCGTAGTGATAACATATAAACTCCATATGAAACCTACATATATCTACAAATATATATGTTCTCAAGTGGGGGTATTGATTTGATAACAACATATTACCTTGAAATTATGGTCGTGGAACCCATCATTTGAACATGACCAGTGGTGATCATCATCAGTCATATTTCATTCCATCACATCGTGATTAAAATAAATCATTTTACGACATACATCATTCTCATTCATTGTTCAAATCTGTTGTAGCATTGATACATCCCTAGTGCCTATTGGGTTTTTACACCATTCATTAAATTAGTATGAGTAATACGACCTTAAAATACATTTACATGACTTATATTTAAGTAATATCAATTACTAAGATCATCATTCACTTGTTCTTTCCACCACACCATTATCACCATATAGGCTTCATATTTATTTCATGGAGAATTGTGACCTCAAACAAGCCTCACATTGGAAATATCATTATTAAAATAAACAAAAGTAGTAATCGAATTTTTTTTCCTCTATAATAATTTACTTCATTAGTCTATCATACAATTCATTTAAATAAACCAAAAAAATATTGTAATTCACCTCATGGGAACCTGAAAAGGTAATTTTAGAAAAATTTATGATTTTCTATTTTTAGTTCATAGTCATGTGTATCCACATAAAAAAAATCAATGTTTTTGAAAAATAAAATGGAAAAACTATGTTTTTGGTCAAAGCCAAATAAATAGTGGTCTGAGAAAAATCGTAGGTTCCACTTGGTAATCTGTTCCTATATCAAGGATTTGAAAAATGATTTGGATTATTTAAGATGACATAAATATTTTAAATACCACCATTAAAACCTATAATAATTAAACATATGTTTTATAGGTCCACTGACCTTAGAGAAAGTAAGTTTCCATTTTTCTTCAGTATATATATTAGTTTTGATTTTTTTAATATATAAAGTTCTAATATCAAGGATACTGATCCATCTTGATAATTAATGAACTCATTATATACAACATTTATAATTTTTTTATACTTATTTATTTAATCTCTCGTATAAAAGTTAACAAAAAAGTGATTATGGATATTGAAAATGTATCATGTTTTCATTTTTCCTATTTTCATCTAATCATATATGATTGGGAAGAATTTAAAAATTATACTGTTTAGTAACAACGATATTCCCTATATTTTATGGATAATATATTTGTTTTATATCCATCTCAAATAAAACAATATAAGGTAATATTCCTTGAAGATAATATATTAATTCAAATATTTCATCATAGTCATTATTTTTTGGGAATTATAATTCACCCAATCCATTTTCATGAAATATTCCGATGGATTCAAGTATTATGATCATACACATTTTGAGATACATTATGGTCAAGAATTTATTATCAAAAAAACATGTAGGATCATGTAATTAATATAATATCAGTATATGATGTTTTTTAATTCATAAAAAAGTAGAGAATCCCTAATATGGTGTAACTATTTAAGCATTTAGAAGGAATAGATAATGGAATATAGATAAAACCAATACTCAATTTACTCTCAAAGTTGGATAATAAATTTCTCTAATCTATTTTAATCCTAATATAGTACATATTTTTTAGGTTCTACATAATCATTAAAGTGCATTGAAAAATCCATCATGACATCATCCATACATACTTTCATGTCTTCCTCAAACAACTTCTACTGATCATCTATATATTATTTAGTAGTAGGAATCACCATATTATGTCTTTCACCCAATGATATTCCTTCCATGACTTAATGATTTATACCTGTTTAGGTCACTATATGTTGTTTTGTTTCTTAAATCATCATATCACTAATTTTTATTGAATATGATAATGATCCAATTATAGAAATATATATTTTTAGTTTCTTTACTCACTCTTAGGTGATAATTTTCATTCATGATCCAAGATTTCTTGCAAAATTACCTGATTAAATAGACTACCAGACCACATTTGTTCCATGTAATATGCATGATGATCCAAACTAACAATCAGGGAAAAATGTGTATTGGGAAAACATACCCATATTAATATTATAAATTCCCCATAAACATATAATAAATTAACGAAACAGAAAATACTAGTAAATGATAAGGAAAAAATAGTGAAATAATAAATATTGACCATGTCACACTTGTCAAATACCAAATACAAAGGATTTGGTAGTTCAAAAAACATTTCGGTAAAATAAAGTAAATAAAGGATTCACGAATATTTTGATGTATTTATCAAAATCTACACCTACTCCACACGTCCATCTCCTTAGCTCCATATCATAAGGAGCTAGCACATACTGGGTTCCCTGATCAGGAAATCAATACATGCATCAAGATTCATCTACTTGGTTTTCATATCACATAGTTGTAAAGCACCAATTAATACATCACACAAGTTTACATGTATATTAAGGTGTATTTTGTGATAAAAAAATTAATGTGTGAATATTCAATAAATCAACAACGATCTCTAATGTTAGATTTAAGACACCATAAACACCCACTCTACCTTCTTTGCCTTCATATATCTATATGATTATATGAAATAATCATGGAAATTTAAAATGTGGAAGAACCATTCAAAATGAGTCTTAATAGTATTATAGTCCCAAGGCCTCCATTTTAGATGACATTAAGACCTTATTCCCCCATTTTTATTTCTCATGTGAATTTCTGTAAAACCATAATATTATATTGTCCCCTCATAGGAAAGAGCACATAAGTACATCATGAACTATCGTCTTACAATACTAGGCCATCAACCCAAATAATATAATGTATTCATGTCATATTGTCACATACATAGTCTATACATGATTCCCATTACGGGCCACCAATCTGTGACAGTTACACTATTCACATTAGTACCCATGATCGAACCAAAAAAATATAGAATATAAAAAATTCATCACATGGACATAGTTTTATCCTATTAATAACATATATCCTATGTTATTTCATAATGAAGATGGTTCATAGGGGCTAGACACATATAAATACAATATCACATGATGATTTTCTATGATACGTATACATATGGGAAAACATACTATGTAATTAATGAAATCTATGGAAATTCTCAGACAAAAAACATAGATCTTAGAAACCAACAACTGATCATGGACCTATATGGAAAGGAATTTCAATATCAAGCTAGTGGATGTAAATGTCATGTATCGTCAAGATTTTAATCACTCTAACAACATTCTCACACCAAATTGAATAAGCCCACACATTGATAGATTCCTAAAACCTAATTTTATATACAATAACCACGTTTCTTGTGAAAAACTATTAATGAAAATCCAATAAGGTGGAACTAATAAATACCCAATTTCAATTCCCATTAATAGTGTAATTCATGTCCAACTAAAGGAAGACGAAATTCACCCCTCAATGAATTGTGAACTAAGATGTGGGTCGAGGATCGATTGAGTTTGAATTATTCATAAATTCAACCAACATCCAATGATTGATATTAAATATTTATCACTTATGGATTCATAAGTAATTAAATTCACACTAATTCATGTCATTAATAGAAGATATAATTTTAATTAGTACTCTCAAATTACCCATGAATTGTTATGGTAATCATCTCAAATTATCCTCCTTAAAATGAATGATCAACATAGTAGTGTTGATCCAATATTATAGAGAATAATTTGATAAAAATAATTTTGGATTACTTAAAAAATAATTTTTATACCATTTGAAATGATCCATATCCAAAATGAATAGTGATTGTTTTGGTTGGGTGTCATGTCTGACCATCACCATGATGATTGTGACCTCGAGTACAACGACCTAGGTATCTTGACACAACCAAAAACTGTGCAATGTTTCCATTTTCATTTTTGTTTTTCCTTACCACATCCTCCATAACATGAATAGTTAGGACTCTATGGTTTTGGTCAGTAGGAGGTCTATTAGAACTCATCTCCCAACTGCGTAGCATATCCTAAAAATATTTCAAGCTTATTTCACACACCTATAAACAAAAAAAATAGAAAAATGATTATGGTGTGGGTTATATTAAACTAAAAAATACATTAAAAAACTCATGATATAATTAAAAACCCAAAATATTCCACTGATTCAATGATCAAAACAAAAAAACAATGACACGATTTAAAAAAAATATAATCATATTACCAACAAAATTTTGAGGATTTATAGTCTCCCCATGAAGGTTTCGTTATACTAAAGAATCAAATCCAATGGTCTATTTCATAAAACATACTCCATTTTTATCTAACATATCATAAACACTTCCAAATTTACTTCTAGATCATTCAATGATTCCATAAAATTATGAAACATAATATAATTTTCCATCACATAATGTTCTCACAATATTGTAGGATTTTCATCATGAAATTCCTTAGTGATGCATCTATTTCAAATTAAATTTCCTCACAATCGATCATGTTAAAATGATCCTGAATATAACTCTAAATATGAGAAATAGGGAAAAAAGTAATGAATTCCTCAATAAAATTGTCCAAGGTATATTGTGTAATTTACCACTATGATAGGTTTGGTGATCATAAATGTTCCAAAAAGATATGGTCCCAACATCCCATACTTCTATAAATGATGACTCCCGATCAAATATAATGTCTACAACAAACCCCAATTTTTATAAATGAACTCCAATATTAATATTATTTAGTTTTCAGTTGATCACTACTAGATCCATGTGGTGAATAACCCGTTCGAGGTCAAAAATCCCCTTTTGAGGTATCCTAAACCATACAAGAAAAAAAAAATTGTGTCCTCACATACCTCAATCTCGCATAGTATTGAGTGTCCCATCATGAAATATAGAAAATAAAAAGATTCAATATAAATAGAATATTAGAGTAAGTAAATCTACATGAAAACTAATAAGGATAGGTTATTGATTATATTCATTAAATAATCTCTTAATGTATTTGGTGAATAATATTCTTAAGGATCTAATTCTTCTTATATGACTATCCATATGTCTATTAGTTATTTGTTGTACTCAATGGAAATTGAATCATAAAATAATATAAAAAGTATATCAGAAAGAAAATATTTAAACCTATTTCTCTTCAAATTGAACAATATGTGTCACTACATGTAGTTATACAATCTCTAATAAATAATACTTATCAAATTAATCAATAGAGTGGGTCTTTCAATTTGACAACATGTGTACTAGTTTCATCAACTGATTGAATACCTGCCAAACTTCATCATTACTACTCAAGGTCTTATAAAAACCCCAAATTATTTCTTAATCACTTCTTCCCTCTTACAAATATCTAAAAACGTTGATCACAGAACCCACTAAGAGTTTGGTTCTTTTTCTTTATGTAATAGAAAGTTAAGAATCAAAAAATAAAATATGTGATGTTCCTCTTCATACATGTCCATAAAATCCTCTTTTGGAGGATATGATGCATCTTAATTGTCCCTGGAAGAATTTTATTCTCAAAAAATTATATTGTTTAATCAGGTACTCACTTAAGTAATCAATCATGAATATCCACCAAAAAAAATTTATCATTCCAAAAAAATATCGAAAACACTCTTAAATTTATTTATATCATATCTATCATAGTAACATCTTAAAAAACATGGGATCATACACTAGGATGGACATCACCCAATCCCATAACAAATAAATGAACACTAAACATGCACATTTCATTATGTTCTAATCCTATAATGAATCCATTAACCACTTTTCATGGAAACTAATTTGATTTTATTCCTCATGTAAAGGCCACTCTCTTAGAACATACACTTATGTGATTTTCTTTATACTAGAAAATTCAAGAAAATACATTTACCATAATAATAAGACCACTCATATTAAAATTTTTATAGATACTCAATCAAACATCTCTACCCTAGATTGAGATCTGGTTGATAGATGATATATACCAAGATGTTTTGGTTTTTATAGTAGCCTGAACCCATACTCCAGAATCAGGTGCAAATAAATATTTACATTTTTCAATTTTATTCTAGTAAACATAAACTAATTTTTTGAAACCAAATCATGAAACATCGTAGGGATATATTTGGTCACTTAAACACCCTAAGTCCTTTTATATTTATAATAATAATGTATCAGGTGTATTTATTACATAACAATACCCTTATTATTAAGTGAATATTTTTCCCATTATAAAGACAATTTTATTTTCCATATTAAGTATTAATAATTTTTTTAATTATCCTTTTATCCTAAAAGATTTTTTTTTATTATGTGTTGAAAACAAATATAATCATGGGAAAAATTAAATTCACAAAGAAACGATATTTTCCATTCCTAAAACAAGATATATTAATGGTGAGTTTTGTTTTAACATAATTAACACTGAACACAACTAAACATTTAATTATACATTATTTATATTTAAAAAATATTTTTTTCTAGATAATTAATTATACTAAAACATAATAGTTGAAAAGATAAATGTTCCTTAAAATACAATATAACAGATGAAATTAATTTTCATTAGAAAAAAACTTTTATTATTAAATAGAATTATCATTCATTACAAAAATGTCGCCATATCACGATAAAAATTATAAATATTTCCATCAAAATTCATTTGTTGTCATATTTTAGCAATATCAGTTACATGGG
The DNA here is from genome assembly GCA_963277665.1 of Viscum album. Taxonomy (NCBI): domain Eukaryota; kingdom Viridiplantae; phylum Streptophyta; class Magnoliopsida; order Santalales; family Viscaceae; genus Viscum; species Viscum album. Next base: position 374,038,489 of record OY728127.1, on the reverse strand, counting down.
AAATAATCTTCATAAAATCCTCACCAAAACACATAAAACGGAATAACCTACTCATTTTATTTTGATATAATTTCTTATAGAACATAATCATTACCTTAGTCATTAGAGAAATATATCGAGGAAAACCATTGTAAAAAAGAATTTCACTAGATCATTACATACATGAAATCCTAAATTATTGCATTTTCATCATAAATTTAATATAAATATACTTTTCATCTGATAAGAAAAACAATTTTTGATATTGATATATCCCCTTCCTTTAAACCCCAATTTTAGAAACTAAAATACCCAGAATAAAGTTAAGGATGATTTTATTTCTAGATATAATATATTATTATAAGGAAACTAAAAATATAAAATAACAGTTTTAGTAGCTGTAAAATCAACAGATGTTGTATATGTTAAAATAGATCATTTAATTGGCATTTGTTTTAAAAAAATTCCAGAACCCCCTATAAAAAACATATAAAAATGTGTGGTTAAAAAGTTTCATAGAATGTTTAATGTAAAATAATATGTCCATTATAATATATTTATTTCAATATAAAATCATCTATATAATAATTTTAATAATGTGGACATTTAGGGAAAAACATTAATAAAAAAACAATTAAAACACTTATATTGGGGTTCTTTGGGGAAGTGTCCCTTTCCACATGTCTGATATCTATCATGATGTATTTATATAATGAAATAATAAAATTATATTAATTATATGAATTAATATTAACATTTCCTCCTCTCTTATAATTTTTATTTTTATTATATCTTGGTTCTACTTAATTACAAAATGGATCATTTTTATATTAAACATTTTGAGAGCATCCGTATTATTTGTTGAAAATAGTTTGGGTATATTGAATATGGTTAACAGAGGTATAATCCCATAATACACATAATATTAATAAATTTGAAATTATCTTTCTTACACATTAAATGCAATTTTATGATAATCCATGGATGCCTTATATTAGAAAAATTACACACCTTTGTAGTAATGATACACTATAGAAATGTAAGAACGACTATATCATTTTTCATTGGATAGATATTTAAGAAAATAGATGATATATTACATTAATAAAATTACAATAATGTTATTAATAAAACATATATTAATTAAATCCACCACAATCATCACACTTATGAGGTGGTGATGAAAAATTAAAAAATCACATTGTTGTGGTGGTAGTACACAAAAATGATGAATTCATTCCCCATTAGATTCAAAGTTATGTAAATAAGGTTCTATAATTAACATAATAACATCTATATATATGGTAGATACTTATGTTATTATGTTGGAATAGTTATGATATAATTAACGGATTTAAATAGATATGTACACTTCAATAGATTGTGGGAAATGATTACCTCATCTTTGAGAGACAACTTTTGGATTTCTTCTATGTGATCTTAGTGATGATATTATGAGAAGAAAATAAACTCAATAAAATGGATAAGGATATTTAGAGTATGATATTTCAATGTATGGATGAGTTTTGTTTCTCAGGGTGGTGTGATTAATATGGGAGAGGTGGTTTCCTTTTATAGTGAAGAAAATGGCCAATTGAAATATCATAAAATAATTAAATATAATATCCGGATATTCATGTGAAAGGGAAAAAATGAAAAACATTTAGTATATATGATACTTTATGGTGTAAATGATCTCACCAAATTAAAATTTAAAAAATCATTATGGTATTATATCCATTATATTTAGGATAAATCTCTTAAAATAAGAAATTTAACCTTAATAATGTTAACAAAATTTTCCATACCAATTGTCTATTAGTTTAGATATAAGTAAAAATTTAGTTATAATAGTTTGGGGATTGTATATTAGACTATATACCATCCCTCTTGTAAACAATATATATTTTAACAATCCCTAAATCAATTAATAATATAATAATAACATAAAATATGGTTAATGTCAATTTAAGAACTATTTACATATTTTGACCATAAAGACAACAAGACGGGTATAGAAATTGAATATAATCACATCAAATTTAAATGATGAATTATTATTAACTATAGTTATTTTACTATTTTTAATAATAAATTATTTATTTTTATTAATTTCACACAATTTAATAACATTTTTTCTTTAGACTCGACAGGAATTGTGTAAGTGTCGTGTAAGCATTTAAGGTACATATTTTCTTACTAAAAAACTTTTAATAAATTTCAAAAAAAATAAAATAAATAATGTATGTAAAAAGTTTTATTTTATATTAATTTATAATATTTTATTTTTCCAATTTAAACACAATAGTGACATCTACATTAAGATTGTGACATTTTTTAATTTTCATTTACATTAACTAAAATTTACATATAAATAAGTGAGAACAAGAACCAAAATTTCATATTATCAAATATATTATGGGAGAGGATAACTAAAACCATAAAATTGATATAATTTAGGTTGTAGTTATATTTTTAAATCCTTATCAAATTATTTATTACTATAATTTCCTTATTTATCATTACTGAGGAAACAAATAAATACCACAGTTACTATTCATTATGAAAAAAATAAAGTTGTAATAAGTAATATATATATATATATGATTCATTAATATATGGAATAAATATTTTATTATTAAAAATATATTTTATGGAATAAATTAAAATTTATATAAGTACACACAACAGATGAATTTTCTTTATTAAAATACTTGATTGGAGAATAACAATATTTTAACTATGAAGTCAATTAAAATTATTTATTTCTAAAAACGTATATTGATAAATAATAAAAAAGGAATATTCATATAAATTCAAATGAATAAAAACCCGAATTTGACCATCTAACCATACAATTAAATGAAAACAACAAAAATATATTTTAATTTGAATAGAATGTTAATTATGTTCAAAAAATCAATTATGGGTTCCCAAATAGAAAATAATGTTTCAAAATACATTATTTAACTACATTAGAATATATATTCCGTATAAAAAGGTTTAATAATTTATCATTTCATTCTTACATCACAATCATATCATAAAAGTGATCGTATCTAAATTTGAGAAATATTAGCACTGTTAAATGAAAAATTAATCATTTTAAAAAATTTGAAAAATTACCACCTTATATGATTATTATATCACGATTTCAAAATTTATTGAATTTTCATCAAATAAATTTTTTATATTTTCTTGAAATTAAATATCATATTTTCTCATAGAAATCAATAAAACCCATTTTTCATGAAAAAATATTTCTGAAGATTAAAATTGATTTTCAAAAAAACTGATCGATTATTTCCTAAAAGTTTATTTATAGATTTTATAAATAATAATGTATTATATAAATTTCATAATGAGGGAATACATATTCTCACCCACCAAATCAATAGATATTCTATAAAATTATTTCTAAATTAAAAAAAAATTCATTGTCCGTAAATCTTGTTATTGCATATCATGTTAGATATCAAACATAATATTGTTTTAAAATACATGGTTTATAAATTCTACCCTATTTAATTAATTAAATACTAGAAAATTTATATTGATATTTCTAATTAATTTTTTTCAATTTGATGATACGTTTTTTGATCCCCCACATCATTAATAGGGTTAATAAAACATCATTATGTGACGAGAGGAAAAAACAAGACAAAAATTTGGAATAAAACCAATCTTGGATTCCATATTATAGAAAATTGTTGGGATATAAAAATAATGGCATGGATGTAACACCCTGAGATATATATTAGAATGATTTTTTATTATATTTATTTATTTATTTATTTCAATTTTTTATGTAATTTTTTATACCCGAAACCAATATAATATTTCTCTACACACAATTTTGGATTAGATTGCGATATACACAAAACTATACTTAGGTTAGGTCAGACACAATTTCAAGTACTTTTAATATAATTCATATCACACACGACTGAGTTTAAGCGAACAACTAAATATTATTATCGTACCTTAGAACCTAGCCATTATTATTTTGGTATGAAAAATATTTACCAAATTATGAAAATATTTTTTACACATTCCTTAGAAATTAATTATAAATTAAAAAATACATTATTTTAAAGAAAAAAATATTTTTTCTGGAAAAACTCTTTAAATGAAAATAAGTGAGTAAATAAAATAATAAAATCACTATTTATGGAATCTATTATATTAATAAATATGTAATATATTCGATGTAATGTTTAAAATTAATTTTATATTATTTATAGACATGATATAAGAGAAAATTCAATTTTACATATAAAAGAAGTATTTTTTAAAAAATATAGTTTTACCACCTTTTGTTGGAGCACCCATTTAATTTTTTAAACATTAATATATTATATTTATCAAAATCAACATATAATTTTTAATTAGATATAAATATTTTTTTGGATGAAAATTTGATATTTTTCTCATAAGTTTCATGTTTTTATGAATAGTAAAACTAGCCTAAATTTTAATTGAATATATATTTTTTAATCGAAATGACATATATTGTTAAAAAAATTTATTTAATGGTTTAAAAGAATAAATATAATATATTTTTGTCAGTTGATATAATGTAGGTGTTGGACTTAATTTCAATTTGAATCTAGATGTAAAAATATATCAATTTTTTCAATGTTTTAGCTTTTGAAACATGTTCTCTAGTTTCAACAATGGGGTAAATTTTAAACTAATTATCGTAACATCTGTGCTTTTTAATTTTAAAAATTTATTCCTTATTTATAGTAATTAGGTCCCAATTATGAAAATAGGTTTATTTTAGTTTTGGGTATTATGAATAGTAACATCATTAATTATTATTAGTATGATAAAAGAGTAAATCAAGTAATTAATGGTAAGAGTACTATAAAAAAATTACCCTGAAACATGTATTAATATCATTATATGAGTAGGTTTTGACCTATGTCATACATGGTTTGAAATAGTATCCCTTGAAATCCACTTGGATGATATTAGGACAATTAATAATTTTTATTTAACGAAAAGTTAAATATGTCTCAATCAAATTTTAATAAGTAAATAATTTTTTATATATGGTTATAAAGAATATAAATTAAATTTTAAATAATAATTTTAATTATAAAATTATATAGTTTATTATGATAAATTATTTTCAATTTTTAAAAATATATATTTACCTTAATGGTTATGTATTGATGATTTCCAAAATATTTAATTAATGAGAAATCAATGAATCATTTTTTCTCAAAAATTTAATAACCATTAAAATACACAAAAACTTGACCAAATATTTTTGGTATAATATATCTCAGTCATAACCATACATGGGCATTGATTTTAACAACTTGGAGCCATATAGAAGAGATTATCACACTTATATAATTTTATTTAAAGTAATGTTAAACTTGTAATATTATGGTCTTAAAAAGTATAACAGTTGTAATGATGTATTTTTTCAATTAATTTTTGAATACATGTATTTTCATGAAATAAAGTGGATTTATCTTCATCATATTATTTATTTCAAAAAATTTACTCAAAAAATAAATATTTTAAATAATTACACAATATTGATGTAGTATTTATTTTATTAATGAAAATATAAAATAAATGTTAAAAAAATATAATAAATATAATTTGGGATAATTAATATATAAATCAATATTTTTAGATGACCTTATCCAAATATAAATATAATAAATTATTTGGTTCTAGGTTATCATCTTATCTTGATATTTTTTAAAATCCATTAATTGAATAGTTTCAAAATGTGACTACTGATATTTTGTCTAAATAATGATTTATGAAGTTATTTTGACTTAATAATTTTTTTAAAAAGTATAAAATAATTAGGTTTTACTCTATAATTTCCTATATCGTTCATCTATTGTCTAATTAACATCAAATAAATATAAATTACACTATTTCAATATTAAACAATATATTACCTTAGTTAAAATTAAAAGAGAGTGATTATGGGTAAAATTAAATGTTAAGGTTTAATATGAAATAAAAATTGTATAAAATTTATTGGATGATTATATTACAAACTTTCATCATGACATATTGTAAATAAGAAATTTTGGATATTTTTATGTGGTTTTGGTTTATTTTAAATTAATATTTTTTGTGTTTTCAAAAGTACCCCTTACCTCAATTATAAAGAAGAATCTCAACCCTCATATCATAAATTAACATAGAGCCTTCATTCTTTTTCATCTCATGATGTTTTCTCTTCCCAACATCCCTAGTCACATTATAGTGGTTTTTGTATTCTCCAAATACCATCTCTATTACCCATAAGAGGAGATCTAGTGGGTGATCATCGAAAGAAAGGTAGTATCCTCAATAGATTCATTCAAAATTATTTCTTATTCGACATTCTCTTAATTTTATTTTTCCCTTATTAAGTAATTAATCCATTATAACTAATATAATTAACTATTTTAATTGTTATTTAATAACCTTATTTCACATTCTATCCATCATACGAAAAAAAAATCACTATGCAAGGGTACAGATGACTTACCGTTTCCACGCTATAGTGTAATATGTTATTCACAACCAATTTACATGGATTTTTATAATGATGAAAATAATAACAATATATGATTATTATTATGATATATTTATTCTAGAAAAATATATATACCATCCACCTCCAAACTATTTCACAATTATCGGAATGATATCGTTGCTATTGCATACATATGACCCACCATCTCCAAAATCTGGTGTGACTCTTTATAATATATATCTATTAAATAATTATTATATAAATGTACAGAATTTATAAATATGTTATGTATTGTGTTAATATCTTGTTTTTGATTATATAACTATAACATAAGAAGTATAACCACAATGTAATCGAGGGGGGTGAGTGGGCTGTCTACGGGGGAAGTAGGGCTATCCAGGGGGAAGGCAGTGTCTAGGGGGTGGGCTATCCATGGGGAGAGGGGTGTCTAGGGGGTGGGTGGTCTATCCGCGGGGGTGTCAGGGCTATCGAAGAGAGTATAGGATTTCGAGGGTTTGGGCGGGCTTTTCAAAGGGGGGGATGCTCAAGGGGTACGGGGTGTTCATGGGGGTGGCTGGGCTTTCTACGAGGGTGGCATGGCTGTCCAAGGGGTAAAAGGTTCCCAAGGGGGTGGGAAAGCTGTCCACAGGGGTGGATGGGCTATATACGTGGTTGGGGGCTGTCCTGGGGGGGTATGGTGTGTCTAGGTGGTGGGAATGGCTATCTTGGGGTACATAGTGTCCAAAGGGGGTGGGTGGGCTGTCTACGGGGGTGGTGGGGCTGTCTGGGGGGGGGGGGGTTGTGGTGTTCAGTGAGGGTGGGTGGGACCTCCAAGGAAGAGTGGGGCTATCCATGGGGTGAGGGGCTATCCATTGGATGGGTGGGCTGTCAACAGGGGTGGTAGGGTTGTCATGGGGGGTATGGGGTGTCCAAAGGGGGTGGGAAGGTTGTCCACAAAAGTGAGGGGGGATGTCTAGGGGTACAGGGTGTCTAGGGGGTGGGTGGCATGTCCATGAGTGTGGAGAGATTTTCCCGGGGGTACGGGGTGTCCACGGGGGTGGGTGGGCTGTCTACGGGGGGGGGGGGGGTAGTCCTCGTGAGTGAGGGGATTTTTTTTGGGGGGGGGGTACGGGGTGTCCAGGGATTGGGTGGGGTTTTCAAGGTGGGTACGGGGTTTCCAGGGTGTGGGTGGGATTTCCACGAGTGTGGCAAGGATGTCTAGGGTGTGGCGGTGTCTAGGGGTGGGAGATCTTGCCACATGGGTGGGGGGCTATCCATGATGGGAGGGTTGTCCAGGGGGGTGGGCGGACTGCCCATTGGGGTGGTAGGGCTGTCGAGGGGGTAGGGGGCGTCCAGGGGTTGGACGGGTAATCCACGGGTGTGGGAGGGATATCCACGGGGGTTGGGGGGGGGGCTTTCTAGGGGGTGGGTGGGGATGTCCACGAGGGTCGCAGGGCTGTCCGGGGGGTACGAGGTGTCCAAGGGGGTCGGCGGGCTATCCATGGTGTGGGAGGGTTGTCCACGTGGGTGGGAGATGTCTAGGGGGTACGGGTTGTCCAGGGCGTGGGCGAGGCTGTCTAGGGGGTACGGGGTGTCTGAGGGGGGGGGATGTCCATGGGGGTGGTGGGGCTGTCAAGGGGGGTAGGGGTGGCCATGGGTGGTGGAAGGTCTCTACATGGGCATGGGGGGTTGTCCCTAGGGGGAGAGGCTATCCAGGGGTTGGGAGGGTTGTCCATGGGTGTGGCAGGGCTATCGAAGGGGGTAGGGGTGTCTATGGGGTGGATGGTCAGACCATGGGGGTGGGAGGGCTGTCCACAGAGGCGGGGGAAGTCCATGTGGGACAAGGTGTATATGGGGTGGGTGGGATATCCACTAGGGTGGTAGGGATATACAGGGGGTTACGGGGTGTAAAACGGGGTGGTCGGGCTGTACACAAATTTGAGTGGGATGTCCACATAGGTGGAGGGATATCCAGGGAGTACAGGGTGTCGAGGGTAGTGGGCATGGCTGTCTAGGGGGTACGAGGTTTCCATGTGGTGGTCGGGCTATACAGGGGGTTGTGGGGCTGTCTAGGGGCGTAGGGGGTCTATAGGGTGGTTGTAGGGATCTCCATAAGGGGTGGGGGTGGGGGTCTCTCCACGGGGGTGGCGGGTGTAGAGACCCGAAGCATGATGTACATTGACATTACATTACATTTGCAGAATACTTAGTACATAACAAAAACACACACACAAGGACCGTAATAGTTTAGTGTCTTTGGAAACTCGGAATATAATCCTCTAATCCTGGTGAAAGATCATCAACATCTCCCATAAAGATCTTACTTTTTATTATACCTAAAACCTTTCTTTATATCCTAGGGAAAAGAAAACATAAAAGGGTGAGCTCAAATGCTCAGTAAGGGTAAACAAAAGAAATATCAATCACATCATATACATAAGCACATAACTTTTGGAAATATTAACCTGTAAAAGAGATCATAATTTCATAACCTGGGATAACTCATGGCAGTGAAATGTAATCAAAATTATCATAACTTTAAACATTAATCTTTTTGTCATACACACATAATCATAGAGAATCATTTCTTATTAGTCAAGACTCATTTCCAAGACTATCTTGGTGGACAATGTCTCTTTCTAAACCGAGTCACCCTCGTTCCAGTCCTATTTCACTGAACCGGTATAACCTACCATTCCAGCCAGGTATAACTCATGAGATATAAAATCTTTACCGAATGCATTGGAGGGAAATATAGGTCCCACCCATCTCATAATTATACCATTCTTATGTGTGCCACAAAATCATAAATCATACATCATTGCATAACCCATGTAATAAAAATGGTATTTTTAAACAACATGACATCATAAAACCATTCATATAAGATAAAGGAATTCATAATCATAATTCCATTACAACATAGTCAAATCAATGTAAAAATATGGGTAGAAATATAACCCTTTATTATCTTAGATGGAAAATAATTTTATAAAACACTTGAAATGATTTCTTGAGGAAAATATCCTTTCTTCTTCAAAATCAATTTCTTTTCACAAAACATCATGAAATTTTAAAAGAAATATATTTTATTGAAAATAGTCATGAAATATTTTGGAGGAAGCTTCATGAAAATAAGGCTTTATAAAACCGTAAAAATCCGTTCGTGCCGTTTAAGTTAAAAAAACATTCTTCTCGTACTTTTGTCGGAAAAGTCAAAAAGTACCTCGTACGAAAAATGACAAAAGATTCCTTTCATATCATTTAATAAAAATCACCTAAGGGAAAAATTGGATTTAAACAATTGTAGGTGTATGGAAACAATATTGCATATTGAGGAAACATGGATGTGGATGATAAAATACACCCCAGTAAATACCAAAGTATAAACAATCTCGGATAAAAATGAGATTGTGATATTTCCCTTACCTTAGGTCCGATTTGCTTCGTAAGTGTCCGAAACTCCTGTATAATGAATTAAATAATGTCATTGACTTATTACAGAATCATATTCATTGTTATTATATCATATATGGTTCACTTATGACATTATATTACCCGTTATTTTGTAAATTCATGTTAATGTAGCATTTTGGGTAAAATCGTCTCATTTGTCGTTCGTGTTTTAACTTGTAATTATTCATATGATTACTTAGATCCTTATTACTTAATTATAGAATATAAAACATGATTTATGTATAATATATATTCATAATGTACATATATATAATGGATCGATAAATGGAAAGAAATACACCATTCATGGAGACGGTAGGCCGTACGTACGCATGAACACTGTTTTCGTTTCCTTATTGAATTGACTGGAATTAAGTAGATGAAATACATATATATAAAAATAAATCCAGTAGCATTATAATGTCATATATTTCATTATTATTTCTTATATATACTTTATAATCATTCTTAAATGGTAAACATGGAGAATGAATCTCATCGCGTCATGGAGACGGTAGTCCGTACGTACGCACGAGCGATGATATCATTTCCATAATTATTGAATTTAATTAAAGTGGATGATACAATATATAAGAATCATTATGATATTATAATAACTATTTATAGTTATTCTTTACACCATAATACCCATCCATGTAAGGTGTTGGTGGAAAAAAATATTACACCACGTCGTGGAGATGGTATTCCGTACGTACGCACGCGCGGTGATTTAGTTTTCCATAGGATGGATAGATGGTGAATTAGGATTGTTTCATACATATAATAACATATCCGTATATGAGTGATACTGATGTTATTACTTCATAATGAAACAACCTATGAAGAAGAAGTGGAAGAAGAAATAAAGGTGAAAGAATTGGTAACGGAAATTACCTCTTCTTTGAAGCGCCTCTTTGAGACCTCCTCTTAGGGCACTAAAATTGGTCTTTGAGGAGGAACAGAACCTCTAGGATGTTTCTAGGGAAGTAAAGAAGAGAGTTTGGCAGGGGTTGGCCGAGATTGAAGGCTCAATGTTGTGTGAGGAAGAGAGGGAGGAGGTGTCCTTTTATAAGGGAGGAGAGTGGCACCTTTTGAATAACTAAAAGTATTATTTTATTATAAACTCATGATCGGTTTTAAATAGATCCAAATTGATTTATTTAGAGGCTAAGTTGGGGATGGGTCGAAATATTCTCATCCAATAGAATTTAGACATGTTTAGGTTCCTATTTTAACCTTATCATTTAGATTTAACATTAAGTTAAATAATTTTACTTTTACCGTGTCTTCTTGTGTTCTTATACTATAAGGTTAATAAACTTACTATAAGAAGTCAAACGAACCCCAAATTGTTTATTATTAATATATATAACCTTATATAAGTCATTTGGCCGAACCATAGATTTTTAGGAATAAAATAACAATTAAAAATATAATATTTGTTTTAAAAACTATTTTATGTCAATTTTGACACTATTTAGTAATTGATTTTTGTGAAAATCATAACAGAATTATAAGTTCGAACATAGTTAATTAAATATACAATAACATGTCATATTAACCTATAAAATTAGTGTAAGTCATAAAAAGTCTCAAATTATATTTATTTGAGTATTTATAACATCAATTATGTCAATATTTCAATAATAAGATAATTACTGCATCATCGTTGTGTCATAAATAAATTAAACTATTTAATGTCTAAAAATTACAAATAAAATACCATTATGTAGTAAATATTTTTAGATTTCTAATGAATATTTAAAATAGAATTTATCTTATGTATAACCCTATATTAAAAATGTTTTTGTAAATATACATTGATTTTAACTCTTTTAACTCTTTTTTGAATTATATAATAATAAATGTCCTAATCTAATCCAAGTGGGCCTCAAAGGTCATATTTTATTCCTAAGATTGTTTTTGGTCGAATTACACTTATCCAATAGAATTTGGACATGTTTTAGGGTAATAATAATATCATTTTTACCCTTAATTACCCTATTTACTTTTTACCGTGGTAAATAAAAGTAAAAAGTTACTATTCCCCAAAAATTACTTTCATCTCATTGAACCACATTTTACTTACTGACATCAACCGTGTCTCTCAGATTTTTGAAATTACACTCATAGAAGAGGTAAAATTATGTTTTATGAAAAATTCAGTTTTTTTAACTACCACTTAGTGGTTTCACTATTCATCAAAAATTGAAAGTTTTTAGAAAAATACCAAAAATTAGGCCTAAGCTATATTTGATATTATGAACTCAAAAATGATTTCTAATTTACTAAATTCAAAACATATCAGTTTCATTAATTAATTTAAAAATTAATTTCCGTCATCAAAACAAATAGCGTGTTTTTAAGAGATAATAACTATCAAAAGATTGACACTTGTTTATAACTGGTTTAAATGTTAAATTACATCCAATGACCAACACTGTATTAAATTGTAAAAATATATTCTAAATATACTTTAAAACCACTCAAATTAATAATTTATCACTATTAATTATTTCGATTGAAAAAGTTCTTTTTAATTAAAATTTAGTAATTTTCACTATTCATCAAAATATGAAAGTTATCCGAAAATTACAAAAATTTCACCCTAAGCTAATTTCGATATTCCGAATCCAAAAATGAAGTCCATTTTGAAAAATAAAATTTACAAAATTTCAAAAAGTGGTTATTACTATTCATAACGGCTAGTTTTAATAATATTTTAATAGCATATCGTTGTTCAGTGAAACTCGGTATTGCGTACTACACACGCTATTGAGGAAGGTCACAATTGCGTGTAATACAAGGCAAGTCAAGGATGCGTGTTGAGAAAGCTCCTTTTGGTGTAGCGTACAACACAAGATATTAATAAAATTAAAAAGAATATTTTTCATAAAATCTCAGGGTGTTACATTCTACCCCCCTTAAAATGAATTTCTCCATAGAAATTCGTCGGGGTTATAAATGGTTTACTATTCAAAAGTTTCTTTGATAGAAACCCACATCGTAAAAAGGAATACCAAAACTAATCTTTAAAAACAAAATTTTGAAACTTAACCGTTACCCAAATAAAATAATCACTGGGTTTCCACATAGGTGAAAATATGGATATGGGAGAGAAATCTAACCATCATGTTCTGATGGAGAGTGGTAGAAAACATGGCTATGGAAAATCCAGCAATCACAAAGCCATAAATTTGTGACGATCTATGGTACCATCTGATTAATCAGATATAAGAGCACTAGGACAACATTTTTGGTTTTTAAGATCATTTCCCAAAAGTTGATGAAATTGGAATTAGAAGAAATAATTTCGTGATTTTGGTATAGTCTCACCGTTTGTCATTCTTTGGACAATTTCAACTTCATCTCTTAAAGAAATGAAGTTTAATTTGTCATTCATGATGTGTTAGAAGATCATGTTATAGAATGATGGGACATTCCATCTGTCTCAAACAAAAGGATAGAAAAGTTATCAAAAAATACATAAGTCCATCTATAGTGAGACTAATCCTATATAGTTCCTAAAATGAACTTATACTTCATATATCATACCGCTTAATAAAATAAAACTAGTTTCCACTAACTAGGGACTTCCTGTAGGCCAGTTGTAGGCGATAAAGGCCAGTCACACTTCGGTTGTGGGTTCGATTCCTACGACCTTGTCCGACGCGTTGGGCTGTCGCCCGTCCTGCAGGTTGTCCTTTTTCTAAAACTATATTACTATAACATCCCATCAATAATATTGAAAAAAAATTCTATCCTTAAACAATACTAACTTATGTCCAAGATAATCCATTCTAGTCTTTAGGCTTATCCATAATACTGCAGTCCATTCTCATAATATAGTGAAAACGATTACCAGATATTTAATACCATCGTTGATCCCCATATATCATAAGATATGTCTTGTTGTTCACATTCCAAACATTCAAAGGCCTTAATCATGTATTCTCTTGAATAACCATTGAACCATAGTGAAAACTTGAATGCAGTTAAAAGTTAACACTTTTCACATACCAAAATCCTCAAAATTCAATATACTCAAACCATGATATCACTTAGTCCTTATATCAATCATGAGCTCATGAATACTGTTAAACATTTTGTTTTCTCGTTTTCCCTTCATTATGCGCATATCATCTTATTTCCAAAAATATCTCAATCACTTTGAATACCACATTAGACCAATACATAAATATTCCAATACTTTATGATACAACATTATTTTGGAATCCCATTACATAAACACTTAATCATTCCACCACATCGTTGTCATATTCAACATCGCCAATAGTGATCGCATGTGACTTCCCTTTGTCCTTTGCCTTAAGCAGTTGCTCATGTCGATCATCACTAACCCTTTGATTAGGGCATTTATTAGCATAATGCCCCATTTCCTTGCACTTGAAGCATTGAAGTGTTGGTGGTGCGTTCTCTGCAGTGTTTGATTTATTCACATCATTAGAAACCCTTTTTCCATTACTTCGACACTCAGTTACTCGATGACCTTCTTTTCCACACTTAAAACATTTTCTAGTCCCATTAATACAATCTCCACCATGCGTTTTTCCACAGTTTGTGCATAAGGAAACATTCATCTTCTTTTCACCATTTTTCAGAGATTTCTCCTTGAACTCCATCTTTCGTTTCTTTTCAAAACCATGAGATGGATATGTAACACCAACTTCCATTTCTACCTTGATAGCACAACACACAATTTCTTCATAGCTATTGAAGTCTCTTATAGCTAATGCCCTTCGAAGACTTGGTTTTATGCCATTTAAAAATCGATCAACTTTACTTTCAGGTTGGATGATAATGCTAGATGCATACCTTGCAAGTCTTGTAAAATTCGCTTCGTATATACCAACAGATTCATCATCCTTCTGCTTCAGCTCAAGAAACTCATTTTCCATATTTTTTCGAAGAATACGAGGGAAGTACTTACTGAAAAACAAGTTCTTGAACTCGTCCCATTCCATGGACTCAATTTCATCTCTTGGCCTCGTATTCTTGATATGATTCCACCATTGATCAGATTCACCTTCCAAACGATATACTGCTAAGATGACTTTATCATGTTCCGAACATTGAAGAACTGAAAATATCTTTTTAGTGGTACTAATCCATTGTTCAGCAACAAGTGGATCAGAAGACCCACTGAAAGAAGGTGGACGTTGCCTCATGAATGACTCAACAGAATATTGTTCCCTTCTCTGCTCATTTGGAAGTCCAGAATGATTCATAGCTTGTGTAAGTATAGAAATAATATTATTCACTATATCTCCCATAACATTTGATTGTTCAGGAGGGGAATCATTTCATTTTCCATTGCATTGATCAACACGGTTCCTTCAGGTTCCAGCCATCGTCTAATACCCAAAAAGAATAGTGTGAGAGACAAAAATCATAATAAAGGTGGAGTGACTTCAATATCTAACTTCTTAGGTTAAATTCTATGATCGTTACCGTAGTTCTAGGACTATATCCTATACGTATACTTATCCTTAGGGACATCCCTAGACATACCTTATAAATATCTCTAGGGATCTCACTAAAGTTCTCGCATCCTAGTTTCCAAAGGTTGACTAAAACTTTCCTCTGATACCAACTGTAGAGACCCGAAGCTTGACGTACATTGACATTACATTACATTTGCGGAATACTTAGTACATAACAAAAACAAACACACAAGGACCGTAGTAGTTTAGTGTCTTTGGAAACTCGGAATATAATCCTCTAATCCTGGTGAAAGATCTTCAACATCTCCCATAAAGATGTTCCTTTTTATTATACCAAAAACAATTCTTTATATCCTGAGGAAAAGAAAACATAAAAGGGTGAGCTCAAATGCTCAGTAAGGGTAAAAAAAATTATCAATCACATCATATACATAAGCACATAACTTTTGGAAATCTTAACCTGTAAAAGAGATCATAATTTCATAACCTGGGATAACTCATCGCAGTGAAATGTAATCACAATAATCATAACATAAAACATTATACTTTGTGGCATACACACATAATCATAGAGAATCATTTCTTATTAGTCAAGACTCATTGCCAAGACTATCTTAGTTGACAAAGTCTCTTTCTGAACCGAGTCACCCTCGTTCCAGTCCTGTTTCACTTAACTGTTATAAACTACAATTCCAGCCATGTCTATCTCATGAGATATAAAATCTTTACCCAATGCATTGGAGGGATATATAGGTCCAACCCATCTCATAATTATACCATTCTTATGTGTTCCAGAAAATCATAAATCATACATCATTTCATAACCCATGTAATAAAAATGGGATTCTTAAACAACATGACATCATAAATCCATTCATATAAGATAAAGGAATTCATAAACATATTTCTATCACAACATAGTCAAATCAATGTAATAATATGGATAGAAACAGAACCCTTTATTATCTTAGATGGAAAATAATTTTGATAAAACACTTGAAATGAATTCTTGAGGAAAATATCCTTTCGTCTTCAAAATAAATTTCTTTTCACAAAACATCATGCAATTTTAAAAGAAAGAGATTTTATTGAAAATAGTCATGAAATATTTTGGAGGAAGCTTCATGAAAATAAGGCTTTATAAAACCGTAAAAATCTGTTCGTGCCGTTTAAGTTAAAAAAACATTCTTCTCGTACTTTTGTTGGAAATGTCAAAAAGTACCTCGTACGAAAAACGACAAAAGATTCCTTTCATATCTTTTAATAAAAAATCACCAAAGGGTAAAATTGGAGTTAAACAATTGTAGGTGTATGGAAACAATATTTCATATTGAGGAAACATGTATGTGGATGATAAAATACACCCCAGTAAATACCAAAGTACAAACAATCTTGGATAAAAATGAGATTGTGATATTTCCCTTACCTTAGGTATGATTTGCTTCATAAGTGTCCGAAACTCCTGTATAATGATTTAAATAATGTCATTGAATTATTACAGAATCATATTCATTGTTATTATATCATATATGGTTCACTTATGAATTTATATTACCCGTTCTTTTGTAAATTAATGTTAAAGTAGCGTTTTGGGTAAAATCGTCTCATTTTTCGTTCTTGTTTTAACTTGTAATTATTCATATGATTACTTAGATCATTATTACTTAATTATAGAATATAAAACATGATTTATATATAATATATATTCAGAATATACATATATATATTGGATCGATAAATGGAAAGAAATACACCGTTCATGGAGACGGTAGGCCGTACGTACGCATGAATGCTGTTTTCGTTTCCTTATTGAATTGAGTGTAATTAAGTAGATGACATACATATATATACACATAAATCCAGTAGCTACATAATTTCATATATTTCATTATTATTGCTTATATATACTTTATAATCATTCTTAAATGGTTAACATGGAGAATGAATCTCATCGCGTCGTGGAGACGGTAGCCCGTACGTACGCACGAGCAATGATATCATTTCCATAATTATTGAATTGAATTGGAGGGGATGATACAATATATAAGAATCATTATGATGTTATAATAACTATGTATAGTTATTCGTTACTCCATAATACCCATCCATGTAAGGTGTTGGTGGAAAAATAGATTACACCACGGCATGGAGACGATATTCCGTACGTACGCACGCGCGGTGATTTCATTTTCCGTAGGATGGATAGATGGTGAATTAGGATTGTTTCATAAATATAATAACATATCAGTATATGAGTGATACTGAGGTTATTACTTAATAATGAAACAATCTAAGAAGAATAATTGGAAGAAGAAATAAAGCTGAAAGAATTGGTAATGGAAATTACCTCTTCTTTGATGCGCCTCTTTGAGACCTCCTCTCAGGGCACTAAAATTGGTCTTTGAGGAAGACCAGAACCTCTAGGATGTTTCTAGGGAAGTGGAGAAGAGATTTTGGAAGGGGTTGGCCGAGCTTGAATGCTAAAATTTGTGTGAGGAAGAGAGGGAGGAAGTGTCCCTTTATAAGGGATGAGAGGGGCACCTTTGGAATAACTAAAAATATTATTTTATTATAAAGTCAAGTTCAGTTTTAAATAGCTCCAAATTGATTTATTTTGAGGATAAGGTGGGAATGGGTCGAAATCCTCTCATCCAATAGAATTTAGACAAGTTTAGGTTCCTATTTTAACCTTATCATTTAGATTTAACATTAAGTTAAATAATTTTACTTTTACTGTGTCTTCTTGTGTTCTTATACTATAAGGTTAATAAACATACTTCAAGAAGCCATAGGAACCCCAAATTGTTTATTATTAATATATATAACCTTATCTAAGTCATTTGTCCGAACCATAGATTTTTAGGAATAAAACAACAATTAATAATATAATATTTGTTTTAAAAACTATTTTATGTCAATTTTGACACTATTTAGTAATTGATTTTTGTGAAAATCATAACAGAATGATAAGATCAAACAAAGGAAATTAAATAAACAATAACATGTCATATTAACCTATAAAATTAGTGTAAGTCATAAAAAGTCTAAAATTATATTTATTTGAGTATTTATAAAATCAATTATGTCAATATTTCATTAACAAGATAATTACTGCATCATCGTTGTGTCATAAATAAATTAAATTATTTAATGTCTCAAAATTACAAATAAAATACCTTTATGTAGTAAATCTTTTTAACTTTGTAATGAATATTTACAATCGAATTTATCTTATGGATAACCCTATATTAAAAATGTTTTATTAAATAAACATTGATTTTAACTCTTTTAACTCTTCTTTGAATTAAATAGTAATAAATGTCCTAATCTAATCCAAGTGGGCCTAAATGGTCATATTTTATTCCTAAGCTTGTTTTTGGTCGAATTACACTTATCCAATAGAATTTGGGCATGTGTTAGGGTAATAATAATATCATTTTTACCCTTAATTACCCTATTTACTTTTAACCGTGGTAAATAAAAGTAAAAAGTTACTATTCACCAAAAAATTATTTTCATCTCATTGAACAACATTTTACTTACTGACATCAACTGTGTCTCTCGGATTTTTGAAATTCCACTCATAGAAGCGGTAATATTATGATTTATGAAAAATTCAGTTTTTTTAACTACCACTTAGTGGTTTCACTATTCATCAAAAATTGAACGTTTTTAGAAAAATACCAAAAATTAGGCCTAAGCTATATTTGATATTAAGAACTGAAAAATGATTTCTATTTTACCAAATTCAAAACATATCAGTTGCATTAATTAATTTAAATATTAATTCCCGTCGTCAAAACAAATAGAGTGTTTTTAAGAGATAATAACTATCAAAAGATTGACACTTGTTTATAACATGTTTAAATTTGAAATTACATCAAATGACCAAAATTGTATTAAATTGTAAAAATATATTCTAAATATACTTTAAAAACACTCAAATTAATAATCAATCACTATTAATTATTTCGATTGAAAAAGTTGTTTTTAATTAAAATTTAGTAATTTTCAGTATTTATCAAAATACGAAAGTTATCCGAAAATTACCAAGATTTTACCCTAAGCTAATTTCGATATTCCAAATCCAAAAATGAAGTCCAATTTGAAAAATAAAATTTACAAAATTTCAAAAAGTGTTTATTACTATTCATAACGGCTAGTTTTAATAATATTTTAATAGCATATCGTTGTTTAGTGAAACTCGGTATCGCGTACTACACACGCTATCAAGGAAGGACGTGATTGCGTGTAATACATGGCAAGTCAAGGATGCGTGGTGAGAATGCTCATTTTGGTGTAGCGTACAACACAAGACATTAATGAAATTAAAAAGAATATTTTTCATTAAATCTCAGGGTGTTACAGCGGGGCTATCCAGGGGGTAGGGGGTGTCCACGGGGGTGGGGGGGAGGCTGTCCACTGGGGGGGGGGGGGGCTGTCCCGGGGTACATGTTTTCCAGTCCGTGGGCGAGAAATCCACGAGGGTGGCGGGCCCGTCTAGGGGGTACAATGTGTCGAAGGGGGTGGGCGGGCTGCCCACGGGGGTGGGCGGACTATCAATGTAGGTGGGGGCTGTCCGGGGGCATATGGGGTGTCTAGGTGGGTGGTCGGGGCTATCATGGGTGGTATGAGGTGTCTAGGGGGTTGGTGGGATGTCCACAGGGGTAGCGGGCAGTCCAGGGGGTAGAGGTTCCTATGGGGGTGGGCGAGCTCTCCATAGGGTTGGGGGGCTGTCCACAGGGGTAGGGGTTATCCCAGGGGGTGGGCAGGTTTTTGAGGGGGGTGGTGGGGCAGTCAAGGGGGCAGGTGTATCCAAGGGGGTGGTCGTGCTATCCACGGGGGTGGGAAGGATGTCCATGGGTGGGGGGGGGGGGGTGTCCAGGGGGTACAGGGTGTCTAAGGGGTGGGTGGGCTGTCCACGAGGGTGGTGAGTCTTTCCAGGGGGTACGAGGTTTCCAGGGGGTGGGTGGGATGTCCATGGGGGTGGGCGGGCTGTCCAAGCGAGTGGGGGCTGTCTAGGGGGTACGCAGTGTCCAGGGGTTGGAGGCGCTATCCAGGGGGTATAAGGTTTCTAGGGGGTGAGCGGGCTATCCTTGGGGGTGGCAGGGCTGTCCAGAGGTAGGGGTGTCCAGGGGGTGTGTGGGCTCTCCACGGGGCTAGGGGCTATCCACGGGGGGAGGGGTGGTCCAGTGGGTGGGCGGACGATCCACGGGGAGGCAATTTTATCATGGGGATGGGTCAATTAGTCACAACAAATCAACAAGTCATATTTTTTATTTATATATATAAAAATAACGATAATATGACCTTTACAATCACACATATATTTAGGCACAACAAATCAATAAACATCAATGGTCAATAATATCAGTAAAAATTTGTAACAGAACAATCTGTCCCTCACCACCATCACTATCATCACCTTCATCATCACCCTCTCCCTCGTCCTCATTTACATCTCCATCATTGTTATATCCCTCTTCAATTACCTCATCCTCACCGTCGTACTCATCCGCTGCCTCCTCATCGCCCTCCTCCTCCTCCTCATCTCCCTCCTCCTCCACCTCGGCCTCCTCCTCGGCCTCCTCATCCACCTTATCCTCCTACCTTCCATAGTATCAACCACCACTAGAACATCCTATCGTTTCACCATATATAGAATGCTTCAACGACATATATTCATAACATGCAGTGATGCCCTCTAGTGGAATTGTTAGATGTAAAACATCAATGAGTTTCATAAATGAAGTTTTTCCCTAGCAGACTGTTCTGGAATCTATGTGACTGTTTTTTAGCATGTTCTAACTATTCCTTAACCTGCTGCCACTCGGTGGAACTGCAACTCTTACTTGAGGAGGGCCAATACCTTGTCAGAACTATAATATTCCCAAATTGGTTGCATACTCTTCCAGGTCTCTCATCTCCCAACACCTGATGTAAGTGATCATTTAGCTAAAAATTGTACGGTTCCTGGACATCAAGGGACTGTAATGCCTCATATTACAAATATAAATAGATTATTAAGTTACAAAATAGTGACTAATGTTTTAAATCTACAATGTAAAACCTACAATTTGCTGCAGAGTCATTTCATTAATCGCACTTCCATATTTCTTTATTATACTCGTGAAAAATAGTTTTGTTTGAGGTTCAAGTCATTCTATATTCAATTTATGCCACTAAATTGATATTTAATGTTGGAAAAAATATTTAAAAATAGGATACAAATAATTAATTTTATAACTAAAATTATATAACAACTTTATCAATCCAATAAATTATGGAGGATGCAATATAAAGTGCAAGTCATAAAGAAAGATTATAAAGTAGTTTACCTATGGCCCCTCTTGAACGGGCATCGTAGAACATCCCAATGTGTTGAGGTATTTTATAGCATCAATGTTTTTATATTTCTTCTGGATGATTTCTAAATAAAATTTAATAATTATTATTAATGAAAAACATAAAAATTATCATTTAATTACCGCTAATGTAATTAATAGCTTAAACTAGCATGTCATCCAATGAGTAATCATCAGTCAATACTGTTCTAGTGGACAATCTTCCCTGACAGGGATAGCCTCCAACTCTATTCCAACTCTACCACAACATGCCAATATATAACTCATTCTTATAAGCTCTCCTAAGACCACCTAAATCTTTTAGATGTGCTGGCTATGCACCCTGGCCATCGGGGAAATTAAATAGAAGTTGGTACCAAAATATTAAATCATATAAATACAAAAAATAATATATTTCATTAAATAAAATAGATTTTTTTACCCATATCTCTACCAAAGGATTATCCTTGAATTCATTTGGAAACTATCTCTACGAGAGTGGGATGACAATAATCATGTTAGATTATTTGGAAAGCGTCGCAAAAAAAAAACTCCTACATTGCTAGCTTGATTATTCAATCATTTGAATATCTTAATTCTAGTCCACTATCAACTGTATGTGGCGGTTCCACACCGCACGCATGCGTGTACGCCCCCGCCGCTGCCTCTTAATAGTAGATGTATCTGTAATGAATGAAAACCCAATAATTTATCAATACATGTTATAATGAAAATAAATAATTGTGTAAATTTTATTTACGGTTGTATAAGTATAACTACAGTAGTCTGATCAATGGGTGCCGCTGGATCTACAAAACTGAAGGAACACACTGTATAGGTGGAGTGGGTCCCAATTTAAGCTCTGCAGGGATAAAATCTTGCAGAGCAGCAGTGGAAGAAGATGGAATATAAAATTCAAGAGGGAAGGAAGCAGATTTTAAAGAAGATGACATGGATGGTTGGATGAATGCTGGATGGGGAGTGGGAGTCATCATCAGATATGGTACAGACATGTGAGTAGGCTCAGATATAAAGGGTGGTGAAAAATGGAAGGCCTTCATATCCCGCATGTCCCTAATGACACACTAGGATCAGAATGTGGGATGGATGGTATTTAAGTTGGAGGGGAAGGGTCTAATTGGGTACGCCGACCAAATCATTTAGCTCTCGTACCACCCCCCCTCGTATGAACACCTGGAGTATTGGGACAACTACTAGGTTGCTCATCAAATAAATGTCACATAATAGATGGATCCTTCAAAAAAAATTTAAAAAAATTAATCACAGGATATATTATATTATTTAAGGATATAAATTTAAAATAAAACACTCACTACATGCACTAATGGTGGAATGTCCAAATCATTCATGTGAAAATTTTCATCCATAAACTTTTTTCATCACCTCTCTCCAATTTGTTTCAGTTCCTACATTTGAAAACAAATATGGATGTAAATATAAAATGATAGCTAATGTGTAACTCCAAAAACCAAATAAATAATTGGGAATATGGGATTCTTGGATAATTTAAAAATCCATTGTTTTATATGAGCTTGAAAAGTTATATAATGATGTCAATAAATAACACAATATATAATAACAAAATGTTCACCATGTAAGATATGATGGTTTTGTAGGATTGAATAATGTTGAATTCCAAATTAGAAAATGAAATTCAAAAAAAAATGAAAATAGTAAAAACTGAAAATTAAGTAGGAGGGATGTCCACAGGGGGTCGGGGTGTCCTTGTGGGTGGTGGGGCTTTCCAGGGGGTTGGGGGAGTCTAGGTTATGGGGGGATGTCTAGGGGGGTCGGGGTGTCTAGTGGGAGGTCTGTACGTGGGGGGGGGGGCAGTTTTGGGTGGTATGAGGTGTCCAATGGGGTGGGCTGGTTGTCCACTAGGGTGGCAGGGCTTTCCAGGGGGTCAGGGGTTTCCATGGCATATGGGGTATCCAGGGGTTTGGGTGGGCTGTTTATGGAGGATGGGGTGGGTGGGTTGTCCTGACATGATACAAGGCTGTCCATGGGGGAGGTATCCAAGAGGTGGGTGGGGTTATCCAGAGGGTGAGCAGGCTGTCCACATGGGTGGTAGGGCTATCCAGGGGGTCGGGGGTGTCCGCGGAGGGGGGGGGGGATTCTATGGGAGGGGTGTCCGGGGGCTGGTGGAAGGGGTTCCAGGGGGTCAGTGGGCTATCCAGGGGGTGGGTTCTACCCAGTGAGTGGGGGTGTCTAGGGGGTTGGGTGGCCTATCTTGTGCGGTGGGGGCCGTCCAAGGGGTACGGGGTGTCCAGGGGGTGGGTGGGATTTCCACGGGGTGGGGGGATGGGGGGCTGTATAGGGGGTGGGAGGGTTTTCTACATGTGTGGGAGGGGTTTTCAAGGGGTTATGAGGTGTACCAGGGGTGGGAGGGTTGTCCACGGGGGTTGGGGGTGTCCACGGGGGGTGGGCGGGATATCCGCATGTGTGGTGGGGCAGTCCAAGGAGTACGAGGTGTCTAGATGGTCTACAGGACAATCCAAGGGTGGGAGGGCTGTTCATGGGTGTGGTGGGGCTATCCACAGGGGTCGGGGGTGTCCAGGTGGTTGGGGGGATTTCTAGGGCATGGGGGTGTCCAAGGGGGGTTGTCTTGGATGTGGTGGGTAGGTGTCCAAGGGTTGGTCGGGTTGTCCTCAGGGGTGGTAGGGCTGTCCAGGGGGTAGGGGGTGTCCAAGGGGTGGGCAAGCTATTCATAGGGGTGGGGGGGGGGTAGCCCGGGGGTACGGGGGATCCAAGGGTGGGAGGGCTATCGACGGGGGTGAGGGGGATGTCCAGGGGTGTGAGGGATTTCCATGGGAATGGTGGGGTTGTCCATGGCGGTACGAGGTGTCATGGGGTGTGGGTGGGCTATCCATGGGGGATGGGCGGGCCGTCCATGGGTGTGGCTGGGATTTCGATGTGGGTATGGGGTGTCCAGGGGGTGGGAGAGCTGTCCAAGGGGGCGGTGGGGTTTCCTAGTGGGGTAGGAGTTTTAAGGGGTGTGGGCATGATGTCCACAGGGGTGGGGGCTATCTAGGGGGTACTGTTTTTCTAGGGGGTGGGCGGGCTATCCACATGGGTCATTGTAACGCCCTGACCCCAATTACCCAGAGTTGGTGCATTATTGCATAACATTGGCATGATCTCAAAAGATCAAGTCTCGAAAGACCGATTAGTTATGTAGCCTTGTAAACACTAGATACATTCATAAATGTTACATTACATCATAAAGTGAAAATCTAAAATAACAAATTCTCCATAGTCCACACTCATATCCTCTTCTGAATATCCCTACAGGTCATTCATAAAATACTTCTTCACATCCAGGAAAATATTAAAACATTGAAAGGGGTGACCTCAGATGCTTAGTAAGGATAACAATATTGCTGATGCTTTCATAAATAAACATTAACATTTAATGCAATGTATAACTAAAACAAAAGCCTTTTTAAACTTGAAATTTAACATAATATGGAAAAAAAAAAAATTTAATAATTCCATTTACTTACTCACATGGATATTCTACTAGTCGAATAGTCACATGCAATATCAATAACCACTTTCATAATGATCGAATGCATAATTCCAGACGATCATAACCACGTAGCCAAGGCCTCGTGCCAAGACTACAAATAAGATTTTTCCAAGGCCTCGTGCCAAGACACTAGTTTGTCTCATGAGACCTACCGATGCATCGAGGAGCTATAGCGGGCTCCACCCGTCACTTATTAAGTCCAATTCATTCCTCATATGAACAGGTTTAAACATATCATAAACCATAACATAATTGTATCACATAAAACATGCATAATAGAAACATAATATTTCCACACTTCAATCACAAGATATCAATATAACACATTGATATAATAAAAACTTTATTAAAACCATTTTCAATACCAAAATAAAAGAAAAGTAAAACATGCTATTTATTTTTTCTTTTTTAAAATGTTATGTCTTATAGAGGAAGCCGAAACTCAAATAATAGTCACAGTGGCGGAGAATTCGTTGTTGCCGCATACGTAATAAAAAACATTCCTTTTGTCGTTTAGTAAAAACGCTTCGTATAAAAATATTCCTTCTGAATAAAAGTCAAAGTCAAAGGGGGTTTATACACCATATAAATAAAAGTGGTGTGTAGAACCAAATATGCCTCAATGAAAAGAGATTGAGACGAAGTCCTTACAAATATCATTTTAAAAATAAAATAGATCTATTATGTGTATTTACTATAAGTACATATAAAGAAAGTACAAATACAAGATAGTACATAATAATATCATGACATAATTTGAAAGTAGTAGATTAACCCAAAGAATGGAAATTGGGTTAAGAAATTCCATTACCTCGTGTCCGACTTGACTCGATCGTTCTTTAATCTCTTGAATAATAAACTAGAGTTAATTTCTATTTTCTTAAGAACATTTTTCATGTTCATTATTCCTATTATATCACTTATAACCATGTTATGAACATTATGTAATTATTTAAGTTAATAACGGTCATTTTGTCGATCTTTTGTAATTGAGTCATCAATAAACATCTTAAAAATACAAGTTGTTTATGTGGTAGAATATCCATTATCTCCAGAATTATATTCAGGATGTAGATATCATATATATCATATATAACCATTATATACATTCATTCATAATATTACGTAACATTTAGAGTTAAGAAATGAAATGCACCGTTCATGGAGACTGTAAGTTGTACGTACGCATGAACGCTACTTTTATTTCTATTTCGTATTTAATGTTATGAAGTTATAATTATATAAAGGTATTATATAATGTATAATACCATTTAATCCATCCTTTATACATCCCATATATGGCATTAACGATTCATATCACTTTTAGTGGGTGGTAGTCCGCACTTCCTAAATTGAAAATATCTCATTTACCCATAATGGAAACCATAAAGGTATGCCATAAATGAAAAATAAAGAAGCTAAAGAAAAACATAAACATATTCTACATCATATAAAAATATAGTGACATCTTAATGGACACCTTTGAAGGTGTTATATGAGTGTTGAACAATCATCATTTTGTGAGGATGAAATTTTCCATCCACAGAAAAAATATATTCTTTAACCATTAGATGTAGGTGTGTGTAAGTTTAGCTCAAATCCATCTTATAACAACATCCTAGTATATTTAAGATACTGGTTTCGTTACAAAATAAAAGAATAAAAAGATTTTAAGGGGTTGGAGAAGAAAAATAAAACAAAATAACATAAGAGGAGACATTACCTTAAAATCAGGTAACTCTTTTTTGGTATGAGCCAAAAGATTCATTGGGAAGAATTATTCCCAAAGTGAGGCTTCTAGGAGTAAGAGAGAAACTTTTAGAGAGTATTTGGGCAGAGGTTGGCCGAGCCAAAAGGCTTTGATTGTGTGAGTAAGGTGGTAGTGGTGGGGGCCTTTTATAAGAGGAGAGGAGGGGCACTCTTGGAAAGTTATGAAATGTTACTTTATTATATAATGAGATTCTGATTTTAAAGGCCCCAAATGTATATATTTCGAGGATAAGGTGATAAGGGTTCGAAATATACTCATCCAATAGTTTTTTTACAATTTTAAGTCTTAGATTTTACATTATCTTTTTATTTTATTTAAATCGTTAATTAATGAGGTAATCGTTGCATCATCATAATGTCATAAATAATTTAATTTATATAATGTATAAAAATTATTAGAAAATCGTTGTGATGTAGGAAAATTTTTTATATTTCTATGGAATATTTATAGTAAAAAATATGACTTGTATATGCCCATTTAAAAATTGTTTTAGTAAAACATCTCATGTTGTGAAATTTTTATTTTAACATTAAATAAAAAGTTTTTAATGTCATTTTCCTACCAATGTGGCTCCATGGGGTCCCCGAGTTGACCCATGTATTTTCTTGGTCGGACATGACTCATCCAATAGGGTTATGACAAGTGTAATGGTATTTTCATATTTTTATAATATCATTTTTACCTTAAATTTCACTATTTACCTTTAATCGCGATTAATTAAACAGAAAAGTTACTATTCACAAAAAAATTATTTTAATCCCATTGAACCAAATTTTACTTCCTAATGAAAACCATGTATGTCGGATTTTTGAATATCAAATCACAGAAGTGGTAATGTTTCATTTAAATGAAAAATCAGTTTTTAACTACCACTTAGTGGTTTCACTATTCATCAAAAATTGAAGTTTTTCAGAACAATGCCAAAATTTCACCCTAAGATATAATTGATATTCCGAATTCAAAAATGATGTCTATTTTAAAAAATTCCAAAAATATAAGCTTCATTTATTAATTTTATAACTAATTCCCACTGTCACAACAAATAGCGTGTTTTTAAGAAACAATAAATATCAATAGATTGACAATTGTTTATGTCCAATTTCAAAGTGAAATTAATTATAATGAACACCATTGCTTAAAATGGTAAAAATATATTATAATTATAATTTGAAACCAAGGAATATTATAATTTATCACTATAAATTATTTTTATTAAAAAAGATGTTTTATGTATTTTTCACTATTCATAAAAAATTGAAGTTCTCAGAAAATTACAAAAAATTCAACATAGGATAATTTCGATATTATGAATAAAAAATGAAGTCCATTTTGAAATATAAAATTTCTATAATTTTAAAAAGTTGGTATTACTATTCCTAACGGCTACTTTGATTAGTCGCGGTGTGTAAGAACTCGAACTTGCGTTCAATTCAAGATATTACATTATTAAATGAAAAGCCTATTGTGGAAGCTCAGAGTTATATTCGTCGGTTCTGGCCATTATTGGATTTCCTTGGTCATAGAAGGATCAACGGAAATTCCATCCTTAGAGACAATATGTCCAATAAATGAAATCTCCTAATGCCAAAATTCACACTTGCTAAACATCCCATATAATTCATGCCTTATAAGAGTATTCAAGAAAATGCGCAAGTGATTTTCATGATCTTCGTAGCTTTAGGAGTATATGAAGATATCATCAATAAATACCACCAAAAAACCATCAAGATTTTCCTTGAAAAATCTATTCCTTAGATCCATGAATATAGAGGGTGCATTAGTCAATCCGAAAGGCATTACTGTAAACTCGTAACGCCCGATTGGCTAACCCATTAAGGAAGCTCACACGTAAAGGGGTTAAATTTTTATAGATAAAATAGTGTGAAGAATGCTTTGAAGAACTGAAGAGAAGATTAGTCAACGCTCCTATATTGACTCTACCATCATGGAATGATGGGTTCAATGTTTATAGTGATGCATCAATGAAAGGACCTGGTTGTGTCCTTATGCAGAATGACAGGGTTATTGCCTATGCATCATGACAGCTAAAAATTCATGAGCAGAACTATCCTACTCATGATCTGGAGTTAGCTGTTGTAATATTTGCCTTGAAGATATGGAGACATTATCTCTCTGGTAAAAAATGTGATATATATACTGATCACAAGTGTTTGAAATATATTTTATCACAAAAAGAACTCAACAAGAGGCAAAGACGATGGCTTGAACTACTCAGGGATTATGATTGCATGATACACTACCACCGAGGGAAGGAAAATAAGGATGCAGATTCTTTGAGTAGAAAAGATCAAGGAGTTTTGAACATGATGATATTGGAAAGGGATCATATTATCATGGATCTAGTAAAGATGGATATGGGAATCACCATGGAGGGTGAAACATAATTTTTTTTCAAATGGTTGCCAAAACATCTTTACTAGAAAGGATAAAGTATTCTATGGCCAATTATGAAGAGTTGAAAAAGAAGATTAAAGTTGTGAATGATGGGTGATTGAGTGTCTTTGTGTATGAAGATTGAGTTTTGAAATTTGGGAGGATACTTTGTGTTCCCGATATACCTGATTTAAAGAGGGAATTTTTGGATGATTCTCATCGTTCCAATTTCTCTATACACCCTCGGAGCACAAAAATGTATAGAGTTTTAAAGGGACATTTTTGGTGGGACAACATGAAGAGGGAGATTACAGATTTTGTGTCAAGATGTATGGTTTGTCAACAAGTGAAAGCTGGAAGGCAACTGCCTAGTGGAGTATTGCAACCTCTTCCCATACCAGAGTGGAAATGGGATAATATTACGATGGATTTTGGCATGGGACTACCAAAGACTCCTAGAAGGAATGACGCAATATGGGTCATTGTTGATCGTCTCACGAATTCATCACATTTTCATTCTATAAGGTAATATCTACCACTTGAACATCCAGAAAGACTATATATTAATGAAGTTTTTAGACTTAATGGAGTACCCCTATCGATTGTCTCGGATCGTGATCCCCATTTTAAATCAAGATTCTGGAAAAGTCTTCAAAAGGCATTGTATACTGAACTTCGTTTGAGCACTTCTTACCACCCTCAAACATATGGACAATTAGAAAGAACTATTCAAACCTTAGAAGACATATTGAGATCATGATCACTTGACATTCAAGGAATGTGGGATCAATATTTAACTCTGGTAGAATTTTCCGATAACAATAGCTTCTATTCAAGTATTCAGATGGCACCATATGAAGTGTTATATGGAAAGAGATGTCGCACACCAACCTATTGGGATGACATTGGTGAAAGTAAACAAATAGGACCCGAACTGGTGGAGGAAACGATGGAAAATGTGGAAGTAATCCAAAACCACATCAAAGCAGCTCGAAGTAGGCAGAAGAGCTATGCCGACAACCAAAGGAAGGATTTGGAATTTCAGGAAGGAGATCATGTTTTCTTGAAGGTATCTCCATGGAAGGAATTTATACGTTTCAGTAAGAAGGGTAAATTGAGTCCCAGGTATGTCATACCCTTCGAAATTTTAGAACGAATTGGGGTTGTAGCTTACAGTTATCCAATGCCTCCAAGTCTCTCCAAAGTTCATGATGTATTCCACGTATCACTGTTGAGAAAATACATGCCTGACCCAACGCATGTACTCACCTATGAGGAATTAGAACAGGAACCCGATCTGTCTTATTACAAAGAGCCCGTCAGGATTCTTGATACAAGAGAACAAGTGCTGAGAAACCGAACGACTTGTCCGATAAAAGTTCAATGGAGAAACCATACGATGGAGTAGGCAACGTGGGAACCCGAGGAACTTATGACGAAGAATCATCCTAGTATTTTTATAAAGTTATTTTATATGAAATTTTGAGGATGATATTTTTTGAAGGAGAGGAGAATGTAACACCCCGAGCTTCCACGATACACTTCTCTTTCTATAATACAATAGCTTGCATTGTACGCAAGTTCGAGTTCTAACACACTGTGAATAATCAAAGTAGCCGTTATGAATAGTAATACCCACATTTTAAAATTATAGAAATTTTATATTTCAAAATGAACTTCATTTTTGTATTCGTAATATCGAAATTATCCTAAGTTGAATTTTTTTTAATTTCCGAGAACTTCAATTTTTTATGAATAGTGAAAAATACATAAAACAACTTTTTTAATCAAAATAATTTATAGTGATAAATTATACTATTTATTGGTTTTAAATTATAATTAGAATATATTTTTACCATTTTATTCAATGGGGTTCATTATAATTAATTTCACTTTGAAATTGGACATAAACAATTGTCAATCTTTTGATATATATATTTTTTAAAAACACGCTATTTGTTGTGACAGCGGGAATTAGTTATAAAATTAATTAATGCAACTTATATGTTTGTAATTTTTTAAAATAGACATAATTTTTAAATTCGTAATATCAATTATAGCTTAGGGTGAAATTTTGGCATTGTTCTGAAAACTCCAATTTTTGATGAATAGTGAAACCACAAAGTGGTAGTTAAAAAACTGATTTTTTCATTTAAATGAAACATTACCACTTCTGTGATTTGATTTTCAAAAATCTGACATACATGGTTGTCATTATGAAGTAAAATGTGGTTCAATGGGTTTAAAATAATTTTTTGGTAAATAGTAACTTTTAAGTATAATTAATCACGATTAAAGGTAATTAGTGAAATTTAAGGTAAAAATGATATTATTAAAATATGAAAATACCGTTACAGTTTTCCTACCACTATTTGATGATTCATGGACGACCAAGAAAATCCATGGGTCAACTTGGGGACCCCATGGAGCCACTTTTGTAGGAAAATTACTTTAAAAACTTTTTATTTAATGTTAAAATAAAAATGTCACAAATATGAGTTTGTTTACTAAAAAAATTTAAAATGGGGTTATAAAAGTCATATTTTTTACTACAAATATTCATTAGAAATATAAAAAGATTTTATACATCATAATAGTTTTTTTATAATTTTTAGACATTAAATAAATTAAATTATTTATGACACCATGATGATGCAGCGATTACCTCATTAATTAACGATTCAAATAAAATAAAAAGATAATGTAAAATATAAGACATAATCTTGTCAAAAACCTAATGGATGAGAATATTTCGAACCCTTATCACCTAATACTCGAAATATATATGTTTTGGACCTTTAAAATCCAAAACTCATTATATAATAAAGTAAAATTTCATGACTTTCCAAGAGTGCCCCTCCTCTCCTCTTATAAAAGGCCCCACCACTACCACCTTACTCACACCTTCAATGCCTTTTGGATCGGCCATCCTCTTCAAAAATACTCTCTCAACTGTCCTATCATACTACTAGAATCCTCACATTGGGAATAATTCTTCCTAAGGAATCCTTTGGCTCAAATCAAAAAAGAGTTACCCGATTTTAAGGTAATGTCTCCTCTTATGTTATTTTGTTTTATTTTTCTTCTCCAATCCCTTAAACTCTTTTTATTCATTTCTTTTGTAACAAAAACAGTATCTTCAATATACTAGGATTTTTTTATAAGATGGATTCTAGCTACACTTAAACACACCTACATCTAATGGTTAAAGAACACACTGTTTCTGTGGATGGCAAATTTATGCCTCACAAAACGATGATTGTTCAGCACTCATATAACACCTTAAAAGGTGTCGATTAAGATTTAACTATATTTATATATGATATATAATATGATTATGTTTTCCTTAAGATTATTTATTTTCCATTTATGGCATACCTTTATGGTTTCCATTATAGGTAAACATGATATTTTCATTTTAGGAAGTACGGACTACCGCCCCCTCAAAGTGATTTGAATCGTTAATGCAATATGTGGGATGTATAAAGGATGGAGTAAATGGTATTATAAATTATATTATACTGTAATTATATTACACCTTTATATAATTATAACTTCATTCCATGAAATACGAAATAGAAATGAATGTAGCGTTCATGCGTACGTACGACTTACCGTCTCCATGAACGGTGCATTTCATTTCTTACATATAAATGTTACGTAATATTATGAATGAATGTATATACTTGATATATATGATATATATGATATATAAATCCTGAATATAATTCTATAGATAATGGATATTCTACCACATAAACAACTTTTAATTATAAGAAGTTTATTGTTGACACAAGTACCAATGATCGACAAAATGACCGTTATTAAATTAAATAATTACATAATGTTCATAACATGGTAATAAGTGATATAAAAGGAATAAAGAACATGAAAAAGGTTCTTATGAAAATATAAATTAACTCTAGTTTATTATTCAGGATATTAAAGAACGATCGAGTCAAGTTGGACACGAGGTAAGGGAATTTATTAACCCAATTTCCATTATTTGGGTTAATCTCCTAATTTCAAATTATGTCATGATATTATTATGTCCTATCTTGTATTTGTACTTTATTTATGTGTACATACATTACATAAACATTATAGATATTTTTTATTTTAAAAATTATCTTTGTAAGGACTTCATCTCAATCTCCTTTCATTGAGGCATATTTGGTTTTATACACAACTTTCATTTATATGGTGTATAAACCCCCTATGACATTTACTTTTATTCAAAAAGAATCTTTTTATATGAATCATTTTTACTAAACGACAAAAGGAATGTTTTTTCTTATGTATACGGCGACAACGAATTCTCTACCGCCGTGACAATTACTTGAGTTTTGGCTTCCTCTATAAGCCATGAATTTTTTTTAGAAGAAAAATAAATACTATGTTTTACTTTTCTTTTATTTTGGTATTGAAAATGGTTTTGATAAAATTTTTATTATATCAATGTGTTTTATTGATATCTTGTGATTGATGTGTGGAAATATTATTTTTCCTTTATTCACATTTTATGTGATACAATTATGTTATGGTTTATGATATGTTTATACCTGTTCATATGAGGAATGCATTGGACTTAATACGTGATGGGTGGAGCCCGCAATAGCTCCTCAATGCATCGGTAGGTCTCATGAAACAAACTAGTGTCTTGGCACGAGGCCTTGACAAAATCTTATTTTTAGTCTTGGCACGAGGCCTTGGCTACGTGGTTATGATAGTCTGGCATTATGCATTCCATCATTATGAATGTGGTTATTGATATTGCATGTGACTATTCGACTAGTATAATATCCATGTGAGTAAGTAAATGGCATTATTTAGTTTATTTTTTCCATATTATGCTAAAGTTCAAGTATAAAAAGGCTTTTGTTTTAGTTATAAATTCTCTTAAATGTTAATGTTTATTTATGAATGCTTCTGAAATATTGTTATCCTTACTTAGAATCTGAGCTCACCCCTTTCAATGTTTTAATATTTTTCCAGGATGTGAAGAAGTATTTTATGAATGACCTGCAGGGATAGTCAGAAGAGGATGTGATTGTGGACTATGGAGACTTTGTTATTGTAGTTTTTCACTTTATGATGTAATATAACATTTATGAATGTATCAAGTGTTTCCAAGGCTACTAAACTAATCTGTCTTTCGAGACATGATCTATTGTTATCATGCCAATGTTACGCAATAAGTCACCGACTCTGTGTAACTGGGGTCGGGGAATTACAGTCTTGGGGCTATCTAGGGGGGTCAGGGTGTCTAGGTGGTTTTTGGGTTGTCCACAGGGGTGGGTGGGGGGGGGGGGGGGGGTTGTCTAGGGTGTACGTGGTGTCCAGTGGGTGGGGAGGCCGCCCATGGGGGTGGCGGGACTGTCTAGGGTGTAGGGGTGTCCAGGGGGTGGGTGTGTTGTCCATTGGGGAGGGGCAATCTATGGGGTAGGAGGTGTCCACGAGGGTGAGTGGGCTATCCACGAGGGGGGGGGGGGTGTCTCCAGGGGTAGGGGTGTCAACAAAGTTGGGGGTTGTCCAGGGGGTAGGGGGTGTCCAGGGGGTGGGTGGGATGTCCACCGGGGTGGGCGGGGGCTGTCCAGGGGGTGGGCAGGCAATCCCCATTGGTGGTGGGGCTGTCTTGGGGGTATGGGGTGTCAAGGGTGGTGGGAGAGAAATCCAAATATAATTTAAAAATCCATTTTGTAAGGTGAGCTTGAATAGATATATATTGAATTCAATAAATCATACAAGATGTAATAATGAAATTTAATTTTTTATAGGATGGTTATTTAATATGTTTCATCGGTCTATTAAAATCAAGAAACTCTAATTCTAAAACATTATTTCCCTCAACAACCAAGAGAGAGAGAATCCTGAATGATGTCTCTTGAAAATTCAGTAAGGTATATATGGGCATCAAGAGTGAGTGGTCACTCACATTTTAGAGATCCCATGATAGTTAGAGATACATTTTGAGCATGTGACTATAGTTTTTATTTGTTTATTATGTAAATTGTTGGATGAGGTGTATATATTTGATATGTGAATTAACAAAGTGTGGTAAATATATGGGCATCAATATTGATGCAGGTTTTTTATGAGCATTGATTTTGATGTGGTATTTTCTGTGCATCATGTATGGTTTGATTATAAAATGGGAATATGATGGAATGTGGGAAATGATGGTGTGTCATGCTTGTAATATGGGTGTTAAGGGATGATGGTTTCTGTGGAACCACCAGGTTATTGATATAGTGGGTCGGGAAGTGATGAGTTTGTTAATTCCTATAGGGAGAGTTCCCACGTAAGGGAAATATTAATTATATTGACTGGTTGGGGTATTATAGGAATGTGGGAATGATACATCTACATTCAATGTCATATCAAATTTTGGAAGAATGAAGATTAGGAACTTGATATGGAGGAGAGTTTTGTTGTTTGTATAGCCAAAATTGTATAATGATGAGATATTATATGTTTAGTATATGGCAAGGAACAAGTAATTTTCATGGATTTAAATTATTTGAGGGTTGGTAGTGTATAAAACCTCAATCCCAATGCACCCCCCTAAAACCCCAACTCTTACTGGGCACCCCCTACAGCCCCCACATCCAACTGCACAGCCCCCACCCACATATCCTCCCTCCCACTACACAGCCCCCCCCCCCCCCACAACCCCCTCCCATGGCAGGACCCCATAATAACCAATGCCACTCACCACCACCTCCCCCCTTCAGTCCCCACCCAAACCCCCATAACACATCTGACCCCCTATAGCCGCCACCCTGCATAGCCACCTCTACAGTCCCACCCCACTGCACACCCCCTACTACCAGTACACACACCCTACATCCCCCTCCATAGATAACCCCTCCCACTACCCACCCCCCTACAGCCAACCCCCCTACCACCCCCTTGTAATACCCCTCCCCCTGCTCACCCTACAGCCCCACCCCCCCACATTGCACACCCTCTCACCCCTTGTTTCCCCCACCTGGCACAACCACCCCCATAAATCCCCCCCCCAATGCACTGTCCATCTACTACCAACACCCTCCCATTAAACATCCCCCTCCCCCACTCCTACTGCACACCCCCTACAGCCACCCTCCCAGTGCATAACCCCCATACAGCGCCATCCCACAGCACAACCCCCACCCTCGACTGCATATCCCCCTATCGCCTAGCCACGCCCTCCTACTAAACAACCCCCCCCCTCACACCCTACTGCCCCATATAGCCCCTCCCACCATACAACCCATCCCCTAAACTCCCCGTAGTCGCCCCACCCTAAGAACTGCACAACCCCCACCAGCCCTTACATCCCCCACCCTACACAGCCCGCCCTACATCCCCCACTACACATCCCCCATCCCTCCCATTTCCTCAAAAAATAAATTATGAAATGGAGACCCATAGTAGTTATCCCAACCATTTGAGAACTCACTTCCATGTTGGATCAATATTATAGGACATCACTAAAATATCACAATAAGAATAAACTATGATTCTAATCAAAAGGGTCTCAATAGAACACTTAAAATTAACTCTATAGAATGGAATGATGCTCAAAGGAACTCTATGCAATGGCATAGAATTCCATAGATACAAATTTATTAACTAGAGAAATCATCATTTTAAAAGATATCCTACAAGAAGATTCATTTTTTATGATAGGGGAAAGACGCTACAGAGTTTTATCATCTATTTGAGGTTAAAGTTCAAACTGTTACATGAATCAAGGATGGATTGTATGTTGGGATAAAGGGTTCACAAAGAATAGGGGAGCTGTGGTTTAGGGATAATCAATACAAATAACATAAAACAACATTGTCATCAAAGAAATCCGAATGAAAAATGGAATAAATTGAGGTAATACATCAAATTCAGTTATAACATATAGATTTTATGTGGAATAACCATGAATCAGTTGCTGGGAAGAAGGGTTTGCATGCTGGAACAATGGAGCTCTCATTTAGGGCACAATATGGGCAGATCATGATCATAACTGGGAGCTTCATTTGTGGAATTTTATCCCAAAAGTTTTAAAGATCCATTGGGAAATATTATGAAACCAATCTAAATAGTTTCAATTAACCATTGGAATAATAGAGGAATACTATACACTATCCCAACAGTTTTAAAAAATTGTTGGAAAACTATCAGCTACCTAGGCCTATCCCAATGGTTCTTCAAACTGTTGGGAAAATAAAATTTAAAACATCATATTCTGATGGTTTTTAGAAAACCCTTGGTATATTAATCTTATCCCAATTGTTCACAGAAACTATTGGGATAGATGCGTTGGTAAAAGAGGAATTTCAGTAGTGGAATAAAAGAAGTATTTTAAAAAAATATTATTTACCATCTTTTGATAGTGCATCCATTTTAAATATAGTCATTACACTTTTATAAATTATATTTTAAAATAAAAGATTGTTGTTTTTAATTATTATATAAATATTTATTTTTGATTAATTTTTAAAAAATTTCTGTAAGGTTTCATGTTGGGATGAATAGTAAAAATATACGGATTTTTAAGTGAATTTTTTTATCAAAATAAATTATACTGATAAATAATATTATTGAATGGTTTTAAAGTATAAATGTATCATATTTTCATCAGTAAAAATAATTTTGATCGTTGGCATTATTTTTAAATTGAATTCAGATCTATAAACATTTCAATATTTTATAATGTTTTAACTTCTAAAACGTGTTCTCTCATTCCAAAAAACTGTATTAATTTTAAATTAATTACTTAATCTATTGTATTTTTAATTTTAAAAATTCTATTCCATATTTGGAATGAGTAGGTCTAAATTATTTAAATAGAATTATTTTATTTTTGGGAATTATGACGACTAACATTAGTAATTTTTAATAATATGCTAAAATGGTAAATTAGGAAATTAATGGTCAGAATAATATTATAAAATTACCCTAACACATTTCATAATATCAATGGATGAGTAGGTTTCGATCAAATTAATTTTATGTTAAAATTGTTATCCATTGTAATCCACTTGAATGATATTTGGACATTTAATATATTTTATTTAAATAAATGTTAAATATGTATCACTATAACTTTATGAAATAAATAATTTTTTTAATAAGGTTATTGAAGAGATAAACTCGATTATAATATCTAATTATATATATAAAACGTTTTTCTTTATCATGGTAATTTATTTTTAGTATTTAGGAAAAAAATAATTACCATAAATGTTTATATATTGATGATGGATGAATTATTTAATAGATGAAATTTCAATAAACTATTTGTTATTTAATTGTTAATTATGATTAATAGACAAAAAAATTAGACCAAATATTATCGGTCAAATATAACTTGATCATATCTATCCATATGTTGAGTTATTGACCATTTGGAGCCTTATAGAAGAAATTATGACACTTATATTATTTTAGTTAATGTTAGGTAAAAATTTCACATTCATGATTTATAATTTATAACATTTTTAATGATTTATTTTATAGATATTATATTCTACATAAAATATTCCACTAAAATATTATAGATTTATCTTCATTATAGTAGTTTATTTTTAATTTATTAATCAACAAATAAATATATTAAATAATTACATAAAACTGATGTAGTAATTATTTTATAAGTTGAAATGTCAAATTAATGTTATTGCAAATATTAAAATAAATATAATTCTTGATAATTAATACATCCAAAAAAATTTCTAGATCACCATAACCCTTTACAAATATAATTAAATATTTTTTAGGGTTAATATTTATCATGATTTTTTTGAATCCATTAATAGAATAGTCTTAATATGAAACTATTGATATTTTTTCAAAATAATGTTGAATAAAATTATTTTAAAAACTTAAATTTTGTATAAAATTATTTGTTAGTTACATTTCAACATTATCTAATCTCGTATTAGAAAAAAGGACAATTTGGTTGTTTATTGGATTTGGTTAGAGTTTATTATAAGTTAATATTTTTGGAGTTTCCCAAAGTTCCACTAACCTCAATTATAAAAAGGAACCTCCTCCCTCATTTCATAACTACACATTGAACATGAATGATTTTTCCATACCATAAAATTTTCAAATCTCAAAATCCATATTCAAATTCTATATTTTTTCATCTTTTCCAAATACTAACTCTAATTCCAATAAGAGGAGATCTAGTGGGTTCTTGTCGAAGAATAGGTATTCTCCATTACCGATTATTTCAAACTTATTTCTTCTATTATTTCCTCTTATATTTTCATTTTCTTTTATCATGTAATAACTAGAGAATCAAATATATAATTAGATGTTATTATATTTATTGAACAACCTAATTACACCTTATACACGTTATATTAAAAATGAAATCACCACGTGTGCGTACGTACGAGTTACCATCTCTATGTTGTGGTGTAATCTGTTTTCCACTACCACTTTACATTGATGGGTCTAATTATGGAATTAATAAAAATATATTATTATTGTAACATGATATTTATTATATAATAATATATATATCCACTTCAAAACCGTTTCACAATAATAAAAATGATATCACCATTGCTGCGTACGTATGGCCAAGAGCCTGTACGATGCAATTCAACTCACTATACAGGATATCCCTTAAATAATGACTATATAAATGTAAATAATTAATAAATATGGTATATATTATGTTAATACCATTTTTAAATGATATAACTATGACATATGTAGGATAAATGAATCATATTCAACAAAACATATATAGAAACATAAATATGTTCATACCTAAATACCAAGTAACAATGAAATGTTACAAACAAAAATATGATAATATGATCATATACGATATCAATAAAACAAATATTTCTATAGAATAAACCAATGACATTATTTAAATCATTATACATGATGTTTGGATACATTCAATGGATATCATACCTATGGTAAGGGATTAATTTGTCTCACTTTTATTTCACTTGGACATATGCCTTATATGCCACCTATTTATTTTGAGTTGTGTTTATGTTTCCGATGAATTATTTGTGATTACTATTTTTAAGGTTATGATATTTAAATAAACAATTTTATTTTATGATTCATTCAATTCTATGGATTATAAATTAGTATGTGATTGTTTTAAAATCTCATAATTATCTGAGGTTATTTATATGTTATAATATATTAAAGTATTTTTATCATAAATTACTCTTTATATCATTCTACAATTTTTTTAAATGTCAATTTTACCCAATGGGTATTTTTTTATTAATATTAATGAAAATAATCTTTTGTTTTTTTTCACATGAGGTATTTTTTGACTTATATAAAAAACTAATTATAAGAATGTTTTTTAACTTTTATGACATTATTGGTTTTTACGTCTTCTTAACACTGTATTTCCATGAATATTGCATTACAATATTTCAAGGTTATTTTTAGGGAAATTATATTATTTTAAAATTTAGTTTTATTTTTAAAAAATTTTATTTTCTAAAGAAAAAATGTTATTTTCCTCATCATTTGATTTCGGGTGTTCCATCAAAATTATTTTCTTTCTAAGATGACATTATTTATCTGGGTCGTGTTTCAAGTATAATATCCCTTTTATAATTATTGTTTTATAATTTTTTATATCAAATTATATTTACAAAATACTTTTTCTATAATTGGATTATGTTGTGATCTAATGATGTCTATGAAACCCATTTTATTCCATGGGTTTTGTTTTGATGAATGAATTTTGTTTTTGTGGAACACATAAGATTGACTTAATTATGAGATGGGTGGGACATATTTATCCCTAAAATTAATTGGTTAATGATTAATATCTAATTAGATATACATGATTGGAATGGAAACTAACTCTGATTCAGTAATAAAGGGCTAGATCGACATGTAAATCTGGTTCAATAATACAGTGCTGGAACAAATTGTGAACCTTGTTCTGTTTAGGAATGTTTTTTATGTAATGGTATTGGAAATGATCCTCAGATAATATAGAAATAATTTTATATGAATTTGTATTTTCCATAATTCAATTATTTTTGTCAATTCTCTTTTCTCATGGACAATGATTCCTTTAGGATTTAGGTCTTACGAACTTCGAAGATTTATTTCATTACTCAATATTTTGAAATATGTTAAATGTTGTATGATTTGAAAAAGTTATGTTCAAATTTTTACATTCCCATGTTCATTTTTTATTTTTTATTTTCTTTTTTACCATTACTTATCATCTAATCTAATCATTTCTATGTTTTCTTTTCCCCGAGATATAATGAATGGTTTTAAGTTGGAATATTACTGGGGATGAGCTTTTTGAGAGATGTTGAATATCTGTGACAATTTAGAATAATGCATTCAATTTTTCAAAATGAACTATGCTATTATGGTCCTCAGGCATACATTTCAAATATGTAAGTAATATTCATATAAAATGATGTAATATTCATGTACATCAATCTTGGATCGTTATAATAGAGGAGAAATTTTATTTCAAAATAATGATGGGCAGTGGTATAGAATGTGGTCATCTGAATGTTAATGGAAAATAATAATAATAATTTAATCATTTTAAATAAATATTGGGTATTATTTTACCATCAAGATATATAACTTAATAAAGTATACTTATTTCATTTCAATCCAGTTTGTATTCTTTATATACTGAATTTTATTTATTTAATCAATTTAAACATCTACCCTATCTCTTACTCGGAAAATAATTACTCAAAAT
Organism: Viscum album; assembly: GCA_963277665.1. Taxonomy (NCBI): domain Eukaryota; kingdom Viridiplantae; phylum Streptophyta; class Magnoliopsida; order Santalales; family Viscaceae; genus Viscum; species Viscum album. The sequence goes on along the minus strand of OY728127.1, from coordinate 373,996,310 downwards.
GAATTGTTCATGATTGAAGTACTAAAATGAACGCATAATGGAGTATAATATCCACAAAAGGATTACATGTTATTTATCCATTCATTAATAATTATTCAAAACCAATATTATTACAAAAATTTAAGATAATATCTAATAAAAATAGAACCTCATATAAAGAAATACATGATTTATCTATCAAACCTAAAAATATCACAAAATCGACAATATGAATCATTAAATAACTAAATAAATATAAAATTTGTCACACTATTACTAACTAAGCTCAAGGAAAAGAATTCATGAATTGATCAAATATTCATTGAAGATCAATTTTAAAAATTCCCCTAAAAAATGTAGTTGATAATAATTTCATATGCTAAAATGTGTACATGATTAAAAATTTTAGTCTCCAATATTTGAAAAAAAATCCATCAATATTAAGAATAACCATAAATCAAAATTAAAATCATATATAATCTAAAGATAATTCAACCATTATTCCAAAAAAACCCATCTTATAAATACATATTTTTATTTTCCATAATCATAAATTATTCAAAAAATATTTATCTTATTTAAAAATAAATTTATTTACAGAATCACTAAGTAAATGTTATATCTAATGGTTATCTATAAGATAATTAAATTGATTCTTACATGTAATAACTCATTATCCATAAATAACTATAATTAACACATCATCAATGATGATCACAACACTAATGGTAATAAATACATTTAAAAAATTCCAAAAAGTATAATATCATTATTCATCAACGAAACTTTTCAATAAAACACAAAGTAAACCCACTGGTTTTACTACCATAATTATCTCTAAAAATAAAATTGATTCTCTTAAAATTGAATCAAATTGAAAATTAAAAGGTAATAAATACTTCAAAAATATTAAAATACTCAAACATAACAACCCATGATGGTATCCATAACACATTATTTTAACTCTCATAAAGTAATCTTAATCTGTTATGTTTAAATACCCTTCACTGAAATAAACTATAACAGCCCCAAAAAGATTACATGGATTTGAAAGAAAAAACACAATCCTTAAATTTCGTAAATTAATAAAAATAAAAATAAAATAATTTTATCAAATGAAAACATGCATGAGAAAATAAAAATATTGGATGACATAAATAAGAAATGAAATATTAGGAATCGATTTGTTTATAATTAGTACCAAGTGTTACATAATAATTTAATGGTATTTAATTAATTATTTTTTACACTAAACCAAGCATTAATTTTTCTATATTAATTCAGTATCATTGTTTAAAATCATCCATAAACCTTGAAAAATCATTAGAAAAATGTAATAAGAAAAATTATTAAAAAGGGACACATATTGAAATGAAATAAAGATAGTTTCTCTAATTCAAATCCCTCAGATAAAATAAAATATTTTTCAATTAATTTTAGAAAATATAATATCAAATAGTGGTCCACTTATACATGAAATATATTTTAATACCCAATTATTTTCACACAAATCATATAAAAACATAATGGAAATTCATAATTTCGAGGGTTTCTTTGGAAACATGAGGAACCGTGAAAAACATTTTCTTTAAAACATACCATTTATACCTAAATAAAATAACCATTCCATTAAATAAATGATCACAATATTAACTAATTAAATTTAATTATTTTTATGATAATTAATTTTTAAGAATTGAAAATTTATGGTGGCTCCTTTGGACATCATATTTAAAAAACCCTTTCACAAACCATTATAAATGGAATAAAAAACATGATTATAGTAAAAATAATTTTATAGAGAACATAATCATTTCACAATGCATTAGATAGAAATATCAGTCTAAAAAGTCATAAAAGATAATTTCCATGTCTTCTAAAAAATATTACAAAAAAACATATTTTATATATATTATGATACTCATAAAAATATTCTTGTGATCTTGAAAAAAACTTTTTTAGATATTCATATATCTATTTCCATTGATACTTATTTTTCAAAATTGAATTACCTTGAACAATGCGAAGGGAGATTTTTTATTTATAAAAACACTCAATATTATAAATAAATAGAAATATAAAATAACAATTTTAGTGGTTGGAAAATCCATAACATAATATATAATGAAATAGAACATTCTTTTTTCCATTTAAAAAAAAATCATATATTATATTATATGAAAAACGATTCCTTATAAAACCCATTAAGAGATTATTTAAATAGACCAATGGTTAAATTATAATTTATTTATGTTAATATAAATATTTCCACCAAAATATTAAAAAAATGTTTTTAGAAAGAATTTATTACGAAATAAAACCTCTAAATGATTTAAATTGAGGTTTTATGGTTAACTGTCCCTTTACTCGATTTGAACAAGTCGATTTCATATATTATATTTTTAAATAAAAAAATATGTTAATTATTTATTTTATTAACCAAATTTTTATTGATTATTATTAATTTTATTTCACTTTTTCAAATTTGATACAGAATTAAATAATAAGGTATGTTCAGGTCCGAAATTTTTTGAATATTCAACTTGTAATTTGAAAATTGATTAGGTAAGTTGAGTATAGTAAATAGGAACATTTCATAATGAATCATGACATTATTATAATTTTTATTTTTAAATAAAATTTTATGTCCATCTATTAGAGGTATACATGAAAAAATAACATTATGTTATCATGGTGGTAGTCCACACATATGTATGGTTGATGTTATCATATTTCAAAGGTGGGAATGGTAATAAAATACTTGATATATAATATTTAATAAATTATAAATATTTTTTGAATATAATATATATTAATTAAATCTATATTAATAAAATTCCTTATAAAGTTTTGATGAAAAATGTAATACATTTCTTCGTGGAGGTTGTACCCTAAAAATATACATGAATGGTGATTTGGTTACCAATACAATGGAAATGATATGAATAAGATAATAACATTAACATATTAACATAACAGTATTTGGTATACACTCCTGTTATTATATTGTAATATTTAAGAAAGAATTGAAAGATGTAAAAAATTAGAATGAAAGAGAAGAGTTAAAATAAATACCTCCACATTGATATAATTCCTTGGAATTTCTTTTTATATGTACTAGGGATGAACTTTTTAATTGATTTTTAAGATAATTGGATCTTGATAGTGTGATGAATATATGATAAGTGGTGTTCTTTTATAGTAATGTAAATGAAACACTATGAATTACATAAAATATAAAAATATAAAAATTTCAATTTCATGAGAACATGGATTAATGTTTAAAATTATAGAATATTTGATAGGGTATGGTTGGAAACATTTCAACCAATAAAATTTGGATATGTTTTTTATTAATTTGAAACCGTATTATTGGGTTTAATCCCTTCATAAAGATATATTTACCATAACTCAAGTAGCAAAATTTTCAATTCAAAAGTTTTATAAATCCCCTTATTAGCTGAAAATTACAAAACAAATTAATGGGTTAAATTTTAAACTATATCCCACTATAATTGTCAAATTTAAATATATTAGTATTATTAAAAAAATTATTTAATATGAAAAAACATTATTATATTTTTAGAAACTATTAATAAATTTCAATTTTAAATACATAAAGAAAGGTATTGAATTTGAGTACATAATCATTCCCCGGTAATAAATATTTTACATTAACCAAAACATAACTTACATAAAAAATTTCACAAAAAGTATATTTCTTTTTATTTATTTCAAATCATTTACTTTTATTTTTCTATTTCTTCCTCTTGAACTATGATTGAATTGTGTAATTTTTTATGGTAATTATAACATAACTAAAATTTTAAAAAAACTTTCATTAAAATGTAAATAATTTTTCTAATCTATACTTTCATATTTATATATAATATATTCATTTAACTATGTTATCATATATGAGGAATCAAAATTATGAGAGTGCCATTTTGGAATTTTCCATTCCATATAAAAATATAAGACTTCTTCTAAGAAAAAAGTTACAAAATTCATTATTTTAACACCTATTAACGAGGAGATGAAAATATACTAATAAAGGAGATATTATTTGTCTGGTAATTTAATTTTTAATGCCATATCATATTATTTTTAACATTAAATACTTGATTTACCCTTAATGAGATGGAAAATATTTACTATGGTTAAAATTCATTATAAACATAAATTTAATTATGGCCTATCTATGAAATATAAAAAGGGTGATTAAAAACATGGAATAATGTTCACCCAATTCCAAATATAATTTTGGAGGAAATTTTATTATATATAAGTAATCAAAACATAAGATAAATAGTTTTTAAGAAAATACTCTATTTAACAATAAAAATAATTTTAAATTGATATCAATTTAAAAAGTAGACATATATGAACTTTTTTAGTTAAATAATATTAAAAGAGGTTTTTTAGACTTATATATCAATTCAAAAGTAATAAAATCCTTACTACCATGCAATTAAATGAACAAACCAATAAATAGTTATATATTTTAATCAAACATGGTTTTTGATTATAAAATTCTAGATTTAGATCCCAAATTCACTATAATGATTAAAAATAAATATTTTATATCTATAAATATATATTTTTATGATAATATGAGTTTATATATTATTTTATAATGCCGACATCATGATAATAAAATCAAAGTTATAGTATTTGAAACATCATTTTTTCACTATTCATTAAAAATATTATTTTCAGAAAAATACAAGTAATATCATCCTATGTTAATTTGGATATGATTAAATAAAAATGAAATTCCATTTATCAAATATAAATCATAATATTGGAATAAATTAATTATAAAAATAAATCTTGGGATGTAATAAAAATCATTTTCGAAATAATGTAATTTCGAAGTAAAAAATGACATTACAAAAATATAGATTTTTTATTTCCTAATAAAATATAAATTAATTTTATCACATGGAAACTAATATATATATATATATATATATTATTTATAATTACCATATTCATAACCTCAATACAATGTGTTGGTTTTAAAGTTCTTATTTTAATAATGATATTTCAGTGTCGTTAATGCTCGATGTTTTGGATCTTATACGATATAAAAGATTGTATTATTTTAAAATAATGGGGAGTTAATGTATATTTAAATGAAAAAACACACACCAAATGGATTGTGAAATTTATAATTCAAGTTGTCTTTTATTTCTTACAAATCCAATACATCTGTCAATTACTTCCATTCATGGGGCCATAGCTAACACAACCCATAAAAGCGATTTATATCTCTTAATAAATAACTCTCCCGAATCAAAACCTGAGGCATCATAGTACACTATGTATCTAATCCCTATCCCTAGAAGAACAAAATTTTTAAAATTTACTAATATACTATTTATATCTAGAAAATATTCCCCACACTGACTTGTGCATTCAATCATTATCGTCTTCATGGTAAACCACATCATGGGTGATTCAATATAAGGGATTCCCTTGATGAAGAATATACATTACCATATATTTTAATGGATCTCTTCATCTGGAAGATTTTAATTATATGTTCCCATTTAATAAAATCCTTTACCTTTACTAGGTCTAAAAACCCTAAGACTTATGATTTACATTCCTAAGGAAACATACATTTTGAATCCCGAAGTTTCACTTTTTCATTTATCCTTAAATATGATGCACACCAAGTGTAATCTATATGAACTCAAAGATCCTCGCATGAATATTTGATGTATAAAAATGAATCAGGATATTTTTCATGATTTAAACATTGATAAATCCATGATATGGATGAATGATATTAATGATTGTCAAGAACACTAGTGGAGAATTTTTTAACCTGAAAGGCATGATAAATTAATGAAAGAAACCATATATACACCAAAATGTTATCATATGTATATATTCTTCATTATCCCATAACGGATGGTATCCAAGATAGATATCTATGATGGAAAACCACTATGATCCTTATTCAAATTAAAAAAGATCATAAATCCTGGTTAATTGATAAAAAGTTTTCACATTAACCAAATTTAGATTGATTTATTAAACGCTTATTTGAAAACAGTTATTATTATTCATTTGAAAATAATAATATATCACCCCATGTTGATGTTCTCATTATAATAAATCCAATCAGATCTAAGGCCTCTATATTCACATTCTAATCCTTCTACTATGTGTTTTCCATATGATAAGGATGAATCGATATCAAATGCACCCCAAAAATAAGATAAATTTCCAAATCATTTCCCTTATTTAGAGTAAGACCCTAGAATATCTTTGTTATGACCATTGGATAAAAATCCACGACTCGAGTAAAAGATAGTGTGAGATATTTTTGACTCTATTAAAATTTTCATGTATTAGTCATAATATACGATAACTATAATATGATTCATATTTGGTCCGATCATTCATTCTTTGAAATATTACACCCCTTTCAACTCATACCACTCTCATCTAGGCATGGTGAATGACAAATTTCACCCATAATAGTGGATCTTGGATTTATAGCTGGCCATCTAGTCTATTCAAATATAAAAATTCATACCGATCATTCCAATAACCATTATGTATTATAAATTTTCATTTCATGTGAAAAATATGAGATTATTATCATATCTCTATATTGTATCGACATTTTTCCCTATGAGATTATTATAAAAAAACTTATAGGATAACATGACTGGTAAATCTGTGACAACAACAATATGAGAAGATCCTACCCCAAGAAGTAAAGACACACCATCCCATCCCATAATACAAAAGGGATATTATATTTAGGAAATTTATGATATAAACACAAAATATCTCAAATTTAAGTTGATCACTAAATCCAATATGAATCCTCTACTATCCCACTTAGTAACTCTAGTTTAACTTGATTCTATCTCCCCCTAGTCACATTAAAAACAAAGGTTCCATCTATCCCTTTCATCACAATGTGGACTAAAAATACCGCAAAATCCTTATAAATATAATACTATTTCACAAAGGAATATTCCTTAGTGTGCACTACTTTCTTTTTGATAACTTAATGGGTTACTTACATCTACTAGAAACTATCAATCACCTTTTTACTAATGCATAAAAATATTTGGGAAGGGATATGGTAACGACATGTTGTGATCATGAAAAACACAATAAAACCATAGTTAAAATGACTAACATAACACACTGTTCTCACAATCATGCATAACAACATATGATCATATTAAGGAAAAATAGATTAAAGGAGGAAAAATATTATTACATACTAAATATGTTATCACACAAATTTGGAAATTATAATTTAAAATATGATTCCTATAGAGAAAAATGATTTTATACTAAGTCCCATATGTTTTTCATGAATACCATGTTATTTCTCATCCCCAAACCATATTCTAGACAACATTTTCCCAGAGATCACACTTTCTGAAAATATTTTAAAAAAACACTTTCCATACTCAATTATAAAAATGAAAAATAATATATCTCTAAAAATACTATAGGAAGTCCTGAAATAATAAAATAATAGTATCATATAGAGTATGTAATTTTCATTATAGTATAAAAAACATTCCAAAGTATTAAACTAAGGGTTTTAGTATCTGCATGTTAGCCATAGTCATATATACATAAACAATGAGTATTATCAAGTTCCACTTACTGAAATTTGCACAAATATATCACCACAATAGAGAATATATATCGATATAAAAAATTATCACACAAGATTAATTTAATAAAAAAAACTACTATAAATCCCAAAACATTTATATATATAAATATGTAGTATGTCATCTAAAATAACAACACTTGATCCATAAACATTCCAAAATCACATAACATTATAATAATGATCCCATCAATAGTAACTAATTTTTCCATTACCCATGAGATGTCCAAGAATATAGATGCTACCCTAACTAAGTTTCACACAACCCCAAGCATTCCTATAATAATAAAAAATATATAAGAAAAAAATGAACTTATATTGATTTCATTTTTTAATTCCCCAACCAACATTACACATAGAACACCTGAGTGGAGCCAATTGAATACATCAAACATACCTACTGGTATTATAGATTCCATCAACAAGGGGTGAGGTAATTGTTAAAATGTTTGAATACTATAACCTCTATAATAATTTCCATAAACCGTAAACAAAATAGAAAGTTACTCCCAACAAATATCACATAAGTATACACGAAACAACATTGAAAACAAATGACACCAATTTCATACATATATAATAAAATATAACCACATATGTTATAGGTAAAATAGATTATAAAAATATTTGAATGTAAATAAATGAAACTGTAGTACCAAAGAGTTTGTAACAATATCTCATCTGACGGTAATACATGGTCTCTTTAGCAAAAAATCATAATCCCCTTTCCCATCTCTGGATCCGTTGTCTTTAAATCTTCACATGCACCAAGATTCATGTGATAGGTGTGAGTATGACTGAGTAGTGCACCCGAAATATGTCATTAAAATAATAACACATTTATATAGTAGTTTATTATATTATAATAATATAAATTGGTAGATAATAAGATAACTCCATAATTACAATTCATGCACTTACCAATAATTAAGAACCATATTGGTTCTAGATTCAACTATATGGAAGAATTATATCTAAATTTTTATGTTTTATTTTATTTTTCAATGATCCATAATGATTCCTACCATGTTTTAGTAATATCCCTAGGCCTACAGTACTGACTAAACAAGGAAATCATACAACAATATTGTCTCTCTGGTAAAATCAATGAAGATCATCTCGATCCATTATCACCAATCATATAATATCACAAAATACAATAATTCCCCCATGTTAGGATACTAATGGACAACATTCCATGTAATCTAACTCAGTTCTAACATCATGTCACATATAGAATATTAACAAGCTTCCACTTTTGGGCTACCAAGCCATGAAGGCACAACCTATCACTTTTGGACCATTCATAGAACCCCAAAATATGAATAAACATAATACATCACATGGAAATAGTGTCCTTTTAAATATAAAATTTATATTGTAGTATAGATCAATGAAAATTGTTCTCATGGGATATACATGAAAAATTATACAAACCATACAACATAATGGTTTACCAATCTATTTCAATTTATGGGCCAACACAACTCAAACAAAAAGAAACCTCTAGAAATCCTCACTCATTGAATAGAACATGGAAATAAAATTATGATCATGGGACTATATAGTATTTACATTCTAAATTAGGATTATCAATGTCTATTCCATGCTTCACTAAGGATATTTTCACCTGAGCCATGTTTATACACCGACCTAAACAATCTCGCATGATGAGGGATTTTAGAACTGATTGCAACATAAAATAACAATGTTTCAAGTGAAAGGATGTGAATGAAAAAATAATAGGATAGAACAAACACATACCAAACATCAAATAAAATAAATGAAAAAATTCATGTTGAGATAAAGGGTTGATAATTTTTTTACAGAATGAAATGAAAAAAAATAAAGAGGGTGGAGGAACCGAAAATTATGAATGAGTTAGAATATCCTCCAACATCCATTGATTTATCATGCAGTATGATCATATGTGTTTGTTCATAGAGGATGAGTTACCCATGTTTGTAGCTTCCAAAAAAAATATCTTCCAAATCCATTCACAAAAATAACCAGAGATGTTACCTTGTAATCCTAATGAGTTTATCTCATTTAATGGAATGATGAAGGGAAGACCACATATTGATTAATAGAGTTTAGTATTAAATATTAATTCATTCTTTACCACTCATAAATATAGAAAAAGTTTATTATTTCAATTCCTCGTGATCCAAGAAGAATTGTGGATGCATATTCCATTCAGTTTGCAGCCCGACCATCACAATGTGATCATCCATGATTGTAGAATTCTTGAAAAACTAGCCAAGGTAGCCTGATATTTAAAACCATACAACATTATTCCATTTTCATGGAAATTATCTCCCATTGTGACCTCTAATATGGGTATGGTTGTGTCATTATGGCCATGTCCAATAGGATCCCCCCAACAATCCATCATCGAGGCCAAACCCAAGATTAACTATTTTCGTTAAAAATTTTACAAACATGAAATCAACTTGTCCAGATTATAGGAACTGGGTTGGCTATTTTCGATAAATAATTCCTTAAAACATTTAAAATCTACTCTAAATATGAAATGCTTCCACCCATTCATGGATCAACCAAAAATAATAATAGCGATGATGGAAAAAATTATTGGCACATTACAAACAAAGTTCAGAGGAATTACTACAATCTAATTACAAAGAAATTCATGTATAAAATATTAATCATACCTGTAATATCTTTACAGAGTTAATATATAACAGAGGAGATATACTTAATAGTCAATATAAATGATCATAAATCCATAAATCAGACTCAAATACTCTTCCATTGCAAATTCTATAATTTATTCTTGTATAATATATACTTTGGGACTGAGTGAGAGGACAATTTTGGAATAAAGATATAATGTTGAACCTAATTTCTATGAGGGGACAAAACATATTATCTTCTCACTGAGATAACACTAGAATAGTTGTTTTCTTTCTTACTTCAGATATCTGAGGTACTGAAATAAAAACCTCCTTAATATTAGTGTTTTGAGGTATGAATATTTAAATTGATACTCAAGACATGCTAGATATTAGGAATAAAGGAGAAATGGGAGAAATTGTAATATATTATCCCCATTCTTGGGATACCATCTACATATGTTGTTTTCAATATATTGAAAGGCATAATAGTGGAATCCTCCCCTATTACGAATAATTTTTATGAAATTATACTAGAATCCTCTACATACATTACTTCTTCCTTTCATAATATTATAAAATTGGAATAATCTTGGGGTGGTCTCTTCATAGGGATTCAAGGAAATAGGTCGAACCCTAGCAACATCACACCCTCGGGTCAAATGTTGAACCAAAATTAAATCTCAAGATTGAATGCATCCAAAATAGATCTAATAAAACATAAAAAATAACATCTTAACTTGTTTGTACATCTTATAAATAGAGAATATGTTTAAAATGATATACCTTCATAAATTGATTCACTTATTTTATAGAACACCAGTACATAATTGGTGGACATGAATTCAACATCCATGAAATCATTTATTGAGAAATATTCAAATAAAATATTAGTAAGAATATTCATGAAATGTTTAAAGTTATGTCTTCCTAAAGATTCTCTAAATTATGTTATTGTATGATATTTTTAATGGGATGAGACTACATGTATATGGGTAAATAAGATTTCGAAGTCCATATGACATGACAATGTTTTTAAACAAGCCATGGTCTTAATTTTAAATTATAAAAGTAGATTAGATATGTAATATAAAAATATACATCTTACCAGATGGTTATGATAAGATATGTTGTTCCTACCACTTAACCATACCGTATTATATTACCTCACAAAATTAAAATCCCATGGGATGAATAATCAATGCGGGAAATGGTTATACCCCTAAAAGTTTAATGTTCACGGATTGTATTTGTTCAAAACTAGTGGATAAAGGTTCTTCATTGACACTACAACCTTAATATGTATAACACATAAATATTTTAGAAACGTTTTTCATTTAAAAAATACTATACTGAATAGGATATATAATAAAATTCAAAAAATATATTAAACCACGATCAATTTTGAAATAAAATACAACCATTAATTAATAATGATATTTAAATGAGAAATATCATTCAGAAAATTTTATATTGATTAATATAAAAAATATTTAAAAATATAGTTCAAAATAAAATTTTATAATTCTAAATTCTTATTATTGTTGTATTATTTTTATGATAAATATAATGTATTTTAATAAAAATAAATTTAATAAATTTAATGGTCATAATATAAATAATATAATTATGTGGAGTGTAACTAAAATTAATTAGTGTTAAAATAATAATTTTTTCAATGAATATTATTTATATACAAACTTTTTATTTTTCTCCCCATAAATAAATTTAGAACATATGAAGAAATCTTATATTAAATTTTACTACATAAATAAAAAAAATATGAAATCTCATTTAACTATGGGTTTATATGATATAATATTAAAAAAAATCATGATTTTAAAATTTCATTTTTATTAAAAAAAGATATTCTATATATATTAATTTTAGTGATAATTTATAAAATCTTATAATATGAATTTTATAAAAATAACATAATTTTTTTGACTTGTTATGTCAAAATTATCTTATAGTAATTCTATATAATTTTTTTAAAAATTTTTATTTGTAGGTGAAGAATAAAAGAATGAACTTTTTTAGAATACCATAACATTTAGGACATCATCATCATATACGGATGAAAAAAATCTGATTGAAAAAATATTAAAATCCAAATATATATTAAATAATTAAAATATTTTATTACCAAATTGATATTTTGAATTTACAAACCACTATTTTTTAGTTTATCAAACTACGATACATTTTATTCTAATAAATTATATTTCTTAATTCTTTTCTTTTAAATATGTATTTTCATAATTTTGTTTGGGTTAGGATTAGATTGAATCTAAAATAAAATTATATTTTAAAATTATAAAAAAAATATTTCTATGGATTTAGTAAATAAAAAATGAATTTTCCTAAATGATAAAATATACAATATTCTAACCCAAAAATACCCATCTCCTCGACTATAAATACCCTCCCTCATTTACAGTATAAAATCACTTCCCATCAACATCATAAATCCATAGTACTAAATATTTCACTTATATGAAGCCTCTTAGTAACTTTAGCATCTTTATTAAGTTTCCTTATCTAAATCCATAATGGAATTAGGAAATGAGAAAAAAATAAACGAAGAGTTAACCCCTATTCTCTTTCATTATTTTCCGTATTCTTCTTTGTATCCCCAGAAAATTGAAAATATTAATTAATTTGAAATTTTTTTATTTTTATGTTTATAAAATATTAATTTCATTAGAATTCTACTATAAATATTTTAATATATTTACATTGTGTACTCTCTCAATCTATCTCAACACTGTTGAAATGTCCTAAAAATGGTTATTTTTGTCCCTTTATGAGAATGTATTGAATAATTTAATTATCATTGATTATAATTATAGTTCATCTAATTAATGTAATATAAAATAATTTTAATATAATATTGTATTGAAGAATTTAAAATTTTCAATTTCAAATAATAAAATTTACAAAAACGTTGCATGGTGAAAAAATAAAAACAAATTAGAAGAAAATATTTCTCTAATACATTCTCTATTAAAATGAAAATTGTGTTTATTTCATATGAAGATTTTACCACATAAAGAATGACTTTTCTTTAAAAATTCACCTTTTAATTAATATTTTAAAAGAAATAATTGTATTATAGATGATAGGAAAATAAGATGAAATCAAATAGGATATAAAATTAGGCTTATTTGTCTCAATTTTAATTCATTAAAACAAGATTCATATATTGAACCATGACTGATTTTAAAAGGTTCAATTAACTGTATATTGTAATAAAATATAGTAATATACATTAATTCCATGATTTTATAAATTTCATATCCTTATCTATCTTTCATGTTGTCTTGATTCACACAATAACTAAGTTATAATTGTTTCTAATCGAAATATTTACATCATTGGTACATTTATTTATAAACCAATCTACATTCATAAGGTGTGAATAATACAGACATAAATATTATTAAATTATTTCATGTTTATTTAAAAATATTATTTTCCAAATTCATGTTTACTATATCTCAATGTCTGGATAGATATGGAATATTTTTTAAGGGTTATATCTATTAAATTTCATTTGTTTCAGGTCAAGAAACATCTCCCTTATTGATTCTATTCTATATATTTTTAGTTATTATCCATATAAATTATATATAGTATTTTATATTTTTCTATTCATAATTTAAATCATTACATGAAAAAAATTTGGATGATTTCATTCACTATAAACATATGATGCTTATAAAATTAATTCTCATTTTATTAATTATTTTGTCATCCATATAAATATTTTTCAATATTTTTTCATAGTATACTCTAATTTACATCAATGATGGTTTAATGTCATTTTACACTATCTTTTACTTGATATATATTGTATTAATAGTAAAATTCATTAAATTTTATATAAAAGTAATTTTAGTTATTTTTACACATGTTTTAAAAGAATATAATTTTTAATGTTTATCACATGATCGTCATATTCTAATTTCATAATCATTATTATTTATAATGATTGATTGATTTATTTTTCCTTTTTATCAAAACTAATTTCAATGTACCTTTTTTGAATTTTCTATTTTCAAAATAAATTATAATGTTTCAAAAGAATAATAACTGATATTTCATTCCACATATATATATTTATCATACAATATATATTAATTATGTTGAAATATATTTATTTTAGGGCATTATGTATTTTTAATTATATTAAAATTATTTATTTAAATGCCCTCATTTTACAACATTGAAATTTAGTTTCAATGTGAATGTTAATATTTTTTCAACATTGATACAAAATATTTATGAGAATTACATTTATAATTTCACATATATTTTCCTCTCAAACTCTTAAATATATAAATCATTTGTGGTAATATTTCATGGACTATACTCTAAATTTTTTGAAGAATATGTAGCTCATACCACACATTGATTATAATTTTTCTGTTCTTTATTACTCATTATCTCTCTCTTGACATCATTTTCCCCATACTTTACAAATTTTTTAATCTCATTGATATATTCTATATGAATTCATCTATTTATATATTTTCTTATCTAGAATTTACATATAACCATTAAAGTATATGGTGTCACAACTGATTACTATGAGTTTTATTTTCATGTATTGAAATTTGAAATATTGACCTTCTATATACTTTTTATTTCAATACATATGTTTATTAGATACTAAGACTTGTTTGTTTTGTATTAAAATATTTATTCAACCATTAATTTAATCAATGCATTAAAAATAAACAGTCACAGGTGGAGAGTTGAATTATATATCCCATTGATGCATTGTTAGATATCATGGGATTAATCATATTAGATATTTTTTATAATCACATCCCATTTATATATCATATCTAAGAAAGTGGTCTTAATGATATTTTTATGATTTTTAAAATCAATCATTCCATCACTATGAATTATTTTATTTTTTTCCATTTGACTATTTACATTTTTATTCAATCAGAAAATATATTAAATGGTTGATTTATCAGTAATGTGAATTCATTTAAATATTATTTATTCATATCTTGTCGTTCATGACCTATTTTTTATATTATGGCTTATATTGAATTAAACCCTTTATTATGACATTTAATCACACTAAATATGATTATTTGTCAACATGATATGATTTTGAGTATTAAATATGATGTTTTAAGAAAGGGATCATCTGGGAAAACATTTTTTTATGATTGGGAATACAAAATCTATAATCTGAAATTGTTGGTTTTGTGTAGAAAATGTTCATTTATGGGAAAATATATGGGTCTAATTATTTTGAAATAATTTCCATTTAAAAAAAACATAACATAAGTTTTCCTGGTTCTATAATCAAATAAATAATTTAAATGATTTTTAAATTATAGTATTTATGTTTGGGTCTCATTACATGGATTCAAAAATAGTTTATAAAGAATATTTTTAATCACACTATCATGGATTATGGGTATTAGGTGTCTTTGTTTGTGTCAAATAAGTGTATCGATAATTGTTTATATGTTGGAATATTATTTTTTATGATATTTTCATAAATCTTTATACCATCATTGGTATGTATGATAATTGTTTACCATATTTTTAATGTCCTAAATAAAACCCTTGAGGACATTTTTTAGATGAATTTTTGAATTTAATGATATTTTGTATATTTTGATTTCGTTTTTATAAAAAAATATACGATTTAGGAATATATAACTCGATTAGTTGATATGTTACCCAATTTTGAGATAATTATGGCTAATTGGGATAATGGTCTACTGAATTTTGATAATATACTCTAAGAATAATAGATAATGTTGACGGATGAAAATTAATTTGGTGACAAAGATATAGAGGTTATTTTAGTAAAATGCTTTTATCTTTTTTAGTGTATAAATTTTATTCATATATATTTATTGATATTTAATTTTATATTTTATGTGGATAAACATACACTTTGTCAAAATGATTATAATAGGAGATATTAAAGGGTTCAATGTCCTGATAAATCTCAGTCTAGACTAATTCATCTGACTCAATTGAATCTAATATATCCTTTTTGGGAGATGTGGACCTAAAAAAATACCACTCCGTCTTTACCTTAATAAATTGAGAATTCATATGTTGTGTTGATATAGAATCCATCCCACATGTTGAGGGAGAAGATTCAATGTGATTCAAATATTTCATAATAACATAAGACATAGGAGGATTTCATTATGTGGGCGAGTTAAGAGGCCCCCACGGCCCCATCAATTGATCATATTCTTCCTCACCATCAAACATTGAAAGACCCTTTGACTGGTACTCGTAATTAACCAAATATCTACTAGATTATGACTATAAAAATGTTTTTGTACAATCATTAGAATGTAGAAAAATAGAATTAACTAGTGGGTGAGTGAATTTTATACCCTTCTCCTACCATGTGATAATCAACCAGAACATCCATGCCACCATCGGCTATTATTTATCTTATATACTTCAAAATATTTCGATAAATATCTTTTGTATTGAATATAATTGTTTCCAGAATATTTAGGCTAAAAACTCCTCATCAATAACCATAAAATACCTCTAAATTCCATCACACAATCTCAATATTTCATTTGGAATGTACACTATAGATTAATTTTTGTTGAAATATTAATAATTGTTCCATTTGGGTCTTTGTACATTGAGAAGTAAAAACAGATATATAAATTTATCATTTTCCGATATTTCAATCTATAAGAATAAGAAAAATAACTTATCATTTAAAATGGTGACAAGTAATGAGTCAATAATTGGGATTCATTAATCATTAATTAAATTATAAAATTCACTACGGGTTACAAGAAATCCCAAATAACTCATATATGTCCAAAAAACATGAATGGGGACATTCCCCAAAATTTTTAAACAATAGTATAGAATTAATTAGACAACATAGATACAGTGTGGTTGTTATTTTTATAACTCACCAGAGCATTCAAATAATCATGAAATGTTCATTAACCTATTATGGGAATTTCAAATGATAAACATGTTTAGGAAGGCTTATTGGTGGACTGATTTCTTGATACATGGTGTCAAATCTAGTCGTACAAAAAATATTTTCCATCATCTATTGTTGTCCCGAGGAACATAGAACCTCACATATATTTTAGGATGATAAACATTAGGGTCATGTTATTCATTTCCCTTGAATATTCAAAATTAGTTACAGAAAAACCCATGCGTCGAAGGAAATATCAACATAGGGGTAGTGTAGTAATAGTAATGTACCATGCCACTCACTTTAAGTAGAAACAAATACTTTGTTGGATGAGAATATAATTATGAATTATGCCTTATAGAAATTAGGGGAATGAATATTTAATAAGATTCCACTAGAATAAGATCCCTACTCATCACATTCAATATATAGATGTTTACCCCAATGTCTCCATGCAACATGTGTAACATTCTTGTATATATGTTTCATCTTCTATACAATTTTTAGGGATATTTTTTTAATATAGGAAATTTATTAATAAAAAAATGACCACTTTTTATAATTCAAATTCCTACAGATCCAATTTTAAAATTGTGAATCCAAAACACGCCTAAAAGGGCCATTCCAAATCAATACAGATGGAAAATTTTTGTCAAAGGTTATAGATTGATATATAGTATAGTATTTTTTGGTATTATATATCTTCATAATTTATGAATAAGTATTTATATTATCTTTGGGGTGTGATGTACTTCATGTTTCACAAGAGTATACCCAAGAATACACCCTATTCCAGATGAATGTAATGAATTGGACCACGTTGAGATCCCATGTAACATGGGACATCTTTAAAAAAATATTTAGGTATGTTCCTAATCACCCTATTTTTGAATCAAATTCTAGGATAATAAAACATACTGCATGGGAATATTATCACCCTCAAACATTCAACATGACCCATAATTAGACAAGATGTCCTCACCATTAAATTAATCATATTTACTATACATGACATAGTATACATAATATATGTTTTAGAAACACCCAAAAAAATAATGGATATAACACATATAACTAAATATATAATGTCCAAAAATCAAAAACATTAACATGATAGTCATAATATGTCTCTAGATGAGGCTTCCCGTACATTGATAAAATTTAAAATAATATAGGGATCCAAAAGGGGAAGGAATAAAATAGATCTATGTAGTCCATTCCCCAATCAACATATATCCCAAATGGTGACTCGACGTTTATAAATCCCTACTAAGATATGTAGATCTATTTTCCTTCACTATGTGAGACCAAGCCGTGTCTATACATGACTGATGGTATATGAAGGGTGTGAGTCAAAATGATAATAGAATTACAACATTAATATATAGAATAACATTAAAAATGAAAACTATATAGTAAATCTTTATAAAATATAAGTTTTACACCTTTTTATTGAAAATGATTTCTTAAATCCTTTGGTTTTGAAAAACAAAAATAAATAAACCTAAGTAAATAACCTATTAACAATGTAATTATATTTATCCAATACATGGGAATTACATAAAAGTAATCCAGAATCAGTCTAAAGAATATGTACCAAATGGGGGAGCACTAGACATTAGGATCTAGGTGTTTTTTACTCAATAAATAAACACAGAGATATCTGAAACTAACCAAAAATAATAATTATATGTGGTGCTCGCAAGGAAACCACTGATGAAACCTATTTTTATCCTTCCAAAAATTAGGGCGACACTAATACTATATTTTACTAAAAATGATCACCAATGTGATCCCAAAATTTCATTTATAACATATAACAAAACCACATACAAAAAATAATTTTTTATTAATTTCTACTTTGAAATTATCTTCAGATTTCTATTTAAAAACAAGTGTATATCTAAAGTCATTTTCTAAAATGTATCGTATGAATAAATTTTTTTAAGAGAAAAAAAAAAGAAAAATAAATATTTTATTAACATAAAGTAATCAAAACAATAATAGAATCATAAAATCAATTTACAATCAACCCATGAATTATAAAAAAACTTAATGAAAACCCATGAACCATGGTGAGATAATGGAAATGTCTAGATACATAGAGACAACATACTCATTAATGATAAAAATGCATCATCTTCATCTAAAAACAATATAACTTGAAAGAGACGGACCAAATGATCCAAAACCAACAGTAACTTTAAAAAAATCACTATTCATATTCTTAGGATTGTCTATTCTATTATCATTAGGGTTAAAACTCTATTGAAAATGATATGAACAAGGATTGGAAGATGGATAAATGAAATATAAGGAAGAATCCACTATAAACATTAATGGAATCCACTAAAATTTAGAGATATTGTTACAAAAATAATGGGGATAATGGTATATAAGGAGAGTAAAAAATGTTATAAATACTAATGATAAATAAGGAGGATGAAAAATAAAATCTAATTGTGGTGTTTTTATAAAATTCCATTTTTAACATTCTTGGATATTTTCATTATTTTAAAAAAAATATAAACCATGAAACAACTATGCGGATAATCTATTTACATTTACTAATATCGTGTGATTAATTAGAATCTCATGTATGGTTTCTTGAACCATTAAAATTCCATTCAATATGGGATTTTCTACCCTCATCCACATTTAAATAATTAGGTATTCAATTACCCTAGACCATGTTCTTGTTTTGAACAATGGATATTTTCCTTAATTTTTTAATTCAAATACTAACCCCCCTAAAAATATAGAAAACATGAAATAAATGTAATAATATAAATACAATACACACAAGTTACCAATAATCTATTATAATTATACTCCATAATGAAGCACCTCACCACAAAATTTTTTCTAGGGTTATATCATAGTGACTGATTCCATTTCATGGTTTTCTCTCTAATAAATGATCACGAATGAGTGAATCACATTTACTCTAAATCCATAGATGGTACATTTCCCAAATGATGAATATTTATAATTCCCCACTCCAATTAACATTATGTTGTTTAAATTTTGAGGGAAAATACTCCTGCTTTAATTAGATTTACATTTTTTACAATCTCTTGTTGCCTTATAGGGGTTGCGTTTTCAACTTGTTCTAGAGTCAATTTTATAAAGTAATAAACAATAATGTATCCTTAATATTTCAATTGAATATACGAAATTAAATTTAATAATAGTAAAATACAGAAAATAAAAAAATGGAAAATCATGGTTTTGATATAAAAATAAATTAGAGCATATATCACATATGAACATTGAAATTTGACTAGAATCATATAAAAACATCATAATAGAGAAACTATTATATTTTTCTATCATATGAAATAAATAATTTGTTCATAATGTTTTTTGGGAATATCCATTATAGAGTAAAAATTAGATCCCAAAAGAGATGAAATTCGTGGCAATAATCATTAAAATACATCAAAATGTATTAGACAAAACACCCTCTAAACATTGACTTAATATATGGGTCAATAATACCCCTCATCATTATTTGCCTAAATTGAATTCATTTTAATTAAATCCTATTAATTTTGATTAATAAATATTATGAGGGGTGGTGAATTTTTTAACAATCGAAAAGCCTATCAACACTTCAAATAGGATTGGAAAAATTTAGAAATACAATAAATCAAAATACTTTTATTAGGGAAATTCATTGTGTCTAGGGATAAGATCATCAATATAGTATCATGAATACATATATATGGGATATTGGTTGCAGCATCTTTTTTTAAACCTATTTTTGTAGAATTCATTTCCTATGAACTGGGAGCAGTATTGTTAATATGAACCATATATTATTTCAGGATGTTTCAACCTAAATCTGCTGCCAGTTTGATCCTTTTTGATCATGTTGGATTAAATATCTATCATTAATAGAAATGTATGCTTAAATCCTTATTTAGTGGACCATAGAATAGGTAATATTTATATGAAGATATTTGGAGTTTTATAATTTAAAATCAAATTTCATGTTAGTTATCAACAATATAGTGTTTTTTGTGGTATTTAAAAGGTAACCTTCTCTGAATTCATATATCTTATGTGGTTATAGTTCCAATTTTTTTGAGTAAATATGTTTTGGGAAATAAAAAATATTACCAACCATAGTAAACATTTCATAGAGGGGGTGAAATTATGGAATTAATATTGAGATTACTAACTACATTTGTGGGATCTCCATTTCTATAAATCTACATAAGTGGAATTTCAGTCAAATACCATGATAGTGGTGGAAAAACCATAAAAAAATAATAGTAATGTCTTCCAATTATATATTTTTCATGAAACCACTGGTTTTAGACACCTATTCAAGGACTCTATCATAATTCTATTATAGATAGATTTACAACATATAAATTTTTTTTTTGTGGATTACCTCAAATAACCATACCTTTAGAGAATCATACTCATATATAACTATAATATGATGTAAAATTAAAAACTTTTATGGTAATTTGGTTTTATATCCAATTATTTATATCTATAAATTATTTTTCCAATGGTTAGTTACTTCATCATGATTTATAGTTGTATATATATGGATCACAAAAATGGCCCTCCTTTCACCCAATTCATCTATATAGGACTAATTATATACCCAAATTATGTTATTACCCTCCTCCCCCTCATGGTTACTCTTCTAAAAACCCAAACATTTAATGAATCTTCCTGAGATAAAAAGACATACTTGATTAAGTCACTACACATTCCTTCCCTCCTCCCATTGATTATGTAATACATTAATAATTTGAATTAGGAGGGATCCTAACTATATCCATCACCAATACATTAATTATGATATGATCCTAAGTGAAAAAAATTACTGTATTTTTAAAAATAGAAGTGACCAAATACCACAAAATTGTTGAAAATGTACATAGTCAGGCACATTAATCTTGAATGCATGGATTTTAAATCCTATAACCCTCATGTATTTTGTCAAATTTAATATTTCATATTTATTTTACTTATAAGTTCCTTTCATTATCCCAGCTTCCAAAATATTCCCCTAGTAATTTTGGACTATCATTATGACTATATAATTCCAAACTAATCCCTTAGCCATAAATCCTAGTGATAAACAAAAATCAGGATACATATACAAGCCTACTATATTTTTTAATCCACAAAAATTTTCTCATTGATAATCTCATCAATGATACATAAAAATGATATATAAATACAATTAGTATAATATTTGGATTAAGGGACAACCATACCCCTCTATTTCTTAATTAAAAATGGATATAATTAACCACAAGTGGTTGCTCTTTCAGAAGCCCCACTCAGACAATTTTTTGGTTTCATTCCAATATTATTCTACACAGAATTACATTAAACTAATCGAATTTTATCTTCTACATATGATCATTAAATTAACCGATAATGGTCTTGGGTGAATTAGATTAAAATTATCCCCATTAGTTCTGAAATAATCACTACACAAACACTTTTTTCATCATGGATTCATGATACTAAGAGAATAAAAATTGAAACTTAATAAAAACATTAAAATATTTAATTATACTCATTATTCAGCACACGACTACATGAGTTTTAATTTATACCACTAATATACATGAGAATCCCCTATCAATAGCCTGACCCAAATTCCAATACATTTACCCCATCCACAGATGGTGTTAAGTTCATGAGGGACTATATTTATGTAATTAAACTATAGTGTATCTAATAATAGTGGGAGAATATAGAGAATATATAATATACATAAATGATTACATTGAATCATTGTAATGTTTGATTAGTTTCACAACCAATGTAACAAATATTTTTACTTGGAAGGTTTTTATGGATAAATCATTTTTCCTGGAGAGATTACTAGGTTATAAAATATGAAACTCATTGGATTATCGGAATTCCCCTCCTCTTAACCATGATCCCAAATTTGATGTCTCATTTCTGAATTCTAATGAATAATTAACATTGGAAACTAGTTCAATTGTCAATCAAAATTATCAAATGAAACATGATGGAAAAATAATTATTCTTGATTGTATTAGTAAAATTATATTCCTAAACAAGTTGATTTTAAAAAAATGTAAATGGAATCCTCTTCAATATAAAAAAATTTCGTTTCTATGAAAGACAATCAAACATTATTCCATTGGTAAATTGATTTTTCCTTTTTCAGTATGAATTATTTAACAAATTTATGTTTTTTAAGGAGAATGGGGTGTGATATAATCATACCTTATATCAAATAAACATATATTTGGGTAAAGGAATAATAATTAAATTAATAATCAACCTGATATTTCTTTTTAGGTGATTAATAAAAATATCACATATAATTAAAATAGATTTTTCTTATCACATCTGAAATATAATTTGATTTTTTTTAAAGAATTTGATTTCAATTTATAATTGTATGATCTCTTGTGCCTATGATACTATTTAAGTATCACAAGATGTAAAAAAATAGGGTTATCTATAGATGTGTTAAAGAATATACTTGTAGTGTATATGTGAAAAATATAATATAACTCTTTGATTTTGAGAAAATTACATGTGTTGCACCACAAATTGTGGTGTGATATTGATTAATGGTTATTAATTTTTATGATTCATTAGGATAGTAAACATTATGTGTTTCAAGTTGTAATAGGTGAAGAACCAAGAGTTTCTATACATCAAATTAAAAAGTAAATGTTCAAATCATAAATTATAGTCTCCGTATCTAAATTATCTAGGGAAGATTACATGATTTTTCATCATAATCTAAAATTTGACATTAAATTAATTCATGTATTAAGTGAAATTCATTACATGATTGATTGACCCATTCATTATGTGGAACCCATTCACAATGTGAATTAGGTTTCAACAAACAATTAAAATTGGTCATTGTGTTTTCAGCATAAATCACATATAAACTTAACAAAAAAAATGAATGGAATATTTACATCGTTACTTAGTTAATTCCCTGATTTTTCATTCATTTTTTATAAGTCCCCATCCTTAAACCATACATAATCTTGA
This sequence comes from Viscum album, assembly GCA_963277665.1. Taxonomy (NCBI): domain Eukaryota; kingdom Viridiplantae; phylum Streptophyta; class Magnoliopsida; order Santalales; family Viscaceae; genus Viscum; species Viscum album. Next base: position 373,972,054 of record OY728127.1, on the reverse strand, counting down.
GTTATTACAAGATTAAACATTGAGGACCTTTTTAGGATTATAGTTTTAAAGAATTAGATCATCAAACTTGCATTACATTCCACATTTAAACAAAGTGGTTACATAAAAGACAATATTCATTCTTCCCATCAACGGAAACATATTTAAAATAAAACACGGATTCTTTCTTGACACATCCTTGAGACTATCATCACATCATGTACCTTTCCCTTGACCTGTGGAAAACATTTCAAAAACTTGGGATGAGCATAAAAATCTCAGTAAGGGTTATAAAAATATGGAAAGGAAACATGAGTTCATATATACATAAGACTGAAATCATACTTTACCCATAAAACATAGGCACTTTAACATACCTCATCAAACCATGAATAAATCATAGAAATCATTAGACATAAAGGTAACTTGAGGCATTCATAACAATCTTACGTAGGGAGTAACCCTCTTAGTTACATTTGGAATACCCATCACAGTATATTCCCTAAATCTCTTCGGAGAAACCTTAACGTTTCACTCCTTCACGTTACCCAATGAATTGGAGAGCTATATCAGGCTCACCCGCCCTTATTTTATCATGGAACCACCCGCCTTCATAACAATGCCCAAGAACCATAACATATTCTTATCACATAAAAAATCCATAAAGGAAACATAACATTTCCACCTCTCAATAACTAGATATTAATACAACACATTAATATAAATACATTATGAAAACCATTTTCAATACCAAAATAGAAGAAAAGTAAAACATGTTATTTATTTTTCTTTTAAAAAGAAGGTATGGCTTGTAGAGGAAGCCGAAACTCAAATAATGGTCATGGCGGCGGAGAAGTTGTTGTCGCCGCATATGTACGACAAAAACATTCCCTTTTGTCATTTAGTAAAACGCTTCATATAAAATGATTTCTTTTGGATAAACTTAACAGTCAAAGGGGTTTATACACCGTATAAAATAATGTTGTGTATAAAACAAAATATGCCTCAATGAAAGGAGATTGAGACGATGTCCCATACAAAGACGGTATCCTTGGATTAAGGATAAATCAGTTACATAACTATGTGTGAAAACTAAATACACGAAATATATGTGGCTATTAAGTGTAAAACAATAAAGTAAATTCACACATAATCATAGAACGACATATTCAAGGTGTACAAGTTTATCCTAAAGAATCAAAATTGGTTTAAGAAGTTCCCTTGCAATAATTTGACAGCCTAACGACGTCACTTCAAAATTTAGAAAAAGAGTTGATGAGAGATAAAAAGGGTATCTCATCACTTGGACATAAAATTTAAATCAATAAGGATATAGAAGAACTTATCCCAAAATAATATTATGTGAATTAAAAGACATAACAAAATAAGTCTTTTAAAAAGAGGAGGGTGAAAGGTTCCCTTGCTGACATGTGTATCTTTCGAAACATACGCCCCGTGAAAGAAGGACAATACAACATTGATGTAAATACTCATAAACGAAAGAATATTACACAATGAGTAAAATAATGGTCAGTACATACACCACTGAGGGAAATTGTGGCAAAAGTATCATAAATCTCACAGGAAGAAAAGTGAGATGAAAATCCCTTACGAAAACTCGGCAGCCTAACGGTGCCACTTAAAACATCCAAAAATGGATTGATGCGATCAAATATGGTATCTCATCACATTAAAATAAAATGTACAGAAAGTGGAATATAAAAGTACATCCCCCATCATAACAAAGATGATATTTAAATAAGTGACATAAAGGAGAGTACATAAAGAGAAAGAGAGAGGTTAGATCTCTTACGAAAAGTCGGCATCCTAACGGCGCCACTCAAAACTTCCAAAATGGATTGATGAGAGAGAATAGGGTCTCTCATAATATGAACATAAAAATTACAGTAATATTAATATAAAATAACATCCCAATAACAACAAATATGAGCATAGAAGGAATTACATAAAAGAGTTTAGGGGGTTGGAGAAGCAAAATAAAACAAAAGGACTCAAGTGAAGAAATTAACTTAAAATCGGGTAACTCCCATTGGTTTGAGCTCAAAGATTATTTGGGAAGAATTCAGCACATTTTGAGGATTCAAAGAGTAAGAGAGGGAAGTGTATAGACAAAATGGGCAGGTTTTGGCCGAGCCAAAGGCTTTGGGAGTGTGGGGATGGAGGTAGAGGTGTGGGCCTTTTATAAGAGGAGAGGAGGGGCACTCTTGTAAGGTAAAGAAAAGTCACATTATTTTAAAAAGGTATTCGGATTTAAGAGGTCTCATATTGATTTTTTTCTAGGATAAGGAGATAAGGGTCTGAAATCCACCCATCCAATAGGTTTCGGCCATGTGTAGGTCTTAGAATCTACATTATCATTCCATTTTATTTAAATCGTTAACTAATGAGGTCATCGCTGCATCATCATTATGTCATAAATAATTTAATTTATATAAAGTCTAAAAATTATAAAAAAAATACTATGATGTAGGAAATCGTTTTAGCTTTCCAATGACTATTTATAATCAAAAATCTGATCTTTATATCCCCATGTAAAAATTGTTTTAGAAAAACATCTCATGTTTGTGTCATTTTTACTTTTACATTAAATAAAAAGTTATTTATGTCATTTACCAGCCAATGTGGCTCCATTGGGTCCCCAAGTTGACCCATGGATTATATTGGTCTTCCATGACACATCCAATTAGGGTAGGACATGTGTCGAGCTCATCTCTTTTTATTAAAGCATTATTTTTACGTTAAACTACACTAATTACCTCTAATCGCGATTAAGAACTTAAGAGTTACTATTCACCAAGAAAATTATTTTAATCTCATGGAACCACATTTTACTTCTTAATGACAACCATTTATGTCATATTTTTGAAATTAAAAACACAGAAGTGGTAAAATTTCATTTAAACGAAAAACCAGTTTTTATAAGTACCACTTAGTGGTTTCACTATTCATCAAAAATTGAAGTTTTTCAGAAAAATACCAAAAATTCACCCTAAGATATATTTGATATTCCAAATTAAAAAATGATATATATTTTACAAAAATCAAAACATATAAGTCACATTAATTAACTTAATAATTAATTCCCACTGTCATGAAAAATAGTGTGTTTTTATAAAATAATAAGTATCAAAAGATTGACACTAGTTTAAGTCCAATTTCAAAGGGAAATTGATTCCAATGACCACCATTGGATTAAATGGTAAAAATATATTCTAATTTCAATTCAAAACCAATTCAAAAGATAATCTAATCATATAAATAAATTAGATTAAAAAGCAGTTTTGATGTAAAATGCAATATTTTTTCACTATTCATAAAAAAATTAACATTGTCTGAAAAATACCAAAAATTCACAGAAAGTAAATTTTGATGTCCCAATCATAAATAATAAGTTTATTTTGACAATAATATCTTATAAAAATTGCAAAATATAGATTTAAAAATGGTTTTCCATCAAAAGGCAGTAAAACTATATTTTAAAAATATTAGTGTATTCCATGCTTAAGATTGGATTTATTTTCATTTTAAGCCTCTAAAACACTATCTAATTAAATAATAGGCATAGATAAAATTATCTATTACTCATTACATACTTGGGATGTCACATTTTTCCCTTCAAAAGCATCATTTTTCTATCATGTTCATCCTCTTGACCTTTAATAAAACCCTTTGTTATTTTTCCAAATCCATAAAATTATGAATCAAATTGTTACAATTATTTACGTGATAGATTATGTAAATAAATATTTAGTATCTTGTTCATCAATATTGTATCGTATATTTTAACGTTTCCCTGAATAGAATAATTTATCAATGTGTAAAAAATTACCTACATGTTTAGATTTTTTTATGAGTTATCTATTGGTTCTAATATATGATGGAAAAGAAGTGGTGTGTTCGGTGAAATCATCTTTGATTTTTAATTTAATAAATCACAAGTTTCATGTATTCTATCCCACCATATTTTTATGGATCATGATGGATTAATTTTTCCTAAATTATTTCTAATCATGACTTGTAAGTCCCCAGAAAAATGTTATGTGGAAAATAACTATTTTTATGTGATGTCAACATAGGGATTATTGAATTCTAGAATTTATGTTCAAATAATATTTTTACTGGGACTTTTTCATAATTGTGGTGGAGTGTGTTCATGTTAAAATGGGAATATTCATGGTCCTTAAATTCCACCATCATAGTGGGATAGATCATTTTGATGTAGTACCACTATTAATGTGTGACACTAGGCTTATGTGAGTGGATTTATGGGTGTGGGGGTTTGTTTAATGGAATTACTATTACAGTTAACAAGAAATGGTCCTAAAATATTAATTTCTTAATTTCAAAAGAAACTAATTAAGATCATGATATAAAATTCTTATCTTATTCCATAATGTTCTAAATAAAATGACAGGTCATATTTTTTCCATACGGGCTGTGTTGGAAGACATCTCGTGATTATCTATAGAGTGTCTTTCCAAACCATATAGGGATAATTTTTCACATTTTCAGATATATTCAAATAATTTAATTTGAATATGAAGGTTTCATACCTCACTAGTGTTCTTCCTTTACATTTCTTATTTCATATTAGGATACAAAAATAGTATGGTCTCTTATTATTTTTCTATGCACCCATATTGTTTTTAGAGTCTTTATAAATCATCTAATAGTCATTCAATATTATGTATCATTGGATGTTACTCTGATATTATTATTGTAAATGTATTATATTGATCCATTTGTTTTATTTCTCATATATATTAGTGCATTAATTTTTGTTATTTCTTTATGGATATATTTCTTATATTACTTGGGAAAACCATCCCCCCTGATCCTCTAAATCCATTTAAATGCTTTTGTACTTTACATTATTGTGGATGTCACCTATGTTTTGTAGAACTTTGTATCTTTTAAACAAAACTAGTAAGAGTAGTCTATTACAAATGTAATCAATATTTTCAGGTACTTGGGTTGGTTTTCTAAAACAAATATAGGAATATCAGAACATAAATTTTATAATTAAAAAATAAATTGTTTATGTTTCTGTGATTAACATCAAATTACCATTTTGGTTTTTGTTTAAATTTATAACAAGAAACCTCAAGGAAACATTGGAAGTCGTTATCATGGGTTTATACAATGACTATTTCATATCATGTAATAGTATATATATTTTCTATGAGGACTTACCGATAATTTGTTTGATTATTTATTGTTGAATAAAGATTAAAACTTTTAAAATTGTTGATCATTGAAATTTTAATAGTAAGGATGATTATTTATAGTGATTTTGAATTTTAAATACTTGAATTAATGGAGATTTTTTAACTTAATGGTGTTTTGTTTTTTGTACCAAAAATGGAACCTTCTAGACATCAAATAAATCAGATAGATGATGCTACGAAAGTGTTTTTTCTATAGATCTATAGGAGAACTAACAACATGTAAGAGTACTGTTAAATTTTTTCAATCTATTGACAATGGAAATAGAAATTATGAACTAAGGAAACTGGATCATTCAGTGTAGTTTCAAAAGAAGAATCAACCAATTTCGTAAGGGTAATATGAATATGGAAAAGTGTATAATTGACTCAAATGTGTACATAGAATCATTGATTTTAATGAAACATTGTTTGAGATAAAGTTTAATCTATAAAAAAAATGTCTAAATATATTTCCCTTTAATGGTGGGATAAATCAGTCCACAATTGGGATGGCTAAGGATGTTTGTGGGATGATTTTTGGGAATTTTTCAATAGAAAATTATATTTCCACAAATTCATGATAGAAAGAGAAAAATGGATATTTAAAATAAATTATTAAAACATATCTGAGATAACATATGTTTCTATGTTTATAAATATGGATCATTTCACACTAGGTGTAGCTATTATCACATCCTTAAAGCCACAAATTTTTGGCCCAAAATTGGGAATATTTATTTTATCTATGATATTTTTTCCCTATATTAGGGATTTTATAATATGGTTAATAGGGAAACCATTGAATAATGATATGTTATTGTGTATCCTACTAGAGGTAGTATGTATACTTCCATGGAAATGGATGGAAAATACACTTCTAGAAACAGCTATAATATGGGCACATTTTTTCAATAAGGTGGAACACCTTACACACAAACATTTTACCTAGTAAACATTATTGAATGATTTTATATAATCCATATGGAATCAAATGTATAAATCATATGAAATGGAAAAATTAATGAACAAAAACACATAGAATCCCCACCAATATTTAATTAAAGACAATATGATGTGATGTTATCATAGGCATTAGAAATAATATGGTCGAACATGATCGACATATCCTCATGTATCTAGTGCTCTAATAAAATAGCCCTATTAGACTAGTTTTTGCCAACAAGAATAGGTGATCCTGGAAATTTCATTTAACAAATTACTTTTCTAGTCGACACCTACTTAAAAAAGATATATTGATCATTTTTATACTAATCGACATTAAAATATTAATGAGTTGGATATCATAAGCTATTAATCGATCCAATATATAGTAAAAGGAACGTTCCTATTATAAAAACACTTATTTAGGTCTTATTTAATAATTTTACACTAAATTATTTCATTGATTCTTATATGATTAACAATTGGTTGAACATGTGGGAATTATTAATTATATCATGAGTATGAATAAACCCCATTGATAATAAAAGTATAGAGTATTATAATTCCCTGTATGTTCCATATCTATAAATAGAATAGATTTTATTTCCAAGATTATGATCCTATAAATGGATGTTTTTTATTTAATATTTGGTTTGGATTGGATAGCGAGTATAAAATAAAATTTCATATTCAACTAATGTGAGGTAATGATTATGTCCCTAAATAGAGCTATTAATGAATTCAAGTTAGACAAGGATCTAAAATCATATAGATAAGGATCCTCATTGATATTGGAAGAAACTAGGTAACCCTAATTAGTGGAAATGACCTTAGTATCTACTGGGGAAAAGAGAAATCTGACACGTCTTGATAAAGTTGATTGATACATAAATGTATTTATGAACGATATCTATGGGTTACCACATGAATATAAATTAGAATTTTAAATTGATACACTCCCAATAACAATACCTATTTATTTATTGTCTTATATAATGGATATAGATTATTTCTGAGAGTTAAAGTATCAAAAAAGAATACATAGAAATAAAATTCATCATTAGGACTAGTACATATCCTTTGGTCACACCTATTTTAGACATTATAAAAGTAGACCATTTTCTCTATTTATGGGTTGAATAATGTTAATAAAATCATGTTACATATAAAAATAATTATCCACTTCCTCAATTTGATGAAATATATAGTCATCCAATATTATACGAATGGTTATCTAAATTTTATCAATGATCCAGATATCATTGTCTCTGAGATAGAATAGAGTATATTTTCACCAAAACATTTCAGTGTAGATATAGAAATAATAAATAAACTTCCATTCCATATCATCTGAATAATTAACATATATTATGTATGGACTTGATGAACAATATATTCCATAAGAAAATTCACTCATTTATTATTTCTCCTCAAATGAATATTTTCTTATATGATAAGTGTTATATGTTAAACATCTTGATCCATGAAGTGAATTTCCTTGTTATTTTCATTTATGTTTTTTGGTATAACAATCAAACAGGAAAAAATATCTCTCTGAAAAAAAATTCTATTTTTTCACAAACACGGTTTTATAGGATTAGTTAGATATTTTTAATACTTTTCACAATATTTATCATAGATTTCATCTCAAATTACTAATTTTATGAAAAAAGGTCTTCTATTTAGATGGATAATTGAATATCATAAAAAATTTATAGATATAAATAGTTTTCTCATCTCATCACTAATCCTAATCATACATGATTCAAGTCATGTCTATGTGCTAATTTTTATTCATACTAATAAGCTATCAATTATTTTCTCATGCAGAGATATTATATTGTGACCTATTCATCGAGGTAGTTGTGAAGTCATTAGTAAATGTACATGATACGCAAAATTAAAATAGATATATTTTTACAATCCAAAAATATATGTCATCATTACCTCCTTGGAGAAGATAATATAGTGTTTATTGATCATAATAGTTAGAAATATGACTTTTCTTAGAAAGAAATGATCTTCAAGCCATTAATATGGATTTAATACCTATTTTTTTTTTAATTTAAAATGTAATAGTCATGATATAAATGGAATTATATTATAGTTGTATTGATTTATAAATAGTATAATGATGTGGTCTAAGAATATCATGATGAATGTAAGCGTATGAGAATGATTGCTGATATAAAACTGGATTAAATCACAAAATACATTTATTTAATTTTCATCCTATTTAATCTTTTTCCAAAATGACTGATTCATTGAATGTTTTTAAGATATTATATCAAGATATTATCATCATTAGTTGAAACATTAATAGAGTTTATAATTTAAATGGCTAAACATATAATGCAATATCCTTGTTATGGTTTTGGAAACATGTTTTAGATCCACACAACTTCTAGGAATAGTTTCATTAAACACATTACTGTATCAATTCATTCATAAAATCATTAATTTCATAAAGTTATTAAAATTCATTTCTATAGGTCAATAATGTGATGAAAAATTAGGTATTTTATGAGTAAATAATTAACTTTTCCGCAAATAATTTATTAGAATAAATAATGAGATGATATTGTTTTGTATATTGAAATACCTATATAGATGTTGGAAAAAACTCAATGGGGGTTTTATGGTTATAATGAAAATTTTATCAAATAATGATACTTTTTTTTGGACTGTGAATGGACTCACCATATTGGGAAACTGTCTCTCAATTAAATAATCTTACATGGTAGAATATTTTGAGATGTTTAACATCCAAAATATTTTCATCTTTTAGAGTATTTTCATTTTTATTATCTATAATAGAGATCCTATATTTATTTATCGATTTTGATGGGTTTTATAAAATCTATTGAAAATAAAATGATTATGATCATGTAATTTTTTTTTGATATATGGGATGAGGAAATTAATAATTTCAAAATTGGAAGGTATGCATAGAGATTTTTTCATAGACTTCAAAGGCTCAATAGAAGACCATAGGCTCTTGGAGGAGTTCAAATACAATAAAATTTTGTAGGTGATAAGAAAAATGAATTCATTCAAGGACTTTTATGGTCATATTTGTATTTATCCACAATAGGTTGTTTAAATATGAGAGACATCATTAACAAGACTGAGGGTAGTGTATGAGACTATTAATAAAATTTAGATGACCCTTAAATGGATGGATGAAACTCAATACAGATATTACTCATATATGGAACACCATTCCCAAAAATTATTATTTTATTTGAGGGACCATGAATTCATAAATGTGTCACAAATAATATTTCATCAATTTATGAAAAATAACGAATGTCAACACCACAAAATATTGGACCATTCTAGGTTGTGGACTAGATGGGAAATATTGAATAAAAATTTTCCTTGGGGGAGTTTTTTTATGTATGATCCGGTTCAAGAGAAAAGATGATAGTGTGATAAATTAAAATGGTATAAATGTACAAATATATTATTGGGAAACATTAATATCCAACTTCCATATGATATGAAACCCAATGTTGGTGGGAATGTTCCCCCACCCCCAATTTGAGCTATGCCACAATTTTAGTCTTATTGTTTTATTTTTATTAGTTATTGTATTATTCTATGGATTTTTTTAGGTGTTGTAAAAGAATAAATTTTAATCTCACATAGAATGTTTTTTAAGAAATTTTTTCATCATCAATGATGGTTTAGTTGTGTGAATTAGCTAGGGAATATGTCACATGTTTACATCATATCATGATAAATTTTTGAAATTCCATCTAAGGAGTGAAAGGGTTTAATCGTGTTATGAAAATAACCATTCCTGACATGAAACGAACTCATGGAGTGAATTGTGTTTTTTTGTAAAATCAAAATGGTTTTTTAGTTTTCAATATAAGCCACCTCTCAGCCCATTAACAATGTTAATAGGATATTCTCACTGTGAATAAGTTTTCTATAACCAAATTTATTCTTTTTTTCCATGTAAACCATTCGGTGGTCATGTTGTTCATCCATAGGACATCTAGGGACACCCTTAGGGATTTTTGGTAGTCTATAATCTCTATACAATTATTCTAAAAAATCATTGATTTCTTGATTATGTAAATCAATTGTTATAATTTCATTTTTAATTTTTGTATTGGATCTCATTAGGGTGTGGTGAAAAAATCAGAGATTAATGTGTAATTACCTTGCATAAGTGTCTGTATTTTTTGATGATATATCATAGGGTTTTAAAAATGGATATATGGAATAAGTGATGTTGGTGAAATATTATTTTGAAATTTTTTCTAAATAATATTCTAGTATATAGATTCTCCCTCACTCTATAATTATAGAATATGAGTTCGTGATATTTAAAAAAACATGCTTTGAATGGAAATCCCTCCATAAACCACACTTGAAAAAATCCTATTTTTATGTAATTTTTAAAAATGTGTGATTTGAAGGATGGGGTTTATTTTTAAATAATTTTTTTTAATTTAGAGTTTCACATAATTATGTTAGTGTGTTTTCATATTAAAATGTGATTATCATGGTCCTAAACTACCTTCGTCAGTGTGGGATAGAGTGTGGTAATGTATTACAATAATCAATATACGACACCAATCTTTTTTGTGCGTATGTATGTATATATGGGTGTGTGAAATGAAATTTTTATTCTATGTACCATGAAATGGATTAAAGAATTATTTAATGATTATGTCAAAATTGTGTAAGATCATGATATGTCCTCCTTATCTACTTCTCTAATATTTTAAAATAAACGTGCTAATATGTTGTTTTCATAGTTTCATGTGTTGTGAAGTCCCTATAGCTATCTATTGAGTGTTATTTTTACCTCCTTATATAGAATATTTGATCATTTCAAGATAACATATACTAATGTTCATGTAAGGGGTTGGTTTTACACTTTCTTTGTGGTATTCCTTTATAATATTGATATCATTTCTAGGGAATTCTCTAGGAAGTGTCTGTATATTACCATGATATGAAATTACATTAGTGTGAGAGTCCTTATACATAGGATTCATAGATATTCACTCTTACGAAAATTCAACCAACTTTCACTTAATAACATGGTATTAATGATGATCCTTTTGTGTCTTTGGGATGTTACATTGAGTTAGATTCACCCTGACTATTTACAATATAAAAATTTTGTGTGGGGTGTTAAAATATAGAGGATGGTATGATACCATATTATACTCGATGTGATTCCTAATTAGAGAAAATTAGATAAATTTTGTAATTAATGTATAGGGAAAAAAATTGGCATTCAAATAAACTACATTGAGTGGGGAAAACATGTATGCTTATACTATAAGGGGTGAATAACATATGTAGTCTAGCACTTGGGCACATACATAAACAATTCCATGATATTTTTTAAATTTTAAATGATATTGTTAATGACAGTAACATAAAGTGGGACATGATAAAAAATTATGATACAGACATGAGGGGGATGATGGAGGTGATTCCATACCAATTTATTATTTTAATAGAACCATTCATTCTAGATGTAATTCACATGGATGTGTGTGGCTGAAAAAAAATCCATAAACATGATTTGAACAGAATTTATTTTTATTCATTATTGATGAATGTAAAATTGGTTGTATAATAATCTTTTAGTCCATGAATAATGTGATGAATGTATTAAAAATATTTATAGGTGAGATGAAAATGAAATCAAATAATCAATAAAAATATGTAGACTAAAAAAAATTATTTATAAATTAAATAAATTAAAACATTGGTCAAAAATTTAATCATGAATTATGTATCAATCATGTAGAAATTATAAATATTATTTTCAATGGTATTTTGTATCTAGATGATAAAAAAATAGACATTACTTATTGAGAGTGTTATCTAAATAAATAGTTTCATGAATGTGGAATAAATTTATATTAATACGGAATATAAGAATCTACAATTTCTCATATTTAATAATAAATTGTACAATTTTTTTAATGCGAAAATATAAAGTATATATAAAAATCATGGTAATAAAATAAATAAATAATTTAATTGGATACACTGCTAAATGTATACTATATAATTGTTCCAATATGAGGTTTTATTGAATAGTATAGTGTAATTATAAAAATAATATTGAATCTGGGGAATAAAATAAATATTGATATTTTGTTTTAGAATATATTTTTTATGAAGATGCTAATTTTTAAAGATATTATTGAGGAATTCAAGGTATAACATGTAATAATTATTTTGATCACAACTTATAAGAAGAAACATTATTCAAGGGATTCTATCAATGACTGATAGGGTGAATAAATGAAATATGATTCATAAATCAAATATAATCACTAGGAAATATTCTTTAACACATTCAATAATGATAATTACTATAGTGTGAATTGATCTTTTATATTAATAGGATAAAACCATTAAAATAATAATTGGTGGATGAGTTAAGGGTCAATAAATAAATTATGATCTGGAAAAATAGATAAAATCACCCCATGAAGACAATAAATATGTTCTACATCATTAAATCATTGAAATGAAAATAATAATTTACAAAATTTAATATGATCAAGGAATATTGATATGAAATATTGAATGGATGGACAAAAAATTTATACACCAGTGAACTGTATATATATAGAAGAGACCTCTAAATATATTGAATGTTTTTATTTAGTAATAATATTCCTAGTTATGTAAATTGATAAAGGGTTAAAATTATATAAAATTTTTGAAAACATAGAAATTATTATTTTTAAGATCAATTAATGTGATTAAATTAATGAAACAATGTGATTTCTAATTGGTGAATATGATTTAATGTTATATAGGATGAATATGAATTTTATATTTTTAATACAAAACCCCATTCATAGTATTCTCTACTATAATAACACATTTAGAAGTTATAATTTAGGATTTTTGGTATTGATCTCCACCTAAATGTTAAATTTACCATAGAATAGAATTTTTTGGGGTCTATTTATGTCTATGATATTATATTTAGTTGTTGGAAGGTAAATTATGGATTTTTAATTCATGTTTGTTGATAATAGTGTTTTTTATTAAAAATATTAAATATAGTTCAAACTTTTGAATGTTTTACTTGAATCCATAGAAGAGATATACAACTGCTTCCCAAGATAATAAAAGATAAAAATCATTAAAAAGTTATTGAAATAAGGAATTAAACATGTTTAAACATAGTCTACAGATTTAACCAAATAAAAAAATAAAAAATAATTGATTTTGTTCATATATTTAAATAGAGAATGAATTAATTTTTTTTACTTTATTGAAACTATATATGATATAATTTATGTTACATACTTTTAGACATAATTTTTAGTAGTCTTATGTTATGACACATCACAAAAATGAAAAGAACTATAATTTCAAATCAAAGAACGCATGACTTTGTTATGGTGTATTTTGAATATAAATATAAATATATGTATATATACATATATGGTGTTGGATTATGTTATAGGCACTAGGGATTGAAAATAAACAGGTATAAGTGAATTTTTTATTGTTAAAAAGTCATTGGATGGATTAACAATAAAAAGAGAGTGAATCATATTTTTGGGAGAATGTGGATTAATATTTAACTATAAAGGGGGTTTTCAAACAATATTGGATCAGAATAGTTGTTATATGATCTTTTTATTGATTTATAGATTCATATAATGATTCATTTTGAAAAAAATATTAATCTAAAAAAAATTACAGATTAAACTATTTATATCTGATACTATTTTGTCAAATAGAATGTTGGGATTGAGTGATAAATATGGATTCAATCATTGGGAATCAATTAGTGGTCAATATATTTCGAAAAGAGGGAAACAATATGGTTTTAATGAAATTTGTGGAATATTCATGTTCAACAGATTCATTAATATTAAGGATGTTTTATAATTCACTATATCCATATGTTTTAATGTCTAATATGTCCTAAAATGTTTTGAATTATCATAACACTATGGTATTATTATCAATGTGTGAAAATGATTTTAATGAAAAATAGAATTTTTTTAGATGCTGAGATATTTTCAAAATCAATCCAGTGATGTTGATGTATAAATTATTATATTGGGCATAGGGGAAATGTACTATTTAGAAATAATATTTGGTTTATAAGATAGGATGGAATTTTCTATGATGTTTTTTTGATGGATTTGGTTGAAGACAAGTTTATTCCTTTTAACATAAAAATTATCATAAAAGGTTTTAGGGGTTCACTGGATCTTAAAAAAAGTGGTGAGGATAAAAGTAACCCTTAATCACTTAATTTGTATATTGATAAATTATCAAATCTACATAATATGATGAAAATTTTAACATTTTACTAACATGGATTTATTTTAGACAAATTACACAATATAAATAATTGGTCACCAAAAAACCAAAAATGAGAGAATATTTCAACCAAGTTCCACAATTGATGAGTTTATTGTATTAGTAGGGGAATTTTGGAATCATACTTGTTAATGGTTGTGTTTTTTTAAATCATGTTTAGGGATAAATTATTAATAGTTAATTTTTTAATAATAGGGGAAAATAAAAATATTATTGGAACATTGGTAAAATATGAATATTAGTTTAATGACATTTTTTATACTGATCGATTTATAGAGTGGTTTATTCAATGGAGGAAAACAAAACAAGTGATTCCTAGCTCTCAGGGTGTTGGTATTCTTCGAATTAATATTTTCTTACTGATATAAATCACATGATGACTATGTCCTGGTGGAAGGAATTTGGAAATTATATATTGGAGGGAGATTCTATTTCGGTTAAAAAAATGAATGGATATTGTAATGGTGAATTTGGATCTTAAAATAGGATATCAGAAGACACGACACTATAGTGAAATGAATAGTGAGTATAGATATTTTTTTAAGAAATATGTCTATATAAAGGGTAACTATATAATATATTTTAAGGATCATAGATCTATTTTAGGATTTAATAAATAAAGAGCCAATCATTTTTATACCATAGATCATTACATTTTAGTTTAAAAATATATATCAAAAACATCATTGATCATATTGAGTATAATGATAAAAACTAATATCATAAAGGAAAGGAAAAAATGTATAGTTTTAATAAGAAATTATATAAGTGATTCATTTTAATTTATAAGATTTCTAGTTTGAATTAGAAACATACATGTGACTATATTATTTTTTGTTTTGGAAATAGTTTTAGTCATACACTTTGTTGGGATATTGTGAAAAAATGTTACCATTCTTAGTAGAATCCATGATATAATGTGTTCTATATGGACTTTGTATATACTGATTTCAATATTACCAACACCTTGTTCGGTCATGTTTTTGTGAAATAAGAAATTTATAATGGCTTGAATCATAGGGATATGGATAAAAACATTCCATGGTTATAGGTGGTTATGGACTAAGGTGGAAATAATGATGATATTTTAAAATATCAATAATTTCCTATTTAATAGATATTTATATAAAAACTAGATGTACAATGATATTTACAAAATATAAAATTAATTATATTGAGATTTTTTTGGACAAATTCAACAGACCATTAATAGGTGGTACATGTCATTTAAAAGGGAAAATTTGTATAATTATTGAGAGTGGTAATTTATAAAATAAATATTGAGAATGAGTTTTACATATAGATAAAAAGAATAAATTTCAATTATAATTTTTATCATAAACTACATTTATATTGTTGGTCACATATTGACGATTTTTTAATAGGTGTGATTAATGTGTAATCATAACACACTCAATGAATTACTGTTATTATTATTTTTCAAGATTCATGTATGGAATTTTATTTCAAATTCATTCCCAGAGCCCTATATTTAAGATGTGATAAAACAGGTAGAAATAGGTTTTTACCCTCGAATTGATAGTTTCCCATTCGAAAATTTAAATTCCCATACATTACCTGAATAAGTTGAATGTCATGTCAACGCACTATGATCATGTTCTCTTTGTAAATATATATCTTCTAGAAAACATGCATGTTAAGATACATGTATTAATTTAAATATTTATTTACATTATATTCCTAAGATTAGTAATGTTTAATATTTTAGAGGATTATGGGAAAAAAGTAACTAATAAAACAAATTTATTTTTAACTGAGTATATTGTCAATCCAATATAAGTCATCAAAACATTCTACTATTTATTTAAATGGCATTCAATTTTAGAAATTTTATTCCATTTTTATATTCATATATAGAAGAAATTTAATCATAAGATCAGTGTGAGATTATATGCCCAACAAGGGTGATCATAAATAATGACAATAAAAGTGAATAAGTAAGAATATGTTGTGCATATCAATATAGTCTGGGAATATAAATAGTAAATTTGTATTGTTTCTATTCCATCTATCCATGTTATTTTCACATTAATTCCTGTAAATCGTAAATTTGTATTGTTTTTATTCTCAATAATGTAAATATACCCAATCATCATCATATTTGTGATCTATATTGTGAATGTCACTCTTTTTCATCATGTATAACCACAATATTGTCAAAATTTATATTTTTTCACATGTGGATTCACATCATTTCAAGCAGATGAGGTACAAAACTATAAATGTTTAATTTTTTTTTCTGAAATAGGACACCCCACACCGTCAGACATAGATATAAAATATATAAAATTTATTAATATCTGAAATCCCATAAAATAAAATGTTTTTTCGTTTAATTTTCAAATGAAATAAAAAAATAAAATCATTCATAACACCATAAATAACCCAAATATTGTAATCCAATAAAAAGTAAATTGTTATAATGTTATATTAACTATCGTTATAGTCAAATACCAACCAATCCAAATGATAAATAAATTTTCATTGGAAATGTATAGATTAAGAGTATCTGGTTTGGTCCAAAATTTCCCAAATCAATTTGAGTATGGCTTCATAGTGAACACCAATAAATTAAAAAAATTAAAAAATAGGGAATTGGCATAGTAAATGAAATGGAATAATAATTACAAAGATACAATAGATATGAATAAGAAAGAAAATTGTAGTTATAGATAATTTATCTAATAGAGATTTAGAGTTTCTCATTGGTTAAAAAATACGAAAATAATTAATCATTAGATGATGAATAGACTTCCAAAAAAGAAGAATTTTCTATCAAAAGCCTAAAAAAAATAAATATTTTCCCCTAAATAAAATTTTAAATAAAATTTACGGAACAAAAGAAATATATTTTACATTTTAAAACCACTAATCATGGGAAAGAAGTTTCAAAATTATGGGTAATTAATATTTCTAAATTTTTTCTAAAAACATGATTCATTGTTATTTTTATAAGGAGACTCCATGTGATATAGTAACTTGTTCTTTTTGAATATTCAATTTTGAAACGGTTGAAAAGAATTTATTTGAAAAAAATTTAAAATTTACATTCTATGAAATATCAAAAAATTTACACTTTTCAAAGTATACGAAAGGTTTATATAGAATATGTGGAGACTAAGATAAAACATTTGATTTTCAAATGATAGAAATAATTTTTAAAAGCTTTAAAATACCATTGATGAAATCCCACATTAAAAAGGTGTATTTTATTTTCATTTTCAAAATAGTTAAATATAATTATGACAATCATATAAAATAATGAATAATATAGTATACAAATTGAGAGGTAAACTATTAAAGAAAGGAAAAAGTTGACATAGAAGAAAAATCCATTGGAAAAAATCAGAGTAATTCATTCTCACCACATGAATCTATTTGAGAAGTTATTTCATCAAGAAAGATGTAATAATTTAAAATATTTTTCTAAAAAAAATACTAATATAATATAATATATAGAAAATATTTTTTCAGTATTAATGGAGAATAAAATATTTTAATTATGTACAGAATTTATTAAGGATTGAGAATTAAGATTAATTGAAATAACCGTTACTACTCGAGTAGAATTTAAATAAAAACTAATTATTGAGATATGGATCTTTGAATTAAGCTAACAATATCCTTAGTGAAATATATTTCATGATTTAATGATTCAAATATGCCATAAAAATACTATATAAACAAAATTATTTTATTAATGCAATTGTTTCCCAATAAAAGTAATTTATTTTAAGAAACCATTGCAACTGTTTTAATTTTTGAGTAAAAAACTACATGAGATAACTAAATTGAATAATTGATATCATGAAATATAATGGAATTGATATAAAAAATATTAAATTTTTAATTGATGCACTATTATTAATAAAATATTTTTTATAATAATAAATTTTTCTCACATGGTGAGAATTTAGATTATATATCATTACCATGTTCTTGATTCATTTTGTCCAGGTGCCAAATATCCAAAGCAATCAATATAATTTAATTAAATACATTAACAGGAAATGTATTATTATAAATTTTATTTTTATATGGACCACATATAATAAGATGGAATTTATTTATTTTCTACCAATTTATTATGGTTTCATGAATATTTAATATGTGTGAATTTATTTTAGTAATTTTAGAAATAAAAAATGAAAATTTAATAACAATTTAATTGATTAGTGTAACATTTAGTGAACTATATAAAATAATAATTATCTTATATAACTCTAATAATGTTATCATTTTAGTTCATTTTTTCATCCATGATAGAGTATTATAGAATTCATTAATTATTTACTAAAATTGAATGTAAACATTAACATGCTATATATCGACGGGTGTATATGGTAATAGAAATTTATAATATCAGTATAAAATAATAATAATGATATTAAATATGTTTGAATATTTTTGAATAATATTTTATGTTTTTTGATAAATAATGAAAATCTAGATGTCAAAAAAATTTACATCATGTTTGTTGTATTTATAATTGTACATGATTCATGTTTTTCTCTAAGGGGTCAGTGAGACTAAATAATTTTTTTATATTATTTTACGAATACCTAATTATATTATTGATATAATTTTTTAATAACACATTGGTAGGGTAGGATTGGAATATTAATATTTAGAAGAAAATTCAAGAGGTTAATAATATTGGCTTTGGTACGATGGAAATTTTCATGATATTATTTTTTTAAATTAAGGTATGATGGAAAGTAATTGATAACATAGTAATATAAAAAATATATTATTTTATAAAAATAAAAATTAAATAATTTTAGGTTGGAATTAGATGGAATGTATGTGTCTTGAAAGAGAGTTAATGTCCTCTTTTTAACCAAGGTAGTGTGTTCCTCCATGAGTACCATTACTTATTCCTGGATATCATTACACCATACATGTGTCGATAAATAAAAATTTAAGATATATTAGATAATGGTTTGATATTGGTCCGATACATCTGAAACCAATTATTTTGTCAAATGTTATAAACATAATGGAATTAATTTTTTCATTTATTTTTACATCTATTTTTTTCACTAGGGTAACAAGATATATTTCAAGTAATATACATTATAAAAAACATATACAATAAAAATTATTAAAAAATTTGTGACTTTTTTTAAAAATAATATCCATAAAATATAATTCAATTTTTATTTAGGATAATATTAATTTTCAATTTAAAAATTTTTATATATCTAAAATTATTTTTTGAAAAAATGTTCTTTCAATATTATGTGTTTGTAAAAACAATTAATATTGATTAAAAATTAAATAAGTGGTAGTTTTTTAAAATATATTTCTAAAAACTATATTGGTGTTTAATATAATATAATTTTTAAAATTTATTATATAAAAATACTGAATATAAAAAAACATTTTTGAAAATAAATCTTACACCATTACCATGATCATTATGTTTTATCTTAGTAATTAAAAATTTATGAAAAAAATTAAATCTAACAGATATAAAATGTGAATTTTGTAATAAATAATTTGAATTATTATTTTTTGGATTTTTTTTTAAAAATTGAATAAAATAATTTTTAATATTAGAGGGTGAAAACTATTTTTATAGTATATAATACTTAATTTTTCAAAACATTAACCAGGGATTTAAAAATTTAGACATAGCATTTTAAACATATTTATTCTCTATTATAAATATATATTGTTAAATAAAAGGGAATAAATAACATATAATTAATTTATTTAATTGAATAATTCAATAAAAATTATAGTATTGTGGAAGTATATATTTTTTACTATTCAATAACAAATTAATTATTTCAAAAAATTAAAAATAATTCATCCTAAGAAAATATTTATCTATTTAGTCAAATAATTATATTAATTTTTTCAAATAAATATTATAAATTTTTTTATATAATCTTTCAGATGACAATTCTATATATAATGAAAAAAAATATTTTGTTAGAAGAGTTATTTTTAAACATCAAGTGTTTTTCATTTTATATTATTTAAATTTATAAATATTTTAATGTTGATATTCTATTTTAAATATATTTATAATTCCTGTTATAACAGACATTTAACTATGAATATTTTTTATTCATTACGCTAAATTTTAAAAAATTTCTTGAAATATTACTCAAATTGATAGATAGATAGTATTATATTATTATTCTCTATGATTACATTCATTTAATATAATAATTATTATAATATTCATTATGTTTTAATATGCCTCAGTTATTTTAGTCAAGTGGTTATTTACTTCATAAATTTAGGAGAAATACGCTATCCAATAGAGAATTAAGTTAGAGATTAATATATCCAAAATATCAAGTCATCACAAAAAAAACATAGTGGTTAAATAAGTAATGTAATTTATGTTCACACATTAAAATTCCATAGATGGATTAGTTGTTATTTTTTGTGTCCTATTAAATGTTCATGAAATTATTTACAATGTGATAAATAAAACTATTATAACTTTTAGAATAAGAAAAATAAAAATAATAATTCAATCCTCATCATATATGCTTATTCCTTATGGTTACAAAAGTGACAAAAATAGGACTCAGACAAGAACATACACAAAAAACTATTCCTTATCCTCTGATGAAAATAATAAAAAATAAAAAAAATCCCTATAATCCAAATCATTATTTTTATTCCAAACGCTGAGTTAGAAATTAATATAGCTAAATATTTCATTTTTTATTTCGTTAAAGTGTTCCTCAATCAGACTTCTACAGCTTCACTTATACGTATAATCAAGGAACACAGATGGTTTTTTTGCTAATAAAAAATTATTAAAAAAACATTATACATTATGAATAATAAATTTTATAAAATAATTAGAGTTCCATCACAAACAACATCATAGGGGGGAACAATATTCGTATACTCCCCCAGTTTCATTATCCTCCATTATTTTTGATAATTTTCTTTTTTGTACTCCAGGTTCCATTTCCTTAATTCCATGATAAATTTCAGTTCTAATGTTTCTTTTTTGACTAATATTTAAGTTAATTAGCAACAAACAATTATAGTCTAAAATTGTATTCATTAAATATCCAATGTGGAATAACTTCTCTTACATGAAAATGACAGCTAAAATGAAAAATCCTTCATTTGATGAAGGTTCTATATAAAGATATAAAATAAAAAATAATAATTATAGTTCATTTATGTTATAAATAAATATATATATTTTTAGTTTAATTAATCCACACATAAATAAAAACTCACAAGCCTTATGTATTTGATAGTGTGGTCTCCCATGAAGGTAATACTATTGACGATAATTGTTTATAGAATTATATAAATAAGAAATATACTAAAAATATCAATGTAAACCTGATGAATTATTTTATAGAAGTTTTTTTTGACATATATTTAGAAATAATAAGCATTAATATATCTTTAATTTCAACATTGGGTATATGGATTTTTTGTTTGAATTTTTCTAGTTGTTATATTGAAGCTATTTAATTATTATTTTACCTTTATATTTTGGATAATAAAATATTAACTTTAATATAGTTGACCATTAAATAAATAGAAAATAAATAAAGATTAGATTAAATAAAAAGATGACAATTCATTTCTAGAAATGTATTTGATTATAAATAAATCAATATTATTATAAATTATTTAAAATTTATAATCAATAAATATTAATGAAATATTTTAAAAAAATTATTAAGAATATTAGAATTAAAATTAATTTAATAATTATTAATTATTATAAAAAAAGAATAATATCATTTAACATTTTGAAAATTATTTCTCTAAATAATAATTTTCTATACCGTAAAATTTTATTTTAAAATTATTTATAATATAATTATAAAATAAATTTTAAAAAATTGACCATGTATTTGGAATCATCATGTTGAACGTATCACACAAATCATTTTTATTTTATCAAAACCATGTGTTGTTCAGTAAGAATCATGTGGTAATGGTAATGGGTAAAATTATCTAATATCCTTCACTAAGGTGTAAAAGGGTTGTTGATATCCACCATATATAACCAAAAATTTAATAATGATGTACTTAATGAAGACTTACACGAATTTGTACAATTTTAATACTCTTTCCAAATAATATAAAATTACTAATGAATTAATTAAATGGTATTTAAAAAATCCTCACAATAAATTTATAATTTGACTCTCTAACCATTTCAACCACAACACTAATTTAGTTTCCCCACCAACTTAAACCCAAAATATCTCTATAATAAGACCCTCTCATGATTCTAACCCTCATAACTCAACATTTTTCAACAAATGCTTTAAAATTATGTTTCCAATAGAGTCATTATTTAATCTTAGTTTGTATCAATTCATTTGATTTATTATTATATGTTTTATCATCCCCTACAATTCACAAGGATTACACACAAATACTATATCATCTACATAACGACAATATCAATATATTTAAATTATGTTATATTTGATTAAGTTCCCACTCCACCAATAAATTATTTCATGTTCCTATTTCGGTATGTTTTACAAACAATATAAATGATGCAATAATATTTTAATTTTTGAATATTATAGAAAACTATTTTATAGTAATATATTTTTTGGGTCAAAATAATAATATATCTCCATTACAATTTTTATATGATGGATAGTATCAAGATAATGTATGGAGGTGCTAAGGAGGCTACAAGAGTGTTCTTGACATTCAGTAGCTCATCAAACTATAGTGGGGGTTGAGATGTTAAATGTTTTGTCCTTTGGTTATTTTAGGATGGTCATGGATCTGTCCATGTATTGAACAGATGCAATATTTATAGAGAAACATCACAAAAGGAAGTGTTGTTTCCTGGGGAACTTGTATGTACTCCTTTTATAACATGATAGGTTTGGGTAGGCCCATCATAAGTGATGTTTTGTGTGTGGCACATTTGGGGGAAATAGGCGCAACATGGGGAGATGAAACACACCACAATGTGGTCCTAGAATAGTGAGGAGAAAATTACCATGGACCTGGCTCTATTCCATTATAGATGATCATGGAATGCATTGGATGATTCCATATTCAAAATTCAATATTTTGGTTAGTTTCATTTTGAAGATGATTTTTTTATAATTAGAAATGATCATGGGGTCAAGTAATGAGTTCAAGATCTTAGATTTTAAAGCACTCACAAAATGGATTTTTAGAGAACCTATGCCACACTGTTGTTTTACAAAGAACAATTTATAAAAGGGGTGCCCCAACATCAATTATTCAGTTTTTCTTATTCTCTGCTGATATATTCTATGCCTATATGACCCACTATATTCCAGACACAATAATTTAGAGATTAACCAACATGGTTCTTTTGGATCAATGCATCACAAAATGGGGTACACTTATTTCTCCTCCCATCACATTAATTATATTCCTTCAAACCATTAAGATCTCATTTTTTTAAATCATCTATTTTTGGATGGAAATAGGACAAGGAATATCAGTGTATTATTATGGAAATATTTTTTTCCCCTTCAGTCAAGGGGATGATTGATCCATTTTATCATCCATTATAAGAGTGGTTATCTTTGATGCTATAATATTGGTTTTGGTTATTTATTAAAGCCTTTATTAATAAAAATTTTGGTAAATTTAATGCTTTTTTCTACTATTGGGTGGATAATATGGGATAACATAATCAGATAAATATTTTTTAAAATATGTAATTGATTGGGGTTGGGATTACTCACATTTATTTTAATGTGTTATGATGTTTCTATGAGGTTATTCTAGTTTTTTTATTTCCTACAGATAACAACATTTCGTAACATTGTTATCTTTTAAATGAGATGATTTTTCCATCCTTATTTTATTGATTTATTTAACTGACCATTCATAAAATTCTTAGAAACAATATATGATGATTGAATATTTTCCCAATAATTTCTATAATTTTTTACATTATCCATGAATGTGATTATGAAAAAAATGAAAAAATCCGATATAAAAAAATGTAATGATTTTTTAAGAAGAAAGGTCTTTTTCGATTTCATCCATTCCTTCTTTTTGTTAGGTGATCATGTATGTAATGTTTTGTTGATGGTGGTGGCTATGTTTAAATGTGTAATGTCTTAGGAAGATAAACCATGGTTCGTTATCATTGGATGAAATGTGGGATGATGTTTGGTATTCAGATGTGTGTATATTATAAATAGATGATTTAATTATGGTGATATATTTCTGGAGACATGTGGTTGTTGGTGTGATGTGGATTTGTTATTTATGTGATCTATTGTTTTAGTTTCTTAATTATAATGGAATTAAATTCTAATAATTATTTTCAATAAGATTTTATTGTTGTAATGGTTTATCCTAAATATGAAAAAATCTATTTATAATTGGATGTTGGTTAGAAATTATTAAATATAAAAACATGTTAACATGAAAAGGGAAAATAAAATGACGATTACATATGTATGGTATGTTTTTTGTGTTGCATTATATGTAACAGAGGTAGATATGAGAGTCTATGAGATATTGTGGTCGAATTCTTTAATGTGATTGTGGAGTTGTATATGAATCCCTAGGTTAGGTGTTTATTTATATCAATATTTATTGTATTTTAATTTTATTTATATTTGAAATTATCCCAATTTGGACATCCTAATCATTGACTAAATGTATTGGTTTTTAGGTGCCTTCCTCAATGTCCATGATGGTGGTGAAAAAGTGGATGGGACAACCCCGTGTTCCCACTATATCATTATAAGTTGTGATGATAATGTTTGGTGTTTAAGATTCCTTACACGGATAATAGATTATATTGTCTATTCTTTATGATATTAGGGATTAAAAATTTGGTCAGTGTAATTCATAGTATGATGAGTAATTAATTCTAATTATCATTAATTTTTTTGTAACTTAATAAATTGTTTCATGATTTGGTTTTTATGTGGATGTTCATTGATGTCAGTATAGGATGTTGGGACAAGCGGGGGGTGTAGTTACTGGTACATCTATACCCTCATTAATGGGGGTGGATATTAAATTCTATGTCATAGAAGTTATAGGAGAAGAGGATGAATATTATTATGGTACAATAGTGAAAATTAATAGAAATGTAAATATCGAGTACCTATACTTATATAATTTTGATGATATATTCTGACTCTAGGATAGGTTGTTATCTAAGACATTCATGGCTGGGATTGGAATTTATAGATGTCCTATTTTGTATTTATTTTGGTTCTTAGATTTTCACAATTGTATTACTATTTTATTTTCACATATAAATGGTATAAAATGGGAATAATTCTTTTGAGTTTACAGTTTTCCCACCCTATGTTTATATAAACATCTTTTTAGTGGTACAATAAGAATTCATGGAATGAGATGAACTCTACTGACTAGGGTGTAAGAGATATTTTTGACTTGTTTCAATGATATTGTAGTTTATTTATTTATTGGGAGTCATTGTTAGATAAATTTAATACCCATTGATGTTATCTGATTGTGTTTTTTAGTTTCAATCATATATATAAATATTAATTTCCTAAAGATAGAAATTCCTCTCATATGTGTTCCTTTATCTATACCATTGGTTCTAGTATCAAACATGGGGCCTATTAGAGGTGGGACGTGGGGTTCATTATCCCTTATTTCAATATCATCCTGATATGGGCTCCTATGTAGTGAGAGGATAATTAAAGAGTGGTTTAAAGGGATTAAGCTTAGTAATTTTATGTATCATATGGTTATGAACTAGTGAGGAAACATAGTTTGGTAGGTAAATTGTATTACAGTAGTATAGTGCATGTTACATACAATATAGAGTGGTTGGGAAAAAGAATTGTAGTCCCCATAATTAATTCTATCCACGGACTCTTATCTTATATATTTTTAATGTAATGTGGTTCCACACTCTAGGATGATACCTAGTTGAGGTACATGCATCATTATTGTCAATGTTTTTTTATTGAAATAGCTTTTCATAAGAAGTCAAAATCATTGGATCTATAAATTCTATTCTACATGGCCTAATAACATCATTATTATTTTAATAATGTGTCTTATTTATCATTTTCATGTTGTCTAGGATGTTTAGGGTCAGCAGGTTGATTGGGTTGATCATTATAGGGACAATTATATATCATCCATATATTATCATACATAAATGATACATGTTTTTAAAAGAAAACTCAATCCATAATATTATGATCCATTATAGAATAAAAATTGTTTCATTCCTCTATAGACTAACTAGATAAATATCTAATTTAGGTTAATTATATATAATCACTCAAGATTATCTTATTATTTTTAAACCTTAATGGCATACACTACTTCAATATGTTCTTCATAACATCAGTAAAGGAAATGTAAGAAATTGTGATCTCAAATGCTCCGAAAGGGTAAATATGGTAGCTATCAATTGAAGATAATATGAATTAATAATATAAGGATGTGTGTATGTGAACATGAATCTAATGTAAATGATCATACCTAATCTTTTGTTGAACATAAACATGTTTGATGGAAAAAAATGTATCATTTCAAAAGAAATTAATCATAATATTGAGAAATTATCAGAAATCTATAATGTACAACATGTTCATATCATAGTTATAATAATATTTCATAATCATGTGGTTCCATCAAAAGTTTAAATAAATCTCATGTGTGATGATAAAACCAAAGACCATAAAATCATTGTGGACAACACATCAACACATATTTCCCATTTCATAATATATTAGCCACAATCACTTATTTCTAATAGAGCATCATTAATATGATCATGGATCCTTTAAAGGATCAGTAATACCACATTTTTACCCATAGTTTATCAAGGATAAAAACATGAATCTTATATTGGATCAAGCATATAAACTAATATCCCATAGTTCTATAATGAGATATAAACATTTACCTAATTCATTAGAGGGGTATATTTTTGTAGTCCTGCCCCCACATTTTTAAAACCATACCTAAGTGTGAAACTATATCATTAAACATTCATTATATCATAACCTGATAGATTAATAAAGAAATACATTTTTTATAATAATTTGATTCGTTAATCATAAAATAACTCATAGAAAAAAAATTGGTTTTTAGAAATCTCATCATCATAATCCTAAAACATATATATTATGAATAAGAATGTTATAATTTTATATTTTCCACTATAAAATCATAATTAACATTGAAGGATGTTATCATAGATTTAAATTTCCATAAAATAACATTGGATTGTTTTTTTTTAAAATTTCGTTTTCATTTCAAAATCAACTCCGTAAAATTTAAAAATTTATCAAAATATTGAAAAATGAATTTTAACTGTAAATATTTATGAAATAAGGTCAAGTAATAATTATATAATGGATCATTCAGGATGGTATAAAATACATTTCTATAACATTATGTTAAAATAAATATTCCTTCTTCATTTTTAGATAAAATTTTAAATTATATCATTCATTAAAACATCAAGTTAATTCTTTATAATTTTTTTAATAAAATTCAGAAAATTGATAAAATTACATTAAACATTCATTGAATTATAATTTAACAATTTTTGAAAATATTAATAAAAATTGATATGGAATAAAAACATTCCAAATGAAAAGGTAAAATATATTAGATTTTCTATAAACTCATTCTTCAGTATCATGATTTCATAAAATGAAGAAAAGGAATGTAAAACTTTTATACCTTAATAACATATCTATAAGACTAAAAATTAATTGGATTTATTAGACAAGTATCATTTACTTTCCTCAAAGTAGATTCAGTCATAAAAATCCCTATTATAATTGGATAGAAACATTTTCACTTAACTAATGTTTCTCTTTTCTCAAAGCATGTTAAAAAATCATATATAATTATTATAAATTTATTATAAATAAATATTATAACAATAGAAATATATACTATACCATATGTGACTAACTTAAAAAATCATATCACCTGTACATTAATGATTTTTCCATTAGAATCAACATTCAAGGTTGACAACTGCTTTATTTCCCATACATCATCAATTACTACAGTACCATTTATTATAAATTTATCATGGATATATCCTAATAATAAATTAAATGATAATATAAATATAATATATATTTATTATATATATATATATATATATTTCTATGATCATCCATAAAAAGATTAATATATAAACTTGATTTACACTATTCATGGAGACGGTATGCAGTATGTACACAGGAACACTAAATCAACTTCTTAATAAATGAATTGAAAGAAATGTAAGGAATAATTAAATGTTATACAATACTTATTATATATAATATAATATTAACTTTTATTAAAAATATAATTACAAAAATCCATTCAATTAATAAATGAAAAAATAATC
The DNA here is from genome assembly GCA_963277665.1 of Viscum album. Classification (NCBI taxonomy): domain Eukaryota; kingdom Viridiplantae; phylum Streptophyta; class Magnoliopsida; order Santalales; family Viscaceae; genus Viscum; species Viscum album. Next base: position 373,943,212 of record OY728127.1, on the reverse strand, counting down.
ACTTAATTTCATGGAGGCGATATAGCACATGGACGCACATGGGATGTTATAGTATTCCAATGAATATTATATTATAATTTTAGAAGAATAATTAAATATCATATATTAACATTAAATATACCATTATAACCATCCATGGATGATGGGGATAGAAATCTTATAGTATCACTATATAGAGGCGGTAGTTCACACATACACAAAAGAGTAAATTTTTCATCCCATTCAAGGGGAAAAGGGTATATATTTTTTGTTCTATAATAATAATAAAAAATAATATATTTAGGATCCCTAAATTTCTTACATATTTATGAATTCCATATATTTATTGGAGGTATAAGAAGAAATAAATTGAACGATGTTAGGTTTGATAATTCACTCTTCTTTAAGAGTCCTAATTATGATTCATTCATAAGGACCCATGGAAAAGTATTTTAGGTACAAACACACTAATAAATTCTAGATATGGTGGTTTTGAAGATACTTTAGAAGGTATTGGTCGATCTAGAAGACCTAATGTTTTAAAATGAAAGAGAAAAACAGTTTCCTCTTATATAAGAGCTGAAAAACACACTTGAAATTTCAAAAATGATTTACATTTATTTGCATCATTATCAATCCAAAAACATAAAAATGGATATAAATTCAATGAAAATTTGTATAATTATTATATATCATCCTCATATGAAATTTATGTATAGTTGTTTATTCATTATAAACATTTTATTTTGGTTTAACACCGTGGTTAACCAATTTTAATCATAACCCTGGTAACAAGTTTTTTAATATTAAAGGCTGATAATTTTATTTATAAGGTAACAATAAGCTAATAAATGAGAAATAGATGAGATTTTTGACGATTTAACCCCACAAAGTTCCCCTCTAAAAGTTTTTATTATTATAAAATAATTAAATAAAACATTATTAAACATATAATATCATTAATTTCTTTTGGACATTATTCATTTAATTTAAAATAGTGACAAAATTAAAAGGAAAAAAATTCAAATATAAACCACTCAAACATTCAAAATATGTCATAGTAATCTATTGATTTCATGTAACATGATAATTCTAAAAACTTTTATAACTATTAATATTTTTACTCCCATTGATTATATTTTTCTATTATTTGAAAAAATGTAATTGTTGCATTAGAATTGAAGATAGATATTCAATTTGAAATAAGTTTCCATGATAATGAAAATTATTTTTTTACATAAAATAGAAAATAATAAATGAACATATAATCCTTTTATATTTAATAATATGATTTATTTTTATTAAACTCATAAGAGAGACCTTTTTTGATATTTTTCTTAAAATAATATAAATTTAATAATACATAGAAAAAATGGCACCAAGTGTGAATATTTTTGAGAATTGGATGAAAATGGTTGATCTATAATCATAAAACTGTATAGAGGAATTTCATAGTGAAATTTAATAGACTTATCCTAATGTTTTATCATAATTTCACTCATTTTACCCTTATTGAGGATAAAATAATTACCAATGCTACTGTTCATAATGACCAAAAATAAAAGGGACCTATTTATGAAATTCAAAAATCATGATTCCAAATATTCAATCCATTATTCATGATTCAATTTCTATAGGTGTTAGAAGTAAGTTTTAAACTAATTGAACAAAATATAATGAAAAACATTTTTATAAAAATAAATTTTGAAACATTAAACTATATTTATTCATTAGAAATAATTAGAAATACCATTATATGAATGTAATAAAAAATAATTGAACTTATACTATTTAAATATTATTAATATCATTCACCAATAGTGATTATATTAATTTATTGTGATAAAAATAGATTGAATTCATAAAAATGTATTTTTTTAAAACATGAATTTTAATTTAAAATTATTTTATAATCATATGATACAATTTGATAACTATTAAATTTATTTGATTTATTTTTACCATAAAATGATAATAATTAATTTACCATTATTCAAAATTTTCAATGAAATGGATAGGTGATAACACTCACAATACTTAATAATATTTTCATAGTATATCAGGGTTTGTTTAAACTCGATGTTTCATATAATTCATTATTTTAAATAATTTAAAAATATTATAAAATTTCAGTTTGTTGCATTATACCACAATTGAAATGAATTTATCTATTAAAATTATATCACTGTGATATAGAAAAAATATATATCTTAGATTTAATACAACCTCTTGTTCCCATGTAGCTTCGTTGAATTTATGATTCCCCGAGATAATTTTAACAAGGTGAATAATATAGTTCTATAAAGCAATATCACTATAATTCAAAATTTTTTATTTTGATTCTTAATTGGAGAGATCATGATATATTGTTTTGAACCCTAATTTTAGTACACATTATGGATTTTTTATTTACTTACATAGGATGTAAACCTGAAACACATCTTCAACATGAGAGTGATTCAGTTGAAACATGAAACAGTAAGATAAAATACACACTTGATCAAAAATACTAGAGTAAAATATACAGTGGGATTATAATTCCCATATTTCAAAATAAAATAACAATTTTAAATACAGAAATCCATATTAATAACTACATTCCGACCTCAAATTCCTTATTTCACTTGTTATTTTTGTCAAAACATCTTTTTGAATCTGAGGATCCCTAATTTGTTATTGTATGGATTTGGTGTTATTTTCCTCCTACTCCCAAAGATTAGTTCACAATATAATTCCTTCTCCAAATTCATCAAAATAATTTGGTGTTTTATACATCATTTCATAGATAATATTATAAGGGTCTATCTAAATGCTCATATAAATGTTATTGTTATAAGAAAACACAACTAGATGAAGGAGATTCTCCCAAATCACATTTTAATAAATAAAAAATGATGTCAACCTATATTATAGGTTTTGAATGGTAATCATATTCTTATCATCTATTTATGTTTGATATGATGTTATGAAATATAAATCTCTATTTAGTGCATTTTTATTTCTTAACTGAGGCATTAGGGTAAACCTCATATGTAAGGACTCGAACCCAGTTGCCCATAGCCGATGCCTTATTGGAATACAAACAAGGATTAATCATCCCGAATGACTGTTTAGATTAGTATTATTGTAAACAATAATCAAAAATAATTTTATCATTACATCATGAAAGGAAAAACAACCCTAATTTATTCCAATAGGAAACATCCATGACTTATAGATTATGCTTGAAAGTTATTCATAATTTACTTCTTCATGCCATGTGGAAGAGAAACATAAGAAAGTGGTGATATAAAATTATAAACAAGAATAAGAAATACAGTAGAAGATAATATAAACATTAAACAAGTGGAATAATTGAAAGAACATGACTTTAAAAACAAATTTGAACATAAAATGGCAGGAATATGAGCTGAGAAAATATAGCCATAATATAACATAATCGTGGATATTCTACTAGAAAAATAACCACATGTAATTTCAATTACTAGCTTCATAATGGGAAAAGTGCATAATCTGTACATTTTGAAACATTTTTCGAAGGCCTCGGCCAAGATGTCTAACGATTAAGGCCTCAGCCAAAATCCATATATCACATTGGGAAAGGCCACAACCAATTCCATGACTATTTGTCTCATGAGACCTACTAATGCATCGAGGGGCTATAGAAGGTACCACCTCTCACATAATAAGTCCAATGCATTCCTCATATGAGAAAGGATAATCATCAACAACATATACATTCATATTGAAACTATTATATGAAATGTAACTATCTTTCCCCAATCATTAAAAACGATAACCATTACGAGTAATATGGTGAATGATTTTAGGATATATCATCCCAAATAGGGTAGGTCATAAACCATTAAATAATATATGTTAAATGAATTCGTAAATGATTAAATCCAATAATACATAAGAATCAATAAGGGCATTGAATCAAATGAAATTACTCTTATAAAATCATTAAGTAATCTTAAGATAAAAACTCTTTTATTTTGAAAAGAATATTTCTTTTGTATAATCTTTGTATAAAACCAGAAGTGAAGTAATATTTTATTTTCCTAATAAAATGAGTTTTTTAGAATGATAATGGTTTCCCAAACTACAGATTATAGAGTGCCCTTGAAAATAAATATGAATTAGAGAAATTCCCTTGAATCGAGATTGTATTTTGGAAATAGTTTTGAATGTTTATTTTAAAACATGTAACAATCCATAAAATAGGGAAGTATTCTGTTCGGTGTACATATATAAAATACTCACACATAATTTATGAGGACTACCTAACAATATATAATAATTGCCTTGAGGTAATTAGACAATGAAAGTATCCCGAATGAAAATGGATGTTCGGGTGGAAAATACGTACCTTAACTCTGAACGTGTTCATCTCTCAACCCTAAGCTCCATGAAAATGAAATTATACTTATTAATAACTTATTTAAGAACTTAATATAAATATATCATAATTCTGGTTAGTTCATTGAGGTCCCTATTGATATGTTATTGTATTGAATTTTGTCGTTCTAGAGTGTTCGTTTTCTTTATTTTCATAATCGGTTAACAAATTTTTATGTACGTGGAATGGATGTAAATATCCATAATTAAAATTGTATATTATTTATGAACAAAAATGGGTGTTATTGGTCATTTATATAACTTCATTACATGGAATGTGGATGAATTATTATATAGAACATTAATGATAATTGTTTCGGTTAATTTGTGGGTTTAGATTACAATGAACTCATTTTTCTTTAAAACTTAATACCATTCATAAAAAGGCATTATATAATCTTACATATGTAATAATAAATATATAATACACTGGTTCTACCATAACAAGAATGGTTTCAGGAACATAATTGAGAATGATAATAGAAATCGAAATCCGATCATCATTGAACGTGGAAAATTGACACATCTCTGATGGTGTTCTAGCTACCAGTATAAATAAAGGTAAATGGGAGAGATGATGATAACATATTCAAATATAATTAAATAATTCCCTAACATATAAGGTACTAGAGTAATAACCAAAATTTAGATAAGTATAGGTAATAGAAAAATAAATCAAATGAACATGAAAAGAAAGACAAAGAATTGAAAAGAGGAATTTACCTCTTGAACCAAATTTCCATGAGAGCCTCCTGAAGGGAGAGATTTTGGCCTTTTTATGAGACCATGGCATAAAAGACATGGGAGATGAGGTTGGGAGGGTATTTGGACTGTATTTTTAGAAGGAAGAAGGCTTTAGAGGAGTGAAGAGAAGAGGGAGTGAGAGGGGGTTTTTATAGTGGAGGGGAGATGGGATTTCTTAATATAAAATTCATTAATTTAATATTTCCCTAGAAGGCAAGGAATAATAAGTATCCCTTGACCACGAATAGTAATTTTATCATTTGTGTTCGAACCAAGTGGGCTTGCATCACTTGTGATGTCATGAATAGTGTATTTAACTGATATATGGTATTTTACCGTATTTCACTATTCCTCAAAAATTCAAGTATTTTGGAAAAATCCCAACAGTTCATGCCAACCATTTTTCGATGTGTAGAATCATAAAATTAAGCCCATTTTAAAAAATTAATTTTATAAATATGAATAATTTAATATTTATTTTAAATATTAATTTATTCTATAAACAATAGTCTTAAAAAATTTATTTACTTATTCGAAAGCATATATAAATCGTACATTCAATCGAATAATATTTATTTCATATCATAGATAAGGTTAATATTCATTAGGTTATATCACTATTCAATAAGGTATGTTAATATTCATATGGGTAGGTTACTATTCAATAAAAATTAATTTTTTCTTATTGGTCTACAAATAACTTACTGATCGCAACAGTGTTTGTCAGATTTTCAAAATTCACATCACAGAAGTGAACAACATATTTTTTAAAGGTCACATAGAACTTAGTAGTTAATTATTTTATCATTTCATGTTATTATGACATATTTCTACCTCCAATGGCCCGAAGGCCTTAATTTTTTATTGATTTTGATAATCCACCTCTCAATGGGTGTGGTGGAACCCTTACAAGGCCCGTAGGTAGAAATATTACATGGAACATAGGCCATAGAGTAATTCATTTTCCTATAGTCTTCAAACAATACATACAAACCATACCAACTACTTGGAACTTCTCCTCCCCAACATCTTCACTGTGAAATCAGCTCTCCACCTTCCCATGGCTATTCAGGTAGGCATTCCCATGCATGCGCAGCCTTGTCTCGATGGTAGGTGCCAAACCCTCTCATTCTTGCAATCCATTTAGCTTCTACTATGGTGAATGATTTTTTCTCATCCTCCTTGTAGAGCTTGATCTTTGTAGGTCATCTGGTTTGCATATGCACTTAGGGTGGCCCGAAGGCCTTGAGGTGGCCCGAAGGCCTTACTGACCCAAAGTCCTGCATGGCCCGAAGGCCTTAAAGGACTCGGGGACCAAATCGATTGTCGGAAGGCCCCAACAAGGGCATATTCCCAATTGCTACAGTGCCAAAAAGTGCTTCCTACAGTCCCTGCTATAGTACCAGCTACAATACTGCATATTTCCCTCTACAGTACCTGCTACAGTACTGCTACAATAACCCAGAAATAATATCTCCACCTGGATTTGATCCCAGTCTCCCGGATGCAATTACAGATTCTATACCAACTGGTTTAAGGCTCATGTTCTGTTATGATCTATTTATAAGAATTAAATTTCTATTGAAAAATATTCAGTCATTACTTTAGACCCCAGTAATATACAATAGAATGTGTTACACCATGGAAACACTCCACTTAATTAGCATATATAATATAATATTGTTCAATAGATAAATAAAATCTGATAGAAATGAATTGTGTTGAAATTTCAAGGACCTAAACTACAACCAAAATATCATTATATCCATTTTACATTTTGAGGAGTACAATGACGTAATATATGGTGATGTTTTCCAATTTATATTCTTATCTTAAAAATGGTTGTAACATCAATTTAGCCTTCAATATCTCCATATCAACATTATAACATATTAGACATAGATATACATACACTAAAATTTCCATTTTCATGTTTCCCCATAATAAATATTGATTAATATCTCTATAAATATAGTTTCTTCATGGATTTATTGAGAATGAGAAAATATGAGCATCATCCAAGAGATCCATTATCATGTATGATATTGGATGGACACACTTGACTCTTAATCCTTAACTTCCCATTAAAATCATTATTTAATTAATGGAAAATTCTAACCTTATTATATAGATCCACATCTTCCTTTAATATCATTATAATCAAGTTCATGATTCATAGTTGATCATTTATCTATGAAATATAGGATTTGTACGAATTCCTTGAGATTTTGATATCTATATTCATAAAATCCATTAGAATTAGATCTAATACAATCCTCATTATTTCTAAACTAGTATGGTCCTTCCAACTCAAATAATTAACCACAGAGTTGAACTACTCATATAGGTAATGAATTAAGTTGTTATAATATTTGATAAATAGAAATTATTATATTTGGAACATATTAAAATGTATATTTTTGATTCTATAATTCAATTTTTTTAATATATAGCAAACATTTACAAATAATTTCAATTTCTATATATCTTCAACACAAAAATTACTACTTATAGCTCCAAATAATTATTCTATTAATTTATCTCTTTTATTTTAAAATGGGGTCAAATATATGTTTCCACGACATTATTATTCATACAAAAACATCTAATTACCTTATTTTATTCACCATAAAATTTGACTTATCCTTCTCACCATTAGTGTATTTTGGAAAAATGTCTACTAAAAAATCATCTATTTTATTCCTTGAAATTATTTTCCCATTCATCTATTGAGAATAAATTAACCCTCTTGTCTGTTAACATAGTGAGAGGATTGGAAATTCGTGAGATATTGGGAATAAATTAACCCTCATCATGTTGGTCCATCACTAGAGGATAAATAGGAGTCCTCGCATCAAATACTATAAGGGTAATGAATTTCAACTAAGGGGTTATTGGATACACCCTCCTTCAAGAATTTACAACCTATGCGGTAAAGGTATCCTTCTATCCATTGAAGGAAAACCTGATCACAACTTGTGGGCACACCGTAATTTCTACCAAAAATATTCGATCAGGGCATGGACCATGGATATTTAGTTCTAACCCAAAATGATGTCCTAAAGCCTCGACATTGCTACTAGGAGATCCCAGCCAAATATATATCCTCTTAGAATGATCTCATACTATCTTCACCAGTGTGTAATTTTCTAATATTATACCATATGTGTCTCTAATCATAAGGTTTGATCTAACAGCTTGATTGAAATCTCCTAGTTCTGAATGAGTGTCGTTTCAATAAAAGAGTAAATGAATCCTAGAACTATAACAACTATAGCTAGGGTGGAATAGACCCTGATCGTGCCTCTAATCATCTCTAAAGTGTCGTGGTCATAGGCGATGTTCTCCTGAATCTGAGCCCACCCCTGTCAACTTGATTTATGTGGTCGGGGTGGACCACCTAGGGGTGGTGGCAGTAGAACCTCAAATCGTAGCCCATTTCCTATTGTAGAGCCCGCTCTTCTACCATGTCTGCCGCCCTGTGGACATATTCAAATGAAACCATAACTCTTCCTCGGTGGTCCCTCGACTGTCTACGGATTTTCTATTATACCGGTCGGAATGTTGTGGGCCATGTGACATGCCCGCAACACGTGAAGCGCATTCTTCTTCCCAACTGACCCCTCAGCCTCGCGAGCTCCACACCTCTGACCCTACATCCTGGGGTCATCCACCAGAGTTTCTGTCCTACTTAGACCACATCGTCATCTTCCTACGACCTGATACAGATGACACGGACACCTATCGTCTGGTGGTGGATCTAACTATCAGTGCCTGCTCGGCTGAGATGCTCTCCATCAATAATTCTTGGTCGAGCACTCTAAACTACATCAGGATATTCAGTGATATCATTGACGCTCTGATCTCCCATTGGAGACCCTGATCAAAGGTCTGGGTCCCAAAGAATTGGTCTCGTACAATGTGGGTGGAGTATCATGAGATGTAATTAAATCTCGATGAGTATTGTGCCACTAAAATTCTGCCTTCATGTATGTGTTACAGCTCCTTTCACTGAGCGTAAAGTCCATGGAATGAGCTCAACCCTGAAGATGGTCTCGAAGTACAACCAAGATTGTGTCACATTCTCATGCGTCTGGAGTTTCAGACTCTAGAATCTACTTATTGTGCCTTGTAAAAGGCTAGCAGCTAGGTTCACCATCTACTCTGTTGGATTCCGAATTGGGCAGAAAAATCTAGCCACAGCTTCCAGCCAGTACTCACCAGCCAAGGGATCTTTCCCACCTGAAAAGCACATAGGACTTTGCTGCTGGAACTCATGCAATGCATTCAGTCAGCGTGCATGGTCCACCAGTTGAGCTAGTGTAAACAGCTACCCAATGGGTAGTGGTGTTGTTGTATCACCACCTATTGGTGCTATCACTGTAAGAGAGACCTACACCGTAGCCTCATTGCTCGGTGGGCCGGCTTCGTGACATTTCTCTGGAATCCAGGCTAGATGTTTATGTGGAGGCATACTGAAATGAAACGGGTGAACCACGATCAATAATTTATACCTAGGGAGCTATCCCAAAAGAGATCCAAAGGAAATCAATTCCAAAAAACACACAATCATTGTTTTCATCAAACATGTTGGGAATCAGAATTCAGGGTCCCAGTGTATGGATACATCGGTCATCGCACCAACAATGGACTCCCCAAATTGAAAACCATACTAATAAGACTTAACACTATTTCTCCATTAGAAATATTAGAGTCTTAGTTCTTTGGAAGAACTCTCACCTCTAATACCACTTAATCACGACCCTTCCCTCGGGGCCCTTACTGTGACTACCCCAAGCACTCCTTCCATAGGCCAAGGGTGGGAGACTAGCACCAGAAAGGCATATACATAAAATGGGAATGAATTTCCTTTAAATGTGTACAAACACATATTCCAAGGACAAAACAATTTGGAACAATGAATTAAAATTATAGTAGTAAAAGTGTGTACTGAAAGTAAATGGGCTGGAATATTATCCCAACTGAAAGAAAACAACTACAATAAAAAAATGAAAATAGATCCTGAGATCATCAACCAAGGATCATACCTGAAGGGTTGGTATAAATCCTCTCCACAACTCCCTACATCATCTAGTCACCTTCGTGTACCGCCTGGTCTTGGCACCTATAGACTCAATCGAGCTTCTATACATCGGCACTAGAAGTAAAAAAGGTGTAGGTGAAGTCCGTGTAGGGGATAGTATAACAATACCCAGTAGGGACCCCGAGACCACTGATGGTCCCTCAGAATTCCACAAAGGAAAACCAAGAAGCATGATATCAATCACAAATCACCAAATAAATGTCTCATCTCAACCAGGTTATACAACTCCAAGTTCTGGAATAAATATGATTAGTCTTATGTTATAACATTTTCTTCCCTTAGGGAGTATCCAAAACTAAACCATGAAGGAGTTGTTCCATTGCCGATCCAAAAAGGGTCGTATGTCGCTAATCCATAATGGGATGCTCTATGGTCGGCCCTCATTGGGTCATGTACTACTGATCCACATAGGGTCGCTAGAATACTGATCCATATAGGGTCATATGGTGCTAATCAATACAGCTTCACTAAATGTTGATCCAAATAGGGTATCTATGATGTTGATCCACACAGGGTCGCTATGATGTTGATATACATTCGGTCGATAGATGCTGATCCACACTGGGTTGTTAGATGATGATCCACATAGGGTCGCTATGATGCTGATCCACACATTGTCACTATTTAGATGATAGCCAGCTAGAGGATTCCCCACACCCAGTGCATTTGATTTATGTAGTATCAGATCATATGGATATTTTTAATGCCTCAACACTTATGAATTTCAACCTAGGAGTAAGCTAATGGACTTCCATGTCATAGGGGTTCTTACTCAACATACGACACATCAATTCGACGCCTAGTCTGTGAGTTATTGGCATTTTAGTGCCGAGGGCCCGGTTGGATTTGGGTACGATCCAACCTGGCCATACTCCAACATTCTAAAAAAAAATTACATATCCCAAAATAGCCATCTCATTCCAAGGATTCAAGTACCATTAATGGTTCATAAAATTGAAGTTTCGTTAGTAAGATATAGCTTTTTAGGCCTATCTCGGCATGAAAGTGTGTCATGGTCCGGTCTGACCAGACCTGGACCATCCCGAATCATCGTGGTACACCCCAGATGGGATAGTACATGGTAGACATAGATCATGGGGTAGAGTATGCACCGCCACCCTGGCTGGGCTTGGTCGTGGTGGTGTGGCCCACTGGCTAGCGTGGCCTACGTGAGGTTGCACGATGTGCCCTCCTAACGGCTAAAAAGAGTTATGTCGCTCTTAATTGGAAAATCTATATGGACTTCCTGGATGTCTGTGGGACCAATAGGGTGTGGGTCCCCTCTCTTCACTATGGCTTTAAAGCTGCAAAATACATCCCTGTGGTGTGCGAGGGCGCACTGCCTCCCACCTCTGCGGCCGACAGAGAGCTGGCCACCTCTCCATCCACCGTGGAGCTAGGCGATGCCGCCCACTCCATTCTGAGGTCAACACGCACTAGCTGTCACCTTCGCCACCGTTTCCACGCTGACAGATCTTCCACAGGTCATCGGGTGAGCCCTGGTGGTCCGCTTTCCCTTCTGCTAGTGCCTACGGGCCTCCCGGGATGCCATTGTCGCTGTGAGGCTCCTGGATTCAAGGTTTTGTCAATTTTGTAAATTCGTCTCCCGAAGAATGAAACAAGAACGATGTAGCAAAGGGTCTAGGGATAAATTTTTTCGCCCATGCCCTCCGTATTAGAATTTTAATAAGAGTTATCAATTTAATTCATCAATGATAAACTCAAATAATAAACACCCTACCTCGAGATTCATTGGGGAAGTCGCAGTGGTGGATGAAGAATCCTTTTCTGTTGAAGATACTGGCATGCGTCAATCCCGGTTTGATTCCACCATTCTTGATTGGGAGGCTTCTTTATCGGCACTTCATCGGTGTTCCCCCGTGGGTTTCAAAAACCCACACCCAATATTTAATTTAAAAGGGTGTTGTAAGAGAATAAACACACTATCAATACAAGGCTCATTAATGGTTCCATTAATGAATCACCTTAATTACATGAGATATGTTTTCACAAAAATTTGTAACTATGCAGTAAATGTCCCTCTAGAAATTCATGACCATCTCTGTGGGTCCTGTTACCATTACTCATGTGATGGTAGGAAGAATAAAATAAAATAACAAGTAATTTTAATATTCTTGAAAAATTCCACAAAACTAACTTTTTCACCCAACCTAATAAGGTCAAAGTGAAGCCTCCCTTAAGAGAATCTCGACGCTATGAATTCAATTATGTCCTCAGATTTCAATTCTGAGCACCAGTTCAAAAGTTAGAAAACATTTCCCGTACATTTAATGAACGTACCCTAAATAATGTTCAAAAACTCATTTTGGGCACATCGGGCATCAAAATCACACGCTGTCAATTTTTGCAGACTCGTAATAATTCCAAATAATTTAAATAAAATTACATGGAATTTCTGGGACATTACATCACTCTTCATTTTTATATAATAGGTTATTGATGTTTATCATCCCCAAAATATTTCATATTAGTGTACGAAATTGTGTAATTCCAATGTTTATTTCTTATCATACATAGAATTTTTTGTCGAAAATTATATGATATGTTATTTCTATCAATTGTTTTAACCTAAATATTAATTATATTTTGACATTCATAGGATTTATGGACAACCTTTCTACATTTAATGAAACTATCATCTACATTAATGAAATTTACTTGTTTTTTCTTAACACATACCTAGTATATATACTTCATTAATTTCATTACACCATGTGTAATATTTTATTTTTCAGGAAATTCCTTCATCCTTTTCTTATAAAACCCTTGAAAATTATGGGAATATAAAATTTCCATCACTGCCTTGATATCACATGGATCAGTTAATTTATTACTACTAATGTAACTTATAACCAATGCCTTTAATAATAATGGATTTAAACATCCAAATAATCAATCAATTTATTATTTATTGTTTGATAATTCAACTATACGTGAATTTAGAAATTCATGAAAAATATTCTTATTTTGTTCCAATGGATTCATCACCCTTCTATGTTGTCATTTTCTATCTTTTTATACTGATTGTGAACGTATTAAACTAAGAAAATATCCTCTTAAACACATCCCATTACATATTATCAATTTATTTATATTTCCTCATTTTCATTATATGATTCCAACAATAATCATATTCTCCATATAAATGATAAATTTCTAAGATAAGTTTTTCATGTTCGGGGAAGTGGTTAAGATAAAATATTTTTCCAATAGTGCTCATTACATTTTTATCCTCTAATGGGTCAGAAGACCCACTAAAAAAAGGTTGATTTTTCAACATGATAGACTCAATAGTACTTTTCTCCAATTATTGATTATTTGTAATCACAACATGATCTATCTCTTATGAAAGTATCATGAGGACTGAAATAATGATCTTCATTCCATCTCTAATCCCAATTGGTAGCTATATTGAAAAATCATATAATATCTTACCACGTTCATTTTAAGAACCATATCATATTTTTCCATCAAATGACTAAAAAGATAAATGTGTATGAATAAAGAAGTAATAGTGAAGGTGATCTATGTTTTGGTTATGAAAATAATATATATGATCTGTAAACCAGGAAACCTTTTTATGATATATTGGAACAAGAGGTTTAACCAATGTTATTGATTCTCTCTAACAAAACAATTGGTTCTAATCATATTTTGATATATATAAATTGGGTTATCACTAAATTTTATTAAACCAAATATCCCAAGAATAATTAAACCCTTCTTTCATACCAACTATTGAGGCCTACGATTTTCATAAATTAATAATTTATTTTTTAAGGAATAATATATAAAAATATTACAATACATTCCATAAATGTAATGGTTTACTATATTTCAAGACTAGTTACATAATTGTTTTATTTGGGTATATTCTTCATCATCACTCATAATGAGCTTGTAAATTTATACAATTCCTAACGTTCCTATATTAATCCTTCCATCATAATATATGGAAAGGAAGCATACTAAATATTGAACTCTGAAACACATTAATGGTAAAAAGGGAGATTTTAATAATTTATTTTAATAAAGAATAATGTAAGCATAAGGTGATAGAATTATGATCTTATCATAGAAACATCAATCCCAATCTTTTGAAGATAATAATTATGACTCATTGAATTGCAAATTTTCACTTTCTATTACTTCACTCATAAGGGTGATGAATCGTCATAAATTAGTCATGAAACACAATATCAAATAATAAGAAAAAAATATTTCATAAGTTTGTGGTACATTCACTGGTATATAGACAATTACATATGTCATGGTTTACTATAGATATAATAAAATAATAGTGTATTAGGCATTAAAACCATATTCTTATATCAAAATGGATAATGTATCATCACATGTCTTCTATAGTTGATCAGTCATATCAACATTCATCCCAAAGTTGATCATGAAAATTAATACGATTAATATAGCGGATCATGTAAAAAATGATTCATCCCATAGTGGATCAATCATATCATCTTACATCCCATTGTGAATCTATCATAGCATCAGGAACTACAATATAAAATTCTTTTAACAATACTAGAATTGGAATTTAATAGTACTAGGAATGCGATGATAAATTTAACATGGTTAAAATTCAATTTCTTTTATCAGTGGTAAAAAGTGCTGATAGAGGGTAAATTCGTCATCATAAATAAAGTCATTGATAAACTATGCTTTTATATGATTTGTTAATAGAGATAAAAAAAGAACTAATTTATTAGTGCATTTGTTTAGAAATAATAAATAGTACATATATTAGCTCTTTTAAAAGTTGTGATAAATGGAAACATTAATCTGTTATTTTATTTTTCACTAATAAAAGTATGATTTATCAGTGCTTCTATTAGTGGTAACAAATGTATGATTTCTCAGTGCTTTTAATGAATTGATGTAGATAGAAAATATCAATGCCCATATAATCGAGTATAAAGGAGTCCTTTATGTGAACTTATTCATGAAATGGTAAGGGAATGATTTATCAGCGCATTTTTTAATGACAGTAAAGGTGAAAACTACAATGTGATGCTACGACACACTACATCACCAAAAATATGTGTAGTGTGCAACCAAAACACACTAGATCTGCAAAAACAACCCCAAAATTACCAATATAAGATAAAATTTTTGAATCTAAATGAAATAAAATTTCTTGCATAAATACAGGAAAAAGAAAACATTATTATTTAGTATGTTAGTTTTTTTTTGATTAAATTTAATGAAAGTTTTGACATAAAATGATGAAAATAGAGTCATAATGGTCACACCATGTGTCATATTATGGTTTTCCTTAATGCTAAATGTACCAAATGAATCATGGTTCATTTTCTAAAATTATAAAAACCATCAGAATTTATTTTATCAGTTTTGAGTTTGTCAATAGTTTTTTAAAAAAATTAATGTCAGTTTCAAATAAAAACAGGCAATTAGAGTCATACCGGTCACATGATGGATCATACTTAGGTGATGATGATCCATATAGGTTACAAATGATATAAAGATCATTTTACTAAAATAAAAAAAATCGTATTAATTTTTCTCAGTCTTGAATATGAATATTGTTTTTTTAAAAAAATATGTCAAATATGAATAAAAATGATGTAGTTGTACTCATACCGGTCACATAACATAGAGAATTGAGGCACCACTGAATTTTTCACATTCTGAATGAATGATCGATAATTTTCCAAATGGGTACAAATAATGAGAATTTGTTTGCTCAATTTTGACTATGTATGTTTTCATTATTATTAACATTAATTTCACGTTTGAATAAAAAATATACAGTTAGAGTCATATAGGTCACACCATGCGTCAGATAGAGGATTGGTTTATCCCTATATGTAACAAATGACATATTGATAATTTTTCTAAAGTAACAAAACAATATGAAAGAATTTATTTGTTTTGGGCATGTAAGATTTTTGTTTTACTAATATAAATATTTATATTGAATAAAAAAGTTGCACTTGGAGTCACACTATTCATCAGATTTTGGTGCAGCTAAATGATACACGTCCCAAATGACTCATTTATCATTTTCATAATTTATCAAAAAAATAGATAGTGTTCTCTCAGTTTTGTTTGGGTCAATTTTTTTGGTTTAAAATTTATTGTTACTTTTGAATAAAAATATGCACTTTGAGTCATACCAGTCACACATGGCTTCTTATTGAGGTGTGGTTGACCCATACACATTAAAAATGACATATGTATCGTTTTCCTAAAGTACCAACACAATAAGAATGTTTTTTCCATGTTTGAATATATCATTTGTTTTTTTAGTAAAATTAATGTCACTTTTGAATAAAAAATATTCACTTTGAGTCATACTAGTCACACAAGGCATCGAATTGAGGTGTAGATAATCGCTACACATCAGAAAGGATATATATATATATCATTTTCATAAAGTACCAAAAAATATGAATGCTTTTTCTCATCATTGTGTACTTCAAATGTGTTTTTACTATAATGTCCTTTTAAACTACATATTCATACAATGGTTATTATCTTATGTGACAATTTTTGATTGAAATTTTAAAAAATTATTATCTAAGAAAATTATTTTATAATATTTATTCTACTTCATTTACCAAAAAAATTATTGTTTTCAAGTAAGAGATTCTTATCTTCCTCTTCCTTAGTCTCCACCTATGTCATTGAATCTTCCTCCTCCACCATGTCGGTATCTAACTCCGACTCTATCTCCACCATCACCTCCACCTCCTCCTCTGCCTTCTCTTCCACCTCTACATCCACCTCTATTTTTCCAAACACTTTTATTTTTTTCGGGTCAGTGCTTCTAAAAAAATTGTTTTCCTCCATTAATATTCTCCTTGAGAAAGATATCAGCAAGTATATATAAGTATTATAAAACTAATTATTTTCAACCAAAATATCATTTTAAGGTCGAAAATAAAACAATATCACAAACATAACTTGTAATCACCTAAATTTATTGTCGAAATACCTTTTCACAAAAAGAATGCAGTCCATTTGTTTGAAAATAAATTGATTTGGTATTTTGAGTAAATCGTTTATAAAAAAATAATGATTTTACTGAGAAAATATTAAGAAACAAATGATAATGAAATATATTTAATGAAATTATAATTACCATAAATATTTACCTATTGGGGATGCTGGTATTTTCATTTTTTATGATTTCTCTCATAAATTTCTAAACATAATATCCATAATAGATTGCATTATCATATTTCAGATACAAGAGAAACATTTCTCATGTTATGTAATTTTTTTATATATTTTTATAGTTATATATTTGTATATACACCTTATTTAATTCAATTTATAGTTATCCACAGGATTTATCTTGTCAGACACTGACCTCATTCCACGGTTTACCCTTCATTTTGATACCACACCATCATAATAAAATTATCATTAAAAAAAGAATAAACATATAAATCTAAGCATGTCTATAAGAGGTTGATTTTAGTTTATTTCATAATTATAGTACACATAATGTGTGGTAAGTTGGAAGGAAATCCATGCATTGAATCCTGGAAATAAATATTCGATGTGTCTATACTGAATCCTATCATTTTGATGTGCTTTATAGAAACTAAAAAAATTTATGTAATGAAATAAATAAAATTTTATTTTTGTGTGAATAGATAATAGAGTTTTACAAATTCATTTTATAAATCAAAAATTTTCTATCACCTGATGCTTTTTTATTAAACTTTTCAAATAACTCATATTTCTTCTTCTCTATTTCCTTTTATTCCAAAGTAATTTCTATCACTGAAATGATACTATGATTGTTGAATCCAAATTATTATTCACACAATAATCCCATTTATATAGATTTAATATAAATTCCTATAAAAAATAAGAATAGTTATTAACATTAATAATCATTTTTAGGTCACTATTTAGAAAAATGTATTATTAAAATGATCCTTATGTAGGTAATCCCAATTGAGACGCCTAACAATTCATTGTTGAGAATCTCATTTAGAAACTAAAGACTCATTCATTTTATAATTGATGCCCAAAATATTTCATATTCATATTGAATGTACACCATAGCATAATCATTAAATGTAGTCTTTGTATCAAGTTGTAATGTTAATAAGTGTCACACTTGAACTTGAAGAGAGACGATACTCTCAGCTGTTTGTTTTTTTCTTGTCTGATTCACTATATTTCATTGATTCAACGGTTAATTTCACCACTAAAATATCCATCTAAAAAATCATAACTTACTTCATACCTTTTATCAAAAAATATATATGTTTTTCATATGAAAAAAAATTGATAAAGATATTACTCATGAATCTTTATTATGTTAGATTCCATGCTATGAAAGCTCTTATAGCAGTTGCAACTATTGTAATATCTGGATCATCAACTGGAACATGCATCTGAGCAGTCATCTCGTAAGGTACCTAAATCCGCACTCTCATGTTAAATTTTTTGAGGGGTATACTGTGTATCTGGTTTCTCAGGAAATTATACATTGTACCCCTCACACCATGTAGGTACGTGGGTGTTGATAGAAAAAATCCCATACAATTACACCCAACATAATTTTAGTAATATAATGTATCATATGTTGATAGATTCACATTTAGGATAAGCTGTAATGAATAAATTGATTACCCCCAGTAATGATTGGGTGAATGACAAGCCTCAATGCTAGTGGGATCTTTTGGATCATGTCTGGATCTTTGTTGCATCAACAGTTTGCATTGAACTTTTCTTATCCATTGGTCTTCCAAACCAGACTACAAAATAATAACTTTCAGTTAGTCGATTCGTATTTTCATTAATATCATTATATTAAATATATCATTATGTGGTTTTATCTTATTATAATATGTTATAGAATGACTTCAAAACCTAATCCTCTAACACGTCCATATTGTTCCGGCTGCCTGAATGATATTAAATGTCGCTTTTCATTTGGTACAGTCATTGACGATTCCTGTGTCTAAACTATATATAAAAATGTGACATATTTAATTTATTTAGTATATGTTATAAATAATTACAAATTACAATAATATCATTATTAAACATGGTTCACATACTGATTTTTGTGTTTTCATCTACTAATATACCATATTTTATACACGAGCCACATTCCAATTCACATGACGTTGGTTGAAGTAGATTCAGATATTGATTCATTAATCTGAATATAAAAAAATTAAAATCTGTTGCATCATATAACATAATTAAAATTTTATTTCATAAATAAAATAATTACCAATTTCTCCTATAATGAAGCATACAACATTCCTAATTTACAATATCGGTACACTAGTTTTGATTCATGTTCATTATTTTCATCACCCTTTTATTATTTTATAAATTAATTTTTTTGAATAATGTGGGATAAAATTAATAATTAAAAAATATATTATAAATTTCAATGAACATGAAATTATTTCTCATTATGATGTTTTTAAAAAATATTATATGTCCATACTTTATAATGTGTTCATAAAATAGTGGTGGGTGGGGATTTATTTTCCCTTCAACATCTCTAAGATGTAACTTCATCAAAAGAGTGAAAAAGCCACTATGGGATTTTCTAGTGGCCATTAGTACAAATTTCATATGTAAATTTTATATTGCAAAACAAAATTCTTCACGGAGTCATGAAAACCAAATCAATGTTTTATTATATAATTTTTCACTAAAATAGAGAATATATATTGTAACATTGACATTATTTATTTCCAAATGATTTCCATTATTATTGGTTGGGTGTGGAGCCATGAGTTAATATCTATCGGCACATTATTCCTCATTGGGACCTCAAGATAACTAATGAGCATTGACTTGTTGGGGTCAATAGGTGCAGTATTGATTCCAACTAACCTATAATTTTATACCACGACTTCTTTCCTTTATAATTTTATTCAAAACTATGATGTTTTTTTTGTAGTGGTTTTTTTATTTTTTACATAAACATGTTTTTCATTCCCATGTTATTCTGCAGCTTCATCCTAAATAGTTTTTTCTTTCTCATGATTGGAAACATTATCTAAGTTAGCATCTACTATTTTCATGTGTATTCAAACATTTAATTTTTCTTGAATAACAAAAATGTAAAACACCCCATGCATAAAAGTCCACAATTGAAGGTATGTTTCATGAAATCTAGATTAGAGATATAATAATTCAAATCTACAGTACATCTAACCTTCACTAACTTTAATTAATCAATCTATATATACTTTAATTAATTCCATATCTTAATGACGGGGGATAGGTAGATTGAAAGAGGGAGTCTAATACATCATCAAGAGATGAAAGAAACTAAAGGCTCAAAATTTAAAAGAGTCATAGGAACAAAAACTAATAGAATCACATAAAAAGTTTCCTCATTTGTAATATAATAGCTATATTATATGGATTAACAATAAAATCCTTCATATAATAATATATTATATTGTAATAATACAATATGAATTATACATATTCCAAAAACTAATAAATTAATACACTACTTACTAGAAGAACAAGTCTCTGATACCACTTATAATATTTAGGTTATCCATATATGATCATTAGAGGGATAAAAAACCTAAAATGAGATGATTTATCTCAAGTATAATTGTGAATATAAAAAATGAAAAAACGGTGGAATACTGGTAATATAGTACCAGTGGAATCCATATTTACTCATCAATGGAACATTCTTGATTTATAACACAGAAGAAAGTAAAAAAGTATTATATCCTTTGAAATTATTACAGTAGCCTTCAATCATAGAAATATTCATGAGGATCCTTGATCCCCAATGTATTTTTAGTGCCTTAACCAAGTGATAAACAGTTATCAAATAAGAATAGAGGTTTGGCTATGGAATGCAACAAACTTTTAATTACAATAACGGGATAATTTCAATATTTTAGGAATTTTTTACATTGATAAAAATTTATCATGACTTATATGATATAATGATCTAAACCATAAAAAGAATATTTAAATAAAATTTTTCTCTCTCGATAGTTATTCACCATGCCATATGAATTTTAAAATTATTTTTTATGATAAAATTAATTATCTCTATATTTTGATTAGTAAATCTATTAAAACATTCATCTCATAGTTTTCTTGATCAACTATTGAACCATGGATAAAGTGATTACTTTTGGGAAATACACTCTCTAAATGTGTTTACGTATTTCTATTTCTATTTACACGGTGATTTCTAAACTCCATCTAATCAAGGAAATTTTTTAAAAAATTGAGAATACTTTTCTCACCAAAAAAATTTCTTATCACGATTTTTATCCCATGGTTAATGTTTAATTATATTCTTAAATTAAGTAATAAACAAAACACCAACAACACGAATCATTAAAATAATTATTGGAATGTGACTAATTAATTCAATTTTTTTAATCAATAAAAAATTATTCATCAATGCCATAAATATAAATTTCCCATTTCACGGTTTAGATATTTTCATAAATAAAAAAATTCTAGATAACATGTTTTAATTATTTTTACACTTACCTTGGTCCCTATATGTTCATCACTCGTAAATGAGGGCCACCACATGGTATCCCCTGATCTATAAAAACTCTCGTAATTAAGTCTTCAAAAAAGATAATTTTGGATATATGAGGAACCTAATTTTACAAATTACCCAGATTTTAGAACAATATATTATTCAAATGAAGTGAAAACCAAGGGGGTGAGAGGTATCCTTGTTAATGTCGAGAGATGAGTAACCCATCTATGTGTGTATCTAGGAAAAAATGGGATGGGTATTCCAACACATTTTAAAGAAGAAAAATGATGAAATAGAACCATACTTGTTGTATTTCAGTAGCGATGATAAGATATGTTGTGTTCATCATGTTTATGAACAACACAAAAAAGTAAAAAAAAACCCAAAGCATCAAAAAATGATAGACGAGGAGTAAAAAATAACATTAATTTAACTCTATACTTGATTAATATATGGGAACGTACATGAGTCACCACTGAAGTAGAGGAGTTCTGTGAGAGATTGTGAATCGTGAGTGACTGAGTCATTGTTAGGCATTTTTTAAACCGATCTTGGGAGATTTTAATAGTGCTATAAAAAAAGTATCCATTTAGTAGTTCTAAACTTATTAGCATTGATAAATATTTATTTTATAAACTATTGTTTAGCACTAATAAATCTCAAGCTTTATCACTGCTAAAAAGGAACTGATTAAAGATGTATTTATCTGTACACCAATTTTAGTTCTGATACATATAACTTTTCACAAAACTTAATTAGACCAAACAAGGATTGGTATTTATCAGCACTATGAAAGGACTATTAAATGTTTAATAATTATTATTATTTAATTGTAATTAAAATAATTTTTTTATTATATAAATTACATTATAATAATTTTATAATTATATATATATATATTTATATGTTTTTAAGTATATAAATACTTAGTTTAGAAATAATAATTATTTATTTAAAAAAAATTAATACAGTAAATATCTATTTCCCCAACAGGGATGGCCCAGCGTTTGGGTCATTCACTTTGTTCCACAATGGGGAGGGTTTGATTCCCACTAGTTGTGTTTTGGCATAAATATTTCACCACCTTTGACTTAATCCCCTCTTTTATGTTGGTCGGTGTGGGGTGGGGTTATTTTATGTAGTATCAACCTTGTATTGAAGGGTGAACCTAAGGCTCATTAACTTGTTTACCAGTGGATATTTAGATGGAATATTAAGATGTATAGTGGGGCTGATGTGGTTTCCATTCCAAAAATAGTAAATATAATTTTGTTATTTAATTCTAAAAAAGCATTTAAAAATATATTTTTTACATTATTAATTGAAATATAATATTAAATGCAAGCATTCTAAATAAAAGTGATGTTGAAAATTTTAAAATGAGTACACATAAAAAATATTGAAAAAATGGATATGTTTTTTAAGGAAATATAAGTTATTAAAAAATATGGATATATATATATATATATTTGGATGTGGGTGAATACATATTGAAACTAATAAAACATATTAAATTTATATTTATTTATAAATAATAATAAAATGATGTAACTCAAAAGTAATATAAAAATAAAAAACATTTCAAATAAATACCATAGTTGTCGTATTAAAAACATGTAAATAAAATTCACTGACTAATATATATATATATAATATATTATTATAATAAAATTCAAAATTATAACAAAATGTGAATGGATTACATAAATATTCAGTGTATGTGTTTCTATATATAGAGTACATATATTTGTGTGTGCCTTTCCGTATAAAAATGAATTAGCATATATATATATATATATATATACGTGACTAAATGAAACACATGATGTTCAATATAGGTTAAATTGAAAAATCAAACAACAATAAAAATTAATAACACATTAATATGTTTTTAACTAACATTTAATATATATATTCTACATATTCATTTTATATATCTATATTTAAATGTACTATTTACTAATAATTATAATCAACATATATGTATATTAAATTTATTCATTTATCAATAATTATTTAATTAATAAATTTTTTGACATTTTTCGTAATTTATGATTTTTAATTTTATTCTCTTATTTTTTAATTTTATTCTAGACCTTTATCTGCTCAAAAAATTCCCTCATAATGGAAACCTTTTATCAGATCTATAAATGAAACAATGAAATTGGTATCCATTATCAGTACTAAAATAAATTGCTGATAAAGGATAACTTTTATCAGTATAATAGAAGAACCGATGAAAAATGGTGAATTTTATCAACACTTCGTTTAGTGCTGATAATGATTAAATTTATTAGGTAATTTTTCTACCACTGAAAAATGCCTGAACATTTTTTGACGGGTTTTGTAGTATGGATTAATTGGATAGTTTTCCCATGATATATAAATTATTACCCAATTGATTGTTGGGATATATAATTTCGATCCCCCTATTAATATAATGAAAACCATACATTAGCATTCTAAAATATCATTAAACATTCATCATATAATTATAACATAACCCATGGAATGAATATTTGTTTCATAATTAGTTCATTATTTCATCATGGAATCACCCGCGGAGAATAATTGGGTTTCATAAAAACCTCAATAAAATAATGATAAATTATCCATAGAATGGATAAGAATGAAATCACAAGATCATATCTGCATTAACTCATAATTAAATTTAATGTATTGTATCATCCAGTAGTGTTGAATAAAAATATCACTATAATATTTATTGAGGAACATACCATTTCCTTTTTCAATTCACTTTTTAAAAATAAAAAAATTGGAAATAATTATGAAAAAGAACCTATTTAGAAAGAACCAAGAAATAATGTAAAGTATGTTTCAATTCTTAGATTAGTCAATATGGTGGGAAATTTCTTTTATATAGTCTATATTAAAACAAATAATCCTTTCACATTTTTTTATCTAATAAAAGTAATTTATTCAGAAAATTATTGAATGGTTCCATTTATTTATTTTATAAAAAGTAGTAAATATGTTAAAATGAAATTACATAATCATAGTAAAATGTTATAAAATTTACATATGATTTTAGGGTAAACATGGGCACAGAAGAAAAATATGCTTGATTGTATAGTAAAACATATATGGTATATCATTAAATCATTCCTTCAAACTACTGAGTACTTAATGGGGGATAAATTAAACGATAAAATATATTCGGTATAAGTAATCATAGATAAAAAACTAAATATTTTAATTATATATTTATAATATAATTTCCCCAACTCCTATTCAAGAATAAATAATTGTGATTTAAATGGGATTCAAAAATAATTCAACTACCTCATGTTTCGACATTCCACATTCTTGTTCAATCTACCTATATAGTAATGCATGTATTGAATAAATATAATCCATAATCTTAAATATTTATATCATCACATAAATATGATTCACAATATAACATATTATCACCCATTTATTTAAAAGTTTCTATTTTAATCATTTTTCATGGTGATAACTGTTCTGTTTCGCATGTATGTTTTGACTCTACAGACCTAATTCATTATAAATAATCACTGTTTCATCATAATAAAAAAGTTAATCATAATATAAATATAATTTTAAATCATTATATTTATATTTATTTATTTATTTCTTCCCTAAATGCGAGGCATTGACAAATTAATTAGGTTTTTCAAGGAGACGACATGCCATATGTACACATAAAATGTGCATTGATTTCTCAATTAGTGGAATTAAAGGAAGGTAAATTAAAATTCGCATTTATAAAATCATTCTTATATAATATATTTAATATAAATTTATTATATAAATCTTTATTAACATCCACTAATCCTACGGTCCTTATAAGGGTCCCCCTCATCCCTTGAATGGGGTTTACCCAAAATCAATAAAAAGAAGGCCTTCAGGACATTTAGTTTAGAGGTGGTAGTCCACATGTATGCATGAGAGGAATTATAATTTTCCAATGGATTCTAAGGTAATAAATTATATATGAATTTATAATTTCAGAAGAAAAATTTTATTATAAATATAATATTAAAGCATTACACCTATAATAAAAATAATCCATGATGCAAGTTGATTGAAAAACAATTTTATCCCTACGTAGAGGCGGTACCCCACACGTACGTATGATAGGTAAATTAACATCACATTTTAGAGAAAAAAGTGTAGATATTACTGGTTTCAAGATAATAATAAAATTTTAAAATATTTAAAATCAATAATTTGTTATTTCATGATGAATACCATAGATTAAGAAGATGCAGATGAATAAATGAATCAATATATGACTGGTAATATGATTAATTCTTCTTATAGAAACCTTCATTACATCCTTTCATATGTACTCTTTGAATTTCCATTTAAGAAGACATGATCCTCCCTTTTTTGGATAGGAAATTTTTAAAGGAAAATATGATAGGGTTTAGTTGGTCTAGAAGGATAAAACAAGGGTAATTAATATATAAAATGTGTATAATTAAATCAGGGAGAAAAATGAAAAACATTAGATTACAAAAATGGTAAATATTTAATTAATTAATTCTAATGAAAAATGGTTGAAATAAATATACGATTGAATACAAAGTATCTAATATATAAATAAAATAAAACCATTATGTTAAGATAGTGTTTTATTTCATTTTAAGACATATCATTTTGTTTAAAACATTTTTTAACCAATTTTAATCTTAAGCATGGTGATGAGTTTTTTATTATTAAATTATAATAATTTAAAATATTGGAAGCAATTATTATATTAATGGAAAATATATGAAATTTTATTAAATTTCCCATACTAATTTCCCTCTAAAATTAATTTGATAATTTTAAAAAAAATTATAAAAAAAATTATTCAATTTAGAATATCATTAAGGTCATTTTAACATAATCCATTTTACATTCCATTAAAGACAACATTAATGAATTTGAATTTGAAACTAAGCCTTTCACATAATCTTAACATTTCATAAATATTTCATAAATTCATGGACAAATATATATATGAAAATATGACAATATTAGTTCATTTGAAATAATTTATTATATTATTGTTTTAATTTATTTAATTTTGGGTGAGTGTTGTTTAAGAACATAGTGTAATTATATAAACATGTAAAAAATATATATTATCTGGGAATAAAGTGTTAATTATTATTGCATTAATATATTTATAAATTAAGTTATCCTAATTTATTTAAATGATTAAAATTAAGAGTTATGAATTTCAAGAGAGTTACATTTGTATTTATCCTTTTATTTAAATAATATAAAGGTCATAATCTAAAAAAATAAATCATGTGGCCATATATTAAATAATTTTGTGGACATGGAAAAACTAAAATCATTTAGTTTGATAAAATAATTTTCTGAATACATTTTAATGTCATAAATGAACATTTAACTCTATTTTAACCATTTTATCATTCTCATGCTAACAAAAATCTTCCAAAGATACTATTCATAATGAAAAAAATAATATTTGATACAATTTTTCCAAATTGTATCGTTATGGTTCCAAATATTAAATCTATCTTCCATATAATTTTTCTATAATAGAATAAAGTAATTTTTAATTAACATCATAAAATTTTATATACACCGTTTTTATAAAATTACATTTTGAAGCATAAAACTACTTTTATTTTTATACAATGCCAAGAGAAAACATTAGATGAATGGAAAAATATTTATTTAATTTATAATATATGAAAAGTAATAAAATCATTAAAACATAGTGATTAGTGTAATTTATTAAGATAAAATCACATGGCATTCAAAGAAATAATATATGACGGGCACGAAAACACATCCTTTTTTACTTCCAAAGGATTTTAGTATAATTTTATTTCATTTTTATTACTAATTATTTCATTTTATACCTGTGTAGAAAATAAATTTTTCATATTTTAGTTAGTCCAATTCATATATTATAATCCATTGTAAAGGCGATAAATTTCTAATTAAATAATAATATTTCAATATTATATTAGGGTTCATTTAAAATATGAATTGTGTGTAATCAAATATGTAAAATAAATTACATTTTTTTAAATCTTGTGATGATACAGATTTTATTGAGAATGTTTGGTATGGAATAATGTATTATGTGATTTTTAAAGGATGATCCAGGTGATGTATGAGAGAACATGTCAACTAAAAAGTATGGATTGTTGACTGGAGGAGGTTGATAATTCCATTAGTTTGATTCAATCTTATGTTGAGTCATTGGTCTTATTTTCTGTTTGTTAGATCTAATAGAAAGTGTTATAGTGATGGAAGTTCTATCTCTATGATTAGTAATTGGTATATGCATTGTGTGATGAAATCCATAGGGTCTTCAATTTGGAGTTATTATCATCAATGATGAATGAATCAGTGAGGTCATAACTACTCTACCATCAACAAGGGAGAACTATCATTTAAGAGATTATGATTAGGTTTAAGGACTATTTTATTTTCTCTTCTGAACAAATT
Source organism: Viscum album (assembly GCA_963277665.1). Taxonomy (NCBI): domain Eukaryota; kingdom Viridiplantae; phylum Streptophyta; class Magnoliopsida; order Santalales; family Viscaceae; genus Viscum; species Viscum album. The sequence goes on along the minus strand of OY728127.1, from coordinate 373,914,992 downwards.
CTAGTTGAGGTGTCTATATAATGGAGTCAACATGAGGTGATAGTCCAAATAATTGGATATGAAGTCCTCCCCATTTATTCTTCCATCATATTTAATATAATATAAAAAAGTTAAGATGATGAAGTTGGTTCACTCTCACGGAGGAGATCCCCAAGAGTTATTCTATGATGTTGTCATAAGGAGTGGATCATTAAGTGGCAGATCACATATATCTAAGAATTTGATGTTTTGATCTAAATGGAGTTTATCACTATATCACCCTTCACACATTTTTAGAGCAACTATTTCCCAAAACATCTATCATTTTATTCCCATTAGAAAGTTATTTTTATAGGGGTTAACATAATTTTTGTGGTATGTACTTGAAACACAATGAGGTTAGTATGGTATGGGAGTTCAGACACTTTTCTAGTGATCATAGTATAACCTAAAAATATTTTTTCCGTAGCTATGTTAGTAGAGATATAATCATTACAAGGGACATGGGAGTTGTATAGTTCATCCCCGTGATTATCCTCTTCCTTAGGGACCTAGAATATAGCATGTCAAATGCTGGAACATAGAAGTGAAAAAAGGAATTTGTTATATATAGAAGGATTATATAGAATATTTATCTCCAAATGGTCTAGAGGATGTTCCTCGTATGATTATTTTTTTAATCTACCAAAAAAAATTCCTTATTTAAATCTATATATTTTCACTCCTTTTCCCCTTTATGGGACCACATGTTAGGGATGGATGTGCTGAGGGTACTAATTTCCAATGATTTATCCACTTTAGTTAGCGGATAGGCTTCGCTATTTAATGTTTGTCAGTGGTGTTGACTGATGTTGGGGTAGCCCTAGTTATTGGGGGGAATTCATCTTATTATATATATAAAAATAATTTTTTTTCTTGGTATGGATTAGATAATTTTTTTTCATCAAATTAATCATGTATTTTGAAGGATATTTGTATTCTCTAACATGGATTTCAAATGATTTTTATTCATTGGTGAGATGATATATTGAAGGGGTTTTAGGATATTGAAACCTATATCATCTTTGTTGGTGGAGCTATAATGGAATCCCTAGTGGTTGATGTTAAAAAACATTTCAAGAGCTTTTTGATATCAACTGGGATTATGTTTTTGAAGAACCCTCTCTGTATGATTCCTCGTTTGTTATAGATTTATTTTTAGTTTTCTCTTTAATTTTGAAGGCTATGTTTTATATGAAACCCACTATATTGTTGCAGTTATGGCTATAGATTGATGATTTGATGTAGAAGTGATTAATTTAACCAATGTGTCCCCTTGGGGTTCTTCGTTGTTCTTCCCCACAAACAAAAATGGTTTTCTATGTTAGTGCATAGACTACTAGAGGTTTAATAATCTATAGTAAAAAAATATTAACTTTATATAAAGATAAAATTCCTATTTAAACATGTAAATGTATCCATAGTGTTTTTTAGATCTACATATTCTCTATATATTATTAGATTTGGGTTAAATACTAGGATATCTTATTGAATGGATTTATACATAGTTATTGACTATTAGAGTTCATGGATATGATATTTGACATCATGAATATTGTAGTAGTGTTTAGTGGTGTCATGGAATCCATTGTCTCTAAATTTAAGTATAATTTAATGGTAGATTTTATCAACGGAATCATTATATATTAGTGTTCATAGGATGACATCTCATGGTTTTCGTTCTAGTTATTCAACAACAGTAGCTATCAAGAAATATACCGAAGTGGAAATTTGGGATCATCATGTGCATTTCCTTGGAAAAAATTTATCTTAGAGGGGACATAAAATTTATTAATCAGTGTTAGTGGTGGGTTTTTATTGGTTTAAGCCCATGAATGTTGAAGAGGATAACATATTTATTGATCTAAAAGAATATTACTAGAGGGTTATTTTCCAAATTATGTTTTATTTTATCATTTTAAACCCCCTTAACCATGAATAAATAATAATTTATCTATACTAAACATTGATTTTCTATTTTTGAAAACCGGAAGGATAATTTGGCCATTATAGTAATGCTTGTTTCGATGGTGAAGGGGCATTGTTTTTAGTGTTTTGTGAAACATCTCCTCACAACATGGTATACAACATAATAAAAATATTAATGATATATTACTTGTATAATAAGATTTATCCAAAAAAAATCAGCACCAATGATTTTTATTATATATTAGTATTATTTATTAGATAGATCCAAATCATTAGTAGAAAAGGTTGATAATGTTTCTCTATGATTATGTTTTCACGATATCCTTCAATTTGGGTGAAGGAAAAACTATTGTTCATGTGGTATGTGGGAATTTAGGGATGGATGTATTGGGGGATTTTGGTGATGCTTGGAGATGTATAAAAGTACTTGTAGTAGTGTATCTCAATTTAGAGGAGGAGAGTGGTAGTGTTTGCCTTTACCAGATGACTATGGATTCATCTATAATACTACCAGTAGAGAAGTATCAATGGAGATAGTAAGTGGTGGAGGTAATATGAAATCATGTAAGACATTATATTTCTTTATTAAGATGGTGAAAATACATCACAACAATATTATGTTATGGGGGAGGATTTTTACCCCCTTGGTGATGTGTATGATATTCATATCAGAGCTTCCAACTCAAAAAAAGTGGTACATCTGGGAGTTTTCAATATATATCATGGATTGTAGATGAATATTATGTTTCCATAGAGAAATAAATTAGTGATAGAGTATGTAGGAATGTGTTTTGTTTTTCAGTAGGTGAATTTTGAGCACCATGTTACTGGAGATTTTTTTACAAACATAGATATCCCAAAGTGGATATAGGAGTACAATTTGATATATCTAACCACATGGTTTACTATTTACAAGGGAGCATTATAATTTTTGGGTGATTTTGGATCCTCATAAAATTTCATCCCATTTTATGGGTATCAACATATCAATTTTTGTTGATTATCTTATTATGTTGTATGTGTGTGAAGCTTTCTAACTTATCGGAATTTATAGAACCATAATTTTTAATCAAGATCGTATCATTACTTCATTCATCTGGTGAGGATAGAATTATGGATTTGGATCGTACTTGTGCCTTATTACATATTCTAATCCCTATAAAGGTAAGTCATCAGAATGAAACATATAAACTATAGGGTATTAGTTTTATTCATGCATCATTTATTTCGATAGGTCATGTGTGAATCACATACCAAATGTGGAGTTTTCCTATCATAATAACTATAAATCAATCATTGGCAGGGAACCATTTAAATCATTTTATATATGGTTGTTTCGATCTTCATTATACGAGATTAAGTGTGGGGATTCAATAATACTGGGGAATGATGTGGTGCATAACATGATATAGAAGTTTCAGATGGTATGCGAGAGGATGAATGAGTGAATAAACGTATTGAGGCCTATGATGAAAATATGTGGTGGCCCATGTAAATTGTGTTTATGGATCATGTGTCATTAATTTTTTTTCCAATCATTTTGGGGTAGTGTAGGTTTGTTCGGTGGTGTAAACATTCTCTCTAGTTTAAGATAGATTACAAGGTTTTGGATTACGTTAGTGAGGTATTGTATCGGTATGTACTCCCACCATGGATAGAAAGGGTACATGACATCATCTACACATCACATATCTGTCTGTAAAAACATGTTGATTATAATGAAAATGGCATGAGAGATTTGATGTTGGTAGTGACACAGAAATAATTAAGATAACAATAGAGATCCACGAGAAACGAGAAAATATGTTGAGTGGCTAGGCCATTCAAATAATTTTTGTTCAATAGATTAATGGTTTTATGGTGGATAATACATTTTTATTTAAGACAAATATTTGTGTTATGTATGTCCATTAGTGTTTTTTCTTTTTATTTATTTTCCAGGAGTGATATAAATAATTTTTGTTAGTGGTGTGTGAAATATTCTTTTTTTCCTTTTTCTAATTATAATTACTTGATAGTTGTTTTTTAGGATGTAACAAGATTAGTGATTTCTATCTCAGGAGATGGTGGATAAAAAAAATTCTTCCACTTCTTATTTCATGGTTTTTTTATTCAAAGGAAAGATAAATTTTTAGAAGTATCTATTGTGGGGGATCTAAATCCAAAAAACATTCCATTTACATTTTCCCGTAGAATGGTAGTTCAATTAGTAAATTCAGATGTGTTTCAATGTCCTAGGAAATTTTAATTACATATTAATATCACCATGAAACTATGGTGGGCCTAGTGTTGGAAAAGTTTTTCGTTGGGTGTTTTGATATTGTTTGTGGAGCTAGTAAAGTGGTTTTAGGATCCAACATGAATATTTAAATGTCTTAGTAAGTAATGTTACTTATTTATGCACATATAAATCACTCTATCGAATAGAAGATGTTTTTAGAGGCCCAACATGGATGTGATGATGATCATGGAACTTTGGTGGTTCATCAAAGTAACATTTGGAGATGAAGATCACCACTTTATTATCATGGGTGTGGAGTGGAGAAAATTTTCATGTTCCAAGATATACACTATGTTTTTTGGACATCATATATTTGAGGGAACTAACACACCTTAGACCATGTCATTATGTGATGATGGTAACAATATATTTTCAAACATGTATAAATTTTCTGTTAGAATTTTGAATTGTGGATATTATCCTTGATCGCACAAGCCCATGGAATTTTGGGGACCCAAAGAATATGGTTATGTAACACAATTCCACCAATATAAAAATATATTCCATAATTATTTGAATAATTTTTTGTTCTTCCCTTGATCTCAAGGATACCCCTTAACCTCCCACAGTCATTAAGCTATACCCCATGTGTATTAGAAAATTTTTGTTCATCAAGATCGATTCCTTGTAAATCATTGTACTATCCATTTTACAGTTTTTTTTATTCTTCTACTTCTTCATCCCCTATGGAGAAAATGTTATTCCGAGATCTAGTAATTTAGGAGGTAAATCAAACAATGATTTACAGTTTCTTCTTCTGGATAGATTATTGGAGAATATCTTCTTGATTTTTGTGATGTTGGATCCCTTGATTCTTCTATTACGAGAATAATTCTCTATGATGCTCCAATAATTGTAAGGGTCCCAAATCTCACATTATTTTATGTGAATATGTGGAAATTTTATGATTTTTTCTTCATTTTGGTGGATAGTATGGGTTGAAATAATCCTAAAAATAATTTTCGTAAATCTACAATTTCTGTGAGATAGAAGTTCTCTATTTTTTTTACTTTATTTGTGATATTTCTCGAAGGTTTTAGTATTTTCCTTCTATGATGAATATAATGTATCTTTGGAGCCATTTCCTAATGATGTTTATATGATTTATGATTCCTTATTGTTTTTTGATCAAAATCACTATACATTAAAATATAAAATAATAAATATGTAAAATGGACAATTTACACTTGAAATTGTCATATTTTATTAGAATGACCTTTCGATTAGTGATATAATATGATCATATACCTCTATATGAATACAAAAATGTATTTATCATGGGATATTAAATTTATGTTAAGGGATTGTTTTCATGATTTTTTTCCTTCTGTGTTGTGTGAATATCTGTTGGGAAATATTATGGTGATAGTGATTGATGGGTTTGAATATAGAATTTTCAAGATATAAAAAAATATTGGTGGCTTTGGATGTGATGTGGATGAATTTTAGAGGCTGTTAGGTGTAGTTATTTTGGTGAGATTATTTGGTAGAGGGGATTTATTGCCTTGAAATTTGTGGTTATTGATTCTTGGGTGGATTGGTTGTTTATGTAGTATGATTTTGTAATTTTTTTCAGTGATTGAATGAAAATATAATAGTTATATTGATAGGTAAGTGAAGATTAAGGCGGGTTTTCTTACATATGAAATCAGTGTATAAATAATTGGATGTTTTTTAGAGATTAATAAATAAAAAATGTACTAACTTGAAAACGAATACGAAATGTTGTATATATGATTGTTATTATTCATTAGAAGTCATAGTGGTTGATGGGAGAGGACATGAGATGTGGAAGTGGTGTTTTTTTGATGTATTAGTGGAGTATAATGTGAACCCCATGGTTTTTTTATATCTCTCTATATAATATCTTCACATAATTTCTCAATGAACTCCACTCTTATTGGATAACCATAGAATTTTTCACCTATTTTGTGTTTTGGGTGTTTTCCCGAACATCAAGGATTTATAAGAGACTGATAGATGGCTTCTCCACATCCCCAATCATCCTTATGTTATTTTGATGATGACGGTAAGTGTTTGAAATGCACTTTGATTATTAAATCTATATTTGGATACTTCTTGTGATGATGAGGATATTATATGTGGTGGAAGTCATGTCTATTGGAAGGATGTAATGATATTGATATCCATTTAGTTCAGGATAACCTATATCTCTTGTTAGTTATTCATTTGTATATAAACCAATTCATAAAACATATATTAATATATTTTTTTAACATAAATATCCAATAAAAACAAACCAAATATCATTAGTCCATGTGATTTTGGATGAATATGATCATAATATATCAAAGCATAACTAAAATAACACACATTCATTTTTTCTCAATAGTTTCCTCATAAATTTATTTATTCTCTTAAACCTATAATGGATAACCTTCTGAATTCATTATATAATTTTTTAATCTATAAATACCAATAATATAATAAATATGGTATTAAAGCATAAAATATGATTCATAAAAAATAACATGATATCATAAGAAATGTTCATGAACAATCTTACGGATGAATATAATAAATAACACAGAATAAATAAACCATGGAAGTAGGGTAATGTTGAAACAATATGAAACATGACATTATCATAAGTCAAGGATAACTATAAATAAATCATCACAGGGTGGGAAAAATAATAGTATGGATTAAGTTTACTCCCAAATCCCAAATATCATGTCTCATGAAAACAATCATTATCCAATGCGTTGGATAACTATCTTAGTCCACCAATCATAACTAAAATATTAATATATGTTTCACTAAAAAAATTATCATAAGGGATAAATATAATCATTCTACAAGCAATGAAATAGCCTATATATTGTTCATCAGAAAAAAATGCGGATTTCATAAATATTCCAAAGCGAAGAAGTAATTAAATATTTTTGACATTTTCATCTGATTACAGAAGTATAGGTCTCAAAATATGGTGTTAATTTGGAATGGACACTTTATAAATGGTAAATAATTTGGTGTAGAAATGGACATTCAGAATACCGTTTTAAGGAATCATATAAATACTTTATAATAAATAGTAAGTATAATATTTTTTAAAACATAATGATAAAATATAATGGACATACCTAAATTAATCCATTTTTAACCAAATAATTAATTGGTAAAAGTAATTTAAATATTTTTATTTAAAATGATAAATGGGTAGAATTTTTCTCTTATTAGGTTTGTTTATAAAGTTGGAGTATGAATAATTAAAAAAAATCATGTATTTTCCCTTTAAATTAAGAGATAATAAGGATGGTATGTATTTATAGAAATATATACGAAATTTATATACATTCTATAATAATAATGAGATAGATAAAGTGATATAGAGTGATAAATTTACTAACAAAGAAATTAGAGTTCTCGGATATCCCTAAAAATTGGTTCCATTATCTTTATTAATTTTCAATTAACTTCATCAATAAAAAACATTGATTATTTAGTTACAAAACTTAATAGATTTTCTATCTATAATTTATATACTATATTTTTATTATATTAATTTATAACCATTTCAATGATATATAATGTTTAACCTCATTCTCCCAAGAGCATTTATTACATGGTTATAGGGTTAGATCACGTGTGGATAATTATTTTTTCACATGATAAATTATAATTCTACTCTAGTAGTTAATTAGAAGGGTATTCAGGCCCAAAAAACAACTAAAATGGTTCTAAATAACTTTTCTCCAATATATGGATGAATCATTTAGTAAAAAAATTAATGTTGAACAATTATATTAATGAGATGGTTTTAGAGACAATCAAAAACTATTTTCATTTAATTTAATATTATGTCTATATATTAATTTAAATTCCTTAAATTGGTTATAATATAATTATTATTTTATTATTAAACAATAATTATTATTTTACCCACATTGATTGTGGTGTGTAAAAATGATGTATGTTGATCATATACGTGTTGAACCAACCATATTATGAGAAACATCATCATTATATGAAAGAAATAAAGAAGTTAAAATAATGAAATTCAGCCCTAATGATATTAAATAAATATATTTATGATAAAAATGATTCTATTTTCAGGTGTATGGGTAACATCTTTGGTTTTTTTAATAATAATGAAAATGAAATATATTTTTCATGAATCTCATATCTTCTTTTGGAAGTCTTATATTAGGATACCAATTAAGACACACTGAAATTATCATTTACTGAGACAAAAATAACTAAGACATGAGGTAGATAAGATAAAATAAAATTGTGTACCAAAAATTTAATCTCCATCCCTTATAATTTTATAATATAATGAATGGTGAGGTGTGGATTTTATAAGGGGAGTGTGGTGGTGTTTTTGAAAATATTAATCAGGAGTATATTTTTCTAATTTAGGTTAACCAATCATGAGTATTCATGTGACTATATATAGTAAATATTGTATGTGATTTCAAAATAATGGGTAATTACATCATCCATAACTCAAATATTCATTTAATTAACTTATAATGTAAAATATAGAATTTTATTGAATTTCAATATTCAATAAATATTAAATATTTTTGGAAAATGCAAAAAATTTACCTAGATCCTTTTTTTAATTTATATATTCTCATAATGAATTTAATCATTTTGAAAAAATTTATAAATATGTGAAATTTCAATTATAATTAAAATCCACATTTATTTTGAATTTAACAATTTTAATATTATAATAAATTTTCCAACCCTTTGAAAAAATTCTAAATGTATCATAAAATTATATTATTATTTTTCTACAACATAAAATTAATTGATAAACAAATTTTTTGATAAAAAATAATTCTTTTAAATCATTTCAATTTTCATAAAAAGGAAAATAAAAAAAATATTTTTTACTAAATAATGAGAAAAATAGATATTTTTTCCATTCATTTCAAAAACATTTTGGTAAAACCCAAATCTAGTTCAAATCTAGTTGAAATTTTATTCCATGAATCCTCCTGTCTTATAAGATTCATATAATTTAATTTTATCAAGTTAGATGTCGTTTTGACTTTAAATGAAATGATTATTTGTTTTAAGATGATCCACCATGACCAATATTTCATTATTCATTTAGATGTATTTGAATGTTCATAGACAAATCCAACTGTATGTTTTTAAATTTCCATGTAGCTATGGATAGTGGTTTCATAATACCTTTGCGATGATTTCTATAAAACACACTTGCTGACATTTGAAGAACACTAACGTATAATATGTGATCCCCATATTCATATTTACCCACTGATAGCAGTAATAGTGATCTTGACATATCCTTATTTATTCTAGGTTGATTTATAATGTCACGATTTTTTCATTATTCAACAGTAGTTTCTATGTCTCTATATTTTATTTGTACACATAGTCATGACTCAAATTTTACAACTGCCTCTTCATCAAATTTATAATAAAAGAATTTTTCATTTCTTATAGCATCCACAACCTTTTTTATTTTAATATAATCTCTCTAAAAATATGTTACCTTCTCTAAAAAGGATATATAAGACATCCTTTGGAAAATTGAAGTTTATTTTTCTTTTATAACGAGTACCATGTTAGTAATTTTAATTTCAATAAATATTGAATCATTATAAATTCTCGTCATTGATAAGATCATAGGATTCATTCTACTTCAAAAATACACCAATTTATTTCATTTCCCATGATAGATGTTAAATATTAATCCATAGTCCTTGATCATCTCTAATTATCTTCAATTTTCAATACTAAACCCATTTTTTATAAATATTTTAGTCTTTATGGATCCATATATAATTCACACATCTCCCAATAATGATAGTGAATCCAAATCATCAATTCGAAGATCATTACAACCTACTGAAGATCATGAATTAGTATATTTTACTCATGAACTTTCATCCTCCTTGATGTGTAGGTTATCACTTTATCATTTTCAATTAGTACCCAATCTAGACATTTCATTGAAGCATTACTGTATACCGTGAAATTTTTTCCACCAAAGGCTGGCGTGAGGAATGAAGTATAGATAGGAATATTTTTCAAAAACATGTATCTCGCTTAACATTATATATCCCTTAATAATTTTAACCCAGTCTAATTGATATTTTTAGTGGGTTTTACAATCATAAGAGTTTTCTAAAAAAGTGAAAGTAATACCTAGGTATTCCATGAAATCTAAAGATCTCTATTATATATGACGATCTATGATCCTAAAAAATTTCCATTATCTTATAAAAGTCTAAACATATCCCATAGTTGATGATAAAATTCCCTGAGAATGATACCCCTTCGATCTAGAACAAAAAAGTACTAAAAATTCACATAGCTTCACCATTAACAATGCCTATTTATATCAAAGGATCATCTTAAAATGGTAAAAAATTTAAAGTTAATCCTAGTAGACATTACCCTCTAAATTCAAAATAACTTATGTAACATTAGAGTGTCTTAATAAAATCATTATAAAGTCATAGTGCATATACCTTGATTAAAATGGTATTCTAGTGGATATATTACTTATCTAACATTAATTATTGACAACCTAAATAAATTTCAAAGATAATATAAATATAATTACCTTTATAAATTTTTGAATTATTTATCGATCCATAGATTAGGATTGTTTTTCTTAAAAGTTATTTTTTGAGTTCCTGATAATCAATGTAGAGGATTGTTGACCCATCCAAATTCTTGTTGAAGTTGATCAAGACACCCTATGGTTATGCACTAAATCATAAAAAAAACCTTTTATATATTATACTCTATCTAACTGTTACTATATTCTAAATTAGTGGTGGAAATTATATATAATATTATAAATATAGTAATTTATCAAGGTATATGTTTGATTAATATCTCAACCTTTCAAAAAAATTTATGTCGAGGATACTCATTAAGAAATACATCAATATAACCCCTCACAGTGGGCTTGTCATAAAACAAGATTTTATCCTTGTTCTCTGTTATTTGGGAATGATATGATTGTACAGAAGGAAATAATATCTACACCTAATGAGATAATTTAGATATTGATTCATCTTCAAACTTACACTTGTATAGAACTGGCGGCTGACTCAGGATGAGTCAAGTAATATCCCTCTCTTGAATGAAGATGTTGGTTGTATACAATAATAACTAATCCAATACAAATACTACATCAAATTCCACAAAAATACCTATGAAATGATATTGTGGGAGGTTCATTCCAAAAAATAGTCTCGGGGAGGGTATAGAAAATTGAGATGCAATTGTTACTCAATTTTTCTATCAATGAAATCTTAACAAAAATATGTTTTTGGAGTTTTTTGGAATAGTTTTGATAAAAGGAATGATATAATATATATATATATATAAAACTGGAATCAAATAGTGTTTTCTCAACTCTTGAAATAAAAACCAGCATACCTATCTCCACATTGGTTTCGATATCTTCCTTATCTATTATTGTTGTATATTCCCTTCCATTCTTTCTAAGCCATAGAGTTTTATGACATTCAATATATCTAACAACCCTTTTATTAGGGAATTGATTCACACAATGACCATGTATCTTCTAGTTAAAAATATATACCATTGGATTAGTTGTGAATTCATCCATTTCCCCATCTGTGAAATTTGTGTGATAATCATATCCCTTGAATATTGAATAAAACGATTCAACTCTTTAATAAATTTTTAAAATAACATGATTCCCTTGAAATAGTTTCTCAAATTCTTATTTCACTATTTATTACATTTGGGAATTTAGGTTTTTTTATTCCATTAGATTTAACTATTAATACTTCTAAAGAAAACATCATTTTATCAATTTTATCTCCATTCCTACAAGACCACAGATAGTCTTAAATAACCATCTTTACCATGAATAAACAATGGAAAATATCATCATAGGTTTCAATTTCTTCATTAACTAAATATTATTATATATCATATTTATTCCAATAATGGGGAGACCGATCATAAATTCAGTGTTGATGATGATCTTGGAGGAATACCATGAAATCATTTGATGTTTTACTCAAACTCAAAGATAGTATCATATTCTACTAGCATTAGTCTAAGAATATTTATCATCATTTTAGGATGGTGTGTTCCGGGAAAATATTTATTAAAAAATCATTATTCCTTCTCATTCCTTTTAATCAATTTCTTTTTTGTAAATAATGTTCATGATTAGTGCCCAAAAATCATCAATTTTTCATTCATGATGATGAAAATCCATCATGGCGTTCTCTTACTATGTGTGTTAGGGGATATAGAATATATTCTAAATAGATTTAATCCATTATTATCTAAGGATAGTTTCATAAGATCAACTGAATTTGGGAGGACTTGGTCTTATAAAAGACTGGATCACAAAATTATATATCCTATCATATGGAGGGTTTTCTACATATTCATGTTATTGTTCATATCTTGAGTTATCTGAGCTTATTCTTCAAAGAATTTATCATCTCCCACTCTCATAAGGTTAGTCATATCAATATAGAAATCATTGTATTTCCTACCACATTTCTTGTTGGAATGTATTTCTTATTTCGAAACATTGACTATAATTAAAAAATTGGGATTAAAATACTTGAATAAAAAATTAAAAAAAATGGGAATCAACAAAAAAAGATGGGAGAACAATAAAATGACATTAAAATCCTAGATTTAGTGTCTCTGGGATTAAATCTATGTTCTGAATGGTAATTTTTCTTATTATTCGTTCTATCCTAAAAATATATTCAAGTCATTCCAAGTGGATTATAAAGAGTTGTTGAATCTTCCAAAGAATATCCTATTGGAGAGTTGAGATAGGTGTGACTAAATAAAAGTTTATTGATCATAATGTGATTATTTATTTAATGAAAAATTCACCCTTTTTGGATTATTAACCATCAGAAAATATATTCTATAGCTTCATAAAATTGTAGTATCTTGTCATGGATGTAATTTCATGGAAGCACCTTTTATTATATGTCACCAAAATATTAGGACATTTTCTTATACATATTCTTATACCAATGGTTATCTCTAATTTATTTTACCCACAATCCAATAGAATACCTATATTGTTATATAATACAAAATATAGATACCCATTCAATTTAGACAAATTTTTACATGATTTTTGATATAAGGATCCAATTAACACAGCTCAAAGGACATGAGGCATGGTACATTTGGAGGACCATATTCATAATACATAAAAATTAAATATAAACCTAAAATATTTATTTCATTATCCCTAATAATCTCATAAAATCAATTGTTTTCCAAAAACGAAATATGATAACATTTGGAATACAAAAAGAAAAGTGGTGTTCACTAAATACCTATAATGGAATTAACATTGAAATGAAGAATATCCTATGAATATGTTAAAATAATGTGATATAATTATAAAAAGGATCATGAAGAATCATATGGTTATAGATAAATTAATGTTAAAGTATAATATCATTAAACCAATGATATTTGGAACTAAGATGAATCATGACATAAACCTAAGTAAGCATTACTATAATGAAAAAATATAATGGTGGATAGAGTCCCATCTCAGGTTAGGTTTGCACACTCATCCCATACAAAATGCATCATGAGTAAAATATTACCCAATACACTAGATAGATAACTGGGTAAGCCTATCATAAAATGTATATTCTTACATTTTCAAAAATTCGATATTAATCATAATATGCAAATTAACGAATCCCCTTGGAGATAAATGGGTTCCATAGTCTAACCTCATATCATAATCATAATATATTTAATAAAGTATCCAAATTAAGAGAGAACTAAATATTTTTGATGATAATATATGAATTCGTATATATATGTCTCAAATATGGTGTTAATTTTGGAAAAAATCATGATAAATGTAATAGAATATTTTATAGAAATGAACATTAAAAGTATTGTTTTCAAGAATCAGTTAATAAATTTTGGAGAAGGAGTGTGAAAGTAATTTTATATGATACACATAGGTAAACTAGAATTTTTATTGATAAAATATTCCCTTAATTAATTAACTAATTAATGGTAACATTGTACTCAAATGAGAGTTATAAAAAATCATTAATGGGTAGACAAGTTCTTCTTACAGAGTTTTGAATTTATATAATGCATTTGTGAAATGAAATTTAAGAAAGTACATCCCCATCAATGAAAGCGATAATAATATATCTGTATATGTAAGAGAAATATATAAAAAAATTATAATCATTACATAATATAGAATATAGATAGATAATGTGAGTTAGATGAAATAGTATATACCTTAATTAATAATGGTTCTTTGGAGAGATCCATTACATTTGGTTCCAAAATCAATGTTTACTTACATATAACATCTGAGATAATACAATTTGATTATCAATTTTAATAATTATATCAGAATCTATATATATATATATTATATTTAATATAATTTTATAAATTTTATTTATAATTATTTCAATGAGATATAATGTTAAATTTTGTAGTTCAAATAACCTCCATTTCAGGCTTCACTAGTTGGATCAATTGTGGTTTGATTATAATGGTTTTTCCAAATGGGAATAAAATAATAAAAAACAAAATAAATATTATCAATTTCAGTATGAAAAATTAAATTATCCAATATATCGTTTGGTGTTTTAACTTTTGGAAAATATATCCAGTAAAAATGTTTACATTATATATTTATATTATTTAGGCGGTTTTACCGACCATCATAAATTATTTTCATTTTATTTAATATTATAGGTATATATATATATTAAAAAAATTAAATAAGTTATAATATACTTATTATCAACTCATTTAACAATAATAATATTTTTATGGTCATCCTTGATTGTTGTAGGGGAAACAATGAATTAATGTTTATGGAGGGGTTTAAACAACCATATTATAATCAATTTTATAATTTTAGGAATGTATTCAGGATGGTAAATGATGAATATTAGAGCATTATAATGAAACATTAGTATATTTAGGAAATATATTTTATTATTTGTAGGTTTATTGGGATTATATGTCACAGTATAATATGTGTAAAATTTATAGTGATTAGTTGAGAATCTTCATCTTCCTTTATTTTTCTCCTCTTAGACAACCCATTAAGGGTCTTTGAAGTGGTATTATGTTGATATAAGTAGAAATTATAAATGGGGAAGATTATTTTTAGTCTAATTGGGTATAAATTTCAAAAGAACCAAGGATTAAAATTTTATGAATATGGTTTGGTGTGAGGTGGTATCTATAATGGGAGGAGAGTGGTATTTTTGGATATTAAAAAATTTAATTTATTAGTTGTTCTTAAGACTACCAATAGTATTTATTCATATATATATATATAAGTATATATATATATATATATATTAAATGGTGCAAGATAGTTCAACATAATATAATATTTCGCCATCCATGAATCAAAATTTCATGTTTTTAAATTATAATGTCAAATATCGTATTTTTCAACAATTAACTATTTCCAAAAAATAAACTAATATATAAAAATACAAAAAATTCCCCATAATTTTTTTCGTCACTTCGATTAAAAAATTGAAACAATTTTTACAAAATATTTCCTAGATATGATATATATTTTTAAAACAAATTCATTATTTATATTTCAAATTATCATATTGAAATTATGATCTATTTTCTTATGGTATCATAAAATTTTATTTACATTCTAATAAACAATAATATTTTTATAGAATACATTTTATGAAAATATATGTTCTTTTAAAAGATAATATTTGATATATAAATGAAAATAAAACATATATGTGTTACAAAAATAAAAAATGTGTGTTATAATTTTTAAATCATTTTATTTTATTTTATCATGATATAAATATTTCATATTTTCATTTAATATTATTTTGTTACATTCTTGTAGTTGAGGTTACTATTTTAATAATATGGTTACTATTATAATTGGTTAGTTAACCATTCAAACTGTTAGATTACAATTCAAATTGTTAGATTAATATTGTAAATGTTATTTATTTAAAGGTAATATGGGATACCTACATTTTTATAAATAAACATTATTTCATTAATTCATCATTGAAATATAATCTCTCCTAACGATTTATAGTTTTTATTTTTCAAAAGGGATATTTCATTAATAAATTTTTGATTTATTGACACTTTCCTTTTTGTGACAGTTATTTTTCTAGGGGATTGGGAATATACAAATTTTCCTATTACTATTATATTATATTATATTTTTTTTCAAATTTCGATACATTCGATTCATATAGACATATTTATTCGCACAATGTAATGTCCAGACTAACATAATAAAATGTTCATGTTTTTATTATGAAGTATACATTATATTATTTAAAATTAATATGTATGATATAATTATATATACAGAATGTAAATTCTAATGAAAAGATTCTAGTTCATTATATTTTGTGTTTTTGATATTTATTGATACCACTATATGATTTTTTTCCCCACTATAGGCTATAGTAATCTTGGTTGCATCCTGAAACACATGAGATAGGGATGGATATGTGGTATGATTACATGGAAGGGATGTAAGCATGAGTACATTGATACTGGTCCAGATATGGTGTTCCATTTAATGTATTATTTTCACGATATTTTATTATACATGGATATGTTATTTGTAGAGAGTCCCAATGTGTGGTTGATAAGGTTATATGATATAAATATGTTCATGGTGGTTATATTTCTTGTTTTGTTTTTTACTAGTGCACTCTCTTCCCATATGCATGTATGATATGTGGTATGATCATATTTTGAATATATGTTCTGATCACCCTATATATATAAACTAAATTTAATGATTTATATAAGTCATCAAGGATAACATCCATCAAATGTATCTTGTTTCATGTAGCAATTTTTGTGTAGATACTATATAATTTTTTGTTATATTTGATCGAATCATTTATTTTTAATGTCGTAGATTTAATAATAAATTGTGGGATGATTTTATACCTATTTAATTTATGTGATTGAGTTTTTTATGACAGATTTTACATCGCCAAATCATACATTTCTATTGAGGTTCATTACACACATATATTTGAATTTCATTATAGCTTCCGTTCTAGTCGCCTTCCCGTGGCTTACTTGAGGTAGGACATGTGGTGTTATTATCTCTCTTCATCCATTGCTGACATTAGAGTGGGTACCTTTATAATGAGTCTGTCACAATATATATGGTATTGATGATGAATTTATGTTATGTTTAAAATTTGATAATGGTATATCATATATTTATATATATATTAATAAAATGGATACGATGATTGAATCAATAGTCATATAATAGGGAAAATTCTTAACTATTAATTGTGATCCATTACCATAATAATAGAAACAATATTTAGTCTTCATAACATCATAATACATATCTATATCATTTTAATTATTTCTTAGAGTTTGTGATGAAATTATAATGGAAAAACACAAAATAGTTATGTGGAATCTAGCATCGAACAAATTGAACTATCAAAGCTCAAGGAATGATATTTAATGTAATTGATTGATAGAGAAGATATAAAAATATATAAATTCAAGGTATTTAATAAATTAGATAAAATATAATTTTATAATATAAATTTAAAATAACATTATTGTTTTTATAAGGTGAGTAATAATACGTTCATGTAATCGGGAATCCAACGTAAGGTTATTTATATCTCAAGGTCCTTCCATCAAGTCATATTTATTCTCCTTGAAATATATTATTTTATATTGGATGTTTACAACCACTAAATTTAGATATATATTGTTTTCTCTAATATAATATGTAATTGTATTTACTTATTATAATCTTATTTTTTATTTATTCATATCCTTATAAATTATACATTATAAAGGATAATTTCCACTCTCTCATGTTATAATTTAGGTTATCATATTTTTATATTTCCCAAAAAAATTATATATTATTCTTATTTTTTATGTTAAATGTGAATATTAATCTATAAATACTATAGTTCTATTTTTTAATTTTGTTAACATCTAGTATTATATCCCTTTAATTTTTTTACGTCTCATTAATCCATTTACTGTTCTAATTTTTTCAACATACATAACTATTCTTTTTTTTGTTTCTATGTTTTTCTAAAATTTAGAACGTATACTTTTCAATGTATTAATATTAGAATTAATTGTTATTAAAGTATATTATTAAATATAATATTTTCATATTTTCGTAATGATATTAAAAATGAATTATAGAGTCTTTTAATATAATGTGAGCTACATTTGATGAAAATATATTTAATCATATCTCATAAGTATTGATATTTTACTCTCGAAAATCCTTTATCTTTGACTATTTAATTTCATTAATTTATCACCCTATTAATTAATTTTTTTATTCTTATTTTTGATGATTGAATAGAAGGTATCATCGTATCTAATTTTTGATCAATTAATATGTGAATCTTCAAGAAAATATTTGGTAAATACTTTTATATCCATGGATAAATCATTATATTATTGATTTCATATTTTACACACACACATAGATATATATATATTTATGGTTACATCATTGTGTGATTTTTGGGATTTAAATTATATGAACCTCTAAGGAATTTTGATAAGATTTTAATAAAATGGGATTACTATGGTACATGGGTTGGGATTCCCAATCTATATTGATATGGATGGAATATACTGATCTATAATCAACAATGTGTTGATGGTCGTGGTGGTGATCTGAGTCATGTATTGTGATTTTCTACATTTTTAAATTCACAAAGTTCTTATTTTATGTCACCATGGTTCATTAATAATGATTTATTACACAAAATTCTTAGGACAGTATATATGTTATAATCAAGAGATTACAAAATTATTATACAACATTTTTATACTATGATTTATTATAATTTTTTTATTCTATAATATTATTCAATCAATATGTAAGGACCCGACCCCAGTTTCCCGGAGTTGGTGCCTTATCTTATAAAGATGGCATACCTAAAATGAATATGAATCATGAAGGACCAAGTAGTTTAATATTATTGGAAACAAGATTCATAAATAAGTTCAACTTTACCTATGGAAAGGGAAAAGCAACACTAATTTATTCAACTAGAAACATAACGTCTCCTAGATTATGCTTCCAAGTCATTCATAAATTACTTCTTCATGCCCTGAGAAAATGAAACATAAGAAAGGGGTGATATCAATCAATCAGTAAGAGTAAGAAATACAATGGAATATAATATAAACATTAGACATGGTGAATAATTCAAAACACATGCCTTTAATAATAAACATGAAACACAATATGGAAGGAATATGAGGTGAGTAAATAATTCCATAATAAAACATCATCATGGGTATTCCACTAGTTGAATAACCACAAGAAAATTAAATTACTATCTTCATAATTATGGAAGTTCATATGCCAGACATCATAACCATATCTTCCAAGCCTCGTGCAAGGACTATAAAATAATCATTTTGTAAAGGCCTTGTGCCAAGACCATAGTTTGTCTCATGAGATCTACCGATGAATCGAGGGGCTATATCGGGCCCCAACTATCACATAATAAGTCCTATTATTTCCTCATATGATAAGGGATAAACATAAACAACAAATACATTCATATAGAAACTATCATATGAAATATAACTATCTTTCCCCAATCATTAAACATAAAATAGTAACGATTCGGAATAATATGGTGAGTGGTTTTAGAATAGATCATACACAATAGAGTTATTCATAAGACATTAAATAAAATATGGTAGATTCATTCAAAAATTATTAAACCCAATGATACCATGGAATCAAGAAGAGTGTTTGATTAGATTAAAACACTCTTATAATATCATTAAGCAATTTAGGAGATAAATACTCTTTTGTTTGGAAAGGAATATTTCATTGGGAGAAATATTTTTATAAAACCAAAAGAGAAGTAGGATAGTATTTTCATAATAAAATGAGTGATTTTATAAAGATAATGGTTTCCAAAAATATATTATAGAGAGACGTTAAAAAAAGGTAAGAAATTGAAAAATTCCCTTGAATTGGGCTTTTATTTTTGAATCAATTCTGAAAGTTCTTTTCAAAATGTGTTACTATCAACAAAATAAAGAAGGATTATGGTCTATAAAAATATATATGATACTCAAACTGAAAATATGATCAGTACATAACAATACATAATAATTACATCGAGGTAATTTGACAATGAAAGAATCCTGAATGAAAGTGGATGTTCAGGTGGAAAAACCCCTTACCTTAACTCAAAACGTGTTCCTATATTGAAATTAAGCTCCTGGATTATGAATTTATACTTTTTGATAAATTAATTTAGAAAATATTATATATTTATTTTGTTTACCATAATTTGGTTTTATTCATCTATGACTTTATTGATAAGTTATTGTATTGAATTTCGCCGTTCTAGAGTGTTCGTTTCCTTTATTTTCATATTCGGTTCAATTGTTTTTTCTTAATGAAGTTCATGTGGAATGGATATAAATATATAGTATTGGAATTATATATTATTAATGAACATATATAATTGATAATGGTCATTTATATCATTTGGTTACATGGAATGAGGATGAATCATTAGATGAAAACCACATCGATTATTCGGCGGTATTTGAAATATTATGAACTAGTTTTGTCATATAACTAAATTATATGTACATATTCTGGTTCCTGAATATTAACTAGGTTATAAAACATATATTATAGTCTATTAAAAACATGAATCTTTTTTCATGACCAGTAATGAAAAATAAATTGAAGAATGAAACTTCTTCATACACAAATGTTATAAATCAGAACCTCAAGGACGTCGATTTCATTTATAAAAATAAAAGGGAGGGAGTAAGCATATTTATTATGGTTCTTCAATTCACTTGATATAAATCCAGTATATACATGTTACTGGAGTTATCATTTTCATTTGGATAGAGGATTTGAGGTGAGGATAGAAAAGTAATATAAATTGAAATGAAACAAAATGAAAAAGAATGATGGTTTGCCTCTTGAAATAACCTCCTTGCCAATCTCATTAAGGGAAGGGATTTTGGTCTTTTGGAAAAACTAAGATCTTCGTGGTCATGGGGAGCGACTAGGGAAGGGTAATTGGGAAGATATTTGAAGATATTTGTAACAACCCAAGCTTCTACGGTACGCTTCTCTTTGAATAATGTGATAGCGTGTGTTGTACGCAACACCGAGTTCTAACAACCAATCAAACTAGCCGTTATGAATAGTGATACCTACTTTTTAAAATTATATATATTTTATATTTCAAAATACACTTCATTTTTGGATTTGGAATATCTAATTTAGCTTAAGGTGAAATTTTGGTACTTTTCGGATAACTTTCATATTTTGATGAATAGTTAAAATTACTAAAATTTAATTAAAAACAACTTTTTTAATCAAAATAATTAATTGTGATAAATTATGAATTTTAGTAGTTTTAAAGTATATTTAGAATATATTTTTACCATTTAATATAATGTTGGTCATTGGACATAATTTTACAATTAAACCGAACATAAACAAGTGTCAATCTTTTGATAGTTATTATCTCTTAAAAACACGCTTTTTGTTTTGACATCGGGAATTAATTTTAAATTAATTTCTTCCACTTCTGTGTTTTGAATTTAGGAAAATGGATTCCATATTTGGAATCAGGATGTTCAAATTGTGTAAATAGGTAACTTTTATTTTTAGACATTTTGAATAATTACTGCGGTAAATATTTTATTTACCATGGTTAAGGGTAAATCCGGTAAATAAGGGTTAAACAAATAATATTATAATAATACTAAATTACCCTAAAACGTGTCTTAACCCTATTGTTTGATAAATGGTCGACCATGGGAATATTTGGGTCAATTTTGGGACCCCATGGATCCACTTGTAACTGATAATGACACTTTATTTTAATTAAGTTAAAATGAATACAAAAATGACACAACCATATATCTTTTAGAAAAACAATTGTTACATAGGGTTATATATGTTGGATTTTAGATTATAAATATTCATTAGAAATATAAAGATATTTTCTACATAATAATATTTTATTTATAATTTTTAGACATTAAATATTTTATTTTATTTATGACACAATGATGATGCAGTAATTACTATAATAGTGAAAAATTAAAATAATTGATATTATAAATGCCAAAATAAATATAATATGAAACTTTTAATGAATTAAACTAATTTTCTAGGATAATATGAAATATTAGGATTGATTTAATTGACTTTTTTCTAAGTAATCAATCTGTTATGAGTTTCACAAAAATCAACTATTGAATAGTGTCAAAATTGACATAAAAGAGTTCTTAAAACAAATATTATATTATTAATTGATATTAAATTCCTAAAAATCTATGTTTCGGCCACGAGACTTATATCATGATAGGTACATCATTAATGGACCACTTTTGGGTCTCTTGGATGTATATAGTAAGTTTATTAACCATATTATATAAAAATATAAAGAGACATTGTGAAAGTGAAACTAATTAACTTAGAGATAATACTTAAAGATAAGGTTAATATAAGTACCCAAACCTATCTAAATTATATTGGATGAGTTTTTTTCGACCCATAACCACCTTAGCCTTTGAATAGTGAACTTTGGAGGCATTGGAAACCGAATATGAATTTATTATAAATTAATATTTATAGCTTTTCCAAAGGTGCCCCTCACCCCTCTTATAAAAGGGCACTCCTCCTTCCCATTTCTTCACACCTTCAAAGCCTTTTGGTTCGGCCAAAATCTGTCCAAATACTCTCCCAACATCCCTCACTACAACCTAGAGGCCTTACTTTGATCAGAAAGCCAACCTAAGGAGCCCTTTTGATCAAATCAAAAGGAAGACCCCGAAGAAGAGGTAATGATTTCACCACCCATTTCTATGTTCATTTCTTCTTCCACTTCTTCTTCCTTTGTTGTTACCATTATAAAATAAAAAATCCAGTATCATATATATACTGTGATGTTATTATAAATATGGTACAACCATATTCAGTATCCTATCCACCCTTTGAATAACATGTCACAATATGTGCGTACGTACGGCTTACCGTCTCCACGTCGTGGTGTAATTGTTATTCAATATAATATTATTTGGATGGGTATAATAATGATGTGTAACTCATGTAAATAATAAATATAACATGTTAAGGATTCTGTATATATGATATACCATCCATTATATATTATTTTAATATCAAAATAATGACATTGTCGCTCGTGCATACGTACGGACTACCGTCTCCACGAACGCGATGAGATTCATTCTCCATTGTATCCATTCAAGTATAATTATCATTTGATGATTTAAAAAATGATGTTTAAGGACTTGATATCATTTTGGATATGAATAATATAAAACCTATCCTTTACAAACATGTATTAGTAACAAAACATATAAAAGAAAACAAGTAAGTTAACACCCGAAACAATGATAATTCTAAGATATTATTAACAAATCAATGATAAAAGATCATATATGATATCATATTAATATATATGATTCTTGTATAATTTAATAACAGTTATTTCACCATTACACAGGAGGTTAACCTACCCCAACCAAGTAAAATTACAAGGTAAGGGTTATTTCACAATCTCTTCATTATCTGAGGTTGTTAATATGTAATAATCTACTGGGATCTCTTTATCATCCACATCCATGTTTCTTAAAAATGTATTCCAAACATTTTTACTATTTACTAGAATATCAGTTAAAGTCATTTATACCCTTTTTGACTTTTATAAGTGGTCTATAAAGGAATCTTTCCATCGTTTTCAAAACAAGGTCCTTTTTAACCTTTTCGACAGAATTAAGGTAAGAATGTTTTTTTTAACTTATACGGCGGGTGCGGCTATTTTCCACCGTTATAAAATCTTCAAAGCTTCCCTTACAAGCTTATAAGAATATTTTCAAAGAAAATGTTTTATTTTATATGGATCTTAAATGATTTCAAAATAAAAGGAGATATTTCTTTAAAAAGAATTTTGATTTCATCTATGTCAACATCCTTTGATGGATTTTAAGATTATTTGAAGTTGATTTATTATGATACAAAACTTCAATATTGTATTGAAGGTTTTGTGATATGTTTGACTGTGGATGTGCTATTTTTATACCATTCATTGTTTATAGTGAAAGTATTGAAATTTCGTATGCTAGTTTTAATACGAATGTTAATGTTATGTTTAAACCTTTTCATATGGGAATGCATTGGACTTAATATGTGACGGGTGGAGCCCGCTATAGCTCCTCGATGCATCAGTTGGTCTCATGAGACAAACTAGTGTCTTGGCACAAGGCCTTGACAAAATCTTATTTGTAGTCTTGGCAGGAGGACTTGGCTATGTGGTTATAATAGTCTGGCATTTTGCATTCCATCATTATGAAAGTGGTTATTGATTTTGCATGTGATTATTCGTTTAGTAGAATAAACATGTGAATAAGTAAATGGAATTATTTCATTTTATTTATGCCATACTATGTTAAATGTTCAAGTTTAAAAGGCTTTTGTTTTAGTTATACATTGCCTTAAATGTTTATTCATATTTATGAATGTTTCTGCTATATTGTTATCCTTACTGGGCATTTGAGCTCACCCCTTTTCTATGTTTTATTTTTCCCAGGAAGTGAAGAAGTAAATTATGAATGACCTGCAGGGATATTATGTGGGGATATGAGTGTGGAATTTAGAGACAATATGTTGTTGTAGTAGTTTTTCATTTTATGATGTAATGTAATACTTATGAATATATCTTGTGTTTCCAAGACTACTAAACCAATCGGTCTTTCGAGATTTGATCTTTCTTGTGATCATGCCAATGTTATGTAATAATGCACCGACTCTGGGTAACTGGGGTCGGGGCGTTACAGTTGGTATCAGAGGAAGTTTAGTACAAACCTTGGAAGCTAGATTTAGATAAACTCTGATTAGAGCACGTAGACCTAAGATGAACTTTGAGGATTAGTATAGAAGAACTTCCTAGAATTTTGGTATTGTAGAGATTTTGTGAGTTTTCCGAGCAATACCTCCCTGTCAGGATACAAGCAGGTAGAGGCGACTCTGGCACAGATGTACCTAGGGGTAAAACCCGAAAACACCGCTTTGAGCTAGACTCGAACGGGAACTGGTGCACGACAACGGGCCTTGCTGCACTCTTGGTTACGACACTCCCGGGGGATATGCTTAGGATAACTCTCATTTTCTTTACAAATAATTTTTAAGGGATTATGAGTATATACTTCCTCAAAGAAAACATTCTTATGATTATGGATTATATCCATAAATAGTTCAATTTATGTTAAGTGTTTTATAAGTATGGGATTATGTATTTTAATTCATAAACTGATCTAGTTTATGCCATTATTTAGAAATGGCCCTTAGTGGAAGAAATGGAAACCGTATCAATGCACGCACTCCATGTAGGGATTGCCCTCCTGCTCAAGATAATTATAGTGGGGATGGTGATGCAACTAGTGCCGATCAGCTAATCACCATACTGGGACAACTTACTCAGGTTATGAATAATAACCTTACCCATATGGAGCACCCTGATCCGCAGCGTAGAGGATCAATGTTAGATCGATTCATGAGGCAACAACCACCAACGTTCAATGGGAATACAAATCCCTTAGTAGGTGAGTAATGGATATTTTCCCTAGAGAAAATATTTCAGGCTTTGGGGAGCAGTGAAAGGGAAAAAGTTATCATGACAGTTTACCGCCTCACTGGAGATGCTGATCAATGGTGGTCATTGATACAAAACATTAAGGAAGATGATGGAATATCAAATATGGAGTGGAGGGAGTTCAAAGATATGTTTTTAGAAAAATACTTTCCTCGCGACCATCGAGCAGATATGGAAAGGCAATTTCTGAGTCTGAGACAAAAGGAGGATGAGAATGTCACAAAATATGAGGCTAACTTTACAAGGTTAGCGAGGTATGCTGGAGATTATATTCGCAACCCAAGAAGTAATATTGATCGTTTCTTTGATGGGTTAAAACCATTTCTCCATCGAGCATTAGTCTCACAATCCTTTTCATCGTACGAAGAAATTGTCTCATGTGCTATCAAGACCGAAAAGGAATTCTCTATGTCTTATGACTTTAAAGCAAAGCAAGAGAAGAAGAGACCTGCTGATCAATCTGGGAATGGAAATAAGGGGAAGAAAGGGAAGGTTGAATATCTATCCTGTGGTAAATGTTGGAAGAAACACCCCGGTGCTTGCTTGAAGGGAATGGGAGTCTGTTACAAGTGTGGTGAAAAAGACCACCAAGCTCGTGATTGCAAGGGGAAGAAGGAAGCTACCAACGTTCAGTGCTACAATTGCAGGGAGATGGGGCATTATGCAAATACATGTCCTAAGCATCAGGAGAACTTACCTCAAAAAAGGCCAAGGGATCAAGGCCAGGCTTATGCTATCACTACTGCAGAGGTAGAAGCTCCAAAAGACGTGGTGGCAGGTAATTTAATGGTTTCCTCAAGTTTAGAAAATGCATTATTTTACTCTGGATCGTCGCATTGTTTCATATCTTCCCAGTTTGCTAAGAAAATTAGATATTTCCAATTTGATTTAATAAGGGAGTTGTCAGTTAAAACTCCTAAGGGAAGTATCATTGCAACAATGTTTTGTGAATCAGTCCCCATTGGAGCACATAAATTTTCTTTATCTGCTGATCTCATCATCATACCTATGATTGAGATTGATATAATCCTCGGTATGGATTGGATTTCGGACTATGATGCGAAGATTTATTGTAAGAAGAAAGAGGTTACGATTCTTGATGATAATGATAAGGAACACCTTATTTTTAGAGCAGAATCATCACCACCTAATTCTTATTTAGATCCACCCCCAGTAGCTCAACATAATTCAATTATTGGGGAGGAAGAGAATGAAGTAACTGTCAGTGAGGAAAGGAATGTTCAAATAGAGGATGTACCTGTTGTGAAAGAATTTGTAGATGTATTTCCGGAAGATTTACCTGGACATCCTCCAGAACTAGAAGTTGAGTTTTCCATTGATTTGATTCCTGGATCAAGGCCTATATCGAAGACCCCTTATCGAATGGCCACTGTAGAGTTAGTCGAACTAAAGAAACAACTAGAGGAATTGAGTAATAAGGGATTTATTCGCCCTAGTGTTTCTCCATGGGGAGCCCCTGTTCTTTTTGTTAAAAATAAAGATGGATCTATGAGGTTATGTATCGACTACAGAGAGATCAATGCTATAACGATAAAGAAAAAGTATCCCCTACCTCGTATTGATGATTTATTTGACCAACTGCATGGAGCTCAATACTTTTCAATGATTTACCTTCGATCTGGATACCATTAGTTGTGTGTGAAGAAGGAAGACATTCCGAAGACAGCATTTCGAACCAGGTATGGGCATTACGAGTTTACTGTAATGACCTTTGGATTGACTAATGCACCCTCTGTATTCATGGATCTGATGAATAGAGTTTTCAAGGAGTATCTCGATGAATTTGTGGTGGTATTTATTGATGATATATTGGTATACTCCAAAACCTACGAAGATCATGAAAATCACTTGCGCATTATCTTGAAGACTCTGAGGAGGCATGAATTATATGGGAAGTTTAGTAAGTGTGAATTCTGGATTCAGGAGATTTCTTTTCTTGGCCATATTGTCTCTAAAGATGGAATCTCTGTTGATCCTTCTAAGACAAAGGCAATCCAAGAATGGCCAGCACCTACGATTATAACTCAGGTACGTAGTTTTATTGGTTTGGCAGGTTATTATCGACGTTTGGTCCAGAATTTTGCCCGATTGGCTAACCCATTAACGAAGCTCACACGTAAAGGGGTTAAATTTGTTTGGACAAAAGAGTGTGAAAAATGTTTCGAAGAACTGAAGAAAATATTAGTCAATGCTCCTATATTGACTCTACCATCGGGGAATGATGGGTTCGTTATTTATAGTGATGCATCGAAGAAAGGACTTGGTTGTGTCCTTATGCAGAATGATAGAGTTATTGCCTATGCATCACGACAGTTGAAAATTCATGAACAAAACTATCCTACTCATGATCTCGAGTTAGAAGTTGTGATCTTTGCTTTGAAGATATGGAGGCACTACCTCTATGGTGAAAAGTGTGAAATTTATACTGATCACAAGAGTTTGAAGTATATTTTCTCACAAAAATAACTCAATATGAGGCAAAGGAGATGGCTTGAATTACTCAAGGATTATGATTGCACGATACACTACCACCCGGGGAAATCAAACAAGGTGGCAGATGTTTTGAGTAGAAAATACCATGGAGTTTTGAACAATATGATAATTGAAAGGGATCCAATTTTCATGGATCTAGTGAAGCTGGACATGGGAATAACCAGGGAAGGTGAAACATCATTTCTTTTTCAAATGGTTTCCAAACCATCTTTACTAGAAAGGATTAAGAGTTCTCAGACCGATGATGAAGAATTCCAAAAGAATATTAAAGCTGTGAATGATGGGAGATTGAGAGACTTTGTGTATGAAGATGGAATTTTGTAATTTGGGAAGAGACTTTGTGTTCCCGATATACCTGATCTAAAAAAGGGAATTGCTGGATGATGCTCATAGTTCCAATTTCTCTATACACCCTGGGAGCACCAAAATGTATAGAGATTTGAAGGAACATTTTTGGTGGGACAACATGAAGAGGGAGATTGCTGATTTTGTGTCAAGATGTATGGTTTGTAAACAAGTGAAAGCTGGAAGGAAACATCCTGGAGGAGTCATGCAACCACTTCCCATACCGGAGTGGAAATGGGACAATATTACAATGGACTTTGTCATGGGGCTACCAAAGACTCCTAGAAGGAATGATGCAATATGGGTGATTGTTGATCGTATTACCAAGTCAGCACATTTTCATGCTATAAGAGAAGATCTACCCCTGGAACGTCTAGCAAGAATATATATTAATGAAGTTGTGAGACTTCATGGAGTACCCTTATCAATTGTTTCTGATCGTGATCCCCGTTTTACTTCATGATTTTGGAAAAGTCTTCAGAAATCCCTGGATACTGAACTTCATTTGAGCACTGCTTACCACCCTCAGACAGATGGACAATCAGAATGGACTATTCAAACCCTAGAAGACATGTTGAGATCTTGATCACTTGACTTTCAGGGTATGTGGGATCAATATTTACCACTGGTAGAATTTTCCTATCACAATAGCTTCCATTCGAGTATTCAGATGGCACCATATGAAGCGTTATACGGAAAGAGATGTCGTACACCAACCTTTTGAGATGATGTTGGTGAAAGAAAACTTGTAGGCCCAGAACTGGTGGAGGAAACGGTGGAAAAGGTGAAAGTAATCCAAAATCACATCAAAGCAGCTCAAAGTAGGCAGAAGAGCTATGCTGATAATCGAAGGAAGGATTTGGAAATTCAAGTCGGTGATCATGTTTTTCTGGAGGTATCTCCATGGAAGGGAGTCATACGTTTTGTTAAGAAAGGTAAATTGAGCCCCAGGTACATCGGACCTTTCAAAATTCTAGAACGAATTGGGGCTGTAGCTTACCGATTGGCAATGCCGCCAAGTCTCTCCAAAGTTCACGATGTGTTCCATGTATCTCAGTTGAGGAAATACATGCCTGACCCAACGCATGTACTCACCTATGAAGAATTAGAACTGGAACCCAATCTGTCTTATTGCGAAAAGCCCGTCAGGATTCTTGATACGAGAGAACAAGTACTGAGAAACCGGACGACGCGTCTGGTAAAAGTTTTGTGGAGAAACCATAAGATGGAAGAGGCAACGTGGGAATCCGGGGAACTTATGATGAAGAACCACCCGAGTCTTTTCATGCGATAGTATTCTAGAAATTTTGAGGACGAAATTATTTGATGTAGAGGAGAATGTAACACCCCAAGCTTCTACGGTACGCTTCTCTTTGAATAATGCGATAGCATGTGTTGTATGCAACACCGGGTTCTAACAACCAATCAAACTAGCCGTTGTGAATAGTAATACCTACTTTTTAAAATTATATATATTTTATATTTCAAAATAGACTTCATTTTTGGATTCGGAATATCTAATTTAGCCTAAGGTGAAATTTTGGTACTTTTCGGATAACTTTCATATTTTGATGAATAGTGAAAATTAATAAATTTTAATTAAAAACAACTTTTTTAATAAAAATAATTAATAGTGATAAATTATGAATTTTAGTAGTTTTAAAGTATATTGATAATATATTTTTACCATTTAATATAATGTTGGTCATTGGACATAATTTTACAATTAAACCGAACATAAACAAGTGTCAATCTTTTGATAGTTATTATCTCTTAAAAACACGCTTTTTGTTTTGACAGCGGGAATTAATTTTAAATTAATTTCTTCCACTTCTGTGTTTTTAATTTAGGAAAATGGATTCCATATTTGGAATCAGGATGTTCAAATTGTGTAAATAGGTAACTTTTATTTTCAGACATTTTGAATAATTACTGCGGTAAATATTTTATTTACCATGGTTAAGGGTAAATCCGGTAAATAAGGGTTAAAACAAAATAACATTATAATAATACTAAATTACCCTAAAACGTGTCTTAACCCTATTGGTTGATACATGGTCGACCATGGGCATCTTTGTGTCAATTTTGGGACCCCATGGATCCACATGTAAGTGATAATGACACTTTATTTTAATTAAGATAAAATGAATACAAAAATGACACAAGCATATATCTTTTAGCAAAACAATTGTTACATAGGGTTATATATGTTGGATTTTAGATTATAAATATTCATTAGAAAGATAAAACGATTTTCTACATAATGATAGTTTATTTATAATTTTTAGACATTAAATATTTTATTTTATTTATGACACAATGATGATGCAGTAATTACTATAATAGTGAAAAATTAAAATAATTGATTTTATAAATGCCCAAATAAATATAATATGAACCTTTTAATGAATTAAACTAATTTTATAGGATAATATGATATATTAGGATTGATTTAATTGACTTTTTTCGAAGTAATCAATCTGTTATGAGTTTCACAAAAATCAACTATTGAATTGTGTCAAAATTGACATAAAAGAGTTCTTAAAACAAATATTATATTATTAATTGATATTAAATTCCTAAAAATCTAAGGATCGGAAAAGAGACTTATATCATGATAGGTTCATCATCAATGGACCACTTGGGGGTCTCTTGGATGTATATAGTATGTTTATTAACCATATTATATAAAAATACAAAGAGACATTGTAAAAGTGAAACTAATTAACTTAGAGATAATACTTAAAGATAAGGTTAATATAAGTACCCAAACCTGTCTAAATTCTATTGGATGAGTTGTTTTCGACCCATCCCCACCTTAGCCTTTGAATAGTCAACTTTGGATCCATTGGAAACCGAATATGAATTTATTATAAATTAATATTTCTAGCTTTTCCAATGGTGCCCCTCACCCCTCTTATAAAAGGGCACTCCTCCTTCCCATTTCTTCACACCTTCAAAGCCTTTTGGTTCGGCCAAACTCTGTCCAAATACTCTCCCAACATCCCTCACTACAATCTAGAGGCCTTAGTTTGATCAGAAAGCCATCCTACCGAGCCCTTTTGATCAAATCAAAAGGAAGAACCCGAAGAAGAGGTAATGATTTCACCACCCTTTTCTAAGTTCATTTCTTCTTCCACTTCTTCTTCCTTTGTTGTTACCATTCTAAAATAATAAATCCAGTATCATATATATACTGTGATGTTATTATAAATATGGTACAACCATATTCAGTATCCTATCCACCCTTTGAATAACATGTCACCATACGTGCGTACGTACGGCTTACCGTCTCCACGTCGTGGTGTAATTGTTATTCAATATAATATTATTTGGATGGGTATAATAATGATGTGTAACTCATGTAAATAATAAATATAACATTTTAAGGATTCTGTATATATGATATACCATCCATTATATATTATTTTAATATCAAAAAAATGATATTGTCGCTCGTGCGTACGTACGGACTACCGTCTCCACGAACGCGATGAGATTCATTCTCCATTGTATCCATTCAAGAATAATTATCATATGATGATTTAAAAAATGATGTTTAAGGACTTGATATCATTCTGGATATGAATAATATAAAACCTATCCTTTACAAACATGTCTTACGTAACAAAACATATAAAAGAAGACAAGTAAGTTAACATTCGAAACAACGATAATTCTAAGATATTTTTAACAAATCAATGTTAAAAGATCATATATGATATCATATTAATATATATGATTCTTGTATAATTTAATAACAATTATTTCACCATTATACAGGAGGTTAACCTACCCCAACCAAGGAAAATTACAAGGTAAGGGATATTTCACAATCTCTTCATTATCCGAGGTTGTTTATATGTAATAATCTACTGGGATATCTTTATCATCCACATCCATGTTTCTTAAAAATGTATTTCAAAACATTTTTACTATTTACTAGAATATGATTTAAAGTCATTTATACCCTTTTTGAATTTTATAAGTGGTTTATAAAGGAATCTTTCCATCGTTTTCAAGACAATGTCCTTTTTAACCTTTTCGACAGAATTAAGGTAAGAATGTTTTTTTTAACTTATACGGCGGGTGTGGCGATTTTCCACCGTTATAAAATCTTCAAAGCTTCCCTTAAAAGATTATAAGAATATTTTCAATGAAAATGTTTTATTTTATATGGATCTTAAATGATTTCAAAATAAAAGGAGATATTTTTTTAAAAAGAATTTTGATTTCATCTATGTCAACATCCTTTGATGGAATTTAAGATTATTTGAAGTTGATTTATTATGATACAAAACTTCTATATTGTATTGAAGGTTTTGTGATATGTTTGACTGTGGATGTTCTATTTTTTTACCATTCATAGTTTATAGTGAATGTATTGATATTCGTATGCTAGTTTTAATACGAATGTTTATGTTATGTTTAAACCTTTTCATATGGGAATGCATTGGACTTAATATGTGACGGGTGGAGCCCGCTATAGCTCCTCGATGCATCGGTAGGTCTCATGAGACAAACTAGTGTCTTGGAAAAAGGCCTTGACAAAATCTTATTTGTAGGCTTGGCATGAGGCCTTGGCTATGTGGTTATGATAGTCTGGCATTATGCATTCCATCATTATGAATGTGGTTCTTGATTTTGGATGTGATTATTCGTTTAGTAGAATAACAATGTGAATAAGTAAATGGCATTATTTCATTTTATTTATTCCATACTATGTTAAATGTTCAAGTTTAAAAGGCTTTTGTTTTAGTTATACATTGCCTTAAATATTTATTCTTATTTATGAAAGTTTCTGCTATATTGTTATCCTTACTGGGCATTTGAGCTCACCCCTTTTCTATGTTTTTTTCCCCAAGAAGTGAAGAAGTAAATTATGAATGACCTGCAGGGATATTATGTGGGGATATGAGTGTGGATTTTGGAGAAAATATGTTGTTGTTGTAGTTTTTCATTTTATGATGTAATGTAAGACTTATGAATATATCTAGTGTTTCCAAGACTACTAAACCAATCGGTCTTTCGAGATTTGATCTTTCTTGTGATCATGCCAATGTTATGTAATAATGCACCGACTCTGGGTAACTGGGGTCGGGGCGTTACAATATTCCTGGCTTAGAGGAGTGATGAGAAGAGATAATGGGGGGGGGGTGTTTATAGTGGCAGAGAGGAGTAAATTTTGAATATTTAATTTCATAATTTTATTATTTTCATTAAGACAACCAATAGTATTGTTTCATGTGACCCCTAATAGTAATAAGATCATGTGAGTTAGAATCAGGTGTCCTTACATAACTTATGATGTCATAAGTAGTGTATTTAATTGATAAATTGAATATACGGTATTTTACCGTATTTCACTATTCATAAAAATTCAATAATTTCAGAAAAATCACAAAAATTCACACCTAAAATTTTGCGACGTGTAGAATTTAAAAGTGAAATCCATTTTTAAAAAATAATTTTCTAAATATTATCAATTTAAATTTTCAATAAGTTCATAGTTAATTCGAAAAATAACAATCTTGAAGTACAATTAGTTTTATGTGACATTGAAAAATTAATTAAGATCCCATTATCATATTATCTTAATAAAATAATAACATTATTTACTATTAAAGGGTCATATTACTATTCGTGTTACTATTCATAAGGGTATGTTACTATTCACCGAAAATCACGTTTGTTCTATCAGACTCCAAATGACTTACTGCAAACAACTCTAGATGACCATTTCTTGAAATTGAAAACATAGAAGAGGAAAAATTGCATTCTATATTTATTTTTAAAACCTTGGGGTGTTACATTATCCCCTCCTTACAAAAATTTCGTCCTCGAAATTCACAGAATATTACCTAAAATGATTCGGTTATGTCTTTAACATAAGCTCCACAGGCTCCCATGTTGCTTCCTCCATCTTATGGTTCCTCCATAGATCCTTCACCAGACGAGCCATCCGATTTCTCAATACTTGTTCTTTAGTATCAAGAATCTTGATAGGCTCTTCATAATGAAATAGATCGGGCTCAAGTTCCACTTCTTCATAAGAGAGTACATTTTTTGGGTATGGCATGTTCTTTCTTAACATTGACAAGTGGAACACATTATGATCCTTGGAGAGACTTGGCGACATTGCCAAACGGTAAGCTAAAGCTCCAATTCGGTTTAGAATTTAAAAAGGTCTGATGTACCTTGGACTTAATTTTCCCTTCTTAGCGAATCTTATAATAGCCTTCCATGGAGATACCTTTGAGAGAACTTGATCACCTTCTTGAAATTCCAAATCCTTCCTTTGGTTATCTATATAGCTCTTCTGCCTACATTGAGCTATTTTGATATGGTTATAGATATTCATCACTGTTTCCATTGTTTATTCAATTGGCCCACGAGCTTTCTTCCAGCAACATAATCCTAGAAAGTTGGTGTACGAAATCACCTCCCATATAATGCTTCGTAGGGTGCCATCTGTATACTTCAATGGAAGCTCTTGTTGTAGGAAAATTCAACGAGAGGTAAATATTTAACCCACATGCCTTGAATATCAAGTGAACAAGACCTCAACATGATTTCCAATGTTTGAATAGTCCGTTCCGACAGTCCATCAGTTTGTGGGTGGTAGGCAGTGCTCAAATAAAGATCAGTATTTAGGGCCTTTTGAATACTTTTCCAGAATCTTGATGTAAAACATGGATCATGATAAGAAACAATAGACAGGGGTACTCCATTAAGTCTCACAACTTCATTAACATATAGTCTTGTAAGACATTCAAGTGGTAGATCTTTTCTTATAGAAGGAAAATGTGCTGACTTGGTAAGAAGTTCAACAATGACCCATATTGAATCATTCCTTTTATGAGTCTTTGGTAGTCCCATGAATATGTCCATCATGATATTATCCCATTCCCACTTAGTTATGGGTAGAGGTTGCAATACTCATCCAGGATGTTGCCTTCCAGCTTTCACTTGTTGACAAACCATACATCTTGACAGAAAATCAGCAATATCCCTCTTCATGTTGTCCCACCAAAAATGTTCCTTCAAATCTCTATACATCTTTGTGCTGCCAGGGTTTGTAAAGAAATTGGATCTGTGAGAATCATCCAAAAATTCCCTTTTTAGATCAGGTTTTTCAGGAACACAAAGTATCTTCCCAAATTTCTAAATTCCATCTTCATATACGATGTCACTCAATCTCCCATCATTCACAGCTTTAATCTTCTTTTGAAACTCCTCATCATCCTCCTGAGAACTTGTTATCCTTTCTATTAAATATGATTTGGAAACCAATTGAAAAATAATTGATGTTTCACCTTCCATGGTTATTCCCATATCCATATTTACTAGATTCATGAAAATAGGATCCCTTTTAACTCTCATATTCAACAAAACTACGTGATCCTTTCTGCTCAAAGCATCTTCCAACTTATTTTACTTCCCTATGTGGAAGTGTATCATGCAATCATAATCCTTGAGTAGTTCAGGACATCTCCTTTGCCTCATGTTGAGTTATTTCTATGAGAAAATATACTTCAAACTCTTGTGATCAGTATAAATCTCACATTTTTCACCATAGTGATAATGTCTCCATATCTTCAAGGAAAAAAATATAGCAGCTAACTCAAGATCATGAGTAGTACAGTTTTTATCATTAATTTTTAGCTGTCGAGATGCATAAGAAATAACCATATCATTTTTCATAAGGACACAACTGTGTCCTTTCTTTGAAGCATGACTATAAATAAATAACCTGTCATTCCCCGATGGTAGAGTCAATATAGGAGCATTGACTAATATTCTCTTCAATTCTTCGAAACATTCTTCACAATATTTTTTCTAAAAAAATTTAACCCTATTACATGTGAGATTCATTAGCAGGTTATCCAGTCGAGAAAAATTATACACGAAATGCTGATAACAACCTACTAAGCCAATAAAACCGTGTACCTCAGTAATATTTGTTGGCGTGGGCCAATCATGGATTGCCTTTGGCTTCACAGAATCAACTAGTATTCCATCCTTAGAGACAATTTGGGCACGAAATGAAATCTCATGAATCCAGAATTCACACTTTCTAATCTTACCACATAATTCATGACTTTTAAGAGTCTTGAGGATAATGCGCAAGTGATTTTCATGATCTTCATATATTTTGGAGTATACCAAGATATCATCAATAAATACCACTAAAAATCATCAAGATATTCTTTAAAACTCTGTTAATTAGATCCATGAAGACATAGGGTGCATTAGTCAATCCAAAAGGCATCACTGTAAACATGTAATGCCCATACCTGGTTTGAAATGTTATTTTCTTAAAGTTGTCCTTCTATAAACTAAACTGATGATATCCAGATCAAAGGTCAATCATTGAAAAGTATTGATATACATAGAGTTGGTCAAATAAATCCTCAATTTGAGGTAGGGTATACTAGTTCTTTATTATTATAGAATTGATATCCCTGTAGTGGATACAAAACCTCAAAGATCCATCTTTCTTCTTAACAAAAAGGACATGGTCTCACTATATAGAAACAATAGGTCGAATAAATCCCTTATTACTCAATTACACTAGTTGTTTCACTAGTTTCACTAATTCCACAATGTCTGTTCTATAAGGGTTCTTTGATATGGGCCTTGAACCATGAATTAAGTCAATGGAAAACTAAATTTTTCATTCTGGAGGATGTCCATGTAAATCTTCTGGAAAGACATCAACGTATTCTCTCAAAGTAGGTACATCCTCTATTTGAGCATTCCTTTCCTCACCCACAATTATTTCATTCTATTTATCCATAGTAATTGAATTTAGTTGAGCTACTGGGGGTGGATCTATATATGAATCAAATGATGATGTTTCTACTCTAAAGATAAGGTGTTCTTTATCAGCGTCATAAAAAATCGCAACCTCCTTCTTATTACAATAAATTTTTGCACCATGGTCTGAAAGCCAATCCATAATAAGGATTATATAAAATTCAATCGTGGTCATGACAATGAAATCAGTAGATAAAGAACATTTATATGCTCTAATAGGATCTAGTTCACAGAAAATTGTATAATTGATAGTTCCCTTAAGAGTTTTGACTGACAACTCCCTTGTTAAATCAAATTGGAAATATCTAATTTTCATAGAAAACTGGGAAGATATGAAACAATGCTATGATCCAAAATCAAATAAAGCATTGGCTAAAATTGAGGAAACAATTAATGTACCTTCCACTACGTCATTAGGAACTTCAACCTCTACATTTTTGATTGCATAAGCTTGTCCCCGATCCCTTGACCTTCTCTGTTTCATATTTACATGAAATTTTGGAAAATCATTAGTATAATGTCCCATCTCCTGAAAAATATATCATTCAACATCATTGTCTTCCTTATTCCCTTTTTAATCACCAAAATTATGGCCTTTCTAACCACATTTGTAGCATACTCCTTTTTCTTTTTAAGCATGCATCAAGTTGTTTCTTTCCACAATTTTCACATGGTGGAAACTGAACTCTACCGTTCTTCCCCATTTCATTATTTTTTCCCTAGGGTTTTCCGTAGCCCTCTTTTTTTCATGCTTTCCCTTAAAGTCTTATGACTTAGAGAAATTTTTTTCTGTCTTGATGGAACATGAAACTATATCCTCATAAAATAAAGAACTTTGGGAGACCAGTGCCTACTGGAGGAATGGATTTAGGCCATCAAATAATCGATCAATTTTTCTCCTTGTATTTCGTATGTATTCTACAACCTATATTGCTAATCTTATGTAGTTAACTTCATACCTTGAAACATTATCATCTTCCTTCTTCCTCAGATTCGAGAATTGTCTCTCCATATCTTCTCGCTGCTCACGAGGGAAATATATTTCTAAGATGATTTCTTTAAAATCCCTCCATTCCATCTCTTCTATATCTTCCTACTCCTTTGTGTTTTGCATTAAGGACAACCACTGATTTTCATCTCTCAATAGAAGATAGACTGTCATGAAAACCTTTTCTATACCATTACATCCCAACGTGAGAAATATCTTCTCAAGGAAACATATCCACTGCTCTGCTACAAAAGTGTTTGTAGTCCCGTAGAACGATGGAGGCTGTTGTCGCATGAAGCGATCTATCATGGGTCCTCCACATGGTGGATCTGTATGCTCCATACGGGTAAGGTTATTGTTCATAACTTGTGTAAGTTTTCCCAGTATAATTATGAGTTGCTCATCACCAGTCACAACACTAGAGCCAACATAATTATCTTGCATCGGAGGAAAATCCCTACCGGGGACACGTTCATTTATGAGATGTCAATTCCATCCACTAGGAAGCATATCTAGATAATGGCATACACTATATTAGTTTATTAATCATATTTTATAATCTTAACTTTAAAATACACAGAAAAATTGACATCCTACGCATGGCTAATCCCATATTCACAAAAATGGTTTTTTGAATAATATTTACATTAAACTCCTTCAAAATGGCTTGTAATTAAAATTTGAATTATCCTAAGCTTATCCCATGTGAGTGTCATAACCAAGAGTGAAGCAAGGCCCGTTGTCGAGCACCAGTTCCCGTTCGAGTCTAGCTCAAAGTGATGTTTTTGGGTTTTACCCCTTAATACATTTATGCTAGAGCCACCTCTACCTACTCGTATCCAGACAGGGATGTATTTCATGAAATATCCACATAATCTATTCCTTAATAAAATAATAGGAAAATATTCTATATATATCCTCAAAGACTAACTTAGGGACTCTTCCCTAATTCTACGTTTACTAAATCTAGTTTACAAGTATTCTACTAAACCTCCTCTAATACCAACTGTAAGGAAACGACCACAGCTACTCGGAGTGGGTGCCTTATTTGATTACGTTGGAATACATACAAGGAATACGAATCCAGAAAGACAAATTAGTTTAGTATTTTTTTTAAAAAGATACATACATAAGTATAACATTACGTATAAAAAGGGAAAAACACTAATTTATTCCACTAAAAACATCACATCTCCTAGATTATACTTGCAAGTCATTCGTAAATTACTTATTCATGCCCTACAAAAATTAAACATAAGAAAGGGGTGACCGAAAATTCTCAGTAAGAGTAAG
Source organism: Viscum album (assembly GCA_963277665.1). Lineage (NCBI taxonomy): Eukaryota > Viridiplantae > Streptophyta > Magnoliopsida > Santalales > Viscaceae > Viscum > Viscum album. The sequence continues at coordinate 373,875,112 of OY728127.1, read as the reverse complement.
AAATATAGCGGAAGATAATATAAGCATTAGACATGCTGAAAAATTAAAAACACATGCCTTTAATAATAAACTTGAAACACATTATGGCATGAATAAGAGCTAAGTAAATATTTCCATAATAAAACATCATCATGGGTATTATACTAGTAGAATAACAAAATGAACTTTAAATTACTAGATTTATAATGAGGGAAGTTCATATTCCAGACATCATAACCATATCGTCCAAGCCTCTTTCTAGGACCATAAAATAATCATTTTGTCAAGGCCTCATGCCAAGACCATAGTTTGTCTAACGAGACCTACCGATGCATTGAGGGGCTATAGAAAGCCCCACCAATCAAATAATATGTCCAATGCATTCCTCATATGAGCAGGGATAAACGTAAACACAAAATACATTCATATTAAAACTATCATATTAAATGTAACTATTTTTCCCCAATCATTAAACATAAAACACTAACCATTAGGAGTACAATGGTGAACAGTTTTAGGATAGATCATCCACAATAGAGTTAGTCATAAAACATTAAATCAAATATGGTAGATGAATTCATAAATGATTAATACCAATGATACCATGGAATAAACAATAGTGTTTAATTTGATGAAAACACTCTTATAATATCATTAATCTATTCTGGAGATAAATACTGTTTTATTTTGAAAATAACAGTTTGTTAGGAAAAATGTTATTATAAAACCAGAAGTGTAGTAAGATAGTATTTTCATAATAAAATGAGTGGTTTTATAACGATAATGGTTTCCATGAACATATTATAGAGTCCCCTTGAAAATATGTAAGAATTTGATAAATTCCCATGAATTGTGCTTGTATTTTTGAAATAGTTTTGAAAGTTCCTTTTAAAACGTGTAACAATCTAGAAAATAAGGAAGGATTATGGTATTTAAACTTATATATGATACCCACAATGAAACTATGATGAGTACATGTCAATAAATCAGAACTAAATCGAGGTAATTAGACAATTAATGTATCCCAAATGAAAGTGGAAGTTCTTGTGGAAAAATCCCTTACATTAACTCTGAACGTGTTACTCTCTTGAAATTAAGCTCCTGGAATATGAAATTATACTTGTTAATAAATTCTTTTAGAACCTATTATACCTGTATATAGTTTACCATAATTCTGGTTAGTTAGATTATGTAATTATTGATAAGTTATTGTATTGAATTTCGTAGTTCTGGAGTGTTCGTTTCCTTTATTTTCATATTCAGTTCACTTGTTTTTAAATAATGAAGATCATGTGTAATGGTTATTAATCTCTAGTGTTGGAATTATATATTATTAAGGAACATAAATAATTGATAATTTTCATTTATATCATTTGGTTACATAGAATTAGGATGAATCATTAGATGACAACAACTTCGATTATTCAGAGGTATTTGGAATATTATGAACTGGTTTTGTAATATAACATAATTATATGAACATATTCTGGTTCCTGAATAATAATTAGGTTATAAAACATATATTATAGTTTTTTTCAACAATTACTATGGTTTCATGACCAGTAATGAATAATAAATTGATGAACTAAACTTCGTTGACCATGAAGGATATAAATCAGAACCTCATGGACGTCGATTTCATTATTAAAATAAAAGGGAGGGAGTAAGCATATTGATGATAGTTATTCCATTAAAATGATATAAATAATGTATATAAATGTTACTAGAGTTATCATGGACATTTGGACAGAGGAGGTGAGCTGAGGATAGAAAATAAAGATAAATTAAAAAGAAACCAAATGAAAAAGAAGGATGCTTTACCTCTTGAAATAACCTCCTTGATAATCTCCTTAAATGAATGGATTTTGGTGTTTTTCCAAGATTAAGATCTTCCTGGTATTGGGGAGTTACTAGGGAAGGTTAATTGGTAAGAACATTGAGGAGGATAAAGGCTTAAAGGAGTGAAGAGAAGAGCTAGTGGTGGGGGGTTTTATAGGGGAGGAGAGGAGTAAATTTTGAATATTTAATTTCATTATTTTATTATTTCCATCAAGACAACCACTATTATTATTTCATGTGACCCCTAATAGTAATAATATCAAGTGAGTTCGAATAAAGTATCCTTACATCACTTATGATGTCATAATTAGTGTATTTAACAGATAAATTGAATATACGGTATTTTACAGTATTTCACTATTCATCAGTAATTCATGAATTTTAGAAGAATCCCAAAAATTCACCCCTTACATTTGTTGATATGTAGAATTCAAAAGTGAAATCCATTTTTCAAAAATAATTTTCTATATATTATTAATTTAATTTTAAATAAGGTCACTGTTAATTTGAAAAATAACAATCCTGATGTGCAGTTAGTTTTATGTGACATTGAAAAATTAATTAAGACCCCATTATCATATTCCCTTAATAAAATACTATCATTATATACTATACAAGGGACATATTATTTTTCAAAATAATATTAATATAACTATTCATAAGAGTATTTTATTATTCACCAAAAATCAATTTTGTTCTATCAGACTCCAAATGACTTACTGAACTCAACTCTAGATGGCAATTTCTTGAAATTCAACACATAGAATAAGAATAATTTCATTCTATATTTTTTTTGAAAACATTGGGGTGATAAAAAATAATTCCATTTTTTGATGATAATATTCATATATTATTTAGGGTAAATTGATAATTCATCTATGACTCAATGATATGTCTGTCTCTATCTAGTTGTGTAAGCTCATCATTTTCTTTTTTTTTCTATTCCATATATATATATTGAGGAATATTATATATGATATGACTTTAAGGAAAAAATTTATGATTCATGTTTTTTTAAAAATGTATGTTATATAATAAAATAAGTTGGTTATGTTTTTATTATCAACAAAGAAAAAATAATTGGGTTCTATGAGTTCATTTTATATATAATAATTATTGATTAATCATATAGAATGAATAAAAATATATATCTGTTATGTTATAGCCTCTTCATTTTGTATCAGAGTGGGATGTGGTTAATTTTTTTAATTATATTATAAAGAATAAAACGGTAAATCAGAAGTCAAACTTGAATGAATTGATTGAGTCATAGAATAAACCTAATGTTTCAAGGGATAAAATTTTTATTTCATAGGTCATGGAATATAAGGATTTATTTTATTATTTAAAAAATACTAATTTGGTCTTATTAGATATTATTTTTAAATACCCACACCAAAAATTTTAGAGTAAATGAATCATCTAAATTTATATTATGAAAATGATGTTGTATGACTTTCACCTGTTATCAATTATAGAATATTAAATGTCAAAATTTATTATTATATTATGTAATAAATCATATTTTGAATATTTATAAATGTTAATTATTTATAAAATCAATAATTAGATATCGAGTTGTCTATAAATGAACATGGTGGTGTGGTGATTAATTCACATATTTATAAATCTTCTCATACAACTATTTTTGTAAATATACTTATGGTAAATATGGTTATTATTACATTGGTAGAATAAAACTTACTATATGGCAGAGATCATATCTATGTTGATCGATCTCAAATCATTTATCAAGATAGAGAAATGTAATTAAAAATTATAAATCTCCCTTTGATCATATATTGATTCAAAGATTATTATTATGTTCCTTTGGGAACTAATTATTTAAAATGGGTCTCGATAACAAATAATGGATGATAATTCTCTAAAATATTGGTAGAAAAACATAATTAATAACTTATAGAATTTTAAAATCAAAATATTGATGCATTTATAAAATATAATCCTGATCCCATTTGATATCATGAGGTTTTTTTTAATAGAACTCATATCTGGGTCTTCTTCCATATCTAATAGTATATAGAAAATGACCCCATTAAATCTAACAAATCAGAGAAGAAACGTCATGATAGTTTGAAAAGGATTTTATAGATGGATTTTCATCAAAATTTTGTGAACATATCCCCTCTTTTATGAAGGATGGTTTATTACATATTTTCATTTATTAAAAATAATTAAGAACATGATCAATAAAAATGTATTCTATTGATTATATTCCATACTAGTTTAATAAAATTATAGAATCTCAATACGGTTATGTGGTGGATTTTCAATGTTAAAATCATCCACTATGGGTGAATGTATAATATATATACCTATGATAGCCTTATAAAAATATATGGTCACATTGAATTTATAATGATGACATTTGAACCTAAAAAATGCCTCATTTGACTTCAATGTTACAAGAAATGGAATCAATAGATATTACATTGATTCATTGGTGTTAGTGTTTATGGATTATATTTTCATATATACAATTAAAGATGACAAGTAATAAGAATATTTTTGGATTTTTTATAGATGTTAGTGAATGGTAAATTACATTTCAAAATTTGAATGTTTCCATTATTTCAAAATTAAGGTATCCTTCAAGGGAATTATAACCATAAGGGTAAATATATATTTCCCACAAATATTGAAGTGATTACATAATTAAATAGAAAAAAATATATATTATAAATATATATTCCTCATATTGTTTCATGGTACTAAAAATTCATCTCAAGAAATTTCTCATGATCTTTTAATCCATTATACCTTTTATCTCGAAAGAGTGTTATTTTTCCTTAAACAAAATAATCCAAAGATAGCTTCAAAGAGCACTAAAAGTGGTTTCTGACTATAATAATTATCACACAACCATACAATATTTTTGTTTTTTGAAAATATAATGATGATTAGAAAAACGGCATAGGTTGCGTCCTCATGAAAAAAACTAAATAGATTGTGTATTATTTTAATTAATTGTTCAACAAAAAATTTACCCAACACATAATTTGGAGTTACCATTGGTAATGTTTTTATAAAATATTTAATGGAGTTATCAATTAGAGATACATGTGTTATATATTGATCATGAGATCATAAAATATATGTTCACACAAAATAGATATAAAATGTCTGAATTTGTTTTTTACTATTACTATAGGATCATAACTACTCTATATAGTACCATCCTAATAAGGAAGGCAATCAAGTTTTTTAATGGAAATTATGATAAATTCACCAAATTTATTATAATGATTGTAATAGAAAAAATAATTTTAATTGTGTATGAAATAAAAAATGAAATAATTAAGTATGGGATTTAATCCCACCTTTTCCAAATGGTCTCTCAAGAATAAATAGCTTTTTATTATGGAAAAAATGATGGATGTCTTAGATAAATGGATGAAGATGTGAAAGTTTTCAAATTTAAAACATATAAATGATTAGAAAAAAACTAGAATAATATACTATGGTATATAACTACCATAATAGAAAATTGATATTTTTTGATTCATGTAACAATTCATTCGCTATCCACCCTAAAAGAATAGATATAAATATTTATATTTAGAATAACTTCTCACTAGATGATAAGAAGTTATATATTTTAAAATATATATCTCAATTTTTTGTCAATAATAAATTAATTTTAAATATATATTTATTAATTGTATGATAAAACATTCTCCAAAATATATGTGGGAATTGGAGAAGGTTACCATGGAATTTATATTGGGCCATCCAATGGCTTGTATTAGAAACATGCCCATCTATATTTTATTTCATTGAATTAAGAAGTTGGAGTAAGTTAATGTGTTCGTATGACATGGAAATTCAATAAAAAATTTGAATTTACATTAATTGGATGGGTGATACATTTAATTTAGTTAATTAATAGAGTTATGATAGGTTAAGTGAAACGAATCAATGTTTTGATATGAGGAACGAATATCGAAATGTATCTTAGGTGTTTGGGTGATCCTGGGGAGATTTTGGTTCTGTTTATGGATATTTATTGTTTTTCTTTTTATGGTGCATTATTTTCTAGGAATGGAATAGGGGATAATATGAAACAACTTATTGATCAGTGTGTTTTTATTCCATTTTTAAATGATCGTGGTTTAGTTTCATAATTTATGGTTTGAAATGGCACCCAAAGGAGAAACCATAGAAGGTGGTATTGAGTTTATGATAGTGTTAAATGTTTTCATAGGGTTTCAAAGAGTTATGTTCCTTCCTAAAGAGGTTATGTGGTGTAAATTATTTGGCTTCAAAAAATTTCTCATAGTAATTAATCCTAACAATGCAAGGCATTTAGTGATATCAGAGTAAGGTACATGGTCGACAAAGGGTTTTGAATACCATACTACAAAACCATTTGTCTACCTAGAACATCATTAAATAGATTAAATGATCAAAATACCCCAAATTACTTTTATTTTTCTCACCATTATTCATCCACCATAAGGAATATATAGATCATTGGTTCTCACATCCCCTAACATTTTCAAACCATTTATTCTAGCTATGTTTCAAGAAATAATTAAGCTTTTTTTGTTAGAATCACCTTCTGACAACATCTTATCCCTTTATTATTTATCCTATCTTCTTTGAAGTTCTTTAGTTTTGGTTTTTTTATGATTCCACAAGAACATAGAGAAATAGTGATGGGTGCACATTATGGAAAACCCTTGATAGTGGCAGAGAGTTTTTATAAGAGTTGACTTCCTAGTGTCTTTTAAATAATTATGTTGATTATTCAATGAATTGAAATAATTGTTATAATATTTAAATTAATTTATTTATTTCCTTTGATTGGGGTTATGTATTGAATGGTTATGAAGGGATCATTTTGTTCTAATGGTCTTTATTTGCATCCTGTAAGGGTAATGGAAAATCTTGTAGACAGTGGAATTGATATGAACGGATTTGTTAAATGAGTTAGGACAAATAAGTTTTCACCCTTGGTCATGTTAATTGATTTACATTTGTATATGGTATTTTCATTAATCCTCATGTGTGGTGTAATTGATTCCTTGGTTAAATTAAACAGTTTTGGACTTCTAATTGAATAATTTATAATTCCATGGGTCCAATAGGAAATGGTAGTTCTTATAAGATTGGACTTATGGTACCCCATGGGGATTTCTATTGTTTAAAAAGTTAATTTGATATTATGAAGGGGGATTTTGGTGGTCTTTACGATTATATTAGATAAAATAATTCATTCGAGTGATTGAATGATAGAGGCTTATTTTTTTAAGACATTTTTGAAAATGTTTTATAATATTTTGAACGGATAAATAGGTATTTTTTATGTTCAATGTTATTATGAAAATACATTGAGGGATTAACAATATTTTTTACCACGTGTGATTGTTTTTGACCTAACATTGGTTTTAAATAACGGAATGGTATATATTAATGTGAATTTAATTTTAAACTGAGGTGTTTCGCTCATGTTTTTTATAAAATTGGGTTCTATGGTGTATTTTAAATAAAAATAAAAATGAGACATTGGTTTTTTATTTGCTGAAAATTACCTAATGTCACTTTTAAAATATTGTAATTTAATGAATTTAAGTAGAATCAATTTTTATTTTATAAATGATGAACCATATTATAAGGTGGAATTAAAATATTTTAAATGGATGGGTGGGAATCTATATTATTTTAATGAATATTTTATTAATTTTTTTATATATAATAAGGAATCAATAGTCTGATACATGTGTGTTTTGAAAGACCCATAACGATCTTTTTAAATGATTATGGTTTTAAAGAGTGTTATATGAGTAACTTTTCGGTATCTCAAAAATTCACGATTTTGATCGCGAGATTTTGAGATTTAATTGGATGGTTTAGGTGTCAAACTAATTCTCTGGGACACAATTTATTAATGTATGGTTTCAGATGTTTTACATGTCAGTAAACACCTAAGACTTAGAGTTGGACATGATGTACACATATAATGGTTCCAAATGTCTGACATGGATTTCAAAATCTAGGGATTAGTGTTTGAAATGACACTACACATATATAATTTTGGATTTCTTAAATTTTTCAACATATCAAAGGTTTATGGTGTAGTAATTTATTTTCTATAGGTGGGGTTCTATATGATTGGCATGCTTCTCAATATCCATGGTCTAGAGAGAAATATTGATAATTTATTCTTCATTGAGTAGATGATGGATGAAAATACCCTTATATTATATCTATGATTCACCTTGTGATTTATTAATCATATAACATGATTGGTTTTTTTCATATTTTGTGGGACTAAGTATCACCTTTGAACTAGAGGACTAATGGGTTACAAGATATTTAGTTACATGATTTGAGAAAAATCTCCCTTTTTGAATTTTTTATTTATCCTAATCATTGTCTATATAATTTTTTTTCTGAATTTCAATTTATTTATAAATTATAGTTGGATTACAACTATGTTTTACACACACCCTCATTGATCCAATGTAGTAAATTGTTATTAATGAATCTTTCATATGTTTATTTCATTCATAGGGCTGGGTGGAGGCTCTTGTGGAGTTTTTCAGGACTAGGTTGGACGGATCTGACATAATCAAGAGAGTAGATGGGGTTTGTCTTGTAGATGTATTATATACCATTTTATTGATTTCTATCTTATTCTATAATTATATTTAACTAGATTACTGGGTGGTTATATTCATGGGTGTCAAGGCATTTTTATATTAATCATATCATTATTTTTAATACACTACTATATTTTTCAACATTGGACTCCAGCGAATCCAATGTGTTGATATGTAATTATTCTTTATATATAATTTTATTTGTCTGATTACTAGATTTTATATTGTTATTGAATAGTATGATTCAGGTTTATATTCTCTATAGTTTTCTACATTGGTCCATATCTTCTAGTTGGAAGCCACTGGAATATGAGGATGTGCACCATAGGTCATATGGTCAACCATCTCAGGGAAAACATTTTGTGGAATCTAGGAAATGATGTTAAAAAGTCGAATCAATGGACTGACATTCCTTTTTTAGTCATTTTGATATAATATATAAGACATATCAAAATTTTTTAGATCATGTAATAGATAACAATCTATTACATCACAAAATCCTATTCCCATAAAAATTACATATTACTAGGGTATGGGATTGATGTTATTTGTATTAAATGTTAAATATTTTTTTGATTTTTTCATTAAGATCTTCAAATTTTTTTGGTTATGACGACTAATATTATATTTAGGGATATTGTACTATAGGAAAGAGGAACGTGAATTGGTTTTTAATATTTTTATATAGAGGAATGAAGCAAGACATGAATTATTCTAGGCCAGTAGAATCAGGATGCTACAGTTATTATATTGTTATGTTTTACTAACAATTAGGGATGAATTTAATAAAGTGTTTAAAACTATTCATTTGTTAGTTTCCCTTTTAATTATTTGGATTTTTTCAACACAATTGGTTATAATTTGTAGGTAGATATATTTTACTGGAGGATTATCTGGATCTATGGTGGGATACAAGATGATAAGTACATTGATTCGATTCTACATAATTACTGGGGAAATGAACGTGATGGGTAAATATGGTAACAGTTTATGTCCACATAACCTCTTGTGGGTGGTATTTTTACGGATAGTTGTTTGTCTTGGTATTAAAGGGAGTATCCAGATATGTAAATTCTCAATGTTGACTGGTTCCCTAGTTAGGGGTGATTAGTTTGATATGTGATATATTTCAAATGTGATACCCATGACATGGGATTTCAGACATTTTTATGTTGTGGTATATAGTTACATGAATGTGTTTAGAACCACATGTGTTATGGACTTATATGTGTTGGCATGGACCTAGGTGGTTGGGAACTTGTCATTGACATGAGACTTGACTAGTGGGGAATTGTGGGAGAGACCAATGACCTTTTGGATGTAACTATTGTTTAGGAAATTTGTTCCATTTTACTATCAATGATGACATGTGAGAGTGGAAAGATGAGTTATGTGTTCCCTTAGATGTCTGAGGAATTGGTGGATTATTATTATATTTTATAATATTGCATTAAGTTTGAATCATAGAATAATGTTTATGCTTGCAAGGTGAATTGTGTTTTTTAGTGGGAACTCTTTGGCAGAAGGGTTTCCCCCATATCGTTGGATTCTTGAGGGAATGAATAATTAGGAATCCATGCCCGAGTAATGGTAGTATGGGATAGATATGCCTAATGTTTTTGATAATGACCAAAATCAGAGGGGTAACTCATTGTTATATGGTTCTAGGTGTGCATTATTTATTTGGGTGGTGACGATATAGTTGTGGTAATTCATGAATTTTCAATGTGTGAGGAACTTGTAGATGACTAGTTTCCTTGTGATTAAAATAACTGAAATCACTAATCTTTCAAAATAACTTATTGTTTCTTAGGGAAGGACCCATTATGATTATAAATGAAGTATATATGGATGATTCGTTTGGAATGCAGTGAGGAATTAAATAAACATAGTGGAACTTTTGAGTTATGATCAGCAAATTGGTGGTTTTTTCCTTGTGATTTTCATTAGGATATATGATGTACAAATGGTGCAGCTCAGTGAGTGAGATTGGATGTCGTGGATGGCATGGCTAGTGGACATGTTTTTATTACAATTTTAATGATATGTGACTTTATTTAGTAGTTTTTTTTTTATTTTTTTGGTTAACCAAGAACATGTATTGAAGAAATGTTGATAGTATTTTGGAATCACAAGAACTAGCAATGTGCTATGTCATTTGTCATGTGGATTGAAAAATATAGGAGTATATTCCTAAGGAAGATGATTTAAGTAGGCTATTGTGAGTTTCCTATGAACCAATGTGATTGTGATGATTCAATTGCATATAGGGATCCCCAATACCTTTGATTGGGGTTGAAATGTACCAATATATAGAGTCAATAGCTAGATGGATATATTTTTGTTAGTATCCATCAATGACATCATATAATGCTCAGAGTTATAATACATCCAAGCCCAATATGAATACATAATCTTGGGAAGGATGAGAGTGAATCGAAATTACACATAGTCATCCAAATGAATTATCCTGTATTATGATGGGCCTCTATGGAGGTGGATCTAATGGAATTGTGTAAGTTACATTCATGTGGTTAGAAGAGCTTCATCAGCCTTAAATTAATGAGGGCTGCATGATATGATAGATGTTCACAGATATCATTCGTGTCATTCTTTGATATTGTGGATGGGTAATGATTTTTATTTAATTTTACTACATTAGTGAGAGAAGGAAGAACAAGTATAAATATTGTGATATTTAGAGGTTGGGGTATTTTCGATGGTGGTTGGTGTTGTTTGTGTGAGGTGTTGTAAATGAAAATACGATGGACTATTGTGATATTACATTAATCATGGTGAAATAATCAATCTAGAAGGTCCACATGTGTAAATTGGTGACTGTGGAATAGTCATGGTGGTAGTGTGATGCCTTTGAAGAACTCAAAAAATTCTTCCTTGGATTATACATGGAATTATAGTAGAAAATATTTTTTTTGATGATCAAGGGGAGTGTGGATTCAACCTCACAGTTTTTCTGAATAGAAATCAAATTCTATTGTTTTAGAGTTGTTTTAGGGGTGATATACGACATGATGAAATATTTTAGGAATTGGAATTTCACCAAGAGTTGGGTATCTCAACTGGGTGTGTTTGGGTGGTTGTGGAATACATCTAGAAATGAAGACATCATAATCAGGTAATGTGGTGACGTGATGATAGCAAGAACTGATTGTTTTAAAGATGATTCAAAAAAACCTAGTGTGACATTGGTTTTTATATCTAATGAGTGTGGTATATGGAAAATCAAACTTTGTAGGATATATTTCAAAGATAAGTTAATCTTTGGAAAAATGGATATTGAGGAAAATTAATTTTATTAAGAGTGAGTGAATGAATGGTGTGCATGAATCATCTCGAGTCGATTTTCGATCTTTAGGATAGGTTCCGATGGTGATTTTCATTATCATGGTTATTGGGTGTAGTATGTTGGAGACTACGTCGGGTGCATTGTGTGACCGTGACATTGAGATTATTTTGATATTCTCCAATAAATTAGGTTCCATAAAATGAATATATATGGTTTTAATATAATGCATTTTTTTGGAGAAACCCAATACTCCATTAAGTGATCATGAGATAAGATATTCATTTTTTTTATTGTTATGGGATCAGGTGTCTTCTGTATTTGTTTTTTAGTTTTTAAAATGGTCCATGGCTCAGGTTTTTTTGGGATTATTTCAAATAGTAGGATTTCATTCCATTGTTTTTATTTAGGATTTCAAAAACTAAATGATGTAGTTGGAGAAATTTTTTACCAACATAGTTTGATTGGCATGACTGGATGACCATAGAGACTTCTCAAGGTCATTATGTATTATAGTGAGTATATTTTAAGATAATATGAAGATAATAATTATAAATTATTAAATGAATTTTATTTTTTTACTAGATGGGTGAAACATTGAACCAATATTTAATGACTTTTCAAGAGTTTAAATAAAAATTACTTATTTCTTGAGATGAGGAATGAGGATTTCAATGTTTCATGGTTATTCATCTGACCATCTGGATCCATGGGATACATTTTTTGAATTTTAGCATCTTCTTGTCATGGTGAATGATGTGTTGTTTAGGATTTAGGGGAAACCAGGTTAAACTATAATGATAATGGTGTTTTCATATCATTTTGAACTGGGAGGAGTCAAGATACAATGTTAAGGGAAAAAACATCATCCCCAATGAGAAACATTGTGTGTTTCTAGATAACCCATAGATGACACAAGATCTATGAGATGATTTATAAAAAAATCTCCTTCCTACAGAGGCGACGTAGTGATGATAACATGGTTATAACCTTGTTTTCATATCCATAAAACCAAACCATGTGAGTATATTTGTGGATACATCCAAGGTTTATTGGTCTATTCATGGTTTAGAATGTATTATAGCTACCCAAAACATAATTAAATTGTTCAAATATATAAACTACCCCTTTATAATTTAATTTACTCCCCCAAATTGTCACATATTAGTATAACATGGATATAGTGTTCTCCCAAAACCATATGTTATCCTAAACCTCATGAAATTGGGTGTTCTAATGGAATTCATAGATATTTTGAGGTTAACATCACTATCTAATAACATCTTTTATCTTCCTTCTTCTAGATACATGATTCTAGACTTCTCTAAAATATGATTTTTTTATTATTCCATATAATACTTTTGTGATTTTTAATTTCCTATATGGATTTGTGTTTTCTTGTGTTACGTAGAGTCTATATCAATTTTTCCATGTCATTTTAAGGTGTTTTATTAGGGTATTAATTCTTTGTGTAATATTTTATGTTTTTCATCAAATTGTTTTATTAATATTGGGAATCAAATACCATCTTATGTATTCTCTTGAGAAGTGTTTAGGGAGTCCATTGTGGACCCCTGTAGTGTTTTTGTGAGTTTCAAGAAGAGAAATGATATTAGTGTTATTTTAAACATTATGAAGTTTATATGTTTATTGAATTAATTCATTATAATAATTATAATTAAATATATATATTTTTCATGATTTATTTTAGATATCAGTTGTTCGAGAAGTTTTTAGTAGGGTTCCACTGGACATTATTAATGAAATAAAATGATTCCTCAAATTATGTAGGTGCTCAAAGTGATTTACCCATCTTCATGATAAATGATTTATACTGGTCTGTGGTATGTTGCATTAATACCATGTGTTTTGTGATATCATATTTGGTTAATGTAATTTATTTTTTAGATTTAATTTGATGACCATAGAATTCCATGGATCCTATGGGATCCCCTGGTGTTTATAAGAAAAAACATATCACCACCCTTATTGTTTTTTCTTCTAATAAAATGTTAAAATTGGGTTTTAAAGGGTGATTTGGGTGGGTTAAGAGGTTAAACTAGTTAAGTTTGAAGGATTTCATGATTGAATGTTAACTGTATTTTTTGATGGACTTTAGATAAAAAAATTATATTATGTTGAAAGGATAATATGGATTGTTTCTATTTTCCATGTTGTTATGAAAGACCTATAAGTCTTTTGAATTTATTACAACCATGTATGTGGAGTTTTATTCCAAAAACTAGCTTTAAATGGATAATTGGTTTATTTTAATCATTCTGGTTTTTAATGTGAGGTTTTTTCCTTTGAGTGTTTTAAAAATGGGGTTTTGGGGTTGATTTCAAATGTTTTTTTTAAATTAGTTGGTGGTTTTCACTTGGCTGAAAATGTAATGAGGGAAATAATTAATGGGTGTAATTTAAATAAAGTTATTAGCCTCAATTAACTTGTTCAAGAGGATGGAACGTGTAATATTAGTGAAATAAAAATGTTATATTTTTTGTGTTTTAGATTCCATCATGTTCTATGAAATATTGGAATAATGTTATTATGGGTTAGAAGAGAAGCGTACTCATATCCATGTGTGGTGTTAACAAATCCTTTAAGACTTCATAATTTATTAATGTTTTTAAAAGGGGTTTTGACTATTGTTTGTGTGCTTTTAAAATTCATGATGTCGAACCATGGTATTTCAGGGTTGATAGTATGAATTATTTGATGGGATGATGTTGTGGGGTCTACAATATTTAATTATGGTTCTAGAATATTCACATGGAGATCCAAATCCATGGAATACAGTTACAAATTATAATCATTAGTTATCTTTCTAGATGTCTTACATGGTACACCACATCCAAGGTTTAGACTTGGACATGATGATATACATGTATGATCCAAGATATCTGGAATTACTATCCATATTCTATATTTATGGAGTAGTACATGATGCTTCACGGGTCTATTTCATGATTTATGATATGGTTCGTAACATCTAAGGCCTATAAATCTGGATTGATAATTTATTTTATGATTTTGATGACTGGTGAAAATAACATTCATTTATTTAATGTTTTGATTCACCCGTCATTTTATTACTCAGATGTCAGGCTCAGGTCGATGTTTGTTTAGTGGGATTCTGTGACACCTTAGAACCTAAGGGATGATGGGTTACTAGATAAGACTTCAAACCTCTTATGTTTTACATTTCATTTTCTTGTTTATTTATTTAATTTTTTTTATCTATATACATTATTTCATTTATTCATAATTTCATTAGAAACAATTTCTTGTGGGATATTGAGGTATACACAAATCCAACTAAAAACCCTATCAAACATGGAAACCCTAGTAGATTACTTATTTTTATTACATGAGAATTTTTGAGCTATGGACTGTGTTTTATTTTAGATGATGGTGGGATAAATATTTCAGAAGATATTATGTGACTGGATAAGCTTTATCGCCAAGATGTAGTAGACCCATTTTTTAGCCTTTTACTTTTATTCGAGAATGTTATGGCATCACCACAAAGGGTGGTTAGAAAAATAGATTGAATGGTATTTAAAGCCTTATTTTTTATCTTCATATTTATTTAATTTTTATATTTAGCATCTTCTATCTCAATTATCGTTGAGGTGTAACTATTTAAAAATTATTTCCACATTATCTAATGTGTTTGATGACTGGTTTGTTATGTTAGAACTATGAACTATGATATAGAGGAATAGAATCCTTTTAGTACTACCATAGACTATAAGTTTTTGTCAGAATGCATTGATGTATTTGGAGGTATGCATGTGGTCATGGGAAAATTAACTCAAGGAACTAGTTTAGTGGGATCACAACTAGAATGATACAATTTTTAAACTTTATTTCTATTTGAGAATATTTATATATTGATTTACATGAAAAAATATACATAAAGGAAGGGTTAATTTTTCACAAATAATCAATTAAATTTATAACTAACAAGAATCAAGGGGTATGGTAATTGTTTTTAAAATTCATCAATATGAATTTGATAATGAACTGAAATGTTATAATAATAATAAACCTTAAATCAGTGTCCAATCATAATGGATTTTAGATACATTGGATGATATGATATGATGATACATAATGTATTTTTATGGAGGATGAGATAAATATATTCTTTTGGTAATGTTATCATATAAAAACAATTTCAACTTAAGAATACATATGGAACTATATGAGGTTTGATAGGGGAAGAGATATCAAACAAAATCAGGAATAGATTAACATGGAGGAAGAATGTTTTGGTGATAAAATATTACTTAGGAAATTACATTAAACATTTAATTAATTTAATTAAACATTTAATATATTCAATTTAAAAAAATTAATATG
Source organism: Viscum album (assembly GCA_963277665.1). Classification (NCBI taxonomy): domain Eukaryota; kingdom Viridiplantae; phylum Streptophyta; class Magnoliopsida; order Santalales; family Viscaceae; genus Viscum; species Viscum album. The sequence continues at coordinate 373,858,996 of OY728127.1, read as the reverse complement.
ATGAACCTTCATAATATTTAGCAATAATTAATAGTGAAAAATTATTCCATCAAATCATAAAGGAAGATGTTTTTGAGACTATAAGATAAGGGAAATATAATATCAATGACATCTACCCACATCATAATAATTGATTGTGTGGAACTATAACATATTGATTGATGCATATATTGAACTCATAGAAGAGTTTATGGTGTTCCATTTATTACATTTGATGAAGTATATATGATACCCATCATATATACTGAACAACAATGTTTAAATGATAGAATGGGACCTCTGTTAAGAGGAATATTTAGCTGAGATATTGGATCATAGTTATAAATAACGATAAAAATTACCACTAACATGATAAATATTTTAAAGCATAACCATATGTTTATGGATATGATTATGGGAACTAAAAATGTATTTATGAAAATATCATCATCATTTTCCATTTTTAGAATGAAATTTTAAGGATGAAATTTTATGTGGAAATGAATGTAAAATTTCATATTATTTTTTTAAATCCCATTAAATAATTTTCATGAGTTTCACAACTTTTCCAACATGATTCAATGAACATGAATAAAAAATACATTTTTAATTTTATATATATTATCATAATATAAAGTTAAATAAACAAAAATACATTTCAATAAAGTTAAATAAACATCATAATGGAAATTAGAAGAGGAATAATACTTTTTCTTAAATTGACCATGAGACAGATTATTTCACCACACAGACACCAATAAAGATCATATTGAGAGAATATCTTTCAAAATATTGAAATTAATTTAAATAGATTATAAATAATGATAAAAATAAGATTAATGATTCTATAACATATTTTTTGATAATATATATGAATTTAAAATGGTTAATTGGAATATCATATGTCCATTAGATATATAATCATTGTATTTATAGTAGTTCGACATATGATTAACCATTATGTAATTAAATACTATTAAATTATCATAAAAAAGTTTTATAAAATGTTCTAATATATAAAAAACAATAAATTTGACATTTAACTCAAATAGTTATATTAATTAGTTATAAAATTCATTGATAATAATACATTTATGAAGATATCATGTTATATAAAAAATTCATGTTTTTTATATTAATTTAATATTATTAATAATAAAATTGAGAGATTAATTGAAATAAATGTTATGATTTTTATCAGAAAAATATTTAATCTTTATATATTAATATATAAATGGTTTGGAGTAACTATAAAATCATTTTATGTTTAAAAATTAATTTTTTAGAAAATTTAATTGTAAAGAACTATTTATTTTCTTTTGAAAAATAGAGATAATAAATTTTCTAAATATATTTATATTAAACATTTCAATTTTTTATAATTAGAGTTTGGAAATAATGTAATAATGTCAAATACATTGTTTGAAGAAAAAAAATATAACGAGTTAAAAAGTGAGTTTGGACTATAAAGAGTAAAATAAGGCATGAAATTAAAATAATATGTTAATTGATAAAGTTTCACCTTGATTTATTGAAGAAAATAAATTGATAAAATAATTACCAGAATTTTCACATCCTATTTACATTTGGAACAAAACTTCTAACAAAATTAATTTCTTTATATATTAATGAATGAATACATACAAATATTCCACTTAATTAAACTATTTAAAGAAACCCTCCTCCAACCATTTATAATCACTCCTCCAAAATGGTTTCCCCTCCAAAACCATCCCCAATTTCCTCCCTAAAAGTTTTCCCTCACTTTTTTGAGCTTATAGTCTCAATATAAATCACTGAATCCTTCAAACCTTATTATTGATTTCAAAGGTGGTCATGTTTAGAAATTTTTTGTAACAAATATTTTAATTTTTTCTATTATCTTCTCATCATTTATTATGTAAATTTTATTTAAAACATTTATATAATCTAAATAATATTGTAACAATGCACTTAAAAATATATTATAATAATATAAGTTCATACTAATACTCATTTAGATAATAATATCCCTTGGAAATGGATGTCCCCTCAATTTTACATCTATAGTAATAAGGTTCCTCGGGATGATTGTGATCATGAATTCGCACGTAATTGATGATCTTATCCTTCTAGATGGTGGTTGGAAATATCTTTGTTCTATAATTAGTATTCATTGGTTGTATGCTTCCTGAAATGTGAATAAAATTTTTATGTATTTACACCTTCTATTTTCCAAAAAATAATATAAGAAATCTACAATATATGTTCTAGAAAAATTTAATATGATAATATATACAGAGGAATCCCAGAATTTGTAATCCCCAGTATTCCATAATGGATTCCTCTTCATAACCCATCCCCCACCCCTCAGCAGAAAGGGATAGAACATTCATACCTAGGAAACCCTCTTAGAGGAATCACATAGCCTTTCTTGTAAAAAATAAAACTTATAATACCTTCCATATCCTACCATATGTTCATTAGTAGATGAGGAGGGTAGTTAAATCATAGTATTCCAATTATTGTGTAAGTCCCACCCAAATCAAATTGTGTGATATGAAAGATCGAATAATAACTACTATTTCTCACATCAATAATGAATCATGGGGACTTCATGCCCCTAGCATAGTAACTATTTCATTATTGTTCCTCTCCCATTAGGGTATGATACAACACATCTACAATGAATGGGCTTTGATTTACTACCAATTTGTATATGTAGGATGCCTTCTTAATAATCATACTAAATAGTTTCAATCCATTACCATCATTATAATCCAATATTCCCAGTTATATCATTATACTTAATATAAGGATACATTTCATCTCTTTCCTTTTCAGCTCATCCTCATCAGACTATATTCCCTCTTTTAGTTATAACCAAAGGTGTATATACTTGTCAAGAACTACCTAATATCATTTGGATGTATTCCCATTAGGGTCAACCATAAAGGTAATGTAATTTATATTCCCTACACCAGTATATATGGGGAACCTTTCACATATATGTCATTATTTTATGACATTAAACATCTTTGTTTGGTGCTTCTCCCATCACCATAAATAGTGATATGTTTCCCACTAAGTTGAATTGAACTACATGTTCTCTAATTCAATTCATGATAATATGAATTATTCCCCATCATGGGCCTAATCCCAAACCTCAAAACAAAAACCATCGACTTGCATAATTATAAATTCAAGAGTGCCCAACTATATGGATTAAAATCAGTAACACAAAATTATAAATGAATAAAAAAGAAGATCTTAAGATACATAAAGATGGTATTTTTGATGTAGAACATACGATATACATATATATAAATGGATCCAATGATGAATAACATATAATACATAGAGATGAATAGATTCATATAAAACCTTGGACACTTAAAAAAATATAAATCAATTGTCTAAATGGAATACTAAAAATGTAAAGGATCCCCAAACATAAATTGGGATTTTGGAAGAATTCAAGATCATAATTCTAAATATTAAAACAGTCATATAGTAATTATTTTTTCCTCAATCATGGTGTCATGAGTCTTAACTCTCATCCTATTGACCAATTTGATTTCATAAGGGTCATTGGAAAAAATCCATGTTACCACCTACATTTGTGATGAATGTACATATCAAATTGATTATATAGAAACTATGTAGTGTTATCGGTTCCATGAATAAAACCCACTGGACACTGTTTAAATATTGTTACCTATCATTGAATAATTGTATGAACTACTTATTTAGTGGGATAATAATCATTATGATGTGAAACATTTATTAACATAAATAACTATGTCACCCAAATTTCAGAACAATTTCTCTTATATACATCTATGAAATGAAAATGAGTCCTACATGGATCCTCAAAATAAATAAATCGTCCATCCATTTCATTACATTTAATTCCACTTTTATGGGTTCTTTGTTTGGGTTTATTCCAAGTATTTGAAGATCCTCCACAACTAAGCTAAATCTAAATGAAATATTATCATCCATGAAATATGTAAACATGTATAATATTATTAAAATGGTCCTTCTAAAACCATAATGCACCGTCACCCACCCATTGTAATCAATTATAGGTGGAAACAAGATTAATTTTTAAGTACTGTCTCACCAATATTATCCCAACCCTAGAGGTTGTTGTTGAATCACTCCAGATCATGAATCCACTCTAACCATCAAACCAATAATGAGTAGTTATAAATAAAAAAGTTGTATATATTTCTATCTCAAATATATTTTGATACATCTCCCTTTATTTCAAAATTAAGGTACCCTCTTATCATAGAGAGGAAGATTATGAGGTAAATATCATCCATATCAAACCATAAAAGCGGTCTCGATGATGTTCTCCTATCAATAGTCTCTACAACTAATAATTTTTTCTGTCAATTTCCCATCTTATTGAAGACTCCACCCCACATACCTCATCACGGGTCCCTAAGACATGATCATCCACGAGAGTATGCCATGGGATGAAAATGAACGATTTTCAGGAGTGATCCTTTATACCTATTTCAACCAATTAATCCTTCCAACATATGACTACAGAATTATTCTAGTTGAATCATATTCCTTTCTACACCCATAAATCAATTGTGTATTTTTTAATATCACCCAAAAATTTTTTTCAACATCAGTAAAATAAATGGTTGAATAACCAGGTTTATTCTCCACATAAATTAAGAATGTTATTATATTCTGAATAGAATTGGAGGAATTGATAATGTTCACATCGCTTATCTAACCATGTAATTAGAATATATTCTCATTCGATCTATATAAATCTGATAGTATATAACCATGGTAATGGAGGGGGAGTCTTAAATACATATCCACATCATATAAAACTATGAAAATATCATAGTTTTACCATTTGTAACGTCCTTAATCCAGAAGCCGCTCAAATGATGGCACATAATATATTTTCCACATGTCCTCAAGCTTATTTCCCCAGAGTCTAGAAGCTACCAACTAGTAGTACGGTCCTAGGGTGTGATAATGCTGAAATTATTCCCACATTGGTAGAGTGTAACACAACAGAATAAATAATGATGTTGGTGGAAGTACTAAAAAACATGCAAGTGATGTAAACAACTAAAGAATGAAGATAAATATATCCAAATGGTATATCATATCACAATGATGCATCATGTCACGTGTTCTAAAAAATTCTCAAAAATTGGATACACTGCAATCAGGTACACAACAATACCAGTGTATGGTAAAACAAAATGAAACTCAGTAGAATCACAAGCCTTGGCATGGTCCCATGATCTCCTGCTCAAAAGCTGCAATCACGTATCTGAAAAATGGAGCCTTACACCTATCAAAACATAGGTAAATATCGCCTATTTGGGTATAAAAACATGACCCAAACTAGGTGTGAGAAATAAATTCTAGAAGGCAACAACCAAAGGCAGTGCCAATCTATCCGTGAGTTTATGAAATAGTAGGGTATATTTTTGAAATACAGTAAACCTATAGGTACTCAAATGTAAACAATCCTACATGTACTATAATCCATTCACATTCTTTTCATGTTGTTTAATAAATTCAATTCCTTAAATTATATAAGTCTTATAATCCGGCCAAATTCCCGTCAATCGTTTATATAAAGTAAAAACAATAGATACATCAATATTCTATCTATACAATGGAATGTAGACCGAATCAAATCATGTGAATTGTCTTAGAATACAAGTTTTTAGTCATTCTATTTAAAAATGCCTCTGGACCAAGCCTGATTTATATGAATTTCAGCAAATTTAGATCTGGGACAAGCCTAGTGTATCTACATTTCAACATGTATTTGGGACTAGCCTAGTGTCTCAACATTTCAGCATATTCCTTTTTTAAATTTCTAATATAGACATTCTTAGGTATCCCTAAATGGATCCAAGGTTCACTTAGCATTTATAAAAAACACTCGGTAAGACCGACAACCAAAATTGTATCCCACTCACGACCATTAAGTAATAATCCTCCGGAGACTATCCAATTCTTTTTAACTGAGGAAAAGGTTCCCCCAATGCAATCAAGGTGTATTTAGTCACATGAGCCTGACCTTTTTTTAACGGAAACTATGCCTATCCAATATCTAATTACATCTTTTAACCATTTATCATTTCATTTCAAAAGAAACACATGCTAATTAAACTATCACATCTCATTACACATAACAAATCACTTAGGAAATTCGCATAGTAGAAACCACGTGAAAATTAAACTATTTTTTGGTTTTAATCATAAAAACATAGATGGGAATTTCATATAATAATATGTCATTATAATCAATCCCCCAAAGGGAAAACATTCAAAATCCTCCAAGGTTTTCTAGCTAAAAATCTAACAATGGGAAACACACCCATGGGGTGTCCCTAAATCAAACAATCTGAAATCACATGCTTCAATTTAATATAATCAAATACCTAAACATCATTATGTCTCTATGGGTTTCAATTACAGAGAAACAAATACAAAAAAAATGGTCTCATAATATTTTGGAACATATAATCAACATGACATTTAATGAAAGGCATATGACCACCTACCTCGATGTCGTATAACTGATATAATCTGACATCGTCCCTTGGATCATCCTAGAACCGCGTAGATCTATAAAAATAGGTATATCACCCAACATTAAATAACAAAATCAAGAGAAAAAATTACTAATAATGGCACAAGAAGAATAAATACATTATTGATTGGGTTCTAACATGACGAAAAATAGTTGACCAGGGTCACAGATGAGAAAACGGGAGAAGGAAATGATCTCACGGTTCCTTGTTCTTTACCTAGAAGCTCTTCTATCTAGATGAAAAGAAAACAAGGATATTTCCCATTTCAAGCCAAAAATTCAGAGTACATAGTTAGTAAGTTAATATACATTATATTTATATAATTTTAATGTATTTAAATTCACAAACTTACATTACACATCCTGCACCGACCTAGCTGAAATGACTACGTGGAATGTACTAGGATGTATATGACATGTATTGGACTTTTCATATATCATTGTCCAAAACAAGCATGCACACCATGTATCCTCGTCCAACATGGTTAGAAAACGTGGTGTGTACAATGGATTACACGTTTTGTACTACTAAAACATAACATTTACCATTTTTATTTTGTTTTCTCAAATACTACTCGATGGAAAAGAAAAAGATGAAAATTGTACCTCAAAATAAACTGGTTTCTTACAAACATCCCCCCATAATGAAATTCGTCCTGGAATATCCCTGCCAAGACTGTTGATGGAATATATGAGAATAAATCAAGATACAAAGCACGTGTATCGGCCTCCCTATCCCAAGTCTCATCCTACACTCAATTGTGCTTCCAAAGCAATTGTAAAAGAGAAACTGACTGACCTTGTAGAACCTTCATGCTCTTATCAACTATACGGATTGGATTCTCCTTAAAATATTAATCAACCTGAAGGTCATCCTCCTTGGGTTGAAAAAAATTCGACGGGTCTGAGTGATAGCAGCGCATCTGAGATACGTGGAAGACGTCGTGCATGGATCGGTGCCTATGAGGAAATTGTAACTAATAGAAAACTATCCTAACTCATTCTAGATTATCAAATGGTCATACCTATCATGGTGCATGTTTACCCTAACTCCTTATCCACTAGTGACCCAAAATATGTACGATACATAGGAAAATCGACCCCTGACCATGAACTCCAAAGGTAATCTACATCGATTAACATAAGATTGCTGATGATACTACCCAGTTGCCATCGACTTCAAAATCATGTGATCTAGCTCAGTAGTCTCCTAGAAAAGACAAGCTCCCAACATAGCTACTTGTAATGCCTTTAACCAACAAAGGGGTGATCAACACGGCCTACCATACCAAGCCCAATATGGCGCCATTTGAATAGAATAATAGAAGCTATTATTTTATGCGAACTCAACTAGGGGTATGTGTATCTCCAAATAACCCCCAAAATTTAGGACACATGTATTAATAATGTCCTCTAGAACCTGTATCATATGCTCTGACTTTCTATCAGTCGGAGGGTGGTATGTTTTTCATAGAAGCACCTGTGTTCCCAGTGCCCTCTAAAAAATCTTCCAGAAACGAGACGTAAAGTGGATGTATCTATCTGATATTATATAACGAGGGACCCCATGAGGTCATACCACATCTCATATATATATCATTGGGAGATCATCCAAACCAAAGGTCTCCTTGATTGGAAAAAAATGAATAACCATTTTAAGCCTGTCAACTACCACCCACACCTCATCATTGCCTCTTGGTAACCCTAGTAAACACATCAAGAAATTCATCGCGACATCATCCCACATCCACTCAAGAATGGGTAACTGCTGAAAAAATACATCTACCTGCTGATTCTCTGCCTTCACCTGCCGAAAGGTGGAACACCTTGTAACAAAACCAGCTTCTTCTCACTTCATACATGGGCACCAGTAATGGTGGTGTATGTCTTGGTACATAATGATGACTCCAGTATGCACTTCTTATTCTGAACCATGAAACTCACAAATCATATTCCCACGTATATCCCCTAGAACCCATACACATCCTTGGATATGGTGAATTTCCTCTTCTTCCCATTTTCTATCTAGGAGGAGGGTCCTCACCTTCCAGACTCTACCGCAAAACTAGGCCCTCAGATTATAATAACTGCATCATCCTCACTTTGTCCAGTATGCTAGTGTTAAAAAGAAATTATGAAAGATAAGTATGTACCTGACTATTTTTCATATCTAAATTCATCTCCTTGAACAAATCCATATGTTTTCACTCACCAAAGGCCTCCTACACTACATGTATATATGTCCTCATGCTCAGTGTGTCGGCCACTACGTTGGATTTTCCAGGTTTATAGGAAATCTCAAAATAAAAAAACTGAATGCATTCCACCCACCTTCGCTATCTCTGATTCAAATAACGCTGAGTAAAGATATATTTGATACTTTTTTGGTCCGTGTACACCAAAAAATGTTCTCCCAAAATATTTTTTTTACAGTAGTACAAAGGCATGCACCACTACAACAAACTCAGGATCATGGGTCGGGTAGTTCCTCTCATGTGGCCTTAACTTCCGAGACCCAAATAAAATGACTTGATCCCCCTACATAAGAACTGATCCCAGCCTGATACCTAATGCCTCACAGTACAAATTTTAAATCTTATCCAGTTCCGGAAATATGAGCATCAGTGCTGAAGTCAAATTTCCCCTCAGCTCCAAAAATGATGTGCCATAAGAATCTTACAATTAAATATTCACACTTTTCTTAGTCAACCCTATCATTGTCGCTACTAAGTGTGAGAAGTCTTGTATAAAATTCATGTAGTAACTAGATATCCCCAAGAAACTATGCACCTCAAAAAATTTCTTGGGATGCCTCTAGGTAACTACTACCCTCACCTTCTCTGGGTCCACTGATACTTTAGTCTCTGAGATGACGTCACCCATGAAGTGAATCTAATCCATCCAGAAGTGGCATTTTTTGACCACAACATATAACTGATCCTATCTCATGTTATTCAAAACAATGTCAAGGTTTTTTGAATGGTCATGATGATTATAAGAATACAGCAATATATTTTACTTAAAAATCACCACAGAGGAATATAGGAAAGGATGGAACACTCAGTTCATCAACACCATGAAAACTACTACCACATTTGTGGGAAAAACGGAAAAACCATGTACACATAGAGACTATATCTGCAAAAAATGGTTGTGCGTGGTATGTCTATTGGTTGAACACATACTTGTTGATATCCAATCCTTAATGAAATCATTGAGAACACCCGAGCTCCTTGAATTTGATCAAATAGAACATATGTCCATGTTAAGGGATATCATTTTTTAACTATCCACGTGTTCAATTTCAAATATTCCACACATACCCTAGTGGTACTGTCGTCCTTTTTCATGAAAAGAACTATTGAACCCCAAGGATAAGTGAGGTGTTGGATAAAAACCATAGCTTCTAGGTCTTTTGACTGCCTCTTGAGCTATTTCAACTCTATCATAGCAATCTTGAATGGAGGAGTGGATACCGGTGAAACTCCTGGAACTAGCTCGACACTTAAATCCACCACTATAAATCAAGGTAACCCTAAGAAGTCATCCATGCAAATTTATCTAAAACGTTCAAATAATAGATTAAAATATACCAGATATGTTCTCTGGTCATTAAAATATAAACTCACAATCTAAGTTGTCTTCCTGCCCAACCCACGATTCTCGGGTCCATCTTGTCTCACCTAAACATCACATTCACCCTTAAAAGAAACTCTCCACCCTATGGTGATGTAAAACTCAACCTAAAGTTATAGAAATCAACAATGGCCCAAAGAAAAACAACCAGTTGATTCTGAGATTGAAATGAAATCTCTCCATCTATAATACATAGAGGTTCCATAGAAGGTGACACCATCCAATCTCAAGGGGGGACTACTTTAACTAAAGAACACCTTCCATTATGATCCTTAGTAGTGTGTCTAACATAATAACATCAGAATTAGTAGAAACATAGATCCTAAGGATTTCCACATCAGAAAAAAATATAAAACTATGTGTTGCAGTAGCATAAAAAAGTGAAGATGATAAATCATAGGCGACTAGTGTAGTACCTCTAACTGTTGAAGGTACGAGATCTGGATCATGATGGTTTCGTTTCACTACATATGTCGGACCGGTACCATGGCCCTATGACTTTGCCTGGCTACCCTGAGCTGACCTTCCCTACAGTCACTGAGATCCAAGAATCTGGCTACCCTGGCCACACAAACCACCTTGGCCTTCTTACACTAATGTATTCCAATTTCTAGACTAGTGTGAAGATATTGACCCTGCTCCTGTATGTGGAGTCTATACAAAACCTCTCTCACTAGACGCCGGTGGAAACGTCTTGCAGATGCATTGTAGATGGTCCATATTGCCGTAAGCTCGACACTTAAATGGGTCTTTCTGGAACTGAGGATTAGTATTCCGAATATTTCTACACTGGTATCACATCACACGGATACATAAAGATAGGTTCTGATAGAGCGTATCCTAGTGAGAAAACACTATTCAATGCTTCCTAAATATGTTTGATATAGTACCTGATCTCGGTGCTGAACGTCCCTAGATCGCACCACCAGATTCACGTAGGTTTTGCTCGTTAATTAGTGACTGATTCTCAATGGAATGCACAAAAGGAAACCATTAAATGTCCACCTGAGCTCGGATATTGTACCTAAGACCATCCTCAAAGCGCCAAACTCTCAACGCCACTTCACCAATTAGAACAGGTGTGAATCACTGACGATGTGTAAATAGGGCAGAATATTCCATCATTGACATAATACCCTCCTCCATATTCATCAACTCCCATTCTCAATCAAACCCGAGGGACTCAAAAAATAAGTAGTCATAGAAGACTATTTTGAAGTCTACACATACCATGTCCCGATGGATATCTTTATACATGATGACATCCCACCACATCTTGTCATAATCTTGTAGAAAATAAGTTGCAATATTGACCCTCTTCTCATGATTTATCTCAGGATTCTCAAATATGGTCAGCACAGATTCCGCGGATGATTCCATAGCCTTTGGCCTTCCATCCCATAAAAAAGTAGGTCTACAGTAATGTTGAAATATATGTGTTAGCTCTACCATATATGTGGCAGCCTGCGGTGCTCCATTGAAGGCCTTTATTAACCTCATAAAACCTTCTCAGAACTGTGCATCTTCACCTGTGTCATGTATTATAGCTTGTTCTGCAGTTGTGCCAACTAGAGGATCCATTGGTATCCCATGGCCCACAATTTATGGAGTATTCTCATCACCTCTCTCTTGGTGTACATCTTGTGGTCATCAGGACATCATGACTCTACAAATTCCATCACGAATAACTCAATACGAATATAATGAAAAAGGAAACTATTACTCATAAGTGAAAGAATTGAAAAAGTAGATAAAATCATTCATGTTTTTCCCAAATAGAGGTACATAGTTTAAATAACCCCATACATGGCATGTTTTTCTAGGCCTTTACATGTGCATGTACCCCTGCCCCACGTGGTCGTGTTACACACCACACACATGTCGTGTTTATCCCGATACCTGACATGTACATGAATTTTTTCTTCCAACCCAGGTACTTCTACAAGTCTAGAACTAAAATTTCCTGTCGATGTAAGATTACATGTCATGGTCACCCTAGACATGGCGTGTATAACAATGTTTTCATCAACCTGTTTTGTTAGTCACATGGTCAGATACATGGACGGCATCTACATGACGTGTAATCCCATTACACGACATGTCCAACTCAAAACTCGACAACAAGTGTTCTCTCCTCACATGGATGGTTACACTATCCTAGAATACACTGCATGAACATGTTGTACACGATGTTTATTTCACGACACGTCCCCCAGGGCCTGTGTCGTGACAACCCCAATCCCTCCTTCCATAGGCCAGGGGTTTACGACTAGCACCAAAGGCGTATTTCCTTAAAACTAGGAAGGTATTTCCTTTATAAACTGTAAACACCCACACAAGCAAGCACATAGCTGGATATGAAATACTATGTACATTGTATAAAAAAAGATTGATGAAATTAAAAGGGGCTAGAATACAAGACAAACTGGAAAGTACAAGTAAAACTGTGATAAAATACAATTGAAGAAAGGGAAAGTCAGTTGTTGGGTCGTCCCCAATGGTTCCTAGCTGAATGGTAGGTACATATCACCTAATCTGTACTCCTCAAATGTCTGACTCCTCCGTGTACTGACTCATTGTAAGTACCTCCTCCGAGTACTGTCCAAACCTGGTATTCTTGTCCTCGGTCAGTGTTGTCCATCATCTGCATCCAACACAACAAGGTGTGGGCATTGGCCGTGCAGGGGTGAGTATAAGGATACGCAGTAGGGACCCTGAGACCCTCTAGGTCTCAAAAAATCCAACAAGGATAAAACAAAAAGTATGAAATCAATAGGTAACCATACAGAGGTATATTATCATACATATACCTATGTTATCATGTAATCTATCTCAATCATGAGGAAAACACAAAGGTTCGAACTCAGCTCAAACCATGATTTATTCTAGGGGTAGAATCAAGTAACATCCACAGTCACATTGTAGTAACCTTGGCAACTGGAGAACTCCTCCTCTATTGAGTACAGTGGGCCTACCGTGACACCATGCGAGCTTCGCACCAACATTGGATGGCTGAGGTAATCCTCTTGTCGAGTACTATGGATCTGTTGTGTCTCCAAGCACGCTCCCCACAGTGGATATGCAACATCACTAGGTGCTCTCCCCTTCATATCCTACTGAGTTACTCTTCCTTTCGAGTACTGTGGGTCCGCCGTGACACCAAGTTGCTCCCCACTATGGGTCTTCCATGAAACGAAGGTTCTCCCCACTAGGCTAGTCGAGTCACTATGAGTCTAAACATTCAGCAGTCGTTAGGTCTCAACCTACTACTAGGTTTCTACATTATGCTCGCTCGTCTCTAGGAGGATCTGCTCCAAGAGAAACCGATCAATACTCCAACTATCACGAAGTCTCATGTATAAGTATCTCAAAGGTCTGCCACGTCATAGGGGTCTCAATGTAATAGATGGTGCGTCAATCGGACGCTCAGTCTATGAGTTATTAGCCATTTAGTCCCTAGGGCCTGGTTCGATTCGTGCTCGATCCAACCTGACCATTTCTCATACCAAACCGAAACTCTAGTGGAGTATACTCAATGGGACTGTCTCACTCCATCATTTCCAGCACTGGAGATGGTTTGTCAAACAGATGTCTGGTGCCAAAGATATGGCTAAAAGAATGTAAAGGGGTGTAGTGGGCTTGTGTCCGGTCTGACCCTGTTGGAAAGACCCGGCCCAACCCATGATGCAACCCAGTCCGCTTGGAGGTCTGGCAGGCTGTGAGGGCCATGAGGGGCCACAGAACCCGCAGGGGTCATAGGCTGTAGCGGCCGCGGGGGTGCTGCGATGGTGCTGGGATGGTTTGGTCGGGGCGCAGCGAGAGGCACGGGCTGGTTCAGGCGGGGTTCCAAGGGGGCATGGTCCAATTTGGCTAGGGTGTGGATTGGATCATCCAAGGCATCACGAGGGTGAAATATTGTTTGGTCTGGGCGCCGTGAGGGTACAAGCCATTTCGGTTGCGGTGCCACGAGGGGCGCAGGCCTATTCGGCCGGGGCGCCGTGAGGGGCGCGGGCCGGTCTGTCGGGGAAATGCAGGGGAACGAGCTCGTTCGGACGAGAAGGCGTAGCGCTACGGGGGCAGCGTGGGTCATGGTGGCGGCGTCGTTGCCTCCATTTACTTCTCCGTCTTCGTCTCCTTCCTCCATTTCAAAGAGTAAACCAACGAAGAACATCAGAGGGGATGGGCCATGTTGGTTTGGCCTGCTCCCTCCATTTTTAGGGTGGTATCATTTGGCTCAACTAGGAAGAAGAACGATGAACTTCAAAATTTTACAACCTCTGTAATAATTCGTTCCCAAACCAAAAAATAATTCAGGGAAAATATTTTCATGAAAATAAACCCCATAACTCGGGTTGATACATCGATGGAGTCACATGGAAGAAGATGAATTGTTCGGAAAAGATAGATGTCAGTTCGTTACAGTCGAAGATGTCCTACATCAGAGGAAGTCTTGAGGAAGAAGGTCAAAGTCAGGGTTCGAGTTAGTCGTTGGCATTCTCCATTGGAAGAACGTGTTCTTCGTTCGGAGAAGTAGTTCTTCGTTGGAGAGATTTTCTCCCAAGCCTACACCAAAATGAAAAGTGTGCCCAAATAATAGATTATACAATCTACTATTTTGTTGGATGAATTAAAAATGGTTCATTAATTATGGTTGGTGGAAAACTTAACACATGGGGGTTGGAAGAATTAATGTGGAGGAAGCCAAGAGGCTCCTCAGCATTAATGAGGGGGGTTGAGAGTTTCTCTTAATTAAACAGGGGTTTAGTCCTAGGTGGTACCCACCACCATAACCTCCAATGGGAGGTTATGGTTCGTGTGGTCTCCCCCAACATAACCTCTCATGAGAGGTTAAGGTATGGTGGTCCCTACACCTCAAATTCCACATGGAAGTTTAGTTCCGGTGGACCCCTCCTCCCAACACCCACATGGGTGTTGAAAATAAAGAAAATGTCATATAGATTTATTTTTCTTTTATTTTTACACGAAAAACCAAAAAACTAACATTCACCCTCGACTATCTACCGTTGAGGTGAAAGTATTCTAAAGAGAAAAACAAGCACTGCGAGTTCAACGGTGCCCTAAGATTTCAATTCTAAGCAGCGGTTCAAAAGTTATAATAATTCGCTCGTATGTTTACTGAACGTATCTAAAAAAAGTTCAAAAATTCATTCTCGGCACTCCGGGCGTCGGAATCATGCGCCTTAAATTTTCACGAACTCATAAAATTCCCATATATTTAAAAAAATCATGGAAATTTTGGGTTTTTACATTCTCCCAACCTCAGGCTTTACGTCCCCATAAGCCACAACTCAAACTAAGGGAACAAGTAGAGGTATTGAGCACGCATCTGAGCCTCCCATTCCCATGTGCTATCATGGATGTTCTCATGCTACCAGCGAATGCGTACCAATGATATCGACCATCCATGAAGGACATGCTCCTATCGATCCTCAATCTCTACTGGAACCTCCGTAAATGTCGCCCCATCGTCGACGTCCAGCTCGCCATGGTAGATGATGTGATAAGGGTCGTGCATGTATCTTCTCAGCTGAGATACGTGGAAGATGTCGTGGACCTTGTGTAACTGAGTTGGAAGAGCTATGTGGTATGCCACCTTGCCAACTCTGCTGAGGGCCTAAAAATGACTGATGAACTTCAGAGATAACGTTTCGCCTCGGTCAAATATCCACAAACCTTGTCGAGGTGAGACCCATAGAAAGACATGTTATCCATCCTCAAACTCTAGAGGTCTTTGTCTCCTACCAGCATATGACTTCTGCCTGCTTTGTGCAGCCTTCATCTGCTCTTAGATGTCCTGCACCTTCTCTATGGTTTCCCATACCATGTCTAGTTCCACTAGTGCTGACTCCCCTAGGTCAGTCCTGCATAAGTGTGATCAACAATGTCTCCAATATAACACCTCAAAAGGTGTCATCCCAATGGTGGACTGATAGCTATTGTTGTACGAAAACTCCACAAAAGGAAATCCATCCTACCATCTACGACTGAAATCGAGGACACAAGCACACAACATGTCCTCGAGGGTCTGAATGGTCTACTCAGTCTAACCATCTTTCTGAGGATTTAAGGCGGTACTCAAACGAATCTGCGTCCCGAAAGCCTCCTACAACCCCTTCCATAGCTGGGAAGTAAAACCTGTATCCCGATCGGACACAATAGTCATGAGTACATAATGTATCCGCACAATCTCTGACACAAAGATGTGTCCCAAGTTCTCTATTGGACAATGCTCTCTGATCGGTAGGATGTGTACCGACTTGGTGAGTCAGTCAGCGATCGCCCAAATCGAGTCATGCCCCCATGATGTACGTGGACGACCTATCACAAATTCCCTGGATATCCCTTCCCACTTCCCCTATGGGTCCTCTAAAATCTGAACCAAGCTTCATGTTACCTGATTCTCCACCTTCACTTGCTAACAAGTGAGGAATCGAGAGACAAACTCTACAACTTCTTTCTTCATTCCCGGCCACCAGTGCTGTCATCGGAGATCCTGGTACATCTTCGCCACTCAAGGATGTACCGCTAGAGGGGATGTGTGGAACTCTCTCAAAAAATCCTCCTAAAGTGACACGGGTACAATGTTACATCTTCTAATAAGGATGACATGATCCTCACCTTCATAAAATCCATCGGGTGCATGTCCAATGGATATCTATGCATGTCATGTCTCACATTCAGTTTCCCCAAGATGCACCTACATGACTCGCTGAAGAAGTGGTGGAGTGACTTTAAGAGACTATAGAAAAGATACTCCATCTCTTTCCATAAAGGATATCTGCAAAGTGGTCAGCTGCTCTGTCGTCTCACAAAACATTTTTACACCATATCTCTTGCTGATTCAAACTGCAAAAGTGTTCCCCTTCCAAGGAATATAGACTATATCGAAGTCATAGTCCAGGGGGAACTCAAGCCAACATCGTTGTCTCAGGTTGAGGTCCTTTTGAGAGAAGATATACCTGAGACTCTTATGATCAGAGTACATGGTAAAATTCTTACCCATCAGATAGTATCACCACATCTTTAAGGTGAAGACCACTACAACTAACTCAAGGTCATGGGTAGTGTTTTTCAGCTAGTTCTATATCAGATGTCGAGAACCATACGTGATCACTGCTCGCTCATGCATTAGGACACATCCGAGTCTGATCCCTGATGCGTCACAGTAGACTACGTACCATACACCTTTTTCTAGAAGCCTCAAGGTGGGGGCACTAGTCATCCTCTTCCTTAGATTCCTGAAAGCTCTACTAGAATCTCTTCGACCACAAAAAAGGTTTACCCATCTTTGTCAAGGCTGGTAGTGGTGCAGCAACTCTAGAGAAATCTGGCACCAAAATTCTATAGAGTCCAGCCAATCCCAGGAAACTTTGTAACTCCGTCACACTCTTGGGTGGATCCCAAGCAAGTACGACCTCAATCTTTACTGGATCTACTACAAAGCCAGCCTCGAGATTATATATCCCATAATGTGAACACCTCATATCCAGAACTGGAACTTCAAGAGATCACCATAAAGCTAGTGATCTCAGAGTGAGTCCAGTACAACCAACAAATAATAGGCATGCACCTCCATAGTAGTCAACTAGATCAGAATGTCGTCGATGAAGACTACGACAAAGAAATCAAGGTATGGCGAAATGATCAGGTTCATGTCTCCCGTTAATAGTGCTAGAGCATTGGTTATGACCAATGGCATAACCCTGAACTCGTAGTGGCCATACCGACACCTGAAGGCTGTCTTCTGCACATCCTTGTCTCGTACTCTGAGCTGGTGATAGACTGATCGGATTTCTATATTCAATAACCTTTGTGCTCCCTTTATATGATTAAAGGGTTCTTCAATCCTTGGGAGTGGGTACTTATTCTTCATGGTCTCCTTGTTCAGGCGCCGATAGTCAACGCAAATCCTGAAGCTCCTATCCGCCTTCTTGTCGAATAGAATTGGGGCTACCTATGAAGAAACACTAGTCCAAATTAATCCCTTCCCTAGAAAGTCCTCCAGCTGTACCCACAGCTCAAGAAGCTCCATGGGAGCCATCCAATATGATGGTGTAGATATCGGTTCCGTCCCCGGGTAAAAGTAAATGTAAAAGTCCACCTCTCAGTGAGGATATACACCTATGAAATCATCAGGGAAAATATCGGCATACTGGTCCACCCCTACAGGATATCTCATACCCTCCACATCAACAGCTCAGAGGGTAAGGCTAGCCAACTGGTGGGTGATCAGTTGCACACTCGTCTAGGTAATTCCATCCTGCACTACAAAGCCTTCCTTCTTGCCGGTGAAGGTAAACCTGGTCCCATCTGTGAGGACACACCGTACTTTGTGCCTAATATAGTCAATCTGAGCATGGAATGCAGTTATCCAGTCCATACCTAAGATGAGGTCATAAGGCCTCGACGCTACTACTAGGAGATCTCAGCTAAAGCTCTTGCCTCCTTGAGTATGCTCGCACTGCCGACACCCATGTGTAATCATCAAACCTTCTCCCGTAGGAGTCTATAGGCATAAGTATCGAGCCAATGGCTCCGTTGGAATCTCCAAGCTCCAAAAGAGGGCTTTTTCAATGAAATAATGACTAGAACATGTTTCTATAAGTACTACAGCTTTGGTGGAGTAGACACATATCGTACCTCGAATCCTCTCCGAAGCACCACAATTGTAATCCTCAACTTCTAGGAACTCTGATATCCCATATCCACATGCACCCTACAGTTGGTGTGGACCTCTTGGTGGCTGTGGCGGTAATACCTCAAATCATCGCCCACCGCCAGCTGCATGACCAGATCCTCTGCCACGTCCTCCTCCTCCCTAGAGACCACGTCGATTGAAACACAGTCTATGCATGGGTGGTCCTTCGACCATCTGTTGATCATCAGAATGGCGGGTCGGATAGTCACGAGCCATGTGCCCTGGCCGCCGCATGTGAAACAGTGGCCACTTTGGGCATGTTTTTCTCTGCTTCAGGTTCCCCGCATAACTGATCCTGAGTCATGCGGTCATCCACCTATAGGTCTGGTCCTCTTGGACCTCTGTGACATCTATCTGCTGGAACCTGTAGAAGACTCCGCTATGTGATGACTAGAAGTGGGTCTCACTGTTGGTGTGTTTTCATCAAGGAAACTCTCCACCAGGAGGGCTCTCTCCAACACACCTACCGACGTCGGGGTGCTAAGTGATATCACCGAAGCCTTGATCTACAACATGAGTCCCTTCTCAATGGTCTGAGCCATGAAGAATGAGTCTCGCACCACATTTATGGAGTATCATGAGATGTCAGGGAACCACGTTGAGTACTGATCCACATTCATGCTTCCCTACTACAGAGGAAGAATATCATATATGCACACTTCGCGAAGAGTCACTGGAACAAAATCTAACCGAAACAGGCTCTTTAAGTCTACCCAATGAGTCATCACCTCATAATGGACCATGAGTAAAAAGCTCCACCATCTGCCTACTGCTTCTTGTAGAAGGCTGGGAGCAAGGATCCCCATGAGATCGGCTGGTGTCCTTACATGTCGAAGGACTCTCACCATAGCCTCGAGCCAATCCCCCTCTACATGTGGGTCGATCTCTCCCCTGAACCTGGGTGGCTACTAGCACTGGAACTCATGCAATGCAATCAAGAGGCGTGCACCATCTTCTGCTGGGGCTGGTGGCATCGATGGACCAATGGGGAATGTTACCTCTTGTGCCTCAGCTGATGCCTCTTCTGGAAGAGGCCCCTTCACTAAGACCTCATCCCTCGGTGGTCTATCAGTTCGTACGACTCTAGGAACTCTAGAAGGTTATCTATGTGGATGCATCCTGAAACGAAACAGGTGCGCTATGGTTAAAAGTTATACCCGGTGAGCTTACCTAGTGATATGACATAAATAAAACTTTAGAAAACACACAAGCAATCCATTTTTTCATTCACTGAGTCTGAAATCAGAAGTCAGGGTCCTGATGTATGGATATGACGACAGCCTCCCCAACACAGGACTCCTGGAACTGAAAACCACACTCACTATTACTTCATAGAAATGATCAGAGTCCAATGTTTTGTTGTAGAACTGACTCCTCTGATACCAATTTGTCACGACCCGTACAACGCGGCCAATGTTGTGAATACCCCAAACCCACCTTCCATAGGCCAGGGGCTGGTGACAAGCACCAAATGTGTAATTCCCTAAAAATAAGAAGGTATTGACTTTATAACCTGTAAACACACACAAAATCAAGCACACAACTGCATATGAAACAATATGTAAACTGTATAAAAAAGAGTGTTGAATGTAAAAGGGGGTAGAATACAATATCAACAGGAAAGTAAAAGTACAATTGAGATTCAATACAACTGATGAATTGGAAAGTCAGTTGTTGGGTCATCCGCCCCGGTTCCTACCTGAAGGGTAGGTACAGATCTCCTCCACAGCACTCGTTTTCCCTTTATCTCCTCCATGTACCGACTTGTTGTAAGGTCCACCTCCGGGTACCATCCAGACCTGGTATTCCCATCTTTAGTCAGCATTGTCTATCGTCTATATCCAATTCCACAAGGTGCGGGCATAGCCCATGCAGTGGTGAGTATAACAATACTCAGTAGGGACCCCGAGACTCTCTAGGCCTCACAAAATCCAAAAAGGATAAAACAAAACTAATTAAATCAACAGATAACCTTACATAGTTATATTAATATACATTTACCTATGTTATCAAGTAATCCATCTCAATCATGAGGAAAACACAGAGGTTCTGACTCAGTTGAAACCTGGATTTATTCTAAGGGTAGTATAAAGTAACATCCCCAGTCAAATTTTCAAAACCTTGACTACTAGAAAACTCCTCTTCTATTGAGTACAGTGAGCCTTCCGCGACACCGAGCGCACTTACCACTAACCTAGGACTGCTGAGGTACTTCTCCAATCGAGTACCGTGGATCTGCTGCTTCACCAAGCGTGCTCCCCAATGTGAGTTTTCAACGTAACCAAGTGCGCTCCTACTTGTAGCCTACTAAGGTATACCTCCTGTTGTGTACTGTGGGTCTACTACGAAACCAAGGCACTCCCCACTATGGGTTAGTCGTGACACCAAGGCGCTCCCCACTAGGCTAGTCGAGTAATTCCAAGTCGAAACTGTCAATAGTTGTCAAGTCTTATCCAGCTACTAGGTCTCAGCACTATTTGTGCTTGTCTTCGAGAGGATGGGCTCTATGAGCTATGCATCAATACTCAAACTATCACGATGTCTGATGAAGAAATATCTCAAAGGTCCTCCATGTCATAGGGGCCTCAACGCAATAGTCGACACATCAATCAGATGCCCGGTTTATGAGTTAATAGCCTTTTAGTCCCGGGGGCCCAATTGGATTCGTGATCGATCCAACATGACAGTTTCCCATCTCAAACCAAAACTCCATTGGAGTACACTCAAATGGATCAGCACACTCCAATATTTTTAGTGCCTCTGATAGTTTTTCAAACAGACATCTGGTACCAATGATATGGCCAAAAGAAAGTAAAGGGGAGTAGTGGGCCTGGGTCAGGTTCGTCCTGGTCGGACTTACCCGGCATGGGTCAACCCAGTTCAGGTCGACTCAGCTTGACCCACTACGTTGGGCCCAGCCCATGATGTAGCCTGGTCTGCTTGGAGGTCTGGCAAGCCCTGAGGGTCACGAGGGGCCACGGAGCCCACAGTGCCTACGAGGGTCACTGGGTGGCTTAGAAGCGGGGGTTGCGTGAGGCACGGGGCCAGCTTGGCCGGGGTTCCATGAGGGGTTTCGGTTGGTTCGGTTGGGGGCACCGCGAGGTGGCGGGATGGTTCATCTATGGTGCTGCATGGGCGTGGGCCGGTTCAAAAGGGGCGTCATGAGGGGTGTAGGCAGGTTTGGTCGGGGTGTCGTGAGGGGCGGGGGCCGGTATGATCGGGGCACCGTGGGGGTGTGGTCCAGTTCAACCGGGAAGGCGGAGAGCCATGGGGGTGGTGTGGGTCATGATGGTCATGGGTGGGGGCATCATTACCTTCGTCGCCTTCACCATCTTCGTCTCATTCCTCCATTTCTAAGAGTAAACCAGTGAAGAACAGCGGATGGGTTGGGCCATGTTGGTTTTTCCCGCACCATCCACATTTAGGATTGTAGCATTTGGCACAACAAGGAAGAATAATGATGAACATCAAATTTTTATATCCTATGCAATGTTTCTTTCCCAAATTTCAAAAGAAATCATGGAATGTATTATCACGCAATTAAACCACCAACCATGGGTTGATATGTGAGCGAAGTCATGGGGAAGAAGAAGAATTGTTGGGAAAATATGGATGTCAGTTCTTCGTAGTCAAAGACGTCCTACGTTGGGGGAAGTATCGAGGAATAAGGTCGAAGTCCGGGTCGGTGTTCTTCGTTTGAAGAACACATTCTTCATTTGGAGAAGTAGTTCTTCATTGTATAGCTTTTTTCCCAAGGATCCACCCAAATAAAAAGTCTGCACAAATAATAGATTATGAAATCTATTATTTTATTGGTATAATTCAAAAAGTTTCATTAATTATGGTGGGTGGCATAATTATACCATGATGGTTGGCACAATTAATGCGAAGCAAGTCAAGAGGCTCCTCCACATTAATGAGGGGTTGAGAGTTTCTCTCAATTAAAGGGAGGTTTAGTCCCGGGTGGTCCCCACCACCATAACCTGTCATGGGATGTTTTGGTTCAGGTGGTCCCCACCACCATAACTTCTCATGAGAGGTTAAGGTCTAGTGGTCCCCACACCTCAAATTCCACATGGAGGTTTACTTCCAGTGGACCCCTCCTCTCTACTCCCACATGGGTGTTGCAAATAAAAATAAAAATGTCATACAAATTTATTTTTATTTTATTCTTACATGAAAGACCCAAAACCTAACTTTCATGCTCGACCAACTGCCATCGAGGTGAAAGTCTTCTTAAGCGAAAACTAGTGCTGCGAGTCCAACCGTGTCCTCAAATTTCAATTCCGAGCATCAGTTCAGAAGTTATAATAACCCACTCAAACGTTTACAAAATGTACACAAAAAAAGTTCAGAAACTCATTCCGGGAACTTTGGGCCTTAGAATCACATGCCGTCAATTTTCACAGACTCGATAAATTCCAATATATTTAAAAAAAATTACATGGAAATTCCGGGTCTTTATAGTGTAAATCATAAAATTTGGAACACGATCTTCCTCGAATAGGAAGAACACATGATGTGTTAGGCTAAACTACATGCCTTGTATACTGGGTTTTTCAGGGCAGAACCTCCATATTTCCCAAAAAACCATTGTTCTTTGAAAAAACAAACCAGTGGGATGCCTAATTCTGATCCATGAGGGCCCATACTCCCCACGAATAAAAGTATGAAACCCAAGAAGAACATATTATAGTACAATTATTGATAAAAAAGATGTATTATGACCCACCAAATTCTGGTCTAAGAGGGCCCATACACCTCATGAACCAAGTTTTAGTGACAATTATATCCAATCCATACCACATACCAATACACTTGTCACAACAATAGTAATACCTATCACAACATCTATCACAAAAGTATGCAATATCTAATGCATCTAGATGGCATGGAATAATGCATGGCATGTGATTCTAAAATGTTCTTATGATTCCTGAGATGGAATACCCTCATATTATTCTGTTTTAACTAAAATAGAACCCACAATTTTATAAATAGAAAAAACATAAATCAAGTGGGCCACCTAATGGTGAAATCTAATAAATTGTGCTAGATCAAAATAAAAAAATCACAGGTCAATTCAAGGCAATTTGGATTTTCCCTTTATGCGAGCTATCTACTCTAGAGAAAAACTAATTACCAAATAATCATTCCTTCCCATCCCTTTCTATAGGCTCCAAACAGTAAGACAAAGCAGATAAAAACCTTTGATACAAGTTTATAGTGTCCTAGATCCGGAATCCACTTAACTGGTTCCCCATACCTGGTGGGCCACATGGACTCATGCACATTTCCCCCAAACACTAGAGGCTGTAGACATGTAGCGAGGGCCTAGGGTGTGATAGTGGGAAAACTATTCACTCATTCACATAGTGTAACATAGCATAATAAATAATGACATTGGTGGAAGCAGTAAACAACATTAAACTAGTGTAAACAACTAAAAACTATAGATAATAGTTTCCAGATGGTATATAATATCAAAATGATAGACCATGTCACACGTTCTAAGAAAACTACAACAAAAGGATAAATAATAATTAGGTATAATACAATACCAAAGTACGGTAAAAAATGAAACTCAACAACATCCCAAGCCTTGGCTTGGTTCCATGCTGTCTTTCGCCTAAGCAACAATCTTGTCCCTGAAAAAGGGAGCCTTTCCCCAATCAAAACCTAGGGAAATATTGGTTTTTTTGAGATGAAAAAAATGACCCAAATAGGGTGTGATAAATAAATCCCAGTAGGATACCATCAAAGGTTGGTTCAAATCTATCAGTTAGTATATGCAATAGTAGGGTACAATAGAGAAATGCAGTAAACTAGATCGTAATCAAAAGAACACAATACTATAATAACTATTATAAATTTACATTCATTTCATATTCTTTAATAAATTCAATTCAATAAATTATATACATCTCAGAATCCAGCCTAAGCCTTTTAATCCCCTAAATAAATTAAACACAATAGATACCTCCGTAGGCAATCTAACAATGAATTGTAGACCGAATCTGAGCATGTTCTTTGGCTTGTAAGACGTGTCACTAGTCATTCAATTTCAAAATGGCTCAGGGACATGCTAGATATATAATAATTTTAGAAAATTTAAATCAGGGGCATGCTAATTGTGTCAACATTTCAGCATTTATATGTGACTAGCATGGTGTATCACTATTTCAGCATATTTATTTATTCAGTTGCCAATAGATCCATTCAAAGTTGTCCCTCAATGGATCCATGTTTTGCTCGGCTTTTTAATGAAGACTCGGTGAGCCTGATGACCAAAACAGTGGCTCGCACACGGTCGTTAAGTAATAATCAGCTTGAGTCCTTCCATTTCCTTTCAACTGAGGAAAAGGCTCAGACAATATAAACAAGGTGTAATTATTCAAATAAGCTCAAACATGTCTTTTAACCAAGACTATGGATCACCCATGATTAATTACCACTTTTAAATATTTATATTTCCATTTCAAAAGCAACACATGTGAATTAAACTATCATATGGATTTACACATAACTCACATGGTAAATTCACAAAGAAGCAACAACATGGAAATTAAACTATTGCATGGTTTTAATCATAAAAACATACTTGGGAATTTCATGTAATAATATATCATTCTAGTCAACACCAAAAAAGTTAAGCATTCACAATCCTCAAAGGCATTCATTCCAAACTTCAAACAAAGGGATACACTCCAATGGGGTGTCCCTAAATCAAACAATCCGCAATCACATTCTTTGATTTTATAGAATCTAATACCTAAAAATAATTTGGACTCAATAGGTTTCAATTACAGAGAAACAATATACCCAAAAATGGTATCATACCATTTTGGAACATATAGTCAACATGACATTTCACAAACAACAGAAGACCACCAACCTCAATGTTGTATAACTGATATAATCTGACATCGACCATTTAATCGGCCATGAATGGTGATAATATATGAAATGTGGTAAATAGATCAACCTTAAGTGACTCTATAAAGAGACCAAATTACCATGAAATGAACTAGAAGAATAAATCCCTTGCTGACTGGGTTCTAACGTGATTGACGACACTCAAATCGGGTCCCGAACGACCAAACAAGAGAAGGAAATGATCTTGCGGCTCCTTGTTCTTCACCCGGTCTCTCTTCTATCTAAAAGAATAGAAAATAGTTTTCTTCCCATTGTAAGATGAAAATTAGGAGTACACAGTGTGTAAGTTCATCAACATGGCATGTATATCATTTCACTGTTCATAAATTCACCGACTTACTTTTCGCAACATGCACCAACCTTGCCGACATAACTACAAGGCATGTACTAGGAATTACATGGTGTGTAGTGGCTTTTTTCTCCTCTTCTTGGCCAATAAATCACACACACCTTTTATCTCGATCCTATATGTCGAGAATACATGGCATGTACACCAGAATTACATGGCGTGTGCTACTAAAACATATCATTTTTTCAGTTTTCATTATTTTCTCAAAAACAACTCCAAGGAAATGAAAATAAAGAAAATTTTACCTCAAAAAGGAAACCGATTCTTACATAATCCATCTTCATTATGGCACAAAACGTCCTAAAACTGAGGTACTATAACATAAATGTCATTAAAAAAACTACCATAGAGAGGGAATATATTATTTATCTCAATAAAGTGGTTCTTTATCACATTGTCATGAAAAATGGTCAATGAGATCAGGAAAAAAATTTTATTATAATAAACTATTTTTAGTTCACTCTGATGGAAACTATAAATATGTCATATTTCCCTTCTGAAACCCACGAATCATTTCCAAATATCACAATAGAAAGAAATTATCTACTAAAATAGGGTCCCATCTATGAAACATATTGTTCACAACATCCAACTTCAAACACCTAGTGTATAAGAACTAATAAAAGTTTGACCAAGGGATATATGAATTCCAAAGTAGGCCCACATCTATACTATACATAATGAAGGTTTTTATGATGAATTGAAACATCTTCCAATGTTGAACTAAGATCTACATGACTCATTGCAGTCTCAACGAAATTTCAATTTCTGAAGTGAGTGTTCTCTAGGAAACATTAATAAAGACAAAATTAGATGTACAACCATTAATATTTATAATGATAGATTCCATTTTGTTAATAAAAATAATGATCATGAGAAAAATTAAAATAACATCTACCACAAAATCTCTCCCCATTGTTAGAATATCAAATAATAAAATGGTCATGTCATTTTGATTTTCTACATTAATGTTCCCCCTATGGGAATATGCTATATGAATCCTCCATAGGGAATGATTTTAATTCATTATGTTAGTAGTCCCAATTTTTCTATTTATTGTGTAGGTCCCCTATATAGTTATTTCGTGTTTATAGAAGAAGGTCCTACCTGTACTCTATCATATATGATAAATCCCGCAAATCATATTGTGTTTGATAATATGAGGCTACCATTTCTTGATACCATGTCATTGGAAAGAAATATTATTTCTCAAATATAATATTTCCCAGGGATCAACCATTATGAAAACCACAATTTAATCACCTAACTCCAAAAAAATAAAAAATATTCATGTCAACAATACCACCTATAAAAATTTCATTTGAAAATGAAAATAGTAGTTATTCGTAATAAAGGATTACCTCAATAATGGAGAGGTTAATACATCGTCATTGAGGAAAAAACTGGTCAAATATAATAAAAAATTAGGATTTATCCCATATCTAGTCATCAGTTTGATATTATGAATCTAAAGGTTGGCCATACGTCTAACACTTATGATACTTTTGTAATGCCTTTATTTCAGTATGAATTAAAAAATTTCACAAGAATTAGACTTGAAGATGATATTGAACCGGGAGCTAGTGTAGGAGCATAGTCATAGGATGTTTCTATTTGAAACAATATCCACACTAAATGAGTGGAGAGGGTTTCCATAAAAAAATGGATCACTGAATATTTTGTGAGTCCAAATAATGTTCATATACCACCACTTCATAGGGATTTAAACAATTATGAAGGTAAAGGTTTTCCTAGATCCCACTCATTACCTGAGGAAGTTAAACCTCATATTCTAGATGGAATATTTTCCAAATATAAGAAATATTTCAAGTAGTTGAATATAAGCAACATAAAGTTACTCAATGTAAATATACCTACTAGCTAGGATCATTAAGAAGTTATTTTTAATCAACTCATATTACATTACCATCCACAAGTAGGGCCCTTTGTGCCATGAAAATTTTATCATGTGAAGTCACTCAAACTGGTAACTAGAAAATGAATTTAATAAGAGCCAATGGTTTTAGGATTTTAGTATTTCCATCCTACTATGAAGAACCCAGATCTATGTCATATTAATTACCATATTCTAGGAAATGTCAGTTATCATCAAAAAATACAAGTAGACTCACCACATTAGACTCCAAAAATTGCAATTCCTTTTCAAGTACATGTTTTGATCGTCTTATAATCAAATATGATTGAAATTATTGATTCAATGATAGTCCATATTTTATCTATGGGTTGATAGAACACATAAGTGTAGTTATGGAGATGTCCTTAAACTGAACGGGTAGTTGTAACTCCTCCCCCCACCATCGAAAATATAATGTTTCAAATATTCAATGGATTTATGGATCTATAAAAATAACTATTACAGTTCATATCTAACAGTTTCCCCATGATAGTAACCCTTAAGTAGAAATGAGCTTTTGAAATTAGATTATTTTTACCTACATTATAAAGGAAAACCTTTTTTGTTATACATGTTTAATAGTGATGTTGATAAAAGGATATTAAGACCACTATTGGAAGTTTACATATCAATTAATTTCAAAAGATTGGTATAAAAAATCATTTCCATTCAAAATGAAAAGGTAAATATAATGAGAGATTCACATATTTCAATTCATTGTGGAAGGGTCAGAATTTCTCTATAATCCAATATACTCTTTCAGAATTTTTGTTTCCTCTCTCTATAGAGAACCTCCCTAAAAATTTTTGTAAGTCATTCATTGTGGTAAATTGACCATGTGGGTTTTGGTAAATTTCTAGAGGTTATAAATTCCCCTTGGAGAACTAATAAAATATCTCAACCAATGTCAGTGACATAGACAATGAGAAACTGTAAGGTGGAAACAATGGAAATCAAAATTATACTTGGCCATATATCATCTTTATCTTAGAATCCCACAGTGTAATGCACAAAAAATCTAATAAATAGAAACAATAAAAATGATATCCTAGTTTGGATGAGAGAACGGAGAAGAAACATCATCAATTTGGGGACTAAAAGAATAACAATTTTTCCTTTTGATTTGATCATTTTCATGGATACGTTAAAGAAACTATATAAAAAATCTATGCCTTCCACAACATAAAATTCTAACTAAGTTTCATATAAATTAACACAAAAATTATTTTCCATTTCACAGATTATTGGGCCTCACTATCCTAAATTTAATTGTTGTTAAATTTGTTCTACAAATGATTCTTGATTCTAGGAAAGGATAAAGTTAACGTGTAATTTGATTTATCAATTTTTTGAGAGGTAAAAGGTGATTGGTAAAAAGACATGATAGATAGTGCAAATATGTTCAATGATTAGATAATAAAAAATATGATCAATTGATATCATGATTTTGTATGATCATTTTAAAACCCATTGGTTATTCCCCCTATCTCATTAATGGTTGTGTGACCAACCTTGTCAACAGTACAAACCTCTATTAGTAGGAAACCAAATATATTTCATAATTGGAAATTCAAAATAAAAATATATTAATACAAACATGTCAAAATTGCAAAGTTCATCATGAAACACATATACTACATTGCTTATGTACAAATATAACAGTAACCATCCAATAAAGTGGTATAATGGGTAACTCTCTACTGATTCAAATCTTAATTTGATAAAAGAAATAATTAATTGTGTTAATTTCATTTATTTTATGGTTATATTTTAGGATAATGAGTTTGTTTATGAATCCATCCTCCATATGACTAATATGGAAACCGTATTTAATGGATATAGGGGCCAAGCAAATTAAATAAGTTGTAGTCATTTCCAATATAAATATCTTATGCAGATCATAACCAGAGTTATTTATGCTACCAAAAACCACAAAAAACCCATTAATTGATACTAGAGATACTAGTAACATTATCTAATATTTTTGATGAGTCTTACATAATCCATTTTTTAGAGGAATGGATTGAGTTTATGGAACAGTGAATTATTCTAGAGGATTGGGAATACCATGTTAGCCTAATCCATCATTGGGGGGAGTACCCTCATCTTCTATTCAAATTACCAAACCATGAAACTCTAGATAAATATCCTATATTGTTCCTATAATGAAATATCCACATGATTGGATTTAAAGAACATTTGATAAGAATATGGCTTCCTTAAATAATTATTCATGGTTCAAGATGAGATTTAAATTACAGAAACACATAATTTATCAAAATATCTTTGGGAAGTTATTGTAGAATCCCAACTAATTACTGTAAATTTTTATATATGGTTATAACTAATGATGTATATCTTGATGAGCTCAATCATGTACACTTTCACGTAGAAATATTTTTTTATAGATATAGATATGGATCCAAATTTATAGAGACACATTAGACACTTATATGAATTAGGAAATCATGGTAAAAATTAAATATAGTGAGATTTCATTAATAATATCATAGAAATAAACATCATTTTATTCTAAATTCATTGTTAATTGGTTAATATCAAAGATAACATATCACTTTATTCCCTAAGGCACTAGGTTTTTGAAAAGAGTGTGAAAAATATTCTCATCTGAATCATGCTCAAAACAAAATTCAGGGGATATGTTGCCAAATAAATATTCCTTGTTGATTTGAAATATTCAAAATTTCATGTTTTGTTAGGGATGCCTTAGGTTCCTCCCCATGTGGAATTCCCTTCATAGTATGAAATTTTTGTAATATATTTTGTTAACCTAAAATTTGGTAGATCTCATGGTGGAACAGTCAGCTTTTAATCGTCTTATTCTTAGTACATCAGTGAGAGATTATTCTAGAAAGAAGGAAAGAAACTGATGACTGATTGTATCCATCGTTTTGTATATCAAATGTTCTAGAAATGTCCTCGGATAACCAACATAAATAGACTGGAAATTAATATTTATTACCCCATAACCAAATGAAAAATAAAATTACATATTTGTGTATATATTGATAATATTTCATGATATATTTTACATAAATAAAACCTATAAATAACTATGTGGTATATGATCTACATAAGAGTAGTTACCCCCTAGTGAGTATTTCAATCATTTTTTCCCATATCTCTAGAAGACATCTACATCAATAGATGTTCCTATGGAAACACTTTTTCCACTATATAGAGTTAGAATTCCGCAAAATCATATTTTAAATGATAAAATATTAATCATGATTCTACCTCTGTTGATCCACCATTAACAAAAAATCTTTAACAGATTAGCGAGGAGGTAGAAGAAGATGATTACCTCAAATACTCCCCTCCAACATTAGTGTATGGTGTCACCACCATTATTGATGGGTCTATATGTAAAATATTACTATAGAAGAATATCAGTGATATATATTGATCATTTTTCACATGTCACCATAGTTTAATGAGGTATATATAAGTTTTATATAGAATCAATGATTTGGTTTCACCTAAAACTACACAAACATTCATGGCCTTCATCCGGATGTAGCAACCCACCACATGGATTTTCTGTATTATTTCCATGATAATAAGTAGGAATCTATATGAACACTTTATTATCACACTTGAAATGTCAATGATAGTTTTTATTAAACAAAAAAATATAAAAACATTTTGGAGGTCCAATTACTTATCTTTCTC
Organism: Viscum album; assembly: GCA_963277665.1. NCBI lineage: Eukaryota > Viridiplantae > Streptophyta > Magnoliopsida > Santalales > Viscaceae > Viscum > Viscum album. Next base: position 373,827,195 of record OY728127.1, on the reverse strand, counting down.
ATAATAACGTCCTAATCCATGAAGAATAATAGATTGCTCAAATTTTTTATTTATTTTCGGGATCTTGGTGAGACTTTTCCATAATATGATTTCCATGTTATAGTTAAAAATCATATTTTCAATTAACGTAATGTGTATCAACTCATTTCCATTTGAGTTGAAAAATCAGGATAAGACTATTTTGAATAGCCCATGAAGAAGATCAGGTCTATGTATACAGGGAACTCACTTGATAATATTTTTATAATGTTTTAAATTTTTTTTGAACCACACTGGTGATGCATAATAACACAAAATGCATCATATTTTAGAGTATTTAATTATAATGTTCATAAAGTGATACTTTAATGGGATAGTATTGAAATACCAGAATCACTGTTCCCATCTTATGGATCATGGTATAATTTTTAATAATATATTATAGCATAGCTTAAATATTAATCACTTGAAATGAGAATTCAGTGTTCCTTCAAGAAGGATCTTCTCTTCATAATATACCATCGTGGAATTGAAGTATACCGTATTAATACCAAGGTTATTCTTGACATTTGACCTCCTATAATCCCCCTAAATGGTTTATGGTACATGAAGGCTTCATATACTACATCAGGTGATGAGTATAAAATAAATAAAGTATAATTATTATCCTTTACTAAGATAATGATAATGGGTTTCACCTATGAAAGGATAGATGGTTTTTAGAAAGACTTTGATAATCTCAATAAATATATTATGAGTACATTGGTGCTAATGACACCTATGAAAGGAAATACACTCATTATATATGTACTGTACATAAGGGAATCATTGGGTTATTTTCTTACATAAAATAATAACACATGAAATGAGAATAGCCTCTATTATTATAGTAGATCCATTATATATATTGAGAATATATATTTAGATATCATGAAGAGATTAATTTTGTTAATTTCTATAGGGTTGAAAAAGAGAAAGTAACTACACCACCATGTGGTCCACTAGGTCACTTTGAATGAAAATAAGCACTATATCCATAACATTCCTATGTTGAATATAAACTAGTCGTAGGATAAGATTATTTTGTAGTAGTTTGAAATTATGTTTATATCGAAAAAGTAATCAAATGGTTAGGGATTAGTTGAATTTCCAAAATAATCCTTCAATATAAAAATACTCCATTGAATAAAAAATTTCCATATACAGAGGTATTCTCTATAAAATACATCCACTAGACATGGGCATTTTTTCTTGATGGGACATCTAGAAAACCAACACGGAGAAGAATAGAATACCCTAGGCTAAGAAATTTCAAGTTAAGAGACTTTATTATATCTATAGAATAATAATTTCTATGTTTTTTCATCTTATTTTAATAAGGATTCACAAATACTGTTGTAGAATATGATGTGCTCATTATAGTTTTAGAATAAAAAAAATTAATAGTGGCTTAACTGAAATTTGAAGGACATTCAGACATTATAATCTATTATATAAAGAATGATTATTCATACAAAAAAGAAATAGGTAAATATCGTTCTCTAAAATCAATGAGGGTAGATGGATTTAAAAGAAGAGAAATTCTATTAGGAGGAAGTCATATTTTCACTTTAAAACGTCCCAAATTAATAGAGGGTAATATATATTTATTTTCATAAAAATAAGCATCGGTTCCTATGTAACACATGAATCAAGGAATAATAATTCTCCTCAAATTGGTAGGATCATGTAATTATAGCCTTCAATGTCACCAAATTTTATAGAATTCACCATAAGGTTTGATACCTATAAATTACATGGAAAATTTATCTATAAAACCCCATAGCTGTTTCACACAACAAAATTATCATGTCCATTATTCTCATGGGTAACAAATATCATATGAACATATTTCACAGATAAGGCCAAGTAGTTGAATTACATTCTTACATATACTAGAATCTTCTTTAAACTTGTCAAGGATATAGCCATTATGGAATTCTGTGAAAATAAATTCATCAATTTCATTTTTTATAATATTGACAGAAGATTAATTATCCCTCACACAATATTAATAGGAAATTAAACCAGTTATTTTATGTGCTGAAAAGGAAATATTATGAGTAAAACATTGATTTCATCCATTCATCCAACTATAATACACTATTAAATGTGGAGATTGATGATTTTAATAAAACTATGTTAATCATACTATAGATGTTGGTTGAAAAAGTAAAAAATTATTTTCTAAACAATATTCTATAATCTTTGTCGAATTACTATAATAGAATTCATACTTCCACTCATGAAACAACATATTTCCTATTATATTTTACATAGATTTTTATTACCAAGTTAGATCAAATCACCTTCATCGTTAATTTTCTATTTAAATCATTTATCACTAGATGAGAATTCTAATAAGAAATATGATTAAAAGGCAATTCTCAATGATAATAAATTTGATACCTTATTTATTAAGAGTTTCCCCAAAACAAAATAGTATGATGTATTAATAGGAATGTTCACATTTTTTCATTACTCATAGGGGAACTAGTTTTTTTGTCATAACCTTGATGATATATGTGGATGAAATATCAGTAACATGATCCAAAATGTGTGTTGGATTGTGAGTGGGGGGTATTTTTCCCTAATAAGGTTTAATCCAGTGTTACATATTCAATGATCACCATGGGCAAGGACTATACCAATACCCCTACCAATGGGAGGATGCTTAAAAAATTACATGTAATCCAAATCATTGGTCATTTGGGAGAGACCTTAAAACCCCATTATTGGTTAAATCATTGCAACCATAAATTTCAAAAACCATTTTTCCCATTCCGATGAAGAAAATTCCCTTACCATAATATATTAATCAATGTGTTAATCCATTATTCATCGCTATATGATGATAAACCATATGAAGAAGTATCATACCCAAGATAAAAATCATGTTGTTTGTGTTGGAATCAATTTGGAACTGGAATTTTAATAATTATTTGGATAATCATTCCATTTCCACTAGATTATAACATTCATAAAGGCTCACTTGAGTTTGTATAATTTAGATGAATATAATAATTTCTATAATTAAACCATTCCACAACCATAGTGACTGAATTTTTATTCCATATTTCATTACCTGAGTTTAAATTTAGTTACCTTCCTTACATGGAATTCACCTCCATTAAATATGAACCAGATCTATGAAAATAATATATATCATATAAAAAAATGTGGGTTGATTCTCATATTAATGAAGTATATAGTGACACATGGATAACATAACCTTATCCCAACATTAATGTCTAAAAAATACCAACTATTGGTTAATATATAGATATGTGTTGGAGAATCCAAAATGGGTTCTTTTATTTATAGATCTATATTAAAAAAATTATCCTCCACATGTGTATGATTTAAATCAGTGTTGGTGACTACTTATTCTGTTGAAATATGTGGGGATTGATTCTTATTATAATGAGGTGCATAGTGATTCTTGGATTTAATATCCCATGATCAACCATGTATTATGAAAAAATTACCTACCTATACAAATAGTTCAGTATTACAATTATATTTCCTCTAGAAAACTATGTCTGGATTGATTCTGATTCTAATGTGATACATAGTGATTCCTATACTCCCTATCCAAGGAAATATTCCCAATAAAAAAAATAAAAATATTCATTTTCATTGCAAATGGAATATATCAACGTTAGAAAAAACTTATTATTTATATGTGAATATAAGTCTACATATCATAATAAGGTCGCAATCACCCATTCATTGATAGATCATTTCAAAATGATTCAATCATTCATTTAGAAAATATTCCATTCTTAAACCAAACATCTGGTCTTCACAAATGTCGATCCTCACAACCCATATATAATAGTAAAAATATAATTTTATTCAAAAGGACAACTCTATTAATAATGAGTATACAATAGTCTATATATGGAACTATATATGTTCCATCAATATGAATTATCAACAAGAGGAATCCACATCCAGAGGAGAAAAATCATTTTTCACTATATGTTGTGACAACATCGTAGTGGAAATATCTAGTAAAACAAGGTTTTTAGTTATTCCTTATGTACTATTCCTATTCGAACACCTAAAATTCAATATCCCTATGATATTTTATTCCAAATTATCATCCAAAATTAAAAATGTTTTGTTGTATCCACTCCCTATAAGCCTTATTTGGGTCATTATCCCCTAAAACAGTAGTCAAATCTTAGTGAACATAAACTGTAACAACCATTGGTCATTGAACCATGGCCACAATCATATTAAACTATTTCATGAGGTTGAAAAAAATATTATCCCACCTTAAATATGTGTTCCATATGAAAAAATATAATTACTAAGGTTCTTTAATCTCTTCCGGAACACTGTTATTCCCCATGATTCAGGACCATGTAATAATTTGGACATCCCAAAGGATAATCCAAACATACTTATATACCAAAGAAATTTCATTGGTATCTAGGATCCATATACCAAAAATATATAAATAATATACATATTATGAATAAAAAATGTCAAGGATATTTAGATGACCTTGAAAAACACTAATGCTGTACGCCATATATTAAATCCAAAAAATGAAGAAAGCACAGAATTGTCATACCCAATTTAAGAAAATGGATACACCATGATTAAACTATCAATTTTTTGACCACCACAGATTTTCATAATCCATATCATTTCTCATTATTCGTTTTTATGTGAATAACTAACTTCAATGACTTCATTTTGTTTATTTAATGATAATGGCATATAACCGGGAACAAATCCATAAAAATGGTTTCCTCGAATATATATCGCCTTTTCGAGTAATTTTAGCAAGGAATAATATTTCAATTGTTTATCCATAAAACAAGTTGATTTCCATAGAGGGGTGGAGGAATATGAACGTATTCAGTTGTCCAAATCTATAATGGGGAATCATATCTGAGACATGCTAATCATATGATCCATTACCTGTGAAATTTGATAATAAATGATGGTATGAGTTAATTATTTTTTAGAAGCATCATTTCAATACATAATCATATAATTTCTCCACTCCTAAAAAATGGGGTAATATTATACTAGATCCATTCTCATTCAAAATAAATGGAATGGGTTTTCTACTAGGGAATAAATTTAGTAATGTTGAATATTCCAATAATTAGCATAGATAGTATATAGAGAACATATCATTCCATAAAAACCAAGTATAATCTATGTTAATATGTGACATATGAAATTATTGTTGAGGAATAATTTTATCATAATGCATGATATTTAACTCTCAAAAATATTATTTAATAGATTAATATAATTAGTATATGGAAAATGTAGACCATAAAGGTTGTTTTATATATAGATATAACTATAGGATAAATGATCAAATATTCCCACAATGCTCCTACCATCACTATAAAAAATAATTATCCAACTATCATAATTTATATAGGGTTGTCCCTCCTCATTTACTACTGATATGTAACGATGTAATCAAGCAGGTTGGGGATTATCCTCAAAAATGACTTATCTTCATGCCCATTGAACCGTATTCTTGTAGATGGAATTTTCTGGACCATAGAAGTGTGAAAATAATACAAGAAAACTCTTTTGAGAATTTATGAATATAGTAAATAGACCATGAAAACATTAATGATAGTATATAAAGAAAATAAGAAGAATCTAAATATCAACCATAATTTTTGACATAACATATCATGTATAATACGAATATCATGATCCTTTGCATCGAACCCCTCAAAGGAAATTAATTTTTGCCCTATAGACGTAGATATATTCCCCCCCAGCACACACAAATTTTATTCTTTTATACTGTAAAGAGGTCTCTCCTCATAAAACATCAATGAATTAAATTTGATTTTTGAGTCATCAATTACCACACGTCTCATACCATCACATGTTCTATATGGTCAACCATTTTTCGAAATCTTTCTTCGTGCACTAATTATAAATAAATTTTATTTATAACTATGTCTTATGATGGAAGGATACATTGGTAAACTCATAGTGAAATAGATAATATTTTCCTAGAATGGGAAATAGATATAGGCCTAGAAGAAAATATCCATTTTTAGATGATGGCCACATACTAAATGTAACTTAATCACCCGAAAGGAAATAAAACACCCCAAAATGATGTCCTTCAAAAAATTTTGATAACCACAAAGGGGTTCATTTTTTAAAATAGAGACACATATTATCATCCATATAGAGAATCATTACACCATGAATCAATACTATTTATAAAGGAATCTCATTTACTGAACATCACTTACATGAGCTCTCTCATCCTCCATAATGAGTATAGTATGTTAAATGTGGTATCCAGAGGGTAATAACAAATTATATAATATAAATATCCATCCATGTATAATTTTCATTCATCTTATCCACCTCATGAATTATCAATATGGTTCTGTCTTAGCAACACTATGAATCAAGGAAGGATTAATACTGACATCCTTTGAGGCCTCAAGACATATATGAATAGGATATTAGACACAAAAACATTCACACATATTGATCAGGAATCACTTTGGTACAATATATTCCCCCATTTATCAAACATGAAAATTATGTTCCTAATTGGGTTCATGATTTTGAATTCCCATCATAATTTGTTTCTAAGCCATGGAGGTGGTGACGGAATATTTTTTGTTTCATATAGTAGTATTCATCTCTTGCATGCTACTTGAAATGTGATGAAAACTAGTTAACATCCACGTGTCTGGTTTTAGTATTTTTTGATGAATAATATATAATCTAGTTTTTATCAAAGTATAGGTTGAAAATCTATACAACGTAATACCTCTAAGTGTATTCCATAGTCTTCTTAAATGGTTTCTCATCCATAGACCCCCCCTTCCCTATTTTCTGATGGTAGAGCACATTCCTTCAGGGAAATCCCTCAGGGAGAAATCCCCATGGATTAATTATTAGAAAAAATAAATCTCTCATATTCAATGTAACCACACTCATTCATCTATGTATGATGAACATAGTTCAATCATGGGATTCTAATTTAGTTGTAAGTCCCATCTAAATACAATTTCGTGATATGACAGATCATCTATTGTCTCTTTTTTACCACTCAGAACATGATTCCCATATTTATATAGATCAATATTGATCATTTCATGGAAAAAATAAAACATTAATCATTCTTCCAACCCCATATGTGTCAACCCAAAAAACTATGAACTATGTGAGCATTAATTTTCATTCTAAAAAGATAATTCAGATACATCTATAAGGTCCAAATCCACTATTTTTAATATATTACCTACTTTTTGGGCCCATATTCCATATATGATTACACCCCACAAATGGAATAATAAATTTATTCAAGGTATACTTCACCACATCCCCATAATACCATATTCTCAATGGGTGTTATCATCGTAGGGACATATACCTTATCAGATAAATTGAATCTTATTAGGATATATAACCAACAGGATCATCCAAAAAAGGTTGATCTTGTGCATTCCCCATTAAATCTCAATGTTGGATCATTTTTCCTAAATGTTTATACCATATGATGTTAAACTACATGGTATATTTCTTATCAAATTTAAAATGTACGATGTGACCATTAAGTACTTCCAAACTACATAGGTTCTGATTATATTCATATAGATATGTATGAATCCCCCTTCAGGGTACGATCCCAAAACTCAAAAATGGAAATTGTCTCCCAATATTGTGATAAATATTTAAAAACCTATGAACATGGATTTATACCATAATCACAAATGATAAAAAAATAACATGGAGATAATATCATATATACATGTGTTACTACTTTTGGAAATACATTTAAATGTACATATCGATCCATTAATGAATAACCTCTGATACTTATAGATGAATCAATTTTTGGAGGACATATGATTCAAAGAGATTTTCCCATCTTCACGTGTAAATGAAAAGTTGAAAATATAATGGTTGATTATCCATATATTGGGATATGGGAATGATTCACAAAATGTCATTAATCATTACAAGATCTATATATTTGGGTATAATTTCACATATAATGTATGTAGATCTAGACCACTCATAATCTCAACCAATGTGAGAACCTAAGTATCATTGGAAAATTTCATATATATCACCTTCCTTGGGGAATTTTATCCAAATTACATGGGTGGTTTTGACCCTATTTCGTCAAGGAAAAACAAAGTATGTTTATGTCCTCTTGATTCATCTATCTTTTTGGGGATCCTGTCCCCTATTTTTCGACTTTCTATTTCCAATACAGTGTATGTCCTATGTAGGGATTTATCTTGTCTTTTGGGGAAAATATTTATTTTTTGTGGGTCACGTTTTCCTTGTTAGGGTGTTGTGGTGTTTCTGTTTTGGTGTCCTCCAAATTTTATGATGTTTTCATACTTTAGGGTGGTGGTTCAATTATTTTACATTATTATATGATTTTGATAAGATTTATTGGGAGCTAAATCATATTCTATTGATTATTTGTGTTCTATGAATAATTTTTTGGAAATAGTTTTCCATACTTTTTTGGTGGAAGTTAGTTTTTGATACTTAATTTGTTATATTTATTGGGAAAACAATTTTCATGTACGTTGAATATATTTTATTCCATGTGTCGATGGTCCGAAAAGTTATTTCAATGATATTTAATTATGAGAAATATTTTTTGGGGAATTCTCTCTTGTGGAATGTATTTTTTTGATTATTAGATCATTTTTTGTGAAACCTTTATGGTGTCTTAAATTTTTTTATCATGTGATAAAATTTGTTGTTGATAATATAAATTTAAAAGGTGTTTTTACCATGAAGAGGATTAAAATTCACATGTGTTATTCTCTTTCTGTTTCAATAGTTATTTCATAAACAGTTGATGTAGTGTAAAATTAATTTTAAAAAGGATTTTTTATGGAAAGTGGTTATTTCCTTCTGTGCTTATGAAGTGTGGCATATTACAGTGAAAGTGTTGATGTATTTGATATGTAATGTATAACATGAGCACAATGCGAATCCGGATTATCTATGAGGGTTATCATGAACTAGTAATCTAGCATAATCAGAAGTGGCTAAACCTTAAATTCATCTAGGGGGATTTACGATTGGAATATTAACTAAACATTTTGTTTGATCATACGGTACTTTTCCTTGGGATATGTACTCCTCTAGTGGCTCATGAATGTGAACAATATTTTGGATACCATTAGACCTTGGGATATGTTCCCCTATAATGACTCAGGCATGAGGATGATGTATGCTGTTTAGTGATGGATTTTGATCACTGAGGTATGAGGTTTCTGGAGGCATAATAGTGTTAACTACCTATAGTGGATTGACAATGGTTTTCACTTATAAAATGGTTCTTATGATATATGTTTCTAGCATTACGTATATGGTAGGTCTTGTTCATCAATTTATTTCAAGCAATATTATTTGTGAAATAGCGTTTTCATTAAAAATGTGGTTTATTAATATTGTTTACAATCCTTTTTTCTTAAAAAAATTAAAATGTTTTAAATGAAATATTAAAATTTATTTTAATTATAATTATAATGCCCTGACCCCAGTTACCCAATGTTTGTGTATTAATGCGTAACATTGGCATGATCACAAAAGACCAAGTCTCGAAATACCGATTAGTTTAGTAGCCTTGGAAACACTAGATAAATTCATAAAAGTTACATTACATCAAAAAGTGAAAACTACAATAACAAAGTCTCCATAGTCCACACTCATATCCTCTTTTGACTATCTCTTCAGGTCATTCATAAAATACTTCTTCACATCCTAGAAAATATTAAAACATTGAAAGGGGTGAGCTCAGATTCTCAGTAAGGATAACAATATTGCGAAAGCTTTCATAAATAAACATTAAATTTTAAGGCATTGTATAGCTAAAACAAAATTATTTTTAAACATGAACATCAGCATAATATGGAAAAAATTAAATTAAATAATGCCATTAACTTACTCACATGGATATTCTACTAGTCGAATAATCACATGCAATATCAATAACCACTTTCATAATGATGGAATGCATAATGCCAGACAATCATAACCACGTAGCCAAGGCCTCGTGCCAAGACTACAAATAAGATTTTGTCAAGGCCTCATGCCAATACACTAGTTTGTCTCATTAGACCTACCGATGCATCGAGGAGTTATAGCGGGCTCCACCCATCACTTATTAATTCCAATGCATTCCTCACATGAACAGGTTTAAACATATCACAAGCCATAACATAATTGTATCACATAAAACATGAATAAATGAAACATAAGGTTTCCACACTTCAATCACAAGATATCAACACAACACATTGATATAATAAAAAATTTATAAAAAAACCATTTGTATTACCAAAATAAAAGAAAATTAAAACATGGTATTTATTTTTCTTTTAAAACAAGTTATGTCTTATAGAGGAAGCCGAAACTCAAATAATAGTCACGACGGTAGATAATTCATTGTCACTGCATATGTAAGAAAAAAATTCCTTTTGTCATTTAGTAAAAACGCTTCGTATAAAAATATTCCTTTAGAATAAAATTAATAGTCAAAGGGGGTTTATACACTGTATAATTGAGAGTTGTGTATAAAACCAAATATTCCTCAATGAAAAGAGATTGAGACGAAGTCCTTACAAAGATCATTTTTAAAATAAAATAGATCTATTATGTGTATTTACTATAATTACACATAATTAAAGTACAAATATAATATAGGGCATAATAATATCATGACATAATTTGAAAGTAGGAGATTATCTCAAAGAATGGAAATTGGGTCAAGAAATTCTCTTACCTCGTGTCCGAATTGACTCAATCGTTATTTAATCTCCTGAATAATATACTAGAGTTAATTTCTATTTTCTGAATAACCTTTTTCATTTTCATTATTTCTTTTATATCACTTATTACCATGTTATGAACATTATGTAATTATTAAAGTTAATAACAGTCATTTTGTCGATCTTTGGTACTTGGGTCAAAAATAAACTACTTATAATTACACTTTGCTCATGTGGTAAAATATCCATTATATCCATAATTATATTCATGATGTAGATATCATATATAAAATATATATCCAGTATATACATTAATTTATAATATTACATAACGTTTAGAGGTAATAAATGAAATGCACCGTTCATGGAGACGGTATGCCGTACGTACACATGAACGATACTTTTATTTCTATTTCGTATTTAATGGAATGAAGTTATAATTATATAAAGTTATAATATAATTCCAGTATAATATAATGTATAATACCATTTACTCCATCCTTTATACATCCCACATATGGAATTAACGATTCAAATCACACTGAGGGGGCGATAGTCTGCACTTCCTAAAATGAAAATATCACGTTTACCCATAATGGAAACCATAAAGGTATGCCATAAATGAAAAATACAGAATCTTAAAGAAAAACATAAACATATTATATATCATATATAAATATAGTGACATCTAAATGGACACCTTTGAAGGTTTTATATGAGTGTTGAACAATCATCATTTTGTGAGGCAGAAATTTTCCATCCACAGAAACAGTATGTTCTATAACCATTAGATGTAGGTGTGTGTAAGTGTAGCTAGAATACATCCTATAAAAACACGCTAGTATATTTAAGATAATGGTTTTGTTACAAAATAAAGGAATAAAAACAGATTAAGGGGTTGGAAAAGCAAAATAAAACAAAATAACATAAGAGGAGACAATACCTTAAAATCTGGTAACTCTTTTTTGATTTGAGCCAAAGGCTTCCTTGGGAAGAATTCCGCCCAAAGTGAGGCTTCTATGAGTAATAGAGGGAAGTTTAGAGAGTATTTTTTGAAGAGTTTGGCTGAGCCAAAAGGCTTTGAAGGTGTGAGAAAGGTGGTAGTGGTGGGGGCCTTTTATAAGAGGAGAGGAGGGGCACTCTTGGAAAGTCATGAAATGTTACTTTATTATATAATGAGTTTCGGATTTTAAAGGGCCCAAACTTATATATTTAGAGGATAAGGTGATCAGGGTTAGAAATATTCTCATCCAATAGGATTTTGACAGGTGTAAGTATTAAATTTTACATTATCGTTTTATTTTATTTAAATCGTTAATTAATGAGGTCATCGCTGCATCATCATGCTGTCAAAAATAATTTAATTTATTTAATGTCTAAATATTATAAAAAAAATTATAATGATGTAGGAAATCTTTTTTTATTTCTAATGAATATTTATAGTCAAAACTATGAATTGTACAACCCCATTTAAAAATTGTTTTAGTAAAACAGCTCATGTTTGTGACTTTTTTATTTTAACATTAAAGAAAAAGTTTTTAATGACATTTTCCTACCAAAGTGGCTCCATGGGGTCCCCAAGTTGACACATGGATTATCTTGGTCGGCCAAGACTCATCAAATATGGGTAGGAAAAATGTAAAGGTATTTTCATATTTTTATAATATCATTTTTACCTTAAATTTCACTAATTATCTTTAATCGCGATTAATTAAACTTAAATGTTTCTATTCACCAAATAAATATTTTAATACCATTGAACCAAATTTTAATTCCTAATGAAAACCATGTATGTTGGATTTTTGAAAATCAAATCACAGAAGTTGTAATGTTTCATTTAAATGAAAAATCAGTTTTTTAACTACCACTTAGTGGTTTCACTATTCATAAAAAATTGAGGTCTTTCAGAACAACGCCAAAATTTCACCCTAAGATATAATTGATATTATGAATTCAAAAATTATGACTATTTTACAAAATTCCAAACATATAAGTTTCATTAATTAATTTTATAACTAATTCCTGATGTCACAACAAATAGCGTGTTTTTAAGAAACAATATATATCAAAAGATTGACAATTGTTTATGTCTAATTTCAAAGTGAAATTAATTATAATGAACACCATTGGATAAAATTGTAAAAATATATTCTAATTATACTTGAAAACCACTCAATAGTAAAATTTAACACTATAAATTATTTTTATTAAAAAATTTGATTAAGTATTTTTCACTATTCATAAAAAATGGAAGTTCTCAGAAAATTAAAAAAAAATTCAACTTAGGATAATTTTGATATTACAAATACAAAAATGAAGTCCATTTTGAAATATAAAATTTCTATAATTATAAAAAGTGGGTATTACTATTCATGAAAGCTAATTTGATTAGTCGTAGTGTGTTAGAACTCGAACTTGCATACAATGCAAGCTATTGCATTATTTAAAGAGAAGCATGTCGTAGAAGATCGGGGTGTTACATTCTACCCTCCTTCGAATAATTGCATCCTCGCAATTTGAAATTTTACTTTGAAAATAAAAGGTTGAAAATAGAAAATACCTTTGTGGAAAACCCACATCAGAAATAAGGTTAATAAAAATATAACATTAAAAGAAAGAAAGATAAGTACAAAGGTCACCCGAGATAGCCCATACGAGGATTCTATGAAAATATGGATATGGAAGAAAAAAAAACCATCAAGGTCTGATGGAGAGTTGTAGAAAACAGGATTAGGAGAATGTTAACCACAAGAAAATCACAAACTTGTGATTGGTTAAACGGTCATTGAATCCCCAGTTGGAAAATTTAACTGAAAATGTTTTTGTTTTATGTTACCTTTTATAAAGATGAGGAATTTATTTATGAGAATTACTATGAATGTAAGGAAATATACTTACTTGTCATGTAGACTTTCATTCATTAATAAATTTTTACCACAAACCCATCATTCACTTCCAAAGGTAATAGAACTCTAAAATATTCTATTTATCCTAATTGTATAAGGTTCCAAATATTAACACATGCCATTTAGAATAGGAAATTTTTTTTGTAATAACCTGGGACTTCCTGTAGGATAGTGGTAGGTAATAAAATCCTATCGCACTATGGTTTTGGGTTCGATTCCTGCAGCTTTGTCCGACGCGACGGGTTATCCCCCGACCTGCAGGTTGTCCTTTTCCTAAAAATATAGTATTATAATATTCCAAAGGTAATATTTAGAAATGTTTTATCCTTAAACAATACTATCCAAGGTTCAACTTAATTTATTCCAACCATTATAGTTATCCAAAATACCTCTGTCCAGACTTTCTCTAAAAGGTCTCTCAATTCCAAAATCAATTGTAACATCAGATTCCCCAAACAAAGTAAAGTTTCTCTTATTGTCACATACTAAAAATATGATTACTTTAATCATATTAATAACTTAATGAAATAAAAAAGTACTGTAATACAATCCTTATATATATCACATTATTCTTATAACCAGAATATAATCCTTGTGTCCAAAATAACGAATACATTATTTATTCCACTTCAACTGTAGTAACAACATATGATTGTCCTTGATCCCTTGGCCTTTTCTGAGGTAATTTTACCTGACGCTTAGGACATTCATTTGAATAATTCCCCATTTCCCTACAATTGTAGCATTCAACATTGATAGCCTCTTTCTTTCCCTTGCAATCACACGCTTGGTGACCTTTTTCTCCACATTTATAACAAAATCCCATTCCGTTTAGGCAAGTACCAGGGTGATTTTTCCCACAATTATCGCATAATGGAAAATCCTTCATTCCCTTTTTCTTTTTATTCAGTCTCTTGTTCCATCATTCCCTTCTTATCTTGCTTTACTTTATTGTCATAAGATTTAGAGAATTCATTTTCTGTCTTGATAGCAAATGAGACTATATCTTCATATGTTGAGAAATCTTGTGATACTAAAGCTCGACGGAGGAATGGTTTTAACCCATCAAAGAAACAGTCAATCATACTTCTTGGGTTACGTATATAATCTTCAGCATGCCTCGCTAACCTTGTAAGTTTCTCCTCATACTTTGCGACATTCTCATCCTCCTTTTGTCTCAGACTTAGAAATTGCCTTTCCATATCTGCTCGATGGTCACATGGGAAGTATTTTTCTAAGAAAAGCTCTTTGAACTCCCTCCATTCCATATTTGATACTTCATCATCTTCCTTTGTATTTTTAATCAACGACCAACATTGATCAGTATCTCTAGTGGGGTGGTAAACTTCCATGACAACTTTCTACCTTTCGCTACTCCCCAAGGCATGGAATATTTTCTCTAAGGTGTTTATCCATTTCTCAGCTACTAATGGATTTATACCCCCATTAAGCATTGGCAGTTTCTGCCTCATGAAGCGGACTAACATTGATCCTCCACGTTGCGGATCAGGGTGCTCCATATGAGTAAGGTTATTATTCATAACCTGAGTGAGTTGTCCCAGTATGGTAATAAATTGATCAGCACCAGTTGTATCTCCAGATCCACAATAATTATCTTGAGCCGGGAGGAAATCTCTACACGGAGTGTGTGCATTGATACGGTTTCCATTCCTTCCACTTGCTTCAATTTCTAAACAATGGCATAAACTAAATTATTTTATGAATCCAAATATGTAATACCATACTTGTAAAATACTTAACATAAATTGAACTATTTATGGATATAATCCATAATCATAAAAATTTTTACTTTAAGGAAGTATATACTCATAACCCTTCATAGTGGTTTGTATAGAAAATGAGAATTATCCTAAGAATATCCCCCGAGAGTGTCGTAACCAAGAGTGCAGTAAGGCCCGTTGTCGTGCACCAGTTCCCATTCGAGTCTAGCTCAAAGCGGTGTTTTTGGGTTTTACCCCTAGGTATATCTGTGCCATATCCGCCTCTACCTGCTCGTAACCAGACACCGATGTATTGCTCAGAAAACTAAAAAAATCTCTATAATACCAAAATTCTAGGAAGTTCTTCTATTCTAATCTTCAAAGTCTATCTTTGGGATATGTGCTCTAACCACAGTTTATCTAAATCTAACTTCCAAGGTTAGTACTTAACTGCCTCTGATACCAACTGTAATGCCCCGACCCCAGTTACCCAGAGTCGGTGCTTTATTGAGTAACATTGGCATGATCACAAAAGATCATGTCTCAAAAGGCCGATTAGTTTAGTAGCCTTAGAAACACTAGATACATTCATAAATGTTACATTACATCATAAAGTGAAAAACTACAATAACAAAGTCTCCATAGTCCACACTCATATCCTCTTCTGACTATCCCTGCAGGTCATTCATAAAATACTCCTTCACATCCTAGAAAATATTAAAACATTGAAAGGGGTGAGCTCGGATGCTCAGTAAGGATAAGAATATTGAGGAAGCTTTTATAAATAAACATTAACATATAAGGCAATATATAACTAAAACAAAAGCCTTTTTAAGCTTGAACTTCATCATAATATGGAATAAATAAAATTAAATAATTCCATTTACTTACTCACATGGATATTCTACTAGTCGAATAATCACATGAAATATCAATAACCACTTTCATAATGATGGAATGCATAATGCCAGACTATCATAACCACGTAGCAAAGTCCTCGTGCCAAGACTACAAATAAGATTTTTTCAAGGCCTCGTGCCAAGACACTAGTTTGTCTCATGAGACCTACCGATGCATCGAGGAGCTATAGTGGGCTCCACTTATCACTTATTAAGTCCAATGCATTCATCATATGAACAGGTTTAAACATATCATAAACCATAACATAATTGTATCACATAAAACATGCATAAAGTAAACATAAGATTACCACACTTCAATCACAAGATATCAATACAACACATTGATATAATAAGAACTTTATCAAAAACCATTTTAAATACAAAAAATAAAAGAAAAATAAAACATTGTATTTATTTTTCATTTAAAAAATGTTATGGCTTATAGAGGAAGCCGAAACCCAAATAATAGTCACGACGGTGGAGAATTCGTTGTCGCCGTATACGTAAGAAAAAACATTCCTTTTTTCATTTAGTAAAAATGATTTGTATAAAAAGTTTCCTTTTGAATAAAAGTCAAAGTCAAAGAGGGTTTATACACCGTATAAATGAAAGTTGTGCATAAAACAAAATATGCCTCAATGAAAGGAGATTGAGACGAAGTCCTTACAAAGATCATTTTTAAAATAAAATAGATCTATTATGTGTATTTAAAATAAGTACACATAATGAAAGTACAAATACATTATAAGACATAATAATATCATGAAATAATTTTAATGTAGGAGACTAACCCAAAAAATGGAAATTGGGTTAAGAAATTCCATTACCTTGTGTCCGACTTGACTCGATCGTTCTTTAATCTCCTGAATAATAAACTAGAGTTAATTTATATTTGCTTAAGAACCCTTTTAATGTTCATTATTCCTTTTATATCACTTATTACCATGTTATGAACATTATTTCATTATTTAAGTTAATAACGGTCATTTTGTCGATCTTTGGTACTTGAGTCAAAAATAAACTTCTTATAATTACACATTGTTCATGTGGTAAAATATCCATTATATACATAATTATATTAATGATTTATAGATCATATACATAATATATATCTAGTATATACAATCATTTATAATATTACATAACATTTAGTGGTAAGAAATGAAATGCACTGTTCATGGAGACGGTAAGCCGTACGTACGCATGAACGCTACTTTAATTTCTATTTTGTATTTAATGGAATGAAGTTATAATTATATAAAGGTATAATATAATTACAGTATAATATAATGTATAATACCATTTACTCCATCCTTTATACATCCCACATATGGCATTAATGATTCAAATCACTTTGAGGGGGCGGTAGTCCGCACTTCCTAAAATGAAAATATCGCGTTTACCCATAATGGAAACCATAAAGGAATGCCATAAATGAAAAATAAAGAATCCTAAGGGAAACATAAACATATTATATATCATATAGAAATATAGTGAAATCTTAATGGCCACCTTTGAAGGTGTTATATGAGTGTTGAACAATCATCGTTTTGTGAGGCAGAAATTTTCCATCCATAGAAACAGTATGTTCATTAGCCATTAGATGTAGGTGCGTGTAAGTGTAGCTCGAATCATTATTATAACAACATATTAGTATATTGAAGATACTTTTTTCTCAACAAAATAAAGGAATAAGAAGGGTTTAAGGGGTTATAGAAGAAAAATAAAACAAAATAACATAAGAGGAGACATTACCTTAAAATCGGGTAACTCTTTTTTGATTTGAGTCAAAGGCTTCCTTGGGAAGAATTCCACCCAAGGTGAGGCTGTTAGGAATAATATAGGGAAGTTGGGAGATTATTTGGGCAGAGTTTTTCTGAACCAAAAGGCTTTGAAGGTGTGAGTAAGGTGGTAGTGGTGGGGGCCTTTTATAAGAGGAGAGGAGGGCACTATTGGAAAGTCATGAAATGTTACAATATTATATAATGAGTTTCAGATTTTAAATGTCCCAAACCTATATATTTCGAGGAAAAGGTGATAAGGGTTCTAAATATACGCATCCATTAGGTTTTTTACAAGTTTAAGTCTGATATTTTACCTTATCATTTTATTTTATTTAAATCGTTAATTAATGAGGTAATCGCTGCATCATCATGGTGTCATAAATAATTTAATTTATTTAATGTCTAAAAATTATAAAAAATTATCATGAAGTAGGAAATCTTTTTATATTTCTAATGAATATTTATAGACAAATATATGACCTGTATAACCCCATTTAAAAATTGTTTCAGTAAAACAACTCATGTTTGTGACATTTTTATTTTAACATTAAATAAAAAGTTTTTTATGTCATTTTCAATCAAAAGTGGCTCCATGGGGTCCCCAAGTTGTCCTATAGATTTTATTGGTTGTAAATGACTCATCCAATAGGGGTAGGACAAGTGTAAATGTATTTTATTTTTTTTATAATATCATTTTTACCCTAAATTTCACTAATTACCTTTAATCGCGATTAATTAAACTTAAAAGTTACTATTCACCAAAAAATTATTTCAATCCCATTGAACCACATTTTACGTCCTAATGACAACCATGTATTTTGGGTTTTTGAAAATAAAATCACATAAGTGGAATGTTTCATTTAAACGAAAAATCAGTTTTTTAACAACCACTTAGTGGTTTCACTATTCATCAAAAATTGAAGTTTTTCAGAAGAATGCCAAAATTTCACCCTAACCTATAAATGATATTTAGAATTCAAAAATGATGTCTATTTTAAAAAATTACAATCATATAAGTTTCATTAGTTGATTTTATAACTAATTCCTTCCGTCACAACAAATAACGTGTTTTTAAGAAATAATATATATCAAAATATTGACCATTATTTATGTCCAATTTCAATGTGAAATTAATTATAATGAACACCATTGGATAAAATGGTAAAAATATATTCTAATTATACTTTAAAAACCAATAAATAGTATAATTTAACACTATAAATTATTTTGATTAAAAAATTTGTTTTAATAATTTTTCAGTATTCATAAAAAAAATGGTTGTTCTCAGAAAATTACAAAACATTCATCTTAGGATAATTTCGATATTACGAATAAAAAAATGAAGTCCAGTTTGAATCATAAAATTTCTATAATTTTAAAAAGTGGGTATTACTATTCATAACGACTACTTTGATTAGTC
Source organism: Viscum album (assembly GCA_963277665.1). Classification (NCBI taxonomy): domain Eukaryota; kingdom Viridiplantae; phylum Streptophyta; class Magnoliopsida; order Santalales; family Viscaceae; genus Viscum; species Viscum album. Next base: position 373,807,675 of record OY728127.1, on the reverse strand, counting down.
GTGGTGTGTTAGAACTCGAACTTGCGTACAATGCAAGCTATTGCATTATTGAAGGAGAAGCGTATCGTGGAAGATCGAGGTGTTACAATAATGTTATTGAATATAATATATTATATTGGGAGACATCCTAAAATGATTAACTCACACCCTACATAATCCTTTGGGTGTTTGTAGAATTTGTTATGTGTGACCCACGTAAAGGAATGATGAGTAATGGTGATGGTGGATCTGGTTTCCAAAGTGACACTTATTATAGGTATTGGTTGTGTTGGATCGATGGTGATGAATATCTTTTCACATGGAAGTTTTTTGGATGTTACCATTATATCCTTTTAATTATACCCCTATGGGTATTAAAAATTAATAATCACTGAATTCTAAAAATCGTTGTATCATGTTTGGTTATGTTTATCAACTATTATGTTTTATCTTATTATGAGATATCCTGATTATATATATGGGAGAAATAATTACCAACTCATATTTTTTATACCCAAGAACCCGATTCTATCCTGTGGGGATTGAGAAATCCAGTCGGGCCATGGCTTAGATAGAGCTTGGTGTTAAGTTGTTTGGCATCCTAGCATGGATCATGAAGAGAACTTTACAAATATAGTTATTAAATTATTAATTTCACTTAGTATTACACTACGGGGATAAGATATATACCCATGAATAGTATCCCATTACAAATATGGAAATTTATTTATATGAAAATGATACCAGAGTAGGTGTTTATTTATAACCCAATATCCTGTGTAATGACCCCAACTCCAATAACCCCGAGCCATTGTCTACATTATTACATTGTAATTGGATACAACTTATCAAAAATTGATGTACCTAATAGTCTAGTATAAATATTAATAAAAATTTATACATTATATTCCCTATGAATTTTGGACATAAAATACAAAATGCGTTTTCTTTTTAATGTCATTCTTTCTCTTAGAATATCGCTACTTATGAATCATAAGACACCTCATGGTTTCTTAGGGGAAATAAAACATATGAATGGTGTGAGATATGTTTCTTAGTATAATTATACATACAATTTTATATATCCTTAACAAATACTTAATATAAATATATAATGGAATATAACGAAAACAAAATCCATTTAATCAATAATATGAGCATAATGTGGATGAAATATGAAATGATCAAATAAATAAATTTAAATATTACATGAGATTCAAAACCTATCCTAAGATATTATAAATTATAAAATGATCACATAGAAATAAATAACTAATCACCCATGGAGGAAATGAGTAATTATTTAAATATGAACCTATAAAGACATTTTATAAAACATTTTAAATCTGTGGGTAAAACCAATCTAATTTGGTAAATTTATTTACCTTATGAAACATGTAGATGAATCATATAGAACATCCCTATTATTTTTATTAAATTTATACATGATTTAGATACATAAAATTAATCTTAATTAAAAATAAAATATCTAAATTACTAGTGCCTTTGGAAATTAAGAACAGTAGATAACAGATTAAATTATGAAATAAAAAATCATTATTGAAAACATCCATTACATGAACAGAACATTCCTTTTTTACTTAACATTGCATGAGATAAATTGAAGACATTCATAAGAAAGGGGTGAGCTACAAATACAATTAAGGTAATCAACATGGAATAAAATGAGTTATAAAATACATTTTATACAATTATTATATAAATTAATCATAAAAGAATCATAAACCTGAAATCTTGATTTATCAGGATAATCAGAACATTGAAATGTGGAAACAACATTAAACATTTCCTCAAAGGTCTAGGATAAACTACTAAAACATCACTGTTGATATTTTACCATAAGGAAATGAAGTATAATCATATCCCAAAATGTCGTATTAGGATACTAATCACTACCCAATTCATTGGACTGCTATATAATTATGGGTGCACCTATCACTTTCATTTCATTCCCAAGCTTATATGTGCCACATAAATCATAAAGAATAGAGTCATTAATCATCATAATTTATTTTAATATCATGATTAGTGTAATATATGAATGTAATTCCCAAATTAAAATTTATATCTATATAAAAGTGATCAGCCTTGATAAAGAATGGGTACGATATTCACTTACACAATTATTTTGTTAGAGAGATTCATGGTGTAATTTCATTAGCCTAACTAAGTGACATAAAAATTAATAAAAAGGGTTGATGAAAAAAATAGGTATCCCATAATACATACATGAAATTTAAAGTAATAGTGTCATAGAAATACATGTTCCAATGTAAGGAATTTGGAAATAGAAGGAAAAACATAATAAATAAACGTGAAGAAATAAGAAAATGGAATAATTATTATAAAATATAGTCTTGGAAATGAGTGTATGTGGGAGGTATTAATGAGAGATAATGTGATCTATCATAATTCAAAAACTATCAGGGTTGTATGGTGGAGGTATGTACATATACCCATCATTTTTAAATGAATGTAAAATGGAGTATCAATAAAAAGAAACATCAATAAAAAACGAGAATAGAAGGAACCCTTACTTGAGTGTATGACTTCAAAAGCATGATGTGGGGATTTTTGAGAGAATGATGTGAAATGAGAGGATTATATGGAGGGGGGACATGGTAAGGACGTGCTTCCAGAATTTTTAGTGAAGTGAAGTGGGAGCCTAGATGGGTTATATAGTGAATGGGAGTGGAATTTTTTAATATTTCATAAACATGGGCTTTGGAATCAATATAATTGAAAATTCAAAACCAAAAACCATACGATGGTTTTTGAAAAAAAAATTTGAACATGGGGATTGGAAAAAGTATTTTATAAGTCCATTGGCTGAAGATATTAAAATATTAGCCTTATTTATATGGAGGTGAGTCATGTTTTTAAAGAAATAAATTTAAACCATAAAAATATGTTATACATTTTCTAGGATTCACTATGGATTTATAAAAAAAGTCAAAAAATGTAAAATCACCTTATATTAAATGTAAAAATTATATTTGTACAAATAACCTTTTTATATTTTTTATTACATAATTATTGAGCCATTCTAATTTCATAAAACACACTATATATTTAAATGGTAGTTAATTTTTTCCCAAAAAATCAACTCTATCTTAGAAATCTTAAAAATTAACTATTAGATAATATTTAATCATTATTACAAAAATAATCTTAAATTTATAAAAATTATTTTCTAATTATTTCATTTTTCACATTTAAAATATAAATTTACATATATTCAAAATTGATGGGTTTCGAAAAAAACTATTATTAAACTATAATACAAATTACATTTGGCCACATAATTTTTTTATCATTTATATTTAATAAAATTAATTATATATAATTATTTTTTTAAATTATTATTCATTAATTCATAAAAATAGACTTATTAATTAAATTTCAATATTAACCAAAAATAATATTTTAAATTTAAAAAACATTTAAACATTAAAATTAATAGAATGAAATTATATTCATTATTGTATAAAAGATATTGTACATAGTTGTAATTATAGGGTCTTGATAAAAATCCCTTTATTACACCATTATATTCTCTAAGAGTAAGGTGTGTAATGGAGAGAAAATCATGGGGCCTTTCAGAGAACATGAGTTAGCCCGTGATTTCGATGATCATGAACTTATCCTGTAAACGATATCACCCAGGCTAATGTTGTTGGATATAATATTTGGATTGATATAGAGAATTACTCAGATATTCTTTATCCCTCAGAATCTCTATTAAATGGGCTTCATAAGGAACTATCCTACTGGTTGAATTCATCACCTCTAATGTTTGTGTCGAAAGGATTTGTTTAAACCAAATATTTATAGTAGTTATGTGATCACATTTCAGAAGATATATAATCAATGGTAATGATACATACCAGAAATTTAAATCCAATTTGATATAATAAAACAAATATATTTCACATGTTTTCCATATACATTTTATAAAATAGGACATATAATTAAATCAGAAGGGAAATTTTAGTTATAATAGATCGGGTTTTTAAAATCATCCCCCCATGAAAAATCATTACCTTGAAAAGTCTTTTTTCCAAAAATAAAACAGAATGAGGGTAACTTTGATTCATTTCCTTTTCCAGTTCCCACATTTCTTCATCCAACTTGCACTTTCTCCCCAACACATTGACCAGGTGAATTGACTTGTTCCATAGAACATTGAATATGTGATCTAATATATTCACTATATTATTGTCATAATAGAGGTCATTATCCCTTGTTACCACCTATTCATTGATTACATCATATGGGTATGTTATGTGCATTTTTAATAGGATTCATGGAATATATCATGTAGTTGAGATATGTTAGGTGGTAGTTCTTGTTGGTTGACCACCACTCTGACATGATCAAGGATATCAAAATGGCTTATGTACCTTCCACTAAGCATTCCATTATTCCAAAGTCTCATTAATAAATTCCCTGGAGATATGTGGAGGAATACCATGTCTCCAACATCAAACACTCAGTCTTGTCAATAATTGATGACATTGATTTTCTATCCTCTATAAGTAGGTTTAATGTGTCGTTGAATGGTATTAACCTTCCCCACCATTTCCTCAACCATATAAGGACCTATTAGTTTATGTTTCCAAACTTCATCCCATCATTCATGGGTTCTAAACCTCTTTATGTAATGGTTTAATAGGGAGACATTTGTATTATTGAGTGGATAAGTTTGTTGTAAGAGAACTCAACTAGAGGAAGATGTGGATTCCATCCTCCTTTGAGGTCCGTTGAGGATGCTCTCAATATATCCTCAATTGTCTCGATAGTTGGATCATATTGTCCATCAGATGGAGGGTGATAGGCCATACAGATGCTAAACATAGAACTTAGAGCATGTTGGAGAGTCTTTTAGAAAATATAAGTGAATCTTGGATCTAGATTGGATACAATCGATAGTTGAACAACATGTCGCCTCACAAATTCCTTGACGTATATCGATGAATGTTGATCCAATGAAAAATCCTCTCTAATCTCAATGAAGTGTGTAGTCTTAATAAGATGGTAAACCCCACATAAATATCATTGTTTCCTATAGATGTCTTAGCAAGCATGGTGATAGTGGCCATGGTGATGTTTTCCCGTTTCCATATAGGTATGGCTAATGGTTATATCATTCCTTTTATTTTTTCCTTTCCTACTTCACATGTTGACATATATGACATCTGCATGTACATTATATGATCTCCTTCTTCATATTTTCCCAAAAATAGTGTACCCATAGAACATGATATATATTTTTGCTTCTGGGATGGATAGAGAAGGTCGATCTATGTGCATCATTCGATAGCTCCTTTAACTCATGATTTGATGGTATATATAGTCTTGACCCAAATAATACAACACCTTCTTAATTAACTTTGAACTCTAGGGAATTGACTTTTCTAATAGTTTCCAATTTCATATGAATTGTGACGTGATCTCTTTGAGAATCCATTAACTTATCTAGAATAGACAGTTGAGTAATAATTTGTGAAAGGATTAATGATGTTCCTCCCATTATGATTCCCATGTATATCATCTTTACATCTATGAAGATTAGATCCATCTCAATTATCATTAATGAAAGAGTTTATGGAGCCTCTATAATTAGAGATTCTTCCACTTTATTCACATTCCCTAGATGGTAGTGAATTGGGTATTCATAGTCTTTGATTATCTCTAACAATCTGTATTGGAACATATTCAACTCTTACTATGTGAATATATGTTTGAGGATATTGAAATCAATATATGTTTCACAATTATCCATAAAGAGTTAACACCTCTAAATTTTCAAAGTGAAGACCCCTGCAGTGTACTCCATATCATGTTTTGGATTGTTCATCTCATGATATTTAAACTCCCTTGAAGCATAAGCAATGAATATGAAATTTTACATCAACACACATCCCATACCCTGCTTAGAAGCATCACTAAATACCCTGAAAATCATTCCACTTATGGGTAGTGTAACCCTGAGAATATTGATAAACCTCCATTTTAACTACTTGAATATCTCTTCACATTAATCATTCCTAGAAATCTTGAGTCTCTTTGGAGTTTTCGTGTTTACAGAGTTTGGTAATAATGAGAAAGTTATCACAAATCGATTATAATACCCATTTAATCCAAGGAAACTATAGATATCTATCACATATGTTGGACTCAACCATAATTAAATTTCTTCAATATTTGAAGGTTCCACAAATATCCCATTTCATGTAATGATATTCCTCAAGAAAGAGACATCCTTCAACCAGAACTCACATTCCCTATTATTGGAATAAATATTTTTTTTTCACAAGGTCATTAGCATAATACATAAATTCTCCTCAAGATTCATCTTACTTTTAGAGTATATTAGAATATAATTAATAAATACTGTGACAAATTTTTCAAGGAAATATATAAAGACTCTATTAATAATGTCCACGATGATTTTGTGAGCATTAGTGAGTCTAAACAGAATCACTATGAACACATTATTCTTGTACATTTTACGAAAAGCAGCCTTAGGGATATCCTCCTTCTTCACCCTTACATGGTAATATCATGAGCATAGATCCACCTAGTAATCATATTGTGCTCCGTGTAGCTAATCAAACAAGACATAAATTCGTGGAAAATGATACTTGTTATTTATAAATATTTTTTTGATCTCATGATAATCAATGCAATGGTTCATTGGACAATCCTTCTTCTGGATAAAGAGGATAGGTGCACCCCATGGTAAAGCACTTGGGCATATAAATCCTTTATCCAGGTTTTCCTACACTTTATTATTTATCTTCTCTTGTTCATAAAAATCCATTCTATGTTGAGTATTGGATATTTGAAAATACATAGGTATAAGATCAATCGACTATTGAAAATTTATTCTAGGATAAATACCAAACAATTCCTTAGGAAACACATCAGCTGATTCTATCACAATATGAATTTATTTTAGAATGGTTCCTTCCATAGACTAAATCATTTAAGAACCACATGCTCATATTATACTAATATCCATGCTTGAGATGATGGAGCTAATGAAGATTCTTCCTCCTCCTTTCACTTGTATAGAATCAGGGGTTGATTTTTCAATGGGAGATTGATTTCCCTATCATAAAATTTAATGTTGGATCTATATAGGGATGATAATACAATCGAGTAATTGCATAAAATAATATAAAGGAAAGTATTAAAAGGTTCTCAGTAAGTTCAACCCATAAATTGTGAAAGTGGAGTAGAAATATACTTGGGATTCTACAATTGTCCCATATTCCGTTTTCACCTACATCTCTAATTCAATGCTTTGTGGTGGGGTTTGAATAGTTCTACTAAACATTTGTGATATAAAAAACGGTGTAGAACTAGAATAAAAAAGACTATTCACTATTCATGAATGAATAACTAGAGAACCTATGATCACAACATTGTAGGGATTCACTTTGGAAGTAGTGATAGTAAAAGATTTCCCTTTATACCATGGATGTTGTTGGTTTTCCACAAAAACCCTTGTCTTAGTGCATTTTCCTGAGAAATTCATAGGTTCCTTATAGTTGTAGTAATAAAAAATACATTGAGGGTTTACCAGAGCATTCCTTTCCTCCATTATAGTAATGGTTTGTTTCTTTCCATAATTCACTAGCTAGGTGACCTTCCTTCCCACACCAAAATAGATTCCATATCCTATTCAAGAAATTTCCAATGTGCTTTTTTATGTACCTTTGGCAACTAGGGTGTCAAAATTTTATAGCACAATTAGATATGTCCATCAAACCACCAGAATGTGACTCCACCTTCCATTTCAAATCCCCATGATAACCCCTGATTTTCTCAAATCTCCATTTGTTCTTTGAGATAACATCAACCAATTTTTTCATTTCTATCAATCTCATAGATTTCTAGGGATTTCTGTAGGCTAGGTTTTATCACACCGTAGAAGCAGAAAACCATGAATTTGGGGGTAATGAAAAACCATGAGGCATATCGTGCAAGCATTGAGATGTTTTCTTCATAAACTCAAATATATTATTCATATTTTTATTGAGGTAATGGAAATTCCATTCCATCTTAAGTCGTATTTTGCATAAAATATATTTATCTAAAACTGTTTTCCATAAATCCTTCCACCCCATTGCCTCGATCTCATCATTAGGATTCATATATATTTTATCAATGTATACCATTGATCAGATTCCTCCTCTATATGTTATGTTTCTAGAAGAACTTTATCTTATTTAGATCAATGATTTTTGGAGAAGATATTATCAATGGGGTTGATACATTTTTCATCGATTGAGAGATTTAATGATCCTTCGAATTTAGGAGTCCTTTGTGTCATGATGCTCTCGAATGCGAATTGTTATTTTTTATGGGGGGGGGGGTCACAATCCTCTTGATCTAGGTTTTTATTAAAAATATGAGTTAAAATAGAGTGTATCATGACATAGTGCATGATTTTCAGTCCCATCGGATTGGGAATCTCATTAGGGTAGTCATTTAATTTATTTTCACTTTGGTCATTAGCTATATTCATCATATTATTAGCTGTTTTCTATAGTAAAAGGAAAATAAAGGATAATTATTTTAAATTATTAAACACATAATGGTGAATCCAATTAAATTATATGGGGAACATATAAATTACATGTATTTCCTTAACATTTTGGTTTTAGGCTTCAATCTAAGTTATCTATGATCTAGTTCCTAACATATATTATTATGGGATTTTTTTGATCCTTTAATAATTGTTCGTACTAAAATTTTGAATTTATCAAAGTGTATCCCCCATTAGTGCCGAAAAAGGAGTGCATCAAGTCCTATTTTTGTGCATCATTTCCCTTTCGATTATATCTCGAAGCGGTGTTTTATAGTTCATGTGCTAGATCCACATCCACGTGTTTTTATATAGATAGGTATTTATTTTCATGATAAAACACATATTCCATACTCACTAAGATATAGGGATGGTTTTTTATTCTTATTCTTATCCCTCGGGATTTTACATGATTTTTCTAATCATAATCCCAAAAATAACAAAACATTCATTTGATACCCACAATAACAACCCTATTATTTTTTTACGTTCATACGTGATTCAGAGGAAAAAAAATTACAATAAATGCAACCCATAAGATCATGAATTCTAGTGTATTAGGAAATTAAGAACATCACATAATGATTTAAAATAATAAATACAACATCATTATTGAAAACTTCCATTACATTACCACAATATTCCATTGTATTTAACATTTCATGGGATAACCTGAGGATATACATAATAAAGGGGTGATCTATAAATACCAATAAGGGAATAAACATGGAATAACACGAGTAAGACAACAAATTTTAGATAATAGGCCTATCAATGGATCATAAATGAAACATGAACATAATGGCATGATATAACATGATATTCATAAAATGGAAATGTGTTAACAACATAAAACCTTGCATCACAAGTCATGGCTAAACTGCAAAGACATCATAGATGAAAAACTCCCATAAAATAAATAGGTAAACCCCTATACCAACATGTTGAATAATTATACTAATCATTACCCAATTTATTATAGCTCTATATAATTCTGTGTGCACCAATCACTTGTATTTCATTCTTGTGATTAAGTATGCCACATAGATCATAAATCATAGATACATTAATCATCATAATATATTCCATGGTCATGGGGTGTTGAATAAATATGTGTAAGTACTAAATAAAAATTTATATGTTTATAAAGTGATGACAGTTGATAGGGAATGGGTACAGTATTCACTTACACAACAGTTTTTGTATGGAGATTCACAGTGCATTTTCGGCTGCCTAACGATGTGATAAAGAAATTCATAAAAAGGGTGGATGAGAAATAATGAAGTCTATAATCATATATGAATGAATTTTATAGTATGAGTGTCATATAAATAAATGTCCCATAATAAGTAATTTGTAAATATAAGGAAGAAAATAATAAATAAAATTGTAGAAAGAGGAGAAATTGAATAACTCTTATGATATTTTAGCATGATAATAGGTGTATGTGAGAGGGTTTAATGAGAGAGAAATGGGTCTCTTATCATTAAAAAAGAATAAGTGAAGTATGGGGGAGGTTTTAAAAAATACCCTATCATTTTTAAATAAATATAAATAGGTGTAACAATACAAGGAAAATTGGATAAAAATTTGAACATTAGGAATCCTTACTTGAGTGTGTGACTTAAAAAGCTTAAAGAGGGGATTCGTGAGAGATTGGTGCACCTTGGGAGGAATATTGATAGGGGAGTACATATTAATGATGTGATAAACGTTTTTATAGTGAACAGAAGTGGGATCTTGGGAGGGATTATTAAGAAAAGGAGATGGAATTTCATTATTATCTCACAAACATATGTTCTAGAGTCTATATAATTAAATATTCAAAACAAAAAACATTCACAAGGTTTTTTCTCATTGATTTTTCTAAAGCGGAGTGAAAAACATTATTTTATAAATATTGGGCAGAATATATTAAAATATTAGCCTGTATTATGTGGATGTGAGTCACATTATTAAAGGAATGAACTTAAAATATTAAAATATATAATACATATTGGAGGATTCAATAAGGAATTATAAAGTAACTCAAAAAATATAAAATTAAAATATTTTAAAGTTAAAACATAAATTGTTCTGAATATTCATTTAATGGTATTTATTACATAACTATTGGGCCAATATGATGTCATAAAAACACAATATATTTATATGGTTTTTAATTTAGTCCCAAAAAGTATACAGTCTCAGAAAATTTAAAAAAATTAACTATTGTATAATTTTGACATCCTGATTCCAAAAATAAAATTAATTATATAAAAATATTTTTCTAAACATTCCAATTTTCACTTTTAATTAAAAACTGACATTTTTTTTAAAATTCACGGGTTTTGACAAAAACAATTTATAAACTACAATAAAAATTACATTTTCCCTCAATTTTTTTTTTGATAATTTATATTTAATAAAATTAATTTAATAATATATTTTTATTACATTATTATTTATTATTTAATCACAATAGATTTATTAATTATATTTTAATAATAACCAATAAACATATTGTGCATTGAAAATAATTTAAAAAGTAACTATAATTGGATGAAATAATATTCATTATTATATTAAAAAATAATGAACATAATATTAATTCTAGGGTCTTGACACATTCCTTTTATTAAAGAAGCATACTCTTCAAGCGTAAGGTGTGCGATAGTGGGACTTTAATGGGCCCATTCGGTGAAAATGGTTTGGGTTGGGATCTTGATGTTCCAGAAATTCTCTCATAAATGGTTTCACTTTGGATTATGTAGTTAGATATCGAATTGGGATTGGTCTAGGTAAAATCCTATAATTGATATCTCCCTTAAATTCTTCGATATATGGGATTCATAGGGAATGATAATAATAGTTAAGGCCATCACCTCCTTTATCTATTGTGAAAGAATTTTTTAAAACACTATATTTATTCTATTCATGTGATCACTATTCAATGACTTCATTATAAATGGTAATGATTCAAAATGTTCATTTAAATACAATTGGATATAATAAAACAAATGGACTACATGTTTTTTTTCTTATATCAATTTTAAAAAATAAGGCATTTAATTAAATCAAAAGGAAAACATCACAGATAATAGTTTGGGTCGTTACATCATGTGTATATATTTAATCAGGCCATACCCATAATATAAATGAATAATTAATTACTCACTTCAATGTGGTTAATCATAATCAACATAATCATTCATATTAAAATAATCTATTTGAAATGTGAAGGCATACCCCAATAAAAAAATATAATCATAAGCCATCTAGAATAATGTGATGATTGTGAAAAGAATTGTAAATCCTCTGTAATACTGATCATATAAAATCTATTGAATTAATAAGTATAATTTCAACAAAACATATCCCCACTGGACAATAATTAAAATAAATAGTTGATTTAATTTCTAAATAGAAATAACTTAAAATTTTCATTAAAAACATATTTATAGAAATTTACTTTTTAAATTGAAAATAACTATAAATCAAATATAAAAAAGATATTCTGATAATACATTAATAAAATATAAAACAATTGAAATTATTTTAAAATTATTTTAATAATTTATTATTCATCACGGTGTAAAAATATGTTCATGTCATGCAGGTTAAAAAAAATATTCCTTTGACAATTTTGGTAAAACGCTAATATGCCTTATTTTTAATATTACAATAATATTTAATTTAACTAAAATTAATCATTCCAAATAGGTTAAAATTTTACTATTTAATCTAGTTTAAAAGGTTAAAAACAATTTTCAGATAATTTTTAGAAAACAAGTATTTTGATGAAAAATGATTTTGACCGAAGAGTAAAACAATATCTGTTTCTCTTAAAGACATTTTCTTAACCATTTTAAGAAAAAAGAGTTAATGAATGGTATATATAAATGAAAATGTTATTCACTATTTGGAGGAGAATTTAATATATTGAGTTAAAATTGAAATTTCAAATATTTCCCCAATTTGACACTTAAACAAAAAATTTCCTAAATAATTAAGAAGTTGTTAAATAAACCCTTACCATTTTGGAAAATTCTAAATCATAATCCTTATAAAATAAATAAAATTAAAATTAAACACTATATATAATTAAGATAAATAGATTCATTATAAAATAAATAAATAGGGTATATATTTACCCAACATAAAGGAATATATAGTAAATATAGAGGATGTCTCATGGATGTATATGTGAGATGAGAAACCAATACCTCATGTTTTACTTCCATACTATGTTTCTGAGCCTCCTATATAATAAATATAGGTTTATTATAAATGCCTTAATAATAAATAATCACATATCATATACTATATATTATTCAATTTTTTTCTTTTATCACCTTTTACAAATAATTCTTGGTCAAACTCAATATTTCTGGTGATAATTGCTTCTTTTTCCATGTCTACTTTATTGCCCTCATATTGATCCATTTTATTTGATCACTGTTAAATCATTTCCAAAATATTAATAATGATATAAATATCAATTATATTCATTATATATTTATTTATAGTAATCTATTATTTTTATAAGTACCAAATGGATTAAACCATTAATTGAGGCGGTATGACATATGTATGCATGAACATTGTTTCCATTTCTCTAGAAAGATTCAATGAATTGAAAATAAAATCTTAATAATCATAAAATAATAGATATTATTTAATATATATCATTTATTTTAATCATATACTATATTATTACCATCCATGATAAAATAAAAAGAAAACATGTCACATTGTTATGTGGAGGCGGTAGTCTACATGTATGCATGAGAGGTGTTATTTCATTCCAATGGATTGAATGATTTGAATTTATATGTGATATTTTATTTATTGAATTATTTTTAGATAATATATATATGATAAAATAATTTTCATTAACATTTATACATTTCATTTAAATAATAATTGAAAAAAATATGATAATTTATTGAGGCGGTATTCAACCATGCACAAGAGTGACATTATTGTACATGCCATGGAATGTAAATTATGCATCTATATGTGATATCATAAATAAATATTTATAATAATACCATAAATTAAAAAAAATTAAAATCCATTATTATATCCTTTCTTTAAATTTAGTGTTGGGAAACGAATTACATCCGTTTATGAGGTGTTACTCTTCCATACACAAGGCCGATGATTTAACTTCACATTTGATTGAAGTAAAGATGTTAATAAGATTGAAATTAACATAATTATATATAATTAAATAGGATATTATTTTTTATTATATGATCATATATTAAGAATATATCAATAAGGTGGAATAAGAAATAAATTAAATGTACAAGTTTAATAATTTTACTTCTTATTCTGACATCCTGATTAGAATTACAACAAAAGCCTTCATATGAGTGCATCAAAATTAAAAAAATGTCTCACAGATGTGGTTAGGAATTCGATTATTTTATATTTCAAAGACCAATCCAAAACAATGTTTTTTGGATGTGTTAATTGTGAAGGACATGGGATGCCCTTTTATATATCGGGGAGAGGTCTCAAACGGAATATTTCAGTGGATATGTGATACCCACATATTTATAAGGCCAAAAACCACGAAAATGGGTCATTATCAGCATTTTGAGGTGATAAAGTCTATATATGTTTATAAAAATGTGTTTTAACATATTTTATTTCATTTATAACCCCAAAAATCATAATTTAACCACTTTGTAATCCCATTTTAACCTTAACCGTAGAAATTAATTTTTTAATATTTCACTATTAATAATAGTAAAAAATTATTTTAAACATATTATATAATATATATTATTATCATTCTCGATATAGAATAAATATATAGAAATTTAATTCAAAAAAGTGATAGAATTCAAGTTAAAATGAAACAACATTTACGATGAAAAAATTATTTTCAAAGAGAAATTTCTCATATGTATATAATTTTTAAACATCAAAATTAAATATGGAATTAATTTAAATGAAAAAAAGATAAATATTATTATTTTTGAAATATTTTTACTATACAACTAATCAATATTATCATTTAGATTTGTAAATAATATGATTGAAAAAGAAGTTTTCTATAATAATTAGTATTTTTCACAACTCGTCAAAAATTTTATATTTTCCAAAAAAATACCCCAAAATCACCAATAGATAATTTCTAAATGGATATATAGTGAATTTATTTTATTTTTATATATAAATTATTTACACTTATTAAAAATTAAGTTTTAATTATGTGTTTACTCTTCAACTATATCGATATTTTTAAAACAAATAGTTTTTCATAAAACATTTCTTTTTCAATCAAATTGTTTTTTATTTTGAATTAAAAGGTAAAAATAAAAAATTTTCCTATAAATATTTAAACCATATAATTTTAAATTTTTATTAAGCATTATACGTACCTTCTAGATTAATAGTTATGTTATAATATTCATAATAATATTTTAATAATGTGCCCCATTTCAAATAAACAAAATGTTGAATGAATTTAAATCTATGTAATGGATTGAAACTAAATAAAATTAAATATTTTATACTATATAGTTATGTTAAATTTTCATATAATATCATTGTTTTTTATCATATACATCATCTAATATGATATTCCTCATTTAAAATCTCATGGTGTTACATTCTCCAACATTAAATAATTTTCTTTATCCAAATTTACTCCTTTTCTCAGTAACTGAAGGGTATGGTATTATAATATGTCCTTATTGAAACCCAATATAATAAATAGGGTTAATAAAAATTCTTCTTGGTAAGTAGGAATGTGTAATATTGATGTAATTTGGAATAAAACACAATAGGTTTCCAAATAATAGAGTCTTGATAGGAATTAATGATATGGTTAGGGAAGAAAAACACAAATAACTATGGAGAGTTAGAGAGATCATTTACCACATGAAGGTTAATGTTCATGAAAATTTAATGACCACAAATCCATTTTTATTTTATGGAATAAAATACCATTGGTTCAATGGAAATAAATTTATTAAGGTAAAATAATTTTTTCAATATCTTTTTCAATAAGTTGAGAAATTCCATTACCTTCATGACTGAGAACATATGAAAATATAATTACCCTCTCTCAAATACATAGGAAATACATCAAGAAATGGTTATTCATAAATTAATTACCACATCATTTCTAACACTATGAAATTAATATCCATATATATATATATATGTCGAACATTTAACATATCATTAGACTGATAATTCATTCATTCTATCTATAGATATTTTCTAGAACTAAAATGGTTATCTTAAATTATCCAACTAAACAAAATATTCAACTGAATAGATTCAACATATAGTTAACCTGGTGAATCATTCAAACTATGTCTATCCCAATTCAATGTCCAAAATTTGGACCAAATTCACTATTACCAATGTTATCCCATAAAAACATAGTATTATTATTATCTCAACATTGTGTACATATTTGGGGTCATTATCCCTCAATCACATGTTTTATGTAGAGGTCAACTTTCCATTGAACCACTTTTCTTGATTTTCAATAGTATTCAACATTTTCGTTTGTATTCTTTGATAGAAATTTTGTTATTTCAATCCTTATCCATTTTATGATTCTTATAAAAATAATTACATTGATGAAATACTTCAACAAAATATTTCTTGTATCCAAATTCTAGAAATTTAATTATTCTACTTCATTTCTTTCAAATGAACAAGCTGGACCTTGATCTATGAGATACATCTAAGTATACTCCTTAATGCTTTGAAATTTTATTTTAATAGTTCCCCATTTACACAAAATTAAGGAATTTAGTATTAGATACTTCGTTAATATCCTTATGATAATAAATATTTTTTTATTTCTATCCAGACTCATATAATACCTAAATTCTATTCAAGAAGGTAGCCAGGATTTTCATTTTGTTATTGTCACATGTTTGAAAAGAATTATTTCTCTTAAACCCATTAAACATATTTTTCTCTTCCATTATTTTCATATCTTCATTCCCTTCAAATCCACAATAATTGTAGAACTCCTCCTTTTCCATAATATCACATTATAATATGTCCCAGTATGTTAAGAATATTTTGGTGACTTGTGTCACTTGATTAAATGAATTAATCACATAAAATAAATGAGAAATAATTATCTTTGGATTACATATGAAGTCTATAACATTATTTTGAATCCATTTATTGTTGTATTTATATATTGTAACATTTTCAACATCCTTATTTCATAGACTCTGTTATTTTCTCTCTCTATATATAAATATATATATATATATATATATATCAGTTTCTCATGAGTAAAATACTTTTCCAAGAAGTGTACCTTTAATACTTATATTCCATGCATTATACATCCACTTCATACTTATGATTTTCAATAAATTACCACCATTGATCTACATATATTTATATATGATAAACTAAAATGAAAAAATTATACATTTATTAATTACCCAGAATGAGAAACTTATTCTCAATAGAACATTTCCATTACTCACCTATAAATTGTTTTGGATCATAATAATTGATGGAGGATGTGGATTCATGATGTTGTCTAGTTCTGTTAGTCCCAATTACGTCATTATCTCAACAATCATTATCTTTCCTTGGAGGAAATTTCATACATGAGGTTCTTTAATTGTTATTGTTCCATTTAATTCCCCTAATTTCATTTCTAAATAATTTAATATAGTGTATAATTTCATAAAATTATGAAACTTGGTGTGTTATTAGAATACCATTGAAATGAAAACCCCAAAATTGAAAAAAAAATCAATTACTTATCTCATATGCATAAACATGTTTTCTTTGAGAATTTTTTTAAAATCATAAAAATATATTCAATCACTTTATAATGTAATATCTAGAAAATATAAATTATCCTATCTATATCCCTCAATAGTGGTATACAAGGATAATCATAAGGCATGTTTTCATGTACTATGTAATTTTGATGGTTATCTTGATGTGCCTTTTTTGGATTCATTACCCCATGGTACATCTATTCCAAAACCATGTCTGCATTTATTATCATGATAGTTATTTATTCCTAGGAAAAAACTGGTAATTTTCACAATATAAAAAATTTATGATATTCTTCTGTAATTATCCTAAATGTTTATTTAGGGTCATATTACACAATCTGTTTTTCATTAATCTTGATACCATGGTTTATACTAAACCTACCTCCAATACCTACTATATCATTCGTGACTGCAGTAACCTAGAGATGATGTCTGCATTATTAAATTGGAAATAGATATAAGGTATTATATCCCAAAGGATCAAATAGGTTAATAGTCATGGTAAACTAAGTAAATAATTTATATTCACCTGAACATATATTCTTAAGATAAAGAAGTTATTTTAATTGTAAATTCCATTAGTTACCTTAGTATATCTCTACATATTAGTCACAAAACACTTTATTTTATTCAAAGAAAAATAAAACATAAAAAACTCTCATCTATAATGATCAATAAGGGTATGAGTATAATAAAATATGAAACAAATAAAAAAATAATCAATACGGATGGGTAATCAATTGAAACACATTTAATTTAACAAATTATCTATGAATAATGTTGAATAGATAAATGATGATATTATAATTTCATTTAAATAGTCACACGATCATGAAACTCATACATGTATATTCAAACTAATTTAGTAATCAAATGGAAATAAATAACTAACATCATAATGAAGGAATTGAAAATTTCTTACATGTGGGATCGTTAAGACCTTTCATAAAATATTTTAATTATGTGGGTAAAAACATGTATACCTTTTTCAACTTATTTGTCTCATTGAAGTATTTAAGGCATCAAGGGGTATATATACCCGCACCCAACCATTAACAAACTATGAGATATTCATTTCAAATATGAAAGGGATTAAAAATATTCATCTTAACAATTATTTTTAAAAACAAACATATGTAATGATAATACTTACCCTAATAAAATAAGTACAATTATAAACCATCTAGATAAATATATTTAATTTTTATAAAATTTTATATCCTTATTCTATATGATAATAAACCATAAAAATAATGAAAAATGATTATTTTGATAAAGAAAATTCCCCAGTGGATCATATGTACAATAAATTGTTCATTCATTAAAGAATATAAATTCCATTACTATTTTTTTAATTTTTCCGTGTGGAAATTAAACTCTTCAAATTAATTTTTTTAAAAAAATTAAATATTCTCTTAAATATATTAAAGATAATTTTATTTTATAAAAACAAATGATTTTTTTAAAAAAATATTCATTAAAACATTTAGTGGTTACAATGGAGAAAAATTATGTTCTTTTTTTACATGTTTAAACAAAGATTACTTTTATAAAATTGGTACTTGCAACCCAGGTTGTTACACTTCAGGACATTCAGTCATCTTGACTAGAAACAGATCTTTCCCAGTGGGGCACTCCTTGGAGTGACATATTCTTGTATAGGTGGGTTACCTTGTGTGGAGGGTTTGAAAAGGCCACACATGGGAATTTCCATTATCAAATAAGTAATATTAGTTTAAAAATTTTATAAACATTGAAATTATAAAATGTTATATTTTTTTAATATAGAAATATCATTAATTATGCCAAGAGAGGCTCAATAAAAACAATCTTGAATAATGATGAGATTGTAAAATAAACTCATACCACATTTTTATGTTCTAAATATTAAGTAACATAATATAAATAATAATAAAATGAAATATTAAATACCATTATGAAAAATATATTCATGATATAAAAAAATTAGGATCATTTTCTTCCCCACACAAAGAAATAAGTTCTAAATATTTATTTTGTGTCATGAAAGATAATGTGAGACAAAATATCCTTACCTTAGGTATCACTTCTCTCATATGTATCTAGAAATTATATAAAATAATTATAATTTTTTTATAAAACTATTAAATAATCATAATCATATATCTTATACCATATATGTTTTTTTGAAGTATTTTATAACCAATTCATTAACAATTATTTATTAAAATCTCTGTTTCAGGTTATATTTTACTTATTTGTTAAGTATATTTTAGTTTTGTAATTTTGGTTCATTTATTTCTACCACTATAAAAAAATATAAATAATTTATCCATGAAAAAATATCATATATATTAATCATATATGTATTTATAGTAATCTATTAATGATAGAGGTAGAAAATTTATTTCATTAATCTTGTCAATAGAAGGTCGTATGTATGCATGACCAGTTTTTTAATTTTCTTGACACATAGAACGGAAGAATAACAATAGTAATTAATATTTACAAAATAGTTATTTTTTAATATATGGAATTTATTTTAGTCAATTACGCCCCTAATACCATCAATGTAATAATAAAATTAAAAACATTTCACATTACTACATTGAGGTAGTAGTCTAAATGTACTCACGAGTGATGCTATTGATTTACCCCCAATTGTAAGGTAAGAAATTGAATGTGATATAATATTTCTAGATATATGAATATATTATACATATAACTTTTATTATAATTCCTTTCTTGTAAATCCAAAGTGAAAAATAAATCTCATCACTTCCCAAGGCATAATCATCCATACACACAAGCAACATTATCGTATCCCCCACATAATGGAAAATAAGATGTTATATGTGATATAATAATTCCAAAATATCATTAATGTCACAAAAATAATATTAATATTCTATATAAATCATTATATCCTTCCATGAATTGTGGTTTTGAAAAAATAATTACATCACTTAGCAAAGTGGTAGTCTACCAAAAAAACAAATAAATGATTTCATTTACCATTTGTTTAAAGTGGATATGGATACGGGTTTTAATATAAAAATAATATAATATCACTTAATAGGATATACTAGTGTTATTATATTATCATAGTTATATAAGTTTTTATGGGTAAGGAATAATAAATAAAACAAATATACATGTTTATGAATTTAAAAACTTCTTTAGGGAGCCTCATAATGATAACATTTAAAGCCATCATAGGAAGTATTATTAATAAAACTATAGTCTTTTGGATGTGGGTGGGGAAATAATGAGTGGGTTTATATATTTATTATTTGAACCAAATTTTTTTTAATTGTTAATATTAGGGGAGAAGGGGTTCACTTTTATTAGTATGTGGGAGGATATTTATATAATTTATGAGAAGATAAAGTGATATAAAAATTTATATCATTTTAAAAGCCTAAAAAATGGATAATTATGAATTTTTTGTGTGATATGGTAAAAATATTTCATTAAAATAGTCTTTAGACAATATTTTATACGTTTTAATCCCTTATATTCTTATTTTAAGCCTTGGACACCCCATTATTACCTTAAGTAGGGTAATTAATTTTTTATTATTTTCTTTATTCATTATGGTAAACAGTAAATATGAACTAATTTACTAATATAAATTATAAAGTTTCTAAATATTGAATTATTTTTATAATTTTAATTCAAATGTTTCAGAAATAAACATAAAATTATCCTCAGTGATGTGATGTATGATCGATTCCCCAAAAAGAACTTTCTTCAAAGTATTGAAATTTTTATCCTAAAAATTCTATATAAAACTTATTCCAATGAACTAAATTACATAAATTAAATTATAAATTTACTAAAATTACATTTATATAAATATAAATTAATATTTAATACTATAAATTCTTTTAATGAAAATATATTTTTCAATAAAAGTCATTAATTTTTACAATTCATCAAAACAATAATATTTTACAAAAAACCAAAAAAAATATCAACCAAAATATAATTGTGATATGTGGATGTTTTTTCTCAATGCATAAATAAAAAATATTTTAGAATAAATATTTATCTTTAAAAAACTTTTCATTTTCATTAAAATTGTTATTTAATTATTTATATTCATTAAATGACCATTGAATTTATTTTATTCATTTGTTAATCGTATAATTTTCTTAGTTCAAAAATAAATTTTTACATATACCATATTAATAGTTAGGTTATAGTTGTTATAATAATATATTAATGGAGTATCAATTTAATTTTAACCCAGTGTTGCGTGTATTGCAACCTATCAAATATTTTTAATTTATATAAAAATAAATACATCATTAAGCCTTACGGTGTTTCATTCTCATCAAATATCATTATTTTGTGTCATATATACTATCGAATATGATGTTCCTATTTTCTAATCATTGGGTGATACATCCAATATTTTTGGAAATTATACATGATAGAATATATTATAAAATATTGATTGAATGCTCTTAACTAGATTCATTAGTTTTAATTACAGAGGATTTTCCTTTTTTGGATGGTGTATGGTGACTTGTTACCTCATTTTCTATTTTATTGTGACATTGATTCAAATAATTCTAAAATCTATTACAATTAAAGGAATTTATTTTTTTATCTTCTCTCTTTCCCTTATACTTGTGAGCTTGTTGACTTTCTTCTCCACACATACACCATTTACTTACCTCTTTAAGGTAATATCCTCTACACATCCTCTAATTTATTGACATTTAAAAAATTGATTCTACTATTATTTATAATCTCCATCACTAATATTTATTGTGGATCAATAATTCTAATCATTCATGTGATTTACACATTGACTATGTTCATCCTTTTAATCATATTTTCTAAACAATAGTTTCATAATATCTTAATGGTTCTCACACAAGCTCTCATTATAATGGGTTTTTATGGGTATATTTTTAAAATTTTCAACTAATTCAATAGTTTACATGGTTGTTTTGGGATTCAACGATTTTTTTAAAAATTATAATTTTCATATGTGATGACTATTAAAGGATAATTATCATAAATAAAAACATGAATTTTAACCTCATGATGTCTCACATTATAACATAACCATGTTAGCATATAATTATTACAACTAAACTTGTACCTAACATAGACCAACCTATATCACCCTATATCTAAAATATTTCATTCTATGTTCTCGAAATAATAAATTAAGTTGGTTCCTATCATTGATATTAACTTAATGTAAAAAATAATGATCCCAAAATTCCATGGTTATTAAAAAATTAAAATTGAAATCCATGTTCTCAAAATAAAAATAATATCTTTTGCATGAAAGAACATTTATATTGATTTATGTCTTGAATATTTATATTGATGTTTAAATATATGTTATCCATTTTTAATTTATTATTATTTTATCTAAAATAATTTCTTTCAAAATAGTCATAATTTTCATAAAGGGAATAAAAATAATTAAATCATATAATCTAATGGTGTTAAACTATGTGTGGAGTTTGGAAACTTTGACAGAAATTAAGAGATGATCAAGATAATACCAAAATCAACACATTTAGGGAAATTAACCATTGATATATTTATGTTAATGAATTTATCCTCTAGTATTATAATGATAGGGAATTAATTTTTAGAAAATATATATACTCAATAATTTACAAAAAAAATAAAGATGTCAACGTATATGCTATCTTATTCATAATATTTTCACTGATGTTCTCTTGTCTTCATCCTATAATAAAATGTTCATTATTAACATACCTTTAAAAAATATGAATATTATTAATTTTTATCTAATCAATTGTACTAATGAACTATGCTAACTTTTCAACCCTTTTATTATCCTAAAAAATATATTATTCTTGATAGTTATGTAAAAATTTCTATTGAGAGATGTTATTATTACCTATACAAAAAATCATGAATTTTTTCCCGAAACATATATTACACACTTTCATTGATATTATATGTAAAATACTAGATATATTAATTCATATTTACAAAATCAATCAGGACTAGTTATGTCTCTTACATCTCAGGTTTCATTTGATGCTTAGATCATTAATCAATAATGGAAGATCCTAAACTAGTAAATATCATGTCATTCTCAATGAACAAATAAACACACACACATATATATATAACCTATATAATTCATAAATGGTTTTCAACACCCCTCATAAATGTTTCAACACAAGTTTCCCTTCCAAACAAGTCGCATATTCTTCATTAATCTAGAATTGAGTAATAAAAAATAATAATAGGTTTGGATCAAACATATCAAAATGGAAACATATAATTGAAACAAAAATGGATTAGAAAAGTTAAAAATATTATTGAAGGAATAGGTAAACAACATGAGCCCATAATCATATTTAAACCCAAAGCCTATTAAATCGATGACTATAAAAAATACATTTATATCAATATTAACAATCACATACTAATAGAATACATAAATTCATATAACAAAAACTCCATTCAATTGCATCTATGAAAAAATATACTTATTATAATGATCGTGGTCACACCAATTTCTGAATTGGGAAGGCACATGTCAAATAACAAGAATTTTCATGTCTCATGAGACCTATCAATGGATCATGGGGATATATAAATGTGGGAGCCACCCATCACATGATTAATCACATATTAATCACCATAAGAGTAAATAAGTCTTTCCATACAATTCTTAATAATCATCTTACTGAGTTGATATATAGATATCCATGTAATGAAAAATAATGAATTTCAATACCAAATCTACATGTGTTAGAAGTAAATAATTATCAATAATATCATTACCTTTCTACATATCAATAAAAGTTATATTAATTACACAACCCATAAAAAAACTAAGGTTGATATTCAATAAAATACACAACAAAAGGGAAAGTAATTATCTATTTTGTAATTGGAATACATTTCCCTATGTCAATTGTTAAATAGTAATTATATATGAATATCATTAAATCTAAATTTTGTAAAATGTTATGTTCAACTCATATAGAATATTGAGTATATGAAAAATTAAATTATAGAATAAAATTAATACATTAAATATAATGAAATAAGATGGATGTTTTAAATATAACATAACCCTAGTGTAATAGTGGATTTATATAAAGTTTTGAACATAGATGAAAACACCTCTCAAAATAATTCTGAATTGATACAACCCAATAAGAGAACCAAAATTTTAGTTTTTGGTAATGTGAATTAATTCCCAATATATATATATATTCAATTAATTTATTGAAACATAATCCGTATTAGCACAAATCCTTTGGAAAATAAAAAGCGATATATGACTAAATAAACAATGATCTTTTAGCAAAAAAATTAACAATAACATAAAATAAAAATTAACATGTCACCATCAAAGGTAACATTTGATATAGAGATGAATATTATATTTGAAATATTCACTTATTAAAATAATTATCTATAATGGATCCATAAAAAGGAAAATAAATTCTTTATGAATTGAGTAGAGGAAGAAAAAATATTTGAAATGGATTGATAACCCCTTATATTAATATATTAAATATTCCATTGATTAAAAATCATATTGTAAAAAGGGTAACAAAACATTAATTTTTATTTGAATATAATTTTCCAAAGTAAAACTATAAAATATCAAATAGTAATATTTTTGGGTGGGAGAACCCAAGCATGGGATGAATTAGTTAATGAAAAAATAATATAACTCAAGGAAATCTGAATTGAGTCATCAATATCACATAAAGGTGACATACTCCATGAGGCATGAATTATTTTATTGGAGTTTATGTGATACTAATTAAAAATAGTATGTAATAACACGTAATAGTGTTTATTGATAAAATTTACCTAGATTAAATGAAATATTTTCATGTCAATTCTCATAACTCGTTTAAACAAAATTTGTTTCAAAAAAATCTATATCATGTGGAAACACTTATATCAATATACATTTGAATAAAAGAACAATATTTAGCTTATTATATAGATGAATTACAAGAAGGGAATATATTAAATAGTTATAAGATGGTAAATTAAAATAAATTAGAAAAATTAACATGGTTTATCTAATGTAACATGTCTCAATGTATTAGAAATGAGACCAACAAAACACTTATGGATTTTGTAACACTTTAATCAAAACCCATTGAAAGATAGGTCATATAATTAATCATGGAAGATGATTAATATATCAAATTTCATGATTTTATATCTCAAATAGGTAGTATATATACCATATAAGTGAAATTAAGAATAAAATATAATACATGTCCCAATTAAAATAATTGAATATGAAAATCATTATTTTGAACCAATTTTATTCTGGACATCCACCAAGCATCACGTATAATTAAATTAAATTAATTAAATTAATTCCCAAAAAACCTTAATCATAAATATATACATTTTTATTCTAATTTATATTAATTATAATTAATGTATTTATTTTTATATTAATTATTCAGTTTTTACCTATTTTCAACAATAGTGGTATGCAGCCATTATCACATTGAACTAGTTTCATAATGGATTACTCAACATATATTATCTATGAAAATTACAAAATTATTAGATCATCTATGGTAATTAAATATATTTTAAATGATACTTATAAATCTATAATTTAATACAATTCATGTTTTTTACATACCGTAAATATGAAATCAGCGATGAGTAGATTTATATGATTCTTAAACAATGAATAGAGTTTTATTTGTTAATAAATAAATTTCAATATAACCATTCCAAAACCAAAAAATCATTATTTAAATATTAAAAAAATATTTTACAAGTAAATAAGTTATCATGTTGATCCATTATATAAATTCGTAGTGTTTTTCATGCGAGTGGTTAAACAGACCTACACTTGGTCCTACTTGGATTAATGGGTTATTATGTGTGGTAATAATTTATATAATTATTCCACGATAATAATTATTTAAATTTGTTCTATTTAGTGTGATATATAAAAAATATAAATAATTATAAAGATAAAATAATTAATATAAACTCACTCCATAGAATGAAGAGATCATTTCATTCTTATTTTACTTCTTTTAAACAACTGAATTAATAATAGTCGTCTTTTTATACTATAATTTATAGGATGTAAAATTGGTTATAGTAGAAATAAAGAGATATAAAAAACATAACATTCTTTCTATAATATCATCCTCATTGTCATCCTTTCAATGAGGTGATGAAATGGAATATGAAAATCAATCTTTCTATAGAGGGTGTAGTCACACATATGCCTGGTTTTCGATTTTGGATTCAATTGAATGAGAGAAAGGATTAATATGGTTTATTTTTTAATTATATGAAATATAATATAAATATCATAATTAATTATTATGTTAAGTATTTTTATCAACCTTTTATTTAGGTGAATGAAAATTAAAGATGTTACATTTTGGAGGCGGTAGTCTGGACAATAGATAAATTTGTGTTTCAATATTTTTACTATAAAATTAGAAACAAGATTAATGATTATTAACATAGACTAGTAACATTAAATATATAAAATAATTTAATTTTTATAAATTTTTGTTAGAAATTATAATTTGATAAATAAATAAATAAAAAATATGATTAGTAGTAAAAATTACCAATATTGTTCAGATTAAGATTTTATTGAAATACCCCTTGGAAATGAATGGAGTACACCAACCAATTTTGAATAGAATCTAAATATATTTAAATTTTATTTTGGGTTATGGAAAATTATAGGTTTATCATATGAAACATAATTTTTAGGTGTTCCATGAATGGATGGTGAGAGACCCACTTTAGATGTTGTGAGAAAGGTATTATTGATAATGTTTCATCTTTTTATAAATTTAGATCATGTTAATATGTAAAGTGGCACAAAAATAAGAAATTAATTGGGTAAGGAATATATAGGCTCTAGGTACCCCAAACAATCTCAATTATAGTCATTTTTTCATTTTTTTTAATATTTACGAAAAGAATTATTAATTTTACTATTTTCTCTTTCACTTTGGTAATTTGTTTTTAGATATGGTAACATATCCTTTGTTACAAAAAAGTATAAATTATTATATAATATAGAGCCAAATATTCTAAATATGAAATATATTTCAATTGGTTAAAATTTAATATCATCTAAAATAAATTTTAAAATAAACTTGTGAAAATTATTGAAAATAATTTATGAAAAAACTATTACTTGTTTCACAATAATCAAATTTAAATTTTTATATTGTAAAAAAATTAAAATTAAAATTCCCAAATAAAATACATATTTGGATTTCGAACTAGGATGATTTAATTAAATATTCATTCTTATATATTAATAATTTCATATCAAGTAATTCTATTTAATAAAACAATAATTTTATTATTAAAAAAATCATTTTTATTAAAAATATCATAAATTCATATGATGCTTATATGATTATTCGTAATCCAAAAAATATGTTAATTTTTTAAAATAAAATTAATAAAATTTCATCATTCTATATCTCATCAAAATCCCAGAATATTGTACAAAGTATTTCATATTCAAAAATAGATTTTACAAATGTTACTTATTATTTATTATAATTTCAAATAATTTAATAAGAAGATAATTAGTGATTTATAATTCATATTATTATTATATTTTATTATTTAATGATACTAATATATTTTTTATGTATAAGTAAAACAAAAATTATTGGAAAATATATGTTCAAGAATGAAATGGTTTTGAAAGTTATGTTACAAATATTAATTTAATTTCATTCATAATAAAAGTAATCCCTATTTTCAAAATATAAATTTTCAATAACATGGTTAGTCTTATTCAATATTTCTAACTCAATGGAAATTTTATAATAGTAATAATTAATATTTATGTAAATTTATTATATATTCATTTAAGATTACAGTTCAGTGTGTATTATGATACCGAAAACATTGCATTCTTTAATGGTATTAATATATTTTGATCATGGGTTGTTAGAATCTTTCCACATTAAAAAATTTTCATCCTCATAATTTGAATCATTTTATCAGAGTAATTTATATAGATAAATGAAATTTTCCCATAAATTTCTATATGATCCTGCATTTATTTAGGATGATATTTGAGATAAAACAAATTAAAAAATTATTATAATTGCCTTAAAAATAAATCTATCACATTTTTAATTTATCAAAAAATTATGCTAATTGATAAATCTCCATTTGTAATATCTTCCAACAACCTATGAGAATGATTTATATAATATTTATGCACCTTATGGAATTTATTTATAACCCATTATCCATGAGTTGGGGAAACAAACATCACAAAGGATACGAAAAATTATTTAGCAAAAACATACTATCATATTCATTTGTAGAAGTTGAATTGGATATTCTTTTTTCATGTTAATTGGTACAATTTCCATCATTAACCCCTATATTTGGTCATAGATGCACATATTTCTCAACTATCATGAAATTGAAACATAATTTGTATCCTCCCTACTTACCTTATGGCTGTGAGTCTGATGATGGTCATCTATTTAATTATAGAATTCACTTTTCAGTTTAATTAAATATCATCCTCACATTTACCCATTTTTTTAGAATATAGTTTATTGAATCTTTTCTATTTTATCATATTCATCACTTGAACTTTCATGACATTCCACCATTATCATTATTTTTATGTTCAATACATTTAAATTTATCACATATGTAATAATATTTCATGATATCTAGTTCGGGATTCTAAAAAAAACTCCCTAACTCTCACTCAAATTTTTTATTGATTGACAAAATTTTCACACATTCTATATAATCCATAGATAACATGGTTCCTTAAGGATTTAACCACTACTAAAACCAAATTTTTTATGATTGATGATCATTATAGGATAATTATAAAAATTAACACAATACATTTTTACAACTATGTGTCTATATTTATAACAGTATCATTTTATTATATAACTCTTACAATTCAACATACATCAAAATATATTAAAATTAAATCAACCTAAATTTAACCTATACCATTATTTATTAAACCTGTGTTTGTTTTAGTTTGGTTCTCCATGTGATCTGGTATGACATAAATAATTTTATTCATAATAACTGCACGTTCAGTCTCAATGTAGGTAAAACGTGTATTCTCATTACTATTAAGGATGTTGCCTCTCTTTAGAAGGATCATTGTGACAAATCTATTGGTGTTTTTTAGATCCTTCGTCGTCTTAAATTTGCAGGAACTTATAGGCTACCCCGTCGCATCTTTGAGGACTTTTGGCAAGCCCCGCTGCCAGGATGCATTAAAGTGAATGTTGACGTTGCTTTTAGAGGTAATCCGGTTCCAGTGGGCTGTGGTGCCATCTTCAGAGACTTGCATGACATATGTCTTGGCTACTTCTTTGGTGTTTGTGGCACGAACACAGCTCTGGAAGCGGAAATGTTGGGAGTCACTCATGTGGTGGACTATTCCAATCAGAGGGTCTGGAACAACATGTTGATTGAATGTGATTTAACCACTATTGTCCATGCTATCTGGAAGGGTGTGGTGCACCTTGATTGGCCGCTTACTTTTCGATGGATGAAATGTCTTACATCGCTTAGGAACCTCAACTACATTGCCACTCATGTGTTCCGCGAAGCATACAGGGTAGCTGATGGTCATGCCAACAAGGGGGTTTATCAGGCCATTACCTGGTTGGATCTTTTTCCTGATGATTTGCTCCCTCTCTTTAATAAGGATTTTAATAAGATTCCGTCTTTCAGAATTTTGTATCTTCTTTTCGTTTATGCAATAAATTTTTCCTTTCTAAAAAATATCCCAATAATCAATGGTATTAATATGTTATAAATATAAATAATCTATTAACCAAAAAGAATGTATAAATATACAATTTTTCAAAATATAATTATCTACATTTCAACCTATTTTATCCACAGTCACTATTTAATTATATTAAATTATAAAAACCTTTCCAATAAAACTCATAACAGTTTATAATGATAATGCAATTAGCTAAATCATATTTGTCCAGTGTGTCATTTCTGGAAGATAGTTTGGATGATTAGATATACACAGGGTGGTGATTGAGTTAATAAATAATCCTAAACCTCCTGGTTCAATTACCCATTGTACATATGTGGTATATCTTTTATCCTCTTGTTGAATCCATATAAGGATTTAATTTCAAGGAAACCAAAAACTCTATATTATGAAATATCATCCGGATTTCATCCCATACTATTGCATATTAATTTTCTTTTTAATGAAGCTCACATATATTAATATGAAAATATTATGTTCATCATTACCATAACATTAAATCATATACTTATCCCATAAGTTTATCTATACCTTTGAATATATGACCAACACTAACTTATATACTATTACATTTTCACTAACCAACATCTTAATCTCCATTGTTACATAAACCATTCATCTATTACAAACTGTGTTTCCCTAGACCCGAAATTTATATCCAACTCCACAAACTATTACAAAATGTATTTATTGTGTCTTATTTTTCACATTGAATATTTATAACAGATATGATGAAGCCATATATGTCACATTATCACATCAATTATTAGGAAACCGATGGGAAAAAATATTCATTCTACAATATCACATTAGATATATAATAACAAAAGGTATAAGGAATAATTTCTACATTGGTGATATATAAAAAACAAAATGATAAAAAATATCATTGCTTTATCACATTGTTTATAATATAATTGATTTACTAAATCCATTTTTTGTGTTGGTTACTATATTAATGATGTTATAAATCAAATAAGTTACTCTATCATGTTAGCTGTTATATAAAGGCATGATATATCATTTAGAATTATATAAATTTTCATTTTGAATCATTTTTGTTTTATTTGATCGTGTGATTTCTCTCGTGCATGGAATCCCTAACCTTCATTATTTGATCAATTGGTCTCAAATATTAGTTTTATATATTCTTACATCCTCAATCTTCCATTGCGCATTCCATTTTCTTGAATCTCAACTCCCATGTAAGCCTCACACATCAATCGTTAGGTTTGTTCACTAAATGTAATAGACACCATAACACTCTTATTTTTTATTATGTTTACTCGTATCATACATTACCTTCATTATATAGATATTCTAATATAAAATCCTGGATTTATATCTTAATATACCATGGTTATATAATTATTGAACTGCAAAAATCTTGTATTTAATTATATTTAAAATTAGAATTGTTATACTACGTTGTTTAATTATATTTTATGTCACCTCTCATCTTAAATTCTTCATTGGATCTCTAAATGATTCTTATTTAGACAATGTTTTTTGAATCAATCATTATTTATGCATAAAATTTCAT
The DNA here is from genome assembly GCA_963277665.1 of Viscum album. NCBI lineage: Eukaryota > Viridiplantae > Streptophyta > Magnoliopsida > Santalales > Viscaceae > Viscum > Viscum album. The sequence continues at coordinate 373,775,981 of OY728127.1, read as the reverse complement.
GTATATGGAAATTTTAATTTATTGTAATGAATTTATTAGTATCTTAGTAATATTAAAATTTAATGTATACAAACCTAGTTATTTTCATAGAGTTCAAAATGCAACATCATATAAGTACTGTATATTCTTATCAATACATTCCTTCTTATGTGACCATATTCTTGTTTTAAAAACCATATATTAAATATGAAGTCATGATATTATGAGTTACTATCATTCAAAGGATGACATTATTGGTGAATATACAATATAAAAATGATTTAAAACCTTAAAAAATAATTACTCAATTTGAAAAATAATCAATCCATAAATAATATATAATTTTAAATTTATATATATGAATGTAAGCCTTTTCAAATTAATTGGTGTGTTGGTTGAACTATAATCTATCTCTATATAATAGAATGAATTAATGTTTCATCTAATAATTTTTTGTTTTTTTTAAAAAAAAATCATAGGAATTTTGATGATATATAATCCAATCAGATTGGGAAATTTGAACATTATTTTGATTCTGGTAAAAAATATTCAACTTAATGCTTTATCTAATTTCATTTAGAAGAAAATAATAAATGAGAGAATTTTATAATTATAATTTTGTATATAAATTACTTCCATTCATTTATTTGTGACATACTTATTATATATAAAATTGTATTCCTTTATTTCATAGAATTCATAATAATTCTTCTCCAATATGCATATTCATTTTTATATATATACAATGTTTTGGTACATTTAAATTTTCACATCATTTATATAAATTTAAACCTATTTTGACTTGAAATGTTTTTCACACTTTTACATATATTATATTATTTTGACTCTGTATTTATTATTTATAATATTTATTGATAATATTTTTTTGATGTTGTATTATTGATATTTGAATAAGTGATGAATATAGGGAAGAGGTAGATTCTTCTTTTTGGAATTTTCAATGCCAAATTCCCCTAATAATTACATTTTTTTCTATCCATGCCTAAGAGGATTATAAATAATTATGATGAAAATAATTGAAATTAATAATTATTTAATATGTCAGGATTTTAATCCGAGTAACATCCCATAGATTTGGCATTGTGAACTTGGGAACAATTTTGGATCTATTGATGCTTATTCTTTTCTAGATGATAACTCTAATGAAATTAAATAAATGATTAATGATATTAAAGAATTTGAAATTGAGAATGAACAAAAAAATTAGAATCTATATGATGATGCTGAAAACCCATTATATATGGGTTTCACAGAATTTGGGGTTTTTTCATCAGTGTGAGGAATGATTAAATTGAAGGAGGAAGCTCGATATAGTGACAAGAGTTTTACTGATTTCCTATGATTCATGAATGATATGTATCCTATAGAAAATGATCTTTCTATTTCAAGTAATAATGATACAAAAACACTATTCTTGATGGGATTAGGATAAAAAATACATTCCTTCATGATTTACTATGTGATATCTCGGAAGTAAAAAAACAATTCTCGTCAAAGTGTCCAAAATGTGGGATGCTATGATATCAAATAAAATAAAAAGATAATGTTGATTTCATAGTTACAGAAACCCCTAACAAGTCGTTTTTTATCTTCCTATAATTCCTCAATTTAAATGTTTATTTGAAAATTAAAATGATACAAAGAGGTTAGTATGGCATGTAGATGAGTTGATATGTGATGGAAAATTATGTCATCCAGCTGATTGTCTATATTGGAATAAAATTGTTATTTGGTACGTGATATTCCAAAATGACGTTAGAAATATTAGACTTCTATTTATGGATAAAATTAATCCATATTAAAGACATAGTGGTACAGATAGTTCATGGCCTATTTTACTGGTAATTTAAAACTTATCTCCTAGATTTTGTATGAAGATAAAATTAATCTTGTCGAGTTTAATGATCACTAGACCAAAATATCCCAAAAAATATATTGTTGTTTTCTTTTCACCATTAATGGATGATTTAAAACTCATACGGGATGATGGTATTTGGGTGTATAATTCTATAAAAAATAAATATATTTAACTTAATGTAATGATTAAGTTCACTATATGTTACTTCAATCTACATATAATTTTTTTGGATATAGTGTTTTGGGTCATAAAGTAGGTCCAATTTACAAAATATATAATTCATATTATCAATTTCATCATGGGTGTAAAATAGCATGCATCGGTCATCAAAAGTTCCAATCTATGGATCACTAATATATAAGGTTAAAAAATCCCTTAAATGGCTCACAATAATTTGATATTTATACAAAATAATTATCCATTGATAGGTATTTTGAGAGAATGAAAAATGTTGATGTGAAATTCATAAAGACACAAATATCTGATAATGATAGAAATATTTTGATGGAACGGTGAATAGATTTTGATCTAACAAATTTGATATATCATGAGGTGAAATAATTCATTGATTTCATGAATGTTGATAAGAATATTAGTGATATATTTAATGAAAAATATTTTTATATTAATGTAATGACTAAATATGGGTTGAATGCATGATTGGACTAACACACAATGATAATATGATAGGAGTTAAGTCCTACAAAAATTAGAATTCAAACATTTCTTCCTCCATTGTGTCATACAGTATCAAGTGGGGTGAAATTATAATTTTTTCAGTATCTTCATGGTATCAATGTTTCATAGTATTATTATTTAAATTAAAAATAATTCCAATTTTATAGTGGATTTGAATTTGGAAGGTATAACATCTAATGCTTGTCACTTCCTGATGCAATAGCTGTTACTAGTAGTATTGGATGGAATATTAACCATCTATAGTAGAATGAATATCATAATGGTGTGTTATTTTTTCATTTCAATTTTTAATAATGTGATTGATCCGAATTCTTTGATTAATTTGGAAATAAAAAAATTATACTTTTTCAATTGGAAATGTATTATCATCTACATTTTTTTATACCATGGTGGATTTAATAGTTCATTTTTTAGACAAATAAATCATTGAGGACCAGTATATCTATGTTTATTGTATCTTTTTTAATGGTATATGATGATGTTGAAGGGGTATTTAAAGAATCCATATGGAAATAATGCCTCTATTACAGAGATGTATATTTTTTAGGAGTTTTTTGATATTTTTACATGCTATTTTTCTATAGTGGGGCACATTGTTTTTCCTCCATCATTCCATAAACGTGTTAAATATGGAGGAAAGGGGATCAGTGTCTTGAAAGTTCACTCATAGGATGGTGAATAGATAATAAAGTTAAATTAATACATATTGAATAATATAGATGATGCACGGGGAAATAAATCATTTATATTAATGTGATGAAATAATGTTATCAAAATAAAATTTAATTGTGGATTTTAAATGAGCATAACCAAAAAAAATTCATGGTTTAAAGATACTATTCTTTTTAGATCAGATGCATCAGAAACATTCATACGGTTAGTGTAACGAACCAGGTATTTATAATATAATACAACGTCATATCTATTAATATTTATTAATAAGATATTAATTTTTGTTTAATATGACACTTTTTTTATAGTGTGATCTACACCAATCAATGGGTTTCTTTGAAATCTTATATTTCACACCACATTGAGTCATACAAAAAAATAATATAACAATAATATTATTTTAAATGGTAGTTAACACATAGCCGTGTTATTGCTGGGAATGAACATAAATAACTAAATTATGATTACAGATGTTTTCAAAATGTCTTTATATTTATCCGATAAATTTTAGAGGTTTTAAATAAGAATGAATCTAATATTACTCATGAAATACTCTAATATGTTTTAAAAGGAATATTTACCCACTTTCAATGCAGAAACCTTTTTAAATCATGTTTCTTCACTTTTAGATATTAAATTTTACAAAATAAATTTCTTATTTTGGGTTGGGACATCAAAATTTTCTTTTGGTAAATCTGTTGAATTTTTTCTGATAAAGATTAGTTTTTAATGAATAGTGCAAAATACTGCATTTTTGTCATTACAGTATTTTCATCTAATTTATTTACATGATTATATATTCTTTTTAATTGGTTTTAAATTTTAACTATATTATATTCTTATCATTTAATCCTATTGTGGAAATTTAATGTAATTTAACTTTGAAATTGGACATAAACACATGTCAATATTTTTGAAGTATTTACTTCATAAAAAATGATTTTTCCTTTTGACAACAGAAAGTAATTTTAAATTAACATCTAACACATCTATGTTTCGAATTCGGAAAAATGGATTCCATATTTTAATCATTATTTAAAAATTGTTCAAATAGGTATGTATTATTTTAAATCATTATGAATAGTATAATCAATAAATATATTTTTTTACTATGGTTAAAGGGTATATCTTATAAATAAGTGTAACAAATAAAATTGCAATAATTTTAAATTTCCCTAAAATATGTCCTGACCCTATTTGATGACATATTTCAAACCATGGGCTTCCTTGGGGCTATTTCAAGACCCCATGGAGCTACTTGGGTCTGAAAATGACATTTAGTTACTTTTATTTCAATGTTAGGTAAAATATATACTAAACATCTAACTTTTACTAAAACTATTTTTATATGGGGTTATATAAGTAATATCTTCATCTACAAATAGTAATTTTAAATCTAGAAATATTCCATACATCATGGTATTTTATTTATAATTTTTGAACATCATATAAAAAAATTATTTATGACACAATGGTGATAAAGTGATTAACTAATTAATGAATGGTTTAAATAATTGAGATTATAAATATTAAAATAAATTTATTTTGAATCGTTTTAGGTAATACATGAATTTTATTGATTATTATTACTTTTTATAAATGATGTAATGATGTTTTTTCGAAATAATCATGTTTATATGGATTAATTAAAAATTCTGATATGAATAGCATAAAAATTGACATAAATGAGTTTTTAAATAAATTAATATTTTATCAAGTTATATAATAGTAATAAAATTCTATTATTCGGCCAACAGATATATATAATGTTATAATTTTCATTAGTGATCCGTTTTGGGTTTCTTGGCACTTTTTATTATCTATGGTGACCATATATTATGAATATACAAGAAGAGAAGGTAAAAGTAAAATAAGTTTACTAAGAGTTGATGATAAAAGATAAGGTTAATTTTATGATGCAAACCTATCTAAAATTAATTTCCTAAGTGGATTTAAAACCATAATCATCTAATATTCATAATATATCAGTTTTGTGTTATTATATTTCCAATATCAATTAAGGATAAAATAATATTTTTGAACATTCCAAAAGTGCCCCTCCACCAACTTATTAAAGGACACCACCTCTAACCCCTACTCACACCAATAAATCCCTCTTTAATTGTTTAAATACTTCCCAAATAATCTATATACATCCCTTTATTCCTCCTAGAATCCTTACATGTGGAACAAAATCAAATATCGAAGGCCTTTTAGCTTTAATCAAACGGGGTTACAAGAATTGAGGTAATGACTTCTCTCATGATTATTTCATTTATTTTCCTTCTCCAACCCCCTAAAACCCTTTATTAAAGGTTTTTATAAAAAACATATCTTAAATATAAAAGGTTTTTTATTAGAAGTATTCAAACTAAACTTACCCACACCTATATCTTATGGGTATAGAACATACAGTTCATATGGATGGTGAACTACTGCCACATGAAATGTTGATTGTTCAATCTTATTTTACCACATCATATATTGGAAATTATGATGTAACTATCTTTATATTTTATATTTATGATATTTATTTTATCTCTATTCTTCATTATTTATCATTTATAACATACCTTTGTGCTTTTCATGTTGTATAAATAAGGTAACATCATTTGAGGATGTGCGGACTACCACCAACTCAATGTGATATTACTCATTCATGCCATACATGGAATGTATAAAGGATGGATTTAATGAAAATATATATGATATTTTACTATAATTATAATATAATTATGTACCATTTAGTTTTTATTCTTTTAATTGTGAAAAATAAATGAATATAGCGTTCAGTCGTATATACGGCATACCATCTCCATGAAAGGTGCATTTATTTTCTTATATCCAAATGATATGGACAATTATAAATACATATATACTAGATATATATGATATATATAATATATAAATCATTAATATCATTTTATAGATAATTTAGTTCTGAAAACATGGAAAATTTGTAATTATAACATGTTCATTTTGACTCATGTTCCGAACATCGATAAAATGTCCGATATTAACTGAAATAATTATCTAATTGTAATTTCAAGGAAATAAGTGGTATAAATGAAATAATAAAAATTAAAATGACCATAATCTGGTAGATATTACCATAAGTTTATTATTTAGTAATAACAAGGAACATACGAGATAATTCAGACTTGAGGTAAGGGACCTTCTTAACCCAATATCATTTATTTGGGATAATATTCTACTTTTTGATTATGTTGTGATATGATTATGTGGGAAATAACATATGATATCTATTATTATATTTATAAATTCTATATGTGTAATTATTTTTAATACAAATAATTAATATATTTTATTTACAAAAAGATATTTGTATGGGACCTCGTCTCAATCTCCTTTCATTGGGGAATATTTTGATTCATAAACAACATTCTTTTATACGTTGTAAAATAAAACCATTTTACATTTACTTTCATTAAAAGGGAATATTTTATTTTTATGAATAATTTTACTAAATGGTGAAATGAATGTTTTTAACGTATGCGGAGACAATTACATTTCCACCGTCGCGAGCATTATTTTGAATGTGACTTCCTTAAAAAGCTGTGATGTATTTAAATGGAAAATAAATTCCATATACCCTTTTTACATATTTTTTTTATTGAATATCGTTTTGAAAGTGGATTTACTATTTCAATATCTTAATATTTTTTCTTGTGACAGAAAATGAAATTTTATGATTGAAATGTTGATATTTGCAATCTTTTAAATGTTATTAATATATAATGGTACCTGGACATTTGACTAGTGGCTACATGCTAAAAAAATAATGGGTGGGTCTGTGAAAAACTAAGGATAGTTAGTTACATATTAACCACCAATTCCCTGGTTGTGGATGTTTTTCATTTGTCTGTTACATTTGTATGATTTATTTGTGGAACTTGACCATAATGTTATTCAATTTAAGTAAGATTATGTCCCAAGTTTACATTTTATATGTTATGTGCACTTTATATGGGTTTTATGGTAATAATTTGGATAGAAAAGGGTAAGGAATGAGATTTTATTCTATGAAGAGTATTTATTACATCATAAAGGTGAAAAGTGTTACTTATGATAATGTATTCCTGGTTAACATGTTGTTTAGAATGACTAACAGTTTTCATTATTTATATATCCCTTACTGAGCTTTTTATTGTAATCCAATGTTTGTGAAATTTTTTTCACAGGACTCAAGGTTTAATAGGGTCATGGATGGGATCAAGGAAATTTTTTGTGGTTTAAAACATGGAGTTAAACATGTTTCTTTTTTATATAAGTGTTTTTGTTCTTCAAAAAAATGGATACAGAGTAAAAGTATTTACATGTAATATTCAAGTTGTTATGTATAATTTAGGACCTAATTCCCTATTGCTGTAAACATGAAAATATCCTCAATGTGAATTATTTACTTAATTTAAGATTATGCAATGTTTAAGGTTGGGTCCTTATAGTTTGTATTAGAGGTCAGTTTAGATAACATTAGCGGATAGGGTGTTAATTAAGCATAAGTGACATATCTATAATGGTTATCATATTTTAAAGTCATAGTTATTTTATATAAATCTATTGAGTTTAATATAAAATGAATAATTTTATCCTATTGTTTATCCTCTTCATAAGATATTATATGATAATTTTACTAATATACTCACACTGACATTTTTTGTTTTAGTAAATGGTTTGATCTAGAAGTCACCAATGTAACAATGGATTTAAAATAAACTGTTGTTATTTATTGAATGAGAAACCAAATGAAATAGGAAATGAAATAAGAAATCATGTGGTTATTCATAAACAACTATATGGAGTTAAGATTGACAACTTCAACCTTGGTTATTTTTCGTTGGAATCATATATTCAAGAAATTAATCCCAATAAATTTTCTAGTAATAATATTTAAGGCATGTATATTCAAAAACCTATGAGTCATGGATGGGAAAAGAAACACCTATGAAAATGCTTCAAAGGTATTAGAATATGTTTCATATTTTGTAATGAAGGTCATAAAGTAAAAACCTATCATTCAAAAAAAGAAGCATCATGTTGACTCCGGGAAAGGGAAAGATGTTCTTTCGAAAGGATCAATTGAATGTTCTCAATGTTGTGTGCATGGTAATTATACAAATATAAGGCCGATGAAGAAGGTTCGGGAGTGACATCAGTAGGATCATACATATTTATGATTATCAATTCACAATTCCATTCCAATAGAAGATGAGGAAACTGAAAATGACCTATGAATGGTATAGATTATTTCATAGATCATGTTTTGAAATTACTAAAATCTTAGGGCATTATGCATTATTTTTTTGTAATAAATAAGTATAAAAGAATAATATATAAAAACATGGAAAGAGATCCTGAAGAATTTTCTATGATTAAGATGTCAAAATTTTAGGAATTAAAGAGTTAAATTGGATCTAAGAAGGATGATATGTTTAAATTTATTAATTATAGGATTACATGGAAGACTTTTTCTAGTATGTTTATCCCAGACGTTTGATATGTAAAAATGTTATTTAAGGAAAAACTATATTTTCTTTTGTGGATATAGTTATAATGATCCATATGGGTTTATATGATCTGTTAATTTGCGTAAATTTCCGGTTATTACATTTTGGGATGAAAATTTGAGGTAAGAGATAACATTTATGGTTAATGTATGTTATGGTTATTTTTTAGGAATTTATCTCATTTTAAGGAGTATTATAAAATTATATAGTTTTTGAAAAATTGAAACACATATACTATGTGACAACCCATCGTGCCAGACAAATCTACGAAAATCTAACCCACAACCAAAGTGTGATTGGGATTTATCACCTACCACTAGACTACGTGAAGTCCCTGGTTAGTATGAGTTATTCTTTTTTACTTAAATGAATTTATAGATCAAGAATAAGTTCATTATAGGAATTTATGTTTTATTAAATTGATATCCTTAGTATTGGAAAATGATTTGGTAATTAAGTGATAATGGTCATTTTGGAATACACTCTCACTTTTGGGAATACTAAAAGCTTATAGAAAATAGAATACCATGGGATCTTATTTATGGAGTTATGGTTGATATTTTATTTTGGATGAATCTATGTCTATTATTTTGGGAATATGGTTATTTGGGTTATTTATGGAAATAATTTACCTATCATAGAAAATATGTGATTATGTTCCTTACACTTTAGTATGAGACTTTACGGGTAATCAATGTTATTTGTAGATAAATGTTAAAATATACTTTGGAAGACTAAGTGATTAAATCCATCTGTGTATTGGGTTTCAATCTTAGTTTCAATTACATTGAAGAAATTTATGTTTAATTCTTTATTGAATGGTATTTGGTGAACATTGGGTATTGTTTGTCAAATTTTGGAGATTAAGAGTAGTATTTCTTTTTATAATGTATTTTATTTTTTGGGGATTATCTAATATCATACTCACAATTTTGTTTTTGGTTAATGTATAGAAATGTGGGAATTATATAGTTCATTTTTTTTAAATTATGTGATAATTTTGATGTTGATTATAGTACATCAGATGTGACCAAGTAATCTTGAATACTCATCATTTGGAGAAAAAGGTGAGTTTTTGGAAGAAATTTTTTTAATGGATGAAACACTAATTTTAAAGTAAGTATATTTCATTATGATATTAGTCTAGGTATTAATAAATTTCATCAACTCTATAAAAATGATGTCGATGGAAAATTGGTATATGCTTGCTTCTATCATCCTAATTATACCCGACCATGAATATATGGTACTCTGGTGGTTAACTTTCCATGATCTAGTTCCCTATCACTCTCTATTATTACATGATAGTTAGTTTCTATTCCATATCCATATTTTAATACATATAATCCTAGTATGTGTTATCTAGTGTAACAATTTTACATAACTTTATTTCTTTTAAAGTGATGTTTCTATAGACTCTATTTTCTGATGTTGTACATTCTATGAAGTTTCTAAGTCCAATTTTTAAAATTCTGATGACACAATTTCCTAATGGGGGGAACGATGTATTAACCCAAGTATTTATAAAATAATTATTTTTCATATCTATTAATATTTGGTAAGAGGATATTAATTTCTGTTAAAGTGTACACTTTGTTTTATAGCATACTCAACACTCAACAACAGGTTTCTTGGAAATATTATATTGCACAAAATATTGAGTTATACCGAAAAATTATATAATAATATTATTATCATAAATGGTAGTAAAAACATAGATGTTGTATTTCTAGGAATGAACATAACTCACTAAATTATTTTTACAAATGTTTATAAAATATAATTATATTTATCTAATAATTTTTAGAGGCTTAAAATATTATTGAATCTGATTTTAAACATGAAATAATCTAATATTTTTTAAAAGGTTTATTTCCCGCTATTTAATATAGGAACCATTTTAAATCTAATATTTTCAATTTTATATGTTTTATTTGTCAAAATGAACTTCTTCTTTAGAAGTGGGACATCGAAATTTACCATGGGTAAATTTTTGGTATTTTTCTGACACTGTTCATTTGTTATTGAATAGTGAAAAATACTGCATTTTAAGACAATACAATCTTTTCATATAATGTATTTATATGATTGTATTATTCTTTTAAATTTTTTAAAGAGTAATTATATTAAATTTTAATCTTTTAATCCAATTTAGTTCATTTTATGGAATTTAATTTTGAAATTCGTCAAAAATACATGTTAATCTTTTGGTAGTTTTTACTTTTTAAAAACACACTTTTTAGTTTTAAAATCACGAATTAATTTGAAATTAATTTTCGAAACATAAGTGTTTTGAATTTGGAAAAATGGAATCCATATTTGGAATAATGAGGTAAAAATTTTGTAAATAGGTACCTTTTATTTTCATACAATATGAATTGAATCTTTAGTAAATATTTTATTTACCATGGTTAAAGGGTAAATCTGGAAAATAAGGGTAAATAATAATATTATAATAATACTAAATTACACTAAAACATTTCTTAACCCAATTTAAGTAGATATTTCCAACCATGGGCATCGGTATGTTGATTTTAGGACCCCATGGTGCCACTTGGGTGTGAAAATGACTTTTAATTACACTTAATTTTATGTTAAGATAAATATTACATAAACATGAATCTTTTATTAAGAAAATTTTTATATGGGGTTATATAAGTGTTCTATTAGACTATTTGTAGTCATTATAAATCTAAAAATATTACCTATATCATGGAATTTTATGTATAATTTATATAAATCATATAAATAAATTTATTTATGACATTTTGGTTATGTAAAGATTACCTTATTAATGAATGATTAAAAGAAATGAGATTATAAATATTAAAATAAATTTATTTTGAAACTTTTTATGCCATCCAATAATTTTCAAGATTATTATGATTTTATATCTTTAAATTAATGATGTTTTCTTAAAGAACCATATTTTTATGGATTTTAAAAATATCATGATAAGAATAGTATAAAAATTTACATAAATGAGTTTTTAAATCAATTAATTATTTATTAAATGATATAATAGTACAAAAAATTTACAATTCAGTAAAATGAAATATATGATGTTAAAATTTTCATTAATGATCCTTTTTTGGATATCTTGTAATTTTATAGTAACTATGGTCACTATATATTATGAATATATATGATGACATAGTAATAATTAAATTAGTTTACTAAGGATTAAGGCTAAAAGAAAAGTTTATTTTTAGGAACTAAAATTGTTTAAAACCCATTGGATGAGAGTATTTAGATCCATAATCTAGGGATCATAGAAATATATCACATTGGTGTTACTAGATTTCGAAAATCAATTTATAATAAAATAATATTTTCAAAATTTCATAATGTGCCCATCCTCCCTCTTATAAAAAGTAACCACCTCTATCTCAAACTCAGAGCTCTCAAGCCCCCTCTCCTCGTCCAAACTCTGCCTAAATAATCTCCTAACATCCCTCTCTTCCTCCTAGAATCCTTATAATGTTATAAAGGAAATTAATGAAGTCATTTTAGATTAAATGAAAAGGGGTTACCTGATTTAATGTAATTCCTTCTCTCAAGATTAATTCATTTATTTTCCGACTCCAACAACCAAAACGTTCATTTTTCAATTATATTATAACAAAAATGTATATTAAATATACTAGGTTGTTTTTATGATATGTATTCGAACAAAACTTAGAAACACCTCCGTCTAATGGGTATAGAACATACTTTTTCAGTGGATGGAGACCTACTTCCTCACAAAATGATGCGTGTTTAATGTTCTAATACCATGTCCTATTGTTTCCATTATGATGGTAATATAATTATATTTGATATTTATGATATTTATTTTATCTCTATTCTTCTTTAATTCTCTATTAGAACATACCAATATTCTTTTCATGTTATATAAATATGATAATTTTATTTGGGGAAGTACGGACTACTGCCCCTCAAAGTGATATGACTTATCCATGACATACATTTAACATATAAAGGATGGAGTTAATGTAATTATATATGATATTATACTGGAATTATAATATTCCTATGTATTATTTATTTTTCATTTCATTAAATAAGGAAAATAAATTAATGTATCATTCATTTTTATGTACGGCTTGTTGTCTCAATGAACGGTGAATTTCATTTCTTATGTATAAATAAAATAGACAATTATAAATATATATATTGGATATATATAACATATATCGTATATATAATATCTAAATCATGATTATCATTATGGATATATTTTAATTTTGACCATGTGGACAATTTTTAATTATAACAAGTTCATTTTTTACTCAAGTTCCAAACATCGTCAAAATGTCTGATATGAACTCAAATAATTTACTAATTGTTATGGAAAGATAATAAGTTATATAAAATTATTAGTGAACATGAAAAATATTCTGAATCAAGTATACAAATAATCGATCTATTTTATTTAAAAAATTATCTTTGTAAGGGACTTCGTCTCTATCTCTTTTCATATGGGGCATATTTTGATTTATAAACAACATTCATTTATACAGTGAATGATAAATCCCTTTGACTTTTACATTCCATCAAGGGAATATTTTTTATATGAATAGTTTTACAAAAAAAATAATATTATTTTCTTTAACAAATGCGGCGACACTGACCTTTCCATCACCGTGAGAATTATTTGATATTTGTATTCATTAACAAGTAGAGATGTTTTTAAATGAAAAATATAGACCATATACATTTTTTACATATTTTGGTGTTGAAAATGGTTACCAAAGTGGAAATACTATTTCAACTTCATGAAATTATTTCTTTTCATTGAAAATGAATATTTACTATTTAAATGTTGATATCTATAATCTTTTATGTGTGGTGATTATATAATGGTACTTGGAAAATAGATGGATGGTTACCTGAAAAACAAAATCATGGGTGGTTTCATGATAAACCATGGATGGGTGGCTATGTTATTACCTCCATTGCATTGGGTATGCATGTTGGATATATACTTCTTCCATTTGTAAGAATTATTTCTGGAATTAGTCAGTATGTTTCTTCCATTTCATTATGATAATTCCCCATGTTTACCTTTTATATGTTATGTGTTCTTTTTATGGGTTGTATGGTAATATTTTGGTTACAAAATGGTAAGCAATGATCTTTTATTCAGTAAAGACTATTTACTATTTCATAATGGATAAAGTATTACTTATGATAAACTATTCATTATTTACATATTGTTTTGAATAACTACTTTAACAATATTCCTTCTTTATGTGTCCTTTACTGGTATTTTTATCCTCATTCCAAGTTTTTGAAATGTTTTTCACAGGACCTAAGGTAGATTATGGTCAAGGGTGGGATCAATGAAAATATAGGCTATTCAAAACAGAGAACGCAACATGTTTATTTTCTATAAGAGTTTTTATTTTATGAAGAAATTGATAGTGAGTTGAAGTGTCTACATATAATGTTTATGTTGTTATGTATAAGATATATCTTAATTATCTAAAGCTCTAAACCAGAAAATATACTCAATGTGAATTATAAACATAATTCCTGATTTAGTAATGTTTAAGGGGGAGTCCATACAGTTAGTGGCTGGGCAGGGTTTATATTTGATAACATGGTTAGGGTATGAAATTAATGGCTATACATTTCATACAATTGATCTACAAAATAGAAGTATTTTTTAGAATAGTACTTTTTTTGTGTTCACAGAAGAAATTCATTTTTCATGTTATAAATAAAATAGCCCAATTAAAGCCTCAAGTGTATATTATGGTTTCATTGATGAAATATATGAGGTTGATTACATTAAATTTTATGTTATAATGCTTAACTGAAAATATATTATCGGTACCAACAATGATAGAAATGATGAATTTTAAATGAAACAAGCTAATCTGAATATATATCAAGACACATCTGATCCATTGTATTGGAAACAGAATAAAAACGAAATTCTTTTGTTCCTGATCAATATGATATGCATTAAACTATTTTTCGAAAGGGAAAATTATTTTAATGATGATAAACCTGATGAAGATGAGGATTTATGTGATATCCCTACAAGCATGGATATACTGACACATAATATTGATGAGAGCATCGTTAACATGGTTTGTCAATACATAATGTTAAAAATAAAATAATTTGAGAAAATAATCTTTAAGAACATTCATAATATTATAGTTAACAAATACTTATTTCTAATTTACTTTTTAAAATTTCATAAAATGTTAGATATTTTAATTTTATTTTCATTATTAAAAAACATTTTATTATTAACCTTTTTATCTATTTGTTTGTATTAGTTCAGTTTAGTTTTTCATATCATGGCTACCCATCAATGACATATTTATTAATTTTTTTTTTGAAAAAAAGTATTTTAAATCTATTATGTTAATAAAATAAAAAATATTTTATAAGAGTATATTGAAAATATATTCTCATTTGTATAGTTAATGATTTATTAGAATGGATAATTTTTACGATTGACAATTTTTTTTGGATTTGTTTTCAGTCATTTCATTGAAATTTCATATCTCATTACTATTGTTAGATTTTTATTAATCTATAAAAATTTGAATAAAATTGTGTTATGTTTCATTTAGTTTTCTTTTTTAATAATTAATAATTTCTTATTTAAAATATTATTATAATATTTGACTTCATATATTTTTTTACTAATTGTTAATTTCATTGATTTTTAGGATAATTCTAGGTCAATAAATAGATCCACCACATACTGTTGGAGATGATCGTACCCTTACCTATGGGGGGAGCGTGAACAAGCTCCTATGGATGAGACACATACATCATTAAAATCGATATCTACTCCTAAAGAGACAAAGAAGAGTTCGAGGCCTAGTAAACGTACATGCACATGTTTACATAAAATAATCAGTTCTGAGATTCCAGGAACCTGGGAGACTGGTAAACAGCGACGATAATTATTTTCTATGATTTAAAAATTTCAAAAAATATATATAGTTTTATATTAGATTAAGGTAAAAATTAATTAAGTATTTTGATTGAGGACTGGAGAAGTGTTGACGAATTGAATGCGTCTCACATGATAGAGATGATATTGGTATGATTATTTGTAATTATTTTACTCATCTTGAAATTTTTATAGTAATATATTTTTTCATCCTTCTTATTAGATGACATTTGATATAAAGACATTAAATGAGTCATGAGGAAATGATTATCATTGGATATTAAGAGGTGGAGGTTTTCAATCAACCATCACATAATGTTTCCTTTTTTGGTCATATGAAATATCATAATATATGTGATATATATTTATTTATAGATTAATATTGATGGAAAAAATTTGATAAAAGTATTAAAAATAATGGTTTTTTATCTCAAATCTTAAATTTTATAGGGTTTTTATATTATTGATCATTTTAATTATTAATTATTGATTAGATTATTTTTAATTTACAAAAATCGAGGAGATAACATCTCAAGATCAAATCTAGAAACATATACTTTCATACATTATATTGGAGGGGGTATATTTTATAATGAAGAATAAATTATTAAAGATAATATCAATAACTGAGAGCTAAGTCTTCAAGATCTACAAAGGATGACTCTCCAGCCCCAATTATACATGTAAAATGGAAGAGATATCACATGAGAAAAACGAAAAATAACTAACATAGGATTCACGAATTGTAGCTGAGAAGATTATAACATCTTTACATTATTTATTTATTTAATTATGTTAATTCAATTATTTATAAAATTTAATTCATTATAAAAAAATTAAAATAATTTATACATCATTCTCTTGAGGATAAGTGTACACATGCGTTCATTTTAACTGAGGATTGGAGGATATTTTATCTATAGTATTGAAAATGACCAAAAACCCAGGTCACATATTGAGATACCTGAAGAGTGTATCATGGAGAAAAATGTTTCGAAATTATTCAGATTACACAATAGAGGATGTTCCTAAAAAATAGAATCTATTGAGGCTAAAGGATAGGATATTCATTTGAAGATAGAGGATAAGATCAAAGCTTCAGTATATTCTATTTATACAGAAATGAAAAGACTATTTCAGACTACTCCACCGCCTCTGCTAGTAGCATCCAATCCTAAACCTATACCTATAGGCACAACTCCTTATTCTATGCATACATCCCATCCTCCACATCTACCTATTATTCTGAGTTATTTATTTTATATCTGAATAATCTTATTGTTTCATATGGGATTTTATTTTATATCATAGAAACAATTCTTCATCATTAGTTAGAGATAGATTACTATAGAGTTGATGTAAATGATATTATAGACATATATGTAGGTGTACTATTACCTATAGATAAGGTGAGTATTGTCAGATAAATAATCCACCATTATTTAGTTTGGCCATCTAGAGTTACCTTAAATATTACCATATAGGTTTTTTATATTTTTTTGATTATTTCATTTTTATATTACTTTTTTAACATTTTAATTATTATATATATAGATATATTTACTATAATAAATTAAATGTAAAGAAATGATGTATAGTTATAAAAAATTTGGATGTAAGATTTAATTAGATATAGATTCTAGTGGTCCTGATAGATTTTCATGACATTCAAATTATTTTTGGGTGATTATGAAATTGAATGGGATATTGCTGTTTGTGGGTGTGCAATGACTATAGAACTTTTGAAATATGATACCATAGATCTTGTAAAAGGATAAACTTTTTCCATCAACAAGATGTAATTTTTTTAAATGTAAGTATACTTATAAATAATTCTATGCATTTAACTTATTTAAAATTGAGAAACATGTTTATTTTATATTAGGTATATTTATACAATGTGAAATGAGCTTGAAAAGACTTTTATAGATGGATTTATGGACCAATGGTTAATTTCATCTATTGTGATAACATTATATGAATTAGAAATAATTGTTTATTTTGTTGAAATATTTCAAAATGATGCAATTATTCATTTTAGAATTTTTCTTTATCTTCAAGAGTATGAAACATAAATCTCAAAAACATTTTTATATAATTTACCATAATAATCACTAATATTAAATTGTATTTTATATAATTATCCATTGGATGTTAAGTGTTTTATATCCACATGAGAAGACACTATAATTGTTATGCTCTGTCCATGGCGTACTACGAAAAAAATTAATGATGTGTTGGACATGTATGTTTGAATTTCCAAATATTTTCTTATATTATAATGCATTTTAACATATTATATTCATATCATTTTCTAAATTGGTATGGATTTATTTTCAAGATACCATAATTAAAAATACTACCAAGATCAAATAAGTATTATAAAAGGTGAATATTTATTATAGATATCACATTTTGGATATATTAGACTATAATTTTATTTTGAATTGACAAACTCATTTAAATAGGAATGTAAAAAATGTTATAAAAAGAATGAAGATATTATGTGTTAAGATTTATGTAGGAAATAATTCAAACGAGAATAGATATGATGTTTCTTCATGTCATATTTATTTATAAGTGTTTCCTTAGGTTTTTTTCATTTATAACCTCATAAATGTTAAATACAGTCCTTTTAATGTGTAGTCTTTTTATAAACCTCAAGATTATAGTTTACAAGATCTCAGACCCATACAGGTTTACTGGGAAAATAATTTCACATGTTTAGTTTGATATTTGTTTGTTTTTACACTATATTGATACTTAGAATGTTGTAATTGTTAAAAGGTTTGGTTGGGAGAATCATTGTACATGTTTGGGTTGATTTCAGTTTGTTTGTACTATATATTGGAATTTTTAATGTCATAAATCTAAATGGGTTTTGTGGAAGTTTTTTCTACCCATTCAGTTTCTCTGTTTTTACTAGTTTTTCTGCTAGTTCTTTGAATGTTTGTAGTGGAGAGGAGAGTCAAAAAAAAATTATAAATAAATCATGTTTGTTTTTTATAACAGATGTGTAATGAAATATTAATTTCCTTGTCACATCTGTTATTCAAAAACTTACATGATAAAACATTAACTTTGAATGTTTTCCACATCGGTTACAGAATAACTGATGTGAATAAATGGGTTTTCACAATGATTATCTAAAAACTGATTGGGAAACCCCATTACAATATGCTTTTTTTCATTTGTTATACTATATCTGATGTGAATACCCAAAAAAATAATCCACTTACTACATGAGTTTTTTTACTGACCTTGAGGATTTATATACAAAGTCTCCTAAAATAATGTTACCTTAAAACTGAAATAAAAAATCAAGGAAAACTGGCATTTAAAAACACTTTGCACTATTTATCGATCAAAAATATATAAATTTTTTAATACAAGCTAGAAACACAGGGTTAAAACCATACATGATTTAAAATTAAATATTGTGTAATTTTATTTTAAAGAACTATTTGGGATTAGAAATGTAAACAATTATGACACATTATAAACTAACAAATAACATATTTTTCTCAAATAATGTATATTTTATCATTATATATACAAAAGTAGATAATTCAAGATACGTCTTTGGAATCTATCATTAATTCATTCACACATGTTATCCTTCAAAATATGTCAAATGTACTACACTTTTCAAAATACGAGGAATGTAAACATAAGAAATAGTTGATCTAAATAGAACAATAATTGAAACATTTAACATAATAAATTATAGGAACAATATAGCCTATATATTTTTGGTAAAAATAGGTAAACAAAGTCAATCAAAAATCATCTTTAAAGTAAGATAATTATATATTCATGGAAATATATAAAAATATATATATTAATAATACTAGTCCCATACTGATGTGATTCATAATGTAAGGAATCAATAGTCTATTGCTAAGACCTTGGTGTAATAAATTTACTTGTCACTAAGGCCGCACTAAATACTTATTTCAGAAACTAATTGGCATACACAAAATACCCATGCATGTTTTATCTTGTGAGACTTTTTGATGCATCAAGGATATATATAAATATAGGACCCACTATTTATGTGATTATGTATAGTTCATTGCCTATAAGAATTAATAAAAAATAGCATACCAATTCAGAAGAACTTTTTGTAGAATAGAAATATTTCTATTTATATAATAAAAGACATAGAATGTCAAAAAATAATCAAGGCTCCACTCTTAGTAAATAATAATTAAGAATATCAATACTTTTTTCTATTTTAATAAAAGGGACAACATTATCATAACCCATATAGAGAAAGAACATAAATGGTGATAATAAAACATACTCAACTTTACAATAACCATCTATATTAGATTTTT
This sequence comes from Viscum album, assembly GCA_963277665.1. Classification (NCBI taxonomy): domain Eukaryota; kingdom Viridiplantae; phylum Streptophyta; class Magnoliopsida; order Santalales; family Viscaceae; genus Viscum; species Viscum album. The sequence continues at coordinate 373,755,959 of OY728127.1, read as the reverse complement.
AATACTTTTCACCATTTCATTATTATTACATTCATTCTATGTGAACATCATCCAATCAGACATATGTAAAATGTGATATTCATAGAATATAGAGTATTTAGTATAAAACTAAGTCCATAGTAGAAAAAAATGATCATAATACATACATAGAGATATATATATATATATATATATAATTTAGAAGGATTTAAAATTACATAAACTTATTGTAATAACTTATACCCATAAGGATATTGGCATAGATGAGAAAAATTCTCTAAAAATAATTTTTTAATGATACCACCCTAGAAGGGATCTGGAAAATGTTTTTTGGTACCATGATTTAATTAACCCAAATTATAAAAATATATTAAAGTAAAAATATTGAATCATAAACCTTATTCAGGTAAATCATTCTGAAAATTAAATGGGATATCAAAATGACAACATAAAAGATATTTTAATTAAATTATCATTGACATAGAAAAAAATTTATATTTAATTTTCAAAGGAAAATTTTACTAATGTGATGTGAATCCAAATGGAAACAATAAATTTTGAAAAGATTATTCAATAATGGCACCCTGAATATCTATAATTTTTATCTTTGATAAAGTTTTGGAGGAAGAAAAAAAGTATAATTGAACGAGAACCCCATTTTATTATTTCCAATATATCATTGTTTGAAAATAAAATTTTAATATGATTGAAAATACATTATTTTATATTTATGAATAACTTTAATGAAAGGGATTATGAAATAACATATAATAAAAATTAATGTTGGAGGATCCTAATAATTATAGAAATATGTTTATAATGAAAAAATAGAACCCAAGGAATGGATACATGAGTTAACAATATCACTTATTGGAAAAATACTCCATAAAAGCATGAAATATTTGGAAATGGGATTATGTTGTAATGAGTAAAACAATGAGGGAATACTACATAATAAAACTCTTGGGAATAATCTTCCCAATCTATTTGTAATATGTTAATTTGAACGACCATTACTTAATGAATAGAAATTGGTTTCGCAGAAAAACTCTTACAAATATAGAATAACTTGACCCCAATGGAATTTAACGAAAAAGACTTTATTTGAATTATTTTATACTATGAATTAAAGGTAAATAAATATATCGTAGTAGTATGATAGAAAATTTATTTAATAAAATATAAAATAAAAATGTTAAACAAAATGTAACATATCATAAAGAATCAAAATGAAGATATTGAAAACAAAAGTAGATTGAGTAAAACAATTATAAGAAAAAAATTAACGAGAGGGATTATTATTTAACATACAATATAGTATTTATAATATAATACATTCTATGATATCCATTATAGGTCTTAAATAAGACATATAAATAATATAATATATATAATATCACACATGTCTCAAATAGTGGATGTTGAGAAGGAAACGCATAACATGATCACGATTCGTTCTGATCTAAAAAAACATCCAAAATAATTTCTTTCACTAAATGAATAGATAATAATATACATTCATTACTAAATAAATTCATAATAACACTATGTGGAAAACCGTCTTCTGCGACGAGAATAGTTGCCCTGTCATAAAAAATTTTGCACAGATTACTACAGTTTGCATGCCAAACCTCGCAAAAGGGTATTTCTGACGGGTGGGCACCACTCGTCGCAAATTTCGGGATGCTGTAAGACCTAGTGGTGATGGGGGGTCACCCATCTCAACAAGTTCAACCCCCAGAGAGTATTTTTGTGATAGGTCACGTCGCAAATAACCTTCAGCATAAAAAACCTATTTGCGATGGGTAGTTGTCCGGTAGAAAATAGTGTGTCTGCAGGTTACTTTTTTCGATGGGCCCTGTCGAAAATATCTCTTTAACCGCTGACCGTAATTAATCTGCCTAATGGAATTTGTGACCAGACCTGTCACAATAAGCACTATTTTCAACAGGAATACTCTCGCAAATAGTCTGGTTGCAACTAATCTAACGTATATATACCCCCCATATGTTGTTTCTCTCCCCTGAACTTCTTCTTCATTTTCATCAATAAACACTAATTTTAATGTGATAATTTTTTAGAGTTAGTTTTTTTACGAAGTTCTCAAGCCATCTACAATTATAAGTGACATGTTTAAAGGTATTTTTATTTTATTTAATTTAGTATTTATTTCAGTTTTTATATTAAATTTAAATATTGTTGATTAATTCTTATTATGTCATATTTAAATTGTTTTTTCATTAGTAATTAATAATAATAATTAGTAATAATTAGTAATAAATAGTAATAATTCGTAATAAATAGTGATAATTAATATAAATAGTAATAATTAGTAATAATTAGTCATAATTAGAAATAATTAGTAATAAATAGTAATAATTAGGAATAATTAGTAACGATTAGGAATAAATTAAAATTAATAGGAATAAATAGGAATAAATAGGAATAAATAGCTATAAATTGCAATATATAGGAATAAATAGCAATAACTAGCAATAAATTGCAACAAATAGAACTAAATATTAATAAATATAAATAATTAGTTTCAAATAGAAAAAAATAGCAAAAATAGAAAAAAAAGAAAAAAATAGAAAAAAATAGCAATAAACAACAATAATTAGTTATAATTAGCTATAATTCGTAATAATTAGCAATAATTAGCAATATTTAAAAATAACTAGAAATAATTAGGAATAAGTAGTAATAAGAATAAATAATTAGTAATAATATGTAATAATTAGTAATAAATAGTAATAAATAGCAATTAATAGCAATAAACAATAATAAATAGCAACTATTAGCATTAATTAGCAATAATTGGCAATAAATAAAAATAGTTAGTGATAATTAGCAGTTATTAGGAATAATTATCAATAATTAGGAATAAATAGAAACATATATAAATAAATTGAAATAAATAGCAATAAATAGCAATAAATAACAATAAATACCAACAAATGACAATAAATGGCAATAAATAGCAATAAATAGCAACAAATAGGAATAATTGGCAACAAATAACAATAATTAGCAATAATTAGCAATAATTAGAAATAACTAGAAATAATAAGGATGAAATAGAATTAAATTGTAATAAATAGTAATAAATAGTACTAAATTGTAATAAATTGTAATAAATAGTAATAAAATGCAATGAATATTAATAAATTGTAATAAATTGTAATAAATTGTAATAATTAGTAATAATTAGTAATATTTAGTAATAATTAAAAATAATTAGAAATAATTATTAATTATTAGTAATAATTAGTAATAAATAGTAAGAAATAATAGTAATTAGTAATAAATAGTAATATATTGTAATATATTGTTATAAATATTAATAAATATTAATAAATATTAATAAATATTAATAACTAGTAAGAATTATTAATAATTAGTAATAATTATTAAAAAATAGTAATAATTAGTTATAATTAGAAATAATTATTAATAACTATAAATAAATTGAAATAACTAGTAATAAATAGAAATAATTAGGGATAGGAGTAATTAGGAATAATTAGTAATAATTAGCGATAATTAAAACTAATTAGCAATAAATAGTAATATATACAAATAATTATCAATAATTAGAAATAATTATCCATAAATTGAAATAAATATAAAAAAATATCAATAAATAGAAATAAAAAAAATAATTAGCAGTAAATTGAAAAAATTTAGATTAAATAGCAATAATTTGGAATAAATAGCAATAAATAGCAATGATTACCTATAATTGGCAATAATTATGAATAATTAGATATAATTAGGAATAAATAGCAATAATTAGAAATAAGTAGAAATAATTAGCAATAATTTTCAATAATTAGAAATAATTAGCAATAAATAACATTAATTAGAATTAATTATGACTAATTAGAATTAATTAGGACTAATTAGTGCTAATTAGGACTAAATAGAAGTAAATAGTAGTAAACAGTAGTTAATAGCATTAATTAGGACTAAATATCATTAATTACGACTAAATAGAATTAATTAGCACAAAATAGAATTAATTCGCAATAATTAGCAATAATTAGAAATAATTACGATTAATTATCATTAATTAGCAAGGATTATCCCTAATGGGGATTAATTAGAAATAATTAGCAATAATTATGATTAATTGTATATAATCAGGGTTAATTAGGAATAATTAGGATAAATTAAGAATAATTAGGAATAATTAGGAATAATTATGAATAATTCTGAATTATTAGGAATAAAATCAATTATAATGAATTTTAATAACTTGTAATAACATGGCACAATTTCCAGTGGATTGGAAACACTCCTTTTGCTCGTTGACCCTTCTTCGTTCAACTCTCACCAACTCAAAACATTATGAAAATTATGCTTCTACGTATGCATATCCAATATCATATGCATGAGTTTGAATATGACTTCATAGGACCACATTTTACATAATGTTTTCAGATAGTGTCAGTTACAAGAAGATGATTCATCGAAGAAAAGGGGTCTCTTTTTTCTGGCGCCTCATTTACTTTCTTATTTCTCTAACCGATATCACAATGAAGAATATGCTCGGAGGTACGCTTATACATTATTGTATGCATGAGAATTAATATTTGTACCTCCTATATGATTCATCATTGTGATTTATGTGTGGGAAAGTTTCACATAAATGACCTGTCAGACAAAAGAGTAGTCGTCAAGCCACTAAAAATTGTGTCACCCCAAATTAAAGGTAATTGTTAAGATGTAGTTGTAATTATTTATCTTTTTTTTTTTTCAGATAGTGCATCTCTAATTTTATATTATTTTAAAAAAGTATTGATTTATTATTTTTCTAGAAAAATATGGAACAAGGAAGTCAACAATAGTCATTATTAGATGATAATTTTTGGGTAAATTAGTATTGAAATCCAACAAGTTCTGGTTTAAATCCTATATATATTGAGTGTGTTGAAGCTTTCATATCATTTGCATCATCAAAAATTGAATTTTTTTTCAGAAGGCAGAATTAAGTGTTCTTATAAAAAATGTGCTCTGAGAACGTTTGACACATTTTACAAGGTTGGAGGACATCACTTGTGGTTTGGAATTTAACCTGATTATGGTTTTTGGTATCAACATGGTGTACATAGTTTTAAAGAAGATATTAATAACTTGATTCTAGATCCATCACAGTTTAAAAATTTAGTACATGATGTTGCTGGTCTATCTGTTCAAAAAAATAAAACTCATGATGATATTGATTTAACTCCTTATTTGGGGCCATATGAATTCTATAAGTTGCTGAGGTCTGTTGAGGATGCATTATATCCTGGTTGCAAGATAAGAAAATTAGATGTGGTAGAAAAATTTATGACTATTAAATCAGATAATGCAATGTCAAACAATTGTTTTGAAAACATATTTTCATTGTTTTAAACATTATTACATGATGAAAATTTGTTACCTAAAAATTACTAGGATAGTAAGAGGCTGGTTCGTAATTTGGGTCTTATTTATTAGAATATTCTTGAATGTGAAAATGTCTGCATCTTATATTTTGGTCAAAATGAGTCATTGGATAATTGTACCACTTGTGGAAAATTTTGGTATAATTAATCTCACCGGGGAAGTTTGGAATTATTATTGTAATAAAGTTTAGATATTTCCCCCTTACACCCAGGTAGCAGCTTTTATATGTGTCTCAGAACTCATCGTCAATGATGTCTTGTAACAAAACCAATATTTCTAATGATAAAAGCATGAATCATCAATATGATGGTTATTCATAGAATCATTTGGACTGACTACATCCATTTTTTTCTTTAGAAGCCCGAAACGAGCGATTGGGTCTTTCTACTAATTGTTTTTATCATTTTGGTTCTTATGGTAGTCAGTATTAATGTGGCTTATCATTATAACACAATAAAATTTACCTCAATGGATGTTGATGAAGGAGACCTATATCTTTTTGGCCTTATCAATCTAAGGACATCTGAAAAATAATATTTTTATATTTGGAACCATTGATTGATGAGTAAAATTTATAGTAGAGTAATAGTGTTAGTACATATGATGTTGCTGCAAAATAAAATTTTATATTAAAATCTACATTGATGTGGACGATTAGTGACTTCCTATCATATAGAATTTTATTTGGATGGAGTACAAATAGTCTAAAATCGTGTCCTTACAATATGAAAGACTACGAAGCCTTTACGCTCATCAATGGAAAAAAAACTTTCTATTTTGACTCTCCTCACGGATTTATACCAACTAATCAACCTTTTAGAAGGAAAAATTATCATTTTAGAAAAGCATAATTGAATGGGATGAACCTTGGAAAAATGTTCTCAGGTTTAGAGTTAAAATTAGTTGTATTTTCAATACCTCCATCACATTTGTTCCAACAGTAAACCAATAGAAAATCAATGGCCTTGGGAAAAAATGTAATTGGATAAAACTGAGCGTTTTTTGGGATCTTTCATATTGGTCCGATTTGATCTTCCACCACACGTTTTATGTCATGCATCTTGAGAATAACTATTTGGATAATTGTTTTCATATAGTTCTGGATAAAAAAGGTAAATCCATAGATAATGTAAATGAATGATTAGATCTTTCCCAAATTTGCAAACAACTGGATCATAGACTATTTAAAAATATCAGATCACAAAGGTAAATGAAGAAAAAAATTAGCTTATACACTGTCCAAAAAGAATCTCTTGTTATTTTGTTAGTGGATTACAGATTTGAGACTTTCAGATGGCTACACATCCAATTTCAACCGATATGTTAAGAATGGTCATATTACCAGACTAAAAACTCCTGATTGTCATGTTAAAATGGATATATTTATGCTGATGGGATTTAGAGGTTGGTTTGATTCTATGATTTTTGATTCTATAATAGACAAATTATATTTTTTTCGAGACATTTGTGCAACGAAAATATACTATGATTCAATAAGTAAACTAGAAGAAGATGTTGTTGTAATTATATGTATACTGGAAAAAATATTCCCACCGGCTTTCAATGACTCAATAGAACATCTAATATTACATTCTCCACATGAAGCTAAATGTGAAGGTGTTTAACAGTTTCAATGGATGTACCCATTCGAGAGATGAATGAAAAAATTGAAGAAAAAAGTACATAACAATGAATCAGTTGAAGGCTCAATTGCTGAATCTTATTTGTAAGAGGATATTTTTTTCCTGCTCTCGTTATTCTGAATCTCATTATCCCTGAAAACACAGCCTCCTAGGAAAAAATGAGGGGAATGTTGATTTTGAACGGGAAAATATATTATCAGTTTTTAATTATCCAGATCATAGATTTGGTGGAGTTCTTGAATGATGGTATTCAAATGATGAACATCCCAGAGCTCATACATATGTTATCCTCAATTGTGAATAAATGACATCATTTGTAATATGAGTGCTTATATCACTTATACTATATTTTATGTTATAGTTAGTAAAAGTTTTTTATTTATACGTTATATGATAATCATATCAAGAAATATCCTCTACAAATTACAACATCCTCTCTTGAAGAATGCCAACAAAAAAATTTCACAGTGTTACTAAAACTAGTAACATAAATTATTTATGGTTTAACATATAAATTCATTTTATTATTTATTATATTGATAAATTTTTAACCAATTTTTAGGTGTCTCGACATGCTGGTAAAATCAATAAGGGATTGTGTATATTGAGTAACCCACCATCCAAAATGGATAAATCTTACTATGCATATGTGGTGAATTGTTTTAGATTTCACAAACGTGCATATATGGAATCAGAAAAAATACTGAATTGTGGATTTTTCATGAATGGATCGCATAATAGAGATACTGAGGATGAATTTTACTACAAGATGGATGAAATTATTGAATTGTGTAATCTAGGGAAAAATTACATTATAATGTTTAAATGTTGGTGGTTAGATACTAAGAGAGGCATGCATGTTCATCCAATTTATGGAATCATCTATATTGACTATAAAAGTCTCCATGTAGAAAATGAACCATTTTTACATGCTCAATAGCCATATCAAATATATTATGCACAATACTGTGCTACTTCAAGAGACCTGAGTTTTTGGTGGAGCATAATAAAAATGAAATCATGGGAAAATCAGTTTACTCAAACTGAATGCGGTTCTGATGAAGTTTAAGGAATTGAAATTTTTTAATAGAATACTCCAAATCCATCATTTTCACAAATAGAGATGAATATCGATGATGATATACCCCAATAAAGGTTTGCTGGTGAGAATGATGTTAATGATGTTATAAATGAATTTGAAATTGCAAGATGATGATGATGCTCAAAATTGACACAGTTAAATACTAGTTATAAACATAACTAATATATATCTATATGTAATAGTTATTTTCAACTATCTACTAACAAAAATAATTTTCTATTTCAGATGTATCCTTATCTATTTCATGAGTTGGAAGAGGCCAATCTATGTTAGGATGATGAAGATTATGATCATATGAAACTCAGGCTACTGGCAGATCATGGGGTACAGAGAGGGGGAATGTTCTTGCATGACTAATGATTTCTGACCCTATTCCGGAGCGACGTCCACATCTTGGTTTTGATCAACGCAAGTAGAGTAATGGCAACCTCCATATTTTAGTTATCTTTCATTAATTTATTTATTTACTAATTGTTTGATTATTTTTTTCTTTTCCACATTTTTGTGCATGATGTTTTTGGACCATGGAGCACTATCTTGCACAATTATTTTTCTCATCCATTGATCACAAGAAAACAGATTACCATTGATGTGATACTTGGAATGTTCAATCATTGGATAGTACATAGATAAATAATATTTATTTAGAAATATATTTCATTAATAACTTGATATTATAAATTATTTGTAAGGTTTATGGTATCCCATCATTGATAGAATGTGTGGTGATATCCCCGAGGCATGGGAGGTGTCTATACGTGAGTGTTTCAATCAATTTTTTCACAATTTGAGAAGGACATTAATTAAGATAGCATGATCTATAATATATGATGAGTTACGTAGAGACCACCAAATAGAGTACATTTCTTTACGAATTTGGGATATATTATGTTTAAACTTTTTGATTGGTGTATTTCAGAGGAAATATTCATTGGGCCAACAGAACCGGGTGAGAGAGGAGGTGACACATCAAGTTGGTAGCCGTACATTCAGTACACATAGAGAGAATCTGGTATGTATCTTTTTTAAATATTTTATATATCATTACATATAAACAATTTATTTTTTATTCATATAGGTAGTTGAGCTTCCCGATATTACATACTATGACATTTATTAGAGGATATACTGTGATCCAGCCAATTAAGTGATTAGTGGTGATCTCCAGCGTCAGATTGTGGTGATTATTATTTATTTTTCAATTTGAAAATTAACTGTACAAAATATTTTCAATATTTAAATTTCAAATTGAAACAAGAGGAGTAATACAAGGCTAAAAACACTCCGACATGGGTGAAGAGTCAGTCCAAGACAGTTGATTAGACTAGTGGACACCATTTTGATGAGGCGACATGGATGTAGGCAACCTAGTATGCCTTCGAGAAGGGACGAGTAGTAGGTATCAACTCTCATTTGACTCCTGGGACTTATTACGGTATTGCTATGATGTTGGTGGCTAGCTCAAGAGGTGCTTCTGGAGAGCCATCATCTTCAGGCTGCCAAAATCTGGAGAAGTTTTGAGCTCAAACTGAGCTTATAAAAAGTTTACAGAAGTAGCATGAAGAGATGCGTCAGCAGCATCAGCAACACGGGGAGAACATGAATCAATGGGAGCAACAGCAGAAACAACAGCATGAGGATGACATGTGTCGATCGCAACGACATCAATATGAGTAGATGGAGTACATTCATTATCTGACTCATAGTTTAGGGATGGAGTTTCCTCCACCATCTCATGCAACTCCTCTATCTCCTCTAGAAGACTATCATAGACAGTTATTTTTTGTTCTGTTAAAAACATTTGAATTGAATATTATTTTTATTATGAACTATTTACAGTCTTTTTCTTTTATATTGGTTTGAATATTTCATTTTTTTAATATTTTAACATTTTAATATTTTTTATTAGTATTATATTTTTAATTTTTTTTATTTTAATAATAATAATATTTTATGATTTTTTATATATTATTTTCGAATATTGATAATTTTAATATTTTTTATTATGTTATTATTTTAATATTATTAATATTTTTATCATTAATAATAAATTTTTTTATCATTATTTATTTTATTATGTATTTGTAAATATTGAGAATTTAAATAATTTTTATTATTTTAATAACATTAATATTATTTTTTCATTAATAATAATTATATATTTTATATTTTGTTAAGTATTTGTGACATGGATTTTGGCGACAGGGACCTGTCGTAAATATATTATATTTATATTTTAAATTTTTTTGTGATGGGTTGCTTTACCATCACAGTAACATTGTTGTGACAGGCCCGTCGCAACCGGTTTATAACATATAAGCTATTTTCGACAGGCTGACGTCTCGTCAAAAATACTTTTTGTGACCGAATCATTATGGAAGGTTCTTGTAAATATAATGTATTTATTCGGGCATCTATTTGCAATAGGACTACTTCCTCTGGAAAGTATTTTTTTTTGCGAAGGGGCCACTATAAAAAATACTAGTTGCGACACCATTTTCTACAACGGTCTATTAGTGACGGGACCCATCCTAAAAGAGTTTTTGCAACAGGATCCCATTTCAAATATCCTATCACAAATATTTGTAATTCCAGTAGTTTAATCATATTTAATCATTCAATATAGATATAAATCAGTAAATTTTACCCATTTCTGTTATCGAGTGTAAGAAATATTTTTCGCATTAAACTAGAATTATAAGGCCCCAACCTTAAACCTTACTTAATCATGAGAAATTACAATATTACACATTGAGGATCATTTCATGTTTAGAGTTTTAGAGAATTAGATCGTAAAACATTATTTACATGCCACATTTAAACAAAGTGGTTACATGAAATATTGGATTCATTTTTCCCATCAATGGAAACATATTTAAAATAAAACATGGATTCTTTCTGGACACTTCCTTCACACTATCATCATATCATGTACCCTTCCTTTGACCTGTGAAAAAACATTTCAGAAACTTGGGATGATCATAAAAAGCTCAGTAAGGGATATAAAAATACAGAAAGGAAACATGAGTACATGTATACATAAGAATGAAATCATACTTTACCAATAAAACATAAGCACTTTAACATACCTCATAAAATCATGAATAAATCATAGAAATCATAAGACCTAAAGGTAACTTGAGGCATTCATAACATTCTTACGTAGGGAGTAACCCTCTTGGTTACGTTTGGAATACCCATCATAGTATATTCCCTAAATCTCTTCCGGAGAAACCTTAAAGTTTAACCCCTTCGTGTTACTGAATGCATTGGAGAGCTATATCGGGCTCACCCGCCCTTAGTTTATCACAGAACCACCCGTCTTCATAACAATGCCCAAGAACCAGAACATAATTGTATCACATAAAACATGAATAAAGGAAACATAATATTTCCACATTTCAATCAAAAGATATCAATAAAACACGTTGATATAAAAAACCTTATGAAAACCATTTTCAATACCAAAATAAAAGAAAATTAGAACATGGTATATATTTTTCTTTTAAAAAGATGTTATGGCTTGTAGAGGAAGCCGAAACCCAAATAATGGTCACGGCGGCGGAGAAGTCATTGTCGCCGCATACGTTTGACAAAAACATTCCCTTTTTTTCGTTTTGTAAAATTCTTCGTATTACAAAGATTCCATTTGGTAAAATGTAAAAGTAAAAGGGGTTTATACACCGTATAAATTAAAGTTGTGTATAAAACCAAATATGCCTCAATGAAAGGAGATTGAGACGAAGTCCCTTACAAAGACGGTATCCTTGGTTTAAGGACAAATCAATTACATAATTATGTGTAACAAACGAATACACAAAATATAAGTGGATATTAAGTGTAAAAAATTCAGAGGTTATTCACACATATTCATAGAACGACATATTCAAGGAGTACATGTTTATCCCAAAGAATCAAATTTGGGTGAAGAAGTTCCTTTGCAAAAATTTGATAGCCTAACAGCGTCGCTACAAAACTCAAAAAATGAGTTGATGGGAGATAAAAAGGGTATCTCATCACATGGACATAAAATTTAAATCAATAAGGATATATAAGAACATATCCCAACATAATAGTATGTTAATTAAATGACATAACAAAATAAGTCTTTTAAAAAGAGGAGGGTGAAAGGTACCCTTACCGACTTGGGTTACATTCGAAACATACACCCTGTGAAAGAAAGACAATACCAAATTGATGTAAATACTCATAAATGAAATTATATTACACAATGAGTAAAATAATGGGTAGTACATACACCACTCAAATGAAATTGTGGAAAATGTAGCATAAATCCCACGTGAATAAAAGTGAGATGAAAAATCCCATACGAAAACTCGGTAGCCTAACGGCGCCACTTAAAACATCCAAAAATTGATAGGGTATCTCATAATATTACAATAAAATGTGCAGAAATAGGAATATAAAATAACATCCCCCATCATTACAAATAGGAGCTTAAAAGAAGTAAGATAAAGGAGAGTACTTAAAAAGAAAGAGAGAGGTTAGATCTCTTACGAAAATTCGGCAGCCTAACGGCGCCACTCAAAACATCCAAAATGGATTTATGAGAAAAAATAGGGTCTCTCATCATATGAACATAAGAAGTAAAGTAGGATAAATATAAAATAACATTTCAATCATAAGAAATATGAGCTTAATAGAAATTACATATAAGATAGTACTTAAAAAGAAAGAGAGAGGTTGGATCTCTTACGAAAATTCGGCAGCCGAACGGCACCACTCAAAACTTACAAAATGGATTGATGAGAGAGAATAGGGTCTCTCATCATATGAACATATAAATTACAGTAAGAGTAATATAAAATAATATCCCAATAACAAGAAATATGAGCTTTAAAAGGAAATGATATAATGGACTGTACTTAAAAAGAAAGAGAGGAGTAGGATCCCTTACCTCAAGTCCAACTTGTCTTGTTCATTTCTTTATTTTCCTGAGTAATAAACTTTGGCCAATTTATAATTTCCTAAGGACCTCCTTTAAAGATTATTATTCATTTCATATCACATATTATAATTTTATAATATTTTTTTAATAATGTTGGTTCATATCAGACGTTTTTGCCGATGTTTGGTACATGAGCCAAAAATGAACTTGTTTGAAAAATGATTGTCCATGTAGTTATAAGTAAATAATTTCCAGAATATTATTAATGATTAAAATATAATATATATCCAGTAAATATTAATTTTATAATATTCAATATCATTTAGAGATAAAAACGAAAAGCACCGTTCATGGAGACGGTAGGCCGTACGTACGCATGAACGCTACTTTTATTTTTTTTCATATTAACGGAATTAAAAATAAATGATATATATATATATATTATAATTCCAGTATAATATATATGTTATATAGGTCACATATGATCATTAATTTAATTCTTTATACGTTCCATGTATTGCATGTACGAGTCACATCACTTGAGGGGGCGGTCGTCCACACTTCCTCATATGAAATTATCGCATTTACACAACAAGAAAAGAATAAAGGTATGGTTTAAATATAAAATACAGAAGTATATAGTAAACATAAATACCATTTATATCATATATAAAATACAGTGACATTATAATGGCCACCTTTAAAGGTGTTAAAATAATATTCAACAATCATCGTTTCGTGAGGCAGAAAATCGCCAACCACAGAAACAGTATGTTCCTTAACCATTGGACGAAGGTGTCTGTAATTGTAGCTCGAATATTTCTTATAACAACATCCTAGTATATTTAATATACTGGTGTATTTACAAAAGAAATGAATAAAAATAGTTTAGGGGGTTGTAGAAGAAAAATAAAACAAAAGGACAGAAGTGAAGACATTACCTTAAAATCGGGTAACTCCCTTTGGTTTGAGCTCAAAGGCTTTCTTGGGAAGACTTCTTCCCAAAGTGAGGATTCAAGGAGTTAGAGAGGGATGTGGAGAGCCCAAATGTGCAGTGGTTGGACGAGCCAAAGGCTTTGGATGTGTGGGTATGGAGGTAGAGGTGGGGGCCTTTTATAAGAGGAGTGGAGGGGCACTCTTGGAAAGGTATAAAAGGATACTTTATTATAAAATGATTTTCGGATAAAAAAGTTCCCAAAATTATATATTTCTAGGATAAGGAGATAAGGGTTATAAATACACCCATCCAATAGGTTTTGGACATGTGTAGGTCTTATATTTGTCATTATCATTCCATTTTATTTAAATCGTTAAATAATGAGGTCATCGATGCATCATCATGATGTCATAAATAATTTAATTTATTTAATGTCTAAAAATTATAATAAAAATACTATGATTTAGGAAATCTTTTTAAATTTCCAATGAATATTTATAGTCAAAATTCTGACTTGTATAACCCCATGTAAAAATTGTTTTAGTAAAACATCTCATGTTTGTCTCATTTTTACTTTAACATTAAATAAAAAGATATTTATGTCATTTTCCAACCAAAGTGGCTCCATGGGGTCCCCAAGTTGACCCATGGATTGTCTTGGTCTGCCATTACACATAAAATGAGGGTAGGACATGTGTCTAGGTCATTTAACTTTATTAAAATATTATTTGTACCTTAAACTACACTAATTACCTCTAATCGCGATTAAAAACATAATAAGTTACTATTCACCAAAAAAATTATTTTAATCCCACTGAACCACATTTTACTTCTTAATGACAACCATGTATGTTGGATTTTTGAAATTCAAAATAAAAAGATGGAAAATTTTCTTTTAAACAGAAAAATCAGTTTTTATAAGTACCACTTAGTGGTTTCACTATTCATCAAAAATTGAATTTCTACAGAAAAATACCAAAACTTCACCCTAAGTTATATTTGATATTCCAAACTCAAAAATGATTTCTATTTTTAAAAATTCAAAACATATATGTTGCATTAATTAATTTAATAATTAATTCCCGCTGTCAAAACAAATAGCATGTTTTTATGAAACAATAAGTATCAAAAGAATGACACTAGTTTAAGTAAGATTTCAAAATGAAATTAATTCCAATGACCACTATTGGATTAAATGGTAAAAATATATTCTAATTATACTTTAAAACCAATTCAAAATATAATTTATCATATAAATAAATTAGAATAAAATGTGGTTTTGAATTAAAATAAAACATTAATCACTATTCTTTAAAAATTGAACTTTTTCGAAAAAATACCAAAAATTTACACAAAGTAAATTTTGATGTACCAATTCTAAAGAAGAATTTTATTTTGTCAAATATAACACATTAAATTGTCAAAAAGTGGATTTAAAATAGGTTCACCATCAAAAGTCGGTTAATCAAACTTTTAAAGAATATTAGAATGTTTACGCTTAAAATTGGATTCATTTGCATTTTTAATCCTCTAAAATTTATTTACCTGGGGTGTTACATCCTTCCCCCCTTTTGGGAATTGCGTTGTCAAAATTTTAAAATTTCCCTTGGAAACAACTATGAAAGTCCCACATGAGAACAAGATTCGGTAAAACAATCACTTTAAAATAAAGAAAGATAAGTACAGAGGTCACCCGAGTTAACCCATACTAGGATTCCAAGTATGAAAATATGGACATGGAGGAAAAAAAGGGGTCATTTTCTGATGGAGAGTGATAGAAAACATGTTTCGGAGAAAGTTAACCAAAATAAAATCACAAACTTGTGATGGGTTAAACGGTATTCGATTCCCCAGTAGGAAAGGTTAATAGACAAAATTTTTGTTTTAAGTTACTCTTCATTGAGTATTTTATTTTTTATCTTAAGGAAACATACTTAAATGTCTTGTTGACTTTCAACTTTTACTAGATTTCTTACACAAAATCAAACTTTCCCCAAAAGATGAGTATTTAGGAAGACCTATTCACATTAAGAGTACTATAATGAACTTCTAGAGTATCACCTAATCCACAAATGAGAACTATATAATTCCCATATATTTAGACCTTATCCAAAACCAAAACAAAAAAGGTTAGTAAAATATTATATAATACCCAAAAAGGATAATCCTTTTAAAAAAACATATCTATTCTTAATTTCCAAAATTTATCAAACAATACCAAAAGTTCAACACAGACCATTCAATAAACAATTTTTCCATAAAATTCTTCAAATTAAACCAAACTAAGATTGAAACCCAAATATTTGAAGGATTTAGTCACATATTCATCCACGTTAAATCACAACATTTATCTCCAAACCACATCAGTTGCTCTTAAAGTCTCATATTGAAAAGTAATTAACCTGATCACATATCCTCTATGATAGGTTAATCAGTTCCATAGGTAACCCAAAATAAACTTTCTCTTTATTCCTAAAATCATCTAACTAAAAATAATTAGTCAAAATAACCAGGGACTTCACGTAGTCCAGTGGTAGGCGATAAAGACCAGTCACACTTTGGTTGTGGGTACGATTCCCACAGCTTTGTCCGACGCGACGGGTTGTCACACGGTCTGCGTGTTGTCCTTTTTCCAAAACTATATAATTATTAAAACATTCCCCAAAACGAGATAAAATCTTCCAAAATGATCATAACATATTTTAACCTCAAGTTTATCTCATGCCTTTCATTTTCCATCATAACATATAATAACCCATAATTATCTCAAAAGTAAGGATCATATAAACTCTAATGGTTACCTTTATAATTATTACCTAAACTTCCACATCGATTGGTCATCTCGTACATGATGCATTACAAATCATACCAAGGTTCAAGTGGTTGATCATGACTCCTTGATAGTTGGTTTAGAATAACCACAAGTTTCCTCATTGAATCCCCCATTTTATCTAGTATCTCAATCAGAGAACCACCACAGTTTCCTTCAAACCTTTTGTCTCTTTGGTGCCTTCTAGATCCATCCAATCACTAAAAACAGAAATGTCAGTGTGAGTATATCAACAAAACTATCATGTACTAATGAGGAAGATAACCACTAAGATATACTTACTTATTCACTTTATCTATAACTAGGACTCTTTCTGAAATCCTAACCATTATGGTAATGTCACTTATGCTTAGAGGATACCCTAACCTCTAAAGTTATTTAAACCGACCTTTGATACCTACTATAAGGCCCCAGCCTTAAAACTTACTTAATCCTGAGTAATTACAAGATTACACATTGGGGATCTTTTCAGGTTGAGAGTTTTATAGAATTAGATCGTAAAACTTGCATTACATGTCACATTTGAACAAAGTGGTTACATGAAAGATAGTATTCATTTTTCCAATCAACGGAAACATCTTTAAAATAAAACATGGATTCTTTCTTGACACTTCCTTGACACTATCATCATATCATGTACCCTTCCCTTGACCGGTGAAAAACATATCAAAAACTTGGGATGAGTATAAAAAGATCAGTAAGGGATATAAAAATATGGAAAGGAAACATGAATACATGTATACATAAGAATGAAATCATTCCTTACCCAAAAAACATAAGCACATTAACATACCTCATAAAATCATGAATAAATCATAGAAATCATAAGACATAAAGGTAACTTGAGGCATTCATAACATTCTTACGTTGGGAGTAACCCTCTTGGTTACGTTTGGAATACACATCACCGTATATTCCCTAAATCTCTTCGGAGAAACCTTAACGTTTAACCCCTTCATATTACCGAATGCATTGGAGAGCTATATCGGGCTCACCCGCCCTTAGTTTATCACGGAACCACCCGTCTTCATAACAATGCCCAAGAACCATAACATAATCGTATCACATAACACACGAATAAATGAAACATAACATTTCCACATTTCAACCACAAGATATCAATAAAACACATTGATATAAAAAACCATATGAAAACCATTTTCAATACCAAAATAAAATAAAAGTAAAACATGGTATTTATTTTTCTTTTAAAAAAAAGTATGGCTTGTAGAGGAAGCCGAAACCCAAATAATGGACATGGCAGCGGAGAAGACATTGTCGCCGTATACGTATGAAAAAAACATTCCCTTTTGTCATTTTGTAAAATGCTTCGTATAAAAAATATTCCTTTTGGATAAACATAAAAGTCAAAGGGGTTTATACACCGTATAAAAGAATGTTGTGTATAAAACAAAATATGCCTCAATGAAAGGAGGTTGTGACTAAGTCCCTTACAAAGACGGTATCCTTGGTTTAAGGACAAATCAATTACATAATTATGTGTCACAAACAAATAAACCAAATATAAGTGGATATTAAGTGTAAAATAATTAGAGGTTATTCACACATATTCATAGAACGACATATTCAAGGAGTACATGTTTATCCCAAAGAAACAAATTTGGGTTAAGAAGTTCGCTTGCAAAAATTTGAAAACCTAACGGCGTCGCTACAAAATTCAGAAAATGAGTTGATGAGAGATAAAAAGGGTATCTCATTACATTGAAATAAAATTTAAATCAATAAGGATATAGAAGAACATATCCCAACATAATAGTATGTTAACTAAATGAAATAACAAAATAAGTCTTTTAAAAAGAGGAGGGTGAATGGTACCCTTACCGACTTGGGTTACTTTCGAAACATACACCCCGTGAAAGAAAGACAATACAAAATTGATGTAAATACTCATAAATGAAATTATATTACACAATGAGTAAAATAATGGGCAGTATATACACCACTCAAATGAAATTGTGGAAAATGTAGCATAAATCCCATGGGAATAAAAGTGAGATGAAAAATCCCTTACGAAAACTCGGCAGCCTAACGGCGCCACTTAAAACATCCAAAAATAGATAGGGTATCTCATCATATTACAATAAAATTTTAAGCAAGAGGAATATAAAATAACATCACCCATCATAACAAAGAGGAGCTTAAAAGAAGTAACATAAAGGAGAGTACTTAAAAAGAAATAGAGATGTTAGATCTCTTACGAAAATTCCACAGCCTAACGGCGCCACTCAAAACTTCCAAAATGGATTGATGATAGAAAATAGGGTCTCTAATCTTATGAAAATAAGAAGTATAGTAGAATATATATAAAATAACATCCCAATAATAAGAAATATGAGCTTAAAATAAATGACATAAAAGAGATTACTTAAAAAGACAGAGAGTGGTTGGATCTCTTACAAAAATTCGGCAGCCTAACGGCACCACTCAAAACTTACAAAATGGATTGATGAGAGAGAATAGGGTCTCTCATCATATGAACATAAAAATTAAAGTAAGAGTAATATAAAATAATATCCCAATAACAAGAAAGATGAGCTTTAAAAGGAATGACATAAATGAGTGTACTTAAAAATAAAGAGAGGAGTAGGATCCCTTACCTCAAGTCCAACCTGTCTTGTTCGTTTCTTTATATTCCTGAATAATAAACTTTGGTCAAATTATAATTGCCTAAGGACCTACTTTAGATATTATTATTCAGTAGATATCACATATTATAATGTTATAATATTTGTTTAATAATGTTAGTTCATATCAGACGTTTTTTCCGATGTTTGTTACATGAGCCAAAAATGAACTTGTTTGAAAAATGATTGTCCATGTAGTTATAAGTAAATAATTTCCAGAATAGTATTAATGATTAAAATATAATATATATCCAGTACCTTTTCATTTTATAATATTCCATATAATTTGGAGATAAAAATGAAAAGCACTGTTCATGGAGACGGTAGGCCATACGTACGCATGAACGCTATTTTCATTTTTTTATTTGTCATATTAACGAAATTAAAAATAAATGTTATATATATATATATTATAATTCCAGTATAATATATATTTAATATAGGTCACATATGATCATTAATTTCATTCTTTATATGTTCCATGCATTGCATGTACGAGTCACGTCACTTGAGGGGGCGGTAGTCCACACTTCCTCATATGAAATTATCGCATTTACACAACATGAAAAGAATAAAGGTATGGTTTAAATATAAAATAAAGAAGTATATAGTAAACATAAATACCATATATATCGTATATAAAATATAGTGACATTATAATGGACACCTTTAACGGAGTTAAAAGAATATGGAACAATCATCGTTTCGTGAGGCATAAAATCGCCAACCACAGAAACAGTATGTTCTTTAACCATTAGACGAAGGTGTGTGTAATTGTAGCTCGAATAATTTTTATAACAACATCCTAGTATATTGAAGATACTGTATTTTTTACAAAAGAAATGAATAAAAAGATTTTAGGGGGTTGGAGAATCATAATAAAACAAAAGGACACTAGTGAAGACATTACCTTAAAATCGGGTAACTCCCTTTGGTTTGAGCTCAAAAGCTTCCTTGGGAAGACCTCTGCCCAAATTGAGGCTTCAAGGAGTTAGATATGTATGTGGAGAGACAAAATGGGTAGGTTTTGGCCAAGACAAAGGCTTTGGATGTGTGGGTAAGGAGGTAGAGGTGGGGGCCTTTTGTAAGAGGAGAGGAGTGGCACTCTTGGAAAGGTATAAAAGGATACTTTATTATAAAATGATGTTAGAATAAAAAAGGCCCCACAATTATATATTTCAATGATAAGGAGATAAGGGTTTTAAATCCACCCATACAATAGGTTTTGAACATGTGTAGGTCTTATATTTTACATTATCTTTCCATTCTATTTAAATCATTAAATAATGAGGTCATCGATGCATCATCATAATGACAAAAATAATTTAATTTATTTCATTTCTAAAAATTATAACAAAAATACTACGATATAGGAAATCTTTTTACCTTTCAAATGAATATTTAGAGTCAAAATTCTGAATTGTATAGCCCCATGTAAAAATTCTTTTAGTAAAACATCTCATGTTTGTCTCATTTTTACTTTAACATTAAATAAAAAGATATTTATGTCATTTTCCAACCAAAGTGGCTCAATGGGGTCCCCAAGTTGACCCATGGATTGTCTTGGTCGGACAGGACACATCCAATGAGGGTAGGACATGTGTCTAGGTCATTTCATTTTATTAAAACATTATTCTTACCTTAAACTACACTAACTACCTCTAATTGCAATTAAAAACATAATGAGTTACTATTCACCAAAAAATTATTTTAATCCCATTGAACCACATTTTACTTCTTAATGAAAACCATGTATATCGGATTTTTGAAATTGAAAACACAAAGATGGAAAATTTTCTTTTAAATGGAAAAATCAGTTTTTATAAGTACCACTTAGTGGTTACACTATTCATCAAAAATTGAAGTTCTTCAGAAAAATACCAAAACATCAACCTAAGATATATTTGATATTCCAAACTCAACAATGATGTCTATTTTACAAAATTCAAAACATATAAGTTGCATTAATTAATTTAATAATTAATTCCTGCTGTCAAAACAAATTGCGTGTTTTTATGAAACAATAAGTATCAAAAGATTGACACTAGTTTTAGTCAGATTTCAAAATGAAATTAATTCCAATGACCACTATTGGATTAAATGGTAAAAATATATTCTAATTAAACTTTAAAACCAATTCAAAATATAATCTAATCATATTAATAAATTAGAATAAAAATTGGTTTTGAATTAAAATACAACATTTTTCACTATTCATTAAAAATTGAACTTTTTCGGAAAAATACCAAAAATTTACAAAAAGTAAAATTTGGTGTCCTAATTCTAAATAAGAATATTATTTTGTCAAATATAACACATAAAATTTTCAGAAAGTGGATTTAAAAGAGGTTCTCCATCAAAAGGCGGTTAATCGACCTTTTAACGAATATTAGTATGTTTTCGCTTAAAATTGGATTCATTTGAATTTTTAATCCTCTAACATTTATTGAAAAAAGTAAAAAAATTTGACAAACATATATAATCATTTTGTAGATAGTTCTGTTCATTCCCGCCATTACAATGGCTAGGCGTTAACTACTATTTAAAATAATATTATTTTATTACTAGAGTGCAACGTAATATTACCAAGAAACTCGTTGTTGTGTGTCGGGTATGCCATCGAGCATAGCATCCCCTTTAAAGTAATATTAATATTTTATTCACAAATATGGATAAATATAAAAATGTCATATTCTTTATTTACCTGGGGTGTTACAAGTATCGTTAAAGATGTGTTGGTATAAATTATTTCACAAAGTGAATCATTCATATTTAATAAAAGGACCCATAATATATTTTTCATGATATTTATAAGGTTATATTTTCAATTCATGGATATTTTTGTTACAAATAATGATGATGTAATCACTTATGAACATGTAACATTTATTTTTATCCAATGAATGGTGTTTTCCTAATCAATTTGTAAAATATTGAAAAAAACATCCAAAAAAAATTATTCCATTATTTATATCAGATTATACCATTAACTAAATTCTCAAATTCATCCAATGTATAAATACATATTTTTTTACATATG
The DNA here is from genome assembly GCA_963277665.1 of Viscum album. Lineage (NCBI taxonomy): Eukaryota > Viridiplantae > Streptophyta > Magnoliopsida > Santalales > Viscaceae > Viscum > Viscum album. The sequence goes on along the minus strand of OY728127.1, from coordinate 373,733,441 downwards.
GGTAGTTAAACCAAAAAAATCCTCAACCTAGAATGATTGACGGCTGATTATGTGGTGGTTTTGTTGTTATATTTTTTTCAGAAGAAAAAAGATCTTATTTTTTTCTTACAATTGTGATATATAATAATTTTAATGAATTAATAATATAATATAATATATATTATTTCATTAAATATAAAAAAATAGATGGTTTTCAACTTAGTTTACTCATATTAAATTATATAATTAAGGACAATTATCTGATGATCATATCATTAATAGGTTATAATTATTAAAATATAAGATCTCTAATGTTATTATAAACATAATATTTATATATTAATATCATCCAAATTACCAGACACATTAGGTGTGATGAAATGAAAATTGTAATCAACTGCTTCATGGAGGATGTACTCTATACATACAGATGATTGATGAATTTTTTCAATAGAATGAGAGAATGGTGTATTGTGGTTTATTATTTAAAAACCACATTTATCATATTAATAGACTAATTTTATAATAAATTATGTATTTATAAAATACATTTATAAAGTTTGAGGAAAAAACATGGTATGCTAGAGAAACGGTAGTTTACACAATCTAGGAACAACAGTTTGTTTTTTCAAAATAAAAAAGGATGAAAGAAATTAATCATTTTAAAAAATTTCCTTATATACTTAATTATATTAAAAATTATAACTTCCATGCACTTGTATATTGAATTTATTATTGTAAATTTGAAACTTAAATTAAAACATTTAAGTAAAAATAACTACCCACAACGAAAACATCGAGATTTCATTGTAAGATCCCTTGGAAATGGATGGAATAGAATAATTCCATTTGAAAAAAAAATAAATAGCATAAAATAATATTCGGGGTGAAGAAAAGTGGGTGGGTTTTCTATAAGAATCTGAATTCCCAAGGCTTCCACAAAGGATGGTGAGAGTACAATTTAATAAGGTGTTGAAGGATGTTTATGTCAATATTTCATCATTATATAAAGGGAGAAAAGGATAAACAAAAAAATTGTAACAAAAATAGAAAAATAACTAAGTAGAAAAGATATGAGGTCTATAAACACATCATATTATTTACTATTTACATATTTCTATCATTTTTGAATCTCTTTACCAACCAAATTATTACTTATTATTCTATCTTTTCTTACTTTAACTACATTTTACATAGGGTATAATGTCTTTTATACCCATAAAGTTTACCATTTATATAATTTGTACATAACTATAGAAAATTTTATTTACATTCTATTGGATTCATTTTATATATTTTATAAGAAATAATTTTTGAATAAACTTTTTGAATGTAATAAAAATAATTTATGTGAAAATAATACATATATTCTAAAATATCAATTATTGTATGGTAAATTAAAACATTTTTTTAAAGTATAATGTGACATATAATATAATTTTTTTCCCTTAAAAATTATCTCTTTATTTTTTAATCCATATTTTTATATTATTGATACCATAAAAATCAGATTAATTATGAAAACCTAATTTCCAACTATTTACACAGACATAATTCTTTTAAAAAACTCCAAAAAACAATTATTCGTAATTTTATATTATTATTATTAGACTAAAAATAATGTTAATCAAACAAAATTATATTTCTAAAATTTAAATATTATATATTTAAATAAAATCCCAAAATATAAGGGAATCATTTTACAAAATGAGAAATAAAATTTTAAAAAATTAATGTTATCGTATTTGTACTTCCAATAAATTTATAGTATATATATTAGTAATAAATTATTCATATTATTAGTATATTAAAATATTAAATCACTATAATGCACTTTTTCCATGAGATAAAGCACAATTGTTTTTAAATAAATATCTTTTTATGCATTAATGTTCTTTGTTATTTAATTTTGATATAATAATTAAATTTCATTGATATTAAAGGTATCCATTAAATTAATTTACTAAATTATCCATAAATAATTTACTCATATTATTTCTCGATAATTAAACTAATAATTTTTTATGCTAGTACATCATATTCAACATAATATATCATGGTTTTATTTTAATTTGTTGTTACTTTTGGCCCATGAAATCAAAAAAAATAATCTAATTAATTGTAATAATATGTTACAATTTTAGTTTTTTATAATATCTAGGGATTTCATGGGGGAATTTATAATTAAATATCATGGTAATAATTTTATTTAGTTTTTTTTACTAATTGAATTAATCTACACAATTCATTCCTATACGAGATATCATGTCTTATATTCAATTTCGAGACAATATAACAAGAATATAGTAAACATACATTATGTTACTCACTTTTTCTATCTAACCATATTCCCATAATTACATTTAATTTTTTGAAAGGCCATCATATTATTCTTGAAAATAAATAAAATTTGAATTCAACTTTTCATCATCAATAAATTACAAAATCAAATTGAATTATTCATAATTTCTATTGAATTATTGAAGTATTTTAATTTAATTACTAGGGAACTTGTGGTCATCTTCATGGGTTAGTTTAATTTTCATATAAAAATAATTTTCATTCTTCTGTGAAGATAGATCTTTCTAAGGCATTAAATGTGAAGAGGTTTCAGACTCCATCTATTGGGGATTGATGTAATGGATTATACCATTCAGTCCACTATTTTTGAAAAAATAGAAATTAAAGTGTCTGGGGAAATTCTGTGACACCCCGAGCTTCCACGATACGCTTCTCATTAAAAATGCAATAGCTTGCATTGTACTCAACTTCGAGTTCTAACACACCGCGACTAATCAAAGTAGCTGTTATGAATTGTAATACCCACTTTTTAAAATTATAGAAATTTTATATTTCATAATGGACTTCATTTTTGTATTCCTAATATCAAAATTATCCAAATTTGAATTTTTTGAAATTTTCTGAGAGCTTCCAATTTTTTAAGAAAAGTGAAAAATACTTAAAAACAAATTTTTTTAATCACAATAATTTATAGTGATAAATTATAATATTGATTGGTTATAAAGTATAATTATAATATATTTTTACCATTATATCCAATTGTGGTCATTAGAATTAATTTCACTTTGAAATTGGACATAAACAATTGTCAATCTTTTGATATATATATTGTTTCTAAAAAACACGCTATTTGTTGTGACAGCAGGAATTAATTATAAAATTAATTAATTAAACTTATATTTTTGGAATTTCATAAAATAGACATCAATTTTGAATTCGGAATATCAATTATAGCTTAGGGTGAAATTTTGGAATTGTTCTGAAAAACTTCAATTTTTTATGAATAGTGAAACCACTAAGTGGTACTTATAAAAACTGATTTTTCGTTTAAATGAAAATTTACCACTTCTGTGTTTTGAATTTATAAAATCTGACATGCATGGTTGTCATTAAGAAGTAAAATGTGGTTCAATGAGATTAAAATAATTTTTGGTGAATAGTAACTTTTATGTTCTTAATCGCCATTAGAGGTAATTAGTGTAGTTTAAGGTAAAAATAATTTTTTAATAATATGAGATGATCTTGTCACATGTCCTACCCTCATTGGATGTGCCATGGCAGACCAATAAAATCCATGGGTCATCTTGGGGACCCCATGGAGCCACTTTATTTGGAAAATGACATAAATACCTTTTATTTAATGTTAAAGTAAAAAATGACACAAACAAGAAATGCTTTACTAAAAGAATTTTTACATGGGGTTATAAAAGTCATATTTTTTACTATAAATAGTCATTGGAAATCTAGAAAGATTTCCTACATCATTGTATTGTTATTATAATTTTTAGACATTAAATAAATTAAATTATTTATGACATCATTATGATACAGTGATGACCTCATTATTTAACGATTTAAATAAAATGAAAAGATAATGTAAAATACAAGGCTTAAACTTGTCCAAAGACTATTTTATTGGTATATTTAGAACCCTTATCACCTTATCCTTGAATTATAGATGTTTGGGACCTCTTAAATCTGAATACCATCTTAATATAAAGTTACTTTTCTTTACTTTCCAAGAGTGTCCCTCCTCTCCACTTATAAAAGGCCCCCACCTCTACCACCTTACTCACACTTTAAAAGCCTTTTTTCTCAGAAAACCTCTGCCCAAATACTTTCCCAACATCCCTAAATTACTCCTAGAAGCCTCAATTTTGGAATAATTCTTCCCAAGGAAGCCTTTGGCTCAAATCAAATGAGTTACCCGATTTTAAGGTAATGTCTTCTCTAATGTTGTTTTGTTTTATTTTGCTTCTCCAACCCCTTAAACTCTTTTTATTCCTTTATTTTTATCAACACCAGTATATAAAATATACTAGGATTTTGTTATAATAAGGATTTGAGCTACACTTACACACACCTACATCCAATGGTTAAAGAACATACTATTTCTGTGGATGGGGAATTTTTGCCTCACGAAACGATGATTGTTCAATATTCTTGTAGCACCTCTAATGGTGGCCATTTTGATGACACTATTTTCATATATGACATATATATTATGTTTTTGTTTTCATTATGCTTTTTTATTTCTCATTTATGTCATACCTTTATGATTTCCATTATGTGTAAACACGATAATTTCATTTTAGGAAGTGCGGACTACCACCCCCTCAATGTGATTTGAATCGTTAATGCCATATGTGGGATGTATAAAGGATGGAGTAAATGATATTATATATGATATTATACTGGAACTATATTATATATTTATATAATTATTATTTCATTCCATTAAATATGAAATAGAAATGAAAGTAGCGTTCATGCGTATGTACGGCTTACCATCTCCATGAACGGTGCATTTCATTTCTTACCTCTAAATGTTACGTAATATTATGAATGAATGTATATACTGGATATATATGATATATATGACATCTAAATCATGAATATAATTCTTGAGATAATGGATATTCTACCACATAAACAACTTGTAATTATAAGAAGTTTATTGTTGACTCTAGTACCAAAAATCGACAAAACGACCGTTATTAACTTAAATAATTACATAATGTTCATAACATTGTAATAAGTGATATAAAAAGGATAATGAAATTGAAAATGTTAGATATTAACTATATTTTATTATTCAGGAGGTTATAGAATGGTCAAATCAAGTCGGACACAAGGTAAGGGAACTTCTTAACCCAATTTCCATTCTTTGGGTTAATCTCATACATTCAAATTATGTCATGATATTATTATGTATTATCCTGTATTTTTACATTATTTATGTGTACATATCTTGAACCCACATAATAGATCTATTTTATTTATAAATGATCCTTTTATGGACTTCGTCTCAATATCCTTTCATTGAGGCATATATGGTTTTATACACAACTTTCTTTTATACGGTGTATAAACCCCTTTGACTTTTACGTTTATTCAAAAGGAATCTTTTTAATACGAAGCGTTTTAAAAAACGACAAAAAGGGAATGTTTTTCTTTCCATACATATGCGGCGACAACGGATTCTCCACCACCGTTACCATTATTTGAGTTTCGGCTTCCTCTACATGCCATCACTTTTTTTCAATGAAAAATATATACAAAGTTTTAACTTTCTTCTATTTTGGTATTGAAAATTGTTTTGAAAGTGTTTTTATTATATCAATGTGTTGTATTGATATCTTGTGATTGAAATGTGGAAATGTTATGTTTCCATTATACATGTTTTATGTGATACGATTATGTTATGGTTTATGATATGTTTAAACCTGTTCATATGAGGAATGAATTGGACTTAATAAGTGATGGGTGGAGCCCGATATAGCTCCTCGATGCATCGGTAGGTCTCATGAGACAAACTATTGTCTTGGCACGAGGCCTTGACAAAATCTTATTTGTGGTCTTGGCACGAGGCCTTTACTACGTGGTTATGATAGTCTGGCGTTATGCATTCCATCATTATGAAAGTGGGTATTGATATTTCATGTGATTATTCGACTAGTAGAATATCCATGTGAGTAAGTAAATGGAATTATTTCAGTTTACTTTTTCCATATTATGCTAAAGTTCACGTTTAAAAGGCTTTTGTTTTAGTTATACATTTCCTTAAATGTTAATGTTTATTTATGAATGCTTCCGCTATATTGTTATCCTTACTGAGCATCTGAGCTCACCCCTTTCAAGGTTTTAATATTTTCCAGGATGTGAAGAAGTATATTATGAATGACCTACATGGATAATATAAGGGGATATGAAGAGAATATGTTTTAGTTTTGTTTTACTTTATGATGTAATGTAAGACTTATGAATGTATCTACTGTTTCCAAGGCTACTAAACTAATCGGTCTTTCGAGACATGATATTTTGTGATCATGCCAATGTTATGAAGTAATGCACCGACTCTGAGTAGCTGAGGTTGGGGCGTTACAGTTGGTATCAGAGGCAGTTTATAACTAACCTTGGAAGCTAGATTTAGATAAACTCTGATTACAGCACATAGCCCAAAGATAGAGTTTGAGGATTAGTATAGAAGAACTTCCTAGAATTTTCGTATTATAGAGATTTTGTGATTTTTCCGAGCAATACATCCATGTCTTGATACGAGCAGGTAGAGGTGGCTCTGGCACAGATGTACCTAGGGGTAAACTCGAAAACACCGCTTTGAGCTAGACTCGAACGAGAACTGGTGAATGACAATGGGCCTTGCTGCACTGTTGGTTACGACACTCCCGGGGGATATGCTTAGGATAAATCTCATTTTCTTTACAAACGACTATGAAGGGTTATGAGTATATACTTCCTCAAAGAAAACATTTTTATGGATTATATCCATAAATAGTTCAATTTATGTTATGTATTTTACAAGTATGGAATTATGTATTTTGATTCATAAACTAATATTGTTTATGCCATTGTGTAGATATGGCACCTAGTGGAAGGAATGGAAACCGTATCAATACACGCACTCCGTGTAGGGATTGCCCTCCTGCTCAAAATAATTATTGTGGATCTGGAGATACAACGGGTGATGATCAACTTATAACCATAATGGGACAACTCACTCAGGTTATGAATAATAACCTTACTCGTATGGAGCACCCTGATCTGCATCCTGGAGGATCAATATTTGACCGCTTCATAAGGAAATAACTGCCAACATTTAATGGGGGTACAAATCCATTAGTAGCTGAGCAGTGGATAAACTCCTTAGAGAAAAAATATTCCATGCCTTGGGGAGTAGTGAAAGGGAAACAGTTATCATGGCAGTGTGCCACCTCACTGGAGATGCTGATCAATGGTGGTCATTGATTCAAAATACAAAAGAAGATGAAGATGTATCAAGTAAGGAATGGAGAGAGTTCAAAGATATTTTCTTAGAAAAATACTTTCCATATGACCATCGAGCAGATATGGAAAGGCAATTTCTGAGTCTGAGACAAAAGGAGGATGTGAATGTCTCAAATTATGAGGCTAATTTTACAAGGTTAGCGAGGCATGCAGAAGATTATATACGTAACCCAAGAAGTAAGATTGATCGTTTCTTTGATGGGTTAAAACCATTTCTTCTTCGATCATTTGTCTCAAAAACCTTCTCGTCATATGAAGACATTGTCTCATGTGCTATCAAGATAGAAAAGGAATTCTCAAAATCTTATGACAATAAAGTAAAGCAAGAGAAGAATAGAATTGTGGAACAAGAGACAGATAAAGGGAAAAAGGGAAAGAAGGATTTTCCATTATGTGATAATTGTGGGAAGAATCACCCTGGTACTTTTCTAAAAGGAATAGGAGTTTGTTACAAATGTGGAGAAAAAGGTCACCAGACTCGTGATTGCAAGGGAAAGAAAGAGGCTATCAATGTTGAATGCTACAATTGTAGGGAAATGGGGAATTATGAAAATGAATGTCATAAGCGTCAGGGAAACTTACCTCAAAAAAGTCCAAGGGATCAAGGCCAATCATATGTTGTGACTACAGTTGAAGCGGAATAATTAATGTATTGGTGCTTTTGGACTCATGGATTATATTCTGGTTATTAAAATAATGTGATATATATATAAGGATTGTACTGCAGTACATGTTGATTTCATTAAGGTTTTAATATGATGAAGTTAATCATATTTGTGTATGTGACGATAAGAGAAACGTTACTTTGTTTAGGGAATCTAATGTTACAATTGATTTTGGAATTTAAGGACCCTTTAGAGAAAGTCTGGACGGAGGTATTTTGGATAACTATACAGGTTGGAATGGATTAAGTTGATCTTTGGATAGTATTGTTTATGGTTAAAACATTTCTGAAGATTATTTTTGGAATATTATAATACTATAGTTTTAGAAAAAGGACAACCTGCAGGGTGGGGCATAACCCGTCGCGTCGGACAAAGCTGTAGGAATCGAACCCACAACCATAGTGCGACAAGCCTTTATTACCTACCACTAGCCTACAGGAAGTCCCTGGTTATTACAAAGTAGTTTTACTAATATAAATGGTATGTGTTAATATTTGGAACCTTATACAATTAGGATAAATATAATATTTTTGAGTTCTATTACCTTTTGGAGTAAAAGATGGTTTTGTGGTGAAAATTTATTAATGAATGAAGGTATACATAACAAGTATGTATATTCCCATACGTTCTTAGTAAATCTCCTAAATAAATTCCTCAACATTATAAAAGGTAACTTAAAACAAAAACATTGTTGGTTAACTTTTCCTACTGGGGAATCAATGATCGTTTAACAAATCACAAGTTTGTGATTTTCTTGTAGTTAAAATTTCTCCTAATCGTATTTTCTAAAACTCTCCATCAGAACTTCATGGTTTGTTTCTCCTCCATATCCATATTTTCATAGAATCCTTGTATGGCCTATCTCGGGTGACCTTTGTACTTATCTTTCCTTCTTTTAATGTTATTAACCTTATTTCTGATGTGGGTTTTCCCCAAAGGTACTTTCTATTTTCAACCTTTTTTTCAAAGAAAAGTTTCAAATTGCGAGAACGCAATTTATTTAAGGAGGGGAGAATGTAACACCCCGATCTTCCATGATACGCTTCTCATTTAATAATGCAATAGCTTTCATTGTACGTAACTTCGAGTTCTAACACACCACGACTAATCAATGTAGCTGTTATGAATAGTAATACCCACATTTTGAAATTATAGAAATTTTATATTTCAAAATGGACTTCATTTTTTTATTCATATTATCGAAATTATCCAAAGTTGAATTTTTTGTAATTTTATGAGAGCTTCCAATTTTTTATGAATAGAGAAAAATACTTAAAAACAACTTTTTTAATCAAAATAATTTATAGTGATAAATTATAATATTGAGTGGATTTAATGTATAATTAGAATATATTTTTACCGTTATATCCAATGGTGGTCATTAGAATTAATTTTACTTTGAAATTGGACATAAACAATTGTCAATCTTTTGATATATATTGTTTCTTAAAAAACACGCTATTTTTTGGGACAGCGGGAATTAATTATAAAATTAATTAATGAAACTTATATGATTGGAATTTCATAAAATAGAAATAATTTTTGAATTCGGAATATCAATTATAGCTTAGGGTGAAATTTTGGAATTGTTCTGAAAAACTTCAATTTTTGATGAATAGTGAAACAACTAAGTGGTACTTATAAAAACTTATTTTTTATTTAAATGAAATTTTACCACTTCTGTGTTTTGAATTTCAAAAATCTGATATACATGGTTTTCATTAAGAAGTAAAATGTGGTTCAATGAGATTAAAATAATGTTTGGTGAATAGTAACTTTTAAGTTCTTAATCACGATTAGAGGTAATTAGTGTAGTTTAAGGTAAAAATAATGTTTTAATAATATGAGATGAGCATGACACATGTCCTACCCTCATTGTATGTGCAATGTCCGACCAAGAAAATCCATGGGTCAACTTGGGGACCCCATGGAGCCACTTTAGTTGGAAAATGACATAAATACCTTTTAGTTAATGTTAAAGTAAAAAATGACACAAACCTGAAATGCTTTATTAAACAATTTTTACAAGGGGTTATACAGTCATATTTGTTAATATAAATAGTCATTGGAAATATAAAAAGATTTCCTACATCATAGTATTTTTATTATAATTTTTAGACATTAAATAAATTAAATTATTTATGACATCATGATGATACATCGTTGACCTCATTATTTAACGATTTAAATAAAATGAAAAGATAATGTAAAATACAAGGCTTACACTTGTCCAAAGACTATTGGATTGGTAGATTTCGAACCCTTATCACCTTATAATAGAAGTATAGATGTTTGGGACCTCTTAAATCCGAATACCATCTTAAAATAAAGTGACTTTTCTTTACTTTCCATGAGTGCCCCTCCTCTCCACATATAAAAGGCCCCCACCTCTACCACCTTACTCACACTTTCAAAGCCTTTTGACTCGGCCAACATCTTCCCAAATACTCTCCCAACTTCCCTCCCTTACTCTACAAGCCTCACTTTGTGCAGAATTCTTCCCAAGGAAGCCTTTGGCTCAAATCAAAAGAGTTACCCGATTTTAAGGTAATGTCTTCTCTAATGTTGTTTTGTTTTATTTTGCTCCTCCAACCACTTAAAACTCTTTTTATTCCTTTATTTTGTAACAAAACCAGAATCTAAAATTTAATAGGATGTTGTTATACGAAGGATTCGAGCTACACATACACACACCTACATCAAATGGTTAAAGAACATACTGTTTCTGTGGATGGCGAATTTTTGCCTCACGAAACGTTGATTGATCAATATTCTTGTAACACCTATAATGGTGACCGTTTTGATGAAACTATTTTCATATATGACATATATATTATGTTTATGTTTTCATTATGCTTTAGTATTTCTCATTTATGTCATACCTTTATGATTTCCATTATGTGTAAACACGATAATTTCATTTTAAGAAGTGCGGACTACCGCCCCCTCAAAGTGATTTGAATCGTTAATGCCATATGTGGGATGTATAAAGGATGGAGTAAATGATATTATATATGATATTATACTGGAACTATATTATACCTTTATAAAATTATTATTTAATTCCATTAAATACGAAATAGAAATGAAAGTAGCGTTCATGCGTACGTACGGCTTACCGTCTCCATGAACGGTGCATTTCCTTTCTTACCTCTAAATGTTACGTAATATTATGAATGAATGTATATACTGGATATATATGATATATATGACATCTAAATCATGAATATAATTTTGGAGATAATGGATATTCTACCACATAAACAACTTGTAATTATAAGAAGTTTATTGTTGACTCAAGTACCAAAAATCGACAAAACGACCGTTATTAACTTAAATAATTACAAAATGTTCATAACATTGTAAGAAGTGATATAAAAAGGATAATGAAATAAAAAATGGTAGATATTAACTCTAGTTTATTATTCATGAGGTTAAAGAATGGTCGAATCAAGTCGGACACAAGGTAAGGGAACTTCTTAACCCAATTTACATTATTTGGGTTAATCTCCTACTTTCAAATTATGTCATGATATTATTATGTCCTATCTTGTATTTGTACTTTATTTATGTGTACATATAGTGGAAACACATAATAGATCTATTTTATTTTACAAATGATCTTTTTAATGACTTCGTCTCAATCTCCTTTCATTGAGGCATATTTGGTTTTATACACAACTTTCTTTTATACAGTGTATAAACCCCTTTGACTTTTACGTTTATTCAAAAGGAATCTTTTTAATACGAAGAATTTTACTAAACGACAAAAAGGGAATGTTTTTCATTACGTACATATGCGGCTACAATTACTTCTCTGCCGCCGTGACCATTATTTGAGTTTCGGCTTCCTCTACAAGCCATCACTTTTTTTAATGAAAAATAAATACAATGTTTTAACTTTCATCTATTTTGGTATTGAAAATGGTTTTGAAAGCGTTTTTATTATATCAATGTGTTGTATTGATATCTTGTGATTGAAATGTGGATATGTTATGTTTCCTTTATGCATGTTTTATGTGATACGATTATGTTATGGTTTATGATATGTTTAAACCTGTTCATATGAGGAATGCCTTGGACTTAATACGTGACGGGTGGAGCCTGTTATAGCTCCTCGATGCATCAGTAGGTCTCATGAGACAAACTAGTGTCTTGGCATGAGGCCTTGACAAAATCTTATTTGTGGTCTTGGCACGAGGCCTTGACTACGTGGTTATGATAGTCTGGCATTATGCATTCCATCATTATGAAAGTGGTTATTGATATTTCATGTGATTATTTGACTAGTAGAATATCCATGTGAGTAAGTAAATGGAATTATTTCAGTTTAATTTTTCCATATTATGCTAAAGTTCAAGTTTAAAAGGCTTTTGTTTTAGTTATACATTGCCTTAAATGTTAATGTTTATTTATGAAAGCTTCCGCTATATTGTTATCCTTACTGAGCATCTGAGCTCACCCCTTTCAATGTTTTAATATTTTCCAGGATGTGAAGAAGTATATTATGAATGACCTGCAGGGATAATATAAGAGGATATGAAGAGAAGATGTTGTAGTTTTGTTTTACTTTATAATGTAATGTAAGACTTATGAATGTATCTACTGTTTCCAAGGATACTAAACTAATCGGTCTTTCGAGACTTGATCTTTTGTTATAATGCCAATGTTACGAAGTAATGCACCGACTCTGGGTACCTGGGGTCGGGGCGTTATAAATTCGAAAGGGTTTTTATATATAAAGTTATGAGTTTAATGTGTTTTGGTTGAAAAATGTCTGTTTTAAATCACAGAACTAATTGTACATCCTTAAATGAAAAATATATCTAGGAAGTAATGGTAGATATCTAAACCAATAATTAATCTCCGAACTGAGAGTAGATCTGGGATCTAATGGTAGATCTCTATAATAACTGTAGTTGTCTAAACTAATGGTAGATCACTGATCTAGTGGTAGATCTCTGATCTACCACTAGATCTGAGAACTAATGGTAGATCTCCAATCTAATGGTATATATTTGAACTAATTAAAGATCTATAAAATAATGATAGATCTATGAATAATATTATATCTATGAACTAACTGTAGATCACTTAACTAATGGTAGATCACTGAAATAATGTTAGATATTTAAACTGTCACTAGATTATTGAACTAATGGTATATATATAAACTAATTTTAGATCTCTAATATAACATCATATATATGAACTAAAGGTTGATATCTGAAAAAATTTTATATTACAATTTGTAGATCACTAATCTAATGGTATTTCACTAAAGTAGTAGTACATCACTAAATTTATGGTAGATCACCAATTTTAGATCACTACACTAATGGGATATCACTTAAAAAGTGTTAGATAATGGAACTAATGGTATAACACCAATGGTATATCATTGAACAAATGTTATATCAATGAACTAGAAGTAGATCACTAAACTAATGGTTTAACCCAACAATAAGGCTATAACCTATCAAGTTTTCCAAAATTCTATTGTTTTTTCATTTTGATGAATATTTATATGGAAAAAAGATTTAATTCCTTAATTATGGTAATTGGGAGATTTTATAAAGGCAGATAATTATATATTCTATTTAATAAAATTTTGTAGATTTTTTAAAAGATTATACCACATGACTTGGATGGGATCCACCTTAAAATGGTCTGTTAGACCATTAGAAATTCCACCGTTGACATCATAAATAAATAGTCCAGTATCCATTAGTTTAGGAATGCTTTATATCATTATTGGAGGTTTCTTATACTTCTTTCCATGGTGTAATTGGTTATTATTACTGCATCTTATTTTATTTCCCTTTAGGTTGTTTATTTGGGGTGTGCATTACCTTTTTGGTGTGAATATAATTTGGGTAATGTTTCATTATTCCTGTTTATATTCTCATCATTTCCCTTTCTATGTATCACACATGATGTGTATAATATATTCCATCCCAATAGTTATTCTAGAAACCAACTTAATAAAGATAAATAAAATTTTATATATTAAATTTAAGGGTGATAGGGAATTCGAAAAAAAAATATTGCCTATTTTGTTATTATTTTTTATGTTGTGAATTGTTTGTGCTAAATTCCCTTTGAAAATTTTGGTTATTAGGTTTATATTCTCGAACTATTATGATGTGAATTTTGGGAAGAATGTTCATTTTAATGACATTCAAAATGTAATGGGATAATCATGTATTCCTAGCTAATGATCTCGATGCACATAGAAATTATGTCTTTTTTATAACATCCTTAAATAAAGAAGTATAATTGAAAGAAATACCATGTTTTAAAATCTAGAAAATTATATGCATGTGGTGTTGAATGTGTTTTTAGGATCCACTAGGCGTTGTGTCTTGTTTTTTTTGATGTGATATATAGACAATGGATTTTTTGTGATATATGTTTAGCGGGGATAATATAGTTGTTGTGGTTTGCTTCTTCAATGATGCCACGCATGTGGATTTCAAACTATTGTAAAGTAGATGTTGTGATGTCTTTTTAGTGTTTTGCAGAGTTATACTAGGTACATGAGTAGTCATGGAATTAAAATAATAATAATTATTTCTTGTGGTCATTCTAAATGAATTAATTGATCATGGGTATTGTTTAATAAATGATTTATGTTGATATATTTACTAATGGGATGTAAATACTAAAAAATATACACATTTAAATATAATTCATTGGTAATGAAAATTATGGAAAATAACTTACAGATAATAAAATAATGATAAATGATTTTTTATATTTTTTGGTTTTTATGGTCTTGTGCCATTAGATTTTGCATTTGGATGTGGTGGATCTTGTGATATAGATTATTTTTTATAGCGATCCCTAGAGATGTGGCATTTGTGTTGTGACTCTGTTTATACAAACCCAATGTATTCTTTATGATTTCTAAATGCACCTAGTCACAATGGATAACAATATGCCAAAAAAAGTTTGCTGGTGTTTTTTAATGACCCAAAATGTTTTTAATGAAAATTTCCTTCTAATATTTATGTTATATAGTATAAATCACATAAATTAACATTAGGAACACAATAAAATCTTTATATATTAATAATTAATCAAATAATATGAATTTATAGATTTTAAGGAACTTATAAAAATGGAATAGTAACATAACCTTCGTAATAGTATTGCGACCCTTATAAATACTTAATCAGAAAATTGAATAGTAACCTCACTGATAAATTTATAAATAATAGTTGGGTATATTCTATGTAAAAATATGATATATCAATATTATATAAAAATTAAATAAATGTTTTATAAATGATAAATTAAGTGTCGGTATTTTTCTGAATTATAAATATTTAATCACAATTTTATAAATAATAATAGGTTTTAAAAAATAATATTTTTCAAATATGTATACATAAATTAATATTTTTTATGTTTTTATTATAATTTTATTATTCCTAATCTAATTTTTAAAAGTATTATATAATAATTTTTTGTTTTAAAAGAAGCAATTCTTGAGTAAATGGCCATTTTAGATAAAAATCAAATTTCTTATTTTTATAAAATTATTTTATTGAAATGGAATTAATTTTTTAATTCTGCGCATCAGAAAATAGATATTTTATTTTTATTTTAGTTTTTTTTGAAATACTAGAATTTGTGGTGTATTTTAAAATATAGAATTTATGGTATATATACATAATAAGATAAATACAATATTCCTTGATTCATTAGTGAAGTAAGACATATAATCTCGTACAACCCTTTATTATTTTAATATATTTAGTGACTATTTTCTATTTATTTATATTATTGAGGAAAAATAATAAACTAAAGAAAACAATAATGGGAAAACACCCCTCCCTACCACTATAAATACCACCCCTCACAACCTCTTCTCCCCACACCATAAAACATTTAATCCACAACCCAATTCATTCAAATAATTTTCTCAAACCCATTATCAACATCCTAGAGCTCTTGTTCTCATCAAAAGACCCAAAAAATTCCCTTAAGGATATTTTTGAGGAAGTAAACATTCAAGAGCTAAATTCCTCTTTCCTTTTCCTGTAATTTATTTTCAGGTATTTTCTTATTATCTCATATCCACCTTTTATAAAAATGATATCACAACTAAATTAACTCACATATATTTTAGTTTTATTATTATAATGGAATAATATATCCAAAAACTACTTCTCCCATCACCTTTATTGGAAAAATGAAATCGTCTTCCATGAGGTGTGGATTTGTCACCTTCATCGACAAAATGTTTTAATTTATTTTATTTCCATCCCATATGTCCAAGAAACCATTATAATGTTTAAAAATATATTGTAAAGATTATTTTTAAACGATTTTGTGTTATTTAACTATAATATATACAAAATACTAAATGATAAAATAAAATGAGTTTGTTGCAATCGAAAAAGTGCTAAAATTAATCTGAACGGTTATCATTAATATTTTATCTAAAGATTCATCTACATATTTGGAAAAAAAATATCTATAAGACCTATAAAACATATTTTTTCATTAATAACTTATAATCTCAATTATGGAGAGTTATACACAATCTAAATGAACATTTATACTCATATACAAGAGAACTGATCATGAGAACTAAGAAAACAAACACTCATGTATGATGATATTGAACACTATAAATCATAAAAAATCTGCAAATGAAATTAATTAAATTATAAAAAATAAATAACATTTTGTAAAGGTTATGTAATTATTAATTAATGACTCTACTTTTATTATTCATGATATTATGATCATGTACAGAACCATTTTAGACAATAGGTATGGGATCCTTTCTGAACCACCGTATTTCCTTTTTGGTGAGGTTTTGTCTCTATTTTTCCAATATAACTCTTCGTTATTATTATTATATTCTTATAAATTATATTTATATATTCCAAAATCATTTATTCAAATCATATAATCTTTCTTTTATGAGCTAATATATTTTTTAACAAGGTTATCTTCTGAAATCTCTTTGAAAAGTAAACCTGATTCAAGGAATCATTCTGATTTATTACCAATTTTAAAGTGCAATACATAATCTGTTTTAATCCATGATTATTTTTCTAACATATCTCACATTATCATGAAAATATATCATGGTTAATTTCATATTTTATACAAACTATTATTTTTTCCATTATAAATAATCATAAAATTTTTCCTTAAACTGCACTAAAATGTTTTATTTCTAATGTTTCTTAAACACTATTTTTACATATATTATCATCACATATACAAAAATTAACCTGATATATTCCCTGTTTCCAATATTAATGTCAATATTTGGATTAAATACATTATTTAATGGACAACACTACGATATTCCTTTATGTTACGTATTTTGACATAATAATGACACCCAATTAAATCCATAGGTAACTCTAATGTTTATGTTTGATTTCCTATGTATTATTATTCATGTGGAAAACATATTAATGAATATGTTATTATGTTAATTCCTATATTCCAATCCAATTAAATTGGTATTTTTTAGTCTCATGAGACATCATGTGAAATTGTGTTAGTGTTCATCCTTGACTCGTGCTCCGTGTGGAGTCTTCTTGATGGTTAGACTTGAATCGTGCTCTAAGTGAAATAAGCCTTAACTAACTCTTATGTCATGTTGCATATTTTTTCCACATTCCTATGATACCTTTATTAGACTATTATGCGTTATACTTGTCATGCATCATTATTTTTATTCATGTTTCATGTTTTCTTATGTTATCATGTTATGGTTTATAACCCATGTTCTATGATTTATTCATATGTTTATTCCCATACTATAATTTTTAGGTCATCCCATTGTTCATTTATTCTACATGTAATCCTAAGTAGATGTAAGGGATCAATGTAATTTCGTATATCCTTATGAAGATTAAATAAATTTAATTTATTTTGGTTTCACGTTGTTTAATTATGTATAAACATTTCTAAAGATAATATACTTTACTATTAATATTATCTATTTAAAGGTATTATGTGCATAAAATAATGTAATTATATGTGTAAAGGGTTAGGGTCTCAATATTTTTTATCAGAGGATGGTCTAGTTAATTTTGGATTTTAGGGATAGAGACCATTCATAAAAAACCTAGGGATAATACTATGTTTGAGAAAATATCCATAAATATTTTTTAGTATAGAGTAAGTGGTTTATAAATAAATTATATCCCTGACTGAATTTAACAAGATGACATGGTTATAGGAGAGATGTATCTACGAGTAACGATACTAACAATTTGTTCTTCTCTTGACTTTGGGTAACCTTCTACACAATAATGTTCTTTACTATACACCAGTTTTGAAACTCACAAAGGATACACTTTGGTAAACTAATAAGCTCATTATGAACCATTATAAAGAGAACAACAAATTACCATTGTATTATATTTTAGGAAACATATCATGGATATCCTAGATTGAAAGCTAGGGAATCACAAGTTAAGATATACATTTCCATTAAAAGGGTATCCTTTTATATTAAAATTTTCCAATATATTATTCATATAATTTAATTATTCAACCCAATAATTATAATTTAGTTTTCATAGATTATGGAATGGAATAGAAGAACTTGTTCCATCAATCATTGTGATAGGAAATGCAACGATTTCCATAATTAAATTCAAACATTGATGGGAATGAGTGCTCAAAACATCATGAAAGTACTTTCTCAACTAGATCGTGTGTTTAATAATAACTTAAATATTGTGTAAACCCCTCCATATATTAAGAGAGATCATGTTGTGGTCTAATCATTTATATAGAAGATTCCAACCATGTTTAGTGGATCTTCTGATCCCCTCCTCATAGAATAGTGGATTAACTCCATTTAAATGATAATTTATTTCATTTAGTTCTATGAATAAGATAATGTTAAAATGTATGTATACCTTTTGTTGGGGAAGCAGATTAGTGGTGGACACTGCTAAAAATCACGAAGTCCAAGGTGGAAATTGATTCCATGTTAAAATTGCGGGATGAAGCATCTTGGGGACAATCTAATAGGAAACAACAAATGCTTGAATTGTAGATGAATGGTGTATCTATAAAATAATAACCCAAGGGACCTGAAGAGTCCCACTCCTGTGGAAAATGGGATGTTTTATATCAAAAATAACCCTATAGTATAGAGTTTAAACTATAAAAAACTTGGTCATAATGACAACTGTTACAGTTATCCAATGGTTATTGGAGGAAATCAACAAAAACAACCCCCAAGGATGTATGGAAGATCATATTCTATAACTTCTCCTAAAGTGGATCCAAATAATGATTTAGTTAAAGGTATAATGATTATTCAATAATTAATATAAACAAACTATTTTATTCAAGTTATATAAATTATTTCATATCATGCACATTTAGAATAACTATTAAAGAAACACTTTCAAATTTGAAATTTTAGTTATATATGAGAACAATAAAGGGGAAATTGTTGCATCCAAATATTCTTTCTCCTCGCTATATTATGTTTATAGACTGAACCATCCTATTAATATATTATTACTCTCATTCTTATGTTTTTATGCAATTTTTTGCATTGATTGGTTATATTTATACAAATAAAACACTGACAGTATGAAATGGAAGATAATTATTCACTTCCAATGCATCATTAATTTCTATACAAGTTCAAGAGAAGGATGAATCTCCATTAGAATCATATTCTTAGTTCTGGGTATTGTTTCTTTATGGGAAGTAATATCAATCTAAAATTATTTAGAAAAATGAGAGAATAATTCTTGTATACAATCCCATTGTGATGAACTATACTGATATATTTCCCAAAGAGATTTATGCTCTTCTTGCAGAGTGATTGGTTGATTTCTCAGTTTAACTTATTCCTCGATCACTTCCTATATAAAATTAACCTTATATAATGTCCACAATTGAACCTAAGTAACTAAAGACGTAGTTATAGGTGAATCTAGACAAGGGTTTTTTACGGTTGATTGCTTCAGCATGGGGTTTTCTAGTCTTATTTTTCAAGAAGAATGATAGATCAATTATCTTCTACATTGATTATCATGAGACCAATAAAATCATTATAACGAAAAATTATACCATTGCATGGATAGATGAATTGTTCATTGAGCTATATGGGTCATGTTTTTTTATCTAAAGTGGATCTTTCGTTGGGATATCACCAATTATATGTGAGGAAGGAATATATTGCCAAAACTACCTTTAAAATGAGGTATTGATACTATAGGTTCATATTAATTCTCTTTAGACTCACTAAAGATCCAATAAAGGTAATTTTTTTAATTAATACAGTCTTTAAATATTACCTAGAAAAATTTGTGGTAGTCGTTATTAATGATATTCTAATTTAATCCAGTGGAAATGAGGAGCATCAGGAGCATATGAATATTGTGTGGAAGATTTTTGAATGAGATAATATTTTTGAAAAGAAGTGTAAATGTGAGTTCTGGATAAAGGATGTATCATTATTTGGTCATGTTATAACTAAAAAAAACATATATGTACCCTTCCATGAAAATAGAAGTCGAAGAGTGGCTCAAGACCACATCTGTAATAGAGATCCATATTTTCAATGCCCTATATTTGGATTATTGACTATTCGTGAAGAAGTTCTCATGATTTCCAACCCATATAACCAATATGACTCAGAAGGGAGAGATTTTTTTTGGATGAGTCACTATGAAGACTTCATTAAAGAGATGAAAAATAGACTTATCACTGCACTTGTTCTCACAATATAGAAAAGTGTGGAATTATTATAAGTATATAATAATTCTTCAATTAAGGTCATAGGAAAAATATTGATGAAAAATGATGTTGTGATATTATATGCCTCATGGAAGTGAAAATCCATGAGCCAAACTAGCTTATGAATGACCTGGAGTTACCGGATTTGATCATTATGTTGAAATTTTTGTGGTATTATCTATATGGTGAGAAATTTGATATATATACTGATCACAAGAGTCTCAAATATATATTCACATAGAAGAAGAATAGTATGTGCTAGTGAATATTGTTAGATCTAATCAATGATCATGACTACTCAATCCTTTACCATCCTAGAATAGAAAATAATGCGGAAGTTGGTCTATGTAGAAATGAACTTGTGTATTTATTAGTGATGATAATTTATAAGGATCTAATATTCAAATATTTGAAAAATATTGATATGGTAATATTTAAGGAAGGAACATCATAAATCCTTTCTCAAATTATTTCTCAATGATTCTTGTGGAGAAAATAAAAGATTCTTAGATGAATGATGTGGAAATCTAGATAAAGGGGGATGATATTAGCATGGGGAAATAATAAATGTTTTGAATTGATGAGGAATGAGTTGTATGATTTGGGTAATGACAATGTTTACCATCTAATATTGATATTATGAAAGAGATTCTAAATTATGCACATATCTCAACATTCTATATTAACCCCGGGTGCAGAATGATATATTGAGATCATCGAGAGAACTATTGGTGGGACAATATAAAGATAGGGATCATTGAATATACATCAATTTGGATGGTATGTCTTCAAATATTGTCTATAGGATAGAATTATAATGGGATGATATGACCACTACACATACCAACATGGAAGTGGGGGAAAATTAACATATACATTATCACTAGACATCTAAAGACATATAGATGAAATAATGTTTTATGGGTTATTAAAAATAATCTTAAAAAGGAATCACCATTTATCGAAATTAGGTAGGGAATCTCATTGGATCAACTTAACATGATATACCTTAATGAATAAGTAAGGCTTCACAAAGTACCATTATTGATTTTATCTAACTGAGATCTAAGGTTCATATCCATGTTCAAGAAATGTATCTAACATGCAATAAGCACTAATCTAAACATTAGTAAATCCTATAATCCTCAAACTGATTTCCAACTAGATAATACTATTAATATATTTGATGAAATGTTGAGATCATATTCTATCGACTTTAAAGGAGGATGTTACCAACATATTCCACTAGTCCAATTGTCCTATAAAAATTGCTTCCACTCATGAATACAAATGGCACCATATGAATACAGTTATGTGAAAAGATTAATAATACCATCATACTAGGATGAAGTCCTTGAAAGTAAGCTTCTTGGACATGAAATGGTTGAAGAAATGGAGGAAAGGTTGAAAACCATTTATTATCACATCAATTTAGCCGAATTTAAAAAAGAGTTATTTGTAGACAATAATCGATGAGACATTGAGTTTTATGTCGGAGACATGGTATTCCTCTGCATATCCCTATAGAAGAGGATCATGATATTTTGGAAGAATGCATTGCTAAGTCCCCAGTACGTCAATCCCTTTATGATCCTTGAACATGTAAGAACTGTGGCCTATCAAATAGAACATCCATCTACAATGTCTCTTGTACATGATTTATTCCATGTTTTCCTATTGACGACGTACATACTAGATCACTCGCATATACTAAATTCAGAGGTGGTGCAATTGGAGACTAATCTATCAGACAAGGATGAGCTAGTAAATATGTTAGAGCATGGGGATAATGTTATATATAGATATAATACTCACCAGGTAAAATTAATATGTCAAAACCATATTTACAATGATGAAACCAGGGAACTAGAAGAAGTGGTGAAGGATAATTTCCCTCAATTATTTTCCCAAATGAATGTGAAATGAAATTTTGAGGGTAAAAATTCATAAGGGGGAGATTTAAATGACCCAAAATTTTATCAATGAAAATTCCCTACTTATAATCATATTAAATGTTATATATCACATTAAATAATAATAATAAAACAATACATACATTACAAATTAATAATGACTAAAATAAGAGTCATTTATAAAAGTTAAGAAACCTATACTGATGGAATAGTTCCTTAACCATTGAATTGTAATGTGACCCTTCTGAATTGTAAACTAATGAATAGATTAGTATCCTCACCAATTAAATTATAAATTAAATTTTGGTATCTTCTAAAAAAATGTATATTATATCTATATCATAGAATAAGTATATAATTGTTTTTAAAATTATAAATTCGGTTTTGGTGTTTTTTTGAATTATAAATATTTGATCCTAAATTTATAATTAATAAAATGATTTAAAATATAAATTATTTTCTTAAAATGCATTCATATTTTAATATTTTTTACTCGTATTATTTTAAGGAAATTTTATGAGACCATATTTAATTTCTAAAAGTGTTATAAAATCAGTAATCATTTTGAAATCTATATTTTGTGAGTAAATGATGATATTAACTAAAAAAATAAATTCATCATATATAAAAAATTATAATCATAAAATTGTGTTCATTCAATTAATTATACACTTTGAAAAAACGTTTAGGTTTATTTTTTGTGATTTTTCAGAAATTTTTGAATTCTTGGTGAATAGTAAAATACAGTAATTTACTGTATATATATATTATAAGATAAATATAATATTCTATTAGTAATTACTAATGTAAGAAAAATAATCAAAAAAATAAATTCATTATTTTAATATATTTAGTGATAATTAACAAATTATTCATGGTACTGAGAAAAAATAATAAACTAATGAATAAAATAAAGATAAAACACCCATATCCTCCACAATAAATTAGACCTCTAACAATTTATTCTCCTCACACCATCCAAGATATGAGACTTCTTCAAATTCTACGCAATATTATCCCAAACCCATCCCCCACATCTGGTAGCTATTGGTCTCCCCAAATGAACAAAACAATTTCTTTAAGGAGGTTTTTGAAGAAGGATAAATTCAATATGAAAATTCAACATTCCTTTTAATTTAATTTCTTTTCATGTTCTATTCATATTCTATCATCAACTCCCCTCATCCAAATGGTGTCATAAATACGTTATATAAAATATAATTTAGTTATATTATTCTAATTGAATAATCTATCCTCAAGAACCTTCTATCCACCATTTTATTTTAAAAATTAAATCATCTTCCGTGAGGTGTTGATTTATCACCTTCACGGTCAACAAGTTTAGATTTTACTTTATTTCGATAACTGATGGTAAATAAACCATTTTATGGGCGAAAAAAGACTATAAAATTTATTTTTCAATTAATTTTTTGTTCTATAACATGCATATATACAGAATAATTAGTGACAAAACAAAATGAGTTCGTTGTGAAAAAAAATACTAAAACAAATATAAACGATTATAATTAACATGTTATCTTCTTATTCATCCTCATATTGGGTAAAAAAATATATAGGACCAATTAAGCTTAATTTTTTCTTAATAACATATAATATCAATTTAGTAGAGTTATAAACTCTCTACATAAACTTCCACACTCAAATACATGCGGACAAATCATGAAAAGCAAGATAACAAAGACTCCCCAATGATGAAATTAAACACTATAGCTCATCAAAAATGACATAAATCAACTTAATAAATTATATAAAATAAATTTTATGTACTAAATTTAATGAAAAATATTAATTAATGAATATATTTTTATTATTTTTGACATTAAGATCTAGTGTAGTACTACTTTGGACATGAGGTTCGGGTTCCTTTCCAAACCTTCGTATTTCATTCTGGTTACATTTTCTATTTACGTACCCAATGTAAATATTAATTAAATTTATTTAATTATTATAAATTATGTTTAAAAGTAAGAAACTACTCTATCTGGATCATAATGTACTTCTTGTATGGGGAAATATATTTATTAATTGGGTTCCCTTCTAAAATCATGCTAAAAACCAACCTGATTCAAGGGACCATCCCAATTTCATACCCATTTTTTAATTCATTGCATAATTTAGATTATTCCACCATTGTTTTTATAAATAAAGTCATTTTTCCATGAAAATATATATTTTTTTCATTTCTAGTTTTCTAAAAACTTTTATTTCATTTCTATTTTAAAGAATCATTAATATTTTTCTTAAATCGCCCTAAAGTGGTTATTTCTAAAGATTCTTAATCACTATTTTTCAACGTATTCACTTCTAAAAGAAATAAATTATAATGATATAATAATATTTTTTCTCATTTATTTTCATTTATGGTTTAAATATTTTATTTCTAGGAAACCATTATGATAATCCCTTATGATATTCCAATTGACATAATTATGATACCCAATTCTTTCTATGGGTAACTCTTTTATTATGTTTGATTACATATATATTATTCTTAATCTTAAACCCCTATTGATGAACATTTTATGAGGGTTCTCTAAGATATCTCTTTAATTAATTGTGCAATTCTTAGTCTTAGGAGTCTTCATGCGCAACGGTCTTGGGGGTCAGCTTTGACTCATGCTCCATGTGCAACAGTCTTTGTGGTTAGCCTTGACTAGTTCCCCATGTGCGATGATCCTTGACTCATGATTATGTCATGTTGCATGTACTTTCCATATTTATATGATACCATGTTTATATAATTCATCATTATATATGTTATGAATCATTCTATTTATTAATGTTATATGTTTTTTATGTCATCATTTTATTCGTTCTAACCCATGTTCTATGATTTATTCATATGTCTTTTCCATTTCTATGTTTTTTAGATCATTACGTTGTTCATATATTCCCTAGGATATCCTATGTTGATATAATGAAAAATGGAATATTTTATCTCTTTATGATGATAAAATAAAAAAAATTATTTCTATTTCAGATTCTTTAATTATGTATATAATATTCCAAAGAAACTATACTTTACGACACTCGGTTGGTATTTTTGTGTTACATATGATTAAAATCATATAATAATATGGTCAAATGTTTAGGATTTCTATATAATTTCCCCTACATCATGATGGGAAGATTGATGACCATCCACTAGCTTATACCTTCTTCCACATCCATTTGACTTGAAAGAAATGAGTGGGTTCAGATGGTAAGAAAAAAAGTGTCACAATCAAGAAGTGATGTGAAATGATATACTAGATTTATTTGGGTTATCTGTTATGTGTCTTGATGAAAGAGTTTTCATTGGGAGAAATAAGATGTTAGGTGAGTTCCTTGGTTTCTCTGGGATTAATTTGATGTGTTGTGAACTTATTCAGAAAAGGAGGGAGTATTAGGGAATTTTTGTTTGGTTAAGAGCTACTAACCAGTGGGAAATTGGTGTGGGTTACCGTTAAACAATATGCTTCATAATAATTATTATAAAAGAAATTCATCATTTCTTTATTATTCCTTGGTAAGTTTAGTTAACATAGTTGACTTCTTTAGGTGTCATTACTTCTATTGTTTGCTCATTGGTGCATTAGTATTCTCCATTCACAAGTGCATGGGAGACATTGTTTATTTATAATATCTATAAATCTATGATTACCTTATATATAAAAACTAATTTTCTAGTTTCATGGAGGAATTCATGAACAATATTTTATATTTTAATCTTGGACCTCTATATAGTTCATGAGTCAGTTGTTTAGTTTTCTTTTTGGTATTTAAATATAGAAAATTTTATATATATCAATTTTATTTATACATTTATTTTGATACTTTTTTTGTATTTCATTTATAATAGTTCATGGAATTGTTTGAGGTTGATTCATCTTATCAAATGATCTTACATATATTAGAGGGAAATTCCTCATATACATGAAATTTTTATACCCTTGGAGTGATTCACCTACCCGATACATTTTGGATGTGCGACTCATGGGTCCTTATCTCTCTCCACTCATTACAATATATTTAGTGGGAGGGGGACCTAAAATAGTGGTATCAAAATATAATGGAAGACAGAATGAATGAATCTTGTAGATAGACATAATATGAATTCCATGGGATGGTACAAAATTAGTTTTAATTGAAATTTTTTATGTGATATGTGATAGGGAGAGTTGTTATCACATTAGATTTTCGGCCCCCCATGATCTAGTGCAAGGACTATGAGATTAGTGAATGGTGAGGGAAGGTGGACTAGTTTCTTTATAATAGACCTTGGAGATGAACATGCATCTTGGTTACTTGTGTAATAATTTGAATTGGGATATTTTGGTATGGTCAAAAAAATAAGAATTGAAATGAATTGAAATAAATCGAAATAAAATTTCATCATAATAGTCTTAGGATGATCTTTTTTACTATCATCTGGGGATCCTAGACTATGACTTCATATGGATCAGGATGTTGAGGATCATAAGGATTTTCCAGCTGAACACTAGAGTATTGATGTGGTTGAGGATGATGATTAGTGAAAGATGATATTGTGATCATTCCAACAGTAGATTTTGTGGATTTATGTCTTCTCCGTTTTGTTTGTAGATTTAGATATGTGGATAGAGGTCAATGAGATCACATTATATTTGATCTGGACTCTGATAGTGTAATGTTTCTACTTTGTAGTTAATAAAATATGATGACCTTTTCATTTGGGGTGAATGTTGTATGTTATGGAGAAGAATGTGGTAGATGTTTCACAGGTTTACATCCAAAATGAATTCATGGAAATGTTCTTTTAATCATCCTTGAATGATGTGAATAGATAATAAATAATCACCCTTCCATATTGTATAACTAAGTGGGAATTAGGTATTAAGTTCTATGGCCATCTGTATTTTTTCCATATCATTTTATTAATGAGGATTCTCGTGCAAGACATCAAAATGAAGTACTCCATCCTTAAATCTAGTATATAGTAACACATTTTACATCTTCACTCTATCTATTTGTCTATAAGAAGGAATATGTGGTCATGTGGATCGGCACATGAAGAGTTTTACCATGATGGAGGAACATATAGGTTTCTAGTAGGTGTAGAGTTGTCAGTGTTAGGTCCCAAACGATAGAGGTTTAGAGGTTTTGACCAGAATGGAGTTAACCTGAGAAGGTTCCCTTCTGGCCATAAAGAAATAGTAGTTTGTTGATATTCTAGGGGACATCATATAAGAGCTTTTATTCTTTTTGGGTTGTTTCAATTATAGGGATCAATTCACAGTGGATTCTTGAGCTGGGTTTGGTAGAGAGGGAAAGGTTCTGAATCTACCTCAGCTACTGTTACCAACATGGCCATTCCAGTGGAAGGGGTAGCATAATCTAGCTTCTTATAAAGAGGATAGGTACTGTAGAGGCTGACATCAATATGTTCATAGTTATTAATGGAATTGAATAGATAATTTCCATGGAGACAACTCACTCTAGGGAGTTATAAGAGTTGGGTGTGGTTAGTTGCATGTAGTGACTACTATAGAATTATAGAGTCATGAGTTTGTTAGAGGTGTGATATGATTAATTACCATAAATGTATCTACATTGTTTAATTTTGGGTCTTTCAACTCTTATGTTCCACCAACATTATTTTTTTCTTTGGTTCTATATATATAAAGGTTTCTCATGCACTTGGTGTTAATTACCCTAGTGGAAGGACTGACCAACTTGTTCGATTTGTGTTACGAATGTTCACTAATAATGGGGAATCATTAGTCTTGTGTTGATATTATCATATGTAGATGTTAATCATGTGGTGTTTTGTTCTCCAGTGGAGTTCTCATACGAGATGTTGGTAAGTGGGGACCCTTATTTCCTTTGTGGTGGACTTATATATGGAAACTATAGAATTAGGGATAGTGGAGGTCCCCAATTTTGACAGTTATTACCAAGATATTTTCCCTGATGATGATTTGGAATATACCATAAACATGATTTAGAGATTGTGATCGACTTGTAGAATGGTGATTATCCAATTTCAATGTATCTATATTGCATGGAAACCGTCAGGTTATGATAATTAGTGATTTATATAGATGGTATGATATAGAATGTTTTCATTGTAGAAATTGTGTCATCATGGGGTTCTTAAGTCCTATTCACCAAGAAGGTAGATGGTAGTATGAGGTTGTATACAGACAATATGAGGATGAATTAGGTTATTTTCAAACACGGTAACCCTCTTTCGATGAAATAATATATTTTTACCATATAATAGGGTTCATTTGGGTTTTTATGATTAATATTTGGTTGGGATATCAGTAGCCAATAGTGGTTAAGAATTATATATTTAATTCTATATTAAAAAGAATGTATAGTCCATTCAGCCTTTTATTCTTTTTGTTTAGTCTTTCTGACCCTCTATAAGTGTTAATGGGACTTGTACGCTTGGTATTCTATGAGATCTTGTCCATGTAGTTCATTGTATTCAACAATTATATATTGTTCTACATGAAGTCAGAGGGGGAGCATGTTGACCATGTTATATCTCTCTTATAGGTTCTTCCACACCACCATCATTATGGGATGTTATCCAAGTGTGATTTTTAGATTTGACATAGGTGTTTTATGGGACATGTGGAGTCTCAATAGGGCGTGGATGTAAACCAATCGATAGTTGAGATAGTAGTTTCTTGGGAATATCCTAATAATGTTATAAAAATTCATAGTTTTTTTTCTTATCTCATGATATTGTTGGATGTTTATACCTAATTTCTCTCGAGTTGTAGGCCCAGTAATAGTGAATACCATGATGAACTAATATTTTACATGGACTGATCAATGTTAGTCATTTTTCATCTATCTCAAGTGGAAATTGGTCAGTTCTCAAGTGATTCTTTTTCTAGAGGACGATTTGTTATTTTATGTGTTTTTTGATTCTTTACATTTGGTCTTGGGATGTGTTTTGATGCTACAAAAGGTAGTGATCTTCTATGGGTGTTGGATGTTATACCCCAAAAAGAATCACTATTCCACCAATGATTTGGATCTTTAAAAAAAACATTGGTGCTAATATTGTGGAAACATTACACCTTTTTGGAGTCCCTTTTTTGTATTAACAGTTCACAAGAGTTTGAGGTAACAATTTATTCAATGTGATCAGAATTTTTTATATTAGAGGTGGGTGGGGTTTCATAAAAATCTTGATTTGTGATATCATATACCATAGTACTGTGGAATATGGTGTCCAATGACAGGTCATGAAGTCACTAATGCATGATTTATGGGAGTATGAGGATTCTTGGAAAGCAACAATGGTGTTTTTAGACCAACATATGGATAAAATGGTTGTTGATGGTGGTTGAAAATTTTTTAGATGACAGTATAGTTTTTCATGATGAGGTAGTTAGAAGAGTCTCATAGGGGAGACTCATAGGAAGTGGTGATGCATGATTATGTTGTCCATGGTGATACTCTACAGAAATGGTTAGTGGATATTTTAAACTGGATAGTGTTTCAAGTTTGTTTGTTTTTTGTTCTGGTAGAAATGTTTTATGGATTCACTAATGAGTTTCATATCTGACATTTAGTGGTACACCTCGTATTTTCCATGATGTACAATATCTTGTGGTCATAGTTTTGGTGTCATGGGATGATGTGAGTAGTGGAATATTTTGTTTCTCATTGTTTGGTCTCTAGTAGGTAAAATATAGGTATCATGTTCCTGGAGGTGTGTAGAAACCATTGGATATTACCAAGTGTTAATTGGATTATATATATCTTATATTTTCCTAGGTTTACCCTGTGATATTTGACATTGTTATGTTATTTCAGAAATTTTGTTTCATTGGATGAAATCGGTGCACTTACAAGTGATCAATGAGTCAAGAGAAGAGGAAATATTTGTAATGAAGTATGAAAATGATGTTGTGGGGTTGAATGGTGTAATGAGGACCATTTATAAGGATTGGGATGTTTGTTTTACATTACGTGTATGGAGGGTATTGTATAATTATTTTGGTACTCATCTATGTCTCTATACCGGTTTCCACACATAAACATCTGAGATCAATGTGCAGACTATACAAACACAGAAGGATAAGTTATGATTGTGTAACTTAGAATTATTTAAATCATAGGAAAACAACTTTTGATGAGTTTATCTTTTTTATAATTACATGTATCACTCATCCATAAACATGACTATGTATGAGGATTTATATGGGAGTTTGTTTCATTCTCTGTTATGTTGGGATGAAGTTGGGGATTTAGCAATTATTGGTCCTAATGTCATTAATATAACAATAGATAAGTCTCATATAGTTAAAAAAAGATGAATGTAGTGTATGATTGGAACAATATTTATTATAACAATATTATATGGGCCTTTTAGTTTTATCTTTTAGATCATTCAAAATGGTTTCCCCTTGATCTGGGAAATAAATGTTCTTCCTAGAAAGTAATATCTTTCCTCGGTTTGATGGTCCCATTTTTTGGGTTCCTTGGAAGGGTATCATACTTGTTTGAACTTTTTTATTGATGTTACTGAATCCATTTCATCTTCCACGTCTCTCATATCCATCAGTATCTTCATGATGACACCCGTTCGTTGAATTGGTAGAGTTGGATGGTGATGATGGAACAACATTAGTGTTTCAAACTTTGGAGATCCTTGATCATCCAGGGAAGGTTCTCTGAGCTGAACTATTTTATTGGATCATTTTATCTTGTGGGAATGGTATCCTAGATTATAGTACATGGGATCATGAGATGCATATGTTAGTTTATTACCCCTGAGTTATTTTGACATTGTTTTGTTATTTCCATGTTCTTTTTTCTTGTTGATTTTATGTTTGAACCATGCCATTTTATATATTATAATGGATTCTTTTTTAATTTTTGATACATGATAAGGCTTCAGTAATATGAAATTGGGAGTACATGATTTCTAATAGAGGCACATTGTAGTATGATAAGATTGAACTCGTGGGGTGAGACAATGCAACTTAAAAAGGGAAGTGTCCAATCATAGGGGATGAAATTTTAAAAATGGTTTATCTGAAGTAGATTGGTTTTTTGGGATATTGTGAGAACTTGGTATAGAATATATGGTTGTTGTAAGTGTTCATATATAATAGGAACCTTGACTGGTATCTTAAGCGATGGGTTTTGAGACCATTTAAAATCTTCCTTTTTTGCGTTGGGTTTAAATTCTCAAGGGTTAAAATAGATTAAGAGTTATCTGATGTAGCATAATCAACGTTTCATTTATTTAATTTGGAGGAAATATGAAAATTGACGTATCTAGGGAAATTATAGGCGTTTTGTGGAGAAATAGAGGAGTTTTGTGATGTTTTTTTAGAAAATGGTAGTTTTTTATCACTAAACTATTGGAAGATCTTAGAAATTATTGTAGATCACTGAACTAATGGTATAAAATATTCCAAACTATAGTTACCAGAAAAAATAGATGTTCTCTAAAATAAATATAGATCTCTAAATTTATGGTAGAACTATGAACTAATGGTATGTCACCAACTGTATATTGCTACACAAATTAGAGAGAATTAGAACATATAGTAGATAAATTCACAAATATAAGACCTCTAATAGGAGATCATTAAACAATTAGTTGATCACTAATATAGTGGTAGATCACAGAACTAATTGTTGATCCACGTATTAGATCATTATTATGTACAATTTTCCAAATTTATTTATTTTTTCACATTTGTGGTCTTTTTAAAAAAACTGTTTCTAATGTCTTAGTTAATTTAATTTAAACTTGTTTTAAAAGTTTACATTTATATATTCTAGTTACTAAAATTCTGGATAAATTTTAAATGGTTACACCATAAGGATTTTATGAGATCCACTAGAAATGGACAACTAAACCATATTGAATCCCACTAGTTTCGGTACTGATCAATCTAATGTGAAGATCATTCTGTCCTTATTTCTAGATTACTATCTCTTGAGATATGAAGCCTCCAATCACTCTTACATTGGTTTCATGGAATAGTTTTGAAGCACTTGAATTGGATTCCCTTTAGATTATTCCTTTTTTGTGTGAATCTACTATTTTTGTGCTGATAATTTGAGTAATGTGAATTTCCTATAGATAGGATTTCCTTCATTACCAATTTTGTTTATCATGCAGCATGGGTTTATTGTTCTTCATCCCTATAGAGGTGGATTAATTCAGATTAATCATGATAAATAAGATTATTTAAATTTAATTTAATTTAGTAGGATAATGTGAACTATGATCAAACAACTTTGGGGTTATTGTTATTAATGTTATGAATTGTATGCACTAAATGACCTGTATAAATTATTTTCATTGCGAGTCCTTTTATGTACTGTTATAACATGAATTGATGAATTCGTGTTTTTTAGTGAAATCACTAAAAAGTTAATTAGATAATA
Source organism: Viscum album (assembly GCA_963277665.1). NCBI lineage: Eukaryota > Viridiplantae > Streptophyta > Magnoliopsida > Santalales > Viscaceae > Viscum > Viscum album. Next base: position 373,700,392 of record OY728127.1, on the reverse strand, counting down.
AGATATACATGGTAAATAAATTGGATACCTCAAGATCTTATAGATTGTGTGATATCATATTTAAATTAAAAAGTTTAATCGAATCAATGATCCTTTTATTAAATATGTAATACTATATATCTATGATGTAGAATGTTTTCTTGGATTAGATGGCTATTGTGGATTGGTTGTGTTGATGTCTTGCATGGAAAATGGCTATGTTGTGATATCTGTGCAGTGGGGCTACGATAATTATTGTGGGAAAGTTGTGAAGTGGGGATACGAAAGTGGATATGAACATTTTGGTATGTTAATGTTGAATTTGTTTTGTTGAAATGTGATGAGCTATGCTAGTTTCCCTAGTAGTAATGGAATTAAGCAAATAATAACGATTTAAAATAGGCATGTTTAATTAGTGAATTGATTACATGATGTGTGATTTAAACAGTAAATATAGATATATGAACTAATATTATGGAAATACAAAACATGATGCCTATTTTAATTAAAAGGGCTTGTAGTGAACCATTGGGATTGGACTTGTGTGATCTGACTATCTCTATATATACAATATATATTCTTTGTGATTTCTATATGCACCCTGCCTAGGTCAAATAACATGTTCCAGCACCAAATGTTTTTGGAGGTGTCTTTCCCAACATCCCTGTGGGGGGATGGGTGTTTGGATACCCACCATTCCTCACTCCCTCTTCCTTGTCAAGAGAAGGAAAAGCATGAGATGTGATGAAAATATGTATAATGTGTTTTTGTTAAACATTGGTTTGATGTAATGGAATAGGTGTCTTCAGGTGAGATGTGATGTGATGTGATGGACCATGTATCTATGGGGAATATGAGATGTGATGTGATGGCCTAGGTGACTGCGAGTAGGATGTGATGTGTTGTGATGTTGTTCAGAAGAGGTGGAGTGTTAATTCTTTTTCTATTCAGGGTAGATGGTCAAATATGTGGGAAGGTGGAGTGGTGTACATTTCATTAACATTATTCTTACTATATTGTTACACTGCATGAAAATGGGGTGTTTTCCACGGTCTATTTGTGTTGGGCATGTCGCTCGTCACAAATAGTCTTTATAGAGAGACTATTTGCAATGAGATTTGTGTTCTTTCGCAAATAGGCGATAATAAAAATTAATTTTCGATGAGAAAACATTTCAATCAGAAAGTTATTTGGCATGACAATCACACCAAAAAATGGGAAGAAGGTTTACGACAGGCTGAGAGCCCCATCACAACTACCTTTCGTCAGTTTTATTATTTATTATGGGGACTAATTCCCATCCCAAATAAACTATCCATAGAATATTATTTCTGATGTGACCCAATTAAAATAAAACTTTTTAACGCCGATGGACTTATTAATTGCAGGTACTAATTACAAATATACACGTCAAATATAACATTATTTACTATTGGTTTCCTACTAAAAATATCATCATCGCTAATAATCTATGTTATATATACCCCTCCCCTATCGATTTTTTTATTCTCTTCTCATTTAAAATCTCACCTCTTCCTCTACTCTCCTTCAAATCTGTTTAAACTTTTAGAGTTTTTAAATTTTACTAGGAAGAAATGTTTAAGCTCTTTTACATATCATTAGTTCAATTTAATGGTATTTATTTAATGTTTTATGTTTTTAATTAATTTAATTCATTTACTTATATTTATTTATAATTAGTAGTAATTATTTTTAATTAAGATTATATGGTTTTATTTTGTAGTAATAAGTCTTATGTAGTCGTAAATATTATTAATAAAATGTATTTAGTTATATTTGATAATAATTATATTTAATTAGAAATAAATATTATAAATTAGTAGTAATTAGTTTTAACTATTAGTAAATATATTATTTATTAGTAATTAATGGTTTTTACTTATTATTTGTTATAATTATTAGAAATTAGTAATAACTAGTAAAAAAATTCAGTAATTAGTAGAAATTGTCTGTAACAAATTAAATTTAGTGAAAAATAAATGAAATGAGTGAGAATTGATAGTTCTTCATAATTAATCTATAGTACATACTAATAATAATTTTAAAAAATTAACTGTAAATATTAATACATTAAAAACAATTAGTGAAAATTAATGGTAACGAGTACAAACTACCCATAATGAGTAAAAATATATGATAATTATTAAAAATGATCGATAATTATTAGTAATCAGTGATAAATATTAGAAATTAGTGGTAATTATTATAAATCCAAATTGATTAAGTAATTATTATAAATTAATGATAATAACAGATAACTATTCATAAATAGTAAGAAATTATTTATAATAAGTGGTAATTTGAAAACATTACTAGTAGATAGCAAAAAATTTGTGGTAATAAGAAAGAATTAGTGTTAATTAGTCAAAATTAATGATAATTACGGATAATTACTAAAAAGCATAGGTAATCAGTCAAAATTAACAATAATTATTAAACATTTGTATTAATTAGTTGTAGTTAATACAAATAATTGATAAAATATTAAAAACTAGTGATAATTACATAAAAATAGATAATTATTGTTACATAATAAAAATTAGTAGTAATTAAAAAAATAGCCAAACATAGTAATAATTGGTGGTAAATAAAAAAATTATATGGAATTTTGGTTCTTAATTAATTTAATCAGTAATTAATAGAAATTAGAAAATTTTAGAAAAAAATAATGATACATACAACAAAAATTATTATTAATTACCCGTACTTAGTAAAAATTAGAGGCAATCAGTAGTAATTCTAAAAAATTATCACTGATTATCAGTACTTTGTAAAAATTGGTGATAATTACGAAAAATTAGCAATACTTGGTAAAAAATATGGATATTTAGAAAATATTATCTTTAATTACCAAAAATTATTGGATGTTGCTAAAAATTATCTTTAATTAGTATCAATTAGAAATAATTACTATATTTTTATGGTAATTACAAAAAATTACTGATAATTAATGAATATTAAAAGAAATTCCTTAAAATTATCATTAATTGGCAGTATAATCTAAAAATTAGCAAAAATTACACAAAAGTACTGTTAATTAGTAAAACTAAACTGAAAATGCTGAAAATTAGTTGTAATTGGGAATAATTAGTCGTAATTTTCACTACACTCAAAAAATATTGATAATTAATATGAAAATACTAGATATTAGTGAAACTAAACTATAATTTGTGGAACTTATTAAGAACTACAATAGCTCAATGTTTTTAGTAATAATTATCTGTCAATAGTAATAATTAGTCGTTCTTAGTAAAAATTCGAGTTAAATAATAATACCTAACCATAAATAGAAACAATAATAAGTAATTTATAATATTTATTTGTAATAAGTTAAAATTAGCTACAATTTTTAATTGAAGTAGTAATTACTAAAAATTAGCGGTTTTAAGTAATATTTAGTCGTAATTACTAAAAGTTAAAAGTAATTAAAATATATTAGAGGAAATATTTAAAATTTTTCACTCATATGTAATAATTAGCAGAAATTTTTAATAATGAGAAATATTTTGCTTTACGTTCTATAAATAGATGTAAATATTAAAAATAAATAGTAATTACTAAAAATTTGGGGAAATTACAAAATATTTACAAAGCGTATTAGTTTTTAGTAAATATTAGCTATAATGAGTGGGTTTTAGTAAAAATTAGTTGTAAATAGTAATTACTAGGGAAAATAAAAATAATTTATCGATCATTAAAATAAATTAGTGGTATATTGTGATGATTATAGATAAATAGTAATAACTAGCAGTAATTTTCAATAAGTAGCTGTAATTATTAAGTCATCGATAAATACTAAAAATTATCATTAATTAGATGTTCTTATTAGACATTACATGACATTACATATACTAAGTAAAAATTAGAGGCAATTTGCGATATATAGTAAAAATTAATAGTAATTACTAAAAACGTATGGTAATTACATAAATTTATATGAAATTATAAAAAATTAGGGTTAATTTTTTAAATTAGTAGTAATTTGTAAAATTATTAGCAATTAATAATATTTGGTGTTTATTTCAAAAAATTACAGATAATTGATAAAAGTAATCAGTAATTAGTAATAATCACTATTAATTAGAAATAATTAGTAGTAAGATGTAATAATTAGGGGTAATTAAGAATAATTAGTGTTAATTAGATATAATTTTTGGTAATAAGGACTTGTTTTTAGTAATTAGTGGTACTTTGAAAAAAATATTGGTAATTTATAATAAATAATGTTAAACACTAATATTAGATATACATAATAAAAATTAGTGATACTTTACTGTTCTTAATAAAAGTTTAAATTAATTTCTACAATATTTAATATGTAAAAACTAGATATAACTATAATATATTAGCAATAATTACCAAAAAATATAATTAATTATTAATAATTAGTTGTTATTATAAAAAGTATTGATATTTGAAAAACATTGCATCTAATATTATTAATTTATGTTAACTATTATTAATTTCAATTAAATTGTAATATTTTTTTTACATAGATGTCATTACTAAAACATGTAATCAAAAAAATTTGTTTTAATGTGTAAAATTTTTGTTAGTTTGTTGTAATTATCATTAACATGAAAAAATATAACCAATTAGTAATAACTAGATGCTAATATATAAAACAGATAATATTAACAAGTAAATTATAAATTTTAATTTTATACACATTTTGGAATGTATTTTTCTTATATAAAATATATCAGAAACAATTTTTAAAATTTTATCATTTTTACAGAATTAGGGGACATAGAAACCATCAACAATCATTATTACATGATCAATATTTGATAAATCATCAAAAGAATCTAACATGTTATAGTAAACATATTATATATTTTCATTGGCGTGGAATAATTTTTATTATTTGCCTTATCAAAACCAAAATTCGATTCAGAAGGGTTAATTAATGTTTTATATTAGGAATATAATGTGAGGATTGTTGACTCAAATGAAAATTTTTGTGGGTCATCTATTGCATTATGGTTTTAAAAAAGATTAAATTTCATTGTATCAAGATGATGAAAACAATTTCAGAGAAGATATTTATAATTTGGTTCTAGTTCCATTATATCTTTCAACATTAACCCTTGAATTTTATGGTCCATTTTTTTACAAATTGATAGTCAGGATTATATTAATTTTACTCCTATGTTAGAACAAATATTATTTTTTGAGATGATGAATCATGTGGATGATTTATTATATCTTTGTTTTAGGATAAGAAAATTTAAATATATTTATAATTTTATGTCTTTTAAATCAGATAATAGAGTGTAGAATTGTTATTTCCATCAGATAATATCTTTGGTTAAATAACTCTTACCTATAGAAAATGTGTTTCCTCGAAATTTATATGATATAATGCATTTGGTTCATAATATATTATATTAATATTAGAAGATTAATTCATGTCCAAAAGATTAAATCTTATATTATTGTGAAAATTTGTCATTAGATAGTAGTCCCACATGTGGTAAATTGAGGAACAATGAAGCTAAACTGGGAAAGACTAGATTGATTCCAATTAAAAAGTTGAGTTATTTTTAGCTTAGACAATGATTTCAGTGTTTATTTATATAAAAAGAAATATAATCATTAATTTTACTTCACAAGACCAATATTTAAACCAGTAATGTCTTAAATCATCCTTATGATTGTGATTCATAGAAAAATTCTTATTGGGTAAATCTTTTTTTTGTATTAGAAGACTTTAACCTTATTTTTGGGTCATTTTATAGATGGATTATGTCCATTTTGTTTTTACAGTAGTTAATATTCATGTTGGGACCTATTTCAAACACTTCAAAACATACCGCCTTGTATGTTGATGAATGAGGCATATATATATATTTTATCACATTTATTATATGATATAAAAAAATAATATCAATTTTTATTTGAGTCCATTGATATATGAGTTAATTATATTATGGAGCAATGGTGTTTGTACCTATGATATTATTGAAAAAAAACATTTCCTAATGAATGTTACATTAATGAAGACTCTTAGTTATTTACTAGAATATGGATAGTTATTTGGATAGATTACACATGGTATAAAAATTAGTTCCATACAGTATGAGTGATAACAAATCACTAATGCTCGTCAACCAGTCAAAATGATTTTTTTACTAATATTAATGATTTCATCTTATTGACCTTCCTTTCTAAATGGAAAAATAATTTAATAAAATAAGAAATTGATAGAGATGGACCTCCAAAAATTAATTATGGTATTGATTTAGAATATATTGTTTCTTAATTACCTCCAATTTCCTTTCAACTTAATATAATCCAACAAAAAATAGATTCCAATGGTAAAGATCAAAAACTGATTAAACAAATTATTATTTTTGGATCTTCTATACTCGTTTAATGATTTTTCCATAACATGTTAGATATCAAGAATATTGATAATAGATTTATTGATAATATATTTTATATAGTTTTTTACACACTTAACAAGACCAATGATAATATAGTTTCATTATTGATTAATGCCCAAATATTCAGGTGACCAGAACATCAGTTTTTTTACTGAAAGATCACAAAAGTAATCCAACCAAAATATGATTAAAATATTTACTATGAAAACATTTAATTACCTTGTTATTGGATTACAGATTTGAGACTACCGGGTGATAATATTTAAAAATTTTCAAGATATGTAAAAAATAGACATATTACCAGATTAAAAAATCATGATTATCATATTATATTGGAATGATTTTTTCTGATTATATATTTAGGATCATTGAATTCTTAAATCTGGGATCTTCTAATAAAAATAAAGAACCTTTTTCCTGACATATATGCAAACAAAATAGAAAATGAGGCAATTAATAGTTTTCATGAGGATTTTGTATCAATTTAATGTAAACTAGAAATAAATTCTCCCATATTTCATTAATTCAATGGAACATTTGATAATAAATTTTTGGCATGTTGAAAAATTTAGAGTATTGGTATAATTATGATGGATATAATTGTATGATATATTTTTGTAGAAACTGATAAAAATGTTACCAAAAAAGCATAAGTTGAATGGTCAATTTTAGAAGTTTATTAATAAGGGGGAAATTCATTTCTCTACTCCCATTACATCCAAACAGAATGTATTCTAAAAATTAGATGAATGGGAAATAATTAGTGAAATGTTAATGATGATATTAATATTTAATCATTAGTTTTTAATTATCCTAAACATGGCTTTAGTGGAGTCCAAGAATTAAGACTTTTAGATGAAGAACATCACATGGCTCATACATACGATCTTATAAACTGTGATGCAATGAATCAACTTTTATAGTTTTTTTACTGTCACGTATTCAATATTTTTTTCTATAATAAAAATTAATAATTTATTATTTTTACCATATATTATGATCATATCAAGAAATAGAATCTGTAAATTATAGTAGACTCCCTTGTAGAACATCTAAAACATAATTTTTCATACTTATTTCAAATACTAGTAAAGCAAATTATTTATTGATTTATATATGTAATTAGTTTTTAATTTTTTCAATTTTTTATTTTTTATTCAATTCCTACATGTGTCTCAATATGATGGTAAAATTGATGGTCGATTATTTGTATTGAGTATCCCACCATCAATAAATGCTTAAATATTATAATTCATATGTGGGGAACTATTATCGATTTCATAAAGGTAAATATTATAAAAAATGAATAATGGTGTTTCCATGAGAGGATATCATCATAGAGAATGTGTTGTTGAATTTTATGTCATGTTTTATGAAATAGTTGATGAGTTTTATTGATGAAATAAGTATGTAATAATTATTAAATTTCATTCGTTTGATACTAATAGAGGATTTCATGTTATCCCATAGCAAGTAATAAATGATATTATATATAAAATCCTTATATACCATAAATGAACATTGTTTTTTTAGATCATCAAGAACACTGACTCTATTATTCTAGTTATTAAATATCTCTAAGAGAGTTAATTGATTATTGGGGTCAGGGCCTTGAGAGTTTGATGCCTCCCAACCCCAATCTAGAGCGATGTATGTGTATTGACTTCGATCCATGAATGCACATGTATATTTAGTAGTGCATTTTGGTTTTTTTTCATTTCTTTTCATTAATTAATTTATGTACTAATTTGTCAATTTTTTCCCTACATTGTATATATATAATCACATGTATCTATTTGAAATTGTATCTCTATTGTGATAAACAATTTTTCTATGGTATGGGAGACATGGGATCAGGTTCGCATTGATTTTTCGTATTGCATGTTTCATCATTGAATGGTTCCTAAATTAATAGTTGTAATTTTGTTATTTATTTAATTATTAATAGAGTATTATTAAAATAAATGATTTTTTTGGGTAACATATCGATGATATCACGAAGAGTTATATCTAGGTGGAATGGGAGCTGTGTACGTATGAGTGCTAACATCATTTTTTGAAAAATTTAATGAGTACATTAAGGAATATGGAGAGATTCAATGATTATGATTAGTCTGGTTGTGATCATCAAACTAATTACATATCATCTCTAGTTTGGGATGGAATATATTCATAATTTATAGGAGTTAGTTTTCAGATGATATTTTCATCAGTACATCAGAGTAGTTAACGGAATGATGTGACACGTCAATCAAGTAGTAGTACATTCAGTATACCTGGAAAACATATGATATGTAATTTTTTTAATAAATTAATTATGTTCAAATGTAACCAAATTATTTTATACTCATATAGGTAGTTAAATATTTTGATTTTTCTTAGATTAGATATTTATAAGAGGATGTCAAATGATCCAATCATTAGAGATATTACATGTGCTTTCCAAAAACAGATTGTGGCAATTATAATTTTTTTGAGTATTAAAATTAACTTAAAAAATAATACATTAATTATTTTAGAGACCAAAATGAAATTAAAATGGTAATAAAAATATTTAGCTTCTCAAACAAAACATGTGATTTATGATAAGACTAAAATTCAGGCCACCATTGCAGTATGATTTTATGATGCAGCTTGGATGCTAGGAGTGAAAATATGCTTTTGAGAATGGATGAGTGGTCGATATAAGTTCTCTATTGACTCCTCATAATTTAATGGTATTGTTTCATGATCGATATCTTTATTGATCGGAGATCATAGGTACTATTTAAAATTGGTCTCCCAGTATCAGGATCATCCTTGAGTTTAGAGTGAGGTTATAGAGTCCCTGTGTAGGGATATGAAAGATCACTATCGATAGAACTGGTAGTAGTTTAGGGAGTTGAGATTATGTTATTAGTTGTAGAACGTGTTACAAGAAATAGCTAGTTCCGGGTTTAGGATTACATTTCCCTATTCCACCTCTCCCATAAGTCGCCCCTCCCCCTCCCCCTCCATAGTTATAGAATTTTTATTTTCATATGAATTATGTAAAAATTTAATTGAAAATATTTTGTATAAATTTTTTATTATTTCATAAGTCAACAATATTATTTGATAATATTTTTTAAATTATTTTGATATATTGATATTCCTTATTTTTTCATTTCCCATAAATTTTTATTTTTTAATCTGATTTTCAATGACCTATAGTCTCTTAACAATAAATTTTGTAAGTAATACATTTAAATTTTATTTTTGATGTAGTTTTTGGTGATGAGTAATTTCGGATGGGACGTCGTCGAAAATAGATATTTACGATGGGGTCATATAACAAATACTCCTTACAAATAATCAATTTATTAGTTTTTTATACAATTATTCCTTAATTTTTTTGATAATTCCTTGGTGGGGTTGGGAAAGATATTAGACCTTTTAAGGTGATATTGGTTCTGTTGTTTACTAAATGGGTTATTACTGCTTTCATTCAAATGTTGATGAGAGGCATTGGGTTTTTCTATTGAGTAAACTTGTTTGATTACCCAATAGATACAAACTGATTTTTAGGTTTATAAGAGGACATTTTAGACTATTATATACATTACTAGCCTTGAACACTATATACCTATTGTGTTTCATCTTTATTTTCCTTTGGTGTATTTACATTTGGGGAATAATACTGTTTTCAATATTAGTTATAAATGAATTGTGTGTTGTTTTGTATATTTATTTTATATTACGTCATGGATTTTATATTGGTCGATTCACCTTATCTTATAATCCAAATTATATAATATATGGAAATTATTATGTCCAATGATGTTTCTGTATGAAGAATGTTGTTTACCAACCCATAGACTACTAGAGGTGAGACACATTTGGTCATTTTTTTCTCCCATCATTTCCGTATTTTGGAGAGAAGATTCCACATCCATGATTTATTTTAATTGATGTTATTTTGACCCATGTTATATAATATATGGATGATAGTGTAAATCTAGTTTCCTAGAATATTTGGATAGATTAATGTAGCAAAAAATAATTTTTTCTAGTTTACTAGAGCAATTATTTTCATTTTTGTTTTGAGTTTTTTTCTTAATAATGTTTTACATGGGAAAATAATTTCACATTTTGGTAGAAGATTAATATTGTTTCCATAGATCATTGAAACCTATGAAATTGCTAAGAAACTTTAGACATTTTCATGGTGATTATCCATTCCTCTATGTATATCCCAGGTACATGATGTCTTTTTTAGTTTCATTACTATTAATGTGTGTGTCAGATGCATCCCTTTTAGGGATCTCTGATGTAATATAGTTGCAGGAAAATATTTCCCATGAGTAACAACTTGTTAAAATTATAGACCATATAAGGAAACTATTTTAGGATAATATGATTAATGAATTTTTGTATTTTTTTAAGACATATGTTTGAAGAAGTTACATTAGAATAAGAAAATACAAGGGAAAAATATCCCTACTAATTTATGTACTGAATGAAGTTATGAGGATTAAATTTCTTATTGGAAAAAATGTGATAACCTCGATAATTTTAATAGATATTTAGTTTCATACATTATTAATATTAATTGAATATATTTCATAGAATTATAATCACACTATGATTATTAAGTAATTATACAATAAAAAAGGAACAATGACTATTCATATGAAATTTATGTTCATGTATTATGTGGTACTATTTAAAATAATTTTTTAAATTTATGAATTTGAATAAAAAATTTACTTATGAAATCATGATGTAATAATAAGTTGAAAGTGAATTTTTGGGATTTTTCTAGAAAGATGAATTATTAGTCATATAGTGAAAATATTAATTTGTATACAATAATTTATTTTCAATTATTGAATTTAAAAAGATAATTTTTTATTTTTAATGCATTTATAATTTCAATATTTATTTATAATTTTAAATATTTCAATTAATTAAATTTGAATCTAATTTTTTTTTATTTTAGTGTATAGTTTTTTTATATTAAAAACTCATTTTTTAGGAAACTATATTTTTATTGTGTTCATAAATTTTATCTTCAATTAAAAACATCCAGTTCTAATTATTTAATCATTATAGGTGTTTTCCATTTTCTAAATGAAGTTGTTCAATTTTTTTAAATAGTGGAACATTATTTTCTATCTTCAGGAATAGTAATTTTAGGAAAAATTTATTTACCATAATTAGATTTGAACACAATAAATGGGTTACTATTGTTAGGGGGAATGATTTATAAAATGCATAAATATTATTGTACAAATATATATCATCCATAAAATTACTATTCTAAAAAATTGATTCATTTTTGAGATAGTTTTCTTGTGTACGACCACAAAAAATTTTAATCATTTCAAAAATTCCAATTCTGCACTGTTCAAAATTATAAAATGGGACCCCAATCAACTCTTCTTAAAACCTTAAGTGAAATTTATATTAACCAATACTTACTAAAAACACTCATTAATTTCCCTCCCCATTTCCTATAGGTCTAATATTGGTAATAATATCATCATCAGTATTCTCATTTTATACACTTATAATGGTTTTCTAAATAAGAGTAGTAATTCTCAATAGACTAATTTCATTTTATATCTTAATTTACCTCCTTCAAACCACTGATAATAATTTTTATTCAATAACATAATCAATGACACAATTTTCAAACATATTTATTTTCATGATAAGACATGTTTTCATCTACGTATCTATCTAGTGTAAAATGAAATCATCTATTAATCGTAAATGTGGGCTACTACCTCAAGAAGATGATGTATTTAATTATTTCACAGCATCCAACCTAGGATAGTCATATATATTGAGAGAAATTAAATAATATGAAATAATATGATATAAATTAAAATATTGAATTATATAAAAGTATTCTATTTTTATCCTTTCAATCCAATTAGATATAAAAAATTGCCTTTTAGTAAATGTAGACTACCTTATAATGAACTAAGGTATCTTATTTTTTATCACTATAAAAGTGGGTGGTATATAATAATTTATTTATATAATTAATTTTATTTTTGTTGTATAATATCTATCTTTTGAATATAAAATAATATGTTTCTTCCTTCCCCCACATTCATTTAAATATGTAAACATATCTCATGTGTACCTTCGGACTACCATCTCTACGATGTAACACAAATCATTTTTCACAATGTCCTAACATGGTTGGTTATAAATGTATAATTATGGTATAAATAATTATATTTATAGAAAAATTTTGAATCTACGAATTATATAATTTTTATCTATTTGATGATTGTCAATCAATAGAATCTATTTTGTAAATATTAGCCATAAACCCTCAAAGCATCTAAGATGAACATAATAGACTATATAATTGAATTATAATTTGGTATCAGTGAAATAAAAGGAATAATAAAAAACTAAAAAACATATTAATCATGTAAATAAATAACAATTATTTTTTAATTTTAGAATATATAATGTTTTTGTAATGAGTTAGACTACTAGAAAAGGAATTTCTAGCATATATTCGCTTTTATAAGAAAGAAACTATTTCCACAACCTGTTTATTTTTGTGGGGTATAAATATCATTATGGATATTTTATATAATACCATTATAAAATAAAACTGTTATCAAATTCATTTGTTGTTTATTTATTCAATTTATATTCAATTCAAATGTTATCAAGTCAAAGTGGACATTATAGTATAAAACCATGTATTAATAATTTTAATGATTTATTTTCCTAATATATTACATCCATGTATATATATTTTTTAAAAATAATGGATGTATTTTTATTAAATATATATATTATAAAGTATATTTTATATCGCATTTAAATATTTTAAGGAGTACATATTCTTTAATTAATGTTTTTTATTTTACTTAAATATGTAATTGAAATATTCCATTTTAATGTATAAGGATTACTCTCTCTTTTACACCATCATAAAAATTATTCATTATTTTTGTTTATTTATATGATTTCATATTTTTTTAAAGAAACAAAGTTTCCATTATTCTATAAATTTTTATTTTTTCCTAAAAAAAAATTTCTAAAAGGATGTGGGTATTTCAAAATTAGAAATTGGCTTTCATGTGGATTCACAATAGTTTTAAGGGAATTTTTAATGAAAATATTAATCATTAAAATATTTATTAATGAAATTTTACTTAATCATTATAAATGATGCATGGTGTTACTGTTACAACTTATATGGTTGGTGATCCCAATATAATGTATATGGTGAGGGAGACTGATATCACTCTTCAATGAATTGAGAAATATTTGTTTCTATTAAAGGTAATATTAAGGGATATAATTAGAGAGATTGACCTTAGGGATATAAATTTGATTTAGTTATTTTTGACACATGTGTATATGGGTAATAAATATAATAACATTAGATTCCAAAAAGGGTTAATGTTTCCCTCTATAGATTTTAAATGTCTTCTATTAAGGAAAATGCTTTTCCCCATTCAGATATACTTGACTCTGTATTCATAATGAATAATTTGAAAAAGATAAACATTTTATAGTTTTTCATTTTCCATTTTTCTCATCGAATAATTAATTTACTTCCTTCCTATCCATTATTAATATTTTTATATGAATAACATATTTTTGATTTTATATCTGTCATGGATTAATGATAAGTATGAATAAAGAATAAGTCCACATGAAATTCATTAGATTATTTTTGAAATTAATAAAAAATCGTTATAAAAAATATTTTTTTTTGAATAATTGATAATTTATAGAGGTTTCAACTGATAATATAATTGATTTTATCTAGAGTTGATGAGTAAAATATATAAAACATTATACCTTAATGATTGATGATAATTGAAAAAGTAAATTATTTCCTTGAACATAAATAACATGTCATGTTTTATGGTCTCGTACTTATAAAAACATAGGAATTGTTTATATCATATGTCTAAAAAAGGCTAAATGAGAGAGATAATAATCTAAGAAAACAAGTGAGCATAATATGGTTATGTGGTTATGATTAAAAAAATTAAGGTTCATGAATATAACATAAGAAAGTAAAACATGAAAAAACGTAGATCATAATAGAAGATTAATGACATGAATCATCTGGAATATCATATAAAATTAATCATAGAAGTATAGAACATGATTATCTAATCATGATAACATATCATATATACATTTTCTAACATTGGAATGTGGGATAAGTATTATTGTAGATAAAGAAATGTATATAAATGGTATCCATGAATATAATTGTATTGTAATGGATTGGGATGTCCATAATCGCATTATATATTGAACTTGGGCTTTCCAAATGCTCCATAAAACATTTTGTTACTTTGGTTAACTATCCTCACCACATTACATTATGGAATTTGGCTAACCACTATTTCCCCATAATCATATAATATAGGGATAACCACCAATTTTCTATAACCTTTTTGACTTTTTATACCAAATAATTCCCCAACATTATGTCATGATATATAGAACATTACCCAATTTATTAGAGAGATATAACATACCACCCATTTTATAATGATAAAACATAAAAATCTATGCCACATGAACAAAACAACATTTATAATCCCATCTTACATTAAGTAACTCGTTTTAAAGAAATTGTTCTCCTGAATATTTTCACATTATATGGTCATAAGTCACGCAACTAATGATGGTGGCTCATATCATTAGGGAGTATCCCCATTTAGCATAATTAATTTTAAAAGATGTAGAAATTGATGAAAATCCATTCTCAATATCATTATAATATTACTTATTTAAATAAAGAACAAATATTTTTTTTTCTAATTTTTTTAAAATTCATTTAATGTATAAAAATATATAATAAATGGTAATAGATGTTAAAATAAGGAACCCAGAAAACAAGGAAATGAATCATCATAATTGAAACTGAAATAGATGGTGGGAAAATGAAATTATTTAAAAGAAAATATTTTCTGAATATAAACTAAATCTTTTTAATTTAAACATGAGTTTATGGAACCCGTACCTTGGATACATTCTTGGTAAAATGCACTCTAACCACCAATATAGAAAACATATATTTATTATTAACCTATATCAGATAAATATTTAGATTTATTCTATTTAAAAATTTCATTTATAAATTTATATTATGAATTTATATATCAATAAATTAAATATTCCAATGTCAAATGCCTAATTAATTCTTTCATTGCTTCAATATTGTAGTTCTAGTACATGTTAATTTCCATTTTATTCATCTATATAAGATATAATTGGAGGATAATATTTTTTCATATATAGACATAAATTCCATTAGTAATTTAATGTAATTTATGTTTATGGATTATAAAGAGTCATTAAAATCTATTTTTTTATAGATTTAAAAATAATTACAATTTATTATTTATTAATGATTATAATTACATATATTAATGTTAAAATTCTTTGAAAACACCATAATTAATGGTTTAATACAAAATTATTTTTTGGAATTTAGGTTTATGTAGTCCTTAATTATGGAATGGTTAATGCATCAATCATTATGGTGGAAAACAATTCCCAAAAAATTGAATTATATAAATGAATATGTATAGACTTTGTGTTTTATTATATTAATATAATTTTTTAAATAATAATTACTATAATATTTTATAAATTCCATAGAGAATGATATTTTTGAGGTATAGATTTTAGGAACTAAAATAATATAACATATTAATCCTTACATTGAATAAAAACCCTTCTCATAAAATCTTTGTTGATAATCAAGGAATTGGTTCTCATTAATATGAAATAAGGAAACAAAATATGTAAGAAAACATTAGTCGATGAAATTTTTATTGGGATTCAAATTAAAACTAAATGATATAATTATTTTGGAGTGGGTGGGGGGAAACTGTTATTATAAAAATAAATTAGAGATTTCTCATTGGAAAAAAATGTATCATGAAGGGTAAAATAAAATCACAATAGAGTTAGGTGAGTTCTTTTGGAACTGTTGCTGGGACATGCGGGATTTAAACCAACAAAAAAATAGGGCATATATAATATCTAAAAATTATTTTATTTTTAAAAAATAATTCAATTATAAAATAACAATTTTACTCATTTTTTACCTTTTTTATATATTTATCTTGGGAGTTATTATTTTTTTCATTAAAATTTTCATGTTTAATGGTTTTCAAATTAATTTCCTTTCGATATGTAATTATTTTTTTGGATAATAACGAACATGTAATATTTTTAGATAATATTTTTTTCAATATGTTGATAAAATTTACAAATTTATAATATTATTAATATTAATCAATGTACAAAACATCATGAAGAAATTGATTATTTTTACTAGTACTGAACATATTTTGATACTATAAAAATAATAGACTTTCAGACAAATTCTATTAGAAGG
The DNA here is from genome assembly GCA_963277665.1 of Viscum album. Classification (NCBI taxonomy): domain Eukaryota; kingdom Viridiplantae; phylum Streptophyta; class Magnoliopsida; order Santalales; family Viscaceae; genus Viscum; species Viscum album. The sequence continues at coordinate 373,683,628 of OY728127.1, read as the reverse complement.
ATTTGTAGCTAAATAATGTTTGAGTTACAATGTTTCATTTGTGGCCATATAAAGTTTAATATATGTAAGCATGGATACTATACTAAGTTTAATGGTGTCTACTAGGGAATGAATTGACTAAATAAAGAATTTGTAATATATTAAATTTGAGAGGAAATATCCAGATTGTGATATCTTTATATATAGAGCTAGTTGGTTGGTTTCATTGAATTTTTTATATATGAAATAGAAATGTAGAAAGACATCTCCCAGATGGAGGGACTCTATGTAATCAGATAAAGAATAATGTTTTCATCTGAAGTTGAAATTAAAAAGTTTTCATAATAATGTTATAGAGATAAATATATGGATTAATTTTTTATAACATTATCCCAAATGGTGATATTAAAACTTATTATAGAGATCTATACAAACAAACATTATGAATAAATAGAATAGATATTTCCTAAAATGTTCATCCATAAAATTTTTTAGAAGATAAATTTTTTTTCAGTGCAATATATCAATGAAGTTGAAGGTGATCCAGAAAGAGTCCATTCGATAGAGGAGTTCCTACAAATAACTATCAGAGAGCGTAAACCTTATTATTGTATTTTTCAAATAGGTTTCAGGAACAATAATAGGAATTTTAAAATCATTAATTTGATGATTATATATTTTTCATTCAACATTTATATATATATGAATATATAATGAATATTTAAGGTTATCATTGATGCTCAAATTTAAAATAATTTACAAGAATGTTGTTGATTATGAACTTTTAGTATAATTGATTATGGTCAATAAATGTTCCAGTTATGTTGAAATTCACATCATGAACTGAAATTATTCATTAATTTGAGGATAAATTTCTATTATATAAAGTGGACAGATCATTTTGATATTGGGTTAATCATATAATCTATAAAGAAGAGGAATTGATGATTTTTTTGGTACTATACTATGAGTTTCCAACCAATATTCAACATGGTTGATGAATAGGAGAGTAAAAAATAAGGATCACTATATGAAGAAGGATCATTGGACTAAGGTTATTTTGAAATAGGGTCATTAGAATAAGGTTAAAATAAAAGAGTGTATAAAATAGAACACAATGGTAAGTGGAGTACCATATAGGGGAGCATTGGGGAGAGCACACAAAACTAAGGATAATTGGATATAGGGTATTGGACAATGTCTTAAAAACCAAATTTTTCTGAGGAATGTTTTTAAATAAAAAATATTGAATGATGGTTTTGAGTTTTCCAAGGTTTGTTATGATTAGGTGGATTTTTTTAGACTAGTAGACTCTATAGAGAGTTATTGAAGATCGTAATGAATTTTCAACTAAGTGAAGAAGAACCAAAATTCTATAGGAGAGATTATATTTAAATAATAAGCTATTTTATATTTTAAAAATAAAAAATATGGAATAGATCATTGTTATAGTGTATAACTATTTGAAGAAAATTATTGTGGTTGTGGTTTATTATCACTCAAGATGGATGAGGAAACAAAAATTTTAGTATTGAGGTATAACCAACTATGAACGAAGACTTGTTTTTTGGGAAATATAACTAGATTCAACAACTATAATGAATATAGGGTTGCAAAAGCATGTGTCATATGATACTTTTTTAATACTAGAAGATGATAATAAATAATACATTTTATAGGGACAATAACCATATAAAAGAGAAAGTCTTTATACTAATTCTTATCAATATTTATTTATATTTTGAAAATATAAATTAACTCTATAGATGTTAATGTTAATAGATATATTTTTTGAATCGAAACTAGAAAGTGATTCATATGTCAGATTAATAGAATAATTCAAAACATAAAGGGATTTTTGGTTCACCCGCACCTCCACTATGTGATCTCAAATAGTTTTGGGAAGTCAAATTGGTATTTTTGTCATTAGTTACATTGAATGATCAAATAAAATACTATGGATGGAGAATAATAATTTTTTAAATAACATGGGTTTTCTTATATATATTTTTTTAACTATCAAAAATGGAGGAATATGGGTTTACCCTATATTATTTCTCTAGTCCTGTATGTTTGGGATTCTACAATAGTGGGATTTACAACCATTAATTAAGTTTCTAGTGAACATGATTATACGATAAATCTTTAATTTAATGGAAAACATAAAATTTGACTTTTATTGCCCTATCTATGAGTGTTTATATAAATATTACGTTTTAAAAAAAATAATGGGTTGAAGGATATATTGAGAAGTTTTTATGAAGGAAATGTGGATATCAAGGAGGCCAGGTTTCAAATCAATATAATCATATTTTATGATTTGATGTTCACTATTGATGTTTTTATTTATGCGTACATTACAAATGTAAACGAAATTATCATCAACATAAGTTGGTTTTGTGAGAATCAAAGAAGATTATACTAATATGAAAGACAAAAGTGAAATTTCATAGATTTGGTTGATTCTCTATTTCTATCTCTAAGATATCATGTGTTTCTATATTTGGTTGATCATTAAAAAATTATCATAGTATAATTTATGAGAAATTAAATACACCTTAATATTATTCTTAATAATTACATTAATTTGGATGTTTTTTTTTGAGTTAAATAAACAGAGGATGAATCATGTAACTTAGCTGTTGAGGATGATTAAGATAATTTTTATTCTTATTTATATAAGAAAATAATAATAAATTGGAATATACAATTTAAAAAAATCATTTGGGTTTGAATTCAAATGTTAGTGGATATCATTATAAATTTAATACTAAGAATAATATTAATTATTATGAGTTTTATAAAGAATTAATGATGTAATAAATGAATATTTTAAGCAATATAACAAAACTTTTCTATCATGAAGAAAAAAATTCGCAGAATATATGAGGATTATTTTTCTTCTTGAAAAGATTCTGATGGTCAATTAAACATCATATATCATGTAAAAAAGGGAATTACTTAATCAAGAATTAATGATGATAAAGTGATGATAAATAAACTACATTGGAATATAAAATTGAATTTTTAATAAAAAGTAGGGAAAAATACATATCTTATGAAAGATAATATGAATTTGAAAAAATTAGCAAAGGATATAACTATTGAGAATGATGAACATGCAAAAAAGGAATAATGAATCGTTAATGTTATTATAAAATATTATATAAGAATGGTTGAAATAGAAAATTATTTGAAATATCATAATTGAATATGATCTTGATAATAGACTCTATATAAGGAATAAACAATGTTATTTTGTGAATGTAATGAAATAATAGTTTGAAACTGGTGGAAGTTCAACTTATAGTAAAAGATCTTAAGAAAATAATTGAGAAAAATAGGATGTTTTTTCAAAGATATAATAAATTTTCCATATATTAAAATGTTATTTTATGATGATTAATTACGATTTCAGAAAATTAATTGATGTTAAATGTGTATCTTCTCACAATGGTGAAAAGAAGGGTCCACATAGTTTTGTTAATAGCTACCAAAAATTCATTATTAGAATATAGCCCTTAAAAAATTGTTAGATAAAAATATAACATTAATATAGCTAAAACCTATTATGTGAACTATAATGGATATTTTACAATGATGTTGTGGAATACATTAGGAAGGAATTCCACTAAATAGAGTTTTGAAATGTTTTAAAACAGACAAAAAACATTACGGAAGTGCTATTATCAATCTAGGAGAATGGAATTCCAAGTAAACAGATACTGTTTTGGAGTATTTGTGAACAATTATTACTCATTCCTGTATTATATATATCTAAAAGAATATTGGTATTAATAAATGGGGAGATATGAGTAGTAGAAGAGAAATAAATCTCAAGAAAAAAATATGGGGTTGAAATGAAATTTTATAATGTGAAGAATGTTAATTATTTGAGTGATGCTTCATCAAAACCCACTAAAGTTAAATATATAAAGAAATAGTTATTAGTTATTGGCCAAATAAAATATCTATGGCTATAAGTATTATGGATGAAAAAAAGCATACTAATGATAAATAGAAAAGGTAGGCATCACAAGATGAGAAAAAGGTTGATAATAAGCGGTCAAAATATGGGGGATTGATGTTTAAGAAGAAATTATTGTGGTGTGAGGATGTTGGGAATGGTACCCTTGATTTCATTAATATATTATATACCAAGGGGAATGCATGTGAAGAATATTATAATATTTATATAATTATAATATTATAATATTTTAAGAGGCGACAATTTCTTTATATGAAGATTACAAAGATGAGAAGAATCCATTATAAATATATAATTGTTGATTATAAAGAAGAAATTTAACTCACATATATGTTAGATAATAGTAATATGAATATGTCTAGAATTGGTGAAAACTCTCTATCTAAATGTTACTTCTATGGAAAATAGAGTATTCACCTTACTCCATTTATTCTTGATTATTTTAACTACCTTATAGGTAATTGGAGTAAAATAAGTATTTGAGTTGGATGAATGATTTAATAGCTATAAAACTAAAATATAAATCAATTATTGACTATAATGATCACCATAATTAAAGGTACAATGGTACCTTATAGTGGTAGAAAACTAGATACCAGGGTATGACTATAACTCATTTCCAAGTATTATCAAACTAATCTTCAAGGAGGTGTGATGATTATTGAAAACATTGAGATTCAAGGGGATTTGTGTTTTTAAAAATAAATCATTGAGATATTTTAATATGGTTGTTGGTTTTACCTTTACAAATTTAATAAACATTTCCACTTTTATAAATATTATGGAATTTATTTTACAAACGTTTTACATAAGAGAACTGTTATGGGTAACATCATTTCTCTTGAATATACACACATGTTTTTAACATATTTTTTTCCAACATAGAGTTAGTGTTGTCTTATTAGATGATACATTTTTATATATTCTAGTGGTATAATTAATATCATGAAAAATTTTCTTTGGATTCAATGATGAAACTGGTTTTCTTTAGATGACACATTTGTTACACTTTTTTATTTTTAACATGGATTAGAATGAAAATTCAAAAACATTTATGGGTGATAAATTTGAGAAAAATATTTCCATTGAAGATACAGATATTTGTGTTGGAAAATTGATAATAAAAAGAAAGTTGGTTATTTTTTTAAATATGAATTTTTTTCTCATTTTATCCAAAATAAAAATATAGGTTTGGAGAAGAATTTATTTAGGGACCATTTATAGTAGAGTTGATGATATGTTTATATAATGTGGTAATGTTTGATTATAATTTATTTATTTTAAATGTACCGATTATTATGTTGATATTAATGAATCTTACTTAGATTGTGATAATATATAGTTGTTCAAAAATGAGGCTTCCAGATTAATTTTATCGGACAATGTTTCATCTCTATATAGATTGACTAAAAAGACATATTTATGGAAGAACAAAGTTCAGTATATAAAATTGTCTACAACATATTGAAGTTTATATAATGTGTAATCCTAGAAAAGTGGTTACTAGAAGAAGACTGTAACCAAGTAATCTTTTGTGGAGTTCACCAGACACATATAGTTGTGATGGTATGTAGTAGTTTTCATTGATGAATTTGTTGATTATCCGATGGAAATGTAAATTTATATGTAATGGATAGAGAACATAAATGTGATTAGATATATAATTGGTATTAAATTTGTGGAAGAAATTTATATGATTCTGAACGAATTTATAGATAAAAAAATAGAAAAAATATTGAAAACATTTGTGTGAATTATTGATATTATAACTTATTCATGAGATAAACCTGGAAGAACTTTTGTGAGTCCATCAGATAGAATTTTGCATAAAAGTGGATGATGGAAAATTATTTAGGGGTACTAAAATAATTTTTATACCACTTGTTAGTGGAATATATATGTCTATCAGATAGAGAACATATATTTTAATTTGTCATAAAAATTTATAACCTAATGATCCTCCATTATTTTTATACACCGTATAGCTTTTTGAAGATCTCTAATGAATATTAGGAAAAAATTATTATATTTATGTGAGTGGTTATTTAAATTTTTATAAATCTATCGTAGATTATGTAAGGATGAATCAAATCATTTACAAGGATATTTACATATGTTCATTGATGATTTTTTACATCAATATTGTAGAGTCATTAAGGGATAACTACATTAAAAAAAGTGTTTAAAGGAATTGGTAATTATCAGTGGTAAAAAAAGCATCGGTAAATGGAATATTTATCAACGGTGAAAAAATATCTAACAAATTTAACACTTTATCAATGCTTTTTTATCATTGATAAATCATACCATTATGAACACTTCATTTTTAGTGATGATAAATAGTACCCTTTATTAGTGCTATATTTGTAAAACTCAAAAAGGAATCCATTATCAGTGATTTTTAGCACTGATAAATTCCTGAGAATCTAAATGTGAAAAGATTTAAAAATAAAAAATAATAAATGGTTTTATTAAAAAAATTACTACAAATATTATTAATTAAATAGGTAGTTATAAAAATGAAAATTTTATTATTCTATATACAAATTATAAATACTAATAAGTAGTATATTTATTAAATATATAGATATATAAAAATTAAAATTAAACAAATTTAAATTAAAAATATGTAAAATAAGAAAAATGATAAATATTTTTGTAATGCCTTATCATTTCTATTTATTTTTTGAAAATTATATTGAATTATTTTGAGATTAAGCATTGTGATGACATGTGATTCCTATGCCCGACGAGCCCATAATGGAATTCTGGACATTTTTTAAGGTACGTTCAGTAAATGTACGAGTGGGATTTTCTAACTTTTGTACTGGTGATCAGATCAAAAATCTGTGGGCACTATAGAACTTAGAACGCATGGATTCGGCTAAAAAAGTCAAAACATCGGTTTCCAAAGGTCGAAAAGAAAAGCTAATTTTCAATTCTTTCAAAAAAAATTACATGAAATAGTTATTTTGCTTATTTTATCACTGATGATAAAAAACACAGCAATGATGTGGTGCAGCGCTATGGTAGCGATGAGGTGCATTAATGAATCTCATTAATGGATTGTTAACATACAGTGTAATGATGCTTTAATGATGCCTAGATTTGATTTTGTTTCAAAAATGAAACAATGTAATGATGTGTTGTCACATAATAACATAAATGTTGCGACATGTTTTATTTATAATAGTTTGACATGTTTGTGGAATGAGGAATAAACTGTTAGGATTCAATAATGAACCTACGGCGGATTTCATCCCCAACAAAGAGTGAAGAACGCCGATGAGACATCATCAACTTTGAGGTTCCGCGAATAACGACAAATGTCATTTACCTCTTCGATCCACGATTATAAAGCACATTGAAAGTGAGTGTCAATGAGGTAGGGGTTTTTTTTAAATTATTTCTTTTCCTTTATTTCTAAATGACAAATTCAGATCAACCCACAAATAGATTGATCTATGGGTCGTTTGTTCTTACAGGAGGGTACTGTTTTTGGAGTTCAGCATCGGTAATGAATTATTATGGATTGAAAATCGTTCGCAAACCCCCCCCCCCCCCCCCCACCGCTATTTTAATACTTTTAACATGGATTTCATGGGCCCACAAGAACAAGGCATTATCCCCTTTGCATGTTTCCTCATTGTGAACAGATTTTCCAAGATGGTGGAAAGGTGCATGCCCTCTTCTATCTGAGTCCATGGCCTTTCGGCAGTGGTAGGTACTGGACATTTCTTCAGGTGGGTACCATGTAGAAGGAGCCACTGTTCATTCCGTATAGCATTTGGATAGTGAGGGGAAACAGTGGTTGTTGACTCTTTCCGAGCGCACACCACTTGCTGCACATGTGGCTAAGCATTAGCTAGAGGGCCACACCCCTGGAAAGCAGGTCAGGATAGTCCCGCACCCAGCAGTGTAGGTGAGACCAGACCGGGTCACCAGGCGACTTGGAAAGCTGGACCCTCGGTAAAACTGGGCCAGCTCCAGTGAGTCCCATTGGGTCTGGCCCACTGGAATGGCCAGAACAGACCAACCCGGACCCAAAACAGGTGAGTCTGATTCAATCAAATCGAAATGGGGTATGTGGGACCCCATGAAAGTTTGTTAGGGAAATTCCGACCTAGTCGGACAAACCCCAGACACAACTGGCCCTTATTTACGAAAACCCTAATAACATTCAAACTCAGCATCTCATTGATGATTCTTTTAATGGGTTAAGACCCACTCAACGAGTCAGATCCTTTGGTATTGTCTAATAAGACTTCTAGATAATATGATATATGATGAATGTCATAAAGAGAGGTTCTCCCAAATGCGTTAAGTGCAGAACCCTACAATTGGCTGCAACATGAAGATTACTGACAACCAACTCTATATTACTCGACTCTGGCCAGGAATGAAGCACCTCTGTGTTAATTTGTAGGCCCACTGTGGGAGAGAGAATGTGTGACCTGGAATACCCACAGTACGTGATGAGGAGGAGTACCTCAATTGGCCACAGTGGGAAGAAACTATGTGTGACTTTTCTGTACCACAATGAGAGTGAGACTATGTGACTCGGCATACCCATTGTACTCATTAGGGATGGGTGCCAAAATTGTCCAAGGTTAGTGGGAAGCAGTTTTTGTGTGACCCAGCAGGCCCACATTACTCATAGTGGAGGAGTTCCCCAGCATCCGAGTTGTTCGATTATGTGACTGATGATTCTTCTATCACAACCCAAGAATATACCTAGAGTGAGATGTCTTATGCTTCATGATTTTTCTTCATTCATTGCTTTGATGATATCTTGGTCTTTATTACTTTTTGTTTCAGTGTAAAGACACAGATTTTCCATGTATGTTTTTTAATTATATGGAATTATTATGAGGTTTTGAAAGTTCACAGTGAATGATACTGAGGCCCTGTGTTCTCAGAATGAATTTATGAACTCTTTTTAATATATGTTTATTAATCACGTGAGTGTCATTTTCTAGCATTTGAATCGGTTCTCGGATTAAAAATCTGAGGGCACCGCTAAATATACAACACGAAAATTCTATTAAGAGAGACATCACTTCAACCATCGTAGGTCAGGAAAAAAGATAGATATTGGGACTTTTAAAAAAATAATAAAATAAAATAGTATTTTATTTTCTCTCATATATTTTCCTCCAACAGACAGGAGACACTGGCAATACCAATGATGTGTCAAGCCATTAAATGTCTTGACCCATAAAATCATTTATGACAGCATCATTAGATATTGGGAAAGTTCATATTAAATGAAGCCCATTAAATTCAACAAGAGTTACTCGATATGCCCCTCCTATATATATAGATCTTGGGTAGTAGTTTTAGCATGACTTCATCACACAATGAATTTATGATAAAGTGTTGTGGTGCCAACCACATAGAGGACGATTCTTGTTCTGGAGAGCGGTGATGAGTGACACTGAACCATGAACCGAAGGATGGTGAGTGAGTGGCTTTGTTGGAAGCTTATTGCGGGAATGTCGAACTCTGACAGACCTCCAAACAAGAATGTTATTCAGAGGACTTACGAGGTGGGGATTGTCTCATTTATTTTTTTAGATATTTCATAAATCCACTTTCTAGTTAAGATGATAAGGTGGATATCACCTGCCAAAATAAAAAGGCCTGGTCCGTCCACTATTGTTTCTAACTTTATTTTTTCCATGGAAGAACGCTAATGTGGCACCAGCAATAGGAACTGGCAGATGATGGCGGTGGCTGGAACCAGCCTACAGTGATGGAGGCGGTGTGCCATCGTGTGCCATTGGAGGAGGCCGCTACACTATACCATGACGCTTAGCAGAGCGGCCGGCATAGGCTGGCAGTGGTGGTGATGCTGCTTGTCATCGCATGCTGCTAGCGGATAAGGGTTGTAGCGTTTCAGAAGCTGCGGGGTCAAATTGGAAAGTTGGCATTGGTCGGCTTCATGAAGAGGCAGTGGTGCGCAACGATGCACTGCCGGAGGACCCCTGTCTTCGATGCCGCAGCAGCGGGACATGCAGTGTGTCCCATGGGTGACCTAGCAGCGCCAAAGGGTGTTATCGCTCCATCTTCCAAATTGGGGAAACTCACTCATGTTATCTCGGCTGGGCCCTACTCCAGCGGGCCACACTCCATCGCGGTCTAGGCCACACATGCTCAGCAGGTTGCGCTCCACTGAGGACATTTTCTGGACGTGGATGCCTAGCAGGCTGAGTCACGTTAGCCCAGTGGTCTGTTGCTCCATAGGCAGGGTCGTGCGATCCCATCAGTCTGCGCTCTTGTGGGCCGGGCTGTTCCCCCTTTCAGGCCAGGTCGTGCCGCAGCCCAGCAGGAAGAGGCTACCACTGCCTAGCCCAACAACATCGGAGCAGACCTGGACCCAACTAGGCCTGGTTTCTCTTAGAAGGGCCCTTATATGAGAACATGGAATCCTTTTGATGAATTATATTTGGAACTGAGACCCTTGGTGCAAGATAGTTTTTTTGGTATACTCCACTTGAGTTTTGAAAAATAGTTAGATTACATCCGGGCTGAGTCGAACACAAATCAATTAGGGCCCTTGGAACTAAAATGGTTATAACTCACAGAAAAAGAGACCAGTTAATCCACCTTATTTCACGCTGGAACCCTTAAAACATGGCAGTCCTTTGGGTTACTCGTTTGTGGAGCTTAGTGGTGGCCGAGGTATGACCGATATCTAGTGGGGAAGATTCAACATAGCTTGAGTGCACCGGGTGTGAGGAATCTTATGGCTGGATATTATGTGATGAAAGAACATTGATCTTATGTGGGTCAGCATCTAACTATCTGTAGTGGGTTAGCATCTATCAGATCTTATGTGGATCAGTGCTCTGAAATATTTTTTGGGTCAGTGCTTACCGATCTTGGGTGGGTCAGCGGGGGTTATTATCTATCAATCTTGTGTGGGTCAGTAGCAATGCCTCTTAGCAGAATAAGATGATCTAGATTATGAATAATAATATTTACTTATGTACTTAATTTATACTGGTGTGATCTGAGCCTTCTACCATTGTGGTGTCACCTTCATGGTGTTATCTTTGTGTTGTTACATGTGTGGTACATCTATCTTTAGGGTTTTACCGATGGGGTACTTCTACCTTCAAGGTGTTTCCTTCGTGGTGTTACATGTTAAGTACTCCTATCTTCATGGTGTTTCTTATGTGGTACATCAACCTTTGTGTTTTCACCTTTGTGGACTTATCTTCATGGTGTTACCTGGGTGGTACTTCTACCTTTGTGGTGTTACCTTTGTGGTATTCATTCCTCATGTATAAGATGAGTTTATCATGATAACATATTTATAAGAATGGACATATACCTGTGTATAAATGATATCTATCGCTTTGTGATTTAGTTGAGGTATTTCTTTGTGTTTTTTTCATTGTGGAACTCTGGAAAACCTATGGGGGGTCATAGGGTCCTTACTGAGTATCATTATACTTACCCTTGCATAGGCTTTTCTCGTACCTTGTTGTGTTTTGAGCTGATGATGTATAGATTTGATGAATGTTTTGGGAGCCATTACTAGATGGTGCCTAGATGAGGACCATTTAACATGACGTGTTGTAGTGACTAATGATCCTGAGTTCTACATAACCTTCATGTAGGATATTCAGTTGATGATCCATGAGCTGTTATTCAGTTTATCAGTTGTACTTGTACTTTTCATTTGGGATTATATTTCAGCCCCATTTCATTAAATCGTTTTTTTACTACACCAGTTTACTTTGTGGTTTCTTCTTGTTTTGTTCATGGAATATGTGTTTGTACATGTTAAAAAAGGCAATGCCTTCCCATTTTAGGGATACGCCTTTTTGGTGCTAGTCGCCAGCCCCTGGAATATGGATGGTGGGCTTGGTGTAGTCACAGAACGAGCCCTGAGGGATGGGTCGTGACATTTAGGGACCCATACTGATTATTTTTATAATCAAATATAAATGGGATTCACCATCATGTGTTGTGTTTGGTGCAGATGATCAACTCTTCGATGAAGGACTTAGTGGCCTAGGACCATGTAAGAACCAATAGAATCAGGTAGACATGATGCTCTAGTTTGACATCCAATAGTTGCACTACTCTTACCATTAGGTGGGGTTTTCAGTTGATATCTACGCAAGTCCCTTTGAAATTTTCTACTTTCATTCATTTTTGTTGTGTTTGTATTCTGTCCCAACAGTTTTTAGTTGTGCTTGTACTCAACAATTGTTTCATAGTACTAGTTTTCCCCTTTTAGTTAGTGTGAACTGGTTGGGTGTGTGTGCATACAGGTACTTATGAAAATGCCTCCCACTTGTATGTAAACACCTTTGACACTAGTTCCTAGCCCCTAGGCTTTTGATGACGGCCTTGGGGTAGTCACAACACTGGCCCTAGGGGGATGGGTCATGAAAAAGTGGTATCAGAGGCTTGTCAGTTATACTTCAATGAATGAGAGTATGTTCTTCTATTTTTTGGGGAAATAGTGTTAAGTGTTTCGATTCCGAATTCTAGATTATGGGTGTCTAGTGTTGGTGCAATGATCGACGTATCCATACACCTTGACCATGAATTATTATTTTCTACTCTAAATAAATTTTTTTTGCCGAAGTGTATCCTTATGTTATTTATGAATAAGAGTCAGCTCACCAGTTATAATGTTCTAACCATGGTACATCATGATCTATTTCAGTATACCTCCACGTGGATGACTAGCTGGTGTCCTGATACATGATCATGTGGGAAGCCCACCTACTAATGAGGCATCTGTTTGAGGTCTAGTTTTAGAGAAGTTTTCACCAGGTGGTGGAATTGTGTTGCCACCACCCACTTATTAGATGTTACTACAGGCATTACTGGTACATGACGTGCATAGGATTAATGCCCTCCACGAGTTCCAGACACAGATACCTCCCTATATCAGAGGAGAGAAAGATCCTTAGGTTGCCAAGGACTGGCTGGATGTACTGATTCAAGTCTTCTTCTAAGTGAGGAAACCGCTTGACCTGATGGAGATCATAGTTGTGATCCATCTTTAGGGATCAGTAGGGAGATGGTGGAGTCTGATTATTCAATCTCATGATGAGGAGACCATTTCCTATTCAGACATTGAGTGACTTTTATGAGAGGATTTTTCCCCATGACCTTGCGCTTTGTGTAAATTTAGGAGCCCCTTCTCCTTCAGTAGGAATGCTTGATGGTTGTTGATTACTCATCGAGGTTCATATATATTTCATGCTACTCCACAGACATAGTTCAAGACACTTTATTCATTGATCGGTCCTTTGAGCAGGGAATCATGTGGGAGATTAGTGCATCGATGGTGTCTCTCTCCATCACTACCTAGGTCAGCTGCAAAAATGAGCCTTTCTTAAGGAGATCTTCTTGGCATACTAGGCACTGAGAGCCATAGATACTAGAAAAACCTTGGTGGTGGAGCCTTTATCAGGCAGAATAAATCATACATGAGTTCCCAAGTGGGACACGTCTTTCAATGGATGATCCCAAGATTTAGGGTCAGTAGTTCAGGCTCTATGACCATAATGAGTCATCTAGGAGTCAGGCATTGCTTCGCATGCAACGGGCATGCACACACGGCATCTGGGTACCTGACATGCCATTTAGATGAACTGTAGATGTTGAAGGGACCACTGAGACCGAGGCATATGTTTTATTGAGGAGTTCCATAGGTAGTGGATATGGCAGGGGAGTAGGCCAAGTAGTAGGTGGTGGGATATGGTTTGAGGTACTACCACCAACAACCCCAGGTGGTCCACCTCAACCTCAGGGAACAGGCATACATGGGTGAGATTAGATTCAGGTAGTAGAGGTTTATGGCCATGATGCTGTAGAGATCATCTGAGGTACAATATGTGTCTTCTCCAACCAAGCTTCAATTCTTATAGACATAGGTTCTAGTAACTATATCCTTTCCATGGATCTCGTTCAGAGCTCGGAGATTCTGGTGGAGCCATTGGATCTATTCTTACATCTAGAGACTCCTACTAGAGGGGAACCACTGATTACCCACTTGTTCCAGTAGTGTGAGCGTACTCTACTAGGAGAGAGCTTCTGATGGGATCCCCTACTAGTGGCATTGAGGCCTTATGATGTCATCTTGGGTGTGGACTAGTAATCCACATTCCATGCTCAAATTGACTATTTTAGGCATACAGGGGGCTGTGAATGAAAATATGGGACACGGATTTAATACATGGGTGAGAAGGAAACCCATGCAGTATAGGATGGACAATCTAGGATAAGGGTGCTGCCAATCACTCATGTGATGTCTAGCCTCATCCTCAATGTCATGGGTTAGAATATTCCAATAATTCCTATAGTGGTGGATGAGTAAGAGGATGTTTTTCCTGAGGATGTTCTGAAACTACCTCCTCGGATGTCTACACCAGAGCTTCACGAGTTATGGGTATTGTTGGAGGAATTTCAAGAGAAGTGTTTCATAAGGCCCTATGTTTCCCTATAGGTATCCCCATTCTTATTTTCCATGAAGGTTAGCAGGAATATGAGTTTCTATGTGAACATCAGGCACCTGAACTAGGTGAACATGATGAATAATTATCCACTTCCAAGAATTGATGACATGTTTGATTAGATGAAGGGAGCAAGCTGGTTCTCCATGATATACCTCATATCATGCTAAAACCAGTTTCAGGTATGAGATGGGGATGTACCGAAGATAGCCTTTAGGTACTGGTATAGAGACTATGAGTTCTTGGTAATGCCTTTTGGTGTGACCAATCACCTATCATTTTTCATGGGACTCATGACCCGGATTTTCCAATTGTACCTTGACTAGTTTTTCAATACCTTCAATGAAGACTTTTTAGTGTACTCAGCGTTAGAGGATGATCATGTTACGCACCAGCAGATAGACCTGCATACACTCTGAGAGAACCATCTTTATGGAAAGCTCTCAATGTTCTAGTTCTAAATATGGGCGGTCTATATTATTGGACAGATCATTTCATAGGCAAGAGATAGAGTGGATCTAGCAATGATAGAGCGAGTGCTCTCTTGGGATGTACCAGGAGTGTAACTGAGGTGTGGAGCTTCTTGGGGTTTGCTGGTTACTATCAGAGGTTTGTTCCAGACTTTTCTAAAGTGTAAGAACTCTTATAAGCTTTTTCACGGAAGGGAAAACCATTATTTAGGATATAGAAATGCCAGTAGAGTTTCTTGGAGATAATTTAAAGACTGACTAGTGCACATATCTTAAGAATACCTAGGGAGGTTGTTGGGTATATAGTTTTCTGTAATGAATTATGTATCAGTATACGTTGTGTCCTGATGAAATAGGGGGTGGTTATCACCTACATCTCATGGAATTTGATGAATCATGAGAAAAAAAACAAGGACCATGACCTGGAGTTCATAGAAGTGGGTTTTCCATGAATATTTGGAAAAACTACTAGATGGGTGAACTGTATATATTTTACTCCTACCAAAAGAGCCTAAGGTATATCTTCTCCTAGAAAGACATAAACCAATGATAGTGGAGAAGAGTATAGTTTCTCTAAGACAATGACTTTGAGATAATATATAACCCTATGAAGGGAACGTGTTACCCGATGCGCTTTGTAGGAGGACTAGTTGGTAGCTTCTGAGTGATGTGACAAAGAAACTAACTGTGATGTAGATATTATTCATGGATGAGGAAGGAAAATATTACCTTGGTTTGATGATTGTTACTCCCCGCTCTTATAGTGTGTTAGGGAGGCAAAATATGTGGATGTTAAATTTGAGGCCCAACGTGATCAGTTATCCTCATGGAATTATCCAGATGGATTTTTCATAGGTGGGGGGAATATAATCCTTTTCAGAGGGAGAACCATAGCCCTAGTTTAGTTGTTGGATGAGTTGTTAAGGGAGTTTTATACATTCCCTTTGTAGGTACATATTGTAGTGTAAAAGATGTATGGGGAACATTGACATCAGTACTGGTGGCTAGGAATGAAGAAATATTTGACCGAGTTCATCTCATGATGCCTCACTTGTCTGCTAGTTAAGGTCGAACATCTGGTTCTAGAATTCTTCTCTTAGACACATGATGTACCGGAGTGGAAATCGTATGGTATATCGGTGGAATTCATGGAGGGATTAACATATATATCTAGAGGCCATGACTCTATTTGGGTGATCATTGACCAAATCACCATGTCGGATCACTTCCTACCAATCTAGGAGCTGGGACATGTAGAAGTCTTGAGTTGCCTCTACATCCATGAGATAATGTGTCTTCAAAGGGAGATAATGATGATAATCTCATATTGTGATGCACACATTATATCTCGGTTGTGGAAATGATTATAAGAGGAATTCGGGACTCACCAGAGCTTGAGCACAGCTTCACATCCCTAGATGGATGGTCAGATTATTCAGACTAAACAGACCATAAATGACATGATTCTTGAATTGGCAGAGTTTTCATACAATAACATTTATTACTCTTCCATTGAAATGACATTGTTCAAGGCCTATTATTGGTGGCCTTGCAGATGACATCAATGTGGAACAGACCCATGGGAGTTGGAACACATATATCCAGAGTTGGTACGGGCTACCACTGAGAAGGAGAAGATCTTTCAGTAGTGGATGAGTACTACACTGAGTATCCACATGTCTTTTGCTAATAGAATACAGAGACAATTGTTGTATGAGGAGGGAGACAATGTTTTCCATTGGGTCTCACCCCGAAAAGTATTTCAGAGATTTGTTCAAGATGGAAAACTATCTCCAAGGTGCATCATACCTTTTCAAATTCTAAGCATATTTGGCATGGTGGCATACCACATATCTCTTCCCCCAAGGATGAACCATAGGAAAAATGATTTCCACATGTTGCCGCTTAGGAGACAATGTCATGATCTATCACACATCGTTGACTGGGGTGTGTTGGACATTGAATATGCGGTGAAGTATGCAGAGTTCCCAGTGGAGATAGTGGATCGATAGGAGTGAGTCTTTTATGGGTAGTCTATTGCTCTAGTGCATGTTTAGTGGCAGCACGAGAATCGTTAAGAGAGCACATAGAAGCAGGATGTTCATATACGTGCTCAGTACCCACACTTGTTTGATTATCCCTTGTTAGTGATTTCTGGGATGTAAATACCTATGTTGGGGAGAATGTAATGTCTTAGAATATCTGTGCAATTTTTTTATATTATATGGAATTATTTTGAGAATTCATACTCTGACAGAATTTGATTTCAAGGCCCATTGAGAGAGATATGAAATTTGGAACTTTATTTAAGGTCCATTCAGTAAACATGCAAACAAGTTTTTCAAACATTTGAACCAGAGCTCAGATCTTAAA
The DNA here is from genome assembly GCA_963277665.1 of Viscum album. Lineage (NCBI taxonomy): Eukaryota > Viridiplantae > Streptophyta > Magnoliopsida > Santalales > Viscaceae > Viscum > Viscum album. Next base: position 373,666,331 of record OY728127.1, on the reverse strand, counting down.
TATGAGGGGACCATAGAACATAGAATGCCGAGATTAGACTATAAAGGACATAAACATATCGGGTAGGGGCTGAACAGAAAAGTTAATTTGTATACCTTTTAGAAAAAAATAAAATAACATTATAAAGTTATTTTATTTATTTTCTCACCAATGAGTGGAGACATGAAGATGTTGTGATTAAGAAATGAGGTTGTGACGAGGTGCATTAATCGAGATCATTAATGGCTCCTTATCATGCAGCGTAATGAAAAATTAATGATACACAACAATGATGCTCTTTCATAAATGAAACAACATAACAACATGACATCATAGAATAATTTATTTGTTGTGACGTTGTTCTTTTTAATAGTTTGAAAAATTGTGGTATGAGGATTAAACTATGAGGATTCTCTGATAAACCTCTAATATATTTCCTATCCAATGAATACTGATGAACGTCGATTTGAAATCATCTACTTCGACGTACCTCGAAGAATGATGAATGCAATCGACCTTATGGAACCCCAAGGGTGAAGGGATATGAAAATAAACATTAATGAAGAACATAATTTATATTGAAGTCTTTCCTGTCCTTTATTTCTAAATGAAAAAAGAGGGTCAACCAACAGTTAGGTTGATACATGGGTCAGTCGTTCTTGAAGGAGGGTAAACTTTTTTTGGTTCAACATCGGCACTAAATACTCATGGATTGAACATCTTCTTCGAACCTCCCCTGGTATTAAAACAACTAATGCGGAGGGTGCGGGCTGACACAAACAAATATCGAGCCCCTATCTATGTGCATTCATTGTGAATGAATTTCCATGATGGGGCAAGGTGCATTCAAGACCATCTTAGTGACATTGAGACCCTATAAAACCTGTAGTGGACAGAGGATCAAAAAATGGACAACTAGAGAAACTATGATTTCCCATATAAGGAACCACAGGTTCGCTGGAACCGGTAGTCACAAGTAGAGGGAGGTGGGATGCCTGTCAGTGCACCGTGGCATCAGGAGGCCACAACCAGTGGTCTATGGCCGCATGGAGGAGTGGCTCTGACCAGTGTTGCATGGTGGATGTGACTCGTGTTTGGACCTCCCAGGTGACCAGGCATGTCGCGATTGATCGACCATGGTGAAAAGGTTGATGCATCCCATCAGTCGGGGCATGTTCTGGATGCGGTCCCAAGCGGTAACCGTATAGGATGAGCATCCCCCTCTTTAAGAGTCATGTTTTGATAGAGGAGGGGATGCAACGGTGGCTTCCGCATCCCAGGTGCACACCACCAGCCGCACGTGCGGATAGGCTTCAGCGTGTGGGCCATGCCCCAAGACAGTGGGTCATGCATGACCAACTATGGGGGGCCAGACCCCCTCCTAGTGGGCCAGACTCGCATCGTCAGGCCGAACACACACACCTTGGGTCAGGGGGGATGAGACTGGGTCACCAGGTGACCCGACATGTCGGACCCTCATCCAAACATTGTCGGGTCTAGCAAGGCCAATTGGGCCTGGCCCACGGGCCAGGATGGACCGTACCTACCATGACCCAAACAAGTTCAGGTCAGGTGCATCAAATCAAACTAGGGTATGTGGGAGGCCCAGTTGGTTAGGTCGGTCTGACCGGGTCAGACTCGGCCCAGACACAATCAGCCCCAGTTCACTAAAACACTAAAAACTTGCAAACAGGGTGTCCGGTTGATGATCTGTTTTCAGAATTTGGACCCTCTCTAAGAGGAAAATATTTTTTTATGATCTATAATGACACACATGGAAGTTGAGATGTAGCGAATGGATTGATGTTCGGTTCTCCCAAGCACTCTACATACGGAACCCTGCGATTGGATGAGACATGAACACATCTAACAAGAGACCATGTGAAACAAGACTATGTCCTAGTGGGAAGCCCCTGTATGTGAATTTTTAGGACCAAAGTGGGAATAAGACTCTGTGACTCAATAGAAACACGATACACGATGGGGAGGAGTGCCTCAATTGGCCAAGGTGGTAAGCACCTTTGTGTGACTTAGTAGGCCCATGTTGGAAGAAAGACTGGGTGACTCTACATACCCACGATATTTATCATGTATTAGTGCCACAATAGTACAAGGTTAGCGGGGAACATCTTTTGTGTGACCCCGTAGGCCCACTCTACACATAATGCTGGAGTTCTCCATAAAACTAGGTGTTTGATGATGTGACTGATGATTCTTATATCACTGACCTACAATATACCTAGTGTGAGCTGTCTTGTGCATCATTCTTATGCATCATTCTTAGGATTCATGTTTTTATTTTAGGATTTCATTGGGGTATTTCCTTTGTGTTACATGGTCCCCTATGGAGAATTGTTTTACTCACCCCTACACTGGATTCACCCACACATGTCATGTCTGGTGCAGAAGATCTACACTTCGACAGAGGAGTTGGTGGCCCTGGTCCTGGAAGAGCCCAATAGGATCAGGAAGAGATGACATAATACTTAGGTTCTAGTAGCTATACTACACTTACCATCATGTTTGGTTTTCAGCTGATAGATACCCAATTCCATATGAACATTGATGTTATCAGTCATTTTTGATGGGTTTGTATTCTGGTCTTCTAGTTTTCAATTGTACTTATGCTCAGAACTTGTTTCAGTATACTTGTTTACCCATTTCAGTTTGTAGGACATGGTTTTTTGTGTGTGTGTGTGCATACAAGTACTCAAGAATATGCCTACCACTTATTGGTGGATGCCTTTAGTGCTAGTCGCCTGCCCCTAGCTTTTTGGAGGCGGGACTGGGGTAATCATGACACTAGCCCTAGGGGGATGGGTGATGACAATTTCATTAATTAGATGAGTATTGGTAATGTTAATAAATAGTATATATTAAATATATAGATATATCTTAACATTAAAAATATGATTTCTATTATATGAAATACTATTTATTGTTTACATTAAATATTAATATTTTTAGTGAATAGTGGTTTATAATTGAATATTTATATGAATTTAAAGTATTAACTAATATGAACGGGTAATGGAAATAATTGAACTTCATTTGAGTTTTCAAATTATAACATAGATAAAACATGTTATATTGATTTCACATATATGTAGTTAATGCATTCTTATACACACACACACACACACAAACAAACAAAAATATACTTTTATCAATTTATATTATTTTTTTCATATATAATTATTTACTATGTTTTAATATTTCCATATGTATTCATCTTAGTTTCAATATATATACATTTTTGATGACTTTTAATAATAATACCTGTCCAAATATTTAATATTGTACTCATTTTTAATCAATCAATTTAACTCATTTTTAACATGCATTAACTTAACATTTATAATTGATGAATAATGTTTAAAATAATTTTGTAAAAAATTATTTATAAATAGGTATATTTTTCAATGAATACGTACCATTTTTTATAAATTTATAGTTATAAATAAATCAATAATGTTTTTTAAAAAATAATTACATGATTATTAGTAAAAAATTATAAATTTATAATGATTTTTTTTAAAAAAAGATTATATTTACTTTTTTTAATATATATACTTATATATTTATATAAATATTATTTTTTAAAAAGGAATTTGTATAATTATAAATAAATAGTTATATATTATAGAATTATTAAATTATCATTTTATAAAAAGTAATATTATAATTATTATAATTAGATGTAATAATAATACATTTTAAAAAATTATTGTTTAAAAAAAATTATATCTATTTATCAGGTATTTTTTAGTGCTGATAAACATAGAGGTTTTTCAACAATAAAAAACTGTTTATAAAATTAATCATTATCATTGATAGAAAAAATGACGATAAAATTTATATTTATCAGTTCTTTTTTGAAGCAACACTAAAAGTGTCAGGATCAAATTTAAGAGACCTAACCATTAAGAAATAGTTAATGATATCTAGATCTCTCCATGCGAGATAAATACAATTAGTACACCTCATTATCATATCCACCCTTTAATCTAGGGTATAATCAAGGCACCGACTATTCCACAACTCAAATTTAAGTCTAAAGCGATTCAAGAGGTAACGGAAACCACAGCTCGAAAAAAAATCCCTGATTTTTTATATCTCTAATTTCCCTTTCTCTATCAATTGGACCTTCTCATCCCACATCTGTATATCCCAACAAGCATATTTTTACTATCCTAAAAAAATCCCACAATTCATTTTTTTAGATATATTGATGTATCATCTTCCCTGATATCATGTGGGTCTCCATAGGACAACATTTGTACTGGGAGACATGGAATATATCAAACCCACTATTGGGTCACGTTTTTAGGTATATTATGCTCCAAATACCAATATTTAATGACATGTACTTCTTAAAAATTGTTGACATTTGAAAAATTAATCCATATAGAAGTTGTTGTTGCAATTGGTTTGGAATATTACATTGAAAATCACTTGGATAATGAAATATATTACATCACTGGGTGTTATTTTTTATCATGTAGCTATTGGCACCAGGAGTGTTGAGTGAGGAGGAACTAAAAAATTGGGTAATACCATTATTTTTGAAAGGTAATTATATATGTTTTTTTACATCAAAAAATGCGTGATGAAATATATAACACATGTGAATAACTATATAATGATTTTTTTCAATAAAGTTTTTCTTATGATAATTATCACTAAAATATGGTGTAAAATTAATGAATATATTTTGGATGACTGTGAAAATTTTAATAAGGTTTAGTATAGATTTAGGGGTAACATATGGACTATAACAATCAAATTATTCCGATGAATCTATAAAATCACCTGAGACAAAACTTTAAATATGTTTTATTTTTTTCATATTTATTTAAAAATTTATACAAGAAATATAATATTTCTAGTTTTTATTTTTGAAATATTTCAATTTGAACCAAAATAAAATAACATAAATGATATAAAAAGGAAAATAAAAGTGGTGTATGGTTTTATAATATTTATTTTTTATTATTCATGAAAAATTGATTTTATGATAAATTTTAATTTATATTTCGATTTTGGTTTTCAAAATTGTTCTAGAAAATATTAAATTTGAATTATCCATTTTATGTGAAAAACCACAGCATCATGGTGTTTTAAAAAACAACATATTTTTTTATTGTGTAGTGTAGAAGAAGGCCACATTGTTGATAGAATTTAATATTTCCAAACCTTTAGGATTTCTCAAAAAAATTAGTTATTTGAATTTTTATTTCAAAGTTAAGGTTTTTAATTAGAAACGATTTCTATTACATAAAATATAAATAATATTTTAAATCTTTCATGATTAAATCTTAAACCACTATTTGAAATAATTTTTGTAAAATAAAATAATAACATTTATTGATGTAAATTAAAAAATAAGTCTTCATAGAAATTTTTTTTCTAAAATATATTTATTTTATTGATAAAATTCTCACACATTTAGAATCCCAAATCATGTAAACATTATTAGTTTTGATTAAATAATTTTAATACATGTCATGTTCACCAAGGATTCTTAATTATATTAAATTTTATTGTTTTATGAAATAAATTTAAATATAATTTTTATGTCCTTCTAGTGGTAATATGATACCCCAAAGATGTGACTATCTCGATTATATGACATAAAAATTGATTATATTACATTACCATGTTTTTTATCTTGATAATTTTATAGAATTAACAAAATAAACCAAAGACACATGTATTTAAAAACTAATGGAATTTTTTAGAACAATATATGAAAAAAAACGATCTATAAGAATCCTTCAATGTTATTATTATTATAAATCTCCTCACGTCATGTTTTTTTAATTTGGATGTCGCACCTCATGCATCTATTTGATCCAATTATTATGATTTTTAGCCTCTAAAAATAATTTAGGCTCTACTTGGGAAAAATTTGGTTTTGTTGAGTCTTAACCCATTGAGTTTTCACTGAAATGTTCTTATCACTAATGAAATTTTATTCATTGATTTAAACATTTTTTATATTTCCTACAGTTGATAAAAATATATCCATATTCGAAATGATAACCCTCTCATTAATAAGTTTTAAAAATCACTGCATTTCATTCCAAAAATATCTAATAAACACTATTTTTTTAGTTTAATTCATCTAAAAACATATAATTCTTTAACATTAGCTTTTTGTTCCACCCTTAGTAATCTCTGACTAACAACCATGTAGTTCCCACTTGTAGAAATAATAAATCTTTTAATAAGGAATATTTGATGTCGATTTATTTATTCAATTTAAAAATTGAATATTTTCTAAAACCAATAAAATTTATTTACATTATATTTGAATATTAAAGGCTTCAATCATATATATCTTATTTTCTCTTAATTATCCTCACTCATTGATTGACTTTTTGGGGAGATAAATTTGTGTTTTTAACATCATTCATGCTTAATGTCGATATATCCTTGTGGTCAATAATTATTTCAAATTAAAATCATTATCCATAGAATTATTATTCATGTTTAAATTATTTCATTTCATTATTACACATATAATAATTTTTTCCTTTTATAGATGGATTCTTTTTTTCGAGGAGGCATCGTTTTTTCAATGATTCCCATGCTCGTGAGGGAATAGATATAGAGCCTACAATTGAGATAATTAAAACATGGAAAGGAGTCCAGAATTCATACTACCGTCTTGAAAAGGTGAATTATTATTACATAATTAAATAATATTTTCATCATTATATCTCAAATTTGTAATTTAATTTTCGTATCTTTTTTGTCAAAACCATATTTAGTTTTTTTCATAGATCTTTGTGGTGTCATATTTGTTACCACTATCAACAGAAAGTTACAAAAAGAGACAAATGATTCTTTATTTTAGTGTTACCATGTATTTTATTTTCATTTCATAAAATTTTGAAAAATTAAACATTAAATATTTAATCAATGCTATTAGCTGAAAACCCATTCTCATTGTTGAAATCCACTACTCTTCTGAATTTTAAAAATGAGAATGGTTTTTCGGCTAAGATCATCAACTCAATATGAAGTGTTGGATGTTTGACATAGAAATACAATGGAAACGTGGTACCATTAGTATTTAGGAATATTTTTATTAGATTTCTATGTGTAAAAACCTTCCACATCTTAATCTGACAAAAGGTGTGACTTGTATAACCCCAAGTGTGAAATTTTATTTAAAATGGACATTAAATTTTTTTAAAGGACAACTAACATACTCAAACCCATTAAGACGTAATCTAATTTTTTGTTTTATACTATATAGACATGATCTATATGTAATTTATGATGCATAGAAATAAACCCCACCTCGTTTCAATGTATGCTGTTACTGCTATGACTCAATGTGTCCACTATCATTTTCAAATCGACAGTTTAGTTCAAAAATGTCCCTCACTGAAAAACTTGTTCAAATTTTATTCCTAATTTTGGAAATTGATTAATAATTTATTTATGTTGTGTAAGAATCGACCTCACATAAAATCGATAAAGGATGTGATCAATATAGTTCAATGTGTGCGTTTCTTATGTAAAATGACATTTTAGTACAGAAAAGGGACATAATCAAATCTGAGAAAGTGCATTTTGATTCTTTTTATACATTAGGACAATGATAAATAAGTCATTTTAGGTGTTTTGATTCTTTATCCATATTACTCATGTTGGATCTATATATATGATTTATTTATTATAATAGTTCCATCGGATGTGATTAATTTTATAATTCCAATTGTATGATTTTTTTTCATTTATATAGTTATATGTTTTTTATTTAATTCTCAAAATTAACCTAAATTTTGGTTATGTTCTACTGTGTTGTACAATTCATAATTTTTAAACTCTTTTATCCTTGTCGGTAAGATTGTTTTGAAACCAAGGATTCATTTTGGAAAGAAAAATAAAAGGACTTTAAAATATTTATATGAAGTTAGGTTATTTTCAAGTGGGTTATTATTGAAATTGTTCTAAAACTAGTCTATTAGGTTTCATTGGTAAAATACATAAATAATTTCATTGTTTTATCCTACTAGGATTCTTTCCTCAAACCCTACATGGGACCTACTATGGTTTTTTATATTTAATTTTTCATGAAATAGGTAATGGTAAGGGAACTATGTAATAGGGTGGCTATTCTAGATTACCTAAATCTAGTGTTCTATGAACGAGGTGTGGTCCCAAATGTATCAACTGATGTTGGGTAATTTTTTTTAAATTTTATCCCATTGGGGTTTATTTAATCCTTAGTTGGAATTTCCCTTTATGTTTAATTTTAATTTTTTTGAGAATGCAAATATATATTTGATGTTGTGATTAATTTGAACATAAAGTATGTTGTTGTTTATGGTATATTTTTATCTTATTATCTTGACTATGAAGAAATTTTTATGAAAATATGATTTCAATGGATTGGATTGGTCAATCGTGATTCTATATGGAGAAGTCCATCCCTTGAGTTATTTGTTTGTGACCAATGCCTGTGTTTGATGTCTGGAGATCAATAGCGTTCATTGTATCATGTGGTAGGTTTACATAAGTGATGGGTTATGTCAAAATATGTTGTTTCATTACTGATGTCAATTTAATGAAAATGTTATTATAGAAATGTTGCTGAATGTTTACTCTTGAGTCTACCATGGGTTTTCAAGATCAAGAGGATGTTTTGGAATAATATGACTCATTAAAGTGTTATTGGAGATCATAATGATGTTCTTTATAGAGTAATATGATCCAATTTTTTTATAGAGGATGAACATCAACATGAATATTATTTTTTCACTTTATCACTAGTGAATAAGGATGAGATTTTTTATTTTGTATAAAATCATGTGTTAAAAAGGAATTTGTTTGTGGTTCGTAAACATTCAAGAAGTATGAGGTAAAAAGAAGGATGTATTAGTAAATAACTAAATATTATAGAGGATTTAGTTTACGATGATAAGAAATAGAGTAAACTGGTGGAATTACAACTAATGTTTAGAACTATTTACTACTTATGAATTTATAACCCAACAACAAGTTATTAATGAATCCATTTTGGGGGTGGGGTATAATTAAAATGGAAATGAATCATTTATTTATACAGAGCAATGTAAATTTGAAATTGTTATCTCTATCTTTGTATTTAATATATACGATGAGAGGTTGAGTGATATCATTGAATGGATTGAAAATTTAACATGTTTTAAAGGCTATGTACATAGAATAGTTTATAAAATAATGGGATCATTGATTCAACCCCTCCAACACTCAATTATTTCATAGTGATTTGTGAATTTTATAAATAAATGTTAAAACATTTAATTTTTATGGACATTAAGATTCTCAATTTTGACATTCTATAATCAAATTTTATTTCTAAATACATCTATATTAATTATTACTTAAAACATTTTATATAACATAAAAAATTGGAGGCACTTCATCTTGTGATTCATTATACCTTTTTTCAAAAAAAAAAATTGAACGCTTGTCTTCATCAGAAGATACATATAGAATTTTGAGAAATTCTGAAACGCTCTGATTTTTTGTAGGTGTCATTCCAAATATAATATTTTAAAAATATGGAACACATCCCCAGCACAAGATTAACAGAAATTAGTTTTTAGATCTATTTGACATTAATAATTATTAGAAAATGGGTTTAACGATGACTAGGAGACTTAAAATTTGTTAGAGCATCATAAAGGCTGAGATTATTGTAACATATTGGAGATTTTTTAAATATAGTGGTTTTGGGAATAAAAAATTATCTTTAGAAAAAGAATGGGGTTTCTTGAAGAATAAATGTTTCATTAATAATAGTGTCAATCATCTATTTTTAGTGAATAGTGCTTCCATATGAATCAATTCAATACTATGGCAATATATTAGACTCACTCTAATTAGGGACAAGGAATGAATTTCTCAGTCAATTTATGTGACCATCAAGTGAATAAATTGAGTGAGACATCACATAAAATTATGAGAAAGGTACATTTGATAGAATTGATCCAAGGTAAGGAGTGTACTATACCTAAAATTATTGTAAAGCTTGGGTGTAAGGCTTAGAGTGATTGTGTCAGAACAAATTTTAATCCAAAATTCCAAGTCAACCATACACGATTAATGTAAAACTGAATCATTGTCGACATATTCTCCATGGACTAGACCTTATGGTAATCTATGTAAAAATTATTTTTCTATATTTCTATATTATCATCTGGGTGTTTTTTAAATGAAAATTTCTAGTAAACTAGTTTAATAGGTTCCTATGAATGTGGGGTTAAGATACGAATCATTTAATGAAAAGGTTGATACCCTAATTCACCCTCCCTTTTAGGGTTTTATAGGGTATTAAAATAATTAAATTAAATTTATTATCTATTTTTTACATATGATTGCATTCCTTACCCATATTTTTTTAATAGTGATTTATCATATTACATTCTTAAAAAATATTATTATTTCTATTTCATTATAAAAAAACATGTTTTTTTAATTAGTTACATTTTATATCATTGAAAGATATAAAAATAGTATTTTTCAAAATATTAATATTAAATGTAAGTGTATGGTCTTATAGTTTTGACTCCAAATATAAAATTATATATAATTGGATAAACATTTTCTGGAAAACTCTCAGTCACAAGGATGTTTGGATGAATTAGAGGTTTGTCATGAACACTTAATATTGTATATTTTTCATGTTAAATCATCATGTTGTGAAACTGGAAACAATTCATCCATCGTGGTTGGAATGGAATTGATTGTATAATATGGCATGGTTTAAGAAGAAATGGATTTTATTGTATGAAAATAGATTCCAAGTTACCTAATTGAAATTATATTTTATAATTATTTAAAACAGATTATTTTTTAAAACATGATGGAAAAATTTAGTTAATAAGTTAGTAATTAAACTAGACCAACAATTTTGAATCAACCTGATTATTTTTAAAATAAATGTTTTTATGAATAATACATCATGATGAAAAATATTATTTTTTTTCTTATTTTGATGATAAAAATATGTACCGAAAATGGGATTTTATGTTTGATGAGTGAAATATGTAGTTTAGTATTATCACATTGACCCTTATCAAGTGTTTCAATCTTAGAAACCATTTAGGGGTTTATAAGGGTGCTTATTAGGAAACTATAATCATGAAGTATAGTGAATCAGATTTACTAAGCTAGAATATTTATTCGTTTCATGGGAATTTGGTAAAAGATCTGGCAGAAGAATATTTGGATAAAATAAAAAACATATTCGAGCTATAATAGATTGTAGATGAATAAGATGTTGGTAATGAATCCCATTTATTTGAAAGGCCAACTATGATGTATTGGTAATTGATTTAGGAGCATGGAAGGAATATGATCTTCACCAAAACAAATTCCGCATGATATTCAATTGTTAATAATACCAATGTGATATGAAGTTTACCATATTTTATGTTTCCTTATATTTCAGTAATGAAATTTTTTGGTATTGGAAAATTAATTTATTTTAACTGGTTTTTTAATATTAGTATAAATATTGTGATGAATGAGAATATTATATCACATATGATGATGAAATTTCAATTAAGGGATATTTTGTAAAGGATTATATTTCAAAATATTCTTAAAAAATTGAAATAGATATTATGTAAATATACATAGTTGTAGATATAAATAATACATAAAATTAAAAGTATTTCCTTCGTTGGTTAGTGTAGGTAAATAATTCATTGAATATGAAAATTATGAGCTATATGTATTTCTATGGGAAATAAATATGGGTTTCTTATTTACATTCCTATAGAATAAAACTACAAGAGTAAACCATCTGTGGAGATATATTCTACTAATATTCCAATGGTATAAATCCTCTCCAATCAATCCATTAACTTGGTGAGGTGGGGCACATAAATATGTATTGTATCTGAATCATATGATTCAAAAGTTATGTTGAATATAATAGGACAATAGGAATAAATATGCATTGTGGTGTACCAAGGAATGGTGATTTAATGAAAGAGGGAAATGTGGGACGTATTATCCAATATATTTGTTTGTATCCCCATAAGTGTTTTATAAATCTCATTACTAATGAACAAAAAAATATTAGAGTAATGTCGAAGCATGGATATTTACAATGTGAGTTTCTATCTAGAAATATTTTACTATTATTTATAACTTTTCAAATGTAATAGAATCATATTCGATTATCCTGACACATTAATTTGATCTATTGGTTTTTTAAGGGAACTTATTTCTTACTAAATAGGGATTTTTACAACACTTGGATTTATAAGTAATAAGGGATTTGAGAGTTCATGTTATTTTATCATTATCAGTAGTGTTTAAATACTATGGGTACTCTTGATTCAAAAGAATAATATATTTTGATCTCATTATCTTGATATATTGTTTGGTTTAATTTAAATCTCAAATTTGTAGTTATATAATGTAATTTAATTTTTCAATACTAGATAGAAATATTAACTAATTTAGGGAAGGGAGTGATATTCTATAAGGAAAAAAAGTTTTATATGGTTGTAGATAAATGATCATTTTCTTATTGATTTCCTATCATGTTTCTTATATCTATAAAAAGGAAGAATCTGCATCCTCTTATGAGGGTGATGGATCAGCGTGATGATATTTTTCTGAAGTATTTATTTATACTTCCATTCTCAATGGATGTGGACAATTAATTTAGATGTTTTGGAATCCAATTTATATTTAATTCATATCTACGAAACCCTTCCTAACATCATCTTCATGGAAATAAGTTAAATGCATTACTCATTAACATATTAGGGAAAACATATTATAGTTGGAGGGTTGTGTATGATGAAATCATTATTCCATTCCATTTTATCAACATTTTATAATTTGATTGTATAATATTCTCTTTCAATAAGGATGTATAAGTTTTAAGATTTAATAGACAATCAATGAATGTTTGTATTTTTTCGAATCTGAATAAAAATGTGCTCATATTTTAGGTTCTTGTGGAGGAACTCATTATTTAGAGACCATAAGTGAAAATCATGATTTCTTTTAGTGGGGATACATGTGATTTAAATAAAAGTAACTACATTCATAGTTTAGAGTCTCGGGAAGAAAATTTAGGTTTTGATTCTCATATGGGGACTCATAGTTTAGATTCTTATAGGGAAAATCATAGTTTAATGTCTAATGGGGACACTCAAGGTGTTAAATCTTCATATGTTCACTATTTCAATTTTCCAATTTTCAAGATATATTATCAATATTGGAATTTTGTTTTGCATTGAACCACAAATATGTATCATATGTATCTTTTTATAAATATAAATCAAACCCCATTTAGTTTGATATTCTAAATTTTTTCTTCTTTAGTCAAAGCAATTTAACTTATAAAAATAATGATTTGTGACAAAATTTACAATGATAAGTTATTTGGTGGGGATTTTGGATGGGATATATGGACAATGGAAGGGTTTTTTAGGAATCATTAACATGATACTAAATAGATAATTAATTATTAGAGGGCTTACATATATGATACATGGACCACGTATGCTTAAAATGGCCACGAAGATAATTATAATAGAATTGTTCATGTAAATGGGGTTCAAATGATTACTATTGAAATAGGTAACTAAAATTACCACAATCTATAACACTTCTAGAATTTTTTCTCCATAATATTGGAAAAAAATTGGTTTGTCAAAAATGTGATCACAAAAACAATGTGTTGTTCATGTCTTCTATTTGTGGGAGGTACTATGACTCAATAAAAAATATTATCTTCCTAAAATGAGGGTTGGAAGATACAATCTATAAAATTTTACTATGAATTAATGGTATTATGCAACGTAATTAACAAAAAATATTATCACCTGTGTATTTCTATGGAGATATTGTTTTACAATGTTGTAGAAATTTTGTAGAACAGGTTACATGAATTGAATAATGTTCAATTCCAAAAATTCCAAAAAATATCCTCAATGTGAAAATAAGAGGTGTTTATAATGGTCTAGTTCTCATGTAACTCTATCCATGGGTGTCAATGGAACCTTAGGTTAGGGGATCACATAATTATTAGAAATATTAGATACTTAATATAATTCTTATAGACCCCATGGTTTGTGAAAAACTATATCTCTCATCAATAATATGAAGTTATTAATACAAATCCTCCTACATCAACCTTTTTTTTGAAAAAATTTCCCCCAGTCCAAATTTGATCTGATGGAAAATTGGAGGATCAATCTCTAAGGAAGATATATGTCTATTGAGATTTTTCCTTTAATTATCATGCAATCATTAGGATATAAATGGTCACCAATACCAATAATAATAGTTTTGGATAGTAGATGAGACCGTGAAATTCTATAAAACTATAGAAATGTCCCATTTTTACATGACTCAATCCTTTGAGTGAACTACCTATTATATTTCTAATTTTATTATTTAGTATATTATTCTATACACAAATACAATATCCACATTAATTACACATCATGTGAAAATATATTCAATAATTCATAATTTTTATTGAGATTTGGTCATTGTAAAAACCTACACATTTTGATCAAATTTTCAAGGTTTATTTTATCCTTAACTCTTATCACTGTCTCAACAATCCCTTTTATATTAAAGAAGTACAATGTATATTAATAAATAAAAATATATATTTAATGGATTTAGGAATGGAATTATATACTTTTTAATCATCATGTGCATGACTTTAGGAGCATTCTACTACCATATTTTTTGTTTTTAATATGAGGAAGGTTTTGATTTCCCAATTTCTCTTATCCTCGTTTTTATCATCTTATCTAGGATTAACTCATGGCTTCCTGTAACATTGATGGTTTTTTTCAATATATTAACAAAAGTGACCCTTTCTGCAGATGAGGTACCACAAACTACATTATATGCGATTGTAGAGGATGAAGATAGAGAAACATCAAAGAAACTGGAGCTGTACCCCTCCACATCCACTGAATATTTCAAGGGGAAAAGAATCAAATTAGAATAATTATATTAATGGGGAATCTACTACAATTCTTCAATATAGGTGGGCATAGAATGTCTCAGATGAATTATTTTCATTTTTATGGATTGTGAAAAATTATTCCCTTGTATTACATGATCAGTGAAAAAATTTAAATATACTCACTTATCATCCCTATATAAAAATTACTTTGAATAATGTAAAATTTTGTTTCACCACCAATACATTTTATGATGACTGGGAATCCTTCCCACCATCGTAGAGGAAATTCATCTAGAGACAAAAAAACTCGAAATTTGTAATTAAATAAATTCATAGAATATAAATCACCACTTAATGATGTAGTAGATTAGGGATCACATGTATGAAAATAGAGACCTTCATCAGATTCACTATACTATATTAAATAGGAATTAGTATGTGAATCATGTTTCATTGGTTGTTGAAAATGGATACTAATGGGGTTGATTATCACACTCATCATTCCACAATCCATGACCTATTAGTTGATTGATATTGGAAGAAATCAAGTTCAACTTATTTTTCAATAGATATTATAGATTCCCATTGTATGGAGTCCTTTATAGAGATTCAACATTATATTTTACAAATAGTGGAGGAGGAGTATTAGCTATATGTCCTGAAATTGGTGAATAAAGAACCATTCATCCAAAAATAAAAAATATAGTACCTATAATGGATGATTAAAAATATTTAGTGGCTCTAGGGGTAGAGTGTAAGTCTAAAAATAAGAACACTTTGATAATCAATACAATTTCATCCACAAACAATGGTCATGAAATATGATATGTTTGAGAAAATTTTGGTAGATAAATCTTCCCCATAGAGTATGATTGGGGTTTTATGCTCATTGTATCATGAAATATATTTTTTTCTCACTAATGTAGAGAATATATTTTTTTGTATCCATCCATATTATGATAATAATTTATATTATATTTTTAAGTTACACTTTTTAATTATGATGAATCCCTATCATCCCCACAAAAAAAACTCAACTTTAAAAATTTAACCCATTTGATTTATTCATACTATTTGAAATAAGATCTTATAAAGATCAGTCATATTACATGAGAGTGAAAAACTTTACTTCTTGATTAAGGGTTAAAATGACACATCAAATACCAATAAATATACTAATATAATCATGAAAATAGAAAACATGTGATTGAAATGTACTAATCAACCCAATTAAAGTGTTGAATTTGCCAAAGGAACAAAAAATAAGGGTTTTGATACTCCACTAAAAACTAAGGTTTGGATAATGATTAAAAATATCCATAGGTTAAAAAAAGGTTCCACTTCAATTTATTCCGAAAGGGGGTAAACAATGTTAAGGATGACCATTAACCATGTTTGAAACATGGGATCCACCAAATTTTATCAATGTAAATTTCTTCTATGATATGTTCCCTAGATTGTAATGGTTGGGCTATGTCTGGGGAACATTATACGGACTCGAACTTATTATATAACATAGTCATGAATTTTTTCAGGAAATTAATTCCTTTAACCTTGAGGATCGTTTCATGTTTAGCGCTTTATAGAATTAAAAAATAATATATTCAAAACATTACACATTATTACAAAGTGGATACCATTAAAACAGTACTAATTTCTATCAAAATGTAAAACATTTCAAATACTACATTTCTTTCATTAAAAAATATTCAATCATTTAACTTGGATTATTATTTTTCCTACACATATTTATAACCTGTGGAAATCATTTAAAAACTTGGTATTAGCTCAAAAGATTAGTAAGGGATATGAAATTAAGAAAAGAACATATTTGTCCATGAATACTTTTAACAAATGAAATCATTTTCAAAAGGAATACTTGTAACCCATATATACTTATATTGCGAAGAATTATTCTTCCAAAAGATTCCACAAAATACATGAAAATTAATATAACCATAAATGTATCTTGTGGAATTACTTACACAATCTTGTAACCATATTGACTACCTTATAATTTGTAACCATCACGACTAACATACAATTTGTGTAACCACTGTCGTTACACTCGGAGTAACGTCATGACTGACCTCTAATGTACACTATCCAAATGCATTGTAGGGAGATATAGGTCTCAAAATTCATCATAAACAATTCTCCTTAACCATAAAATAATAATACTACATGAATAATATCATATACACATTGCTTTTGAATTTTGTAAAACAGAATTTTAAAAGATGATTTTAAAAGGAATGTCTGTTATAAATATAATATAATTTAATTGAGATTAATTAGAGTAGAAGGAATACATAAAAACACTCTAATTACAGATATTTAATCATATTATATACAAAACCAACCACAATACAATTTTAATACCCAATAAATAATGAAGTAGATTGTCAACCCCAAGAATTGAAATCGTGTTGTGAATTCCCTTACCTCAAGTTTATATTACTTATAAATTATTTAAACCTATGTTATAAATGTAAAAGAGGGTTATTAATATATCGAAGAAACATATCCATCTTTATAATAACTTATATGATCATTTCATTATATCACTTCTCCCTATAATAGTTAGTATTTCGTTCCTTTCACTGTTTTGGGTGTGTTCGTTACATGTTTTCCATGATCGGTTCATTATGGATATTCCTTTCGTTTAAGTGATAAAATCAAGAATTTGACTGGAGTGGAATTTATATATTTTCTGAGCCAAAAATAATTCCATTTATAATTTTGAGTTTTATGAAGAGGATTATTCATAAGTTAAAACATTAATAATGTTCTTTTAGAACAATTTCGTGGTTTTTGGATAATAACGACCTCATTTAGTTTTATAAATTAAAACCTTGTGAAAAAAAGATTTATAGAACCATGGATGATACATAATAAATATATTATAACCCATTTAAATAATATAAATGGTTTCATGACCAGAAATGAAGGAATTAATGCAAATTGAAATCACATCGTCCAAGATGTCGGTAATTCGACACATCACAAACAATGTTTTTATTCCCATAATAAGTGTGAGAGGAGAAGAAGAATGATGAAGAATTTTGCATGAAATTAGAACATCTTGAATATACTATATTTCTGGAGATTTCATGACTCTTGGATAATAGTATGGGATGAAAAATAATAAAATAAAAGGAAAGTAATGAAAAATACATGAAAAGGAAGAGGATTTCTTACTTCTAGATCTCTTCTCCTAGAGATTCTTCTTAAGGCCTTTGATTTTAGCCTTTGGGTGAGACCAAAAGGTCTTGGACCTAGGGAAGGATATTAGGGAGGCAATTTGATAGAAATTATACAATTCTCATGGCTTGAGAGGTGTCGGAGGAAGAGGGTAATATGGGTGGTATTTATAGTGGAGGAGGGGAAATATTTCAAATTATTTTAATTATTATTTTATTATTTTTCCTCAAGACATAAAATAGTGAGTCTTCCATGACTAAAAATAGTAATAATGGCATGTGGGGTTCATAAAATTGGCCTAAATAAGCCCCATACCATCGATGAAGCCTCCATGATGTAGAAATTCAATTATTTGTAAAATACAAAAACATCATAAATTTTCAAAAGAACAAGTATTTCAAAAAAATACAAAATATTCACTACAACCATTTTTTGACTTGTAAAATACATATATGAACTCCATTTTATCAAAATAATTGTATAAATATGAGAAAAATATTTTTAATATAAAATAATACTTTATTTGGAAAATAAAAATTTAAAAAGTATTTACTTACTTATTCAATGATATGGGTGTACCATACATTAAATTAAATCATATATATACACTATCATAGGTTTAGTTAATATTAATAAGGGTATTTTACTATTATTAAGTGTATCATTACTATTCATATAGGTAAATTACTTTTTAATAGGGTCACGTTACTACTCATAAGGGTACATTACTATTCATAAGGGTACATTACGGTTCTTAAAGATATGTTACTATTCATAAGGTTATGTTAATATTCATATGAATGTGTTACTATCCAAAAATATTATATCTGTCTTATAAGACTCTATTTAACATGATGATCACAATTTTAGATGAATGTTTTTTCAAATTCAAAATATAGAGGTGGGAAATTAATTTTAAAGTTAATTATCTTATAAGTATGCGAGTTGTTACATTCTCCCCACCTTCTTGAAATTATGTCCAGATAATTTTTTTTACATAACCAATCAAGTGAGGGTACATTTCCCTCATAGAATTTTCAGATTCCCATGATTCTTCTTCAACAATTTGTTTTATGTACAAAACCATTACATGGTAGATTACCTTATTCAAAAATACATATTCCCTTCGATCTAGAATCTGAACTGGTTTCTTGTCATAAGAATGTTTATCTTCCAGGTGAATAGCTTCAGTTCTCATGAATTATATTTAATTTGGTACATATTTTCTCAACATTGAAACATGAAAAACATTGTTTACTCGAGACAAACATAGATTCAAAGCCACTCATTATGCATCTTGTCCAACATTCTCAAAGATTTTAGAATCACCGATCAACCATGGACTTAACATTCCTTTCCTACCAAAATGTATCACAATTTTAAAAGAACATATATTAAATAAAACATGGTCATCTACTTTGATAGATAGGTATTTCCATATATTATATTCATGACTTTTATACCTTCCCTAAGCTGTCCTCTTGTGTTACTAGATCATATTAACTTTCTCAGCCACTTTCTCTATTAATTCCAGCCCCGTTAACTTTCTTTCACCAACTTCAACTCTAAATGATGGAGTAAGACATTGTTTCCAATGAAATCTTTCAAAAGGATATATATTTATAATATAATTAAAACCATTATTATAAAAGACCTCAACTAAATAATGATGTTGATCCCAACATCCCGGGTAGTCCATTCAACAAGCTCGAATAATCTTCTCCAAAGTTTAAATCGTTCGTTCTGACTGGCCATCTGATTGAGGATGAAAAGATCTTATGAAATACAATTCTGTTCCCAATGACTTCTAATGACCCTTCCAGAAGCTATAAGTGAACCTGGGATATCGGTTAGGTATAATGTAAAGAGGAAATCCATGTAACCTAATAATAATTTTGAGGTATAGTTGAGAAAGATGATCCAAATACATTATATTTTGAATAGAATGAAAATGTGAATATTTTTTCAGATTATCAAAAATAACCTAAATCAAATTTTTACCTCAAAAGTTATTTGGAAGTCCCACCAAAAATTCCATGGATACATTCTACCATTTCCACTCGGGCACTAAAAAAGGTTGAAGCATCCCCTTTAGTATCTTCTTCTCTACTTTAACCTGTTGACATGTCAATCATTTCACAGTAAATTCCCCAATATCCATTTTCATTCCATCCCACTAGAAATACTCTCTATGGTCCTTGTACATCTTAGTAATACTAGGATGAACTAAAAATGTAGAACTTTGAGCTGCACACAAACAATATTTCTTCAATTGGGAATCACAAAGAACACACAACCTTCTTCCAAATCATAAAAGATGATATTTATCAATGTTAAGTTCAGAAAACATACGCATTTTATCCAATTCAACATTTTTCTATATCTCATGGTCTTACTAATGTACTTTCTTAATTTTTTTTCTAATAGCGATTAATGCACTAAAACATTAAACAAAACATAGGTATTTCCTGCAACAACAGCTTATTTGAAAAAACACATCACATCATTACTCAAATGGATCATGTTCCAAACATAACATGGTTAATGATGCGTGATGTTTTTGACTCAAAGAATCCACCACATTGTTTTCTTTTCCCATATGAAAATTGATCTTGCAATCAAAATAATATATAATTTCAATCCATCTTCTTGGACTCATGTTTAATTCCATCTGAGTGAATATATATGTCAAATATGTATGGTTAGTATATGTTTGAAATTTGGATCAGTATAAATGATGACTCCAAATTTTCAAAGAAAAAACCATAGCATCCAATTCCAAATCATGTGTGGGATAATATAACTGATGATATTTTAGTTTTCTTGAAGCATAGGAAATTACCTAATCATTATGCATCAAAAAACAACCATGTCCTTTCAATGAAGAACCCTTATAGATGAAAAACTAAACATTTCAGGAAGGCAGGGCCAAAATTGGAGCATTCACCAATCTCTTCTTCAGTTCCAGAAAACAATCATCAAATTATTCTATAGAAATATATTTAAATCCTTTTCACATTAACCTAGTTATCCAGGTAGATAACCAAGAAAATTTATTAAAAACCTGTCGGTAATAACCTGCTAATCCTAGAAAACTACGAATCTCCACAACATTGGTGGGTCTTAGACATACATAAACCACTCTTGTTTTGGTAGGATCAGCTGTTATTCCATCCTTATTTACATTTTGCACAAGAAAAGAAATATTTTTCAACAAAAAAAACACTTTATGAATTTTCCATACATTTTCTATTCCATTATGGGTTGTAAAACAACCCTTATAAGTTTCTCATACTATTCTTTACTCCTAGAAAATACCAAAATGAAATCAATAAAAACAACCAAAAACATATCCAATAACTCATGAAAAACTCTATTAAAAAGCTTTAGGAATACATCTGGTGCATTAATTAACCCAAATGGTATAACAAAAAATTTATAATTCCCATATCTAGTATGAAAGGCAGTTTTCGGGATGTCTATATCCTTCACCATCAGCTGATGGTATCCAAATCTCAAGTCAAACTTGGAAAAGAACTAAGAACCTATGAGCTGATCAAACAAGTCTTCGATATGAGGCAAAAGTTAGATTTTTTAATAGTGATGTTATTAAAAGCTCTATAATCAATGCACTATCCCATGGAACCATCTTTTTTTTTATAAAAAAATAGGATCACCCCAAGGTGATGTGCTATAATGACTAAAGACTTTATCAAGAAAATCCTACAACTAATTCTTATATTCAAGAAGTTCAATTTTATCCATATGATATAAGGGTTTTGAAATTGGCTTAGCATAAGGGACTATGTCAATTGTGAATTTTACTTCCAGATCATGTATGGCATCAGGTAACTCATCAGAAAAAACATCATGATATTCATTTACCACCGGCACATCATTAATATGAACAATTCCCTTGTTTTCTATGATATGAGAAAGATAAAATTCATTCCCATATTTCAACTATTCCTCATCTTCTGGATATTTTATTAATTGTATGGGTTCATTCTAGTATACACACTGAAACTCTTTCAGAAAAAAAGAACTTCTTTAGCTATATAGTCAATCTTAGTGTGATAAACAGAAATCCAATACATTACTAGAATAACATGAAACTCAGCGAAGGGAAAACAACACGGTTTGATGGTAATTTCTTTCCATATACCATAATCAAAAGATTCTTATAATCGCTCTTTGATATAATATTCCCTCTGGTATTTTAACCACATGTACTGGTCTCATTTTTTTGAGGTGATATTTTCAATTAACTTGTAAATTTCATAGAAATGATGGAATGTGAAGACCTCATATCGAACAAAACATTGACAATATCTTAGTAAAATACAATGTACCTGATATAACTTCAATGGATGGCTTGGCATCTGCTGATGTAGTGGGAAAATATCTCAATACACCTTTATGCTTATAGTCTATCTTCTTTCCATCATTCAGATCACTCATTGAAAAGTCATTTAAATAATGAATAATATCTTAGCATTTTAAACACAAAAAATCTTTCTTATTAGGATTAGATTTAGGATAATTTTCATTAAAATATCAGACCATATATCCAAACATTCCACATCGAAAATACTACCCAGTTTTGGAATGGCGTTCCCTAGGGTGATTCCTACATCACTTTTCAAAAACTAGAAACTGTATTTTCATACCATCGGATTTATTTGGTTGCTTTTTACCCATCGCTTGCCATCTGGACCTATTATCCTTCTTGTTTCCAAAATGAAATTGATCATCACAAAACTCCATCACAACTCTCTCAACACATCATAAATATTTTTCATAACTTTTGAATTCATTGGAGTCCAACACCCTTCAATACCAAGGCTTCAATCCTGAGTAAACGTTGTTGATTTTTTATTACAAGATCGAGAATAATATTTGGAAAAAACCTCACTAGTCTAGTGAAGTTTTCGTCATACATAACCACTAAATTTTCATCCTTTTTATTCAATTCAAGGAATTTGTTATCCATCCTAAGTCACACCACCTTAGGAATGTATTTTTCATGGAAAATTCATTTAAATTCATCACATTCTATGGAATCATTTTCCTATCGATCACTGATATTCCTTAACATTGACAAAATATTATCTGATTCACCTTCAAAACAATAAATGGATAGACTTACAATTTTATTATCTGAACATCCCATATATCAAATATCTTTTCAAGGGCATTAATCCTTCTTTCAGACGCTACTAGGTCAGACGATCCATTAAAGGCAAGAGAGTGTTGTCTCATAAAATGATCCACTATTTTAATGTTATAGTGTGGTAGCTCTAGTTGTTCCATTTCATGAATTAAACGACCATTTCATTCCTGTGTTTTCTGTTCTGTTACTGTCACAAACTGCTCAGTTCTAATCCCTATCAGTCTGGGCTGTAGATTCAGAAGGATATCATTCTTTTGGTGCCTCTCCTCTTCATTTTCCTAGATTCTACTATAGAAGACCATTCTAAACAAACATTAATTAGACGAAGCAACATGGTAATCATTAAATTATATAACATTTCAAATTATACATATATTAAAAAACGTTATGGTAGTATATTAACATAATCCTAACCCCTAATGTTATATAAACCATCCTCTGATACCAACTATAAGGTCCCGACCTTATTACATTACTTAATCTTGAATGTAGTGAAGAAATTGCTTCCTTTCACATTGAGGATATTTTCATGTTTAGAGCTTTATAGAATTGGGAAATAATACTTTCACAACATTACACATTATTACAATGTGGATACCATAATAATACACTACTCATTTCTCTCAAAACATAATACTTTTCAATTATAACATGATTTTCTTTTAAAAATATTAATTCATTTAACATTGATTGTTTGATGTCCTAAAAATCTTGATAACCTCTGAAAATCATTAAAAACGTCGTATAAACACAAAATCTTAGTAATGGATATGAAAATAAGGAAAGAACATATTCATCCCTAAATACTTCTAACATAGGAAATCATTATCAAAAGGTATACTTATCACCTATATATTCTTACTATGTGAAACATGATACTTCTAGAATATTAATCCAAAATAAAAGAACATAAATAAAACCATAAAGGTATCTTGGGGTATTACATACACAATATTTTAATCCTCTTGGCTACCTTATTATTGGTAATCCTCACGGATACCTTAAAATTTGTGTAACCATCGCAGTAACATTTGGAGTAACCGCACGACCTACCTCCAACATAAAAATACCCAATTCCTTTTAGGGAGATATAGGTCCCAAACATTATCTTAAAATAATCCTAATAACCATAAAATAATAAAAAAACCTGAATAATTTCATAAAAACATTTCTTTTCAATTTTGAAAAACATAATTTTAAAAGATAATTTTAAAAGGAATATCCGTTATAAATATCATATAATTGATATGGGACTTTGTAGTGTGGATGGAATATTCATACACACTATAAATACACACAATTCATCATATTATATAAAAAACATCAAAAAAAACAATTTAATACCACAAAAATAATGATGTATAATGTTAAACCAAAGAATGGAAATCAGGTTAATGATTCCCTTACCTCGGGATTATCTTACGTCCAACTCATTTAAACCTCTTATATAATGGTTAAAATAATTTTATTAATAACTTAAAGAAACATATCAATATTTAGACTCTCTTATATGATCATTTAATTTCATCATTTCACCCTTTAATTGTTATTTTATATTCTATGTACTGGTTTGGGTGCGTTCTTTACATGTTTCCCATGATCAGTTCTAGATGGATGTTCTTGTCGATTGGGAGTGAAATTACCAAATTGGAATTTAGTGGTATTTACATATTTATAGAGCCATAATTTATACCATTTATCAAATTTTTTTCTTTCATGAGGATGATTTATAAGTTAAAACATTAATGATGTTTGTTTAGATCATTTTATTGGTTCATTGATAATAACAACCTCATTTTTTTACAAATTAAAACCTTGTGTACAAAAGTATTATAGAACCATGTATGTGACATAATAAATATATTATAACCTTATTAAACCATAAAAATGGTTTCATTAATATAAATTAAGAATTAATTAAAATCGAAATGACATCGTCCCCGATATCGGTAATTCAACACATCACAAACAGTGTTTTTATTCCTTGAATAAGTCGGAGAGGACAAGAGGAATGATGATGAATTTTACATAATAATTATAGAATACAGAATATAAAATATTTTTGGAGCTTTAATACATATTGTAAATGATTATGAGAAGAGACTATAATAAATGAAAAGGAATGGAATGAAAGACAAATGAAAATGAAGAGGATTTTATACCTCATGATCTCTTCCCCTTGAGATCTTTTTTACGGAATTTTATTTTGGCCTTTGGGAGGGACAAGTCACTCTTAGATATAAGGAAGGATATTGGGGAGGGAATTTTGCAGAAATTATAAAATGCTCATGGCTTGAGAGATGTGGGAGGAAGAGAGGGAAATGGGTGGTATTTATAGTGGAGGAGGGGAAAGGTTTTACATTATTTTAATTATAATTTTATTATTTTGCCTCACGATAAAAATTGTGAGTCTTCCATGACAAAAAATAGTTATAATGGCATGTGTATTAGATCATATGGGATTAAAATATCATGAAATCATTGATGAAATCTCCGTGATGCAGAAATTCATTTATTTTTCAAATACCAAAAATTAAATATTCACAAAAAAATCAAGTATTTCAAAAAATTAAAAAAAATTCACCCAAACCAATTTTAAACATGGATAATCAAAAACTGAAATACATTTTATCAAAATAATTATATAAATACAAGGATATTTATTCTTAAAAAAATATTACTTTATTCAGAAAATAATAAATTTGAAGAATTTATTTACTTATTCAAGGATATGGGTGTACCATAATTTTATTTAAATATTAAATGTACACTAAAAAAGGTTATGTTACTATTTGTATGGGTACGTTACTATTAAAAAGGGTAACCATACTATTCAAAAGGGTACATTACTATTAATTAGAGTCATGATATGACTCATAATAGTACATTACTATTCATAATGGTACATTACTATTCTTAAGGGTATGTTACTATTCATAAGGGTATGTTACTATTCATAAGGGCGTGTAACTATTAAAAAAATTATGTAGGTCTTATAAGTCTTGAAATAACTTACTAATCACAAATTTAGCTGACCATTTTTCAAAATTAAAAACATAAAACTTGGAAATTAAGTTAAAGTTAATTATCTTATACGTACGTGGTTTCTAAGACACATATGTTATCACAAAGATCCAAGAATATTTCATTTAGAGATAATGTATTTATTTTATGATTCAAATTTAATGGTAAAAAAGATTTTAATAAAATAAAGGATTATGATCAATAAATTAACCTTCACATTTGATGTGAATCACTATTAATTGATCATAACAAGGGAGTTAATTATCCATTATGGATATCATATGAGATTATGTGAATTATTGTGTGATGAAAAATTTAATCCCTTGAAACATGTGAGTTAGACATGGATCATTATTTAATTAATAGAATGATATTGTCTCAATAATAGTGTAGATTATATTCATATAGATTTTATTCAATATGATAGATTTTTATATTATTTTCTTGGAATTAATGGGTAACTTTAAGCATAAATTCATAGAGATAAGGTGGTTTCCTTGGTTAAACAATGACATCACTGCACTTGGTAAAAAAAATAAAACACAGTCGATGGGGCTGAATATCGAGATATTGTGGGGAAAAGTAAATACTTGTATCTGGGAGTATGATTGAAGGATTTATATACCACTTCATGTCATATCTTATAAGGATCAACCTAGGAATGATAATTTCATTCCAATGTAGACTCAAATTTTTCAATACCAGATGATAATTGGCAGAAATATAAAAATTAATGTACCACATTGGGTGATGATACTTTGAGTTTGAATCAATGAAAATCACCTTATTCATGAATATTTATATTATGATATATTAATCAAGAAATATCTAGTTATTTTTTGTGTGATTAATTTGGTGAACCACACCACAATAATGATGGCACCACGATTAATGTCGAATGCCACATTAATGGTGGAGTCCCCTCACTTGAACACTCAAAAAATTTATGTTCTTTTTGATTCATAGATAAATTATCCTATTATATAGTCATAAAAAATTCTTAATGGTATAAATCATCCTTTAGTTTGACATCATCTGATATGGATGATCCACCCAGTTTAACACTGTGTACAAAAGGATGTTTCCTCTATGGTTTAATATTTTCTTGCATGTATGGTTGGTTAGTGTAGCATATTCATGGTATTTTTTTCATAAAAAAACATTGATAAGATTTTTGATTTTCCCCTATCTATGTTGATAAATGAGTAAACATAAATTGATTAGGAATTGGGAATGGTAAAAACCCCCATCTCACACTGAATCCAATTTCAGTGGTTTTATTCACATTATTGTTTACTCTGTTAATAAAATTACCAAATAAACTTGATGAAAAAAATGATACATTATTATTTCATGTATGGGATAAAATATTGTGATTAACCATAAGGTTATGTAAATCATGTAACATTGTTTCATCCAGGTCCATTAATTGTACTAACAATACATGCAACAATGAATCCTGTATTAATAGATTATTGACATTTATCCATATATAATTATATTTAAACATTATTTTAAATACAAAATATGTTCAATATAATAGGGTGTAATAATAAACCAGGTAGGAATTATGTGTTTTATTATAATATATAATCAATTCATTGGAGAGATTATTAGTATAAATCTTCTAATTATGATACACCATCTTTTGTATAATTATAGAGAAGAATTTATATAACTCTTGGATTTTTACATTCAATAATTCATGATTATGGGTTGAATGGATGGATAGGATATGGTACATTAAAAATAATATCATCTTAACAATGTATTCAATATTGTTTTTGTTTTCTATTTTGATTGTTTGAATAAATTCAAACTTTTAGATGATGTGATATTTCACTAACAGGATCAATGATTTGTTCATGACCTATATCACAAGAATGGAGTCCTCCAATTATAAAAGGTATTCATTAAAAATAATAGTTAACAAAATTTACCATATTATTTCAAGAGAGTATGAATCCATGACATTAATTCACCAAAAAACAATGTGATAAGAGTACATAGCATTGTGGTATAGTTCAGGAGGATAATGTCTAAAGATGGACTTAATAAGATGGTGATGAACACATTTTCATAAAATTTATATTGAAATATAGTTTTATTTAATCCCATAGATATTTTATTTTATTACTATTTATTAAAAATAATTATGAATATTTTTTACTGATTTTTGAAAATTGATTACTTTGGATTTTTATATATTTTAATATCAGCATTATATTTCAGACATACCATTTTTAGGTTAATAAAAAAATATTGTTTAATTTTATGAGACATTAAAAAATTCAGGGATATATTTCATTCATATTTATCTATAGATAAATATAATAATAATGGACCCAAAATATGTCCACAATTTGGTCCATGTAAATTATTCAGAATTTTGGTGAATTTTAAAGGTGGTTCAACATCTCACGCATGGAAAGTCCATGTATGTTTAAATGTAACATGATGATATATATCATATTGGGTAAAACATAATTTATTGTTTCCTATTGAGTTTAATCTTGATTAATGGCTATAAATGCATGGGATATTAGAGGAATAAAATTTTATGTGTCTTATAGGGTATAAAACAGTTCCTTAGTAATTTTGATGTAACATTCTCTACACATGTAAAAATGGGTAGAAATGTTGTTTTTTGAAATGAATGATATTTGAAAACACCATTCAATAAAAAAAATTCTAAACTAATCCCTTTACTATTCCAACCACACATAAACTTTTCATGGACATAAAATGAGAGAAAATGAGCCACCCCTCTCCCTATAAAAATGTAACTCCACTCCCGCACAATGGTTTAGTGATTTTAAATGACTAGATGGATATTTATTATATAATAGTTTCAAATAAATTTGTACATGCTATTTATTTATTTTTTCCCTCATTTTAATTTTTATGAATTGTTTCCCTCAGTATGATTTTTATCTTTATGGAAATTGACAACATGCTTCAACACTTATTCTAATAAATGTAGTGGTTTATACATGGATTTATGTAACATCATTGTATTCTCATTATCAAATTAATATAATATTATAAGTATAGAAATTTTGTATGATGGGAGGTCACTATAATTTCGATGTTATATTGTTCTTCCTTCTAGTTATTTTACTTCTCTCTCCATCATCATCAAAATACAACATATTATGGGAAGATGTGACATTTTAGTGATAATATGAGTGAGATTATCATACATGTTTAGGGGATGTGTGGGGTAATATAACTATAAATCTGAGTATTTTTAGTATTAGGGTTGATCATAATAATGGATAAGATAATTAGAATTAATATTTGATAAGAACAATGATATTATCTTTGGGAAATTCTTCGGATTATATTATTTATCTCATTAACATATTTATTTTTCCACTTTATCATCCTTTAATTTTTTTTCATTTTAATTTATATATTTAAATTACACATTCATTTTTAATAATTCTAATATATTAATTCTTTACTTAAATACATATAATTTTTTTATGAAAATTCAATATTGGGGAATGGAGTTGTTTAAGTGGCCACCTCGAGAGATTGTCATAAGGGAGAGTGAAATATTTCATTCTTTAGAAAAAAAATAATATATTGATATGAATTTATTCCAAATAGCTCCTCTCACAAGACATCATGTAATCTATAGGTGATCTCCATACAACCATGATTCCCGGTGGAAAAATTTTAAAACAAATATTTGAATATGGTCGCATAACATCAACATTTACTGACTTGTCCTACATACCTCCACATACACAACTTGAGAAAATTGAGGAATTATATTTTTTTTCTTTCTCATGCATACAATTATTCTTTAAAATATTATACTATAGAGGATTGGGACAACATTATTGTTTTACGAGCTTCAATAC
The DNA here is from genome assembly GCA_963277665.1 of Viscum album. NCBI lineage: Eukaryota > Viridiplantae > Streptophyta > Magnoliopsida > Santalales > Viscaceae > Viscum > Viscum album. The sequence continues at coordinate 373,636,120 of OY728127.1, read as the reverse complement.
TAAAAATACGACTTTTATCAGTGTTAAGAATTGCCTTTATCAACTCTAGAAAAGCACTGCTAATGCCAGTGAAGATAAAGGGGGGGTCCCCTTTATCCGCACTCTGAAAATCATTGATAAAGACCTCTTTCATCAGCGCAAAAAAGCGCTGATAAAAGGGGTCTTTTATCAGTGCTAAAACAAAGCGCTGATAAAAGATTCCTTTATCAGGGATTTGTTTTGGCACGGATAAAATACCCCTATATTAGCGTTCCTTTATCAGCGCTTTAGTTTTAGCGTTGATAAAGGACCCCTTTTATTAGCGCTTTTAAAAAATCACAGATATAAGGTAAAAAAAATTAAAAATTTAAAAAAATTTAAAAAAAAATTTAAAAATTTTAAAAATACTGCCAATAGGGGGGCTTTTATAGCACTACAGCCCCCCTTTTACAGTGCTTTTCTGCCCCTATACAGCGACCCATGCACCGCCTTAACCCTATAACAATGCTTTCTCCCATATTCCCCCATGCGTGTATACCCGTGCCTCCACTAGGATTTGAACTCGAGACCTCCCCCCTGCGCGCCTAAGCCTTTACCACTTCTCTATTTTGATGTTTCATCCAATTCATGATATCTATATATATATATTTATATATTTTGAAATATTTATTCGTATAGTAATATATATATATATATATTAATATATATATTTATATTATAATATATATATAGTAATATCAATATATATCTATATATAAATATATATATCTATATATAAATATATATATATATATATCTATATATATATATATATTTATTTATTTATATTTATTCGTATAGTAATATATATTTATATTAATATATATATATATAGTTATATTAACATATATATAGTTGTATTAATATATAAATATAGAGTTATATTAATATATATATATTTTTATTGTAATACTAATATATATATAGTTATATTAATATATATAGTTATTATATTAATATATATATATATATAGCTAGATTAATATATATATATAGTTAGATTAATATATAGGTATAAAAATATTCATATATTTGTATTTTAAATAAAATGTATATTAGTTATTATTTAGATAAAGCTAATATATTTTATATGTAAATGTTTAGGAGTGAATATGTATAAATATATGTATATATTGTCATATATTTGATTATAAATAGCAGTGCATTATAAAAGAGGATGAAATTTTAATGTTATAATATTAATATGAATGTAATAACATGGAATAAATTCATACCCCACCAAAAAATCCAATAATACCCCCTTAAACGAGGCTAAAAATCCACACAATGTTAAAAAAATCGGGGTACCCCAACTAGAAACTCTGTTTTGGAGGCCTTCTGGGCCTCTTTTGGACTCAAAAAACCCTTGGCCGGGATTAGCTCGGCTCACAATGACGTAGATCTCGTTGCATGCTTCGATTTGATGTGTGGTAGAGCTCAAACGAACACCCGGATCAAAATTTATGATCGTTTGAAGTTTTAGTTGTGTTTTCAACATATTTTGGATATTTTTTTAGTCTTCAAATTGTTATTAAATGACTATTACGCAATAATAATTAGCAAATTATTAATTAAAAATATTTTTTTTAATTTTTTATGATGCAATTTTCACTAAATATCTTATCTATTAAGTATATTAAGTGTAAATGTAAATTTATACTTATCTAAAATATATTTAAAAATTATATATTATATTTATATCAATATAAATATATTTATATATTAATATATTAATATATATTTGTATTTTTTTTGAATTCGACCCTTTATCAGCTCTTTTTAAAAAAGCGCTGATAAAGGCACACCCTTTATCAGCGCTACTAAACTAGTGCTAATAAAGGGGTGCGTTTATCAGCACTTTTTTGGTCGCTGATAATGGCACCCCCCTTTATCACTACTTTTTCATTAGCCCTCATTAAGGGGGGGGGGGGCCTGCAAAAAACTGTTTTTGTCGTAGTTCTTATGAAATCGTATTTTCTCATAGGAAACTCTTCCCACTAAAATAGATTAAACTATATTATCCATTATTGAATATACTATACAACATGAATCATATTATCATGTAAATCATCAAAAGAAATTTAATTTTATTCCCGACCATTTGATATATGGTTTTAAATTCATTTAGTTACCACTCAACCCATCATTAATAGTGAGTAATACTACCCATATAGTGACAAAAATGGGGTGACATGTCATATTGGGATGGTTATATAAATTTTGGGGATGTGTTCTTTAAACAAATCAATTAATCATTTATATTATTGGTGGATATGGGAACCCTTAGGTTTAAATTTGAATTTCCTTATCAATACACAACTATATTCGAGTTAATGTATGAGATAATCCATTTTTATAAAATATTAACCATTAATTATTTAATGACTACCTCAAAATCTCCCATTAACAAAATCATGGGAACTAGGATATCAAGGACCAATACAAGTCTTGTAACATGGGATTAATCTTTAAAATCGTTTTTAGTACAATCATATGATAGGAGGAATAAATTTATCATATTATCCATTGAGAGGGTAACTAATATATCACTAATGATGACCCTATAGTGTTTATGGGTTATCATTCCTATGAATATTTTTATTTTTGAGTAATAATCAATATGAATATCGTAGAATGGAATCACTTTTTAAAAGGATAAAATCATATACTCTATGAATTTTTCATCTAGATAAAATTTCACATAAGGTGTATGGATAGAAAAACCATTATAGCAGGTCCCATGAAATCCATTGAGGTGATAAATTTGGGGTCTAATTATTCAAGGATCGAAATATATTGTTCCAAACCTCGATTCGGTGTTAGAATATTATGGTCAACTACCAATGGATTTATGTGGGGTATTTATTTAACATCATAAATATATTTATAATTACCCTTATTATAGATCATAATAACTAACACATTGAAATCTATTTCATTTGGAGAATATATATCCTCTATATCAAGCATCATATGACTATGGTATTGTAGTATGTTCTATTTATTCTATATATTCTAGTGATATAAGAGGTAAATAAGATAACATTATAGAGTATTCATAAAAAGGATTAAGTATTTCACAAAAATTGGGGACATTCAAACTAGAGGATAAACTTAGTAATGCATGATTTTCTAAAAGGAGGATTTCCATTCCAAATCCCACTTTTAGGTGTCAACATTACACATAAATTATGTGAATGACATTCATTTCCCTTACATGTTGGTGAAAACATTGTATTTATTAAAGGTTCCCTTTAAAACCTCCAAGATCTTATAAAATGTGTGGAATGGAACTTCATTGATGACTATGATATTCATTCATTCCATATGGATGCTTCTGTATTATTCAAAGAACCCTAGAAGCATCCCAAAAGTTTCTCTAAATGAACATTTCCCGGAGTTCAACATTAGGTTATGGGAACAAATAATGGAAAATAATTTTTAAATATCTCTAAATATGACTGTGAGGATTGTATGATTTCACCACCATACCACAAATATTGTTTTTAAATAATATTCTAGTTTTATTAAAGATATAATCCATATAAAATTAATATATTGCTCCAATTTTCTTCATAGAAATGGCTATAACCTGATAATAATATACTCCATTGGTTTCCCTTAATATAATTTACACTTCAACTTCATGGTTGATTCAAATTGGATTGTATCTAAAGTATCAATTCTTGAAAGTGAAGTCTTACAAGGTTGTGGTTTCATAAATCTGTAATTCCATGATAGATAATGGGAAATCACATTTTATGAAATGAAATTTGATATCTTGTAAGTCGATAGAGACCCTACATTACTCATTAATCTGGTAATCTTGGAATGTTTTATCAAGAAATTTTGGGATTTATACATCCCTAGTGATGTTGGATTTTATTAACATGTCAACATTATCTACTACCATAACACTACTGGAAGGGACAATCATTACAGTTTTCTAGTTATATTTTTTGAGTATGATGGGAAAGTACATATGTTAAAAAAACCTCCGTACGGATCCCTAGAATCCCTTTTCAGTTCCTTGAAATTACATTATCATGATTCTTTAATAATGTGACATCCCAACCCCATTAATCTAGAGGGTTGAAGGCATTGACTAATGCTGGCTTTATAACATTATTGATATCATGGTTCGCCAATATATTCTCATAAAAATGTTCAAAACTCTCTCTTAAATTCTTGTAAGAGATTTTAAAACTCTTCCATTTAAGAATCATGTGGGAAGAAAGAAGAAGTTAATTTCTCATGAAAACAAATTCAAACGGTGACATCATTTTCTTAAATAGTTAAATAATTCTAAAAAAATTTATCTAAAGTTTTTTCTCTACATAAACCATGATGTTGGATTCTAATTATTTTATCCCTTATAAACTACTACTATAAGTTTCACCCAACATGTTGAAACACCACAACTCAATAACATAAAAATTTATCAATATTACTCTCCGGTACACAAGGAAAAGGAGATAATTTTAGGGAATATGGAGTACCCTTAGGTTACCTTTAGAAAAATGTTCATCTTTCCTTGGACTCACATATCCACACAATAATAAGTATGTTATACATTCACAGACATTCATGTATGAAAAAAATAATTTTTTCTCCTGATCCAGGTTCACTTCATCTACATAATTGATAGGTAGTAAAATCTTATCATCAAGTATTCATATAAATTTGTAGTGGTTGTTTTCAGGTCATTATGTTGACTAATGGGTTTGAATCTATTGGCATAAGGATACTCTCCACCCCCTTTGAAATAATCAACTTCAATGTAATGGGTTTCAAATAAATAAAAGTTCAAAAATTATCACAGAAGACACTGATTCTACCATTAAAAGTGTATTTAAGGATATAATGAAATTATTAGGGGATTTAATCATGAAGAAATATCATTTTTCTCCCCATCATGGTGTTGAAATATGTTATTATAGAGAAAACCATGAACATAAGTCTGAATTTAATGTCCTTGAATTGGGTCACAACTAGATATTACGATGTCTACTCCACTCAGTTTTTCCAAATAATTGAGTTTTCAAGATAGATCCGGCGATATAATAATCTATCAATCCAATACAATGGATCATTCAGGTTGGGATAATATGGATCCCAGAGCTATTATTCATCAATATTTGGTGTTCATAAGAACACTTTAGATTGCATAAAACATTGAGGGTCTATATAAACTTATAAGATTATACTGACATCCTACCAAGATAAATAAATGAATCTAAAAAAATATTAATTCTTTATTTATTTTATCTGATATTCATTCATAATATGCACATACATATCCATATCCAAATGAATATTTAAATCCTATGTAAGGTATTTGTGAATTTCCATTAAAATTAAAATAATAAAAATGACATAGAGACATGATGATACTATGGCATGGTAGTTTATAATTTCATACTTTCAACTCAATAAAAAATTTCTAATCTTGAGGGGACATTTACAAATTTGATGTTTATAGTGCCCAAATGAACTAAGTGTGGTTTTTTATAAAAATAATTATGTTGGATGGATTTAATTATTTCACATAAAATGTTAATCTATATAATGAGAAGAAATGATGAATTTTAGGTCCCAATGTTGGATGGCCTCACGTGTTAATTATATAGAAATTATTTCCTTATTATCTCTATAATATATAAAATTCATTTGGGGATAGGAATTTGGTCACTATTTCTTCTTGAGGAATTAATTCCCCAACATTTATTCTATTTATAATACTCCTTAGGAGGTGATGGGGAAAATGATTCATCTTTGGGAGTAATAGAATAGTAAATTAATATGATGATGTTAATAGAAGAAATATTATTTTCCTCAAAAATAATTTTTTTTAATTCCTTATAATACATGTTATTTTCTCAGAATGAGAGAATAATTAATTCCATTATTTTAAAAAATAGACTTATTATTATAAGGGGATCATCTATGCTTATGAACCACAAGTGTTGAAATCTTCATGAAATAGAAGATGGTGAAGCCAGTAGTGTCACTAAAAAAGTTTAATTTGAAATGGAGGGTTCTAAATTATTTTGTTAACCATGAATTCATCAAAATGGTTGAGTTATCGAAATTCAAGCTGACCAATCTTTTTAATTTTTAATATGTAAACTGAAATCCATCTTCCATTCCTTGATGACTTCACTATATTTAATATTTGATAAAATTTATTGGACAGACACCTTAGGGTCACCAAATTACAATATTTCATGATCTTTAATCTTGTGAATTAAATAAATAGAAAGTACCTAATTTTGTATATGTTGTCCATGGGTCTAGTAGTAAAGAAAAAATTCATGGATTACTATTTATCTCACCTTGTTGTTGGTTTCGAACAAATTTAATCTTGAGAAATATATTCTTTATGGAACATATAAAGCATCCAAACACATTATCATTCCATATAAAATGAAATATCTTCATTAAACATTTAAATGGTTTGGGCCCCATCCCATAATTAAATCCATAGACATAAATTTTAACATATTATTGTACAAGATGATTGTTATTATATGTGGTCACCTAAAACCTGATCTAATTATGAATCAAATCATTCACAAATGTGGTTGTTTATTCCATACCATAAATTGGGGAACGTGTTAAAGGTGATGGACGTGCCATTTTTAGTATGCTAAATTTTAACCTCTAGAAACTGAAATATATTAAGAATCTCTCATTATATTCCCAGAAACATTAAAGAGGCATTAGATGGAACAATTTCGTCTTCAATATTCTCCATGAAAAAAACTAATAGACTCCCTTAAAAATGTTTATTTTCATTGTTGTATATAATCCTCATAAATTTGGAAATTAAATGTGTGGCCTGCTTTCTATCATGGTATATTCACCATGAGTGTTCAATAGGGAAAATTCACACTACTGGAATTTGGTCTTTTCCCAAAGGTAGCATACCAACAGTTTACTTAAACCGTTGGTATAGTGAGCCTTTGCAAACGGTTTAATCAAACCATTGGAAAAGGGAATTTTGGTGGAACCTTTCCCAACGGTTCACTGGAACCATTGGGAAATGGGTGCTAAACTCACACATTTCCCAATGGTTCATTGGAACCATTAGGAAATGTGTGCCTTTGCCAATAGTTTTTATAAACCGTTGGCAAAGGTTTTCCACAAATTCCAGATCGCGATCTCCTCTCCCCATTCAGAGAGAGCCCTGATCTATTCTCTCTGCTCCTATCGCGAACCCCATCCGACTCCACTGCTCTCGTGAATCCGAACACCAGCACCCACCATCCCAACAGGTACACACCCATACGAATAGGTAAAATTTGATCTCAACCATACTGTTGTAGTTGTTTTAATGAATAGATTTTTTCCATGTGTTGGTGGTTTACTTGATTATTGAAATTAATATCTAAATAGGATATTGTTTGTGTTTGTGAATACTTCTTTAATGTTTTTATATTCTATGTTTGGAAGGAGAGTGTTTAAAACATGTAAATCAGAGTTGGGGGAGGCTATTGTGAACGTTTACATGTTTTCGATAATGGATTGTGGGAATTATGGATTGTGTTCAAACCAATTTGATATGTTTTGGATAATGGATTGTGGGGGTAGGGGGTGTCCACGGGGGTGGGTGGGATATCCATGGGGGTGGGCGGGGCTATCCACGGGGGTGGGAAAGGCTGTCCACGGGGGTGGGCGGGGCTGTCTAGGGGGTGTGGGATGTCCTGGGGGTCTGGGTGGGGTGTCCTGGTGGGGGAGGGGTGTGTGGGGTGTCCAGGGTGGTGGTATGTCTAGATGGTGGTGGTGGTGTTGCAGGGGAGGGGGTGTGGGTTGTTTGGGAGGGTTGGCGGGGCTATCTAGGGGGGTGCGGTGTGTCCAGGGGGGTACGGGGGTGGGCGGGTTGTCCACAAGGGTGGACGGGCTGTCCACGGGGGTGGCCGGGTTGTCAAGGAGAGGTGGGCAGGCTGTCCAGGGGGGTGGGTAGGCTGGCCACGGGGGGTAGGGGTGTCGAGGGGGGTGGGTGGGCTGTCCACGGTGGTGGTTGGGCTGTCTAGGGGGTAGGGGGCGTCCACGGGGGTGGGTGTGTTGTCCACGGGGGTGGGCGGGGCTGTCCACGGGGGTGGGAAAGGCTGTCCACGGGGGTGGGCGGGGCTGTCTAGGGGGTGTGGGCTGTCCTGGGGGACTGGGTGGGGTGTCCTGGTGGGGGAGTGGTGTGTGGGGTGTCCAGGGGGGTTGGTATGTCTAGGTGGTGGTGGTGGGGTTGCAGGGGAGGGGGTGTGGGCTGTTTGGGAGGGTGGGTGGGGCTATCCAGGGGGTTCGGGGTGTCCAGGGGGTGTACGGGGGTGGGCGGGCTGTCCACAAGGGTGGATGGGCTGTCCACGGGGGTGGCCGGGCGGTCAAGGAGGGGTGGGAGGGCTGTCCAGGGGGGTGGGTGGGCTGGCCACAGGGGGTAGGGGTGTCCAGGGGGGTGGGCGGGCTATCCAAGGGGGTGGGGGTTGTCCATAGGGAGAAGGGGTGTCGAGGGGGTGGTTGGGCTGTCCACGGGGGTTGTTGGACTGTCTAGGGGGTAGGGGGCGTCCACGGGGGTGGGTGGGTTGTCCACGGGGGTGGGCAGGGCTATCCACGGGGGTGGGAAAGGCTGTCCACAGGGGTGGGCGGGGCTGTCCAGGGGGTGTGGGCTGTCCTGGGGGTCTGGGTGGGGTGTCCTGGTGGGGGAGGGGTGTGTGGGGTGTCCAGGGGGGTTGGTATGTCTAGGTGGTGGTGGTGGGGTTGCAGGGGAGGGGGTGTGGGCTATTTGGGAGGGTGGGCGGGGCTATCCCGGGGGGGGGGGGGGTACGGGGTGTCTAGGGGGTAAGGAGGTGGGCGGGCTGTCCAGGGGGGTTGGGTGGGCTAGCCACATGGGGTAGGGGTGTCTAGGGGGGTGGGCGGGTTATCCAAGGGGGTGGGGGGATGTCCATAGGGAGAAGGGGTGTCGAGGGGGGTGGGTGGGCTGTCCACGGGTGTGGTTGGGCTGTCTAGGGGGTAGGGGGTGTCCACGGGGGTGGGTGGGTTGTCCACGGGGGTGGGCGGGGCTGTCCACGAGGGTGGGAAAGGCTGTCCACGGGGGTGGGCGGGGCTTGTCCTAGGGGTGTGGGCTGTCCTGGGGGTCTGGGTGGGGTGTCCTGGTGGGGGAGGGGTGTTTGGGGTGTCCAGGGGGTTGGTATGTCTAGGTGGCGGTGGTGGGGTTGCAGGGAGGGGGTGTGGGCTATTTGGGAAGGTGGGTGGGGCTATCCCAGGGGGTACGGGGTGTCCTGGGGGGTACGGGGGTCGGCGGGCTGTCCACAATGGTGGACGGGCTGTCCACGGGGGTGGTCGTGCTGTCAAGGAGTGGTGGGAGGGCTGTCCAGGGGGGGTGGGTGGGCTGGCCACGGGGGGTAGGGGTGTCCAGGGGGGTGGGCGGGCTATCCAAGGGGGTGGGGGCTGTCCATAGGGAGAAGGGGTGTCGAGGGGGGTGGGCGGGCTATCCAAGGGGGTGGTGCTATAGTGGTTTTGGATTGTTTGAGGTACTCTTAGTGTATTATAAACCCTCATTTGTTCCATATTCATTTAAATTGATTTAATATCATTTTTTTCACACACACCATTATATCCTCTCAAACTATATTTAGATTGTATTTTCAATCGTATGGTGTTTAATATTTTAGTAAATGTTCATACTAGCTTCTTTTATGTGTTCTAGGGGTTTAGACTAATGACAGGGCTGCATGATTATTGTGGGGGTATTCTTTTCATATAAATATACCTATACACCCCGACCCCCTTGGACAACCTGACCACCCCCACGAATAGCCCACCCACCTGGACACCCCGACCCCCCTAGACATCCCCCACCCCCTGGATACCTCCGACCCCCGGGACGGCCCCACCACCCCCTAGACACCCCGCACCCCCTGGACACGCCACCCCCCTTGGACAGTCCCGCCACTCCCATGATCCTCATCCTACTATTCATCCTGATCTACTTGGAGAAGTTAAAGTATAAAACTCATATACTCCCAACAAGACCCTTAAGGATTATGTATTCCTTGATCCACTTCCAATATCTTACTGGTCAATCCGTGAATATAGGCATTAGAAATTTTGTATCTCATTTTCTTATATACACTATATTTTGTTGTATTTCTTAATATGATTCTCATATAGAGTAATTTGTCAGTTATGCTTTTATATAGATTAAACAATTGTCATTTACATAATATTTTTTTGATTAAACTTTAATATTATTGAATTGCTTTGAAATGACTTATTTCGATTTTTTACAGAATGTATAGAAGTTGGATGTACGAAATTGATCGGATTTCAACCGATTTTCAAAATAATTTGTACCACTTTCTAGATTTTGCATTTGACAAGGCTTCAGATAGTGGTCGCATACACTTCCCATGTTTTAATTGTGTTGGATGACTTTGGTTGAGCCGTGAAGCAGTTAGCTATCATATAACCAAATATGGTTTCCAAACAAACTATTATGTGTGGTATCACAATGGATAGAAAATGGAATCTCAAAATGTTGATGATCCAAATGATAGGACTTAATTGGAGAGTTTGATATATGATCGGTTTCCATTTATTCGACATCATGAGAAGGAAAGGATTTCCAGCCAACAAGATTTCACTACAAGCACACATGATGCGTCCAATGAAAATGATGATGTTGATAGGGTGAAAAAATTTAACGATGCTGCGATGACTCCAGTATATCGGCAATGTGATAAAATGAAAAGGTTGGAATTTTTAATCCGATTGTTTCATGGGAAAACTATGTATGGGATTTCAAATACTGCAATTGATTATATTCTTACCTTCTTGAAGGACTTACTTCCAGATGATGCAGATATTCCTTCAAACCACTATATGGCATGGAAGTTGGTTGATGAACTTGGATTCTAAAAAAAATTCATTCTTGCCCGAATGATTGTAGCTTATTTTGGGAGGAAACTGCTGAAAGAAATGATTGTATAAAATGTGGAACCTCCCGATGGAAGCCAAAAGATGATGTAACACCATCTCGTGTGCCACAAAAAGTAATGTGGCACTTTCCATTGATCCCCAGATTACAGAACCATTTCATGTCTGATGAAAAATTCATAAAAATGCGATGGAATGACACTGAGAGAAAAAAGAATAATGAAGAGTTGGTTCACCCTGCAGATGGATTTGCATGGCAGAGATTTGATGCTCGATATCTTGAATTGCAGCCGACGTGCGTAATGTGAGAATGGGTCTTTCATGTGACCGTTTTAATCCATTTGGGAAGATGCTTACCTCGCACAGCAGATGGCCAATTTTCATACACATTTATAACCTTCCCCCTTGGTTGTGTATGAAAAAGCCTTACACTTTCTTGAGTATACTGATATCTGGCCCTTCTGATCCCGGCAATGATATAGATGTATACATGAAACCTTTAATAAAAGAGTTGAAACTTCTTTGGGATGTGGGTGTGCCCACATACGATGCATGTTCGAAAGACATATTTCAGAATCATGCTGCACTTATGTGGACTATCAATGATTTTCATGCTTATGCAATGATGTCTGTATGGAGCACAAAAGGAAAATTGTCATGTCCTGTTTGTATGAAGAATACTCGATCGAGAAGACTGAAATATCGTCGTAGTTTTAGTTTTATGGGACATCGACGATTCTTGCCAATGAACCATCCATATAGAATCAATCGTCGAATATTTGACAATACCATGGAGAATGACGATCCACCTCAGTGTATGTCTGGAACTGATGTGCTTAATGAATTGAAAGATTTCAGTTATTCATTTGGGAAGAGTGTAATGAAATCTAGAAAGAGGAAAAATGTTTCCAATGATACCTGTTACAATTGGAAGAAGAAGAGTATATTCTTTGAGTTTTTCATATTGGTCAACCAACTTGTTATGTCATTGCTTAGACGTAATGCACATTGAAAAAAAATATATGTGAAATGTTGCTTTCGATTCTTCTAAATGTCAAGGGGAAGACAAAAGATGATTTACGATCGTGGCGCGACTTGGTAGATTGGGGATCAGACCAGAATTGCATCCTGTCTGTATCAGTGAAAATAAATGAAAGTTCCATGTGCTTCTTATGTGATGACTCATGCTGAAAAAAATCAATTTCTGGATGTGCTAGAGACTATTAAAGTTCATGATGTCTATTCAAGCAATATATCAAAATGGGTCAACAGAAAAGAGTTGAAGTTGAAATCTTTGAAGACTCAGGATTATCATGTCCTTTTTCATGAGTTGATTCCAATAGCAATCCATTATCTCTTGTCCAATAATGTTAGTGTATCAGTTATTCAGTTGTGCTATTTGTTTTGAGATCTTTGTGTTAAGTGGTTGTCCAAATCCCTCGTGCAAAAACTGTTGGCAGAGACACCATTAATTTTGTGTGAGTTAAAGAAAATATTCCCTCCATCATTTTTTACATGCATGTTGCATCTGACTATCCATCTTCCGACAGAAATACTACTTAGAGGACCCGTTGCTTTCCATTGGATGTATCCAACTGAAAGAAAAATGTGCACATTGAAATCATATGGTCGGAACAGGAATTATCCCAAAGGATTTATTGTGAACGGTTACTTGGATCAAGAATATATGGATTTCTGCTCAATGTTTTTGTCTGGTCATACTATGAGAATAAACAGACTAATGAGAAATGAAGAAGAACAGTATGGGAAAATTGAACCCAGTTTTCCATCACATCCTCAGAAAAGAGGAATTCCGGGATCATATACATTGACAACATTAAGCCTTGAAGAGCGAGAGATGGCACATCGCACAGTGTTGTTCAATTGTGATTTGTTCAATGAGTATATAAAGTAAGTTAATTGTACATGTAACTCTTATCTTATCTCTTGTAATTTTAAATATTTGTTAAACTATTATTATTTTTTTCTACAGGGAATATAAAGAATTGATATATAGAAAGCATTGTTCTTTACTTTGAGAAAGAAGGAGACTTTGCATAGCAAAGGTTTTTTTGCTTGGTTGAAATTGAAGGTATAAATATTTCTGTAATAACTAAATAAAAATAATATTTTTTTAAGTTTACTATTTGTTTATATTTCAGGTATCGAGTTTGCCTACAGACTCTGTTTCTGAGGAAATAAGAGCTTTGGCTTTTGGTCCAAATTCCATGGTTCGTGCTTGTAAATCACTTGTGATCAATGGATACAAATTTGTTATCACTGAACGAGCAAGAAATATGAGAACACAGCATAATGGTGTTATGCTAACTGCCACAATAGACTGTTATGCCAGTTCATCGGACACTAGACCTCGTTCTGAAAATGTTTCTTATTATGGTGTCGTAGAGAAAATAATAATTTTGGATTATTACTCGCATGGTCGAGTCACGATGATGAAATTTCAATGGTTTGATTCAATGACGAGGCACGACACCTTTATTGATGATTGTGGATTTCGAGTTATTGACATGACTCACACTCTTTCCACCGATGAACCACATGTATTGGCATCAATGGTGAAACAATTTTTTTATGTCAAAGATCATTGTCATCCTAAATTCGGTGTAATTATTGAAGTAAATCCCAGACATGTTTTTGATGATGGTGATGATGAAGTTGACACTATTCCTACTGGTATTGGAAGCAATCCTTTTATTACTTATGATGACCCCAACAGCTCAATTGTCCGAGTTGATTGTGAACCTGAAGTTGTGGTGGGAAATATATAGAATCATACAGTTGTGTTCTCACCTACATGTTTCACCTACATCATTCAGAGTGTGTATCCTAGTACTTACCTTCCTCACACCATAAATCTTCTGTTTCATTATGTTCTTTTTATCATAATGGTTTTTCTATATTTTGTTTGTTGGGTTACACATTAGTTATCTGTTTCTAATTACTTCCATATTTGTTTTCAATGCAGGAAATGACACCCATTGAAGAGAGGCGGCAGAAAAAGATGACAGATAATAATCGTCGCATGGTACAGAAGGGTGTTCCCCCACTCATCCCTGTTGTGAGTATTTTATTTCAAATATAAATATTTCAATAACTTGTAATATCATGTGTTTACTTTTCTGTCAAACATTTTTTCCAGATCCACACCCTAGACGACAAATATCTGACGAGGAGCCTGATATTGCTCCTAGTAGAGAGGTTGGTGGTACGAGGGCCCGTGGGCGAGAGTTAGACGATCCTCTACCACAGACGTATCTTCTACGCCCTATTTTGATCCTGGCGTGTCATCAGGGACATATGAGATATTTTGAACTCCGATGTTTACACTACCAGCTGGCCAGACGTCTATGCTATCATCTTTTGCTTCTGGTTCATTATCTCCAGGTTATTATATTCCACCTTCTTCGACTCCTGCTGCGACACAGTATGAGGCTGAGGAGCATACACTGAGGGACACTCCACCTGTACAGGATATTCCTTCAGCTTCTGCACCCATTGATCCGACTACCACAGGTATATTTATATAACTCTATCAAATTTTTAAACCAAAATTTATTTTTATTATAACGTGTATTGATATTATTTTTCTTTAATAACAGATTCATCTACCGATAGGAGGCGGGGGAGGGGGCGTACTCGCTTGCGTACGGTATGGAACCGCCAGACACAGTTGATGGTAGAATACAATGTTGATGGACAAATGATTGAGAAATCTGGGCAGCAATGTCGGGGTTTTTTGGCGACGCTAGCCAAATACTCCGATATCATTCCGATCAGCCCTCTCTCTTGGAGACATCTGCCACCCGAAGTCAAGGATAACGCGTGGGCACAAATATGGGTTAAAAATCTATTGGATTTAATGTAGTATATTTTTGTATTTAAATGAACTAATCAATTTGGTTTCAGCTTCGGTTTAACTTCACTGATGGCAAAGGTGCACGATCAGCGCGTTTAAAAGAGCTAGGAGAGCTTTGGAGAGCTTATAAGCATGAGCTGTATGTTGGCTGGTGTGATAGAGTGGGCACGAAGTTAGAGACATTACCTATCATGGATGACTGCCCGATAGAGCAATATCGCCAAATGATTACCCATTGGGCGACTGCCAAATTTAAGGTATTAATCTCATTTGTGTTATTTAAATGAGAGTTTTCATATTTTGCATTAATATAATCTTATTAATTATTAATCATTATTTAAGAATCTTCCGAAAAAAACATTGATTCAATGAAATACCTCCACACTTTGGGGTGCACAACAATGTCAGATCATGAGAGGCAGCAGGTATGATATAATTGTTTATAATTTTTCTTTAGGACTTTCCCTTTTTATTAGATCCTACTTAAATTATGTGATTTATTGAATAATGAATATATGATTATAATTTCACTTTATATTGTTTCAATGTCATTATAGAAGCACAAAATGAATATTTAAGGATGTATCCCTCGAGCAAAATTGTTTTGCTCGAGTAGAAGAAAAAAATATGGAACTGCGGTAAATGAACCGACCCAAGAGAAGATTGTAAGTTTTAATTTGTTTATTTCATAGTTTAATATCTAATTTGAAATTTAATAATATACTAATATTTTTTATAGGCTGCTTTAGAGGCTCTTTATGCCCAGGAGCCTAACAATTTTGGGCCACACGATCATATATATCAGGTTTTGGGAGATGAGCACTCTGGTCGAGTATGCTACCGACCAGGTAAGAATATATTCCCGACGAGGTATTGGTCATATCCACGTATCCATTCTAGTAACACCGAGTTGGAACAGGTCAAGGTGCATGCAAGACAGTCTGATAAAAGGGTCATATAGTTGGAAGTACAAGTTAAAACAAGAGACAGAGAATTTATGAAACTGATGAGAGCTTTATCTTCATCACTTCCACTAGAGGCTAGTGCGGCTTGTCAGACATTTATGTCGTCTATGGGTGCATCATCCAATGCACCAGGCGGCAGCTCTAGTGGCGATCGAGATGATGACGTTCCTGATGATGACGAGGATGCTGAAGATGAAGAGGGAGAGGATGCGGATGTGGACGAGGGTGAGGATGGGGCCGAGGGCGGGGATGGGGCCGAGGGCGAGGATGATGCCGAGGATGAGGATGACGACGAGGACAGAGATGGTGGCGAGGATGAGGCTGATGATGATAGTAGTGATGGAGATGGTGATCATAGGTATATTGATCCATTACATTTTTTAATTATGTATAACTCTTTATTTTTGAACATGGTTTTCCGCTTTGGGTTTTTCCTCTGCTTCATAGGGACGTTGCATTCAGATTCAATTTTTTGCACTTGATTCTTATTGTATGATTAGTCTACTACATAGAAATTTAGTATTCCTTGGTACTATGATGATCATTTTTCTATTTTTTTACTTAGCTTTCTTATTTAGACATGTATTTCATGTTTATGCATGTGGAAGATGATATGGAAAATGTGTGTTGAAGTAGAGGCTTGCACCACTAACATTTATTTGAGATGGAAAGGATTTTAATTGAAAACAACAACTGGCATACAGAATACATACCAAATGCATTCGGATTATTTTTAAACTATAGGACAATGATCCATGGGTCATATGTGACGTGTACGAGTCAACCCCGCCTCAATCCAAGGTCCAGTGTGGCCAGGACCACACAAAGTTTGTCACTTTTCTTTGAAATGGACAACGGTTTAAGTTAAAACAACAACTGACATACGGAAAACCAACCAAATGCATTCGGATTCGGTTGAAACTTTAGGACAACTATCCATGGGTCATATGTGACGTGTAAGAGTCAACCCCGCCTCAATCCGAGGGCCGGTGTAGTCGGGACCACTGAAAGTGTGTCACTTTTCTTTGAAATGGACAACAGTTTAAGTTAAAATAACAACTGACATACAGAAAAAGGACCAAAGGTATTCGGATACTATTTATACTTTAGGACATGTATCCATGGGTCATATGTGACGTGTACGAGTCAACCCCTCCTCAATCCGAGGGTCGGTATGGCCGGGACCACCCAAAGTGTGTCACTTCTCTTTGAAATGGACAATTGATTAAGTTAAAACAACAACTGACATACGGTAAACGGAGCAAAGGCATTCAGATACTGTTGATACATTATTACATGTATCCATGGGTCATTTGTGACATATAAGATTCAACCCCTCCTCAATCCGAGGGCTGGTGTGGCCGGTACCACTCAAAGTGTCTTTCTTTTGTTTAAAATGGATGCGCTTTTAAGTAAAAAAACCACATATGGATAACCGAACAAACACATTCAGATTCTGTTGAAACATTAGGAAAACTATACATGGGTCATTTTTGACATGTACGAGTCAACCCTGCCTCAATCTGAGGTGCTGTGTGGCCAACACCACTCAAAGTGTCCAACTTTTCTTTGAAATGGACAACAATTTAAGTTAAAAGAACAACTAACATACGGAAAACTGACCAAACACATTTGGATTCTGTTGAAACTTTAGGACAACAATCCATGGGTCATATTTGACGTGTACGAGTCAACCCCGCCTCAATCCGAGGGTCGGTGTGGCCAGGACCACTCAAAGTTTGTCACTTTTCTTTGAAATGGACAACGGTTTAAGTTAAAACAACAACTGACATACGGAAAACCAACCAAACGCATTTGGATTCTGTTGAAACTTTAGGAAAAAGATACATGGGTCATATGTGACGTGTACGAGCCAACCCCGCCTCAATACGAGGGCCGGTGTGTCCAGGACCACTCAAAGTTTGTCACTTTTCTTTGAAATGGAAAACGATTTAAGTTAAAACAACAACTAACATACGGAAAACCAACCAAACGCATTCAGATTCTGTTGAATCTTTAGGACAATGATCCATGGGTCATATGTGATGTGTAAGAGTCAACCCCGCCTCAATCCGAGGGCTAGTGTGGCCATGACCACTCAATGTTTTCACTTTTCTTTGAAATGGACAACAGTTTAAGTTAAAACAAAAACTGACATATGGTAAACCAACCAAACACATTCGGATTCTGTTGAAACTTTAGGACAACGCTCCATGGGTCATTTGTGACGTGTACGAGTCAAACCCGCCTCAATCTGAGGCGCGGTGTGGCCGGCACCACTCAAAGTGTCTAACTTTTCTTTGAAATGGACAACAATTTAAGTTAAAATAACAACTGACATATGTAAAAACGACCAAACGCATTCAGATCCTGTTGAAACTTTAGGAAAACTATCCATGGGTCATATGTGACGTGTACGACTCAACCTCGCCTCAATCCGAGGCGCAGTGTGACCGGTACAACTCAAAATGTATAACTTTTCTTTGAAATGAACACCAGTTTAAGTTAAAACAACAACTATCATACCGAAAACCAACCAAACGCATTCAGATTCTGTTGAAACTATAGTACAACGATTCATGGGACATATGTGACATGTATGAGTTAACCCCGCCTCAATCCAAGGGCCGGTACCACTCAATGTGTCTTTCTTTTGTTTAAAATGGATGCGCTTTTAAGTAAAATAAACGACATATGGAAAACCGACCAAAAACTTTCGGATTCTGTTGAAACTTTAAGAAAATGATTTATGGGTCATTTGTGACGTGTAAGAGTCAACCCCACCACAATCCGAGGTGCGGTGTGGCCGAAACCACTCAAAGTGTCTAACTTTTATTTGAAATGGACAGGATTTTAAGTGAAAACAACAACTTCCATACGGAAAACCGACCAAATGCATTCAGATTTTGTTGTAACGTTAGGGAAAAAATCCATGGGTCATATGTGACGTGTACGAGTCAACCCCGCCTCAATATGAGGGCCGGTGTGGCCGGGACCACTCAAAGTGTCTTTCTTCTGTTTAAAATGGATGCGCTTTTAAGTAAAAAAAACCACATACGGAAATCTGACCAAACACATTCGGATACTGTTGATACTTTAGGACACATATCCATTGGTCATTTTTGATGTATACGAGTCAACCCTGCTTCAATCTGAGGCACGGTGTGGCCGACACCACTCAAAGTGTCTTTCTTTTGTTTGAAATGGACGCGCTTTTAAGTAAAAAACGACATACGGAAAACCGACCAAACGCTTTCGGATTCTATTGAAACTTTAGGACAATGATCCATGGGTCATTTGTGCTGTGTACGAGTCAACCCCGCCTCAATCCAAGATGTGGTGTGGCCGACACCACTCAAAGTGTTTCACTTTTCTTTTAAATGGAAAATAGTTTAAGTTAAAACAACAACTGACATACGGAAAATAGACCAAAGGCATTCGGATACTGTTGATACTTTAGGACATGTATCCATGGGTCATTTGTGATGTGTACGAGTCAAATCTTCCTCAATCTGAGGCGTGGTGTGGACGACACCACTCAATGTCTCTCTATTATTTTAAAAGGAAATCATTTTAAGTGAATACAACTGAAATTTACACTCATCAATGAATCTTTTTCATGAGTTTGGTAGTTTCACTCATGGGGTCATAAGTGACGAGACTCCTAAGATAATATCTTTTCACCATATTTTATAAACAATAAAAGTTCAATGCAAAATTAATCACAAATCATTACATACCCAAACCTAGTATCACAAAAAAATGGGATTTGAGTCAATTTGAATGTCTTATTCAACTCTAATAGATATTTATCAAACTATTATGCCTATTATAATTTGATGTGTGAGGTGAATTACCACCGGATGATTGTTGTCATGTGTTTTTTTGGGCCATTTTAGGTGTTTTTTATACTGTTTGAAGTTTGTATGTGGATTTTGTGATATTTTTTATGCAGGTGTATAATGGAGGGTATACTGAGGGTTGTTGTGCACTGTTTTTTTATGCAGGTGTCGCTTCTGGGGGGGGGGGGGCTTCTGGGTGCTGTTATGCAGCAGTTTGGGGAAACAATTTACCAATGGGTCAGAACCGTTGGTAAATTGTTTCCAGATATCTGGAAGAACATATACCAACGGTTCAGAACCGTTGGTAAATTGTTTTCCAGATTTCTCAGAACCTATACCAACGGTTTAAATGAAACTGTTGGTATAGGGCTTTCCCCACACCTTACTGGCCAACGGTTTGGAAAACTGTTGGTATACCCTATACCAACGGTTTTCCTGGCTATAGCAACAGTTATAAACCGTTGGTATAGCCTACTTTTCCAGTAGTGTCACCTACTTGTAACGATAAAATGGTAGATTAATTATCAATTGAGATCCTCCAATTTTTAAATTTACCTTCATGATAGATTTATAAAGAATGCAAAATTAGGACTTTGTAGTTTTTGAATAATGTAGAAATATATTTCATTTTCATGAAGATTAGGGGTCCACAGTATTTGGCCACACCAAGATGTGAATTAATTAAAATTATGATCTACGTGTGAAAACAATTAGTGGGAATAAAATTTATATTTATAAAATTTGGTGGTGGAGGTATGTGACCCTTGAATTATATATAGAGATACTACATATTATATATTGTCACAAAAATTATTCCTATTGATTATACTTTGGACATAATTTTAACCAATATACCCGATGAACCATATAAACCTGAATCCGTAATGATTATCCACATTTCCAAATGGTGTTGTTGGCCTACACGAACTAATGACTCGAACCCCGGGATCAAGAAACAACCTTTGAGAATTGTTTCATCTATAAAATGATAACACAAATAAACAACCTACTCATAAGAAACATATTCACATATGAAAATGAATACAATTATATTAGATTATAAGGAGAAGATACAAAAAATATGGTAAGTGATGACCAGAACTACCAAAACCCATCTCCCTAGGGCCCATCAAAACCCCCCATTTCTTGTTTCACCACTCATGACCAACATATCTCAAACATAAAAATGTAATTTAATGATAACACAAACACATTTTATTATTAGAAGAATAATGAAAACACAAATTATTATAAATAGGGTGGGATTTATAGATCCCAGTAGTTTCCCTAAAATAATTTCATACATATATTCCATTACTAAGAAATCTAATAAAGCACAATTTATATAACACAAAGAATGATTAAATAAAATTTTACATTGATTAATAAAATAGTTAAAAAATATTTTTCATTTAGTAATAGATTCCATTAGATATTATTTTAATGGAAAAAATCATTTATCATGGATTCTTGGTGTACAAAATCTCAAGGAAAAACATTTCAACTTTCCCTTTTTAGAATTTTACAGATTTCAACCCATCATTCATATATATAATAATAACAAAAATGGAAATAAAAAATATAAGAGATAAAATTTATTAATATAATTTATTAACAAACAGAATTAAAATATCTAAAATATATTAAAAGTGATAATAAAACCCAAATACATGGATTCAATCTCTAGGGAAGGTTAAATATATAGGTTAAAGGTCATGGGGATATGTGAGCCTAATACACAAAACCAATGGTGCATCACTAAGAGGAGAAGAGTCTTTACTTGGGGTATACCTTTCCCCATTAAATATGTTTAGTTCCTGTATCTTTTTAGTATATGTAATTAATCCTACACCATTAACCATTCCCACCTAAAATAAATCATTTACATTGTGATAATACATCAATAGTGGGTTTTTTTCTAAATGAAACAATGAATATAAATCTAAAAACCATTAAACATAAATTTTAATGAGAAATAATTTCCTTGAAGAAAACATGTAGTTCCTTGATCGTAGTATACTAGAGCTAACATCTAACATGTTATATTCAAATTAGATATTATTAATCTCAACAGTATGAACATAATTTCTTATTAATCTTGTTAAACAATATTCATATAATAATTTTTTACTATATTTGAAAACATAAAATTCAAAATTCATTTTCATTGAGAAGTCATTTATTCCCATTAGTGTATCCCAATATTCCAATCACAAAACACTTACTTAAATCCTTATTAAAAGTAAAACACAATTAATGGGTAATCATAGATGCTCAATAATGGTAATAAAACATTAGAAAATATGAATAAATATGGAATAATCAATATTCTAGGAACATGGATCTTTATCTCTGGTATGGATAATGTTTTCGGGTTCGTTTGAGGAATATGAAGAAAAGGTGTTTCTCGTAGTAAACATCGTGTACTCCTGAGTACACACTGTGTACCTCGATTCCATGTAAATCCATTTGTTGGTAATGTAACGATCGAGTACATGGTTGTGTGATAACTTGGAGACCTGCATAATTTGGGGGCTGGTTGAGACTAATACACATCTTGTACATTGATTGAACACAAAATTTACTTTTATTTTTATTTGAAAAATCAGAAAAGGGTCACATCTCATCTTCGAAAACCCTTGGTTATGGTAATTATTAGTAAAAGAGTGTGAAGTAAGTGCCGAATAAATTTGAACACCGCATGATTCTCTATCCAAGCTCGGATTGAGACAACGCCGAGTGTATTGGAATCCCACCGACGAGTTCTCAGAACCCCCCGAGCATTTATTCCTAATTCATCCTCTCTCATGAGTTATTCATGGTTGGTATTTTTAATCTTTTTGTGTATCTACAAAATTCTGAGATGATTGAAGGTCCACTATTCATGTATATTGATTGTGAGACATCGAGGTAGGGGGTTTGGGCCTTTCATTGTATGTATTTGCATTATGATAAATTCTCTTCATAACCACATTTTGGGTAGTGAAATATTTGAAATTTAATCCTATTTATTACCTAATATGGATTGACTAATTAATCAAGGGTTGTTCCCTATGCGTAAGGTTATATACCTTGTTATAGGACACCCCATGGGTGCATTTCCCTTATTTGATTATTTTTGGTCGGTTGGTCTTGGATGCATGTTGGGATTGACTTGTTTTCCATGCCTTTGTTGATTGGGTTTGAGTTGATTGATTATATGATATACCTATGATATTCCTTCTGAATGTTTGAACAAGGGTTATATGAATATGAGAGCTTCTCTAGGTAGGATTATTTATTTATTGTTTATTGTTATGTTGACCCATTGGGTATTGACTATGTGAGATGCTAGGTGGTCATCGATCCTGGGGTTTAGGCCATGAGAGCTACCTTGGTGGTAATTTATAATATACAAATTCTATGTTGACCAAGGGGTATTAACTGTGAGAGATTCCCAGTTGGTTATTGTTAAATGATTAGTGCTATGTTAGACCAAAGGGGTTATACCAGAAGTTCTTCCCATCACGTTGTTATTAAATAATTGTTGTTGTGTTAGACTAGGGGGATTATAATAAGAGAACGTTCCTAGAGGGTCATTATTTGATTTCATTATTGATCATGAAAAGTCTTTCAAACCAAAGCACATGATTGCACTCAGTCATACTTGATTGTTTTGATGGTCTTATGATACATCTATTTTGTTACTATTACACAGGGGATACAGAGCCTAAGCTAGATCCAGATATTACATGATTCAACGAATGAATAATAAATTTTAAATGAATTTGATTAAAATTTTAGGATTTTTTAATTTTGAGTACTTTCTAATTTATTTCATCATTCTATCATATTACCTGCTATATATTTTCATTGACTATTAAGAACAGATCTTCTGGTGTTTACCTATAGGGATTTGTCTCTCTCCCTCTTTGGGACTTTCTTTTGGACCCAAACATATTATATTGTTGCATTTATAGATAAGGGAATGCGACCTTCTTCATCAAGAACTTCATTTCTGCTGGTGCTAGAGAGAATGGGACCAAGTTGAGGATTTTGATGCTACTGCAGTTTACTTGTTTTTTTTGTACTTTGATATCTTTATTTCTTTATATCATTGTAAATTGACTGACTTATTTCATAGATATATATTCCATGCATCATATATATATATATATATATATTCTACTCTTTTGGATTACTTTTATTCTTCCTTTCTTCACTTTTGTTGGTGTTACTACTTTCGCTATTGTTTACTATTTGTTTTCTAGCTGTGTATACTCTACCGATGATGTCATAGTTTCCCAAATATTAAAGCTTTACCCTCACTACATGTTGTCAGCCTCTGGTGTTTTGGGTAATGAGATTGAGTTTTTATGACCAACCAGGTTCAGGGAACCTGTGGGAAACCCCTAGATCCGAGATGTTACACAGTGGTATCAATTGCTGTTTTTTGGGTGTTGCCTTAATATTTAGAGCATATAGACTAGAGTAGGAATGAATAGTTATTTGGTAATAAGCTATGCCTTGGAGTAGCTAAGCCATGTACAAAGAATACCCACAATACATCTTATATTAAAAATTTTGGGGTTTTTTAATTGTTACAGTTGATTCGATTTCATCGATGGGTGATTCACATGTTTTGTGTTGTTATGATTTATATCATTGTGGTTCTATTTCTAATTCAACCTGAGGAGATAAGGGTATTCCATCTCATGCATCATATATAATCTTACTAGATATCAGATGTTATGAATTCTTGTCTTCCAATTTAGAATGCATTACAGATTGCATGCTGTTGTGATAGATATTGTTCTAGATACGAATGCTATTGTGATAGATTCCATGATAGAAACAAATGCAGTTTTGTTAGGGTATTGGTATATGTAGAGTTTCATTTGGATGTACAGAAAGCGTTGGAACTTGAAGTGTTATGGTCCCTCTTGAATCTGTATTTTTTTATCAGGTTGCATCTTTATTTGATTAATGATAATATGATATGATTATAGACTCCAAATATTGATTCATGGGGAGTATAAGCTCTCACAGATTGGAACATAGAATTCCTTGACCAAATTTATGTTTTTAGGGGTTCTGAAGAAATATTCGAGGCTTACTATCTAAAACCCAAACAAAATAATGTGATGTTATGAACACATACTATGTGGTCTTCTGTTCAAGAAGAACACATATTTCTTAAGTATATGTTCTCTACCATATATATATTTTTTGTAGTCATTGACCATGTTACTAACTATGTGAACACAGTTACGAGGATTAAAAATGTTTGTAGAACATTCCTTATACTGGGAGTACACACCAGGCTATAAAAGACGGTTTATCTAGCATTGAAAATAATGAAATGGGTGGATGAAACTTAGGTTGTACGTGTCGTGTCTCATTTAGACATGATGTGTAGTAATCGATAATGTATCCAACCGTGTGAATAATAACCTGGGTGGATCAATCATATGTTTTACACTTCATGTCTCATTTGTAATTTCCATGTAGTAATCCATTGTGTATTCGACTTTCTGACTAATGACACAGGTGGATAGAACATACATGGTACATACCTAGTCTTGAGTATACACATTGTGTAGTGTTACACTTGTAGAACCTTGTAATTCTAGCCATGTAGGAGTAATTGGGAAGGAGGTGATATTCAGGTACACACTGTGTACCATGAGTAATATGCCATGTGTACATGTTGTTACATGACCAGATTTGAATAGGTATATGCCCATGTTAAGGTTTAAAGGGAACATGATGTGTAGTGGTTCTACACCCCTTATAACCCTCTTTTGTAAAACAATAATTCATTTATCCCCATGTAACATTATAGAACTTCTATGTTGCTATCCTTGATAATATTAAATTGAGGTGTGCACTTGACCATCCAGAGTCATTCTACCAATAAACCCTCTGGTTGTACACCAGATACAGGATGAATACTAGAAACTGGAAATGATAGATCAAGGACTGCCAACATTTCCTGCCATCATGCCCGTCTTCATACTATCGTTTATACCATAAGTTGGTGACAATGCAGAATTCCATTAATTCTTCTTTAGGATGATGGAACTTTTCAGGGAGCACCATTACCTATCTAGACTATGGAAGAGTAGACATGGGTGTTCTAGCAGCAGCATTCTCCCACTTTTTCAAGTGTTGGTGGACCATAGGCTACAGAGTCATGGTTGGAGGCCATTCTTTCTATCATTGATCATATGGAGATGCCTCCTGAGAGGAGGGTGATTATCATGACCTACATGATAACTTATTCCTCTAAAATATTGTGGGATGTTGTTTTAAGGGCGGAACATCATTGAGATATGGCTTGGGAAGAGTTTTAGAGGAACTTCTATGATTACTTCTATCCTGAGACATTATGTTTTGACAGAGCGAGGTATTTCTTGAATTTAGAGTAGGGAAATCATTCAGTTATGGATTACTCATTTCATTTTACAGATCATTAGAACATCACACCTATTTTTGGAGGTGACAAATTTTTATTGTCTAGGAAATTTTATGACGGTCCCAAGATCACCATCCGATCGTAGCTGAATGTTTTCATGTTGATATTAGTGACTAATATAGTAAATCAAGAATCGAATATCAAGCACAATCTGAGGGGGTTATGAGTCGTAAACCTTGGTGGTTTTTCATCCAAGGTTGGTATTGTTTTGACTGATAATAGGAAGTTCCATAGAGATTTTTCATGACATGTTTCATCAGGTTTCAAAGTGGTGTGCTAATAGTGTGGAAAGAGTGGTCCCATGAGACAGTAATGCCCAAGAGACCCAATTGACTGCTGATATTACAAAATGATGGGTCATATTAAGTATTTTTTTCGAATTTATCCTCCTCATCAAGTGAGAAGGATTTGTTATGAATCCATGTTCAACAGTAGGACCGCCAATTTCTCCTCAGTCAGGAAACTGTGATTCATTAGGCCATTCAGGTCAGAGAGGTGGTCATGGTCATGCTAGATAAGCGATAGGTTATAGCAACAACAAGGAGGATCTGTTTAGGGTAGCTAGATAGGGTTGTAGGGCTATAATATTGGCAAGAAATTTATGATGGAACCGACCCTGTAGAAGTAGGATCCATGACCATCTATGGTTAGAGGTACGATTCTATTTGCCTCGGTTTTGGTTTCTTCACTTTTTGATATTATGTCTTCCCATAGTTTTATATATTTTGCTGATGTGGAGATCCTAGGTCAATGAATATTTACTTCTAATGATGTTATGATGTTAAACACTCTTTTTGGGATTATGATGGCTAGTGTATGTCAGTGCAATGAGTTCCCTCTTGAGGTTGGTTGGTGTCACTTCTTTTGGGACCTCTATATCTTAGAGATGACAGGATTCAATATCATTCTCGGAATGGATTGGTTGGTTTTTTTCAGGCCATTGTTGATTAATATATTTTCATGGTATGTTTAAGATTACTATAGAGTGTGTATTATCTACACAAGGGTGAGTAGGATGTCTATGTGAGCAGAGAAAGACCCAAGCATCATGTGTTGGGGGTAATTAGAGCCTATTTTTCTTATTAATATATAGGTTACTAGGTTACTTAACATATAAAATTTTCACAAGTGGTGGATCATTTCATAGACTTCTTTTTAGATTAATTTTCAGGTTTACCACTAGAGAGGGGTAGATTTATATTTTGAGCTAGTGCAAGGAGCGCACAGGTGTCTATTACTCTATATAGGTTGGCTACACTAGAGTTTCTGGAGCTCAAGAAGCTATTGGTGGAGTTGCAGATATAGGGTTTCATATGACCCCGTACTTATTCTAGGCGTTTTCCTATCCTCTTTGTGAAGAAGGCTGATGGTACCCTCAGATGTTTTGTGTATTATTGGATGTTGAGCCAGTTGATTATCAAGACTCAATATCACTTATGGTAGATTGATGATCTCATTGATCAAATTTGATAATAATTTGTGTTCTCAATGATTAACATGTGATCCTATTATCATCATTTTCATATTATACAATCAAATAATCCTCTTAGATCCATTTGGAGTAGGTATGGTCTATATGAGTAATTTTTATGTCGTTCGGTCTCAAGAATGTGCTTTCAGTTTCCATGGAACTGAGGAATCAAGAGTTTCATCCATACTTGGATTATTTTTTTGGTAGTCTTTTTGGATGATATCTTAGTGCACTCTCCTACTCAACATGACCTGTCTAAACATCTTGAGATAATATTTAGTACACTGATAGAGAATTAGTTATATGATAAGCTCTAAAAATTCCACTTTTGAATAGAATAGATTCACTTATTGGGTCATGTCATCTAAGAGATAGGAGTATATGTAGTCCTAGAGAAGGTGAGATCCTTAGTTTCATGGGAGCATCCAAATAACGTCTTTGAGGTACAGAGTTTTCTAGAGCTGGCAGGTCACTTCTGGCACTTTATTAATGAATTTTCGCATATAAAAACATCACAGATGGGCCTGACTAAGATGGAATCGATGTATTTGTGGAAATATTCTTACGATTTATCCTTTCAAGAGATAAAATAGATATTGAATTCAGAAAAGAGAATAGTTTTGTTGGAGTTGGGAAAGAGTTACACTATTTACTATGATGCATCAGGTATTGGGCTGGGAGCAATGCTTATGCTCGTGGATGGAGTCATTGCATATAGGTCTTGGTAGTCGAGGTCACATGAGAGGAATTACCTGATGAAAAATCTTATGGTGGGTTCAGTTGTGCATACCATGCACTGTTGGAGATATTATCTTTTGGGAGAGAATGTTTTGGTATACACTGAACAAAAAATCATCATTTATATGATTACTCACTGTGATCTGAATTTGAGACAGTGAAGGTTGGTTGATTACCATGAGTCCATTGACAATGAGCTTGCCAACACGTATGGGAAAGGAAATTTAGTGGTAGATGTGTTGAGTAGGAGGACACAAATACAGGAAGTCCAGGATCCCATTGGTGAGTGGAATATTATGGAACTATTCTCTGAGATGCATTAGGAAGTGCATGATAAGCATGAGAAGTTGCTTCTTTCATCTATAGTTTCCACATCCACTCTACTGGATCGAGTGCGAACGAGGCATCTATCAGATTCCAAAGGCCTAGTACTATGGGTGAGTGTGTCAGGAGAGGACCCTACTTCTTGATGGACCATAGGTGAGGATTAGGTTTTGCGTTTTCATTGACATGTATATATATTTCTAGACTTACACGAGTATCATTTAAAATATTTTCATGCATATGAATGAGTAGTTCACCCTGTTTTCACTATTATGTATACAAATTTACATCATCTATATTGATGGCCATGCCTGAATAGGGATGTTGTTAGGTATGTTATGATATGTTCCACTTGTCATCAAGTAAAGGCGGAGGATCAATGGCTGGAATGGATATTACGACAGTTACCCATTCCTTAGTGGAAGTGGAATGATGTCGTGATGGATTTCATGATGGGTTTACCATGTTCACCAAGTGGAAATTATGTCGAATGGGTTGTTTTAGACAGACTAATGAAGGATTCACAAATACTAATGATCATAGAAATCTGCAATCATGATGAGCTTGGAATGTTGTAATTCTAAGAGATTCTACGTTTCCATGGGGTTCATAACTCTATCATTTATGATAAGGATGCCCAGTTTACTTCTCGTGTCTAGAAAGGAATACAATGATCATTGGGAACAAAGGAACTTCTGAGAACAACATACCATCCCCATACTGGATTCCAATCAAAGCATACAATTCAGGTTTTGGAGGGAATGTTTCATGAATGCATCATGGATTTTGGGGGCTCTTGAGAGAGATCCACACCCATATTGAATTTCTCCAACTATAATAGTTTTATGAAAATAATTCATATGGAACCTTATGAGGAATTGTATAGTAGGACATTATGATAACCCCTATGTGGGATGGAGGTAGGAGAGGCAGTTATGCTGGGACTTCACCTTTTCTAGGAGAACACTGAGAAGGTGGACTTGATTCGGAAGAGGACATGTACTGTGAAATCTCATCAGAAATATTATTTTTATTGACAGAGGTGACCTCAATAGTTCAGGTTTAGATATCTGGTTTTCCTACATGTCACACCGATGTTAGGACATTGCAGGATTAAGACACATGAGAATCTTTCAGTGAGACAAGCCAAGCCATTTGATTTTTTGGAGATAGTTGGGCCAATTTCCTATCATATACAGTTATGTTTGAGGTAACATGCTATTCACAACTTCATTCTTGTTTCATAACAATGATGTTACATTTCAGACCCATATCATGTTTTTCCACCCGAGGAGGTTGAGTTGGAGGTGGATACATCTTTCGAGCATCACCTGATACAAATTGTGGATTGTAGGATGAAGGTTCTCCATGACAACTTTGTTCCTCTTGTATGGGTGTCATTGCAACATGAGTGAGTAAAAGATGAGACTTTCGAGAGGGAGGCTGACGTATCATCATAGTGGCTAGAGTCACCTGATGATTCCTCTTCACCACCCTTAAAGGAAAATTTACAAAATAATTTCCTTATGGGGGACGTTTATATTAACGCGTATCTACATTTCGAGTATGGATCATATTTTTGGGTAGCTTTTTAGGAAATGAAAGAAATTTGTTTCTCTAAGTTGACGTCGTGTACTCTTGAGTATTTGACATATACCCAATTACCCCGTATAGCCATGTACTAGTCGTGTAACGGCTGAGTAGATGGTCATGTGATGACCTAGCTTACTTGCTTAAGTCGGGTGGGGGGGGGGGGCAGTTGAGGTTAATACATGGTGTGTACATTTAATGAACACACTATGTACATTATTTTTTATTTGATAAATCATAGCGGGGTCGGGTCTCATCATTGGAAACCCTATCATTGGCAGTGGTTTATACCTGAGCATGATGGAAGGGCTGGTGAACTCCGAACCCCACCATATTCTCCATCTGAACTCTGATTGAGATGTACGTGGGTGTTTTGGAATCCCACAGGTGATTTCTCAAAACTCAAAAAGCTTTTCTTCATGATTATTCATCTCTCACGAGTTATTCAACATTCGGTGTTTTTCATTTTTTGTAGACCTATAACTTATTAGGATGATTCAATTTCTAACGATCAAGTATATCGATTGTGCGACATTGAGGTAGGTTGTTTGTGCCTTTTGTTATTCATATTTGGGTAATATATGCTAAATGTTCCGCATACCCATATTTCGGGTGTTTTTTGATTTATAATTTAACCATTTTTATTAGCTAATATGGTTTTACTGATTAATTAATTATTTTTTTCTTATGTGCAAGGCTATATACCAGGTTATGGGACACCCCATGGGTAGGATTTCCGTGTTTTATTATTTATGGACTTTTGGTAATTGATGCCTATGGGGATTTCCTTGTTTTCCATACCTTTGTTGATTATGATGGAGTTGATTGATTTTATGTGATGCCTATGATATTCCTTGTGAAAGTTTTACATAGGGGAATTTAAATATGAGATCTTCTTGAGGTAGGGTTATTTATGTATGTTTATCTATTATATTGACTAGGGGTATTCGCTCTGAGAGTTTCTAGGTGTTCATTGAAGTAGTTGTTTAGACCATGAGAGTTACCGAGGTGGTCATTTATAATTTACGGATTCTATGATGACTACGAGGTTTCTACCATGAGAGCTCCCCCGGTGGTTGTTTGTGAAAGATTAGTGCTGAGTTAGACCCAAGGTTTTAGAACATGAGATGTACCTAGAGGGTTATTATAAAATAATTTTTGTTTTGATATCCATGGGGATTAGACAATGATAACATTCCAAAAGGGTTGTTATTTGAATAATTGAATGATCAAGATGAGTCTTCCAAGACAAATAACAAGCTTGGGATTGGCCTTTTATGATTGTTTAAATGGTCTTCTAAGTAATTTTTGTGTTACTATTATATTGGGGATATAGAGCATTGCCTAGTTACCAAGATTGCATGATTAAAAAGATGAATAATAAATGTTAAATGAATGTAATTTAAATGGTATGTTTGTTTACATTTGAGTACATCCTAGTTTATTTCTTCATTATTGCGTATTAGATAATATATATATTCAATGACTGTTAGGAACATATCTTTTTTTTCTATGGGGATTTTTTTCACACCCTATTTTACTAATTATTTTGGAAAAATTAATTGGTTTAGGTAATAGATGAGGGAATGATCCCTTCTTCATATTTTACTTGATTGTTGTTGGAGCTGAAAAGCATGTTACCTAGCCAAGGCATGTGATGCTGTTAGAATTTACTTTTTTCTCTTGTAATATTGTTTCTGTATTACTTTCTAGCATTGTAAATTGTTTGAATACATTCCCAGATACATATTCCATGTATCATATTTATATATATATTATTTACTATTTTTTTTCAACTATGTATACTCTTCCAAAGAGGAAATAGTTTCCCCAATATCACACCTTGGCTGTTGTTACTAGTCGGAAGCCTATGGTGTTTGGGTAACTGTGCTTGAGGTTAGGTTACCAACTGGGATTGAGACACCTATAACATACCAGGTAAATAATGAATATAATGTTTTCAAATTTATTATTATTTTTGAATTAAATATTAATTTTACATTAAAGGGCATGCTATGTTGAATGGTGTACCCAATACACAATAACGAGTTTCTTTGAAATCTTACATTGCAAACAACGTTGAGTTGAACTGAAAAATAATATAATAATATTATTATTTTAAATTTTAGTTAACGCCTACCCGTTATAATGGAGGGAATGGAAAAAACTAACTACAAAATTATTATACATTTTTGTTAAATGTTTTTACATTTATAAAATAAATTTTAGAAGCTTAAAATAAGAACAAATATGATTTTATGCATAAATACTCTAATATTATTTAAAAGGTCTATTTACAGCCTTTTGAGGGATAAACCTCATTAAATCTAGTTTTGGTCACTTTTATATGTTATATTTGAAAAAATAAAATTCTTCATTAGAATCGAGGCGTCAAAATTTAGACTTCGGGTAAATTTTTGGTATTTTTCAGATAAAAATCATTTTTAATGAATATTGAAAAATAATGAATTTCAATTCAAAACTACCTTTTAATATAACTTATTTATATGGATATATTATCATTTAAAATGTTTTTAAGGTGTAATTAGATTATATTTTTACCATATAATCCAATGATGGTCATTTGAAGAAATTTCACTTTGAAATTGGGCATAAACACGTGTCAATAATTTCATAGATATTGTTTCTTAATAACACACTATTTGTTTTGAAAAAGGGAATTAATTTTAAATTAATTACTGAAACATATATGTTTTTAATTTTGTAATATATAAATTATTCTGAATTTTCAATATCAAATATAGTTTAGCCTGAATTTTGGAAAAACATCATTTTTTGATGAATAGTAAAACCACTATGTAGTAGTTAAAAAACTGAATTTTTCATTTAAATGAAATTTTATCGCTTTTTTGAATTAAATTTTGAAAATCTGGTATACATGGTTCTTATTAGTATGTTAAATGTTGTTCAATAAGATGAAAATAATTTTTCTCTGAATAGAATCTTTAGACTTATTTACCACCGTGAAAGGTAAATAGGGTAATTCAAGTAATAAAGAATAATATAATAACACAAAATTACCTTAACACTTATAATAACCATATTGGATGTGTAATTTACGACCATGAGAATACTTGGGTCGATTTTGGGACCTCGAGGAGCCACTTGGGAGTGACAATAACACTTAATTAATTTAAATTAAAGAAAAAAATGACTCTAACAAATATCTTTTAGTTAATTAATTTTTACATGGGGTTATATAAGTTATCTTTTATACTATAAAAATTCATTTTAAATATAAAATGAATTCCTGTATCATGGTATTTTTTTAATAATTTTTAGAAATCAAATAAATAAAATTATTTATGACACAAAAATGATGCAGTATTTACCTCATTAAAAAATGATTTAAATAAAGAAGAATACAAATATTTAAATAACATCCACAACCGGTCCAATTTATATTGTAAATATTTATTTCGACCATTAGTCATCTTATCTTTAACTTTAACTATTTTTGGACCTTTAGAAACCGAAAATCATTATATAATAAAATAATATTTTCATGCTTTTCGGAAGAACCCCTCGCCCCATTATAAAAACCCTTCAACTATAACCCATTACACACACCTCTCAAGCCCCTTGTCTCATCCAAACCCTACCCAAATATGCTCTCAAGATCCCTCTATTCTAGCTAGAAGCCTTACTTTTGGTAGAAGGAACTTCAATAATTCCATTTGGTTCATTATATTATTTTATTTATCCAACCCCTAAACTCTTTTCATTATATTATTTTATAACAAAAATAGTATCATCAAAATACTATATTTTTGTTATGAGAAGTATTCTAACTACACTTACAAACACCACCATCTAATTGGAATAGAACATAATGTTTCTATAGATGGAAAACAAACGCCTCACGAAATGATGATAGTTCAATTATATACTACCACCCCTTATAGTGGCCACTCAGATGGCAGTGTATGTAACACCTGAGACTTTTATGTTATATGAATCATCAAAGGAATCTTTTTCTACACAACACTTGCTTGGCTTGCTTTACACGCAATCGCGACCTTCCTCGATAGCTTGCGTCGTACGCAATACCGAGTTTCACTAAACAACAATATGCTATTAAAACTAGCCGTTTTGAATAGTAATAACCACTTTTTGAAATTTTATAAATTTTATTTTTCAAAATGGAATTCATTTTTGGACTCAGAATATCGAAATTAGCCTAGGGTGAAATTTTGGTATTTTTCTGAAAACTTTCAATTTTTGATGAATAGTGAAACCACTAAGTGGTAGGTTAAAAACTGAATTTTGCATAAAACATAATTTTACCACTTCTGTGAATGGAATTTCAAAAATCCGACAGACACGGTTGATATCAGTAAGTAAAATGTGGTTCAATGAGATAAAAATAATTTTTTGGTGAATAGTAACTTTTTACTTTTTTACCGCCGTTAATAGTAAATAGGGTAAGTAAGGGTAAATATGATATTACTATTACCCTAAAACATGTCCTAATTCTATTGGACAAGTGTAATTCGACCAAAAACAAACTTAGGAATAAAAATATGACCATTTAGGCCCACTTGGATTAGATTAGGACATTTATTATTAATTTATTTAAAGAAGGGTTAAAATAGTTAAAATCAAAGTTTAATAAGTAATTAATTTTTAATATGGGGTTATACATAAGATAAATTCGACTATAAATATTCATTAGAAAGATAAAAAGATTTCCTACATAATGGTATTTTATTTGTAATTTTTAGACATTAAATAATTTAATTTATTTATGACACAATGATGATGCAGTAATTATCTTATTAATGAAATATTGACATAATTGATGTTATAAACACCAAAATTAAAGTAATTTGAGACTTTTTATGAATTAAAATAATTTTATAGGTTACTATGATATATTAGGGTTGATTTAATCAACTTGGTTCGAACATATAATTCTGTTATGACTTTCACAAAAATCATATATCAAATAGTGTCAAAATTGACACAAAATAGTTTTTAAATAAAATATTATATTACTAATTGTTATTTTATTCCCAAAAATCTAAGGTTCGGCCAAATGACTTAGATAAGGATATATATATTAATAATAAGAAATTTGGGGTTCGTTTGGCATGTTATAGTAAGTGTATTAACCATATAGTGAAAGAAAACAAAAAGACACGGTAAAAGTTAAATTATTTAACTTAGAGTTAAATCTAATTGATAAGGTTAAAATAATACCCTAAACATGTCTAAATCCTATTGGTTGATAGGATTTAGACCCCTCCCCACTTTAGCTTCGAAATAAGACCCTTTGTAACCATTATAAACCGATTTTGACTTTAATATAAAATAATATTTTGAGATATTCCTAAGGTGCCCCTCTCCTCCCTTATAAAAGGGCACCTCCTCCCCCTCCTCCTCACACCAATTTGAGCACTCAAGCTCGGCCAACCCCTGCCATTTTCTCCTCTCCACTTCCCTAGAATAATCCTAGAGGTCCTGGTCTTCTTCAAAGACCAATCTTAGTTCCCTAAGTGGAGGATTCAAAGAAGATTTCCAAAGAAGAGGTAATATCCTTTGCCGATCTTTTCAATTTCTTTCTTCTTCAACTTCTTCTTCTTTAGTTGTTTCATGATAAAGTAATAACATAAGTATTACTTACATACTGATATGTTATTATAAATATGAAACAAACCTAACTCACCTTCTATCCATCCTACGGAAAAATGAAATCACCGCGCGTGCGTACGTACGGAATACCGTCTCCACGCCGTGGTGTAATCTATTTTCCACCATCACTTTACAAGGATGGGTATAATGGTGTAATGAGTAACTATTTAGTATTATTATTAAGTAATATTGACACTGAAAAAATATATATATACTCCAATACAATTCCACGATCATAGGAACGATATCATGACTCGTGCGTACGTACGGAATACCGTCTCCACGATGTGATGCGACTCGTTCTACATGATCATCATTACATAGTAATTATATAAATGAATTGAATGAATAAATATGATATATGTTACACTAATAACATTATGGATATAAGGTATCTATAACCTTAAAAGTAGAATAAGAATTTATTCGACAAAACACGCATAAGAACAAAAGGCAATAAAGACCCGAGTAACAAGTAACAATGAAATATTACTAATAAGAAGCTAAGAATATGACCATATATGATATCATATCAATATTTATGATTCTTGAATAAGTCAATAACATTATTTAAACCATTATACAGGAGCTTCGGACATGTACAAAGCAAATCGGACCTAAGGTAAGGGAAAATATCACAATCTCATTTTTATCCAAGATTGTTTTTACTTTGGCATTTACTGGGGTATATTTTATCATCCACATCCTTGTTTCCTCAATATGTAATATTATTTCAATCCACCTACAATTTTTTAAATCCAATTTTACCCTTCGGTGAATTTTAGTAAAAGATAAGAAAGGAATCTTTTGTCGTTTTTCGTACGAGGTACTTTTTGACTTTTCCAACAAAAGTACAAAGAATGTTTTTTTTACTTATACGACATGAATGGATTCTTAAAACATTATTTCCAAGAAGATTCCTGTACAAGTATTCACGTTTATTTTTAATCAACTTCTTTTAATTTAAAATTGTATGACATGTTAAGAAAGGTAAAGTGTTTTTGAAGTAGAAAGGATATTTTCCTCAAGAATGGAGTTCAAATATTTTATGAAAATTATTTTCCATCTAAGATAATAAAAGGGTTATGTTTTTATCCCTATTATTACATGGATTTGATTATGTTGTGATGGAAATATTTTTATGAATTCCTTTATCTTATATGAATTGTTTTATGATGTCATGATGTTTAAGATTCCCCTTTGTATTACATGGGTTATGCAATGATGTATGATTTATGGTTTTGTGGCACACATAAGAATGGTATCATTATGAGATGGGTGGGACCTATATCTCCCTCCAATGCATTGGGTAAAGATTTTATATCTCATGAGATATAAATGGCTGGAACGGTAGGTTATACCGGTTCAGTGAAACAGGACTGGAACGAGGGTGACTCGGTTTAGAAAGGGACTTTGTCCACTAAGATAGTCTTGGCAATGAGTCATGACTAACAAGAAATGATTTTCCATGATTATGTGTGCATTCCACAAAGAATAAAGTTTCATTCTATGATTATGGGGATCTCATTTTCACTTCTATGATTTATTCCATGTTAAGATATTATGATCTCTTTTTCAGGTTATGATTTTCAAAAAGATATGATATGATTTTTATTTCTTTTATTTTCCCTTGCTGAGAATTTGAGCTCACCCTTTTATGTTTTCTTTTCCCCAGGTCAGGAAGATGGATATTAATTAGAATATGCAAAAAGTGACCCTAGATATGATGAAATAAATGGGAGGCACTGTAGAAGATTTATGAACCAGTTATTTATGTTTCCCAGTTCTAAAGACACTATACCTATATGGTCCTTTGTGGTTTTGTCATATGTTGTAATAAGTGTGATTCAATTTTGAAGTATTAACAATGTATGTAAAGTATGGGTCGTTATACTTGGTATCAGAGGAAAGGTATAGTCTGTAATGCCCCAACCCCAGCTACCCAGAGTCGGTGCATTACTTCGTAACATTGGCATGATCACAAAAGATCAAGTCTTGAAAGACCGATTATTTTAGTAGCCTTGGAAACACTAGATACATTCGTAAACGTTACATTACATCTTAAAGTGAAAAACTACAATAACAAAGTCTCCATAGTCCACACCCATATCCTCTTATGACTATCCCTGCAGGTCATTCATAAAATACTTCTTCACATCCTGGAAAATATTAAAACATTGAAAGGGGTGAGCTCAGATGCTCAGTAAGGATAACAATATTGCGGAAGCTTTCATAAATAAACATAAAAATTTAAGGCAATGTATAACTAAAACAAAAGCCTTTTAAACTTGAACATCAACATAATATGGCAAAAGTAAAATGAGATAATGCCATTCACTTCTTCACATGGATATTCTACTGGTCGAATAATCACATGAAATATCAATAACCACTTTCATAATGAGGGAATGTATAATGCCAGACATTCTGAAACATTTTGTCAAGGCCTCGGCCAAGACGTCTAAAATGATTAAGGCCTCAGACAAAACCATAAATCAAATTGGGAAAGGGCCTCGGCCAATTCCACGTCTAGTTGTCTCATGAGACCTACCGATGCATCGAGGAGCTACAGCGGGCTCCACCCGTCACTTATTAATTCCAATACATTCCTCATATGAATAGGTTTAAACATATCATAAACCACAACATAATCGTATCACATAAAACATTCATAAAGGAAACATAAAATTTCCACATTTCAATCACAAGATATCAATACAACACATTGATATAATAAAAACGCTTTCAAAACCATTTTCAATACCAAAATAAAATAAAGTTAAAACTTTGTATTTATTTTTCATTAAAAAAATGATGGCTTGTAGAGGAAGCTGAAACTCAAATAATGGTCACGGCGACGGAGAAGTCGTTGTCGCCGCATAAGTACGGAAAGAAAAACATTCCCTTTTGTCATTTAGAAAAACGCTTCGTATAAAAAATATTCCTTTTGAATAAACGTAAAAGTCAAAGGGGTTTATACACCGTTTAAAAGAAAGTTGTGTATAAAACCAAATATGCCTCAATGAAAGGGGATTGAGACGAAGTCCTTAAAAAGATCAGTTTTTTAAATAAAGTACATATATAATGTGTATTCACTATAAGTACACATAAATAATGTAAAATACAATATAGGACATAATAATATCATGACATAATTTGAAAGTAGGAGATTAACCCAAAGAATGGAAGTTGGGTTAAGAAATTCCCTTACCTTGCGTCCTGTGTTGACCCGACCGTTCTTTAACCTCCTGAATAATAAAATAGAGTTAATTCCTATTTACTTAAGAACCTTTTTCATGTTAATTATTCCTTTTATATCCCTTATTACCATGTTATGAACATTATGTAATTATTTAAGTTAATAACGGTCGTTTTGTCGATCTTTGGTACTTGAGTCAAAAATAATCTACCTATAATTTCAAGTTGTTCATGTGGTGAAATATCCATTATATCCAGAATTATATTCATGATGTAGATATCATATATATGATATATATACAGTATATACATTCATTCATAATGTCACATAACATTTAGAGGTAAGAAATGAAATGCACCGTTCATGGAGACGGTAAGCCGTACGTACGCATGAACGCTACTTTCATTTCTATTTCATATTTAATGGAACGGAATCATAATGATATAAATTTATAATATAATTACAGTATAATATATTGTATAATACCATTTAATCCATCCTTTATACATCCCACATATGGCATTAACGATTCAAATCACTTTGAGGGGGCGGTAGTCCGCACTTCCTAAAATGAAATTATCGCGTTTTACCCATAATGGAAATCATAAAGTATGCCATAAATGAGATATAAAAGAGCATAAGTAAACAATAAACACATTATATATCATATATAAATATAGTGATATCTTAATGGCCACCTTTGAAGGTGTTATATGAGTGTTGAACAATCATCGTTTCGTGAGGCAGAAATTCGCCATCCACAGAAACCGTATGTTCTTTAACCACTAGATGTAGGTGTGTGTAAGTGTAGATAGAATACTTCTTATAAAAACATCCTAGTATATTTAGTATACTGTTGTTGTTACAAAATAAATGAATAAAAAGAGTTTAGGGTGTTGGAGAAGAAAAATAAAACAAAACAACATTAGAGAAGACATTACCTCAAAATCGGGTAACTCTATTTGATTTGAGCCAAAGGCTTCCTTGGGAAGAGTTCTGCCCAA
Source organism: Viscum album (assembly GCA_963277665.1). Classification (NCBI taxonomy): domain Eukaryota; kingdom Viridiplantae; phylum Streptophyta; class Magnoliopsida; order Santalales; family Viscaceae; genus Viscum; species Viscum album. The sequence continues at coordinate 373,596,051 of OY728127.1, read as the reverse complement.
AGTGAGGCTTCTAGGAGTAAGAGGGGGAAGTTGGGAGAGTATTTGGGCAGAGGTTGGCCGAGCCAAATGGCTTGAAAGTGTAAATGAGGTGGGAGAGGTGGGGTCCTTTTATAAGTGGAGAGGAGGGGCACTTTTGGAAAGATTGAAATGTTACATTATTTCACAATGCTTTTCGGATTCTAAAGGTCCCACACTTATATAATTCGAGGCTAAGGTGATAAGGTTTCGAAATATCCTCATCCAATAGGCTTTGGACAAGTGTAAGCCTTGTATTTTGCATTATCTTCTCATTTTATTTAAATCGTTAAATAATGAGGTCATCGCTGCATCATAATGATGTCATAAATAATTTAATTTATTTAATGTCTAAAAATTATAAAAAAAATACTATGATGTAGGAAATCTTTTTAGATTTCTAATGAATATTTATAGTCAAAATTGTGACTTCTGTAACCCCACTTAAAAATTGTTTTAGTAAAACAACTCATGTTTGTATCAATTTAATTTTAACATTAAATAAATATATATTAATGTCATTTTCCAACTAAATTGGCTCCATGGGGTCCCCAAGTTGACCCATGGGTTTTCATGGTCGGCCATGACTCATACAATAGGAGTAGGACAAGTGTCAAGCTCATCTCATATTATTAAAACATTATTTTTACCTTAAACTACACTAATTACCTCTAATCGCGATTAAGAACTTAAAAGTTACTATTCACCAAAAAATTATTTTGATCTCATTGAACCACATTTTACTTCTTAATTACAACCATGTATGTCGGTTTTTTGAAAATAAAATCTCAGAAGTGGTAATATTTCATTTAATCAAAAAATCTGTTATTTAACTACCACTTAGTGGTTTCACTATTCATCAAAAATTGAAGTTTTTCAGAACAATGCCAAAATTTCACCCTAAGCTATAATTGAAATTCCGAATTCAAAAATGATGTATATTTTACAAAATTCCAAACATATAAGTTTCATTAATTAATTTTATAATTAATTCCCGCTGTTACGACAAATAGCGTGTTTTTATGAAACAATTTATATCAAAAGATTGGCAATTGTTTATGTCCAATTTCAATGTTAAATTAATTATAATGACCACCATTGGATAAAATGGTAAAAATAAATTATAATTATACCTTAAAACCACTATATAGTATAATTTATCACAATAAATTATTTTGATTAAAAAGTTGTTTTATGTATTTTCCACTATTCATAAAAAAATAGAAGTTCTCAGAAAAATACCAAAAATTCAACATAGGCTAATTTCGATATTCCGAATTCAGAAATGAAGTCCATTTTGAAATATAAAATATCTATAATTTTAAAAAGTGGTTATTACTATTCATAACGGCTACTTTGATTAGTCGCGGTGTTTTAGAACTCGAAGTTGCGTACAATGCAAGCTATTGCATTATTGAATGAGAAGCGTATCGTGGATGCTCGGGGTGTTACATTCTCCCCTCCTTCAATAAATTGCGTCCTCGCAATTTGAAATTTTTCTTTGAAAATAAAAGGTAGAAAAGAGAAAATACCTTTGAGGAAAACCCACATCGGAAATATGGTTACTAAAAATATAACATTAAAAGAAAGCAAGATAAGTACAAAGGTCACCCGATATAGCCCATTCTAGGATTCTATGAAAATATGGATATGGAGGAGAAAAAAACCATCAAGGTCTTATGGAGAGTTATAGAAAACAGGATTAGGAGAAAGTTTAACCACAAGAAAATCACAAACTTGTGATTGGTTAAACGGTCATTGAATCCCCAGTTGGAAAAGTTAACCGACAACATTTTTTTTAATTTACCTTTTATAATGTTGAGGAATTTATTTAGGAGATTTACTAAGAACGTAAGGGGATATACATACTTGTTATGTATACTTTCATTCGTTAATAAATTTTTACCACAAACCCAACTTTTACTCCAAATGGTAACAAAACTCAAAGATATTCTATTTATCCTAATTGTATAAGGTTCCAAATGTTAAAACATACCATTTAGATTAGTAAAACTATTTTGTAATAACCAGGGACTTCCTGTAGGCTAGTGGTAGGAAATAAAGGCATGTCGCACTTTGATTGTGGGTTCGATTCCTGTAGCTTTGTCCGATGCGACGGGTTATTCCCCACCCTGCAGGTTGTCCTTTTCCTAAAACTATAGTATTATAGTATTCCAAAAATAATCTTCAGAAATGATTTAACCTTAAACAATACTATCCAAAGATCAACTTAATCCACTCCAACCTTTATAGTTATCCAAAATACCTCTGTCCAGACTTTCTCTAAAAGGTCTCTAAATTCCAAAATCAATTGTAACATCAGATTCCCCAAACAAAGTAAAGTTTCTCTTATTGTCACATAATAAAAATATAATTACCTTCATCATATTAAAACCTTACTGAAATTAACAAGTACTGCAGTATAATCCTTATATATATATCACATTATTCTAATAACCAGAATATAATCCATGAGTCCAAAAGCACCAATACATTAGTTATTCTGCTTCAACTGTAGTAACAACATAAGATTGTCCTTGATCCCTTGGCCTTTTCTGAGGTAAGTTTCCCTGACGCTTAGGACATTCATTTGCATAATGACCCATTTCTCTACAATTATAGCATTCAACTTTGATAGCCTCTTTCTTTCCCTTGCAATCACGAGCCTGGTGACCCTTTTCTCCACATTTATAACAAACTCACATTCATTTTAGGCAAGTACTAGGGTGATTCTTCCCACAATTATCACATAATGGAAAATCCTTCTTTCCCTTTTTCCCTTTATCTGTCTCTTGTTCCACCGGTCTCTTCTTCTCTTTCTTTACTTTGTTGTAATAAGACTTAGAGAATTCCTTTTCTGTCTTGATAGCACACGATACAATATCTTCGTATGATGAGAAGGATTGTGATACTAAAGCTCGACGGAGAAATGGTTTTAACCCATCAAAGAAATGATCAATCTTACTCATTGGGTTACGTATATAATCAGCAGCATACCTCGCTAACCTTGTAAATTTAGCCTCATACTTTGCGACATTCTCATCCTCCTTCTGCCTCAAACTCAGAAATTGCCTTTCCATATCTGCTTGATGGTCACGAGGAAATTATTTTTCTACGAAAAGCTCTTTGAACTCCCTCCATTCCATATTCGATATGTCATCATCTTCCTTTGTGTTTTGAATCAGCGACCACCACTGATCGGCATCTCCAGTGAGGCGGTAAACTACCATGACAACCTTCTCCCTTTCACTACTCCCCAAGGCATGGAATATTTTCTATAAGGAATTTATCCATTGCTCAGCTACTATAGGATTTTTACTCCCATTGATGGTTGGTGGTTGTTGCCTCATGAAACGGTATAACATTGATCCTCCACGTTGCGGATCAGGGTGCTCTATACGAGTAAGGTTGTTATTCATAACCTGCGTGAGTTGTCCCAGTACGGTGAGAAGCTGATCAGCACCAGTTGTATCACTAGCTCCACCATAATTATCTTGAGCAGGAGGGAAATCCCTACACGGAGTGCGTGCATTGATACGGTTTCCATTCCTTCCACTAGGCGCCATTTCTAAATAATGGCATAAACTAGATTAGTTCATGAATCAAAAAACATAATTCCATACTTGTAAAACACTTAACATAAATTGAACTAATTATGGATATAATCCATAATTATAAAAATGTTTTCTTTGAGGAAGTATATACTCGTAACCCTTCATAGTGGTTTATAAAGAAAATGAGAATTATCCAAAGCATATCCCCTGGGAGTGTCGTAACCAAGAGTGCAGCAAAGCCCGTTGTCGTGCACCAGTTCCCATTTGAGTCTAGCTCAAAGCAGTGTTTTCGGGTTTTACCCCTAGGTACATCTGTGCCAGAGCCGCCTCTACCTGCTCGTATCCAGACATGGATTTATTTCTCGGAAAACTCACAAAATCTCTACAATACCAAAATTCTAGGAAGTTCTTCTATACTAATCCTCAAAGTTCATCTTAGGTCTACGTGCTCTAATCAGAGTTTATCTAAATCTAGCTTCCAAGGTTTGTACTAAACTTCCTCTGATACCAACTGTAATGCCCTGACCCCAGCTACCCAGAGTCCGTGCATTACATCGTAACATTGGCATGATCACAAAAGTTCAAGTCTCGAAAGACTGATTAGTTTAGTAGCCTTGGAAACACTAGATACATTCGTAAACGTTACATTACATCATAAAGTGAAAAACTACAATAACAAAGTCTCCATAGTCCACACTCATATCCTCTTCTGACTATCCCTACAGGTCATTCATAAAATACTTCTTCACATCCTGGAAAATATTAAAACATTGAAAGGGGTGAGCTCAGATGCTCAGTAAGGATAACAATATTGCGGAAGCTTTCATAAATAAACATAAAAATTTAAGGCAATGTATAAATAAAACAAAAGCCTTTTAAACATGAACATCAACATAATATGGCAAAAGTAAAATGAGATAATGCCATTCACTTCTTCAAATGGATATTCTACTGGTCGAATAATCACATGAAATATCAATAACCACTTTCATAATGAGGGAATGTATAATGCCAGACATTCTGAAACATTTTGTCAAGGCCTCGACCAAGACGTCTAAAATGATTAAGGCCTCAGCCAAAACCATAAATCAAATTGGGAAAGGGACTCGACCAATTCCACGTCTAGTTGTCTCATGAGACCTACCGATGCATCGAGGAGCTATAGCGGGCTCCACCCGTCACTTATTAAGTCCAATACATTCCTCATATGAATAGGTTTAAACATATCATAAACCATAACATAATCGTATCACATAAAACATGCATAAAGGAAACATAAAATTTCCACATTTCAATCACAAGATATCAATACAACACATTGATATAATAAAAACGCTTTCAAAACCATTTTCAATACCAAAAAAAAATAATGTTAAATCTTTGTATTTATTTTTCATTAAAGAAATGATGGCTTGTAGAGGAAGCTGAAACTCAAATAATGGTCACGGCGGCGGAGAAGTCGCTGTCGCCGCATAAGTACAGAAATAAAAACATTCCCTTTTATCATTTAGAAAAACACTTCGTATAAAAAAGATTCCTTTTGAATAAACGTAAAACTCAAAGGGGTTTATACACCGTTTAAAAGAAAGTTGTGTATAAAACCAAATATGCCTCAATGAAAGGGGATTGAGACGAAGTCCTTAAAAAGATCATTTTATTAAATAAAGTACATCTATAATGTGTATTCACTATAAGTACACATAAATAATGTAAAATAAAAGATAGGACATAATAATATCATGACATAATTTGAATGTAGGAGATTAACTCAAAGAATGGATGTTGGGTTAAGAAATTCCCTTACCTTGTGTCCTGTCCTGACTCGACCGTTCTTTAACCTCCTGAATAATAAAATAGAGTAAATTCCTATTTACTTAAGAACCTTTTTCATGTTCATTATTCCTTTTATATCCCTTATTACCATGTTATGAACATTATGTAATTATTTAAGTTAATAACGGTCGTTTTGTCGATCTTTGGTACTTGAGTCAAAAATAATCTTCCTATAATTTCAAGTTGTTCATGTGATGAAATATCCATTATATCCAGAATTATATTCATGATGTAGATATAATATATATGATATATATCCAGTATATACATTCATTCATAATGTCACGTTACATTTAGAGGTAAGAAATGAAATGCACCGTTCATGGAGACAGTAAGTCGTACGTACGCATGAACGCTACTTTCATTTCTATTTCATATTTAATGGAACGGAATCATAATGATATAAATTTATAATATAATTACAGTATAATATAGTGTATAATAGCATTTAATCCATCCTTTATACATCCCACATATGGCATTAACGATTCAAATCACTTTGAGGGGGCGGTAGTCCGCACTTCCTAAAATGAAATTATCGCGTTTTACCCATAATGTAAATCATAAAGTATGACATAAATGAGAAATACAGAAGCATAAGTAAAACATAAACACATTATATATCATATATAAATATAGTGACATCTTAATGGCCACCTTTTAAGGTGTTATATGAGTGTTGAACAATCATCGTTTCGTGAGGCAGAAATTCGCCATCCACAGAAACCGTATGTTTTTTAACCATTAGATGTAGGTGTGTGTAAGTGTAGCTCTAATACTTCTTATAACAACATCCTAGTATATTTCGGATACTAGTGTTGTTACAAAAGAAATGAATAAAAAGAGTTTATGGGGTTGGAGAAGAAAAATGAAACAAAACAACATTAGAGAAGACATTACCTCAAAATCGGGTAACTCTTTTTTATTTGAGCCAAAGGCTTCCTTGGGAAGAGTTCTGCCCAAATTGAGGCTTCTAGGAGTAAGAGGGGGAAGTTGGGAGAGTATTTGGGCAGAGTTTGGCAGAGGAAAATGGCTTGAAAGTGTAAATGAGGTGGGAGAGGTGGGGGCCTTTTATAAGTGGAGAGGAGGGGCACTTTTGGAAATATTGAAATGTTACATTATTTCACAATGATTTTCGGATTCTAAAGGTCCCACAATTATATAATTCGAGGCTAAGGTGATAAGGTTTCGAAATATCCTCATCCAATAGGCTTTGTTCAAGTGTAAGCCTTGGATTTTGCATTATCTTCTCATTTTATTTAAATCGTTAAATAATGAGGTTATCGCTGCATCATAATGTTGTCATAAATAATTTAATTTATTCAATGTCTACAAATTATAAACAAAATACTATGATGTAGGAAATCTTTTTATCTTTCTAATGAATGTTTATAGTCAAAATTTTTACTTTTTTAACCCAACTTAAAAATTGTTTTAGTAAAACAACTCATGTTTGTATCAATTTAATTTTAACATTAAATAAATATATTAATGTCATTTTCCAACTAAAGTGGCTCCATGGGGTCCCCAAGTTGACCCATGGGTTGTCTTGGTCGGCCATGACTCATCCAATAGGAGTAGGACAAGTTTCAAGCTCATCTCATTTTATTAAAACATTATTTTTACCTTAAACTACACTAATTACCTCTAATCGTGATTAAGAACTTAAAAGTTACTATTCACCAAAAAATTATTTTGATCTCATTGAACCACATTTTACTTCTTTATGACAACCATGTATGTCGGATTTTTGGAAATCAAATCACAGAAGTGGTAATATTTCATTTAAACAAAAAATCAGTTATTTAACTACCACTTAGTGGTTTCACTATTCATCAAAAATTGAAGTTTTTCAGAACAATGCCAAAATTTCACCCTAAGCTATAATTGATATTCCGAATTTAAAAATTATGTATATTTTAAAAAATTCCAAACATATAAGTTTCATTAATTAATTTTATATTTAATTACCGCTGTTACGACAAATAGCGTGTTTTTAAGAAACAATTTATATCAAAAGATTGGCAATTGTTTATGTCCAATTTCAATGTTAAATTAATTCTAATGACCACCATTGGATAAAATGGTAAAAATATATTCTAATTATACCTTAAAACCACTAAATAGTATAATTTATCAAAATAAATTATTTTGATTAAAAAGTTGTTTTAAGTATTTTTCACTATTCATAAAAAATTAGAAGTTCTCAGAAAAATACCAAAAATTCAACATAGGCTAATTTCGATATTCCGAATTCAAAAATAAAGTCCATTTTGAAATATAAAATAGCTATAATTTTAAAAAGTGGTTTTTACTATTCATAACGGCTACTTTGATTAGTCGCGGTGTTTTAGAACTCGAAGTTGCGTACAATGCAAGCTATTGCATTATTGAATGAGAAGCGTATCATGGAAGCTCGGGGTGTTACATAGTCAACCTTTGGAAACTAGGATGTGAAAGCCTTAGTAAGAACCCTAAGGATAAGTCTAAGCATAGAACACAATCTTAGTGTTTTAGAAATGGCCTTGAATAACCTAGTATAAGACCTTAAGCATGAAAATTTTATTCTTGAATTATGTGGTTTTCCTATTATAATTAGTGTTGCTCACACTATTCTTCTTGGTTTTAGTCAATGGATGGAATCTGAAGGAACCGTGTTAATGCGGAATGCGCTGGGCAATGCAATGATTGTCCCCCTGAGCAACCAAACGATATGGGAGCTGGAATGCAAAATCTTGTAGCCATGCTCACACAACTTTCTCAAGATATGAATCATGTAGGACTTCCAAACGAGCAAAGGAAGGAGCAACATTCTGTTGAATACTTCATGAGGCTGCGTCCACCTTCTTTCAGCGGGTCTACTGATAAATTAGTTGCTGAACAATGGATTAGTACTACTGAAAAGATATTTTCAGTTCTTCAATGTTCTGAGCATGATAAAGTCAACCTAGCAGTGTATCGTTTGGAAGGAGATGCTGATCAATGGTGGAATCTTATTAAGAATACGAGGCAAAGGGATGAAATTGAGTCTATGGAATGGGACGAGTTCAAGAACTTATTTTTCAATAAGTATTTCCCTCATATTCTCCGAACAAAGATGGAGAAAGAGTTCCTTGAACTAAAGCAAAGGGATGATGAATCTGTTGGTACCTATGAAGCAAATTTTACAAGACTTGCATGGTACGCTTCTGGTATTATTATCCAACTTGAGAGTAAGATCGATCGATTCTTTAGTGGCTTAAAACCAAGTCTTCGAAGGGCGTTAGCCATAAGGGACTTCAATAGCTACGAGGAAATCGTTCGATGTGCTCTCAAAGTCGAGATGGAGATTGGAGTAACCCATCAGTCACATGGGTTTGATAAGAAGAGGAAGATGGAATTCAAAGGAAAATCTAAAGAGCACACTGAAAAGAAGGTGAGATTTCCCTTATTCTCAAAGTGTGGAAAGAAACATGGAGGGAGTTGTCTTAAAGGGACAAGTAAATGTTTCAAATGTGGAAAGGAAGGTCATCGGGCATTTGAATGCCGCGGCAATGGGAAGAAGATGTCTAATGATTCAAACAAAGGAAGGGATACACAGAATGAACCTACTACACTTCAATGTTTCAAGTGCAAGGAGATGGGGCATTATGCCAATCAATTCCCAAATCCAAGGGTTGATGATGATGGTCGACGTCAACAAAATCTTAAGGCTAAAGACAAAGGAAAGTCACATGCAATTTCTATCAGCGATGTGGAGTATGATAACGAAGTGGTGAAAGGTACACTTACCATCCACTCTAAAGTAGAAAATGTTTTATTTGATTCTGGATCCACCCACTCTTTTATTTCAAATGAATTTTCTAAGGGTATCACCATATTACCTCAACAATTAGATGTTGAGTTAGCTGTGACAACACCTAATGGAACAACAGTCGCAGCAAAAGTTTATAATTCTTCTCCGATCGAAGTTTGTGGGAAAGTGCTTCCTGCAAATCTTCTGATCCTTCCTTTAGTGGAATTTGATGTGATTCTTGGCATGGATTGGCTTTCTCTACATGGAGCTCATATCAATTTCCAATGAAGGGAAGTCACATTTCATATTCCAGATCAATCTACGATCGTCTATCAATGCAAGGATGAACATAACCTTCCAGTGGAAATTCCTTCCATCTTATGGGTCTTGATTCCACTAAATGAAGTTTATTTATCTCAAATGGTTGGTGAGAAACTCACGATTAAGAATTTGCCCATTGTACGGGAGTTTGATGATGTCTTTCCGGAGGAATTACCGGGTCTTCCACCAAATCGTGAAGTTGAGTTTTCAATAGAACTCATACCGGGTGCTTTGCCTATTTCAAAGAAACCTTATAGAATGGCCCCAATTGAGTTGCAGGAATTGAAGAAGCAACTCCAAGAGAATCTTGATAAGGGATTCATATGACCTAGTGCGTCACCTTGGGGATCAGCTGTTCTATTTGTTAAGAATAAAGATGGATCAATGAGACTCTGCATTGATTATCGAGAACTTAACAAGATCACTATCAAGAACAAATATCCTCTCCCGCGCATTGATGACTTATTTGACCAACTACGCGGAGCTCAATACTTTTTGAAGATTGATCTTCATTCAGGGTATCATCAATTAAAGGTCAAAAGGGAGGATATACCAAAGACGGCTTTCCGTACAATGTATGGACACTATGAATTTATAGTGATGCCATTTGGTCTTACTAATGCCCCTGCTATCTTCATGGATCTAATGAATAGAGTCTTTAGCGACTATCTTGATCAATTTGTGGTAGTCATTATAGAGGATATTCTTGTCTATTCAAAGAGAAAGGAAGATCGTGAAGATTACTTGAGAATTATATTGAAGACCCTGAGAAAGGAGAAGCTTTATGCCAAATTTACCAAGTGTGAATTTTGGCTTCAAAAAGTTGCATTTTTGGGTCACATAATCTCAAAAGAGGGGATATCTGTGGATCCAGCAAAAACAGAGGTTATCGAAAGATGGTTGAGACCAACAACAGTAACTGAGATCCGAAGTTTTCTTGGTTTGGCTGGATATTATCGACGTTTTGTAAAGGATTTTTCACGATTATCTAATCCACTCACCAAGTTGACTCGGAAAGGAGTTAAGTTTGTATGGATAGATGAATGTGAAGAGAATTTCAAGGAGTTGAAAAGAAGGTTATCCAGTGCACCTGTGCTCACACTGCCTTGTAGTGGAGAAAGGTTTGTGATCTACAGTGATGCATCCATGAAGGGATTGGGGTGTGTTCTTATGCAAAATGATATGGTGATAGCTTATTCCCCACGACAGTTGAAAATCCATGAGCAAAATTACCCAACACATGATTTGGAGTTGGCTGCGGTAATCTTTGCATTAAATATTTGGAGGCATTACCTTTATGGTGAAAGGTGTGATATTTATACTGATCATAAAAGTTTAAAGTATATTTTCACACAAAAGGAGCTGAATATGCGCCAAAGAAGATGGTTGGAGCTGATTAAGGATTATAACTGCTCAATCCATTACCACCCTGGGAAAGCAAACAAGGTGGAAGATGAATTAAGTCGACAAGACCATGCTAGTTTATCCATGATGAGGATCACAAAAGATCCAATATTTATGGATTTACAAAGGATGGATCTTGGAATTATAATGGAAGGGGAAAAATCTTATCTTTCTCAAATGAATGTTCAACCATATATACATGTGAAAATTATAGAGGCACAGAAAGAAGATGTCGAGTTACAAAAGAAGGTTAGAAATGTTCCTGAATTCAACGTTGATTGTGATGGGATAATAAAGTTCAGGAATCAGGTTTGTGTTCCCCCCATCCCCAAATTAAAGAAGGAGCTGCTGGATGAGGCTCATAGTTCATCATTATCTATTCATCCTGGAAGCACGAAAATGTATAGGGACCTGAAAGAGTACTTCTGGTGGGATGGCATGAAAAGAGATGTTGCTGAATATGTCTCTCGATGCTTGGTTTGTCAACAAGTTAAAGTTGAGAGACAGAAGTTTAAGGGGATGTTACAACCATTACCCATACTTGAATGGAAATGGGAAAACATCACTATGGACTTTGTCACCGGACTTCCTAAAACATCCAAAGGCAATAATGCTATTTGTGTCATAGTTGATCGTCTTACAAAGTCTGCACACTTCATTGCTATTAGAGAGGATTTCTCTCTAGATCAGCTTGCCAGGATATATGTAAAGGAAGTGGTAAGATTTCATGGAGTACCAATTTCTATTATATCTGATCGAGATCTGAGATTTACCTCGAAGTTCTGGCGAAGTCTTCAGCATACTCTGGATACAGAGTTGAGTTTCAGCACAGCTTATCATCCCCAGACAGACGGTAAGTCCGAGAGAACAATTCAAACCCTAGAAGATATATTGAGAGCATGCTCTATGGATTTCAATGGAGGTTGGGATCAACACCTACCATTGGTGGAATTTTCTTATAATAATAGCTTTCACTCCAGTATTCAGATGGCTCCTTATGAAGCTCTCTATGGAAAGAAATGCAGGACTCCCACTTGCTGTGATGAAGTTGGGGAAAGAAATCTATTAGGACCTGATCTCGATGATGAAATGGAAGAAAAGGTCAGATCTATTCAACAACACATAAGAGCAGCTCAGAGTCGACAGAAAAGTTATGCCGACAAACGAAAAAAAGACCTAGAGTTTGAAGTGGGTGATAAAGTGTTCTTACGAATATCTCCCTAGAAGAGGGTTATGAGATTTGGAAAGAAAGGGAAGTTGAGCCCTAGATATATCGGTCCTTTTGAAATACTGGATCGTGTTGGGAAGGTATCTTACCGATTGGCGCTTCCACCGAATCTCTCTCAAGTTCACGATGTGTTCCATGTATCTCTCCTGAGAAAGTACACACCTGATCCTTCACATGTACTCGGCTCAGAAGTTGTACCGCTGGAGCAAGATCTTTCTTATGAAGAACAACCGATAGAGATTATGGATCGTAGAGAAAAAGTCCTACGAAACAAGACCACTCGATTGGTGAATGTTTTATGGAGGAACCACCAACTTGATGAAGCTACATGGGTGCTTGAGGATATGATGAGGGAGAAGTATCCTCATCTGTTTGTTACAAAGTGATGAATTTCGAGGGCGAAATTCTTTTTAATGGGGGTAGAATGTAACACCCGAGACTTTTATGTTATATGAATCATCAAAGAAATCTTTTTCTACACAACACTTGCTTGGCTTGCTTTACACGCAATCGCGACCTTCCTCGATAGCTTGCGTCGTACGCAATTCCGAGTTTCACTAAACAACAATATGCTATTAAAACTAGCCGTTATGAATAGTAATAACCACTTTTTGAAATTTTATAAATTTTATTTTTCAAAATGGAATTCATTTTTGGACTCAGAATATCAAAATTAGCCTAGGGTGAAATTTTGGTATTTTTCTGGAAACTTTCAATTTTTGATGAATAGTGAAACCACTAAGTGGTAGGTTAAAAACTGAATTTTGTATAAAACTTAATTTTATCGCTTCTGTGAATGGAATTTCAAAACTCCGACAGACACGGTTGATATCAGTAAGTAAAATGTGGTTCAATGAGATAAAAATAATTTTTTGGTGAATAGTAACTTTTTACTTTTTTACCGCGGTTAATAGTAGATAGGGTAACTAAGGGTAAATATGATATTACTATTACCCTAACACATGTCCTAATTCTAATGGACAAGTGTAATTCGACCAAAAACAAACTTAGGAATAAAAATATGACCATTTAGGCCCACTTGGATTAGATTAGGACATTTATTATTAATTTATTTAAAGAAGGGTTAAAATAGTTAAAATCAAAGTTTAATAAGTAAATAATTTTTAATATGGGGTTATAAATAAGATAAATTCGACTATAAATATTCATTATAAAGCTAAAAGGGTTTCCTACATAATGGTATTTTATTTGTAATTTTTAGAAATTAAATAATTTAATTTATTTATGACACAATGATGATGCAGTAGTTATCTTATTAATGAAATATTGACATAATTGATGTTATAAACACCAAAATAAATGTAATTTGAGACTTTTTATGAATTCCACTAATTTTCTAGGTTACTATGATATATTAGTGTTGATTTAATAAACTTGGGTCGAACATATAATTCTGTTATGACTTTCACAAAAATCATATATCAAATAGTGTCAAAATTGACACAAAATAGTTTTTAAATAAAATATTATATTACTAATTGTTATTTTATTCCAAAAAATCTAAGGATCGGCCAAATAACTTAGATAAGGATATATATATTAATAATAAACAATTTGGGGTTCTTTTGGCATGTTATAGTAAGTGTATTAACCATATAGTGAAAGAAAACAAAAAGACACGGTAAAAGTTAAATTATTTAACTTAGAGTTAAATCTAATTGATAAGGTTAAAATAATACCCTAAACTTGTCTAAATCCTATTGGTTGATAGGATTTAGACCCATCCCCACTTTAGCTTAGAAATAAGACCCTTTGAACCAATTATAAACCGATTTTCACTTTAATATAAAATAATATTTTGAGATATTCCTAAGGTGCCCCCCTCCTCCCTTATAAAAGGGAACCTCCTCCCCCTCCTCCTCACACAAATTTGAGCACTCAAGCTCGGCCAACCCCTGCCATTATCTCCTATCCACTTCCCTAGAATAATCCTAGAGGTCCTGGTCTTCTTCAAATACCAATCTTAGTTCCCTAAGTGGAGGATTCAAAGAAGATTTCCAAAGAAGAGGTAATATCCATTACCGATCTTTTCAATTTATTTCTTCTTCAACTTCTTCTTCTTTAGTTGTTTCATGATAAAGTAATAACATAAGTATTACTTACATACTGATATGTTATTATAACTATTAAACAACCCTAACTCACCTTCTATCCATCCTAAGGAAAAATGAAATCACCGCGCGTGCGTACGTACGGAATACCGTCTCCACGCCGTGGTGTAATCTATTTTCCACCATCACTTTATAAGGATGGGTATAATGGTGTAATGAGTAACTATTTATGATTATTATTAAGTAATATTGATACTTAAATAATATATATATAATCCAATACAATTCCATGATCATAGGAACGATATCATCACTCGTGCGTACGTACGGAATACCGTCTCCACGATGTGATGCGACTCGTTCTACATGATCATCATTACATAGTAATTATATAAATGAATTGAATGAATAAATATGATATATGTTACACTAATACCATTCTGGATATAAGGTATCTATATCCTTAAAATAAGAATAAGAATTTATTCGACAAAACACGCATAAGAACAAAAGGCAATAAAGACCCGAGTAACAAGTAACAATGAAATATTACTAATAAGAAGCTAAGAATATTACCATATATGATATCATATCAATATGTATGATTCTGGAATAAGTCAATAACATTATTTAAACCATTATACAGGAGATTCGGACACATAAAAATCAAATCGGACCTAAGGTAAGGGAAAATATCACAATCTCATTTTTATCCGAGATTGTTTTTACTTTGGCATTTACTGGGGTATATTTTATCATCCACATCTATGTTTACTCAATATGTAATATTATTTCCATACACCTAAAATTGTTTAAATCCAATTTTACCCTTCGGTGAATTTTAGTAAAAGATATGAAAGGAATCTTTTGTCGTTTTTCGTACGAGGTACTTTTTGACTTTTCCGACAAAAGTACAAAGAATGTTTTTTCAACTTATACGGCATGAATGGATTCTTAAAACATTATTTCCAAGAAGCTTCCTTTACAAGTATTCAAGTTTATTTTTAATCAACTTCTTTTAATTTAAAATTGAATGACATGTTAAGAAAGGAAAAGTTTTTTTGAAGTAGAAAGGATATTTTCCTCACGAATGGAGTTCAAGTATTTTATCAAAATTATTTTCCATCTAAGATAATAAAAGGGTGCTGTTTTTATCCCTATTATTACATGGATTTGATTATGTTGTGATGGAAATATTTTTATGAATTCCATTATCTTATATGAATTGTTTTATGATATCATGATGTTTAAGATTCCCCTTTGTATTACATGGGTTATGCAATGATGTATGATTTATGGTTTTGTGGCACACATAAGAATGGTATCATTATGAGATGGGTGGGACCTATATCTCCCTCCAATGCATTGGGTAAAGATTTTATATCTCATGGGATAGACATGTTTGGAATGGTAGGTTATACCTGTTCAGTGAAACAGGACTGGAACGAGGGTGACTCGGTTCAGAAAGGGACTTTGTCCACTAAGATAGTCTTGGCAATGAGTCATGACTAACAAGAAATGATTTTCCATGATTATGTGTGCATGCCACAAAGTTTAAAGTTTGATGTTATGATTATGGGGATCTAATTTTCACTTTAATGATTTATTCCATGTTAAGATATTATGATCTCTTTTGCAGGTTATGATTTTCAAAAAGATATGATATGATTTTTATTTCTTTTATTTGCCCTTGCTGAGCATTTGAGCTCACCCTTTTATGTTTTCTTTTCCCCAGGTCAGGAAGATGGATATTATGTAGAATATGCTAAAATGGACCCTAGATATGATGAAATAAATGGGAGGCACTGTAGAAGATTTATGAACCAGTTGTTTATGTTTCCCAGTTTCTAAAGACACTATACCTATACGGTCCTTTGTGGTTTTGTCATATGTTGTAATAAGTGTGCTTCAATTTTGAAGTATTAACAATGTATGTAAAGTATGGGTCGTTATACTGTATTAATATATGATATATATTATGTTTATTTTTTCCTTATGATTCTATATTTTTTATTTATATCATACCTTTAAGGTTTCCATTATGAGGAAACATTATAATTTCATTTGAGGAAAGGCGGACTACCGCCCCCTCAATGTGATATAACTTATTCATACCATAAATGTGATGTATATAGGATGTAGTTATTGAAATTATATATTATATTATACTATAAAAATAAGATAAAAATGTATCATTACGTTTTCATTCAATTAAAATATGAAATATAAATGAAAGTAGCGTTCATGAGTACGTATGACTTACCGTCTCCTGGAATGATGAATTTCTTTTCTTATCTCCATATGTTATGTACTATTATAAATACATATATACACTGGATATAGATGATATATATGATATCTAAATCATCAATATAATTCAATATATAATGGACACTTTTCCACATGGACAACTTGTAATTATAAGGTGTTCATTTTTGACTCAAGTACCAAATATCGACAAAACGACCATTATTAACATAAAAGACTACATAATGTTTATAACATTGTAATAAGTGATATAAATGGAATAATAAACATGAAAAATGGTTTTTAATCAAGTATAAATTAACTATAATTTATTATTCAAGAATAACAAAGGACATAAAATTTCAAGTTGGACATGAGGTAAGGGATTTCTTATCTCACTTTCAATTCCCTGAGATTTCCTTTATTCACCACTTATTTATTGCATGTGGTGTATTTGTTACTTCCATTTGATATATATAAATATTATCATTATTATCTTTATATTCATGGTATTTTGGGATTCATTTGGTGGTTATTAACTTTTGGTCATATGACTCAATTGATTATAACATGGTAAGGGGTTTTTATCTCACTTTTTATTCTCATAAGATTCACACTATATTTCCAATATTTTATTTTTTGTGTTTTATGTACTATCTATGATTGTATTAATTGTGTAATATACTTAAATATAGTGGTATTTATATCTTCATTGTAAGATATATCTTTCATGGGTTATATGTTTCGTAAGTTACCAAATCGATACGGGAACCTTTCACCCTCCTCTTTTTAAAAGACTTATTTTTTTTATGTATTTTAATTTACATATTTTTATTTTGGGATATGTTATTCTATATCCTTATTGATCTAAATTTTATTTCCATGTGATGAGATATAATTTTCCCTCTCATCAATTCATTTTCTGAATTTTAAAGTTACGTTGTTTGTCTGTCCGATTTTAGAAGGGAACTTCTTCACCCAATTTTAATTCTTTGGGTTAAACTTATACCTCTTGATTATGTCATTCTATGAATATGTTTGAATAACCTATGATTTTCTGACACTTAATATTCACTTATATTGGGTGTATTCTTATTTATCACATATTATTATGTAATTGATTTATTCTTAATCTAATGATACAATTTTATAAGGGATTTCATCTCAATTTACATTCCTTTGAGACTTCATTGTTGTTATGCACCAATTAACTATTATGTGGTGAATATACTATACTTTTTAATATTATATCATTGATCCCTTTATTCTCATGATATTATAAATTTTTTATTCAATTTTATTCCTTAATTATTTGTATTCAAGCGTCTCTCTTTTTGATAAAACCTCTTTTACTAAAATATCATTTTAAATGTTTACCAGATTTATTCTTATAAATATTTCTCCTTAATTTCCATGTTTTCAAAATGGGTTTTCAGATTTATTTATAGGGACATTAATATTTTCAAATGACAATTCATTTAAAAGCTTCAAAGTGGTATCAGACACGTTGATTAAAAAATCACTTTATTAAATGTTTTAAAGGGTTTTGAAAATGATTTGATAAATAATTGTTTATTTCAATATCTTGAATTGATATATTGTGATTGGATTGTGAAAAATTTATCTTTCCTTGATTCTTGTGTTATGTGTTATGTATATGTTATGGTTATTGGGTATTGTTTACATATATGGG
Organism: Viscum album; assembly: GCA_963277665.1. NCBI lineage: Eukaryota > Viridiplantae > Streptophyta > Magnoliopsida > Santalales > Viscaceae > Viscum > Viscum album. The sequence goes on along the minus strand of OY728127.1, from coordinate 373,577,909 downwards.
TGGTTCCGTGATAAACCTAGGGCGGGTTAGCCCGAGATAGCTCTCTTATGCATTGGGTAATGTGATGGAGATAAACATTAATTTTTATCCTAAGAGATTAAGGGAATATAAAATTATGGGTATTCCAAATGTGACACCCTATGTAGCTGTGATAGTTATAATGTATGTATGTTATGAATTCCATAAGTTACCTTCGTTATTTAGGATTTCTGTATGTTATTCATATATCATATGATTTCATGTGGTATGTTATTATTGAAAGGTATGGTTTCATCGATTTGTATTTATTGATAGGATAATGTTTCTTTTAATTATTTTATAACCCTTACAGAGCTTTTTAGGCTCATCACATGTTTTGAAATGTTTTCTATAGGATATAAAAATGAATAGGGTCAAGGATGAGATCAAGGAAATGTCATGTTGTCTAAAACATAAAACTAGACATGTCTATTTTTTTAATGAGTTTTTATTTTTTGAAAAATGGATAATGGGTAGTAGTGCAACATTGAATATTCAAGTTTTTGTGTAAAATTTATTTCCTAATTCACTAAAACTCTAAACCCAAAAAGTTCTTCAATGTGAATTCTGGATATAATTCAAGATTATGTAATGTTTAAGGTCAGGTCTCTATAGTTTGCATCAGAGGTCGGTTTAGATAACATTAGATATTAGGCTGTTATTTAATCATAAGTGACAAAACCATAATGGTTAGAATATTAGAAAGAGTCATAGTTTTATTAGATAAATTGAACGAGTTTAAGATAACATGTAAAAGTATGTTTTAGTGTTTACCATCATCATAAGATAATATATGATGATTTTACTGATATACTCACACTGATCATTTTATTTAGTCAAAGACTTGATCTAGTGGGCATCAAAGTAACAATGGATGTAAAGAAAACTGTGATGGTTTTTTGAATGAGCAATAGAATGAAATGGGAGCTACAATGAGAACTCATGTTGTTATTCTCAACCAACTATCTAGAGTCATGATTAACCAAATGAACATTGTTAATTTTTACAAGGCATCGTATATGTGAGAAACAAATCCCCATATATGTTCAGGTAAGAATCATAAAGGTAATAATATTCAAAAACCTATCTATCATGGATTTGTAAATAATCACAAAGGAAAATGTTTCAATGGTATGGGAAGATGTTATAAATATGGAGGTGAAGATTATAAAGAAAGAATCTTCCATTAAAAAAGGAAGAATCCATATGACTCTAGGAAAGGGAATGAAGTTCATTCTGAGGGGTTACTTGAATGTTTTAAATGTGGTGTGCATGGTAATTATACAAACAGATATCCTATAAAGATATTTCAGGAATTTGATCAATAGTATCATTAAAATATATGTTTACTAATACCTAATTCCATTACTATTGAGGATTAAGAAACTGACAATGACCAATGATAGGTATTGATTATTTAATAACATATGTTTTTGATAGTATTGAATCTTAGGATATGATTCATGATTTTTTTGTAGTGAAGAAGTATTTCAGATTAAGTTAGAAAGGAATGGTTAATGGAATATGAAGAACGTTGAATGAGTAAGAATTCAACATATAAGGGATTCTAGAGTTATTATAGATTTTATGATGGTGGAATTATTAAAAGTATTAAGGCTCTTTTGAGGATGAGATTAGATTAGATGACTTATTATAGTATGTGTAACTCTAAAGCTTTACATATGAACATTTTATTCAAGTAATAATTATCTTTTCTTTTGTGGATATATTTTTAAAGAACCATTTGGGATTATATGATCCTCGAATTTGAGGAAATTAAAGGTTAATACATTTTGGGATGCAAAATGAACGTTATTAGGTAACTGTTGTGGTTAAAATATTTTATGATTATTTTTGATGAATATTTATCTTTTTTTCGAATGATATAAAATTATATAGTTTTTGAAAAAGGACATCACACAGACTGCATATCAACCCATCACATCAGAAAAAGCTGTGGGAATCGAACACACAACCAAAGTGCGATTGAGATTTATTGCCTAGCACTAGACTACGTGAAGTCCTTGGTTATTATGACTAACTCTTTTCAGTTAGACGATTTTATTAATAAAGAATAAGTTGATTTTGGGTTATCTATGGAAATGATTAACTAATCATAGAGAATATGTGATTAGGTTAATTACTTTTCAATATGCGACTTTAAGAGTAACTGATGTTATTTATAGATAAATGATAATATTAATCTTGGAAGAATATGTGATTAAATCCGTTAGAGATTAGGGTTTGAATGCTAGTTAGGATTTCATTGAATAATTTTATAGAAAACGGTTTCTTGAGTCGTCTTTGTTGAACATTAGGTTTTGTTTGACTAATTTTGGAGATTAAGGGTAGTTTTTCTTTTTGTAAAAGATTTTCCTTTTTGGGTATTTTCTTATCTCACACTAAACATTTTGGTTTTTTTATGGTCAAAAGACATGATAAATATATAGTTATTCATTTTTAGATTATTTGATACTTTAGAAGATGATTTGAACACTTCACGTGTGACCATGTCATCTTGAATACTTACTGTTTTGAGAAAGGATGAGTTTTTGGTAGAATTTTATTAATAGATGACACTATACATGAAAAGTAAGTATATTTACATTCAATAGCAGTATAGTTATTAATAAAATTCTTCTACTCTATGAAAACTATCTTGAATGAAAAAATATATAATCTCTCTTTTATCATCATAATTTTACCCTACCACAAATTTATGGTATTTTGGTGGTAATCATTCTGTGATCAAGATCTCTATCTCTCTCTATTAATCCATGAGAGTTAGTTTCTCTCCCATATATATGTTTTCAAGAAATCCTAGTATCTTTTGTCTTGGGTGACCTTTGTACTTCTCTCCCTTTATTTTAATGTGATGGTTTTATTGACTCTTTTTTCCTATGTGATAATTTCAATGATGTTTCCGAGCCCAATTTTAAAATTGCGAGGAAGAAACTCCCAAAAGGGGGGAGGGATGTAACATCCCAGGTAAATAAAGAATATGATTTTTTCATATTTATTAATATTTTTGAAATAAATATTAACTTTAGATTAAAGGGGATTCTATTTTCAATGGTAAACACGATACACAACAACATGTTTCATTGAAATATTACGTTTCACACAATGTTGAGTTGTACTAAAAAATAATATATTATTATTATTATTTTAAATGGTACATAATTCATAGTCATTGTAATTGAAGGAATTAATATAACTATCTAATAAATTATTATACATGTTTTATAAATGTATTTATATTTAACAAATAAATTTTAGGGGCTTAAAATAAGAAAGAATCTGATTTTAAGCATAAATACTCTAATATTCATTAAAAGGTCAATTTACTGCCTTTTGATAGATAAACCTCTTTAAATTTAGTTGTACTCAATTTTATACGTTCTATTAGACAAAATAAAATTCTCTTTTAGAATTTGGACTTCACAATTTTTACTTTGCGTAAATGTTTTGGTATTTTTCTCATAAAAATAATATTTAATGAATAGTGAAAAATACTGTATTTTAATTTATAACTACCTTTTAATCTAACATATATATATATGGTTAGGTTATATTTTTTAAATGGTTTTAAAGTTTAATTAGATTATATTTTTACCATTTAATTCAATTCTGGTCATTGGATGAAATTTGACATTGAAATTGGGCATAAACAAGTGTCAATCTTTTCAAAGATATTGTTTCTTAAAAACACACTATTTTTTTGACAACGAAAATTAATTTTAAATTAATTAATGAAGAATATAAGTTTTGATTGTTTTAAAGGAGACATCATTTTTGATTTCGGAATATCAAATATTATTTAGGAATTTTTTTTGTATTTTTCTAAAAAACATAAATTTCTGATGAATAGTGAAACAACTATGTATTAGTTAAAAAAACTGACTTTTTCATTTAAATGAAGTTTTACCCCTTCTTTGAATTGAATTATGAAAATAAAACAAACATAGTTTTTATTACTAATTAAAATGTGGTTTAATAGGATGAAAATAATTTTTTGTTGAATAGTATGTTTTGACCTTTAATTACCACGCTTAAAGGTAAATAGGGTAATTCAAGGTAAAAAGAATATTATAATAATAAAAAATTACATTTAACACTTGTACTAAACATATTGTAGGAGTCATGGCCATCCATGGTCATCCTTGGGTCGATTTGGTGACCCCATTGAGCCACATGGGATTGATAATGAAACTTTCGATTAATTAACTTAAAGTAAAGACAAAAATGACACAAACAAATATCTTTTAATAAATTAATTTCAACATGGGGTTATATAAGATATCATTTAAACTATAAATATTCATTAGAAATATAAAATTATTTAATAAATCATGGTATTTGTTTTATAATTTTCATACTTCAAATAAATAAAATTATTTATGACACAAAAATGATGCAGTATTTAACTCATTAAAAAATTATTTAAATAAATAAGATTACAAATATTAATATAACATCCAAAACTATTAAAATTATATTTGGATAGATTTGTTTCTACCTTGAGACATATTATATTCTACCTTAATGAGGTTTGGACATTTAAAACCAAAAATCATTACATAATAAAATAATATTTTCTCACTTTTTTAATTAACCTCTCATCCCCCTTATAAAAATCCGTCACATATAACCCATTACTCACACCTCTCAAGCCCCTTGGCTCGTCCAACCCTAGCAAAAATATTTTCTCAGGATACCTCTCTTCCACCTAGAAGAATTACCTTATGAAGAAGGCACTTCAGGTAGTCCTTTTGATTCAAACCAATGGGAGTTACCCTAATTAAAGGTAATGATTTCTCCAAAATTATTTTATTTTATTTTACTTCAACAACCCCTAAACACTTTTTATTCCATTATTTTATAATAATAACAGAATCCTTAAAGTACTAGGATGTTTTTCTGATAAGTATTCAAACAACACTTACACACACCACCATCTAAAGGGAAAAGAACATATTGTTTCTGTGGATGGAAATCTAAAGCCTTCCGAAATGATGATTGATCAATTATCGCCTAAAGCCACTTATAATGGCCAGTATGATTGCTAAATATTTATATATGATATATAGTATGTTTATTGTTTCATTATTCATATTTATTTTTTAATTTATATAATACCTTTAAGGATTCCATTATAAGTAAACACGATAATTGCATTTGAGGATGTGCGGACTACCACCCCCTCAAAGTTATATGACTCATTCCATACATAGGTCATATAAAGGATGGAGTTAATGAAATTATATATGATATTAAATATTAATTATAATATAACTATGTATCATTATGTTTTCATACAATTAAAATATAAAATAGAAATGAATGTAGCATTATTGTGTACGTATGGCTTACCGTCTCCCTGAACGGTGCATTTCATTTCTAATATCCAAATTTTATGTACTGTTATGGTTAAATATATACACTAGATTTATATGATATATATGATAAATAAAAAATTAATATCATTCTGGAGATAATGTACTCATGACCAAATGGACAACTTGTAATTATAAGGTGTTCATTTTTTACTCAAGTACCATATATCGACCAAATGACCATTTTTAACATAAATGATTAAATAATGTATATAACACGGTAATAAGTGATATAAAATGAATAATAATATTTAAAAAGGTTATTTAATCAATTATATATTATGTTATGTTTATTATTCAGGAAGAACATGGAACAAACAAGTCATGTCTGACACGAGTTGATGGATTTCTTATCTCACTTTAAATTCTGTGAGATTTCTATTAATCGCCACTTATTTATTTCATGTGGTGTATTATGTACTGTCATTTGATATATATTATCATTATTCTCTTTATATTCATGGTATTATGTGATTAAATTTGTGGTAATTACCTTTTGGTCACACGACTCGATTGATTGCAACTTTGTAAGGGGTATTATCGCACTTTTTATTCTCGTGAGATTCACGCTATATTTCATCTATTTCCTTTTGTGTGGTTTATGTACTGCCCATGATTATATTCATTTTGTAATATAAATAAATTTAAGGGTATTTAAATCTTCATTGTATGATATTTCTTCCATGGGTTTTATGTTTTATAAGTTACCAAATCATTAATGGAACCTTTCACCCTCCTCTTTTGAAAAGTTTTTTTTGTTATGTCTTTTAATTTACATTTTCTTGCGTTGGGATATTTTCTTATATATCCTTATTTGTATAAATTTTATGTCCATGGGATTAGATACCCTTTTTTCTATCATTAATTATTTTTCTTAATTTTAATGTGATGTCATTAGGCTGTTAAATATCTATAAGGGATCTTATTCACATAATTTTAATTCTTTGGGTTAAACTTCTACTTCTAGATTATGTCGTGCTATTAATTTGTGTGATTAACCTATGATTTTTTAAAACCTAATATCCACTTATATTAAGTTTATTATTTTTTTTCACAAATTATTATGTAATTTATTTATTCGTAATCTAAAGATATAATTTTTATACGGGATTTGGTCTCAATGAACATTCGATTGAGACGTCATTTTTTTAATGCACCAATTCACTCTTATGTGGTGCATATAATGTATTTTGGTATATTATATAACTAATCCATTTATTCTATGGATATTATAATGTTATGACTAAATTTTCTTCCTCAATTATTTGTATTCAAGTTTATCTTAAAAAAAACTCTTTAACTAAAATATAATTTTAAATGATTAAAAGATTTATTCTTCTATATATTTCTCATTAATTTTCAAGTTTTCAAAATGGTTATTAGGATTTATTTACATGGATATTAATATTTCTATATGATAGTTCATTTAAAATCATCCAAGTGGTTTGGGACACTTGGATTCTAAAATCACTTTATTAAATGTTTTAAATGGTTTTGAAAATAATTTGATAAAGCATTGTTTATTTCAATAAATTGATTTTATATCTTTTGATTGCAATGTGGAAATGTTATCTTTCCTTTATACCTATGTTATGTTTTATGAATATGTTATGGTTATTGGAAATTTTATATGTATATTGGTGGTTTAGTGATAAACATAGGGTGGGTGTGCCTGAGATAGCTCTCTAATGCATTGGGTAACATGATAGAATTAAACGTTAATCTTCCCCCTAATAGATTTAGGGAATGTACCGTCAGAGGTATTCCTAATGTGACACTCTATGTAGTGGTGACAGCTAAAATGTATATATGTTATGAATGTCATATGATTCCTTTATGATTTGTGATTTCTGTATGTCATTCATAAATCTTATGATTTCATGTGGTATGTTGTTATTGAAAAGTATGGTTTCATTGATTTGTATTTATTGATGAGATAATGTTTATTTTAATTATTTTATAACTCTTATTGATCATTTTATGCTCATCCCATGTTTTGAAATGTTTTTCATAGTAAATAAAGATGAATAGGGTTATGGATGAGATCCTGGAGAAGTCATGTTTTCTAAAACATGGAACTAGACATGTCTCTTTTTTTTCAAGAGTTTTTATTTTATGACAAATGGATACGCGGTAGTAGTGTTTATATGAAATATTCAAGTTGTATTGTAATAGTTATGGACAAATTCTATAAAAATATAAACCTAAAAAGATCCTCAATGTGAATTCTTGACATATTTAAAGATTATGTAATTTTTAAGGTTGGGTCCTTATAGCACCTATGGCCGACACCTGGATCAGGGGTGTTATAAATATGGAAAGGTAAATAGCTAAACAAAATTCATTTTAATAAATTAATTGAGAGAAATGTGGCCAAAATAAATGATGATCCCATCATTCCATATAAATAATCAAAAGAATATTAATCATAACCATTAATGTTATAAATAATCTTACAATCTCATGGTATACCAATAAAAGATATAATTTTTATAGAATTAATAATTTATGAAATTTAAAACATAATTTAGAAGCCTTGTGCCAACACATCAAAAACAATTGAGGCCTTGTTCCAAGATATCTCATACCATAAATACATTGTGACAAGATATCTATATAAATTTTTAAAGACTAAAAAAACAAAATCTAGTTAGTATCATGATACATATTTTTTTCATCAAGGGGATATAGCATTCCCTACCAATTAGATAAATATTATAGTACATTCCTCATATGAAATAGGAAAAATGAAATCAATATAAGCATTTATATTGAAAAACTATCATATGAAATATCAATACATTAAAAAATAAATAAATAAATCATTTAACATCCATATTAATATGGTCAATGGTAATAAAAGCTTACATTCTCAATCAAACTGATCATAAACCATCCAAATAAATAATAAGGATGATATCATTACTACATATTCCAATTCAATTAAATGTTCAAAAAATATTGATTGTTGTCGATGAGTAAAAATACCATGTAAAAATAATTAAACAAAATTTTGAGCAAAATAACTTTTACATATTGAAAAAAAAATTACAACTAAAAGTAAAAAAATCAATCAAACCCTTTTATTTGAAAATAAAACATTAAAATTAAAAAAATAATATTTAAAGAATCTATTGCTGATGACAATGGAAATTATTTCTCATGTCAAATACAATAAATCATTGATTCATTTCACATTCTCAGAAGAAAGAATGTGTTTTAAAAATTATATAAATAATAACATACAAACATATAATTAATTATTAATTTTTTTAAAAAATTTATATTTTTTTTAAAAAAGGTTAATTTTTTTAATTAATTTCTTAACAAACATGGGTTTTGAAAAAATATAATTTTCTACTAAAGAGAGAAATTAACTCAGATTTTATTAAAAAATTATTCATTTTATGTACCAAAATAAGGAAAAATGGTATATAATGTGGAAATGATCATGAATAAATAGATGAGATAGATTTATATATATTTTATGATAAAACTGCCAAATAATCCCCCCATTGGAGACTTAAAAAATAATCATGAATAATGGTGACATTGTGGAATAATCCCTTAACACTTAAGTATCATTTAAATCATAATCCCCATGAAGGAAATAACATTAAATTAATCATTAAATAACATGAAGATATGTTAATTCCTAATATAACCTAAAAATGAGAAGTATATTCACCATAATAAATAAATAAGTTCTGTATGTGGTGTATGTCTCTCAGAAGTAATAGTCATACGGGAAACCCTTTCATTGAGTTTGATTCATCATATACTTTTTTTATCAACCACTGTAAATAACATATAAAAATTATTTACATTCTCAGTAACGTTTTTAGGTTTATTATTACTTTTATTTCCTTATTACCATATTATATAAAATTACTTAATAAATTATGTCTACATCATATATTTCGAAGATATCTAGATTACGTGTGAAAATAGACATTGGTATGTTTAATATTGTAAAATAGAGAATTATTTAATAACATAAAAAATTATAATAATAATAAGGATATATTTATCATATTTTTACATAACATATACTTTTAAAATAAATCATGAAATTTGGTTATGATAAATGGACTATGTAACAATCAAGGAGATGGTAAGACGTACGTATGAACAAGTAACATTTCCATTTTTCAAAGACAATTATGGAAAGTAGGTAAGTAATATTTTTATCATTTTAAAAATATATTATTTTAATATATACCATAATTTTTACTTTAACATACTTATATATATAATCCATTTTCTGGGGCGACGAAAATATGTTAACATCGCTTCATTAAAATGGAATTCCACACGTACCCAAAAGGATTAATCATTTTTCAGTGTAAGGAATAAAATGACATATTATCATTATTGAATGATAAATATTTCATTGATATCATAATTATTTTATTTATATAGTATATATTCATCAAAAGTTTACTTATTACCTTAAATTTAATGTGTTAGTGAAAAATGAATCACATTGCTTCCTGAGGTGATAGTTTATTTTATATACGATCGATGTTATCACATACACAATAGAATGAAAAGTAAAAATTGGTATATTATATAATTAATATAGAGGTTTAAATATGTTGTAAATAAGATATAAATACAAATTATATAAATAATAAAATCCAACCATTATGGTTGGTATAGGAAAATTAGAAGACACTAGTTCACAAGGTGATAATCCATTGTACAAACCAATGAAAATTTCGTAACCCAGTTGATGAAAGTGGATATTCTTGTAAGTAATTACATTAAAATAATAGCATATTTTTATATTTAATATACATAATTTTTTATATTATCAATAATATTGAAAATATTTATGGTTGTTGAATGAATAAACAATTCAAAAAAACACATTGATAGAAATTTTAAAGAATATCAGAACACCTCTTTAAGACTATAAAATAATATTCTTAGAATGTATTTTAGACAATGAAATGGTTATAGGATGATTTAATCGATGTTATTAAGTCATTAATATTGGTATTTATAAATGAAATTGGTTTTGAAGAGTTAGGAATAGAGGATACGGGGTGGCCTTTTCTTAGTGAGGTGACTATAACACATGTAATATTTTAAAATGTGTACCCATGTTATTCACATGGAAAATGATCCAAAATGGATTATTATAGATCATTATAAATTGTAATGTATAAATATTACCATACAATATAATTTTTCCTAGGTTTCAGCTTACTCTAACCATTATCATTTGAGTTTAACCCTTGGTAATCTATTTTTCGCTAAACCAATATATGTTATTTTTACTATTTTTTCTACATATTGCGTTCAAAATTAAATTTTCCATATTATATAATATAAATTTTTCTTAATCTAAATTTATAATAAAATTTTTATTATTAAATTCAAATAATTTTAATATTTTAATTTAAAATTAATCACATATATGTGATGAGAAACATGGTTTTAATGATAAAATGATCAAATACATACAACATTTTATATCATCATACTATAAGAAAATTATTACAATGACGTAAATTAGATAAATATATACATTTTTTTTCAAATTATAAAATTATAAAAACTAAATATATAATTTAACATTATAAATAATTTAAAAATAATGGATGTTTCCAATTAAAATTCAACATTTTTCAGTATTCATCAGAAAATAAATTTTTTAGAAAAATAAAAAAAATTATCCCTAATATAATATAGATATAATAATATATAAAATGATGTAAATTTCAAAAATTAAATTTTATTAATTTGTTGAAAAATAATTTTAAATTATTTGTACAATTCACAACTAATCTTCCTTTGAGAAACTTACTTTTTTTCAAAAACATTTCTTTCTCTATAAAATCATTATTATTTAATTTAAAATCAATAGATTACTATTGAATTTATTTTTTTTACATGTGTTATATAATTTTTTTTTTATAATTTTAATATAATTATTTATACCGTCCATCTTAATTGAAATTTAGTGATCGCCATGTCTAAATAATTATATTTTTATTTAGTATCTTATTTCATTGAAAACAAGTGTTGGGTGCATTGATTTAGATTAAAAGGATGTGAAATTATATAAAGATAAAAATTTCAAAAAGAATAATAATATTTTATTCTATTTTATGATTGGATATTAATTTCAAACAAGCTATTAATTATGAAATTCATATTTTAAAATATCCGGTTGTTATATTTTAACCCTTTAAATAAATTGTGTCATAAAAATTTATTATTGATGTCAAAAATAACGGATTTTACATATTAGAATACCCTTATTGAAATCCCTAAACTTGAGAATGGATAATTAAAACTCTTATTTATAATATATAATACAAATATAATATTTATATGGCATAATAAATAAGAAGGTTTCTATATTGGAGAACATTGAGGGTAAGTGATGATTAGAAAATGGGAGAAAATAGTTATTAATTATACATAGTGAGAGAGATCATTGATCCCGTGAAAGTAAATGATCAATGTAATGTTAAGGACATCGAAAACATAAAAATTTAATTATTAAAAACTACATTGGTTCAACATAAATAAATGTATTAAGAGATTATTTTTATTTACTATCATGTTCCTAAAAATGAGGAATTCCTTTACCATCTAGACTAAGAATATTTGAAAACATACATACATGGTATATCTCTATATCATAGGAACAATTTCATATTTTTTGTTTTAATTTTATCATTCTCCATATCATTTCATACTATATGAAATTAAAATCTATATGTATTATTTTATTTCTATAGCAATAGATTTTTATTTTAACATATCTCAAGATATATAATAGAATGTTAAGTCCTTACATCGATCTCTAGTTATTATTATGAAAAAATTTCTGTACAAATTATCCAATATGTAGAGATCATTATATGGTGAAGAAATACATTAATGTCAAAAGCCTCATCCAATGTTCATCATAAACCCATTAATAAATGGCTATCATTTATACCCTTCCAAAAATTTATGATCAAAATATTTTGAAATATTTAAACTAAATTTCCAAAATTAACATTTCATTAAACTTTAATTTTTTTGAACCAACTATAAATCATAACAAACAAAACATGGTAATCCCATCCTCATTTATTCTACTAAATCATGGTAATTTATTATGTTATCATAACACCCTCTTGATAAAAGGAATTATTCCTTATTCACTATTTATAAACCATATTATTTAATATATTCCACAAATTAAAAATTAAAGATAAATACATCACTGATTGAATAATCCACATTGTCAAAAAAATCTTGAAATATTTAAATGCAATAAATTTTATTTAATTTAAAATTTCAATGTCATTAATCTCATTATAAAAAATTATACATCTCAACATTAAGAACATATTAAGGGTTATATAACATTCAATAATCTGTTTTCCAAGATTTTTGACTTGATAATGAATCTTTTTTATTGGTCATATCTAATGTTCAACATATGTTTTTAAATCATTAATAGAAAACTATTATAGTTCAATCCTTATACATTAAATAATTCTTATATACATGATATTATTGGTAGAATAATTAAATAAAATAACTACTGAATCCAACCATAAGAAAATATATGATTCATCTTCTTCATGGGAATATAATAATGTTTACCATGATCCATTAGTTAATTTTGAGGTATATTCATTTGATGCTTCATGAATTTGTTTGGATAGTTCCCAATATCCATAGGGTTGAAGCATTGTATGTTGTAAAACTTTTTATTTCCCTTTATATCATGAGCTTGAGGGACTCTCTCCCCACACACATTGAAAAATCCAATTCCCTTTTAGAATATACATGGGTGTTCCAATCCACAAATATCACATGTTAGAAAATTTATCTTTTGCTTTTTTCATTTATCTCTCTTTATCTCTACCTTCCTATTCTTCTCTTACTTCCGTTTTAAGAAATAATAATTTTATAATTATTTCTCTGTCTTTCTGGAATAATATATTATTTGCTCATAGGATAAGAATTATCTCTAGAAAAGTTCTCTTTGGGTGACTCGATTAATCCTATCAATGAAATATTACTCTTAATCATTCTATTACATTTATTGTTGTAATTTCAATTTCAATGACCCATTTTTAAATGATGTAATATAATATATTAGATCATTTCATTATGAAACATAATTTATAATCTCAAAATTATATATGGAATGACATAATTTGAAAGGTTCATCCAGAAAAAAGATCATATTGATAAACATATTTTCTTTGAGATTGTTTTCAAATCCAAAATAATGGTTTGTAATTATTATCAGAATTATTTGAAGAATTTCCCAAGGGAGTCTCAAACTAGTGGATTAGTAAGGCCTATTGTCGTGCACTATTTATGGATCAAGTCAAGCCCAATGTTCCCTTTTAGAAGTAATTTCCCCACACATAGTTGTATGATCTATGAAAACTATATATTCACATAATTCACAAAATTTTGATATATTCTTACATACTTATCCTAAAATTGAACCATAGTCTGATGTTTTGAAATATATGTTTTCCTAAATATGGATCCCATGGTTTCTACTAATATTAATTTGAAACAATGTGCAGTTCACTAGCCACAATTACCTTGGGTTGGTGTCAATATTTTATTGTTGGAATAAAATACAAGGAATAAATCCTGTTGTACCGAATAGTTTGGTAATCTTTCTAATCATGAAACTCACTATAAAATCTGAGTATAATTTTTGGAATAAAAAATAGTAATTATATTAGTTTTTAATTCCATTATTCAGCTAATTTTATCATTTCATGTAAATCAAAAAACATTTCCTCATATCCTACTAAAAAAATAATTATAAGAAATGAGTGAGCTTAGATTATCAATAAGGGTATGTATATAGTGGAATCCATGAATGAATATGGAAAAATCAATGAGTAACATTATATAACTAAAATAAAATCCATTTAATCAATAACAAGAACATAATATAGAATGAATAAATAATGATCAAATAATTATATATAGATAACCAAACGAGAAAATAAAATTAACCATAAATATTTTAAAAAATCAAATAATTGAATAGATTATCAACAACTCAAATCATAATTATAGAATGAATAATGTTGAAAAAACAAAACATACATTTCAGGAATTTTGCTAATATATCTAGTAATATTAAAGCCCCTTTCAAATAAATCTAATACCCTAAGGGTCTTATTCAGAGAAATTTTTATTAATGGGAAATAACATAGACAAGACCTAATATTGTTTGTTTCATGAGACCAACATTTCCACTGTGGCAATTGAATGGGGCCCATCATTTACATATAATGTCCAATTTATTACGAACATACTTTTGGTGAAAAAAATATACATAAACATTAATATTGAGAAACTATAATAAGAAATTTTAATACATTGACTAATAAATAATCATAACCCTAAACCATCTATGTTAATATGGTTAATGGTAATAAAATTTTGAAACATCATAAAAAAATATCATAAAACATCTAATGGTAGTTGATATAAATAAAACATACCCCTACTAGACCATATATTGAATTAATATTTGACGTTATTAATGAGTACAAATACAATAAGAATACATTTAACAACATTTTTTATTAAAATAACAATTACACATTGGAAATATTATTAAAAAAGTATGTATATAAAATATTTTGAAAATAATTTTATTAAAAAAAATTGAAAACATTTAAAATAATATTTAATCTCTGAGTGACAATGGTGGTGTAAAATTCTATCTACGCCATATATATATATATAATGGTTCCTTTAACATTTTTAGAAAAATTGAAATGATTACTATTTTGAAAATAACATGAAGTTTTAAATAAAATAATTTATAAATTAAAAATGTGTAAAAATATCATTAATAGAAAAAAATGTTGTATTCCTTTTTATAAAACAAGAATTTTGATGAGAAATGATTTTCGACTAGAGAAAGAAAATAAATTTGTATATTATAATAAAAACATATAATAATTTTGTTTAAGAAAGAGATGTAAATTTTAAATTTTCTTAAAAATTCCATGAATAACCCTATGAGAATAAAATAGATATATTTCAAGATAAAAATGGAAAATATTTACCTCTAGAGAGAGAAAAAATTATTAATCCTATATATTGTTAAAATGCTGAAATAATATCTTACCATATTGGTACATTTTAAATCATAAGCCCCATGAATGAAATAATATTAAGTGAGACATTAAACACCATAGAGATAAATGAATTCATGATATTTTTTATAGAAATTTAATTCTATAAACCAAAAATAAATAAATAAGTGTTGAATATCGCATATGCTTCATGGAAGTAAGAGGGAGTTAAGAAACCCATAAATTGGGTCTTAATCATCAAATACAATATTTATCATCATAAATAAAAAACATATGTTAATTAGCGATGTTATCATATTTCCTACGAAATGAGATGTAAAAACTGCATATATGATATAATTAATAAAGAAGTATAATTATGATATAAATATCATATATATATATATATACTTTACATCCATACTTATACCCATCAATGAGTGGTGGAAATGTAAATAATAAATGGCATTGGTTTGAGAGGTGGTAGTCCCCCACACACATGAATGATGACTTAGTAACCCAATTGTTGGGTGTGGAGATGGTTTTAGGTCAATAAAATAATATAAGACATCTAAATATGTGGAATACACTATTTATATTATATAAGAAATAATTTGGAATATATTAAGGAGGATTAAAAATAAATAAAACAAAACCACATAGTATGGAATTTTAACTCTTATCGGACAACCTCTTTATGATTATACCTAAATTATTACTATAAAAGATTTATAAACAATCCAAGGATTTTAATATTATGGAATTAATGTTAAAAATAAAATTTTAAAGGTATTTTCTAACCCAAATGGTATATAGTATTTCATGAAAATATGAACAAGGGTGGAATTTTATAAGTGATGTTAGTATAAAGTTTGTAATATTTAAAACTAAAAAGGTCTATCCACATTTTTCACCGGACGCAAGGGTAAACAATTTAGTATTATAAGATATTACACATGATATGTTCTAAATATTTCCATTGAAAATTTTTGTACAAATTATTATGTAATTTTCATCCATAATTTGTTAGTTTAAGACTTGATAAATCAATTTTTACTTTAACCGAAATAAATAATATTTATTTTTTTACAATTAATTATGTAAATAATTAATTTAAAATTATTTGACAATATATATTTATCTTATTCAAAATATTTAATACATTTTTTCTTATTTAATTATATATTTTTTTAATTCTCATTTAAAATAAATGTCAGAGATAGGACGATAAAGTATGGTTTTAAAGAGAAATTGTTCACAAATTTACAACAATTTTTTATCCTAATTCAATATGAAAATGATTCAAATGGCCTAAATTCGGTTAAAAGATATATAAGTTGACTAATTTTACATTAAAACAAATTCCGGAAATTATTTAACATTATAAATAATTTATACAAAAATGAAGTTTCAAATTATAATTCATTAATATTCAGTATTCATCAAAAAATGAATCATTTTTTCAAAATCCATAAATTTAGACCTAATATAATTTTGATATTACTATTTAAAAAATTATTTTAATTATATCAAATAAGATTTATATGTGTGGTAAAAATTAATATTAATTTATGTGTAAAGTTCATGAATAATATACCCTTCATAATATTAATGTTTTTCATAACACATATCATTCCCTTTAAAATCCATCTAATTTTAAATCTAATCAATAAATTACCATTGAAATTATTTTATAAATTTTAGTACATAAATGTTTCAAAATTTATTTATTTTTATTCATATCATACATTTTAAAGGATATGATATAGTGGTCATGTTTAAATAATAATATTTTAAAAGAGTATTGTCTTTCATTCAAACTAGGTGGTGCGTGAATTGAAAGCTAACAAAGAGAACGATTTTAAAAAAAATTAATATATCATGAATTATGGGAATATTATATTCCCTTATATATATGGTGATGTGATTTATATAATATGATGATCATACTTTAAAATCATCAGTTGTTAAAAATAATTTCTTGAATAAATCACTTTTTCAATAAAACATACATAAGTAGTCTTGTTAAAATCAAAATTAAAATGATTTTAAATTGACAAACATCCTTAACCTGTAAATTTTAAAATAATTACATTAACAATCAATAAATTGATATAAATAATATCTTAGGAAAAAATTTAAAAATGGTAATGTAAAAACAATTTTTAATATAATTTCATAAATAATAAATATCATGATTTGTGACATTATAACGTTCATTGGGAAGTTGGTGAACAATTACAACTCTAAAAATAATGAACACATATTAAATATTCTACATTGATTATATATATATATATATTTTTAATGAAATCATTATTCAATTCTAAGGAAATGAAAACTTTAAGGGAGATAAGAGATTATACCTAGAATCATACATTCTTATTAAGGAGAGGAATAACCACGTTTTACATCTCTGATTAATAAGAAGAAATGAAATGGAAAACAATAGTTATTGAAAAACATACAAGTAAAAACAAGTATTCAATCATACATTGTGTCCCTCTTATGGTTTGTTATATCGATGAGAGAAATCATCCAAATGATGAAATAAAGGGACCAGTTGATGAATCAATGAATAATAGAACAATGATCCACCAAAAATCAATTTTTCAGTGCTGAAAACGTCATAATAGTGTCCCTATAGTAACATGTATGGATAAAATATTAGTGGAGTAGTTATATTAATTAAGAATAATTTTATAGAAATAAATAAATTAAT
The DNA here is from genome assembly GCA_963277665.1 of Viscum album. Lineage (NCBI taxonomy): Eukaryota > Viridiplantae > Streptophyta > Magnoliopsida > Santalales > Viscaceae > Viscum > Viscum album. The sequence continues at coordinate 373,559,691 of OY728127.1, read as the reverse complement.
AACCAATAAAAATTATATCATCAATTCTAACCTACAAATGTATCCTTTCTTTTGACATAGTAAATTAATATATCATCATAAATGGTATTAAACATAATTTTTCCTCTAGTCCTTCAAAATTTATAATCAAATTTAATAATTATTGTAAATGAGTTCAATTATTTATGGGTGGTTCACTTAAAAAGTAATCTATATAGAAGCATTATCCAAATTCAATGAAATGAAATTCCATACATTTTCAAGATAGAAGATTATAAATTAATGGGTATTCATATATATTAAAATTGATCCTAATATTCTTATACACCATATATAGAAATTTAAAAAAACGTGAATTTTTCATTTATAAGATATAATTTTCCGATTAAATGTCATCCAAATAGTCAATTGATTTAGAGTCTTGAGTTGGAATGTGTTTTTGATATGGTTCTATCAAGATCATTTACTCTCCCCCAAATTTAATTAAATTCATGAAAATGGGTTATTTAATATAATATAATGATTCATAAACGTTTGTGTTTCAAATGAAATTTTATGGTTGAAATAGTAAGGTGGAAAACGAAGAAGAATCCGAGCTCTTTTTAAAAAATTCACATTTTTAAATTAATTGATCAAGCCACATTAGAAGTTACCCAAAAAACAAGAAAAAAATATGTAATGATAAATATAGTTAATATAAGAATTACATGGATGTTGTATTAATAGTCATTATTAACATAATTAAATTTTAGTACGTAGAATGATTTGGTTGTGATGGGAAAATTCTAGACACTATAACTCATTCAATACCATGGAAGCATCATATAAAAAATATAGAAATCAATGAGTAGAAGAACTACCAAAATCATCCCATGTGGTGGGTAGTGCATAGGAAAAGACGAAAACTAACTCAAAATTATCCATCAGGTATAATTCCAAGATAATAGCCATATATGCATTGAAAATAAATCTTTAATCAAAACCAAAATGATTAAAACACATCTCATAAAAACTCAACAACACAGTTTGGATCTAGAATACAATAATAAAGAACAATATTACAAAAAAATATCTCCAAACCATTTAAATATTCACTAAGAGAGATATTCCCTAAAAATAAACCAATTTTCCAACCATCAAATAGAATGGAATATAACTACAAGTACTTTTCTCTTTTATAAGTATACAATAATAGACATTGGTTTCGAACACTGAACCTCATCCCAAGATGACATTATTGAATTATATCTTCAAGCCTCTAAGTGTCTGGTCTATCTAGAATCCACATAGTCATAGTCACTATTGTAAAACCCCATTTATTGTGCAATTTCAACCAAAACAAGATCATAACTCAAATGTATGTGAACAAATAGTGAACTACACACAGACAAGGGTAATTTTTTTGGAAAAAGATCTGTCTCTAACCATCATGTTAAAATAAAGTTGTTTACAAGAAAAAAAAACAAACCCAAATGGTATCAAACACCATCAATAGTAAGAATCTAAATAAAGGAAGAAACATGAGGTAATTTTAATGAATAAAACTCAAAATATATATTGGATCTAAAAATATGATTACATACTGTAACCAAATACAGAAATAAATATCAAGTGTTCAAATCCATTCCAAAAATATTCCAACACATTTCATGGGTGTACATACGCATAGGGAAATAAAGATATATTACGAAAAACTATCATCATGATCACAACCAATTAACAAATAAAAAATATCCACGTGCAACCCAATGAAATCCACAATAGGTTCCTAAAATAATATGGTAACCTATTAGTGATGAATTATAATATGGAAAACTAACAATAGGATCACACAAAGCGATTAATAAATATCATTATTTTGTTTTTTCCAAGAGGGAAAATTTCAACACCGAAGAAGGAACAAATCCAAAATCAATATTCTCCAAATCATTTAAAAATAATTATTTTGGACAATATGGGAAAACATTTATCATGAGTACATAAATATTGGTGATATATACTTCACATATAATTCCCTTATTTTTAAACATCTCTAATTCAACTCATCAAAACATAGTATTAAAGAAAATACAATGAAAGGATAAAATCCAAAAAATGAGATTTCTCCAGCTCCAAGACAGAATCATATAATAAGATTGAAAAAATTATAATAATAGATATGGATGGACAACTCTATTGAAGAATGTTTTTTTATTTGAGGGCATATTACTATGATAAAACCCATTCACATTTCGGCCATTGAAAAGTCTGGATTGAAATAGATAGAATGACATTATTTATTAAAACTGACATAACTTTTGATAAAAAAGTCTATAGGCGGTCAAATTTTATGGTGGACAGAAGACATCTATATATACATCTTTGAAGAAGACACTATCTCGTGATTCATCTGTCTAAATTGGTAAATAAGCAGTTCAATTGGAGGGACAATTTTGGAATGCATACATCTCACAACATTGGGCTGTAAATACACCCCCTACTACCATTCCAAGGGGTTGGCACTTCAGCACTTAAAGAGGAAGTTTGGAATTAGTAGATTCTTGAAAAGGTTCTAGGAGGATATTATTTGATCTTTTTTCAACAAGAGAGACCTCTCCTCCACTTCTCTTTCATGTTTGATTATGTTTACTTTTAATTGTAATTGTGTAACTTTGTTTTCATTTCAATCAAATTTTAGTGCTTGTTTCTTCTTCAATTTATCTTATTCTTATATACCTTCTGTAGTATAATATTCATGGTCTTAAAATAGTTTGAATCATTTTATATTACAGTTCCTTATTTTGCTTCCTCATTCAATCGAAATTCCATTTTTGATTCTCAAAATATTTCGTGTGTGTTTTTGGCACACTACTGTTATCATGTCCCTTTCTTTTTCTTCTCTTTATAATTCATCACCATAAAAATATATTACCAGATTAATAACCGTCTTAATGGATGAGTAAATATCTCATTGGGGTGAGTTTTAATTTAGGTATGTTAATCGATTGAGAGCTTTCGCTCGATGAGTAATCGTTGAATTAACATTGTGTATGTTGGACTTAGCATGTCATAGATTAATGACTTGTATTGTTTAATGTGTGGTTTACATGGATTATTGGATCAATAAATACACTACCATAAACCAAAATATGATCAATAATAGTACCTTAAGATAAGTTAAGGCTTGTATTAAATCCTTAACACTTGGGAATTCAAATCAACATCAACTTGTGACATGCGTGTTAATTTAAATGCAATATAAAGCAAAACTCAAGGATATCAGAAGCTTAACTAACCCAAGGATGAACTCACCCCAATCATTATAAATTTGTTAAATCAATCATAATCAATTAGTCATTTCAATTAAGCTCTGAAAACAACCCCCCCCTAATCAAAATACAATCAACTAAAAATAAACTACTATTATAAAGTATCATCTCCGAGGATTCGACCCGAGTGCTGCAATACACATTAGGAGAGCAAAGGAACTTTGACCGGTCGATAGGCGACAATCGGCTACATGTTTCAAATGGCTCAGTTGCTGGGGATGGTGCTTTAAGTAGTCATTAGATTCTGGTTATTGTAATAAAAAAACAAAAAAAAAACAAAATTTTAAAAATTAAAAAAAACTCAAGGAAACAACTGGCTTCTCAAAAAAATCATAAATGGAAAACAAAAAAAGAAAAACTCATCTTCCTCTTTCTTAAAAAATCTCTCTAAATGCCCCGTAGTCTTCCAAACAATCCCTCAGATTTGTTTGAACCTGAAATTGAGCAAACACTTCACCAACTTAGGAGGAACATCAGAGATAATCAAATAATTCAAGAACCTATCCGTGTCCAACCAGTAGAATTAGAAATGTGCAATCCTAGGGAACAATCCCTTAATGAAATTACTGACCCTGATATGAATTACCAACCTCTTGGTATTCAATATCCAAACATAGAGGCTGACTTCGAACTCAAATTAGGTTTGATTCATCTTCTTCCTCATTTCCACGGGCTAGCCAGTGAGGATCCAGATATCCACCTTAAATAGTTTCAAGTGGTGTGCTCTACCATGAAGCCTCAAGGGGTTTATGAGGAACAAATCAAACTCCAAGCATTCCCTTTATCCTTAGCTGACACTGCTAAGTCATGGATCTACTACCTTCCTCCTTGTTCCACAACTACATGGAATGAAAGGAAGCGACTATTTTTAGAGAAATTCTTTCATGCTTCTCGTACTGCTTCTATCGGAAAGGAAATAAGTGGTATACGTCAATTCCCAAATGAATCACTACATGAGAACTGGGAGAGGTTCAAAAAGCTTGTGTAAACATTCCCACATCACCAAATCCCAGATCAAATCTTGATCCAATACTTCTATGAGGGTTTGTTGGCTATCGATAGAACTCTCATTGACGCCGCAAGTGGCGGTGCTCTTGTTGATAAAACTCCTACAACAGCAAGAGATCTCATAAGTAACATGGCTTCCATCACACAAAAATTCCATACTCGAGCACATTCTCATTTCAACCAAGCCGAAGATAATCAATCAATTGAGCCGAACAAGATGACAGAGTGGATGATTGAACTTACAGGTCTTGTGTGACAACTAGCTCTGGCTACCAAATCCCCAGCTTCGTCTTCTCCACAATCAATGTTTCCTGGACCTGTCAAAAACTGTGGAATTTGTAACTCTCCTTCTCATCCAACTAACAGATGTCCACAGCTTCAAGAGGATAACTCCGATTCATCTGGACCAATGGAGATCAATGTAGCATATGCTCAGAGGAACTTGCAACCCTCAACTATCAGGTCAGTTTGTTAGAAACCTCAACCAACCTCACTCTGATTCCTTCTCTTCTACATTCAACCAAGGCATGAGGTATGGTAATCCCATTTATCATCCCCCTCAATTACCTCCTCAACACCCAAACCAATTCCAATATGGTCCAGGTGTTGGTAACAACCAACATCTTTATCCTTTTGTCCCTCAACCTCAAAGGATCAATCATTCTCTTCCTCCTCCTGGACTCCACTATCCTAGTGAGACTTCCCAATTCTAAAACCAATTCAATCGCTTTCCCAAGAACCAAAATCAAGGTAATACCAATCCGGGACAAGCCTCTTCTCCAAAGCAACCATGGGAAAGTGTTGTATAATATCTTTCCTCCTTCACCTATTCCAGCCTCAAGAACATTGAAACCCAAATCGGTCAACTTGCATCCCATCTTAGTCAGCAGAAACCATCCAATTCTTCCCAAATTCCAACTCAACCATTACCCAACCCCAAGGGTAATGTAAGTGAAACTTCACTTAGATTAGGAAAGCAAATTTCTATGCGTCAAGATAAGTCCTCCAACCCTCTGTTGAATTTTGGCCTAGAAAATGAAAAGAAGAATGAACTGGAAAAGGAATCTAAATCCATTCCCTCACCTCCTCCCATTCCACTTAGGAATCCAATTCCTTTTCTTCAATCCGTTTCTAATCCAAAGAAGTCCTTTGAACCCGATCTTGAAATTCTCGACATGTTTAGACGTCTTGAAGTCAACATTCCCCTCTTAGATGCTATAAAACAAATTCCTAAGTATGCCATGTTTCTCAAGGAGTTGTGTACCCACAAGAGGCAACTTAGTACCTTTGAAAATGTTTCCACCAAGCAGTCTATTCCTAAAAAGTGCAATTATCCAGGGACCTTTACGGTTCCATAACAAATAGGAAGATCAAATTTTGATGACGCACTCATAGACCTAGGAGCCTCAATTAATGTCATGCCAAAATCCATCTTCTCCATCCTTGGTCTAGGTCCCTTACATCCAACAGGTGTTTTAATTCAATTAGCCAATCGAAGCACTGCTAGTCCTGAGGGAATAATTGAGGATGTCCTTGTTCGGGTCAATGATCTTATCTTCCCTGCTGATTTCTATGTCCTTGACATGGAAGGTGAGACAAAATCTTGTCGATCTGCCCTAATTTTAGGAAGGTCATTCCTCATGACCGTGCTAACCAAGATTGATTTCCATTTTGGAATCTTATCAATGGAATTTGGTGACCAACTTGTCAAATTCAACATTTTCCAAGCCATGAGATACCCATCTGAGGTACACTCTACATTCTCAATCCATGTTTCTGAGGACACTTCTAAGAGTCAATTGAACCCCATTCCATCATGTTCATACTGTTCTGATGATAAAGGATCTTTTGAAATCTGCACCATGATTAACCAAGTCAGAAATGGTGATGTTGATGTGGACCATTCATTCATAGACTCCATAAATTTATAGGATCTGGAAAACTCTCTTGAACCCCATCTCAACTTTGATCTCTACTAATCCACCTTGTACATTATTAAGGAAAATGAATCTGAAGCAACTAAAGTCCCTCCATCCATTCTTGAGTTGTCTAAACCGAAAATAAAAGATGAGACTGATCTGAAACCTCTTCCTGAGAACCTAAAATATGCATTCCTTTTCCATGATCACTCTTATCCTGTCATTATCGCTTCTTCACTTACTGAAACTGAGGAGTCCAAACTTGTTCAAGTGATAGAGGAAAACAAAAAGGCCTTATATTGGACCCTAGATGACATACCAGGAATCAACCCTACCTTTTGCATGCAACACATCCATCTTGAGGAATCATCCAAACCAATTAGACAACCACAAAGAAGACTCAATCCACTCATACATGAGGTATTTAGGGAAGAGATCACCAATCTTCTTCAAGCTGGTATTATCGACCCAATTTGTGATAGTGAATGGGTTAGTCCAATTCAAGTTGTACCTAAGAAGGGTGGGATAATTGTTGTCACAAATGAACATGGAGAGGTTTTTACAACTCGAGTGAAGAACAAATGGCGTGTGTGGATTGAATTTAGGAAATTGAATGTCGAAACAAGAAAAGATAACTACCCTCTTCCATTCCTTGATCAAATGATAGAATGATTGGCCGGAAAGTCACACTAATTTTTTCTTGATGGATACACTGGCTATTTTCAAATCCCAATCGCACATCAATATAAATAAAACACTACTTTCACATGCCCCTTTGGAACATATGCATATAGGAGAATGCCTTTTGGCCTTTTCAATGCTCCTACAGCATTCCAGATGTGTATGATGAGTATTGTTTCTGAATTCATTGAACAATGCATGGAAGTATTCATGGATGACATTGCCATTTATGGTGATTCATTTGAATCGTGCTTGAATTCAACCTCTATAGTCCATTAAAAGTGGGTAAAGTGTAACTTTGTGTTAAATTCGGAAAAATGTGACTTCATGGTTGCAAATGGGATTGTTCTAGGGAACATAATTTCAAAATATAGTACTGATGTCGATCCTGTCAAAATTGAAGTGATCCAATCATTTCTTGAACCCACTTCTATTCAAGACATCTGTTCATTCCTCGGTCATTCTGGTTTATATCGTAGATTCATCCATAACATCAGTAGGATTTCACTCCCACTCACTAGGTTACTCCAAAATGATGTCACATTCCATTTATATTAGTTTTTCTAGAGAACATTCATTGAATTCAAAACCTCTCTTACATCTTCCCCAATAATCCAACCGCCAGATTGGTTATTACCCTTTGAGTTGATGTGTGATGCTTCTGATAGAGCTGTTGGGGCTGTTCTTGGTCAAAGAAGAGAAATAATTCTTCATGTCATCTATTATGCCTCAAAAACATTGGTTGAAACTCAATCTCACTACAGTGTCACTGAAAAAGAATTTTTATCAGTTTTTTTACTTAGATAAATTCTGACCCTATCTCTTAGGTGCCAAAATCATAATCGTCACAGATCAGTCTGCTATAATGTTCTTACTCAAGAAAAGTGATTCCAAACTGAGGCTAATAAGTTGCACCCTAATGATCCAAGAGTTTGACATTAAAATCCAAGATAGACCAGAAAAAAAAAACCCTGTGGCTGATCACTTGAGTAGAATTTCTAATTCTTCTCATTCTGAAATCATCAATCCTGAATTCCCCACTGAGAACCTTTCATATCTTACTCCAAAGTTACCATGGTATGCCCCAATCGTAAATTACTTGTTTTCTGGTGTTTTTCCTAAAATATTTTCAAAAGCACAGGAAATGAAGATAAAAAGTGATTCAGAATACTAATTTTGGGAAGAAAATAATCATTTGAAAACTGGGGATGACATGGTAATAAGGATATTTGTCGATGAAAATGAACAGTATTCCATATTAGAATTTTGTCATTCACTTCCTGGAGGTGGTCACTTTGGATCACAAAGGACCTCCCGAAAGGTCCTAGACTCTGGATTCTTCTGGCCTTCACTCTTCAAGGACTCTCATGAGTTCTGTCAATCATCTACCACTTGCCAAAAGATTGGCACAAATTCAGGGAGAAATGAAATTCTCCAAAAGCCTTTAATTTTCTGTGAGATCTTTGATGTTTTGTGGTATCGATTTCATGGAACAATTTCCCCCTTCCAATGGATTCTCATACATCCTTCTTGCAGTTGATTATGTTTCTAGGTGGGTCGAGGCCAAACCCACTAGAACGGATGATTCACATAGTTATAGTGAGTTCTTAAAGACACAAATCTTCCACCGATTTGGCACACCTTGTGCCTTGATATGTGACTTAGGAACCCACTTTTGTAATAAAACCATGGAATCTCTCTTGAAATAGAATGGGATTGTACATAACACTTCAACTACATATCACCCCCAAACAAATGGCAAGGCTAAACTTTCTAATAGATAAGTGAAAAGAGTTCTTGAGAGAATTATAAAACCCACCATAAAAGACGGGCCTGAAAGACTTGGTGAAGCACTTTGGGCTTATCGAACTGCCTATAAATCACCGATTGGGATGTCTCCTTTTAGGATAGTTTTTGGTAAAGCATGTCATCTACCAGTTGAAATACAATATAAGTCTTTTTGGCCTGTGAAAACCTGTAATTTTTATTGTGAAAAATCTGGTGAAGAAAGAATGTTGCAATTGGCTGAACTGGAGGAGATTTGACTTGATTCTTTTTAGAATTCTAATCTCTAAAAGGAAAAATCCAAAGAACTCCATGATAAACACATCTTGAGAAAGGTATTTCATGAAGGTGAAAAGGTAATGCTCTTAAATTCTAGATTTTGGATTCACCCAGATAATCTTAATTCTCGTTGGGATGGTCCTTTTGTTATTACTAATGTTTACCCATTTGGGGCAGTGCAAGTCCAAGACCCCTCTTCCAAAAGTACATTCATGGTTAATGGACATCGGTTAATGAATCACCATGAGGGGACACACAATCATGGATCCACATCATCTTCAATTGGATCCCCACCTTCAGTAGTCAACCTACCACTAGATGGAGATGGCAACCTGCCAAATCCAAACCAGGGGGCACCTCTTTCCCTTTAACTCACTCTCTATCTCTTCCACTATCTACCTATTTCTTCTTCTTCCTCTATCTTTCATCTTTTTTACCATTTTCTTCAAAAAACCATTCATTTTTCTCTTTCTTGTGTGGCTGTGTATTTAAAAAAAACCTTAAAAACTAAAAAAAACAAAAAAACACAATCACTTAGATAAATACATAAAAAAGCGGCATGCTTACTCACCATCGAGTTTTTAAATTTTGTCCAACCATTTTGGGGATTTAACAGACATGATTTCATCTGAAATTTTTTTTTGTGTTTTCATCATTACTTTGGATAAATAATTTTGTGTCAAAATTAAGAAATTTTGAATGACTAATTTTTTATATGGAAAATTATTTTCTCGAACCATGAGGGACAACATTTTCTATTATGTCAAGGCCACCTATGGCCATCTTTTCAAAATGTGTGTTTTCACCCCCATTTGTGAGTCTTGAGTTTATGGACCTTCCAACTGAATATCCTACTTTAGTGTGCATTAATATGATAGAGGCATTTTCTAAACCACATTTGTATCATAATATCCAAACATCCTCCCATTATCCATACATTAATCCTCCTTTTGAAAGCCCCTTCGAGCCTATGAAAACCTTTTCCTTGATAGCCACATTACAAGCCCAATACCTTTCCCCACCCAATATCAACATGGATTTTCATTGCATAAATTTTTGAAATTTAAGTGTGGGGGGAATATATATCATTGTTTGGGTACCCTATTTTTGATTTTCAACGAGTTATCATCTACTTGAGGGAAAGCATCCATTTCAGTGTGGGGGAGAGGTTTTAATTCAGTGTGTTTTGGGTAATGTGATATACTTTCATTTATGTAATTTTGTAAATCTTAATGAAAAGTGTTAAAAAAAATTCAGAAGTGATGAAAAAAATCAAATAAAATTGAAATAATGGGTTTTGTCTTGGGTAGGTCAAATATCACTCTTCCTCAACCTTTGATCTTGTAATAAATATTACAATTAGAGTCGTGAGGAGATCAAACATGGGTTGAGATATGAGTATGAGATATGTTTCAAGGTCATGTTTCAAAAAAACAAAGAAAAAAAGGGAAAAGAAAAAAAAGAACACTTGCATTATATTCTTATTGGGTGGAGTTTTTTGTTTTGTAAATATTCCATCTTCTCATTAACTTCATATTTTCTTCCTCTATTGTGTCTTTCTTCACAAAATTATTACCTTGTAAATATGTGACTTCAATTCCTTCCATGTTTTATTTCAAAAAAATGTGCATTTCTTTTTCTATGTTTGTATTTTAACCCTCTTCTTCTCTCTCATGGACATTATATTCCTACCATCCCATAGCCACATAAAAACCCCTTAAAAAGACCTCTTTATTCTTGTTCACTTTTTATAGGTATTTGAAGCTGAGAGATCTTTTCAAACTCTAAGATTTTCACTTTTGGTTGGTGAAAGAGTGAACCTCCACAAATTAATTTTATCATCTTGAGAGGTGTGAGTTTCGAGTGTCCACATTTTCCATTTATAAATTTGAGCATGGAAAAGTGAATTAGTTTTGGAACATTGTTTCTGTAACAACTTGTAGGGGAATTCAAAATCGATGAGTGAAATAGTCTAAACCTCCCCTGATTGGGGAAAGCAAAATTTTAATATTTTTTGGTGAGTGAAAATGATTTCGTTATGTTTTTATATTAGTTTCACATGATGACATGCACAAAACTAAGTGTGGGGGAGTTTATATTGTTAATATTTTATGAACTTATTATATACTCTCTTTACTTATTTTATATGAAATTTTAATAATTTGTGTGTAATATTAATGTTTTAATATTACGTTTAATTTTGAGCATTTTTAGAAGTAGTCCAATTGAGTTAGTTTAATGTTTTAATAATAACTATCACTATACTCATCCAAATTGTGTGGTTATTGTTTTTTAGGATTATCCTTATAATTAAAAACATTTAATTGGAAGGTACCATGAGACAATTCTTCCATTTGAAGGGTCATATGGTCCTCACAATCAAGACCAAATAATCTGTGAACAAACTGGACCAGCCTTGAAGATTGATTTACTGGGCTTTATCCAGAAGTCCAAAAACAATAAGTCTCCACCATAAATCGGGGGACACTAAATGTCATCTTGTATAAAAATTTCAAGGCCCAAATACAAGTACAAGAGGCCCAACTGATTCATTTAATCTCTACCCACCATTCTAGCCGGGAATTGTAATCATCACAGAAATGTTGACTTTCCTCTTGATTTAGATATCCATTAAATCTGAGATTTTGCAGTGTGAAAGAGGATATATGGACGGAAAACACTATTGAATAAATTATTTCTTTTTGAGGGCATATTACTATGAGAAAACCCATTCACATTCCGTCCATTGAAAATTCAGGATTGAAATAGACAGAATGACATTATTTATTAAAACCGCCGTAACATTGGATACAAAAGTCTATATGCGGCCAAATTTTTATTGTGGATAGAAGAAATCTATATATACATATCTGAAGAAGACACCAGCTCGTGAGTCATCTGTCTATAATGGTAAATCTTCGGTTCAATTGGAGGGATAGTTTTGGAGTTCAAACATCCCACAACTTTGGGCTATAAATACACCCCCTCCTCTCATTCCAAGGGGTTGGCACTTAAGCACTTAATGAGGAGGATTGGCATTAATAGAGCCTTGACAATGTCCTGGGAGTATATTCTTTTATCTTGTTTCAACAAGAGAGACATCTCTTATACTTCTCTTTCACGTTTGTTTATGTTTGCTTTCAATTGTAATTGTGTAACTTTGTTTTCATTTCAATCAAATTGTAGTGCTTGTTTCTTCTCCAATTTCTATTATTCTTCTCCAATTTCTATAGTATAATATTCATGGTCTTAAAATAGTTTGAATCATTTTAAATTACAGTCCCTTATTTTTCTTCCTCATTCAATCAAAATTCCAGTTTTCATTCTCAAAATATTTCATGTGTGTGTTCGGCACACTACTCTTATCTTGTCCCTTTCTTTTTCTTCTGTTTATAGTTCATCACCATAAACATATATTACCAGATTAATAACCATCTTAATGGCTGAGTAAATCTCTCATTGGGTTGAGTTTTAATTTAGGTATGTTAAGCAATTAAGATCTTTCGATCGATGAGTATTCGTTGAATTAATATTGTGTATGTTGGACTTAGCATGTCATGGATTAATGATTTGTTTTTTTTAATGTGTGGTTTCCATGGATTATTGGAACCACAAATACACTACCTAAAACAATATATGATCATGATTAGAACCTTATGTTAAGTTAAGGCTTGGATTAAAGCCCTTAATACTTGGGAATTCTTATCAACGTCAACTTCTGACATGGGTGTTAATTTAAATGCAATATAAAGCAAAGCTCAAGGATATCACAAACATAACTTAACTAATGATGAACTCACCCTAATCATTATCAATTTGTTAAGTCAATCATAATAAATTAATCATTTCAATTATGCTCTGAAAAAAAACCACCCTAATCAAAATATAATCAACTAAAAACAAATGACTGTTACAAAGTATCATCGTCAAGGATTCGACCCGAGTGCTGCTATACACATTAGCAGAGCACTGGAACATTGACCGGTCGATAGGCGACAATCGGCAGTATGTTTCATGTAGCATCGAGGTGGTGGGTTATAACACCCCATGCCCCCGCCCCTACACTCCCTTTTCCCCTGCCACCAGCACACCACCCTACCCCCTGCACGCACCCCTACACACCCACACCCCCTACACATCCACTCCCCACCCCCTTCACAACTCTGCCCCTACCCATGAACACCCCCACACAACCCCTGCCTTACCCCTGCCCCTCTCCCCCTCACTGCACACCCCTCCCCCTAGAAAACCCCCTTCCCCCCTGCCCCATCCCTTGCACACCCCATTCCCCCTCCCCTGTACTCCCCCTGCCCCTGCCACCAGCACACCACCCTGACCCCTGCACACCCCTTACACACCAACACCCCTTACCCCCTGAACACCCCCTACACACCCACTGCCCCCAGCACACCCCCTGCACCCTACACACCCACACTCCTCCTACACTCCCCCTTTGCCCCTATAGCCCCCAACCTCCTCCCCATGCACCCCCTGAACACCTCTTGCACTGTAAAATAGTATAAAACCAAACATCTACTGAACACTAACATCATTATATGGTAGAATTAAATGTAAAAACGAAGAATAAAATTTATGTCTAAAATGTACGTCAACATCAGTATCACCAAAACTGTCCCAATCCTCACCATATCCTTCAGAAACACCAACATCATTATCTCCTCCTCTAAGACCACCATCATCATCAACATCAACATTGGCATATGAAACTAAATCAATGGAAGGAGAAAAAGAACCCTCATAAACTAAACACAAATAAATGAAAACACATTTAATTAATGAAAACATAAAAATGTTATCATTGAAATCAACAAATCAAACCAAATTTATTTTACTCAGAAAATAATTCAAAATCTGAAAATATATCACTGCTAAGGATTCTAATGGAATTGGAGGGAATAAAATAATGAATTGATTTTTTTTTTGAAATTTATAGTTTTATCACTCCCCCACACATAGTTTTTTGAAATCCAAGGCAATTCATTGTCTATAAGACATCCTAAAAATGAGAAACACCTCATGAATATGAAGTCTATAGCCCTATTAGCTCATCCAAGAAATCAATTTCAGAGAGTATAAAATATATAAACCAACACCATAATTTGGCTATAACAATTCCAATTAATATAGATATTATAGCCAACTACACTCATAAACCTAAAAAAATTTGAATATTTTCATGCCTTGAGTTCCAAGCATCGTGTACTAGTTTTATGCCACAAAAAATCATGCTTAAAAATGCACAATTTATTATCATAATAATTCATTTCAAATAAACTTATTTGACTTATTTAAACTTTCTTAAAAACAACTCCAATGAGAAAAGAATACTTTTTATTATTTACATTAGATATACCTTGATATTCTCTATATAACTATGGTATGAAACAATTTGATAACCTCAATACAATCAATTATTGAAAATATTTTATCTAGAACCACCCTATCAATTAATGAATATCCCTTTCACAAAATTTTAACTTTGAATTTTATAACTTCTCCATTTTCATTAAGCATATTTTTTAATGCTTGTTTAGTGAATATGATATTTTCATCTATTATTTGTGGAACAAATTTCTATGTGCCGTTATTTTAGGTCTAATTTTACTCATCATTAATATATTTAATCTAATTTTAATCATTTAATATTTTATCAAAAAAAATTTAATCAAATAAATATTATATTTCCTTTCATTTAATTCTATACATCCTCCTAGTTTATACTACAATAGATTGGTCTCCCAAAAGTTTCTCTTCATTAATATGTTCAGTTTTAGTAAATGAAATACTTCCATAACAATAAAAAATTTCTATATTTTAGAAGTTTTTTCGAAGAATCATCAATATATATCAATAACAAGAATTTATGTTCTTTACATATGATTCACCTATCTTAAATTAAATTACTTTGTATTAATTAGTTTTTTTGATTATTTTAATCCATAAGATACTCTAAATAGATACAAATTATTAATAATTACATTATTTAAAATAATAATAATAGATAATTTGGAATCCCTTTCCTCAAATGATGCTTCAAAAATCATAGAATGAGAGCAAGGAATGAAGAAAGGTCATACTTACAAGAACACAAATATTCTTAAAATATGTAAAAAAACTCTTCTTGACTACAAAACCTAAACACACAAAAGGATATGGATTCAAATACCATATACTCCCAAAGAAGATAATATATGAAATAATGGAGAATAAAAGATGAGGGAATCTCCTTGGATATCATTGAGATTGATCACTCATAGTTGTCAAGTGAGTGGCGGGTTTCGGATTGGGGGAGTATGGAGGATGGAGGATGAGGGCACCACCATTAGAGGAGGGTCACGGATCAGGGGAGGATGGAGAAGGATGGTGTTGCTGTGAGAAGAGGGTAGAAGATCGAGAAGAGGGTCGCCATGAGACGAGGGTCACCATGAGGAGGGTTGTCATGGAGAGGGCGCCGCTGTGAGAGGAGGGTTTTCTTGAGAGGAGGGTCATCGGGAGAGGAGGGTCTTTGTGAGGAGGATCGTCATTGGGGGAGGAGGATGGAAGAGGAGACCAAAATAGAATGTGGGTTGACACGGGGGGGGGGGGGGGTGGAGGAGTAAATGGGGAAGCCTGATAGATTAAAAAAATGAGGAGAAATTTTAGCCACAGTTTTTAATTAAACTCTGGCTAAAAACATGATATAGTCACGAACCTATAAAACCGTGGCTATAGTTCCATGGCTATAACTAAAATTTCTAGTACTGATTATTTAAACTTGGACCTCCAAAAAATTTTCAATAGAGTTCATATCTTAAAATTTGTATCTAATATATAATAAGATGTTATTTTATGAATTTATTAACCTAAATCAATCTCAACATCCGTAAAATGTGATACAAAATCATCATTCCTATGTATGAAATACTATACCCTACGGAACTAATGTCATTTTCCATCCATCATCCCCTTTAACAGATTTTTATAATATTCTATTTATATTATATAAATGATGTATTTCTATATTTATACATTGGGTTTAATTATATAAAATATAAATTGTAATTATAATTTCTTGGGGGTTATGATATCCTCTCTCATGGGTCCATCGGACTAACACCCCACAAAGCGATGTGACACATTTTTCACTAACACATTATATGGAAGGTAATAAAGACAATGATAAAGAATATATATTATATACTTTAAATAATAATTATATTCAAGATATATTTATTATTATGGAAATATAATTTATTACCTTATTTCATACAATAAAAATTGATATCATTATTTATGTACAGGCGGACCACCACCTCCATGGAGTGATGCAATTATTTTTCTTCCCCAATTCACAAGAATGATATATAAATATTTATTAAATGGAATAATATTATTTTTATTATATTATTGTAATATTAATATTTTAAATAATATATAAAACATAATTCCTTGATGATCATTGGGAAATAGAAATGTTACTCATTCGTACGTACAAACTGTTATCTCCATGGTCGTAATGTATTTAATTTATCACAATTGATATCGATGATATTATTTAAATGATTAATTAATGAATAAATATTATAATTAGGTAATTTATAATATTAAGAATATATTTAGGAAATAATCTATTTGGCCATAGTAAAATAACTAATGTCTTTTTGAAACACGGAACCAAATTTTCTCAAAACAGCAGATGTGGACTTCAATTGTTACGTATTCAATAATGTTATTATAATGAAATAAAATATTAGATTTATTTTAATGTTTTTAAACTTATATATGGTTCTTAATTATTAATATAAATAATGTGAACTTATTATATAGGAGTTAAATTATAAAAAATGAATCTTTTGATTCAAGGTATGGGTTTCTCATCACCCTTTCACTTTTTGGAGACTGATGCCACATTATCACTTGTTTTTATAGTGTAGTTTATATATTATCAATTTTTCATGTAATATCATCAATACTTATTATATAATTATATTTTTTCGACCAATTTTAATGATTTATTATTAATGTATTTTACATTAATTGTACCATGTGGTAAATGGAGTCTTATGTCAATTTCAATTCATTGCATTATATTCCATTTCAATTGAGTTATTTTGAGATAAATTTCTGTGAATTTATATATAATTAATTGTGTTATATATTTCCCCTTATTTTTATATATTTAATTTTTTTTACACATAATCACTCTATTTATTTATTTTGTAATCAATGATATGATCTTTGTATGGGTTATTGATCTTAGATCCACTTTCTTTGGGTCATATATTGATGTTATGCACCTAAAGCATATTATGAGGTTTATATACTCCACCATTGAAATTTAATATATGAAATAACTTTATATTCATGATATTTTATCAATAATTATATGTTTTTATTTATTGTTTATTACTCATAAAAAGTGGGATTTACCTGGAAATCTCTTTTATTTCGAGATTAATTATATTCATGTTTTTTAGTGTGAATGACGACATTTTTTTAAACAGATATATTTTTTATCCTATATTATTTAATTTTTTTCACATGCATAATTTTCATTTCTATACTAATTTAATGAATAAATATATGGATTTTCCTTTTTTCTGGATATCGATCGTGTATCTTCTTCAAGATATGGTATCTTTCTCTTCCAAATATGTTTTTTCAAATTTTTTTAAATGTGAATTTCTAAAATTAAAATATTTCTTAAATCCATTTAAAAATATATTTTAGCAACTTTTAAATGTTTAAAAAATATATTTTTTAAATTTTTTTCAAACCGTTAACTTTTAGACTCCCTTTTAAAAACTATTTTAAAAAAAATGTTTTTTTATCATTATAACTTGAACTGAATTTATATCCATTCTATAAATATTTTACATTTAATTTTACATTATATTTCATCATTTTTTTTGACATAAAATTTTATTAGCATTATTTTTCTAATTTTTAGTTATTAATATTTATTTTATAATTGAAATGTTTGTTTTCCCCTAAAATAAATTAATAAAATTGTAATTGTATATCCTTTCAACAAAATCAACAATCCATGTCATTGCTTATAATACAATACTGATAATTTTTAATGATACAATCTCATTTTGTTCTCTAGATTGAATAATTTATAATATAACAGATTGACATTAAAACCACTTCTTTTCCACCAGTAAATCATGTTTCATAGAGATTGTTCTATAAGTAATTTCTTTTCAGTGGTTTAACCTTGTTCTATGTTGTTTGTCAAGGAACCCAAATATTTTCAAAATTTTAATCCTATTATGAAAGGAATAATAATTATATACATTCATTTATGATTAATGGAACTTTATTTATATTTTATTCAGTATATAATTATTGAAAATTATTTTTGATGATCTGTGCTTTTGATATAAACCAATAGTGGGAGGTTAAGTTCCAATCCAAGGATGGGTGGTTACATTATTAATCATTGACTAGTAAGTAATTGTTAAAACATAGATGGGAGGATCTATGATAGACCTTTAATGAATTGGGTACTCTGATGATAGATTTCAACCATATTGGTTATTTCATTTTTATGATGTCATGTAAAGATAATGTTCCACGAAATAAATAAGTTTTATATATGATTTATTTGTTTTATAATGTTTTTATGATAAATTTTGATATCATGTGGATCTTGGTTATTGATTATGATGGCTCATACCTTTTTATAGCTTTATTCCATATTTTCAAGTTTAATGTTCCACATATTGATTTGTATAAATATTCTTATGTCATACTCAGGAACGTTTATTATTTTATAATGTTGTTATAATGTGGATATGAGCACTGATGAAGGTAAATTGTTAACGATTATGTTTACCCTTAAATATAATTTCAACTCAACTTTATTGTGATTCATTTTCCCTAGTTATAAATATTTCGGTCGAATGAATTAATTCTATAAGGGATTTATATAGATGAATATGGTGGAATATTATGGAATATGAAATAATGGCTAGAGTTGGATTAGATGATCATAATTATGGAGAAGATGTTTATAAATCCATGATGTTTGGAGTTTTTCCTCCTTTTCTAAAACTATAAACCAAAATGGTTCTTGTTAATGTAACTCATCCAATATTTTTCTTTGGATGTTGTATGTTTTGAATGGAATGAATTTTTCATCTTAATTGGAATCAAATATTTAAATTTATTATTAATATTATAGACATTATATCTGAGAGTGGGGTTTCATAGATATTATAGTTATTTTTAAAAAATATAAGTATAAAAATTATTAAAATAGGAATAATGTAATTATAAAATATAAATTAAAATCCACAGACTAACCAACAGGATATTAAAAAGTTATTAACTGTAAAAAAATAAAATTAATAATTATAATCATGTTAAAAATAGTGGAAATCAACAATATAAACTAAAAAACCTAAAACAAGATTAAAAATCATGATTTCTGTTTAATACATCTAAAAATATAGACTTAATGATCAAAATACCTAAAATCTAAGAATTTTACATTGTTAAAAATGTTATAAAAAATTGTTTTAATAAGTAAACTATTTTCTTTATCCAAAATTTCATTGATGATAAGTACAAAAAATAAAGGGTTATATATTCTTCCCATGGACAATCATCGATTTAGCAGATTGGAAGGTATGAGTTCAACCCATGGATTTTCTTCAACAATCCCATCTGTATTATAAAGTTCTATATTTAACTCCCCTTTGATAATTATGATTGAAAAAATCTCTATTGCCTCAAAATTTTTCTCATAACTCATTCATAAGTATTATATTTCCCAACATGAATCTAAATGATCCAAATATCAAAAGTGATGATTTCAAAAATGGGAATATATTTATATATTATATTCATCCCATTATGTTGATTATCTCTGAAACAACAGACAAAAAAATACAATCATAACCACTCAATGAAAATGAGTTGATGAAAATTTTTACAAATGAAACAACTCCAATATATTATATACCCCAAATATTTATCTTTATTTGTATACTTAATCTTAAAAACTCTACTCGTAAGAAACGATATATTCTTCTTTATTCTCAACAATTTAATTATTTTCTCTAAATTATACTAAATTCAATTCAACGAAACATTAAAATTCTCTATAACTTAATAAATCAATTCATCATAGAAGAATATAGTGAATGGAAATAAATAATATCCATGAAAAAATCATAAAAATACTAAATTTAAAATAGAATTCAAATAATGATTATTATTAATAAAAAAGATATATAACATTGAACTAGCACAATAATGCCCCTATTTTTCATAATTTCAAAACATATAATACAATGTACTATTTAGTGAATCCTAGGAATGAAAAAAATTATATTTAATGAAACACCCCCTCTATTTTAAATCATTAAACAATTTTCTCCATATAATAAAAGTTATTTAAAAATCAGTAAAAATTTATCTACCTTCTCAAGAAAAGAAAACATATTTCATTTCTCAATATTCTCTATAATATCAGCTTTTATAATTTTCTAATTAATATATTGAAAATATTAAAAAAACAAATGTAGTTAAACAAATGAAATTTAATATAAATTCTTGTTTAAAAACAATCACCCTTAATATATGAATTGAAAATGATGAAAACATACTTATTTCTATAACCCCAATAGGATATTAAAATGTTTTAGTAAATAATCCAAAATATAATCATTTTTTTAATAAAATATCCTCAGATTGAATTTAATTTTTCTTCCAATAATTGGAATTATATCATTTAATATTATATACCTAACTATATATTTTAAGTACATATATATACCACTCTCAAAAGAAAACTAAAAATATGTTTACAAAAAAATCACATCATTGATTCATAATTTCCACAGATGCTAAATTTAATGTTGATAATAACCCTTCACGATTCGTTTATAAAATTTTTAGGAACTTCATAATCAGTTAGAATTGTTCTATATTAAGATGGAATTTCATCTCACTTTCATGATGTTTTTTAATATAAAAAGAGAGTAATATGAGAAATAGAGCTTAGATTAAAAAAAAGTATCACAACCAAATTCTATTTTATTTATTTAAATGATTAGAAATATATTATTCTGTATGAAATATCTGAAACATTGATTCATAGTTTGTATATATCAATTCATGATTTCTCGATTTTAGTTATCATCCTGAATTAATTGTAATTGTACAACATTTGGTTCTTCTCTTGATTATTGTTTTGGGTTCTTAGAAAAATATTTCATTTGTACTTTTATAAATAATCTAAATTTTATTAAAAAATTCTCAATTTACATTAGTATATGTTTTATCTACAAAAAATGATCTCAACTATTTTAAGATAATATATATTATACTTTACTAGTAGAATTTGAAAATAAATTTTTAATTCTGTATAGACCAAGAAAAAATGATTCACAATGAAATTTTTATGTTTCTTATATACTCATATAATGTATTCTACGTCATAAGAATATATATATATATTCAAATATCTAAGAATAATAAATATAGATAGGGAAGAATAACGCATTCCACCTTTTGATGTTCATTAAATGTAAGATAATATATATTTGAATTACAAAATATGGGATTCATCCATATTATCAATAAATATATTAAAAAATATTACATTTTGAATAATTAATGGTTGAATACATGTCAAATGATGTAAAAATATGATCATTGTTCAAAAAAAATCTAAATAACCAGTATCTCTTATTCATAATGATAAAAACTTTAGGATGAAAATATCAGAGTACCTATAATACTTGAATTTTCAAAAAAAATCACCCAATTTAAATATGAAATTTATTTATATTAATATAAAATTATACAACTTCTGTTCTGAGTAATCAAGATGACAATAATATTTTCATCTTCACCCTTCATACTCATCTAAAATTCAAATTTCACAAATTTTTAATCATTATTTCCATGTTTTGTTCTGGTTAAACTGAAAATGATTTCATTAACATAATTTATAATATTAAATTGTTATTATAAATGATATTTATATTTTTTTGGATCTTATATTACTTTATATAAATAGTTTAATGTTAAAATATGGCATTGATTTTTTGAAAATAGACTATTGGGATTTTTTTATGTCCAAAAAATGACATTGTTAGTTGGTAAAATGACTTAGATAACCAATTCATTAAAAACTAAGAGTTTTTTCATAACATACCTCCTATTAAAATATTTGTAAAAGAAATAAATATTTAAAAACATTTTATATATACTAAAATTCAAATGATCTATAAAATATAACATTATCAGAATAGATTCTTAATTGGATAATAGAATAAAATATTATAAAAAATACATTCCCTATTCTTAATTATGATGATTAGCAACATTCTTGTACATATTTTAAACAAAAATTTCTTTTTCATCACAAGTATTTTTGAAGACCAATTTGACTCCAATAAACAGAAGTTCACTATGATATTCACATAAAGATTAAACCATATCATATTTAAAATCATCAGGCTCTTCTTGTAATGAAATCATCCTTATCTCATCACCTGAGGCACCCTATGTGACTTTATTGTCAAATTAAGAAAATGAATTTCATAATATTATAAAATATATTTTATAATGAACTAGTTTCTCTAACATATTTGATTATGTAACCAATGACATTATCCATGGGAAGATTCATTATCACTGTATGGGTTATTTATAAAATGGATGATTTTTCCTCATATACTAGATAAATATGATCAATTTGAAAAAATTATAGAATTATCGTTTCTAGAAGTTCTGATTCAAATTTTAGAACTAAAATATAATTAATTTAAAAAGTAGATTCTATAATACTATAATAATCTATATGATTATACTCTAAATAAGGAACATATTCATCAAACATAATATTTACCAACTCATTAATGGTCCATGTTTATCAAATATAATGATGATATGACTTATATCAAAGGGAGTAACCAAAATACCATTATTTATTTTTGGATCTAACATATATGGATTATCTTTAGTATAAAAAAATTATAAAATTGAATATGAAAATAGTAAATTAATTAGGGTTAGGTTCTATTTAATCCCTAAATTCTTAGGTGTCTTTTTTTTCAAAAAAATGTAAAAGTTCACCTTGATTTACTATTTAATCCAAAGTACAATAATAATTTTTTCCATAAATTTGGATACATAATATTTACACAATATAGATTGTGTAATTTCTTAAATTATTCAATTTGATATTTTAGCTATGTTTTTCTTCAACGGAGATGTTATTTGCAAGATATTATGAGAAATTAATTTTTCATTAGCAATTTTTTGAAAATAAAATCACTCAAACTCATCAAAATGGTGACTCTGGATAATGATAATATGTCATTATTTCAAATTTTAAAAATAAGTAATATTCTATTTCAAAATAAGATGGATTCTTATAAAATACTATGAAATATAAACCATGTAAACATTTTATGATCAAAAAATAATATATATACTTATTGTTTTATTTTTATAATTTAAGTTTTCATAGGTTACTAATGGTCCATAGAAACCAAATAGAATGGATTATAAGATTATATTAAACTAAATGTTTTAAATATAGACATACAAATCATTTCATATAGAAAAATGTAAAAAAATATATAAGAAATAAAATTATTTTATCATATATCTTTCAATAATCCTTTATTATAATGTTTATCTAACTTTGGAACATTTCAACGTGCCAAATTCATATTCCAAATCTGAGAGCTCGGAAAATATGCACTGCGCCAAAAATATCTCACAATTGATTTCCTCCAGGTGAATAATGTATACAATATTTTCATGAACCAACATATCTTACCTTGTAAATAGGTTGCCAAAATTATCTTAACATGACTAGAAGGGAATTATCAATCCCCAAATGTTGTAAACAAGCACATTTATATCATGAACATTCAAGGAGAATAATTATTATATATTAATAACAAAATAATATAATTTTTTTTAAAAAATCTATAAATAATTAGTATTTCATATATACCAACATATTAAAAGTACCAAAATATATACAAATACATTTAATGAAATGGAATAAAAATATAGGTCCTTACACAAACTATGATGTCCACAAGAAATCCTCACGACATATATATCACCCAATCTAAATGTTTCCTTGAAATACTTGGTCTTGTAATAAATAACTCCCACCACCTCTCTGAAGTAACTTCCCATTTCCTAGACCTTGAAAAATAATATCTTCACATTTACAAAGGTATATATAGTGTTTGAGAAACACTATAATAATAGGATCATAACAAGAAATTTCATATCTAGAGAAAACGAAATAATCCAAATTTTCCCAACTACAAATAGTGAAGAGAACAATAATTATTATAAAATTCAATATAAAACATACTTATCAAATCATTTCATTTGAGACAATAATACAAGTACAGAGTAAAATGATCGTTAAATTATTCATATATATTTTTCATAATCAAATTATACATGAATAAATTCCTTATAAGACTTGTGATGAAAACTTTTTTAAATCACAATACCATTCATACAAGAAATAAGGTTAGGTGGATATGAGATCAAGGTGATACACACTATCATTTAATTATTATTCCTAGTGTGAACACATCCCAACATATAAGGAATAAGAAGAATATGAGTCAGTGAAATGAATGAACCGCCTTATCCTCATCAATGATCAGTTTTTTTCATCATCCATCCTCTTCTATGTAGAGATAATACCATACATGCATGCATATCCTATGAAACCATCCTATAAACCAAGTGTCACATAATATTAAAATAAATTATTCAATGGACTATCATTATTCTCAATATAGATTTACTAATTGTCATTCAAAAATCCCTAAATAATGTTTATAAAATGCACATAGACAAAGTTCCCTAAACATACATGTCAATGGAACATTGGCATTTTCAATCCTAAAAATTCATCAATACCTTTTGTGTGAGAGACGTAAACACATAACTTGTTTGGAGACATATTTTATTAACTACTGGTAATAAAATGGAAAACCCAAAACAATATGAATTTGAATAATATTCTACAGTTTCTTATGTCACAAGAAATAATTCACCATTTACATATCAACTAATATATACATCTCAGACACCATGTTCCCCACAAAATTTACTTCCTGAATCTTTAATTGTTATATTGATAGCTTGACATCAATTTAGTGATTCCATAAAAATTTACAAAGCCACTCTCAGGTGAAACACATTATCCTCTTCCGTTATTTATCAAAACAAGATTTAATCAATAAATAAAATAATAACTAATCAAATATATTATTGGGAAAACATTTCCCTCATTACTAAAAATAGAGCAGAATTATTGGCTTTCCCAAATGGCACTAAAACATTCTACTTGTGGAAATACATGCTCTATGATTGGATCTATCAAATATAAAATCCTCAACCTTATGTGATCATGAACAAAAATGAAGATTGATTTTAGATAGCCTATACAACCATTTAAAATGTTAATATTAATTTTTAATGTGGGGTAAAAAAGTAACTTTTCATGATCGTTGCATGAATGATATTTCATTAATCAACACACATGTTAATAGTCCCACCCGATTTCTTAGTGAAATTTACTACTTCATCCCAGGGTGACATAATGGATTAAATCAAGACTTTTAAACATCATTTTATCAAAATGATCCATGAGATCCTTCTTTTCAGCTGGTTCAATAATATATGATGGAAAACTTATGTTAGGAATAATAGGAACCGAGTAAATATAGAACTCTATGTTCTTCCCTGATATTAGGCAATCAATTTTGACCTGAAAACATCAAGGAACTAAGTAGCTACTAATAGAAGTGCATAATAAAAGTATTTATAAACAGACTCAATATTATATATGGATATCATAAAATTGAGATATATCAGTCATATACAAATATATATGATCATTAGGCCCCATTCTCTATAAAAATACGCAGTACTCCCCATGAAGTGTTTTAATGGAATCCGACTGAGGATAACTATAAATTCTAAATTTTGGATAAACTAACTAGTCCATACTATGTGGGGTTGGCAACAGATATATTTCCTGAAAAAATAAAAAATGGACTTAATCTACAATAAAGAGAAATAAGAGTATGGGAGTCGTGGAACATTATCGTACAATTTTATAAATGTGTCCTTATTGATATTGTGAGCTTTAATTTTTTTTACCTCAATTCAAAGAAGCATCGAGTTCCCAACCACAACACCTTGTAAACATGTCAGAGAGACTTTTCTAGACACTATAGATTGTATCATGTAATTTCTACATTAATGAACACAATGGTTTTTACCACTATTAGGCTAACTCCACTTTTTTTCCCCTTAATGGGACCATTAAATCTACCCAAAGGGGTAGACAGAACACTTATCAACATTATCATACAATATATTTCAATTTCTACCATTTGAGACATTTTCATAACCTTATAATTGGAGTTAAGATTGATCATAATGTCCTAATACAAAATAATTTATCATAGAACCATTTGGAATCTATGGGAATTTTTTATCTTACTCAACACCACCTCAGGTAAAAATTCATCATGATTAATAAAACAATTATCCTATTGGCTCACCATCCAATAAATTTGATGAAGGTAAAGGAATACCATGAACATAATCAAACCATAAATTATTTTTATATGTTCTCTAAATATACATTCTAGTTGTAATTACACTCAGATAAATAATTCTTCTTTTAAAGAACTATATCATCCCACCATCTCTTAGAATACCCATCAATCTTGAAGACCACACACCTCACATTAATGGAATCTGTTATATCCAAGAATATGTTGAGTCATTCAATCATTCACATCCAGTCATCTTCTCTCTATGTATTATCTCTTCCTTGGAACATGGTTGTTTTTAATGAGAAAACTCATACTATTGTTCTATATTATCATCCATCATAGGTTCTACCTATCTATAATGAATAGGTCCTGGTGTGGAGCCTAATCCTAGATCCAATAAAATGTTTACTACAACCTCTATGAGGTTCTATTTAATTAAATGGTTCACTTTCTATGGTTTATTAGAATCTCCCTCCTAAACCCAGATTAGATATATTCTCGAGGGAATGATATTATAAAACCTTAGGAAAAATAAAAAAAATCGATAATTGACACAAGAACATGAACCCCATCAATTATAAAATAACTAATAAACCAATATCATTGAGTGGTTTTCAGAATAAATCTAGTATCAGATCAAAAAAATCATCATTGACACCTTTATATCAATCACCCATCAAAAATTGGGGATCCATATTAGGTGTCCTAGACTAGAACTCACTCATAGTATAGACCTTATATAACAAAAATCCTTTCTCATGTCCTATAAGAAACTAAAAATAACATTCTAATATCCATAAAGAGACTGAATGTACTAAAATTCTTATTTTTCTGAAACCAAAATATAAAAAATGAAAAACATGTACAAAATCAATCCTTATATTAGCCTTAGGGTTTTCTGGATCCCCTACCTGGTAACTCGATGCCAGGAATTTATAATGAACAAATTGAGTGATTTCACATTAAAAATAACAAAATAATATGAAAATATAAGAGAATAATCCAAAATAGTTACTATGAAAAATCATCCATCATAGGAAATGAACCATAAGGAATAAAATTAAAACACTAAAATTGATCTGAAATCCTTTTAAGAACATAAATGAAGACCACCAAAAAAATATCCCCATAATAGATGTGTAACATAGCACAACTATTACTGCCAACAACATTCTCTAATAATCAATAACATCCAGCACTTCCCTTAGGTTCTTTTCCTTTCCATGGACCTTGAAAAAGAATGTCTACATAGGACAACATGTATAAGTAATGTGTGATAAAGTACCCTAGTACGATCCCACCAATACATTTCAGAGGCTGTGAATACTAAATATAACCTAGAGAATTTACTTAAAATAAATCATGTCCTAGAAATACTTTCAGAAATTAATATAAAACAATCGATTTAAATAATATAATATAGGAGGATAAAAATAAAGAGGTAATCATTTCAATGAAAACATACATGTATATGTATCTCAATCAAAACAAGCATAAATAAATAATTCTATAAAAATCGGTATAAATAAATAATTATCAATCATACAAACATGGATTCATGATCTTGATTTGGTTGGATAAAGGGTCATGGTTTCACACACACTTAGTTAAATACGGATTTTGGTGTATACACATCCTAATATCCCAGGAACATGGGGATATGATTCCACTATAAATAATAAACTCAATAGCCATTAAAATATTCTATTATATTTTTATCAACAATCCTTATTAGAGTAAAGAAAATCCAAAACAAGAACATATATCCTAGTTCACCCACCAAAATACTCATTCTCCATTATTCATCAAATAAATTATTCATTGGAAAATCATTCATCAAAAATCAATTTCAAAAGTCATCCTTCAGGGATCTAAAAATCATATTTCAAAGGTCAAATTTCTATTTACAAACTTATATCAAGTATTTTTAAAAAAAACATGCATTTTAAAACAAATATATAAATTCAAGTATAATAAAAAAAAATTCTAGTAATTCTCATAGATCATCATCAAAATCCTACTTCAAATGATTCATTCAAGAAAAAATACTTTTTCATAAATATAAACCTTTGTTAAAAATTATTTTCAAAATAAATTTAACAAAAAATCAATCCATTATATTAAAATTTAATATAGGCTTAGATCATTCTTTGGAAA
This sequence comes from Viscum album, assembly GCA_963277665.1. NCBI lineage: Eukaryota > Viridiplantae > Streptophyta > Magnoliopsida > Santalales > Viscaceae > Viscum > Viscum album. The sequence continues at coordinate 373,530,996 of OY728127.1, read as the reverse complement.
CCAATATGAGATACTTTTTGAACCAAAAAAGATATAAATATTTCAATTCGTTGGAAATTCATTACGATTCCACCATCCAGAATCATGAAATAATTAATAATGAAACTATGGATCTATAATTGAAGGAGTATGAAGGTCTAGAACCAATGAAGATATAATATGATTAAAATGTTTAATGAATAATGATTAAGAATCATTATTGAAAAAATAATACATATCTCTTATAGAAAGGGAGAAACAACAAAAGAGGAATTCACAATGAAATCAATGAAACCCTTACCGAAAGAGATTCAATGTTGAAATCAACAATTGTACCGATGAATATTCAATTTCAAAAAGGAAAATTTTATTTATAGAGGGTCTCTAAAGTCAATAGGATCAAAATGGGTTTTTTGAAGGCGAAACTACAAATAAAACTGATGATTTAGGAAAAATAATCTTGATAATACCTTGGACTTCCTCACCAACATTGGTGGAATTTGATATCTATGGGCATCCATGGGGTCGAACATGACACTATATAGAATAATTGTGTTCTATAACCATGACCATCTAGGTTATGCGATTACACCTACTAGTCAATAGTTCTGTATATAATTCATGCAGAAATGAGGGCACAAATTTCAAACTTTTGATCTTACCCCAGCTGGTTGTGGATTTCCAATAGGAACTATGAACATCCATAATGTTATCAGTTGTAAGATGGATCTCACCATCTATGCATAGGACTAACAATATTTATTTTAACAACAAGCCTATTCCCACATAGAATCAAACCATATATAACACTTCAATGTCTATCAAGAGAGAGTCAAAACCAACCACCGTACTTTTAAAAAGATAAAAAAAAGGAAATAAATATACAAGATTCATTATGAAAAAAGAGAATAAAATTAAAAACACCATCATACAAAAAATAAATATTCATGATGTTACATGTAAAATTTTTATCAACCAATAAAACAAGAACTCCTTCCAAACATAGTATGATACATTTTTTATTCCCATATTTCATGGGGTGTCATGAACAACATATTCAAAATATGATAATAATATTTTTCTTATGTCCAAATATATAATGAAAAATTAAAATTGAAGTCTCACCAATAAATTAAAATTTATGAAAATGAATAATTTTTACTTGCATATTATATTAAAAAAAATTTCCCACCATATTCATTTAGAAAGATATAGAAGTTGTATATGTTTTTTGTATTGGTTTTTGAAAATAATTATCCACACAAAGAGTATTCTAGATATTAGTAACCATACATTCCTTTTAAAACAAATAAAACTAATTTTTTTTCTCATACATTCATGAGTCAATTAATGATAGAAAAAAATGTTATTAAGAAAACACATGAGTACAATCCAATCATGTTAAATGACATCCATTAATTTTAGAAATATAATTCCCATAAATAAAATAAAAATTTAACATTATACAATGATTATTCCAATAAACTAATTTGTATCATTTAGAATAGAATGGTTCACTATTTGAAATAAAAAATTTATACATTAAATGTGGCTTTCTGAAAGTCAAAATTATTATGGATGTTATCCTAAAAGGTTTCAAATATCATATTATCCGAGAAAACTTTCCCCTATGTAATGTAAAATAAAAAAAATATTATTCATGCTACTAACATATAATTTTAGTTTCAACATCTAATGATATGTGGATCTGAGAATCTAAAGAAAAAACAATAATAAATTTAGTAGTTCAACATCTTACTAGGGTAATCATGCTTTCTGACTGGTTATCTTCCAATAATATTATCTTCCTAAAAATGATTTCTATCATAAGGTGAATAGTTTTTAGGATCTATCTCTATTTAACAAAACTATAATATTTTATTTCATTTAATTTAAAGTATCAAATAGAAATTTTATCTTTCTTATTTAACATTTGATAGCTTGGCCTAATGTTACATGGTATAATAAATTCTTAATAAATAGTTTCAGAATAAAATTTCACGTCATATTTACCTATTATTTCAATTTAAAAAACATTATCAAAATTATTGTTTATAAAAAATTAATTAATACACCACATATGATTATAATACTCACATTTTATTTGAGATCACATGATTCTATAGTATTGATATTATAAAATAAATTCAATTTATTTGATAGTTTTTGTAGATTAAACGAAAAATGGTATATTATTAAAAAAATTAATGTTGCCATTAGAATAGAACCATAACTATTAAAAATAGTAATGTGCCAATATAAATAATATCACCTCTTATAATATTATGAATATAATTTATGTATCACATTAATGAAAATATGATATATTTATATCATAGAATAAGTAAATAAATGTTTTGAAAATGTTAATATTATCATTGGTCATTTATTGGAATGAAATTTCATATTTATACATTTTTAGTCAATATAATGATATAAAACAAAATATAATTACATTAAGTAAATTCACTAATTAATATATATATTTTTATTATAATTAAAAGAAAATATTATCAAGCCATAGATAATTTTACATGGTGTCGTAAAATCTGTTATAATATTAATATCAATTTTTTTAAAATAAATAATTATTTAAATAAAAAATTCACAGTTAGAGACAAGTTTTATAAAAATGGGGCTTATCTTTATAATCAAATTATTATAAAGTGATTAGAGTGAATTTTTTTTTATTTTTTTATGAATTAGATGGATTTTTTGAATAGTGAAATAAGTAAATTTATAGTATTTAACATTTTAACCCAAATCCACAAATTTTTTAGTAATGGTTGTTGTAATGAACCATTATTTTGAAATAAAATGATCTCTTTACTATATTTAGTAACATTATTCAACCATATTTATAATCTTGAGTAAAAATAGTTAACCAATTAATAATATAATCAAAAACACTCCTCTCCTCCAACTATAAATACCACCCTCAACGGCTCTTCTTCTCACTCCTTCAAGTCGTCGAATATTTTCTAAACTCTCCCCAATTACCTTCCCAAGACTATTACCCACATCCAAGAGCTTATGGTCTCCACAAAAGACCAAACCAAAGTTCCTTACTTTGGTTCTCTAGGAGAATAAGATCAAGATATAAATTCCATTTTCGTTGACTTTTGATTAATTTAATTTATTTTCTTACTCTACCAAAACCTATCCTATCAAAAGTGTAATTATAACTCCAATATCATATATATACTATAATTTTATTGTGTTAATGAAATATAATTTATTAAATCTCTCATATCCTCTATTGAATTCTATAAATGAAATCATCATTCATGAGGTGCCAATTCATTGCCTTCAAGGATGATGAGTTTTTATTTTGAATTACTATAATGAAATTTTGTCATAATAATATTATCATGTTTAAATAATATTATAATATATATATTAAAACTTATATCATGAATTTTAACCAATATATAATCATTATATTAAATAATGTTATACAAGTTAGTGAGGGTCATAAATATTTATTAAATAACATAAGGTATTTTCATCAACATTTTATCTATAAAACCATCCTCTTTACATATAAAAAATTATATATTAGACCATTTTGAATTACTTATGTTCATTAGTAAAACAAAATTTCAATTTTGGGGGATTATTCTAATTTTAAATGAACTTATATATGTCTATAAATGTAAACCGAGCATTAAACCATGAAATAAATGATCCCGAGACAATGAAATTATACCTTATTACTCTTCTAAATAGTAATAAATGTACATAATAAAATAATATTAAATCATATATATGATCAATAGGTTTATAATTAAGTAACTAATGAATATAAATTGATTACACATATAATCATGTAAAATTCCAGAATGCTTTCTGAAATATGGATAGGGACTTCATCTCAATTTCCATTTCACTGAAATATAATTGGTATTGTACACATTATAATTTTTATGCCTTCTAACTACTACCTCTTTGAGATCTTTATTCATTTGAAATTATATTTCTATTAACTATGTATATTTCCGTCATCTAGGATATGAATACTTTCTAAGATGTTTACCTTGAATTTTTTTAATTCGGGGTATATTAATGAATCCTTATCCTTTAATTAGTAAATGAATTTTTATAAGCTATATTATTCATGAATTAAATCCAATTTTTTTTAACAAGTAATTATTTCAACATGCATAAATGGTGGGGTCCAAATATATATAGCACCTCGATGCATCGATAGGTCTCCTGAGATGAAACAGATGACATCAAACCCTTCATGTTTGATTCTAAGTATAATCAGATGGGTGTTTACCCTCATAAATTAATTTTATTGGGTATATTATTAACCATAATTGTTCATGAACCAAATAAATGGCATCCAATAATTAAATGTTTCTTTCATTCAATATTCAGTCATTAATATCTATGATATTTTCACTATGACAAAATCTTTGGATGGGTTTTCATTATCATTTTATATATTAAATGGAATCTATTTCTTAGTTATTTATCTTTTCATATTGATTATTCCTTAATATTTATTCCTCATATAATATAGATTCATGTTTCTACTATATGTAACCCTTACTGAGTATTTGAGCTTCAAATTTTATCGGTTTTTCTTCCCCAGATTATGAATATCAAATATTTGAATAAGTTTTACTGAAGAAGTATATTTTCCTTTGTTATGTTTTATTGATTAAGTGAAAATGTTTTAAGGAATCCATGAATGTATCTAGTTATTCATGAAAACAGAACTGATCGATCAGTGGTAATGTTATCTTTTGTATAGATTACATTGTAAAAAAATGAACTCCAACTGAATGATAATGGGTTTAGGGTTGTCACATTTCATATTAGAGCAGTCTTAGTAGAAACAATGGAAAGTAGATGTTAAATGAAAAAATGAAAAATTATAATTATTTTTTAGAGTGAAATATTGTCTCAAAAGTCATGATGATTATTAGAAACCTCAGTGTGTGAAATTATTTAGTGGTGGTTCTAAATAGATTAAAGGGATCCAGTACCCAAAAGAAATTTTATGATTCCCCACCGAGAAATTCAACAAAATTGTTGTTGGAATTCAGAATATTATAACCATATTAATATATCATACTCAAGTTTTGATGAATAACCATATTATACCTATATAGAATTTTTTAATGTGATTGATTCGAAAATAATTTACTGGGATCAAAAATCCAATGGTAGATGAGAAATGGATCATGTACCTAGAATAATATTTATGGAATTGGTATTTGATGGAGGAAAAAGTAAATTCTGCAGATATATTACCTCAATGATGATGCTGATCAATCGTGGTTTATTCTCTATAATACTAAGGAGGGTGATTAAATACAATACATTTAATAGAGAACATTTAAAGAATAATTCATCAACTAATACATCCCCCGTGCGAAAGGAATTAAAATGAAGATAAATTTATTATCCTAAAGAAAAATAATTAATAATGTGTTATAGAGTATGAGGATACAATTACAATACTAGTCATGTATATTTTAGATTTCCAATGTGATTTAGAAGAAACTAATAATCATTTATTGGAAAGTATGATGAAAATATATAAAGGGGTGTCTTCTCAAACATTTTTATCATGTGATGAAATAGTATTATGTGAATTTAAAATGGATAAGTAATTTATTATAGCCTATATTTTCAAGGAAAATAATTATAATAATAGTTGTTATGATAACCATGAAAATGAAAAATCATCAAAGAAAAAAAGTACAAAAAAGAAATTACCATTATTCAAAAATTATAGAAACAATAATCTGGGAAAATTGTTGAAAGGGATGGGAGTCTTTTATAAGGGTCATGAAATGGGTCATAGTGATAACTAATGCATGGGAACAATCAAATTGTGGGGGTTTAATTATTTTACTATAAATAAATGCTGAATTATCAAAACCCATCTCCTAAGAATCAGGTGAATATACAATAGAATAGAACATGGGGATATATCCAAGATTATATAATTATCATATCTGGTGTAGAAGTTTCAAATTATGTGGTGGATGGTACATTTATGCAACGTCCAAATTTAGAAAATTCATTATTTGAATATAGATCATTATACTATTTATTATCTAGATAGTGTTATAAGAAAATAATATTATTTAATTTTTATATCATAAGGTATTTTTCAATAAATATCCCTAAGGGAAGTCTCATAACAATAGTGATTTGTTTGGATGCCCCCTTTTTGGAATATATGCATGATTTTTATCTGACCCTATCATCATTTTATGTTTTAATTTGATATAATCCTCTGTAAGACTTGGAATTCAAAATTAGATGTAAAATTTTATTGCACGAATAAATAGATTACAATTTTTCATAAAGATATATAACTATTTATCTTTAGAGAAGAAACATCATAATATGTTTCTTATCTAGATCCACCCAAAGTTGCACTACTGAATAAAATTCTTAGAGAGGAAGAGAAAATAATATATTTGTATTAGGTATTTAATATTTAAATTTTGGATATTTATATTATTTTAGAATAAAATTATTTATTTTCTAATTAATTACCTAAAGAACCCCTAAATCATGAAGTGGACAATACCATTGATTTAATCCCAGATGCATGACCCATATCAAAGCCTCATTATAGAGTATACACTATGGAATAATTGGATGTAAATAAACAAAAATATGAGTTATGTAGTATGGGACATATTCAACCCATTATTTCTCAATGGGTATCCCTTATTATCATCATTATTAAGAAATATGAATCCATGAGGCTATACATTGACTACAGAGAAATCAATGCTATTATAATAATGTGTAAGTATCCCCTACCTTGAATAGATGATTTATTTGATCAACTTTATTGATATAAATATTTTTGGAATATTTTCCTTCATTTGGGGTATCATAAATTGTGACTAAATAAGGAAGATATTCTGAAGATTGCTTTTTGGATGAGTTATGTACATCATGATCTACAAAAATTTCATTTTGATTAACAAATGGTCCCTCTATTTTTATGGATATACTGAAAATTTTATTAATTGAATATATTGATGTTTTTTATATTAATTAATGATATTATTGTGTATTCTAAAACACATGAAGAACTAGAAAATAACTTTTAGATCATTCTTCCCATATTTTCATTAAAGACAGAATCTTAGTTGATCTGGTTTGAATAAATGAATTCCAAGAATTTCATAACCCAACAAACATAACTGATGTACATAGTTTAATATTTTTGAATGTTACTATTTTGGTTCCACTTAGAATTTCCAATTATTGGATTACCCATTAACCAACATCACATGTAAATGGGCTAGGTTCATACAGAAAATATAATATAATCTTTGTTATGAATTGTAGAAGATATTGATCAATGATCTAATTTTGAATATACCATCAATAGATGATGGTTTTGTGATATAATGTGACGCATCCAAGAATTGAATGGGTATTTTCCTTAAGAAAAATGATAAAGGTATTCCATTTGCAACAAGGTAGTTGAAGAATCATGAACAAAATTATCCAACTCATGATATTGAGTTAAAAACCTTAATCAATTCGTTAAATATATAATGAAACTATCTCTATGGTGAAATTTGTGAGATATAAATAGATTAAAAGAGATTTAAATAAACATTTATATATAAATAACTCAACATGAGGGAAAGAAGATGGCTCGAGTTACACAAATATTATAATTTATCAATGCACTACCACGTAGGAAAACAAAAGAATGTAGCAGATGCATAATTAGGGAAATATCATGGAAATATAACCCAAGTGTGGATTGAGAAAGGTCCTATGATCATGGATATAGTAATGATAGCTATAGGAATTTTTGATAAAGGTTAAAATCACTCCTTTTTCAAATGATTTTGAAACTATATTTATTAAAAAAGTAAAAAATCTCTCAATCCGATGATGATAATTTTCAAATAAAAATTAATGTTTTTAAGGATGGAATATTGGAAAATTTTTCGTATGAGGATAGTATTCAGAAATTGAGAATTGGGATATGTCTTTAATTAATACCTAATCTAGAGAGGGAACTAATATTTGATTCTCATGGATAAAATTTATCTATTCACCCTTATAGTACCAGGAAGTATAGATATCTGAAGTGAATATTTTTGGAGGCATTATATTATGCACGAAATTGGTGAAAATGTGTCAACATTTCCTATTTTTTAATATAGAAATGATGAGTTATAGAATCCTTGGGGACTCATACATCCTCTACATATTACTATGGGTAATTTGGATGAAATTTACACAAACTTTGTCACATGACTACTAAGGTAACCCAGAATGAAAGATACAACATGGGATATTGTTGATATCCTTACAAAATTTCGACTTATCCTTCCTATAATAGAAAAACTACCTCTAAATTTTCAAGAAATACTATATTTGAATGATGTATTAAAACATCATGGTCCACCTTTATCTATGGTGATTAATTGAGAACCATGTTTTACATCAAATTCTAGAATAGTATTCATAAGGCTTTAGATAACTAGCCCAATTTAAGAACAACTTATCACCCTCAACCTGATGGATAATTTTAAAGGACAATACAAACATTGGAAGATATATTGATATCATCCAAACAGGACTTCCAACGAATTTGGGATCTCTATTTATCATTGGTAGTGTTTCCCAAAAATAATATTTTCCATTCATATATTAAAATGGAACCATATTAAGAATTATATGGACGAAGAAATCATATTACAACTTTTTGGGAAGAAGTTGGTGAAAGGAATATTAGAGGACCTGAAAATATTGAAGAAACAATGGAGAATTTTATGAGTATTCTGGCTCATATAAAAGTTGATCAAATTAGGAATGTGAGTAATTCATACAATCACAAAAAGGATTTCAAATTTCAAGTGGGAGATCCTAAATTACTAAAAGTATATTTAAGGAAGGTTATTGTAAGGTATGGTATGAAATGAAAACTAATACCCAGGTACATCAGCGAATTTGAAATTCTAGAAAGAGATTGATCTGTATCATACCGACTAGAAATTATACATTGTCTTTCAAATTTCATGACTTGTTCTATAAGTAATTTTTAATTAATTACCTTACGAACCTAGATCATGTAATCACATATGATGAAATAGAAATGAAACTGGATTTTTATTATTATGAATATCCTTACAAGATTCATAAGAATATAAATAAATTATTGATAAATTAGATGAATTGAATGATCAATGTTCTTAATGAATCAATAAATTGTAATAAGAAGCGTGGAAACATGAGGATGTTATGAAGAAGAACAAACCTCATTCATATCGATGATATAATTAATGAAAAATTCCCAGAGTAAAAATTTTAATGGAGGGGAGAATATAACTCCGCGTGATTTTAATGTATTCTTCTTAATAAATGAATTCAATATATTTGATAGTTTAGGTTTTAAAAATGATCCTTGATATACAATTAAATATAAACAGGACCATTTGAATATTAATATAACCTGTAAGAACACTATTGTCTACATTAGAATAATAATATCCCTTTAAAATTATAAATTAAATATTTGAATCACATTAATTGAAATATTATATATTTATATCATATAATATTTAAATAAATATTCATATAATGAAGAATTTAGTGTTTGTATTATTCTGTGAAATGGAAAAAGTTTATTAATAATTTTTTAATTACTATTATAAATTTAAAAAATTATATTCATAAAATAGATTTATAAATTAGTTATTTTTTTATTACAATATGAAGATAATTTTATGATACCATAATTAATTTTTCAATGTGCCGTAAAACATGTAATAATATTATAATAAGTGTTTTTCGAATGAATGACAATTTTAAAATCAAACTAATTTTATCATATTTGTAAATATATTTTCATAAAATGGACTCAAGTTTTGAAATATAAACAACAACAAAAATTTAAGTTTAATTTTTCGTATTTTTATAAAATGGATTACTTTTTGTGAATAGTGAAAACAATATTTTACAGTATTTAACATCTTAAGACAAATTCATGATTGTCTGACTGAATTATGATGTATTAATCCATTTGTTTGAACTAAAATGAACTATTTACTACACATAATTTCAATAATCAACACCATTGATAACATGCATCCAAAATAAAAAAAATAAATAAAATAATCAAAACAACCCCTCTTCTACCACTATAAATACTACCATCACTGCTTCTTCTCCCCACACCTTCTATGAATTTAATATTTTATAATTTCTACAAATTACATTCCCATTTAACATCACCATTTCAAATAGTTTCTAGTTTAATAAAAATACAATACTCACGTCCCATATGGAGGTTTTGAATGTGATGAAATTCATGAGGTCAAATAACCTTTCGTTGCCTTTTAATTTATTTTGTTTTCTAATTCCCTCCAAACATATCCAATTTACATACGAATTATAACTCTAGTGTCATATATATATTCAGTAATTTTATTTTATTAATGTAATATATGTCATTAAATATATACAATCATGAATTCAAATCTATAGATGAAAACCTCATTCATGAGGTGTCGATTCACCACCTTTGTCAACGACAATTTTTTCATTTTTCCTTACCACCATTAAGTCCGATCATAAAAACCATATTATGGTTAAATATGATTTTAATATATATATTAAAATAATTTTTCATCTTCTGGAACTAATATAAAATTATGATAATAAATAAAATGACACAGGTTCATGATGGTTTTAAAAATCACTACAATAAATTAAAACATTTTCATCAAACTTTTATAATATGAATTATTCTCATTCCATATATAATATATACAATAACATTTTAACATTTTGAAGTTGAATAATAAAACATAATTTCACTTCTAGATAATTATTATCATTTTACATGAACTTACCTAACAAATAAATGTAAACCGATCATAAAACCATAAAGTTGACACTCTCAGGACAACTGAATGAAACATTATAAATCATTATAATGGTAATAAATGATAATAAAAAATTATAAAAAGTCAAATATTTGTTTAATAGGTTATAAATTAATTAATTAATTAAAATAATTATATGATCCAAGAAATTAATTACAAGTTCGGTACACATTCAGACATAAGGTTCTATTTCACTAATACATACATGGTATTTTTCCCCTAATAAATTTAATTTTGTTCAAATAATACCCCATTGATATAATTTTCATTGAAAAAAAAATTTCCATAAAATATCAGTATTTAATTTATAATGGATATTATTGTTGTCTAACCTATACACCATTTCCACATAAAGTGTTCACCATGAATGTAATTTTATCATGGGATATAATTATATATCTATATCCATTAATTTATGTAGATATTTTGATACGGAATATTTATCATGAATTAAATCTATTATTATAAGTATAAATAATTTTTCATACATATAGACACTACTGGAAATTTGTTATAGATAGCCACTCAAAGGATCAACATGTCTCATTAGACAAAATCATTGGTAAAAACCCCTACACATTTCTAACAAAGTAGAATAATATGTTCTCTATCAATAGAATTTAACAGTATTATGATAGGTCTTTATGTAAGTGGTTTGTGATCCCGATATGTGATGTATAATAATTAATAATTTCCTTTATTTAATATTCATTTATTACTATCCATAATAATATTACAATGATAAAATCTATGGATGTATTTTCATTCTCAGTTGGTTGATTAAATGTCTTGTGTTTATATGTTATTTATCATTCCATTAATATTGTTCCATATTTTGTAAACATCACTCATTATTGATTAATGTTCCTATTACATAAAACACATAATGATCATTTCAGCTTACCCTTTTTTCCTTCCTGAAGTTTTAATGAATAAATATTTGAATATGTGTGAAAGAATTAATTTATTTTCATTCATTATATTATTTAATAAAATTAAAATGTAATATGGGATCCATGTATGTATCCATTTCCTTAATAATGATTAACAAATAGATCCATGGTGATGTTATCTCTTGTACCCATGCCATTATAAAATAATATCCACTGTCTATGGGCTACATGGGTCACATTTGTAACAATTTATGTGTTTTCATCAACTAAAATTTGAACCATAAGATAAATAAATCATCTATGAATCATAATTATTTGTAAAATTATCTCATTATGTTATATATTTTGATGTTGAAAAAAATGAAATGAAATTCTTATTCTTCTCTTTCTTTGCATCACCCACAATCCTGCACTCATACTACATTAATGTTCAAATCAAATAATACACGTTTTCAAAAATAATATAATTTTCCATCCTCTAAAAATATGAGCATGGATTCAAACACATTTAGTATACTATTAATTATTTTGTCAAAAACAATTGTGTAATTTCTATACCTTTAGTTATGTAAATACATTTAAAACTATCATAATGTTTGAACTCATTTTATTTATTGATTCACAAAGAGAAAAATCAAAGGATCAATATTAATCTATTATCATCATTCTACATTTCTATAACACCATTGAATACATGATGCTTATCAATATATATTTTCTCCAAATTCAATTCACCATTTCGAATGAATAAATTTGAAATTTTTGTTCAATTTTATTGAACAAATAATCTAGTTTAAGAAAATAATATTTTCCAAATATTTAAAATATTCTGATGAATAAAATTAAAATATTCATTCTCTAGAATATTTTAAGTTCTACAAATAATTTCCGAATGATGAAATCGAATTTTAATCCAAAATTCACCATCTAATCACCATAGTACTCGTAACCTGACAATAAAAAACAATATGTTTTCATTGATTCATATTTTCTAATGTTATTACTATTAAAAGATCCAAAAAACGTATCATTGATTTTTATATATTTCAATGTGAGTAAAATATATAAAATTTCCAAAGAAAATGATAGTATATATGATCCAAATATGAAAACTTTATAGCCTCTCGATGAAATGTAGAATCTATCTCTAATACCTATTATTGTCCAAAAATATTAGAAAATGGATACTCCAAGATGGGGTTATTAGAGGTTTTAAATCCAACTTATAACATTTTCACTCTAAAATATAATCTATTTATAATTTATATTATGAGAAAAATTAACAAATAAATATAAAAATATAATATAAAAATATCAGAAGATAAAAATTTCAACATATATAAACATTCTATTTCATTATGGAACAATCCAATCGGTAAAAAACTAGAATTTCAGTAGAAAATCAGGAAATTACTATAGGTTTTTTATTATAAAATATATTAAAAAAATTTCTCATAAGGTTAACATTAAATATTATCCAAAATTGGTATGTAGATTAACACACAGACCCCAATGTTACACGTTATGCATCAAGAAAGTATTTTATAATCTTGTTTAAAAGTTACTTGTTTTGGAAAATGGGATATCCTCTACAAATCAATAATAAGTAGTATGTTCTATTACCAATATAAATTTATATTTTCATGATCTAAAGTATGTACCACACCCTATAAATCATCTAACATCACATTCCGAATAGTAATTTCCTCACTATGAATCTCCCGGACAAAAATATCAAGAGTAAAAATTTTGAGAAATAATTTTTCTATATTTTTATTTAGTTCCCCAAATTTAAAATCCATAATGATAAAAAATAAAAGAAATTATTTTAAACTCTCAAAAGTAGTGGTATGATCTATAGAATCATAACAAAAATTGTTCTAGTAATTTTCATTCCACGAGGCTATATCATTATTCATGTAGTTTTTCTCAAAAAAGAACAATGGAATCTTATGAGATTCTTAGTTTTTTATAAAAATATATAATTACCTTTTACATTAATTATATATAATTTCGATTAACTACAAAATTCTCTAGAAATAAATATATCTAATAATCTCATCAAAGCTTAGACAATAAATAGTTTAAAATGGAATAACCATAACAATACAAAACTAGTAAAAATAAATCTCTAATGATATGTGTTATGATTTTCAAAATCAAGGATACATAATCGAAAATTAAATAAAAAATTTATTAGGCTATGGTGGGGTCATTTAGGAATTAGAGATTTTTATCATGCTTATGGTATATTTTCAAGTGGGTGGACTCATAATTTATTGTCCACTAGGGACACTCACGGTTTAGATCTACTGGGGAAACTTTATGTGATAAACCAAAATTTGTGGGAACTATGGGGTTTCTAATATATATTGGAGAAATTTTTTTTTATAATTTATGTGGGTGGTTTATCAATGTGAAATTATAGATATGAATGTATAAATAAGAAGAAAAAATAATATGGTTCGAGATAAGAGGAATAGTGTCCAATACCTAGACCTGTCTATGATTATTAACTATATAAGGTACAGATGTTCATGAATCTAAAGAATCTATTAAAATAATTTTATATTGTTTTATGCATCAACGACCCATAGTGAGTAATTCTATGTGAAGGATTCATAGAAACACACTATTGTATGGAGAATATACAAAATGTGGTCTTAATAATATGCTTCCCAAAAAATGTATTATATTGTGTGGTAATAGTGTAACGATCATGATTTCAATTGTGAATTGGTGGTTTTCATGAGTGATATCAAATTAGGCATACAATGAGACCACATTCCCTAACAATCGTTGATGTTTATCTCCATAATGGGGCTGTAAAATGGATGTGAAAATTTTCAACATTCCAAAACAATGGGATGTATCAGGATTCCTTCTTCGTTCAGTACTATGGCCCAAAAGAAACTTTTTTACATTGAAAAACTGTTTTATGACAAAATATAATGTGTTTTAAAATATATTTAATGGCTTTTATTAGGTATTTTTTTTAACTCTTCTCACCTTTTGGATTTCATTGAACAATTTATTATTGAGGTTGTTTAAGGAATAAATATTAGAGTTGAGAGAATCAATAAACTAGAAAATCGAAAAAAAACCTCAAAAAATATATTTTTTGATATGAGGGCTATTCACAAGAATCATTCTCATTTAATTATATCAGCAGGTTCTTAATGTACATTGGTTTACACATTCATTAAACTATCTCTTTTTAAAATTTCATCAAGAAAATATTGTGAAAGTTATTTTCTTTGATATAATACTAATTTATCTCCAATATCTTCTATATATTACCCTTTCAACACGTATCATTCCTTGTACATATTTTTTAACATTAAAATAATTATATAATTTATAGTTCATGATTAGATATGTGATTTCTTTTCTAAAGATGTTCCTGATATAGGAATCTCGTAAGATTATGACATAATTAAAGTAAAAATATTAGTAAGGAATAGTTAAGGTATTTATGATTGTTTGTTTCTTAGGATTACCTGGATATTATCTAATTTTTCTTTAATTCATCCTAAAATTGGGTTCCCCTCAATCATTTTTATCATGTAAAGTTGATATATTTGAATGAGGTGGAAAATGTTGAGGGGATTTTGAGGAGTCAATGAGGATATAGAATTTTTATATAGTTATGATTCCTTAATAATCATTGAATGTTTATAAATTTTATTAGGACAGGATATGATTATATTTGGGAGTATTAATATTGTTTAGGTTCATATTTGTGACACATCGATATTCAGATATGAGGCATCATGAGAATAATTACCTTACCCATGATATAGAGAAATATTTCATTTTTCATTCCCTTAATAGTTATTGGAGTAACCTCATTAATGATAAAATAATATTTTATATAGTTAATAAGACTTTCAAGTATATTATTACCATAATTTAATTTCAACATGATGTAAAAGGGGTGGATGGAATTTCATGATATCAATGATTTTAATCAAATGTACACATTAGGGAAAGGTAATTATGTTGTAGAATCAATCAGAAAAAATTAACATAGAAAGTAAAGAATTATATATAACATTGAATCAGGATTATATTGATTAAATTATTTGAACTATAGGCTATGAAGACAACACCAAAAAATAATGACATCAAAATTTAATATGATATCATTATTAAAAGAGAATGTCAAAGTCAAAATTTTAACGAATGAAACATAGATAAACATGAGGGAAACTATAAATTGTGGGATATCATCATGGGGTGGTTGTTATTAATGAAATTAGAAGAAAAAAATTAAAGGATGACTACTATTTATCATTGAGGTAATGATTGATGTGTTTGTATTATTTCCCAACTCATGTTGGGTGGTTTATCCAAGAGTAACCAAAGGGTATAATAAAATAATGTTTCCATGCTGGTTAATAGGGATAATATGGGAAATAACCAACATTGATTGACATTTTATTGTACTATAGTTAGTAAAAATGGAGTGATAAGGACCAATTATGTTGTTATATCATTAATTTTCTCTAACATATAAATGGGTGGAAATAATTATATAATTCACTATTAGGTTATTATAGTCACCATATAAACATGAAGGGATTTTAGTTACTGAGTATTTATTGATTAATTAACAATATTTCATTACCCTATAAGAAAATCATTCAGTTTATGGAAATAGAGAGATTTATGTAAAATAAATTGTTAGAAATCATATAGTTCAAATGTCAATCATCTTGGATGGGTTCCATTGTTCTATATAAATAATCTTTAAGGGACATAGAGTTATACATGGATATAGCTGAAGATGAGCATATCATATCATCCATCGATGGATGAAAAGAAATATAATGCCTTTAAAATTATACCTAATACTCTCATAGTCTTTGTGTTTGATTGTATAAGGTTGTAATAATATCAACTTTTATTATTGGAGGTCATGTCTAATAATTATTATCAGTCATCTATTAGTAGGTCATAATTTGAGGAATTTTTTTGACTATATCGGTCATAAATATTCTAGCCTATTACATGTCATATGACTCTGAGGGAGCTCAAATAAATGTAGGATATGACTGGGATGTTTGATTTTACTCAATAATTTTCATTCATAGTTAGTAGAAAAACAAACAATGATCATAGATAATGGCCCTTTGTGTTTGAGGTAAGAGATTTTTCTACTTTTATCAGACACTTAGATTGGGTAATATTATGCTCGTAATTTGGGGAATGAAAAATAAAAATTATTTGGTATTTTTTATTATCATTGTGTTTATGGGGGATATACATTATAGATTATAATTTCTATATCTTTTTTTTATGTTCATAATATCATTCAAGTATCTGAATTAAAAAGTATCATTTAAATTCATCAAATATTATGATTTAATTAGAAATCAATTTCAAACCTGATTCTTCTAATATAGATATACTCATTCATATTATGGATTATAATGGGATTGATATTTGGAAAGTTGGAATACAATAGTATGGGTGTTGTGATATCATGGGTCCAATCTAGAATAATCTTGGGATAGAGAGGTAGAGACACATTATTAGTGGCCATAATTATTCCTAGACAATGGACCTTGGTGTATATATGAATGAAGTGTCCCTTTTTAGGGAGACCTGAAACACCCATTTTTTGATGGTATGTTCTATTTTTTCTTTTTTTTTTTGATTCCTAGGTTGATATTATGAAATTTTACAAAATTAATATAAAAATAGTGATTACGAACATAGTTATCCAAGTCACGAGGAAAAATCACATTGGGAGAAAAATTCAACATTTTCATCTACATGGTTAGAAGTATGGTTATATTAAAATTTCAACCTAGCCAAGAAGAATGATTACACAACTATAAATGGAGAAATGGTTAGACACAAAATTTTCTTAACCAATCAATCTGACCACGAATATTAGAATACAATATGTGCCTTTTTTATATTTCATTCAGACATAAAAAATTCAAATTCAACCTCTCATAAAACATTAATAAATATAAGGGTAAAATGAGGGTTACATTAATGAATTTTTTCCTAGGAAAAATGGAATCCTTTTTAGATTCAATATTTTTCCATTGAAGTAATTTATATGGTTCAATATTTATTTTACTTTATGAATCTCTCTAACTAAATTTCAAATTCTTATTGAATACATATTTATTATGTCATATTTTAGAATTTCTATATCATGTAATTGAGGGGTTTTATTTATCATAACAATGGAATAAATTATTCAATAATGTAGGTTTGATTTACATATTTGAAAATTAAAAAATTTAAAAAACATAATATTATTAGTTACCTACCCTTATTATATTCTAAAAATATCAACCTTTTTTAAACATTTTTTAATTTCTTCCTACTCATATCATCCATGAAAAAATGGTTGTCAAATTTCAAAAATATACAAGTTAATGTATTTTGGGTACTTTATTTTAATTAATAATTTTTTATTTTTGAATACAATTTATTTTGGAATAAAATTGGTATTTTGAGAATTGATATTTTCAAATATATGGATTCATTTTTTTATTTTTAAAATGGATTTATTTTGAAAGGGTTAAAATGTTATGTTTATTGAAAATTTTAATAGATTATTCAATGAGGGGAACAAAAATCATTTTTTGAATTGAAGTAATTTTTTATTTATGAAATTAGTGGTGTTAATAAGTGATTTTAATTTATATTTTTTTCCAATTTTTTTATAAATTGTTTTTTATGAATAGATGTGAATGTATTTTATTGTGAAATACTATTTTGAAAAAAATTTCAGGTATTTTTCACATTATTTTTCTCTTCTATGGTGTTAAAATCATTTTATGTTGAATATATTTAGGAATACTTGTGTTTTATTCATTGTGATGTGTGGATCTTGTTTTTTGTATGTAAAATGCAATGTTTGGGAAAACTGGATATTATATGTGAAAAAAATATGGTTTGGGTTTTCCTGTATGTACAAGGATTCAATAAATGAATAATATATTCAGTAATAAAGCACTAAAAATGGGTATTTCACATTTGGTAACCATCGAGATACATATCATGGTGTATTTCTTGTAAAATGGTGGTTTCACGTATATAATAGAAAATAGTGTTTTTAAAATAAATTTAGCGAAAATGGCATTTTCAAAATAGACATTGGGTGAATTTAATTTTCTAAATAAATTGGGATAAATTTTTTTTCAAGGATATTTATTTTTTGAACGAAATATTAGTTTAGTAAAACGAATCAAAATTTTATATAGATTTTTTAAGTGAAATTTAATATAATAATATTATGGGTTTCAAAATGTGATAAATAAATGTTTAGATTTGATAATTGAATTTTGTTTTTAATGAGTAAATATTATTTCAATTTATTATTTCCATTTTCATTGACATACAATCAATTATTATGGAAATTCAATATATTTTTCTCACCCCCTAAATGTTCACCATTGTGGACATGTCCATATAATTGTTCAATATTAATACCATGGAAAGACATCATAATTTATAAGAGGTGAGTCTTATATCAATGTTGAGGTAATATAAATTGATATTGCAGCTCATATTTTGAGTATTTCTTCATTTGTTTCAATATTTTGTATATATCATTCAAAACACTACGTGTTGATCGTTTTTATAAAATAAATTAATTTTTTCTATTAACAAATTATTTCTATAATTTAGTTTATAATTTATATTTCATTACCATGCATGGATTTTTGATTTATTATTGGGAATATATCCCTTTTCATTTGATTTATATTATCTAACTCTAATATTTGGTATCCCCATTGTGATCTAGGGAAATGCTTGGGGAAATGTGGCACCCCAACATAGGTCATGAGATTCAGGATACCATGTTATTATGTTATAAATAAGAAATGAAAATATAAATAGTTATATTATTTAATTAAAAATTTATCAATCCTTTGAAATTATAAAAACAATAATTTAAGGATGTGTATATTCGATAAAGGGGTTAGGAGACTATTAAATGGCACATGAATGTATTTTTATAGGATGAAGAAACATTATTGGAATTTGAATTTGTGTGATCAATAGATTTCTTATGAAGATATATACAAGTATCTGGGTGAGTTGGAGATTTTCATTTAGGCATGTGTAATATATTTGAACATCTATTTCAATCAATAAAGTAGAAAATTGGAGATTTATTGAGATTTTGAAAATAATTAAAGGATGAATTTGTATAACCTAAATTCTATAAGGAAAATTCAGTACTAGTTTCCATGTGATAAGACAATGTAGGTTTTTATTGGTGATAGATTGGGGAATGGAGATTTTTAGGGGGAGTGGAAAATAGTAAGGGAGATATAGAGGAATGTCACGGTGATATAAAAACTGTAAATCATAAGAGGTTATAAAATGGAGAGAGGGATAATTAGTGTAAGGGAAAAAGACCATAGATTTATTTACCCAACTAATATAGTTTTTCTAAAAAACAAAACAAAAAATTATTTTTATTATTGCATTAAGATCGGGCAACTACTAAATGTTTAATTTAGTTTCAGTTTTTAAAAAAACCAAAAATAGATATATAAAATAATTATTATCAATTTTTACAATATTTAAATGGATTAAGGATCATAAACCAAATAATAGTTCTAAATTAGTTTTTTTCTCTATGATTAATGGGATAGCTCAAACCCATTAATTCAATTTTTAGATTAAGAGTTCTATTGTTAGAAAATTTAAATAAAATAAAATTAGATATTCTCATCAAATTGTATCTTTCCCTTTGTTTTATATAAAAAAATACACTATGATTTCCTAATTTAAATCATTTATAAAATTATATTTTATTTATACACTCTATAATAATCATAATTTGTCTTATTTAAACACTTATGAACAATAATATTTGAAAGGACACTTTTTTATGAATTTTCAAAATCTATGGTTTAATTTATTTATTAATGTGATGTTTTTATATATAATTTTTTTAAAATGTTTGAATCCAACAATATTTATTTATTTTAATTATTTATAAATTAATTTTTAATTTTTTTATTATCATTTTATTGTTCCATTTAATTTTTATATTATATTATTTTTTGATTTATCAAACATTCATATTAATTTTATGAAAAAGAGTTTTCTATTGTATGGATCAATAATGAATAATTATTAAAGATTATAACAATTAATGATTCTATTATAACAATTATTAGGATTTTAATAATTGATGGAAATGTTCTCAATACTATTTTATTTATAAAAATTCTATTTTTACATAAAGATAATTATAGTTTTTGATTTGGATGTACATTTATATTGTTATAGTGATAAAAAATCTTATGCATGTTAGAAAAATAATTAAGAGCCTATTATTATATACAATTGTTATTTTAGTATGGATTGAAAATAGAATTATTTTGCTAAAAAATAAGTTTCGAGGGGGGGTATATGAATGAAATGTTAAATATCAGTCAAAAATAGATTTTCCACTATCTTAATAATTTTTAACTGTTGGAATATGATATAGAAACACAATAAAGAAATAATTTATTAAATTTTAAATGTGTTGTGGTTCAGTAAAATTTATTACATAAATGTGAACAATGACTTGAATGATAAAAATTTCAATATATAATTCACATCTCTTGTAAATTACAGCAATTGTGGTTATTTACCTTTCTCATAAATCATGTGGAACAAACTTGATGTTTTTCTCTTTCAATATAACCAACTATTAGATATATATAAATAAAAATTATTTTATTTAATTCATAATTTAATATGAATATATATATAAATTCCATAATAATTAATGCACTCAATATAATAATTAAATTATTATCTTGCTAATGATTTATTGTATTTCATATATTTTTATAACTTTGGGATTTTTTCACATTGTTAAATGTTTTAGAATTAGTTACAAAGAAAAAAATTTGGAATAAAATGTGTGATATTTTTATATCCTTCATATAATCACCATTTAAAAAAATTTCCAAAATAAAAAAAAATAAAACTAAATATTCACCTTTCATTTATTTCTATTGAAACAAAACCTCATTTTCTAGTGATAAGTATACATAGATCATGAATTTTGAATAAAATAAATTTTAATTTATTAAACTACAATCATATTAAATAAAAGTAATTATTTATGTTTATCTTTATTTTATTCCTTAAAAAACTTGAAATGGTAAAACAAATTATTCCTCGCAAGGAAATGCGCACTATATGCTAGAAAATCACTCGTGGGCCCCTCCACCCCGTTAGAAACTGGCCTAAGCCCAAGGGTTGGCCACCTTGGTCCTCACTGGGGACGTGCGGCACACAGGTGGGTAGGCCAGCTCAATACCTCATTACCCAACAACACGTTTTGGCCACTTCGGTGGTGGTGTGGTGGTGAAGGTGAGTGGAACATCCATGCTGTTCTTTGGGAGGTTTAGGGTTCGAATCCTAGGAGTCTGATTTCGGGGCGAGCCTCTCCCCCGGGATCCACCCAACTTTCCGGGTCACCCGGTCTCATCTGGGAGGACAAAATGAGGAACGACCCAATCGCTGACGGATCGCATGATGGACCATAGCTGCTGGGCCGTCACCCTCTGGGACGCTCTGCCATCTCGGCTGGCAACGACTCTTTCCCGGTAGGGGCTCTCTCCGGAGTGACCCCTTCGTGGGGAGGGGGTTCCCTTGTGTGGAGGGTTTGAAAATGCCACACAGGGGAATTCCCATTCTAAAAAATATTAGAAGCTATATATATATATATATTAATTATCTATTGTATCATATCTTTTAATGAAATAAAATTAAATGAAAAAACCCATGTATTATATATATAAAGGATCAAAATCTATTTCAATTAAAATATATAATGAAAACAATTTTTTTATAGAAATTTAAAATACTAACTATATTTACATCATTATTTTTGTTATAAAAAATTATCTGATAAGATTTATTAAATGTATAGATTACATACTACGTTTGTAGGTCACAAACCATTTTTACTAGTGATGAATAAATATATTTAATTTATTATGCCTTTTATAAGATACCATACAATTGATAAATAAAATAAGATGTCAATTTCTAGGTAATACTATATTGGATATATTTATATGCTAGACGTTCGATTAATATGATGCATTTATAAAAATATACATGATAAAATAATATTTACCACAAACAATAGACCTTGAAAAAAAAATTGAAATGAAGGGAAGCTAATATATTTTTAATATAGTGATGAGATAAGTATTGAAACCAATAAAGAATGTATTGAGAATGTTTCTACCACCAATGACTCATACTTAATCAATAAAAAAATAGTTTTTAATTTTCATAATGTCTTCAAATATCAAGAAGGTGATTTTTCCATTATTAAATGTTTTTAATATAAAAAAGAACCAGTTTATGATATTAAAATTAAAAGATATTCATATATATATGGAGCCCTCGACATTGTCATTATAAATTACATATTTCCTAAAAATCCATGAAAAATATCACCCAATTATTTATTTATTTTTAACAATTTATATAAAAATACTGATTATAAAAGGCATTTCTCATTGATTATATAAATTATTCAGACCATATTTGACCTTTCACATCATTTTTTTTCATTCTTCAAAATAATAGTTTACTTAATGACACAAAAATGGAAAGATATATATATTTTTTAGTATAATTTATTATTAATACATGTAACATATTTATTAATTTATGTATATTTAAAAAAACAAAAAATTATTATATTTTAAAAAAAGTATAATAAAAATGTTATTCTACAAGGAATGAATAATAGGGGATGGAATTTATGGAAATAAATAACTAATCACATATACATTTTCTTAGGATAATAAAATTATATTTTTCTCAAAATCATATTGAGATATATATATATATATAATTAAAATTTGTTAATATCCTTCAGATAATGAATCCAAATAATAATGAAATTTATTTTAAAAAATACACAATCAATTTTTTTGTTAGTTGAATTTCATATCACAAATTTCATGGGTGTGTAGTAAATAGAATTTTTATTTAAAAAAGATGAAAATAGTTATAAAATGGTTAAAATAAACATGATTTATATTTTTATTATAACACCCTAATATTTTAACATACAAAATAAAACGATGCTCAATGGTTTATATGGCATCAAACATTTGGAATAATAAATCATGAAATAGTTTTATTTATATATGATTTTTATGACATAGACCATTAATATATGGGGTTGAATATGACTATATTATTTTTCAAATATATGTACGCTTATTACTGAATATAATTATATTTATAAATTCTAGTTAAATAATTACTTAGTTTTTAATAAAGTGTTGTTTATTCATTATAAGATTGTTTTTATAAAAAATGTATGTTTTTTATTTTCCTGAGAATATATTATAATTAACATTCAGAAATATTATATATATAATTTTATAAAGTTCATATTATTTTTCAAATCAGCATATCTAAATTATCATAGGTTGAGATTGTTAGATTTTTCTGAAATGTCTAAATAATCAATGATTAGTAAATAAAATGGAACTTGATGGAAATAATAGATTATATTTAGGAATTTTCAAATTCAAATGATATTCTGGCTTAATTAAGAAATTTAATTAGTTTATTTAATTTAAAAATATTTCACTATTATCTTTGCAATGAATTTTATACTTTGATATATTATGAAAACACTTTATACAAAAAATGTATTTATATAAAAACCCAATTTTCATCATGTCTCGTATATTTTTTTCAATTAACGTTCGATGCTTATATTAATTGAATTATAAAAATGGATTCCATATCTATAATCAAAAGGTAAATTTTGGAAAATATCCTCAATTTATTTTCATTCATTATGAATTATACCAATACCAAATATTTATCACAACACTAAGAAAAAAATCAAGTCAATAAGCTTAAATATAAAATGATAATGACTACTAATTTTCCATAAATCTTGAATATATGATAATTTATGAGTATATGATTATCATTCACATGAAAATATTGAATATATGGCCACATTGTGGAATATTTCATTGATTGTTTCATTATAATATTAATGAATAATGTTAGTATAAAAATGAGGCATTTTTTCTTCCAATAATTACAAAGTTATTTAAAAGTGATAAAAACATAAATTTGGTTATAAATAAAATTTTTAATGAATAATGATTTATTATTATTGAAATTAATTTACTATTACTTATTTGGGAAATAATTTCCTTAAAATATTTTTCAACACTAACATTATATTTCCTCAATTAATAGATAACTAGAAAAATGATTTTGAAATTATTAAAAATTAAAATAGGTTTATATTTTTTTTATGCAAGAATTATTAATATTAATACACTGTGGTATATATCTTTTATAGATAATATTCGAATAATTATATTTTTAGGTTATTTTTAGTTTCTAATTAAATGAATGCTTCGAAAATCTATATTAAAAATAATTCATAATAAATAATATTTTGTTAAATTATTTATAATTCCAAAAATTTCCTATATTCTAACAAGAGATCTGGATATGGTTTAAAATATAAAATAGGGTAAATTAATTTCCCAATTTTTCTATAATAGAATCTGTTGTTTCCCATAAAGAGTACAAAAATTGTTATACTAAAAATATACTGAAAGGGACGAATCATATTAAAACATAGTAATAATGTTAAAAACCTAATATAAAAAAGAGAAAATTTTAATTTATTATATTATTGAGAGCTATACAAATAATTTATTTTAATTATATCATCATGGATACATTCTTTAGTCAAATATAATTTATATTTATTTTATATTCTGTAAATTTCAAATGTTACCCTCCCCTCACATATAAAATGAAATCTCATATTCTATTTTCTTCTAACATTAATGGAAGATTGGATGGTAAAATACGTACCAAATCCATTTTTAATGTTCCTAACCATTATAAATAATACATTTTTATTAGAAACCCCTCCAAAGATGGTTTTTGGTGTCTACATAAATAGTTATTCTAAAGAATATTAATTTTTTGTCCATGATTTTTTTATTTCTTATTCATCCACCATAAAGTATTTTTTATGGAATATTTTGAAAATGATTACTAAAAGATAAAAGGAATGTATTTTTTTAATGTATAAGCCAACAATGGATTTCCTTTCATAAAAAACATTATTTAATATTTAGAATTCCTTATAAAATTCCTTATTTCATTAAATAAAAACCACAATTCACATACTTGAAGTATTTTTAAAAGGATTTATATGGAATTGATATTTTTACATTTGAATGTTTTTTGATTCTGGGTGTAAGTTATACCTCTCTAAACAAACCTTTTATTTAGGTTATGGTCATTCACTCTCCATCTCTCTTTATCTCTCTCTCTAAAGTTACAGAATTCATCTATTGTTTTTATTTCTATCTTTCATGTATATATCTAACTTATTCTAACATAATTTAAGAGAATAATACATTCCTTTTTTTCATTTATCAAATTCCATCATTATGGAATTTGTTTTGATTAGGATATAAGGGATTATTTTGAAACCATTTCCTTTCATGGGAAATTATTATGATTATGCATTATTATAGATACCCTTTTATAGAACTCATATTCCTGAACATGTTATAATGGTTGATCATAGATAGAACTCCAATGAATATATTGAAGCTTTTTGTGTCATGGCACGTTATATATGTGACTTGGGAGTATACCTAATCTTTTATGGGACTATATCCACCATTTTATGTTGTCTTCAATGTTAGCCAAGACATATGATTATGTCATGATTTTTATTACATATAAATTTACTATATTTATATTATATTGTTATAAAAGTATCCTAATGTTATTCTCCCAAGTGACTTCTGAAGGGATTATGATTAAATGAAACCATATTATTATCTAATATAATAAAATGTCAAAATAGTTTTGAGGAAGTGTTCATAAGTATTTCATGGTAGTAAGGGAAAATTTATTGGTTTTATTTTTCATTTAATTTTTATTAGGAATATTTTTATGTTTTTTTTGGAATAATGGTTGATTATTAGGTAATAAAATTTTATTTTTGGGTGTTAATATTAATATTAAAATATATAAGTCTTTTATATGTATTTATAAACATACATGTTTCTTTATTTATTTTTATATAACCCTTAATGAGATTTCAGTTCTCAACTGAGGTTTTACAACATCATTCAAGGGTATTTATGGATTTGTTGGGATTTTGATGATTTCAATATGAAATTTTATATATATTACACATTAATAAATAATTTTTTATCATAAAAGTTTTGATTTCCAGAAAAATAGATTCTATGAGAATGTTTCTACTTTATGATGTAATTTTTATTTATGTAATGGATATTTCTTAATACTCTCAGACACTAGACATTAAATGTACTCAAATGTTTGAAAATAAAGTCATGAAATAAAACAAGAGACTATATAATGTTTATGTAAGGGACCTTATATCATATTTCATAAGAAATGTTCAGATAAATATTGTGTTAAGGATGTTTTCCAGTGAGGTCAACTAAATAATCATGGTTACCATCATAGGTTTATGTGATTACGTTTCTTCATAAGATTAATGTCTTATACATCCATTCAGAGAATTTATGTGATGGAATTTTAATGTTACTGAGGGAATTTTGGGACATATTTTATTCGTTTTATGTATATGTAACCCTTATGATCAACATGATGTATTATTTGATTAATAATTACCCTTTCATTAGTTTAAAAGTATTGATAAAAATTAGGGTTTATATGATCGTTGATGACTAATTATACATTTAATAAAGGTCATATTTTTATGGGATTCTGTATGATATAAATAAATAAAGTTTTAATAGAAATGATTTCCTTTCATATCTAGCTAAGAAATATGGCATTTAAACAATAATTGAAGGGTGATAATGGTGAAACCCCTAGAAATAGACAACATTATTTCTGGGTTAGTATAAAATATCATTTAAAATTATCTTAGAGATGAATATTTATTTAATTTTTGGAACATGTGATTCCCCACAGGGATAACATAAATATGAATAGTGGTTTTGTTATTTTGGGGATTAATGTAATTTTAGAATATGACAACTATTTTTGGAACCATATAGGAATAAGAAAAAAAACATTTAGGTAATTTATTTGTGGAATAAACGGCGAATTATTTTTTAGAGCCAAATATGATGTTAATGCTTTTTTATGGTGATTCGGGTTATTTATTGTATTTATTATAATTTCATCGAAATTATATTATTTTGGAATATTTATTTTTGTTCCTATACATTAATATTGATTGATAGTATTTAGAGAATAATGTTAAATTTATCATTGACTGATATGTTATAAATTCATTATAATATTTGGGATTAAATATTTCTATATAATATTTTCAATAATTTCAAGATTCCAAATTTATGATATTATATAACTATCAACATGGATTTTTTTTGTTGGGGATTTGGTTTTTAATGTTGTATTTATTTATGTGATTTATTATTCATTTTGAGTAACATCCTACGCTAACAATCTTTTATCTTAGATAATGTTTAATGATAGGAGGAAACAAATTTATACTTTAGTTGTTCTTGAAATACATTTGATATTTATTTTCATGCTTCTAGTATAAAAAATTCATCATGATTACAAATCATTTATAGAGAAAAGTGTGATTTTTGTGGGTGTAGATTAGAGGATGAAATTATACCAATAATATAATAATAATTCCTTATTTTTATTAATATATATGTTAATTTAATTTTGAAACTCTATAAAATTGATAATTAAATAAAAAAATATTAATACCATCATTTTTATGAACCAATGACCATTTTCACTCCTGATTAGTTAATAGTTGTGTGGTCTTTAATTTTCCATATCATTCTCATTATTTTGATCAATATTCTCAATCACTGACCAAAATAGATTGGACATTAATTTTTTTATCCATGTCTATATTTTCACATCCCCATAATTTTCCCCAATTTTGATACAATGTTATATGATTAAATTTTAATTCCATCATCCCTCATTTTAGGAGGATGTTTTATTAATCATTTTTACAAAATGGTATTTCAACAATGTTAGTTACACATTTCAAAACCTCATTTATCATGACCAATTTCTAATTTCATGGACAAATTTTATGAAGTAGAGGAGGGGAGTTACACCATGATATGTTTTTTGGAAATAAGAAAAATCTACATTTGATAGTGTATACAACAAGCAATATCAATCCAAACTGAATTGTGAATTATTATTATTTAAATATGACCATTATAACAAAGACATTAAATTGGGGGGGGGGGGTATGAATACAATTGACTAGTCTATGAATTATATATAATGGTACTATGAAATAAAGATTTATTGATAAATTATTGTAAATAAATTACTAAATTTTCATTAATGAAATTTTATTCTACAAAAAATCTTTTTCTTCAAAAATGGATTTTATTTATTTTCATGAGAAATATCAAAAAAATTAATTTTTTAAATTAAATTATATAAATAGGATATAATTTTTGAAATAAAAATATCAAAATTATCACATGATCGTATTTTTATATTTTTCTAAAAAGTTATTTTTTAATGAATAATGGATGTACAAATATTTATTTAAAACTATATTCTTTTCTCAATTAATTATAAAGTAAAATTCTATTTTTGATTATTTTGAAAATTTATCTACTATATTTTTATTAAATATATTATAATTATTTTATTTTGGAATAATTTTATTGTTAGATATAGTAGAAAAAAATTTTATACAAAAAAATATATTTTTACGAAAAACCAAATTTCATCTCGATTCAAATGATATGTTTTAATAATTGACACTAATACATTCTTTTATTTTATTGTAAGAGTGGATATCATACATTTAAATCTATTTATCCAATATATTGTGACATGGTTCTATATTTCTTTGATATTATTCTTTAAAATATTTAACTAAAAGATAAAGAAAAAATACCAATTTTATGATTTTAATAACTGTAATATTTTTCAAAGGGATAAAAAACAGATGTTGGATTATAAATAACAATTTTATTTATAAATTATTATTTATAATATTACTTTATTTCAAATTTTCCGTAATTAAATTATTATATTGAAAACTTATGAAATACTAACACAGTACTTAATCAATTTATAAAAAAATAAAATAAATGACTTCAAAAATATTAAATACCATTTATATTAAATTAATTATTGTGTTCCAAATATTTTTTAGACAAATATTACATACTTTTTATGAATATAAATATTATATTCTTATTCAATTGTCATCATGTTACTTTGAAACTCAAATTTCTTGAATAATTCTGAAAATGAAATTAAATATATTTCATAACAAATAATATTTTACTAAATTATTTAAATTTTAAAAAAATATTATATTAATAAAATTTATCAGGGTTTAGTTTAAAATACTTAAATAGTCAAATTTTTTGGTCAATTTACCATTTATAGTAACTATTTTGACCCATTAAGAGTAAAAAATTTATCCAAATTTTTACCCATAATAATTTTATATAATATTATTTCAATTTTTATACTTTTTCACAAGAAAAATAATTTATATTAATTTAATATTTTATGGAATTTTAAAAATAAACTTCCCCTTTTTTGTATTAGGTAACTTCATATAATCATTTAGTCACACATAAAAAGCCTTTTGGTTTGTTCAATGCCTGAAAAAATATAATTCATAATTCCAATAAATTTTACTAGAGTGTTTTTTGTTAGAAATACTACCTAGAAGTATATAGGTGTAAAACATTAAGGGATATCTTGGATAAGGTTTCATTCATAAAAGATCATTTTTTTTATTTCCTCATATACCTCCTTAAAATCATATTCATCCAAGCTGATATAAAAAATTAATATCTACCATAAATTGGCTTGTTATTATTCTAATGACATAAGATACATCCATCACTTCTTCCATATAATGGGAAAAAAAATCATTATTCGTGTGTATGGAAGAGTACCAACTCAAAAACCAATGAAATTCATTTTCAACCATCGTGTCTATCGA
Source organism: Viscum album (assembly GCA_963277665.1). Lineage (NCBI taxonomy): Eukaryota > Viridiplantae > Streptophyta > Magnoliopsida > Santalales > Viscaceae > Viscum > Viscum album. The sequence goes on along the minus strand of OY728127.1, from coordinate 373,500,217 downwards.
CTATTTGTGATAATGGATTTAATGTATATATACATATATTATGTTCCTATAATATTTCTAAAAATTTAATGTTAATTTTATATATAACATCTTACATCTCCATTCATTTAATGATGATCAATTTCATTCATGTGTACCTATAGATTACCTCCTCCAAAAATCAATGTGATTAATTTTTCATTACTATGAAACACATATGGTATATATAAGTGTATTTAAAGACATAATAAGACATTTATGATATAATTTCTATTATAGATATATAATATGAAACTCGCTTGATTCTACTATGATATTTAAATATTCAGAACATTACTCATGTGAACATACATGCTACCATATTTATGATCGTAACATATATAATTTTTTATATCCATATTTTAGTGATGGTTTTAAATGTATAATTGATTAATTAAAATGGAAATAATATATCTTTTATTATTGTTTTTTGGATGGTGTAATAATGTAATTTTTTTCATTTACAACCTTTCAAATTAATTTATCACTTATGATTCTAATATCATGATAACATTTGACGTTAAATCAAATGATTATGTTATAGAATATAACATGATAATAAAAAAAATTCAAAAAAAATTAAAAATGTTCTTAATAATTTCAATTAATAAAATAATTTATCTGCTCGGGAAGATGAATTAGTAATGTGATGATTTGGACTTGAGATACATGACTATTTTTTAAAAAAATTATCCTTTATTGTTAACCTTTCTTCTATTTTATTCTTCCTTTTCCTTATTCTTTAAAAGGTTTCTGGAAAATTTCAATTTATAAATAAATGAATTATTATTTCCATTTTCACCATATTTTACTTTATTTTCAATGTTTTTTTAAAAAATATCTCTAAGGATTTATGTGAAGGACACATTACTTTAAACCCCTTATTTTAAATGTTTTACATATTTATTTTCCAACTAATTAAATTCCATGCCTGTATTATTATTTGTATTTTATTAATTTATGTTTATATACATAACTGAATTATAAAATATATACTATTAAACTTTATTATTTTATTAAATTACTTCCAATTTTTATTTCATATTATATAAAGATAATTTTAAAAACCAAAAAATGAATTATTTATTTTTACATATAAGACATCAACATCTCTTCCACCATTGAAAGCACTATTTGATATTTAGAATTCAAAAAACGATTCCTAGACTTATTCATAGATAAAACCTCTTTCTATTTTTTCACATGACTTTAAAATTGTTTTTAAATGGAATTTATATTTTAAAATATGGAAATGTATCACTTCTGGGTGTAATTGATCTCTCTATAAAAAATCATTTTCAATGGGTTATGTCATTTCTCTATGTAGATCATTTTATCTATCCCATTAAAGTAATATTTATTATAATTTTTTGGGTGTTTCATGCATATATATATATATATATAATATTCTCTAGATTCTTTTAATGGGGTGATAAATTCCTTTTGTTCATTGCATAAATTTCATCAATGTCAAATATTATTTAATTATATGATGAAATATGATTTTAAAAACAATTTTACTTTCTATGGTTTTAAAAATGGCAAATGAATCTGATAATGTTAAGATGTACATTGTGAGGATATGAAATGAAAATAATTAATTTTACATCAATTTTTATTATGGGAAAATAGATGTTATGATGAAGTGTCTACTCTGTGACACAACTATAAACTTACACAAGGATAATATACAAATTAGTTAAAATACTAAACCATAACGACCCTTCATTTATTGAAAATTAATTATTTACATTAAACAAAATATTTGGAAATGTTTATGGATTTTTTCTTATAAATTTATATTTTAAAATGTTTTTTGGGATAATAGTTGATCATTATAAGTAAAAAAGAATCTAAAATATATTCCCCAATATCGAACTATTCTATAATTTAATCAAATACATAAAATAAAAAAACATAACTACTAAACTAATTCATGTTTTTATATCAAAAGGTTATAAGGAATGTTCTATAGAGGTATCCAATTATTACCTCCATGAGCATAGAACAGAAATAATTCAAATATCCTAACCCCTAATGAATGAATTTTCCCCAACTCATGACATTTTGGAAACATGCGACAAAGGGAAAATAGAAAAATTCATTAAACAAGTTGGGGAAATTTAATGAATTATTCAAACCAAAATCATCATGGTTTAGTCCCTCATTAATTGTTTTTGAAGATGATCATAAATAGATTAACCAATACATAAAACATTAACTAGATTTTGAATAGTTTAAAGTTATATCAAACTTATAATGTATTTATTTAATAATTTATATATATTTTAGTGTTTATAAGATTTATATAACCATTGTACTCTTGAAACTGAAAAATACATTTAAATCAATTCATGAATGCATCTATGGGTGATACATTAAAACCAATGTATTATTCCATTATCAAAATCATTCCAAATAAATTATATTCTATGTTTTTTGTGGTATCCGCATATAATATGATATAAACCCATATTATTGAATGGGTTTTATTATGTTAGGACCAATATGAGCCTATATACCCTGAGAGGGGGAGTGAATCAAGGTATGGATATTCTTTTTTAGAGTTCTTCCTACCCCACTACATCTATTCCTCTTTAATACAAGGGTCACATTGTTTGCACTCGTGTGTTTACTATGATCACTTATTTTCCTCTATATATGATGCTGATGCTTTAAATGCAATGCAGGGAAGTATGTAGGCCGAAATAGAGATTTTTTACTTGGTCCGCCCTCATTGGGCTATGTCCGAAGAGCATATGCCAACAATTTTCCTGTCGTACCAAATTCCACTATTCTTCACTAATTGTGGATACAAAGTTCAGGATAGATCACTTCTATTCCCAGTATCACTGCCTTTACAATGTTTAGGGTCAGCTCACTACTTTCACAAGGGTCAATCCCTATTTCTCTCTCTCTGGCACACTACCGGTGGAGAGGATCAGCTTCTTCCTCTTCCTTCACTAACTGCTCGGGAAAGGATCCACTCACAGTTTATAGACCTGTAGGACTCTTCATTTACATGAGATAATACATCTTCCTTTGTATGTAGATTCTCTGTTGAAGTACAACTTTCACCCGTAGATGAATATCTCTTTGCACCGAAATTATCGGGCAAACATCCAGCTTCCATGTAGCCCCAAAATCACTGCTGGAAATAATCCTTACATGGAATGCAAGTATATCTCAGTGTGCAAGTATCGGTGCACAAGTCACAACTGGCACACAAGTCCACCTCACACAATTGGGTGAAACAATATTCTTCAACGCCAAACTTTCACGACACACTTCCTTTTATGCCCAATCCAATATTGGCGCGCAACTCCACACTGGCGCGCATCTTCAAAAAATGGTGCACAACTATCACCTTGGCACGCAAGTCCCACTTGTGCGACACACCACCACTTACGCGACCACCACACATGTGTTACGGAAGGTCTGAATCTTCAAAGTGTTGAACTCCGGTGAAGAATGAGGAGGGGTGGTCCAGTATTTATAGGCAATTTGACCACCCTGCGCTATGACACCCATGTAAACCATCGACACGCATGTCTCGGCGCACATGTCTCTTCCCCTGCATGTCACTTATGCGACCCACTTCCAAACTTTCATGAACCTCTTTCTTTTTCCATATTTTGATCTTCTGATCTTGAAAAACCATAGGCGCGCATGTTCTCAATCTTCCAAGGCATCGGGGCGCTAGTCTCTTCACGGCGCGCAAGTCACCAGCGTGACAACACCAATAGTTGCACGAAACTTATACCTTTTCCATATCTTGATGATTTGATCTTGAAAAACATATGGTGTGAAAGTTTCCAAGCCATCATGTACACGGAACACAAGTCTATTTTCCAAAAACCACTTTTCTTCATTTGTCGATTTTCAGGCCCAAAAATTTGCAAACACTATAAAATGGTGCCACCTTGTATATGTTCATCTTATGCTGCCTCCAGATCATTCATTCCTTTATCGACATTCCTGAATCAAATATGGATCGTTGACATCAGCTCTTATACTCGACATTCCATCATGAAATCCTCCTTGTCAACAAATTTTTATGTCATCGTTTTTCTTTGTCAACAATCACTACTCAGATTTCCACTTTTTCAAAAACACAATCACCTAAAAAATGCTTCAATGATACCTTGAGGAATTTTTTACAACAATCTCCCACATTGGGTTTGTTGAGAACTCTTTTATAAAAAGATACATCATTGATTCTTTGGCCACCATTCACCTTTTGTGATTACTGATATCGATCAAGGATTTACTAAACACATACTCTTGGCCCACCTGAGAAATGCTCGGTGTGAGAAACAAGAGTGAATAAAAAGTTCATCAATGAATCACTTCATCTCTGACATCCAATGTGGACCCCAAACTGATAACACTTTTTACCAAACTGATACCAATTGTTGGAAATCATCTAACCACATTCCAACATCTCTTTTTTTTTCTTTTATCACTAACTTCTGATGTCATGATATCTATTCTTTGATCGATCACTTCTAGCATCGTCAGATTTAAAGTGCTCCCCCTTTCTGTTCACTGCTTCAACCCTTGTCAGCTTCAAAACCTCTTTAGCCCTACTTCCCGTGTTTTCCATGCTAAGCTCTGGCTAAGCACATTCAACTAGTCTCAACTACCCCTATCTAGCTGCTCCACCTATCATCTTATCCCTATATCATTAATGATTTATCAAATCTCCACACTGTCTCCCCCTTGAACACAAACTATTTTCTCTCCCTTTGTCAATGAACGCAATGGTCATTCCTTTGCACTCTGTAACAAAGTAGAGAACACATCAGCACATTCGGGAAAAACACATCATACCTCGGCGAGAGGGGGGGGGGTAGGTGTTCCACATCCAAACTATTTCATGTGAGGGGAATCGACTAAACACCCAGATCCATTTGATGCCTTTTAAATGCTTCCTTGGGTAAGGCCTTAGTCAGAATGTATGTAACTTATTGCTCTGTAGGCACATAGTCTAACTTCACGATTCCCTGCTCAACCTTCTCCTTGATAAAATGATACATTATCTCAATGTGTTTTTTCCTTGAGTTATGGATGTGATTTTTTATGAGATTTATAGCACTTGAGTAATCACACTGGATTCTGATCGGAGACATCACTTTAACTCCCATATCTTCATGCTATTGCTTTATCCACAATAACTGTGTGCATGCTTGAGTGGCCGCAATATACTCTTCTTATGTAGTGCTCAATGATATGCAATCTTGTTTCTTGCTAAGCCAAGAAATACACAATCCATTAATATAGAATGCACCACTTAACGTTGATTTTCTATTATCTACTGAACCGGCCCAGTCTACATCAGTTTATCCCAATAAATCTGTCCGAGATTTGTCAGTATATTTCAAGCTGAAATTCACTGTGCCCTGGATATACCGAAGTATTATTTTCACTACAAGCATGTGGTTTTCTTTTGGATTACTATGATATCTCGCTGCTCGACATGTGGCAAAAACAATATCAGGCCTTGTTGTGGTCAAGTACTACAAAACTACCAATATTCAGCATGATTTCATTGATATTAACTGCCCTACCTATGTCATCTTTTTTTTTTATTTTATCCGGGTAACAACCAGAGTCTTCGCCTCCTTGGAACATTTAATTGCAATTCTCATCAGAACCTTCTTTTCATGTTTCTGAAAACCACCTTCAGTGTGATTCATTTGAAACAGAGATTCTTCAAATATTGATTTAGCATTGAATATCATTCTCTCGATGCTTGTTTCTGCCCATATAATGACTTCTTCATTCGTCAAACCTTATTCTCATCTTTATGAATGAGAAAGACATCTAATTACTCGATATACAGTCCATCCTCTAGAATCCATTTCATGAATGCAGATTTGACATCTATCTGGAAGACTTTGAACTTCCATTGCACTACAATGGATAGGAATAATATTATTGTGTCTAGCCTTAAAACCGGTTAAAATGTCTCATCAACTTCAATATCTTATTTCGGGGAGTATCCTTTACACACTAGTCATGCTATGTTTTGAACAACTCTGCCATATTCATTTATCTTGTTGCGAAAGACCCATTTAGTCTCGATGAAGTTCTTATCTGATGTCCTCGAAACAATCTCCCACATATGATTCTTCTCAATCTGATTTAGCTCTTCATTCATGGCCTGAACCAAGTTTTCATCATCAGCTACATCAGCAAAGCATTTCATCTCAACCTGTGATAGTAATGATGTCTTCTGTAGTGATTTAATTCTTCTTGTCTGAACTAGAGCTGACTGACTTATGATGATATTCTGCTTGTCAATTTTAGCTCGACTCATTGGCTTTTGTGCAGATAAGGATTTTACTTCATCGTACTCACCTTCAGTATCCTCTTCTGAATCATCTTCAGTCACTTCTGCTCTCCCTGAGTCTCTTATCACTTCCTCAATTTTAACAGAAATTTTTTCACTATGTCATTGTTCAATGACGTCGTTTCATCAAACATCTTCTCTCAATTTTTTTTGAAACACCTTTTAATTTCTCTCGCTGCTTCTTGGTATCCTAAAAACAGTCAACTAATACCATATTGTTAGAAGAGAATTGAAAATAAAGAAATACATGACTTTTGCTGCCTCTCCCACAATATGTATACTTGATCAGAAACACTCATCCTTTATATCCCATTGATATATTTCATCCTAGTAGGAGATAAATAATACTCGCCCTGTGTTATGCAACTCTTCTAGTTGTCAGGCCCAACTGTATGGACCCATAACATTCTTCTTTTTCTGCATCATCTATTCTCATATTCCACATGGAATTGAGACATGAAAAAAATCTCTAAGCCTACCGAGTTGGAACTTGGTGTAGGAAATAGGAGGTAGAGTTAATAACACAATCACTTCCTAGTGTGCTCTGTTGCTCTCTTTCTTATTCAACTCTAGTAACTGATTTGAATCAATTAAAACTCTAAAGAACATTACATCTCCACTTTGCATCTTTATATGCCACTTCCCCTTGGATCATATCTCCCTAAAACCTAAAACAAATGAATCATCAGTTAATAGAATTTATTTACATAGGAAGAGGTTTTTTGCTAGAATCCTCAAGATGAGGATGGTGGTTGATCCTGATGGGTCAACCATTTGATTCTTTCTCGTAGTGCATTACACTCTTCTTTGTTTCTTCTAGTTTCTTAGCCAACCTCAACTACTTTGGCCATATGACTAAGCATTCATTACCTGCATGCTGAGTATTTTTCAATTATGATGATTTTGCAGGTCTGGCCTTTCTCACCATTTTGGGTTTAAACCCACTAGTACACATTTCTGTCTTTGATGTTCCACAAAAATTCCATTTCCCTTGATTTATTCTCTGATCAGGAATATCTCTTCTTGTCATCATCCATGGCTCCTTCTTCCATTGTAGGGATCTTCTTCTTTCCTCCACGTCTTGTTTTGGCACACAACTTGAGAACTTTTCAATACATTCATTGTTCATATTTCTTTTAACAGATTTCTGAGTCACCACACTCCTTTTTACAGGTGGGGATTCCTCCATTGAACGTTCAATCTTATTTATCACAGCTGGAGTAGATATCCCCTTAATCTTCTCGGTTTGTTCACATTCTCTCCTTGAGAGCTGTTGTGATTATGACAGAGGAGGTGAGTGATACACATTTCTTTCAGCTCCATGTGATTCCCCTGAGGCTCTAAGCCTATTCTTCTCTTTACCACGTAGTCTCCTAGTGTTGAATTTCTCATTATGAATTACTTGAGTTGAGAATCGACTTTCGAGTTCCTTTTCTTTTCTTACATTCTTATTGCTGCAATTTCTTGCCAAATTCCCATAATCTGAACATATAAAACATTTTCCATCAATGACATTCCTCGTTTCTTCATTTCTATGTCTAGATGTTAATAGAACTTGACTTCTTCTTCTGACACGAGGCTCTTGAGCTTCCTGACACATACTAATGGTGAGTCCCATTATTCTACAGTAATAGCATCTAACATATGCTTTCCTCTGAGAGATTCTTCTTTCTGATTTCTCATGACCCATCTTCTTCTTCTCAGATCTAGTAATGATTCTATTTTCACAGCCTGAGATGTATTCATGTGCCTCTAAACAGAGGCTTGATGTGTGGCCATGAATCCCACTAAAATAGCACATGACTTCACTACTTCTTGGAACATTCCTCTTAAGCCTATCTCCATCACCTACAGTATTTTCTCCACATATGGAATTGTTCACACCTCTCTTTATGTCATGTACGGGAGGGGATTCCTCAATACCAGTACCGGTTTTTCCAAAACTATGTGGTCTCTTTGCTGAGAAAATATTCTGTTGTTTCTCTTCAGAAATAGCATATCTATACTTCATTTTATCATCACTTGTTGAAGAATGATCAAATAGAAAGTGCAATGCATCCTTCATTTTAGACATTCCTTTGGTATTCGATTTCTCTACTTCTTTCTTTACTAATTCTAGCTCTTATTCCAACTTTTGAATCATAATTTCCCTTGATTCAAGTTATACATCAAGTTCTCTCTTGAGAAGCTTCCCATAACTCATCTCATCTTCTAGTTGTTTTGTAATCTTTTCTAATATGTCACTTTTCTCCATTACATTGAATTTTTCATGAGAAACTGATTCATAGAATGATGCATTCTCTTGTTGTAGCCTTTGATTCTTCGGAACTAGGTCAGATAGCTATGTAGCAAGATCAACATTTCTGGCTTTCAAAATATGAATTTCATATGTGTCTAGATTCTTTCCCTTAACATCATCTTGGATCTTTTCTCTCATTATTGATAGCTTTTGCAGTTCTTCAGCTTGAGAATCATTATTCTCCCTTAGATCAGTGGCCACATCAATAATCATTTGATTAAATCATCTTATCTTATTAACCATGATTTCCATTGATTGGATCTTGATTTATTTAGATTTCTCGACTTCATCCAATTTCGTATCATGTTCCTTTTCCTTGTGGACAACTTACACTTTTAAAATTCTCAGTGTTTCTTCATAATCAGTGGTTCCAACATCACTTGGAATATGAGGTTCTTCACTTATTCCATCAGTATCATTGAATGAGTATGTATTTTCATAGTATGATTCATCCAAACCATTCTTCTGTTCACTACATGATTCCTTTAACTAAATCACAATCTTTCTATTGACACTTCCACATTGGAGAACTTTACCAGACTTCTCCTTCTTGTTGGAAGATCCTCTCTTTGCCATGGGACATCAAGATAAGAGTAGACTGATTCATTAACCACACAGATCGACTATACCAAGTCGGAGCAAACAAATCTGATAAAAGGATCCTTCCCTCTGATACCAATTGTTAGGACCAATAATGGCCTATATACCCTAAGAGGGGGGGTGAATCAGTGTATGGATATTTTTTTTCAAAGTTCTTCCTACCCCACTGGATCTTGACCTTTTTATTACATGGGTCACTTTGTTTGCACTTGTGTGTTTATTATGATCACTTATTTTATTCTTTATATGATGATGAATCTTTAAATAAAATGTGGGGAAGTAAGTAGGCAGACACATAGATTTTTACTTGGTTCACCCTCACTGGGCTACGTCCAAGGAGCATACGCCAACAAGATGCCGGTCATACAAAATTCCACTATTCTTCACTAGATGTGGATACAATGTTTGGGATAGATCACTTTTATTCCTAGGCTCACTGTATATACAATGTTTAGGGTCAGATCACTGCTTTCCAAGGGTCACTACCGGTGGACATGATCACCTTCTTCCTCTTCCTTCGCTCACTGCTCTGGAAAGGATCCACTCACAGTTTATAGACATACAGGTCTCTTCACTTACATGAACAAATGTATCTTCCTATATATGTAGATTCTCTATTTAAGTACAAGTTTCACCCATAGAAAAATATCTATTTGAACCGAAGGTATCGGGAAAACTTCCAGCTACCACGCAGCCCAAAAATCACTGCTGGAAATAATCCTTACATGGCGCGCAGGTGTATCTTGGAGCGCAAGTATCGGAGTGCAAGTCACAACTGGCACAAAATTCCACCTCACAAACTTTTCTGACACAAGCTTCATCAACTCCAAACTTGCGCGACACAGTTCCTTTTACGCCCAATCCAATATTGGCGCGCAACTCCACATTGGTGGGCAGCTTCAACCACTGGAGAGCAAATATCACCTTGGTGCACAAGTCCCACTTGCACGACACACCACCACTAGCGCGACCACCACACCTGCGTGATGGGAGCTCTGAATCTTCAAAGTGTTCAAATCATTTGAAGAATGAGGAGGGGCGGTCTAGTATTTATAGGCAATTTCACCACCCTGCGTGACGGCGCCCAAGTCAACCCTGGGAGCGCAAGTCTTGGTGCGCAAGTCTCTTCCACTGCAAGTCACTTGCGCTACCCAATTCGAAACTTGTGCTAACCTCTTTCTTTTTCCATATTTTGATCTTCTTCTATTGAAAAACCATAGGAATGAAAGTTCTGATGCTTCCAAGGCATCAGCGCGCAAGTCTCTTCACAGTGCGCTAGTCACCTGCGTGACACCACCAATACTTGCGTGAAACATATCTTTTTTCCATATTTTGATGATCTGATCTTGAAAAACATATGGAGTGAATGTTTCCAAGCCTTCATGTACACGGTGCGCAAGTATCTTTTCCAAAAACCACTTTTCATCATTTTTCAATTTTTAGGCCCAAAAATTTGGCAAACCCTGGAAAATGACACCACCTTGTATCTATTCTTTTTATGCCTCCTCCAGATCATTCATTCCTTTATCGACATTCTTGAATCAAACATGGCTCATTGTCCTCGGCTATTAAACTCGACAATCCATCATTAAATCCTCCTTTTCAAAAAATTTTTATGTCATCGTTTTTCTTTGTCAACAATCACCACTCATATGTCCACTTTATCAACAAACACAATCACCTCAAAGATGCTTTAATGATACCTTGAGGGATTTTTTCCCAAACATATTATATAACATTATTAATTATATGATATCTATTTTATATTAGGTTTAAATCATTTACAAGATCAATATACATTTTACATTTTTTGTATTTTTTACCTCATATAACATAGAATATAACAAGCTATGAACCGATTTACGATGTCTTCTTGGATAGCATACCAGACTCTTTCAGGGAAGATAACATAAAGTGTTTACTTTTTTGTATGAACAATTTTTAATTAAACAAATCACAATTCACAAAAACCTTTCGTGTTATATCCTTGTTCTGAAATTTATTTGTGATCATTATAGATTCCAAATTAATAACATGTAGATAATAATTCCCAATGTAAAATAGTTTTTGGTGTTTAATTTTAAGAGGAATATTACCTGATTTAATGACCCGAAAATTCAATGGATTTTTTTTTTCTAAAATACATTGGATTTTTTATGAGTCCGGAAAAATTGACGGTGCATGATTCTGAGGCCCGGTGTGCCCAGAATCAATTTCTGATGTTTTTTCAGGTACATTCAGTAAATGTACGAGTAGGTTTTTATAACATTTGAAATGGTGCATGGAATTTTAATTTGAGGACACCATTGAACTTGTAGCACCAATATTCGCTAAAGGTGACTTACACTTCAATGACAATGGGTCGGGAAGAACATTGAGTTTTTGGGTTTTCATGGTAATAATAAAATAAAGTTTGCTTCACTTTATTTTTATTTGAAACGTCATGCGGGTGTTTGGAGGTGGCTCCCACTAGATCTATAACTGCCACGTGGAGGTTGGATGTGGGGACCACCACACCTCAACCTCCCATTTGGGGCTAATGTGGTGGGGACCACCCGAGACCACATAACCTCCCAATTTGAATAATAGAGGTGGGGACCACCCGACCCCAATAAATGGGAGGAGAGGAAAATCTCTCAACTACACTCATTAATGAGGGGGAGACCCTTGAACTCCTCTACCAATTATGGTGCCACCACTCCCCCTTTAATTATTTGAGAAAACCCATAATTTATTATGCCAAATCAAACCCATAATTTTATTAATCCAGCTATTTTAATTAAATGCTAAAATTAGAATTTTATACCCAACAATCTAAAATAATAGACAATATATTATTTGGAGGGGCTACCTATTCACATTTAGAATTTTGGTGCAATATTGGAGAGAGGAGAGATTTGGAGAATTAGAATTATCCAACGAAGAACCTCATCTCCCAAATAAGAACGAAGAATGTGTTTTTTCCAATGAAAAACTTTGACAAGGAGTGTCTTCGACTTCTTCCTCATAGGAAACCGACATGGGACGTCTAAGATGAACAACATCCATCCTCATCATCGTCAAAGAACCGACACATGAGCTCATGATTTAATGTGTGCAGTAGATGCAATGAATGATGATCTCCTCCATCTTCTTCCCTATGACTCCGTCGACGACCAACGATCAAGGAAGGGGGAATTTTTTGTGTTTGATTTATTTTCAGGATGATGTGGTGTGATTTTTTTGATTTTTATCCCCTTTTCTATTCTTGAGTAATTATTTGAAAAATCAAGAATGTTTGAACTGCTTTCTACCACCCTAAACACGGAGGGTGTGTGCCATACCAACATGGATCGTCCCTAGCGTTGTTATTTTTTGTCATGATCTTTGGCATGGCGATGTGGCAATGAGAAGATGAAGACAACGACCATGCTACCCACGGCCTCCGCAAGCCCCACCATACCCCCGCCACGCTGCATTCCTGGGCGAACCACAACCCTCCGACCGAGCCACCCTTGTCGCATTGTATGCTGGCCAAACCGGCTGAGCCACCTAGGCCCACCCCGCAGTTGGCTTCCCTGGGTACCCACTAGCCTGCCCGCGCCTCCCAGCTCTTGGCCTCCTCCGGCCTTCCGCGCACCTCGGGCGAACACTGCCCGCCCCCGCAGGCCCACGACATGCCGAACCGCGCCTTCCGGTCCGCCTCCCGGCCGCCCTCCAGCCCGCCAGCTGTCATATTCGACTGCCTCCTGGCAGCCTGCTGGCCCGCCTGTCGGCCTGCCTAGCCCACTCCTGGCTCCCTGATGCCCGACCTCCCATGATGCCACTCGACCGAACCGGCACCCTGGTCGCTCCGGCCTCTTGACCAGCTCTCGGCTCACATAGAGGTGCCCAGGACGAACCATCCCGACCACGCTCTCCCAGCCGAGCTGTGTCGGGCCACAACCCCACGGCGCTCCGGGCCGAACCAGGATGAGCCTGGTCCACATCACCCATGCGGCCTGCTAGGCTGGTCCCAGCTGGCCGGGCCGAACCTAATAGGATGGCACACCCCATGAGTCGGGCCACACCCAACAGGTCTGACCAGGTCGACCGAGACTGGGTCGGTCTAACCTGGACGTACCAGACGTGGGTCCAATACTAACCCTTTATTTTCATTATCCCTATCATTGGAACCAGATGACCTTTTGATGAACCATGAACGGTGCTAGTTTTCTTCGAGCATGACCATCCCTTTGAGTATACCCCACTAGAGATCGCGGTGTAGTTGAGATACGGTTTGGTTTGATTGTGCATGAATCCAACCAGGCCCCCGGGACAAAAAGACTAAAAACTGATAGACATGGCAAGAAATTGACATGACCTATTGCGTTGAGACCCCTATGATGTGGTAGAACATTGAGATACGTCTACGAGGGTCTTTATGACAGTTGGAGTATTGACATGTAGCTCATGGAGTGGATCCTCCTAGAGACGAGTGAGCATTGTGTGGATACCTAGTTGCTGGCAGAGACCTGATGACCGATTCGACTCGAAGTGATTTAACTCACCCAGTGGGAAGCGCCTTGGTGTTGCGGCAGATGCACTGTTGGGAGCGCCTTTGTTTCACAACAGACCCACGGTTCTCAATAGGAGTAGTACCTCAGCAGGCTACGAGTGTAACCGCCTTAGTGACGTGGTAGACCCATAGTGGGGAGCGCCTTGGTGACTCACCAGACCCACGATACTCGACAAGAGGAGTACCTCAGTAGTCCATGGTTAGTGGGAAGCTCCTTGGTGACATGGCAGGCCCAATGTACTCCATATAAGAGGAGTCTACAGCAGCAGAGGTTTCGGCAGTGTTACGGGGGATGTTACTTGATGCTACCCATTGAATAAAATCCTAGTTTGAGCTATGTCAGTAATTATCGTGTCTACCTCATGATTGAGATGGATTATTTGATAACTTCAGTATATCTATGGGCATATACCTAAGTAGGCTTATCTATTGATCATATTCATTTTTGTTTTTCCTTGTAGGATTTTTGAGACCTTGAGGGTCTCGGGGTCCCTATAGAGTATCGTTATACTCACCCCTACAAAAGCTATGGCCGCACCTTTTTGTGTTGGATGCAGACGACAGACAGTGCTGACCGAGGCTGAGTATACCAGGACTGGTTGGTGCCAGGAGGTGGACCACATGGTGTGATGGTACACGAAGGATACATACAGACGTGGAGTGCTGTGGAGGATATTTGTACTTACACATCAGGTAGGATTTCTCAGTGGACTATCTCAGAGCTGTTTTTTTTCATCTTCCTTGTACTTTACATTTGGGCTTGTATTTCCATCCCCCTTTTTACTTTTCACCATTCCTTTTGTATACAGTTTTATGTAGTGTTTCTTTTCCAGCTCGTACCCTATTGTGTGCTTTTTCAAGTTATAACGGAAATGGCTTCCCAGTTTAGGGATTCACTTCTTTGGTGCTAGTCTCCAACCCCTTGCCTATGGATGGCAGGCATGGGGTAGTCACGAAACGAGCCCCAGGGGACGGGTCCTATGAAATTGGTATAAGAGGATTCGGTTCTACCACAGAACATAGGACCCTGATCTTTATTGTGAAGCAATAGTGTTAAGGGTACTTAGTGTGGTTTTCAGTTTAGTGAGTCCAGTGATGGTGCGGTGGCCAATGTATCCATATAGTAGGACCCTGACTACTAATTTCCGATTCTATGCATGAAAAAACTGATTATGTGTGTGTTTTCAAAAGTTTTATTTATGTCAGCTCAAGCAGGAAATCTCACAAGGTATAATATTTGACATTTTCGCATCTGTTACATTCATGATTCCTCCCATCGGACGACCAGCAAGAGCCCTGAGAGTTGTTTGCACATATAGCCCACTGAGCGATGAGGCCTCGTTGCATGTCCCTCTTCTAGCAGAGGCACAAGCTAAACCACTACCCGTTGGGCCACCGATTCCACCAGCCCTAGCAGTGTACGATACACACCACTTTAGCGCGTTGTACCAGCTCCACCGCCAGAGGCCACCCAGGTTTAGGGGAGAGACAGACTCGCAAGAAGCTGAGGATTGGATGGAGGCTGTGGTGATTGTCTTAGACTAGTAGGGACCCCAGCCGTGCTTATGTTGATGCTTTCCACGAGTCACTTTTAGGAAGCATCAGACAGATGGTGGTGCCTGATTCTCCATGTTCTTGACGAGGTGACACTACTCTGGGCAGACTTTGAGAGCCTGTTTTGGGAAGAGTTTGTCCCAGCCACTCTACGTGCAGTGCAGATATAGGAGCCACTTCACATGTAGTAGGGTAGTATGACAGTGGCACAATACTCAGTGAGGTTCACCGACATCCCCCGATACCCCACAGATATGGTACGAGACCCATTCTTTAAGGCTCAGACCTTTTAGAAGGGGATAAGGTGAGAGATCAGGGCTTTGATGATCTCCCTCAGCATCCCGACGTAGGAAGGGTTGTTGGAGCGATCCCTCTTTGTGGAGATTTTTTTTGTTGAGCAGTCTCCAGTAGTGGGACCCACCACTAGTCGACATGCAACGAAGTCTTCTACAGCTGGTAGTAGAAAAATTTCATAGAGGTCTAAGAGGACCAGACCCACGGGTGGATGACTGTATGACTCATGATTAGTTGTACGGGACACCCGGGGTAGAGACATACATTCCATTAGCGGGAATAGTTTCACATGCGGGGGGCAGGGTCACATGGCTCATGACTGTCTGACCCGCCATTCGGATGATCATCCGATGGTCAAAGGACCACCCAGACAGTGACAGAGATTCAATCAAGGTCGTATATAGGGAGAAGGTAGACATGGAAGAGGATTTGGCAATACAGATGGCGGTGGATGACGTTTCGAGGTGTTTCTGCCACCACAACAAGGGGGTCCACCCTGACCACAGGGAGTAGGTGGACATGGGGGAGCTCAACTCCATGCAGCTGAGGCTTATGATCATGGCGCTCCAAAGATGATTCGAGGTATAGTCTGTGTCTACTCCACCTAATATGTAGTTCATATAGACACAGGTGCGAGTCACTCTTTAATTTCCATTTCCCTCGTTCGGAGCTCGGAGATTCCGATGGAGCCATTTTCTCGATCCTTACAGCTAGAGACTTCTATGGGAGCATACTCAATGAATATGCACTAGTTCTGGCAGTGTGATCTAACTCTAAGAGGAGAGAGCTTTGGATTGAATCTCTTAGTAGCGGCGTCGAGGCCTTACGATGTCATCTGGGTATGGACTGGTTATCTAATTTCCATGCTCAGATCGACTGTATTAGTCACAAGGTGTGGTGTGTCCACACTGATGGGAACGTGTTTATCTTCATCGGAGAGAAGGGAGACTTTGCAGCACAGGAAGGACTTACTCAGAGGAGGGTGCAGCCGATCACTTATCAGTTGGCCTACCTTACCGTTAGAGCAGTTGATGTGGAGTGTCTGAGTTATCTTGTAGTGGAGGACCAGTATGAGGATGTTTTCCCTGACGATGTTCCAGGACTACTTTCTTGCAGAGAGGTGGACTTCAACCTTGACATGTACCTCGGGTCGACACCGATATCTACCGCAGCGTATCGGATGGCTCCTGTGGATCTTTGCGAGCTATGGGTACAGCTAGAAGACATAAAAGAGAAGGGATTCATATGGCCTAGTGTTTCTCTCTAGGAAGCCATGATTCTATTCGCCCAGAAGGTGGATGGGAGCTTGAGGCATTGGGTTGACTACTATCGCCTAAACCAAGTGACTGAGAAGAACAAGTACTCACTCATGAGGATCGACGACCTCTTTGATCAGTTGAAAGGTGCACGGTGGTTCTCGAGGATAGACCTCAGATCAGGCTATCTCCAGATAATAGATTGAGATGAGGATGTGTAGAAGACATATTTCATATATCGGTAAGACCACTACGAGTTCTTGGTTATTCTTTTTGGCGTAACCAGTGCTCTAACATTGTTCATGGTACTCATGAACAGTATTGTCAAGCCTTACCTCGATTGCTTTGACATAGTTTTCATCAATGAAATTATTATCTACTCAACTACTGAGGAGGATCATGCCTACAATTTTTCAGGTTGTACTGGACACACTACAAGGGCACCGGCTTTATGGTAAGCTCTCGAAGTGCCTATTTTGGATCCGACAGTTTCACTTTTTTGGGAAACATCATCTCAAAGGATGGAGTTGAAGTGGATCCAGTGAATATTGAAGACGTACTTGCTTGGGAGCCACTAAGGAGTGTGACGGCGGTACAAAGTTTCCTAGTCTTGGCTGGTTACTACTAGGGGTTCGTTCCATACTTCCCTAGAGTTGTAGCACCACTAACAGCCTTAACGAAGAAGGGGAAACCCTTCGCTTGGTCGGAGAGATTATAGAAAATCTTTCAGGAGCTGAGAAAGGGGATGACTAGTGCCCCATCTTATGGATTCCAGAGGAAGGAATAGGGTACGTAGTCTACTGAGACACATCAGGGACCCGACATAGGTGTTTCCTGATGCAGGAGTGAGAAGTGATCACGTATGGTTCTCAGAATCTGAGACAGGATGAGTAGAACTATGCTACCCGTGACCTAGAGTTAGAATCCATGATCTTCACCTTGATGAGGTTGTGACCATATCTGATGGATGAAAGTTTTACTGTGTACTCTAATCACAAGAGTCTTAGGTATATCTTCTCTCAAAAGTACTTCAACCTGAGACAGTGGCAATAACATGAGTTTCTCCAGGACTATGACTTAAGGATAGTCTATACTCATAGAAAGGTGAACGTTGTAGAAGATGCAATTAGTAGGAGATATAGTATACAACTTCTAGGTGAGGCGATGGAGCAGCTGGCTACTTTATAGATATGCTTTGTGGATAGAGATGGATAAGCATTTCTTCAGTCCCTTACTGTCACTCCCCCCACTTCTTCAGCGATTCATGGAGGCACAACATGGGAATGTGGACTACGATACATGGCGTGCTCTGGTATCCACAGGGTAGGCACCTGATGGATTTTATGAAGGTGAAGAGCATGTCATCTTCTTCGAAGGACATACTATGGTACTAGTGTCACTTAAGGAGGTAGTGTTGTGGAAGTTCCACACATACCCTTTAGCAGTAATATTGGAGTGGGGAAGATGTACCAGGACCTTTGACGACAACACTGGTGGCTAGGTATGAAGGAGGAAGTATCAGAGTTTTCCTCTCGATGCCTCACTTGTCTACAAGTGAATGTGGAGCAACAAGTACCAGTAAGATTGGTTCAGGCATTCGAGGTCCCAAACTGGAATTGGGATGGGAAATCAATGGATTTCGTGATGGGACTTCCATGTACATCCAGGGGTCATGAATCGATTGGGGTGATCATTGATCAACTCACCATGTCAGGCCACTTCTTACCGATCAGAGAGTAGGGTTTAGTATAGATATTAAGATGCCTCGATGTGAAAGTGATTGTGCGTCTACATGGAGTAACTCCATATATTGTCTACGATCATGATTCATGGTTTACTTCCTGACAATAGAAGGGGTTGTATGGTGATTTTGGGACGCAGCTTCATGTGAGCACTACCTTCCATCCTCAGATGGATGGCCAGACATAGCAGACCATTGATACCCTCGAGGACAAGTTGTGTTCTTGTGTCCTCGACTTTGGTCGCAGCAAGGAGGATGAAATACCATTGACAGAGTTTTCATACAAAAACCGCTATCACTCCATCACAGGGATGGCACCTTTTGAGGCACTATACAGACGACCTTGCAGATCACCTTTGTGCTGGACTGACCCTGGGGAGTCAGCATTAGTGGTACTAGATATGGTATGGGCTACCATAGAGAAGGTATATATCATACATGAGTGGATGAAGACTACACAGAGTATACAGAAGTCATTTGCTGCGAGGAGAAAGAGACCTCTCGAATTCGTGGATGGCAACAAAGACTTTCTATGGGTCTCACCTCAATAAGGACTACATGGATTTGGCTGAGGAATAATGTTATATCTGAGATTCATCGATCCTTTTTAGGTCCTCAGTAGAGTTAGTGAGGTCGATTACCGCTTGGCCCTTCCACCTCAGGTGCATCGGGTGCACGATGTCTTCCACATATCTCAACTGAGTATATACGTTCACGACCCTTCTCACATCATCAACCATAGAGAGTTGGACAATGATGATGGGGAAAATTTCATGGAGGTTCTAGTGGGTATTGAGTAACGACAATATCATGTCCTATGTGGATGATCGATACCTTTTGTCCGCATTTTTTGGAAGCACGAGAACCTCCAAGAGATCACATGGGAGCGAGAGGCTCATATGCGTGCTCAGTACCCCCACTTGTTCCCTTAGTTATATTTGTAGCTCACATGGACGTAAATCCCTATGGAGGGGAGAATGTAAAGACACATAAATTCTGTGGAATTTTTCTTCTTAAATACATTGTATTTTTACAAGTCTGTGAAAATTGACGGCGCATGATTCTGAGGAACGGTGTGCCCGAAAAAAAAATTATGATGTTTTGTTCGGGTACGTTCAGTAAACATACGAGCGGGTTTTTATAACTTTTGAACTCATTCTCATAATTGATATTCTTGGAAACTATTTAATGAAAAACGCCAGTATTCGCTTAAGGATACTTTCACTTCGACTGCAGTGGGTCGAGAATAAAAGTTAGTTTTTGGGTTTTTGTGGAAAATTATAAAATTAAGTGAGCTTCAATTTAGTTTTATTTTAGCCGCCATGATGGTGTTTGGAGGTGAAATCCACTGGATATATAACCTCTTTGTGGAGGTTGAAAGTGGGGACCACCACGCCCCAACCTCCAATGTGGGGATAATGTGGTGGGGACCACCCGAGACCACATAACCTCCCAATTTGAATAATAGGGGTGGGGACCACCTGAACCCTATTAAATGGAGGAGAAGAAAATCTCTTAACTCCCCTCATTAATGAGGGGGAGCCCGTTGACCTCCTCTACTTTTTATGGTGCCTCCACCAACCCGTTAATTATTTGAGCAAGGGCATAATTTGTCATGCCATATCCTACCGATTAATTAATTGATCCATATCTTTTAATTAAATGCTACAATTGGAATTTTAAAACCAACAATCTAAAATAATATACAATCTATTATTTGGAGGGTCTATCAATTGAATTTTCTCATTTGGGTGGAATATTGGGGAGAGGAAAGCTTGGAAGTATTAGAATTCTTCAACGCAGAACCCCATCTCCCAACGATGAATGAAGAACCCGATCTTCCAACGAAGAATGCCGGGAAGGACTGTCATTGACTTCTTCCTCAGAGGCAATTTACATGGGACGTCTTCGATGACCGACTTCCCTCCTCATAATAATCAACGAACTGATGCACGAGATCAAGAATGAAAGTGTGTGGCGGATGCGATGAATGACTATCTCCTCCTTCCTCTTCCTTGTGACTCCGCGAGAGAACAACGATCAATGTAGGGGGAATTATTTGAGTTCGTTTTATATGCCGGATTATTTTGTTGTGATTTGTTTGATCTTTCTCGCCTTTTGTATTATTGAGTAATTATTTGAAATCTCAAGAAATTTGTGGACCGCTTGCTAGCACCCTAAAGTCAGAGGGTGCGGGCCAAAACAATTGGTGCCCTGGCTGCCTTGGCCTCTTGAGATAGCCTGCGGCCCCCTAGAGATGTCCTTGCTGAACCGGCTCGCCCACGCCCTCCGGGTCGAGCCACGCTGGGCCGAACATCTCACACGAACTAATGGGTCGGGACCAGTAGGCCGGGCCGAACCCAAAGGGGTGGCCCACCCAATGGGGCGAGACAGACCCAACAGGTGTGACCTGGTCGACCCAGACCGGGTCGGTCTGACCTAGTCGGATTAGACTCGGGCCAACTTCCAACTATTTTCTTTCTTTGGCCATATATTTGGCACCAGATGACCATTTTACAAACCATCAACAGAACTGGTTTTCATCGAGCGCGATAGTCCCTTTGTGTATACACCACTAGAGTTCTGTGTAAAGTTGAGATACGGTCAGGTTGGATCATGCACGAATCCAATCGGGCCCCCAGGACTAAAAGGCTAATAACTCAAAGACCGGGCATCTGATTGACGCATCGTATGTTGCGTTGAGACCCCTATGATGTGGAGGATCATTGAGATACTTCTATGTGGGAATTCATGATAGTTGGAGTATCTACCTGTAGCTCGTGGAGTGGATCATCCCAATGAAGAGCGAGCATAGTACGGAGACCTAGTAGCTGGTTGAGACCTGACGACTGCTGATGCAGTAGACCCACGGTGGGGAGCGCCTTAGTGATGCTGCAGACCTACGGTACTCGATAGGAGGAGTACCACAGTAGTCCAAGGTTAGTGGGAAGCGCCATTGTGAAGTGGAAATCCCACTGCACTTGAAAGAGTAGGATATCTCCAGTACCTGAGGATTCGGCAGTGTGACTGGGGATGTCACTTGATACTACCCCTACAATAAAATAAATGTTTTAACTGAGTCAGTGAATTTGGTGTTTATCTCATTATTGAGATGGATTACATGATAACGTAGATATATGTATGGGAATATACCTAAGTAGGGTTATCTTTTGATTTAATACTTTGTGGTTTATCCTTGTTGGATTTGTCAGACCTTGAGGGTCTCGAGGTTCCTACTGAGTATCGTTATACTCACCCCTGCACGGGCTAAGCTCGCACCTCATTGTATTGGATGCATACATCAAACAACACTGACCGAGGATGAGTGTACCAGGACTGGACTATACCTAGAGGTGGACTACACTGTGTGACGATACACAGAGGAGACAGCCGTATGTGGAGTGATGTGGATGATATTTGTACCTACCCTTTAGGTAGGACATCTAAGTGGATGATCCAAGAGCTATTTTTATTATTTTTGATTCCTTGTACTTTACTGTTGGGCTTGTTTTTTTCGGCCCCCTTTTTACATTTCACCAGTCTTTTTGTATACAATATTATTTATGTTTTGTTTCCAGCTCCTACCCTGTTGTGTGCATTTTCATGTATTAAAGGAAATTCCTTACCAATTTCAGTATTTACGCGCTAGTCGCTAGCCCCTAGCCAATGGAATGTAGTCTTGGGGTAGTCATGGCATGGGCCCCGGGGGACAGGTCGTGACACATGATCTCCATATAATACATATATCTCTCTATATATATAAACAATATAAGTGTCTTTATATTTATTTATATACATATAATCAATTTTTCGAACAAATTCAATATAACCATGTGATATAAATAAGTTATTGGAGTATACAGTAACTCCATTATTCATGATTATTCATGTAAATTCTATTCAATATCGATAAAGATAAATCATATCATTAAAACCATTATATGATTACAACGCATGTCACTCGCCTATTTAGATATGTATATCTCATGTAAATTGTCTAGGTCTGGAAAAAACTTCCTCAATCGTTCATAATTGATATAATAGATTTCATACATATAATATTGGTGAACAATTCCCATCGTGATTATAAAAAATCTACTAAAAATCATCATCATACCCCAAAATCCTAAATTCGATGAACATTAATTATACCATGATAAAGATACCAATGTATTGAGGTTCTCAAAAAAGGTATATTATAGACCACAAGTAATAGATATTACTATTAAATGTGTATTTATGATAAATAATTTTTTTTAATGACACTATATGGGTAGTAATCATATTGTAACATATATTAATTGGTGTACAATGATAGTTCATAATCCATGTCTCCAAGAAGACCACTCCATATGCTATGTTTCACCAACTATTGGAAAATGTGTAAGACAACTATTGGTTGAGAATGGACTTAAAATGGTATCATGTGGGTCATTACATACCAAAAATTCATTAAGAACTATTTCAACATCACATATGCCTAAATATTGTATAAAAAATAGGTAACCGAAAGCGGGTTCTTCTGTTCTAGTAAAAAACAATAAGTAACCATTTATATGTTGTATACATACAATGCAACAATAAAAATTTATATATCATTTTACACTCTAATAACATTATATATATATATATGTATAATACAAATATAGTATTGAAAATAAAATATGTAAAGATAAACATCAATTTAACTCAGTGCTAACACAATAACTAATTGAAACATAAACATCCACACATCAATAATCCTCATCAATATATCCTACTATATGTTGAAAAAAAAACATTTAATTTTATGTAATAATATACATATTTATATGAAAACATGTTCCATGTCAGTTGGGGTGGGAGATTCTAATGGACATGTTGGATTCCACACATTTTTTTTACCTCAATGAGTGTGTAATCAGGTAGATGCATGCGTAAATCTGGGGTGAATGAAACTCAACCAACTAGAAACATACACCATTCCCAAATAAAATAAAATCCTAAGTACACTTAATCATGGTTTATAAGTAATAATCCCACCCATGTATAATCTACATTATTATCTAAATGTAATTTAGATCGAACCAATAAATTATAATAAACACACTTTTTCATATCCCACATGCAGATGTCGTATGGCCATACATTTTTTTCAATTGATAAAATTAATAATATGTGTAACCTAACATCCATAGTGGCCCCTAATTCATCAGATTTATTCCAAACCCATTTAAAATATCATATATCATCAATAAATGAAAACATGAACTATCATAATAATTAATTATTATAATAAGAAATTCCAAATTGATAATCAAATAATATTTATCTTTACTAAATAATCATCAATGAAAATAAACCAAATTTACTAAGAAACCATATACTATAAAAAATATCACCATTACTAAAACCCATTATAAAATAAATAGATATATATAAGATTAAGACCCAACCATAAGAATCAAAAGATATATCACCTCTCATGCATTTCTGAATCCCACCTCATCAACCCGCACTAAAGTCATATACCATACTACCCACCGAGATAATACTACTAAATCATATGGATTAGGATTGTTGATAGGGGTGGAATACACTAAATGATTATATATCTCTATAAATATAAAATAATCTATCATATAGAAAGAAAAATGAATCATAAAAAATGATGTTCCTTTTCAATGTTCTTATCATGGAGAGTCCTGGTGGAACAAAAATATCCCATAATATTGGTACAATATTTTCCAAAAAATGTATGACCTATATATCACAGATTGAAATTCTGTATCACACAAAACCTAGTACATTATTTGTAATAAAACCACTAGGAAAATCCCTATAACAAATTTGGTGTATAATTAACTGTGTACATAAATTCCAAATGTTAAATATTTGTAACTCTACTCAAAATCATTCAAGACCCCATCTCTGATATCTTATTTCTGTAAACAATTTTTTAATTTTCATGATCATTAATTCAATATTGGTTATTTTATCTGTGAATAATTACTATAATTTAAAAATACCTATAAAATTTGCTATGTTCCTAGTCATGGTATCTGATATACTAGAAATCATAAGACTACGCAAAGGAGGGGACATAGCATTCATCATTCCCAAGATCCCAAACATATACATTGATCCAAAAAATTAAATTTTCTTCCAATATGACCTTAGTTAATAATATAAATTGTGATATAACATAATCATGTTATTCAAATACTTATATCAGGATTAATTTTGAATAACCTCATCAATCACACATTCATCATAATGTATAACGCACCTTTTTAGGGTTATCCTAAAACCTCATTAAAACATATATTTTCTATAAAAAGATATCAAAAATACAACATGAATTAGCTCCAAAAATAATGGAACATAATATTTTTAGAGGTTATCATAAATTCTAATGGTTTATCTCAAGTAACTAATAAAAATTCATTCCAAAATGTACTGGACATATTTCATATAAAATAAACCAATATCATCATTAGAAAAAAATCATACAAGGTTGATCCTCATTCCCTTATCTCTAATTTCAACTCTCTTCAGTATCTTCTTCCCGAATATAGTTATCATGTCCCCCTTGCATGGATATGTCTCCCCCTCTTCCCCTTATTCCAACACATTCCTCCATTCATCTTCTACAGGGAATTCTCTCCTCTAGTACTCATTTTCATGGGTTGATTCATTTTCCCTTTCATAAAATCCCACAACAAATGAACCCATTCTCGTTCAGGATCGATGGTGTGAAAGACTACTTTGGATGTGTCCATGTTAGATTACAGTGTTGAACCTTCTGGCCCCATGGTCCCTGGTTCTTCCCTTATGGTTCATTTTGTTCAAGCACTCTAGGGTGGTCATACATTCTCCTCCATAACCCTTTATCTTCCAGCCTAGTCTGATATAAATGACCCTTTCTTATTTGGGTGTGTTGTTTGTTAAGGATTTTTTGGTATTGTGGATGTCCAAGTAGTGGAGATACAAGCTCTTTCATGATGTGTCTCCTTCAATTAGACTTCTGTAGATATTTTGATTTGACTCTTCTTGTTTGGGGTTTTTATCTTATTTTTTCTCTTTGGATGTTGATCATCAAATCTTGATATCATTATTTACTATTTAAATTAATGTCTCTTGATGGTTTTCTCAATTCAGTCATTTCATGATTTAAATTAACTTGTTATATGGCTTTTCTGGTTGATTCCTTCATGATGAATATGTCTTTTTCATGGAAAATCACATAGTGGTGTCTTTATAGGCAGGGATGGGTGGATATAGAGATATTTTTAGCTCTAATTGAAGGAAAATGTCTTCTCTACACTCTTCACTTGCTCTAGGATTCCACCAATGTTCTCTTAGTTAGAAATACTTCGTGGGTTTTCAATGTGATGTGATATGTGAAGTTCAAGTGATCGATAACCTTCCACAAGTTGTCTCTATATTTTTATTTTTCTACATCTTTGTGTTCCAACAGATCTTATTCTTCACGGTAGTTTTGGAGTAGAAATAAATTCTCGGTTTTTATTGTCTATATTGGTCTGTTATGAATTATCTACAATGGAGACGAAGGACAATGGTG
This sequence comes from Viscum album, assembly GCA_963277665.1. NCBI lineage: Eukaryota > Viridiplantae > Streptophyta > Magnoliopsida > Santalales > Viscaceae > Viscum > Viscum album. Next base: position 373,473,999 of record OY728127.1, on the reverse strand, counting down.
GATGGATATCTCTAGAAAACATGTTTGGGGTGGAAGATGGACACATTTTTTGTTTGCATGCATATCATGGGGAAATATATGGTTCGAGGTGGTAGTGATGAATTCGTTTGATTTTATATTCTATATTTGATATTTTAATGTTTTTATATTGGTATTATTAACTTTAAATGGTTTGTTATATAAGGATTCTACTTAACAAACAATGGATTGATAGAAATATATAAAAAATTGATTGAGTAATATATATCACATTGTTGAAGGTGAACCAATGTAATTTTTTCACAAATCCAATACCCGATATATATTATTATAATTTTAAAATAGGGATACCAACCACACTATGTTATCTAGAAATATTTTTCCCGACTATCCCACATTCTCATTCACGAAAACTCATATAAAAATCATATTTTCATAACCTTTGCACTGGTATGAAATGTTTTTTTCACACAAAATACTATTGTAAAATATCGATTAAAGAACTCTTAATAAATGTAATCATTTTTTCATAAAATTACACTTCAATGAAATTAAATTAAAACTTACACACACAACACATGTGAGACACAAGGTTTTCTAGTAGGAATTATTTTTCATGAACAATATTAAATATAATTTTTTTAGATCTAGGTGTTATTTTAGTGAATGTTATGATGAAAAAATAATTTTCCATTTGACCAAACATAGAGTCTTAAACAATCATATTACTCATAACAATAGTATCATACATAATAATAATATTACCCATAATCAGGCCATCCCATGTCATAACATCAACATACAGAATTAATAAATTCTAACTACATCAATTGTACACTCAATTATTCATCATATATCGATAGACCATCCAAGATTCCAATGTTAAATGATCTCATTCAACAACTCTATTTATCAATTAATGGTAAAGGTAATACTAGAAAAAAAACATCTAACATCATTGGTATCCAAAACATATAACCAAAATGGTTTCAACACACCAAATAAAATTCATAATTCACACTATATGTTAAATCATTAATTCAAATAAGCTAAAGGTTTTTCAATAACATCTAATATATTAAAAATCAGGAGTATGTTTGATGAAATAATACAACTTAATAAAAAATGAATAATGACATTAGTTCCACATTCCGAATCACTTGATATCAATGTTTCAGGAAATATAAATTCTTTAAAAATACTATATAACACTTTAATATAATAATATTCCCAAATAAATGAATAAAGAGATATGGGTAAGACTAAAAAAGATAAAATGGGGAAAACTCATCCTCAATGATAAATGAAATACACTCAAATTTTTGTATATCAATATGGGATAATGTTGGAACATGTTGGTGAATTTTGAGGGGCTATCCATCACATAGATTATTTAAAATAAAATAATCCAAATGGTTTTATAAAATATAATCCTCAAAATAGACCATTTTACATCACAAAAATAGTAGGCCTTTTAAAAAACTAGATTCTTTGGGGATCCCAACTTGGACTTCTATAAGACTCTATGTTCTTAGTGGTTTGGGTAGTGAGAATTCACCACTTCCTAATCCCCAAGACTCTTAATGTACTTAAAAAATGATTATTTGATGTGTGATGAAAGCAACATCAAAACAACGTTCATTAACATCATGATCAAACCTAAATCCAAATATAAATTTTGAATTACACGTTTTCCAACACATATATTTGATCCCACTAAGAGAAATTATATAATCCTTCCCCATAATCTATATATGAAAAACAACTTCCACTAAAATTATGATCCATTAAAATCAATAGTTTTCCTCCTTCAACATCCACCTATTTGCACATTTCATTACATGATACATGTAATAAATACATTCATATATAGAAAATTGAACCAAAACTTCATCCAAAGTTCTTATGAAATCACAATAAATAATTAAACCTGAAAAATCTATTATTTATCCCTAAACACTCATCAAAAATTAAACACAATCCTCAAATTACAAGAATTTAGCACTCGTTGTCTAAAGTACTAATATCAAAATGGTATATTAACATACCCTCCATTTTTAATTATTGATAGAAAATAAAATGATAGCGTTATGGAACCCTGAAAATTATTACACTATTATATACTAATACCATGTAATATTTATTCCTACCATATGATTTCAATACAAAAAAACAATACATGTGATCTAACTATGACAACATTAATTACAATAGCCATCTTTATTTGAGTTAATCGATATAATCTATCCAAGATAATCTTCCCTACTAATCAATTTATCTATTAGTGAGCTACTTTGAGAATACATAAAAAATCCATGTTAAAAACATAAAAATTGAAACCATCACGAACACCCCATTATATCCAATAAAACCATGACATATAGTCATACTAAATATAGTAACTCATTAAGACAATTCATAAAATCATATTAGGTGTAATTTTTTTATAAAATAGTCTCTTTAATTCTATAAGACATTACAAAATTTTCCTTTAAAGAAATTAAAATTAAAAAAATATTTAAACAATTACATTATAGTATCCAAATAATTATTTTCATGAAATAGCTTCATAGATTAATCCTCACTATGTTTATTTAATTAGGAGTTTTATTTATATCAAATTGATATAATATCTATAATATTATTATTTAATGTTGTTATTTTCATTTGAATGGAGTATTTTATAAATAGGTGAGAGATATATATAATATAGTTTTTTGGATAGTTTTAATTTATATTTAATATTTCAATGGTTGTATTTCTATCAACACCACCATTAGAAATGTTTAGCATACTGAAAGAATTATATTTTCATTATTCATGAATGAATATTGGAACGGTATCAATTCCAATCCCAAAAACTCCCCTTGGGTCCCATCCATATTACATTAAGATCATCACAAACAAATCACTCACAACCTATATTATTTATGGACATCATATAATATACCATAGAAACTGAGGTTATAGTCTTTGACTTGTTGGCTGTGAATGCACTCAGCATATATTATATGAAAATTCATCTTATATCCACTTCTAATTGGCTCTATACCAAATGAAAATTCATAATAATGTAATAATTTTTAATTTACCTATTTTACCAAAAAATTTCTTGATCTAAGTAATGAAATAAACACATAAACACATCCTAAAAATGATAGGATACAGAATAGTGATTATGTTCTAAACTAATTTCATTCCTACTATGACCTACAAATAATTTAATGAGGTATGTGACCTAATGAAAACAATTAATATCTCATTTAAAATAATATAAAACAAAAATTACTCCAGATAATAAATATATCATTCAAAATAATATAGATATAGCTAATAATTTATAATAAAATAAAATTATTATCTGATGATCAAAAAATATATAGTTTAATAAATAAAATAAATAATGAATCATAGGGCCATGGCCTTATGATCACACTATTATCTACAAAATCATCAGCCACAAAATATAGTTTATCATGATCCATATGTCCACCATTTCTAATTAAACACATAAAAAAATTGAAATATATATCTATGTAAGTAAAATATCATTTTATTTATTGAGGTATGGGGTGAGTATAATGCCTAGAAATATTTCTTCTCTCCCCTCAGATCATTGAGTGTTGTAAACAAATTTAATGCTTTCATGGGTGTATGGTCAATTCTACTAAACCCACCAATCCAAATTCCATGGACACATGTGATAGAATCATGTTTATTTTTTGTAAGGTCATATGGAACACAAGCATACCAGAATATATTAAAAAATACACACTAATATTTTTATATTTCTACCTTATTTTAAACAATGAAATAACTCAGTAGATCCCATATTCGGATACTATAAGGTCACAACCTCTCAGGCCATCATACAATATCTTCCCACAGTCTCACCTAGTATCCCAAATTAATATCAATACATTAAAGTCTCACAATACCCATTAGCCATATCGTTGACTGTATATAAAAAAGATCAAATGACATGGTAAATAATGATTATTTGAATAGATTGAATAATTATAATAAAGAAATTTCCAACAATTAATAATAAATAAATAGTTGAAAATTAAATATGATGTCAATTCAATATAGGAGTAGTGAAAAAAATTATGACAAAATAACAATAACATGAAAAATAATTTTTAAAATAGGTAAATTGGGACCAAATATAATAAATAAAATATATATCATCTCTGAAAAATTATTTATTTCACCGTATTAGTATTCTCTAGATATATCTTCCAAACATCCCATAAATAATAACTTCTTCTATTCCAAATATAATTTTTCATAGTAATGGATGGATCGCACTACCCAATCATATTGCACTGCGACTAGACACCAATCCAAAGTATAGATCATCTATTGGAATAATAAAAAACATCATATTCAATGGAAAAGGTTATACATTGGTGAGGATTGTAAGAAGACAGATATCCTCATGAATAGGTATTATCTCCTCCTCTAAAATGGAAACCCCTAACTCCAAGAACCAATTCTATTATCATATTACATCTATACACTTACACATATGGAAGATTCATGGATTGACATTCCACTAAATTATTATAATATTATTTTTGTACTCAGAATCATAGGATAAAATAATCTATTCTATAATCAATATCAATCATAGTAATCATGGTTATACCAAATATCTCTTCCTTATCTCGTTCATGTTATGCATATATAGGTTTTTAAAGAGAACACCTCTAATGTTTTGTTCTAATAATGAATCTTCTCTTCATTTATGGTGGAAATCCATATGATTTTATATCAAAATCCATATAATAGAAAACTGTGTTAATGATAAATCCAAATTAGAACCTATAACTTCATCCCAACCCTAAACAATATAAAAAAAATCTTATGTCTATATTATAAAATATCATTAACCATCAATTGAATTGTTATAGGGATTCTCCCCTAACATTTGAATAATAATACAAATGTTAGTGTTTAACTCCCACAATAATTAAATTATTAAAAAATGGTGTTTCATAACATCCAAATCACATCCCCTAACATTATCAAAAACTAGATTATTGTCATCAAATTTACCACTTGACCACATTAACATGAATCCATGTAATCAAGGATTAAAAAGAGTATTGGACACTTTAAAAAATACAATGGGTTACATTCATTGTTTAAATGGACACTCTATTAATACAATTCATGATAAATATCACAACCCTGTCAAAAAATCCCATAACATATAAAAATGTTATATATATAGACATCATAAAAACATGAAATAAGTGAAGCCATTAAAAATAAAAAAATATCAATGAAAGAAATGGAGATAATATTTTAAAACTGCTCTATCCATTAACTTTGGATGACTAAACCGAAACATGTTTTCCTTATCCTTCTCTAAAAAATTTTAAATAAACATAATTCTAGTAAACCATCTAAATAGAATCTTATCAGACTGTACACACTTAAGCCCCTTTGAAAAACTAGTCTAAAAACCCCCATTAAAAAATCACTTTGTTTTAAAATATAATATTAGGACTATTTATTTAAATCCAAATTTTTAGGGAATATAATTTTAATATTACACATCATTAATAATATAATTTTGAATTCATACCCATTTCATATAATAAAACTAGGTAAAAAACAAATCACCTTAGAAATGGTAAACATAATATGTGAATATTATTATTATTAATTTTTAGGGCTCCACAAAATGAATTGTTTAACTATTATATGTGATTTTTTTCACTATTAAATAAATATTCGTCATCCCATTATTGAAAATAAAAAAATGATATAAAAATTTACCATAAAAATAATAGTATCCTAAATGAATATAATCTTACTTTTGAAAATCATTCATATACCATAATATCATACATAAAATTTATTATATGAAACATTATTTTATATTTTTCCTTTTATTATTCAAATAATATATTAACCTTCCTCAAATCCAATATGAACCTATCTCAAAATAATTTAATTTTTCATATTTGTTAAATATTTTATATGAATCATAGATAATAATTAAACTCATGGAAAAAATCAGTGACCAATAACAAAACCTCATATCTCTAAACATAATGTAACTGAAAAATTCATCAATTCATTGTTCATATTATATAATATTAACTATTCTATGTATCTAAATTAGTTTTTAAATTAATCTAATTTGAAAATATTATAAAATTTAAAGGAGCCTTTCCCTCATCCAAATGACACAAAAACATTAGTTCACCTTTCCTTATCATCTACTAGCTACAAAATAATAAATTCTCGTTATTTAAATTAATTTATCCATGATATAGTGAAATAAAATATCCTTATATCAAATAAAATTATCATAATATAGAGAAAAAAAGGAAGAATTAGAACAAAATATAAAATGTGGGAAATATTAGCTGAAATATGAAAAAAAAAATATCATAAAACAACATGGATAAAATATTGATATGGGTAAAAAGAAATTATAGAGAGGGGAGGAGCTACAATTTTTTCAATTGGTGACTAAATTTTTTACATTGGTTATAAAATAAAATAATAAAAAATCCAACAATCCGTTTTTTTAAAGTAGAAGTGTTCAACACCACCAAATTATTAATGGATCTTATATAGACTGTATAGTTAGGTACGATGGGATTTCGACACATACTTAACTAGAGAACTATTTTCCCTCTAAACCATGATGAAAAAAATAACCATGGTTATTCCTAAAATAACACGATGACTTATATCCACAATTAAACCCTCAAGTGAAAAAATAACATTAATCTCAATATAAATAAAAAATTCAATCTCGTGTTTATATTAATCCAGTTGAAAAATTTTAAACACATATTTAAATAACATTTTTAAATTATTGTAATTTTAAAATAGCGACACTATAAAAATAAGTCAAACAAAATATCATATAAGTTAAATATTTAAATTTTCATGACACATGTTTGTTTATCCTATAATAATACCTACATGTATCTAGGGTAAGATATAAAGTATACTTTTAATCCCAATAATATGTGAAATAGTGCTTAAGAATCAATGAATCACACTTGTCAATGGTTTCACCCAATGAACACAATAAAATAAATAGTAGAAACTTATCTATAATCTAGCATGGCTACTAAAAAATATGTATGTCCACGAAAACTATATAAGTAGATCTGAATACCAGAAATAAATTAATCATGATTAAACATGGTGTGAACATCTATTCACATAAATATAATATAAAAATATATAAAATACAAATGTTAAAAGTTTATAAATGGTATAGAATAAAACATAGCCCAAATTATGAATTACAAATTTCCTTGGGTCCCTAATTCGACCATCAAACTTCCCAATATGATTTGAACCATGAGTGGACCAAAACCAGAACTCCCAACAAAGGATCATCTCAAAAAACCATAAGTTGATATATTGATATTCATGAGAATAAATAGGAATCCTCTTGAAATGCCTTGCATAAATTTTATATCTAAAAACAATTAAACACAACATAAATAAATACATCTAAATTATGGGTTCTTATTATAATAGAAATATATATATATATATATATCAATCCTTAATTTTTTTTATCCCAATATAAAACGTTAACAATAAAATCTAAAATTTTAAATTGAAATATTTTATGAAGATAAGGTAACATAAAATAAAAATGTAACTATTTCAAAAAAACATTTTAAATACTCACATTTGAACATTAAATTATAGAAATACAAAAAAATTTATTAAAATTCAGCATTATATTTTTTTTCAAGATAAAAAAATAATAAATACTATAAAACATGTGAATGACAGAAAACCCATAAGAAGAAAATTGATAACAATATCATTTCAAAAAATGAAAAGTATTGATAAAATATATACAATAATATAAATGCTAGGGTAAATGAAAATAAATCAGTATAATCATAAATAATGGAAGAAATATAAATGATTATAAATTACAATATTCATCATGATAGTGGGAAAAAGTAACTGGTGTCAAGGTATCTAGGGACAGCGTATTTTCGTGGTAATCAAGCCCAACATAATAAACTATGTGAGATCAGCTCTAAGAGTAGTGTCAATTCGAAACAGAAAGGGTTTAACCCAACAAGTAATAAGTGGAACATACCAAATCACTATTTAATTATTATTATAATATTTTATAATGAATTTTAAAAAATCACCACACCTATCTATAGAATTCCAAAAATTCTATATCCAAATTCTCATATTCCAATGATCCACAATAAAATAGTTGTTTCAAAATCATAAGTAAGAAAAAGAAATCATCATGGTCGTATAAAAAACCCCTCACCTCTTCATAAAACAATTCATTTTCAACTTATTAACTTCTCGTCAAATAATTAGACATCCCATATGTTTAGAATAACAAATAATAAGAATATACAATGGAAAAAAATATTTATAGAAAATACCTACCATAATGTGAAAAATATTTCAGAAACAAAAATCACAAAAGTAATTTAATGTTATAAAAAATGGGCCTTAAGTAATTGTTATAAAAATACATGGTTTGGAAGGTATTAAAATAATAAAAACCCCTTTTGAAAGTAAAAATAATAATTCTAAAACAAACATGATTTACTTTTTCATTATCTCACAAAATAATTTCTAATATAATAGTTATCTTCAGCACCATTTTAAACATTAAAATTGTAAAATAAATCATTGAGGAAATTTACTAGACTCCTAGAGTGTCTTGGAAATTGTAATATACTCAACATGAATTTAACATCAATAAAATACCTATTAAATGAATTTAAAATCAATAAAAAATGAATCAATAAATTCACATGAAAAAAATTATGAAATTTGAAACATAACAAGAATATTTTATAAACCTAATCAAGGTATTTAAGTTTAAATAACCTCACTAGTATCATCATAAAAAAACCTGAAGAACTACATCACCATTGGGAATAAATGTTGAGAGAGGTCTTAATATAGCATTCACATCCCATATGAAATAAAAACCATATGGTTAGACGAATCCCATGAGCTACGGTTCATCCTCCATGGCCCCCGACATTAGAAAATTAATGACAATCTTGAATGAGGGGAGGGAAATTAAGAAAATTATCCCTAACCATGTTGAAGCCACATAAAATGTAAGACGTGGATAAGGATTATATTGAGGAAGAGGATAAACCAATTTCATGATCTCCTCTACTGATATGAAAATGATTGGTGGGAACGATTGGCTTAAGGCGTCTTAAATTTAAGGTAGAATAGTTTATAAATTTCAGTATTTTTAAAACCTAATAAATTATAATGTTTTTGTAAACTATAAAGAAACATTAAGCGAACTGTATGCCACTCACTAGACATATTTATGATGTTATTTATTTTAGTTTTGGTATTAGGAAAACAATGTTCCCAATTAAAAAGATTTCACAAATAAGGAATTGATTGGTTTCATGGTTGGATACCCAGTATTAACTTATTATTAATCAATTATGGGACAATAATATAATCACAAGAAATTTTAAAATTGAAGGGAATTTATTTAATAAACTATGTAATTAATTCATCAGCTAATTCATTCTTGAATAAATTGTCTTAATGAAAATGTTTCACAATACATGATATATGTGTAATGAGATTACACCATCAGATAATTGATAGAGAGACATGATTATTTAAAAATAAAACATAAACAAAAATCATAATGCTCCAAACCTCCTTAAATCTTTTATCCTTCAAGTAATAAATCACCTCATCCAAAAAAGATAGCAAGTCCTAGATAACACCAAAACCACAGAATCAAAAATCCTTTGTACTAGTGATATACTTTAAAGAGATCTAGAATTCATCAAAATAGAATTAGTGACATAATAAAATATGGAGGGAAATAAATAAAATGGATAGCACTATCGATAGAGAAAAATGAATCCCCGAAATTATAAATCAATTTTATTAATGATTTTCAATTTAGATATACTAATTAAAATGAAATATAATAACTTTAATGCGTAAAAAAAGAAAATGAAACAAAATAGGGATCACTATATGTCACTACCAACATCACAATGCATAATGATATATCTTTGGTAGACTTTATAAATAGTGGTTTATTTCAATAAAAAAATAAGTCTATATTCCCCCTCTTAAATGGGAATAAGATATCAATAAATTCACAAAAACTAGAAAAAACATTACTATCCCATAAAAGATGATTTCACCTAAATAATTATATCTAATCATATAGATTCGACCATGATATGAGTATCCAGGCACAAAATACAATAAACTAACATATGGAATCCAAAAATGCATAATAATAGCATGATTTATAATGAAAAACATCATGGAGGTAATTCCATAATACTCTAGAAGAACATAAAGATCAACCAGTCAAAATGTAATGGTAGTTATTCCTGTGTCAATATTCTCCCTATTATATCAGCTTCCTTGTTGAAAACTAAAACATCAAATGCATTACATCATGTTGAAATAAAATTATCTAAAAACACTTAGATCTTTAAGAACACAAATACACTAGACAAAGTCACCCTACAAAGAAAATAATCAACGGATCCAAGAATCCCTCACACAGAAAAGTAAAATCAAAAAATGAATCATAAGAAAAAATAAAATCATGATTTTGGTCACCATATAACTGGTTCAATGTTGTAGTGACACAATCAGAAAATCCACATGAATCATAAAAAAACAGGATAGTCATTACTATGGAATATATATTTAATTAAAATTGTGATATCATTTATAATAATCACCATTTTTGAAAGAATTAGTTATCTTGTCATAAGATAAAATACCATTCCAACGGCAACCATTTTGAATTCTTTTAATATAGTTGTATCTTGTCCCTCCATATTAGACATCAGTTGCACCCCCATATTCTCATGGATCCTATATTCATCAAATAAATTGATTGCAAACAAAAACTCAAGGATGATACAATAAAACAATAAATAAATAACATAATAAGTAAAATGAAGTTAGGGGCTGAAAATTATTCCCACTATATCATTTTATACCCCTAAAAATTCACTTAAGATACCTCGACTATAAAACTCAATTGTGCTTGACCAAGGAGGATATACTACAAAATTCATAGAAACTAATACATAGTGGAAATAAGAAAAAATAATTAAAAAATTTCACATTTTATTAATTTCACCCAAAAACTCCATGAAATAAAATACCCATCACACTTATATTATATTGTGAATAAGTATAAAACAAAAAATATGCCCTATGACAGGTCTCCCCACAATTAACGACCTTCTGATATTAGTGGAATCTAAGGAGAAATATCATGATATAAAGAAAAAATCATGAACGGATTAATGAATAGAGTAACAAAACAAACTGTAAATGCAAAACAATATAAAAAAATCATTATTCCTCAAGAATACACTAATAGAAAACATCATAAAAGAAAAAAATGCATGACACAATGAAGAAAAAAGAGGCAAGAGTATAAGAAAAATAATAATATGAGGAGAACCTAAAAAAGATCCACCAACCCTCCATATAGAAAACAACAATGAAACTGTAGCTCAATGATCCTTTAAAAACACTCATTGAACTACAATAATTATAGGTTTTCTAAATATTTAAATTTGTTTGCCTGAAATTATGATATACAAGAATGTTATTTTAAATGATCTTGTATTTAATGAGTGACATAAACATGATAAAAATGATGTTCTAAATCATTTTGAATCATTAAAAAATTTATTCTACATATCTTCATTACAAGATAGAATAATTTTACAAAAACAAGAGGTGGACGAACTACATAACATTGAATGTATTTTTCAAGATAATACTATAATCATGACTACATTGACTACAATATCTTTTTCGTCTAGAAAAAAATATCAAAATCTCACACAATGCTCATAAATTAATGTCTTCATAGATAAATAGATTTCAATTTGATAGTTCTTCATAAAATATCCAAACTCAAAGAATTGATTCCCACTATCACTCCACCAGGAGGGTGGGTAGAGTCAAAAACTAGATGGAACTATTTGGAACATTATTTGATTCATATTCAATGAAAAATTAAATTGTTAATGGAGAAGTTGTTATTCTTGTAGAATTATTATGTTCACAATTAATATAATTTGATAACATTTTTAATCAATTCTCGTTAAAAATGTGATAATTTTTTATCTCTTCAAGAATGACTAATATATGTTTTTAAGAGATTAAATTGAATTAAATATGTGTAAAACCCTGAAATTAGATATTTTCATGAATAGAAGAATATGAATTAATGAAGACTATATAAAATATTTTTTAACATGACAATTTATTAGAAGTTGTTTTTTGAGGATGTGTTAGAGTCGCATTACATTCTCGGTATATTTATTTATACATGAATGAGACATATTTTAAAAATAAGGGCCAAACATACATTAATACTATTCATGGATCAACTGAGTCATTATTAAACCATTGGTAAACCATGTTCTAGGAAGATAGTCATGTTCCGGCACATGGTTGTTGGATGGGTAGGCCTGTTGGAGGATGCTCATGTAAGAACATGTGGTAAATGATGTTTGGGGGCCATCATAGGTCTGTGCGGCCAATGAAGTGACTTTGTTTGTATTTATTTGTATAATCGCATGATTCCATATTAATTAGGTTTCAATAATAATGTACTTATTAAGGATATTTGATTTGATGCACCAATCTATGTGGGATGAGGAAAATTGTTACACTATTCACATCCATTAAAATGTTGTGGATGTTTCATATGCTACAACATTTGGATAATCTAAAACATTGGGTCATGTAACTATCAACATTAACCCCCAAACAATAAATAAATTATTACGTGATGTTGTTCCCAGTCAATCCTCCAAGGATTGATCTGTATGGTCTCTAAGATCAATCGAAGGTTGAGAATAAAAGATTATGAGACACAGAATATTGATTAATACATGAAAATATTTGAATTAAATTAATAATTATATGAAAGAAAATTCAATTAAAAGTTATGTTACAAAGAACCTTGAATCCATTCATATATGTTGTTATCAGAGCATTAAATGAGCAATTGAGTGTTTCACTATGGGGAGCTTGCTAAAACTCATGTATGATAGAAGATGTTGTGAAACATGGTGTATATATAACATACACGGAATGATTTGGGTGCATTAAAATATTCCTTATAAGGGTATGTTTTCCAAATCCCTAATAGTGATTAAAAATTAATGATAAAGTTATTTAAATTTCGAATATAAATAGAGGTAATCCCAAAGATAATTACACAGATCATTTTAGAACGCTTTCATTTTCTGAAGAAAATTGAGATCCAAAAATCCTTATAGTTCAGAAAATTAGAATCCATCATGTGATACTCTTATGGAAAGGAGAAAGTTATATCATAAGAATATGAATGGGTTTTTTCACAATTAAAAACCATTGTGAAGATTCTATTCCATGAATCATTTAAGAAATATTTTATACAATAAGAGTCTGCTTCCTGTATTTTTAAATAACTCTTGGATAACATTGATTTTTTTTATAACCATGAAAAAAAATAATTAAGCTTGAGTCACAAGTATGGATTCACATTTAAATAATATTATAATAGGTGTATATATTATGTATAAATTTGGGGTTCCCATGATAAATTATGTATTGTACAAGATATACATATCTTTCAAATCATAGTTATCATGAATATATCATTATGACTAAATAAAGTGAAATTTTATAGTATATTCAAGATTTCATTCATGTGTGAAGAAGTAAACACAAGCATATCATCATTAAACACATAAAAAATAATTTAGTAATGTATGAAAACCAAACTACAACTTTAAGATGATAATAAAATTAAATTAAATTTCTACGGTTTCAAGTGAATTATATAAAACCTAATTGGTATGACAAATCATGAAGGATGCGGATTTAGAAAATTCAATATTATTCAAGAATAAAATAATATTTATTATCGTGATTTAATGTATTTCCCAATATACATGATGTCAGGAAAACAATCACAAGGAAGACTATCTATGAAATTTTTATCAAAGTAAACTGATCAAATAATGTTAAGTTGAATAACACAGCAAGGCTGAGATAAAAAATCATTTGCTGTTGATGGTACATAAATTTTAATAAAAAAAGGTTTCTATCGAAAATGATCATGGAGGAAGATCAATAGATGTGGTGTATTCTTGGAAAAAGTGATGTGTACTAGATTCATCCGGGAGCATAATTAGTCTCACTGTTTATGCTATGATTACAGGAAGTTTTTCTTACATTTCTAGAAGTATAATTCTCACCCATAGAGATGGGAGTATAAGAAAACTATTTAGGGGTATAACCAAATATTTCAGGGGAGTTGGATTGTGGAATGGTATAAGTAAGATCAAAGGGAAAATAAACTATCATCTCTTATAACCAGTTGCTTCTTAAACCTCTATAAATTATAATAATAATATTATAGAAAATTCATATTGGGGTTATAAAAATTATTGTAATGAGACAGACTATGTAATAATCCTTATTAATATTTTTTTTCTACTCTTTATATTATTACAACAACACAGTATGTTATATTTAGAGTTATCACTATGTATATTGATTAAATTAACAATGTCACGAGGTTGAATTCTAAAGTAACAGAATTCCTAAGAAGATTACACCACATGTTCTCCCTGCCTCTCAATGGAATCTAATTGGGCCTATGGCTCAACATGTTGTGTTAGTGGATAGGTTACCTCTAAATAACAATGTTATTCATTATGAAGGGCAGAGCTTATAAAATGAGAGTGATGCATTAGATGCAGAATAAACAGGATACACATTAGGGTAAAAATTTAATTATTTATTCTAATACAAAGTATAATGGAGTGAAAATAGAGATATCAATGATGAATAACATTACTAGTTCAATGTCATAAATACCACTAAATGATGGTTTTGAAATTACTATATGTAACAATAATTCTATTAATCGTGATTAAATTGATAATGTATGGACATGTTGAGATGGTGATGCATAAATTTGAGATCGACACTCTATATTAATATAACACTTGGATAAAATACTCAAAAACTGGAAAAATATATTTGTTGAGGAGTTATGATTCTTCAACATGTTGAATTATAGTATAAAAAAAGTAAATTTCTGGGAAATGAGATTTTATAAAAGGATTGGCATATCCTATGCTCTCACTAAACATATGAATGAAAAGGGAGAATCAATTTTTAACAAAAATAAAATATATGATGTAAATAAAGAATAATTTCATGTATATTTTTGGTAGAATTAATTCCTTATGATGGAAACAGTAAAAATATTTCCCTGTATTTGAAAATATCTAAAAAGTTTCTATAGTTGTAAAAGATTCTCAGTTGAAGAATAAATATAACACGTTAAAATAAATTGAATATTATAAAAAATAATGAGAAAAACTTCATGAAAAAACAAAATAAGAAGATGATGGAGGATGGTAAATATAATATATATATATATATATATAATTGAGGATAAGTACAACTCCCTTAACATGAATTTTTTAGAAATAGAGGTGAAATTAAATATTTAAAATTAATAATAATAAGAAATTTACCAAACTATTGGAAGAAGAGATGCTACTAGTCATGTATTCACAGAGCATTATGACTAGAACAAGATTATGATATTATCCTGCAATCATGTGGAAATATCCTTTAGGAAAATGGTGCCCTATATCCCAGAAACCATCTAATTTAATCATGTTGTTTCATGTTTAAGTATAAGTTATAACCAAAACATGTGTAGTATAAATAAAGATTAATTCTGATAAACCCACCACATTATGGTTGGATTTGAAATGATTCCAGAAGAGTAGTTCATCAAGAAGTACCCTAAGGAGTCATGGTTCCAATAAAATTGTGAAATGGTTCAAAATTCATTGAATATAAATAGAATAAACTATAAAATAAAAGAAGATGAATCATAGGTTATTGTTGATGTTTCTAGATGTCTAGACATAAGGCATTTCAATATTTTTGTTACATGAAAATTCAGGAAAATAAGTGAATTCAATCATTTATGTGGAATGATTAAAATAAGATAAGACATATATGAGGGATGATAATTCCTGAAAAAATGAATATATATATAATTAAAAAATTTCATACATTGAAAATCAAAATGAGTATTGTGATAGGAGTGTTCACTATTATGATGAATTCTAGTATGTATGAATCATGCACTAATAATTTGAGAATGTGAAGAGAGGAACATAAATGATTGAAAAAATTTATGAAAACATGGTGAAAACCCATTCATGATATCTAAAAATAATAATTAGTCTATTATGAAAATTTTAATCAAAAGGAATAATTATGTGACCAAAAATTTATCCATTTATTCAAGAAAAACATATATGAAGGTTTAAAATAAGTTTTTGGAAGATGTAAAAATAAGGGCCAAAGAGGTGACAAATACCTGTTATGAATTATATGATATTTTCCTTATGCTGTAAATGTATGATAATTTATTAGAGAAATGGTTATAAGTCATGAGAAAATAATGATAACATAGTGAATGTTAAGAAATAATTCCTAGTATATTAGAAAAAATGATATTAGATTAGTTATTAGAGGAAACTAAAATTACTCAAAATTTAAAGGATGGAATTTCGATATAGAATCCGAGGTCAAAAATAGTATTCCAAAAAAAATTGACAAGAATTCAATAGGTATTGGGAGGAAAAATGACCCATGATGAGAGTATTTTATCGTCATGAATATTACTCAAACATAACAATAATGTCCCTCTTTATTCCTTATAATCAAAAAATCTTCTATAAAGAATTGTAGGGAACCTAAATTGATATATTCATTTCATCAGCTGGGTATATTGGTGAGATGAGGCTATTAAGTATTCACAATACAATGAAAGTGAAACTTTTGTACAAATTTATGAAATTCGAAAATAGGGATCATAGTTCAAACTTTAATCCATCATTCATAATTTTAATAATCATATTATTTCAGGGGGGAGTCCATAGTTTATGAAAATATTATTAAAAGGTGATCTATATATTTTTCATCAGGACATTCTACTGTGTTTTTAAATTTTTTGTAGGATTTTGCATATTATTGATAAATTTTATATAATACAACCCCAAACAGAGAATTGATAATTTCTAAGATTGATTTCACATAAATTTTATTCAATGGACATATTAGAAAACATTTTTTATATATCCATATTTTTCTACACTGGGTTATCCCATGTACACATGGATTTATAGAACAAAATTATATTTTCATTGATTTTCATGTGATATCATCCCTCTCTAAATAGTATTATAAAAATTATCTCTTATGGGAGGAAATTGTTTTATTGAAGATATGTAAAAAGCCCACATTCATTTGTATAATATTTCCTATAAGATTATAATTTACTACCCCAATATATAATGGTATGTCACTCTTTAAAAGTTTACTTATTTGATAGCTTATAAGATTAAACAAATTATTAAATATTGTTATTTTTCCAAGATATTTGAATGGAATAAATAAAATGGGTTAATGATATTACTGAAATATAGTTTACACATGTTTATAAAATGAGTTCATTGATTACCAATTAAATAGACACAAAACCAATTTAAAATAAGGGATTTGTTTTTATAAAAAATTATATTTATGACTATAACAAAATTTCATTTTTGTATTAAATAGTATTATTGAAAAAACATAATTAAATTTATATATTACATATTCAATAAAATGTTATTAAATTCAATCAATAAATTTTATAGGATTTTGTTACAAATATATCTAATCTCATGCATAACAAGATATATTTTCTAAATGTCATGTTACCACTTTTTAATCCTGAAATAGCATTAAAACTAAATTTTAAAAAAAGTTCTATTGAAAAAAAATTTCCTTTTAAAAATCGGAATTTCAATATTATCTTAGGGTGAAATATTTGAATTTTGCTGAAAATATTTATTTCCAAAAGAATAGTGAAAGTCCCGATTTTTATTAAAGATTAATTTTCATCATATTAATTATCTATTAATGGTTTAACGAGTAATATAAAATATTAAAGTTTAAATCAAAATCAGGTAAATTATAAATGAAAATATGATATATTTATATCATGGAATACAAAAAAACTGTTTTAAAAATGATAAATTAAGTGTTAGTATTTTTGTAAAGAAAAAATGTTTATTTAGTATTTAACAATTAATATAATTATCTAAATAAATTTTTTTCCAAAAACGATTTATAAATTATTTTTTTAAAAAATTATTATAAGATAAATTTATGAGACATTAATTATTATTTCAATGTGTCTTAAAATCAGTTATAATTTTAAAATTAATATTTTTTTAAAAAATGAAAATTTTAATTAAATATTAAATTTAACATATTTAGAAAATTTATTTATTAAAATGGAGTCCATTAATTAATTCTATGTGTCAAAAAATTGTTAGGCTTAATTATTTTTATTTCCATAAAATTTTGGACCTTTTTATGAATAGTGAAATACTGTAATTTACAGTATTTAACAATATAAGTAAATAAATGAATTATTGAGTCATGGATAGCTTATGGATGAAGTAATAACCCATTTTGTCCAACTAACATGTACTATTTAATATATTTAGTCACATGAGTCAATACTATTGATATCCCTAAGCCTCAATAATTTACTAATGAATAAAATAATAAAAAAACACCCATATCCTCTACTATAAATACTACCCCTTACAACCTATTCTCCTAACACCTCTAAACATTTGAAGTTTTTCTGATTTCAGCCCAATACCATTCACTATCCTCATAAACACATTCTTTTATTTCTAGTCTCATCCAAAAAACCATTTCATTGTTAATTAATGAGGTTCTCAAGGAGTGGAATTCAATAAGTAAAATCCTCTTTCCATTATTTAATTTTCATTCAATTTCATTTACTATGACATACTTACCTCAACACCCCTATCCAAAGTGACATGATAACTCCAGTATCATTTATACAATGGATTACTATTATTATAATGGTATATCAACCATCAATTCTCATATCTTCCCCATTTAATTTTAAAAATGATAATTACGTTTGTGAGGTACCTATTTAACACCTTCTTGGAAGATGAGTTTTAGTTTAATAATTCCACATATATGGATTTTCAAAAAAACATTTGTATGGTTAAAATCAACATTAATATATTTTATAAAACTTAATTGTTGTTATGGAACTAGTATAAAAACATAATAAGATAAAACTATTTTTTGATCATAAAAAACAATAAAATAATCTCAATGGATATCATTTACACATTGTCAAGTGAATTACCCTCATATCTAAAAAAATTGTCACATAAGACCATTCAATTTCATGTATGTTCATTAGTAACATTCAATTCCAATTTTGGTTAACTATTTACATTTTACATGACCTTTCATACATGTATACAAGTGACACAATAATGAAAACCAAGAAAACGAACACTCCTAAATGACGAAATTGAATACATTAACTCATCAAGAAGTCTATAAATTATCATAATAAAATTATAATAAATCAAATACATGTTTAATAGGTTTTTAATAAAATTAATAATGAATCTAATTTTATTATCTAGGACATTAAGTACAATAGCACAAATTTGGGACATAATGTAAGGGGTTTCTCATCTCACATTCATTTCTGTAAGATATTACATATTCAAAAATACTTGTCCTGTGTGGTATATAAACTGACATTCTATTATTCAAATAATTAATACATTAATCTTAATTGAATTCAATGATTCATTTAATTTTCATTAATTTCATGAGAATAAGGTTTGACAATTTTCATTGTGGGATGTGATTCTCCCCGAACTTCCTTTGTTCATTAAGTTTAGGCTTTCTCTTTATTTAACCAAATTTAATTCCTTATTATTCGGTATTTACTCATCATAATTCATTTATTTATATTTCAAACACATTTTCTAAGGTCAATTATTCTTTATTTTATGTTCAAATACATGCTTCAGAAATCTACATTCCCAATTTCTCCAATTAAGAAAGCTCGTTTAAAGGGAACTTCCCAATTTCCTACCAATCTTCATGTACCACCCAAAATCAATTCCAATATACCAATATGTTCCTAAAATAATTATTTTTATTATGAAAAAAAGTCATTGTTTATTTATTTTTTATACAAACTTTTATGTCTATAATATCCTAGATCCAAATACCACTCAATAGTGCTCCAAAACGGGTTGGTCACATGGCCCAAGGAGCATCTCTCTATATGAAAATGGTTGTTGACTAGCTCATGTTGGTACCATGCTATCTTACTCCTAATCATCCAATCAACTACCAATATTACAATACATTAACATATAATCACCTATAATCATATAATCTTTTTGGTTTACAATATTTGTCAATAATAGTGTTTGATATATAATCCCAGTTGGCAACCAACCATGGTTTATGCCAATAAGTCAGTGAATATAAATAAACATTTTGCAAGAAGATATATCAATAAACAAAAAAGTAATCGAATGTAAAATCATATAATTTTTTGATCTTATTTAACATACATATTATTTAATTAAATTAATTTATTATTTTAATCTCATTTAAACTATATATCCCAAGAAAAGGATTAAATATCAATGAACATCGTGTATGCACATGTAATCTAGGTTTCCTAAAAAGGCCACCCAAAAAGTATAATGTAAACACTGAAATCAAGCTTCATCATTGGATCGACCAATGTTTCATAATGTGAATTTCATATCATTATCAATTAAGAACATTATTTTGACCTAGAAATTCCCATGTTTGAATTCATGTATCACTCGAGGTATAATCCACCAATACCCTATAATCTCCCCCTATAAATCTTATTAGGAATATGGTATCACTGTAGGTGTGGTGTAATTTCCATGGCATGCAAGTACATCCTTGGTGTTACTCTTAGGAAATAACAAGTATCACTCATGAAATATAATCTATACCATTTGAGTTCGACATTGGAAATGAATTTGTATTCCATGTATCTCTTGTCATATAAGTCCAGACACCATAATTCCATCCGTGAAATCCTTAATTCAGATCAATGTCTCACCCATGGAATATGAAATGTTCAAGCCTTTGAGTGCATCCATGGTGTTCTAATATTAATCCACATCTCACTCAAGGTTTAGGATTTAATATCCAAATCAGTGTATCCATGGAATTCTAATATGAATCCATGGATCACCCATTACTATACAACCATTTAACATATTCTGTTACATTTACTCAATCCATTTAACATGCTTGGAATCTTAATGTATCTCAGCTGTATCTGAATCCTCCTACTTTTTTCATTGAGTACTAAATTACATTCTCAAGGCATGAATGACATATTGAAGTTGAAATTCTATAGGTTCTCAACCCACCTTCGTTGCATCAGATTCAGATCATGTTGTGTAAATATGTACATGGGGATTTTTTTTCTGTACACCACCAAACTCACTCCTATCAAATAATGTCTCCAACATCATAATGCATGAGAAACTATAGATAACTCGAGATCATGAATCGAGTAATTCCTCCACTATGCCCTCAACTACTATGAATCATATGTATGACTCTATCTTCTTGAATCAGAAATGCTCTTATCCTGATACCTCACACATCCCAATAGACAGTGTTATTCATGATTGGTTCTAGTTAAATCAGTATTAGTTCTAATGTCAATCGCCCTTTCAGATACATATAGGATGTCTCCATGTAATCTAACAATAAAAAAATCACACCTTTATTTGTAAAGAATGTCATCAATGCTTCTAATAATGAGAGGTCCTATATGAAATGCCTCTTGTAATTATCCAACACTATTAAACTTCCCACCTCCAATATGTTCTTTAAATAATCCCCTAAAACTATAGTTATCACATTCTCTAGGTTAACATATAATCCAACCTATGAGATAATGTAACACTTAATTGAATCTGATTCATTCATATGTGGAAATTTTTTATCATAGCTTATAAATGATGTTATCACAGTGTATTCCAAATGATCTCATGATGTTTGACTTGGTCATGTTGATTGTAAGAATAATCCAAGATATTTTTGATGAAAACCACAAAAATGTTTTGGGATAAGGATGGAACAATTGGTTCCTCAATTCCATGAAAACATCGTGCATGTTGCTGAGTCCAAAAGTTGTGGGAAGAATGTATTGTGGTGTAACATTCACATGATAATAATAACATCTCAATTATATCATTGAAAAACCCCTAAGTCCTTCATGATGGTCAGAGAGATCATCTATCAAAGTTAGAGGATACTGGTTTTTAACCATTTATAGTTAATTTTCCAGTAATCCACACATTTCATGAATGTTCCATCCTTTATTTTCCCAAAATGGATAATATAATCCAATAGAGAAGAACTAGGTTTGATGAAACACTTTTCTTATAAATCCTCTAGCTGCCTCTTGAGATCTTGCATCTTAGTTGTAGCCATCATGTATGGAGGAATAGATAAATGTTTAGCTCCTAGAACTAGCTCAATAGAGAACTATAATTCTCTCACTTTAGAAAATCCTAAAAAGAATGAAATGATAACCCTATTGGGGGAAATATGTCAATCATGTACCATGATCATCTAGATAAAAACTCGCAATCTGGACAGACATCCCTTCCATCCCACAATGCTCTAATCCAGTTCGTCATTCCTAGCCATCCCATTAACGTTTTTCAATGAACCTTACATCCTTGGGTAATGTAAATTTCCACCTTAAGTGAAATAAATCAACAAAATCATGAATGGAAACCAACCAATCCATCCTGATAATGGTACTGAATCCTTCCATCTTAACGACAAGGTGGTATCCGAAGAAGTTATACCCTCCAACCTTAAGGGAGAACACTCTGAAATGATATAGAGTCTATTTAATAATCCCCAACACATTTTCAACTTTAAAAACACCATTACTATTATGATAATTGAGCTCAAGACTATCCAAAATGAGAATAGATATAAATATTTATGAATACCAAGTATTAGGAATTGTAGAAGATAATTCAGATACATCTAGGATACTACCCCTGATAGTAGAAGGTATGGGAACTAAATCCTGATTGGACATTTTCACATCATATATATGTCATAAACAATGACCTTGTGATACTACCAAGCTACCCTGAGCATATCCACCCTGTTTTGTTTCTATGTGTTGGGTTTGACTACCACGACCATGAACACAAAAATTACCTAATTGTCCAACCATATTCTAGCTCTTTGAATGATGAGAGGTTATTGACCCATATCATGAACATGGAGATAGTGTAGAAACTCTCTCACTAGATGATGGTGGTTTTTTTGTAGAAGGGTTGTAGATGGCCCATCATTTCATTGGATCGAGACTCTGTTGGGTACCATGTACACTATGGAATTGTATGTCACAACCTATTGCACTGGTAACACCTCATCTAACTATCTGAGTGTGTGATCAAGCTACTAGTATCCCCATTTAGAATCTCCAGATGACACCTCCTACTACCAATTGATTTAATACCATTTCTCGATGCTAAACCACCTCAGCTCAAACCTCGATCCTCTCTGAGGTTATATTCTATAATAACCACCTGATTCACTATTCCATAAATTGTATTTATCTGAAATAAATTTATATACAATCATATGTCTTACACCAGACCATACACGAATAATATAGTTCTAGATAACTTATCTCCCATTCGAATGGTGATAAGAACTAGAGCTCAGTAAAATAGGTTGAGTACTCCCAAAATGATAATGTACTCTACTCCAAATTCACCAAATACCATGCTTTATCATCCCTCAACGTATTATTATATATGTAATCATAGTGTGAAATATGAATATCCATCGATGATATCTATATATGATGTTCCATTTGAGTGATAACATCCAATAATATCTTGGCATAATCACAGATTATATATATAGTGAGCTTGACCCTCCTCTTAGAAGGTATCTCGTGATGCTCGATGATACAAAACAAGGCTTATAACCATGACTATGTAGCCTCTGGTCCACCATTACTCCAAAACATTGGTGGATGATAATGTTGGAACACATGTGGTAGCTTAGCAATAGATGTGGTAGAATATGGTGCTCCCTCAAAGGACTTCATTAGCGCATAAATCCATGATGAAAATTTTTACAAGAACATGCATCCAATATTGTATCTAGTTAAATAAATGGAACCACATGAGGACACACTATTAGCACATTTTCCACCACCACCAGAGTGTGGTTATCATGACCTTCTCGATATATGAATAGAGTTCGTCCAGGTGAAATTCCTATAAAATTCTAATAAAATGCCTCAGTTGGACATTATTAACATGGTTCACATCTCAATAGCTTATAAATAGAAAGATAGATAGTACAAGACTTCCTATATAGGAAGAAAACCCTATTCATTCACCATGGGTCATGTATGGGAATCACTTTGGTCCAGTAAAAGTGAGTTACATTTTCAAAATCCCACTAATTAGGTTAGGTCTGGTAAAATTTACTTCTATAATCCATTTCAGTTTCTATTTCAAATCACATTGACATTAATGGTTTGAAAATGGTCTAAGAAATTCTAATCAAAGTGGAACCATAATCCAAAGGGTCCAAAGGATTTTATCCAACTATGTCACACAATAACACATTTCTAATAACATTTATATAGCATGTGTGTATATATCACAACACCGATCACAATAACACGCATCAAGTAGTTCATCTTAAATAATATGACATGACACATGGAATATGAAAATATACAGCTGCTTATATGACACATGAAATAAAATACCCTCATCTCCTTAGGTTGAAACACAATATAACCACAATCATATTAATAATACCCATATAATTCAAGTTCAACATATAAAGAGTGGAATCCCATCAATTGAGGTAGTCCAAATCCAAAAAATAGCAATTTCATTCATGGATATTTGGATTTTTTCCATTACACGGGTTAGCTATTGTCCGAAATATCTTATTACCAAATTTCATATTTTAATACTCATTTATATTGTCTTAAAATATTAAATAAAATAAGAAAACTACCTACCTTTGATGGAACTTTGTAACATCCTAGATATCGATTCCACTAAATAGTTCTCCAACCCATGTGGGTCACATGGCCTCAAGCGCATGTCTCCAAATTCAAGAGACTAACGAATGTAAGTGAGGGGTAGGTGATTAAATAGGGAGATTATTCCCTTATTTCTATTATGTAGCACATCAGAAAACAATATCATACATGTAGTAGAATTTGTAATATATATAGACGAAAAGGTAAATATTGGATGACTAAAACTATCATAAATCCATATATCAACCCATATAAAAATGATGATATATTACTTAGGTTTCTAGAAAAACAACCAAAAGTGGGACACTATATTCATATAAAAAATATAAAAAAAGATAAAAAATAATCCAAAATAATCCTATTAGCATTACAAGCCTTAGCTATATCTCATGTTTCCCTTCTCCTAAGCATCCAATCAAGTACCTATTAGTAGAGTGATATCCCTTATCAACACCTAAAATAATATAATATTTTTGGGTCCATACAAGTGTCCTAAATAGGGTGTGAGATATAAACCAAGTAGGGGACCACCCAAGGTATTCCCCCAATCAATTATTGCATATATATAATAGGTGTACATGAAGAGATATAAATAAAATAATTAGTACTCAAAAGTATCATTATATTAGTATGGGTTATTATTTATTATACATGTAATTTAATTAGATTCATTTAAATGTTGAATATCAATAAAATTATAAGTCTCAAGACAAGGATTAATACCCATAGTCCCCCGTGTTAGAACACATAATCATTGATTCCTAGACTGACCATTCCAAATGTATAAAGTAAAGGCCATATCCAAGCATGTAATTTGGATTAGGAGATACATCCTAAGGACATTTTATATAATATTTAATTTATAACCTAACACTATATTTAAAATTCCTAATTTGAAATTCACATAGTACCCCAGGTATAATCCACTAACACCATATAGGCCCATTCCTAGAGAACCTCTCATAAACTCGGTATCTCTCTTGGTGTGTTAAAACATTCATTCCACAAGAGTCCATCCTACGCGGTCCTCTAACGAAGCCAAATGTATCACTCATGACATATAATTGATTCCATTTGAGTCCATCATTGGAAATAAATTTGGATTCCATGTATCACCTGACATATAATTATAGCCTCCTATGAGTCTTTCAATGGAATCCTTTATTCGGATCCATGTATCGCCCATGTCATAATATTGTTTCATGCCATTTATCTTCCATGTAGCATTCTAATATGAATCCACATATCACACAATTCATATGATTTAATATTCAATTGAGTTTTCCAATGGAATTGAAATATGAATCAAAGTATCATTCATTTCTATTTAATCATTCAACCTATTAAATTACATTTAATAAATCCATTTTATATGTCATGGTCAATACTGATAGCTTCCAATTCATTATCACACTGAAAGTTGATTCAAGATAAAATCTAACCCCATAAGGCTTGGTATATCAATTAATCACATGAGAATTTTCAATATAATAATCCTAACATTCATAATAATTTAATAAATGGTTTTAACAAAAATTAACTCACATGGAAAAAACAATATTAAGGTAAAATCAAGAAATATTAACCATTAAATGAAATATCCTTAATTTAACACTCAGTAGAATTTTTTCAATGAAAAAAATATTAAAAATTTAATTTCAAAGCCAAGGTTCAAGGGTAATGTCATCTATCAGACCCCATTAATCCATACAAATTTTATTCAATTCAAAAATAAATTCATCAATTTGATTTACCAACCAATTCATATGTGGCATCCCATCACAAGAGGAAAACACTCAACCCATAGGAATCCAACGATAAAAGCCATCAATGATCCATTTAATAATAAACACAAAAAATGGTCTATTATAGATCATCGAGAATAACCTATAACATACATTATCAATCCAATTTAACTGAATAGGATATACATATAAATTCTAGGAATCAAATTCATTTCAGGTGACACACCAAAATTGTGCCTGCTATACCACAACATATATAAATAACTAAACTTCAAGTGAAATGAATGAGACCACATCCCTTAGCTTCGAAGAGTATATCTTTTCTAATATCAGTCCCGAATTTTACTCATATTACAAAAATTAGAACAATGGATGAAGAACCAAAAAACAGGGAAAACAAACTTGCATAAAAATAGCACAACTGATAACCAAAAGAATGAATTCCTTTCTAAAATGGAATTGGGGCCTTAAGATTAAAGGTAAAATGAGATGAACTGAATTTGAATTCGAGATTGGAATGAGAACCCACCGTTATTACAGGAATAGACACTATGTCTTTTCCATGGGGGGAAGAAGTTGTTGTGCATATGAGAAAATTAGTGAAAATATTATTTTAATATATTTTTTATTAATATAAAAATGAGAAAATTCTATTAAAATATATAGTTCACATGGTTTAGGGACACGGTTTGTAAAAAAATTCCCCAAACATGAATAGTTTCCTATATTCTAGGGTTTTAAGACATATTTACCACACGCAGTTTGACTAACTGTGCCAAAATACACTGTCAAAATTCTACTGCTGATTGCACGGTTGTGTGACCAGAAGCACTCAGTTTGAATAAAACCATGAAGGATATCATATATATCTTCTCACACCTTTGATGTTTTGTAAAACTATGTGGAATGACCCGTACTGTTTTCTATAACCATGCGATAGGAAAAAAATCTG
Organism: Viscum album; assembly: GCA_963277665.1. NCBI lineage: Eukaryota > Viridiplantae > Streptophyta > Magnoliopsida > Santalales > Viscaceae > Viscum > Viscum album. The sequence goes on along the minus strand of OY728127.1, from coordinate 373,446,248 downwards.
TTAAACGCTTGGGTTTCGGGATCCGAACCATCCTCTAACACCCTAGAAATCCTTATGTCCTTAAAGGAAATTTACATTTGGAAATATTTGAAAATTAAAACTGAGAATTTATGGAAATAAATGAGTATGTACCTAAATAATTAACTAGGTCCTTTTAGTGAAATTTACTATTTTCAATACTATTTAATATTTTCTCTTATACCGAACTGAAGTGGTCCATTTCTAATGTTTCTTAAAATAATTATACCAATTTTTACTTAATTTGGAAATCATTGGTACTTCACACACAATTTAATTTTATTTTGATTTTTCATTATGCTATATACATTTTTATAATATGATTTTTTTTTGAAATATATATGATTTTCCTAATGAAATCTTCTTTTCAATGTAAAATGAGTATTTCTGTCAAGAATTACTTGATGATTTTAATAGACTGTTTTCATCTATTTCAACACCCTCTATTTAATGTTATGATTAAATATGTCTAATCTTTTATAAAATAATATTCCATATTTTATTATATGTTTTATGATCATTCTGACTTTGAATGTGTTATCTTTATACCATTCCCCATATTACTCATACTGTTTAGTGATAGTGTTTACATGTTGGGGAATGTTATTTACATTTCATATGTATATGTTTTTTATGTTTTACCTCCATAATAGAGGACGAATTTGAATTATTATGAGATGATATGGGACTAATATATCCACACGATTCATCAGTAGGTCTCATTAAAAAAATCAGACATAGACTTGGCCATTGCTTACACAATTATTTAAAAATATTGATTTTGTTAAGGTCTAAACCAATTGTTTTCATATTTCTTAGATGACGCCTTGAATGTATGTTTTAGATGTTTAAAATTATGCATTCCTTAATAATGATATTTTTATTTGATAATCTATTTCATTACCCAACTATTAGAATATTCATGGTTATGTTTCACTCTCATAATACAATTTATTTTTAATTATATAATTATATTTTTTTCCAACCTTATTATGTTATATATTATGTTTTAATAGCATGTAATTTTAAGCTATACAACGTTTCTTATGTTTTATGATTATTTGTGATAGCTTCAGCAATAATTCATTCCTTTACAGAGCATCTGATCTAACCAATTTTGTTTATTTTATTTTTCTATAGGCTGTGAAAATATATATTATGAATGAATTATAGTTATATTATAGGATTTAATGAGTTTTTCCAAAGGATTTTATATATTTTACTTTATTTCATATTTTATATTAATAGTTTTTTTGTATATATTTTTTCAAAAGATATTAAACAATTAATTCCTTTGGGATATGAATGATTATTTATAGTAAAAATTTAATAAATTATGGCACTGACTCCAGGAAAATTGGGATGGTTTCATTTCATATTGTATCCAAGAATATTTATTAAAAAACATAGAAACTGGTTTTTGGAAACATTGACTAGGGAACATAAAGCTAAGATATAAATTGCGGGTAAGCATGGAATAACATTCTAAAATACATGTAAGGTAGAGATTATGTGGGTATTCCTAGAAATACATCCATATCTAGATACTACATGTAGATTTAATTCTAGAGGGAATGAAATCTAACAAGGGGTGTTGGGTCTGACTTGACATAACATACTACATGACAACAGGAGTTATTGTGAACCTAGTTTGACACTCCCATGGATATTCTTAGGATAATTCAAATTTTCATAATAAACCATTATAATGGATATAAAAGTAAATATGTCCCCAAATAAACCATCTTTATGATTACTAGATTAGTTATGGATAAGCTATCAATCTCTATTGAGGGTTTTTCAAGATCTATATTTTAGTGTATTCTATTATTTATAAATGGAACCACACAGAACGAATGGGAACCTCCAAAATGAAAATGCTCTAATGTGTAATAATGATTATATATTTTTTGGTCTTATGGACATACATTGAAGAGAAAAAGTCCCCCAAAACATTCTCATCATATGAGGATATTGTATCATATGCAATGAAGAATAATAATACATTATCTATGTTTTTTGTCTTCAAAAGGAATAAGGAATTTTAGAGGATGGTATTGAAAAATGATACATAAATAGAAGAAGGGAAATAAGGATTTTCTTACAAGTGATATTTTCGTAAGGAAAAAATCTGGTACTTTCTTGTTGGAAGTGGGAATCTTGATCAAATATTTATAGAAGGACCACCCGGCTCGTGATATAAATGTAATGAAATAATCCAACCAATTCTTCAATTGCAATGAGATGGGCACTATATAAATCTATGTTCGAAAAGTGAAGTAAATATACTCTTTAATAGGATAATGGATCATGTTCAATATTATTCTACTATAATAGATAAAGATAATTTATTAGTTTACTTTTTTTGGATTCAATAATTTCGTTATTGGATTGTTTTATCAACAATCTCTGTATTTGGAGAAACATATTTTTAATTAGTCTTATGCTTAAATACTTTTGGAAAGGATTTTAGATATTATTAATTATGACTAAGGTATGATTTGTCATATTTTAAAACCAATGCAAACCAAATTTGATTTAGTAAACATTTAATGGCCGAAGGAATGACTTTTGGATATTATGAATCATAAAAGTGCTTCATCCATTCAAATATGACAACAATATCCATCCCCAGATTTAATAAATGAAGTGAATATAGATCAAAGAACATCAAATTGATGAGATTATTACATATAATGGAATTATGTATGTTTATATTCTAACATACTTTTCTTGAAAGTAAAATAAAATCTCAACTCTAGGAAAAGTATTTTACAATAGAAAAATTATCTGTTTACTTTTACCCTAGATAAACATGTTTCCCAATAACTGATCACAAATTAAGTATTTTATGGTGGTAGAATTTTTAATGATAATTATTCCTATCACTCTCCATCATAACATCATAGATATATTTATCTTCCCTCTCCATAATTTTACAACTGTTCTCCTATTTGGGAATCATAGTTGTGTGGTGACCTTTACATATCTCTAGTACTATTTTTAAGAGGATGTTTTGTAAAGGTTTTTTATGATATGGTATTTTTAAAATGGAATTATCAGTTATCAATATTTAATTTTTGAATTGGAATTTCAATTTGTCTTGATGTAATTTTTTTAAGGAAGAAAAATGTAACATCCAATGATTTTAAGGTTTGTATATTTTCAAAATCTATCATCTTTGATAGTTAACTAGATTAGAAAAATGATTAAATATTATTATTATGACCTATCAGTTTGAATGGTCAAAATAAAATGGATTATGTAAATTATGAAAATATAATTTACACTTTTTTATAAAATTAATTTATTTTTTTCTAATTAATTTGAAATGATAATAAAAACCAATTGAAAATAAAGGATGAATTTTAATTAAAAATTATATTTTTGACCATAGTGGAATGTCAACTTAAATTAATCACTATTATGGAAATAACATAACTAAATTTATATGTTACATATTCAATCAGTTATTTTTAAATTTAATCTATATGTTTAGTGGGATTATTATATAAATAAGTCAAATTTTAATTATCTGAAGATACACTTACTAAAATGCAATTTTACCACATTTTGATTGCACATATGGTTAATGTTATTTGAAACTATAAAAAATAATATTGAACAAAATAAACATAATTTTCAAAATAAGAATGTAATAATTAGCTTTGGGTGAAATATTGTAATTTTTATTAATTTTTTTTCAATTGAAGAGTGAAGAATCCACATTTTTATAAAATGGACTTTTTTGTTATATTAATTGTCAATTTTTTCATTGAATAGAAACCTCAATATTAAATGTTATAAAAAAAGTTGGGGTATATCATTAATTAAAATATGAAATATTTATATCATGGAATAATTAAATACATGTTCTAAAAATGATAAATTAAGTGTTAGTATTCATATAAAGTGTAAATGTCATTTTAAAATTTAATTTTTAATATCATAATTTAGTAGAAAATTAATTTCACCAAATATATTAATAAATTATTATTTTTTATTAATATTATAGTATAAATTTAAGATACATTAATTAATATTTCTATGATAAGAAATCAACTATCAATTTAAAAATGGTATTTTTCAAATATATGATGATTTTAATTGAAAATTAATTTTCATGTATTTATAAAACTAATTTATTAAATGAAGTCCATTTTGGAATTGTACACAGTATAAAATTTTTAGGGTGAATTTTTTGAGATATTTAAATATTTTTTTTTTGTGAACAGGTAAATATAGTAATTTATGGTATCTAAAATTGTATGTAAATAAATATATTATTGAGTCATGTGTAATGGATGAATGTGGTAAGAACCCATTGTTGTTATATTACATGAACTAATTAATTTATTTTGTGAAAATAATCAATACTATTTATATTATTGAGTCAAAATAAAAAACTAATGAATAAAATATTCAAAAAGCACCTCTCTCCTCCACTATAAATACCTCCCCTCCCCACATATTATTATCACAACTCCACAACCTCAACTCATGTCCAATTTTGGTTTAATATATCTTCTAAACCTATTTCCCAATTTATGGTCTTGATGTTATCATCCAAAAGATCATTTCAAAGTTATTTAAGGATCTTTTCGATGAGATGAATTCAAGAGGTAAAATCCCCTTTCATTCTTTTAATTTTATTTCAATTTCTACTCATTTATGGTCCTTCCCCCACATACCATATAATAATTGACATGATAATTGTAGTATATTTTATATAATTTAATTTTATTATGTTAATGTTATATCACCCATAAAATATCTTCTCTCCCATATTTTATTGTAAAAATGTATACATCGTTCGTGAGGTTCGGATTTTCTGTCTTCATGGACGATGAGTTTTTTTCCAATTCCTCTTTCAAGGATGTGCGTAAACTATTTTTATAGAAATATTATACATTAATATATGTAATGAACTTATTTAATTTTTTATACTTATATTTATACTTAATAATAAACAATAGTTCACTTTGATAATTAAATGCCACAATTATCTAAATGGTTATCACTAACGCTTTATCTAATGTATCATACACATAACTATAAAAATGATAAATAAGACAAATAAATAAGATTTATTTTCATTGATAACATATTATTTCAATTATGGAAACCTATTTCCACTATACATTATATTTTTTACATGTATACAAGTGAAATAATCGTGAAAACCAATGAAGCGAACACTCTCGAACGATAAAATTGAATCTTATAACTCATCAAAGAGGATATAAATGAACATAATAAAGTTATAATAAATATAATAAAAGTATCATTGGTTATCAATTAAATTATAATTGACTCTAATTTCATTATCTAGTACATTAAGTACAAGTGGATAAACTTTTCAGACAAAAGGTTTGAGTGTTATATTTTGTCTCAAACCGCAATGAATTGGCTAATTTCTAATGTTTCATAAAAACTATTTTTTCATTTTTTTTTCAATTTAGGTGGACAATTTTATGCCAAAAACAAAATTTCATTATTCATTACTTTAACTTTCTAGTATATAAATGTTTATAATCTCGTTTTAATACTAATACATATGATTTTCTAAATGAACTATTCAATGGAATGAAAAAAGTGTATTTCTCTCAAAAATTCCTCGTTGATTTTTTCTAGTATTTTCATCTATTTCAAAACTTTTTTTAAATATTATTATTAATTTTTTATGATCTATAATGATATCATATAGCATATTTTTTTAATTGGTTGATGATCTATTTGGTTGTGGATGTTCTATCCTCTTACCATTCACTATATTACTCAAAATGGTTAGTGATTATGTTTATTGGTTTAAGAATGTAATTAACATTTAATATGTATATGTTGTTTATTTTTAACAAAATTTTTATGAAGAATGAATTGAACATAGTATGTTATGGTAGGGGCCCTATATATCCCCTAGAGGCATAGGTAGGTCGCATGAGACCAACTTGATATGGACATTGTCGACACAAAGACCTTTTATTTTCAAATATGGATTTAACTGAGGCCTAAAGTATTTATTTTCAGATGTTTGGGCTGAGGCTTCCAAGTTATGTTTTAGATGTCCAACATTATTTATTCAATAATTATTATATTATTATTTATAATCAATGTGATTATTCTACTTGTATAATATCTACGGTTATGTTTCACTATCATATGATTATTTATATTCAATTATTTGATCATGTTTTATTCCTTCTATATTATTATGAAAATTATGTTATAATGTAATGTGTTTATCAGTTACACTAATAAAAATAGATCAATTAACATTTCTGGCATTTACAATCACAAGAAAAAACAAGATAAAGTTCCCATTTTAGCACTAAAAAACATCTCAGAATGGGTCCTTTTATCAACACTGTTTTTAGTGCTAAAAAGGGAACACTTTGTCATCTCTTTTTTTAGCAATGATAATGGATACCATTTATTAGTGAATTATTTTTAGAACCTATATAAGGACCTTTTATCTGTTCTTTTTCTAGTGTTGAAAAGGGTCCATATAAACTGAAATAATTAAATAAAAAAATGAGTTTATTAACAAAATATAAAAAAAATTATTAAAAAATTAATTGTTTTAAAAAATTAATAGATTTATTATAATGTATATAAATTATAAATAATACTAATTAGTATATAATATATATATATATATATATATAATTTAAATTATAAAAATAAAATTAAGAAATAAGTAAATTGAGGAAAATTAACAATCATTTTATTAATTAAATAATTATTTATAATCTAAATAAATAGTAAATAATAAATAAATAAAAATATATCAATGTAAATACATTTGATTAATGTCATAAAAACTATTTAGGTTTTATATTGAATAGAAATTATATATTTATTGAATAATGTTCTCTAATTAAATAATAATACACATTAAAAATACAGACTAATTGCATCGATTAATGGATATAATTGAATGTCGTTGGATTTGACAATTTTATATTGATCTAACGTCTGCTATATAGATTTCACTTGAATGTAATTAAAGCATTTGGTTTACAACACATGCAGACACACAAATAATATTATGGGAATTTAACTAATTTATATTATTAATTTAATATATATTTATTTACTATGATTTAATATTTATAGTATGTATTTATGTTTATTTCAATATAGATTTATTTTTTTGATAAATTATATTTAACTAATAAAACATTTCTATTTTTCTATATTTCTAATGTGTAGTCATTATTAATTTTTTAATTTCACTCATTTTACTATGCATACACCTATGATTAAATATTCATTAATAATTTCAAAAAAATATTTCTAAAAAAATATTTATAAATAAATAAATATATAAATATATATTTACTATTTTATAAATTTATAAATTTATAATTATAAAGATGTAAATATATATTTAAATAATTATAAATTTTTAATAATTTTTATCAATTAATGAATATATTTAATATATAATATATATATATATATAATTTTCTAAATATGTATAATGATATAAGTATTATTTTTTAAAATTTTATTTATATAATTATAAAATTATAATATATAGATTTAAATAAATATTATACTGAATATACATATATATATATATTAAAATATATAATTATAAAAATTTATTTAAATTTTTTTATTTATAATAATAATTACAGATCCTTTATCAATTCTTAATTAATTAGCACCGATAAAATTCATCTTTATCATTGTGAAAAATTTAGCACTGGTAAATTTCTATTATTTTTAGCACTAAAAATGGATGATAATGATGCCTTTTATCATCGCAAGTTAATTTAGTGCAGGTAAAATGTATCTTTATCGGTATTTTTTCAAAACATTGATTAATGTGTCTAAATTTATTTAAATAACCCTAACTAGTTTTGAACATGACATGATACCGAAGATTAATGTGGAAGCCACCGACTATTTCACTCCTCCTCAATGAATCAAAGATTGAATCAAGGCACAATTCCACGGCCTTGAAAAATTTGAAGCACAAAGCCAATGCTCAAATGATTCAAGAGTCGAACAAATCCAAGAATCACACTTTTCCAAATTTATTAATATATTTACATTATCACATAATATTTTAGGCTTCAATCTGAGGCATCTTATTTTCTCCACATCCTTCTCAATTGTTGACTGATTTTGTAGAGAAATCTGTTTGTTATTTTTATATTTGTTCTTATTTTACCATCAGTATATCCATGTTGTCAATAATTTCTATTTGGATTGTTTTCTTAAAATGAGATAAGGTTATCATTCCTTACACTCCCACACCCTCACTAATTGTCGATTCTATGTAACCCGCCGACCATAATGCCACTAAAGGAATTAAATATTTATTGTTGTGCCCAAATATTCCATTGGAATCCTAGATCATTAATTATGAAACTTAATTCTAATCTATAGCCAAGAATAGATTCATTCATTATATTGTATCTCGTTTTTTATGAATTATCCATTTAGATGATGACAAGGATTTCGAATTATAGGGAAATACATTGTTTAGGATGATATTTCATAAGAATTTTTCTTGAACATAGAAATTGTTAGACATATACTATGTCTATGGATGAACATAATTTCTGTTCGTCAGCTGGATAAAGTAGGATTTGGCCCATGGTTTAAATATATATTATAAAAATATATATAATAGAAATATATAATGTAAAAATATATTACAAATATATATTATAGCAATATATTATGAAAATATATTATATAAATATATTATCCATTTCTACAAAAAAAATTTATTTTATACAAGTTTTCTATAAAAATATTTTTCACAAAATTATATCTATACAATTGAGAAATATAAATTCGATAAATATTAATATATATTATAAATATTTGTTAAATATTATAAAAATATATATTATAAGATTATTTTATAAAAAAATATATTATACAAATAAAAATATAAATTATATTACAAAAATATATAAAATAGAAATATATATTATAAAAATAAAAATATATTAAAAATTAAAAATAAATAAATAAATAAATATAATACTATACAAAAATATATGTTATAAAAATATATATTAACCAAGTATATTATATAAATCTATTTTTGAAAATATTATACAAAATATTATAAAAATATATATCAATAGAATTCATTCATTGATTTAAATTCATAATCCAATTTTACTTATGAATATTGAGGTTTTAAAATTAGGGTAGGATCTATCTTAAGAGGAACAATTAGTTAATATATTGGATATTTGAGATAATTTATGATGAAACATGACTACAAAACAAGTCAATGTTTTTTCCAAAATCATAACTATGAAAAAGGGAGATTGCAACAAAAAAAATGTAATGAAATAAAAGTATTCTCTTATATTATAATTTGAGTAATGCAATTTTAAGGGATAATTTTTTTTGGAGATGGAAAATTTATCTTCCTATATAATAGTATGAATTTTACTTCTATATCATTCATACGTATTATAATTTAATAACTTGATAAATGTGAAATACATATCTAAATTAATTATTTTTTAATTTTTTTTTGTAAAATATTACCAAATAAAAAGTAATTAACATTATTTTAAAAATAAATTAAAATAAAAAGGTAATGATCTTGGTTACTTATTTTATAAAAGTGAAAACATATATGTTAATATAAATATTTTATGATTTTAATATTTGTTTTAATGGGCTCACATTGTAGTCAAATTATCATGTATAACAATATAAAAATGAAAGGCGATAGAAAAATGATAGGTGTTTTATAGAAGAAATAATGAAATAGGATGGATTTTTTTGATTGAATTATTTAATAAAATATATAGGTATGTAAATTGATAATGTTTTTTTATATATCCATTTGAAATATATAGTCATTTGGTATACATATAGTCAGGGGGTCCATTAATATTTTAATTACTGAAATTTATTTTTTATGTATATTTGAGTAAAATATTGTAAATAATATATCTTACATGTATTAAAAAATTAATAGAATCCATTGAAAAAAATAGCTGTTTCCCTCAAATATTCTTTTATCCAATGTAATATTTATTTTTATTTAAATCATGTTTCCCAAATATTTATATTTTTAATATAATAAAATTGATTTAATATTTGGAAATAGAAAACTCATTTTAGGTAAGAATATAAATAATATTGGGGGTTAAAAATAGAAAATAATTTTAAAATTAATAATAGATCATTAAACATGAAAAATATGATAAATATAGTAATAATGATTTGATTGTTTATAGAAATTAATAATATATTATCATAACTTTTCCCTAACAAGAAACCTTGAATCACATACCTGAGTGTTTATCCCCCATATATCTCTTTTAATATACCATGAGTTAATAAAAAGTTCATATGTGTAATTGTCTAAAATGGGAGACATTAAAGCTTTTAGGGAAAAAAATTATGTACAATGGTCATCCTCATCAACGTCATCTCTGGGGTAGTTATTATTTCATTTTATTGACCAATGAATCTTCCCACATCTCATTTATTTTACATGTACTACTTTAATAATTAGTCATCCTATGAATTACTACTACTAATAATATTTCAATAAACATTGGTGCATGTCGACAAGAGATGGATAATGCAAGTTAAGTTAAAAATGCAATGATAAATGTTCGAGAGATGAACTTATGAGAATGAATATCAAATACACATAATAAACATTATATTTGAGAACACTTTAATTGGGTGATCAAAATAAATTCTTGTCAGTCCAAATGAAGACAATGTCTTATATGTTAGAGTACACAAAAAATAGGGGATTTTTATAATTCAATAAGGAACCAAATCCCTAAAACATTCAGAAATATAAAATGAGTTCAATGATAAGGTAAAATAGTGTTTAATTTACTATTTTTTCAGCATAATATTTTATGTTCCTAAAAAAGTAATGTAATCCAAATTAATGTTTTTACTAGCAATTTAGTCAATGGATTGTACACAATATAATGTTACCTATCCCTCAAAAGAAAAATCAATGGAAAAGGAAATTCATTGGGAAGATATAATGTTAATGTTAGGATATACTTTCTCCATTTTACTAAAACAATTATATAGTGAAACGTTGATCTAATTTTCATTATTTAATGATGAGATTATTTATTTTAGAATATTTGAATTCTTCATTCATAACATTCTACACCAAAAAATCCAAAACATTCTTCTCTCTATAAACCTTTCCTCCCATGAAAATTTAGCATTTAAAACTTTCTATCATATTTCCTAAACTACTCAAACAAAGTGGTAATCATGGAGTTTTCTATTTATAATCAAATTTCCATAGAATTAATTTTCTGTTTCACATTTCAGTTTAATTTATTTAATTCTAATATTACTCAACTAATAATTAATTTCTTATATAGGTGGATTCATTTTTTTTTGATTTGTGGTACTATTTCTGTATTTCATGCCTTTCTACCCCAAAAAACCCATAGTGTTTTCCTCACTCAAATTATTTTCACCCCTACCATGTAATAATTTATCACTTTCATTATTATTCTCTCAACTTCTCAATCACAAAGGTAATATAGCTACTTGAATAGGAAAATCATTTCCATAATGGTTAGTTTATTGTTTTTTATTTGTGTTTAAATTATTTTTTATTTTGATAACGCATATAATAATAGTTTTTTCTACATGTAGATTTATTTATTTTATTTAGGGTGGTCTGTTTGAGTCTGCACATGATTGTGATAGATTTCATGTTGAGCCTTCAATTAATATAATGAAAACACTGAAATGTGTATAGAATTCATATAACCATATTAAATATGTAAATTCTTACTAATTAAAATAATCCTTTTGATTGTTTCTAATATTTCTGTGTCAATTTCCTTATCATTTTTATCTAATAATTATTTATTTTTATTTATTGATCTTTTGGGATATCATATTTTGCATTCGAATATCTGAAATAAGAAATAATGAAGATAAAATCTTTATCGCTACCATTGATACCATGATTTCCATTTCCATTTCCATTACATTCTATCATGTAATAGTACATACTGATTCAATGTTGTCAGTTGAATACAAATTCTAATTTTTTGGATGTCATAAGAGTATAGTGAACTAAAGTTACCTCTATTTTTATTGCATTGAACAATGAAATTTTTTTAGGGGAACCAGGTCTACATGAATTATTGTCAGTTCAACAAATAAAGGAAACATAAATCATAGAAAAATATTCCATTACATATTTTTTGAGACTTTGGGATGTATCCGAATCAGCCATACCATATTCTGATAAACAGTGTGATCATTATGAATTCAAGTGATTCTTTTTATTTAAAGTTGGAATTAATTTTAGTAAAAAGGGAAAATTAAATACTAAAAACTATGAAAACATATAATATTGTTTTGAGACATTAATTGAATGATCCAAAAGTCGTCCAGGACATGTAGACATCATCTGCACCACAATCTGATAAATGATGAGCCCTGTATGACTTACTGTGTCTGTTATCTATTTAAAATAAACATTTAATTTCAATAGTCTCAATTTATTAAAAAAATAAAAACCATTCTCATGAGACGATGATAGTTTTGGATGTTTATTCATACGAAATTTTATATGTTTCGAAATCATAATCATGTCAAACCAACACATAATGTGACCAGTATGAGTTAATCTCTGTGTTTCATATTTAAAATGATATTTTATTAAAATCCCAACGACATAATCGAAACCAAGATAATTCATTCACATTATTTTGATACATTATGAAAATATCAATAAGTCATTTGGGACATTTATGAACCACACACACCTCAATCTGATGCCTTGTTTGACCAATACAATTACTTGTTTTTATTTAAAATTTAAATTATTTTTAGTAAAAATGTAAAATATCCTTATAAAAACAAAACAAAATAATTATTAATTTTTTGATACTTCATTAAAATGATAAATAATTCATTTTAGACTTGTATGAATTAGCTGCTCTTAAAATTTCCACACAGTGTGACCGATTTGACTCATAGTGCATCTTTTTATTTAAAAATGTCATCAATTTTACTAATAATTACACCTGATATACTAAAAATTGAGAAAAAATTTCCATATTTTTTTGATATATCATGGAAATCATGAATTATTAATTTATGATGACTATGAATCATCTCCACATAAATTTGATATACGATGAACCTGATACCACCCAATGTGTTTTTCATTTGTTTAAAATCAATATTTTATTTTAAAAAGTGTCACACAGTAAAAACAATAAAAACACAATTAACATTTCTTGATAATTTATGAAATATTTTCATATGTCATTTGTGACATGTTTAAATCTATCCCACTTCAAAATAATACATGATTACCTTGGTATAGATCAATGTGTGTGTTTCTCATTTAATGTCACATTTTAGTAAAAGAGATTAGTGGCATACTCAATAATAAAAAACACATTTTTATTGAATTTTGTTTTTAGTGAAATGATCTATATTTCATTTGCAACATGTTGGAACAATACGTACCCCTATCTGATGAATGGTGGGACTGACATGACTCCAAATGTGTCTTTTTTTTTAAAATTGAAATAAATTTCCTCAAAAGTGATAAATTACCTACTAAAACCAAAAAACTCATTTTTATTGTTTATATATATTCATAAAATGATTCATATGTCATTTGTGATGTGGATGAATCAACCACACCTCAGTATAATATTCAATGTTCCCCAGATGATGTAGTGTGTCTTTTATAAATTTAAAATTGACATTTTAGATAAAAAATTGTTACTCATAAAAAATTAATAAAACACACTCATATTCTCATGAAAATTATTAACAAAAAATTGGTGATTATTTGGAATCAGTATCATGTCCAACCAAAAAAGTATGTGATCAGTATGAGTCAAATTGCATGTTTCAAGTTTGAAATGATGTTTTTGTAAAAACGACAAGTGACATACTAAAAACAAATAAAACACATTAAGATAGTTTTGATAATTTTACAAAATGAACTATAAGTAATTTGAGATGGGTATGAATCAGATGCACCTCAATCCATTTCGAGGCTGGACCTGTATGACACCAATTGCATCTTTTCAATATACAAGTTTCATTTTATTTTAAAATGAGCATCACATCACCAAAACCAAGTCAACAATCCAATATTTCATTCTCACCATTCATCCTATAATTAATTAATTAATTTCTATTTAAATTTTATCATATAAATATATAGTTAATTTTTAGAGAGTCAAAGACTGAAGATGATCAAAAAATGGGGTGATGTGAAAAAATCAACAACAACCCAATCCAATACATAGACTTCATTGATGATTAAATATTTTGATTAAAATTAACCTTTTTTGTTAATTTATTTTTTTATATAATTACTAAAATTAGAATTTGTTTCCTATACATGTGATTTTTTTCTCAAGCATGGGTTTGGAAAAAAAACACTATTGTTTTTAAATGTATTTAATAATTTTACTTATGTAATTATATAAACAAATGATTAGAATTACTATTATACAATGTATTATTATCGTATTTATGTTTTAAATTGTATTTCATTTAAAATATGTATTATTTGTTAAATTGTTCTTTTTAGGGTGTTTTTTGTGTTTCAAGGTGTTGTAACAGCACACTGCACTTCATTATATGATGATACAATTCTCCTTGAAAATACTATTAGTGATTGATCTATTAATTAATTTAAAAAATGTTCTCTCAGGAAATCATATTGCTTATGATAAGAGAACGACCTTGTAATACTATATTCATGATGAGTATAAGAGGAATAAATGAGGAACTGATATGGTTTTTTATCAATGATTTTATTAAAGAATAAAAACAGGTAAACCATGTAATTATATTCCATACTATGTATATATCTAAGTAGATAAATTATTATTATATTAAAAATTTTTGGAAACCATATATGCCAGCCGAGGCTAGGATCAAATGAGGCATTGTGAGAATATAGGTAAACCTTGTACAAGGGATCAATTCATGGAAATTCTGTATAGTGGCTGGGGGAGTTGGAATGTATGAGCATAATTGGGTGGGAGTAGATGGGTAAAGGTAATCAGTGTGTTGGAATGGGTAAGAACAAGCCATGAGGTGAGTGTGTTTGTGTTGTAGGTATTGATCCAATTATGCCATCATGAATATGCTCCGTCAAAAATTTATATATATAGATGTGCATGTTCGAAGCAACAATCGATATAGAATGTATAAACGTCGAAAAATGTTCACCCATGTTAATATGATATTGAAATTTAAACTGCTATCGGATTTAGATTTACAGATTCATTCTATCATTCTGTTGTCATATTCTACTTCTAAATCCTTGAGAAACATATATGCAGCAGATTAATCAGTCAAATCTCCCATGATCTATCTTAAAGGCCTCCAAGATCACTATGAGTCTGATATTTAAAGACTATGAAATTATTAACATTGATGATTTCATGAGACTCTTTTCACTGAATAAAATATAATTGATGAACATGATACTTCCAAATATGATATTAAGAACTAGGAACCAATTAATATAGGATGGGTTAACCCTTTAAAGGAGCACATAATTTGTTCACCATGATTGGAAAAATTAAAAACATGTTACAAAATATGATATAATACTAGGCTTATATTTTAGATACCCGTAATGATAGGGGTCGATTAAAATACTCCCCAGCACGACATATTTCTTAAAGCACTGAAGTGGATTAAAAAATATAGATTAGTGGGTAGAAGTAGTCTATATAAATAGAGACAAGGTCATATATCATGATGCCAATAATTTGGATATAATATTTCTTCCCAAATGAAAAATATACAAACGAATCATTTGGGTTTATGAAGATAATATCCCATCCTTGAAATTATTATGCAAAAGGGAAATGGATCAAGTGGGCATTAGCCCAGTGATTATCACACTTAAATTGCTTCGTGATGACTTTTTTTCATGAATCTATTCAAAAGTATGAGATTCCATTACATCTTTTATACTTGGTTTCATAATGGACATTGGGATACTACCCACATGTTTTTGTAACTTATTTTTAGGAAGACAATTTTAAAACCATGAAAATTCATAAAATGTAACTCTTATTTGATGGAATATATGGCATTCAAAAAACATTGAAATAAGTATAACCACTAATGACATAATTTAATAATTATTATTTTATATAAAAATATTTAATATTTGGACATTAATGCAATACAAGTTATCTTGCATGGAATACCACAAAGAGTTCCTTCGACAGCCTGTATTACATCCAATATCAAGTTTTAGTAAACAAAAGTATATAATTAAAATATTATAATAATATATAAGATATAATTTAAAATTGTGGTTATGAATAATGTTATAAAATTTATAGAATTTATGGAAAACTTTTTTTTGTAAAAATTTAAAATTAATTCATTTGATATCAATTATTTAGAAATTAATTTAATAACCAATTGCATTTAAAGTAATTTTTTTAGTTCCCAATTTTTTTTATCCTAATAAATTAAATTACATACTATATATTGAATGACCTAAATAAAATATAAATATAAATATAAATATAAATATATATTATATTCAGTAAAATATTTTTAATATTAATCCAATAGATTTCAAAGGCATAAGATAACAACAAACCCAATTTTATTTATAAAAACACACACACACACATATATATATATATAAATGTAATTTTTCGACCTTTTAATGGATAACCTATTTTAAAAATAAATTTTCAAAATTATAGAAATTTTATATGGAATGTAAAATATATTTTTTAAATGATATCTTCAAAATTATATTTTGGAAAAAAAATTTATATTTTTTTCGAGAAGATGCATTTTTTGATTAGAAATGAGAAATGCACAATTTTAATTAAAACCATTTATTTTATCTAATTCATTTATACAACTAAATTATATTAAAAATTGGTTTAAAAATTAATTTAAATAAATTATAAATAATTAAGTACTTTTAATATCATTTCAATCTATTTCACATTCATATTAGATATAAAAACAATTAAAAAATTTGAACATTTTTACATTAAAATATCATTTTGTCTTCCCATCTATGGGATTAAATTTAAATTAATTTCTTCCACCCATTTGATTAGAATTTGGAAAATGTATACCATAATAAGAATCAGTATAAATCATATTTTTTGGTATGTTAATCATTGTTTTTTATTAATAAATTTAGTGAATATAGTTGAAATTAATTACAGTGAATAAGGTAAAGTAAACTTAATATTTGACTAAATTTTAATCATAAGGGAGAGAATGACATAGAAATATGTCCGAGATATATTGAATTTAAAAATTTTACCCTATAATCTATTTTATCTTTTTTTATTTGTTAGAGTCACATTATGTAAGGTATTTCTCTCAATAGTGTCTACTATTTTATATTTACCAGAATACCACTCCTCCTCCACTTTAAAAAGGATGTCACCCCTCCACTTTTTTCACAAATATCAAGACAATTGTATCATAAAAAAACAAAACAATATAAAAAAATCACTCCAACAAATCAAGAGACCCACATTTTGGAATAAATAAATCCAAAGAAGTCCTTTGCATAAAAATAATAAGATTTACCCAAAAAAGAGGTAACAACTTTTAAGTATCACTTTTGTTTTATTTCTTTCTCAAACCATTATAATATTATTATTATATTATTATATAATAAAATCATTATCTTAAATATATGATGAATTATTATGTTATATTTTCAATCTACACATAGACACACTTCCATCAAATGGGTAACAAGTTTTCTATTTATGTGTACGATGGACTATCACCTCATGAAGTGATGTCTTTTATTTTTCCATTAACACATATCATTGTTGTGAATTTTTATAGAAACAATGATATATATGATAATATTATTTTCATAATATATATAGAATTTCAACATAACACTTACATTCATTATTTCAATTTTTTGGGTATATGATAACATCATTTGTGGATGTGTTGACTAAAACCTCATTAAATTGATGCGATTAATTGAGACTATACATAGTATGTATTCAGAATACATTTAATAAAACTATGAGGTTTATATGAAATAAATAAGATACTTTAATTATAATATATATTTATATCATTTACTTTAGATTCATTAAAATATGATAATGAAATGGAATTAGCGTTCATTCATATGTAGGACATGTCGTCTCTAGGAATGATACATGTCATATCATATCTCAAAATATAAAGAATAATTATAAATACATATATAATAATTATATATGATAATTTAATAATATTTTCGATTATTTATACAATTATGTTATGTTATATGTAATATAAACAATAAATAATAAGTCAAAACATACTTGAGAAACAAGGAAATTAACACCCAGAAAAGTGAATATTATGAAAGATGGCCAACAAAAATGTAGTAAGTTTATATAAAAGGATAATATGTGGTATTATAAATAAAAATATTTTTATGTAATTAGTTATTATTAATAATAAACCCATTACATAGGTGGGTAATGTACATTCACAAAATGGAAGCACAATTTAAGTTATTTTGTCTCAATTTCATTTAATTTAGGCATATTGTAATGTTACAAACCGAGTTTTATTTATAAGGTGTATATAATGCCCCTTTGAAACAAAATATCCTTAACAATTCATTATTCAATGTATTTTGATTTACAATTACAATTATTTTATCTAAGGGGATTTGAACATAATGTTTCCATGTGGTTCAAAAATTCCCTAAATAAATTATATTTAATTGGGTGATATTACTTCTTCATTATGGTTAATGTTATATGATTATGAGTGTAATGAATATTAATATTTATTTATTTATTTATTTACACTTATTTAATTGTAATTTCATTTTTATTCACATAATAAATTTATTGAATAAATATTACATTGAAATTATGACCATTTTAATGGTTTATTTCACAATCTCATTCTAATCGATATTATAAATTTTTGAAATTACATTAAAATAATTTTTATGATAACTATTCAGAGAACCCATTAATTTTATTCTCCGTAATTTTTTATTAAAAAAATATAAATTTACATTACCATTTTCAACTCATTAGTTCTATAAATGTTTTATAAAATGTTTTTAAGATAATTATACTTCTTTTCTCTCTTTAGTTGAAAATCGGTTTTCTCCTAAAACCATGTTTAATAAAAAACATAAAAAATGATTTTTTCATATTCAGAATGATTTATTTGATTAATATTTACAGTTTTTTATTTTATAATTTTTTTTTTCAAATGAAACACATTGTTGCATTTTTGAAAAATTCACCTTTTTAGAAATTTTATTGGGCAAAAGGAATGTTTTTTTAATATTTTTTAGAATTATGTATCACCACTTATTTTATGCGTCCTATTTAATTTGAAAAGTTTTTATTTAAATAAAATTATTTTAAAAATGATTTTAAAAGAAATGTATCTAAAGAAAAATCTAAAAGGATATTTTACTGGAGATAGTTTTTAATGATTTATTAGGGTATTTTTCTTACATAAAAGACATCAAAAAATATTCTTACTCTAATGGGTATATTTCATGTTGATAGCATCCTTAGTATTTCATTAGATCGATTATGATTATATAGATAAATGATAGTATCTATATTCACTTCCATGAATCATTTTTTTCTTCATTAACATCCATTGTAATTATTCACCTTCATGTGATCATGGAACATTAAATTTCCCATAAATATACTTATCATTTATGAATGATATGAATATATCTTGATATATATAAAATTTTTACATATGGTGAGTATTTCATACTAATTCGATTAAGTGGGTAAATATTGATATATCTTTTCTCTTTTAAAAAATACAGATATTTCATATGGCAAATTATTCATGAATTAAATATATTGTTGAATATATATGGAATTATTTAGAATGGTACAACACGAGTGGGGATCTGCTATATATTTCTCATTGATGCATCTAATATTCTCTTGGGATGAATTATTTTTTTGTCATTATTAGGTTTTTCACATTTTATATTTTAAAATTTATTCTGAAAAGACTTTTTTGTAATGTTATCATGTACAACAGAAACATGGTATCCAATAATTTAAAATTGGCTTCAATTTTATTAAATTATAATTATCCATGAGATTTTTGGTTATTTACCTTTTTCATATTTTTCATTCATTACCTCTCTATTTATTGATATCATTGCTTCTGTGTTCATTTTTTTACATTTCCATATTGTTTATTCATATTGATTCAATATTTTTTCTAATGTAATTGACCCTTATTATGAACTTCTGATCACCCTTATTTTATTTCCCTTCCCAAAGAATCCAAAAATTATACTAAGATATATATTTAAGGATATTATTAATTGGAATAAATTAATAATAAAAAATAATTTATGTCATAATTAATGAATTCATCTGTAATACAACACTCATGAATGCATAAGTTATACCAAGAATACTAAACTCTATAGTCAATTTTATATTGATTCCTTGTGATCATTCCAATATACTAGTTGTAGACACCGTCTTGGAACATATTGGGGTTGGGATAATACAGTTGGTATCATTGAAATTTTAGAAGGAACCATGAGAAAACATTTTTGAAAACAACGATTAGGGAAAAACCCTGACATAGACTATGAGAATTATCATAAAAGAACAGATTTTCTCATTAACATATGTTTTATAGATATTATCATTTGATAATTAATATATGTTTTATCATAAGATCATGGTATTAAACATATCCTTTTTGGATTTCTGTAATTACAGTCATCTTTGATTGAATATATTTTTATTTTAAATTATAATAATAAAAATCATTACTTTAAAAAAAGTTTTAATAGAAAAATTATTTGAGGAATAATGACTAAAATTTTTATATTCATGACTTTAATGGTACCTATAAACTTTAGTGATAATATTATCATTAATGACTTTGTAAAAATATTCAAAATAGGTTAGTTCTATTTAAAAAACATATCTTGTATTGAAACCCACATAGAAAAGGTTACTAAATGATTACATTTCACAGATGTGAATCATATTGTTGTTGGAAATTATATTAATATTTATTTGTAAAAATTAAAATCTATAAGGCAGTGGGGATTGAACGCATGAAAGAATTTTCAAAAGGGTTTCCCACATAACACTAGCCTATATAATATCTTGATTAATGTTTCATTATTTTAATGGAATTAATATTAATGTTAATATAGTAGGTATTACTTATGAGGATTAATTATTAATGTATTAGCAATATTTGGTTTGGAAAATATTTTGAGATAGATTTAAATAATTCTCAATCATTTATTTATTTTACGATATATTGAAAGTAAATATTTCCTCTTCATGAATTAATGTCACTTTTTATATATTCGTTTCATATAGTAAATGGATAAAATTGGAAATTTATAAAATAACTACGAAATGATGAAAATAATGTGTATAAAATAGAAATATTTCACCTAAATTTATTTCCTTATATTCATAGTTAGTAAAAAAATTATTCATAATTAAAAAAATGTTAAAAAATGTAATCTAGATTCCATAATTTTTTTGAACAAATAGGATTTTAAATAATAATGTATTTTTGTCTTTCAGGCCATAAATGTTCCATTTATCATTCATTTTTTTATTAATGACAGCAATCAACCTTATATATATTTATTTTTTTCCTCTAAGTCAATATTTTTACTTTCTACTAATGTTCTCCTACATTGAAATCTATTTATATGATATTTTATGGGACCATTGTACTAATAAATTTCTATTATCAACAAGATATTATGTAAAAAATTTTACAATGTGGATTTTTAACATGTTAATTTTCTTATATCAAACCCTAGATATTCATGATCATGTTTAAATTGTGAGAATATGATTTATTTAATGTGGGGAGAATGAAACACCCCAAAAATTTTAAAAGTGTAACTTATATTTGATAACAAGTATGATACATGACAGAAAATGTTTGAAAAAATATATCCTATTAATAATTAATGGTTTTTTTAATATATATATATATATTCTTAGACTTGAAATGCATTCATTATTGGGTAATCTTTCATTGTACACAACAATGAGTTTCTTTGATTTCATGAATTATAAGTAAGACCATGTTTTACAAAAAAAATTATATTATTAATATTTTATATTAATATACAACCTATAAATTATATTAGAGGGTATTAATAGTTTTAAAAATCAAATTAAATTACATATAATTTAAAAATATAAAATTAATACAAAGGTATAAATTAATTAGGAATGAATATCAAACCAAATGAATATAATTGAAATATATTTATATTCACAAAGATGTTTTATAAAAAAATATTTAATTATCATATATTAAATAATCTACATAATGTATTTATATTATATATATTTGATTTATTTAAATTAATACATTATATTTGATAGGAATAAGATAATAAAAAACCAATTTTATTCTTAATAACTAGTATTTTTCTAAAATCATGTTTTCATAATTTTAATGGCACAATTATTTGAAAGCTAAATTTGGAAAATCTAATATAATTTATATGAAAAAATAAACATAATTTTTTAAATAATAACATCAAATGTATCTTAGGATCAATTTTATATATTTTTATGACATGATTCATTTATTAAATAATATTGAAAAATAATGAATTTTAATTGAAAACTACCCTATTATATAATTTATTGATATAGTTAAATTATATTTTAAATTTGTTTTATTGTATAATTTTCCAAATTAAGCATCATCAATCCATGTTAGGTTATTTTAATAAATTTCCCATTTATGTTGGACGTAAAAAAATTACATGATTTTGATTGTTTTTCATTTCATAAAATACTTTCCTATCTTATTTCCAGGATTAAATTTAAATTAATTTATGCCATTTATGTCATATAAATTTGATTAAATATTAAATATTTTTAATAAAAATAATTAATAATTTTTTATATGGAATAATTAATTTCTACCAAAATTTTTATTGAATGCTGTTACAATTTATTACAGAAATTATGGTACAATTAAGTATAATGAGTTACTAAACCTTAATCATATGTGTGAAATAACCTAGAAAGAAGTAAAAAAACAATTTTATATATGTATTTCAAGACTATACTCCATATTAAAATATTATTTTCATTATTTAAGGAAAATTATTTCAGGGGGGCCTCTCAAAAAAATTATCTTTTTATATAAACATAAAAAACACTCCACCCCAACTATAAAAAATGCAGTCACCCCTCCAATTTATTCAAAAATTTCCAGGAATTTGACTCATAAAAAAATTGAACAAATAATTGACCAAAATATCTCCCCTTAACATATAATATTTACATTGGGAATAATACAATCCATTGAAGTCCTATGGTGAAAACAAAATAGATTTACCTGAAAATATGTAACATTCATCAACAATGGGTTTTTATATATTTCCCAAATATAAATTTCTGTTACTCTATTATTAAATATTAATATAAGTATAAAAAATATAGTTATTTTTTTGTTATTTTATATTTTCTACCTATACTGACACACACTTATCTCAACTGAGAAATGAAATTAACATTTGTGAGTACGGTATAATACTGCCTATCAAAATGATATCCCTCATTTTTCATTTACCAACACTCATGGTTGGGAAATATCATGGAATAATTGTTTTTATAAAATATAAATAATATTTATAATCTCTTAGTAATTAGGTCTATTTTATATATCACATACCTTTTAGTTTTCTATTTTTGGGAATATGATAACATCTTTTTTGAACATGTGGACTACCACCTCCTCAAATCAATGTGCTTTAATCATTTTATACATGGAATGTATTAAAAAATGATTAAAAAACATTTGTAAAATATATGAAGTTAATATGATACTTGAATTTTAATATTCATATATATCATTTACTTTTAATTATTTTCAATATGACAAATAAAGGGATGTAGCGATCATACTTATGAACGAACTACTGTATCCACGAATGGTGCATTTTATTTCCAATATCTAAATATTAAGGAATATTCTAAATATATAAATAAATATATACACTTAATTAATATGATAATTAAATAAAGTCTTCTATTCTAGATATGATAAAATCATTATCTATTTAAGTATAAAAATAAGTAACAAGTCTAAATATACTCGAGATACTAAACAATTAACACCCCAAATACGAAAAATAATGAAATATTAATAATAAATTGGAAATAAGATATTATATAAAGATTATATATTATGTTAAAAATCTTAATATTGTTATATAATAAGTTAGTATCATTCGAAAAAACATTATACTTTAGGTTGAAGGATGATCACCCAAAATGAAACACAAGGTAAGTGATTTCATCCCAATTTCGTTTCATTAAGGCATATTGTAATGTTATGCACCTAGTTTTTCTTGTATGAAGTATATAAAACCCCCTATGAATTTTAATATCTTGAATAATTCATTCTTGTTGGTATTATTTGTTTCAAATTTAATTATTTAATATTTGTTTATTCTATCATAAATCTTCTACAAGGTGTAAATATTTAATTACTCAATTCATTTTCATTGGGTTATTGTAATTACCCAAAATTTCAATGTAATTTTTTTCAAATATATGAAAATTTTATGAATCTACAAAAATTTACGGCGCATAATTCCAAGGCTTAGGGTGCATAGAATGAGTTTCTGAACTTTTTTTTCAAGTACATTTCGTAAACGTGCGAGCTGGGTTTTCTTAATTTTGAACCGCTGCTCGGAATTTAAATCTGAGTGTATCACTGAACTCGCAGCGCCGATAGTCACTTAAAGAGACCTTCACCCCGACCATAGTGGGTCGAGGGTGGAAGATAGTTTTTCACTTATTCATGATAGAATAAAAAAATGTGTAACATTTTATTTTCTTTTGAAACTCTCATGTCGGTGTTAAGAGGTGGGGACCACTAGAACTAATCCTCCCATGTGAGGTTATGGAGGTGGGGACCACCGAACCTAAAACTGCCAATTTGAATTTAACGGTGGGGACCACCCAAACCCTCTTAATGTGATAAACCTATTGAACTCCCTATTTAATAAGGGAGGTGACCTTTAGGTTACCCCAAAATTCATTTTGACAACCATAATGTAATTATGATTCCAATTTAATTTGTGCCAACAATTAAGCTAGGGAAACATATCAGGCTGGCTAAATTTTCTTATTTGGAGGAATTGGGGGATGTGTTGTAAAAGGTAAATTGTAAGAGAACCTTGGAAGAATTATTCGTCTTCAACGTAGAATGATCCTCCAATGAAGAATGTCGACACACGACTTGTAATTATTCCTCATTGCATCCTCCGACGCGAGACATCATCAATCGACAACCATCATTCCCTCTTCATAGACGTCAAAAAACGAACAAGGTATGGTGGTTGTTTGAATTTCTTCTCCTAACCTATTCTTGATAAATCATCGTAAAATCAATAAGGGATTATAGGTTCTTGCTACTGCTCTAACAATGAAAGTTCGGGCAAAAAAACATGGCCTAACCTCTCCGCAAATCTAGTGTTCAATTTTTCTATTCTTCGCGATGGAAGAGGGAAAAAACCAACCTTATTGGGGCACAAGAATGGTGGTCGGCACCACCATCGACCATGAAAAAGGAAATGACGCAACGACGCCACCCCACGGCCACCTCGCTGCCCGCTACCTTTGCTGCCCCGTGGCCTCCATCGCCCTGTTGCCTCGCGTCATTTGTGGCCTCCGCCGCCCCTCTGCCTCGTGTCGACCGCGACCTCTACCGACCGTGGCCTCCATCACCCCACGACCTCTCTGCCTTGCAGCCCTCCACGGCCCCTGCAGTATCGCCGCTAAGAGGCCCTCCATGGCCCCCGTGGACTTCACCACCATGCGGCCCTCCTTGTCTCCCATATCCTCGTAGCACCGCCACCACGCCGCCTTGTGGCCCTCGTGGACATTGCCGCCCCATGGCCCTCTGCGGCGCCTGCAGCCTCGCCTCCCCCATCCCACCGCGACCCCCGTGGTCTGATCACCAAGAATCCCTCGTGGCTCTTGCGTCCTCGCCGCCCCGTGACCCTTTGCGGCCCCCGTTCCACCCAGTGGGCTAGGTTAGATGTAGCGAGCCGGTTCATCCCAAACCAGGTTGGGTTAGCTCAATCCGGGGCATGCCAGGTCGGCCTGACCGGGTCAGACCGGACCCAAACCAGCTACGAGCATTTTTCCCTATCAGCCATAACGTTGGCACTAGGCATCCGTTTGACAAACCGTCAATGTCAATGTAATCCTTTTATTGATATTGTTCTTTTGATATACCCCACATGATATTTGGATAATTCTGGGATACAATTGGGTTGGATCGAGCACGAATCCAACCGGGCCGTCCGGACTTAAAGGCTAATAACCTACGGACTAGGATACCGATTGACACCGCATATGTTGCATTGAGTCCCCTATGATGTGGTTGTCCTTTGAGATATTTTTTCGTGGGACTACATGGATGTTGGACTATCGACCAATGGATTGAGGAGTAGACCCTCTCAGTGACGAGAAATATTAGTGCATGAACATAGTACCTAGCTGTGACATGAAGAATGAATAGTGATCCTTTCTGGGTCAGCACCTAGCGATCCTATGTGGGTCAGCACGGAGCGATCCTGTGTGGGTATGCACTGAGCGATCCTGTGTGGGTCAGCACCTAGTGATCCAGTGTGTGTCAGCACCCAGAGATCCAATGTGGGTCAGCACCGAGCGATCTGATTTAGGTCAGTACGAAGGCCTCTTAATAGAGTAATATGAATTAGTAGTTACATCTAATCATCTCTACTACTTTACTTATGTTATACATGGTGTGAGATGAGTTTGTACCTTTTTTGTACTTTACTTCATGGTAATACCTTGGGGGTATACTTCTATGTGGCGTACCTTTGTGGTACTTACCTTTCTGGTATTCCTTCCTTTGTGGAATAGTTGAGCTTTGGGCAAATGAGTTGGTCCTTCTGATTCTTCATGTTTGAGAGGGATTTACTTGATAACATAGGTATATGTATGGCCATATACCTAAGAAGGGTTGTAATTTGTTTTCATGCTTTGTGATTTATACTTCATGGATTTGAGAGACCTTCAGGGTCTCAGGGTCCCTACACAATATCGTTATACTCATCCCTGCACGGGCTATACTCACACCTCATTATGTTTGGTGCAGAAGATGGAAAGCACTGACTGAGGATGGGAGTACTAGGATTAGAGATAGATCAGAGGAGGACCTTAGACGAGGCATACCGTAGAGACGAATGCTTGAGAGCAGCACCTACCCTTCTGGTAGGATAATTGGTGGGTGATCACAGGAGCTGTTCTAGTTTACTTGTACTTTCAGTTTCTTGTACTCTTCAGTTGGGATTGTTTTTTGGTCCCTTTTTGCTTACTATACTCTCTCTTTTACTATATAGTTTTCTTGAGTTCATATCTTTTTTGTGTGATTGGTTTCATGTGTTTACAAGTTATAAAATCAATGAATTCCCAGTTTTAAGGAATACACCTTCAGTGCTAGTCGCCAACCCCTAGCCTATAGAAGGCGGGCTTGGGGTAGTCACGGAATGGGCCCTAGGAGATGATTCATGATAGTTATATTACATCCTCAAAATCATTAATATTATATAGTTATGTGTATAATGAATTAAAAAATGTGTTGGTGTATTTAAACTTCTTATATTTGGATTTAAATGTCACACACATAATCAATTCATTAATTAATATTCACATCATAATTTGAACCATTTTTGGGCTTTAGGTTCGAATATCATTCAAACTAAGATTTATTATTATTGGAATTACAATAATGAACATAATGTGATAATAGTGGAATAAAAAAGTACTTTTTCATCTTCTATAGTCATTAATAAAATTTTCCATGTAATGGTACTATTTTTACACTCTTTAAAATCAAAATGATTTACCAAATTATTTTACACGAATTAATTTCACTTTTCAATTAGAAATATCTTTTCTATAAAATACATGTTTTAGAAAAATGTTGCCATAAATATTTTTAACCATTACAGATTGATTTATTAAATAATTTTTACCCATTTTTCATTTATAATTATTTTCAATGAAATTTTCTTTCCACATTCTGAACAAATAACTTTAATATCATTTCTTCCATAGAAAATGAATTACCATGTAAGTAATTACATGCCATTATTTCTTGGAAGAATCCATTTAAATTTTACAAATATATAATTAAATAATTTTTTTCCAAATTGATTCCAAATAAAAATAATTTTAAAAATAATTTTAAAAATGTAAAATATATTTTCATCTAGTATGTTTTAAATATATTTTTAGGGTATTTTATTTTATCATTGAAATCTACCCTTATTATATCTCTAATGTGTATATTTCATATTGATATCATCCTTGATATTTCACTAGAGGATTATGATTATTTTTTTAATATGATAGTGGATAATTTACGTCCTTGAATCATATTTGCATTCATTAAATTTCCATTGAATTATTTACCTTATAGTGATCCTTAAACCTTAAAATATCCGTAAATATCCATTTCATTTATCATGGATATGATTATATCTTATACCATATACCATTTTTACATACTGGGTATACTTGAATGTTTTTTGAATAACTTGGAAAATATTTATAATTCAGTATCATTTACTAAACTCAAATAATTTCTAATGAAAATTATTCATTAATATAATTTATTATTAGATATATAAAGGACGATTTGGATAGGTAGGGTATGGGTGGGGTCTTGTTATAGATACCACCTCGATGCATCATTAGTCTCATAGGAGAAGATAATTTCCTAGACATTGGGTGTTTTAAACAAGTATGTTTTAAATTATCTAGTTAATGATATTGAGGGTAAAGTTTTTGTGTACTTAAGAAACATGGTGTCCAGTAATTAATCATTACATTCATTTTGATTTAGATATTATTAACAATGAGAACAGAAAAATGAAAAAAAATATGGATGCATTTAATTCTCATATTTCTGATTAAATGTAATGGTTTTCTATTATTTACCTTTCTTTGCTATTATTACTTATAAATTTAATTTAATTGAAATGTGTGTTTTCGTATTTACCTATTCATATTTTTTATACACTCCCCCTAATTTTTTAATTAAATTTCGTGTTTTTTCATTTATTTAACATTCCATACTAATTATTCACATTGATTCATTATTATTTCTTATTTATAATACAATTACTGTTTGTTTGATCTCACCCTTATTTTTATTCATTTCCCTGGAAATAAAATAATTGGACTAAAATATATAAGAAGTGATAAGCTATGTGGGAATAAAGATATTAACAAAAAAATAATGTTGAAAATAGTGTACTAATTTATAATACAAGATTCTTTTATGTGTCTCGTTTACCCTAAATAATAATTTTTTTATTAAATCGGAATTTGTTTCCTTGTAATCATTACATTATAATGGAAGAATACACCAACTTCGGGCTTACTAATGTCTAGTCGCAACAAAAAATGTATGACTCACACCCGATTATTCATTTTCAGGGTAAAAGATAGTGTTTGATTATATGGTTTTGTGATATTTGATTGATCTTGATATGAAGTAGAGTGAATGCAATATACCTCTTGTATATATGAGATAGTTTCCATATATCATTTTTCACAAAGAGACAAATAATAAATAGTGCATGAAGGATTTCATGCACATGTGAATACAAAACATCATGCATGTGGTCATAAAATACATTGAAAAAGATTTTGTAACCAGAATAAAATAAAACAGTATAAGACATTAAATGACAGTACAATTAAATTCAGGTTCTCTTGTTCTATGTTAAGACCATGTGATCTAATCACATTAAGAATTAAAGAAAAAAGTGGTTTGATTTTTTTATAGATTATCCATTCATAAAATAATACTAATGAACTTTTGTTGACTACCAGCACTAAATAAGTGATGTTAGAACATTACTTTGAAGAAAATATTTCCCAAAACGTTTTTCATTGAAGAAACTAATTAAATATAGGTGAGCATAATGAATGATAAATAATGATATACTCAATAAAAATTTCTTGAAGTTACATGATGTTATTAATGAGAATGTGGGTTCCATTGTGTTTATATAGGAAGATCAACCTATCATATTTCAATGGGTCTATCATTAATTAAAAATTAATGTCTTTTGATTGGTTATAAGATATTGGAATGTATATTGGTTTGTATTGAAAATAATAAGTAACTATATTAGAGCTCAAGGAATAGGAAGTATTTTAATTATATATAGAATTGAAAGTGTGTTAGTTATAGATGGGAGTAAGAGATGATATTTGGGAGGAATAACAAACTGAGGTAGAAGGGTTGGATTATTTGGGGAAGAACTAGGATGAATGAGACAATCAATAACTATAGTGTACAAAAAATTAGTTATAGAGACAATCTAATTGCTAACAGTACTATTGTACAAAATCCATGTTATGGGGAATGAAAAAAATTGAATGGAAAAGGAATTTAACTAAACCATTAAAATAATATGTTCATTTATATATAATTTTACTGTTTTATATAAGGATATGTTGAAAGATACCAGTGAGTGGATTTAGATCCTTAACTAGTTCAAGAGGATAAATTCAAAAGTAAATGATTAAAAAACATGCATACCACTAATTATTCACCCCCACTTGGTGGAACATAATCCATCCTAGAGGTGTAATGGGACTAGAGTTGATCTTTATAAAAAAAATTTATATGAGTCTTATTAGATTGAATGAAAGGGGAAAAATAATTGAAACCTGCATTTCAGCTCATAAAAATAAGTGTAACTATCATTCTGAACAAGTTAACATTAAAAAATGTCCTCCAGACATCCCAGGGGAGCAATAGAAAAACTATACTTAATAGCCTGTATTAAAAAATTATAATATTCTATGATTCTAAACTTATTTAAGATCAATTTTAGAATTAAAAATTCATTTATAAATTTGAAATCGATGATTTAATTATTAAAGGATTTTTTCACTACAAAATAAAATTTGAAACAACTTATCATTTCAATTATTTGTTTAATATAATTATTTTAAAAATGAAAATTATCTTTAAAATCAAAAAAGTCAACATGAAGTCAATTTATAGTATAAATTGTATTTTTTTAAATAAATTTGAAAATATAAAAATTTGGTAAAACTGAATTTTGTTAGAGGACTACATTAAAAAATTTTAATCCCAAATAGAAATCAGTTTACAATTTAAAATAAATCTGTAAAATTGCATTTTAAAATATAAAAAAATAAAACAAATTTTATTCTGTTTTTGTAAAACTAGAATAAAACATGAATGGGGTGAGATGATAATCTTATTATTTGTATACAGACATCGAAAGAAATCATAAATATTTATTAAGGATTATGTAAAGTTGATTAACAGAAACACATTACATTTAATCAGTAACCTAAGAATAATATGGGAGGAATGGAATATGATCAAATAATTCCATTTAAATAATCTCATGAAAATAAAACAGAACCATAGATATTATAATACTAGAATAATAAGATGGAATATCATTAACTAATCTCATATTGTATAAATTCAATAATTTTTAACATTATAAAGATATCATCAGGGCTTCGAGAAAGACACCACACATAAACGGGTAGGACATAATCCAATAACCAAACTAGATTTCATCATAATACCCACCAATTCATCGAGGGGATATTGAGGGCCCCACCCATCACATAATAAGTCCAATTAATTCCTTATACTATAAGGGTGAAATAAAAACCACATATATATTCATATTGAACAAATATCTTATGAAATGTTAACATTAACCATAAACTATGAATGGAAGCCAAATAGCACATCTACAATCAAACTAATCCTAAAACCATAAATAAATGTTGTATATGGTATCATCGATCAACCTCAATGAGGTATAATATTCATAAAAGGTTGTCCACATTGATGGAAATGCTTAAATAAAATCAAATTTTTTTTAGAGAAATAATACTTTTTACATTTAAATAATTTCTCAAAAAGGGAAAAAATTTAAAATAAATACACTTTTTTGAAAATTAATATTATAAAAATTTAATGTAAAGTTAATGATATTAATGTTTCATGATAATGTAAAAATATTCTCATTCATTATATGTTAAAAAAATTCCTTTTGTTTTTTTAAAAGTCATAGTGTACCTTGTTTAAAAATGAAAAACATATTCCACTGATACTATTTTACAAAAAGTTGAACACTAGTTAAAATATTTTAATCATTTGTAAAATATTAGTAAAAACCTTTTTTAAAAATATTTTTTGAAAACAATAACATGGAAGAGAAATATTCCCCAGTGGAAACTTAAACAAAAAAATATTTAATAATGATAAGATTGTGAAATAAATACATATCACATAATAATGATTATAATAATACTCCCATGAAAGGAATAAATATATATGGATATGATTATACCGTCATTTTCAGAATAATATTCATAAAATAATTTCAGGGGAATATATACTCTACATAAAAGAACGTAGTAGTGTATAAGGCATGTGTCCCACAAGAATAAAAGTGAGACAATGATCGCATACCTTGTAATTTATAATAGATGAATCTAAATTATTATGTTTTATAATAGTTTAAAAATGATATTAATTTATTCTACAACCATATCAATATATATTATATCATATATGATCTTCTTGTATTGTTTTGTTAATAATATTCTATTATTACCTTTTTTTTGTGTTAACTGATTAATTATCCTACACATTGTTTTTCATGTATGTCATGTTTCATATGCATAAGATTTATATCTTCCATAAAAATAATTATATTATGTTCATAGATACTATATTTACCCATCATATACATTTTTATAATCATCATTTAATGGTTAATGTGGAAAAAATGAATCTCATCACATCTTGCATAAAGTATTATTCATGATTGCATGATTGATAGTGTCATTCCCTTAAGAGTGAAATGGTATGTAATTGGATATTATTTTAATTATATAGAATAAATATCATGTCATGTTATTATATGTCCAATATATATATAATTATACCTATCTAAATTATGTGGTGATGAAAAATGAATTACACAACAACGTGAAGATGGTAAGTCATACATACGTACATGTGGTGATATAGATTTTTAACTAGATGGATAAATGGTGGAATATGGTTTTAAAATAATAATAATAACATATTATAATATATATTATATTATATATATTACTTTAAAATTGAAAAAACACCTAAAGAGGTATTATAAGAATAAATGAAGAAGTATGAGTTACTAAAAATTATTTCCACTTCTTCTTAAGACATCCTTTAGATATCTTATCAAGGGATCTTGGGTAGCTAATTTTGGAAGACCAGCACCATTAAAACATGGATAATGATTTTGGGAGGATAAATGGGAATGATGTAGTCGATATAGATGGCTCAATGTGTTATGATGAAGTGAAAGAAGAGATGTGATTTTATAATTGAGGTGAGGGGAACTTTTAGAATCACTACAAATATAAATTAATTTTCAAATACAAATGGATCCAAAATGAGATATTTTTAATATAGGATTAATTAATGTCTAAAATACATTTATCCCTAGAAAAATAGATATTTTTTTTAAATTTTAGTAATCCTTATATTCTTATTTTCACCCTTATTTAACCCATACTGTGATATCAAGTAAGTTACACTTTGAGGGTTAATATTATTAAGATAAATATACAAATTACGATTCAATATATAATTGATGAAATTTAAAGACTTAACCCAATTATTTGGACAAAATTTATATTCATAGAATTTTAATTTCATTTAATAAAATATTGCTTATTTAAAAATATCAATAATAGAAATTTTAACACTATTTGTAACATGATTTTATAAAAATATCATAACATCAAAATAAATTTGAACCAATACTTTTAATTCATCAATATATTTTCAAATTAATCCATAAATTTATTTGATCCAATTAATTATATATACTTTAATATTTTTAATATAATTTCTTTTATTCTTAAATTAATTAAACTACTATGTCGCCATTTAAAGAAATTATTTTATCACTAAAGGTTATAACTAAATTACCCTGATTTAGATAACCAATTGAAACTTCTAAACACTATTTATTAGAAAACATATCCCTTATAGAACCCCAAATTAAAAATATTTCATTTGTTGAAAACATAATTTGACCGAATTGCCTTTTCATTAAATATAATATTATTAATTTCTTACTCTCAACCAAGTGGCATAAAATCTTATAATTTCATCATAATGATTATTTTTTAAAAAAACACACATCCATGGAAATTATGACATGTTTTATGTTAATTATATAATATTTATAATATATTTTTTAACATATAATTTCGTGATTTACCTATATCTGTGGTAATACAAAATGTTTACTAAAAATATTGTTCATATTGTACAAAATATAAAGGTGGCCAATTTACTAATCTTTAAACATATGATTTAAAAGGTGGAATAAATTTTTCAAGAATCAAACACAGTAGTTTCATAAATTAATTAAAAGTTAATCATGTTGAATGAAAAACCTGTTTTTGAATGTAAAAATATTCAAACGTTCATAATGTTTTTATATCCAATTATAATTTCAAATGGATAAAAAATAACATTATTGATTTATATGATAAAGAATTTATCAAATGATATTAAAATAAATTTAAAATAAAATACAACACTATAAATTATTAAAATGTAAAATATTTTTTCAATTTCAATTTAGTATTATTTATTATTCATCAAAACATCAAACTTGTAACTAATATACTCAAAATTTAACCAAAGTAAATTTTTTTATTCTAATATAACAAAAAAATATAGTGTCATCAAATCAAATATATTCAAATGTCAAAATTTGGATTTAAAATATGTTCACCCTTAAATGGTGGGAAAATGGATTTTTAAAAAAAATACTTCTTTTAACTCTAAATCTAGATCTGTTCATCCATGTTGTCAATAAATACATCAGTTAAATTTTAAAAATTTCATTTAATATCATATATATATATATAATTAATTATTATTGTATAAAAAGAGTTATTTCGTTATTTATTTGTAAAAAATACACTTGTTCACATTTTAATAGTTTTTTAGAAAAACATTTCCTTTCATTAGAAAAATGGTTTTTCATTTTTTTTATACTAAATTGGTGAAATAATTATATACTCATATATAATATATAATTTTATAATTTGTTTAAAAATATTTTAAACCGTCAAAAAACATTTATTTTTAAAATAATAATATTTAATTGTACATCAGAGCCAGTTCAAACTTGGTGTTCCATACAATTTAACCTATTAAAGGGAATAATTAAAAATGATAAATAAAAAACAAATCTTATTGTTTAACATTATCCCCACATTAAATAAATTGATTCCTAAAATTTTCATATTGCACTTCTAAAATCAAAGAATGATAATTAAAAACTAATTTTACGTAATATTGCAACGAAAATTAAGTTAAAATGTCACCTAGATGGGATAGAATGAGAAATATGAAGGTCACGAAAAAATAAGTCTTTAGAATTGGAAAACTATTTTGGTATGTGAAAACATGGATGTGGAAGTGAAATATTGATTTTATTTTCTGATTGAGATTTATATAGAACATGGTCATTATAATTTCTACCAATAAAAACCATAAATCTATGATGGGTGAAAGAGGTTGTTGATTTCATTGTAAGAAAATTAATCGAAATAATTTTTATTACAAAATCATTTTACTATAGTCAAGGAATAATATTAATAATATTACTAATATTATAATAAAACATACTAAATTGATATTTATAATTTCACGTTTTAACAAACTCATCATTTTCCAAAAGTGATTTGTATTTAAGAAGATTTTTTCATTCATAATATTCTAGAATAAACATATACGGATTAAAAAACTGCAAAAGTATAACTATTTATACCACTTTTTTATAGAAATTATCCCAAACCATTATGGTAATGATAATATTGGATAATTCCACAAATATAATAAACCATTATATGATGAAAAAACAATAATCTCTAAAATTCAATAGTAAAACTCAATTATCCACAAGGATCAATCAGAAAATAACTATCCATCCTAATTAATATTCCAGGAAAACACATCAAATAAAAACATTTTTTTGATCTTATAGTATTCTAAATAATGTCAATCACTCTTCATGTATTAGTTTAAAATTTTTATTTATCAAGTCACGTAATCTGCAAGATTTTAACACCATTTCTATAAATAGCCTAAATCTCTAAAAGTCCATAATTAAATTATATTTGACTTCAAATTATAAATAATTTTTTTTACTCAACATATTATTTGAATCCTTTCTATGGAGGACTCAAAATATTGATAACATCATCTTATATAACATTAATAACTTAATCACTAAATCATTTTCCAATCCCAAGGCTATCTATTTAAAAAAAATCCCCCTAAAATCAAATTTACCATTATCAAGTATATATTTTAACTAAAAAATCTTATGGGAGAACAATATATACGCAAAGTTATCAAAAATATCGTGGGTGTAAGTCCCAATATAGCTAGGGTTTCATTAAACCATGGGAATAGTATTAAATAAGAAGAAACTTTTCATAGGAAGGAATTATACCCATAGTTACCAAAACAAAATGGGTAAAGGACACCTATATACCAATTAATTTTGAGAATTATGGGTAAAGAATGAATGAGGGAAAAATTTTCAAGACTAACATATACCATCGGTTCTCCAATAACGGTGGGTATAGGTCACCCCTATAGCCACAGGGCTTCTAAATCATGGAAATTTGTTTTAGGGAAAAAAATTTATTGCGGGAAGCACCTATACCCATTGATTACAAAAATCGTGGCTATGGATAATTTTTTAGGACACCTATGCACGCGGTTTGAAAAAACTGTGGTTATAGGTTGGTGAATATTTTTAAATAATAAAAATAAAAATAAATATTTTATATAATATTTTATATATATGTGTACATATATATATATATATATTTATTTGAAAATAAGAACATAAAAAATTATATAATATAGTGGTATAGTTGTTGGTCTGCTGGAAGATGGTAATGATATCAAATACCAATGGATGATTTCATTTATAAATAATTTATACCAATGGTTCAACTAAATTGTGAGTATATTCATGAACAAAAACAATTCATATACCAAGTGTTAAAAAACCATGAATATAAGTCTATAATGATGGGGAGACTCCACACTATTCATTGAACCTTGGGTATAACATATACCAATGAGGTTTTGGGCTATAAAAATGTTTCTTAACCATGGGTGTAGGTAAAAATTCTAATATTGAATACATGATGACCAGGACATCATGTTGAATTGTGGTAGGCATTGCACTAATGTTTCCCTTCGATTATAGGTTTAATCATCATAGTGTTTATTGATGAAACAGGTTATCACCAGACCTAAGGTTTTCCCATTTTATGAAACTATATTAATATAACATCCAATATAAATATTATGTACATCCTTGAAAAAACATGAATCAATAAATTTCCTTTTAACTACGTTTTTTAATACAACCCCAATACATAAATAAATCATATATTAATTTCCACAAATTTTATTCTTTGTTCTATATTTTATCCTATAGAAGATGTCATTGAATAATGTATTTTTTAGGTTTCACACATGTATGGAAATCAACAAAAAATGGATTATTATGATGAAAATTAGTTCATCCAATCTCTCTCTTCATTTTTCATCATTAATTATTTTCCATATTTACTTATTTCCCAAAAATAATGAATTTTCCACTTTGGGGAGACACTTTCATTTATGTTACCATCAACATTTCTTTCAGGATGAAAATTGACCATTCTTTTATCCATGGTCTCTAACAATAGGTTTCTTAAAAATCTTCTTCATTCTCTTCTTTGGTGAGTTCAGGAGTTGGTTAAGGTGTATTCTATGGATCATATGTTGGAAAAAGTAATTAGGAATTAAGACTATAATTTTTAATCATATCGAAATCACATTTCACTGCTCACTAGCACCACCTTTTCTATTATGTTTATTGATAAGGTGACTCATTCAGTTTCCTTCCACTGACTAAAGCAAGAAAAATAGTGTGGAAAATAATATTTATATTGATAAAAACATTTAATGATTTATAAAATATCAAGGCACATTATTTTTAGTCTAAAAACACATATTTTTAACCAAATTTATTCATTTTCATCATATATTCAAATCCTACGAAATGTTCTGTAATGAAAATGAGAATTATCTTAAGCATATCACCCAATACTTTCCAACCTGGTGCAAAGTAAAAAAGCATGCTCATGTACTAGGTTATGCTATGTTGGGTTGAATGCACATTTTTATTGTTGTTACCCCTAGGTACTTCATTGATATAACCACATCCACTTGTAGTATCCAAAAAAGAATTTATTTCTATGAAGAACCATATGATCTCTACCCTATCCAAATTCAAGGATGTTCTTCTACACATATCCTCAAATTGTAACATAATGATTTTTCCTTAATATATACTTTCCTAAATATACATTCCACAGTTTATTATAAACATTCTCAGATAGAAAAAAAAATCCCTGAACCCTAAAATCTTATAGTCAGTTCTTTACATTATTAAATTATCATTGATAAAAATATATCACATCACAAAGGACCGAATAGTTTAGTAGTATTGGTAAATTTGATACAACTTTTATATTAATATTAAACATTTAAAATTTTATTAAAAAAATAATTTCATTTAGTTTTCCATTATATTCCCTTTTTGTAACATTTTATATAAGTCATAATATACTTATGAGAATCCTATGAAAAATGAATCCTATGAAAGGGGTCACGCCAGATGCTATGTAATGGTATACATAAAAAGGAAACTATCATAAACAATTATTAATGATTAGGGAATGGTGATTAACATAAACATATTCAATTTTATTAATAACAAGAAAATATTATGGTAGACCTAAAAATTGACCATTGATGCAACGACATGGAATTCTCATGGATCTGTTTTAAAGACATGAGGATTTTATGAGTCCATAGTTTTTGACGGTGCTTGATTCTGAGGATCGGTGTGCCCGCAATCAATTTCAGAATTTTTGTTTTGGTACGTTCAGTAAACGTACGAGCGGGTTTCTATAACATCTGAACAGGTGCTCGGAATTAAAATCTGAGGGCACCGTTGAACTCGCAGTGCTGTTTTTCTCTTAAGAAGACTTTCACCTCGACGATGGTTGAACAGGTATGAGAGTTGGTTTTTGGGTTTAATGTGGATTAATAAAATAAAATAAGCGAAAACTTATTTTAGTTTTGTTAAACCCACTCCATGTGGATAAAGTTGGTAAAAATATCCACATGGGAGTTAGTGGTGGGACTGCCACACCCTAACCTCCCATGGGAGGATAATTGGGGTGGGGCCATATGAGAATCATAACCTGCTATGAGAGGTTATGATGTGGGGTCCACATGGGGCTTAACCCCCATTAAATTCGAGGGGAGAAAACCTCACAACTCTCCCTCAGTAATTAGGGAGAGCCTCTTGGTCTCTAACTCCTCTCTTAATGGAGGAGGATAAAACCTCCTCAAAACCCACAATTAATGGAAGGAAACCCCTTGAACCTCTTCATGAAAATTAGGTGGGGACCACCCGAGCCTCTAACCTCCTCAAAACTCCCCAATTTAATTATTACAATCTTGTACAATTAATTTGATGGAGCCTCTACTCTTTTGAATTACGAATATTTATTCCAACGTGAACTTCATTAAGTGGGACCTACTTAATTAATTCACTCCATCGGACATAATAGATTAAAATATATTATTTTGGCACATTTGTTCTCTCTTTAGTCGAGTGCTTGGGAGAATAGAATTCTCCAATGAAGAACGCGATGACGCCGGCGACGACAAATTCTTCCACGGCTTCTTCCTCGGAACCCCCTTCTGACGTGGGATCTCTTCAATGACACTTCGTCCTTCCTCTTCTTCATCAACGAACCGATGCACAAACTTAGAAGTGGAAGCATACGACGAATGACGTCAACATCATCATCCCCTACGACTACGAACACCCATCGATTAAAATGGTTGGGGTGTGTTTTAAGTTGTTTTGTAATTAATCATCCTTCGTTTAATCTACTTCTTGAGCTGTTTGCTATTGTTCTAACCTAGAGGGTTCAGGCCAAATAAACACGGTCTAACCCCTCCGTTACATCTATGGTTCCGGAAACTTTGATTGACGATGAAGTAATGACGACATGACAATGAGGTGACGATGACGAAGATGGAGAATAAAGGTCGTGCTTCCAGCGACCTCTATGAACCGTGCAGCCAGCCGCGTGGTGCTCGACCAACCTACCCGCACACTACCCACAACGCACCCCAGTAGAAACCGCGGCCATCCCGGCCTGTCGGCACCCTGCTCGCGCGCCCCGTGCCTGCCCGGCTCCCCAGCTGCCGGCCCGGCCCCCTCCAGCGCCCCCCCCCCACCCCGGCACCTGCCTGGTGGCCAGGCAGCCGGCCCGGCACCCCTCCAGTGCCTAGGATGCATGCCCAGTGCCCCCCAGTGCCCTCTCATGCCCCAGCCACCTACCCGGTGCCCCCGGTGCCCTGAACTGTTCCCCCGCGCCTAGGACGCCCTGCCCTGCGCGTCCCGACAATCTGCCCGCATGCCCCGTGCCTTTCCTGGCGCACCCGTGGGCTGGTCGTTCCCCGCATGGCCTGTCGTTGGCCTCTCGGGCTAATCCGCCCAAACTGCGCCCCTCGCGGCCCTTACCGAACCTGCCACTAGCCTTCGGGCTAAGTCTCCCACGTGGCAACTTTGGCCAAACTTGTAACACCCCAGGTTTAAAATTAATTTTTATGTTTTGACAATGTTTCCAAGATGTAATAAAATAAATAGACAATGTTGATTTAAATATTATTATATAACTGATATACAATAAACAAACTTTGTGAATTTAATAAATTTTATTAAATAATGTGCAATTATTAGAAATTATAATGGAATCATTATATTAAGAATAAGATTTACATTATGAACGAACACTATATATGGCGTTAAAACTAATTTTATAAATATATATTTATATGTTTAATTTTATTAAGGATTGTTTTGTATATATATATATAATGATAATTTATTTAAAACATAGTAATATATATAAATAACTTTATAATTTGAGTTTAAAATAAAACCAAAAGAATGAATATTCATCTATATATATATAAACCGAAACAAATATATAAATTTCAAAAATTGTTTTATTTTAAAAAAAAGAAACATCAAACCGATAAAAGTTTTTAAGTAAAGTAATATATAAAAAAATGAAATAGAAGTGAAAAAGGTGGTTTTGGTTTCATGGGATTCTATTTTGGTTTCGGGAGAGACAGAAACCGAGGTGAGGCTTCGTTGTCTTCTTCGCGAACCAGGGGTCCGAGAACGTGACTTCGAGATGGGGAGGGCTACATCGAACTTCGATTGAAGCTTGGGCGTCGTCCATCGGTCGATTCCATAGGGGTTCCGAAACACCATGTCTGATCTCGGTTTAGGGTTTCTGTTTTTTGTACCTGAGGTTGAAGGTGATCTTCTTGTCTAGATCTGAGTGGCTTTGGTGTTTTGTACTTGAATCGACTTCATCGTTGGTTTATATTTTTCTGATCTCTTTTGTATTGTTTATTTCGGACTTATGTGTTCAGAAATCTTATTATTCGAATA
The DNA here is from genome assembly GCA_963277665.1 of Viscum album. Taxonomy (NCBI): domain Eukaryota; kingdom Viridiplantae; phylum Streptophyta; class Magnoliopsida; order Santalales; family Viscaceae; genus Viscum; species Viscum album. Next base: position 373,404,505 of record OY728127.1, on the reverse strand, counting down.
TTTTTTTATATATTCCATTTTTCCTGTTATTAGATATCAATATGTTTATATTATTAAATTTCTATGGTGTTTATGATCAGAAATTGATATCCTTATCTTTGTCAGCGGTTTCGTCTAATACCGAAATGTGAATGACTGTGGTTTGTTGTGTTATGAAGAATACATGACCCGTTCCAATCCATATCTTCATCATAGATGAGTTGTTTATTCAAATGTCGATGTTTAAAATAGTGTAATCTACTGCGATTTTGGATTTCCAGCATTTCATTTTTTTTATTGAGCGGCTGTCAAGCGGCTGTCAATTAATACGTCTGGAAGATGTTTTGGATTTTTGTGTGGGTATTGGTGGTCCTTTAATATAATTTACGAGATTGCTTTCATCAATCCATAAAATTCAATTTTTATTAATTGATACACTGCATTTGGACTGTAGGAGAATTGACGTTTCTGCCATATTTTTTTTAGCTTTGTCAAACTCTTTTGATAGGATACACACACTGTAGCATATGCACTTAGTTTTTTTAGCATATCTTATAAGATATAACACTTCTATATAAACCATGTCTATCTTACTCGTAGCCCAGTAGGATTCTCCACTATATATGTGGAGACTAGAAGGGTATTGAACCCCTGTCCTCTTTCCTATATGCTTGCTAGTTATGCTAACGTGAGAGAACACCGAGAGATAAATTTCTGTTGAGAAAAAAAGGGGGGGAAAGAAAGTCTGAACGGTAGGAAGATAATTTGGACTCTCAGTTTACACCAAACCAGGTAATGGATCTTTATATTTATTCGGTCAATTTATCTTCTTCGAAAATCATAATTGTGCAATTGAAATTTATTTCATCTATGGTTTCTTTTTCAAAATCAGCATGTTTTTCACTTTTGAAATTTTGGTAGAATTTAGTAAGGGACTATTTTAAATTATCTATATTTTACAAAACCATTATTTCATAATTCTGTATATGCAGTTATATATACTCAAGTTGTTTTCAATCCCTCCCCTTTTAAAACTTTCAAAAAGGGGTTTTATGTTATGTTTTGTCAAGAAAAACCTATTTTTATATACATGTATATTGGTATATGCATATTTATATATATATATTTATATGTGAATTTCAATATCAAGATAAATAATAATTTTTATTTTTGGACACTTTTCTACAGAATTTATTAAGAGTGAAAACATTATTTTAAAGTATGATTTTAGTGTTTTAATTATGTTGTTTTTCATGGAAGTACACGTCCATATTTCTATATATGGATGGTATTGTGATGTTTATAATTTTTTTTCAATTATCTCCATGTTTCAAAAATAACATATTGCATACCATCATGTTTTATCAATATCATGGGAGTCACATTTTCATAGATACATAGCCTTGCTATTAAGCTCATCATCGACATTCATTGTATTATATTTAACTTAGGGATTTCATATTAGTAATGACCATTATTTTTATTAATGTTATATTGTGCATATAGGTTTCACTAATCATGTATGGATAATAAATATGCATATTGTATGAAATATATATATATATATATATTCAAGAAAGAGTGAATGCATATGAAATGCTATTGAAAATTTCATGTGTGGCATAAAGATTCCATGTGATTATTAATAGTTTATATATTCATTTCATTATTTCATGTTTAAAATTAATTAAACAAGTTTGTCGTTTGAAATTTTATTCATTATTTCATTTTAATGGTTAAAATTATAACAATATGAAAATCATGTCTTCCATAAAATGTTTAGGTACATAGATGTTTATGAAAGGTATGGGTGACAAAAGTTTGGTCAGAAGCAAACATGAATGTGTAATGCGATGGAAGCTCATACATACATACATATATATATATATACATATATTCATACATACATAATCATATATATATATATATATATATATAAGTGTAATGTGTATTTTAGTGTCGTAACATGTTTCCAAAATTTAAAACTCCAGTGAAAATTATATGTAAGTATGGCAAGCTGACAAATGTTTTATAAAGAAAATGGTGCTTGAACATTGTAAATATGATAGGGAGTTGGATAATGAATCCATCCCTCAAGTGGGTAGGCCCATGATAGCATTCAAAGTTTCAAGTGGCCTTAGTTGTTTTGTTTTAAGAGCTTGCTTAATAATTTCTATCGAATCACTGGATTAATATAAAATTGTTTTCAAAGTATAATTATTTTCCAAAGAATTATTTTACAAAGGTATTTCTAATTCAATATTTCAAATTTATTATCAAGTAATATTTTGAAAAGAGATTTATCAAAGGATTTAGAAAACCTTACAGGGAAATTTAATGCTTACCCTTTTTAAAAAAATGATTTTCAGGTATCTTAGGGGATTATCGTAGATTTCGTCGCATATGGAGTAGAGCACGCAGAAGCCTAGTGGAAAATTTTATTATTATTATTTCAGTCCTAATAAATGCAATTTATGTCTAATATTCCAGAACCTAGACCGGTAAAAGATCCTCATTTCATTAAACTGTTGTGTAAATGTTTTTTAAAAAAACAATTCACAGCATTTTTCAAGCACCGAGTCCGGAAGAGCGGGCTCGGGGCGTCACAGAACTTACCACAAAGGCCACTGGGCCAGGCCCAGCGGTTTGGTACAAATTTAGCGAGCCGACCAACCTAGTGGGTCGAGATAGACCCAGGAACTATGACCGAGTTGACCCAGACCGGATTGGGCCGAGTCGGTCCAATCGGGTCGGACCAGACCTGGGCCCACTAATGACCCATCACTTACATTGGCCATATATTTGGTACCGGACGTCCGTTGGATGAACCGTCAACAGCTTTAGTAATCTCTTTGAGAAACGGTCCCTTCAAAAATACCCCATGGGAGTTCACGATATTGTTGAGATATGGTCGAGATGGTACATATATTAAACCAACTGGGCCCCCGGGACAAAAAGGCTAATAACTCATAGACCGGGCATCCAATTGACGCACCATCTATTGCGTTGAGACCCCTTTGATGCATCAGACCATTGGGATACTTCTTCATGGGACTTCGTGACACTTGAAGTATTGGCTTGAGCTCATGGGGCGGACCCTTTCAGAGACGAGAAAGTATAGAATGGAGACTTAGAAGCTTGCTAAGACCATATGACTACTTTTTTGATTCATTTTAGAGGGAATTGAATATCCCAATGGGGAGCGCTACTGTGTGAGGTGGTAGACCCATGGAAGAGATGAGTTACTATGTGAGGCAGCAGACCCACAATACATGACAGGAGGAGTACCTCTATAGGCTATTAGGGGGAGTGCTACAATGTAAGGCGGGAGACCCATGGTGGGGAGCACTACTGTGTGAGGCGGCAGACCCACAGTACTCGACAGGAGGAGTACCTCAGCAGTCTAAGGTTAGTGAGTATCACCTTGGAGTTGTGACAGGACCACTGTACTCGACCGAGGAGGAGTTCTCCTGCAGTCGTGGTTTCGTTAATGAAAATCCTGGTTTGAGTTAACTCAATGAACATTGTGTTTTCCTCATGATTGAGATGGGTTACTCGATAAATCAGATATAGGTATAGGCATATACCTATGTAATGGTTATCCATTGAAATCATACTTTTTGGTTTATACTTGATGGATTTTTGTGTGACCTAGAGGGTCTCGGGGTCCCTACTAAGTACTGTTATACACACCCCTGCACGGGCTATGCCCGTATCTCATTGTGTTGGATGCAGACGACGGAAAGTGCTGACAGAGACTGAGAGCGCCATGACTGGATGATACCCAGTGGAGGACCTTATGATGTATCAGTACACGGTGGAGTCTGACAGACATGGAGTGATGAGGAGGCCATTAGTACCTACCCTTCATGTAAGAACCACAAATCATGATCCAAGAGCTTCTTTCACCTTCCATCTATTTGTACCTTTTTAGATGTACTTGTTTTAAGTTGTTTTTGTACTTTACAGTTGGGCTTGTATTCTGGCCCCTTTTACTTTCTAGCACTTCTTCTGTTTACAACCATTACATAGTGTTTGCATCAGGTTGTACTCTGGTTATGTATGTTTACGATTTATAAAGGCAATTCCTTCCCAATTATAGGGAATTACGCTTTTGGTGCTAGTCGCCATCCCCTGGCCTATGGAAGAAGGGCTTGGGGTAGTCACGATACGGGCTTTGGGGGACGGGCCGTAACAAATTGGTATGAGAATACGTCGGTTCTATCACAGAATATCAGACTCTGATATTCATTTTCTGTGATGATATAGTGTTAAGGGTACTAACTGTGGTTTTTAGTTCAGGGAGTCCAGTGTTGGTGTGGGCGGCCGACGTATCCATACCCCAGGAACCTAACATCTGATTTTCGACTTAGTGCACGAAAAAACTGATTTCGTGTGTGTTTTTCAAAAGTATTATTTAAGTCACCTCTATCCAGGTCATCTCACTAGGTATAGTCTTTTGATCGTGTCTCATCAGTTTTTTTTTCAGGATGACTCCCCGTGGAAGACCAGCTAGAGCCCCGATAGCTGTATGTACTAATAGCCCGCCGAGCAATGAGGAATCAGTATAGTGAACTCTTCCAGTTGAGGCTCCAGCGGAGGCACCAGCGGTACTACTCCACATTGGTCCACTGATGCCACCAGCCCCAGTGGTAGAAGATGCATGCTGCTTGAGGGCATTGCATGAGTTCCAGCACCAAAGGCCACCTAGGTTCCGGGGACAGACAGATCCACATGCAACTGATTATTGGCTGGAGGTCGTGGTGAGAGTCTTCAGGCTAGTTGGGTCACCAACAGACTATATGGTGGTCTTTGTTTCCATCCTCCTTCTGTCAGCAACAGGTAGATGGTGGAGCCTAATGCTACAGGTCCACGACGAGGCGACACTGCTCTGGGCAGACTTCAAGATCCTGTTTCGGGCAGGGTTTGTCCTAGCCACTCTTTGAGCGGTACTAATAAAGGATCTACTACATCTACAGCAGGGTAGCATGGTAGTGGCTCAGTACTCAGTGTGGTTCAGTAACCTCTTGTGCTACTCCACATATATTGTACGAGACCGGTTCTTCAGGGACCGAACCTTTGAGTAGGGACTTAGGCGAGAGATAAGAGCTTCAGTTATCTCCCACAACATTATGACGTAGACAGGGGTGTTGGAGAAATCCATCATAGTAGAGAGTTTCTTTGCAGAGCAGTCTCAAGTAGTGAGACCCATCACTAACCGACATGCAGCGGATTCTTCTTCAGAAGGTAGTAGACAGATGACACATAGGTCTAAGAGGACCATATCTACAGGTGGTCGACTACACGAATCCAGATCGGTTGTACGGGGCACCCAGAGTGGTGGCAGAGCCAAATCTGTTAGGCAGTGTTACTCATGCAGCAGACAGGGTCACATGGCTCGTTACTATTTGACCCACCTTACGGATGATCAGCAGTCAGTTGATGAACTTTTCAGGAAGATGAAGAGGTTTTATCGAGGCGATCTGTTGAGTGGAAGCATAGGTTGCAGAGGAGCTGGTCGTATATCTAGCAGTGGATGGCGTTATGGGGTGTTGCCACCACCACCACTTGGTGGTCCTCCACGACCATAGAGAGCGGCTGGACATGGCAAAGCACAGCTTTAGGCAGCTGAGGCCTACGATCATGGTGCTTTGGAGATTATTCGAGATACAATCTATGTCTACTCTTTCTTAGCTGCAGTTCTTATAGACACAGGTTCCAATCACTCTTTCATAGCCACTTCCCTCATTCGGAGATCCATGATTTTGAAGGAGCCGTTAGTTCGATCCTTAAGGCTAGAGACTCCTATGAGAGTTGATTCGATAATCACACACTGGTGCCGGTAGTGCGAGCTTAATATAGGAGGTGAGATCTTCAGCTGGGATCTCCTAGTAGCGGCGTTGAGGCCTTACGACGTCAACATGGGTATGGACTGGTTATCTAGAGTCCATGCTCAGATCGACTGTATTACATGAAAAATGTGGTGTGTCCGTACGGATGGGACCGATTTTACCTTCACCTACGTGAAGGGAACCATTGTAGAACAGGATGGACTTACTCAGAGGAGGATGCAGCAGATCACTCACTAGTTGGCTTGCCTTACACTTGGATCAGTTGATGTGGAGAGTCTGACTAATCCTGTAGTGGTGGACGAGTAATCGGATGTTTTCCCGGACGATGTTCCAGGACTACCTCCTCATAGAGAGGTGGACTTCTACATTGACCTCTACCCCGAGACGTCACTGATATCTATTCCAGTATATCGGATGGATCTCGATGAGCTTCCTTAGCATCAGGTACAGCAGGAGGACTTGTATGAGAAGGGATTCATCTAGCCCAGTGTTTCTCCATGGTCAACCCCAATTTTGTTCGCCATGAAGGTGGATGGGAGCTTGTGACTTTGTGTCGACTACTGTCTCCTGAATCAGGTGACCGTGAAGAACAAGTACCCACTCCCGATGATAGATTAACTCTTTGATCTGCTCAAGGGAGATCGATGGTTCTCAAAGATAGACCTCAGATCAGGCTATCACCAGCTCAATGTTTGAGATGAGGATGTGCAGAAGATGGACTTCTAGTGTTGGTACGGCCACTATGAGTTCATGGTTTAGCCTTTTAGCAATACCAATGTTCCAGCAGTGTTCATGAGTCTCATGAACAGGACCTTCCAGCCATACCTCAATCACGTTGTCGTAGTCTTCATCGGCGACATACTGATTTTCTCGACTACTGAGGAGGAGCATGCCAACCATTTGCGGGTGGTACAGGATTCACTCTAAGAGAACCAGCTTTATGGTATACTTTTATAGTGCCAGTTATGGATTCGAGAGGTACACTTATTGGGACATGTTATCTCAAACGCTGGAGTTGTAGTGGATCCAGCAAAGATCGAGGAGGTACTTGTGTGGGAGCAACCCCGGAGTGTGATGGAGGTTACGAAGTTTCCTGGGTTTGGATGGCTACTATCGGAGATTTGTTTCAGACTTCTCCAGAGTTCCAGCACCTCTTTCAACCTTGACGAAGAAAGAGAAACCTTTCGTTTGGTCAGAGAGATTCTAGTAGAGATTTCTGGAGCTGAGGCAGAGGCTCAATAGTGCCCCTATCTTGAGGTTTCCAGAGGGAGGCATAGAGTACGTAGTCTACTGCGACGCATCAAGTACCAGACTCGGGTGTGTCCTGATGCAGAATTGAGAAGTTATCGCATATGGATCTCGGTAGCTGAGAGGAAATGTGTACAAATACGTTACCCATGATATGGAGTTAGAAAAATTGGTCTTTTCCATGGATATGTGGCAGCACTATCTTATGGGAGAACATTTAACCGTGTACTCTAATCACAAGAGTCTCACATATACCTTTTCTCAGAAGGACCTAAACCTGAGATAGTGGAAGTGGTGTGATTTCTTCTAGGACTATGACTTTGAGATAGTCAATACTCCTAGGAAGGGGGATGTAGTATAAGATTCGATTAGCAGGAGATCATGAATTTAGCTTCTAAGAGAGGCAACATAGCATCAGGACGCATTGCAGATATCCTTTGTGGATATGGATGGTTCAGCCTATCTACTGTCTCTTACAGTCACTCTCCCACTTCTTCAACGAGTCAGGGAGGTGCAATTTGGGGACACTGACTACGAGATGTGATGTGCTCAGATATCCAATGTGCTGGCACAAGATGTATTTTCTTAAGGTGTGGAGCACAGTATCCTCTTCATATGACGTACCACGACAATAGTTTCACATCAGAAGGAGGTGTTGAGGAAGTTCCACACTTCCACTCTATCGGTACATCCAAGAGTTGTGAAGATGTACCAGGAACTTCGATGACAGCATTGGTAGCCAGGTATGAATAAGGTAGTAGTACAGTTTGTCTCATGGTGCCTCACATGTCAGCAATTGAAAACAGAGAAACAGGTACCATCGGGCATGGTTCAAACATTAGAGGTCCCGGAGTGGATGTGGAATGTGATATCCATTGACTTTGTGACAGTTCTCCCACGTATAGCCAGGGGTCACGACTCGAAATGGATGATCATCAACCAACTCACCTTGTCATCCCACTACCTACTGATCTGAGAGTAGGGATCAGTTGAGAGCTTCAGACACCTCTATGTGCAGAAGATAGTGCAGTTTCATGGAGTACCTTCTTCAATTGTCCCTGACCACGACGCACTCTTTACTTCTCGGCTTTGGAAAGGGTTGCAGGATGCTTTTGGGACACAGCTTCGCTTGATCAACACCTTCCATTCTCAGACTGATGGTCAGACTGAGAGGACCATCCAGACCCTTGGGAAAATGCTTCGTGCTCGTGTCCTCGACTTCAGTCGTAGCTAGGAGGACCACCTGTCCTTGGTGGATTTTTCCTACCACAACAGCTATCACTCCACAATAGGGATAGCACCTTTTGAGGATTTGTATGGACGACTTTGCAGATCACCACTGTGCTGGATAGACCCATGGGAGTCCGCACTAGTGGGACTAGAGATGGTTTGACCTACCACAGAGTAGGTGCAGATCTTCTAGGAACGGATGAAGACTGCACAGAGCAAGCAGAAGTCGTATGCTGACAGGAGACGCAGACCTCTGGAGTTTGATGATGGCGACCACGTCTTCTTATATGTCTCACCTTGACGAGGTCTACGGAAATTTGTCCGAGGTGGCAAGTTGTCTCCAAGATTCATCGGACCATTCTAGGTTCTCAGCAGAGTAAGCAAGGTGGCTTACCGCCTAGCTCTTCCACCTCAGTTACACCGGGTGCACGACGCCTTCTATGTATCCCTGCTGAGGAGATATGTGAATGACCCTTCGCACATCATCGACCATGGGGAGCTGCACATCGATGATGTGGTGAATTTCACGGAGGATCCACTAGAAATTGAGGATCGACAAGATCAAGTCCTGCGTAGATGTTGGATTCCTATGGTGTGCGTTCACTGGAAATACAGGAACCTCCAGAAGAGCACATGGGAGCGGGAGGCTCAGATGCATGCTCAATACACCTTTTTGTTCCACTAGTGTGAGTTGTAGCATATGGGGACTTAAAGCCCTGAGGTGGGTTGAATTTAAAGACCCAGAATTCTCTAGGAGTTTTTTTTAAAATACATGGGAATTTTACGAGTCCGCAGTTTCTGAAGGCTCTTGATTCTGAAGCCCAGTGTGCCCGAAATCAATTTCTGAATTTTTTTTGGGTACGTTCAGTAATCGTACGAGTGGGTTTTTATAACTTTTCAATGGGTGCTCAGAATTGAAATCTAAGGGCACTGTTGAACTCATTGCAACCGTTTTTTCTTAAGAAGACTTTCACCTCGACGGCGGTTGATCCGGTATGAGGGTCAGTTTTTGGGTTTGATGTGGACTAATAAAATAAAATAAGTGACCACATATTTTATTTTTGTTGAAACCGCACCATGAGGATAAAGTTGGTTAAAAGCTCCAAATGGGAGTTGGTGGTGGAACTGCCACACCCTAACCTCCCATGGGAGGATAATTGTGGTGGGGACCACCTAGTCCGCATAAACTCCCACGAGAGGTTATGACGTGGGGTCCACATACGTCATAACCCCCCCATTAAATGGGACGGGAGGAAACATCTCAACTCTCCCTAATTACTGAGGGAGAACCTCTTGGTCTCTAACTCCACTCTTAATAGAGGAGGATGAAACCGCCTAAAACCCCCTATTAATGGAAGAAAACCCCTTAACCCTCTTCATGATAATTATACTGGGACCACCCGGGCCTCTAACCCTCTCAAATTTTCCTATTTTAATTATTCCAATCTTGAGAATTTAATTTGGTGGAGCCTCTCCACTTTTCAATCTTGAATATTTGTGCCAACTTGAACTTAATTAAGTGGGGATGACTTAATTAATTCACTCCATAAGACATAATGGATTAAAATCTATAATTTTGGAACGTTTGTTCTCTCTTTTGTGGAGATCTTGGGAGAATATAATTCTCCAACGAAGAACGCGAAGACGCCGACGACGACAAATCCTTCCTCGGGTTCTTACTCGGAACCCCCTTTCGATGTGGGATCTCTTCGACGACCCTTCATCCTTCCTCTTCATCGTCAACGGACCGACGCACGAACTCCGAAGTGGAAGCCTACGACGAACGACGTCAACATCATCTTCCCCTCCGATGTACAAACACCTGTCGATTAAAAAGGTAGGGGTGTTTTTTAAGTTGGTTAATACTTAATCATCAATCATTTAATCAACTTTTGAGACTTTGCTATCTTTCAAATGTGGAGGGTTCAGGCCGAACAAAAACGGCCCGACCACTCTGCATCCTTTAAGGTTTCAGAACCTTTGATCGACGGAGAAGGAACAATGGCATGTCAATTAGGCAAAGATGAAAAATACGACGAATGAATGTGAACTTCCCACGACCTCTGCGAACCGCACCGCCGGCCGAACAGTGCCCGACCAGCATACCCGAGGACTAACCGGTGCGCACCCCGGTCGAAACTGCGGCATGCCTGGCCCGCCGGCACCCTGCCCACACGGTGTCGGAGCGCCCCGCGCCTGCCCGGTGACCCCAGAACCCGACCAGTGCCCGATTCTCCTACCTGACACCATCTGGTGCCCTGGCCGCCTACCGGCGCCCCTCCATCACCCCAGCCGCCTGCTCGGCGCCCCTCGGCGCCTGCCCAGCTCTATCCGGCACCTTGGTAGCTCCCCCCTTGATGCCCTACCCGTCTCCCCGGTCACTTTCCCGGCACCCCCGACGACCTACATGACACCCCCTCACCCAGGTCGCCCTGCCCGGCGCGTCCCAGCGCCCTGCCCATGCGCCCTATTCCATTCATGGCACACATGTGGCCTGCTCGTGCCCCGCAAGGCCTGCTGTTGGCCTCTCAGGCTGAGCTGCCCGAGCCGCACCCCTCGCGGTGCCGGCCGAACCTCCCACTGGCCTTTAGGCCGAGTCACCCATGTGGTCCCTTAAAAAATACCCCATGGGAGTTCAGGGTATAGTTGAGATACGGTCGGGTTGTTTCGTACACGATACAAACCGGGGCCCCTGGGACAAAAAAGGCTAATAACTCACAGGCCGGACATCTGATTGGTGCACCATCTGTGGCGTTGAGACCCCTTTGACATGTTAGATACTTGAGATACTTCTTCATTGGACTTAGTGACACATGGAGTATCAGCTTGTAGCTCATGGACGGGACCCTCTCCGTGACGAGCAAGCAAAGCATAGAGACCTAGAAGCTGGCTGAGACCTAACGACTACTTGTACGATTCTTTTCGGAGTGACTTGACTAGCATATTTGGGAGTGCTACTGTGTGAGGCGGTAGTCCCATGGCGGAGGAGCGCTACTGTGTTCGGAGGTAGACTCACTGTACTCGACAGGAGGAGTACCATTGTAGGATATTGGGAAGAGAGATACTATGTGAGGTGGAAGACCCATGGCAGGGAGCGCTACTATGTGAGGCGGAAGACCCGAGGTACTCGACAGGAGGAGTACCTCAGCAGTCTATGGTTAGTGAGTAGCACCTTGGAGTCACAATAGGACCACTATACTCGAAAGAGGAGGAGTTCTCCAGTAGTCGTTGCATAATTAATGAAAATCCTAGTTTGATTTGAGTCAATGACCTTTTTGTTTTCCTCATGATTGATATGGGTTACTCGATAACTTAGATAACTGTGTGGGAATATACCTAAGTAATGGTTATCCATTGAAATCATACTTCGTGGTTTATCCTTGTTGGGTTTTTGTGAGACCTTGAGGGTCTTGGGGTCCCTACGGAGTATCGTTATACTCACCCCTGCACGGGATATGCCCGCACCTCATTTTGATGGATGAAGATGACGGACTGCGCTGACGGAGACCGAGAGCGTCAGGATAGGACGGTACCCGGAGGAGGACCTTACGACGCATCGGTACACGGTGGATTCTGACATACATGGAGTGCTGAGGAGGCCATCAGTACCTACCCATTAGGTCGGAACCTTAAAGGATGATCCAGGATCAGTATTAACCTTCCAACTATTTGTCACTTTTTAGTTGTACTTTTTTTAGTTGTTGGTGTACTTTACAGTTGGGATTGTATTATGGCCCCTTTTATTTTCCACACTTCTTCTATTTACAGCTTTTACTTAGTTTTTTCTTCTTCTTGTACTCTGTTTGTGTGTTTTTATGATTTATAAAGGCACTACCTTCCCAGTTTTAGGGAATTATGCCTTTGGTGCTAGTCGCCAACCCCTGGCCCATGGAAGGAGGGATTGGTGTAGTCACGATGCGGGCCCCGGGGGATGGGTCGTGACAATTGAAGTCAATATAAATAATCACCTAATAATGAAACATAACCAATGATATTTTACTAATAAAATAATCATAGGGAATATCAATAACTAATTTCATAAAAAATAGAATTCAAAATTCAAGACATCATAAATATACCAAAAATGCTTCCGCACAACCACCATTTGTAAACAGGTAAAACATCAGCAAATACCCAAACTAGTTTTCCTCATTATTCTTACTAATGAATCAAGCGTATATATTGGGCCTTAAAATTTTCTTACTATGTTTAATGTGTACCCCATATTAAATCGGTGAAACCCAAATTACATAAATAATTTTATGAAAAAACTATCACATAAAATGTGAATACATTAATAATAAACAATGAACTATATCAAAATAGCATGTCTATAGTCAAACTGATCATAAAACCTTCAATAAATATGGAGGGTGGTTTTATAGATCATCCTGAATAAATAATAATATCTAAAAAAGGATTTTTTCCTATAGGAAGTAATTAAACAAAATCCTTAAAATTTTCTTGAGAGAAATAACCATTCTTACATTGAAATCATTTATTTTAAATGCTGCATAATTTTAAAATAAAAATATTTCATCGAAAATGATCTTCGAAATTTATTAATGAATCTTCAACACATTAAGGATTCCAGAAGATAGAGATATCTTCCGATGTGGTATATGTTAAAAATACATTCTTTATATTTTTTTTAAAATTTAATAAAGTATGTTATTTAGAAAATAACAAAAATATTCATTTGATACTATTTAAAAAAAATTTGGATATGGATGAAAACACTTATAACATTTGATTGGTAATATATTATACATTTTTTTAAAACATTTTTACAAAACACTAACATAGAAGTAAAATATTCCCCATGGTATAATTAATATAACACTATCCCGAATAAGGATGTGATTATGAAATAAATAAATTTCAATTAATAATAAGAGTAATAATATTATAATTAATTAAATAAAATTATATAGATATTAAAATAGATTAATATTGAAAATAATACTCATAGAATACATTAATGGGAGGCATATACAACACATTAAATAAACAAGTAGTGTATAAGGCATGTGCCCACAAGAATAAAAGTGACACAAATATCCCTTACATTGTGATTTTCTTTAGTCTAATGTGATGTAATCTCTTTTATAATGGTTCAAAACATTCAAATAATTTTTAAAAAACCATATAGATATTTAAGATATCATATATGATCTTCTTACAATGTTTTGGAAAAAATATACCTTTAAAACCCTTTTTTTGGGTGTTAACAACTTTGTTATCCTAAGCAAGTTTTTTCATCTATGATATGCTGATTTTGTATACGATAAATATACCTAATATTAATAATGATATTATTCTCATAGATATTATACTTACTCCTTATATAAATTTTTGTAATCATTCATTCGTGGTTAATATGGAAAATGAATCTAATCGCGCCGTGGAAAAGGTAGGTCGTTCAAAGGTACGAGTGACGATATAATTCTCATAATGGTGAAAGGGAAATGAATTGGGAAGTATAATAATTATTAAAAATAAATATCATTTTATATTTATTATTTATCCATTATATTAATCATTATACGAATTCATATAATGTGGTGATGAATGATAAATTACTCCACAGCTTGGAGACGGTACGCTGTACAAACGAACGTACAATAATTTTGTTTTTCATAGCATTAATAAAAGATGAAACATAGTTGTCCCATAATCATAATAAAATATCATATTATATTAGACACTAGATTTATTACTTTAGAACGGATACAACCCATAAATTGGAGATAGAATAAAATATTAAATTGGATGAGTATGTAAAAAGGATTACCTCTTCTTTGGTGGAATTCCCTTATATATCTTCATAATGGATCTAGGGTTGACATTTTTGGAATAAGAGAACCTCTAGAACATGGATAATGTTTTTGGGAGGCGAAATGTATAGTACTTAGGCGATAAATATGGGTCAATACAATGTGAATAATTAAGGGAGGAGATGCCCTTTCAAAATTAAGGCGAGGGAACTTTTTGAATCACAAATAATATTAACTTAATATAAATTAGTTATCAAATCCATGTTTCTAAAAAAATGATTTATATCAAATATAGGTTGAATATGGGTCTAAATACACTCATCAAATGTTAATTTGATGTGTTTTTATTATTTTTTAGTCCTTTTATTTTTTCTTTTATCCATTATTTAACCCTTTTACCCTTATAGTGATATCGTGTAAGTTATTCATTGGGGGTTAAAATAATTAAAAAATAAAAAAGGGAAATAATGAGTCATTCATGTCATTTAAATAAATATAAAAAATATTTGGGTGAAATTTCGTCATTATAATTTTTAAATCATTTAATAAAATATTATTTATTTTTAATTATCAATAATGTCAATTTAGACACTATTCAAAACTGTACTTAAAAATATCATGATTATAAGAAAAATTTAAAAATATGTCAAATAAAATCATAAAATTTAGATAAAAATTTAATTATATTTATTTTAGTATTTGTTATATCATTTATTTGATTCTTACATTAATTAAACTAATTATCTATCATCATTATGTCACCATTTTGGATAATTTTTTAATCACTAATATTTTAGAAATATATTAAACTGATTTAGATAAAAATTATAGAAATATTAAAATTATTTATTTTCCAAAATATCTCTTATATAACCCCATATTAAAACTATTTCACAAGTTGAAAACAAAAGTGTGACAAAATTTTCATATCATTGAATATAAAATTATAAATTTATGACTCTCATCCAAGTTGAATAAAAAATATATAATTTCATCACAATGATTATTTTGGTAAAAAAAGATTCAAATTAAATCCTTAATACTAATATTTTTTTAACAATTATAATAATGTTTTTCCTTTTAGTTTCCTGATTAACAATTATCCATTGCTGTAAAAAATTTAACTGAAGTTACTATTCGTATTTTCCAAATATAAGAAGGAAATATTTATTATACTTCCACCATTTAATTTAAAACAAGTAATCCACTTTTCATAATGCAAAAAAAATAAATTTCCTAAAATAATTGTAAATTAGTGTTGTTGGAAGAATGAGAAAATGAGTTTTTAACGTAAAAAAGATCAAATTTTCACAATGTTATTATATTCTATTTCAATTGGAAATTGATTAAAATGAACATATTTATAAAAAAATAATAAATAATATATCTATTCATAATTTGAAATATTTAATATATAATTTACCACTACATATTATTTAGATGAAAAATCTATTTTCAAATAAAATTAAATATTTGGTTACTATTCATCAAAATAGAAAACATTTTAGAAAAAAAAAATAAAAAATTTTAACACTATATAACACTCATTAAAATATATGATTATTTTCAAAAATAATATATATTAATGTGTTATAAATCAGATTTTATATAGGTTTTCCATTAAAATGTGGTGACAATACCTTTTTTGAAAACATATTTTTTATGTGTAAAATTAAATTTGTTTATATATCATGTCTCTAAAAAATAAGCTGAATTTCCATAATTATATTTAACATACTGTATATATATTTCCTTGATATATTCCAAGAAGTTTTATTTCTTTATTTATTCATATAAACCACAGTTGTTCCTATTTAAGAAGTATTTTAGAAAACATTTCCATTTATTTTAAGAAATATTCCCTATTCATTTATAATTAGTTGGTCGAAGAATTTTATATACTTGTGAAAACTATATTTTCATAATTTAGTTAATCCTATTCATAACTACCTACATAATGAAAATCGATAAACCAATATTATTTAATATTATATCGCGGTTCATTTATGTTTTGTGTTGCATCAAATTAAAGCTACCTTAGCGATGAAATTTAAAAAGATACTTAAAATTAAATCATGTGGTGTTATAGTTTCATAATATAGTGATTATTATTTTATTATTCCTTAATGTTTTTTCACACTAAACATCAATATATATATTATGTAATCTATATCAGCATGTTTTCCAACCTTAAATGGCTCTAGGGAAATCTATACATCATTGTGAATCTAATATGGATAAAGAAATATGAGTTATGTGGATAATATAAGAGATCAACCATCTATTCTAGTATTTATGGAATACTTATATGGTTTTTGAATCATATTATTTTTTAATTTACA
This sequence comes from Viscum album, assembly GCA_963277665.1. NCBI lineage: Eukaryota > Viridiplantae > Streptophyta > Magnoliopsida > Santalales > Viscaceae > Viscum > Viscum album. The sequence continues at coordinate 373,388,077 of OY728127.1, read as the reverse complement.
TGTTTAAACAATTTTATATTCCATAACATCTTCATTAGCTCTACATACTCCTTCTCTGCCACCATGAAATTATAATATATTGATGGTCAAACAATCTCCCGTGGGAGATTGGATTTTTCAAATATTTATTTTTGAAGGTCCTCTACATAAAAATCAAGGTTTATTAGGACTCTTACAATAAACACATAATCTATGGAATCAGGTTCATTTTTATTCAATAATTTTCCCTCCATTTTCACCTTCATTAGGTTGAAATGTATTGTGATATAATAGTCCTTAAAAAACTAAAACTATAACCTTTGGAACATTTTCAAATTATTCTATGTGAATAAATATTTTAAACCCATGTGATCATTAAATATATCAAAATTTTTACTAGAGAGATAATAACCCCATATTAATTATTAAACAATTACTACTACATAGCCCAAATCATTTATTAGGTAATTATTTCCAATGGTATTTTTTAATTTATTGTGAAATATACCAAAATTTCATTTTTTATGCAATAAAATATGCCTTAGTTGATAAATCAATATATATCATAAACCCTTCCCTATTGTAGGGTAGCATGACTACAGGTGTAGTGAATAACATCTATTAGGATTCATGAAATATTAATCCCATTTAACTTCACATAAGAAATTGACACCTTTTATTTTAACATTGATAGTAGATTTGAAGATCATGAGAAATTTCTTACAAAACACCGTTAGAAATCAGGAAAACTGAGTAAAAAAAGGATCTCATTTTTATTATATTATGTAGTCTACTCTAAATTTACATCTATCATTTAAGGATCCATAAATACAAAAAATCATGTGATTTCTTGAAGAAAAATTAAAATTCATATAAATGGAACTATGTTTTTCTCAATTTACAATATAGTTACTCCATCCTCAAGGTGTTCAACATAATCATTAAAATATATTTATGATCCTAATTTATCTCAGAATATATAAGAATATCATCTATAAAGATTACATGATTTTTTTATGTAATCTAAAAAAGCACTATTTATTATGGTAACATGTACATCAATGTATTTATTTTGTACAAATCAATTAAATACTTATTAATTGTGTTCATATATTATTAAAAATGTAATTTTGAATATTTTGTATCATTTCACCATTAGTTTTTCATATACAGAATGAATGAAAATCTATGATATTTATTTATGGCCGTATAATTTATCAAAAAATTCAGCAATATCAAGTATTGGATACTTTTTCTTGGTTATAATATAATTATGGTCATGATAATAGATGTAGTGTGAACATAATTTATAATTATTATTAAAAAATAAATCTAGTTCACCACACAGTGTATCCCTCGGGCATATAAAATCCCTATCCAAATTCATTTAATGTTATTCCTTTAATTTCTATAACACAATATAGATAATTCAATTTTAATTATTCGATATATGTGTTGTACCAAGAATGAGTTCTATTTGAAATGTAACATCACACTATGGTTGTAGTGGAAAACTCTTCTCAATATATGTTGACATATTCCCCATCAATAGACATGTAACCAATATTTAGATTTCCCTAACCACTTGATATATATATCATTCGTATCTCGGTAAAAATTCCATCAATATATGATCATATGTTGATTTCAGAAATTAGATATGATTTCCATATCCTATAAATTTTTATGGGCTCTATAGACGGAGATCCAATATATTCCCAAAATCAAACCATTTTAAACCAAAGTAAGACTAAATATATTTTTATAAAACATAATCGTATTAGAATTAATCATAGAAGATTAGTACTCCTGTTGTACAATATTTTAAAATTTGGTTATTTTCATTTATAATTCAATATCTAGTTAATGGGATCAAAATTTGGTGATGATAAAAAAATTCAATATATTAATGTGAGAAAACTAAGGAAATCTGAATAATGAATAAGGTTTAATCGGAATTTTATATATTTATATTTATTATATTATTATAAAATAATTTATATAATATTTAAATTAAATTATCATATTTTTTTATTCTGAGAATATTTTATCCATTTATTATATAGTTTTACATATGGAGTAAAATAAATCATTAAGAAGCATTATTTTCTATTTTGAAACCCATGATAAATATTTTGAATCCTAGTTAAACATTACTATAATAAGATTTTTTTCATTCATTTAATTTAGTGATTCTACTGCTAAATATAGTTTTACCTTTAAATAAAAATTTTATAATTCTATATATTTATAACACCGCAAAACCTGCACTCCTAGAACATGTGCTGATATCTAAAACCATTCATTTCCAAAATTATTTCTGATAATAATGGCCAATTTTTTCCCAAAAAACAAACATCAAATGGAAACATGGATCCTTACATTGTAGAGGACCTTTTAGGTTTATCGTTTAACTGAATCATGAAAAAATAATTCATAAACAATACAAAAGTCATCAAGAGAATATTATTCTCAATCAATGTAGCTTTTCCTATTTCACAATAATTCATCAACCACATCTTCGTTAAATCCATTATTATCTAATATTGTTAGACATCACTATATAAAATTAGGGAAATGGAAACATAAAATGGGTGATCTCATATTCTCAGTAATGGAAGATAAAATCTTTAACAATTGAATTTCATCAATGTAAAAAACAATAGATTAGGGTATGATAACATAATCAAAGTGCATAAGAGAATCATAAATGAACTCATTCCCATGATTACCATGATCATCAAATATGAAAACATGGAAAATTAAATTGGCCTTATTAATGATAATCCTAACCCATTTGATGTCAATCTAAATCAAGAGAAAAATTATAAAACCATCATAATCATAAAAAAGATTTATTGGTATAATGGAACATCATCTCATTGATCACTAAATAACCCTTGTAGATCCCTTACAAATTAGAATAACCATATGTACATCTACTAATATAAATATTTGGAGGACATAATCAGAACCCAGTGCATTAGTGTACAATTTGGGAACACCCATAATTATAATGATATGGGCTTACAATGTGTGGTATGTTCCCCCTTGTTAAATTGTAATAGTTTATCCCATTGTTATCCAGGCCACCCCAGGTAAAACTATAATGGGCCTCCCATTTCTATCAGGGCCTCCCCTTGTGTAATAATTCAATAACCAAAAATAAATAAAAATAATAAAAATAATGAATATTACTTTTAAAAATAAATTAAACCATAAAAAAGAAATTAGTATCATGGAAATCTCATTGAAACATGATTATCCTATAGAAAGGATTAGGATCCATAAAATCTCTGTGAAACATGGTTATCCTATAAGAAATAATTGGGTTCCAAAAAAATCATAGTGAAACATGAATAACCGATAGAAAATAAATGAATTCTCTGAAAATCTCTTTTATATATTATTAAACCATGGGAAAAATAGATTCCATCACTATCACTTAGAATCATTATTTACCCATGGAAAAGAAATGGATTCCATAACAAACTCAATGAAACATGGTAAACCAATGGAAAAAAATTTATTACAAAAAAACTATTGTGAAACATGGTATACCTATAAATGGGTTCCATAACAATCTCTTTGAAACATGGCTAGCCCTGGGAAAAATAAGGTGCTCATTACATTATATTTGAATTAATAATAATCCATCCATAGAAATAATGAAGATGTTATAAGTACCAAATTTCACTACTATAAGATAATTATAAATAAGGTTTTTGATGTAGATTAATAGATATACAATTAAAATATCATTAACAACCTTCTTGAGGAAAATAATCTTTAAACATTCATAGTGTCTCATACCTATTTAAAAAGATTTAAACTTAATCCATATGAAGGTATATAATAATTATGAAAAATATAATATCATAAGAATAAGTATATTAATGATATAAAATAAAAAAAGTGAATTATATATCCAGCATAAAATAAAATATTTGTATAATATAAGAGACGTCTCAAAGAAGGAAAATTGTGACATAATTTATGGTACCAATTTGATGACTTTGAACCCAAAAAAATGAAATGAAAATCCTGAAATGGATATATAAATCCCCATAAATATAATTATAATATTTTTACAGTACCTTAATGGGATGTATATCCACCATAGACCAAAAATAAGTACTGAATATAAAAAGTATCTCATATAAATAAAAGTTATATGAGAGAACCCTTTGAAGGTTGAGTAAATTTTAAATCTTGAAATTCCTGACACAAAGACATAAATTTAATAATGCAATTTCCTGAAATAAATGAAAATAAAGATATAAAAAGATATGGTATAGTTGATACAACATAATAATTTAACTTGTATTATAATAATAAATATGTCTCAAGGGGATGTAAATTGAGACGAAACCCCTTACCACTATGGTAACATGTGAATCAAAAAACCCAAACGTAATAATAAAAAATTGAATTAATTGATAAAATTAATATAAATTAATTCATGATATAATATAATTTTAATTGTAATAGATACAAATGGAATATCTACTGAATAAGACATTTGTCTTACAGATGTAAAAAAATGACATTAAAATCCCTTTGGAATATCATATCATTAGAGTGAAAACAAATCAATGAAATAATGATGGATTATTATCGTAAATCCAAAAAATAAAATTTTAAAGTAATAATAATATAAGAAGAGTTCATTTAACATGTATTCTTGGTATATAAATACCAATTAAATAAAATTTTAACATAGTGAATTGAAATTGCGTTATGACATCCCAAACCATTAGTCTGATTGGTCATGTTTCTCCTCTATAATCCCTAATAATTAAAATACATTAATTAGTTAATTATTTAGGAAATTTTAAAAGTTTTTTTAAATATATATCATTCATAAAATCTTTATATAAAATTACTTAATAAATTAGGTTTAAGTTGGTTGGTTTGACCATATTAGGCTTACGTTTCAAAACTGACATTTGTAACCCAACTAAGGTCAGTGAGGTCATTATTTAGATATATATATAATAAAAATAACGTGAAAAATATATTATTTTTTGACCAATTACATTTAAAACCTATAATTAATTATATTGTAGATGAATAATCAAATGTTAAGTCCAGGGATATGGTAAGTCATACATACACATTAGTAGTGTTCCAATTTTTCAATATTCATTGTGGGACGAATGTATGAGAAACATATATTTAAATAATGAACATTATATCATAAATACCATATTATTTAACCATATGTACAAATATATATATATATATATACATATATAATTAGTATAATTTAAATGGAATCACATCGTATGGAGGAGGCAGTGGCCCACACGTCCACAAATGACAATATCACTTTTTCAGTGCATATAAAAGTAATAAATAAAATTATATATTTTATTTTTAAAAAGATAATTATTTCATTAATATAATATATATTTCATTTATTTCACATTTTTTTAATATCATCTTATATATATTCTATTTAATTAGTGAAAACATCACATCTCTTTGTGTATGCGGTAGTCCATAGGTCCACAAACGATGATATCGTAATCAAACAAAATAGAAATAATGAAGCTATGAGTTATAAAAAAATTAATTAGGTGTTAAGAAATAATAAATATCATATATATATATAACATAAAAAGATATTTTAATCATAATTACCATCCATGGGAGTTCATAAATAAAAACAAATGATGTCATTTTGCGAGGTGATAGTTTTCCGTACACACGAACGATGATTTCATTACACATTTGATGGATGTGTATGTAGGTGTAGGTCAAAACATTAACATAAAAACATATAAGTATATTGAATACACTTAGGTAAATATATATGTATTATGTAATGATATTTGATGGTATTGGATGTGGAATCATAATAAAAATTTAAGTTGATGAATGTTACCTCTTCATTAGAAAACTCCATTTGGTTTGTACTAATTGTCATGATTGGTTGGATTTCAATCCAAAGTGAGTATTTTATGATGATTTAATGTATATTGGGAGATTATTCGGGTAGTTTATAAAGGATCCATTATTATTTATCGGTGTAAAAATGTGAGCTGATTGAGTGACCTTTTATATGTAGGGGAAAGGACACAGTTTCCATTTTTAAAAAGAATTTTTTTTTATAAATTTGTTTCCAAAACATTTGATTATAAAAAAAATGTGTCGAAAAGAATATAAAAGGTATAAATATGTAAATAAAATGGGTTTGATTTATTTTTTTCCATTTTTAAAAATTATGTTTTATTATTATTTATTAAGTAAACTTGTTTTTACCTCAGTCTCTGTAATTAATTTGAATTACATTCACAACTCTTTATGAAAAAAAACTAATTTTACAATAATAAAAATTATAAAATATTATTTTTCCAAATATTATGGTTTTTATAAAAATATAAAATATATAAGTTGTATACATTAATTTAAAAATAATCCTATAGATGGGATGACACAAAGAGTTTTTAATGTAAAAATTTCACATGATTGAAATGTTTTTATATACAATTTCAATGTAAAACTCACTCCAATGACATTAATTGTATATATTTTTATAAATTTAACATTTATAATTTAAAAACTATTTAATATATAAATTTAAAATTGAAATAAATAAGTAAAATAACAATATTGATAATAATTATTATTATTCACTATTCATTAACATATGAATGTTCTTAGAAAATTAAAAAAAATAACCCAATAAATTTTTTATAATTATATTTTAAAATAAGAAGTTTATTTTTTCATATAAAATTTAAAAAAGTATTAAAATTATTTTTTAAACAAGTCTTCTCTTAGGATGAACAAAAACTAGATTTAAGGAAAATACACCCTTTTAGTGCATAAAATTTTATTTCCTATTTTATTATGCCTATAAATCATATATGATGAATTTAAAACATTTTAATGAATATACAAAATATAAATTACATTAATAAAATTTAATAATATTGATTATTTTATCTTATTAGGTTAAATTCAATCCTAGATAAAATTCATTTTTTTATAAAATCCCATAACTAATATTAAATTGGATTTTATATTTGTTTCTGATTAATTTGTAAAAAAATAATTCATAATATAATCATATTTCAACTATATATTCAGTATTTTTTTAATCCTATTCAATCTCACCCTTACATCATCCAGGTGAAAACTATCAAAATAATATAATATTTGGTTCCATAAAACAGGGCCTTGTTGGTAACACATAGTATCGAAGAGGCTAAATGTTCATTGAAATGCATGATAAACATGGCATTGGATAAAAAAAGATAAAATATGAAATTTTTGTAACAAAATATATAAAATTATTTAAATTAATTTTATATAATATATTTCTTAAAATTTTGTGTTGTTACATCCTACACCCCATAAAATGATTTTATCCATCATAATTAATCATGTTTATCATAGGATTAGCATTAATAGATATCAACTATTGAAACCCACACAGTTTAAATTAAATAAAGAATAAATATCCTAAAAATATAATTTTTGATAGATAAATTTTAATTTGATATATAAATTAGTAGGAATCCATATATGGGTATCATTATTCTGAATGTAAATGAATTATTTGAATGGAAAATAGAATCACATAGAATAATAAAGAGTGACAGAGAATATGGTCAGTATGAAGTAAATGAAAAAAATAAAATACGTGTGGAAATGTTCATTGATATCATCCTAATTGATGGTAATATGATAAAATTTCTTCTCTAGATTATTTTTATAATGTTAAATAAAATTCATTCCATCTAGAACTATAGTAAAGAAAAGAAAATATAGATACATGAGGAGTACAATTTCATCCTTTAATGAATTTACCCAAAAATCTTATATTTGTCTCCAAAATATAAGTATTGCAGATGAATTTTTATTTCCTAGGGCACTAAAATAAATTGTTTAATTACCAAATAAATGGGGTAGTACTGTTGTTCCACATATCATTAAACATTTTATAAACAATATTTGTTTTCATTTGGTAAAATAATTCCAAGAATGGGTATACCTTCATGTGATACATTAATATTCGAATGTAACCCCAAAATTCTAAACGAGAAAATTATATTAACCAATACACCAAATAAACTAATAAATGTAAAAAAATTTAAGACTTTTAACCTCAATTATCATATCATACCATCATGATTTCAGTCTAAAAATATGGTGATCTTTTTTTGAAGTAATGTTAGTCACATAGTCAGCAAATCATTTTTCAATCATGAGCTTATCTATATGACAATACTTTTTCCCCCATAGAATCCTTAATATCTAATATCATATAAACCATAAATTATATCATTAATTTTATTAATTTTTTCAGTAAAAATAAGAGGAATAATTCACATTAAATCATAGATTTACATCTACTTCAACCCAATAAAACATCTCATAACACATAATTGATAACCTAAACTTTCTTACTACATATGAAACTCAAATGGGGTGTAAGAAAAAATGAAATTATGATCAACCTTAGGTTTATCTTAATGTTATGTAATGTATAACTCTTAATATATCCCCATATTAAACCATAATAATCCAAAAATTCATCTAAAACATCCATTAATACCAATTGTAATAGCCAAGAATCCATACTCCTAGATCATGTGTTTTAATTCATAACAATACATTTTCGGATTTGATATTGATAATTTTGATCAATTATTTTTCAATAAAACTAAATAAACTCAAAAAGGAAAACATAGATCAATTAAATTTGGTATAAACGTTTAGTTTTATAGTTTTAGAGAATTAGTACACACTAATATATAAAAAAATCACTTTTCATCAAAAGAACATTTCTCCCATTTTACACAACATTTCATATTTCAAAATAGAAGATCATCATCACTATTGTAAAATCTTTTATATAAATAAATTGTTCAACATAATTCATAAAAACCTATGAAAAATGAATTATAAGAAGGGTGTTATTAGATACACAGATAAGGTAATCATAAGTATTAATAATTCAATTTCATTATTGAGTATAAGATTTCATATGGGTATCATGACAATATCGATGTGCATGAAAAATTAGGAATGATATCATACCAATGAATTCCTAAAACATGAAATATTAAATCTTTGAAATTTAAATATACATCATAATCCATAATAAAGTGCAATGTTATATCAATCACGATCAATAGAAACATCATAAACTCAGTAAAATCATAAAAAGAAAATATTGCTTCATTGAAAATCATATCATTGATCCCATACATAACCCTTTCATAACCATTACAAATTTGACAAACATTTAGGTCAACTTTCAATATAATTATCTAGAAACCATAATCATTACCCATGTATAAAATGATTAAAAAAGTTGTTTGAGTCAACGACTCAAAATAGGATATCAATTAAATTGAAAGAATATTTTAAGTTAATGCCAATGAGGATAAAGGGTCATGATAATACAAATAAGAAAAAATCATGGCTCTGGGAATCAACCAATAGACAATCAACCTAGAGAAATTCATACATAATGTTGACATAATACCTACCCACCTTTAAGGGCATATGAGTGAGGATATAGATACCCAAGTTAGTACTTTGAATAGAGAATTAGATAGAGTGTATAATTCATATAATCTTAGTCATGTGTTTAATAAATTTGTGATCTATTTGTTCACGTAGTGGTTTTGATGTTTTCTAAAAAAAATTCCCTCAATTCCATAAAGTGGCTTACTAAAAATTAAAATTTTGTGGTGGTGAAATTTTTCCCTCCATGTTAAATTATAATGGTACTTATCATTCTTATTTGGTCACCTCGATGTTATGATATAACGGGCTCTCCTGATTCTATCTCGATCGCCCCCTCTTGATGTCAAATAACCAAAACATAAATAATACTCACTAAAATTATAACTATTAATTTTAAAATTTTATTAACTCATCGAGAATAAATTTCTCTCATCGAAATATCATTGAAACACAATTAACCCATTGAAAACAAACGGGTTCCAAAATAACCTCTTCGATTGATTGTTATCCCCTAAATTAGGCAAGACCCTAAACAATCAGCATAAAATTATATTAACCCTTAAAAAATAAATGGTTTCCATAATAGTATTTTTGAGACCTTATTCATTAATAAATGATAAATGGGTTTCATAATAGTCTCACTGATTCAGGGTTAACCAATATAAATGAAATTTGTTCCATAACTATCTCTATGAATCATGATTAATCCATGTAAAATATATGGGTAAAATAATACTCTCATTGAAAAAAGACTAACCCATGGATAAGAAATGGCTTCCATTAAAATATATTTGAAACATGGTTAACCCATGTAAATGAAATGGGATACATAACATTCTCATTGAAAAATGGCTAAAACTTGGAAATAAAATGACTTTTATAATTATCTCATTGAATCAAGTTTAACCTATGGAAAATGAACATGCTCGTTACAATCTATTAGAAATTATCATAATTTATAAAGTAAAAAAAGTGGGTGGTACAAATAAAAAAAATCTCAACAGAAGGATAATTAATAAAAATGAAATTTTATAATAATTAATCTAAATACCATTAAAATATCATTAACAACATTCATGGGGAAAATACACTTTAAACAATCAAATATTTCATACAACCTTGAAATGTTTGAATAATAATCCCCCATAATGAATAAAAATAAAATGAAAAAAAAATCAAGAAAATAAATATATTAATTACCTAAAATGTTAGTGGATATGTATATAGACCCCATAAAATATGATAACTCTGCATCATCACAAAAATCAAATAGTAGTAAAATTGTAATAAAAATAAATGTACAGCTTCACTAACATTGAAAAAAAATCCCCAAGAAAAAGATATCCTAAAATATATATGTAAATCCCCATAAAATTAATTATAAGAATCATAAAAAAATTAATTGTTATTATATTCAACAAATAACAAAAAAAATACAACATTTAACTCGCACAAATAAATGTGATATGAGAAAAACCCTTACTACACGAATAACATTTAAATAATGAGATTAATGAAATAATACAATCAATTAAGATTTTAAATATCCTTAAATAATTTTATGTAATGATATAATTTCTCATAGAGTAGTTGATACACAATTTAAAAGTAACAAGGTGTATAATAAAAAATATTTTTTAATAGATTTTTGGTGTATACCACACCCCTTGCCACTATAGTAGCATATTAATTAGATGCCCAAAATGTAATAATCATCAAATGAAACATTTTAATTCTATTAATTTAAATTAATTAATGACATAATATTTCAAATGATTCAGAATATAAAACACAAAAAATAAATAAGTGGTGAATTTGTGTTTATCTCTCATTTCTAAAAATTGAGATGAAAATACCTTACAAAATCATATCATTAGAGTGAGAATAAATTAATGTATTAATTAAGTGTGAAAAATTTGAATCAACATAATAAAATAGGAAATACATAATAATGTATCATTAGGTTGTTTCACACATATTTTTGGCATATCATAACCAATGGTATAGAATTTTTACCCAATGAATAGAAATTGAGTAATGAAATCCCATATATTGAGTCTAATTTTTCATGATTTTTCTATATATTCCTATAAAATAAAAATATCTTACCTAATTAATTTCTTTAGATCATTTTCCAAGATTAAAAAAAATATTATTTCACTTATAAAAATGTTATATATATTTACTTACTAAATTATGTATAAGTTGGATGTTTCAACCATATTCCACAAATATGTCAAATCAAAGTCTGATTGGTTAACAATGTTCAATAAGGTCATTATTTAAAAATCTCCATAATAATAATAATAATATATTTTTACAATTATATTTATAAAATCAATTAGGAATTATTTTTATGAAAATTGACCCAATATTGTGATCATGGAGATGTTATGTCGTACAAACACATTTTCAATGTTCTCATTTTTTAATATTCGTTATGGAACGTAGGTTTGAAACATTTAAATTATGAGAATGATAATTATATCGTAAATAAAATAATATTTAATAAAATTTTATTATATATAAAATTATTATGATGTAAAATGAATCACAACACATTGAAGATGTAGTTTGTGCACACATCCATGAACCATGTTGTCACATTTTCACTAAATTAAATGGTAATAAAGATGATTATATATTATATTTATAGAAGAATATTTAGTTAATTAATATAATAAATATATCTTTTTTTTATCATGTGTATATTAAATCAATACATTATATATTATGTGCAATGTTTCAATGTATAACATCACTTTGAAGAGGCAGTAGTCCCCACGTCCAAAAATGATGTTATTGTATTCCCGTAAGTTGGAAATCCTGCAGCAAAGTGTTATATCAAAATTAAAGAAGTATGAAGTAATTATAAGTTTCATATATATCACATAAAAATATTTGTAATAAAACATGCCCTTTATATTCAATTTACTTCACATCCATTTTGGATTAATGTGTATCTAACGAATTAATTATATAAAGGTGGTAAAATGATATATTCATAATTAATTTAACAATATTCATTCCATAAATTCCAATGGATAGGTTATACCAATCATAATAATAACATATTTATGTTATTCAATACTTATTCTTGCAAACAACACACATTAGCAAAGAGAATCTATGTTGCCTAGAATGAAATATAAACTTGGTGTTGCATAAAATGAATGATCAAAGGTACATTTAATGAAACAAAAAAAATCAACAAATTTAAATTAATTAAAAATACATAGTTCATAAAATATTGGAATGAAATATATTATAGTTGAAAACCAATATATATAATTTTGATAAATTATGTATATTTTTTTTGTTTAATTTTGTTTTTCTTAAAAATAATTTCTCTAAAAAAATTTATTTTCAATTTGGGAACTAATGTTATATTTAATTTTACCCACTTCTAGAAAATTATCATTTCAATATTATTTTCATATTTTTAAACATAATTTCCTTAATATTTAAAATTTTAAATTTTATTTATATCCATAAAATTTAGATACCCAGGTAAACATTTAGTCACCATGATTAATATAAAATGTTGTAATTGGTAAAACAAATTTATGAGGAAAAAATATATATAAAACCTATATAAATTGTATTATATGTCTGAATTTCAACCCAACCTTATCAATTCATAAAATGGGACTTCTTTAGTTAAAATTTCATTTTATCAAGTCATTTATTTTATTTTAATATATGGAGTATTTACAAAATCATCACTACCCACACTTAGAAATGGAACCCCTCACCCCCACCCCACCCTTACTAATTAACACCATAAAAGAACATTAAATCAACCAATACCAACCTGAATACGTCAAAATATCCAATAGACACATTATATATGTTTCGTTCTATCCAAAGGTCTAATATAACACGTTTGAAAGATTTTATCATTGATCATCTTTTATGGAAGAGATATTTGTTCTAACTAACATCCTTCATGGTTATTTAATATTAAATATTTCCCAAATACTCTATAACAACAATAAAATAATGGGAAACTATCATTATAATTCGAAAACATTATTATATTGATTTTATAATCATTATCTACTTTCTATCCATTCATTATCAAAAAAACATTGACTATGTGTACATGTGGACTACTACCTCCTTCAACGATGTATTTCATTTTTCATCTCTGCGTCACATGGATTGTTATAATGACTGAACTAAATAATTATTTTGATATTTATATCATTATCAGAATCATAGGATGATAAATTGTTTTCTATCTTCTTTTCTTTTTTTCCATTAGAAAGTGAAAATGTTGATCATGTGTGTATATGTACTATCACCTCTAGGAATGAAATGATTCATTTTCAAGATATCATTACATGGGTGGTTCAAAAAATATACTAAATAAAAAAATTATTCGTGTAACATGATTCATATTATGTGGTTACATTAATTATATAATATATACTCCAATTATTAATTAAGATCAATTTTCATTATTTTTGAATTTAATATCGATGTATAAAAAAATCCTTTATCATTATCTGTAAATGTTATTTTTGAAATTCATATAATGGTCAAAGAAGAATGTTTTATAATGTTTACCCCAATATCATTAGTTCACTCTATTATAAACATTGGTCATTATAAATATTTCTCTTTAATTTTTAGTGTTTCTCTAAAATAAATGCAATTCCTATTTTTGGGGATTTTTTCAAAAGAGTTATTAACAAAAAAAAATCAACTTATTTTTATGTCATGTTTTCGAGTTATTTTGATTAAGGGATTGGATGAGTGGATTTATGAAAAGAGAATGATTTTATATTCTTATTCTTGTAATGATTTTTTCATATTATTTATGATGATATTTGGGTCTAAGATATTGCTATCTAATGCCTTGGATAATGATTTATTACCTATAGAAATGATGAATATAATTAACAAGTTTTTAGTTATTCCATTATGGATAAAATATTTGTATAAATATGGGGAAAATATGATGTAAGTAGACAATATCTTTGTGCTTCTATTATTTCAATGATTTTTAATTACATTATTGAATCATTTTTGGTTTCCCATGTGGCAGTTTATTATTTATAAGTTCTAGGATTTATTATTCAAAAAGAATATCATTTCTCTAGTGTTGTCGTAGATTTAAATAGAATAATGATCTTATTTTCATTTTAAATCACTTACATAGATTTTTTTGGTCATCCTATATTTGAAAAAAATGTATAAGGCCTAATAATTTTCAATAACAATAGATATTTAATTGCATTTTTTATTAGTGAATCATCTTTAATGAAGAAAATGATTCAGTAATGAAATATGTGTTCAACCTTAAGATCAAAATTTCTATGAAAATAATAAAACAATTGTGGTATTGGATATTTTATTATGTAATGTATCTCATAATTATCTAAAAAAGAAACCTAAAAGATCATGGGAGTGTAAAAGGGTTTTATACCGTTCAATCAAATAAAAAAATTTGGATTTGTTATATTTTTTCTTATTATTGGTCACATTATAATGTGTATTAGATAACATTAATGGTTTGTATTTTTTTACATAATAAAAATATAATGATTGAAAATTTGTTTTTAAAATATAATGATAATGTTTTAGGGACATATTATTACTTTATGTAATCTAGAATCATTTTAAAATGGTCTTAAAAATGGTAATAGTGTTAATTAATTAGGAAGGTAAAAAGAGGGAAATATAATTATGAATCAATAACATAAAATGGTGGTAGATTGAGATAATTGTTTTTTAGTGATTTTTTTAAAACAAAACCCTTTGAATTATAGAGGGACATTAGAGCTAATTGTAGTCGATGGATGGATTAATTGTTTGTGGAAAAAATTTAATTTTTTGGGTTTACCATATGCTCAGAAGATAACAATTTCAATTTATCATTTGGATAGTAATGCAGATCAGTGGAGACCATTAATTAGAAATTACATGACGTATAATGAAATAGATAAGATAGATTCAAGTGTACTTAGAGATATGTTTTAGGATAAATATTATCCAGAAGTAAATTAACATCATATTCAGGTGAAATTTCTAAATTTTATCTAAATGGAAACAGATTTATAAGATTATTGATAATATTATTTCTAAAATATGGCCAAAAATGCTGGAAATTTTATTATGGTACGTGTGTGTAAAATTGATATGTTTTATATAGTCTTGAATCTATTTAATGTATATATTTTTCATCTAAAAAATTTAAACAAAATTATAACATTATTTGATGTGTAGGAATTTTGAGATAGTGTTTTCAGGAACATATATCTCATGACATTAAGATTAGGATGTTGTCATGGTTATAATAAATAAAAAAATAAACAACAGAGAAACATAGTTCAAAGTCCCCTAAATGTCCCAATTGTGGTAAGATTCATTTTATGTAAGGATTAAATGGATAACAAAATAATTTTCAGAGTTCTATGTTAAGTTATTTTGCCCATGTATTCATGGATAAAAATAAAAATTATATCAAAATGTGAATTAAAATGGTTTAAAGAAATAAATTATTATATTTAAAATGTTCTGGTTCCTTATTAAAATATATTCCTGAAGTTAGATACTCAAGGATGTAATCAAAAATATAAAAAAAATATTTGGGTAAAATTCATTTGATATTACATCAGCAAATTATGGAACATCAAATAAATATGTGATATGTTTTTTACTTTTTTATTCATAATGAAATATTTTATTTTTTGATTCAAGATCTTTACATTCTTTTATTTATTGTAAATTCTCTAGAAAAATGTAAATACCATATTACTAAATAGAATCATAAATTTTAGAAATATGATGGGGTATATATTAGTAGAACAATAAATATTATGAATCTTCTAATTTTCATTCGTGGGATTATTTTTCCATCAAATCTAATAGTTTTACATATGGTGGAGTATGATTATATTTTTATTATGGATTAAAATTTAGGTTTCCATTCAAGGATATATTTTCGAGAAAAATAAATCATATTCAATTTTTAGAGTAAGTTTAAAATTGTATAAAATAATGAGTTCATACATATGATAATATATCAAGAATATATAAAATTTAATAAAGCTATATTTGATAGTCATCTTGGTCTTATAATTTAAAATAGGGAATCCATTCACATTTTAGATGACCCATGAACATATTATTATATAGATGTATTTTATGATAATTTGGTAGGCATTATTCATAATTTATAGTCTATGTTTATTATTACATTATTTCCAAATTATAGTACAATTTTAAAACCCACTTGTCAAAT
Organism: Viscum album; assembly: GCA_963277665.1. Lineage (NCBI taxonomy): Eukaryota > Viridiplantae > Streptophyta > Magnoliopsida > Santalales > Viscaceae > Viscum > Viscum album. Next base: position 373,371,357 of record OY728127.1, on the reverse strand, counting down.
GGCTCTAATTGAACTAATAGTTTAAAAAATAGCTACAAGAGTTTCTTGATAAAGACATTATTCCTTCAATAATATCATCATAGGGTTCATGTTTTTAAAAAAAATAAAGAGTGATCATTGAGGATTTAATTAATTATAAAAAAACTAAAAATATTTATTTTATGAAAATTTTCCTTTTTCATCTTATCTATTATTTTTTTATTTTCATTGAGGTTATAATATTTTTAGAATTATTTAACTTACATCTAGAAATCATTATTTGGATGTAAAGGAAGAATAAAATTTAAAAAATAATATGAGCTATTTCCATTACGATTTGGGGATATTTCTTTTCTTTAGAAAAACATACCAATTATATTTTTCGATCTTATGGAAAAAACATTTTGTGTGTCTGTGGATAATTTTTAGCTGGTATTTATAGAGGATATTTTAGTATCTTCTATAGATAATGGATACTAATAGAAATATTTTGTAATTGTTTTAGTAATCATTTAATGAAAAACAAATTCACATAATTTCATGAAAATATGATTTTTGTTATAAAAAATTCATTAGTTTTGTAAATTGTAACTATATAAGGAATAATAGTTGATATTTATATGACTAAAGTGGTGGAAGCATTAAAAATACATAATAGTTCCAATAATAAACAATGTTCTCTTGGACATAGAATAAATTTCTAGAATTTTTTTAAAATATTTCTTGTTTGGCTAATTCACAAACCATGTTAAATCTAAAGGGTGTAAAATTTATGTAAACAAAGATGTATAATGATTTTATTTAAAATTCGATATAAGATTGTTTAATACTCTTATATTATCCCTTCTTTAAAGAAATAAGTAATTCTCAATATAGTGACACGTTAAGGTTGATCTCTAGTTTTCCATTGGTTGGATGATAATGTAATTTAATATAAAAAAATGTTGAAACCATATTTGTAGTATACTCCAATGAAAGACCATTAGATTTCTATATAACTATTGGTATTAAAAAATTGGTGTCATTTACTATATAGGTATAAATTTTTCTTATAAATCTATTGTAAATGAATTGAATAAATATTCACTAAATAATAGCTGAGGAAAACTCTAGTGAGAAGGTTGGAACTGATAAATGAAAATGATTTCCTGATGCACTATCATCCAATTAAAGATAAATGGGTTAAAAATCACATAATTCAAAAGAATAATGAACCATTAACCATGATTTTCATAGAACACGACTAATGGTTAATTATTAGCATAAATAAATATAAAAGGTCTTGTTTCTAAAAGTATTTATCTATTAGATAAATTATCAGTATAGTCATCCTTTTTCGAAATAATATATAATTCAACAAAAAATTATCACGGTTTAAATAAATAAAAATTATTTTTTGATAAATAATAGCATTTAAAGATTTATATTTGAAAAAAGCGTTATAATATTTAGATGGAGGATTTTTTATCGAAATTTATTGTTTTTAATTAATTACTGAAGGTTAGAGATCTATTTGTTATATTCATCCTCATATACATTTTATGTAAAGATACTATATGGAGTATTATTTGAGGGAAATAATGGAGAAGGATATTTCTAATTTGACCCTAAGTCATATAACTTTTCAAAAAGTAAAAGTAGAGTGAGGAAATATAAATTGAGTACTTCATTAATTGATCATTATTGAATCGAAATAGAACATTATATCTATCGATTTCATGGTGTTTATAAAAAAGAAACTTATGATAATTATTTCCAATTTAGGTTTTTTTAATGTATAGGTCTTTATAGAATTAGTGGGTAGAACAAGAATCAAAAAAGGCATTTGATGATATTTAGTGGAAAATAAGAGTACATTTTACCACATCATTTTTCTGACATAGTTTTGTAGTTATGATTTCTTATGAGTTATATTTAAGTATATAGTTTTAACGTAATCCTTACTGATTTTCATCATTAAAACAGTCATTAGAGTACTAAATTGTGAAATGTCCACATGTAAACAATTTAACCATTATAGTGTGAATGGTGAATTATGTGGAGATTTCATTCCATACACATAATTAGTCTTTTAATCTATGTGCCTTTGAAAATTTATGATATAGGAATCCCTATCTTATACACTTAAATTATCTACCTATAAAATTATTGAAATCCTCGTTTTTCTTTTACCCAAATTTTTTATGTAATATATATTGTATATACTTCCCTCTATAGGTATATTTTCTTCTATTCACACAAGAACCCCATTTTCGTATACTTTTCCTATAAATGATGAGACTAATGGGTCTCTCCATTTTCCAATTCCACCTAGAGATAACGTATAACTATTTCTTCATAGACACTAAATTCCAATATATACTATACCTATTAGAGAAATTTTGTTATCCTTGAATGAAATTTTCTTTTTTTATTAATTTCAATGATACAACCAAGGGCATATTATTCCATTCCTCTAAATAATTCATTATTGTAACCAATGAAATCATAGTAATTTTTCGAAAATTCATATAATTATATCTATGTTTTAAATTAAATATTTAGTGTAATATATTCATTGAAAAATACTTTCTTAAACTAATAAAAATATATGGAGATCATTTCTTCTTATTTTGATGTATTCATAAAGAGATTACACCTTTGATTAGATTCATTTTCCAAATAATAGTATAATAAAAAATAAATATTTTGATCTGAACAGAGTAGAATTAAAAATACCATTTCTTTTATATTGATCAATTTTAAAACAATTACTGGTTCATAAGACCCACTATGTGTGGGTGTACTTCTTTTCTTTACGGACCAAATGGAGAGTTGGTTAAACCTTTTAGAATATTAATATTCTATTGATTCACTTTTAATATTCGAAGATTTAGAGAGTCGAGTGATAATAACAACAACATTTTTCATTCAAATACCCATTCTATTTCATATCACATTTGGATATTCTTTTTATTATCCATTACAATAGTTTTTAACATGATTCTTTCTTCTTAAATCCATTTAATAAAATGAAAATGTTTAGTGAGAGTATCAAAAAATAATAATTAGATTATGAAATATTAAGATAAGTAAAATCAATCCTAATATTCCTTAATATATGAAATCATTACTTAAAAAATATAACATATTACATAAATCCTACATAATAACAAGTTCAATATATTTTTCAATAGGTTCAATACTTTTATCCTTCATAACATAAGGTAAGGAAATAACTAAAAACATTGATACAAATAGAGACAATCTAGCATTAACATAGAAACATATTGAATCATTGAAATGAAACTCATTACATATCATGGTGAAATATGTCACTGAACCTACGAGTTTAGTGTATTAAAAATTCTGGTATATAAAATATAAATTTTATAACTTATTCAACATCTTCCTTATATATTCATAAAATATGTATCCCTTCAAGAAACATAATACATAATTCCATTCATCAAAACCTATGAAACGGAAAAATAAGAGAGGGTGATCGAAAATTCTTATTAAGGGAAAACTTAGGATATATAATAAAGAGATCAATACATATCATGATATGAGTACATTCTCCTGAGATAATAATCATTGAGTGGTGAAAAACATAATAGAATTTTACTCATATAATGAATCATGAAATGAGTATTTAGGAATGACATAATACAAGAATCCTTGTTGAATTAAAATGTGAGTTATTAATCATGATCCATGAAAACATAAATATGAAAAATAATTATAGTAAATTATTTCCATTGTCAAGGCTAACTTTCAAGACAATCTATATATTTTATATAACACCCCATGGTGAATTTTTTCACTACCTATTTTCATTACGCTTTATTGTGTGGGTTTACTACCCAATTCCCTTTATTTCATCTCATGATATATAATTCATTACCTAATTTATCATAGAGATATATATTTTTGGGACCATATATCACATTATGAAAACAATATATATTTATTCCACATGATTACTAAAATATTTATAATTAAATCAATGATAATTTAAACCATTGAAATGAAATTTTATTTCAAAACAATGATAATATATTTAATCATACATCATCAATAGTAAGAAATTAGATAGTATGATTATATAATATCCTTAATTAAGGATGGAAAAAAATAATGCATTTCTACATGGATGAATAACACTTCAACAAGAGAGCTTTGAAATTATTTGAAACATATGAAGGAAAAACATTTTAAATATATTTTATAAAAAAATTATAATATAATAAAGCTATAAATAACTCTTTAAAACCATGGAAACAATTATGGGATATTATTAAAAAAATTACATAACTATCTATGAAAAGGATTTTTTAAAAAAAATATAATAATGAATATTTATTAAAACTTTTGTAATGGGAATCAAATTAAACTATAATGGAACATGTTTAAATCATAAAAAAATGAATCATTTGAAAAATTATAATTAAATTAAAAGAGAATATAAAAGTAAACATGGATCATTTGTAATTATAGGTAAGAACATTCACAAACAATATAAATTAGATAGACCTAGATGAGAAATTTTTCTGATTGATTAGATAATATACGGTTCGTTCCACAAATATGAATCCTTTCAAATTGATTATACACCAAAATGTTGTAAAATAGTTGGAAGTCATGTAAACCAAATACATTAATTATATTATAATAATGTGATTTAGTTTTCGAGATAATGAACAAAAAAAGTTATGTAAATGGATGTTAAAATATAAAAAATCTCAATTTCAAAGTGTGATTTGAAAATAAACCCTAACCTCATACTTCCTATTAGTAAAATGTGTTTTAATTATATGTAATATATGTGTATTCAATTAATTATTATGCATAATATATTTTTTCATGTTTATTTTAAATTATAAAATTCATTGATATTTCTTTATTTCCCATGTTTTAATCATTAATTATCAACATTTATAAACTTGCCTCAAATTATCTATTTTCCCAGCTTGTTTTGATTTTGATATTCCTGCCTCTAATTTAAGTTATGCGAATGGTTATTTTGGAACATATAATTATCTCCTTATTTTTAAAAATCAATTCAATTAAATTAATTCATTTTATAATTTAAATTATAATATTTTTTACAAATAATAAATTGAAATGCCCTTAATGTAATAATTATTACAATTTTTTAATAGACTATAATATTATTTAGTTACTCATTCTCTAAAAAATATATCATCATTATTAATGGTGGTATGATAATCCAAATCAATAACACAATATAGTGTTTAAATTAGATTTAAAACATTAGAGCATTGAAAAAATACTTCGTTTATATAATAATCAGGTTTTTAAAATAATGTTATTAATGTGATAAAATTGACATTGGAATGAACAATATTTAGGTTTTTAATATAATTTTAATCGTCGAATAAACATAGAATAAATATTTTTTTTTGAATATATAAACAAAATTAATCCATAATCAACATGAAGTATGGATAATTACTTATTCATATTAATAAATTAAATGATATATATCAATAATACAAATATTGTGCTGAAGTAATGAATAATGTTGGACATAAAGAACATGTTTTAAAATCCTTGTGTGGAGACATTTAGTTTTTCTCCAGACTACAATCAAGTCATAACAATGAATTGGCTAGGAAGACACCAAATATTTATAACAATTTTGCCTAAAAAGTCATGTTGATGCATCAAGCGGCTACATGATTCCAGACTCCACCAATCACCTGATTATTTCTATTGTATTCACATAATATACCATAATACATTTAATATATTTTTATACGGGACCATTGGATGAATAAACATATTTTTATCAATATACTTAATCATAAAAAACCAATATGTAATAAACATATGTTAGCAACCGATAATCGTCGAGAATTCCAATTGTTACCCCATGTTAATAAGGAAATTGAATGATTGTAACCCAACATAAGAATGAAAATGGATAGTAAAATAAAAAAATTTAAATTTAAAATTATTATCTATGTTAGAAGAAAAATATATGGTATACCAATATGATTCCCCACATCAACCACAAAATCATTTAGGTATATATTATCAAATCATACATATTTACAAATATATATTTGAAACTATACATAGAAATGAGAATACACCTATGTTAATAATAGAATTACATGATGAAAAATAATTCATAAAAATAATTAATATAATTTCCCAATATCAATATTCTAGTATAATAATTGAATATCATATGGATGTTAAGTTCATCAAAAAATCCTTGTGAAAATAATTCTTCAAAATGGTATCCGAAAAACAACATTCACTACTAGTGTTTTTTGATATAGTTTGATCACCCCAAACCCAAATAAGAAAATATATATAAATATAAATATACTAAATGAAAAATCCTGAATTATAAACCCCTCTGGGTAAAAACTATTTAAAATAAAAATTGATGTTCACATGAAAATAGAAATTGATTTTAGAAATAATTTTTAACAGTAACATAAAAAATAAATTCACATGTCACTTTCAGTGTTAAATACTTAAAATCTTATGTGAATAATTTTGAAAAAAAAATTAATTCTAAAGTGATTCACCAATAATTAAGAATTGATAAGTAAGAATAATTTTTTTTAGAAATAAATATAGGTACAAATTAACATATAAAAGTGAAAGGAAAATTCTTTTTTATTACTATCAAAATATATTTTTTCAAAAATAAAGTTATAGAAATAGAAAAAATAATCACTTGTCTTCAAAAATGATTACAAAGAGTATATTAAAATATAATATAATAAACTAATATAGGGGAATAATCTAATAATGGATGAACAAAGTTGATGAAAAAAATAAGTCAACGAACTAAGGCTTCAGTTATCAATATCCCTTATGGGAAACAAAACACCACAAGATAATAAAAATTGAAAAGGGGTACATGTGGTAAAAATAAAACTGATTATTTAATAATACCTAATATAATAAAGTTAATAATTTATACAAATTATATGAAATATTTTCATGTTAATGAGTATAACTCAATGAATAGAAATTCAGTTACGATAAAACATCTGAATGGGGTACCAAATGAATTAAAAGAATTTTCATGAAAAGAAAAGGATTTGGATTAGTTTATAACAATAATAAAAAGGTAAAATTGTATATAATATTATATGAATATTAAATCAATATATAGTCACATAAAGTAAACATGGTGAATAATATGTAACATCTCACAAGGAATTAGAATTGACACCATGAAAATTATTGCGACTTATAAAACACATTACTCAAAACATATTGAATAAATGTGCTTCAATAAAACCTAAAATAAAATATTTAAATATAGTTGAAGATATGAAATATAATTTATATAGTATATGTACAACATAAATGAAATTATATTTATAATTTGAGTGATTTCACAAAGAGATGAATTTGAGACGGAAATGATCACCCCATTCCAAATCCATTTTTCACTTGCACAAAATGGCATGAAATTTTTTGTTATATTAATTAATTAAATAAACAATAAACATATTCATAATTATAACCAATTAAAATCAACCTATATAATAATTCTACGTACTCAATTATTTTTTGGCTTTAACATTTTCAACAGAAAGTGTTAGTAATCAGTAACTTCTAGAAATAGTTTAATAAAAGAGGTTATTGTAATTTGGATTTTTCTAAAATCAATAAATAACACATCAAATATAATAAAAAAAATATATGTTCCCAAATAGTTTATAAATATTTAGTTTAATTCTATTATAGTGTTGGTTACGTTCCATGTGGTTAAAATTGGTGAATGTCAAGTTTCATTGATTCATATTAAATAATGAACTATTTCATATTTAATGTGCTAAAAATTAATATAATATTAATTGAACAAAAAAACACTATTCACATATTTGTATCATTTTATAAACCTAGATATGTTCTCATAGGTATCTATGATATAAATGAATATATTTGTTTCAGTGAGTGGTTAAATCGACCCAAACATGAACCTATACTGAATAATAGATGATTATGATTTGTTTTAGATACAATAACATTATAAAAGAATCATTATTATAATATCAATTTTAATTACTGATATTTATTAATTTTATAATGAGATAAATTTATAATTAATTATTATGAAAATTTTATGTATTATGGAAAAAAAGATTTCTCTCAAACATTTATTTTTTTGAAAAATAAATTTTACATTGATATTTAATTTTAGAGTTCCTAATTTATATTTATCGACTATAAATAATGACATAAACTACACATATATTTACAAACCCATTTTTCGAATCATCCTATAGTAGTGGCCATCAATATAATAACTTGAATTTCATAGAGTTTGTGGTTCTCATAAATAAACGAGTAGTGTTTTTCAATTATTTGGTTAATTTATTATGGAATGATGACTTATATACCATACATATATCAAAATAATAGTGGATTAATTACACACATTTAATTATATAAATATGGTTAGAATGAATTTCGAGGAGGGTGGGTTGGAAGGATATTGAATGAAGTTAAAAGCCTAAGTAAAACATATGTTGAGAATTTGGATCTTTTTTTGGAATATCCATTGGAAATTAAGGGGTGGAGGAAATTTTTTGAGGCTATGGAATTAGGAAAGATTATAGGGGATCTTAGAGATTTAAAATGGGTAGATTTTCATCAGAATTTTCAACTATATGAATGGAACAATGTGGGATGAAGTGAGATTATTTATTTATTTAAATACAGAGGACAATTTTTATAATCGAATATGAGGTACATGTTATGAATGAAATTTCACTATAGTTAGATGTGTTATGTATAGAAAATTAACTTATAATATGTAACTTACGATATCCTAAAAAATTATTGAAAATTTTATTTTTATATATTAAGTATTTTCTATTCATATATATATTTAATTCATATTTTATTAATTTTTTAAAAATACTTTATGTGATCCAAAACCAAATTAGATTCATATTTTTAATTATATATATCTATTTTATATTCAATAAAATTATATTACTTTAATAAAATAAATTATTTAAGAACTCACATTTTACCTCTTCCATGGAAATTAATATTTATCCTATGTACTCTATTTTAAGTAAATAGATATATGATTGGGATAGATACATTATTTATACCCAATAATCAAAAATAAAAAATATATTTTATCAAATAAAATAAAAATATATAGGGAAAACTAATTTTAACATATTCATGCATAAAAACTATTTTTTAAAAAATTTCCTAAATAAATAAATTTATTATTTTATTAAAATGACAAAGAAAATTTTAAATACATATATTTCAAAAAAAAATCTATTTTTTATAAATATAATATATAAATAAAAAGCTTATATATAATGAAAAAAATTTCTCCGAAATTATTTTTTAGAATTTTAACACATCTCATTTATATTTCCAATTATTTAATATACAACTTACCATTAAAAATTTAGTCATAATAAATTTATTTTATTAAAATTCACTACATTTTTATTGAAATAGACATGAATATCCAATATATTTATATGTACTAAATGAATAAGTTATTCATTTTAGAAATACAAATTTAATTACATTAATGATATAATTTAAATATAAATAAATTTTAAAATGAATAAATATATTTGATACTATAAATAATACACAACACTATCATTAAACGAACTATGGAATATTTTTATTTAAATATTATTTTCATAATATAACAATTGAATTGGTATTTAGAAATAGGGATAACTAAACTATGGAATATATCTAAATTTTTTAATCAGTGAAAATTTATTGATTATCTTTTAGTAAATTGACACTATATTTTGAGTAAATTCATTTTTTTCTTCATAAAAGATTTCCTCAAAAATGTTATTTATATATTTTTGTGGGAAAATATTATAATTAATTTAAACATATTTTTTAGAATTAATTTGATATAACGAAATTCATTTTTAAAATCATAATTTCTATATAGTATTTGGGTAAATTATGTTGAATTTTTGGAAACATTTTATATTTCAATTAATGGTGAAAAACAATGATTTTTATTAAAATCTATATTTTATTTCAGTGTATTTATAAATTCAAATTATAGTTTGGAATAATTATGACATATAATTAGAATATTGTTTTGAAATAAATTTTACTCTTGGGCTTCATATTAGAAAAATTTATACTTAAAATGCATTTTTATGAAAAAACTATTTTTCATCATATTTTGATTAAATAAAATATAATAAAATTATATCTCTTATGTAATTTTTATTTCAGGTTATTTATTGATTATTTTTAATAAGAGGTCCTAATTTAATGAATAATATTTTTTTACTTTTGGACATTCTATATTGTAACATTAGAAATTATTTTTACAATGATTAAGGTAAATCAATTAATTTAGGGTAAAAAATAATCTGATAAGGACTAGAACAACACCCTTAAACATTAATTAATTTTATTGGATGTTTTTTTATTGGCTGATTATATTCCATATAAAGACATCAAATATTTGGTTATATGACCTATTTCCCATTTTGATGATATTACAAATTTTGATAGTATTTTATGTAAAGAAATGTAACCAATGTCAAACCATCTTTTTAATAATTATAATATTTCAATCATTCGGTTAAATAGAAGATATGTTTAGTTAAAAATAGTTATTTAAATTATAAATGATTTATATTCCCCCATAAATTTATTTTAAATTTTATGGAAAAAAATAATTGTCTTCAATGCTTACACATCCCTGACATATTAATTATTCTATTAATGGAAATATAACATAAATATGATTAAAAATATTAAATTTTATATAATTAGAAATAAATAATGATATTAATTATTTTTAATTTTAAACATTTCTTTTACGGATGTATAAAAATATTTTGAAAAAAAATCATGTGGATGATATTAAACTCAATATGAATGAATAGTTCTAAAATTGAAAACAGTAATATATTATCAAAATAATATTTTATTGAAAAATGTTAAATTCATAGTGTTATTATATGAATAAAATTGGTTATGATATTATTTTTAAATATCAACCGTGGTCTAGATATTATTTTTTATTCCATTGATTGTAACTATCTGTACCATCAATGTGTAAGAAATTGTGTTCTCACAGTAACTATGAAAATGGTTTGCATGGGTTAAAACAAAAAGATAAGGGTAAAATAATATTCATAAATTTTATAAATTTTATTTTATGAGATTATTTAAACTCATACATATCTTACCTTATAATACTAAAAACTCTTTTCCATTTGAAACTCAAAATATATTTAGTTTATTGTAATAATTTAGAAACATTAATGAATTCCCCTATCATCTCATATAACAGGTAACATCTTATTATCATTTAATAAATTATAAAAATACATTTTTTTCTCCACTACCTACCAAAATAACCTCCTTAAATCACTATTCAAATATTAGGGAATTTTTTTTATTATAAAACCAACATAGAAAATGTTTTTGTATTAACCTTATGATGTTTTATGAATAAGAGGTATTATTATTAGTTGAGGGTTCTGGTTTTATTCATACTTCCTCCTCTGTCAAATAATATAAAACCTTTATGAGATTACAACACTATTATATAATATAAAAATATATTTTATTCTATTAATGGAAGAACATATATTCATACCCACCCTACATCAAATTAGATGTGAATCTATAGTTCTTACGTTTGGAGGACTACCACCTCTGGAACCTATGTAATATGTCATCCATAACAACCTCTAAGAATTTTTATAATATCGGATTTAATATATATATATATATATATATATATATATATTAATCATGAAATATATATCATTATGAAAGAATAAAATACCATTTCCTATTTAACCTTTTGGTTATTGAAAATTATAATGTCATTCATGTGTACACATGGACTACAACCTCCACGAAGTAATGAAATTATTTTTTTAACCCCACATCAAATAGATAATATATATAAGTTTATTTAAATAGATAATATAGTATTAATTTTATTACTATTATTCTAGAAATTAAATCTAATAAGTACTTTCTTTCCAAAATGATCTTGAAAAAATGGAAAACTTACTCATGTGTATGTACGACCTACCATCTCTATGATTGTAACATAATTAATTTTTCATATTTATAATAATATCATTTTATTAAATATATAATAAAATTATAAAATGACCCCTTTGACCATGGTCAATATAACGAAGTTGTTTTGTAATTATGAACTCAACATCCCCAAAACAACCTATATAGACTTTATTGAATGATTAATTAATAATGTCATTGTAATAAAGGAAGATAATGATATTTTATCAAATAATATAAGTGGAAATAATTAATAAATAAACTAAAAAATAAGATAATGGTTTACTCAATAAGATAAATAGATAACATTGATGTGTCAGAGTTGAGGTAAAATACAACCATTAAAAATCCATTTTCTATTTTTCCATTTAATATTTTTATCTTACAAGTAAATATTTCTTAAAATAATTCTATCGATCTATTTATAACGAAGAAGTTATTATAAGGAACATTATATGTATATTTTTAATATATTTCAAAGGTTTTCAAAATAAATCATTTTATGTTTTTCATATAGAACATTTTTAAAAATAATTCATAATAAATGTTATATTATAGTTTATATGACATCAATAGAAATTTCTATCACCAAAAAAAATATTTAATGTTTTTATTACTCTACATGATTTTTTTCATTCAATTAAAACCCCTTATTCAATTTTTCTTCCTATTTTGGTTTAGAAAATGTGTTTAAAACAGTTTTCTGATAACTAAAAGCATTTATAAAATAGTTTTAAAAGTTTTTTTCAAATGTTTTATGATAAAAATTGAAATAATAATATTTTTTATACATGATATGATATATAATAATTATATATGGGAAATGTGTGATCCTAATATAGATTATACGATAGGATAAGTTCCATTAAAACTCATGCAATATGGTTGATCATTATATATATTAAAGGATGTGAGCGCTATGAAATTGATTCAATGCATAAGATATTTTTTGTTTTGATGACATGAAATTTGGAGAGTGTTACAATAGTTTTTATCATATTCATTTAATTGGTATCTAGTTATTTTTGACATAGTTTTAAAATAGGTTGTGAATATGATTCGATATGTTTCCACAAGGGATGTTATTTATTTATAATATGTTTTAATAGTTTCCAATGAAAAATATTGTTTTTTAATGTGGTAACGACATACTTAATTATGTCAATGAACATTGTCATAACTATAATCATTTTAGGGATCTTCATTTTTTACTAAATAAATGTCTTTCTTTAATTTATTTCACTTACTAGGATTTGTATACTCACTACATGTTTTAAAAGGTATTTCATTGTGTTTTATGATAACTATGGATAGTGATGAGGAAAATATTAAACATTTGAAGCTATTATATGAAATGGAAGATTATTCTTGTTTAAAATACTAATATTATGAGTGAAATTTATTTTAAGTTGTTTTGTCCACTTTGTAATTTAATAATTATTTTTTGTAAGTTTGATGAGATAATTCATTGAATCTGTAATCTTAAATGATCTTATTGAATGTATGAAAGTGAATTATTGTATAATGGAACTATATTATGAGATGTTTAATGAAATGTCCTTATAAATTTTAACATTAATTTTTTTCTAAAAATATTTCATAATGTTGTCAAATATATTCATTATAGTTAATTCAACAACAAGGTATTAATCAAGTAAACAAATCAATTATTCCTTTTAGTTTTATCTTGTGTGGGTGAAAAGCTATTTGAAACAATGAATTATTTAATAGTAATAAAATATTTTAATTTATTAGTTTTACATTCTCCCCTCCAAAAATAAATTTCCTTCTTTCAATTGGAATCATAATATTATATTTAATATATCTGAATCTCATAATTAATCATACACCGTAAGATGATTGGGGGTTTATTTATGATACAAAATGAGTTTTTTAATATGAAATTTTTTTATGAGGGATATATAATTATAAATAACCAATTTTTTAATTCACATATTATTATACTTTGAGAATGAGATATATATCAATACGAAATAACTTCCTTTCAACCATGAAAATGATTTATATGATAATAATTCCACTAGGGTTTTTAATTTATAACACAATATGTAGTAATTGGTGAATACATGACATAGAGTTCTAGGAAATCTAGATATAAAACTCATTATCTGATTCATTAGTATTATTTTCATAGTATTTTACTTTTTACATAGTTGATGTTGAATGTTTCCCTGATTATCCCTTGGTTTGTCACATCCATTCACATAATAACCTTCACGACATTAATAGAAGAAAAAAAGTTCTATATTCTCTCTTTCCCATACATTGTAATTTTCATTACCTTAATTTCTACACTTATATCATTCAATTATCCAATTATGTATATTTTTCCAATGATTCATCCCACATTATTAACATTTTTTAAGTTGAATCTTCCATACTTAATCAACATCATCACATGATATTTCATGAGATTATTTATTTCTCTTCTATGGTGTGTTTGGTACATTGATAATATTCACATTGTTGTTCATATTTAATGATATATGTTTTTGAAATGTTTATCATCCAAGCTCTCATTTTGTGGGGTTTTTCTTTGCGTTGACCAGTACATTTTCCCTTGGACCCATGGATATACCTTCTTCCATCCATTACTAAAACCAAATGCATTTACATGAGAGATGAGACATAGAAAATATTGTAAAATTATTATAATCAATAACATAAATTCGATTCAACCTAGAAACCTTATAACATTATTTCATTATTACCTTGTAATTCATTTAGTTTACTATATATTAATTTTAATCTATCTTATATTATAATTGGTTCAAACATGGTTACAATGAGTTTTTTTCACACATTTGTTGTATCATAATCATAAAAATAGAGAACCCAACTTTCCATGAACTTTCATAAAATATTATAAACCTAAAAATTCATTAAAATCATTGATTTCAAAATATACCCATTTATTTATCTGTGAAATCATATAACATTAATATATACCTAAACAGTCATGAACCGTCCCTCAAAGAATGTGTCATGACTACCACAAGACCACCTTCCATAGGCCAGGGGTTGGTGACTAGCACCAGAAAGGCATATCCGCAAAAGTAGTAAGGAATTTCAATAAATCTTGTAAACACATTGATAGGGAACACTACACACAAGTAGGTCAAAATGGAAAAAGTATTTTGCAACCACAGCTAAAAACCACCATTGAGTTTAAAAGTAAGCACTGAAAGAAAAGGGGCCAGAATACAAGCCAAACTGACATAGAAGTATAATAAAAAAGAAAAAACATCTCTTGACGACTTCTTACAAGGATTCTACTTAGAGGTTAGGTAAAACATGTAATTTTATCTCTCCCCGTCAACACATCACCTTCATGCACCATCTGTCAATCACCTCTGAGCACCATTTACCCCAGACTCCTCAAGACTCAACCAAGTTGTCTGTCATCTGCATATGACACAAAAAGGTGTGGGAGAACCCTGTACAGGGGTGAGTATAACAATACTATGTTAGGACCCTGAGACCACCAATGGTCTATCAGGATTCCAAAAATTAAAAACAACAAATCCTAATCTCAATAAAAAAGCACAAAGAAAAAGACAACTCACACCGGGTATACATCATAGAGATCAATAATAAAAATGATTAGTCATTTTCTGGATAATATTATTCAATTAGAATGTTTCCACAACTGAACCACTAATAATTTGTTTCATTTTCGATCCACGCAGTGTCGTACATTACTTATCCATAATGGGACACTCTAAGGTTGTTCCTCATCGGGTCAGGCACTTCTGATCCACATATAGTCGCTAGAATGCTGATCCATACAAGGTCACAATGATTCTGATCCCGACAGGGTCTCTATGATGGAGATCTATAGAGGATCATTATGATGATAATCCACTCAGAGTCTTATAGATGTTGATCTACACACAGTCTCTATGATGTTGATCCACATAGGGTCAGTTTGATGTTGATCCACACATGGTCTCTATTGAATTGAAAACCACCATAGGATTCCCCGCACAAGTGGCGCTTGAGTCCCATATTATCTACTCCTCAGGATATCGTTCATGTGTCAAGAACAATAATGTTCTAAAAATTATTTACCTAAAAGACCGTTATTTCTTAAGGGAAACAATTCGATATACAGTGGGTCAATCAGACACCTGGTCTATGAGTTATAGGATTTTTAGTGTTGAGGGCCCGATTGGATTCAAGTTCAATCCAACTCGACCATACTCAAACATTATCCAAAATCAGTTTGAGTCTCATAAATGGATTGTATCACTCCAAGGATTCCAATTTCATAGACAGTTCATGAAATAGACCTCTGGTTTGTGAGATAGAGACTTTTAAGCCAAT
The DNA here is from genome assembly GCA_963277665.1 of Viscum album. Classification (NCBI taxonomy): domain Eukaryota; kingdom Viridiplantae; phylum Streptophyta; class Magnoliopsida; order Santalales; family Viscaceae; genus Viscum; species Viscum album. Next base: position 373,354,983 of record OY728127.1, on the reverse strand, counting down.
CTGGGCTAAAAAGGGGTTCAGGTCTAGCTTGACCAAGTTTGACTGACCCGACCCATCCTAAACTGTGCCGAACCGACCCGGTCCTATTTTTACCCATACCAAACCAAATATACTGGACTGGATAGAGTGGGATGGGCTGCAGACCAAATCTACCCGCCTCGATGGGGCATAGCCTGTCATGTGACTAGCCATGGTGGATAGCACGGTCTGCTAGCTGGTTGGCCGCCCTCCTTCCCGAACAATAAATTCATTTGGGTTATTCTACCGTGGGAACTATGTGGTGTAGTTACATTGTTTGTAGGACATACGGGATGTGAGTCCCCCTCCAATATGACCTCCATATATGGTGCACAACCCCCCCCCCCCCCCCCACTAATGCCATCATGACAGGCCGACGACGGCCGCCATGCTGTCCACTACAGCACAGGCCTCCGGTGTCCTGCCAGTGGAGCTTCTGCAGGCCATCAGGTGAGCTCTAGTGGTCCGGTTTTCCTTACTAATGATCATAAAACCCTCTTGGGTTTCATAAGTCATTGTGTTGCTCCTGGATTCATGATCCTGTCAGGTTGAAAATACACCCCCAAAGAACGCGACAAAAACTGAAGCAGCAAAGGGTCTGGGCCTTGTTCGTTTGGCCCACTCCTTCTGCATTAGCATCATGTCAACCAGGTAATAGACAATGCATCACAATGATAAATATAAAACCATTCAAAACCCCCGCTACAACTACATGAAATTTCATACAAATTGCATATCAACTCATTTTGTTTGATCTACATTCATCATGGTTTTCAAGAATGAGGATATGAATTGAGAATGTACATGAATTTAATAACAACCCCTACCTCAGATTTGGAGGATACGTCGATGTTGTGGAATATGAATCCATGTTTGATGAAGCCTTTGGAGTTATTCAAATCCCAATTGATTCATCCAACATTGTCGTCCAAACCTCTGCTTTTTTTTGGTGGATGACGCTATGGTACTTCATCAGAGGTTCCTCACATCCATCTCAAAAACCCAATCCCGAGCATCATTTAAATATAGGGGAAGGGAGAACAATGAATCATAAGAACTAATGAGGTTCATTAATGAGTTTAAATTAAAGAACCTCTTAACTCCCAGTGGTGTGGTTACAAAATAGAAGAGTCAAATCATTAAATGGCTTGACAACCAAATGGTCATGCAACCTCCAATAAAGAGATGGTAGAAAAATAAAATAACATTTTTATGTTATTTTATTACTCATTAAAAAATCCAAAAAACTATCTTTTTCTACTGACCTACTATGGTCGAAGTAAGGCCTCCCTTAAGATAATCCTAGTGCTATGGATTCAATGGGGACCTTGGATTTTTAATTAAAGCTCTGGTTCCAAAAATAGAAAACACCACTGGCATGTTTATAGAACATACCTAAAAAAAGTTCTAAATTCCATTTCGGGAACACCATGCCTCAGAATCAAGTGCATTCAATTTAAACAGACGCGTAATAATCCCAAATAATTTATTAAAAATTTTATATATAATTTATGTGTCTTCACATTCTCCCCACCATTGGGTTTTTCATACTCGATATCTAGAATAAATCTAGGGGAATAAATGGGGGTATTGAAAACGTATCTGAGCCTCCCACTCCCATGTGCTCTCTTGGAGGTTCATATACTACCAATGAACTCACACTAGAGGAATCGACTGGCCATGAAGGACCGACTCCTCTTGATCCTCTAACTCTATCAGGAAATCCTTAATGGTTTCCCAATTGTCGATGTACAGCTTTCCCTAGACGATAACTTGTGATGGATCATCTATGTACCTCCTTAACTGGGACACAAAGAAAACATTATGCACCCAGTGCATTTGTGGGGGAATATCAAGATGGTACACCACCTTTCTTACTCTTATGATGATCTGGAAAGGTCTAATGTACCTCAAAGAGAACATGCTTCCCTGGACAATCCTCCGTAATCCTCATCAGGGTGATACTCGTAGGTAGACATGGTCTACAACCACAAAATTCAAAGGTCTCTATCTCCTATCAGTATATGGTTTATGTCTGCTCTATATTGTATTCATTTACTCTTGGTTGATCTGCACCTTCTCAATGGAAGCTCATACCTTTTTTCAACCGATTAGTGCTGACCCCATGGGTCAGTCCAACATAGAGGAGATCTGCATGGTCCCCCATATAAGGACTCAAATGGAGCCATGTTGATATTGGAGTGATTAATGCAATTGTATACTAACTCGACCAGTGTCAGGTGGTCCTCCCAACTTTAGCCAAAATCAATGACACAAGCATAAACCATGTCCTCGAGTTTTTGTATGGCACGCTCCATTATACCATCTTTCAAAGGATGGAAGGACGTGGTCAAACATAACTAAGTTCTGAGCGCCTCCTGTAATCCATTCCACATGTAGGATGTAAAAAGAGTATCACGATCTAAGATTATCCTTGAAGGAACCCTGTGAAGTATTACTATATCCTACACGTAGACACGTCCCAATCACTCTACTGATCCTTGTTGTAGAATGAGTAGAAAATGGGATGACTTATTTAGTCGATCAATGATCACCTTGAATAAATCGTGGACCCCAGATGTATGTGGTTTCCCTATCATGAAATCCATAGATATACCATCCAACTTCCACTCTGACTCCTCACGTTATTGTGTTAAACCTACTGGTACCTGATACACAGCCTTCACATGCTGACAAGGGAGTAATCATGAAAAGAACTCTACCACCACATTCTTTATCCCTGGCCACCAGTACAAACACTGATTGTCTTGATACATCTTCACCACACTGGGAAGTACCACCAAAGGGGATGTATAGAACTCCCAAAACACCTCCTCCCGTAGAATAACAATTACCATAGGGATTCTTCCAAAGAGGATTCCATTCTCCCCACCTTTAATATATCAATGATGAGCAGATCCAGAGGATATATGAGTATGTCCGGGCTCACAGTCTATGTTCCCAAGATGTGCCTCCTTGAGTCACTAAATGTGTGGGGGAGTAACTATCTTATAGTGGACGTAAGATTATCCATCACTATCAACAAATAATAACTACTATGTGGCTAGATACTCATTTAACTCACTTAGAAACTATAGACTAGACATCCTTGTGAGTGTGTATGCTACTATGTTCCACATCCTAGGAGTGTATATTATCTCAAAGTTGTAGTCCTGGAGGAACTCTACCGATCGTCGTTGTCTGAGGTTTAATTTATTCTGTTAGAATATATACCTGAGACTCTTGAGATCATATTATACTATAAAACGTTCACCCATTAAGTAGTGTCACCACATCTCCATCACATTGACCACACCTTCTATCACCATTTCATGGGTAGAATAGCTCTTCTTGTACTATCTCAACTAATGTGAGTCATAGGTGATCACTGCTCACTCCTGCATCATGGAACAACCCAGTCTGGTCCTTGATGCATCACATTAAACTACATACCCAATGCCCTCTTTGGGTAGCCTCAAGATGGGGGTTATCGTCATTCTCTGTCTCAGCTCCTGAAAAAGCTTCTTGAATCTCTACATCCCCACAATGGGCTATAAATTCTTTTTCAAAGCGGAAATTAATGTCCTATATCTGGAAATGTCAGGTATGGATCTCTTGTATTACTCATCCAATTCCAGAAAACTTTACACCTTATTCACACTCCTAGGTGGATCCCAAAAAAGTACTACCTTTATCTTCACTGGATCCACTGCAACTCCAGCCTCCGAGATAATGTTCCCCAAGAAGTGGACATCTCGTATCCAGAACTGGCATTTAAAAATGTTATCCTTAAGCTGGAGCTATCAACATGTATCTAGAACTATCTGTTGGTGTGTGGCATGCTCCTCCATCAATGTCGAGTATATCAAGTTGTCGTCAATGAAGACCACCCAGATGCAATCAAGGTAAGGCTATAAGATTCATTTCATGAGCCCCATCAACACTATCAGAGTGTTGGTTATGCTGAAAGTTATTAAATAGAACACATAATGGTCATACCGATATTTGAAGGCCATATTAGGTATGTCCTCATCACACACTCTGAGCTGATGATAGCCTAATCTAAGGTCTATAATTGAATGCTATTGAGCTCCCATAACCTGGTCAAAGATATCATCAATCCTCGAGAGTGGATACTTTTTCTTCGCAGTAACCTGGTTCTGGTGCCAATAGTCCAAGACAAGCCTCAGACTCTCACCTGCTTTCTTGGTGACCAAAATTGGGGATGCTCGTGGAGAAACAATGGGCCTTATAAACCCATTCCTCTAAAAGTCCTCCAACTGTACCTGCTACCCACCAATCCTTGAGGTAGCCATATGATATGATGATGTAGTTATCAGTGTCATCCTGGGGTATAGATTGATCTACAAGTCTTCCTCTCTGTGAGGAGGTATTCCCAGATCATCATTAAGAAAGATATTTGCATAATTTCCCACCACTACAGGATATATCAGACTCCTCATGTCAATTGCTCTGAGGGTAATGTTATACAACTGATCAGTGATCGGCTTCACCATCAACCAAGAAATAACATCCTTTGCTGCAAAGGTTCCCTTCTCCCAAGCGAAAGAAACCTGGTCCCATCCTTGCAGACACATTGTACCTTGCACCTAATATAGTCAATCTGAGAATGCACTAAGGATAACTAGTCCATACCCAATATGAAATTGTAACACCTCAATGCTGCTACTAGGAGATCGCAACCAAAGCTCTCACCTCCTAGAGTATTCCCACACTACCGGCACTAGCGTGTGATCTTCGAATCCAAAAATGTAAGAGTCTCTAATCATAAGGATAGGGCCAATGGCTCTACCAGAATCTCTGAGCACCAAATTATAACCATGGAAATGAAATAGTGACTAAAACATGTTTTTATAAGTGATGCATCTATGGTGGGGTTGACACAGAATTTACCTCAAATCATTTCTGAAGAACCGTCGACATAGGCCTCATCCGCCTGAAGTTGTGATCGTCCATGTATACCTCCTCCCTGAGGTAGGGTGGACCACCTTGAGGTGGTGGTGGTATGACCTCAAATCACTACCCACCCCCAGCTTCACGACCTTCTCCTCTACCACGTCCACCTCCCGGTGGAACACCTTGCTTGAATCTCTACCTCGGTGGTCACTCAACCGTCAGCTTATTGTCGTTATGGTGAATTGGGATGTCTGAGCCTAGTGGACCTACCCACCGCATGTGAAGCATAATGTGCTCCTCTATTGGAATTCTCTCCCTCGTGAGAACTACACCTTCATCCCTACATCCTTGGGTAATTTTCCTGATGGTATGGTCCTCTTGGACCTCTACGTCATCTTCCAACTACCTACTACAGATGACTGAGTTACCTGTCATCCATTGGTGTCTCCCAACATTAGTTTCTTCCCATCTATGAAGCTCTCCACAAATAATGCTCGCCCAAGAACTCTAGCCAGCATTGGGATATTGAGAGTTATAATTGATGCATTGATCTCCCACTAGAGATGCTGCTCAATAGTTCGGGCCCCAGAGAAATGATCCCATACCTTGTCGGTGGAGTAGTGCGAGAGGTCAGTGAATCTATCCGTGTACTAGGATACTGTCAGGCTGCCTTGTTTTACGTGTAGGAGCTCATGAATACGCATAGAACATATTGTCACTGGAACAAACACTACCCTTAAAACGCTCTGAAATTCCATCTAGGATAGGGTTTTCTCATCCTATAACTTGAGAATTAGGCTCCACCATCTCCCTATTGTACCCAAGAAAAGGCTATCATCTAGGATCACCATCTAATATGATGGTTTCTTTAATAAGCGAAAAACATGTGCTACAACCTCCAACTTGTCATCAGTATCTTTGGGATCTATCTCTCCTCGAAACCTGAGAGGCCTCTACCATTGGATCTCAGGAAACACGCTCAGTCAACGTGCACCGTCTGCTAGTGGGGCTAGTGGAAACTGCTTCCCCACGGGTGGTGGTGCTACTGGTTTACCACTTGAAGGTGCTATCTCTATAATAGGTCCCTACACTAAAGCCTCATCACTATGTTGTCCATCATTGGGAACTCTCTCTAGATTCCTGGATGGTCGTCTATGTGGAGGCATCCTAATAAGAAATAAGTGCACGATGATCAATATGTTTTACCATGTGAACAGACTCAAAAGAGTTAAAAAGTAAAAAAAAACATTTCTAAAACACACACAATAATTGTTTTCATGCACTAGGTCGAAAATCGGAATTCACATTCTTTGTGTATGGATATGTCAGCCTCCACACAGGCACTGGACTCCCCAAACTTAAAACCACACTAAAAACACGTAACACTATTTCTCCATTGAAAACATAGACTCTTAGTTCATCTAGAAGAACTGACCCACTCTTATACCACTTTGTCACGACCCATCCCCTGGGGCCCATGCTGTGACTATCCATGACTGTCTTTCCAATGTGTAGGGGTTGGTGACCTGCACTGGAAAGGAAAATCCCTAAAAGTGATAAGGCAATTCCATAAAATCTATACACACACATACATGGAACACTGGGATCATACAAATCACAATGGAAGAAGAATGGTTCGACCACAACTAAAAACCACCACTTAGTGTAAGTATTTACTGAGAGTAAAAGGGATAGAATAAAAGTCCAACTGAAAAATGAAATTACAGAAAAAATGAAAACCACCTCTTAAGGTCATCTTCTAAGGATCCTTCCTGAAGGGCAGGTACAACTCATCAATGTGGCTCTCCATGTCAACTTGTCACGTCCGTGTACCGTCTGTCAATCACCTCCGAGCACCATCTATCCATGACTCCACATGACTCGGGAAAGGTGTCCATCATCTGAAAAATACACCATCAAGTGCGGGCAAAGCCTGTGTAGGGGTGAGTATAACAATACATAGTAGGGACCTCGACACCCCCAAAGGTCTCTCAGAATTCCACAAAGGGAAAACCACAAAGCATAATCTCAATTTCAACGAATAAAAAAATAAAACTCACACCATTTATACAACTCAAAGATTAGGAATAAAGATGATTAATATTATGATATATCATTTTATTCTATTAATAAGTTTCCACAATTAAACCACAAATATGTTCTTCCAATGTTGATCAACACAAGGTCGTATGTCACTAATCCATGATGGGCCGCTCTAAGGCTGGTCCACATCGGGTTGCACACTGTTGATCCACACAGGGTCACTATGATGATGACCCACATAGGGTCACTATGATGCAGATCCACACAAGATCACTATGACACAGATCCACAAAGGGTGAAAATGTTGCTGATCCATATAGGATCCTTATTCAATTGAGATCCAGTCACATTATTCCCCACACACGATGCGCTGGAGTTCCATAGTATCTGCTCTTAATGATATCAGTCATACACCAACTACCATGAAATTCATTCATGGAATAACCTAAAGGACCTCCATGTCGTAATGGTCCCAATGAGATAGATGACACGTCAATTGGATGAATGGTCTGTGAGTTAGAGTATTTTGAGTGGCGAGGACCTTGTTGGATTTGGGTTCGATCCAATCTGGACCTAATCCATCATTCTACATATCATAGTTGGATTATCTCAAAAGGACTATCTCATTACAAGAATTCCAGTTCCACAGATGGTTCGTCAAATGATTTTCTAGTTTATGAGATACAACCTTTTAGGCGTATCTAGGCTGAATGTGGGTCTTGGTTTGGTCAGACCCTGTTAGACCAACCTGACCGGCTCTAACCTTGGCCACCCCACTTAGTCTAGATTCAACCCATGTCCAAACCAGACTAGGTTGAACCAGCTGGGACCCAAGCTTAGCCCGCCTCAGTGGGGCGCGGCTCGCCGTGTGACCTCCCCCGGTGGCTGTCGTGGAATGCTAGCCGATTGGCCACCCTACTTCCCAAATGAAAAATTTGTCTGGGTTCTTCAACCGGCGGTGCCATGTGGCATCACCCTTATGTCCACAGGACCCGTAGGGTGCAGGTCCATCTTAGTCATGACTTCGATGATGTGGCCTCCATCTGTAGTGTGCGAAGGCTCGCTGCCCTGCTGCCACTACGGCCGGTATACGTCAGCCCCCCCCCCTGTCCACCATGACACCTACTTACACTGCATATCCTCTATGGATAATGATATCCCGCCACTACCATCACCCACAAACACTAGTTCCATGCTGACAGAGTTTCCATGGGCTATCGGGTGATCTCTGGTGGTTCGTTTTCCATTCCGAACACGCCTACGACACACTTGGGGTGTAGTCATCACAACGTGGCTCCCGTATTCAGGATTCCGTCGGGGTGAAAATCTACCCTAAAAGAACGTGAAAAAAAATTGGAAAAGGGTTTGATCATTTTTCATTAACCCCATGCCCTCCACATTACCGTCATATCAAGCAGGTAATAAAAAATTCATCAGAAGGATAAATTTAAACCCGTTTGAAACTCCCACCACAACCACCCACAATTTCGTACGAATCACAGATCAATTCATTTTGGTTGATCCTCATTCTTCATTATTTTTAAAAATGAGTTAATGTATTGATAAAATAATTGAATTTAACAATAACCCATACCTCCGATTCCAGCGATATGTCACATTTGTTGAATAAGAATCCACATTCGATGAAGTCATTGGTGTTCGTCGAATCCAGATTGATTACTCCAACGTATTCACGCAATCCTCTATTCCTCGTCAGTGGAAGACGGCACAGAACTTCATCATAGGTTCCTCACATCTATTTCCAAAACCCACACCAAACATTTATTTAAATATAGAGGAAAAGAGATCAACATATCGTAAGAATTAATGAGGTTAATTAATGAGTTTTAATAAATGAACCTCTTAACTCTCAATGGTGTAGTTACACAATAGAAAATCCAATCCATTAAATTTGTTGACAACCTAAAATTCCTTCCACCCCATACAACTGATGGTAGAAAAATAATATAACATATTTTTGTTGTTTTATTATTATTTCAAAAGTCTGAAAACTACATTTTTTCCCGACCTACTATAGTCTATATTAAGCCACCCTTATGTGAATCACAGTGCTGCATATTCAATGATGCCCTCGTATTTTTAATCCAAGCACTAGTTCAAAAAATAGAAAATGACACCTGTATGTTTATATAACAAAACTTAAAAATGTTCAAAATTCAATTCTAGGCACACCGGGCCTCAGAATAAAGGGCTGTCAAATTTTTCTGACTCATAATAATCCCAAATTATTTAATATATATATCTGTGTAATTTCCTGGTCTTTACATAAATTTATGAATATATGAATTTCGATCTTTGTTATCTATGTTAACATTATTATTAATTTATCAATCCAAATCATATTCAAAACCCCAAAAATTGTTAATAAATGAATTGTGGGTAAACTAAATCTTATCATCTTGTAGTATCTAAAAATAAATATAAATTCTCAGAGAATAAAAAAATATCTACTTTACTAAAACATCATGTTTTTATCTTATGTTGAGATGTATAACATATACATCCCCCAAAGATATTCACTATAGTTTAGTAATCACAATCCCCAAATAATATACATATTATTTCCCAATCATTAAATCATATACTATGAGAAAGTGTTATTAATACATTTGAAATTGTGAACAACCATAACATATCAATAGTTAAATTAACATATGTATAAATCAAAATAACTAAGTCATCATTACATTTAATTGGTACTGAGAACTTATCTAATGATCTAATTTTGGTAATATCCCGTTTAATCACTCAAATATCATTGGGCACCAACATACAATAGATCTCTTATGATGTTCATATTTCCCTATCGTGATTTGGGAGGCTCAAAATAAGATATCCCACAACAGAATATTTACCAAAATGAGTTAAAAATTAATAATCAATAAACAAAACACTCTGATATGAAAATTAGATATCACAAAATGGAATAATTTAAAACAATAAAAAAGAAAGAGATATGATTATACAACATCATTTGATTATTTTTCAATAATATTTCTGGAGAGAATTTTCCATTTCAAAATTAATGATATGAAAACTAAAACAAAATGTATTAATTTGAATAAATTGAAATATCCACTAAAAATCTAGGAATTCAATATTGAATGTAAATAGGGAACTCTGATATCCATCTTCATTTGGATGATCAGCAACAGCTCCTCTTTGAACCCACCATAAGATCTTATATTTCCACTATCCATGATTTGTTCCTACTCCACTTCTGTTATGTGTCACATATGTCCCTAAATTATAATTTTGTTCAACTCTAGAAAATATTCTCTAGTGACATTGATATATAAAATTCACATTTCAGTTTTCACTTACTTTATAATTGAAAAAGACATTGAGCTTTTCTTCATGTCATTGGTTCATATCTAGTGTGATTTTGTAATATTTCTTTAGTAAACCATAAATTTGAATGATAATTTAATTTATACTAAAAAACTCATGCATACATGCCAATAATGAACTTAGTAATTTCCATTACTATTATTATTAATTATAGATTCAAATTTGAAACTCACCCACCTGGTCACTAATGATATTTTCAATGAGTTCTATTGGTCTAATTCATTGTCGAATGATGTCATCAATGACCTCTTAATGATATCATGCATGGTAAATTATATAATTCCACGTGACCTTAAGTTATTCTTCCAAAGTTCACACAACACAAAAATATACATGCCACTCAAATTATTTCTATAGAATCCTAACAGAAACTGGAATCCCCCCCTAAAAATTACATTGACTATATATAGTATGATTAAACAATTTGTTGAAATTGGGGAATTCAAGAAATAAATACCTTGCTTTCATCTTGGATTAATAACCTATAACCTAATATAAAACATAATACATGATTCAATACAAAAAATTGTGGCATAATCTATTATTCATCCAACTAGATTAATTATTCTAAAAAAATTGTGTTTGTGTATAGGTTCTCTAAATTTTATTAACGTCACAATCAATTTCATCATGTATGGTTACTATTGAGGTAATCAAGATCTAGAAACCTATTAGAACTCTTAAAAATCTAATTCAAATCCCATCACTATCCACAAACATGTCCTTTACTAAGATCATATTCAATTAACTCTATTTATTCACTCCAGTTTCTATAAAAATATCACAGCTTTATCGAATTCATTTGGAGTCAAATTATATCTCGGTAAACTTGGACCACTAACCAAAGATAATGTATCTTCAAATTCATATCACTCAACAAAATTCTATTTAAACCACACAAACTCTTGCGTTATTTTAAATAAAAAATTAGTTAAATTTGTTACAGATTCACATTCTAGATATTTCCTCGTAGTTTTACCATGATTCAATTATCTGAAATAATATTCTTTCAAATTACATTAGATGGATTCAAAAGAAATGTGAGGGTATTTTTCTTCAATATTAATAGCCTTAGTTTGATTCCCCATTCTGGAACTATTTCCTTTATTCATTCTTATCGGTTTTGGTGAAAATCTACACCAGTCAGTCAGCTATTACACCTAATATCTGTTCTCAGAAATATTTTTTTTTCATTCAAGAATTCAATGATATAAGAAATCATGATTTCTGTTGATATTTGACTATGATGGGTGGAAAATAAGGAAATGTGGGTATTGTGAAAATTGGGTACATGTCATCCAATTTGGATACGTAGTTGGCTACCCTAAATTGGCCTATGTGGAATCTATCAGAAATGTGTATGTGAAACTTCCATGGAAACTTTTTTTCTACACTAGAAATCATACATATTTCCACTCTTTACGAATAGAAAAAACACATATGTGGATCAAAAATAAAACTCCCTATATTGAACTCAAAAACAAAATATTCCTAGGCATGACCTATAAAAATAGACTACAGGAACTAGAAGTTTGGAATGAAGAAGTATAAAATCATTATAGATATTAAAAAGAAAAAATAAACCTAAAAAATAACCATATAAATCATTAAAAATAAAAAAATATGAATCCCAGTAATCAAATTAAAAAAAATTATAAATTATAAATTTTATAAAAACAAAAAACCAGTAGTAAATTTATAAAACTGAAATTTAAAATATAAATTAATAACGATTTTTTTAATAAATATTATAAAATAAAATAATCTAATAAAAAATAATTATAGTTGATAATTGATGCATAAGAGTTGAATAAAAAATAATATTAAAGTTATTTACTCCTTAAATATAAAAATAACCAAAATATAAAAATAACCAATTAAATAAATATTTGAACATAAAATTAAATTTTTTATTTATTAGGGAAAATTTAATAAACTATTATATATATTTTAATTAAACCATATTACTCCCATTAAAACACAATCATATTAATGAAAATGCATGTAAAAATATTATGAGAACCTAGGCACATTAAATTCCACTAATCATTGATTTTTCTTAAAATCAATCAAACAATTAGTCAAATTCATTAGAATAAAATGAATCTAAATAAATAATGTTTTATGTTCTACTAAGAATTGATTCCTATATTGATGTTCTATCACTTATTTTATCAAGAAATGTTTTTCAACAGAACTATCTTAATGAATTCTCTTAATGCTAAATTGGTTCATAATTTAAAAAAATTGTTATGGAAACCTTTAAAATCAGTTTGACATACATCAGTTTACCTCTAACCAGAATTAAAAACGTCAATATTTCCCTAGGATACTATACTTGCACCATTGAAGATGACAGTATAAATTTACACATTATAAGATGATGGGGATAGAATATTTATTGGTGGAATTAATAACTCAACCAAAATTGAATCATTAATGGAAAATAGTGCTAATCCTAGATTAATATTTCTATTTGTTAATCCCATTGGATGAATCTCTTATGATATGAATTCAAATTAAAAATTTCTAATCCCACAATTATTGTAAATGAAATTCCAAGGTATATTCAAAAATAATCCCACGAGGGAAATGTGAATTATTTAGCAAAATAAATATAGAAAATAATGAATAATACCCTCCTAAAACTGGACTAACAACATTAAACTGTAAGAGTACATTTTTCCACAAAAAATTCATAATTGATGCTCAAAAAACTCACAATTATATCAATTTTAATAGGTTTATTATGTGAATCACATTATAGTATTGTTAATAACATTAATGTATCCTTTCACCCATATTATAAATAAATATTATAACCAACTATTTAATATAAGGCAGTGAATAATATAAATTCAATTAATTATTAGAAAATATGTAGCAAATTAGTAGATTAGAATCATGTACAATTGTTCGTAAGAAAGATCAAATTACTTTTCCACACAAAATGTATAATGAAAAACTCACAAAATGAAAATCGGTTTCCAAATGGTAATTGCATAAAAAATTCATCATAAAAGTTAAATTTTTGTATAATTTCATCATCATGGTATTTTGAAAATTAATTTCAAGAGTAAAACATACTATTTATCATGAAATGACAGAAATAATAATCATAAAACAAGAAATTTGAATAAAAATTTCCATCATAAAGAACTATCTATATTAGAATTCATAAAACACATCCATTTCATCTTATTGTTAATAAAAAGTATAAATTATTTTAATAGAAAACTTATTTAAAAGGTAAAAATGTGTAGAATAATCTACTAATCAGTTCAGTGCATGAGAATATCTATTTAAATATAAATACACTAAAATACAACACTAATTTTATATAAAAATTTCTTTTATGTTTTCTAACTTGAATTTCCAAAATATGAAAAATAAAAAATCACAAATTCAAGTTGTAATTAAACCTCATATTTTAATGTATTATTCTGAATTGAGTTTCCTGGGCTTTCCTCTTCCTTATATCATGGAATATTGTAATGAATATGCTCATTAAAATGGTTAGTAGACTAACACGAGTTTTTAATGGGAAAAAATTTAGCTTCTTTATATCGAAAGGATGATGTTATTACCACATTTATTAGCTCCAAATTATAGTTAAGGAATTTCAAGAGATAATCTATAATTTTTTTTCTATATAAAAAAGAAAAAGATAAATAAATTTATTGAAATAGAAAACATAGATCTAAAAATAAATGGAATGTAATGTAATGAAAACAAAATTTTTGTGAATAAATATCCATGTGGTGTTCCATTTTATAATACCCACATATTGAATTCTTTTTATATGAAGAATATCAATGGATATGGATTTTCTATTTACAACCACTATATATTTTATTTTCCACAGTCGTTTAACATTACTCTTATGTCAAGGTCCCCATGGAAACAATATGGTGCATAGATCCTCCATGTATTATGGTAAAAATTAATATTTTGGGATGGTAGAAAATTGTTTTGGGAAAATTGTTCTAATTCTCTATGAGGATAGGTTTTCACAAGTCATTCAAATATTTTAGGTACATCCACCCATGATATAAAATATTATATCATCTTTAAATTAGTTAGCCTCCTATTGTATTTCTAACAACCAAATGATTATCTATGGAGATTGTTTATAGTTTATAATCTAGTAATAAAATCCCTATCTCTAGATTTACTTCTCTACATAATGTTCATTCTTCCATAATAAACATCAAACTCTTTCAGGGAATGTAAATATGATAATGTTTTTGTAGTGTGACGACAATATGATAAAGTTAAACTATAAAATTTTGAGATATCTAAATAGTAAATGTCAAAATTGTTTAAATCATCCTAAATTAAATCAGTTAGTAGCCATATTCCAATTTTCAAATCAATATTAAAATTAATAGCACTATGATGTGATTTTACATTATATTCACCCCCAACTTCTTGGACTTGTTCTTCAAAAATTTGGATGATAATTTCACCTATATGAAACATGGGAAAAAACATGAAAATATATATAGATATTTATATGAGAACTTCTATACATACTGATATAAATATTATTTAGGGTATTATATGATTTTTAAGAATTTATTCTCATTTTATTTGATTAAAAAAACAAATAAATTTAGTAAAATTATCTTATTATTTCCATAAAAGTGGGTTCCTTTTAAGATAATTGTGATAATGATTTATATTTTTATTGGGGATTTCTATAACTGGATATTTACTTACCCAACAGTTCAAAAATATTCATGATTAAAATTGTAGTAAAACCCCGTAGATAATCTTATGTAGTGAATAATCATTGGGAAGATCGTGAAATTATTATAGATCCTTATATTTTCATTATATTAAAATATTATCACTATTATAGTTCTCTCAACCCATATATTGAAATCTAAAATAATTAATCTCTTGAGTTTATTATATTAAGGTCAAAAACCAAGATATCGATTGTTGATATCATTTTCGTAAGATTTCACCAAGGAAATTAATGATATATGAGCACCATACAAAATAAAACTCATGTTGTACTCACAATTCTCAATCATGAATTGATGATTTTAGACAAAATGATTAATAATATTACTCCTAAACAGACTGAGTTAAAAATATACACAAAATAAATAACACACGTTGATTAGTATGTTTTATTTATAAAATTGTAGAAATATGAACAATAATAATGATAAAAAATGTGACCATCAAACATCTAATTATTATTACCGATCATAAACATAGAGAAAATTTATACTATAGAATAATATATTTAACTCCTCTAAAAGATGTTTTCATTTGAATATACTAGATTTTGAAGAAAACATTCTAGTAGAAAGATATCAAAGTGAAGTAAAAAACATCAATCATATTCTCCATTATGTGGATTGCCAATATATCCTCTTAAATCCCTCTAAATAATTATCTAGTTCTTCTCAAATCACTATGTTCCCTCTAAACTAAAAAAATGTGTCATAAATATCACTATGTGTTTCATTAATATCATAAAAGAGTGCCTAACTGATCATAATATGCTAGTTTTATGTGTCATACATCTCTAACATTAGATGAGAAAAAGCCTAATAGGTTATATTTTGGCATGTCATATGGTCACAACGGTTGTAAATTAAACATAAATGATCAGCAACCCTACCACATACACGTGTATATAGTTTCAACCATAAATAAACGAACCCTTAGCAACTATCCACTGATGATATTATAAAATATTATTAAAATTATTTTTTATAGTATTAAATTTAAAACAAATTTAGCCGACCATCAATTAACTTCATGGAGGATTCCAATGGTCCAATTCATCATTAACATTTATCATCCATGATATTTATGCGTTGAACATCATGAATTTTACATCCTCAATGACCGTAAATTTTCATCAGTCAAATAAATATCTTATTGTAATAGAACTATTCACATCCCTAAAAATTTTCGGAGAGATTCTCTACTAAAACTGGAACCCCCTCATACCTAATACCACAAAAATATGGACTGTGATCAAGCCAGTCCCCATAATAAGAGTAATCAATAACAATGTCCCTCATCATCTATACAAATTTACTAACTGCAATATAATATAATATATAATAAAATTTCAAATCAAAAAATGCTTACATTTACTATAGTTTATCCATTAAGAATGATTCAAAAAAAATTGTGATTTTCCATGACATCTCTTACTTTGGTTAAATTAAAATTGGATTTCATCTATTTTTGGTTATCATTGAGAATAAAAAATCTTGGATACTAGTTTTAGCTCCTCCAATTATGATTTGACATTCATATTCATCACCATTCCCTTCACTGTCTAAGATCAACTTCAACAAAATGTGTTCCATAATAAATCACCAATCAATAGTGGGATATCAGCTTCAACAAAATCAAGTGGTATCAAAGATATTCTTGATGATATGATCCCCTCATTTGAGGATATAGTTTCATTGGATTATACACAGTCCTATTAATTTAGTAATGACATAATTAACTTATTTTTTCTTCCTCGTACAGACATAGTTTAATATCTTTCTTATACAAATTCCAGATCCATCCTTGAAGGTATATAATGTTTCAATCATCTTCAAGAATATTGATTCATCTTCTATTTGGGGTCTTTGAATGCTCAGTTGATCTTATTCTTTCATGTCAATGTCCATAGTCAAAACACTCATCCATACATAAGTTCATTTACTCAAGATTCTCTATATGGGTACAAATCTATATTGGTTATTTATCATCATCATTAGGGATCTAGGCTCAAATTTTGTTTTATAGGGATACCTTATTTAATGATTAATGAACATAGGATTCCATTTGATATTCAGCTATGTGAGGATAAAAATTAACAACATGGTTGAAGAAAATATCATATATGTGTGTGCCAATTTCTATACACGATATTTTACATGAAAATAAAAACATAGTAGATTCAAAAAATTGTAATTTGAATGTCCCCTAGACACAATTTAGCAGCATGGGCATTCAAATATGGGAATCTAATTACAGAATTGAAAACCCTTACCCATGGATCTAAATGAGAAGTTTTTTCATAGATCTATTATATAGAAATTAGATATATATAAACTTCTAAAATCCATCTATGTAATCATTCTTCTTGAAAACATATTTAATAAAATTATTAATGAAAATAAACAGAAATTAATAAAAATAATATAAAATAAATATTATTTCCGAACACTTTTAAATAAAAAATTAAAATTCATAAACACATAATCAAGTTATTATATTGAAAAATAAAAAAATATATTATTTATTATAATAAAACAAATATAAAAAATTATATACTAATTTAAAAATGATTTAATTCAAATTACAAAAATTTTAAATTTAAAAGAAATGATTAAAATATAAATAACCAGACAAAAAAGGGTGATGTTCTGTAATTGAACCAGAAAATGAGAATAAAAAAATTAATTTATTTCTTATTAATCATTATAATTACTAGAAAATGAAAATTTGAAAATTAAATACATATTTTAAAATTAAATTGAGAGTTTTTTTAATTTCACCAAATTTCATCATCAATTGTAAATTCTTTAATAAAAAATAATATTTTCTAATTAATAACGTTAAATTTTCGAATTTATATTCCATATTAATATCAAAACAATGCTATATAAACTACGCTCCTCAATCTAGTTCCTTAAGCACAAATATAACATTTTTTATTTGATACTGGTTGTAAATGAATGGATATATCCATCCATGATTATGAAAGTAATAATGATTATTGAATCTATTAAATTCAAAAGATATTTCTAGGCTTAGACATTAAAATAATTTTGATGCTCCAGAAATAAAAAATCCCATATATTTTTCAATTAATTCACATTTATTCCATTATACATATGAATCTAAATAATTGATGATATTTTTTAAAAATATCTAATAAATTATTCCACGTGTGTTCTCATTATAAAAATTTCATGTGTACTAATTTTATTATTGAAATAAAAAATGGGAAAAAGCGGTGCGCTCAAAATACTTAGTAAGAAAAAAATAAGATAATTTATCATAGTATAAACATAGAATAAATATTACGGAAGTAATTCTTAAATAATTTGAATAAAATAAAATTCAAACTAGGAGCATATTATATCCATAAAAATAAGTTAAATTATATCTATTAATAGTAATGAAGTTATAATGATGGAATACATAATTTTAGACTTCAAAAACATCATTTTAAGGATTTGTGTTCATACATTCTCCTGTCATTTAGATTCTAGTAATGATATTTTGTTGAATTGGGTTGACATATACCAAATACCCATAGCTATTTTGTCTAATGAGACATGTCGAAGCATCAACGCACCAAAAACTTTATTCCCCACCCATAAATAATTATCTCAAAAAACTTCACCATAAGACTCAATATGAAATAGTATATTGATCCTAAAAAAACCATAAGCTGAAAAAACAGGGAAATCCTCATATTGTAGAATATAAAATATTAATACGTCGTCAAAAAATATTAGAATCCAATGGAAACTAAAGCTTCCAAAACATTCCCAATGGCCATGAAGGTCTTGTATGATTATAACCCATCCTAAGAAACAATATGGATAGAAATAAAATACATAAAATAAATTCTAATCATATTCATTATTGAAATAATAAATTCATTATTACATTACTTTTACTAAATTTAATAAAATAACATTCATTTAATTAAAAAAATTATCTAATTTGAATTATATAAGAATGTGACATTAAAACATTTGGATAAATGATTATATGACTAATAAAAGTATTGGATAATGTGATACAATACAAAATTGGGAAAGAAAGAGGACTATTTCAATAGATAATAAATGTAATGTAATAAAAGAAACATAGAGGGATATTTATATTGATGAAAATGATCCTAGAAAAATATTCTTATAAAGATACTAGAAATGAAGTGATCAAAAATAAAATCGTTTGATTCAATGAGTTTAATCTCCCCAATTATATTATTTTAATATTATATAAGAAATAGAAAAACAGAAACATAATTAGGGTAAATATTTTTTAAAATTTAATGGAATAGTTAAATTAAAACATAATATTGATTTATGATAATTTTTAAAAAATTCTATAAAATTGAATATTCTATGACTGTTTCAATAGTAACTTTTAAAAAATTGATGTTAACCCATCAAAAAATATTACCATTAAAAATAATATTATATAATTGATCCTTTTTAAGACATAAATATTATATTTTTTGAAAATACAAGAGTAGGAAAAAAAATTAAACTGAATTGAAAACCTCGATGGTTGTTGTCTAAATAACTTCATTCAAAAATAGGATTATTAGAGGAGTAAAAAATAATTTATTTGAATCAATTAATAAATTTTAGAAGAATAAAATTAAAATGAAATTTATTAAAATATCAGTATTAGAGAACCCATGTATGGCACAAATAAATTCATGATTAAATAATATAACTCAAGGAAATAAGACTTGAGTTGTCAATATCACTTGTGAGAAACATAATTATGAAGGAGTTAAACATTTTAAAATTATTATTTTTTTACAAATTAAAAAAATGATAACATATGAGATAAAAATAAAAGGGTGTAATTTTATGAACTTATATGATATAAGTTCAGGTAAAGGGCGATAACTTTATATATGAAAATTGAGTTTACAAAAACACTTATGGCTGGGTTAACTCTTAAGGAGAAATATATTTATAAAAAATAAGATTTTGTTGATTAGTTTACCCAATGAATTAGAGGGAAAAATTTATAGAAGAGTCATGGGATAATAATTCAATATAAAACTATTCAAAGGAAACCTGGTGGATAATTTTTACCTTGTCTCAAAGGATAATAATTGAGAGCATAAAAATTCTTACAGATTGAGTCACAATTTAATTAAAACCCCCCAATAGAGTTGTATTTCAATTGGAAATAAATAATAATTATATAATTATAATTTAGTACATGATTTCACAAATAGGTATTATAAACACCACATAATTAGAATTACATTCTTAATACCAATCATGTTTCAAATAGTGGAATTTGAGATGAAAACCCTTACCCTTATCTTTATTACTTCTTAAATTACACCCAACATTCTTATTAATCCAATTTCGTAAAATAAATATGTTTCAAACAAAAATATTCATAATTATAGCCATTTATAATATTCATTTATAATAATTATATAAATATTAATATTTTTCAGTTGTTATTTTCTATCAACACCGTGTTTGAGTAACCATTATACCATTGATCTAATTTGTTATAACAAATTGTGGTGGTATGTATTTTATTTCCATATTCCATCACTATAATGATATATTATATAATAAAATATCTTCCATGATATTTTTTAAAGCTATACATTTATTCCATAGTAGTTCTTGTTATGGTCCATGAGGTTTAAATAAGTGATGACTGTGTTTAAATTATTCTAAAAGAATAATGGTGTATTTTTTAGTTAATGAGTTAAATGTTGATTATATTTTTTTTATAAAAACATTATTTAAATTAATATATCATAATATACCAATAGATATGTTGTCAAAGTCATCCATGATATAAAACCATAGCATTATTGAAGTTGGTGGTAAAATTATGATATATTAATATTTTTAGGAATTACAATTCGATTTCAGGGATATCAAAATTTTATATAGTATATATTGAAACAATTTCATCTTAGTATCCCTACCAAAAATACATAATTTTATAAATAAATATAATTATGGAATGTCTAATTTATATATAATAAATTTAAACCCTGACATAAATAACACATATATTAAAAAAATCAATTTATAACACCATAATCGAATGTTGGTTAGGAAAAATGAATTGTTTTCTGTACGAAAATTATAGTTTTCACATTATTATGGGAAACATCTACAATTATTTCATTCATTGAGTATATGTAAAAAACCATAAACACAACCTAATCTTGAATTACGCTTATAATTCACATTGAGGATATATTCTGGTTTTTATATTTTTATAATTAAGTCATAACATATACAGAACTACTGAAATATTACATATTGGCACTTATACTCATTATCCAATTTTTATATTAAATAAAAACTCTTGAAAAAAAGGATTTATGTTTAGATCCATGTTTTAAACAGAAAAACATATTCATGATCTCATCCTTGACACAATTCCAATTTATGTCTGGTAAAAAGCATTTTAAAAACTTTTTAAGAGTATAAAAAGTGATGCAAGGGATACATAAATAAGGACAATTGTTAGTTTTCAAAACAACATATAAACCATGAATAATTTATCATAAACTAATGTGTTTTACCTTTACTAAGTAGTAAATACTATTTAATGAATAAAATATCATTGATTATCATTTTCTAACCAAATATATTACCATAAATCCCATAGAAATAAAACTAAAAATATAAAAGGTAACTTGGGAAAAACCATACTTAAATGGAATATCCATACGACTGACTTCCAAAAATCATTCATCCTAATGAAATAGCCATATAGCTAATTTCTTTACCCAAGTAATTTGAGGTTATAATGTAACCACATATCCTTGGTTTTTAATGGAACCACTAGAAATTTGTTTTATCACATAACCACCAGTCGAATGTCTAATTACAATTAGATAACATCACACATAAAATATTTCAACTATAAACATTTCAATCATAAAATTTAATTTTCAATCACAAAAATTAATTTCGAGATATTGAAATAAAAATATTCATTTTCAATACCATTTTCAATGAAAAAATATGGTAAAAGGGTATGTGGTGTTTATTTTCCATTTAAAACACCATGTCATCTTAAGGAAGCCAAATATCACAAATACTGCTCGAGACAGGTGAAATATTGTTTTCGCCGCATACATTAAAAAAAATTACATTTTTTTTAGTAAAATTTTTTGTAGAAAAAATATTCCATTTTAATTTAATTAAAACTAAGTGTTATTATTATACACTGTATTATATAATGTGGTGTTTATTATCAAAAATACCTTAATGAAAGGAGATTGAGACGAAGTCCTTTATCTCGAGTCTGACTTGTCTTTTTTGTTCCTGGATATTCATGAATAATAAACCTAAAAAAATTTCTACTTGATTCATATACTTTTTCATGTTCATTATTCATTTTCTATCACTTATTAACTTTCTATGACAGTTAGTTAATTATTTGAGTACAGATCATACATTTTGTTGTTGTTCGAAACATGAGTCCAAAATGGACTTATTATAATTAAAAATTGCCCATGTGATAAAAATATAATTATCTCCAAAATGTTATTCATGATTTAGAGTTCATATAAATCATATATATCCAATATATATATATTTATAAAATTCCATAACAATTGGATATAAGAAGTGAAATGCACCTTTCGGGGAGACGGTAAGTCGTATGTACGCATAAACCTTAATTTAATTTAATTTTTTATATTTTATTGAATGAAAGTAAAATAATACATTAGTAAATTATAATTATAGTATAATATACATGTTATATATATTATATATGTTCATTAATTCCATCCTTAATACATTTAAGGTTTAGAATGAATGAGTCATAAAACTTCAAGGGGCGGTAGTCCTCACTTTCTTAGCTGAAAATATCTAATTTATAAAACATGAAAAGAATAAAGGTATGTTATAAATGACAATTATATAAGAATAGAGATAAAATAAATATCATATATATCATATATAATTACAGTTCCATCATAATGGGCATCGTAAGAGGTGGTAGAAGAAGATTAAACAATCATCATTTCATGAGGTAATAGTTTGTCATCCACAGAAATAGTATGTTCTAGATACATTTTCTATTATAAATTAATTGAATAATGAGTGTTGAGGGGTTTGGATTGGGAAAATAAATGAATGAATATTAAGAGAATTCATTATCTCAAATCAGGTAACTTCTTATGATTTAATCCAACGAGCTTTCTCAAATTTCCTTATGCCTATGGTAAGGATTATAGGGGGAAGGGAGGAATGTTAGGAGATTATTGGAGTAGATTTTTTATGAGACAAGAGGTTTGATTGGTGTGATTAATGGGTAAGAGGTAGTTTCATTTTATAAGAGGGAGGAGGGGAACTCTATGAATGGTTGAATGTATTATTTTATTATTAATTGGTTTTAGAACTATAATTTAAAAAAGTGATATATTTTGACATCAAATGTGTATAAGTCGAAATACTCTCATCCAATGGGTTTCAGACTTGTTTAGTTCATAAAATTAACCTTATCTGTCAGCATAACCCTTAGTAATAATATTTAATTTTAACCATGTCCTATTGTATATTCATACAATATTGATAATATAGTTACTATAAAATACCAATCGAACCTCAAGTGGTTCATTAATGACATGTTCAACCACTACTACATAATTTGGTCTAATATTATATTTTTAGGACTATTATATCATTTAATAAAATAGTATTTTCTTTAAAAACACATTTTTTCCAATTTATATACTATTCATATTATGAATTTTAAAAAAAATCCATAAAACCATGATTAACCCTAACAAACATAATTAGTCCAATGGTAATGAGCCATAATCATTTATTAAATTCGTGTATAAAATAAAATGTTTCAAGGTAAATTTATTTTCATATATATAGTCTCATTTATTTAAATCATTCATTAATACGGAAATCACTAAATAATTATTGTGTAATAAATAAATTTATTTATATGATGTCTAAAATATATAAATACAATAAATTAGAAGTAATTAAATGTCATTTTCACACAAAAGTGGATCCATGAGGTCCCAAAATCGACCCAATGATTCCAATGACTGGAAATATCAAATCCAATCGAGTTAGGAAATGTGTTTTGGTAATTTAACACTATTATAATCTTATTTTCTATCTTCATTTACCTGATTTACACTTTAACCCTGATAAATAAAATAATTACTCAATTTACTATTCATAATGTCTAAAAATTAAAGATGCATATTTAAAAAAAATTGTAAATCCTGTCACAAAATTTTGATTCCATTTTTCCAAATTCAAAACAAATATGTCTTAGAGAATAATTTAAAATTAATTTTCGTTGTTAAAACAAAAAGGCCTATTTTTAATAAGTACAAACTACCAAAAATTGACAGGTTTTTAAGTCCAATTTCAAAGTGAAATTACTTTTGATGATCAAAATTGGATGAAATGATAAAAATGTAATCTAATTACACATTAAAACCAATAAAAAGTAAAATATCACTTTATAAATAATTTATATTAAAAGGCGGTATTTAATTATAATGTAGCAGTTTTCACTCTTCATTTATAATTGAACATTATCCAAAAAACCAAAAATTTTCCAAATGTCAATTTTTATGTCCCGATTCTCAATAAGATGATAATTTTATAAAATATGGCGTATAAAAGTGACAAAAACAATATTAAAAAAGGGTACTCCCTAAAAAGGTGGTAAACTACATTTTGAAAAATAATATTAGTGTATTTATTCTTAAAATTGGATTCGTTCTCATATTAAACCTCTAAATTTTATTGGATAAATGTAAAAATATTTAACAATCATATTTTGTCATAATATTGTAAGATATTTTCATTCATTCTAATACAATAGCTAGGTGTTAACTACCATTTAAATTAATAATAATATTTAATTATTTTTCTGTATGACTCAGCCTTGTGTGTAATAAAAGATTTCAGAGAAGCCCATTGTTGCATGTTGGGTACACCATCTATCATAGAATCCCCATTATAATAAAAAATATAATTAATTCAAAAATATTAATACATATGTAAATGTTATATTCTTTATTTACATAGGATGTTACATCATTACCCCTTTTGGAAATTGCATCCTCATGATATTATTTAATTATCAAATAAGTTGTGGTATTTATCCTTCATATAATTTTCAGATTCCCACAATGCCTCTTTAACCATGCGGTTTTTCCAAAAAACAACTAACTGATGAATTATTTTCTTCCACAACACTTTCTCTCTTCGGTCAAGAATCTAGAATAGTGGTTCCTCATAAGAAAGATTCTCATCCAACTAAAATAACTCGAGACTCAAAACATGAGATAGATCTAGCATAAAATTTCTCAACATTGAAACATGAAAAAAATTGTGTACTTGAGATAAACATGGAGGTAAAACCACCTTGTAAGAAACTGATCCAACATTATCAATGATTTTATAGTGTCTAATGAACCTCATAATGATCTATCCCTTCTTACCTAAACACATCACACTTTTCTATGGAGAAACATTGAGAAATAACTGATCACCTACCTTGAAAGAAATATCCTTTCTTTAGTTATCTATATAGATTTTCTACCTGCCCTAAGCCGTTTCCATGTGATTTTGAATTAACTATTCTTTTTCTACAACCTATTCTAACAATTATAGTCCCATAAACATTCTTTCACCTACTTCATCCCTAAAAGATAGAGTCCAACACTGCTTTCCATATAATGCCTCAAATGGAGCCATCTATATAATGGAATGAAAACTGTTATTATATGAAAACTCAACCAAATAAAGACATTGGTCCTAACATTCTTGGTAATATACTGAAGAAGCCCATAGAATATATTCCCATGTCTGATTATTTCATTTTCATATCCCATGTGATTTAGGATGAACAATTATACTAAAATTTAATTCTGTACCCAATGACTTCTAAAGGCCCTTCTAAAAGTTATAAGTGAACCTAGGGTCATGAGATGATATAATGAAGTAGGGAACACTATTTAACATGAATATATCTTTAATATACAATATATAATTTTGATCTAGAGTCAATGTATCATGAATATTAAGGAAATGAGAATATTTAGTCAATCACTCAATAATAAAATAAATTTTATTATTACCTCGAGATGTCTTCAGTAATCCCACAACAAAGTCCATCGATATTTTTTCCCATTTCCACTATGGCACTGGTAAAGGCTGAAAAATACCTTTTGGTAAATACCCCTCTACTTTAAACTATTTACAAGTCAAAAAAATCACACTATATTCAACAATATATCTTTTTATTCCATCCCACTAGTAATACTCCTGAGGATCTTTGTACAAATTTGCACTACTATGATGAACTAAAAATAGGGAACTTTGAGATGCACAACAAAACTCTTTATTCAACTATGAATTAGAAGGAACATAGAATATCTTTCCATATATCAAAATAAAATCACTATCAATGTTAAATTTAGGTATCTTACCCTTCTGAAACAACTCTACCTTTTTCTGTAACTTACATTCTTCCTTCTATGCTAGCTTAATTTTTTCTGATAGAGATGATTTTCCCTGAAACAAGAAACAAAACCAAGGAATTTCCTACAACAGCAAATTTTGTTACAAAGTTCAACAAATCTTTAATCAAACGATCTTATTCCAAATATATCATTGTTATTGTAGCATTACTTATTCGGTTAAATGCACCAACCACTTTATTTTACATTCCTGGATAGTAATGGATCAAGAAATTATAATCCTTGATTAATTCTATCCATCTCGTCTATCTCATGTTCAATTATTTCAATGTGAATTTATACATCAATTTTATATGTTCAGTATATATTTCACACTTCACTCCATAATTATGATGCCTCTAAATTTTTAAAGCAAAAACAACGAAAGCTAATTCCAAATCATGTGTAGGGTAATTTAACTCATGAGTTTTCAACTGACATGAAGCATTAGCAACTACCTGATACTTTTTCATTAGGACACTACCAGTTCCTTCCAATGAAGATTCATTATATCTAAAAAATTCACCATTTTTGGAATTCAAGGACAAAATTGGAGCATTCACTAATCTTCTTTTCAATTCCTAAAAACAATCATGACATTATTCTGTGTAGATATACACAAAACAATTTAATGATAACTTAGTCGGTGGGATAGATAACTATAAAAAATTATCTACAAACCTTCAGTAATATAATTTTAAACAAATATAACTATGAATCTTCGTTATATTTGTGGATCTAGGCCATTCAGCAACAATATTTGTTTTAGAAGGATCAACAGTTGTACGATTTTTTCGAAACAATGTGACCAATGAATGGAATTTTTTGTAACCAGAACTCACACTTCTTGAATTTACCATAAAATTTATTTTCCATTAAGGTTATATAGACAACCCTTCATTAACATTCATGTTATTTTTTACTTTTGGAATATTCCAAAATATCATCAATAAACACAGCCACAAACTTATCCAAAAACTCACAAAAAATCTATTCATCAAATCCATGAACACAACAGGTGCATTGGTTAACCCAAAAGGAATAACATGAAATTCATAACGGTAATATCTAGTTCAAATTGTGGTCATCTAAATGTCTTCTTCCTCTATATTCAACGGATGGTACCCCGACCTCCGGTCAATCTTCGTAAAATACTATGCTCTCATTAGATGATTAATAAATTCAATGTTATGTGGTAAAGGATACATGTTCTTAATAGTGATATTATCCAGGGCTCTATAATCAATGAATAGTCTCCTTGATCTAACTATCTTTATGACAAACTGGACTGGTTCACCCCATGGAGATGTTCAAGGTCAAATGAAACCTTTATATAACAACTCCTAATATAATTTCTGTAATGATAAATGTTCAATTTGAGCCATTCGATAAGGGGGTTTTGAAATTGTTTTATCATCAGGATCTAGTTCAATAATTAATTAAACTTCCTGATTATGTATAATATCAAGAAACTAATCAAGAAAAACACCAAGATAATCATTTACTATTGGAACATCATTAATCTGAACAATTCCTTTTTTAGCAATATGAGTAAGGTAACATTCATTTCCATATTTCACTAGTTTCTTAGCTTCCTGATATGTTATCAAAATTACGGGTCCATTCTTGTACCAAATATGATTTTCTTTCTTAAATGAAACCTCTTTATATCTTAAATTAATCATATCATGGTAAACAGAATTCAAATCCATAGCCAAAACAAAATCAAACATTACTAGTGAAAAAACAAAAACCTTTTCAGGTAGATTCTCTATACACATAATGAAAAGAATGTTCATATAATTTCTTTTCATGTCAAATTTTACTCCATGTTTTTTTACCATAATTTCATGTTTCATATCTTGAGATGGAATTCCTAATTGACTTGAAAATTTCTCAAAAATGAAAGAATGTTTAGATTCTGATTCAAACAACACATTGGAAAAATCTGAAAAAACAAACAAAGTACCTTATACCACTTCATCTGATGGCCCCACATCAACCATAGTAGTAGAAAAATATTCTTCCTGTCCATTTTTTTTATCACTCTTGTTTACACCCTAGGTAATAAACATTTGACAGACATGTCCATAATACCCAAACACATTATAACTAAGACATCTTATTACTAGCTTTTCATTTCTTTCTAGATCATCTTCCTTACAGTTACGAGCAATATGACCAGTATTACCACACCAGAATCAACTTCGAAAATTTTATGAACATTCTACATGATTCTCTTTACCACACATCTCACATGATGGAAATTTAATTTTCATACCACCAGGATTAATTGATGAATTGTTTATATTTTCCTACCAACTGGACCCCCTATATTACTTTCTCTCTTGAAACACATTATCATAAAAAAAACACTATTTCTACCTTCTTGACACGTCCAAAAATATTCTCATAGATTTTGAATTCAAAGGAAGCTAATTCTCTTCGATATCACGAATTAAATGCTGACTAAAATTGTTTTATATTATAATCAAGACAGTGGATGAAATTTGGAGCATACCATTCCAGTCAGGTGAAATTTTCTTCATATAAATCCACTGAGTCATCCTCCGTCCTCAATTTCAAGAATTTGTTTCCCATCCTATGTCGAACCTTCTCAGGAAAATATTTCTTAAGAATCATACCTTTGAATTCCTCCCAAAAAATAGAATTAATCTCTTCACTTTACCATATATTTTTAACCATGGACCACCATTGATATGGTTTAACATCAAAACTATAAACATCAAGAATAAGATTTTTATTGTCTGTACAACCCATGACATCGAAAATCATTTCATGTGCTTTCATCTACCCTTCATCTCGAACAGGGTTATATGCTCCTCTGAATGATAGGGGATATTTCCTCATGAAGTGAATCACTATATACATGTTCCTCTGGGGTGAATTTGGTTGATCTTGTTCATGTATACAACCAACATTTATTTCTTGAGTCAACTACACTATCACTACAACAAACAGTTCTATTCCAATACCATCCTTCCCAAGATGCTAATTTGGAAGGTTATTCTCCATGGTTTGCCTTCCAGGTACAACTTCATTATTTCCTCTACAGAAAATCATTCTGAACAAACAAATCTTAGATAAAGAAACATGGTAATATTTAAATTATATATCATATCAATTATACCATAATGTAAAAAAACATTTATGGATATTCTATTAACAAAATTATAACTTCCAATGTTATCTAAACTGACCTCTTATACAAACTATAATACCCCACGCATAAACATTACATAATCTTTAATTATGTTAATAATTCACATTGATGATCTATTTAGGATTAGGGATTTGGGGAATTAGGTCATAACTTATACATAGTAATAATAATATTACATATATACACTTCCACTAAGTATCAATTTTTTTTAATAAAATAAAAACACTTCAAAACAATGAAACCTGTTTAGTTCTTCATTTTAAACAACATGAATTTTCTGTGATACCATCATTGACCCTATTCCACTTTATGTCTAGTGAAAACATTTCAAATAATTGAGATGTGAATAAAAATATCTATAAGGGATACTTAATGAAGGAAAACTATTAGTTTTCAAAACAACATGTAAACCATGAATACATTATCATAAAGTAATACATTTCAACTTTTTGAAGTAGTAAACAATATTTTCTAAAAAATCGCATTTATAACAACTTTATAACAAAAATATTAACATAAAACACATAGAAATCACAATTAACATATAAATGGTAATCCTGGGAGATAATCATATTTAAATAGAATAACTATACAGTCGACATCAACAAAGAATTCATACAAATAGAATATCCATATAGTTCACTTCCATACCCATTGCATTGGAGGTTAAAACATAACCAACCATCCATGGTTTATCATTGAACAATCTTTCATTTGGTTTATCATGTATCCACCCATCAAATGACCATGTACCATAACATAATCATCACAAATAAAAGATTTAAAATATCAAAATTTCAATCATAAAATTTCATTTTCAATTACTAGAATTAATTTCAAGATATTGAAAAATTAATTTCCAATTTCATAACCATTTTAAATAAAATAATATGTAAAAATGGTATATGGTATTTATTTTCCATTTGAAAACATCACGAGTTGTTAAGAAATTCCAATATCTTATAATGCTCGTGGGGGCAGAAAGGTCATTGTCACTACATATGTTAAAAAATTAATTTTTTCAGTTTGTAAAATTATGCATAGAAATAATATTATCTTTGAATGAAATTAGAATTTTAAGGGCATTATTATAAACCATATATAGTAATGAGGAGTATAATATCAAAACATTCCTCAATGAATGGAGATTGAGATAAAGTCCCTTACCTCGTGTTTGTCTTGTCTCATATGTTACTTGTTCTTCCTGAATAATAAACTCATGTTAATTTATTCATTTGTAAAAAAAATCAATATTATTATTCCTTTCATATAACATATTATCTTTCTATAAAAATTAGTTAATTATTTGAGTTCATAACAATCAATTTTTGGATGTTCGGAAGTTGAGTAAAAAATGAACTTGTTATAATTACAAATTGTCCATGTGGTCAAAAGATCATTTTATCCAGAATGATATTAATGATTTAGATATCATATATATCATTTATATCCATTTTATATGTATTACTAATTTTTCATGACATTTGGATATAATAAATGAAATGCATCCTTTTTTGGAGACAGTAAGACGTGCATACGCATGGATTCTACTTTCAATCTTATTTTTATTTTTAATTAATTGAAATGTAAATGATACAAAGGTAAGTTAAAATTAAAGTATAATATAAATGTTATATATGTTTTATAAGTTCCTTAATTCCATCCCTTAAACATACCATATATAGAATGAACGATTCATATCACTTTGAGGGGGCGATAGTCCGCACATCCTCAAAGGAAATTGTCGTATTTATACAAAATGGAAAGGATAAACTTGTGTTATAAATGAGAATTAATAATGAATAGAGATAAAATAAATATCACATATATCATATATAATTACAGTACCATCATAATGGTCATCCTAAGAGGTGGTTGGAGAAGATAGAACAATCATCGTTTTTGGAGGTAGCAGTTTGTCATCCATAGAAATGGTATGTTCTATACCCGTTAGATGGAGGTGTGTGCAAGTGTATTTAGAATTGTTAAAAAAACCTAGTATATTTATGATACTAGTGATTTTATAAAATAATCGAATAAATATTTATTAGGGGGTTGGATTAGGAAAATTAATGAATGAATCTTGTGAGAAGTCATTTCCTCAAATCGTGTAACTTCTTTTGATTGGATAAAAAGGAATTTCTTGATTTTCATTCTTCCTAAAGAAAGGATTATAGGATAAAGGTTGGAATGTTGGGAGAATTTTTTAGTACTGTGTTGATTATACAAGTGTTTTGATAGGCGTGTGTAATGGGTTAGAGGTGGTGTACTTTTATAAGATGGAGGAGGGGAACTCTATGAATGTTTGAAAGTATTGTTTTATTATTATTGGATTTTTGAATTCTAATTACACCAAACAGATATATTTCAAAGATTATATGTGAATGTATCAAAATAATCTAATAAAATGGGTTTTATAAATGTTTAGTTCATAAATGTAACCTTATCATTTAGATTTTACACTTAGTAAACTTATTTAAATTTTATCCTTTCTTCTTGTATATTCATATTATATGGTTAATAAAGTTAACATAAAATTACAATTTAACCTAATGTAGTTTTTTGATAACATTTTAAACCTTATATAAGTAATTTTTATGAATATTAAATTGTTAGGACTACTGTATTAGTTAATTAAAAAGTATTTTTTAAAAAACACGTTTATATCAATCTATATACAATTCATATAATGAGTTTTACAAAAAATACATAACAACATGATTAATTCGAACAAATTACATAAATACAAATATTACAAGTCATAAATATTCATAGAATTAGTATGTGGCATAAAAAGTTTCAAAATAAGTTTATTCTAGTATTTATAATATCATTTATTTAAATCATTGATTAATAAAAAAATCACTATATCATTATTATGTCAAAAATTAATTTATTTATTTGATGTCTAAAATTTTTAAATAATATACCATGATATAGGGAATATTATAATATTTTTAACGAATATATATATATTACGATATTTATTACGTAACAAAATATAAAAATTGTTTTTGTAAAAGATAGATGTATAGGTTATATTTTCCTCATCATTAAACTAAAAGTAATTAAATGTAATTTTCACAATCAAGTGGCCCCAGAAGGTCCTAAAATCGACCAAAGGATTCCAATGGATAGAAATATCACATATAATTGGGACAATACATGTGTTAGGGTAATTTAAAGTTATTATAATATTAGTTTTTACCCTAATTTACATTATTTACCCTTTAAAGATGGTAAATAGAATATTCACTGAAGTTACTCGTCAAAATGAATAAAAATTAAATTTACCAATTTACACAATTTGGAGCTCCTAATTTAAATTATGGAACCAATTTATCCAAATTCAATACAAAAATTTTACAGAATTTAATTTCAAATTAATTCTCGATGTAAAAAACAAAAAGGTGTTTCTTTAAGAAGTAAAAACTACAAAAAGAATAACATGTGTTCAATCCAATTTCAAAATGAAATTACATAAAATGAATGAAATTAGATTAAATGATGAAAATATAATATAATTTCACTTTAAAATCAATTAAATGTATAATATAACTTTATAAATAACAAATATTAAAATGGAGTTTTGGATTAAAATGTAGTATTTTTCACTATTCAATAAAAATGAGCATTATTAGAAAAATTCATAAAAAATTTACCCTAAGTAAATTTTGATGTCTCACTTCTAAATAATAATGTTATATTTTCAAATGGAATATATAAAAGTGGAAAAATCTATATTCAAAAAGGGTTATTCATAAAAAGGTGGTAAAAATGTTTTAAAAATATATTACAGTTTTTTTTTAAAAAAATTGGATTCATTTTCATTTTATGCCTCAAAACATTATTGGATAAATAGAAAAAAATTTAATAAATATCTTTAATCATAACAGTGTATATTCTGTTCTTTCCTTCTAATACAATTTCTAGGTGTTAAGTACCATTAAAAATAATATTATTATATTATTATTTTTCAATATGACTCAGCCTTGGGTGCAATATGAGATTTCATACAATCTCATTATCGTGTGTTGGCTATGCCATCGAACATAGAATAACTATTAAAGTAAAAAATAATATATAATTTAAAAAAAATAATAAATAAGAAAATGATATATTCTTTATTTACCTGGGATGTTACATTGAGAGGGTAATTGATAATTGTTATAACATAAAGATAAAAACATTGGAATATATAATATTTACTAAAAATATTATATAAATATTGTTTGAATGGTTTTTTAGGATGGTGTATGGGAAGAAAAAGATTAAAATTAATACATTAAGTAATTTATATATTTAGAATTTTGATCATCTCTGAAAATATCTTATGGAAATTAAGGACTTCTAGAAATTTGATAAGGCTAGGGGATTCAAAAAGTGTATATTGTAAATAGAAGTTGTTTCTTAGGTATAGATTCATTATTATTTCAAACTATTTGAGTTTAATGATGTGGGAGGTTGTCATCTCTTTTTATATGCTCAAAAGGGGAAATCATTGGAATAAAATGTTAGGTATGAGATAACAAATGAGTAGCACAAAATTTATGTAACATAAATGGATAACTGGTTGTTGATACATATAGATATTAATTTCATATATATAATCTCTTTCTATACAGTTTATGTGAAATTTTAATTAAATAAAAATTTATGACAACTCATTCACTTGTTTTACCCTTTTTAATCACAATTATAAAATAAAAAACGATATTTTATTTCAAAAATATAAATTGAAACTTCTTAAAAAATTACAATATGATGGATCCAAATTTTTGATCTATTTAACCATGTTGAAATTATAAATATCTGAATGTTATACTTTATATTTTAACATAATATATAATAAAAACTATTTTTATTGATAGATCATTATTACTATATTTTGTGTGTCTAATTTTTTATTTCTTATTAATTATTAATTTAAAATTTTTTATATATATGTTTTTTTATTTAATAATAATATTATATTTTTATTATAATTGATATTATTCTAATTTATTTATAAAAATCTATAAAAATATTATAAAATTAATTCTTTGGAAATGTCTATTTTATAGTTATTATGTTTATTAAAATTTACGCAAAGTAATTTGTAATCAATTCCTGAAAATAATATTTTCATTGATACATAATTTGGACATAATGGTTATAAATTTAAATTTCATTTTATCATTTCAAATAAATATATTTATAGGAATTAATTTTTAATATATCAACACATAAATGTAGTTTTTTTTAAATCCCCAAAAAATATTTTTATATTATCAACCATTATGATTCATATTTCCTACTATTTTATAATTAAATTTACATTATCCGATTATTAATATGAATTTTATTTTGTCATTATTAGTCATATTATTCTTTAAATAGATATGTATATCCTATAGGAAGGAAATATTTAGAAAACTAAAATAGAAATTCTAAAATCAGTATTTTATTTTTTCATGCAATAAAAAATGAATTTCATTCATAATTAAAGAAAAATGATTTTTTTTCTATAAATAAAACATAACATATTTAATTCTATTTATTCTTATTAATATAATATCAACATTTTGAATTTATAAAGGTATCGTAGTTTGTTTTTAATTTCTTGTAGCATGTCATGAAATAATTTAAACACATTTAAAGGTAATAATATTTGTGAATATTAAGGTGATTCAAAACAATAGTTAAATAATATATAATAGATCATGAGAGTAATATAATTCACTCATATATCAACATAATGATAAATATTGGTGTTATTTAATTTCCTTATCCCTCGCCTTCACTCATTTACTTTCTTTCATCATTTATCAGGGTGACTAATGTTTAACTTGGTGACCTATTTGTAAGCCTTAAAATAAAAAAACTTATTTAATAATATAGATGTGATGATTAAAATGTTAATTATATAATATTTTATTATATTTAAAAAATTAAATTAAATTTATTTACAAATAATAAATGTATAAAACATTAAAATAGTTTAAAAAAATTATTTTTAATCCCAAAAATAGATTTATTTTCATTCTATACAAAATATTTTTAAAAAGGTGAATACTAATATATTTTATTATATATAATAACATTTATGTTCAATTAAATCAATGTTTAAAATTAAAATATTTATTTATTAATATAATATTACGAAAAAATAATTTCAAATAATTCATAAAAAAATTATCCCTTTTATTACTAAAAGAATTTATCCACATCCAATTAACTATCTTCTATACAATACATTTTTTCATTGCATAACTATTGTAGTATTTCATTGACAGAATAAATCATTCCATAAAAAGAATATATAATGAACTGAATAACCTTTTTTATAATATAATAATAAAATAACTAATAACATTTTATTTCATCCAAGAATTGTGAATTATATTATGTTTAATTTATTACCATAAAAGACCATTATCACTGTTGGATATAATTATATCAAATGACCATATATTTTATGTATATATATATATCGAGAAAATATGTGCCCAATGTCCATGGGTATAGCAGCCTTATTATATTTTGAAAAATATCCATATATAAATCTCCAATATCAATCATCCTATATATTTACATCATTCTAAAAATAATTATTGAATTTCCTTTTCTTTCCATTAATTGAATACATAAATTTTGTGGTAAAATATTTAATACAAACCACAAGGATATAAATTTAATGGTTTTGCGTTTTTATTTAATTTTAGATCTATTCCTAATGTGATTTACTTAATTACACTTGATATTTAGTTATAATAATGTATTATTTTTTAACTTATATAGTATTATAAATTAATCAAATATATAATTTTCCATTCTCGATTTTCATTTCAATTTTTTAAAATTTTAAACAATTATAGATTTATTTAATCATAAGTACATTTAAAATTCATAATGTAATACAAATATAATAAATATCTAATCTCTCTATGATACTAGCACTGGTTTTCAAATTACATTCATTAGAGATAAAACTATGTGATTTAATTATGTTTACATAATATTTCAATCAACATTTACAATTCATGTGTTCAATAAAAATCAATATTCTCAAACAATGTTTCTATAACATCTTATTCTTTGAAATTGTTAAAATTACCATTTTAAAATATTTAAAATTTTAAAAATATCTAATGGCATGGGGCATATTTTTTTATGAATTCTGCATAAATTTCATTTTTTTCTTTCATTATATTTAATTTTTTTGTCATCAATGTAAATCATACCATTAGTTCTTTGTTTACCAATATATCCAAAATCATTCTCAATTATCATACTTATAAAATGATATTTACTATAAAATCAAATCGTATAAATATATTTATTTAATTTTTAACTATACTATGTTCAAATTTACTTTTACTATCTATATTCAAATTTCATTTTTTACATTTTTTATCTTAGAAAAATCTCAATGTGTTCTAAATGTGACAGTTAACTCTATTATAGGATTTTATAAAATAAATTCAATAGAAATATATCAATTCAAAAATTATTTTTTTCAAGGAGGTATCATAAAACAAATATTATAAAATATTCTATTAAAGTGTAGGATTTCATCATCTCTCCTCTAAAAAATTAATCCAATAAAACTAATTTATCCTAGATAAAATAAATGTTACCAATATTTAACTATAATTATTATATATATTTTATTAATAATTAAGTGATCGAATTTTTCCCGAGTAAAATGACATATTTCATTCATTAACTCGATAAAAGTTTTATTACAGAACCAATATAGTTATTTAAAAGAAATATAAGATATTACTAATCAATAAAGAACCCCACATTTAAAATATTATTCTAATCCAAAAATATTATTATGTAATCCATGAATTTCATTCATAAATATTAATAAACCTTACTATACAGTGAAAAAAAATTATCTAGATACATTAACCAATTTTATTTTATTTCGAAATCCCAATAAATTTTCAAAAAACAATTAAGGTAAACGTGTATCATATCCCAATAAAAATTAAGAAAATGAATAATATACTATAAATACATAAATTAGAATTTCTTCCCATATTATTATAATAAAATAAATGATATTTCTAGTGATCTATATTTCCAAAATTAAAACATTATCCTTCAATTTAAATGGAATCATATATATTCAATAATATAGTATATCTATAAAACATTCCAAGAGAATTGTACCTCGTTTTTAATAAAAGATTAACATTTTATGCAATTATTATTGATTCAAAATAAATCACATCTTATACATCCCATTTATCATGAACAATTAAGTATGTGTAAAAATACTTTATAAATTAATACATGTAATAATAAAAATTAACTATTACGGCCTATGAGGAAAAAATTATAAGATAATGTATATATTTAAATATATGATCAAATAATACCACCATAGTTCTATATCACTCATGTACTCAATAAAAATAATTATATGCAGTGAATATAATGTATATTCTTTCTTGTGGAACCAAAAAATTATTCCATAAAACATTATAATTCAATGTCATACCATGATATGATATACCAATATAAGGATACATATATATTTAATAAATTTATATTCTTATGTCACATTAATATACTTGTTTATTTGGAATAAATAATTATAATCTAAATATATAAATAATCCTTATTTTTTTAAAGAATTCAAATATGATTTTTTAATAATATCACTCTTCATTAATTCATAATGGTATTTATGAAATGCAAAATAATTTTTAATTTTTAATCAAAATTATTCTAAATCATTTATGGCAGTGGAAAATGAATTTGAATTTTTTTTATCATTCTCTAATAAGAATCTCAAAAACACATTTATAGATAAATTCATTTTATATGCAACAAAAAAATATATTAAATGGGTATAACTTTAAATTTACATTTTATAGAGAAACTTATCCCAATAAATCAAACTAAATTTTTTTAATTCATTCATCAAATATATGAATAGGAAAATAAATATAATTAAATTAATCATTGAGTCAAATAAAGAATGCTTAAGATCCAGAAAACCCCAAATAAAATAAATTAAATAATATATAAATATGTGTTGTCATAATTACAAGGGGTTATAAAATTTTGTATGTAAATATCACCCCACATAGATATAAACACATGTGGTATGTAATAATCGAGGATCCAGAATGACCACATTGATCACATGTCAATAATTTCTCTTCATGATGTGGCATGTAAAAAAAGATTGACCACCATGACCCCATGTGCTTAAATCATGTTTGGATTATTAATGGTTTAAAAAAAAAATCCAATAAAAGAGAACTATTGAAGGAACATACTTGATACTACCATTTAGGGCATCAACAACTGGTTCAAAATCCTACTCAATCCAAAGTGATTTCCAATCATGATGGTAGATATTATTTTAGGTGATAATAAATTACTATAATTCTGACTTTTAGGCTATTAAAATCCAAAAATAATTGTATAATAATACTATAATGTTTCCAAAATTGTTATGGAATACCCCTCAACCTCCAAATGGTTACATTATTATATTGGTATAATATTCAAGGGAGCTCATCTAAAGAGGCCAAATATTTTATTAGTCTTTGGAATTTTTATACAAACATGAATCTCACATTTGATTTGATGATATTAAAACATATCACAGTGAATGAATACATTATACATACTTAAAATAATTTAAATAGGTCATATTTATTTCCTAGAGTAATAAAACTAAATAAGGGGTGATCTAAAATGATTTGTAAAGAAAATGTATAATGAAATCTATCATGATTAAATAATTAATAATCAATATAGAAATATAGGTAACTGAAAAATTTCCATTTAATTAAGAAATTGTGAAAGATGAATGATATGGATGAAATAAATGATAATAAAATAATTTCGTATAAAAAATATCCTAATATTGAAACATATCCATGAATATTAAAACTATTCAAATAATCATGCGCAGATGAAAAACTTATCTAAAAATGATGGAATGAAAAGTTTCATACATCATAGACTTACCATCATGGACTAGTGAAAAAATAATTCATAAATGGTAAAGGAATTTTCTAAATTCCCAATCTAGATTATCTCATGAGACTTTTTGAATCAAAAAGGGGTTATATAACAAATGACCCATTAAAAAAGTACAATTAATTCATTTTATTTAAGGGGAGACTAAAATTCAATACATAATCAATGAAACAATTTGTATTGAAAAAATAAAATACAAAATTCAAATATTTCTCTTAATAAAAGTGATCAAAAACTATCAAAAAAGAATTTGGATTTGATAATTAAATCATATTCCAAAAGGTGAATGTGGAAAATAGGGGGTTGTTGTCATTTAATAATGTTAATACCTTTAAAATATCATAAAAATAATTATCAAGGAAAATACATATTACAATATGAAATTATATTTTAAAAAATAAAATAGTACACAATATTTTGATTTTTTTTTGAAAAGAACTATGAAATGAGGTAAAAGAATATGCCAATCATTAAGAATTTATAATGGCCAGAAATTCATTTCATGAAAAATATATTAAAATAATGATTCATTTCACATTTCTGAGAAAATTTCAATAATTAGCTCATTTAGAAAAAATTGTAAATATTCTTTGTAAAACATTATATTGAAATTATACTCTTTTTTAAAATTACATTAAGTGATAATAGAGGAATATTAAAAACACTCTTCAAATTATTTTCCAAAAACAAGGATATGAAAGAAAAATGATTTCTAATAAATATGAAATAAATTTTATTCTTCTTGAAAAACATTTATTTTATTTTATGTACATAAAACATTAAAATGTAATTGAAACATAAAATATGTTAAAATAACTATGGTATAAATAAAATTTATTTAGGTTAAGATAGAAAAATATATATTTCCCTCAATACATACTTAAAAAAGACATACATAAATAATAATGAGGTTGTGAAATAAACCATTACCAATTTGGTAGCATTTGAAAAACAACCCCCATCAAGTAAATAACCTCAAATAAAGAATTATATATAATTAATGTAAATAGATTCACCGTATAACCAAACAATGGGGATGTAGATACACATCCTAAAATAAAATAAGTCAGAAAAATAAAATATTTCATAGATAAGGAAATTTGATATGAAAAATCATTATATTGGTCATTATGAAGAAATAATGATTAATTTATTTAATTATTATTTAGAAGAAATGTACATCCCCAAAAAAATCATAAATACAACCTAAATAATAAAATTTATATTATATCAAAAAATTTGACATAATATAATCAATAAAAAAGTGATGTAACCTAATATTGGAAATTGAGTTACGGAACACTTATCACTTGGAATAATTTAAATCAATTCCCCTTGGATGAAATAATTTGAATGAAAACATAAAATTCCAAGAATTATTAAATAATCATTATATAACTTATATAATGGTGATGATCCTACTTGTTGTGTGGATAATATCTATTTTCCAAAGGATATTAATTGGTTTTTAAGGGGGATCAATGAGATAAAAATATATCTTTTCTGTAAATATGATGATGTAGTTCAAAAATTAATGAATCTTGTATGAAGTCCTAATGTATTCATAATCTAATAAACATGTGAATGGATTGAATACTTTTAGTTTCACGGTGATTCCAGAAGAATTTTTATGGATTTAATTTTTGACATTATATATCATATCATGGTTGTGTAACTATCCTAATAAAATATGATGATTCTTTTCCAATTTGTATTTTATAAATATCTTTAGATTATTTTATAAAATTTCATTTAATCCTTATAATGTATAGGGGAGTATTGGCCTTTCCAATCATTTTTAGTTTTTATTTGATTGAATCTCCACTTAAAAGTGCTTTACAGACAGCGATGCACGATACACAGATCGTAGAGGGAAAATAGTTCATGGGAGGATTCTAGTTTACGGAAGGCTTGAAGATTAATAAGAGACTCGTCGTTTGTGGAATAGAGTTGGTGATTTGGAGTTCCACAGATGGCTGTCATATGAAGAAGTCTTCAACTACCACAAAGG
Organism: Viscum album; assembly: GCA_963277665.1. Taxonomy (NCBI): domain Eukaryota; kingdom Viridiplantae; phylum Streptophyta; class Magnoliopsida; order Santalales; family Viscaceae; genus Viscum; species Viscum album. Next base: position 373,313,211 of record OY728127.1, on the reverse strand, counting down.
CGAATATTTCATTGAGGATTGTTTCCTCAAAGGGGGATGAAGTTAATCATGAATCATTTCTCTAAAAGAGATAGTTCGTGGGGATAGTATGTAAATGAATTTGGAGGGGTAATTGTATCCCACAATGGAAAAGTGACCACATATAATTGTTGTGTTGAAGGCTATACAAAATTAAAATTTTGGGTAAATCATATTAAATGGGTTTTCAAGATTTATTTTCAATATAAAGGACCCTAATCAGATCATTAAATTGAAAATAATTCATTTGAAAATATCATCTCTATGTGAATAATTCAATGAAGTCCAAAGTAGTCTGTGTGGGAAATTTCTCTTAAATATAAGGAGTCTTGAGTGTCATTATAGCTCCCAAAATAATAGGGGTTCGTGGAGAAGTGCTAGACCACTGATTAAAAGGATGCCACTAAATTATGGTAGTTCATGGAGCATGGAGGTTTTTTTGTGAATCATCAGTTTTATGCATAATAAATAGGAGTCAACGGAAGTATGGTAGTCCATATAAGAGAAGATGGTTTAAGTAAGTATGCGGGTCTACATAATTGAATTTGATAATTGAAATAGGAGTCCATCCACTATGTAGAAATGGTATGTGGATGGAAAGGATGTCTATGAAAGGAATCACAGTATTCAAAATGAAATGATATTTGTGAAGCACATATATGAAATGGTTGGAGGGAGTTTATAGTGAATAGAGGATTGTTCATGAATGAGAAATATTTCATACATGCAATATTTGTTTAAACCCTCTTCATGATTTGTAAATAAGAATGAGAGATCCCGAAATTATAACACAACTACACATTATTCTGTGTCCAATAGGAATAGAGTGTTCCCACTTAATGATGGATTATAATTTATGGTACATTAGTTTTAATGATTCTAAGATGAGAATATATTCATTGATTTAAAAATTTCAAATTATTTTTTTATTCCAGTAAGAAGATGAAAATATCTTAGTGTTGTTTCCTTTTCACTAAATAATGAAGAGAAAATAAAAGAAAAAGATATTGTGATGATATTGAAATCATTTGATTATAATTTTGGTTAGATAAGTATTATTGTTCATAAGTCAACAACAAATTCATATTATTTTTACTTACATAAGAAGAAGTTTGTGATGCTATCATTTTTTCTTCAAGGAATAAGTAATAGGAGTTTCTTGCATGTTAATATGCAAGAAACAAAGTGAAGAAGATGGTTATGGATGAACAAAGGGGAAATGTGACATCAAACTGGAACTAATAGGTGGAGGAATTTCTTTGTGTTATAAGACCATATCAATAAAGACAATACTATCATGGGCGTTAGTATTAAGATCTATCCAATAACTGTGAACCAAGTACTGTTGTATTGTTTTCAAAATTCAACATGTGTGTAAGGGCATATACTACTCATGTTAACCCTATTAAAAATATTTTTTTCTAGTGATTTTGTGGAAAAGATTATTTCTAGACTATTCTATGGACTAGATACTCTTTCAGAGCAGTGAAACTTGTAAAAATATTGTAATGTATCTTTACTTGTTTCATATACATTCATGAGACATGGAATGAAAAATATGTTAATCAAGATCCTAATATTTCTAGATGGTATATGGGTATAAATTTATAATTGGCTTAAAAAGTACCCAACAATAATCCCCCCTTAGGTTTTGGCATATCCCAAACAATTCCTTTCATATTGGAAGTGTGTATAACATGTAATTAAAATTTTGTGCATAAAATTAATATATTTATCAATGAAAGGGCAATGAGATGAAACAGCAGACCTCAGGACTAACTCATCATGTATGAAATTTATCATCATCAATAATATACATAATTATATTATTTACTATCATTAAAATATTTTTCTCATTTATTATTCCTTTTATTGTATATATTATAATGTTTTATTTAATTTCTTATTTAATTATGTTCACATTAGCCGTTTTGACAATATTCAGTTCAGACACCCAAAATGACTTTATGAAGTTGACTATGGTAAAAGTGGTCATTATTTGATAATATTCATAATAATTACAACAAAAAACTTATCATATTTCTACATACATTATACATTTAAAACATATTTATTAATATGGTTATAATAAATAATCTACATTAGAACCATGGAGATGGACATTCATTTTTATGCTGAGAAACACTCCCATATTCTAAATATCACAATAGATAGAAGGAATGATATATTTAATCATAAAAAATGTTAATTATTTCATAAATATGAAATTTTTTTCTTCAAATATAACATTATATATCATCCATGTAATGTGATTTTGAAATGTGAATCACATTGAATTCTAGATGCGGCAATCCACACATATGAACACACGATATTATCATCATTTAATGAATGAAAAGATAAGATATTATACGATATATTACTCTTAATGAATGATAAATATTTAATTATTAATATGTATATAAATTAAAATCATCAGCATAAATTTCCATGAATTTCTATGATGTAAATTGAATCATATCGGTTCGGGAGGTGGTAGACCACCATACAAACAATCGATGATTTGTTACCAATTTGATCATGGAGGAAATTGATGTAGGATATTACATTAACATTATCAATTCTAAAAACAATTGTACAAAAATATCTTATCATATTTCAAAATGAATTTATGGAGGTGCAAGAAGAAATCAAATAAAAAAGTTCAGTTAGAAATGATACATCTTCCTTGGACAAACTCCTTAGGTTTACACTAAATGCATACATTATGGGTTTTTATAATAAAAAAATTTCCAATACGAAATGGAAATGGAAGTAAGAATTGGATAATATAGTTTATTGAAAGAATCGAAATAATTCTTAAGTGAGAACAAATGTTGAGAGGATGTGTCAATTTAAATGTGAGGGAAGTGGTACATTTATAATTTCTTAAAATATTAAATTAAAATAAATTTATTTTCCTAATAAAATGGATGAAAACTAATATTACTAGATTATAGTATGATTATAGTTCCAAATAATAAATTAAATATATTTTAAAATATTATATTAAGTCTTTCCTCAATCTCTTGGTTTTAAATATTTTAAACCATTTTTGAACATTATAGCGATAACACTATTTTAACACTATAAGGGATAATATATTTACTATACAATAATGATTCATGAAATAATAGATAATAGATAATATTTTTGAAAATATACTTTCAAATTTCAAAAATATAGTATTTTTTATAAATTTTACATCATTCAAGAAAATATTTTTTGTCATAAAATAACATTGAATCATGTTTGGAACAATTCATTTAATTTGAATATATATATATATATATCCTAAAAATAGGGAATTTCAATATATGAATTTAACTGATTAATAATATGATATATTCATAAATTAAAATAAAAACAAACTATAATTCACCTAAATTATAATACTTTGAATATTTTAAAAACAAATAATTATATTTATATTAATTAATGAAATATTATGTCAGTGTAGCGTAAGCATTAGTGATAATTATATAACAACTAAATATTATAAATAAATTATCATCATTAGAATAATTTAATTATTGTATAAATAAATATTAATATACATTCATAACATTGTTAACCCTATTGGAAGACATAATCGATACTTAAAATCCATAGAGTGACATTTTATATTTTAAATTACTTTTATTATTTTTTAAAACATTCTATGAAAGTCACCCCGTTCTAAGATAAAATAAATAAAAAATATTTTATTAGTAGATTTATATGAATTATAATTCCATTTTTCCAATGGTTATAATGTTTTAATAACAACTGACCTGAAGGCCCTGAGCTGTAGGTCGTTCAGTTGCCACCACACACCCTGCATGACCTGATGCTTGTAGGCCTCAAGTTGTCATTTGATCAGACAAAACCACCCTATTTCATGCCATACATTAAATTTCACACCCATATAATCACCACTGAATTTATTGTTCTTCAACCACCAAAAGTGGTTCATCCTACAACCCACAAATGTCGTCGCTTAGCGTCATACATCCTTGTCATTACATTCCATCGATGACTGCTATTCTGACATCAATAAATGATTCTCCATTTTCCATGACAAAACCCCAATTAATTATCCCCACATATTATTTTCTCACAATGATCATCCATATCCAAATAATATTTGAAAATAGAGCTTCCAGGACATGATCTATGGTCCAATGTAATATTACAGGGATTCCTTTACCACAAGTGAAATACCCAAATACATGTTTTCTATAAACAAATATATTTCTAGACTATGGTAATATTTGTTGAAATTTGTCAAGCATATCTATTTTAATATAAAAAATAATGTCTTTAGAACTTAATTGTTACCTATGTTATCCCGACCAATCCTTTTACAATGGTGATGAACTTTTGATGTTTTTACAATTCATTATGAGAAAAAATAAAGTGACCTTATTAAAAATATTAATTATGATGATTCCAAATATGGGATCGATTTTACAAAATTAAATTATCTATTATTGAATTAAATTAAATTTATGAGTATCCCACAATGAACAATGAAAACGGGTTTCCAAAAAATTCTCTTTTAATTATAATGGTATTTTTATTGTGAGTTCATGTATAATTTTTATTAATATATAACTAAATTTACTATTTAATACTAATAAATAATTATATTAATTTATTATCATATTAAAAAATTATTGTTTTGATTTTTGCATGAAAATAAATGATACTTTTACAAAAATATATGTTTTTCCCTATTCATTAAATATAATATTTTTAGAAAAAATACTAAAATTTTACTATTTGTTAATTTTGAAAAATTAAATTAAAATAGAAATTAATTATGTATAATACAATTTGAAAATTTTGAGAAAATTATGTATGTGAATTTCTATCAAATATTAAAAAAACATCATAAAAGTGTAAATTTTTAAAACATTTCAATACATTAAAAAAAATTGCGTACTTATTTATAAATATATATTCCTTATCTAAAATATGTATCTATAATTATCAAAAATAATTAATCATTATTCATAAATTTATTTTTAATGGCTATATTACTATGGTTAAATTTCAATATTTTAATTGTATATTTTTATTCGCATAAGCACAGTGTGTGTTTACCGTAAGATATCAAAGAAATAAACACAATTTAAATACAAATAAATGAAAAAATCGCGGGGAGCTTCAATCGACAATTACATTGATCCATTAATTAATTGATGTAAATCTAGAAAATTGATTTCATAAACTGGGTTATTTTAATCACTCAAGTCTACTTTCACATTTTAATAATCACATGAATATTTAGGAATCCAAATGTGTCAATTATAACATATATAAATCATTGATACATAAATGGATAACAAATTTTCACAAATCCATTGTATTTTTTTAACACTACTTTCTTATGATAGTCACCTAATAAATAGAGTATCCAACATTTTTTAATCTAAACACAATATCATATATTGGGATTCTATGGTTTGGGTCGTGCATTTTCCACATCTCTGTGACAAATTAATCCACTCACACTAAATGATCGAGGCCCTAAAATTGATCAATTCTTATGGAATCTAATAAGTATTGTTTAAGTGGTATTTTTCTCCATCGATATTATTAAATGTAGTCGAAATATGTATCCATGATTATAATGATTTAATTTTATATCATACGACATCAAACAAATTAATATCTCTCGGATATAATAAGGAATAATAATTTTAGAAAATAAGATTTATATTTTTCCAATCTAATAAATTTATTTTAATCACCTAAATATTAAGAAAAATTTTATGTATATGGTATGGAAACTATTTTATATAATTTACTAATATTATATAGAACTAATATTTTACTAAATAGTAAGTATAGTGTGATATGTATCCATAAAACAAAACTCTAATAGAATAACAATCTTGAGACTAGTTTAGTATATCATTCTATATCTTTAATTATAGATAAAACCTGATGAAGATTCAAACCATAATGGAATTGCAATTTGGATTAATTTTAATTTTTTAATTCATTCCAATGATAAAAAATTATTAAATTTTTTAATAATAAAAAATTAGTTTTAATTGTAAAAGTTAAACCATAATGGGACTAAAGGACATTTTAGGGGATTCATAAATTAATTGAAACAAAATAGTGGTTTTAAATTTTACATAGAACCGAGTAAGAAGACATTGGGTACCTATTAAGGATCCACCGAGTACCAAGGTGTGGTATGATGGCACTCCACCTACTACCTATCTATTCTATAGTTGGTTATGGCCCATTAATTTCCAATTTGGAAATGAATTTTTTTTTTGGTGAAGAATTGTCATTTTCATGCTTTTATTTATAATTCCACCATTGTGTTCTTCTTCTCTTGAGAATTATGAAAGAGATAGAGACACCACCATTTTTCTACATTCCCCTTTATTTATTCCCTTAAATATACTGCGTTTTGAGAGAGTTTTATTCTTGTTTTAAGGAAGATATTCCTTTATTTTCTCAAATTTTCCTTATCCATAATCCCTCTTTAACTATAATAGATTGATTTTTGGACATGAATTTTGATTACATTGAATATTTGTGGAATCAAATTGAAATGAAAATACTTTTTAAAATATGTTTCTAAGTGTCTTAGGGCGATGAATACAAAATATATCCTATAATTTATCTAATGGTTTAGGAGTTTATCAGGTGTTTTGTGTGCCTTTTTGTTTGATACTTTGATGATATCACATTAAAATGAGAGTTTTCCCTACTATGTATTTTTTTGTTAATTTATAATTAATTATTTATTTCATACATAAATGGTTTACAATATTTTTTAAGTATATTTACTCAAGATATCGGATTATATACTTGGATTTTGGTGGGTTTTGGATTGGATGTGCATCCATGAAAGTGGTAAACCATGTAAATTGATGTAGCTCCATAATGAGATGTGTGTTCACTATAATTTCCATATTTATATTCAATTTATTTGTATTTTATATTTTCAACATCCTTATGCTTATGTGACTGACCCATGTGAGTGTTTATGGGGATTGGGTGGTTATGGGAATTATGTGATAGCCTAATACTGTTATGCAACTGACCCCTCATGAATTTAATTGGATATTTAGTCCCTTAGTGATTCTAGTTAAATTAATCATTTATTGAAAAAGAGAGGCGTCATGGTGGAATTTAAAACCTGAATAAAATCCTTTTTTTTCCAAGTCAAGTCATATATATATTGATATGATGCCTTTTTTATGTTGTATAGATAATGTAGATCTAGATATTTTCTTCCTGTAAAGACAATATGATATCGTTTTTCTATGCGGGGTAATGTATGGTTGGAATTAAAGTTATGAAGATATACTTTTTCTCAAATATTATTTAGTAAATATTAATAATTTTGATAGATGAATGGTGAGTTAACCGATTGAAATTTCATCCCCCTGGGTCAGTGTTTTTAGTGAGTTATTAGTTGGATAGAAGTCTACATAACCGTTTCAGTGGTAGATTATAAGATAAAATAGTTAAAATTATATATTCTACAAGTCATTTAATAAAAATGTTGAGGATAAAACTAATAATAGGAATCATTTCTAGGTTTTTTTAGTGATGGTTCTACATTAAAACCAAAAATATGGGAGTTTTTTGTTACTACCTGACAAGCTAAATATTTTGTATGACCTAATGTGTGTTTAAATAACATAATTGATTTTAGACATGGGTTTTATCATGGAAGGGGTTCATCAATGTTATTACTGTGATGAACATTATGAGATTGTTTATTTATGTATTTCATGCCAATCATTAGAAATTTATGACCATATTCTACATTTTCTCTAATATATATAAGAAAATCATTGGTGGGTTATCTATTTTTATTTTTGATGGATTCTAGTATGGGAACCATCATAAACTTCAGCTATTGAGACACAATGTCAAAAATGGAAATTTTTATGTGCCTAAATAATTTTTTAAAAGAGTTCATAGAGTTGATGATTTTCTAAATATTGTTGTTAATTTGGGTAAAATTTGTCTTGTATATTATTACATTGTATATATGTGTATTCCATTTATTTGGGATTATATTAAATTCTATAGATAGGATTAATTTCTAAATAGTGGTATGAAATTTGATATATGATACTGGAATTCTTTCATTCTAGTGGTGTGATATTTAATTCTCTATATAATATGCTATTAAAATGAGATTATTGATGTATTATTCCATGAAATTTATGTATTAATTGATATTTTTTTGACATTTATGAGTATTTTAGTTATTTTTTGAACATAGAGGCCCTTTATGAAATGTGAGTGGGTTGAGATGAAATTCAATAGAGTGGTAGAATGGTAATGAAAAGATTGGATATAATTAAAAACTACTGTTTCAATTTTATAAAATAGTTTTCCGGTTGTTCTAGCCAAATTGGAAAATAAATTTCCAAGGAAACAATAAAAATATTTCCAAATTATAATAAGGATTTTATGAGAATGTGTGGGCTGTGTGATATAAAAACATTGTTAACTAGGGATAATAAGAACTTGAAGGCTGGCGAGTAGTTGAACCTTCCGATATATAAGGTGACAAGCTATGGAAGAATTATTCATCTATATTACACATTATAAAGTGTGTCTTACTTTTATACAGGTCAGATAATTTAATAACAAATAGTTCAATGGGTGTTATGAAAATAATGGTTTATATATATAATTTCATTTGATACATGCATGAAAAATTATATTAGTTATTATGAGGGTTATCATTTGTTTAAGGTTGTTAAATATTCTTCTCACACAGTATACATGGACCATGGTGTATAGAAAGAATAATATATAAGATGATATCATATCACTATCCCATGTATAGATGAGAAATATGGATGTTATTAATGGGGATTTAGTGAAAACAAAATATAATCACAAATTTAGTATTGTGGGTCTTCATATAATTTTATTTTATATTTTTCCATATTATTCATGTTATTGACACTTAGAGGATTTTTTAGGCCTGAATGTATAATTTTCTTGGGTTATATTGATAAAACATTCATATTGTTTATCTATTTTGGAATAACATGTAATATAACTAAATATATCCATCTACGAAATTATTTCTTATTATTAATATTTATGTGATTCATTATTTATTTTATGTTATAATGTTGAGGGTACAGTCTCCCTATAAGTAGTTATGTAACCCTTTCCACTAGTCACTAGCCTTTTTTATGTGGAGAGGCATCACTAAGGTCATTTATAACACCTTTTATCTCTATTATAATAGTTCTAGTATAATGATATAAAAATATATATCATTGTATTTTTTTATTCATTCATTATTTTTGATAACATAGATAAAGATAAAATTTGACAGAAAATTATATAAATATTTTGTTTTTTCCAATCCAAAATATGTATTAGTAGAGAACCATTTTTTAATGGGGTTATGATTGTTTTTATTAGTTTTTATATTATATTTGATCATACTGTTGAAAAGTATAATGTTCTGGTAATTATTTTGTTTTTTAATATTGTTCTTTAGTAAAAAAAAGAATATGTTCACGCATTATATTTTCAATATAGGATAACATGATTTTTGTGATTGAATGTGATTGTGTAAATATATCAATCTAAATATAAAGGCTTAAAATATTCACAAAATAATAATAACATATTTGGAATCCTCTTAAATAATAAACTTATGGAACTACACTTAACGATATATATTTTACTATATTTTTTTATTAATAAATAAAAGTAATATTGATGACATGTACATGGATTTTAAAAATATTACGTAATAACTCATGCAACGGAAGTCAGTTGAGTCATAGAAAAATTGGTGAGTTTCATTGAATAGAAAACGATGGACTATTTTATTTTTTTGGTTTTCTATTTTATAATTTCCATTAGTAGATGTAAATTGAGTACTTAAAATGATGTTTTTCAGAATTTTGATCTGGGGAAGGAGGTCTAGAGGAAATGAGAGGAGTTATAGTTATTGATAGAACTCGAAAAGTGGTGGATCAATACCATTGTGTACCTAGTAAGATTCCATTGTGAAATCCAGGAGCAACCGGAAGAGGTACCCTACCTTGTGAATGTTGTTACTGAATATAGTTACTAGCTCTAGATTGATTCATTTTTTATATAGAGGCGAAATTTCTTATTCCAGGGATACCATTTTGAAACCATTAGGGTATTTTTTTAAATTCTTTCATCTAATGGGATGGAGAGGCCATCCCCTTTTCCTCCACTCCCTCCCCTTTACCCACTATTCTTCTATGTATATTGGTAGAGGTACTATTCGTTATGTAATGTATGAAATTATCCTAAATACTCTCTTATTTATTCCAATTCTATTTTTCTCAAATTTATTATAGTTTAATAAAGATTCATCATGTTTGCTCAACTTAATAATGGTCGAATTAGATCAAATTGAAGGGTACATGGTATAAAATGTCAAGATATTGATCTATAAGTATGAACACTCTAGGTTTAATATCTTATATCATGAAATATGGATTTTCATTAATTTAAATATATGCTTTATCAATGTGGGATAAATTCCATAGATTAACTAATATCGGGTGTTAGAGAATTATTTAGAAACGATTTTGAGGATATATTGGGAGTCATCCACACTCTATTGTGTATGTTTTTGAAATCATTATATTGTCCCGAAAAATATTTCCCAATTATTCCTATGAGATAAATTAGGGAATAATTATATCAATTAATTATAAGTGAGATTTAATTCACTTAAATGTATTTTTTATAGCGATAGTTCATCATTTGGATGTTAAATGCCTTTTATAGCCACAGAAAGTCATGGAAACGATGATCAAGTTTTTATTGATGGGATAATTATATTGCGAAGATGAGTAGAATATATTGTTACAAAATCATATGGTTGTGTAAATATTATATTAATTGTATTAATGGTCATGCTTATGTGAGTTACCCAAGAGGTAACTATCTGTGTTTACCCCAATGTGAGGAATGTCTATATAGTTTTGTTTGACTTTTATAATGACCTCTATATTTATATAATTATAAAGGAGTATTGATTAATATTTGGTATATATAAAAAAAATTAGAGTGAATGATTATTTTTTTAGAGTTCTCCATACATTGATATGTGACTAGAATGACCAATATGTATTTCATTTTGGTTTGTATTAGTAACATTGGGTGGTATATATGGTTGATTTTGTAATATTGTAAAATAACAAACCACATGAGATACATGCTTTATTAGGTCTTTAAGAATGAATCAGGTTACAACCATATGTTGTTATGATATTTCATATGAAAATTGATTTAGGTCACTATTACCCGAGTGTAACAGTCCAAAATTATTATATATTATTAACTTTAAATATCTAAATGTGTTCAGTAGCTTCCTCTACAAAGAACACCAAAATAAAATGAAACCAAGATATGTTTAGTAGTCTAAAACGTAGTCACTGAAATTATAGGAAGTTTAAAAATAACCACATTCTAAAAAAATTCTATAATGAAAATAACTAAAATTTATAATATATATAAAATAAAAGTGGGGTAATTGAAATGAATAACATATTCATATTATTTTAAGAAATTTATTGTTTTTAAAATTACCTATTAATGCAACATGATTTTAAATTTCAAAAAACATATGATTAATGATGAATAAATATCTTTCATTTGAAAAATTGGTAGATAGAAATGTAATTATTAAATAAAAAATAATTGGAATTTAAATGTTGAATATTCTAAAGAACACATTTTATTATAAAAATAATTTTTTTATATCTAAATATATTATTAATAATGTAAAATTATTAAATTTATTTTAATAATTTTAAATTGTAGTTATTAATTTTTTCCTTCATCTTATTAATAATATCATAGGATGATTTCTTGGTATAAAATATTGTTTTTATGCACACCATGGTTAAAATTAATTTTTCATACACATATTTGATTTATTTCATAAGATTAAATTTATATTTTGATTCAATAAGTCCAAATTATATAGCAGTTTTAATATTATTTCTAGTCATATTGAATAAATTGATTCGCATAATTTTTATTTACCATGTTAAACGTAAAATGCTTCTTTTAGAATAATTAATTTTATATGAAATATATAATTTATATAAAAATTAATTATCTTAATATAATTTAAAATACTACTATAATATTTATTTAAATAGATAAAAAATGAATAAACATTCATCAAATTAAAAATTACTTCAATATAATAATGAATACACGTAATATATATAATACAAATTCTCTATAAAAAAAATTCCTATAACTTCTGTTTTAATGTAAAGGATATTTTTTTTATATGTTTAAATTGGTTAAATGAGTTACAACATATATATTACACATGTTTAAATTTTTTAATAATGATCATATGATATTTTTTAACAACACAACTACCGTTGATAATTTATATTCAGGATTAATTAGGGTATAATTGAAAAATGTGGTATCTAATATTATTAATAATTAAAATTTCAATTAAAACATAAATTAAATTAAATTATACGATATAATAGTGGTGTAAATTTGAAGAATAATAGATACAAACACCCCATTTACTAAACTAGTTCAATGATATAATGATTACATACACCAGGTGAGGAAATTAGATACTAACTAATAATTATTTATTGAATTATTATAAATGGGGTTTATAAGTTATGGTATTTATGAATATGGTATTTAAGTGTCTATATATTAACCATGATTTAATTATTCAAGGTTTTTTACAAGTAATGAATGAATATGAATTCAGTTAAGGGTTTTCATCTAAAATTACATTCTTTGAGAAAAGCCAGGTATTTCGAACCCAATTTCAATTATGAGGAATATATGATAACTTATTGAGGTATAATATCTGGAATTATATTTTAATCATTTTTTTATTTTTAATTAAAATACCACCTTTTCATGAGTTTTTATTAATCTGTATCTCAAGAGGTAAGAGATTTCTTGATCTCAATTTTGATTCTTTGATACATGTTATATATTATTCACCATGTTTCCTTTTTTATACTATTCTATTTATTTAGTATATCATAAAAGTGTTTCTAACTGTTATCTTATAATTAATTTTATCAAATAATCCAAAAATAATTATTTTATTTAAATTTCATATGACTCAAGTGTTACGATTGTCATAAGAGTTTAGGGTTACCCAATTTTATATCATTTAGCTATGATCATTTTCTTGAAATTATGTCATATAATTGGTGAAACTTTTACCAATTTATATAATTAACTATTATTTTATTATTTTATTCATTCCTTCCACATAAACCCCATTTTAAATTATTTCATTCTTCTGGATTATTTTTCTAATAAAGGATATTAATAATTCAAGTAAACTATCCCAGAGTCATATAATTTCCCCCTAAACATCTTTCATCCCTGATTGGTTCTACAACACTAATTTTTCTTATATGTTATTTAAATTCACTCTTAGGGAAAATTATGTTATAATACTAATAAATTTCCTTTTACTCTCTATATAAAATGTGTTTTAAGAAAATAATTTTTAATAATTATAAAAAATGGTTTCTCTTTTCAAATTCATATGTTTTTCCTCCCCTCGTAATTTCCCCATGATACACTTTCTTTGTTTACAAAGAAAAATTATTGGTGATTATTTATAAATATAATGTATTTCAAAATCATTCAGATAATCGTTTCAATAGATTCTTTTAAAAGAGACATATAAATTTTTATTTTATCTCAATATTAAAATGGTGTTCCAAAATCATTATTAATTTTTCATATACACATTCAATTTTATTTTCAAGAGGATTTTCCATAATGGGATTTGTGATTCAAAATTTTTACTCCAATATATATATATTTATATAATATATTTTTTGATTGAACTCAGGGTATTAAAAAACTCAATTCTTTTTCCATCATTTTTGAAAATATTTAATGTTTTTTTAATGAATACTTTTTATATATGATATAAACCGTCCATGTTTCCATTATTACACAGGGTTATGTTCTTTTGAAAATACCCTCGTTATTTCATTTTATGACTTATATTCATGTTATTATTGTATTAAAATAGCCATATATAATTTTCTCTATAAGGTGTGAAAATTACCATTGTACATAAATCATATTGGATGATGCTCACCTAAAAATAATTTTATTTTATTAACTTGCAGAATAATATTAGTGTACCATATATGTTTATTCCATTATAGGTGTTAAGTGTAAATTTCACTATGATTTTTTTGAACATCCACTATATTTCTCATTATTAGATATTATTATTGTATCCTACTATTAAAAAGGGGGGATATTTTGAAATTATTGATGATTATTATATTCTAAATATGGCTGTTCAGGTTTTAATATTTGTTATTCCTCATGATACAGATATCCATGTTTTTATTCTACTAATTGTTTTTTATTGAATGGTATGAAATATCTCTTTTACTATTGTAGTTAATTCAATTGAATTTATATGGTGAAAGGGTTAGGATCAGAATAATATATACCCATGATGCAATGGCATGTCTTTTGCGAAAAAATATGTATGGGTATTTGGTGTTTTCCTTCTCAATTCACCAATATGTCTTTTTCTTTAGTCTTGTATACAAGTTAATTACATCAATCAAGGACTTAAAAGTATGTCTTTAATTTCCATAGTAATGTATTCAATCAATATGAGATTATTATTATTAACTAACATGCCTTAATTAATTTTCATGGATATACCATTATTATAGTCTCAAGTTGACTATGGATTAATATTGTTTTTGTAGTTTTGTTATATTATTTATGAAAAAAATTCATTGTTATTTTAGTTATATGCTTCTATTTATAATCATTCCATATCTTCCCCTTATTATGTTTATAACCCCATATTATTACAGAAAGGTAGTATATGTCACATTTTTTTAAAGATATAAAAGGTGAATGAATTTATGGGATATTTTCAATACTTTTAATGAACTAAGTATTTCCTTATATATAATGGAAGTAAAATATCTATTAATTGATTATTAAATGGGAATTATTATTTCATGAATTTTCCAAATTAATTAAATCTCAAAATAAGGGAAAATTATTTAGATGTACGTGATTAGATAATCAATATTGTTTTTATAATTATAGAGGGTTATATGAAGTATCTTTATATTCAGATCAATGAAATTAAATTAATTATGAAATTAAATAATATTAATTTGAGATAATGGGTTTAAGAAACTAGATTTTTTTGGAAACATGTCTACTGAGGGATAAAACTCCTAGGTAATATATGAGATAATTAGAGAATGGAGTAGTGATTTGATATCCTGCTCCATTGTTTTTGTTACGAACCTTGTAGGACATTCTCAGTTGTGCCGTGATGACATAAATTATTGTATTCTTTGGGCTATGTGGTGACATGGATTATATGATAATACATTAGTTTGGTGAGATTAATTATTCAATGAATATTGTGATATGGTTAGTTGTATCAGATACTCTGTCAATCCATAGAGGGTAGATATTAATCTCTATGTCCTAGTAATTTAATGTATGAGAATGTGTAACCTAGGGAGAAATCATGATAGAATGGACATGGACTATGTTTATAAACCATTCCCCATATATTTTAAATGCGTTAATGTGGGCCTCATTTATGGCATTATTCTTTCACTTAAATTGGCATACTTTTAGGTTTATATCATTTGAAATTTGTGTGGTGTTGTTGGAAGATAATTCATCATGAGTCTTCAGAATTAGATAGATATCGTTTAACATAATGATATTGGTGATACAATAATAACCATGTTGATTTTTTAGTAGTGATATATCATTCTCCCAGTGATTCCATGACCCCCTTGTTAATGGGTGATAACTTGTTCACCAAGTGATTAGTTATTCAAAACCTTGATTTGGGTGGTGATATATTTTTCATTTTCAGATTGATCTTTAACATAGACTATATATGTATGGTCATATTCCATTCATCTTTATATAACTTATTCACCCTGGTTTGTATGATTTATATAACATATCATTCACTCTATTGTTATTTTTAATACATTATTCACTAGGAGATGCATCATTCACATAGATGTTGTGTTGTGATACCTCATTCACTGAGAGATTATTCATTCTCACTGTTGTTTTTTGGATGGACCTCAATCATCAAGGCACATATTTTTTTCTTTCCTATTGTGTAGTGATACATCATTCATTTAATAAGATATCATTTTCCCTATTATTTTATGATGATATATTATTTTCCTAGTGATACACTGTTAACTACGTAATTTTTTAGTCATAATTCATTCACCAAGAAATACAACATATACCATATTTTTGAGATTGGATGCATAATTCCAATAGATCTACATCATTACCCTTAATCAATTTTTTATGGTGATTCATCATTCAATAAGTTATACCTCACTAACCATGTTTCTTTGAATGGTTCATTGTCCTATAAAATTTATTATAGGATACACATAGTTCAACTTCATGTTACGATATGGTGGTGTCAGCATTCCCCTAAATTTAACAATAATTCATAATGGATCATTCACCCTCTTAATTTTTCTTTTCAAAATACGGGGACAACATCCCATTTTTTGCATTGGAAGAAGGATGTATGTTTTTTTTAATTTGAGTGGATAATTTAGTACCCAATGGTGCACCTGATGTATGGATTTCATTTTACAATATAATTTTCAATCATTAAATGAATGAACATATATAATGGATTTTGTTATGGAAACTATTAGTGCTAGCCTTCTGAGTTGTATACTCACTCCCTACACTGAATCATTAAACCTCAATTACATATTATGATTTTTATAAAAGGTCTATATTATGGTCATGTAATTGGTTGATAGTCTTAAGGAGATCAATGAGGTTATGAAGACTAGTATAATTTGACCTATAGGAGTGTGTGTTTATCTTATGTTAATTTATAGAGTAAATTTTTTTATTTCTTATATGATCTCCCAATTATAAATTATCACATTTTTTATGATTGTATGACCTGCATGAAATTTTTTTTTTGACATTATAGTGATGTAATTTATTTCTTTTATGCTTTCTAATGTAAATAAATTCTATATACTTTGATATTTATCAGTTTTTTCATATTCAGTTATTTAACTATTATTTTTCTGATGATTCTAGATGGTAACTCTCCCTTTTGATGTACATCTTATGATAGATTCTAGTTGATAGAATTTACCATATAGGGATTCCTACATGAGCTCATGTGTTATACATGTCTTAGTCGAATGAATGATGATTATTTCAGTTATATTATATATTTGTATTGGATATCGGCTTCCTGTAAAAATTATTTCATATGCGGTACATAAATAAAGGAATGGTTTGAACATGGGATGGATGCAATTTATAATATCTTGAAATCACTTATAAGATATATTCTAAATGAATACTGGGATATGGGATTGAAGTTACTCAAGTTTTTATGTTATTATTTAGATTATAATAGATACTAATGATGTTGTATATTTTTTATTTATTGTTTTGACTATTATTAAAGGGAAAATTAGTCCGATTTCATGCACTATAATCACATTGTAGTAATCAAATGGAATTCATGTGATTATATTTAATTAGTTATCTAATTTTCATGAGAGATAATTTATTCATTACTCAAAATAAAATATATGGGGATTTCATTGAAAAATTATTTTTGGTATTTTACTCATGTAGGTCAAAGATGAGGGATTTTCCTTGTATACAATTTTTGGTTATATGAATATATATATAAATATATTACCTATCATGTTAGTGGGTTTATGGGAATAGATTCATTCCAAGTGATAAGATTCTATATTTTTTTTTCATATCGGATAATAACATGTATTTCTTTGAGGTAATTTTTTTGATGTACTCAAGGAAGAGAAGAAAAATTTATCATGTTATTTTTATTTTTATGTCAATATTTGTGATTGATGAGATCCCATTGATTGATATTTCAATTTGAGATGCCTTTTTGTATTTTTCATAGATAAATAGAGATCATTTATTTTGTGTAGACCTTATGGGGGGAATTATAAAATACTGGTTTTATAGCATAATCATGATGAGATACGACCGATGCTATTGTTCAGTTCGGTATATTATTAAAATGTGATGGAGTTTTTTTGATTAGTTTTATTTATGAGAATCTCTACGAAGATAGTAGTGATTCTAGGAACATTGATTCTATAAAGGTGGGAAGAATATATTGATTCTTTATGTGATGGGGTAGATTCATGGGAGATTTGATGAAGTATATTTTTATGGGAATTTTATTGATTCCTAACATATTAGAAACAAAGGCACTAATAGTGAATTATGTTATGAATTTATATAACATTTAAAATTTGCATGGTAAATTATATGATAGGTCACATGATCTTCAAACCTACAGGGTGAGAGTCTTGTTAGAAAATATTCTATGGTTTAGTGTGGAAAACTATAGTTTTCTTTATGTTATAAATCTGATGCAATCAACAATTTGGGTAATGATGAAATATTTTAAGTGGTTTTATAGACAATCTCTTACAATGTGGATAATAGACTAGTATCTCATTGATTTTTTAGTTCTTTGGTATAATATATACTATGATCAGTCATGTATCAGGGTGTTTAATCTTTTTTGGGCATGTCCACCCAAGAATGTAATTTGAATTTTGTTTTTTGGGAAAATTTATAATATTGATAAATTATATCATTCAAAAAGTGTGACAACTAAGTGGGTAAAAATGAATATTAATGACGCATTATGGATTCATTTGGTATCTTATTTGCATCACCTTGACTGACTAGGGGAATTTTTGACTAATTCAGACTCATATGGGTTTTAGAGAATTTAGGGATGCATATTTCTCCTAATATGGTCAAGAACATCCTAATTTATCTAAATTTATTATATCCAGCACATCAGGTTCTGATTGAATTAAAAAATGATCACCCATTAGATGTGATCAGGTTTGAGATGTTTGATCGATGGTGCATTGGATTAAGAAATCATCAAAAATTAATTCTCTAGTAGAGGTAGGTGAACCTTGGTATGGCTAGTGTTTTAATTGTTATATCTGTTGTCTGATGTTAAAATGACTTAGTGGCTATGATAATTAAGGATATATAGAATAAATAGATCATATGTGGGTTGAAATATGATATTTTTGTGAAATGTAATTAGATATAAATACTACTAGGTCTCATTATTTTCCAAAGGGGGGGTTTTATCATCCCGATTACTAAAATATGAAGAGAGTGGTATAACCTCAGTGAGTTAGAAAATGATGGAATGAAGTATTACAGGAATGGTCAAGTGATGTTTATGGCTAGTTAGTAAATTTTGGCCTCTTGGTGGTGTGTTTTTAAGACTAAATTTTAGGTAATTGTATCATTATGGAAATCATGTAGTAGTGGGAAGGGGAGTCATGATGTCACAGACCATAGAGAAGTAATCATGGAATGTGTCTATTTGAATTTAATGAGTGGGTATTTTTAGGGACATATCTCAGTTTATATAATATTTATGATAGGATATTTCTTGTTGACTAGAAATATATGAAATTTTATCGAGTGTGAGAACACTTTTACATTGTATGTGTCATTGCTCAGGTCATTTGTAATTTTATTTTGTATCAGGATTGATTAATATGGAACATTAGAATTAAAAATGGTTGAGGTTGTGCATTTACACATGGATGAATATAGTTGGATTAAATTTTTTAACTTGTACATTACTTACTATAAGTATGAATTTTTCACATTATGAATTGTTAGTATTATTAAGAACATTTATATATGAGTCATTGGTATTAGATCTAATGGGAGGACATGATTTTATTAACAAATGGACATGTTGTGTAACATATTATATAAAATGGATTTTTTAGGGATATACGTTGACATTTGAATCCCACGATGTCTATATTATATATTCATGTAAATTTTTGAGACTTTTATTTTTAATGGGATTCATCTAAAAGTAATCAAGTGTTGAATGAAATTAGAAATGTTGTAGATTATAAAATCAGTACCAAACACCAGCATATCAGAATAATTAGATAGTGTTTACTGAATGCCTTTGGGAAATTAGAATATTCATAAAGTCAAAGAAATTAATCGATTTCAAAATAAGTGTACAAAACTAACAAAATGTAAAATGTAAAACTATATCCATCCAAATTATCTATTCACCTAAAGAGTTTTCTCATTTTTCAATGGCTAACAATGGGCACCAGAGTATCAAGGCACAACTATTCAGAATTATTTTCCAAGAAGAAATAGTGTTTGTATGTGAAATTAATGTCATATCCTAAATATATCAATAAAATATTATATGATAAATGGTGAAGATGAAAATCTACAAAAAAATCATCTCCTGGTGGTCCACAACAACCCACCATGTTATGAGTAACCTGGAATTATCCATCCTCACATGAACCCACAATCAAAGATGATGAGAACATGAGAACCTCTAATATGAACATATAGGTTATAAATACCAAATGATATACGAAATTTATTAACTATAAATCCTTATAAAATTTCCACAATGATTATATGTAGTAACATCATAATTCTTCATATTGACAAGATTAATTAAAAAATAGTATATATGAAGTATCTCAATTAAAAGATCAATTCAGTATAGTATCAACCAAGAATTTATAATCCATTGATATGTAGTGAGAATAAACATTTTCATATATCATTTTTTAAATATTAGGATGATATAGCTAGAATCATGAAATCAGAGTGATTTCAACATTGACAAGATAATCAATAAATTCTTAATAAATCAAAATTATGCTTCTATATATTCATACAAGTTATAAGAAAAATTAATATATTCACACCTAATTTACTATCTATATATCCAAGGCATGAACATGTCATCTTCTACATGTATCCACTAAATTGGATGTGAGTCTTCTAGAAAAAATATATCGATTTCTTATCTTCTTGTAATCCATGTTCTCATCACTAGTCAAATACATTCAGTGAGAAATAAAATTAACAGGTATCAAAACAGGGAACATAATCAGAAATATAATGTTATATCGGCATTAAATATCATTTATAGTTCACATCTCACCCTCACCCCCAATCTCCATCGATGTAAATAATACCTTTTAGAAAACCCACCAATGGGAAACAAAAGAATCAATTAAATTCTATTAAGGTATTATGAAAATGGAAAACCACAACAAAGGTCCAACTATCATTTCATGAATTCAACAATTTAATTTTAAGATGTTTATTTGAAACTATGATTAAACTGATGTTCCTACTAGATACATTTCACAATTCATTTTCAAAATTCCCAAGAGATTTTATCCCGATATTTTTTTTCAAAATCCTCCCTAAAACATTCAAAGGAAGTTTAACAATTAGAAAAATTATGTCATTTCAAAACATAGGTCCACAACCATTTCCACATGAATTAATCATTATTTAATAATCACCCATACATTCCCATTCTATACCCAAGAGTAATCATTAATAAGGGATCCTGGAAATTTTAAAATAGGATCATTCAATACAAATGGGACAATATTTCATGAATAAAATGATTTCATTTAAATTATGTAATTACACTTTATAAACCAAAATCAATCCTAATATATCACATTTATAAAATATAATTTATTTGATATTTGAATTAGAATTAAAACATACAAGGAATTTATCATCTTGATAAACAATGAGACGAATCAACATATTAATTGATTTTATCCATGCCATGTTAATTTCATAGATTAGGGGATCAAATAATTTTTCATGAGGAATTTAATGGTCATCCTTCAAAAAAACATGTACTATAAAAAAGAAATAAATTTAAATGATTGTTTTTAGTGAAAAACAATTGAAAATGGAGGAAATTCACAAAAATTCATATCTGAAGATTCTAGGAGCTCAAAACAACATACGAATTTTGAAAAACAAGTAAATTTTAGTATATGGTGTAATATTCCCAAAAATCATATAAAAAATAAAATAGAATATTTTGGGCAATGAACGTTTTGGTATATTAAAATTGCATAGGTAATTTGTATATATGGATATTAAAACCCTAACATAAAAAATCCAATTAATTTCAAGATTCACTTGAATCATGAATGGAGAGACATTTAATATATAAAATATGGAAATTAAAATATTCAAAATGGGTTAATGGATAATTTTATACAACATTCAGAATTTAATTTGGTTAAAATGGAATATCATTTCACAATAGAAGAAGATGAATAAAAAATAACCTTCAAAAAATATACTCAAATAACCTTTTTTCAAGGGCTACAAGGTTTACCCTTATGATCTCATATATTTTTCATTTATGGCTTTTTATTACCCGTTCTTTTGTAAATTCCATGTTAATGTAGCGTTTTGGTTAAATCATTTCATTTATCGTATGTGTTTTAACTCCTCATTTCATGATATTATTACTTATATCCTGATTAACATAATTACAAAATGTAAAACATGATTTATATACAATATATATTCATCATATACATATATATTATAGATCTATAAAAGGAATGAAATACACCGTTCATGGAGACGGTAGGCCGTACGTACGCATGAATGTTGTTTTCGTTTCCTTATTGAATTGAATGAAACTAAATATATGACATACATATATATATAAAAGTATCCAGTGGTATTATTATTTCATATATTTCATTATTATTAATTATATAAACATTATGATCATTCATGTATGGTTAATCATGGAGAATGAATCTCATTGCGTCGTGGAGACAGTAGTCCGTACGTACACACGAGCGATGATATTGTTCCCCTAATTATAGATTTTGAGTGGATGGTATAATATATAAGAATCCTTTTTATGTTATAATAACCATATATAGTTATTATTTACACCATTATACCCATCCATGTAAGGTGTTGGTGGAAAAATGTATTACACCACGGCGTGGAGATGGTTTTCCGTACGTACGCACACGCTATGATTTTGATTTCTGTAGGATGGATAGAAGGTCAAATAGGGTTGTTTCATATTTATAATAATATATCAGTATATTATGGATACTGATGTTGTTACTTAATAATGAAACAACTAAAGAGGAAGAAGTTGAAGAAGAATGAAAATTGAAAGAATCGGTAACGGATATTACCTCTTCTTTGACACGCCTCTTCGAATCCTCTTCTTAGGGTACTAAAATTGGTATTTGAAGAAGAAAAAGGCCTCTACGATGTTTCTATGGAAGTTGATAAGGTAAATGGTCAGGTTTTGGCCTAGCATAAAGGCTCAAATTTGTGTGAGGAAGAGAGGGAGGAGGGGCGATTTTATAAGGGAAGAGAGGGCCACCTTTCGAAATCTTAAAAATATTAATTTATAATAAAACTAAACCCACTTGAATACTTCCAAAAATGACTCATATTCAAATATTAGATGATATATGGTTGTAATATCATCAAAAAATAAAATTTAGACATGTTATGGATTTATTTTAATCATTATCAACTTGATTTATCCTTATTTAATCAATTTAATTTTATTTGTGGTAATAATATTACACATTTTAAATTATAACAAATAATTACTTATTTGTTGAGAATTTTCCATAATTGGATACTTTATAACATTTTTTACCATATAAATTTAAATTTATAATTTTTAAATATTTTTGTGATTTTTAAACAATTTTATAATATGTTATTTTTATAAAATAACAATAGTGTCTATTTTTACACTATTCATTTATTTGAATTTAAATTAAATATATACAGAATATATATTCAAAATAAAAGCTTTAATAGATTCATAAAAGGTCATATGTATCTATAAATTTAGTTTATCACATTAAATAGTTCATATAATATTTATTTTATTATTTTTAAAACCATTTATTTGGTTTATCTCTAAATAAAATAATTACTACATCATTTTTGTATAATTATTTAATATACTTATTTGTTTCCTAAAAATTGAAACTAAAAACCTATTATGAATATCAATCTATTAACTTTCACAATAATAATTTTACTCTAATTTATCATCTTAAAATCACAATATTTAAATTGTAATATTTATTAAATTTTGAAGGTGACAACTTTGGTATTATTTAAAATAAAATAATATATGTGTCATAATCGATTTTAAAAGTCTTTAAATGATCAAATATTCTATCATTGGATGAATATGGTTTAACTTGACATTACTAATATGTTTTGGTCATATTTTTGTGCCTTTTATGGTAACTATTTTTCCAATAAAAACTATATTCTTGATTTTTCACTAGATAAACAATTTCTGCATCACTATTGTGTCAAAAGTAATGATAATTATATAATCCCTAAAAATTATAAATAAATTCATATGATGTAGATAATATGATTAGGTTTCTGGAGACTATTCTTTTTTGAAGAATCAAGAAGTTTATCACTAAATTAAAATTATTATACTTATAGAATTTAAGAGAGTGAAATGTTGTCACTTTCTTTGGTTTTAATAATAATTAAGTTATTTTCATGGACACAAGTCCATTAAATTATTCTAATCCGACACTTAGGTGATATGGGTCGACTCTTAGTCATCTAATACGATTTTGAAAGGTGTTAGGATAATTTTATAATCTTATATTAACCCTTAATTACCTGATTTACCTTTAATTATGGTAAATAAAATTTACCGTAATTACTATTCATAATGGCCAAAAATAAAAAGTAGTATATTAATATAATTTGGACCCACTTATTTCAAATATGGAATCCATTTTTCCAAATTCAATACACATTTGTTGCCAAAATTAAATTAAAATTAATACAATTGTCGAAAGAAAACAGGTTTTTGTTTAAAACATTACAAAAGATTGAATTGATTTAACCTACGAGTTCAAGGTAAAAGAAATGATAATGACATAAATTATATTAAATGGTAAAAATATATTCTATTTATAATTTAAGAACATTTAATATTATAATTTAACAACATAAATTATTACGATGAAAAAAGTTGTTTTTAAATTAAAATATACAGTGTTTTTACTATTCATTAAAACATGAAATTTATCAAAATAACATGAAAATGTTATCCAAGGTAAAATTTTATATCATTATTCCAAATAATAATTATATTTTGTAAAATTGAACTTATAAACATGTCAAAAACTAGATTTAAAGTCGGTGCGCCATCAAAAGGCGGCAAAACTGCATGTTTTTTAAAAATAATTATTTTACCCAAAAAATTTATTTTTCTCACAGAAAATGTTTTAAAAAAATTCTAAGATGAATAATAATGTTACAAAAATAAAAATGTGGTTAATTATATTCATAACGGCTATTTCGTGATAATATTATAACCATGTATCATTGTTTAGTTAAACCCGGTATTGCGTACAACACACGCTATCAAGGAAAGTCGTGATTGCGTGTAATGAAAGCCAAGTCAGGGTTGTGTGTAGTGAATGAATACTTTGATGTTGCGTATAAAAAAATCCAACCATATTTCAATTATACATTGAATATATATATATATACACTCAATGTTGCGTAGAATAACTTCTATCAAATGAACTTGAAATTGTGTGTAACACGATCCAAGAATTGTGTTGCATATACTGCAAGCTAATATGGTGTTGCGTATAGCACAAGATAATATTGGTGTAGCATAAAACACATGACATCAAAAAAATTAAAAAGAATACTTATCATAAAATCTTGGGGTGTTACATTCTACCCCCCTTAAAATGAATTTCGCCCTCGAAATTCGTCGGGGTTATAAATGGTTTGTTACCTGAGAATTTCTTTCATAGAAACCCACATTATAAAAAAAGGAATTATAAAACATAATTTTAAAAAGTGATGTATGAAACATAACGTTTACCCAAATTAACTCATCACTAGTTTTCCACAGAGGGGATCATAGGTGAAAATATGGATATGGGGGAGAAATCTAACCATCATTATCTGAAGGAGAGTGGTAGAGAACATGTCTATGAAAAAGCCAAAAATCACAAACCCATAGATATGTGATGATATAAGGTACCATCTGATTCATCGGATATAAGTGAATAAGGAAAACATTTTTGGTTTTCAATATCATTTCCCTATTGTTGAAAATTTTGAATTAGAAGAAATACTTAATTTATTTTGGTACAGTCTCACTATTGTTCGTGAATTGAAAAATTTCCACTTCATCTCTTAAAGAAATGAAGTTGAATTTGTTAGTCGTGATGCGATAATAGATCATGTGATAGAATGATGGGTCATTCCATCTGTTTCAAACAAAAGGTTAGAAAAAGTTATAAGTCCATCTTATAGTGAGATTAATTGTATATGGTACCAAAAATAGACTTATACTTTATTTATCATATGACATAATAAAATAAAACTACTTTCCACTAACCAGGGACTTCCTGTAGGCCAGTGGAAGGCGATAAAGGTCTGTCGCACTTCGGTTGTGGGTTCCATTTCCACAGCCTTGTCCGACGCGATGGGTTGTCGCCCATCCTGCAGGTTGTCCTTTTTCTAAAAATACATTACTATATCATCCCATAAATAATATAAAAAAAGGTTCTATCCTTAAACAATACTAACTTCTGTCCAACATAATCCATTCCAATATTGCAGTCCATTGTCATATTATAGTGAAAACGATTACCAGAGATTTCATATAACAAGCAAGTTAATACCATTGTTGATCCCCCTATATCATAAGATATGTCTTGTTGGTCACATTCCAAATGTTCGAAGGCCTTAATAATGTATTCTCTTGAAAAAATGAATACCCATTAAATCTTAGTTAAAACATGAGTGCTGTCAAAAGTTAACTCTTTCCACATACGAAAACCCCAAAATTCTATATACTCAAACCATAAAACAATTTCCTTATATTATTCAGGAGCTCCTGAATAATGTCAAATATTTCATTTTCTCCTTATCCCTTCGTTATGCGCATATAATATTCATTAAAAAAATATCCCAATCACTTTCCATGGTTACCGGTACCATAAATTTATTGAAAAACCACAATAGACCAATAAATATTCCAATATTCCACGATACTATATAAAACATTATTTTGGAATCCCATTACATACACACTTAATCATTACAAAATTTTATTTTCATACTCAACATCACAAATAGTGATCTCATGAGACATCCCTTTATCCTTTGCCTTAAGAGGTTGCTCACTATGATCATCATTAACCTGTGGATTAGGACATTTATTAGCGTAATTCCCCATTTCCTTTCACTTGAATCATTGAAGTGTTGGTGGTGCGCTCTCTGCAGTCTTTTCTTTATTCACATCATTAGAAAAAAAAATTCCATTACATAGACACTCAACTACTTGATGAACTTCTTTTCCACACTTAAAAAATTTTCTAGTACCTTTTAGGCAATCTCCACCAAGCTTATTTCCAGACTTTGAGCATAAGGGAACATTCATCTTATTTTCACCATTATTCTGAGATTTCATCTTGAACTCCATCTTTCGTTTCTTGTCAAAATCATGAGATGGATATGTTACACCAACTTCCAGTTCTACCTTGATAGCACAACGCACAATTTCTTCATATCTACTGAAGTCTCTTATAGCTAATTCCCTTCAAACACTGGGTTTTAAGCTACTGAAAAATCGATCAACTTTACTTTCAGGTTGGATGATAAAGCCAAATGCATACCTTTAAAGTCTTGTAAAATTCACTTCGTATATACCAATAGATTCATCATCCTTCTGCTTAAGCTCAAGAAACTCTTTCTCCATCTTTGTTCGGAGAATACGAGGGAAGTAATTATTGAAAAATAAGTTCTTGAACTCATCTCATTCAATGGACTCAATTTCATCCCGGGGCCTTGTATTCTTAATAGAGTCCACCACTGGTCCGCTTCACCTTCTAAATGGTAAATAGCTAGAATTACTTTATCATCTTCCAAACGATGAAGTATGGAAAATATCTTTTCAATGGTATTGATCCATTGTTCAGCAACAAGTGGATCAGAAGAACCATTGAAAGAATGTGGGCATTTCCTCATGAAGGACTCAATAGAATATTGTTCCCTCCTATGTTCATTTAGAAGTCCATAATGATTCATAGCTTGTGTAAGTATAGCAATAAAATTGTTCACTCTATCTCCCATAATGTTAGTTTGTTAAGGAGGAAAATAATTGCATCATCCATTACATTGTTCAAAACTTTTCCTTCGGGTTCCAGCCATCGTCTAAAACCCAAAAAGAATAGTGTGAGAGGCAAAAATCATTCTTGGAAAACGACATAATAAAGGGGGAGTACCTTTAATATCTAAAATCTTAGGTTTAATTCTAAGATCATTCCCCCAATTCTAGGACTATAACCTATACACATACTTATCCTTAGGGACATCCCTATACATACCTTAGAAATATCTCTAGGGATCTCACTAAAGTTCTCACATCCTAGTTTCCAAAGGTTAACTAAACCATTCCTCTGATACCAACTATAGAGACCCAAAGCTTGAAGTACATGGAAATTAGATTAATTTTGCGGAATACTTAATACATAACAAAAACAGACACACAAGGACAATAATAGTTTAGTGTCTTTGGAAACTCGGAATAAATCTTCTAATTGTGGTGAAAGTTCTTCAACATCTCCCAATAAAGATCTTCCCCTTTTTTCTTACCTAAAACTTTTCATTATATCCTGGGGAAAAGAAAACATAAAACGGGTGAGCTCAAATGCCCAGTAAGGGTAAACATAGAGAACATAAAACAATCCATAAACATTTGAATGCAAAAATACATGAACGTAAAATCTAAACATCAAAATCTTGAGCAAGACATGAATCTCGGAAGTACGAAAGGAATATATCATAAGGGAACATAAATCATGATAAAATATCATGGGAATATAAAATTTAATTGTGTCAACCATTAAGCACATGATATGATTCCCATAGTAGCGAAGGCATTGCTGCCAAGACCATCATAGTGGACAAAGTCCCTTTCGGAATCGAGTTCACTCCTCGTTTCAGTCCTGTAACACTGGACCAGATTAACATACCATTCCATCCATGTCTATATCATAAGATCTTAATCTTTATCCAAATAATTGGATTGAGATATAGGTCCCACCCATCTCATAATTAAATCATTCTAACTTGTGCCACAAAATAAACATAAATCATTCATCATAACCCAAAGAATAAAATGGGTTTCATAAACATCATCCAATTATCACATAATCCATATAAAACAAATGGATATTTCATCATAAGAAAATAGAAACCATTTAAATCATAGAGAAATTAAACTTGAAACATACACATTTGAAATAATTTCATCTTAGATGGAAAATGGTTTTGATAAAACACTTGAAATGAATTCTTGAGGAAAATATCCTTTCTTCTTCAAAATCATTTTCTTTTCTAAATATTTCATTCAATTTTAAATGGAAAGGGTTTTGTTGAAAATAATCATTCAAACATGTAGATGAAGATTTATGAATATGCGGCGTTATGAAACCGTAAAAATATGTTCGTGCTGTATATGTTAAAAAAACATTGTTCTCGTACTTTTGCCAGAAATGTCAAAAAAGTACCTCGTAAAAGAAATATTCCATACATACCATGTAGTAAAAGTAATAAAATGGGTAAAAAGGACTTTAAACATACATAAATACACTTTTATAAAACATGGACATGGATGATAGCAATAACCCCAGTAAATATTTACGAATAAGCAATCTCAGATAAAAATGAGATTTTCACAATTATCCCTTACCTTAGGTCCGATATGCTTTGTATGGTTTTGAACCTCCTGTATAATGATTTAAATAATGTCATTGACTTATTACATAATAATATTAATTGTTATTATATAATATATGTTTCACTTATCACTTTATATTACCCGTTCTTTTGTAAATTCCATGTTAATGTAGCGATTTGGGTAAAATCATTTCTTTTATCGTATGTGTTTTGACTTGTCATTTCATTATATTATTACTTATATCATGATTTACATT
This sequence comes from Viscum album, assembly GCA_963277665.1. NCBI lineage: Eukaryota > Viridiplantae > Streptophyta > Magnoliopsida > Santalales > Viscaceae > Viscum > Viscum album. Next base: position 373,283,248 of record OY728127.1, on the reverse strand, counting down.
ATTCCATAATGTAAAACATGATTTATATATAATATATATTCATCATATACATATATATTATTGGTCTATAAAATGAATGAAATACACCGTTCATGGAGACGGTAGGCCGTATGTACGCATGAACGCTGTTTTCGTTTCCTTATTGAATTGAATGAAACTAAATAGATGACATACATATATATATACATAAATAGAGTAGAATTATTATTTCATATATTTCATTATTATTCATTATATAAAAATTATGATCAGTCATGTATGGTTAATCATGGAAAATGAATCTCATCGCGTCGTGATGACGGTAGTCCGTACGTACACACGAGCGATGATATCGTTCCCATAATTATAGAATTGGAGTGGATTGTATAATATATCAGAATCATTATGATGTTATTATAACCATATATAGTTATTCTTTACACCATTATACCCATCCATGTAAGGTGTTTGTAGAAAAACAGATTAAACCACGTCGTGGAGATGATATTCCATACGTACGCACGCGCGGTGATATTGTTTTCCGTAGGATGGATAGAAGTTGAAATAGGGTTGTTTAATATTTATAATAAAATATCAGTATATTAGAGATACTGATGTTATTACATCATAATGAAACAACTAACGAAGAAGAAGTTTAAGAAGAAAGAAAATTGAAAGAATTGGTAACGGATATTACCTCTTCTTTCACACGCCTCTTTGAATCCTCCACTTAGGGTACTAAAATTAGTCTTTGAAGAAGAAAAAGTCCTCTAGGATGTTTCTAGGGAAGATTATAAGGTAAATGGTCAGGGTTTGACCTAGCATAAAGGCTCAAATTTGTGTGAGGAAGAGAGGGAGGAGGTTCCCTTTTATAAGGGAAGAGAGGGGCACCTTTGGAAATCCTAAAAATATTAATTTTTAATAAATCTAAAACCACATAAAAACATCAAAAAATGACTCATATTAGAATATTAGATGATATAGGGTTGTAATATAATCAAAAAATAAAATTTAGGCATGTTATGAATTTATTTTAAACATTATCAACTTGATTTTTCCTTATTTAATCAATTTAATTTTTTTTGAGGTAATAATATTATAAATTTTAAATTATAACAAAAAATTACTTATTTGTTGTGAATTGTCCACAATTGGATACTTTATAAAATTTTATACAATATAAATTTAAATTTATGATTTTTAAATATTTTTGTGATTTTTAAAAAGTTTTATAATATGTTATTTTTATAAAATAACAATAGTGTCAATTTTGACACAATTCATTTATTTGAATTTAAATAAAATATATACAGAAGATATGTTCGAACTAAAATCATCAATAGATTGATAAAAGGTCATATGTATCTTGAAAATTATTGTATCACATTAAATAGTTCATATAATATTTATTTTATTATTTTTAAAAACATTTATTTGGTTTATCTCTTAATAAAATAATTACTACATAATTTTTGTATAATTATTTAATATACATATTTGTTGCATAAAAATTAAAAATAAAATCCTATGATAAAGATAAATCTATTACCTTTCACAATAATACTTTTACTAGAATTTATAATCTAAAATCACAATATTTAAATTGTTATATTTATTAAATTATGAAGGTGAAAACTTTGGCATTATTTAAAATAAAATATTATAAGTGTCATATTCGCTTTTATAAGACTCCAAATGGTCACATATTCGACCATTGGATTATTATGGTTTACCTTTACATTACCAATAAGTTTTGGTCAGGGGTTTTTGCCTTTTATGGTCACTATTAGTGTAATAAAAACAATATTCGTGATTTTTCAGCAGATAAACAATTTTTGCATCACTATTGTGTCAAAATTAATGATAATTATTTAATCCCTAAATATTATAAATAAATTCATATGATGTAGATAAATTCATTATATTTCTGGAAAATATTCATGTTCGAAGTTTTATGAAGTTTATCACTAAATTAAAATTAATATACTTATAATATTTAAGAGAGTGACATGTTGTCACTTTCATTGGTTTTAATAATAATTAATTTATTTTGCATGGAAAAAAGTCCATTAAATGATTCTAATTTGACCCTTAGGTGATATGGGTCGACATTTAGTCATCCAATAGGATTTTGGACGGTGTTAGGGTAATTTAATAATCTTATATTTACCCTTAATTACCCGATTTACCTTTAACTATGGTAAATAAAATTTACCGTAGTTACTATTCATAATGCCCAAAAATAAAAAGTAGTCTATTAATATAATTTGAACCCACTGATTCCAAATATGGAATCCATTTTTCCAAATTCAATACAAATAAGTTGCAGAAATTAAATTAAAATTAATCTCATTGTTGAAAGAAAACTGGTTTTTGTTTAAAACATTACAAAAGATTAAATTGATTTAGCCTACGAATTCAAGGTAAAATCAATGATAATGACATAAATTATATTAAATGGTAAAAATATATTCTATTTATACTTTAGGACCATTTAATATTATAATTTAACAACATAAATTATTATGATGAAAAAAGTTGGTTGTAATTAAAATATAGCGTGTTTTTTCGATTAATTAAAATATGAAAGTTATCAGAATAACATGAAAATTTTATCCAAGGTAAAATTTTATATCCTTATTCCAAAGAATAATTATATATTGTAAAATTTAACTTATAAACATGTCAAAAACTAGATTTAATTTGGGTGTGCCATCAAAAAGCGGCAAAACGGCATTTTTTGAAAAATACCTATTTTAACCGAAAAAATTATTTTGCTCACATAAAATGTTTTAGAAAATTTATAAGATGAATAATAATGTTATAAAATTAAAAATGTGGTTAATTATATTCATAAAGGATATTTCATGATAATATTATAACCATATATCGTTGTTTAGTGAAACCTGGTATTGCATACAACACACACTATCGAGGAAGGTCGCGATTGCATGTCATGATAGCCAAGTCAGGGTTGCGTGTAGTGAAAGACTCCTTTGTTGTTGTGTATAAAAAAATCCAACCATATTTCAATTATACATTGAATATATATTTATAAATACAATCAATGTTGTGTATAATAACTTCTATCAAGTGAACTTGAAATTGTGTGTAACACGATCCAAGAATTGTGTTGCGTATATTGCAAGCTAATACGGAGTTGCGTATAGCACAAGATAATCATGGTGTAGCATAAAACACATGACATAAAATAAATTAAAATGAATACTTATCATAAAATCTCGGGGTGTTACAACTGATCTATTCAATACCATGTGGAAAACATTTAATTAATCAAACCCTATCTTTTAAATCATGAAATTTAAAGTTAGAGGCCAATTTCATGCCTAATCTATCCCTTCAACCAAAAAATTCCTTTAATATTTATTTTTAAAATAAATTAAAGATACATTTAATTTAAAATTTTAAAAAAATATTGTGGGGGAATCACTATCTTTATTAATTATATCCATTCAATGTTTATTTATGCGAGTAGGGGATGAAAGAAGATTTTATGAATAATTTCATCTTCCACCATTTGATAACATGTATTATAAAATAAGAAATACATTTCTATAAATCATTTCATCAATAATGAATTAAAAAATCCTGTAATTAAATTGAAATTCCTAGTTGGAGATCCAACATGAACTAAAAAAAAGGGAAATATAAATAAAATAGAACTTCTTCAATAGTAGTAGAATTTTTAAATATCTCTAAATAATATAACAAAACTTCAAGGGAATGAATTTTATATTTTTTTTAAAAAAATTCATAATTTATTAAGATTTGTATATAACATTCCCTAAAAATGTTGTGTTTTTATTCATTTTCCACATTTTATGATGATAGGTTATGCACCCATCAAATATATATAATGAAAATTTGTTATCTCATTCACATTAGATGATGGAATTGGGGGTGATGGATCACTCAGCTAACTATTAAACTCATAATATTGGAAAATCTTCATATTATATCACTAATAGAATAATAACTATATTGATAGTTCAAGTGAGTCCCTATGTAGCCTACTATTCTTCCCAAAAAGTACTTAAATACTGCAATGGGTTCAATCATGTTATGAATGATTTTGCAATTATTTTCAGGTCCAACTAGATATTGATATATTAATTATAAGGTTTATTCCTATTTTCATTTAATTTTGGTTAATACAATTTACTAATCTATCTATTTTTATATTTTTTCTCGTTACGATTCCTAACCAACATTATTATAGAATTTTATATCTAAATTAATGAAAATAAATCACCACTAGTTGTTTATATTTACTTGGTTCACTAATACATGATGTAACACCCCGAACACACTAGACTGGAGCTGGAGCATTACTTGTTATATTGGTATGGTGAAAGGGAATGAAAATACTGAAAGAACAATATGTTTAGTAGTATTGAAGAAACTAGATAAATAGATGACACTCAAATTAATTTGGAAAAGATTGAAAAATACAATACATAACAAAAACTAAAAACTGAATCCATAGGAACATAATAAATGATCGCATCTTTATGACCAGTAGAAGGTAAAATATGAAAGTTGTGATTTCAAATACTTATTTAGGGTTAAATATAGTGGAATTATAAATCAATAAATACTTAATTGTAAACAATTTGACATAATCCACATGGAATAGTGAATAAATGAAAAACTCTTTCCATTAATAAACTAAGAATGAAAATAAATACATAGATTTTTCCACTGTGAAAACCTTATAGATAAAAATAACTAATAATTAAGAAATATAATTCTTATTAACTAGATTTCATGTATCGAGAACATGATAAAACAGTACCTTTAAAATGGTTTAGTTACGTGGGTAGAAACCCGTCTGATTTTTGTAAACAAACACGAAGGGGTTATCGCCAACTGATTTGTCTCATGTGTTCTACTGATGCTTCAAGGGGCTATAGCGAGCCCCACCCACTAATGAACGTCCAAATAATTCATTATACATTGAATAAATACATGATTATTATTCCTTTTTAATATCCATATAGAGTAGGGTATACAGATTCATCAATATTTCCATAGTTAAAATAACATTCCAAATAAACACTGTATGTAAACTGGTATACGGTTTAGAAAACCATGATATACATGATAGGATATTATGGATATGTAATATAAATATAATTTCAAAAGAAAAGTGATCTAAAATGGCCAGTATTTACACCACATAATGATTATTATGTGAAAAATACATATTTAGTCACAATAAAATTGTAGTTGAGACCAAGTCTCTTACCACAATGTAATCCATAGAATCATATGACCAGAAATTAATAACAAACAAATGAGTCATTTTATATCATGAATATAAATATAATCATGTTATTATATATCAAATTGAAGTAAACATATAACATATACAATAAATAATTGGTGAACAACGGAAATCTCACGGAAATGAAAGTGAGTTGACAAACCCCTTACCTTTTGCTCGAGGGTGTTCTTTGTTTGTTTTAATATCCTGAATAAAAACAATTTAGATTCAGTAATTAATAATTATAGAACCTCCTATAAATTTAAACTATTTTTTATAACCTTATTAAGTTCATTCATGGCCTTTTTAATGGGGTTAATAGGTTCAATTTTATTGTTTTGGAAGCATTTCATCCTTGGTTTTCAAGATTTGTTAACATGATTTCTTGAAGGGATGTTCGTTTGAAATTTGGTTAATCATATAGAATTGCTAATATATATTATTTTTGAAATTAAAGAGATATAAATTATCTAATAATTATTCTCGATTATATACTTCATGATGAATCATTAGTTAAACGTTATTGATAAACACTTGGATTAAGCTTGTCGGTTTTGTGAATAGTGAAATTTTTCTATATTATTATTCCATTTTATGAGTGTGTAGGGATTAAATAACATTAATCAGATGAAATAAATATATTATGATAAGTTTCAACAATTAAAATGGTATCATGAACAGAATTGGACATGTTAATGAAAATTGGGATCCCGTCATCCTTGAATGTGATAAATTATAACATCCCGAATAGTGTTTTCATTTTGAGTAGATTTTTAAAACTATATTTTGAATTATAAGAATTATATTCCATATATGAATCGATAGATTTATCATTTTCATGTATATATTGAGGAATTACTTTTCCATTTAAATAACGAATAATTGAAAATTATTTACTTGATTAAATTCAATACAATATGAAAATTTCAACCTTAGTGTTTCAATAAATTTTACATATATTAATTTACTCATATGATTTATAATTAGGATGATTTCTTCATATGAAAATAAAACAAATATTTACCATCAATGGATGATAGATTCAAAAGACTCAGTTAAGATATTCCTCCTCTCTCAAGACATTTATCAAAATAAATGTTTAGTATATGATATTAAAATATTCAAAATGAATAAACCATTTTACCTTAAAATTAAAACCCAATGATTTATATAAGTCATTTGATAAATTCAATTTTTTTTAAATTCACCAAAGTAGGTCATTAAAAATTAAAAACACAAAAAAAATATTAAGATTTGGAAGCATATTCTTCCAAGATCAATTTAATATTTATCTCAAAAAATAACTAATCCCTCGTAATTTCAAATACCACAAATGCATGTTCCCTTCTTATATAATTTACATAATATAATAATCTTTTCCGCACATAAATTAAATAAATATAATACCTCAATAAAATCATATGTGCTTTAAAAATACATTTCAATCATTAATATTAAACCCAAATCACATCATGTCAAAAAAATATTTTATTTACCATAATATTATAATATTCCCAATATACTAACTTCATAAAAAATTACGTAAATCAATTATTTACAGCATCAATTTAAAATCCAAGATTATCAATAAAACAAAGAAAATGAGCAGAAAATCTTATAACCCTTTTACTCATTTTAAAAATACATAAGGAATGAATCAATGATCATATTATTCCTAATAGTTATCCATACCATTTAATGTTCGTCCAAAAAATATAAATTATTTTTCCTCAAATAAAATTTCCAAAAGATATACTTAAGTATTTTATATAACTCAAAAATGTTATTAAAATTCATCAAATGTCGCCCAAAGTATACCCATCACATAAAACATATATTGGGTTTCAATTCCTTTCAACTTATGATTACACATAAATTTATTTACCATTATATCAATTATCACTAGATTATATATTATGAATCCCAATTGGTAGGACTATTGTTAGTAAAGATTATAAATAATTATTTAACCATGAATTATAATATTATTCCTTAACACATCCTTCAACTAAAAAAAATATAAATCATGTATTAAGATTTATCAATCTGAATCCAATCATGATTCATAATTTAAACACAAAATTAGATGTTTAAATAACACATACTATTTATATTTTATTCATTGATTATTCATCATCATCGTATAACCCTGCTAATCCTTTATCCATATGGCCTTTCTGGTCACCAGCAAAGGCTTTTCTTCAATGAAATTGATTTTTGTAATTCCTATACTCTCTATAATTTAAACATACCCATGTTACTTTGAAAAAATTCTTGGAGTTTTTCTTCCAAAATTCATTAGTTATTGTATGTTATGTCCTTCTAGATCTATAATCTTTATCACCTGAACATATGTGAAATTAAAATTTTATTTTATTTGGTATATCTGAAAACCCCCTAGGTTCATTGGGGAATAATTTTTTTAGATATATGGTTAGGAATAATAATAATTTTTCTCAATTTAATTCCTATCTAGTATGATTTCTCATTAAGAGAACTACCAAATTTTCTTTCACTTATATCATTTACCTGGCTTCTACTGGTTCAAACTATTTACTAAAATAAAAATAGTTCTTTTGTGTAAGTCAAAAAGCCTAATAAATCATCATATGAATTATAAAAATATTAATACATCTTTAATTGATTCATTTTATATAAAAAACTTTTTATTCTATGATAAATTACCTAATATTTATGCAACATAATAACTATTTAAGGCTATACAATAGCAAAATAATATAGTCTAAAACCATCATAACAACACTTCAATGTTTTAAAATATGATTTTAGAATAAAATCATTAACACTAAATTTATCTAAACATTTCCTTTTATGCTAAATATAATAAGTCATATCATAAAAAACCAATATTTAAATTATTTATAATAAGTGGCTATATTTCATAAGTTTCAATGAATATTTTGTTGCAATGTTTATAAAATTAGGAAAAACCAAAAAAATTCAGTTATAATATAATGTGGAACATAGAATCAATGTACATTATGTTTTTGAGAAATTGGGTTCTTTAATTAAAACTCTTTTTTTATTTAAATCATTTTCACTTATTTTAAAAGCAATCTCCATAAAATAAAGTTAATGAATTCCATAGATTATACTAATCCATAAGCCATGTGAGGAAAATTTTAAAATTTTAGATGAGAAAATCAAAACTCTGTAAGGAATTAAAAAATAATGTAAATCTAACTGTACTATGAAAAATAGGAAAAACCAGGAAAAATTTAACATGTGACGTATAATAAACACTGATCTAAAAACAGTCACACAATTTTGAAATCAATTCATAGCCCACATTTTTCATAAAAAAATTTCATAAAACATTATAATCGACTAAAAAATAATTTATGTGGTATATTCTGAAAATTTTATAACATTTAATAGAAAACAAATTTTACACCAACAAGAAGATCATAAATATTCATTTGAATTATATGATTATATTTTTATATTTATAAATATAATTATATTATTAAAAATCTATAAAACATAAACATGAAATATAATAATGGTTAATGTAAACAATAACATGTATAAAAATTGATGATTTTATAATTATGGAATGCATAATGTAAGACAAAATAACCATACCATCAAGGACATTTGTCAAGATTTACGAAAGAAATAGACAAATAAAATTCCAAATACCAAAACTGGTTTTTTTAATGCCCAACGATGCATCGACCAACTATAATGGGAAACACCCATTAGTTACTAGGTCCAATTCATTCATTTTTGGAAAAAATGGATAGCATCACAATACATGACTAACATAAAAACTATTACTAAAAATATTTAATATGTAATGTCAACATTTTTTCACTCATTAAATTATACTATATTATCATAAGTCATCAATAAAAATAATTTTAATGGTATCAATATAGTAAATCCACAATAAGAATAATAATAATAAATGTATGTGGATATTGAAGAAAATTAATTTAAAATAACATTCTAATCATTCATTGAAAATGAGGGAAAATTTCATATTTATTTTACAACATTTTAAATGATGATTTGTAGAATATTAATAAAATTTTATTCTTTAAAAATAAATATGAAATATTATAATAGGATTTAAAAAAATAATAATCCTAATGGAAGGATAAAAAATTGATTTCATATAAGTAAAACGATAATATTCTTTTTAAATTTATATAAAGATTAAAGTGATTCAGGTAGAAAACATTTGAAAATAATACTATTATTCATGTGTAAACAACTAAAATGTTTTTATAGTTGAAAATTAATAATTTTTTAATCTAAAATAAGAATTGTTTGGAAATATTTAGAGAACATTGAAATGGGGGGGAGTGATTTTGAAAGAAAAACATTAATATCAGTTTATAAATGAAAATCTCTTACCCCAATTCATGAATCATTCCTTAAAATATCAATATGTGGAATAAAAAGATTATATTATGATTGACGTTACTTATGAACAATTTTATTTTTAATTTCATTTCCATTATTACATTTACTTCATTCAATACCAGGACTTATTTAATTACTAAATTAGTTGAGTTTATGTTAGACTCTTTGATGACGTTAGGTTCATAATCCCGCAACAATAGAGGTATATTGAACATCATTCTAGTGGTCACTATTATATCATCTCAAAAACAATAATCCTAACATATATATAATTTTTATATATTAAATATTAGTTTTTTTATCCATGAAATGTATAAATTAAAAATTCACATCGCATTATAGAGGTGGTAGTCCATACATATGAATGAGTGATGTTATCATTTTTTAACATGGGAATTGTTAATAAGGTGTGAAATATCATTACTTTCCAAAATAATAACAATAACCTGAATATAATATAGATTTTTTAATGAATATTCATTATATGTTGTGATGATAAATTAAAAAATTAACATTGTGGTGGTGGAAATCTAAATGTACACCAAAGCGATATTTTTATTCCCTATATGATAAAAAATAAGATGATAAAGGGTTGTGAGATAGACATGAATTTTTTTTGTATATTTTTTATACTGATTTTATCATGTAATCATGGTTATATAATACTTGAATTAGGATTAATAATAAATAAACAGAGAAAACATTGTTAATATTGATACATCTTATTGGATAAACCTCCTTTGGCTTTCACATTAAGCCTTCTAGGATTTTCTTATAGTTAGTGTGGAGACATGAAGAGATGGGGTGGAAAATTGGAATGAAATTTGGGAATATATTGGTCAATATAAAAGTCTCTATAGGGGTGGGTGGGATAAGATAGAAGGTTCCCTTTTATAAGTGTGGTGGGGTATTTCATGAATATTTCGGAAATAATAATAAATAAAATGTATCTAACTCATGTAAAATGACTCTAAAGATCATTATATTCTATTTTTAGAAATCTTGGGATGAAATAAATTTAAACAAATTTTTTTTTCACAAGTTCATGTTTTATTTTGAACCATATCTTGATGTTTTAACCCCTCAATTTCCATTTTAATAGTAATATTTTTTATCAAAATCATTAATTTCTAAGCATCATGAATGTAATATTAAAAATATTGAGTTGAAGATACATGAAAAATTAATGAATTTAAAGACTATTTACCATCCACATTAGTAGATGTATTCTTTTTATGAATTTTTTAATTGTCTAAAAATAATTTAAATATATTAAATATCATTTAAGGATATTCTCACGACTATTGAAATAATTTGAAAATAAAGGCAACAATATAACAATATAATTAGAATATAAAAACAATAAAAATAACTAATATATTATTTTACCTGATAATTTCTTGAAAACTATTTTTAATTCAAATCATAATTCTTATAATGTTTTTAAAATCATTTAATTGTTTTATCTAATAATTTCTTAAGAATTGTGTCGAAATTACATAAGCATTTAATGACCATAAAATGTATCTATAAATTATATAAAATTACTAAAATAAATTTATTATTATAATAATCATTTTTATCTTCTAGATTCATTAATATATCATTTTTATCCATATAAATATTAATAAAACATAATTGTTTTTGTAGTGTGACATTTCTTAACTAATATTAATATCAAATATTATATATATTATATTCAATGTAATGTGGAAAAAATTAAATATTTTCAATTATAGTATTGTGATTGTCTAATTAACCTCATAGAATAAAATAAAAGAATTATTTTGGTTTATTATGAGCCTTGTCTCATATTTTTACCTCATTTAATCCATTTTACTCTTTATCATTGTGATAATGTTTTACATTGGATACTATTATTTATGACTAATAATGAATAAAAATCCCTATTAATTAATTCGGATTCACTGATTTTAAATTTTGAATATATTTTCTATAATTCTGTTTCTCCAAATTATTAAATTTACATTTAATATGACATCATTTAAATCAAATAAAAAGTGTTTCTTAATTTGTTTTTTGGAAGAAAAATTCTGTTTTAAAAAATCAATAATATTGTGGACTACTAGAAAATTAATTATATTATGCTTAATAAAATGTATCCTATCTTAATTTAAAATAATATAAATAATATAATTAAATTTTTTATTTTATTATGTAAATAAAAAATTAAAATTTCTCAAAAATTTATTTTCACTAAAAAATGACATATAATCCACTTTTAAAGGATATGTATTTCAGAAGAATAAAATTAATTTTACTCATAATTTAGTAAACACCATTAGATGGATCTTAATTTATTTTATTTAATAAATTTTACTAAAAATTTTATTAAAATTATTCAAGTATTTTTATCAACATATTTTACATTTAACAGATAAAACTGTTTTGGAGAAAATGTTATCCAATAATCATCTATAATTTTATTTGAAATTGGGTTATTATTTATTAATTATTACAATTTTTAATTACTATTCTATGTTTTTATTTCAAAATTTTGTTACTCAATTACATACCTTCCAATAAAATGGATGGGCTATAATGCTCATATTTAAATAATAATATTTTCATAGTATATCATGTTTTCTTAAAGATTAGAATCTTTTATGGTACAAACTGTCATAGGAAATATTATATAAGGGATAATTATAGATTTATATGTTGAAATGTTACACATTTACATCCATTTCATATACAAAATATCATAGTTTTCAGATATTTTCAAGATATTCCATGTCTCATTCTTCAACATTCTCAGAATACTTTTTGAATTCTATAATAACTATAGTTTTTTAATAGGAATGATTTAGTATCATGAGATAAGACTCCCCATAGACACATAGTTTTTAACATGATATGACATGGAAAAAATCTTCCTTCTTATTTCTATTCACAGATTTCTCAATGAATGTTTTTCTCTTCTATAGTTAATTTTCTTTCATACAGAACCTTGTTTAGTTCTTGTAAATATATTTGTTATGGTGTATAACTATACCTCTTCGATATTCATTCCTATTTATATGGTTCTAAATTATTCAATGAATATACATAAATATTTTAAAATATGAATCCCTTCAATTTTAATGGATGAAAATTCTTCCATGATATGAGGTCTATATACCACATTAATCTCAGTATAACAACTATACATTTTTTTTCAAAAAACAAATACTTTCAAAAAGAATCATGGTTTATCTTCGTATTTAAATATCATAACTTTTCCTTGATCCCATCTTTGAAACTATTATTCTTTAAATCCTATGAAAATTATTTCAAAAATTTGGAAGAGCATAAAAAACATGGTAAGGAATAAAAAAAGAAGAAAAACTATTAGACTTGTGAAAACATGTATACAGGTTAATACATTATCAGAAATTATTAAATTTCACCATTAAGAAGTATAAAATATTTTAGTTTGAATTTAAGATCATTTCTTACCTTTTTTGTAATAAAGTGATTTACTAAAAAAATCTTATATAACATATAAAGGTATCCTTCAATGCAATCTTACCTAAATTTAATAACCATAACGTAAATTTATATACTTATCAATCTTAAAAATTGAATCTCCCTATGATTAACTTCCAAATCTAGTGAATTAGATGTTATAACATTACCACACATCATTTTATTATCATAGAACAACATGGCATTAGTTTATCATGTAACCACCCATCAAATTTTCAAGTACCATTATAAAATCCTAATCATAAAAGATTATAGTTATCAATATTTCACTCTTAAATTTTCATTTTAAATCAAATTAAATAATTTCAAGAAATTAAAATAATCATTATATATACAATCCCCTTTTAAGGCCAAATTACCCATAAAATGGAATCAATGATTTCCATTCCCTTTAAAAACATTAAGGCTTATAGTTGAATCCAAATATCAAATAATGGTTATGATGGTGGAGATGTTTTTGTCTCTATATACAATAACAAGAACATTACTTTTTACATTTGAAAATACAGTACTTATAAAAAAGGAAAAAATATTCCTTTCAAAATTCTTTGATTTAAAATAAAATCATTTAAAATCCTTTTCTATCTATATAATAAATATGTAAATTAATATCATGAAGAAAATATTTGACAATTAATCCTTTAAAAGTTCAAGGATTCCCATACCACTTAGTTAATTTGAATCATAGAATTCCTTAATGGATACATTTTATAAAACATTTAAAAAATATTGTAGATTAAATATGGATATTAAAATTTTTATTGCTTGTAAATACATCTTATAAAATAATAAAGGTGTATATTATCAAGAAATTCATCGATGAAAAGAGATTAATATAATGTCCCTTACCTTGAGTCTGATTCATCACATTTGTTCTTTATCATCCTGAATAGAAAATTTAGTCTAATTTATACATCCTTGAAAACCATTTTAGGTTATTTAGTCAATTATTATCACTTATAACCATGTTATAACAATAACATAATTTTATATGTTCACATCAGATGTTTTATCGATATTCGGTAATTGAATCGATATGAACATGGCATGATGTCCATCATCCCTGTGGTAATTTGTCCATCATCCCCCAAAAAATATTCATTACTTAAAAATAAATTTTATTTATCAATAATACTTGTAAATCAATTAATTAAATATAGATATGAAAAATTGAACAATGTTACAATCCTGGGGATTGCAAGTCATATATATGCATTAGTAACATCTTCCATTTTATCATTTATCATTATAGAATGAAGATAAGTACTATTTAATCATTTAAAAATGACCATTAAATCATTTATATCTTATTATTTATTTCAATACACTTTTATATGTCATTCATGTTACACATTGATTAAAAAGAATCACATTTCCTCATAGAGGTTATAGTTCACACATAATCATGAACAATGCTATCATTTTTATGAGCATGGAAAGAAATAAAATAATTGATATATTACTCTCTTATAGTGATAAATATGTCATTATAATCACATATCCACATAAATTCATCGTTATAACTAGTCTTGAGATATGGTAATGGGAAACGAATTATATCTATTCGTGGAGGTGATAGTTCACATATACACCCGAATGATTAATTTTATTCCATCTAATGGATGTGAAGATGTATTTAGGTTATGATATTAATATAATAATACCTAATTATATTTAGGATAATTGAGTAATTATTTAATTGTTTTTTAATAAGATTTAATGTTAGTAGAAGAATAATGAAAATTGAATCACTAAAATAAAAATATTGTCTTTCCTTCATATGATCACCGTTATGAACATATTAAAACCTATATCGAGGGTGTTCTACCTAAAATAAGGATTCAATAATGTGGGTATGGATTATATACAGTCTATTGGGATTTTTTTCCCATAAAAATCCTTTTTGACCTATGAGTAAAAATGTGGAATGAGTGCCCTTTTATAAAAGATGAGAGCGGAAATCCTGGAAATATAGAAATTATTAAATTAATATAAATTATTATTTTTTCAAACATAGTAAAACATGATTTATTGAGAATATATGATGAGTATGGGTCTAAATCTAATCATTCAAATAAAATTATACAAGTTTTGAATATTGTTTTAGTCCTTATTTTTTTGTTTTAACACCATTTAACTCTTACCATTTTAGAAAGTTATTTACACTTTGAGGGTTAAAATAATTAACAATCATTCTAAAAGACCATTTAATGAGTCATTAATTATTGTTTTTGTGATATGGTAACTTTTTTTGGCAGAATTTTATATTTTTAGAAATTGATATCATTTAATTAAATATTTTATATTATAATCTATGAATTTTGTAAATTTTTACACTATTAATTACTTGATATTTAAAAAAATCATAACAACTTGATTCCTTTTAAAAACATATATTAAATTACATAAATCATTTAATATTTATCCATAAAATTCTTATATTGAATATATTAGTTATATTATATTTATTTTAGTGTTATTGATAAAATTTATTTAATTGTTATTTTAATAAATAATTTACTCCACCATTATTGTGTCACATTTAAATTTGATTATATAATGTATAAAAATTATAAATTAATTATCATGATATAAATAATAATTTAATAAATAAAATTAATATTTATATATTTATTTAGATTCTTCATAAACTTATATTAAAAATTATTTTCTTATTAAAAATTAGGAGTAAGTCATTTTTAACTTGTCATTAAATAGGATATTTCAAATGTTATTTTCATAACCAATTTGAATTAAAATGTTATTATTTCAATAAAAGGTCTATTATGGTTGAAAAAAATAATATCATTAAATTATGACAAGTAATAAAGTAATTATATATTAAATTAATATTATTTTTACCTTTAATTACCCTATTTACCTTTAGATATAGTAAATAAATTTGTAAAGTTACAATTTAGAAAAAATTATTTTGATCCCATTTGAATGAATTTTTAATATTTATTAAAACCATGAATATATGTTATTGAAAAATAAATTCACGAAAATGGTTAAATTATATTTGACACTAATCCCATGGGTGTGGTGAGATGGCAGGTAAATGAGATGTACAAATTTCATTACATTTTTATATCTAATTTCAATATAATAATTAATCCAATAAACTAAATTGGATTAATTCATTTATTATTCATCTAATATTTCATTAAAGAGTTTTTTTAATATATAATCATTATTTAAATGAAAATTTTCTTTTTTAACTACAATTCATTATTTGTATACTATTCACTAAAAAATGAAACTTTTTAGAAAAATAGATAAAATTCATTCTACATATATTCTGACACTCCACTTAAAAAGTATAAGATCTTTTATGAAATAAATCTCATATTAATTTCAATAACTAGATTTAGAAATTTTTCTCCATAAAAAGGTGCTAAAGCTACCTTATAAAAAATAGTATGATATTTTATGATTAAAATTTGATTTATTCTCATTCTATCCATATAAAATTTATTGGATGAATGTATAAAATTCATAATCATGTGTAAACATAATATAGATAGTTCTCTTAATTCACTCTGATACAATGGCTATGAAATAACAACCTCTTAAAATAATAATATTAACAATATATTATTTTTGGTTATAACACTATTTTGTCTGAAACCTATATTTTCAGAGAAACCCATTATTTCATTTCATGTATGTTGTAGGACATACAATACCCATTAATATAAATTTTCTATTTAACTGATAAATATTAATAAATATAAAAAATTATTATTTCTAATTATCTAAGATGTTAAATTAATCATCGACATGGTTTTCAATGATAGTCACTTAGTCCAATAAGTTCAATGAATATTTTACATTCCATTTTATCAACACATCAAGTGATCAAAAACACCCCCAAACTATTATAATATAAGAATTAAAGAACCAATAGTGAGTGAAATATTGTTTTATTGAATTATTTATTCCAATAACTTATAACAAAAAATAATTCAATTTTTATTCATCGTTATACAGGATATCACAGATTAATTCACTCTTGCATGAGGTAGAATAAACATTGGGAATTCTTCTCCATCATCCCCATTATTCGAAAAACTTATCATTACTTTGTTATTAAATTTTCAGTATCCTTCTTATATATAAATAAAAAAAATTAAATCAATAGTATTTGTTATATTAAAAATACATCTTATAAAATTAGATTAGTAAAAAATAAAATAGACCTTATATTTTTAAAATTTCATGCACTTCCAGGTTTGTTATAATGAAAATTATAACATGAAACTAAAAATATGGTCAATAAATCATCTAAAAATATAATTACTTATCATAAATATTATTTTATATTTTATTGGAATTATTCCAGTAAACACAATGCCTTTAAATAGTTATTTTAAGATAGATTCAACATAATAAATATATTACATCATATATACCTTCTTATGAAAAATATTATCAAAATAATTTCCTTATTTAATCGCTTCAGTACGAAAATTTAACACATCATACCATATAATTCTTGAACCAAAGATAGAACTCATATAACCTAATAAATTACTGATACCTCATGCTAAATGATTTTTCCATCTTCAAAACAAATATTTAATCATAATGTAGTTTTCATCTAGGAACACTTACCTTATGGATTATATGTCCCAATGAGTCGTGCATCTATTTAAATAAGATATGTGAATTCAAATAATAATATAAGGGTTGAAGATTAAACCTTTTCATATATCAAGGATGATGGTGTGTCACTATTGACCACAATTTTTCCTATTTTCATTCATTCCATAATCTGATTTGAATTTCCCATAATGGAACAGAACCCCTTCTTTAAACATTCCACACAGCCAATTTTTATTTTTATACATATTATATCAAGGAATATTTTTACCAAATCAATCTATCTGATCATTTGTTTTTTTATTAAAAAGGTGAAAATTCTGTGAGAGCCTAAGACATGTCATCAGTTACATGAATTAATGCACTCCTTGAGTATCATCCCATTCAAGACAAACTCACTCAAGGTTTTCCATTGTTACTAAAGACAATACATGGTTTATCAGGTATAGATCAGGATTCTAGGAAATCACAAATCTTATTTCTTCCACTTCTTTTGTGTATAATAATAAAGATAATATTAACAAGATTACTTTAATAGTAAATTAAATACATGATAGCGAATAGAATAGTGGAAACATGTTGGATTGGGCTATGGATAATATTGGAGTCTCATTCCACCGAGTAAAGGATGATACATTTGTATTAGAAGAACTTTATCCCTTTGATAATGGTATAGGTCTCTATCATGAGGGAGTGTCCTTTTCCGAATCAAATACTAAAATCTAAAATAGTGGATACCTTTGGATATCGAACAGTGACTCTACACCTGATGAAATTGTTCATGCATGAGCTGTCAACATTAAATTTAAACCCTAATTCATTGTGCTCTATCACACCCGGTTATCATGAGATAATAGCTTATGAATTGAAATATTGTTGCCCCTACCGTCCATAAGCATATTCAGTGTACGAAATAACTAACCATGTTTGATTAACGACACCAACTCTACCACCAAGTATCCAACCTTCACCCTAATATCCATCCATGAATTTAGATAACCCTCATATCTGATTATGTTCCCCACTTTCCATAAGATCCAACATCCTTATAATAAAAAATTTGACCTTTCCTTTCACTTTTTCTTGTTGTCGATCGATCCCCTAAAATAGAAGTGAATAAAAAAGTCACCTAGGACACTATTAACATCTATCCCTATGATGATGCTAAAATCCATCCATATGTATGATGCTAATTTCCATCTAAAGAATATATGGGTTGTCCGAACCTCCTTATTTTCCTAAAATGTTGTAAACATAGAGACCATTGATACCCATTTACAATGAAAACCATTATTTCTTGGTAAACAGAGATTATGTATTCACCAGACATAGAAGTTGATTTTTTTGGGATGATAACACACTAAAAAATTCATCCCCATGAAATGTGACCATAATTTTCATGAAGGACATTTCTCTAATCTGTAAACAAGAAAAAATGACTGGGAACTCCAGAACACTAGTCATTATAGCTAATTCATGATCCTATTAACATGGAACATTTATTATTTCATGGTGTTATTAACAATTTGGGTGAATGATGCAAAATTCGTGACTTATATGAAATAGAGATTGGGTATTAGACATCCATAAAATCGATTTGTCTTCCCAGCCTAGTTATTACTTCAAAAGATTATGTAGTCCCCCCAAAAATTTCATCTTGAGTGTTTTTACATAGTAAGGATGTGCCAAAATGTAACATCTGAAATCCTGGAACCTCCTCCACCTGTAACATCAAATTGATCCCCATATTTTTTAAATAAAAAAACATTGAAATAAATAATTATCCTCTATAACATCCCAATATGGATTCGACTAAATTTATGAAATTTTTCTAAAACACTACTGACATTAATTCCACCGTCCATAAAATCATGAACCATTCAATGATATCAAGACCAGTGGTATATACCCTCCATTTATGTGTCCCATATAAAAATGGTCATAATATTCTCAATATTATGAAGAACGTTTTTGGCCAAATAGTTGTTGATAGGATATCCATGGGGATATAGGTTAACACAATATTAAATAGGTTCATTCTCACCCCCATAAAGTGAGGAATTTGTTCTTATAATTAAGGATACTAAATTATATGTTATCCATAATCCCATATAAATGATGAATGTGTACCCTAACTAGGGAAATCAGGGCCCCTAATTATTCGATGTGATATTGTTATATGGAAACCCCTATCCTTTCTCCAATCCTATTATCCCTTAAATTCGAACATTTTACTGTGATATATACACTAACCCTTCAATGTTTTATAATATGACCCCTCCATTTAAAATATACACCATGATTTTAATTATGCTCTTGGATGTTCAATCTATTTCCATGAATAAAATGGATATAGTCATCCACAAAGAAGAAGTGATAAATTTACTGAATGATTGACATTCACCAAAATTTCTAGACATCCCAATATCTACTACATTTCATCAGGTAAATACTAATTCCATCATGTATCATGATGAAATAACTAGGAGGAAAGATGGTCCTGTTGTCTAATCCCAAAGACCACTTTTAAGAAATCATAACTTTTCACAATGAAAGTAATAGAAAACCATAGAGAACCAATACATCTAAAGAATATATCAACCACATTTTTGGAGAAACCCATACATCGCATTATATTGATGGTGAAAATATAAAAAACCTAGTCGTAGGATTGTTTTCATTTCGTGTTTTATCAGAATGTCCGAGCCTATGACATTCTTCCTGACACCACCGACCATTTCATGAACCTAGGAAATAGTGGTTTGACTAGTCCTTCCCTGAATGAAATCATACTTCTCATCTGAGTCCCATCTATCAAGGTGCAGTGTCTGTCTTTGGTAGATGACTATAGTAGGAAATTTCAAATGTTAGTCAGCCAATATTTCTATAAAGAGGAAAAGACATTTAATTTTGGAATGGGAATTATTTTTTTGGCACATTCCACTTGAGGAAGACTCCCTTTCAGAAATATTCCTACAAAATTTCAATAAGACATTTATTCCTATAGTCCTAAGAAGTGATTTGGAGTGATCCTGGAAAACCATCTAGGGGACTATGTGAGTTAACCAATATAACAAACTCCCAAAAATCATGTATGTCTAGAGACTTATTAAAGATCCCATTGATATCAAGGGAGACCTAATTAGAGATATATTCAAAAATTTCTTCTTGTCCTCTGGTATTTCCATCATGTATACGAGGGATAACATTCACAAAAAATCACTACAATGGGAACTGACTACATATCCCACCACATGGGATTCATTGGTGATTTATCCATCTTTAACGTGTGTATTTGGTGGTTTCTCCTCTTCCCCTATATGATGAATGCATAGATGAAGGACTTATTTCTTAACACTATCTTTAACTCTAGTCATGCTTCATATCTCCCTATAATTATTTTCTGTTTGAGGAGTATATTAGTAAAATGATTCTTCAAACTCACCATGTTGCTAAATATATCTTCATCCATTCGAATTTAATGTTCTTGCTAATGACATTGGATATTAACAATAATGATTTCCATGTCTAGGATTCATGATGACATGTAATTATCCAAAATAAGTATTTCATCATTCATCCACTGAATCCTACTATGAATTATCACCCAACTGTTCTCAAGAAAAGGTATTTCTTATGATAAAAACATCACATGGTTAAAACAAGGATTGACCTCCCAGAATATAGAATACAATAAATTTTCCTAACATGATTTTTAACCTTCAAGGAAGAGGAGAAGAGGGGAATTATTGGATGGATAATAAACCATATTCCCCAAAATATGATTTGATATGGTCGATATGAACATCATATTATCTAGGTAGTAATCAAGAACGTTCGATATTTGTTGACTTCCTTCTGATTATAACATCCCATGTACTTATCTATTAATTATACTATGTCAAGGAATCCATTTTGATCCATGAATACTAAGATGATTTTCTTATACCTAGAGGGATTTTTTCCTCCACCATTACATTATATTAGATCTAGTTTGAAACTAAAATCTCCACTGACATGGAAAACCACATTACCCGGGATGATGTTGTAATGATTCTGGAAGATAAACCCCCTCCCCTATATGAATTTGGCATAAAAGGGAGGGTAATGTAGGAGAATGATCAAATATTAGTTAAAAGGTTACTTTTTTCTTAGAGGAAATAGTATTCACAGCTCAGATAAAGCAATTCCAGAAGAGACAAATGTTATCATTGTTAGGATCACCACACATGAAAAAACCCAAAAACAAATTTTCTAGATAAACCAATATTATATTACATTTTTTGTTAATTACATAACAGGGAAACCAAATACTCCTTATTATGATGATGTTTTGATTCCATGAATTCCATCTTTATAGATGAGGTATATTATGATATGAATAAATGTAGGTCTGTCTATTGTTATGAATACTACATGAAATAGGTGCTTGAGTATAGTGGGAATCATCCATCCATGACTAGGACTTTTGACTCACCAACAACGACTGTCCTTTCAAAAAATGTCCTCGAAGAACCACACTAGAGGGAGGTACGCAAGATCTGGCCACTATTCAAAAACCCCACCTTCTCTTATAATAATATGATATGAAATAGATTAGGATAAATCAGTCCCAATACAAGTATGATCCACTCCCCCTCTTTTAGTTATACTGTCTGATCATTAGTACAATGAATGGACCTGAGGGTATCACCTATACCCTGACAAAAAGAGAGGTTATGGGTTGGGGGGATCAAGAGTTTAACCGAGATCACCAATTTGGTAGAGTCCTTATAGTAATGGGCCTCCATGGACCAATGTAATAGTCTAAACTACAATTTTTATACCAAATATGGATTTTGAGATTTTTTTTTCATGAAATCCTTACCTATGTCCAGAACTATGAGAAATTTTCAAATATAACAATAATATAAAAATGATTACCAAAATAAAAAAATTGGAAAAAAATGTTACCGGAATATTTTTTAGTGAAGGATTGGTTGGATGAATGTTGAGTATTGGGTCCAAAAGTACCTATATGTCAGAAAAATGAATAAGGTAAATAAGATGAAAGAGCCTTAAAAAAAGGTTTTCCATGAGGGTGTTTTTTATTAGGTGCCTTCTTATCTATTCGGTTATATTATTTATATTTTTTAAAATATATATAAATATACACAGAACAAAAAAAATAATTAAATTTTATATAATTTTATTTAAATAAAATTATGGACCAAATAATTAATAATAAATGATTAGTAATAATTAAAATTGTATTAATTATTAATTATTTAATTATTCTTTTATAAGGTAATAATAATAATAATAATTTTATTTATTATAATGAAATACAAATATTTTTTCATGTAATCTTTTTTCGTTTATTATATTTGAGACTAATAATAATATTAATAATGATGATGATGATCATGTAAATATTTTTATTTTTATAAAATTTTATTATTATTATTTAGTTATATATTAATAATTATTACTTCATTAAAAGTATATATTAATAATATATACCATTATTAATATGTAGATAATATTTTCTAGTTTAATTAAATAAATTGTTTACATTATTGTTATTATAGATTCATATATTATTGTTAAGACTTTGTAGTTTTTTATGAAATTATTTTCATTCTCAGTTATTTTATAATTTTTATGTGCTTGTCTTAGATTTCATTTAGAATCTTACTATACTTTATATTTTATAAGATTCTTGATTTTTAAGCTTTTGAAATCCAACTGTAATATTTTTAAATAACATTGTTTTGTATCATCTATATTATCATCTGTTTTTTATTTTAATTAAAATTCTTCTATTTTTTATTATCTCTGTTTTTATGTAGTCTATGTTTAAATTTTCAATTTAATTTTATTTATAGTTTATTTTTAATAATATTTTAAAGTCAACTACTTGATATAAAAATAAAATATTATGTTTCATGTACGTAACATTGGAAGAATATAAAATATATGCTATATTTAAAATCTCAATGAAACATAAAACATATATTAAATATATAAAATTAGATGAAGAAACATAAATAATAAAAAACTAATTCTAAGGACAAAAACTTTATTGAATGAAAATATAACATTTACAATTCAAAAACCTTTATGCACATAAAATATAGAATAAGTAATGTATCAATAAAATTTAAATCATTTCCATAGATATACACCTATTAATTAAATAAAAATATAAGACATTAAAAAACTTATTTATAAGAAATTATAAAAACAAATCTATGGTAAAAAAATAATTTTTAGATATAATTTTATGTTTGAATCATGAATATTTTTTACCATTAAAATTATTTTTGTTAAATTACTTTTCAAAAATTTAGTTCATTTTTTATTATTTTTATAATTTTATTTATTGTTTAAAATTTTATTTATATTGAATTTATATTTTATATTTTATAAGATATCAATGTCACCTATATTAAAAATTATTAAGTTTCAGGGTGGTGAATTTTGGGGCCAATAAAATATATAAAATATGTAAAATCAAAGTGCTAGATAAAACATGGATTAAAAATATAAAAAATAACTATAGCAAAAATAAATTCCTAAATATAGTAAATCAAAATTAATTAATGGAATGAAATATTTATTGACTAAGAACACAATATTTACCATTTAAAAATATTATGCACATAAAATATATTATAAATAAAATCCAAACACAATATAAAAAATTGAATGTAAAAAAACTAATTGAAAGTAAAATGAATGTCGGAAAAATAATAAATAATAAATCTTAATTTTTTATCATGGTTTAAAAATTTGAATTTTATTTATAGTAATAAACAATAATAATATAAAATATATTCAATAAGTGTGAAACTTATTTCGAATAATGATTTAAATAATATAATTTATAACATGACTAATAAATTAGTTAATAATGTAATTTAAAATTAATATTAAATAAATTTATAATATTGAAAATAATATTTTTAAAAATAATTTTATATTGAATTTTTATAATAAAATTATTTATCGTTTATAATAATATTAATAGGAATATAATTACAATTTTAATAATAAAAAGAAAAGTAAATAATTATTTTACATGATATAAAAAATACAATTATTTATGTATTTAATAATGAAAAATACTTGTATAATTAATAATTTTATTAACTATAACTTAACAATAAGTCGAAATGAATATATGTGCATTTGTATTATTTAACAATAATAATAGTTAATGATAATAAAATTGTAATTTATTTGAATATTAAATGAAAATATTAATTATTTTACAATAAAATATTTTTTATATTTAATAATATTATTTTTATATAAAAGTTTAATATTTTTATGTTTAATAATAATAATAATAGTTTATTTAAATTATTTATATTACTTACATCATCATAATTATTTATTGATAATGTGTTATATATATATATATATTATTTTTATATATGAACATAAAAACATAATAAATTAATATTAAAACATAAAAGGGAGAAATCCATTGTATAAACAGCGTAGTCTTCAAAAAAATTTGATAAAGGTGTTGTCTTGAATAGTCCCATCTTCAGAAAATTTATGAAAAAGATACTTTTAATGATAGCACCATCATCAAAAATGTTTTCGATAATGTGCCTTCTCTAACACTGTATTTCTCTTAATATTTTTAATGTGGGTGCTTCTCCCGTTAGCATCCACCCTACAATCTAAATCCCTCCAGATTCAATGGATGATTGGGAAATAATTTCCCAATCTACCCATTTGGGTAATTAAATTTTAATTTCCCTTATATGGGTAAATTTTCCCTAAAACAACATAAAAAATTTCTATTGTTAAGGATTGAAACTCTTTTAGGAGACTCTAACCCCTATTTAAGAAAAAATTTATATAAAAATGGGAGGGTTCCTTTTAATACTCTAAATTGGGTGAAAAATGAGCTGTGATGGAACACATCCTCGGATTCATATGAGTAAGCCAGAAAATAGATCGATGGAGAACCATCAACATTATCTTCCTAGAGATTGTTAAATTAGATATTATGAATAGGTGGAAGCTTATATGACCTAGAAGGAGTTTTATGTAAATGTACATCCATTAGTAATGGATAATCTGAGATATTCATAGTGAGTGCAGGAGTTTGTGTGGCCACCCGATCTGAATGGTCATGGATGATGGGATAAAACTAGGGTGTTTGAATTGAACCATCTCTTGTAAGAAGAAGAACTGATGAATCAATCTATTTGTGGTTTTGGAGTGGGTGGAGGAATTTTAAAAATGTGATGTGCATGAGGCACATTCTTCGTATATTTCCTTCTTTTCAAAATCATATACACTCTCTTCCTTTCCTTATCTAAGTGATTGTTTTCCTCAATGTCGTATTGTAACATTGGATGTCCCTATAAAGACCAGTTGTCATTTATATACCCACCTTTCATTGAGATATTACTTTCAAATGATTCTTTTTAGTTTCCCCAACATGTGTCTCCCTCACTTTTCTCCATTTCATTTTTCTATATCGCCAATAGTTCTGAGGTTTAGAAATAATTTTAGATCCTCTCACCTCACCAGTTTCATAATATGATTCTCCATATAGATATATATGAATTTATTTTTAGAGTGAATTTTTTATAATTATATACATTTTGATCTCCTCTTACAATAGATTTTGAAAATATTATAAAATATATAATTCAAGCATAGTTACTATAGAATGAAAAATTATAATGCTAATAGAACCTAGTGTGTTTAGGTTAACTAGTTTATTTATTATTATTTTCCATCAACAAACCATTATATATTTTCCAAATCCACAATACAACATGATGGTTCCTTATTGACCCCACATAACTAGTACATGAATCTATTCCCTCTTTGACTATTCATTAGATTTATATAACCCTTAATATAATCTTCTTAAACTATTATTTGGAAATTTATCACCCCTTATAGAAGACCTCTTAATCCAATATCCATAACCTATATGAGGATCCATTTTCATGGGATTCTCATTAATTCCATCATTTCCCAACATGAGAGAGGTATCTTTATATCCAACATAATATTTCCATATATTACATGGACTTCGATAGATCATATTAATTTAATTATTCTCCTGATATAAGGAATATTTTCCATTGAATCGAGGTACACCATCTAAATTATAAAATAATAATAAATGAAAATAATCCTTATTTTTAGGATCACCTTTGTATTTATAATTATTAATTTCTCTCTTTTCAAGATATTATCTTCTATTAATTCCTAAATATTTTTTCATTTATTTCAATTTGATTTTTCTTACCTCACTTAAATGATAATATTCAACACATCTCATTATTTAATTTGAAAGAATGTGTGTCCAACATGTCACTATCCGCTATCGCGATATAATTAATTTGGAAAATAAGATCTAAAAGTAATAAATTTTCTAGTTATAGTCTTATATTTTCCCTAACATTATTTGAATGTTTTTAATAAGATCATCCTTCATGGATTACAAATTATTATTATTTAGTTTAAAAAATTCCCTTAGGAATCATTATTAATATTTATTATAATTTTTGACATATCCATTACATCAAATTCTTGGGAATTATAATTTTCTCTAAGGGATGTTTTTACTTGAATATGTATTCTATTTCAACATTCAAATACTTATATATCAATTTTTTATACATTAATATAGATTCATGGAGACCTGTTATCTTCTCTACTCTTCAAATTTTATCATTTAAATTCCCAATCTATCAACTTTAATAATTTAATGACTTCAATTTTTGAGTTTCTTGGTATTTATCCAATATAAACAGTCCCAAATTCTCCTAACCTATTGTCCTCCACACTTATTGATGGTCTATCATTAAATGAATATATTGTTCCCAACTTTGACTCATCTATAATTTTATTTTGTATTATGTTGTTCACGTTATAATGAATGACACTATTCTCATATTTTTTCCACTAATGACGAATTATTATTGACTTTTACAACTCCTTTGAAGTTGTTCTCTTTGGCATAAAAGGGAAAAATATTAGGGGAGACTCAAATGTTAACATAGACAGTTAAATGGATCAAATCAAAGAAAAAATCAATGAGATAATCTGATGTAATGATAAAAAATTTATCCACAAAAGGGGATTAGAATCCCTAATGGGGGTAAATCTTGTAATGGAATATTTTAAAAACATTTTGATGAACTACTCAAACTTGACATCCTAATTATAAGGGTCACTTTTTTTCTATTCAATTTCTAATGTTCTAATTTCATGATCTACCTATTTTAATATTTTATCATTTTATAATTCCATGTACAAATTTTGATTTTATTTTACATAAAACGTTATGAAAATAATGAACAAGGGAATGCGTATTTTTAATTAGTTCACCACTATAAAATAATATTGTGAGAATGGAACCAAAATCTTATTAGCGAAACAAAATCACTCTAATATCTAGTTATGGGATTCTAGGATATGTTAAATTTTCATAGGATCACTAGACTTACAATGATGTAGTTTATATAAAATATACCATTTGGATGACTTATCTTACACTTATCTACTACACCCATAGATTTAATGGTAAATACAATTAGTTTTTAGGACAATGAACAATACCACCTATTAATGAGAGTTTCACCCAGATTAGTTTGGTTCCATTTGAATACATATATTCTTCTTCACGGGCATTCTATGATCAAAACCATCAATATATCCATTCCAGGATATTTCATGGGAAAGAAATCCTTTTATAAGTATCTTCAAAAGATTCCAATTATTTTTTCTCATCCACATTCTAGTAATACTTTTGGAATTCAAATATCTTTCATGTTTGGTAACGGGAATACATTCCTATCATGTAAAAAACTCCCCTTATATACTTATTTTGTTTCATAATATAACATAATATAAAATATTCAATTTTATTTTATTAATATATATTTCCGAATCTTTATCCATTTCTATATGTGATTTTGAATAATCCAGAACCCCTCTGATTTATTTTAATATAATTCACATACAATGTTTATCTATTCCTCCTAAATCTTCTAATATCATTATAGATTCTTTTGTTACTTGAATAATTTCATTCCATATTTCAAAATAATTAACCTTGAAACATTTGGTGTAAAATTCCATTCCATAATTTGAGTTACATAATCCACCTTTATACATAGTCAACAGATCTCCACACTGATAATAATATTTATGTATATATAAAATACGAGATCCCAATATTAATAGCACAATGACTCTAGAAAATTCATTATGTTATATTTTCCATGAATATTTCTATATCTATAGCATGGGAATATAATAATTTATTCATTAAAATTCCTCATCACTTAAATGTAGTTATTATTTAGTTTTTAAGGTCTTAGGATATCTTCCTTTTTAAAAACTCTAAATAATAATTCAGCAATATTTCCACTAAAATTATATATTCAATACATTCATCATTTCTATAATATCCTTAATTAATATATTCATGCATTTCATGATTTCAAATTCAAACCAATATCTATCTTTATATCCCACTTATGTATATTAAAAAATAGTCAATAATAATATTTTCTTCTCAACTAAATTACACATTTTAAATATTTTATTGTAGTATAATTGATAATATATGGTCACCTCACATGACTTTAATCCAATAAACACTATCATTTATTGGAATTTGACCACTCTCTTCATTAGACATGTGGTTAATGAATCAACCATTAATACCTACCATTTTTCACACTACCATAATCATTGTATCGGCCATAAAAACCCACTGGACTTTTTAATTTTAATTCTCACATGATTTTTCCTTATATAAACAACAATTTACTGTTGAAATAATGAGGATAATGATAATTATATTGATAATGTTATTTCATTTTAAATATCATTGGTATGGTCGTGGGATCAACAATAGTTTCCTATTAATAGTGATAAATTCTATTGCTTAGTGTTATCCAACACGATATAATTTATTGAGATTCTCTAATTTATTTTCATGGATATCAAATGCGACCTCTTAATAACATAAATTGGAACATCCTCTTACTGATGGACCATGTTATTCCCTTCACATTATCCTTATGTCATTTAAAATAGCCCACACACCTTAATTCCTTAAAAAGTTGTAATACTGAACTGTAGTATCAATGAATTTGAAACTATCTAAATCTTTGGTAGGTTCCCTTTAAACTCTTCCACTATCTTTTATATTTAGGTTTCTCAAGTTCCTATCATTTTTAGGTTTTACCCCCAATTTTTATAGGCTTCCTTGAAAAAGGGATAGCAGGAATAGGTGAACCAAACCACCTTAACTATATATATATATATTCATTAAATAAAAAAACCATAAGATATATATATTGTATTCAACAGTCCAACATGAATCACCACAATATATCCAATCTTTAAATATAGTTAAAGATTCACTTGCACAAATACCCAAAACATTCAATTAATTCAGTAAAAATCGGTATGCATTCAACACAAATTTTTTAGGCGAATCCATGTAATATAATTGATTATTTTGAATTTTATACATGTATTAAAATAATATTACATATTTTAAGGGAATCATTTATGGTGGACTACTATGATTTCTACTCAAACCCCAAATGGGAACATTGATTCATGTGTATTTGTTATTCTTGTTATATAAGTTCACGGAGATAGTCATATTATATGTTTATGAGATTAGAGATCTTAGAGATGTTATGCAGACGAGCCTAATGGGAGACTGAGTATAATGTGGATCACACCTATTTATTTATATTATTAGTTTTTTAAATTAATGACTCATTGGTGGGTCTTGAATTAGTTTTTTCACTATATAAACCTAGGGGTAAAAATTTTTATAGTATTATGATGTAATTTATTAATAGTGTTCATTCCCCTTTATATCAGTTTGATATACACTAATAATTTTCAAATTTATTGATGTTTTTTAATTTATCTATTTTTTTTGTGATACTAAAGGGTAGTGTATGACAACATGATTCTATAGACCCTCATTGCTAATATGTTTACACCTCCATAAAGAGTGGTGTCCCTTGGGTTATATACCACACAAATCATATGTCTTTTTTGGGTGACTAATCTGAGGACGTTAAAATTTTATATCATCTTACTTACCCATTTTCTTATTTTTGTGGTCATATACATAGTGATAAAATTAGTTGGAATATGGTATGAATATTATATCATATTCTTCAACAACAATTTAATTAGTTGAGTCCCATATAGAAAGGGAATTGGTACTGAAATGGATTATTTTTTATGATATAGTTGAGTAGATTCTTCCTAAGAAGAGTGTTTCGTTCTGTCAATTTTTTTCAATTGGACCACGGAAAGAAGCATTTTGATTCAATGTATCATCTTTAGCACATAGGATTCACATGACATCCTAACTACTTTGTCGGACTAGATATTTAATTTTATGGCAGTTTTAATTTATGAAAAACTTAACATCATCTTGTTTAGTGTTTCCTATATAATTTCAAGATGGAATTCAACTCAACTAAATCATTGTAATTGGTTATTTTTCTAATATAATGTTTATTTAATTGAATATATTTGTAATTGATATTATGCCTGAGTTTGGTTAGGTTGGGTCAATGTTGTTCCAGACTAATAAGTGAACCTTTTATCATATAGTGAAGCAAACGTAATTTGGCACATTGACTAAGGGCGTATTAATTAGTTTATTTAGGGATGGTTTAATGAAGGTGACTGTAATGTGGGTAGAATAGTTTTTGATGTTCCCAATAATGTTGAGATTTATGGAATGGATGATGGCCTATGATTTTCCTTAAGGTATTTATGTTTGATGAACCAAGATTAATCATTGAGTGTGGTACATCAGGTGTATGGTATGTGGACTATTTTGGATACCCTAGTTACGGTGAGATATAACTCTTGATAATTGTGATATTTGTATTTTAGTTAAATGAAATGGTTCTAGTTTTTTTCTTGAGATATGTTTTGAACTGTGTGGGTATATTGAGTGTGAGGTGTTTTCCTAGGAACATGGATTCCAATGGGATGATAAGTATAAGCATATTCTTTCATGTCATTTGACCAATAAATGGGTGGTGATATAAGTATATGGCAATGGTAGGTGAGGGGTTCCAAGTTAATTTGGAACAAATTCGTAGAACGACCTTCTTATGATGAAAATCTATATAATTAATTACAATAGCTATGAGATGTTTGATAATGCATATGTTCCTAGAATCTATGGTATGAGATTCATGTTTTAATAAGTTGATTGGTATGTCAAGATAACACTACAGTGTCATCATTCAAAGGAATGTGAATATAAAAACTCCAAGTATAGTGATTAACCATTTAGAGTGATTATTATCATTACCTATTACCTTGTGGATTATATAGTGATTTCTTACCAGCATATGTCATCTTTGGGATAGTTTATCCTATTCTCAGTAAGGATTATAGATTTTGGAAGTTATTTATGGTGTTCAAATTGAATTAAATTTGGGTCATGATGTTAGGTGGATTTTAGGAAAATATTTGAAGTTTCCAGATTTTGTTGTGAAGGCTATGTGACCCCTAGGAAAGTCATGGTGACGATTTGAGATTCATTATGGTTGAATCTATTTCCTTCCAATATACATATTTTTTAATTATTGTTTGTTTCATATATGAAGGAAACATAGTGTTATAAGAACATAAGAGGTGTCTATATATCATGAATAGGTCTATGAATTATTAATTATCCGGAAATTATATTAGATATTTTTTTGATACTATTTAAATTTAGGTAAATTTCACACAATGGTTGTGATTGGGTATGGTATTGTTTGGTCAATGAAAGGGTAGCTCTGAGATTGGTCATGTGATTATTGACCGATATCATCAGGTGGATCATGGTATGACTAGACTGTATGATGTGGTCTCTATAATGTAATGTAAAATTGATTATGTGGTCATCATACTTTCAAATAGACCATCTCATATGTGTTTTTATCCAGGATCATTTAAAGTTGGGAAATGTGGTATGGTGATAGTTAGGTCTTACGAGACACTATGGGTTTGAGTATCTCAATGTGATTTCTATGGAATAAAGAGAGTGTATAAACTATTTTGTGATGAAAACAAATAATATGGGGACTCAATAATGGGGTCAGTATGTCTTTTATATCCAAATATATTCAAATAAACATGTTCTGATTTTTTTTACCAGGATCATGTTTTATATTTTCGGCCCATTAATGAAATTAAGTAATTCTGCAATGGAGGCGCATTATGTCATTGAAACTTGATCATGTATTGTTGTATGGGTCTATTAATAAGTAATGAGAGTGGATCATTTGTTTCAATTCTCTATGGATAATAGATTTTGGGAAGGTTCATCATGATAGACCTGGAAAACGAAAAATTATATGGTTTAGAGCACACCATCATGTTGATGGTTGAGGCCACCTTATTTAGTGTAATTATGATGTTAATTGAGAATGATGGTTATTGATTACCATGAAATTGAATGATTAAATTTGGAAAACTATATTTAGATGCATTTTCTTGGGTTACGCAAGGCATATTTGAAATACACTGGTATGGTTATCTATCATGTGGATCCTATAATGTATGTACATTTGGGAGGAATATATTAGTTATGGTATTTGATATTTTGGCTTATTAGATTTGTGTTAATTGAATAAACATGTATGGTAACCAGGATAAAAAATTATAGCGATTTAATAAAATAATGTGGTAATGTTAAATAATGTGGGGCATTATCTAGAAATGTATCTGGTGTGTGAGTAGTCATGATATTCTAATGTGTTCCAATGAGATGGTGATATTATTTTTAATAAATAAATTTTCACCCATTTGATTATGGTATTGGGAATTTGGAGATTCCAAAAAAACATTTATTATATTTATTTATTTTCATTAATTGAAATTATTTGACATCATAACGCATAGACCAATAGGTTTTCACAGTCTATCCGAATACGGGAGTACATACAAGAATTATTGTAGCATGATCTTGTGTACTAATATTGTAAGGGAAAAAACACTAAAATTGGGGAATGAAATAAAATTGTATTGAGTAATATATAGATGTGTTTGGTGTTTTTGGTGATTTTAGTAGAAAAAATGTGGTATGGGAAAGAAAATAGCCATTATGAGACTATATTTACAGGTTACATCAATTTCTTATGACCAATTTTGTCTATGTAAAATGCATACGGAGACTACATGATGATGAGAAATTTTATATTGGGGAAGTTTTAAATACACACACATAAGGGTGTGTGTGGTTTAGGAATAAATTGATGGTTTTGTTGATATAAAACAAAGAAGGATTTGATTTTTTTATTTTGATTGATAATTAACCTTCGTGGTTGTTTTTTTGGTAGTTTAAAAAATGATTCTGAGGTGGTATCTTAGGTAAAAATGGTTTAGAATGAGTTATATGAATTTATATTATTTAGATAACTTAATAACTTGTCATAGATGTCCACTAGATACCTAGTCTAGTGTAAATATTAAGATGGTGACCAAATTGTGGGGGTTCATCCATGATGATTATACTAATTGTACTCTTATTTGAATTAAGTATCCCATGGGGAACTGGGAAGATGATTTTAGTGAACTGGTTACCCAGTTATAAAAAATTATATTTTTAAACAAACACAATTCTATACTTTTTATGCATTTAATCTTTAACCACTTATGGGGTTTCTCTGTATCAACTAGTCACAGAAAGGGGGAGATCATCTTCATTTACCCCACTCCCACTCCTTTTCTACTATTGATCCATGGGGATCAGTGGAGATGTTATTAATAATTTATGTTCATGTATACTAAGTTATCATCTCATATTTCTTCAACTTGTATAATTCTATGATTATAATGTTTTTTAGTTGGTTTATTGGTGTCTATTTCATCAGATAATGTTGGAATTAGGTAGTGAGATTAGTGATATTATTTTCCATCAATAGAGGAGGATTTCCTAATATTAATTCACTAGGTTATAAAAAGATTCACAATAAATGAATTAGTTCCATAATTTATTTTGTTTTTTAATTAATGTTAATTGAATTATGTTGATGAATTAATGTTAGATAAGAGGTATTTTTTCAACATGGATTCCAATAATGGTTCGGGTGAGGGTCGCACAACATGGGATGAGTTCTTAGAATTATTAAGTCATTCATTTTGATATGAATCAATTATTCCTAAGGGATTAAATATTTATTAATTAACTAGTTTAATTAAATGTTTTTTTAAATTATTATTTATTATTCATTGAGTTAGAGAATCATTTGGGTGACCAATATTTAGATTGATCTTGGGAAGAAATGGTTAGGAGTCCCTAGAGGTCAGAACTTTATTATTTAGGTAAGTTTTTATTAATCTTAACATATAAAATGTTTGTGAATTTATCATTTAAAATATAAGAACAAGTATGGGAGTGTTAGTGACCTGAGTGAGAACTAGTTTTAGTTACCAAAATATGGGTATTGGATAAATTGTCTAGTTTAAAATATAGTAATCCACCCGGATAAATGAAAATATGACTACTCATTTATGACTATTTGAAAAATGTCATAGGTTTGGTTATAGAGAGACGGAACTCTGAGGGGTGTCTAATCATTTAGTTATGACTATTAAGACCTATAAGGGTAATGTATTGTTTGGTGTTTCTCGCCAAAAATTTGTAGATATGGGTTATTTATTTAAACAATATTGAGATGTTTATTTTAAATACTTCCTTGAGAAGGCATGTGAAAATGAACCTTGTCAGAACCAAATGATGTAATCTGGTCTCTTATGCAATGAGTAAAAATATATGAATATGCATATGTTCCTAAAACCCAATACTTTAAACATGATTCCAAGATATGGATAATTTTATTTCAGAGGTGGTGAGATACATAATGAAAGAACACATGGGAGTGGTAAAAGTCATTTTCTATTGTTATGATCATTTTTGAAATTCTAAACTATTAAATTTCATTAGAAACTCATGTATATGTTAGGATAGCTGGTGGGATATCATTTATTATAAAACATTAGTTTTATGAGTGATTTAATGGAATTACCCATAAGAGATAGGTAGTTTTATGAGTTCTTAATTTTCTTCCTAGAAGCCCTGGATTCATTTGTGTGTTCTATGTGTAGTATGCCATAGGGGTTTATTTCTCAGTGGTGGATCAATTAAATGGTAACGATTCAGTGGATATTAAATCATACAAAACCTCAATGAAATGTGCGGATATGATTATTTTCATTGTGATTAATCATTCAACAAAATTAATGTTTTTTATGGACCATTCTATATACAGTTGGTATTAGTGCATGATAATAAAGAATGATACATATGAATATGCAATAGATTATTTTGTCTAGAAATTATAGGTGATATTTCATTTATAATAGACATTGTGGATTGCTGATATATCATTCACCAAATGATTCCTACCCCCTGTTAATGATTGATTCCACTATCAGCAGCACAAAAAAAATATCCCATATTCTGATGATAATAACAATATATGTTTTACTTTTTGGTAGATGATTCATTATAATTTTTATGTGCGTAGTTTCATCATTAACTTAGTACCAGGGTCATAATGCATTACTCCCCAACACTTACATCATTCAACCAATTATTTGGATTCGATACCTTGGTCGCTTGGATGTACGTTTTTCCACTTATTGAAGTTTGGTAATAGATTTTTCACAAGATGATACATCATTCCCAATATCATTATATTTTAAAACATTTTCCACCTATTGATACATCATTTACCCTATTGATTTCTGGGAATAAATCATTCTCATAGAAACACAACGATCAAACTTATATTTTTTAGAGATAAATCATTTACCTTATGATATATACTTTTTAGAAACTATTTTTTGGGTGAGATTCCATTAAAAAAAATATATTCCTTCTTAAATAATATAGTTATCATAAACTAACATTAATAAATGGACATTATACCTAATCCAACCATAACAAATCCCTATGTTTATTCGTGGTCACCCAATGTGGGTAATAAGTTCCAAGTGCTTCAATTTCATTATTGGGAATAGTTTATCCCCTATTAATCACAAATAATATGTAGTAACATAATATCACAAAATTAATAAATATTAATATACATTTAAATAAATGAAATCAAAAAGATAATGTAGTATATATTTCCCAAGAGTGATTCTCAAAATAATACACTACTATCTCTATGTGTCCCATGGCCACCCCACATTCCACCTCCCCTATAACTCATAACCTGAGTAGTGGTCCACTAATATAATGTTAAGATATAGATAATTCATGTGAAATAGATAATAATAATAATAATGAAAATGTATCATAGATATAAATGGGTGGATTAATGGTGTGAGATAAATCCATGCAGGATCCCACAAAATAGTCTATAATTTCTTTTTTTGGAAAAACCTTACATCTTACATTGAAATACAAATATAATGATTCCATTGGTTTTAAATATTATGAGTAAAATTGGTATAAATGTAATATATTATAATTTAATCTCATTAAATACTATTATTAACATGTGAATAGAGAAATATTTACAATATATTAAATTATGTGTGACTAAGGAACAAATTATAATAAACATTGTAATTTTACATCATGGAGAGATTATCTACGGAACAATGGCTATGTAATTGAGGATCCTATCATATAACTTATCCACCCACATAATCATTATCACATATATCACAATAATAATAAAAACATAATCCAGTTGATATCCATTTCAATATTCCCAAACAAATTCTACTATATATAGCCTGCCATCTAGAGCCTAGTACTAAACTATTTTTGATGAACATGGTTGACTAGTCAAAGCCTCATCATGAGTAGCCAATCATCATAGGGTCTCGTTAGGGGTAGAAGGTCACAAATAAAGGAGACTCGCCTCAAATATTATCATCCTACTTTTCCAAAGATCCCCTATGTACCAATGTTTTCTTTTAATATTTTTATTAAAATAATACATTTTAATAATGTATCTTAATCATCTGGTCTAACAATTTAACAAATATGTTATCAATTTATTTTTGTTAAAAAATTCCAATATTTCATTAATTTTTGGAAAAGGTGCTTCCAAAACACAAAATCGTGGATTTATATAATAATATTAAATTAATATCTATTTTTTGAGAAATCATAGAAAATAATATGAAATTCAACTTTTATAACTCTTGGAAACCATAAAATGAGATATAAAATAAATCAATCACAAAAATCCAAATTCAAGCTAACGAAACACATAATTGATAGTTGGAAACACTAAATAAACATATATAATATCATTATTAATAATATTAACACAATAAATATTTACATGGAATTTCTACGAATAATTATACCAAAATTTCATGAAAATACTAGTAGGAATATAATTACATGTTTCTAAATTACATTTGATTGAAAAAACACATTTTATATGACACTAATTTAATTGTCCTTTCCAAAAAATTATAATCAATAAAAAATAAACAACATATAGACATATTTTCTCTTTAATAATAGAATTTAAAACATATAATAAATCATGTCCTAACCAAATAAAGTTATTGAATAACATACCTGGATATGGAGAATCCTCAACACATAAGACAACTAGAGGCAGATTCATGTTTGATGAGTTTAAAGATTCCATGTAACACTAAAATAAAAAATTGAAGTGGGGTTTTCCTTTGACATTGAAAAATACAATCATACCAAGAACCATATTTCATGATTCACATTAGAAGAGAAGGTGATGATAGGAGTAGAAATAAAAGATGAGTGGAATGGATAAGAGGATGAAAAACATATCTTATATCTATGGGGAATCCTCCATGTCAGAGAGAAGAATTGCAGATTATATGGAGATAGGTATTCCCCCATCCCAAATTTTTAATTCCAAAATGAGGGAAAAGAGTGGTTCTTAAATGGATTTATTAAAATTAAATTTAAAATTACAACATATTTATATATATTGAACGGGAAATAACCAATATAACCTCCTCTAAAAATTACTAACATAAACACCCCATAAGAAATATTATAATATACAAAAAAATTTCTAATAATATAAATAATATCAACACTAAATATAATTCCAAATATAAATAATAATCTAAATTGAAGACACAAGATCAGTGAAAATAATCTGAGATGGATGTGAATTAATTATTCCAATTCCATTTAATTTTTATTCAAAAATAGTCTTATCCATATATTAAAATTATATACATGACCATTGTCACATATAGTAAATCACACACAATTAATTGAAAAAATTCATATGATTCTCTTTTCCAAATTTGTATCTATTCCTTGAAAATATCTACAATCACATAAATAAATGCAGTTTATATATATCGTCAAAGTGGATTATAAATAAATAAGGTTTATCCATGAAATCATGTTATAAACAATATATTCTAACTGGATAATGATCTCCCACACTAAAAAATATGTATAATATTTTATCAAAAATTACTTAAACATGATAAACCATCATCGTATTATTGTATAGCATAATGATAATCTACATTCTATTATTATTCACCCTCATATTATATTACACACATAGTAGTAATTATAATCCTATTTTTATACTATATAATCTATCTCATTAATATACTATATTCATATTTAATGCACGGGAACCCACAATTTGAGGTTATCTTTTACATTTACGTATTATTCCTAAATATTGAGTTGGATTTTTGAAATTCCAATTTAAATTAATTAACTAGATTAAATGTTCTATAATATCTTCTAAATATTTCCATCTTCTATGCATTCTTATTAATTAATATAGATTGTTATTTTCATGACATAGAACCTGACAACAACAATCATGGTGGGAAGAATCATTTTCTCTCTAACTTCTTCCAATCCATCATTATATTGGGTCTTGAAAAATACATTCACGGAGCAACACATCATTTTTTTCACCTGGTATAGAAAACATCATCTTGGAAAACCCTTAAATTTCATTTTATATTGGTCAATATATCCAGGTATTACACAGTTTATAAAAACCAAGTATATTTAATCACATTTAAATAAATAAAATCCTAAAAATCATGACATCATATCACACCATAACTTCATCCTCCGAACTTTTCATCATTATATTCTTTAATGTGACCATATCAATAAGTTGTGACTCTATTATATATAATAGAGACAACTAAAACACTTATCATCCATATAATTCATCAAAATACAACTATAAAAGTTACATTCTAAATTTATCCAAATAAAAAAATTACAGATCTATGCCTCGCATCATGGATAAACTATAAAATTCATGGAGTGGTGAGTTCTCCATCAATTAAAAAATCTTCAAACATAATATCATCATTCTAAAAACTTCTCCAATGATTTATCAGACACTATAAAACCAAAAAATGAAATTTACCACAAATGAAATAGTATAATACATCACATATTGAACATGATTTTTTTATTGACCATAAAAAACATAATAATCATATCAACTCATACACTATGTTCTCAAAATTGATAACTCCTCTTGGGACTCAACAGCTTTCCCAAGGATTAATAAAAACTTAATCTCTGCACATTATTTATACACAAACATTAAAATATCCCCATTTGGAGTGCATCAAAAAATAGTAATTTTATTTATATATATGTTATTTCGACGTATCAAAGAAGAAAATTGGATAATAAAATAATTTTTCCATGAAAGACACTTAATTTCACATCTTTGCTACTTTTCACACTACATGACATAAATTAAGAATAAATATTTTTCAAATGTTGATGAAAAGTTCTTCCACTACATGAAACATTTAATACAATCCATATATGGTTGTTCAATGTATTGATTCTCACAAAACATGAAATAATTTCTAAAAGATTACACACCCACCGGAATACATCACTAATTAACCCTATTGAACATGCCCTTTAAAAACATTATCACCCAAAAAAGTTATCTCTCCCATGTATGGTGAAACACATACCATTGGATTCTGCCAATAAATAGTTTTCATCCACCTTTTATGTAAACAGAAGGATTGAATATAAATGTATTTTTATTTTATTTCTCACCCTATTAAAATAATAATTAAATGAATAGTGATATTGGGGAAGAAGTTAGAATTCCATTTCCTTTATCGGAAGGTGGTTTAACTCCCTTTATTAACGACATTTTAGAAAATGAAACATTTAGTATAGGATTAGTAAACACATGTGCTAAGGGATTCATTATCGAAAAAATAACTAGAATCAAATCTTATTTATACACAAGTCTCTTGATGAAGTTATATATTTATATCAAAGTGATTTGATATATAATACATAAAAAAGTTTAAATATAACATCATTTCACAATGATTATCTCAGCTAAGATGAAATTTAAATTTCACATCCACCTTTAGTTATTATAATTGAGATCTCATCCACATATAGTATATTTTTTATTCATAGTGATGTTTTATTTATTAATAGTACTCAATTTCACTGAGAATATCATCTTTTTTTGCTAACTAAAACACCATTCTACCAAAAAACAAAACTCCAAAAGATATTGATCTTATGTACAGAATATTTCTATCACTAAAAAAATCATATTGTATAATTAATCTTGGTTTTCCACAATATTTAAATTTTAATCCAAATGTAACGCCCCGACCCCAGCTACCCAGAGTCGGTGCATTACTTCGTAACATTGGCATGATCACAAAATTTCAAGTCTCGAAAGACCGATTAGTTTAGTAGTCTTGGGAACACTACATACATTCATATATGTTACATTACATCATAATGTAATATAAAACTACAAAAACATCTTTTCTTCATATCCCCTCATACTATCCCTGCATGTCATTCATAATATACTTCTTCACATCCTGGAAAAATTAAAACATTGGAAGGGGTGAGCTCAGATGCTCAGTAAGGATAACAATATAGCAGAAGCTTTCTTAAATAAACATTAACATTTTAGGAAATGTATAACTAAAACAAAAGCCTTTTAATCATAATCTTCAACATAATATGGCAAAAGTAAAATGAGATAATGCCATTTACTTATTCACATGGATATTCTACCGGTCGAATAATCACATGCAATATCAATAACCACTTTCATAATGATGGAATTCATAATACCAGACTATCATAACCATGTAGTCAAGGCATCGAGCCAAGACCACAAATATGATTTTGTCAAGGCCTCGTGCCACGACACTAGTTTGTCTCATGAGACCTACCGATGCATCGAGGAGCTATATCAGGCTCCACCTGTCACTTATTAAGTCCAATTCATTCCTCATATGAATAGTTTTAAACATATCATAAACCATAACATAATCGTATCACATAAAACATGAATAAAGGAAACATAACATTTCCACATTTCAATCTCAAGATATCAATACATCACATTGATGTAATAAAAACACATTCAAAGCCATTTTCAATACCAAAATTAAAGAAAATTAAAACTTTGTATTTATTTTTCATTTTAAAAAGTTATGGCTTATAGAGGAAGCCGGAACTCAAATAATAGTCACAGCGGCGGAGAAGTCGTTGTCGCAACATATGTATGTAAAGAAAAACATTCCCTTTTTGTCTTTTATTAAAAATATTCGTATAAAAAATATTCCTTTTGAATAAATGTAAAAGTCATAGGGGTTTATACACCGTATAAAAGAAAGTTGTGTATAAAACCAAATATGCCTTAATGAAAGGAGATTGAGAAGAAATCGCTTAAAAAGATAATTTTAAATAAAATATATATATTATGTTTATTCATTATATGTACACATAAATAAAGTATAAACACAATATAGGACATAATAATATCATGACATTATTTGAAAGTAAGAGATTAACCCAAAGAATGGAAATCGGGTTAAGAAGTTCCCATACCATGCATCCTGTCATGACTCGACCATTCTTTAACATCCTAAATAATAAACTAGAGTTAATTTATAATTTCTTAATAACCTTTTTTCAAGTTTTTTATTCATTTTATATCACTTATTACCATGTTATGAACATTATGTAATTATTTATGTTAATAACAGTCGTTTTGTCGATCTTTGGTACTTGAGTCAAAAATCGACTTCTAATTATTACAAGTTGTTCATGTGGTGAAATATCCATTATATCCAGAATGATATTAATTATATAGATATCATATATCTCATTTATATTCATTATATACATTCATTCATAATATTACATAGCATTTAGAGGTAAGAAATGAAATGCACCGTTCATGGAGACGGTAAGCCGTACGTACGCATAAACGCTATTTTCATTTCTATTTCATATTTAATTGAATGAAATCATAATTATATAAAGTTATATTATAATTCCAGTATAATATCATATATAATATCATTTACACCATCCTTTATACATCCAACATATGTCATTAACAATTCAAATCACTTTGAGGGGGCGGTAGTCCGCACTTCCTAAAGTGAAAATATCGCGTTTACCCATAATGGAAACAATAATGGTATGCCATAAATGAAAAATAAATAACCTTAAGTAAAACATAAAAATATTATATATCATGTATAAATAGAGTGACATATTAATGGCCACTTTTCAAGGTGTTATATGAGTGTTGAAAAATCATCGTTTCGTGAGGCAGAAATTCACCATCCACAGAAACTGTATGTTCTTTAACCATTAGATGTAGGTGTGTGTAAGTGTAGCTCGAATAATTCTTATAAAAACATCCTAGTATATTGAGGATACTTGTTTTGTTACAAAAGAAATGAATAAAAATATTTTAGGGGGTTGGAGAAGCAAATTAAAACAAAATAGCATAGGAGAACACATTACCTTAAAATCGGGTAACTCTTTTTTTAAAGCCAAAGGCTTCCTTGGGAAGAATTATGCCCAATGTGAGGCTTCTAGGATTAAGGTAGGGAAGTTGGGAGAGTATTTAGGCAGAGTTTGGCAGAGCCAAAAGGCTTTGAATGTGTGAGTAAGGTGGTAGAGGTGGGGGCCTTTTATAAGTGGAGAGGAGGGGCACTCTTGGAAAGTAATGAAATGTTACTTTATTATATAATGAGTTTCGGATTTTAAAGGTCCCAAAATTATAAATTTCGAGGATAAGGTGATCAGGGTTCTAAATATACTCATCCAATAGGTTTTTGACAAATGTATGCCTTGGATTGTACATTATCTTTTCATCTTATTTAAATCGTTAATTAATGAGGTAATCACTGGATCATCATGGTGTCATAAATAATTTAATTTATTTAAGGTCTAAAAATTATAACAAAAATATCATGATGTATTAAATCATTTTATCTTTCTAATTAATATTTATAGTCAAAAATATGACTTGTATAGCCCCATTTAAAAATTCTTTTAGTAAAACAACTTATGTATGTGACCTTTTTATTTTAACTTTAAATAAAAGTTATTTATGTCATTTTCCTACCAAAGTGGCTCTATGGGGTCCCCAAGTTGACCCATGGATTGTCTTGGTAGGCCATGACACATCCAATAGGGGTAGGACAAGTGTAAAGGTCATTTCATATTTTTATAATACCATTTTTACCTTAAATTTCACTAATTACCTTTAATAGTGATTAATTAAACTTAAAAGTTACTATTCACCAAAAAATTATTTTCATCCCATTGAACCAAATTTTACTTCCTAATGAGAACCATGTATGTAGGATTTTTGAAAATCAAATCACAGAAGTGGTAATGTTTCATTTAAACAAAAAATCAGTTTTTTAACAACCACTTAATGGTTTCACTATTCATCAAAAATTGAAGTTTTTCAGAACAATGCCAAAATTTCACCCTAAGCTACAATTGATATTCTGAATCCAAAAATGATGTATATTTTACAAAATTCCAGACATATAAGTTGCATTAATTAATTTTATAATTAATTCTCGGTGTCACAACAAATAGCGTGTTTTTATGAAACAATATATATCAAAAGATTAACAATTGTTTATGTCCAATTTCAAAGTGAAATTATTTCTAATGATCACCATTGGATAAAATAGTAAAAATATATACTAATTATACTTTAAAACCAATCAATAGTATAATTTATCACAATAAAATACTTTGATTAAAAAAGTTGTTTTTAAGTATTATTCACTATTCATAA
Source organism: Viscum album (assembly GCA_963277665.1). Lineage (NCBI taxonomy): Eukaryota > Viridiplantae > Streptophyta > Magnoliopsida > Santalales > Viscaceae > Viscum > Viscum album. The sequence continues at coordinate 373,238,383 of OY728127.1, read as the reverse complement.
AAATTGGATGTTCTCAGAAAATTACAAAAAATTCAACTTTGGATAATTTCGATATTACGAATACAAAAAGGAAGTCGATTTGGAAATATAAAATTTCTATAATTTTAAAAAGTGGGTATTACTATTCATAACGACTACTTTGATTAGTCGCGGTGTGTTAGAACTCGAAGTTGCGTACAATGCAAGCTATTGCATTATTGAATGAGAAGCGTATCGTGGAAGCTTGGGGTGTTACATTCTCCCCTCCTTCAATAAATTGCGTCCTCCGAATTTGAAATTTTTCTTTGACAATAAAAGGTTAAAAATATAAAATACCTTTGTGGAAAACCCACATCGGAAATAAGGTTAATAATAATATAACATTAAAAGAAAGAAAGAGAAGTACAAAGGTCACCCGAGATAGCCCATACTCGGATTATATGAAAATATGGATATGGAAGAAAAACAAACCATCAAGGTCTGATGGGGACTTATAGAAAACTGTATTAGGAGAAAGTTATCCATAAGAAAATCACAAACTCGTGATTGGTTAAACGGTCATTGAATCCCTAGTTGGAAAAGTTAACCGGAAATGTTTTTGTTTTAAGTTACCTTTTATAATTTTGAGGAATTTATTTAGGAGATTTACTAAGAACGTAAGGGAATATACATACTCTTTATGTAGACTTTCGTTCTTTAATAAATTTTTACCACAATCCCATCTTTCACTCAAAAAGGTAATAGAACTCAAAAATATTCTATTTATCCTAATTTTATAAGGTTCGAAATATTAACACATACCATTTAGATTAGTAAAACTATTTTGTAATAACCAGGAACTACCTATAGGCTAGTGGTAGGTAATAAAGGCCTGTCGCACTATGGTTGTGGGTTCGATTCCTGCAGCTTTGTTCGATGTGACGGGTTATGCCCCACCCTGCAGGTTGTCCTTTTCCTAAAACTATAGTATTATAATATTCCAAAAATATTCTTCATAAATTTTTTAACCTTAAACAATAATATCCAAAGTTCATCTTAATACATTTCAACCTTTATAGTTATCCAAAATACCTCTGTCTAGACTTTCTCTAAAAGGTTTCTGAATTCCAAAAACAATTATATCATCAGATTCCTCAAACAATGTAAAGCTTCTCTTATTGTCACATACAAAAATATGATTACCTTCCTCATATTAAAACCTTAATGAAATCAACAAGTACTACAGTACAATCCTTATATATATATATAACAATATTCAAATAACCAGAATATAATCCATGAGTCCAAAAGCACCAATACATTAATTATTCTTCTTCAACTGTAGTAACAACATAAGATTACCCTTGATCCCTTGGCCTTTTCTGAGGTAAGTTTTCCTGACGCTTAGGAAATTCATTTGCATAATGACCCATTTCCCTACAATTGTAGCATTCAACATTGATAGCCTCTTTCTTTCCCTTACAATCACGAGCCTGGTGACCTTTTTCTCCACATTTGTAACAAACTCCCATTCCTTTTAGGCAAGAACTAGGGTGATTCCTCCAACAATTATCACATAATGGAAAATCCTTCTTTCCCTTTTTCCCTTTATCTGTCTCTTGTTCCACCGTTCTCTTCTTCTCTTACTTTACTTTGTTGTCATAAGACTTAGAGAATTCCGTTTCTGTCTTGATAGCACACGAGACTATATCATCGTATTTTGAGAAAGATTGTGATACTAAAGCTTGATGGAGAAATGGTTTTAACCCATCAAATAAACAATCAATATTACTTCTTGGGTTACGTATATAATCTACAACATGCCTCGCTAACCTTGTAAAGTTAGTCTCATACATTGCGACATTCTCATCTTCCTTTAGTCTCAGTCTCAGAAATTGCCTTTCCATATCTGCCCGATGGTCATGTGGAAAGTATTATTCTAAAAAAATATCTTTGAACTCTCTCCATTCCATACTTGATACTTCTTCATCTTCCTTTGTATTTTGAATCAATGACCACCATTGATCGGCATCTCTAGTGAGGTGGTAAACTGCCATGATAACCTTCTCCCTTTCGCTACTCCCAAGATGTGGAATATTTTCTCTAAGGAGTTTATCCATTGCTCAGTTACTAATGGATTTATACCCACATTAAATGTTGGCGGTTTTTGCCTCATTAAGTAGACTAACATTGATCCTCCACATTGCGGATCAGGGTGCACCATACGAGTGAGGTTATTATTCATAACATGAGTGAGTTGTCCCAGTATGGTAATAAGTTGATCATCACCAGTTGTATATCCAGCTCCATAATAATTATCTTGAGCAGGAGGGAAATCCCTACACGGAGTGCGTGCATTGATATGGGTTCCATTCCTTCCACTAGGCACCATTTCTAAACAATGCCATAAACTAGATTAGTTTATGAATCAAAATACGTAATTCCATACTTGTAAAACACATAACATAAATGGAACTATTTATGGATATAATCCATAATCATAATAGATGTTTTCTTTGTGGAAGTATATACTCATAACCCTTAATAGTGGTTTGTAAATAAAACAAGAATTTATCATAAGCATATCCCCCGGGAGTGTCGTAACCAAGAGTGCAGCAAGGCTCGTTGTCGTGCACCAGTTCCCATTCGAGTCTAGCTCAAAGCGGTGTTTTTGGGTTTTACCCATAGGTACATCTGTGCCAGAGCCGCCTCTACCTGCTCGTATCCAGACAGAGATTTATTTCTCTGAAAACTCACAAAATTTCTATAATACCAAAATTCTAGGAAGTTCTTCTATACTAATCCTCAAAGCCTATCTTCAGGCTATGTGCTCTAATCAGAGTTTACCTAAATATAGCTTCTAAGGTTAGTACTAAACTTCCTCTGATACCAAATGTAACGCCCCGGCCCCAGCTACCCAGAGTCGGTGCATTACTTTGTAACATTGGCATGATCACAAAAGATCAAGTCTCGAAAGACCGATTAGTTTAGTAGCCATGGAAACACTAGATACAATCATAAATGTCACATTACATCATAAAGTAATAAAAAACTACAAAAACATCTTGTCTTCATATCCCCTCATACTATCCCTGCAGGTCATTCATAATATACTTCTTCACATCCTGGAAAAATTAAAACATTGGAAGGGGTGAGCTCAGATGCTCAGTAAGGGTAACAATATAGAAGAATCTTTCATAAATAAACATAAACATTTAAGGTAATGTATATTTAAAACAAAATCCTTTTAAACTTGATCTTCAACATAATATGGAAAAAGTAAAATGAGATAATTCCATTTACTTATTCACATGGATATTCTACTGGTCGAATAATTACATGCAATATCAATAACCACTTTCATAATGATGGAATGCATAATGCCAGACTATCATAACCACGTAGTCAAGGCCTTGTGCCAAGACCACAAATAAGATTTTGTCAAGGCATCGTCCCAGGACCCTTGTTTGTCTCATGAGACCTACCGATGCATCGAGGATCTATAGCGGGCTCCACCCGTCACTTATTAAGTCCAATGCATTCCTCATATTAATAGGTTTAAACATATCATAAACCATAACATAATCGTATCACATAAAACATGCATAAAGGAAACATAACATTTCCACATTTCAATCACAAGATATTAATACAACACATTGATGTAACAAAAAAACTTTCAAAACCATTTTCAATACCAAAATTAAAGAAAATTAAAACTTTGTATTTATTTTTCATTTTAAAAAGTTATGGCTTATTGAGGAAGCCGAAACACAAATATTAGTCATAGCGGCGGAGAAGTTGTTGTCGCCGCATATGTATGGAAAGAAAAACATTCCCTTTTTGTCGTTTAGTAAAACACTTTGAATAAAAAAGATTTCTTTTAAATAAACGTGAAAGTCAAAGGGGTTTATACACCGTATAAAATAATGTTGTGTATAAAAACAAATATGCCTCAATGAAAGGAGATTGAGACGAAATCCCTTAAGAAGATAATTTTAAATAAAATATATCTATTATGTGTATTCACTATATGTACACATAAATAATTTATAAATACATGATAGGACATAATAATATCATGACATAATTTGAAAGTAGGATATTAACCCAAAGAATGGAAATCGGGTTAAGAAGTTCCCTTACCTTGCGTCCTGTCTTGACTCAACCGTTCTTTAACCTACTGAATAATAAACTAGAGTTAATTTATAATTTCTTAAGAACCTTTTTCAAGTTTTTTATTCATTTTATATCACTTATTACCATGTTATTAACATTATGTAATTATTTAAGTTAATAACGGTCGTTTTGTCGATCTTTGGTACTTGAGTCAACAATAGACTTCTTATAATTACAAGTTGTTCATGTGGTGAAATATCCATTATATCAATAATTATATTCCTGATATATATATCATATATCTCATATATATCATGTATATACATTCATTCATAATATTACATAACATTTAGAGGTAAGAAATGAAATGCACCGTTCATTGAGACGGTAAGCCGTACGTACACAGGAACGCTACTTTCATTTCTATTTCATATTTAATGGAATGAAATCATAATGATATAAAGGTATATTATAATTCCAGTATAATATCATATATAATATCATTTACACCATCCTTTATTCATCCAACACATGGCATTAACGATTCAAATCACTTTAGGTGGTCGGTAGTCTGCACTTCCTAAAATGAAAATATCGTGCTTACCCATAATGGAAACAATAAAGGTATGCCATATATGAAAAATAAAGTACCTTAAGTAAAACATAAAAATATTATATATCATTTATAAATAGAGTGACATCTTAATGGCCACCTTTGAAAGTGTTATATGAGTGTTGAACAATCATCGTTTCGTGAGGCAGAAATTCGCCATCCACAGAAACAGTATGTTCTATAACCATTAGATGTATGTGTGTGTAAGTGTAGCTCGAATAATTCTTATAAAAACAACCTAGTATATTTATGAAACTGGTGTTGTTACAAAATAAATGAATAAAAATATTTTTGGGGGTTGGAGAAGCAAATTAAAACAAAATAACATAGGAGAACACATTACCTTAAAATCGGGTAACTCTTTTTTTTAGAGCCAAAGGCTTCCTTGGGAAGAATTCTGCCCAATGTGAGGCTTCTAGGTGTAAGGGAGGGAAGTTTGGAGAGTCTTTTGGCAGAATTTGGCCGAGCCAAAAGACTTTGAAAGTGTGAGTAAGGTGGTAGAGGTGGGGGCCTTTTATAAGTGGAGAGGAGGGGCACTCTTGGAAAGTAATGAAATGTTACTTTATTATATAATGATTTTCGGATTTTAAAGGTCCCAAAATTATATATTTCGAGGATAAGGTGAAAAGGGTTCGAAATATACTCATCAAATAGGTTTTTGATAATTTTATGCCTTGGAGTTTACATTATCTTTTCATTTTATTTAAATCGTTAATTAATGAGGTAATCGCTGCATCATCATGGTGTCATAAATAATTTAATTTATTTAATGTATAAAAATTATAACAAAAATATCATTATGTATGAAATATTTTTATCTTTCTAATTAATATTTATAGTCAAAAATATGACTTGTATAACCCCATGTAAAAGTTTTTTTTAGTAAAACAACTTATGTTTATGACATTTTTATTTAAACTTTAAATAAAAGTTATTTATGTCATTTTCCTACCAAAGTGGCTCCATGGGCTCCCCAAGTTGACCCATGGTTTTTCTTGGTCGGCCAGGACACATAAAATATCGGTAGTACAAGTTTAATGGTCATTTCATATTTTTATAATACCATTTTTACCTTAAATTTCACTAATTACCTTTAATCCTGATTAATTAAACTTAAAAGTTACTATTCACCAAAAAATTATTTTCATCCCATTGAACCACATTTTACTTCCTAATGACAACCATGTATGTTGGATTTTTGAAAATAAAATCACAGAAATGGTAATATTTCATTTAAACGAAAAATCAGTTTTTTAACAACCACTTAGTGGTTTCACTATTCATCAAAAATTGATGTTTTTCAAAACAATGCCAAAATTTCACCCTAAGCTATAATTGATATTCCGAATCCAAAAATGATGTCTATTTTAAAAAATTCCAAACATATAAGTTGCATTAATTAATTTTATAATTAATTCCTACTGTCACAACAAATATCGTGTTTTTAAGAAACAATATATATCAAAAGATTGACAATTGTTTATGTCCAATTTCAAAGTGAAATTAATTCTAATGATCACAATTGGATAAAATAGAAAAAATATATTCTAATTATACTTTAAAACCACTCAATATTATAATTTATCACTATAAAATACTTTGATTAAAAAAGTTTTTTTTAAGTATTTTTCACTATTCATAAAAATTGGAAGTTCTCAGAAAATTACAAAAAATTCAACTTTGGATAATTTAAATATTACGAATACAAAATTGAAGTCCATTTTGAAATATAAAATTTCTATAATTTTATAAAGTGGGTATTAATATTCATAATGGCTACTTTGGTTAGTCGCGGTGTGTGAGAACTCGAAGTTGCGTACAATGCAAGCTATTGCATTATTGAATGAGAAGCGTATCGTGGAAGCTCAGGGTGTTACATTCTCCCCTCATTCAATAAATTTCGTCCTCACAATTTTAAGTTTTTCTTTGAAAATAATAGGTTGAAAATAGAAAATACCATTTTGGAAAACCCACATCGGAAATAAGGTTAATAAAAATATAACATTAAAAGAAAGAAAGATAAGTACAAAGGTCACCCGAGATATCCCATAATAGGATTCTATGAAAATATGGATATGGAAGAAAAAACCATCAAGGCCTAATTGGGAGTTGTAGAAAACTGGATTAAGAGAATGTTAACCATAAGAAAATCAAAAACTTGTGATTGGTTAAACGGTCATTGAATCCCCAGTTGGAAAAGTTAACCGGCAACGTTTTTGTTTTAAGTTACCTTTTATAAAATTGAGGAATTTATTTAGGAGATTTACTAAGAACGTAAGGGAATATACATACTTGTTAAGTATACTTTCATTCTTTAATAAATTTTTACCACAAACCCATATTTCAGTCTAAAAGGTAATAGAACTCAAAAATATTCTATTTATCCTAATTGTATAAGGTTCCAAATATTAACACATACCATTTAAATTAGTAAAACTATTTTTTAATAACCAGGGTGTTCATGTAGGCTAGTGGTAGGTAATAAAGGCTTGTCGCACTATGGTTGTGTGTTCGATTCATGCAGCTTTGTCCGACGCGATGGGTTATGCCCCACTCTGCAGGTTGTCCTTTTCCTAAAACTATAGTATTATAATATTGCAAAAATAAACTTCATAAATGTTTTAACCTTAAACAATACTATCCATAGTTCATCTTAATCCATTCCAACCTTTATAGTTATCCAAAATACCTCCGTCCAGACTTTCTCTAAAAGGTTTCTAAATTCCAAAATCAATTGTATCATCAGATTCCTCAAACAAGGTAAAGTTTCTCTTATTGTCACATACAAAAATATGATTACCTTCATCATATTAAAACCTTAATGAAATCAACAAGTACTGCAGTACAATCCTTATATATATATATATCACATTATTCTAATAACCAGAATATAATCCATGAGTCCAAAAGCACCAATACATTAATTATTCTGCTTCAACTGTAGTAACAGCATAAGATTGTCCTTGATCCCTTGGCCTTTTCTGAGGAAAGTTTCCCTGACCCTTAGGACATTAATTTGCATAATGACCCATTTCCCTACAATTATAGCATTCAACATTGATATCCTCTTTCTTTCTCTTACAATCAAGAGCCTGGTGACCTTTTTCTCCACATTTGTAACAAACTCACATTCCATTTAGGCAAGTACCAGGATGATTCTTCCCACAATTATCACATAATGGAAGATCCTTCATTCCCCTTTTCCGTTTATCTGTCTCTTGTTCCACCGTTCACTTCTTCTCTTGCTTTACGTTGTTGTAATAAGACTTAGAGAATTCCTTTTCTGTCTTGATAGCACACGAGACTATATCCTCATATGTTGAGAAATATTGTGATACTAAAGCTCAACAGAGAAATGGTTTTAACCCAACAAAGAAACGATCAATCTTACTTCTTGGGTTACGTATATAATCTGCAGCATGCCTCGCTAACTTTGTAAAGTTAGCCTCATACTTTGCGACATTCTCATCCTCCTTTTTTCTGAGACTCAGAAATTGCCTTTCCATATCTGCTCGATGGTCATGTGGAAAGTATTTTTCTAAGAAAATATCTTTGAACTCTCTCCATTCCATACTTGATACTTCTTCATCTTGCTTTGTATTTTGAATCAATGACCACCATTTATCGGCATCTCCAGTGAGGCGGTAAACTACCATGATAAACTTCTCCCTTTCGCTACTCCCTAAGGTGTGGAATATTTTCTCTAGGGATTTTATCCATTGCTCAGCTACTAATGGATTTGTACCCCCATTAAATGTTGGGGGTTGTTGCCTCATGAAGCGGTCTAACATTGATCCTCCACATTGCGGATCAGGGTGCTCCATACGAGTAAGGTTATTATTCATAACCTGAGTGAGTTGTCCCAGTATGGTAATAAGTTGATTGGCACCAGTTGTATCTCCAGCTCCATAATAATTATCTTGAGCAGGAGGGAAATCCCTACACGGAGTGCGTGCACTGATACGGTTTCCTTTCATTCCACTAGGCACCATTTCTAAACAATGGCATAAACTAGATTAGTTTATGAATCAAAATACATAATTCCATACTTGTAAAACACTTAACATAAATGGAACTATTTATGGATATAATACATAATCATAATATATGTTTTCTTTGTGGAAGTACATACTCATAACCCTTCTTAGTGGTTTGTAAATAAAACGAGAATTTATCATAAGCATATCCCCCGGGTGTGTCATAACCAAGAGTGCAGCAAGGCCCGTTGTCGTGCACCAGTTCCTGTTCGAGTTTAGCTCAAATCGGTGTTTTTGGGTTTTACCCCTAGGTACATCTGTGCTAGAGCCGCCTCTACCTGCTCGTATCCAGACAGGGATGTATTTCTCTAAAAACTCACAAAATCACTATAATACCAAAATTCTAGGAAGTTATTCTATACTAATCCTCAAAGTCTATCTTCGGGCTATGTGCTCTAATCAGAGTTTATCTAAATCTATCTTCCAAGGTTAGTACTAAAATTCCTCTGATACCAACTGAAACGCCCCGACCCTAGCTGCCCAGAGCCGTTGCATTACTTCGTAACATTGGCATGATCACAAAAGATCAATTCTCGAAAGAACGATTAGTTTAGTAGCCTTGGAAACACTAGATACAATCATAAACGTCACATTACATCATAAAGTAATAAAAAACTACAAAAACATCTTGTCTTCATATCCCCTCATACAATCCCTACAGGTCATTCATAATATACTTCTTCACATCCTGGAAAAATTAAAACATTGGAAGGGGTGAGCTCAGATGCTCAGTAAGGGTAACAATATAGCAGAAGCTTTCATAAATAAACATAAACATTTAAGGGAATGTATAACTAAAACAAAATCCTTTTAAACTTGATCTTCAACATAATATGGAAAAAGTAAAATGAGATAATTCCATTTACTTATTCACATGGATATTCTACTGGTCGAATAATCACATGAAATATCAATAACCACTTTCATAATGATGGAATGCATAATGCCAGACTATCATAACCACGTAGTCAAGGCCTCGTGCCAAGACCACAAATAAGATTTTGTCAAGGCCTCGTGCCAGGACACTTGTTTGTCTCATGAGACCTACCGATGCATCAAGGAGCTATAGCGGGCTCCACCCGTCACTTATTAAGTCCAATTAATTCCTCATATGAATAGGTTTAAACATATCATAAACCATAACATAATCGTATCACATAAAACATGCATAAAGTAAACATAACATTTCCACATTTCAATCACAAGATATCAATACAACACATTGATGTAATAAAAAAACTTTCAAAACCATATTCAATACCAAATTTAAAGAAAATTAAATCCTTGTATTTATTTTTCATTTTAAAAAGTTGTGGCTTATAGAGGAAGCTGAAACTCAAATAATAGTCACGGCGGCGGAGAAGTCATTGTCGCCGCATATGTATGGAAAGAAAAACATTCACTTGTTGTCATTTAGTAAAACGCTTTGTATAAAAAAGATTCTTTTCGAATAAACGTAAAAGTCAAAGGGGTTTATACACCGTATAAAAGAAAGTTGTGTATAAAACCAAATATTCCTCAATGAAAGGAGATTGAGACGAAATCCCTTAAAAAGATAATTTTAAATAAAATATATCTATTATGTTTATTCAAAATATGTACACATAAATAAAGTATAAATATATGATAGGACATAATAATATCATGACATATTTTGAATGTAGGAGATTAACCCAAAGAATGGAAATCAGGTTAAGAAGTTCCCTTACCTTACGTCCTGTCTTGACTCGACCGTTCTTTAACCTCCTGAATAATAAAATAGAGTTAATTTATAATTGCTTAAGAAAATTTTTCATGTTTTTTATTCCTTTTATAACACTTATTACCATGTTATGAACATTATGTAATTATTTAAGTTAATAAAGGACGTTTTGTCGATCTTTGGAACTTGAGTCAAAAATAGACTTTTTATAATTACAAGTTGTTCATGTGGTGAAATATCCATTATATCCAGAATTATATTCATGATATAGATATAATATATCTCATATATATCCAGTATATACATTCATTCATAATATTACATAACATTTAGAGGTAAGAAATGAAATGCACTGTTCATTGAGACGGTAAGCCGTACGTACGCATGAACGCTACTTTCATTTCTATTTCATATTTAATGGAATGAAATAATAATGATATAAAGGTATATTATAATTCCAGTATAATATAATATATAATATCATTTACACCATCCTTTATCCATCCAACATATGGCATTAACGATTCAAATCACTTTGAGGGGGCGGTAGTCCGCACATCCTAAAATGAAAATATCGCGTTTACCCATAATGGAAACAATAAAGGTATGCCATTAATGAAAAAAAAAGAACCTTAAGTAAAACATAAACATATTATATATAATTTCTAAATAGTGTGACATCTTAATGGCCACCTTTTAAGTCGTTATATGATTGTTGAACAATCATCGTTTCGTGAGGCAGAAGTTCACCATCAATAGAAACAGTATGTTCTTTAACCATTAGATGTAGGTGTGTGTAAGTGTAGCATGAATAATTATTATAACAACATCCTAGTATATTTTGGATACTTTTGTTGTTACAAAAGAAATGAATATTATGATTTTAGGGGGTTGGAGAAGCAAATTAATACAAAATATCATAGGAGAACACATTACCTTAAAATCGGGTAACACTTTTTTTAGAGCTGAAGGCTTCATTGGGAAGAATTATGCCCAAGGTGAGGCTTATAGGAGTAAGGGAGGGAAGTTGGGAGAGTATTTTTGCCGAGTTTGGCCGAGACAAAAGGCTTTTAATGTGTGAGTAAGGTGGTAGAGGTGGGGGCCTTTTATAAGTGGAGAGGAGGGGCACTCTTGGAAAGTAATGAAATGTTACTTTATTATATAATGAGTTTCGGATTTTATTGGTCCCACAATTATTTAATTCGAGTATAAGGTAATAAGGGTTCTAAATATACTCATCCAATAGGTTTTTGACAAGTCTAAGTCTTGGATTTTACATTATATTTTCATTTTATTAAAATCGTTAATTAATGAGGTAATCGCTGCATCATCATGGTGTCATAAATAATTTACTTTTTTTAATGTCTAAAAATTATAAAAAAATATCATGATGTAGTAAATCTTTTTATCTTTCTAATTAATATTTATAGTAAAAAATATGACTTTTATAACCCCATTTAAAAATTGTTTTACTAAAACAACATATGATTGTGACATTTTTATTTTAACTTTAAATAAAATTTATTTATGTCATTTTCCTACCAAAGTGGTTCCATGGGGTCCCCAAGTTGACCCATGGATTTTCTTGGTCGTCCATGACACATCCAATATGGGTAGGACAAGTTTAAATGTCATTTCATATTTTATAATACCATTTTTACCTTAAATTTCACTAATTACCTTTAATCGTGATTAATTAAACATAAAAGTCACTATTCACCAAAAAATTATTTTCATTTCATTGAACCACATTTTACTTCCTAATGAAAACCATGTATGTCAGATTTTTGAAAATCAAATCACAGAAGTGGTAATGTTTCATTTAAATGAAAAATCAGTTTTTTAACAACCACTTAGTGGTTTCACTATTCATCAAAAATTGGTGTTTTTCAGAACAATGCCAAAATTTCACCCAAAGCTATAATTGATATTCCGAATCCAAAAATGATGTCTATTTTAAAAAATCCCAAACATATAAGTTGCATTAATTAATTTTATAATTAATTCCCGGTGTCACAACAAATACCGTGTTTTTAAGAAACAATATATTTTAAAAGATTGACAATTGTTTATGTCCAATTTCAAAGTGAAATTAATTCTAATGATCACCATTGGATAAAATAGTTAAAATATATTATAATTATACTTTAAAAGCACTCAATAGTATAATTTATCACTATAAAATACTTTGATTAAAAATTTGTTTTTAAGTATTTTTCACTATTCATAAAAATTGGATGTTCTCAAAAAATTACAAAAAATTCAACTTTGGATAATTTCGATATTAAGAATACCAAAATGAAGTCCATTTTGAAATATAAAATTTCTATAATTTTAAAAATTGGTTATTACTATTCATAACGGCTACTTTGATTAGTCGCGGTGTGTTAGAACTCGAAGTTGCGTAAAATGCAAGCTATTGCATTATTGAATGAGAAGCGTATCGTGGAAGCTTGGGGTGTTACATCAAATATCATTATTTCTTTAAAATAACTAATATTAAAGATTCTAGAAATGAAATCATTTTCTATTGATATAAATTAATACATGGATAACTGTGTATTTTCATACACTATATCACATCTTAAAACTTCGAAGTAAATATAACACAAAAAAATATTTTATAATTCCATTTCATCAACAAATTTACCTTTTTTATATTTATAATTTCAATATTCCAAAGAAATATTCATATAAATAATCTTTAAATACCCCATAAAAATATTCCATAAACATTCTGAAGAATAATGCTCTTGATAAAAAATGTCATGTTATTCATGCACTGAAATTTATAAATCCAATATAAACATGATTTCTACAATAATGAACATCATAAAAATATTAATACATTGAAATAAAAAAACATTTAAACTGGTTGTTTATTTCTAGTAATGATAATATCCTAAACAAAAACAATAATAATAATTCATCCACTTATGTCATCATTAAAGTATAAATTGTTCTCCAAACAATCTTTTATGGAATTTTAAAACATAAATTAATTTTTAAAAATGGAATACAATGATATTATGGATTTTAAGAAATCATATGGAGAAATTGTTAACATTAGAATATATCCCCCATCATATATGTAAGTCAAAACAATGGGTTTCTCACTATACACTTCATCATCCAACTCCCCAACGGGGAGAATGAACTAAAATCCATTTTACAAAATTTTTATTTTTTTTTGTACTTAAAAGTTTATAAATACCCTAATGGTATTAAATCTAAAAACTAGTAATTAGATATCATTGAAATCCACTCATTCAACATATCATTACCCTTTAGACAGAAGTATTTCCTTATTTCATATCTGTTCTCCCTAACATTTACCTTGACAAATTACACATAATTTGTTTTCATAACATCCCCATTTGTTTGATTTGGTACCAAATCATAACTATAATTAAATATAATATGATTTCACATCTATTTCCTAAAATCATTGAACTATTAATTCCAAAAAAAAACTATTTCATATCTCTTAGTTCAACTTTAGAAAAGAATAAGGTTTTTGATGTTATCCTCAATGCTCTTCTTGTCTATGCCACTTTCCATTGTTCTATAGTTATTTCTTAAACCAGCATAAAATTTATCAATAATTGTTATGTTTAAAACATTATTATATGAAACGTTTGAAGGTTGAATCATCACAAGGCTGAGAAATGATTAATAAATTGTGTTTTGGTTCATTAACATACATCATGTAATTAAAATTTAACTGAACATTTAAAATCATGGATGCATCAAATTATTTTATTTTAAGTGAGAAATAATTTCAAAATAAAACTAATAAATTCATGAAGTTATCAATATCTCTCAATATATTTAAATCATTATTCATTCCTTATAAATATCCACTAACTAGATTCAAGGGATGTTTTATTTTTTGTTCTCTAGGTATATCTTCAATAAAAATGATATTTTTTTTATTTATCATTATTATCCTATATATTGAGTGTATTTTTATCTATACACATTTGGGATGTTAAAATTTTAATACCTTTTACATTAATTTGACCAATCTAGTCACAACATATGCATACTTCTTCTAATATTTTTAACTCATTCTCAATATTCATTCCTTTCCATTCATCATAATTATAAATATTTCATCATCGAGGGGGTTATATCCCACATAAATATTTTCTCCCAAGTTTTCATTCATAATATAAATATTTTTATTTAAACCAGAAAACAATTCCAATGTTCCCATAACCTCTAACATAGAAATAGTATTGATAAAAAAGAATAATTTTCTAAGAAAACAACTTGTTGTCAAAATGTTGACATCCACTCTACGTAATTTGTATAACAATAAAATTTTTATCATGTATCAAGACATAATTTTGGTAATTTCCAAATACTTTTCTATTCACACAATGATTTAACATTTCTTTTTTATATCACATTTTATGATTTTTGTCGTTAAAATAAGCCTTCCCAAATTATCCAGATTTCTATGATTCATTTTTATATTCTATAAATATTACATTCCTAACATTTGAATTTCAATTAGACTCTTCACATACACCTTCGAAACCATTTTAAACATTTTAATGTGATAATTTGTACCAAAATAATTCCTATCACATAACAGTAAAACTAGACACTCTACAATCATCTCTCTTGATCAGTCTCAAAATTTCTAAATAGAATTTCTGAAGAACAATTTCTATTAATTTGAAACAATTTATTCCTTAGATATCTATTCTTAAACAAGTAAAATATCATTCTCATTTTCATTAAATTTATCTAATATTTACATATTAAAATTATTCAACTCAATGAAACAATTATCTATGTTATTAATTTATTTTAGTAGTTTTTTCTCCTTTTGAACAAGAGTGCAATAATTGTTACATAGATACTTCTTATATTTATCTAAATATTTGATCCCCTCAAAAATATGTCATCGTTATAATACATTCATTTATTTATCACAATAAAAAACTCATTTGTGTTTAATATTAACTTCTATCAATGTTACATTAATCTCTAGTTAAATATTCATTATTCACATTAGAAATCGATAATTATTCATTATCTTCACTGGAAGATCCAACTTCCTCATCATCATCACCAATATCATCATCATTTTAAATTAACAATAAATTTATCTTGTGAGGTTAAGATAATGTTTCATAAGGCTATTTTGAAGGAAAATGTAGTTTATTAAAATTTGTATCTTTCTTCTTTGAGAAACTCATCGAAATATAATACTCATATTCCAAATTCATCTTCTTCATTCAAATTTGTAATTTTTTTTACAAAATTAATAATAGTACCACACATGAAACAAATCATGGATTTCTTCCATAAATATTACATTTACACTTCATCAACTTCTAAAAATGAGTTATAATATTTTAAAATTTCATTTTAATATATTCTCCTTCATTATAATACATTACATCCAAAACTGATTATTTCCCACTCTTTTACTAGTTCATATATTTAATAGAAATTTACTTGTAATACATTTTCTTATTCTTTAAGACGCATAAATTTTCATTCCTCTATAAATAAAAATTCTATGATGATCATCTAATATATGTATACTTGGATTTTGGTCTTTGAGCATCGAGAAATTTTCATCAAACCTATCTATAATAATACTTTATAATTTCTAAACAATCCTCAATCCATCTAAAATATCACCAAACCCTCTTATGGTTATCAAAAACAAATAAACTCATTTGATTAAGAAATCCATTTTTTCACCATCACTCATGCTTTAATACTCATATTTTAATCACCAAAACATATAGCTTATCTTGTTTACCTTTCAATATTCCTTCATAAATTCTACAAATTTAACTAAAATTCCATATACAGTATTTATCCATATTATATTGAAAAACATGTATAATGTTTGTGGAAACAATAATGATTTTTTACCATGACCATCATTGTGAATGAATTTTACAAACAATATACCTAGAAGAACCTTAATTAATAAGAAGAAAAAACATGTATCATATTCTCCAAACCATTATGAATAATTTAAAATAAGAACATTAACATCTGATCCACTAAAATTTAATAATTAATCACATTGAATTTCAGAATCTCTGTAATTTTTATATAATTATGCTTTACCATATTCGCAATATAAATTTTTTAGACGTTTATTTAAACATATATCTCATCATATTCAATATCCAAATATGTAATCATATATGAAGGTCACCTAATTGATTTGATACCACTTGTAATATTACCATGAAATTAGTGAAAATTTTCATAGATGGGGGGTGTGATTAGGTTAATCCAATTTCCTTTTATTTTTATAGGAAATAATATTTTACTCTAGTAATAGTGATTGAAAAAACATAAAAACACTAAATCATGAATACTTTAGGAGTGATATAATTTTTATATGGTTTACAAATCTAAATTATTATTATACCCAGGAAATTATATAGAATCTCCCCATAATATATATTCATGTATTCTTATCATTTTTAATTACAAAGGAGTAGCATGTATCATAGATCTCATAGTGTACCAAATTTCTCTTGACAGTTTTATGTTATTTTTCACTAATAGTGAAATATAATCTATTTTTAGTAATAAGATCATATTCAATGAGATTATACATTCATTATATTAAAATATCACCTCATGTTCTTCTCCGTGATCATGTTCCTTTTTCTCTTTTCATTCAACATTCATAGTATTAAGTATTATCCTCTCTTTCTACGTAACACTCTCTTCACAATATACTCAATCCATATATAATGCATATAAGAAATAATTCATGGTATCGCAGTAGTCAATAGATTGGGAGAAATCATTTTACCATTTCCTACATCTAAAAAGATTCACTACTACCTAAACATCAACTTATAATGATTTGAGAAATTTATTTTTAGTGAAACTATTCTCTATATATTTCTCAAGGACTACAAATCATATTGTAACATAATTAATAACAAAATGATGTTATAAATCACATAAAAATTTAAAAAATCAAAATAATCTAGAAATCACATCACAAAATGATAATATATTTCCTTATATATCAATTTTTTCTTTTTTATATAGGATAGAATCTAATGGAGTGATACTATTTGTAATGGAAAGATTCAATGAATAACATTAAAATATATAACTAATATTACGAATAATAGCTTTGAATAAATTTTGGACATCATATCATAAACCACCTTTATTCTAATTTGATGAATGAAATAATTAATTATATATTAGTCTCTTTAAAATCATAGAGACATTAGAAACCATTCATCATACCTATATTGAATCATTTAGTCACTAGCATCTCTCTGAAATGAATATTTTTTAAATCTCAAAAATTTATTCATCCATGCCTTGTATCACTGTGTGATTATCATCTTCATGGAATAGATATTTCACCTACACAATAAAAATCTTCAGACATCAACACTTTATCCTCAAAACCACTTCCTCAAATCATGGTGTGATTGAGATATCCATGTCATTATGATTCCAATAACACTCCATTCACCCTTAAACACAAAATACATAAACCCAAAAACTCTTCCATAATCATTCATTCATTGAATAACCTGAAAATTAACTTCACCTCATGTGAAACACTATGAAAAAAATCTATTTTTTCATTAATTAAATTTTGAAAAAAAATATAAATAAAAAATAAAATCCTCTCCTTCCATAGATTAACCAAATTTTGAAATCCAATTGATTCTCAATAAACTACAAAATGATACACCAATACTTGAATTAACAAACTAAATTATCAATTAACTAAACAAGATATTTTGTAATACCAAAAAAAGTTAATTATTGACAGAAAATAATTTGTGAATGTGGATATAAATAGAAGTGGTGAAGATGACTATATACTTCACATGACGTATTTGAATTATGTAAATATATAAAATTATTAGAAATAAAAAAATTGTAATTTGTGACATGATCTTCAACAAAATTATTCATGAAACCATTATAAACATTGTATAATCCCATGTAAATTTATATAATCATACCACACATTTCCTTTGTGTATTTCATAAATATAATCTTCTCTATAATGTGTATTCATAGAGTCATCACTATATTCGATTTAAAATAATTTACAACATCCATGGAGTCACTCCCAGTCAGAATATTTTTCCATTGTACTATTTAGTGTACTCAATTAAATTTGTAATATAAAATAGTTATATTAGTGATCATACTCAATAATCACTCGCAATTCTAAAATAAAACTTCATTAAAACTAAATTTTTTTGAAGATTCAAATATATCGCACAACTCCTACTGCACCCATTTCCACATTATATGGATTATTCATGATCCAATTAAAGAATAGTGGGATCTATTTGAGGTTGGGATATATGAATGGATTCCATGATGTACTATCAACACCAATGTATTTTTTAATATAAATACCTTTTATGTTGTTATTTATCAAACTAGACCATGATATAATATCCTGCTCAAAATCGCTCATGATTCTAGGTTGTATAGATTTATAATTTGTGTGTTCCCCTTAAAATTTAATCATATTAACATATTCATGATTAAATTGTAAATAAACAGTAATAAAATATATATAATAGATTTTTAATGGGGTTCATAATCATATTTCAAAATGAAATACTGATGGGAGATTTTAGCTTAGTGATTTTCCAATATTCAGCATAATTCTCAGAAAAGAATCATTTTATTATAAAAACATACACTAATTAAATTGAAACACATTTAAGTAATTATATACCATTATTAAATATTCACAAATGAAACTATAAAAACATGTGCATGATTTTAAAAGGGTATTGAGATATACTAATAAAAAAATTGAATATTTTTTTTATCATTTTGAGTGTTACATAAGTGAATATTATATTTCATTAATAATAATAAATTTGTGGTTAGGATTATTTTTATGTGGAAATACATCATACACAAGATTTTTTTTCATGGTCTATAATAAATCATTATCAATGAATAGTGATGCATCATTCACCATTTTCTTATTATATGTTTCCAAATCATTCACTATAGCTAATGGAATGAGTAGTGTTTGATCATTATCCCTCATATTGTGCTTACACAATGTGAACATCATTCCATTTAGGCTCTGAGTATGTTAAAAAAGATTAGGTGAATCTTTTAGTACACAATGGCATGAATGATGAATACGCATGATTTCACATCATATATTAAATTAAATCAATTGAATCTTTATATGATAGCGTCTAAATAGTTCAAAATTGGTGGTTAACCACCATTTCATTCACAAACCATGCTTGTTCAATTTGGTGTGTGTGTGTTTGGATCTTGTAGTCATCATCTAGGATCTGGGTGACAGTCCTATTATTCTTTAATGAGTTTGAGGAGAAATATTGTGTCATAGTTACAATAAGAAGGAGAGCCCATGGATAAAAGTGGGTCAGCCATGTTTATTTAGAGTTAAATTTTATGTTCTATATATGAAATGTTTATAATGTAGTCTATTATATGTTTTAATATAATATAATATTTTTGTGATACATTTAATAATAGTGTAGTGATGTTATGTATTTATGGTATGGTTTCTATTTCATATCCATTTTATATGCTCTGAATTTTACCTATTTTATTCATTAACAATTATATAGCAATTATAATAATGAAACAAGAGTGTATAGAATTCCGACATTGTCAGTAATTCCACCACATCTATTCAACAACCTCTAGAATAACAGTATGTGTTATTGAGGTCATGTTTCAGAATGAGCTTGGTCCAGTGGTGAGTGGCTACGAAAATAATCTTACAATTGACTCTATGGTTTTTAGTATGTTTAAGGATATAACATTTGAGGATAAGATCCGTCATGTAATATTTCAATCATGGTTAATTATTTTATAATATTATCACATTAACATGGCACCATTATTGTATATACTACATTTAGGTTTTGATATTTTGAGGAAAATATATCGAAATGTTTATGAATAGTCACATGGATTCCTTTCGAGGTAGAAAGAATGCGTAGTTTATTTGTTTGATAACAATGAAACAAAGTCTACATGTGTATTAGTGGTTGATATATTGAACATTTTATTTTTGGGTTTTGTGTTCAAAATTAAATAATAAATTATCTTTTTTGTAGTGTATGTGATTGAGATGTATGGAGAAATAGATATCTAATTTTTTATATTTTCAGCTAAGGACTGTGGGGGTGATACTCCTGATGATATGAGTGAGGATGATTAGGAGGGTGGTATTGGGGTTAACAGTGACTTGGAATAGTTAGTCTATATAAAATTATAGATTTTTTATATCATCAGGAGATTAATTTTTTGGGTACAATCTTCATTTATGAATAAGATAGTAAACATTTATATTACATGGGTTACATGTTTAATGACGTGGTCTATGATCAACCATGTGATGGTGAGAAAAAAAAATTAGTTAGGGTGGTCAATCATGGATAGAATGTGAGCCATGTTTTTTAGGATAAAAATGAATCAATGGGATGTGAGTTCTCACTAAATTTGATGAGTCGTAATTTTCCCATGATACTTAGTGTTATGGAAATGAATTTTGTTAAAAATCAATCAGATTTAATTTATGTTATGGGATTAATAAGGATATTATACTAAAGATATATGGAATTCAATTCTATGGTTGGTAAATGGATAAGGGATTGAGATGATACAATATTAAATAACTTTTGAAAAAGTATGTGGTGGGTATGAGGACGGATAAAAATTTGTTGAATAATTAGAACCAGTGAACTGAGGTATAATTGGTATTGGGTTTAAGAAATTTTTAGAGTAATTTAATAATTAAAGAGTGGATATAAAGATTTTATTATAAAATACATGGTCATAACATGTTAGTAGTCAGTCGTAACCTTATGGTGAACATGTTTGAGGGGAAAATGTTGATGGATTTAACAAAATACCTAGGATTTAGGTGGATTAGTCTGATTTCCATGCATCATGAGATAACCTCAACAACCATAAATTAAAAAAATTGTGAAGATCTGAAACATTTTATAGGATGATATAGAATCTATAGTGAGTTTAAATGGGATATTATCATGTAAATGGGTGAAGGATGAATTTTAATATATAACCATCATTACTCAATGGTTGTATAGATGAATCCTCGGAAAATGAGGAAGTAGTTTTGTAAAGTACCATGATAGATATAGAAACAAGTATATGGAAAATGGGATATATATATATATATATATGAGAGTATAATAACTAAGGAAAGTGAGTAATTACATCTAGTTAAGAATAAAATTATGCTATTTTGAAAAAAATTTATTAAGGATAAAAGAAAATACATCTAGGGGAGGACACCATAGATTACATGAGGATGTGATCTTTATTTAGGGTTAGATGGTGATGAATTTATGGGGTGAATATAAGATAGATCCATCCTAAGGGCGGGTCTCGGGTTCATATTAGTAAAAGAGAAACATATCATCATATAAAAATTTGATTATCATATCAGGTTAGTGTGTATGGAAACTAACATAAGATGGTGTCTTTAAAAAATACTGATATGAAGATTTATTTTAGGTAATATCAATGATCGTGTACCCATTATAATGTTAAGAAAAATTGACCATATATTAATGAAATGGGTTGAGTCTGTAGTTCATATTGTGAGTGACAAGTTTATATATTCCAGAGATGCTCAGTTAATACACCGAGAGAGTAGTATCAATATATATATTATTAATTTTATCCATAGAAATTTGAATACATAAATTTATTAAAATTATAATTTCACCAAAATAGGGATTCTGTGATGTATTTCATGAAATTATTTTGTTCCTTAATGTGTTAATCATTTATTTTTCAATGATATTTAGGCAATATGGTACACAATAGTGTATTCTAATTGTTATAGAGTATGGTAACAAAAATATAGATTAAATCATTCCATTTGAAGGATCTGAATGGGGAATATTTGGTAAATGTTAAAGGTATCATAATATTTAACATTATTATTATTATAACTATTTAAGTGGAACAAAATAATAATATGAATGTTTATTATTGGAAATTATCATTTGATTATAGTGATAAGAACAAAAATTCACAAAGCATCAATGTGAGGATTTCGAAAGCTATGAAATGGTACGGTGGGTATTTTTAATGATCTGTGTCATCAAGTGTATATAGAACTAATGTAAGAGATCAATTAACAAAGAACTAGTATAGCATCCTTAGCCCTTTACACATATCATTTAATTATTTTAATAATAATTAATCATCAAATTACAAGCCAAGGATCATAAACTCTAGTGTAATTAGAAGATTTGTTACATAATTAAGAATCATGAAACGAAAAAAAACATCTATTGTTTAATCTTACAAATAATATCCTAATAACCTTTGATCCATTATAACTATATAAGATCACCCAAGTATTACATGAACCGAAGGGATGAGATGAAAAGAAATTAAGAAGATAAGCATAGGAATAAAACATATCACATGGTTTAGAAGTCATAACATTATTAAATAAAATAATAGAATCTGAATAAAAATAATGAAAAATAAAATGTATATTAGGAAAATATATAATATTAGATTCACATTAATGTGAAACCAACATATAACATGTAATAAACTTGATTCAAGGCTAACCTCCAAGCATATACAACATGGTGAAAAAAGTCCAATTAAGGCATCAAGTTCACTCCCTTTATGAACAAGACATCTCCTGAGAAAAAACATTAACCAATTCATTGGAGTGATATATGGGTGCACCCATTATAACATGTTCAAGGATATGTTCTTCTCATAAGAAATAAACATAAGGGTTTCCCATGAAATTAAATGGGAATCATAATCATGTCACAAGGCATAACAGATGAGAAAATCATAAATGATTCCATGAATGAATGAATTAAAAATTTAAATTGGAATTTAAAATTGAAAATAGGCTTGGATATAGAAATTTTTTTTACAATTGATGTGGAAACATGTAAAAAGATTTTTTATTAATGTAACGCCCCGACCCCAGTTACCCAGAGTCGGTGCATTAATTACATAACATTGGCATGATCACAAGAAAGATCAAATCTCGAAAGACCGATTGGTTTAGTAGCCTTGGAAACACTAGATATATTCATAAGTTTTACATTACATCATAAAACGAAAAACAACTACAACAACATATTGTATCCATAATCCACACTCATATCCCCAAATAATATCCCTGCAGGTCATTCATAACTTACTTCTTCACTTCCTGGGAAAAATAAAACATAGAAAAGGGGTGAGCTCAAATGCCCAGTAAGGATAACAATATAGCGGAACATTCAAAAATAAGCATAAACATTTAAGGTAATGAATTACTAAAACAAAAGCCTTTTAAACTTGAACTTCAACATAGTATGGCAAAAGTAAAATGAAATAATGCCATTTACTTGTTCACATTGATATTCTACTAATCGAATAATCACATGCAAAATCAATAACCACTTTCATAATGTTGGAATGCATAATGCCAGACTATCATAACCACATAGCCAAGGCCTCGTGCCAAGACTACAAATAAGATTTTGTCAAGGCCTTGTGCCAAGACACTAGTTTGTCTCATATGACCTACCGATGCATCGAGGAGCTATAGCGGGCTCCACCCGTCACTTATTAAGTCCAATGCATTCCCATATGAAAAGGTTTAAACATAACATAAACATTCGTATTAAAACTAGCATATGAAATGTCTATAATTTCACCATAAACTATGAATGGTATAAAAATAGCACATCCATAGTCAAACATATCACAAAACCTTCAATACAATATAGAAGTTTTGTATCATAATAAATCAACTTCAAATAATCTTAAAATCCATCAAAGGATGTTGACATAGATGAAATCAAAATTCTTTTTAAAGAAATATCTCTTTTTATTTTGAAATCATTTAAGATCCATATAAAATAAAACATTTTCTTTGAAAATATTCTTATAAGCTTGTAAGGAATGCTTCGACGATTTTATAATGGCGGAAAATAACCGCACCCGCCGTATAAGTTAAAAAAAACATTCTTACCTCAATTCTGTCGAAAAGGTTAAAAAGGACCTTGTTTTGAAAACGACGGAAAGATTCCTTTATAAAACTCTTATAAAAAGTCAAAGAAGGGTATAAATGACTTTAAACCATATTCTTGTAAATATTAAAAATGTTTTGAAATACATTTTTAAGAAAACATGGATGTGGATGATAAAGAGATCCCAGTAGATTACTACGTATAAACAACCTCGGATAATGAAGAGATTGTGAAATAACCCTTACCTTGTACTTTTCCTTGGTTGGGGTAGGTTAACCTCCTGTATAATGGTGAAATAATTGTTATTAAATTATAAAAGAATCATATACATTAATATGATATCATATATGATCTTTTAACATTGATTCGATAATAATATCTTAGTATTATCGCTGTTTCGAGTGTGAACTTACTTGTTTGCTTTTGTATGTTTTGTTACGTAAGACATGTTTGTAAAGGATAAGTTGTATATTATTCAAATCCAGAATGGTATCAAGTCCTTAAACATCATTTTTAAATCATCAAATGATAATTATACTTGAATGGATACGATGGAGAATGAATCTCATCGCGTTCGTGGAGACGGTAGTCCGTACGTACGCACGAACGCTACTTCCATTTAATTTTTATTTTAAAAGAATAGAATACAAATGATACATAGGTATATTACTATTCCAGTATAATATAATATTTTATACATGTTACTTGAGTTCATTAACACCATCCTTTATACGTTCCATGTGTGGTATGAACGAGTCATATCATTTTAAGGGGGTGGTAGTCCGCACTTCCTCAAATGAAATTATTGTATGTATATACAACATGAAACGAATAATGGTATGAAATAAAATGGAGTTACAGAAGCTTATATATAAAATATATATCATTAACATCATATTTAATTACAGTTCCATCATAATGGACACCATGAGAGGCGGTAAGATGTATTTGAACAATCATCGTTTCGTGAGGCGTTAGTTTTCCATCCACAGAAACATTATGTTCATCATCCATTAGATGGAGTTGTGTGTATGTGTAGTTTGAATCCTTCTTATAACAACATCCTAGTATATTGAGGATACTGGTGTTGTTACAAAAGAAAGGAAATAAAAAGATTTTGGGGGTTGGAGAAGCAAAATAAATGAAAATAATTTAAGAGAAATCGTTACCTTTAATTTAGGTAACTCACTTTGGTTGGAACCAAAGGACTTCTTGAAATGCTTTCTGCCTAGGGGGAAGCTTCAAGGAGGAGGAGAGGGATGTGTGGAGCTTAGTTGGGCAGATTTTGGACGAGCCAAGTGGCTTGAGAGGTGTGAGGAAAAGAGAAGGAGGAGTGCCCTTTTATAAGAGGGGTGAGGGGAACCTTTGGAAAAGCTAGAAATATTAATTTATAATAAATTCATATTCGGTTTCCAATGGCTCCAAAGTTGACTATTCAAAGTTTGAGGTGGGGATGGATCGAAAACAACTCATCCAATAGAATTTAGACAGGTTTGGGTACTTATATTAACCTTATCTTTAAGTATTAACTCTATGTTAATTAGTTTCACTTTTACAATGTCTCTTTGTATTTTTATATTATATGGTTAATAAAATTACCATATACATCCAAGCGACCCCCAAGTGGTCCATTAATGATGAAACTATTATGATATAAGTCTCTTGGCCGAACCTTATATTTTTAGGAATTTAATATCAATTAATAATATAATATTTGTTTTAAGAACTCTTTTATGTCAATTTTGACACTATTCAATAGTTGATTTTTGTGAAACTCATAACAGATTGATTACTTCGAACAAAGCAAATTAAATCAATCCTAATATATCATATTATCCTATAAAATTAGTTTAATTCATTAAAAGTTTCATATTATATTTATTTGGGTATTTATAATATCACTTATTTTAATTGTTCATTATTATAGTAATTACTGCATCATCATTGTGTCATAAATAAAATACATTATTTAATGTCTAAAAATTATAAATAAAATATCATTCTGTAGGAAATCTTTTTAGCTTTCTAATGAATATTTATAATCGAAAATACAACATGTATAACCCTATGTAAAAATTGTTCATCTAAAAGATGTAAGCTTATGCCATTTTTATTTTTATTTTAACTTTATTAATATAATGTGTCATTATCACTTACAAGTGGATCCATGGGGTCCCAAAATAGACCCAAATATTCCCATGGTCGACCATGTATCAACCAATATGGTTGAGACACGTTTTAGGGTAATTTAGTATTATTATAATATTATTTTTTTAACCCTTATTTACCGGATTTACCCTTAACCATGGTAAATAAAATATTTACCGCAGTAATTATTCAAAATGTCTAAAAATAAAAGTTACCTATTTACACAATTTGAACATCCTGATTCCAAATATGGAATCCATTTTTCTAAATTCAAAACACAGAAGTGGCAGAAATTAATTTAAAATTAATCCCCGCTGTCAAAACAAAAAGCGTGTTTTTAAGAGATAATAACTATCAAAAGATTGACACTTGTTTATGTTCGGTTTAATTGTAAAATTATGTCCAATGACCAACATTATATTAAATGGTAAAAATATATTCTAAATATACTTTAAAACCACTATAATTCATAATTTATCAATATTAATTATTTTGATTAAAAAAGTTGTTTTTAATTAAAATTTAGTAATTTTCACTATTCATCAAAATATAAAAGTTATCCAAAAAGTACCAAAATTTTACCCTAGGCTAATTTCGATATTCCGAATCTAAAAATGAAGTCCATTTTGAAATATAATATATATGATTTCAAAAAGTAGGTATTACTATTCACAACGGCTAGTTTAATTAGTTGTGGTGTGTGTTAGAACTCGAGGTTGCGTACAACACACGCTATCGCATTATTCGAAGGGAAACGTACCGTGGAAGCATGGGATGTTTCATTTTAAATTTTTAGATGTCCCCATTTAGTCAAAAAGTTTAAAATATTGTATTTAAAAAAAGGGTTTACTATTAAAAGTTGATAAAAGTGCAATACTGAAAATGAATTTGTTCTTGCATTATATCTAAGAAACTCATAATATGGATTCTAAAATTATAAGGATTATATAAAGTTTAAAATTTAGTTAACACTATTCATAACCTCTTTTGAACAGCTTGTTTGGTAAGTCATGGGGCGATTGAACTCGGTGTTGCGTGTAGTGCAAGTTATTGAATTATTTTTAAGAAATAACACACTATGAAATCCTGGGGTATTACATTCTCCCCTCCTTCAATAAATTGCGTCCTTGCAATTTGGAATTGTTCTTTGAAAATAAAAGGTTGAAAGTAGAAAATATATTTGTGGGAAAACCCACATTGGAAATTGGGTTACTAAAATTTAGTCTTAATATGAGGAAAAGAGAAATGAAAGGGTCACCACCAAATTATGATCTCGATTAGGAGAACATTGGTGGCAATTAGAGACATATAATTGGAGGAAAAACGTAAATATTTATAGGTAGTGATTGAGGTCATCAATCTCAAACAAGTGTAAAATTGAGGTCCTTAAATTCATCAATCTATGATGATTTGAAATACCATCAGTTCAACAAAACATAGGGTATTAGGATAACACATTTTTGACGTTTCAAAATATCTTAGTTGAAATCCCACATCGAAAAATGAATTAATGAGGCCTCTATTTAAAACAAAGAGTGGAAAGTATGAAGATTACCGAACATAACACATACTAGGGTTCCATGTAGGAAAATATGGATATGGAGGAGAAATCTAACCATAAATTATCTAATGGAGAGTGGTAGAGAACATGGCTATGAAAAGGCCAACAATCCCAAAGCCATGAATTAGTGATGATTTAAGGTACCATCTAGGACAACATTTTTGTTCTAATTTCCTTTTATTAATGTTGAGGAATATATTTATGAGATTGGCTAAGATCATAAGGAGATATACTTACTTTATAATTAGAGTTTTATCCATTAATAAATTTCTACCACAAACTCATCTTTCACTCTAAAAGATAATAGAATGTAAAAAATTCTATTTACACTATTCGTATAGGGTTCCAAAATAAACGAATTTATAATTCATCTACAAAACTACATTATTTAATCCAGGACATCTCGTGGGCCAGTGGTAGGTGATGCACCCTAGTCGCCCTTCGGTTGCAGGTTCAAGTCTCGCAGCCTTGCCGGACGCGACGGGTTGCCGCCCGACCTCCAGGTTGTCCATTTATGGAAATCCAAAATAATCCAAACTAGAACTATCCAAAATACTTCTGTACAAACTCACAGTCCAACATTTATAAGGAAGGTAAACATAATATAGATCCTTTTTACCCCGTAATAGCATATGAATACCTTCATCATGTATTACCATATTCCTTATTGATTACATTCATGCTCCCTTATTCCATATAGAATACTGGATATACTTCATTAATCCAAAAATGTTTTAAACCCCAACAATGATGGAATATACAAATCATTAATCAGTTCCAAGGTAGTCAAGAATATCCAATATAATTTATCCAAGAAAAATCACATATTATTCCAAAATCACTACTTCGGTATCAGAACTATAGTATGGTTTCTCATTCTCTCAACCATATATTTTCCAAAAATTTATCCTGCTATTGAGTCACTTTTCTTTGTTCCACATAATCTCAAGTCCTTAATGAAATAGTACTGCAGTACAATCCTTATATACTCCATAATTATTATAACAAGTACATTGTTGATACAACACTCAATTGACATAATCAACATAAGAAATCTATGCATTCCTCTTCATTTGTGGTAGTATCATAACTTGATTGTTATCCAATAACATCATTTGCGGCATAGTCTGATGACTAGGACATAGGTTCGCGTAGTGTCCAAACTCCTTGCAAATGAAGCATTGTACATTTGAAACCATTTTCTTACCCTTGCAGTCACGTACTTTGTGCCCTTTTCCTCCACACTTATAACAAACTCCCATTCCTTTCAGGCAAGTTCCAGGGTGTTTCTTTCCACAGTTACCACATATGAGAAAATTCTTCTTTTCCCTCTTCCCTTTATCCATCTTTCTCTCTTCCATCCTTTTCTTCTCTTTCTTCCCTTCAAAGCCATAGGACTCGGTAAACTCTTTAATTATCTTATCAACACATGATATTATTTCTTCATATGATGATAATACATGGGAGACTATTTCTCTTATAAATTCTAGCTTATGATCATGAAAGATATGATCCTTCCTTCTCTTTGGATCATGTGCATTTCTGGAGTTCTCATTCCTTCTACTGGGCGCCATTTCTAAACAATGCCATAAACTAGATCAGTTTATGAATCAAAATACATAATCCCATACTTATAAAACACTTAACATAAATTGAACTATTTATGGATATAATCCATAATCATAAAAATGTTTTCTTTGAGGATGTATATACTCATAAACCCTTCATAATGGTTTGTAAAGAAAATGAGAATTATCCTAAGCATATCCCCCGGGAGTGTCGTAACCAAGAGTGCAGCAAGGCCCGTTGTCGTGCACTAGTTCCCGTTCGAGTCTAGCTCAAAGCGGTGTTTTCGGGTTTTACCCCTAGGTGCATCTGTGCCAGAGCCGCCTCTACCTGCTCGTATCCAGACAGGGATGTATTGCTCTGAAAACTCACAAAATCTCTACAATACCAAAATTCTAGGAAGTTCTTCTATACTAATCCTCAAAGTTCATCTTAGGTCTACGTGTTCTAATCAGAGTTTATCTAAATCTAGCTTCCAAGGTTTGTACTAAACTTCCTCTGATACCAACTGTAACGCCCCGACCCCAGTTACCCAGAGTCGGTGCATCAATTACATAACATTGGCATGATCACAAGAAATATCAAATCTCGAAAGACCGATTGGTTTAGTAGCCTTGGAAACACTAGATATATTCATAAGTTTTACATTACATCATAAAACGAAAAACTACTACAACAACATATTGTATCCATAATCCACACTCATATCCCCAAATAATATCCCTGCAGGTCATTCATAACTTACTTCTTCACTTCCTGGGAAAAATAAAACATAGAAAAGGGGTGAGCTCAAATGCCCAGTAAGGATAACAATATAGCGGAACATTCAAAAATAAGCATAAACATTTAAGGCAATGAATTACTAAAACAAAAGCCTTTTAAACTTGAACTTCAACATAGTATGGCAAAAGTAAAATGAAATAATGCCATTTACTTGTTCACATGGATATTCTACTAATCGAATAATCACATGCAAAATCAATAACCACTTTCATAATGTTGGAATGCATAATGCCAGACTATCATAACCACATAGCCAAGGCCTCATGCCAAGACTAAAAATAAGATTTTGTCAAGGCCTTGTGCCAAGACACTATTTTGTCTCATGAGACCTACCAATGCATCGAGGAGCTATAGCGGGCTCCACCCGTCACTTATTAAGTCCAATGCATTCCCAGATGAAAAGGTTTAAACATAACATAAACATTCGTATTAAAACTAGCATACGAAATGTCAATAATTTCACCATAAACTATGAATGGTATAAAAATAGAAAATCCATAGTCAAACATATCACAAAACCTTCAATACAATATAGAAGTTTTGTATCATAATAAATCAACTTCAAATAATCTTAAAATCCATCAAAGGATGTTGACATAGATGAAATCAAAATTCTTTTTAAAGAAATATCTCTTTTTATTTTGAAATCAATTAAGATCCATATAAAATAAAACATTTTCTTTGAAAATATTCTTATAAGCTTGTATGGAAAGCTTCGACGATTTTATAACGGCGGAAAATAACTGCACCCGCCGTATAAGTTAAAAAAAACATTCTTACCTCAATTCTGTCGAAAAGGTTAAAAAGGACCTTGTTTTGAAAACGACGGAAAGATTCCTTTATAAACCACTTATAAAAAGTCAAACAAGGGTATAAATGACTTTAAACCATATTCTTGTAAATAGTAAAAATGTTTTGAAATACATTTTTAAGAAAACATGGATGTGGATGATAAAGAGATCCCAGTAGATTACTACGTATAAACAACCTCGGATAATGAAGAGATTGTGAAATAACCCTTACCTTGTACTTTTCCTTGGTTGGGGTAGGTTAACCTCCTGTATAATGGTGAAATAATTGTTATTAAATTATACAAGAATCATATACATTAATATGATATCATATATGATCTTTTAACATTGATTTGATAATAATATCTTAGTATTATCGCTGTTTCGAGTGTGAACTTACTTGTTTGCTTTTGTATGTTTTGTTACGTAAGACATGTTTGTAAAGGATAAGTTGTATATTATTCAAATACAGAATGGTATCAAGTCCTTAAACATCATTTTTAAATCATCAAATGAAAATTATACTTGAATGGATACGATGGAGAATGAATCTCATCGCGTTCGTGGAGACGGTAGTCCGTACGTACGCACGAACGCTACTTCCATTTATTTTTTATTTTAAAAGAATCGAATACAAATGATACATAGGTATATTACTATTCCAGTATAATATAATATTTTATACATGTTACTTGAGTTCATTAACACCATCCTTTATACGTTCCATGTGTGGTATGAACGAGTCATATCATTTTAAGGGGGCGGTAGTCCGCACTTCCTCAAATGAAATTATCGTATGTATATACAACATGAAACGAATAATGGTATGAAATAAAATGGAATTACAGAAGCTTATATATAAAATATATATCATTAATATCATATTTAATTACAGTTCCATCATAATGGCCACCATGAGAGGCGGTAAGATGTATTTGAACAATCATCGTTTCATGAGGCGTTAGTTTGCCATCCACAGAAACATTATGTTCCTCATCCATTAGATGGATTTGTGTGTATGTGTAGTTTGAATTCTTCTTATAACTTCATCCTAGTATATTGAGGATACTTTTGTTGTTACAAAAGAAAGGAAATAAAAAGAGTTTGGGGGTTGGAGAAGCAAAATAAATGAAAATAATTTAAGAGAAATCGTTACCTTTAATTTAGGTAACTCACTTTGGTTGGAACCAAAGGACTTCTTGAAATGCTTTCTGCCTAAGGGGAAGCTTCAAGGAGGAGGATAGGGATGTGGGGAGCTTAGTTGGGCAGAGTTTGGACGAGCCAAGTGGCTTGAGAGGTGTGAGGAAAAGAGAAGGAGGAGTGCCCTTTTATAAGAGGGGTGAGGGGCACCTTTGGAAAAGCTAGAAATATTAATTTATAATAAATTCATATTCAGTTTCCAATGGCTCCAAAGTTGACTATTCAAAGGTTGAGGTGGGGATGGGTCGAAAAAAACTCATCCAATAGAATTTATACAGGTTTTGGTGCTTATATTAACCTTATCTTTAAGTATTAACTCTAAGTTAATTAGTTTCACTTTTACAATGTCTCTTTGTAGTTTTATATTATATGGTTAATAAACTTACCATATACATCCAAGCGACCCCCAAGTGGTCCATTAATGATTAAACTATCATGATATAAGTCTCTTGGCCGAACCTTATATTTTTAGTAATTTAATATCAATTAATAATATAATATTTGTTTTAAGAACTCTTTTATGTCAATTTTGACACTATTCAATAGTTGATTTTTGTGAAACTCATAACAGATTGATTACTTCGAACAAAGCCGATTAAATCAATCCTAATATATCATATTATCCTAGAAAATTAGTTTAATTCATTAAAAGTTTCATATTATATTTATTTGGGTATTTATAATATCACTTATTTTAATTGTTCACTATTATAGTAATTACTGCATCATCATTGTGTCATAAATAAAATACATTATTTAATGTCTTAAAATTATAAATAAAATATCATTATGTAGGAAATCATTTTATATTTCTAATGAATATTTATAATCGAAAATCCAACATGTATAACCCTATGTAAAAATTGTTCATCTAAAAGATGTAAGCTTATGCCATTTTTATTTTTATTTTAACTTTATTAATATAATGTGTCATTATCACTTACAAGTGGATCCATGGGGTCCCAAAATAGACCCAAAGATTCCCATGGTCGACCATGTATCAACCAATAGGGTTGAGACACGTTTTAGGGTAATTTAGTATTATTATAATATTATTTTTTTAACCCTTATTTACCGGATTTACCCTTAACCATGGTAAATAAAATATTTACCGCAGTAATTATTCAAAATGTCTAAAAATAAAAGTTACCTATTTACACAATTTGAACATCCTGATTCCAAATATAGAATCCATTTTTCTAAATTCAAAACACAGAAGTGGCAGAAATTAATTTAAAATTAATTTCCGCTGTCAAAACAAAAAGCGTGTTTTTAAGAGATAATAACTATCAAAAGATTGACACTTGTTTATGTTCGGTTTAATTGTAAAATTATGTCCAATGACCAAAATTATATTAAATGGTAAAAATATAATCTAAATATACTTTAAAACCACTCTAATTCATAATTTATCAATATTAAATATTTTGATTAAAAAAGTTGTTTTTAATTAAAATTTAGTAATTTTCACTATTCATCAAAATATAAAAGTTATCCAAAAAGTACCAAAATTTTACCCTAGGCTAATTTCGATATTCTGAATCCAAAAATGAAGTCCATTTTGAAATATAATATATATGATTTCAAAAATTAGGTATTACTATTCACAACGGCTAGTTTAATTAGTTGTGGTGTGTGTTAGAACTCGAGGTTGCGTACAACACACGCTATCGCATTATTCGAAGGGAAACGTACCGTGGAAGCATGGGATGTTTCATTTTAAATTTTTCGATGTCCCCATTTAGTCAAAAAGTTTAAAATATTGTATTTAAAAAAAGGGTTTACTATTAAAAGTTGATAAAAGTGCAATACTGAAAATGAATTTGTTCTTGCATTATATCTAAGAAACTCATAATATGGATTCTAAAATTATAAGGATTATATAAAGTTTAAAATTTAGTTAACACTATTCATAACCTCTTTTGAACAGCTTGTTTGGTAAGTCATGGTGCGATTGAACTCGTTGTTGCGTGTAGTGCAAGTTATTGAATTATTTTTAAGAAATAACACACTATGAAATCCTGGGGAATTACAATTAATCATTAGAAATGAACCATTTTAGTGTGTTTTAAGGAAACTTTTAAACCCAATTTAAAGAAGAAAGGAAATATATGTTTTCATAAAACAAAAAATATACCAAGATATTTTTTCATAATAATGTTATTGATATTATTAAAATATTGGTGGCATAAAATTTACTATGGTGTGCACTTGAAATCTGATAAGAAATCCAAAAGTTCCCCTGAATCGGGTTAACTTATCTAGAATAATTGAAAAGTGAACCTTTCTAAAACTCATATTACCCCATAAATGTGTGATGTTATCATCTAGTAACATGACCTTGGAAAATAAAAAAGGAATTTATAATAAAATATAAAAATAAATAAGCATTATATTGGGGTAAATAGAGAGAAAGAGTAACCCAAAGGAAAAAATGGAGGTTCAGGTGGAATCCATTACCTTATGTACAACACTATTATGAACATGTTATTAATGTCCAGAATAATAAAATTAGATTCATTATATTAAAATTATACTACAATTTATATATTTAATTTATTTATAATAATTTTATTAAGTTCATTAATGGACTTTTTGATGAGTTATAGTGTTCAATTTCATCGTTCGGGAGTGATCATTTCCTTAGTTTTCCTAACTAGTTCTCTATAAAATGGATTGTAATATTATATAAAATAAAAATAGAATTCTATAACATAATGTATTCATATACATCAAGAATCCTAAATAGTCTTATATGTTGATTGGTTATGTTTTATAAAGATGAATCACTAAATAAATAGTTAATGATAAATATTTAGGCTAATTTTGGAAGTTTTCAATCACAATGAACTCGTTTCATTGTATCACATAGTATTATGTATAAATATTAGTCCCATAACATAGAAAAAATTACAATTTTATTTTAAATCCTATACAACCATTAAAAATGTTTTCATGTCATGGCTTGAATACATTAAAGGATAATGAAAACACATCATCCATGATGTTTGAAAATTGACACATCACATGCGATGATATCATTTTGTGATAAAAAAGAGAAGGGAAGGTGTATTTATGATGGATTATTAAATAATCATAATAAAATTATATTATATATAACGTAATTAATTTTTAGAAAATATTTTTGACGGTATATGGGAATAGAATTAGGAAAAAATGGATTGGAAAGAAAAAAAGGAATGGAAAAAAGGAAACTACCTCTTGAATTTCTAATCCTTAAGAGAATCCTTTTGGAAAACGTTTTGTCCTTTTGATGTTACCATGAGATCAAGGACATGAAATAGTGCGTTGTAAATAGTATTGGGTACAGTATGGACATGATTCAAATCTTGGTAGGTGTGAGGAGAAGTTGTGGTGAGGGTAGTATTTATAGGGGAGGAGAGGGGTGTATTCTAATTATGTTATTCACTATTTTATTATTTTTCCACAAGACAATGAAGAGATTGTGAATTATCACCATATATAATAAAATAAAAACAGTTATTTTTATATTATTATTCTCACTTCATTCTCAAATCAAGGAATAATGTATTTAATTTATAATGTATATTTACAATATATTATTATATTTTACTATTCACTAAAATTTCAGGTATTTTAGAAAAAATCACAAAACAAATCACCATATCCATTTTTTTGAAATGTAGAATTAAAAAATAAACACCATTTAATAGTAATAATTTTCTAAATAAGGTAAATTTAATATTTAATAAAAAAACATAATTTACTTTGAAAATAAAAATATTAATATTATTACAGATTTTGTTACACATTAAAAAATTAATTAAGGACACATATAATTATCATACAATCAAATGAAAAAATAATAATTATTTATGAATATATTTTATGGAAATAAATTTTATTTTAAATTAATAAATTAATTAGAAAATGATGTTTAAATATTAATGACTTACAAAAATACCAACACTTAATTAACAATTTTGAAAATATTTATTTATATATAGTATTATAAAATTGGAAAATATTGTGATTTATAATATGCCTATGTTTTATTTATAATCTCATGGGTGAAGTTATTATTCTATTATCTGATTTACAATTCAAAAGTGTCATAATACTATTCCGTAGTTCAAATTACTATTCCATTGGTATAGGATCCTTGACTACTATAAATACCTCCTAATTAACTTATAATTAATTTAAAAAGTTTTAATAGTGTTCTTAATATAATTTTTTGTAGATTATACTAAATGGAATAATTTTATTAAGGGACTTCCAATTCAAAGATTTGTGGTTTTTACATTCTTCCCCATAATAAAATTTACCCCTCAAAATTTCATTTAAAAAATTAGGGTGAAAAGGATTGAATACTTAGATTATAGGCATGTAAAAAAGTAAACATTAAACATATAGGGACAAAATATTAAATTGAATGTGTATCCAATCTCTTCTTTCCCTATTATTCAATCTTGGTTATCCATAGTGATATAATTATCCATAGGGTTTTAGAAAAATATCACATGTTCTATTCTCAAAAAATAACTGGACCATGTTGTGATACCATATATGTAAGGTTTGGTGTCCTCAGAACCAACTATTTTTTACTTTGATTACACTAATATACTCTTATTATATATTGTTCACTGTTCATCATGACTATAATATAATAATGTCCTGTAATATTTGTTCCATTAATAAGGTCATGGAAGATCCCTGCTATGATTAGAACCTTGACATGTTATAAATATATTCTTAAATAAAGTTCTATTGTTCGATGGCATACTATGATATGACACATAGTATACATACCGTCATGTGCGAGTACTCGTAAGAAGACAAGACTCTCTCTCATGGAGTTCGCACTTGGTAATCTCTAAGATGGGAGATTATGAGAACAGACCCGCCAATAGAAATTCCCCATGTCTTGGTGTCATTGAACATTGCTATCTATGAACGTGTGTAATTGTCCTTAGACTAGAATATTATAATTAACTCATGTCATGACTCGCACACTTAGAGTTTCTGACAAAAACTGTCACGAAGAGAGTTATCGGAAAGTAGGGTATGTTGGGTGTGTCACGAATGACACGTTGTTAATGGATAAGTCGAGGAAGGATTTTCCCTTCCATATTTATGGATGTACATATCTCGGTCCCTTTGATTGAAATATAACTTTCAAACAAATTCCATGGCCATGGTGACACGACATGTTTATTTCTGGATTTCAAAGAATGACAGATCAGGAATATATATTTATGACTCTGTCATGAATCCTGCTTGATGAGATATTGAGACAAAGGGGTTAAATTACACAGTAAGTGTTCGTATGAGGAGACACGTCAATGCGGCATCAACTTCGTTATCTTTGGTTCCTTGACCCGTTGCTAGACATTAATATTGGACTTTAGGCATGCTCGCCTAATGCTAATGAGAAAGAGGCCAAGAGGGACACACACTAAGTGTATCCAAGTATATCATGTAGAATAAATATTATTACCATAAGTGGTTTAATAATTATTCAAGTAATCCTAGAATATATTAATAATAGAGGAATAATGAGATGAAAAACAGGATATACACATCGTGTATTAATGATTACACGTCGTGCCGTTTTTCATGGAAAAAAGTTAAACGCTATGTATTAATGATTACACACTGTGTAGATTAAATTTTGGAAAGGAAATTAAAAACAAGTACCCACCGTGTATTAATGATTACACACTGTGTAGTTTTATGGAAAAAAAGTACACGCCATGTATTAAAGACCACACGTTGTGTAGTTTTCCAGTCAAGAATTTGAGGATATAATATTGTTTTATTAAATGATATTTATTATAATCAGTGTGGGCGCATGTCAAGGAATTAATTATTCGACATGGGGGATTTCAATAAGATTCAATGAAATAAATAAAATGTGTAACACAATTATTTATTGTCATAACTCTATGAACTCAAACTCGATTATAAATATCCTCATGAACCCAACTCTTTTCCTAGACCACGACAATTCTAGAGAATTCTTTCAAGACCGAAATAACCTTTTCCTCGAAGAATGATCTCAAGATTGAGAGAGATCCTCTACCATCAGATCAAGATGATCTAAAGAAGTCAACACAAGCAATGGTTTCTCCACGCTAGCACCCGGATACTCCTTTGGCGACGTCCATAGATACGAGGTGCACGTGTGGATCACCGCTAGAGGAAGTATATACTTGGATTCTATAACACAACTACGAATCACATCGAAATGTGATCAAGAACATAAACATAGAAATAACACCCAAAAGGTAATTCTTTTCAATTGATTAAATTAATTATAATGAACTTGTAATGATCCAAATTTTTGTTTCCAAGACTATCCTTTTCTATGTCTATTTCTATGATTAGATCTGTGGAGACTGCTGTTTATCATCGTATTGATCCTGGATTGATCATTGTTAATGAAAAAAATCCAAGTGGGCACATCCACCCACGTGCTTCCTCTATTCCGAAAACCATCAAATGGTATCAGAGCGAGGTTACAATGTTGATTATAGTTATTTAATTTTCATTGATAGTTTGTGCATTTATATTTGATTCAATTTGAAATAAATCGTTCTATAAATCTGAATAAACGAGATCTGTTCTCCCTCCATCATTTCATGATTCACATCATAGAAATGACCATTTAATTTTAATTTTGCTTAAAAAAAATGAGTAACTCATCTAGAGGAGCCTCTATTTCTGTCTATACAACACGGGAATACACGGTGTGTATTGAAAAACTACACACAGTGTACTTAGGTTCAATGAACTTGAACTGTTCCGCCAAACCATGCCGTGTGAATTGAGTATGCCTTATTATTTATTATGTTGTGTGGACCAGAATTGAAAGGCACGTGGGAACTGGAATTGTAACACCCTGAGATTTTATGAAAAATATTCTTTTTAATTTCATTAATGGCTTGTGTTATACTCTACACCAAAACGAGCTTGCACAATACGCATCCTTGACTTTCCTTGCATTACACGCAATCGCGACCTTCCTCGATAGCGTGTGTAGTATGCAAAATCGAGTTTCACTAAACAACGATATGCTATTAAAATATTATTAAAACTAGCCGTTATGAATAGTAATAACCACCTTTTAAAATTTTAAAAATTTAATCTCTCAAAATGGACTTCATTTTTGGATTCAGAATATCGAAATTAACTTAGGGTGAAATTTTGGTACTTTTCGGATAACTTTCATATTCTGATGAATAGTGAAAATTACTAAATCATAATTAAAAACAACTTTTTTAATCGAAATAATTAATAGTGATAAATTATTAATTTGAGTGGTTTTAAAGTATATTTAGAATATATTTTTACAATTTAATACAATGTTGGTCATTGGATGTAATTTCACATTTAAACCAGATATAAACAAGTGTCAATCTTTTGATAGTTATTATCTCTTAAGAACACGCAATTTGTTTTGACGACGGGAATTCATTTTTAAATTAATTAATGCAACTAATATGTTTTGAATTTGGTAAAATAGAAATCATTTTTGAGTTCATAATATCAAATATAGCTTAGGCCTAATTTTTTGTATTTTTCTAAAAACTTTCAATTTTTGATGAATAGTGAAACCACTAAGTAGTAGTTAAAAAAAATGAATTTTTCATAAAACATAATTTTACCGCTTCTATGAGTGGAATTTCAAAAATCCGAGAGACACAGTTGATGTCAGTTAGTAAAATGTGGTTCAATGAGATGAAAATAATTTTTGGTGAATAGTAACTTTTTACTTTTATTTACCACGGTTAAAAGTAAATAGTGTAATTAAGGATAAAAATGATATTATTATTACCCTAACACATGTCCTAATTCTATTGGATAAGTGTAATTCGTCCAAAAACAAACTTAGGAATAAAATATGACCATTTAGGTCCACTTGAATTAGATAAGGACATTTATTATTATTTAATTCAAAGAAGAGTTAAAAGAGTTAAAATCAAAGTTTATTTATAAAACATTTTTAATATAGGGTTATACATAATCTAAATTCGACTATAAATATTCATTAGAAATCTAAAAAGATTTCCTACATAATGGTATTTTATTTGTAATTTTTAGACATTATATATTTTAATTTATTTATGACACAACGATGATGCAGTAATTATCTTATTAATGAAATATTGACATAATTGATGTTATAAGTACCCAAATAAATATAATTTGAAACTTTTTATGAGTTCCACTAATTTTATAGGTTAATATGACATGTTATTATTGATTTAATTAACTTTGTTCTAACTTATCATTCTGTTATGATTTTCCAAAAAATAAATTACTAAATAGTGTCAAAATTGACATAAAATAGTTTTTAAAACAAATATTATATTATTAATTGTTATTTTATTCCTAAAAATCTAAGTTTCGGCAAAATGAATTAGATAAGGTTATATATATTAATAATAAACAATTTTGGGTTCGTTGGGATTCTTATTGTAAGTTTATTATCCTTATAGTGTAAGAACACAAGAAGACACGGTAAAAGTAAAATTATTTAACATAATGTTAAATCTAAATGATAAGGTTAAAATAGGAACCTAAACTTTCCTAAATTCTATTGGATGAGATTATTTCGACCCATCCCCACCTTATCCTCGAAATAAATCAATTTGGAGCTATTTAAAACCGAAATTGACTTTATAATAAAATAATATTTTTAGTTATTCCAAAGGTGCCCCTCTCCTCTCTTATAAAAGGACACCTCCTCCATCTCTTCCTCACACAACTTTGAGCCTTCAAGCTCGGCCAAAACCTGCCAAATTCTCTTCTCCACTTCCCTGGAAACATCCTAGAGGTTCTAGTCCTCCTCAAAGAACAATTTTGGTGCCCTAAGAGGAGGTCTCAAAGAGGCTCTTCAAAGAATAGGTAATTTCCGTTACAGATTCATTCACCTTTATTTCTTCTTCCACTTCTTCTTCTTAGGTTGTTTCATTATGAAGTAATAACATCAGTATCACTCATATACTGATATTTTATTATAATTATGAAATAATCCTATTTCACCATCTATCCATCCTACGTAAAACGAAATCACCGCGCGTGCGTACGTACGGAATGCCGTCTCCACGCGGTGGTGAAATCTATTTTCCACCACCACCTTACATGGATGGGTATAATGGTGTAAAGAATAACTATACATAGTTATTAGAAAATAATATTGGTTCTGATATATTGTATCATCCACTCCAATTCAATTCAATAATTATGGAAACGATATCATCGCTCGTGCGTTCGTACGGACTACCGTCTCCACGACGCGATGAGATTCATTCTCCATGTTAACCAATTAAGAGTGATTATAAAGTATATATAAGAAATAATAATTAAATATATGACATTATAAAGCTACTGTATTTATTTATATGTGTATTTCATCTACTTAATTCAGTTCAACTCAATAAGGAAACGAAAACAGCGTTCATGCGTACGTACGGCCTACCGTCTCAATAAACGATGTATTTCTTTCCATTTACTGATTTATTATATATATTTATTTTCTGAATATATATATATATATATAAATCATGTTTTATATTCTGGAATTAAGTAATCATGATCTAAGTAATCATATGAATAATTACAATTCAAAACACGGGCAACAAATGAAACAATTTTACCCAAAACGCTCTTTAACATGGAATTTACAAAAGAACGGGTAATATAAAGTCATATGTGAACCATATATGATATAATAACAATGAATATGATTCTTTAATAAGTAAATGACATTATTTAAATCATTATACTGGAGGTTCGGACACTTACGAAGCAAATCGGACCTAAGGTAAGGGAAATATCACAATATCATTTTTATCCAAGATTGTTTATACTTTGGTATTTACTGGGGTGTATTTTATCATCCACATCCATGTTTCTTCAATATGTAATATTATTTCCATCCACCTAAAATTGTTTAAATCCAATTTTACCCTTCGGTGAGATTTTAGTAAAAGATATGAAAGGAATCTTTTTTCAGTTTTCGTACGAGGTACTTTTTGACTTTTCCGACTAAAGTACGAGAAGAATTTTTTTTAACTTATACGGAATTAATGGACATTTAAAACAAAATTTCCAAGAATCTTCCTTTACAAGTTTTCAAGTTTATTTTTAATCAAATTCTTTTAGTTATAATTTTATGACATGTTATGAAATGAAAAGTGTTTTTGAAGAAGAAAGGATATTTTCCTCAAGAATGGAGTTCAAGTGTTTTATCAAAGTTATTTTCCATCTAAGACAATAAAGTGTTCTGTTTTTATCCCTATTATTACATTGATTTGATTATGTTGTGATGGAATTATTTTTATGAATTCTTTTATCTTATATGAACTGTTTCATGATGTCATGATGTTTAAGATTCTCAATTTTATTACATGGGTTATGCAATGATGTATGATTTATGATTTTGAGGCACACATAAGAATGGCATCATTATGATATGGGTGGGACCTATATCTCCCTCCAATTAATATGGTAAATATTTTATATCTCATGAGATAGACATGGCTGGAATGGTAGGTTATACCGGTTCAGTAAAATAGGACTGAAATGAGGGTGACTCGGTTCAGAAAGGGACTTTGTCCACTAAGATAGTCTTGGCAATGAGTCTTGACTAATAAGATATGATTCTATTTGATTATGTGTGTATGCCACAAAGTTTAATGTTTTATGTTATGATTATTGTGATTACATTTCACTGCCATGATTTATCCCATGTTATGAAATTGTGCTCTCTTTTGCAGGTTAATATTTCCAAAATGTTAGGTTCTTATGAATATGATGTGATTGATATTTCTTTTGTTTACCCTAACTGAGCATTTGAGCTCACCCTTTTATGTTTTCTTTTCCCCATGATATAAAGAATGGTTTTAGGTAAAAAAAAGAGAAGATCTTTATGGGAGATGTTGAAGATCTTTCACCGCGTTTAGAAGATTATATTCCGAGTTTCCAAAGACACTAAACTATTATGGTCCTTGTGTGTCTGTTTTTGTTATGTACTAAGTATTCCTCAAATGTAATGTAATGTCCATGTACATCAGGATACGGGTCTCTACAGTTGGTATCATAGGAAAGGTTTAGTCAACCTTTGGAAACTAGGATGCAAAAATGTTAGTGAGACCCCTAGAGATATTTCTAAGGTATGTATAGGAATGTCTCTAAGGTTAAATATACGTATAGGTTATAGTCCTAGAATTGCGCTAACGATCTTAGAATTTAACCTAAGAAGTTAGATATTGAGGATACTCCCCCTTTATAATGTTGTTTTCCCTAGCATGATTTTTTCCTCTCACACTATTCTTTTCGGGTTTTAGACGATGGCTGGAACCCGAAGGAACCGTGTTGATCAATGCAATGGACAATGCAATGATTATCCTCCTGAACAAACAAATGTTATGGGAGATGGAGTGGAAAATCTTATTGCTATACTTACACAAGCTATGAATCATTCTGGACTTCCAAATGAGCAGAGAA
Organism: Viscum album; assembly: GCA_963277665.1. Classification (NCBI taxonomy): domain Eukaryota; kingdom Viridiplantae; phylum Streptophyta; class Magnoliopsida; order Santalales; family Viscaceae; genus Viscum; species Viscum album. The sequence continues at coordinate 373,194,382 of OY728127.1, read as the reverse complement.
GGGAACAATATTCTATTGAGTCCTTCATGAGGAAACGTCCACCTTCTTTTAGTGGGTCTTCTGATCCACTTGTTTCTAAACAATGGATCAGTACCACTGAAAAGATATTTTCAGTTATTCAATGTTCTGAACATGATAAATTCATCTTAGCATTATATCGTTTAGAAGGTGAAGTTGATCAATGGTGGAATCTTATCAAGAATATGAGGCCAAGAGATGAAATTGAGTCCATGGAATGGGATGAGTTCAAGAACTTGTTTTTCAATAAGTACTTCCCTCGTATTCTTCGAACAAAGATGGAGAAGGAGTTTCTCGAACTAAAGCAAAATGATGATGAATCTGTTGGTATATACGAAGGGAATTTTACAATACTTGCAAGGTATGCATCTGGCATTATCATCCAACCTGAAAGTAAAGTTGATCAATTTTTCAGTGGCTTAAAACCAAGTCTTCGAAGGGAATTAGCTATAAGAGACATCAGTAGATATGAAGAAATTGTACGCTGTGCTATCAAGGTAGAAATGGAAGTTGGTGTTACATATCCATCTCATGGTTTTGACAAGAAACGAAAGATGGAGTTCAATGAGAAATCTCAGAATAATTGTGAAAAGAAGATGAATGTTTCCTTATGCACATAGTGTGGAAATAATCATGGTGGAGATTTTATTAAAGGGACTAGAAAATGTTTTAAGTGTGGAAAAGATGGTCATCGAGTAGCTGAGTGTCGAAGTAATGGAAAAAGGGTTTCTAATGATGTGAATAAAGCAAACACCGCAGAGAACGCACCACTAACACTTCAATTCTTCAAGTGCATGGAAATGGGGCATTATGCTAATAAATGCCCTAATCCAAGGGTTAGTGATGATCGACATGAGAAACCGCATAAGGCAAAGGGCAAAGGGAAGTCACATGAGATCACTCTTGGCGATGTTGAATATGACAACGATGTGGTGGAATGATTAAGTGTTTATGTAATGGGATTCCAAAATAATGTTGTATCATGGAGTATTGGAATATTTATGTATTGGTATAATGTGGTATTCAAAGTGATTGAGATATTTTTGGAAATAAGATGATATGCACATAATGAAGGGAAAACGAGAAAATGAAATGTTTAACAATATTCATGAGCTCATGATTGATATAAGGACTAAGTGATATCATGGTTTGAGTATATATAATTTTGAGGATTTTGGTATATGGAAAGTGTTAACTTTTAACTGCATTCAAGTTTTCACTATGGTTCAATGGGTATTCAAGAAAGTACAAGATTAAGGCCTTTGAATGTTTGGAATGTGACCAACAAGATATATCTTATGATATATGGGGATCAATGATGGTATTAAATCTCTGAGAGTGGACGACAGTATTATAGATAAGCCTAAAGATTGGAATGGATTATGTTGGACATAAGTTAGTATTATTGATGGGAAGTTATAGTAATATAGCTTTAGAAAAAGGAAAACCTACAGGACGGGCGACAGCCCACCGCGTCGGACAAGGCCGTGGGAATCGAACCCACAACTGAAGTGCGACTGGCCTTTATCACCTACCACTGGCCTACAGGAAGTCCATGTTTAGAATAAACTAGTTTTATTATATTAAGCAGTATGATATATGAAGTATAAGTCCATTTTAGGAACCATATATGATTAATCTCACTATAGAATGACTTATGTATATTTAATAACTTTTTGTTTGAATGACCTGTCATTCTATCACATGATCTGTTAACACTTCACGAATAACAAATTCATCTTCATTTATTTAAGAGATGACGTGGAAATTGTTCAAGGCAGGAACAACAGTGATATTGTACCAAAATAAAGTAAGTATTTATTCTAATTCAAATTCCTCAACTTTAGGGAAACGATCTTGAAAACAAAAAATGTTGTCCTAGTGCTCTTATATCTGATTAATCAGATGGTACCTTAGATCGTCACAAATTTATGGATTTGTGATTGTTGGCTTTTCCATAGCCATGTTCTCTACCACTCTCCATCAGAACATGACGGTTAGATTTTTCTTCCATATCCATATTTTCACCTATGTGGAAACCCAGTGATTAGTTTATTTGGGTAACCGTTACATTTCATAATTTTGTTTTTAAATATTTGTTTTGGTATTCCTTTTTATGATGTGGGTTTCTATCAAAGAAACTATCGAACAGTAAACCATTTATAACCCCGACGAATTTCGAGGGAGAAATTCATTTTAAGGGGGGTAGAATGTAACACCCAGCGATTTTATGAAAAATATTCTTTTTAATTTCATTAATGTCTTGTGTTGTACGCTACACAAAAAGGATCTTTTCAATATGCATCCTTGACTTGACTTGAATTACACACAATCGCAACCTTCCTCGATAGCGTGTGTAGTATGCAATACCGAGTTTCACTAAACAACGATATGCTATTAAAATATTATTAAAACTAGTCGTTATGAATAGTAATAACCACCTTTTAAAATTTTAAAAATTTTATCTCTCAAAATGGACTTCATTTTTGGATTTGGAATATCGAAATTAACTTTGGGTGAGATTTTGGTACTTTTCGGATAACTTTCATATTCTGATGAATAGTGAAAATTACTAAATCATAATTAAAAACAACTTTTTTAATCAAAATAATTAATAGTGATAAATTATTAATTTGAGTGGTTTTAAAGTTTATTTAGAATATATTTTTACAATTTAATACAATGTTGGTCATTGGATATAATTTCACATTTAAACCAGACATAAACAAGTGTCAATCTTTTGATAGTTAATATCTCTTAAGAACACGCTATTTGTTTTGACGACGGGAATTAATTTTTAAATTAATTAATGCAACTGATATGTTATGAATTTGGTAAAATAGAAATCATTTTTGAGTTCATAATATCAAATATATATTAGGCCTAATTTTTGGTATTTTTCTGAAAACATTCAATTTTTGTTGAATAGTGAAACCACTAAGTGGTAGTTAAAAAACTGAATTTTTCATAAAACATAATTTTACCGCATCTGTGAGTGGAATTTCAAAAATCCGAGAGACACGGTTCATGTCAGTAAGTAAAATGTGGTTCAATGAGATGAAAATAATTTTTGATGAATAGTAACTTTTTACTTTTATTTACAACGGTTAAAAGTAAATAGGGTAATTAAGGGTAAAAATGATATTATTATTACCCTAACACTTGTCCTAATTCTATTGGATAAGTGAAATTTGACCAAAAACAAACTTGGGAATAAAATATGACCATTTAGGTCCACTTGAATTATATTAGGACATTTATTATTATTTAATTCAAAGAAGAGTTAAAAGAGTTAAAATCAAAGTTTATTTAATAAAATATTTTTAATATAGGGTTATACATAAGATAAAATCGACTATAAATATTCATTAGAAATTTAAAAATATTTCCTACATAATGGTATTTTATTTGTAATTTTTAGACATTAAATAATTTAATTTATTTATGACACAACGATGATGCAATAATTATCTTATTAATGAAATATTGACATAATTGATGTTATAAATACCCAAATAAATATAATTAGAGACTTTTTATTAATTCCACTAATTTTCTAGGTTAATATGACATGTTAGTATTGATTTAATTAACTTTGTTTGAACTTATCATTCTGTTATGATTTTCACAAAAATAAATTACTAAATAGTGTCAAAATTGACATAAAATAGTTTTTAAAACAAATATTATATTATTAATTGTTATTTTATTCCTAAAAATCTATGGTTAGGCTAAATTACTTAGATATGGTTATATATATTAATAATAAACGATTTGGGGTTCTTTTGTCTTCTTATAGTAAGTTTATTAACCTTATATTGTAAGAACACAAGAAAACACGGTAAAAGTAAAATTATTTAACTTAATGTTAAATCTAAATGATAAGGTTAAAATAGGAACCTAAACATGTCTAAATTCTATTGGATGAGATTATTTCGACCCATACTCACCTTATGCTCGAAATAAATCAATTTGGAGCTATTTAATACCGAACTTGACTTTATAATAAAATAATATTTTTAGTTATTCCAAAGGTGCCCCTCTCCTCCCTTATAAAAGGACACCTCCTCCCTCTCTTACTCACACAACATTGAGCCTTAAAGCTCGGCCAACCCCTGCCAAATTCTCTTCTCCACTTCCCTAGAAACATTTTAGAGGTTCTGGTCCCCCTCAAAGACAAAATTTAGTGCCCTAAGAGGAGGTCTCAAAGAGGCGCTTCAAAGAAGAGGTAATTTCCGTTACAGATTCTTTCACCTTTATTTTTTCTACCACTTCTTCTTCTTAGGTTGTTTCATTATGAAGTAATAACATAAGTATCACTCATATACTGATATGTTATTATAAGTATGAAACAATCCTATTTCACCATCTATCCATCCTACGGAAAATGAAATCACCGCGCATGCGTACGTACGGAATACCGTCTCCACGACGTGGTGAAATCAATTTTCCACCACCACCTTACATGGATGGGTATAATGGTGTAAAGAATAACTATACATAGTTATTAGAACATCATATTGATTCTTATATATTGTATCATCCACTCCAATTCAATTCAATAATTATGGAAACGCTATCATCACTCGTGCGTACGTACGGACTACCGTCTCCACGACAAGATGAGATTCATTATCCTTGTTAACCAATTAAGAGTGATTATAAAGTATATATAAGAAATAATAATGAAATATATGACATAATAAAGCTACTGGATTTATTTATATATGTATGTCATCTACTTAATTCCGTTCAACTCAATAAGGAAACGAAAACAGCGTTCATGCATACGTACGGCCTACCGTCTTCATGAACGGTGTATTTCTTTCCATTTACTGATTTATTATATATATGTATATTCTGAATATATATATATATATATATATCGTGGTTTATATTCTGGAATTAAGTAATCATGATCTAAGTAATCATATGAATAATTACAAGTCAAAATACGGACGACAAATGAACCAATTTTACCCAAAACACTCTTTAACATGGAATTTACAAAAGAACGGGTAATATAAAGTCATAAGTGAACCATATATGATATCATAACAATGAATATGATTCTGTAATAAGTAAATGACATTATTTAAATCATTATACAGGAGGTTCGAACACTTACGAAGAAAATTGGACCTAAGGTAAGGGAAATATCACAATCTCATTTTTATCCGAGATTGTTTATACTTTGGTATTTACTAGGGTGTATTTTATCATCCACATCCTTGTTTCTTCAATATGTAACGTTATTTCCATCCACCTACAATTTTTTAAATCCAATTTTACCCTTCTGTGAGATTTTAGTAAAATATATGAAAGAATCTTTTTTCGTTTTTCGTATGAGGTACTTTTTGAGTTTTCCGACAAAAGTACGAGAAGAATGTTTTTTAACTTATACGACATGAATGGAAATTTAAAACAAAATTTCCATGAATCTTCCCTTAAAGGTTTTCAAGTTTATTTTTAATCAAATTCTTTTAGTTATAATTTTATGACATGTTAAGAAATGAAAAGTGTTTTTGAAGAAGAAAGGATATTTTCCTCAAGAATGGAGTTCATGTGTTTTATCAAAATTATTTTCCATCTAAGACAATAAAGGGTTCTGTTTTTATCTCTATTATTACATTGATTTGATTATGTTGTGATGGAATTATTTTTATGAATTCTTTTATCTTATATGAACTGTTTCATGATGTCATGATGATTAAGATTCCCATTTTTATTACATGGGTTATGCAATGATGTATGATTTATGATTTTGTGGCACACATAAGAATGGTATCATTGTGAGATGGGTGGGACCTATATCTCCCTCCAATGCATTGGGTAAAGATTTTATATCTCATGAGATAGACATGGCTGGAATGGTAGGTTATACCGGTTCAGTGAAACAGGACTGAAACGAGGGTGACTCGGTTCAGAAAGGGACTTTGTCCACTAAGATAGTCTTGGAAATGAGTCTTGACTAATAAGAAATGATTCTCTATGATTATGTGTGTATGCCACAAAGTTTAATGTTTTAAGTTATGATTATTGTGATTACATTTCACTGCCATGATTTATCCCATGTTATGAAATTATGCTCTCTTTTGCAGGATAATATTTCCAAAATGTTATGTTCTTATGAATATGATGTGATTGATATTTCTTTTGTTTACCCTTACTGAGAATTTGAGCTCACCCTTTTATGTTTTCTTTTCCCCATGATATAAAGAAAGGTTTTAGGTAAAAAAGGGGAGATCTTTATGGGAGATGTTGAAGATCTTTCACCACGTTTAGAAGATTATATTCCGAGTTTCCAAAGACACTAAACTATTACGGTCCTGCTGTGTCTGTTTTTGTTATATACTAAGTATTCCGCAAATGTAATGTAATGTCCATGTACGTCAGGATACGAGTCTCTACAGGAATACACGACATGTATGTTGGATCAACAAGCCGTGTAATCCGATCTGAAAAAATTGAAACCTTGTACAAAGGAGAAGCTTTGTACTACGTACATGGGATTTCCAGGCCGGTTACAATGTAACATAGAAGTATAGATCGTGTATGATTAATCTACACACCATGTACTCCAAAAATTCCAAAGTATGGAAAACACACCAAAGCCCCCGGCATGTACTTTGGATAAAGGGTGAAAAGAAATACACGTCGTGTAAATATAAACTACACACCGTGTACTTTCCAGAAATGAAATTTCACCAGGTTTCCTCAAAAAGTACAAAGACATGTACAAGGAATATGGATGGGAAGAATCTTAACGAAATTCAAAAAGGAATTTAAGATAAATAATTGATTAATTATAAGATCATAATTAATTAAATTCAAGTGTGACTTATCTTAATTAATAGAACGATTAAATGAATTTGATTTTTAAATATTCACAAATGTCATTGCATGTTATGGATGATCATGAGAAAGACCAAAGACCATTTTTATGTGTGTATGGTTTCATTTAAATTTATTTAATTTAAATACATTGGCCTGCGAGCCTTCTTCCAAATAAATTGTATGGCATGCGTTCCCATGGTTTATTTAATATAAACCCCATGTAATGGAGGATCTCCCAATCCAGAGGAGACAGGTCAATACCTGAAGCTGGGGTGAAACCAGCTAAATAATATACAAAGGTGGACAGGTGGGAGCTGCAAAACACGAAACATCGGTTCAAAATGTTTTCCCTAGGTCAGGGTTAGCTTATCAAATCGCTAGATAAGATAACCAATAAAAGATCATGATCATGCCATGTTATTTTATTGGTTTCTAATTGCATGGTTTATTTATTATGTATTTTTTGTCATGATCACATAGCAAATAAAACAAACAAGCTTGCAAAGATGTAATAAAATAAATGCCCGACTATGCGTAAACATTATCAGAACATGGTTAATCACTTAATAAAGAATCACTTAATATTAACAAGCATACGATAATGCAAAACTACGCATAAATGATTAAAATATATCAATACCATATTAAGTCATACCGAGCCATCCATTACATGATTAAGGGAAATACTCAATAAAACTATGTGTTCGACCAAGCCTTGTTGGGACAGTTACTTTTATAAAGGAATCCCTTATGAATGGTTTCGGGTAAACATAACCATATTACATCAAGGGGAGTATCCCTTTCAAGACTTGATGTAATATCAGAGGCAAGATTTGAGGAAACCCACATCATGATTTCAAGATTGGGTAGTCCACTCATCAGATCAAGGAATTGTAAGCAGGCAGTTGGCAAAGACCTACCTACCTAAATACCTTCAAATAGCTTGACCATCCATTGTTCAGGTTATGCGAATGGGAATACGGATCCTTTCCACTAGAATGTCAAAGCAACTGGAAATTTTTATTTCAATGTCGAGGGTCATTGGGACTTGATAAAATTGTGGGAGACTTAATAAAATTTTTATTTCGCAAAAAATGTACTCAAGAATGTACTGATAAATATGCTCTTTTAATTTGTAGAATCTAAATGACAAACTCATCAACCAAATTTTCTCTGCGATCAATTTTGGATAAAGAAAATATCCTCAGTGACAGTAACATTCAGGAATGGTTTAGGGGCCTTTGAGTTATCCTACTCCATGAATGAACATTTTACGTGTTGGGGTCCTCACTTCCTGATTCGCCCACCCAAGGGGAATGTGATGAAGATTTCCTGGTCTATGATCAACATTTGAATGATGCATTCGACGTTCCATGTTTGATGTTATCATCAATGTCTAGTGCGCTCATTAAGTCTCATGAATCCATGGATTCCTATAGCATACTCGAGCACCTCTGTGGTCTATACAAGAGAGAGAATGATATGAATGGTTTGTGATCTCCAAAGCTCTATTCCAGAGCCTTCTTGGAGAGGGTGCCCCAGCTGGGCCTCATGTAGTCATGTTCATTGGCTAAATTGAGCACATGGTGGATCTTGTGTTTATACTCCCTGAAGAACTCGGTACCTATCTAATTATTGCATCACTCCCCCAGATATTCTCTAACATTGTTGTGAACTTCAACATTGACAACTTTGAGAAGTATTTGTCTGATCTTCTTATCATCATTCGCCAAGTGGACAATGACATGAAGCTTGAAAAGCCTTCTATCCTCATAGTGAATAAAAGGAAAGGGAAGGAAAAGAGCTTTAAGCCCAAAGCTTCTTCAATACCTTCCATGAAAAGGAAGATAAAATAGTAGGTAATAGAATAAGAGGTTTTTTGTTTCACATGTGGAAAGAAGGGCCATTGGAAGAAAAACATCACCTAGTCAAGGAAGAAAGGGGAAGCTTCAGGTGAGGTTGTAATTAATGCAATCTATCTATTTCTACCAATTGGGTATTAGATACTGCTTTTGGTGCTCACATCTGTATCAAAATACAGAAACCAAGTAGATTTAGAATGATTGATCAATGTGAGATGGATCTACGAGAAGCCAACGGAGCCTGAATCACTATTGTAGCTATCAGAGACTACCACCTCACATTACCTACTAGGAATGTCTTTGTTTTCAAAGGATGTTATTATGTACAATCTTTAACCAAAAATATTATTTCAGTATCCAGATTAGATACTGATGGATCGATCTTCAGGTTTGGAAGTGGATGTTTCTACTTTTTTAAAGATATCATTTGTTTTTGTATGGCACATTTATATAACGACCTTTATGTGTTAGACTACACAAACCAAGTAATGGAAATCGATGTCAAATTTAATTCACATGACTCACACCACACCCAAATTTGGCATCACCGGGTAGGTCTTGTCAATGAGAAAAGTTTGACAAAATTACATCAAGATGGGTAGTTAGATTATTTTGAACTAAAATCACTTGTTGTATGTCATGCGTGTCGACAAGGTAGAATGACCAAAGCCCCATTTTGTGGGAAAGGTGAAAGGGATAAAGAGCTTCTAGAATTAGTTCACACAGATGTGTGTGGACCTTTTCAAGTTGAATCAAGGGGTGGGTTCTCATACTTCATAACTTTTACTTATGATTTTAGTAGATATGGATATATTTACTTAATGAGGTATATGTCAGGTTCTTTTGATCGGTTCTAAGAATACAAGAATGATGTTGAGAACTAGCTTGGTAAAAAGATTAAGAAACTCCTCTCAGACAGAGGAGGAGGATATCATAACCAGTACTTCATTGACTTCTTACGGATGTTTGGGATTTTATCTCAACTCACTCTTCCTTACACACATCAGTGGAATGGTGTATGTAAAAGGAGGAACTGAACCCTGTTGGACATGGTGAGATCAATGATGAGTCATATTAATATTCCATTATTTTTTTGGGGATATGTATTAAAATTGCATCACACATACTAAACCAATTACCAACTAAATTGATAAATGGTATTCTAAACGAGTTATGGAGTGGACGAAAATCCATGTTGTCGAATTTTCAAGTGTGGAGTAGCGAATAATTTTTAAGGCCTTTTCATGTAACAAACATCCACCCCGAGGCAGAAAGTGTATCTTCATAGAATATCTCAAGGAAACAAGGGGATATTACCTATGAAACCCCTCAGAAAAAAGGGTTACAGTGTCAAGACACGTCATATTCCTTGAGAGGGAGCACATCTCCAAAAGTTATAGCTGGAGAGAGATAGACTTCGATGATGTTGAGGCTCAAGATATAGAGGAGTTTGTACAGGAATAGATTCCACAATTCCCCCTGGAAGAACAATCTATTCTAGAGACACAAGAACTGCGTATGAGCATGAGAGAGGAGAGAGAAGCAGAACGATATGGATTCCTTGTCACCGAGGATAGTGACTCATTATCGGTTGAAAATGATGACCATCTTACTACAAGGAAGCAGCTGATGTCACAGATGCTACCAAGTGGCAAGAAGCCATGAATTATGAAATGGATTCCATGCACCAAAACAAAGTCTAGATTTTGGTAAATCTTCAAGTTGATGTAAATCTTATTGGTTCTTTTCAAAAAAAATGTAATGATTATTGAAAATAAATGGGTATTAAAGAAGAAACTAGATATGGAGGGGAAAGTCATCACCTATAATGCTCGACTGGTTGCCAAAGGTTTTAGATACTGTCAACGAATTGACTATGATGAAACCATTTCACTGGATGCGATGCTGAAATCCATTAAAATCTTATTGGCCATTGCCGCTTACCATGACTATGAAATTTGGGAAATGGATTTCAAAATAGAATTCCATAATGGGAACCTCCAGGAAGATGTCTACATGACCCAACCTGAAGGGTTTGTGACTCCAATGGATGCCAACAAGGTTTGAAAGTTGTAGAAATCCATTTATGTATTAAAGAAAGCATCAAGGTCACGGAACATTCATTTTGATGAATCCATAATGGAATTTGGCTTTATTAAGAACGAATGTGAGCCTTGAGTCTACAAAAGGTTTAGTGGAAGTGCAGTTGTTTTCCTAATATTATATGTTGATGACATATTACTAATTGGAAATGAAGTACCTGTCTTATTGTAAATTAAGGCATGGTTAGGTAAATGCTTCTCCATTAATGACTTGGGTGAGGCAGCAAATATTTTTGGGATCAAGATCCATCATGATAGATCCAAGATAATGTTGGGTCTGAGTCAAAGTACATACATTGAAAGATACTGAAGAGATATTGTATAGAAAAATCCAAGAAGGGATTGTTGCAGGTATCACATGGCATTAATCTTTCCATGAAAATGTGTCCTCAGACACATGTGGAAATAATGAAAATGGAAAGGATCCCTTACACATTGGTGATTGGGTGAGTCATGTATTATATGATATGTACAATGATAGATGATTCTTACGCATTATGTGTGGTAGGAAGATATCAAACGGATCCAGGAGACCACTATTGGAAGGCAGTCAAGAGTATCCTTAAGTATCTGAGGCATACTAAGGATATGTTCCTGTTTTATGGAGGAGATGTGGAACTAGTCATCAGAGGACATGTATATGCTAGTTTCCAGACTAATCAAGATGACATGAAGTCACAGACAGGATAGATCTTCAGTTTGAATGGAGGTGTAGTCAGCTGGAAGAGCTCAAAGAAAAGTGTGGTGGAATATTCTATAGCCGAGTCCGAGTATATCACAGCTTCTATTGTTGCTAAAGAAGCAGTATGGATGCAAATCTTCGACCAAGATCTAGATGTAGTACCTAATAGTAATGATCCTATCACACTCTTTTGTTATAATACTACAACGATGGATATTTAAAAAGATCCAAGGTCACATCAGCGAACAAAGCGCATTCTTTGGAAGTATCATCTCTTGAGAGATTATATAACGACCCATACTTTACATAAATTGTTATTACTTCGAAATTGAAGCACACTTATTGCAACATACAAGAAAACCAGGAAAGGACCATACATGTATAGTGTCTTTAGAAACTGGGAAACATAAACAACTGGTTCATAAAGCGTCTACACTGTCTCTCATTTATTTCATCATATCTATAGTCCCTTTTGGCATATCTTACTTAATAACCTTCTTCCTGACCTGGGGAAAGAAAACATTAAAAAGGGTGAGCTCAAATGCTCAGTAAGGTTAAACAAAATAAATATCAATCACATAATATTCATAAGAACATAACTTTTAGAAATCTTAACCTGCAAAAGAGATCATAATTTCATAACATGGGATAAATGATAGTAGTGAAATGTAATCACAATAATCTTAACATAAAACATGAAACTTTGTGGCATAAACACATAATCATATATAATCATTTCTTATTATTAAAGACTCATGGCCAAGACTATCTTAGTGGACAAAGTCCATTTTTGAACTGAGTTCACTCCTCGTTTCAGTCATGTTTCACTGAACCGGTTTAACCTGCCGTTCCAGCCATGTCTATATCATGAGATATAAAATCTTTACCCAATTAATTGGAGGGAGATATAGGTCCCACCCATCTCATAATGATACCATTCTTATGTGTGCCACAAAATCATAAATCATACATCATTTCATTAACCATGTAAATAAAATGGGATTCTTAAACAACATGACATCATAAATCAATTCATATAAGATAAAGGAATTAATAAAAATAACTCCATCACAACATAATCAAATCAATGTAATAATAGGGATATAAATAGAACCCTATATTATCTTAGATGGAAAATAATTGTGATAAAACACTTGAACTCCATTCTTGAGGAAAATATCCTTTCTACTTCAAAAACAATTTCCTTTCTTAACATGTCATACAATTTTAAACTAAAATAAGTTGATTAAAAATAAACTTGAAAACTTGTAAAGGAATATTCTTGGAAATAATGTATTAAAAATCCATTCATTCCGTATATGTTAAAAAAACATTCTTCTCGTACTTCTGTCGAAAAAGTCAAAAAGTACCTCGTACGAAAAATGATAAATGATTCGTTTCATATCTTTTACTATAAACTCACCAAAGGGAAAAATGGATTTAAACAATTGTAGGTTGATGGAAATAATATTACATATTGAGGAAACATGGATGTGGTTGATAAAATACACCCCAGTAAATACCAAAGTATAAACAATCTCGGATAAAAATGAGATTGTGATATTTCCCTTACCTTAGGTGTGATTTGCTTCGTAAGTGTCTGAACCTCCTGTATAATGATTTAAATAATGTTATTGACTTATTCCCGAATCATACATACTTTTATGATATCATATATGGTCATATTCATAGCTTCTTATTAGTAATATTTCATTACTACTTGTTATTCGTGTGTTTATTACTTTTTGTTCTTATGTGTGTTTTGTCGAATAAATTCTTATTCTTCTTTTTAGGTTATAGATACCTTATTTACAGAATTTTATTAGTGTAATATATATCATATTCAATCATTCAATTCATTTATATAATCATTATTCATTTAAGATCATGTATAACGAGTCGCATCACATCATGGAGACGGTATTCTGTACGTACGAATGAGCGATGATATCGTTCCCATGATCGTGGAATTGTATTGGAGTGTATATATACTATTTCAGAATAAATATCACTTTACAATAATCATATATAGTTATTATTTACACCATTATACCCATCCAAGTAAGGTGGTGGTGGAAAATAGATTACACCACGGCGTGGAGACGGTATTCCGTACGTACGCACGCGCGGTGATTTCGTTTTCCGTAGGATGGATAGATGAAGAAATATGGTTGTTTCATACTTATAATAACATATCAGTATATTAGTGATACTGATGTTATTACTTCATAATGAAACATATAAATAATAAGAAGTTGAAGAAGAAATAATGATGAAATAATCGGTAACGGACATTACATCTTCCTTGAAGCGCTTCTTTGAGACCTCCTTTTAGGGCACTAAAATTGGTCTTTGAAGAAGAACAGGACCTCTAGGATGTCTCTAGGGAAGCGGAGAGAAGAAATTGGCAGGGTTTGGCCGAGCTTCAAGGCTCAATGTGGTGTGAGGAAGAGGGGGAGGAGGTTCCCTTTTATAAGGGAGGAGAGGGGCTCCTTTAGAAAAACTAAAAATATTTTTTTATTATAAAGACAAATTCAGTTTTAAATAGCTCCAAATTGATTTATTTCGAAGATACGATAGGGAGGGGTCTAAATACTCTCATCAAATAGAATTTAGACAATCTTAGATTCCTATTTTAACCTTATCATTTAGATTTAACATTATGTTAAATAATTTTACTTTTACCGTGTCTTCTTGTGTTCTTACACTATAAGGTTAATAATCTTTCTATAACAAGACAAACGAACCCCAAGTTGTTTGCTATTAATATATATAACCTTATCTAAGTAATTTGGCCTAACCTTATATTTTTAGGAATAAAATAACAATTAATAATATAATATTTGTTTTAAACACTATTTTATGTCAATTTTGATACTATTTGGTAATTGATTTTTGTGAAAATCATAACAGAATTATTAGTTCGAACAAAGTTAATTAAATCAATACTAACATGTCATATTATACTATAAAATTAGTGGAATTCATAAAAGGTCTCATATTACATTTATTTGGATATTTATAACATCAATTATGTCAATATTTCATTAATAAGATAATTACTGCATCATCGTTGTGTCATAAATAAATTAAATTATTTAATGTCTAAAAATAACAAATAAAATACCATTATGTAGGAAATATTTTTAGATTTCTAATGAATATTTATAGTCGAATTTATCTTATTTATATCCCCATATTAGAAATGATTTACTTATTAAACTTTGATTTTAACTATTTTGACCCTTCTTTAAATAAATTAATAATAAATGTTCTAATCTAATCCAAGTGGGCCTAAATGGTCATATTTTATTCCTAAGGTTGTTTTTGGTCGAATTACACATATCAAATAGAATTAGTACATGTGTTATAGTCATAATAATAACACTTTTACCCTTAATTATCCTATTTAATTTTAACCGTGGTAAAAAATAATCAAAAGTTACTATTCACCAAAAAAAATTTTCATCTCATTGAACCACATTTTAGTCCTTGATATTAACCGTGTCTCTCGGATTTTTGAAATTCTAGTCACAAAAGCGGTGAAATTATGTTTTATGAAAAATTCATTTTTTTAACTACTACTTAGTGGTTTCACTATTCATCAAAAATTGAAAGTTTTCAGAAAAATACCAAAATTTCACCCTAGGCTAATTTCGATATTCCGAATCCAAAAATGAAGTCCATTTAGAAAAATAAAATTTATAAAATTTAAAAAAGTGGTTATTAATATTCATAACGGCTAGTTTTAATAATATTTTAATAGCATACCATTGTTTTGCGAAACTCGGTATTGCGTACGACATGAGCTATCGACGAAGGCCGCGATTGTGTGTAAACCAAGCCAATCTAGTGTTTTGTGTAGTGAAAGATTCCTTTGATGATTTAAAAACAAAATATTTTTCATAAAAGTCTCGGGTGTTACATTCTACCCCCCTTAAAATGAATTTTGCCCTCGAAATTCGTCACTTTGTAACAAACAGATGAGGATACCTCTCCCTCATCATATCCTCAAGCTCCCATGTAGCTTCTTCTAATTGGTGGTTCCTCCATAAAACTTTCACCAAGCGAGTGATCTTGTTTTGTAGAACATTTTCTCTACGATCCAGAATATCTATCGGCTGTTCTTCAAAAGAACGATCTTGCTCCAGCGGTATAACTTCTGAGCTGAGTACATGTGAAGGATCAGGTAGGTACTTTCTCAGGAGAGATAAATGGAACACATCGTGAACTTGAGAGAGATTAGGTGGAAGTCCCAATCGGTAAGCTACCTTTCCAACACGATCCAGTATTTCGAAAGGACCGATATATCTAGGGCACAACTTCCGCTTATTTCCAAATCTCATGACCCTATTTTAGGGAGATATTCATAAGAACACTTTATCACCCACTTGAAACTCTAGGTCCTTTCTTAGGTTGTAGGAATAACATTTCTATCGACTCTGAGCTGCTCTTATGTGTTGTTGAATAGATCGGACCTTTTCTTCCATCTCATCATCTAGATCATGTCCTAATATCTTTCTTTCCCCAATTTCATCCCAGCAAGTTGGAGTCATGCATTTCATTCCATAGAGAGCTTCATAAGGAGCCATATGAATACTGGAGTGAAATCTATTATTATAAGAAAATTACACCAAACGTAGGTGTTGACCCAACCACCTTTGAAATCCATAGAGTAAGCTCTCAACATATCTTCTAGAGTTTGAATTGTTCTCTCAGACTGACCGTCTGTATGGGGATGATAAGTAGTGATGAAACTCAACTCTGTATCAAGAGTATGCTGAAGACTTCGCTAGAACTTCGAGGTAAATCTCGGGTCCCGATCAGATATAATAGAAAGTGGTACTCCATGAAATCTAACTACTTCCTTTACATATATCCTGGCAAGCTGATCCAGAGAGAAATCCTCTCTAATAGCAATGAAGTGTGCAGACTTTGTAAGACGATCAACTATGACCCAGATAGCATTATTGCCTTTGGATGTTTTAGGAAGTCCTATGACAAAGTCCATAGTGATGTTTTCCTGTTTCCATTTGGGTATGGGTAATGGTTGTAACATCCCCTTAGACTTTTTTCTCTTAGCATTAACTTGCTGACAAACCAAGCATCGAGAGACATATTTAGCAACATCTCTATTCATGCCATCCCTCCAGAAGTACTCTTTCAGGTACCTATACATCCTCGTGCTTCCTGGATGAATAGAGAATGAAGAACTATGAGCCTCATCCAACAACTCCTTCTTTATTTCGGGGATGGGAGGAACACAAACCCGATTCCTGAACTTTATTATCCCATCACAATCAAGGTTGAATTCAAGAAAATTTCTCACCTTCTTTTGTAACTCAACATCTTCTTTCTGTGCCTCTTTAATCTCCACATGTATAGATGGTTGAACATTCATCTGAGAAAGATAAGATTTTTCCCTTTCCATTATAATTCCATGATCCATCCATTGTAAATCCACAAATATTGGATCTTTTGTGATCCTCATCATGGATAAAATGGCATGGTCTTGTCGACTTAATGCATCTGACACCCTGTTTTCTTTCCTAGGGTGGTAATGGATTGAGCAGTCATAATCCTTAATCAGCTCCAACCATCTTATTTGGTGCATATTCATCTCCTTTTGTGTGAAAATATACTTTAAACTTTTATGATCAGTATAAATGTCACACCTTTCTCCATAAAGATAATGCATCCAAATATTTAATGCAAAATTACCGCAGCTAACTCCAAATCATGTGTTGGGTAATTTTGCTCATGGATTTTCAACTATCGTGAGGCCAAAGCTATCATCATATCATTTTTCATAAGAACACACCCCAATCCCTTCTTGGATGCATCACTGTAGATCACAAACCTTTCTCCACTACAAGGCAGTGTGAGCACAGGTGCACTGGATAACCTTCTTTTCAACTCCTTGAAATTCTCTTCACATTCCTCCATCCAAACAAACTTAACTCCTTTTCGAGTCAACCTTGTGAGCGGAATAGATAATCGTGAAAAATCTTTCACAAAACGTCGATAATATCCAGCCAAACCAAGAAAACTTCAGATCTCAGTTACTGTTGTTGGTCTCGACCATCTTTCAATAACCTATGTTTTTGCTGGATCCATAGATATCCCCTCTTTTGAGATTATGTGACCCAAAAATGAAACTTTTTGAAGCCAAAATTCACACTTGGTAAATTTGGCAAAAAGCTTCTCCTTTCTCAGGGTCTTCAATACAATTCTCATGTGATCTTCATGTTTTCACTTGCTCTTTGAATAGAAAATAATATATTCTATAAAGACTACCACAAACTGATCAAGATAGTCTCTAAAGACTCTATTCATCAGATCCATGAAGATAGCAGGGTCATTAGTTAGACCAAATGGCATCACTATAAATTCATAGTGTCCATACCTTATACGGAAAGCTGTCTTTAGTATATCCTCCCTTTTGACCCTTAATTGATGATACCCTGAACGAAGATCAATCTTGGAAATTATTGAGCTCCACGTAGTTGGTCAAATAAGTCATCAATGCGTGGGATAGGATATTTGTTCTTGATAGTGATCTTGTTATGTTATTGATAATAAATGCAAAGTCTCATTGATCCATCTTTCCTCTTAACAAACATAATAGGTGCTCCCCAAGGTGAGGCACTAGGGCGTATGAATCCCTTATCAAGATTATCTTGGAGTTTCTTCTTCAATTCCTTCCACTCAATTGGGGCCATTCTATAAGGTGACTTTGAAATAGGTAAAGAACCCTGGTACGAGTTCTATTGAAAACTCAACTTCACGATTTGGTGGAAGACCCGGCAATTCCTCCGGAAAGACATCATCAAACTCTCGTACAATGGGAATATTCTTAATCGTGAGTTTCTCACCAACCATTTTAGATAAATAACCTTCATTTAGTGGAATCAAGACCCATATGATGGAAGAAATTTCCACTGGAAGGTTATGTTCATTCTTGCATCGATAGACAATCATAGATTGATCTGGAATATGAAATGTGACTTCCCTTCTTTGGAAATTGATATAAGCTCCATATAACGAAATCCAATCCATGCCAAGAATCACATCAAATTCCACTATAGGAAGGATCACAAGATTTTCAGGAAGCACTTTCCCACAAACTTCAATCGGGGAAGAATTATAAACTTTTGATGCGACTGTGGTGCCATTAGGGGTTGTCACAGCTAACTCAACATCTAATTGTTGAGGTAATACGGTGATATCATCAAAAAATTCTTCAGAAATAAAAGAGTGGGTGGATCTAGAATAAAATAAAACATTTTATACTTTAGAGTGGATGGTAAGTGTACCTTTCATCGCATCGTTATCGTACTCCACATATCTAATAGAAATTGCATGTGACTTTCCTTCGTCTTTATCCTTATGAGTTTGTTGAAGTCGACCATCATCATCAAACCTTGGATTTGGGCATTGATTGGAATAATTCCCTATCTCCATGCACTTAAAACATTGAAGTATAGTAGGTTCAGTCTGTGTGTCCCTTCCTTTGTTTGCATCATTAGACGTCTTCTTCCCATCATTACGACATTAAAAATCCCAATGACCTTCCTTTCCACATTTGAAACATTTACTTGTCCCTTTAAGACAGCTCCCTCCGTGTTTCTTTCCACACATTGAGAATAAGGGAAAGCTCATCTTCTTTTCAGTGTGCTCTTTAGATTTTCCATTGAATTCCATTTTCCTCTTCTTATCAAACCCATATGACTAATGGGTTACTCCAATCTCCATCTCGACTTTGAGAGCACATCAAACGATTTCATCATAGCTATTGAAGTCCCTTATGGCTAACGCCCTTCGAAGACTTGATTTTAAGCCACTAAAGAATCGATCGATCTTACTCTCAGTTTGGATAATAATTCCAGAAGCATACCTTGAATGTATTGTAAAATTTTCTTCATAGGTACCAAAAGATTCATCATCCTTTTGATTTTGTTCAAGAAACTCTTTCTCCATCTTTGTTCAGATAATACGAGGGATGTACTTATTGAAAAATAAGTTCTTGAACTCATCCCATTCCATGGACTCAATTTCATCTCTTTGCCTCGTATTCTTGATAAGATCCCACCATTGATCAGCATCACCTTCCAAAAGATACACTGCTAAGATGACTTTATCATGTTCAGAACATTGAAGAACTGAAAATAACTTTTTAGTAGCACTAATCCATTTTTCAGCAATTAATGGATCAGTAGACCCGCTGAATGAAGGTAGACGCTGCCTCATGAAGGACTATACAGAATGTTTCTCATTCCTTTGATCATTTGGAAGTACTGCATGATTCATAGCTTGGGAATGTTGTGTGAGCATGGCTACCAGATTTTTCATTCCAGCTCCCATAATATTTGGTTGCTCAGGGGGACAATCATTGCATTGCCCGTCGCATTCCGCATTATCATGGTTCCTTTGGCTTCCATCAATTAACTAAAACCAAGAAGAATAGTGTGAGAAACACTAATTATAATAGGAAAACCACATAATCAAGAATAAAATTTCACAATTAAGGTCTTATCCTAGGTTATTCATGGCCATTTCTAAAACACTAATATTGTGTTCTATGCTTAGACTTATCCTTAGGGTTATTACTAAGGCTTTCACATCATAGATTCCAAAGGTTGACTATAACCTCCCTCTGATACCAACTATAATGACCCATACTTTACATACAATTTTATTACTTAAAAATTTAAGAACACTTATTACAACATATAACAAAACCAGGAAATGACCGTATAGGTATAGTGTCTTTAGAAACTGGGAAACATAAACAACTTGTTCATAAAGCGTCTACATTGTCTCCCATTTATTTCATCATATATATAGTCCCTTTTGGCATATCTTACTTAATAACCTTCTTCCTGACCTGGGGAAAGAAAACA
The DNA here is from genome assembly GCA_963277665.1 of Viscum album. NCBI lineage: Eukaryota > Viridiplantae > Streptophyta > Magnoliopsida > Santalales > Viscaceae > Viscum > Viscum album. Next base: position 373,173,978 of record OY728127.1, on the reverse strand, counting down.
TGTAAAGGGTGAGCTCAAATGCTCAGTAAGGGTAAACAAAAAAAATATCAATGACATCACATTGATAAGAACATAACATTTAGAAATCTTAACCTGGAAAATAGATCATAATTTCATAACATGGGATAAATCATAGTAGTGAAATGTAATCCCAATAATCATAACATAAAACAAGAAACTTTTTGGCATACACACATAATCATATAGAATCATTTCTTATTAGTCAAGACTCATGGACAATACTATCTTAGTGGATAAAGTCCATATCTGAACCGAGTTCACTCCTCATTTCAGTCCTGTTTCAATGAACCAGTTTAACCTGCCGTTCCAGCCATGTCTATCTCATGAGATATAAAATCATTACCCAATGCATTGGAGGGAGATATAGGTCCCACCCATCTCATAATGATACCATTCTTATGTGTGCCACAAAATCATAAATCATACATCATTGCATAACCCGGGTAAATAAAATTGGATTCTTAAACAACATGACATCATAAAAGAATTCATATAAGATAAAGGAATTAATAAAAATAATTCCACCACAGCATAATCAAATCAATGTAATAATAGGGATAGAAACAGAACCCTATATTATATTAGATGGAAAATAATTTTGATAAAACAATTGAACTCCATTCTAGAGTAAAATATCCTTTCTACTTCAAAAACATTTTCATTTCATAACATGTCATACAATTTTAAACTAAAAGAAGTTGATTAAAAATAAACTTGAAAAATTGTAAAGGAAGCTTCTTGGAAATAATGTTTTAGAAATCCATTCATGCTGTATACGTTAAAAAAACATTCTTCTCGTACTTTTGTTGGAAAAGTCAAAAAGTACCTCGTACGTAAAACGACAAATGATTCCTTTCATATCTTTTACTATAAACTCACCAAAGGGTAAAAATGGATTTAAACAATTGTAGGTGGATGGAAATAATATTACATATTGTGGAAACATGGATGTGGATGATAAAATACATCCCAGTAAATAGCAAAGTATAAACAATCTCGGATAAAAATGAGATTGTGATATTTCCCTTACCTTAGGTCCGATTTTCTTTGTAATTGTTCTAACCTCCTGTATAATGATTTAAATAATGTTATTGACTTATTCCAGAATAATAAATATTTTTATGATATCACATATGGTCATATTATTCGCTTCATATTAGTAATATTTCATTACTACTTGTTATTCGGGTGTTTATTTCTTTTTGTTCTTATCCATGTTTTGTTGAATAAATTCTTATTTTTCTTTTTAAGTTATAGATACCTTATTTCCAGAATTGTATTATTGTAATATATATCATATTAATTCATTCAATTCATTTATATAATCATTATTCAATTAATATCATGTAGAACGAGTCACATCACATCGTGGAGACGGTATTCCGTACGTACGCACGAGCAACAATATCATTCCCATGATCATGGAATTGTATTGGAGTGTATATATACTATTTCAGAATCAATATCACTTTACAATAATCATATATAGTTATTATTTACACCATCATACCCATCCAAGTAAGGTGGTGGGCGAAAATAGATTACACCACGGCGTGGAGACGGTATTCCATACGTACGCATGCGCGGTGATTTCGTTTTCCGTATGATGGATAGATGGAAAAAATAAGATTGTTTCATAATAATAATAACATATCAGTATACTAGTGATACTGATGTTAATACTTCATTATGAAAAAACTAAATAAGAATAAGTGGAAGAAGAAATAAAGATGAAAGAATCGGTAACGGACATTACATCTTCTTTGAAGCGCTTCTTTGAGACCTCCTTTTAGGGCACTAAAATTGGTCTTTGAAGAAGACCAGGACCTCTAGGATGTCTTTAGGGAAGTTGAGAGAATAAATTGGCAGGTTTGGGCCGAGAATTAAGTCTCATTGTGGTGTGAGGAGAGGGGGAGGAGGTTCCCTTTTATAAGGGAGGAGAGGGGCTCCTTTGGAAAAACTAAAAATATTATTTTATTATAAAGCCAAATTCGGTTTTAAATAGCTCAAAATTGATTTATTTAGAAGATAATGTAGGGATGGGTCGAAATCCTCTCATAAAATAGAATTTAGACATGTTTAGTTTCCTAATATAACCTTATCTTTTAGATTTAACATTAAGTTAAATAATTTTACTTTTACCGTGTCTTCTTGTGTTCTTACACTATAAGGTTAATAAACATATTATAACAAGCCAAACGAACCCCAAGTTGTTTATAATTAATATATATAACCTTATATAAGTCATTTTTCCGAACCTTAGATTTTTAGGAATAATATAAAATTTAATAATATAATATTGTTTTTAAAAACTATTTTATGTCAATTTTGACACTATTTGGTAAATGATTTTTGTGAAATTCATAACATAAATATTAGATCTAAAAAAGTTAATTAAATCAATACTAACATGTCTTATTAACCTAAAAAAATTAGTTTAATTCATAAAAAGTCTCAAATTACATTTATTTGGGTATTTATAACATCAACTATGTCAATATTTCATTAATAAGATAATTATTACATCATCGTTGTGTCATAAATAAATTACATTATTTAATGTCTAAAAATTAAAAATAAAATACCATTATATAGGAAATATTTTTATCTTTCTAATGAATATTTATAGTATAATTTATCTTATGTATAACCCCATAGTAGAAATTATTTACTTATTAAACATTGATTTTATCTATTTTAACCCTTCTTTAAATAAATTAATAATAAATGTCCTAATATAATCCAAGTGGGCCTAAATGGTCATATATTATTCCTAAGGTTGTTTTTGGTCTAATTACACTTATCCAATAGAAATAGGACATGTTTTATGATAATAATAATAACACTTTTACCCTTAATTACCCTATTTACTTTTAACCGTGGAAAAAATAAGTAAAAAGTTACTATTCTCCAAAAATTATTTTCATCTCATTGAACCAAATTTTAGTCCTTGATATTAACCGTGTCTCTCGGATTTTCGAAATTCTACTCACAAAAGTGGTAAAATTAAGTTTTATGAAAAAATCATTTTTTTAACTACCACTTAGTGGTTTCACTATTCATCAAAAATTGAAGGTTTTCAGCAAAATACCAAAATTTCACCCTAGGCTAATTTCGATATTATGAATCCAAAAATTAATTCCATTTTGAAAAATAAAATTTATAAAATTTCAAAAAGTGGTTATTACTATTCATAACGGCTAGTTTTAACAATATTTTAATAGCATATCATTGTTTAGTGAAACTCGGTATTGCGTACGACACAAGCTATCGAGGAAGGCCGCGATTGTGTGTAAAGCAAGCCAATCTAGTTTCGTGTGTAGTGAAGGATTACTTTGATGATTTAAAAACAAAATATTTCTCATAAAAGTCTCGGGTGTTACAGATTTTTCTCAGAGGGGTGGCGTTGCAGTGGGCATTATTTCCACGGAAGACAACGTGGCAGACCCATTGACTAAATCCTTGACTCAGCAGAAACATAATAATCATGTGGGGTCTAGCAGAATAAATTTCTTAGGCAGTTCACTCTAGTACAAGTAGGAGTTTGTAAGGGTTGTTGTCCTGAGAACCAACTATTTTATACTTTGATTACAAGAATGTACTCTTATTATATATTGTTCATTGATCTTCATGACCATAATATAATAATGTCCTGGAATATTTTTTGCATTAATAAGGTCATGGTAGATCCCTGCTATGATGAGAACCTTGAAATGTTATAACAATATTCTTAAATAATGTTCTACGGTTGGAAGACATACTATGATAGGACACATAGTATACAGACCGTCATGTCCGATTACTCGTAAGAAGACGAGACTCTATCTCATAAAGATCGCACTGTATAATCTCCAAGATGGGAGATTATGAGAACAGACCCGCTAGTAGAAATTCTGCATGTCTTGGTGTCATTGAACATCTCTATCTATGAACGTGTGTAATGTTCCTTAGACTGGAAGATTATCATTAACTCATGTCATGACTCGCACAGTTAGATTTTCTAATAAAAATCTTCACGAAGAGAGTTGTCGGAAAGTAGAGTATGTTGGGTGCGTCATGAATGACATGTTGTTAATGGATATGTCAAGAAAGGACTTGTCTCTTCCATATTTATGGAAGTACATATCTCCAACCCTTTTATTGAAATAGAACTGTCAAACAAATTCCATGGCCATGGTGAAATGATAAGTTTATTTCTGGAAGTCAATGAATGACAGATCAAGCATATAGGTTTATGAAACTACCTTGAAACTAGCTTGATGATATATTGAGACAATGAGATTAAATTACGCAGTAAGAGTTCGTATGAGGTGACACTTCAATACAGCTTCAACTTCTTTCTCTTGGGTGCCTTGACCCGTTGCTAGCCAATAATCTCAGAATTTAGGAAAGCTTGGCTAATGCCATTGAGAAAGAGGCCTAGAGGGTCACACACTAAGTGTATCAATGTATCTCAAGTAGAATAAAGATTATTCCTGTATGTGGATTAATAATTAAACAGGGAAGCCTAGATCTTTTTAATGATGGAGGAAGAAAAAAATGAAAAATATGATATACACTCCATGAATTAATGATTACACGCTGTGTAGTTTTTCATGTAAAACAAGTACACTCCAAGTATTAATGATTACACGCCGTGTATTTTTCATTTTGTAACGGAAATGAAAAAATTACACGCCGTGTATTAATGATTACAAACTCTGTAGTTTTATGGAAAAACAAGTACATGCTCGGTATTAATGACAACATGTCGTGTATTTTTTCAAATTGGATTTTGAGGATATAATATTGTTTTATTAAATGATATTTATTATAATTGGTGTGGGTGCATATCAAAGAATTAATTATTTGACATGGGGGTTTTTAATAATAGTCAATGAAATAAATAAAATGCGTAAAGTGTTTATTTATTGTCATAACTCTACAACCTCAAACCCGATTATAAATATCCTCACCACCCCAACTTTTTTCCTAGACCACAACAATTCTGGAAAATTCATTCAAGGCCGAAAGAATGTTTTCCTCCAAGAACTCTCAGAATACTGAAAGCGATCCTCTTCCATTAGATCAAGATGATCTAAGGTGGACAATGCAAGCAAAGGTTTCTCCACACTATCACCTGGAGACTCCCTTGGCGACCTCCAGAGATACGAGGTGCACGTGTGGATCAATGCTAGAGGAAGCCTATACATGGCTTCTGCAACGCAACAACGAGTCAGAACAGAATGTGATCAAGAACATCAATGAAGAAATAACACCCAAAAGGAACTTCTTTTCAATTGATTAAATTAATTAAAATCAACATGTTATGATCCTTGTAACGCCCCGACCCCAGTTACCCAGAGTCGGTGCATTAATTACATAACATTGGCATGATCACAAGAAAGATCAAATCTCGAAAGACCGATTAGTTTAGTAGCCTTGGAAACACTAGATATAAACATAAAGTTTTACATTACATTTCAAAGTGAAAAGCTACTACAACAACAAAGTCTTCATATCCACACTATTAACCCCTCATAATATCCCTGCAAGTCAATCATAATTTACTTCTTCACTACCTGGGAAAAATAAAACATAGAAAAGGGGTGAGCTCAAATGCCCAGTAAGGATAACAATATAGCGGAACATTCAAAATAAGCGTAAACATTTAAGGCAATGAATTACTAAAACAAAAGCCTTTTAAACTTGAACTTCAACATATTATGGCAAAAGTAAAATGAAATAATGCCATTTACTTATTCACATGGATATTCTACTAATCGAATAATCACATGCAAAAATCAATAACCACTTTCATAATGTTGGAATGCATAATGCCAGACTATCATAACCACATAGCCAAGGCCTCGTGCCAAGACTACAAATAATATTTTGTCAAGGCCTTGTGCCAAGACACTAGTTTTGTCTCATTAGACCTACCGATGCATCAAGGAGCTATAGCGGGCTCCACCCGTCACTTATTAAGTCCAATGCATTCCCATATGAAAAGGTTTAAACATAACATAAACATTCGTATTAAAACTAGCATACGAAATGTCAATAATTTCACCATAAACTATGAATGGTATAAAAATAGCACATCCACAGTCAAACATATCACAAAACCTTCAATACAATATAGAAGTTTTGTATCATAATAAATCAACTTCAAATAATCTTAAAATCCATCAAAGGATGTTGACATAGATGAAATCAAAATTCTTTTTAAAGAAGTATCTCCTTTTATTTTGAAATCATTTAAGATCCATATAAAATAAAACATTTTCTTTGAAAATATTCTTATAAGATTGTATGGAAAGCTTCTACGATTTTATAACGGCGGAAAATAACTGCACCCGCCGTATAAGTTAAAAAAACATTCTTACCTCAATTCTGTCGAAAAGGTTAAAAAGGACATTGTTTTGAAAACGGCGGAAAGATTCCTTTATAAACCTCTTATAAAAAGGTCAAACAAGGGTATAAATGACTTTAACCCATATTCTTGTAAATAGTAAAAATGTTTTGAAATACATTTTTATGAAAACATGGATGTGGATGATAAAGTGATCCCAGTAGATTATTACGTATAAATAACCTCGGATAATGAAGAGATTGTGAAATAACCCTTACCTTGTACTTTTCCTTGGTTGGGGTAGGTTAACCTCCTGTATAATGGTGAAATAATTGTTATTAAATTATACAAGAATCATATACATTAATATGATATCATATATGATCTTTTAACATTGATTTGATAATAATATCTTAGTATTATCGCTGTTTCGAGTGTGAACTTACTTGTTTGCTTTTGTATGTTTTGTTACGTAAGACATGTTTGTAAAGGATAAGTTGTATATTATTCAAATCCAGAATGGTATCAAGTCCTTAAACATCATTTTTAAATCATCAAATGATAATTATACTTGAATGGATACGATGGAGAATGAATCTCATCGCGTTCGTGGAGACGGTAGTCCGTACGTATGCACGAACGCTACTTCCATTTAATTTTCATTTTAAAAGAATCAAATACAAATGATACATATGTATATTACTATTCCAGTATAATATAATATTTTATATATGTTACTTAAGTTCATTAACACCATCATTTATACGTTCCATGTGTGGTATGAACGAGTCAGATCATTTTAAGGGGGCGGTAGTCCGCACTTCCTCAAATGAAATTATCGTATGTATATACAACATGAAACGAATAATGGTATGAAATAAAATGGAATTACAGAAGATTATATATAAAATATATATCATTAATATCATATTTAATTACAGTTCCATCATAATGGCAACCATGAGAGGCGGTAAGATGTATTTGAACAATCATCGTTTCGTGAGGCGTTAGTTTGCCATCCACAGAAACATTATGTTCATCATCCATTAGATGGAGTTGTGTGTATGTGTAGTTTGAATCCTTCATATAACAACATCCTAGTATATTGAGTATAATGGTGTTGTTACAAAAGAAAGGAAATAAAAAGAGTTTGGAGGTTGGAGAAGCAAAATAAATGAAAATAATTTAAGAGAAATCGTTACCTTTAATCTAGGTAACTCACTTTGGATGGAACCAAAGGACTTCTTGAAATGCTTTATGCCTAAGGGGAAGCTTCAAGGAGGAGGAGAGGGATGTGGGGAGCTTATTTGGGCAGAGTTTGGACGAGCCAAGTTGCTTGAGAGGTGTGAGGAAAAGAGAAGGAGGAGTTCCCTTTTATAAGAGGGGTGAGGGGCACCTTTGGAAAAGCTAGAAATATTAATTTATAATAAATTCATATTCAGTTTCCAAAGGCTCCAAAGTTGACTATTCAAAGGATGAGGTGGGGATAGGTCGAAAAAAACTCATCAAATAGAATTTAGATGGGTTTGGGTACTTATATTAACCTTATCTTTATGTATTAACTCTAAGTTAATTAGTTTCACTTTTACAATGTCTCTTTGTATTTTTATATAATATGGTTAATAAACTTACTATATACATCCAAGCGACCCCCAAGTGGTCCATTAATTATTAACCTATAATAATATAAGTCTCTTTGCCGAACCTTAGATTTTTAGGAATTTAATATCAATTAATAATATAATATTTGTTTTAAGAACTCTTTTATGTCAATTTTGACACTATTCAATAGTTGATTTTTGTGAAACTCATAAAAGATTGATTACTTCGAAAAAAGTCAATTAAATCAATCCTAATATATCATATTATCCTAGAAAATTAGTTTAATTCATTAAAAGTTTCATATTATATTTATTTGGGTATTTATAATATCAATTATTTTAATTTTTCACTATTATAGTAATTACTACATCATCATTGTGTCATAAATAAAATAAATTATTTAATGTCTAAAAATTATAAATAAAATATCATTATGTAGGAAATCTTTTTATCTTTCTAATTAATATTTATAATCGAAATTCCAACATGTATAACCCTATGTAAAAATTGTTCTTCTAAAAGATGTAAGCTTATGCCATTTTTATTTTTATTTTATCTTTATTAATATAATGTGTCATTATCACTTACAAGTGGATCCATGGGGTCCCAAAATAGACCCAAAGATTCCCATGGTCGACCATGTATCAACCAACAGGGTTAAGACACGTTTTAGTATAATTTAGTATTATTATAATATTATTTTTTTAACCCTTATTTACCGGATTTACCCTTTAACCATGGTAAATAAAATATTTACCACAGTAACTATTCAAAATGTGTAAAAATAAAAGTTACCTATTTACACAATTTGAACATTCTGATTCCAAATATGGAATCCATTTTTCTAAATTCAAAACACATAAGTGGAATAAATTAATTTAAAATTAATTCCCGCTGTCAAAACAAAAAGCGTGTTTTTTAAGAGATAATAACTATCAAAAGATTGACACTTGTTTATGTTCGGTTTAATTGTAAAATTATGTACAATGACCAACATTATATTAAATGGTAAAAATATATTATAAATATACTTTAAAACCACTCAAATTCACAATTTATCACTATTAATTATTTTGATTAAAAAAGTTGTTTTTAATTAAAATTTAGAAATTTTCACTATTCATCAAAATATGAAAGTTATCCGAAATGTACCAAAATTTCACCCTAGGCTAATTTCGATATTCCGAATCCAAAAATGAAGTCCATTTTAAAATATAAAATATATATGATTTCAAAAATTAGGTATTACTATTCACAACGGCTAGTTTAATTAGTTGTGGTGTGTGTTAGAACTCGAGGTTGCGTACAACACACGCTATTGCATTATTCGAAGGGAAACGTACCGTGGAAGCTTGGGGTGTTAAATTCTCCCCTCCTTCAAATAATTGCTTCCTCGCAATTTCTAGGGTATTACTGCATAAAAAGACTTGGGTGGTTCTTCATCATAAGTTCACCGGGTTCCCACGTTGCCTCTTCCATCTTATGATTTCTCCACAAAACATTTACCAGACGCGTCGTCTGGTTTCTCAGCACTTGTTCTCTTGTATCAAGAATCCTGACAGGCTCTTCACAATAAGACAGATCGGGTTCCAGTTCTAATTCCTCATAGGTGAGTACATGCGTTGGGTCAGGCATGTATTTTCTCAACAGAGATACGTGGAACACATCGTGAACTTTGGAGAGACTTGGCGGCATTGCCAATCGGTAAGCTACAGCCCCAATTCGTTCTAGAATTTCGAAAGGTCCGATGTACCTGGGACTCAATTTACCTTTCTTACCAAAACGTATTACTCCCTTCCATGGAGATACCTTCAGGAAAACATGATCACCGACTTGAAATTCCAAATCCTTCCTTCGAATATCAGCATAGCTCTTCTGCCTACTTTGAGCTGCTTTGATGTGATTTTGGATTACCTTCACCTTTTCCACTGTTTCCTCCACCAGTTCTGGGCCTACAAGTTTTCTTTCACCAACGTCATCCCAACAGGTTGGTGTACGACATCTCTTTCCGTATAACGCTTCATATGGTGACATCTGAATACTCGTATGGAAGCTATTGTTATAGGAAAATTCTACCAGTGGTAAATATTGATCCCACATACCATGAAAATCAAGTGAGCAAGATCTCAACATGTCTTCTAAGGTCTGAATAGTCCGTTCTGATTGTCCATCTGTCTGAGGGTGGTAAGCAGTGCTCAAATGAAGTTCAGTATCCAGGGATTTCTGAAGACTTTTCCAAAATCTTGAAGTAAAACAGGGATCACGATCAGAAACAATTGATAAGGGTACTCCATGAAGTCTCACAACTTCATTAATATATAGTCTTGCTAGACGTTCCAGGGGTAGATCTTCTCTTATAGCAAGAAAATGTGCTGAATTGGTAAGACGATCAACAATAACCCATATTGCATCGTTCCATCTAGGAGTCTTTGGTAGCCCCATGAGAAATCCCATCGTAATATTGTCCCATTTCCACTCCGGTATGGGAAGAGGTTGCATGACTCCTCCAGGCTGTTGCCTTCCATCTTTGACTTGTTGACAAACCATACATCTTGACACAAAATCAGCAATCTCCCTCTTCATGTTGTCCCACCAAAAATGTTCCTTCAAATCTCTATACATTTTTGTGCTCCCAGGGTGTATAGAGAAATTGGAACTATGAGAATCATCCAGCAATTCCCTTTTTAGATCAGGTAAATCGGGAACACAAAGTCTCTTCCCGAATTTCAAAATTCCATCTTCATACACAAAGTCTCTCAATCTCCCATCATTCACAGCTTTAATCTTCTTTTGGAATTCTTCATCATCGGTCTGAGAACTCTTAATCCTTTCTAGTAAAGATGGTTTGGCAACCATTTGAAAAAGCATTTATGTTTCACCTTCCCTGGTTATTCCCATGTCCATCTTCTCTAGATCCATGAAAATTGGATCCCTTTCAATTCTCATCATGTTCAGAACTCCATGGTCTTTTCTGGTCAAAGCATCTTCTACTTTGTTTGCTTTCCCCGGGTGGTAGTGTATCGTGCAATCATAATCCTTGAGTAATTCAAGCCATATCCTTTGCCTCATGTTGAGTTATTTTTGTGAGAAAATATACTTCAAACTCTTGTGATCAGTACAAATCTCACATTTTTCACCATAGAGGTAGTGCCTCCATATCTTCAAAGCAAAGATCACAGCTGCTAACTCAAGATCATGAGTAGGATAGTTTTGTTCATTAATTTTCAACTGTCGTGATGCATAGGCAATGACTCTATCATTCTGCATAAGGACACAACCAAGTCCTTTCTTTGATGCATCACTATAAATAACGAACCCATCATTCCCCGATGGTAGAGTCAATATAGGAGCATTGACTAATCTTCTCTTCAGTTCTTTGAAACATTCTTCACACTCTTTTGTCCAAACAAATTTAACCCCTTTACGTGTGAGCTTCGTTAATGGGTTAGCCAATCGGGCAAAATTCTGGACGAAACGTCGATAATAACCTGCCAAGCCAATAAAACTACGTACCTCAGTTATACTCGTAGGTGCTAGCCATTCTTGGATTGCCTTGGTCTTAGAAGGATCAATAGAGATTCCATCTTTTGAGACAATATGGCCAAGAAAAGAAATCTCCTGAAGCCAGAATTCACACTTGCTAAACTTTCCATATAATTCATGCCTCCTCAGAGTCTTCAAGATAATGCGCAAGTGATTTTCATGATCTTCGTAGGTTTTGGAGTATACCAAGATATCATCAATAAATACCACCACAAATTCATCGAGATACTCCTTGAAAACTCTATTCATTAGATCCATGAATACAGAGGGTGCATTAGTCAATCCAAACGGCATTACAGTAAACTCGTAATGCCCGTACCTGGTTCGAAATGCTGTTTTCGGAATGTCTTCCTTCTTCACACACAACTGATTGTATCCAGATCGAAGGTCAATCTTTGAAAAGTATTGAGCTCCATGCAGTTGGTCAAATAAATCATCAATACGAGGTAGGGGATACTTGTTCTTTATCGTTATAGCATTGATCTCCCTGTAGTCGATACATAACCTCATAGATCCATCTTTCTTTTTAACAAAAAGAACAGGGGCTCCCCATGGAGAAACACTAGGGCGAATAAATCCCTTATTACTCAATTCCACTAGTTGTTTCTTTAGTTCGACAAACTCTACAGTAGCCATTCTATAAGGGGTATTCGATATAGGCCTTGATCCAGGAATCAAATCAATGGAAAACTCTACTTCTCGTTCTGGAGGATGTCCAGGTAAATCTTCCGGAAATACATCTACAAACTCTTTCACAACAGGTACATCCTCTATTTGAACATTCCTTTCCTCACCGACAGTTATTTCATTCTCTTCCTCCCCAATAATTGAATTAAGTTGAGCTACTGGGGGTGGATCTAAATAAGAATTAGGTGGTGATGATTCTGCTCTAAAAAGAAGGTGTTCCTTATCATTATCATCAAGAATCGTAACCTCTTTCTTCTTACAATAAATCTTTGCATCATAGTCCGAAAGCCAGTCCATACCGAGGATTATATCAAACTCAATCATAGGTATGACGATGAGATCAGCAGATAAAGAAAATTTATGTGCTCTAATGGGGACTGATTCACAAAACTTTGTTGCAACGATACTTCCCTTAGGAGTTTTAACTGACAACTCCCTTATTAAATCAAATTGGAAATATCTAATTTTCTTAGCAAACTGGGAAGATATGAAACAATGCGATGATCCAGAATCAAATAATGCATTTTCTAAACTTGAGGAAACCATTAAATTACCTGCCACCACATCTTTCGGAGCTTCTACCTCAGCAGTAGTGATAGCATAAGCCTGGCCTTGATCCCTTGGCCTTTTCTGAGGTAAGTTCTCCTGACGCTTAGGACATGCATTTGCATAATGCCCCATATCCCTGCAATTGTAGCACTGAACGTTGGTAGCTTCCTTCTTCCCCTTGCAATCATGAGCTTGGTGGCCTTTTTCACCACACTTGTAACAGACTCCCATTCCCTTCAGGCAAGCACCAGGATGTTTCTTCCTGCATTTACCACAAGATGGATATTCAACCTTTCCCTTCTTCCCCTTATTTCCATTCCCAGATTGATCAGCATGTCTCTTCTTCTCTTGCTTCGCTTTAAAGTCATAAGACTTAGAGAATTCTTTTTCGGTCTTGATAGCACATGAGACAATGTCTTCGTACGACGAAAAGGATTGTGAGACTAATGCTCTACGGAGAAATGGTTTTAACCCATCAAAGAAACGATCAATCTTACTTCTTGGGTTGCGAATATAATCTCCAGCATACCTCGCTAACCTTGTAATGTTAGCCTCATACTTTGTGACATTCTCATCCTCCTTTTGTCTCAGACTCAGAAATTGCCTTTCCATATCTGCTCGATGGTCGCGAGGAAAGTATTTTTCTAAAAACAGATCTTTGAACTCCCTCCATTCCATGTTTGATACTTCATCATCTTCTTTCATGTTTTGAATCAATGACCACCATTCATCAGCATCTCCAGTGAGGCGGTAAACTGCCATGGTAACTTTTTCCCTTTCACTACTCCCCAAAGCCTGAAATATTTTATCTAGGGAAAATATCCATTGCTCAGCTACTAAGGGATTTGTACTCCCATTGAACATTGGTGGTTGTTGTCTCACGAATCGATCTAACATTGATCCTCCACGCTGCGGATCAGGGTGCTCCATACGGGTAAGGTTATTATTCATAACCTGAGTAAGTTGTCCCAGTACGGTGATTAGCTGATCAGCACCAGTTGCATCACCAGCCCCACTATAATTATCTTGAGCAGGAGGGCAATCCCTACATGGAGTGCGTGCATTGATACAATTTCCATTTCTTCCACTAGGCGCCATTTCTAAACAATGGCATAAACTAGATCAGTTTATGAATCAAAATACATAATCCCATACTTATAAAACACTTAACATAAATTGAACTATTTATGGATATAATCCATAATCATAAAATTTTTTTCTTTGAGGATGTATATACTGATAAACCCTTCATAAGGGTTTGTAAAGAAAATGAGAATTATCCTAAGCATATCCCCCGGGAGTGTCATAACCAAGAGTGCAGCAAGGCCCGTTGTCGTGCACCAGTTCCCGTTCGAGTCTAGCTCAAAGCGGTGTTTTCAGGTTTTACCCCTAGGTGCATCTGTGCCAGAGCCGCCTCTACCTGCTCGTATCCAGACAGGGATGTATTGCTCGGAAAACTCACAAAATCTCTACAATACCAAAATTCTAGGAAGTTCTTCTATACTAATCCTCAAAGTTCATCTTAGGTCTACGTGCTCTAATCAGAGTTTATCTAAATCTAGCTTCCAAGGTTTGTACTAAACTTCCTCTGATACCAACTGTAACGCCCCGACCCCAGTTACCCAGAGTCGGTGCATTAATTACATAACATTTTCATGATCACAAGAAAGATCAAATCTCGAAAGACCTATTAGTTTAGTAGCCTTGGAAACACTAGATATAAACATAAAGTTTTACATTACATTTCAAAATGAAAATCTACTACAACAACAAAGTCTTCATATCCACACTATTATCCCCTCATAATATCCCTGAAAGTCAATCATAATTTACTTCTTCACTACCTGGGAAAAATAAAACATAGAAAAGGGGTGAGCTCAAATGCCCAGTAAGGATAACAATATAGCGGAACATTCAAAATAAGCGTAAACATTTAAGGCAATGAATTACTAAAACAAAAGCCTTTTAAACTTGAACTTCAACATAGTATGGCAAAAGTAAAATGAAATAATGCCATTTACTTATTCACATGGATATTCTACTAATCGAATAATCACATGCAAAAATCAATAACCACTTTCATAATGTTGGAATGCATAATGCCAAACTATCATAACCACATAGCCAAGGCCTCGTGCCAAGACTACAAATAAGATTTTGTCAAGGCCTTGTGCCAAGACACTAGTTTGTCTCATGAGACCTACCGATGCATCGAGGAGCTATAGCGGGCTCCACCCGTCACTTATTAAGTCCAATGCATTCCCATATGAAAAGGTTTAAACATAACATAAACATTCGTATTAAAACTAGCATACGAAATGTCAATAATTTCACCATAAACTATGAATGGTATAAAAATAGCACATACACAGTCAAACATATCACAAAACCTTCAATACAATATAGAAGTTTTGTATCATAATAAATCAACTTCAAATAATCTTAAAATCCATCAAAGGATGTTGACATAGATGAAATCAAAATTCTTTTTAAAGAAGTATCTCCTTTTATTTTGAAATCATTTAAGATCCATATAAAATAAAACATTTTCTTTGAATATATTCTTATAAGCTTGTATGGAATGCTTCGATGATTTTATAACGGCGGAAAATAACCGCACCCGCCGTATAAGTTAAAAAAACATTCTTACCTCAATTCTGTCGAAAAGGTTAAAAAGGACATTGTTTTGAAAACGACGGAAAGATTCCTTTATAAACCTCTTATAAAAAGGTCAAACAAGGGTATAAATGACTTTAACCCATATTCTTGTAAATAGTAAAAATGTTTTGAAATACATTTTTAAGAAAACATGGATGTGGATGATAAAGAGATCCCAGTAGATTATTACGTATAAACAACCTCGGATAATGAAGAGATTGTGAAATAACCCTTACCTTGTACTTTTCCTTGGTTGGGGTAGGTTAACCTCCTGTATAATGGTGAAATTATTGTTATTAAATTATACAAGAATCATATACATTAATATGATATCATATATGATCTTTTAACATTGATTTGATAATAATATCTTAGTATTATCGCTGTTTGGAGTGTGAACTTACTTGTTTGCTTTTGTATGTTTTGTTACGTAAGACATGTTTGTAAAGGATAAGTTGTATATTATTCAAATCCAGAATGGTATCAAGTCCTTAAACATCATTTTTAAATCATCAAATGATAATTATACTTGAATGGATACGATGGAGAATGAATCTCATCGCGTTCGTGGAGACGGTAGTCCGTTCGTACGCACGAACGCTACTTCCATTTAATTTTCATTTTAAAAGAATCAAATCCAAATGATACATAGGTATATTACTATTCCAGTATAATATAATATTTTATATATGTTACTTATGTTCATTAACACCATCCTTTATACGTTCCATGTGTGGTATGAACGAGTCAGATCATTTTAAGGGGGCGGTAGTCCGCACTTCCTCAAATGAAATTATCGTATGTATATACAACATGAAACGAATAATGGTATGAAATAAAATGGAATTACAGAAGCTTATATATAAAATATATATCATTAATATCATATTTAATCACAGTTCCATCATAATGGCCACTATGAGAGGCGGTGAGATGTATTTGAACAATCATCGTTTCGTGAGGCGTTAGTTTGTCATCCACAGAAACATTATGTTCACCATCCATTAGATGGAGTTGTGTGTATGTGTAGTTTGAATCCTTCTTATAACAACATCCTAGTATATTGAGGATACTGGTGTTGTTACAAAAGAAAGGAAATAAAAAGAGTTTGGGGGTTGGAGAAGAAAAATAAATGAAAATAATTTAAGAGAAATCGTTACCTTTAATCTAGGTAACTCACTTTGGTTGGAACCAAAGGACTTCTTGAAATGCGTTCTGCCTAAGGGGAAGCTTCAAGGAGGATGAGAGGGATGTGGGGAGCTTATCTGGGCCGAGTTTGGGCGAGCCAAGTGGCTTTAGAGGTGTGAGGAAAAGAGAAGGAGGAGTGCCCTTTTATAAGAGGGGTGAGGGGCACCTTTGGAAAAGCTAGAAATATTAATTTATAATAAATTCATATTCAGTTTCCAAAGGCTCCAAAGTTGACTATTCAAAGGATGAGGTTGGGATAGGTCGAAAACAACTCATCCATTAGAATTTAGACAGGGTTGGGTACTTATATTAACATTATCTTTAAGTATTAACTCTAAGTTAATTAGTTTCACTTTTACAATGTCTCTTTGTATTTTTATATAATATGGTTAATAAACTTACTATATATATCCAAGATACCCCCAAGTGGACCATTAATGATTAACCTATCATAATATAAGTCTCTTGGCAGAACCTTAGATTTTTTGGAATTTAATATCAATTAATAATATAATATTTGTTTTAAGAACTCTTTTATGTCAATTTTGACACTATTCAATAGTTGATTTTTTTGAAACTCATAACAGATTGATTACTTCGAACAAAGTCAATTAAAGCAATACTAATATATCATATTATCCTATAAAATTAGTTTAATTCATTAAAAGTTTCATATTATATTTATTTGGGTATTTATAATATCAATTATTTTAATTTTTCACTATTATAGTAATTATTACATCATCATTGTGTCATAAATAAAATAAATTATTTAATGTCTAAAAATTATAAATAAAATATAATTATGTAGGAAATCTTTTTAGCTTTCTAATGAATATTTATAATCGAAATTCCAACATGTATAACCCTATGTAAAAATTGTTCTTTTAAAAGATGTAAGCTTATGCCATTTTTATTTTTATTTTAACTTTATTAATATAATGTGTCATTATCACTTACAAGTGGATCCATGGGGTCCCAAAATAGACCCAAAGATTCCCATGGTCGACCATGTATCAACCAACAGGGTTAAGACACATTTTAGGGTAATTTAGTATTATTATAATATTATTTTATTTAACCCTTATTTACCGGATTTACCCTTTAACCATGGTAAATAAAATATTTACCACAGTAACTATTCAAAATGTCTAAAAATAAAAGTTACCTATTTACACAATTTGAACATTCTGATTCCAAATATGGAATCCATTTTTCTAAATTCAAAACACATAAGTGGCAGAAATTAATTTAAAATTAATTCCCGCTGTCAAAACAAAAAGCGTGTTTTTTAAGAGATAATAACTATCAAAAGATTGACACTTGTTTATGTTCGGTTTAATTGTAAAATTATGTCCAATGACCAAAATTATATTAAATGGTAAAAATATATTCTAAATATACTTTAAAACCACTCAAATTCACAATTTATCACTATTAATTATTTTGATTAAAAAAGTTGTTTTTAATTAAAATTTAGAAATTTTCACTATTCATCAAAATATGAAAGTTATCCGAAATGTACCAAAATTTCACCCTAGGCTAATTTCGATATTCCGAATCCAAAAATGAAGTCCATTTTAAAATATAAAATATATATGATTTCAAAAATTAGGTATTACTATTCACAACGGCTTGTTTAATTAGTTGTGGTGTGTGTTAGAACTCGAGGTTGCGTACAACACACGCTATCGCAATATTCGAAGGGAAACGTACCTTGGAAGTGTGGGGTGTTACAATCCTACTTTGTGGTTCCGGGACATTCCTTTTCTTTGTCTATTTCTATCATTCGATCCATGGAGACTAGTGTTTATCATCGTATTGATCCCGGATTAATCATTGTTAACGACAAAAAGCCAAGTTGACACATCCCCCCACACACATTCATTACACCCGAAACCATCAATATATAGAAACCCATTCATTTTAAAATAATAACTCCATGATTTAAGAATAATTTAACAAAAAATTGCATGCCACAGAATCTAAAGTCTACTGTCTTAGGAATATTTGGTACATAATTAAACATCATGAAAAAATCTTTTATTTAATATCCATTATGATCTCCTAACATCCATTTATCTCTTATATCTGCATTAAAATCCCAGGGGAATACATCAATTAGAGGCATGAGATGAAAATACCAATAAAGAGATATGCATAGGAATAAATCATAGTGTATGGGTTCGCTACGACAAATATTGCTTTTATCAGCAATATAAATAGCTTTTAACAATGGTTTTTTAGCACTGTAAATCTCAGCGCTGATAAAAGGGACGCTTTTATCACTGTTAAAAATGAACTGATAAAAGGTGACATTATCATCACTTTTCATAGAATTGATAAAAGACCCCTTTTGCAGTGCTTTTAAAAAATCGCTGATAAATATCCTAGAATGTAAAAAACTAAAAAATTTGAGACCATTACATATAACAGTTCCCACCACCCCTCCCCTCCCGGATGCACCCAAACGCTCCTGTTGCCCCCTTCCAGCCTTTAACAACACCCTCCAGGGCCATTAATAGCCCTATCATCCCTAAAAATGTTTAATAAAACCCTCTAGGGTCTTTAACGATGCTATCCACCCTTCCTGCACCTTCATGTGCACCCCTTCCTCTCATGGGATTCGAAATCCAGACCTCTTCCCTGCGCGACTTGACACATTACCACTCCTCTATGTTTATTTTCACTCCATTTAATGATATATATATAGTTATATTGATTGATATATTTAAATATATTCAAATTTATATATGTAGTTATAATAATATGTATATATATATATTTATTTGAATATTAATATCAACTAATATCAATTTTTTTATGTATATATATAGTTATATTTTTTATCCGTATATTTATTTGTATATTAATATATATTTAGTTATATATGTACACATAGTGATATATATTAGTAATATTTGTTTTAAATGCATTTATAAAATATTTGGGTGTGTGTGTTTACAAATAAATACATATATACAACATACATACACATGTATATATAATATATATGTGTGTATCTATTAGTATAATATTACATATATATATATATATATGCATTATTGTATATTAATATTTATATTTATATGTTATAACATATAGATAATATACATCAGTTTCATAAAACACACACACACAAGCACACTAATATATATATATATATGTGTGTATATTGACACACAAACAATTTATATAAGTTTATAAATATTCATATTCTGTATTTTAAATGAAATTTATATTAGTTTTTATTTAGTTAAGAATTATATATTATTTTTTTTTAAATGTAGTTTTTCAGTCAATGACCGAGGAACAATAATATATATTAATAAGTATATTTTATATGTATAAATGTTTAATTAAATATTTATGAAATTAAATTTTTAGGTGTGAATATATATAAAAATATTCATATTTTTTTATTTATTTGATTATAAATAACAGTACATTGTGAAAAATTATAAAATTTCACAACCATTATATCAATATGATTGTAATACATGTCCATAAATTTCATTCACACCAACAAAGGGCAGAAATACCACCATATATAAGCCTGAAAATCCATTAAATGTTAAAAAATCGGAGTACGCCGAATAAAAAGTAAGTTTTGGATTCCTTCGGAGCCTTTTTTGGACTCAAAATAACATTGACCAGGGTCCCTGTAGTAGAAAGTGGTGTAGAGCTCTTCGCAATCTTCGATTTGATATGTGGTAATGCTCAAATGGACCTTCGGATCCAACGTTATGACCGTTTGAAATTTGAGTTCGTTTTTCAAAATATTTTAGATCTTTTATTTATTTATTTATTTTATATTCAAAATGTTATTAAATGACTATTTTTCGATAAAAATTACAAAATTTTTAATTTAATTTTTTTTCAAATATTTTATATGTTTTTTTAAATATATTATATATTTAGTTTAAGTTTGTATTTATCCTTATCGAAAACACATTTAAAAAATTAAATACTATATTTTTTAAAATATAAATATATTTTTATATGTATATATTTATATATTAATATATTAATTTTAATGATTTTTTTAAAATATTACATTTATTAACGCTAGTAAAAAAAGCTCTTATAAAGGGGGTCTTTATAAGCGCTTTTTATTGTGTTGATTAAGGGTACCCCTAATTTTATTAATATTTTCATTACTTATTATATAATCCCTTTACTTATTTTATATGAAATTTTCACAATTTGTCTAAAATATTAATGTTTAAATATTTAATATATTATTAGAGCACTATTTGAAGTCATCCAGATTCAAGTCTCTTTAATTTTTTAATAATACCTCTCATAATACTAATCCAAATTGCATGATTTATGTTTTTTAGGGGTCTTTTCTCAAGTTTCTACATTTCATTTGGAGGAATCAGTGGCCAATTATTCCATTTTAAGGGACATATGGTCTACACAAGAAGACCCAATGAATCTGTGAAGAAACTGGATCAGCCACGATGATTGAGTAACTGGTTAAAATACCGAAACTGAAATTGTATGAAACTACATCATATGTCTACAATTATCCAAAATAATCACAGATAAAAATTTCAGGGCCCATGTCCCAAAACAAAGGGCCCAAATGTTCTTTTGAAATCCAGCCCACCATTCTGTTCGAGAAATGAAATTTGTAGACCAAAATTGACATTTCCAATCAGCCAGTCATGAAATCTAGATGATATTCTGCACTTTGAAAGAGGAGATATATTAGGCCGAGATTTTTTAACAAATAATTTGTATTTGATGACATCTTCCTATTAAAAAATCCATCCACATTTTAGCCATCGAAAAAGTCTTGATTGAAATGTACATATTATCATTTAATAATCAAACGGCCATAACATTGGATATATAAGTCTAAATGCCTCAAAATTTCGAGATTAGTTGTAAAAAAATATTATATATAACATTGAAGAAGAATATATCACTAGATTCATCTTCCTAGATGCCCATATCATCAAGGAAATTGGAGGGGTTGTTTTAGAATTTAAACAGTCCAACTCCTTGGGCTATAAATACAGCCCCCTCGTCTACTTCAAAGGACTTGTCATTTCATAAGAGAGGAGAATATATTGGCATTACCAAATCCTTGAATGTATTGGGAGGACCTTCCATACTCATGTTTTCACTTGATATACCTTTCCACCCCTTTTTGTTTTCATTTACTTTTGTGTTGATCTTCATTTGTAATCGTGTGAGTGTTTGTTTTTGAAATTCTATTTTAATGCATGTTTACTCTTCTTCATCTATTATTATCATCCAAATTCTATTAAATTAAATTAATGGTCTTAAAATAGTTTAAATACAGTCTAATTATCTTATATTACTGTTCTTTCCCATTCCAAATAAAGTCAATATTTAATTCCCTTCATTGTTAGTCTGTGTGTGTTCGACACAAAAATCTTTTCTTATAACATTCTTTTTATCCACTTATTAGTTCATCACCATAAAAATATATTACCATATTAATAACCATATTAATGATTATGTAAATCTACCATTTTGGTGAATCATTATTTTGAGATGATATGTGATTGAGTGCATTTTATTGATGAGTATTCTTTAATTTAACATTGTGTGTGTTGGATTTAACATGTCATGGATTAAAAAAATATTTTTTTTAATATATGGATTAGATGGATTTTTGGATCCATAAGTAATCTACTACAATCAAGTAATGAATTCGATTATAATCCTTTTTATGTTATGGATTGGATTAAATCCTTAACACTTAGGAATTCCAATCAACTCCATCTTGTGAATTGTGTGTTAATTTAATGCAATATAAAGCAAAGATCAAAGATATCATAAGCTTAAATCCCTAATAAAGGAAACACCCCAATATTTATCAAATTATTAAATCAAACATCATGCATAATTTATTTCATATGCTCTATAAATAAACCCCCCAATCAAAATAAAATCAACTAAAAACAATTGACTATTAAAAAGTATCATCACTGAGAATTCGACCTGAGTGCTGCTATACACATTAGCAGAGCACCGAAACCTTTAATGGTCGATAGGTGACAATCGTCCACACATTAAAATGTTGCATCTTCTGGGGATGGTGAAATTAATTAGTTTTTAGTTAATGGTTATTGTAAACAAACCAAATTTTAAACAATTGAATAAAAAACACCAAGAAAAACCTGCCTTCCCTTAAAAATCATAAACGGAAAACAAACACAGAAAACCACATGTCCCTATTAATTCCAAAATATATCTAAATTCCAAGAATCCTACCAAAAAATCCATAGGATTTGTTTGACCCTGAAATTGAGCGAACACTTCACCATATTAGGAGGAACAATAGGGAAAATCAACTCATTCATGTACTTTTCCTTGTCCAAACAAATGAATTAGATATGGCCAATTATAGGAAACCCACACTTAATGAAATTTCTTCCCCTATTATGAATTACCAACCTCTTGGTATTCAATACCAAAACACAGAGGCATACTTATAACACAAATAGGGTTTTATTCATCATCTCCTTCACTTCCACTAGCTAGCTGGTGAGGATCCACATCTTTAACTTAAAGAGTTCCATGTGGTGTGCTCTACCACGAATCGTCAAGGTGTTTCTGAGAAACAAATAAACCTCCGATAATTCACATTCCTCCTACCTGAAACTACTATTTGATGGATTTACTACCTCCCTCGTAGTTCCATAACCACATGGAATTACATGAAGCAAATTTTCTTAGAAAAATTATGTCCTTCTTTTCCTAAAACATTTATCCAAAAGGAAGTAAGTTGTATCTGTCAGATCCCAAATGAATCACTCAATGAGTACTAGGAGATGTTCAAAAATATTTCTTCAACCTACCCACATCACCAAATTACATACCAACTCTTGATCCAAAACATCTATGAGGGTTTATTGGTTATGAAGATAACTCTCATTGATGCCACCTGTGGTGGTGTTTTTGTTGGAAAAACATCTACAGCTGCCAAAGATCTCATAAGAAACATGGCTGAAAACACCCAAAAATTGCATTCATGAGAAAATTCTCTTGTAAAATAAGTGCATGATAAATTGATCCATATATTTGAACAAGATGACTGAGTGGATGAGTGAACAAACATGTCTTGTAAAAAAAATTAGTTGTGGATTCCAAATCCCCAAACTCATATTCTACATAATCTCTATTCCATATACCTATCATGAACAGTGGAATCTTCATATCCCCATCTCATCCAACTGACTCATGTCCACAAAATCAAGAGGATACACTTGATTCATCTAAACCAATAGAGCACAATGTAGCATATGCTCAGCGGAACTCCAACACTCAATAATTAGGTCAGTATGATAGAAACCTCAAACAACCCCACTATGAGCCCTTCTCTTCACCATATTACCCTATCATGAGATATGTAGTCCCATTTTCCATACTCTCTGTTCCCTCATCAAAACCCAAACCAATTCCAATATGGTCAAACTATTGGTGGAATCCAACAAACGTACCCTTTTGTTACTCAACCTCAAAGGATCAATCATCCTCTTCCTCCTCCTGGATTCCATTATCATAGTAAGCCATCCCAAATCCCAAACCAATATAATCTCTTTCCCCAGAACCACAATCATGGTATTCCCTTTCTGGGAATAGCCTCTTCTTCCATGCAACCGTGGGAAAACATTATAGAAGATCTTTCCTCCTTCACCCGTTTGAGCCTCAAAAACATTCACACCCAAATTGGTTAACATGAATCCCACCTGAGCTAGCGACAATAATAAAATTCTTCCCAACTCCCAGATCAACCATTAACCAAACCCAAGGGTAATTTAAGTGAAATTTCACTTATATTGGGAAAGAAAATTGTTATGCCTCAAGATAAGTCCTCCAACCGCCCTTTGAATGCAGACATATAAAATGAAATTAATATGGAACAAGAAAAGGATCCTCAAACCCTTCCCTCAAATCATTCTATTCCACTTAGTATCCCAATTAATTTTCCTCAATCTATTTATAATCCAATGAATTCATTTGAACCATATCCTAAAAATATTCACATGTTTAATGGTATTGAAGTCATCATACCCCTCTTAAATGACATAAAACAAATGACAATGTTTCCCAAGATTCATAATGAATTGTGAACCCATAAGAAGAAGCTTAGGATATTTGAAAATGTTTCCACCCCTGAATCTATTCCAATAAAGTGAAAAGATGCAAGGATCTTTACTGTATCATGCAAAATTGGATGTTACAACATCGATGATATACTCATAGACCTAGGAGACTCAATTAATATAATTCCCAAATTCATCTTCTCTAACATTGGTCTAGGTAACATACATCCAAAGGGTATTTTCAATCAGTTATCCAATCAAAGCATAGCCAGTCCTGGGGAATAATTGAGGATGTCCTAGTTCGAGTGAATGATATTATCTTCCTTGATGATTTCTATGTCCTTGACATGGATGGTGAGACAAAATATTCTTGGCCACCCATAATTTTTAGAAGACCATTCTTAATGACAGTGAGAACCATGATTGGTGTCTATTTAGGCATCTTATCCATGGAATTTTTTGACCAACTGGTCATGTCCATCATTTTACAAGCCATGACGTACCCATCTAAGGATCACACTGCATTCATAATCCCTGATTCTGAGGACACTTCTAAGAGTCAATTGAACCCAAATCCATCATATTCTTCATGTTTGAATGACAAAGGATCTTGTGATATCAACACCTTGATTAACCAAGTCAAAAATGTTGATGTTGATATGGATGTCTCATTCATAGACTCCATCAATCTAGAGGATCTTGAAAAATCTCTTGAATCCCACGTAAATTTGGATCTCTACTACACCACCATAGAAAATATTATGGAGAATTAATCTGAAGCAACTGAAGTCCCTTACTCTATTCTACAGTTGTCTAACATAAAACTTAAAGATGAGACTGATATAAAACATCTTCCCGAACACATAAAATATGCATTCTTTTTCCATGATCACTCTTATCCTATCATTATATTCACTTCACTTACCGAAACTGAGGAATCCAAACTTGTTCAGGTGTTTGGGGAAAACAAAAGGCCTTAGTTTGGAACCTACATGAAATACTAGGAATCAACCCTGCTCTTTACATGCATCGCATCCAAATTGAGGAATCATCAAATCCAATTAGACAACAACAAAGAAGACTCAATCCACTCATACTTATGGTAGTTGGGGAAGATATTACCAAGCATCTTCAGAATGGTACTATCTATCCAATAATTTATGGTGAATGGGTTAGTACAATTAAAGTTGTAAAAAATAAAGGTGGGGTAACTATTGTCCCAAATGAACATTGGGAGGTAGTCACAACTCTAGTGAAGACCAAATGGCATGTGTGCATCGACTATGGAAAATGGAATGTTGAATCAAGAAAAGATCACTACCCTATTCAATTCCTTAATCAAATCCTGGAATGATTAGATGTAAAGTCACACTATTTATTTCTTGGTAGATACTCCAACTACTTAAAAATCACAATTTCACCTCTCGAACAAGAAAAAGCTACTTTCACATGCCCCTTTGGAACATATGAATATAAGAGAATGCCTTTTGGCCTTTGTAATGCTCCTGTAACATTCCAAAGGTGTATGATGAGTGTCTTTTCGGAATTAATTGAACACATCATAGAAGTATTCATGGATGAATTTACCATTTATGGTGAATCTTCTGAATCTTTCTTGAATTCACTCTCTCAAGTACATAAAATGTGTGTCAAGTGTTACCTTGTGTTAAATTTTGAAAAAAGTCACTTCATGGTTGTAAACAGAATTTATATAGGAAACATTGTTTCAAATTATTGTATGGAAGTTGATCATTCCAAAATAGATGTGATCCCATCACTTCCAGAATGCACATCTGATCGATAAATCTTTTCCATCCTAGGTCATGCCAGTTTCGATTGAAAATTGATCAAGAACATCAGTAGGAATTCCCTCCAATACAATTAGTTTTTTCAAAATGATGTCACATTCCATTTCGATGAGATTTGCTTGAGATCCTTCATGGAACTCAAAACAGCTCTTACATCTGCCCCGATATTCAAACCCCCAAATTGGTCCTTACCCATTGAGTTGATGTGTGAGGCTTCTGATAGAGACTTTGGGGCTATTTTTAGTCAATGACGTGAAAAAACTCTTCATGTTATCTATTATGACTCAAAAACCTTGGATGAAACAGAATCTCACTACACTGTGACTGAAAACAGACATTTAGAAGTGGGTTTTTCATTATGTAAATTATGGCCCTATCTCTTAGGTTACAAAATCATCATCTTCACATACCATTCTTCAATATAGTTCATAGTCATGAAAAGTGATTCCAAACTGAGGATAATATGATGGATCCTAATTCTCTATGAGATTTACCTTGAAATCAATGATAGAAAAGGAAAACAAAACCATGTGTCTGATCACTTGAGTAGAATTTCTAAATCATCCCATTCAAAAATAATAGATCCAAAATTTTCAACAGAGGACCTTACATCTCCCCCTCCAAAAATACCATGGTATGCACCAATTTTAAATTACTTGGTTTCTGGTGTTTTTCTTGAATTTTATTCAAAATAAAAAAAATGAAGATGAAAAGTGATTCAAAATTCTATTTCAGGGAACATAATAAACTTTTGAAATCTGGGGCTGACATGCTAATAAAGAGATGTGTTGATGATGATGAATATTCCCCCATCATAGAATTATGTCATCCACTTCTCAAAGGTGGCCACTTTGTACCAGAAAGGACCTTCCAAAAGGTCCTAGACTCTTGATTCCTCTATCCTTTACTCTTCATGGATTCACATGAGTTCTGTCAATCATGTCCCACTTTCCAAAAGCATGGTACAATTTCAAATAGAAATGAAATTCCCCAAAAGCCCATGATTTTCTGTGAAATCTTCGATTTTTGGGCCATCAATTTCATGGGACCATTTCCACCTTCCAATCAATTACAATACATTCTTCTTGTAGTAGATTATGTTTGACGGTGGCTCAAGGCCAAACCCTCTAGAAAGGATGATTCACAAACTTTTAGTGAGTTCTTAAAGACCCATATCTTCCACTGATTTGGCACACCATGTATCTTGACAAGTGACTTAGTAACCACTTTTTTTAATTGAAACGTGGAATATAATTTGAAAAAATAATGGGGTTTTACATAAAAAATCAACTTCATATAACCCCCAAAAAAATGGCAGGGCTGAACTATCTGATAGAGAAGTCAAAAGAGTGCTTGAGAGAATTTTTAAGCCTACCATAATATATTGTACTGAATGAATTAGTGAAGCACATTGGGCTTACCTAACTTCATATAAAACACCCATTGGGATTTCTCCTTTTAGGATAGTTTTTGTTAAATCATGTCACTTACCAGTAGAAATCCAACATAAGTCATTTTGGGCTATGAAAACATATAATTTTGACTGTGAAAAATCTAGTGATGAAATATTTTTTCAGTTGACTAAATTGGAGGAGCTTCGAATTAATTATTATGGGAATCCCAACTTTTACAATAAAAATTATAAGGTTCTCCTGGACAAACACATCCTGTGAAAGGTATTTCATAAAGGTGAAAAGGTAATGCTCTTCAATTCTCGATTTTGACTTCACCCAGGAAAGCTTAATTTTTGTTAAGAAGGTCCTTTTGTTATTACTAATGTTTTCCCATTTGGTTCAGTGCAAGTCCAAGACCCCTCATCCAAAAGGACATTCATAGTTAATAGATATCAGTTAAATCATCTCTATGAGAGGATACACATCCAAGGAACCACATCGACATCCATCAGATCCAAAACTTCTACAGTAGACCCATCATTGGATGAAGATGATGGCCCACCAAATCCAAACCAGGGGTACAACTTTCCCTTTAACTCTTCATCCTCCTTTCTCTCTCCCAATTTCTTCTTATTTCCCTCTCTTTAATTCTTTTCCACATTATTCATAAAAACATTTCATTTTATCGTTCTTTTTTGTTGGGGTGTGTATTATAAAAACACTAAAAACTAAAAAAAATTAAAACAAAATTCATACTTACTCCCCATGTAGTTTTGAAATTTTGTCCAACCATTTTGGTGAGTCAAAAGACTTGTTTCTATCCCAAAATTTTTGGATTTTAATCATGACTTTGGATAAATAATCATGTTTCAAAACCAAAAAATTTTGAATGCCCAATTTTTAATTTGGAAAATTATTTTCTCC
The DNA here is from genome assembly GCA_963277665.1 of Viscum album. Classification (NCBI taxonomy): domain Eukaryota; kingdom Viridiplantae; phylum Streptophyta; class Magnoliopsida; order Santalales; family Viscaceae; genus Viscum; species Viscum album. The sequence continues at coordinate 373,145,180 of OY728127.1, read as the reverse complement.
AACCATGAGGAAAAAATATCTTTCATGCAAAGGCCACCTATGGACATATTTTCAATATGGGTATTTTTTACCCCCCATTGTGAGTCTTGAGTTTATGGACCACTAATCTTAATTTCCTAATTTGGTGTACATTAATATGATAGAGGAATTTTTTGAACCACTTGAGAATCACAATAGGAAAATAGTCTCCCATTTCCATAATATTAATCCTCCTATTTACAGCCCCATTGATCCTATGAAAACTATTCTTTAATAACCACATTACAAGCCCAATACCTCATCCAATCGAATATCTACATGGATTTATGTTGAATTATATATTGAAATTTATGTGTGGGGGTGAATGGATTTAATTTAAATTGTTCCATTTTATTGGTTTTCAATGAGTTATTATATTCTTGAGGGAAAGAAACCATTTTGGTGTCTTAGATAGGTTCTCATTTAGTGAGTTTTGGGGAATGTAATGTAATTTCATTTATGTAATTTTGTAAACATTATTAAAAAGTGTTCACAAAAATAAAAAAAATAAAAAAAATGAACAAAAAAATAGGTTGTGTCTTGGTTAGGTAAAAAATCTCTCTTCCTCAACCTTTTATTTTATAATAAAAATTACAATTAGTGTCGTGAGGATATCAATCATGGGTTGGGATATGAGTGTGAGGACTTTTTCAAGTTCAACTTTCAAAAAAAAGAATAAAAGAAAAGAAAAAAGAACACTTATGTCATTGGGGGTAGTTTAATGTTTTGTAAATATTTAATCTTCTCATCCACTTGAAATTTTGTTCCTCTCTTTTTTCATTATTTACACAATAATTTCCTTGTAAATACGTGTTTTCATTTCCATCCTTGTTACATTCCAATAAAAAATTGTGTACTTTTTACCTATGTTGGTGTTTTACCCCTCTTCTTCTCTCTCTTGGACATTAAATTCCTTCCATCCCATAGCCAAAGAAAAACCACTTAAAAGACCACTTGATTCTTATGAACATTATTATAGGTAATGGAATCTGAGAGATCTTTAAAACTATAATATTTCATCTTCTGGTTGGTTAAAGAGTGAACCTACATTAATGAGTTTTATCATCTTGAGAGGTGTGAGTTTTATGTGTCTGCATTTTCCATATCTACATTTGAGAATGAAAAATGATTTTTCGGAAAATTATTTCTGTAACAATTTGAGGTGGAATTCAATATGTATGAGTGAAATAGTACAAACCTCCCTTAAGTGGTTAATCCAAAATTTTAACATCTTTTGGACAGTGAAAATGATTTTTTATTGTTTTTTATATTCGTTGAATATGAGGACATGAACAAGACTAATAGTTGGGGAGTTTATGTTATAAATATTTTCATTACTTATTATATAATCTATTTACTAATTTTATATGAAATTTTCATATTTTTTGTGAAATATTAATGTTTAAATATTTATTAAAATTTTTGGGAACTATTTGAAGTCATCCAAATTCAAGTCTATTTAATGATTATACAATAACTCTCCACATACAAATCCGAATTTCCTTTTTCCTTTTTTATGGTTCATTAATCAAATTCCTAGATTTCATTAGAAGGGTTCAGTGGATAATTATTTCCTTTTAAGTGTTATATTGTATACACAAGAAGACCCAAAGAATCTATGATGAAACTAGACCAACATTTATGATTGAGTTACTGGTCAAACTCCATATATTCAAATTTTATGATACTCCACCATATATATATTTTTATTCAAAAGAATCCTGGATTAAAATTTCAGGGGGGCCACTCTAATATAAAGGTACCAAATGAAGCTTTGAAGTCCATCACACCATTCTGTCCGAGAAATAAAATCTGCACACCAAAATTGACTTTTATAATGATCCATTAATAAAATCAAGAAGATATATTATAGTGTGAAATATGAGATATATTTAGCCAACTTTTATGAAGAAATAATTCATATTTGAAGGCATAGTCATATTAAAAAACAGTTCACATTTAGGCCCTTGAAAAATTATGTATTGAAATGGAAAGATTTACATTGTTTAATCAAACAGACATAATGTTTTCTCCATAAGTACAAATGACACCAAATTTTGACAGTAGTTGGAAAATATTATTATCTAAAACTATTATGAAGTAGATATATCTATATTCAGATATATGGATGTCCAAAAGGTCGAGCCAAGTGGAGGGGTAGTTTTGGAATGCAAACAGTCCAACTCCTTGGGATCTAACTACATCCCCCACATCTCCTTCAAAGGAGTTGAAATTTCAGAACTGAAGAGCATATATTGGAGTGAAAAAAAGATTTCCAAAGCCTTGATAGTACCTTCAATAATCTATTATTCACATGATATATCATTCTTGTTCTCTTTATTTTCATTTAGTTTTGTGGTGATCTTTATTTGTAATCGTGTAAGTGCTTTTTTGTAATTCTATTTTAATGAAACTTTCTTCTTCATCATATATTATTATCAGGCACATTATTTTAAATAATATTAATGGCCTTAAAATTTTTCAAATACAGTTTAATTCCCTTACCTTGTTGTGATCTCTAATTCAATCTAATGTTAGTATTTAATTCCCTTTACTATTTTTGTGTGTGTGTTCGACGCAAAACTCTTTTCTTATCAATTTATTTTTCTTCACATATTTGTTCATAACCATAATCATATTTTACCATATTAGTTACCATATTAATGGATTAGTAAACCTACCATTGGGGTGATTCATTATTTATAGATATTAAGAGATTAAGAGATTTTGTTTGATGAGTATTATTTAATTTAACATTGTTTATGTTAAATTTAACATGTCATTGATTAATGAAATATTTTTTTTAACGTATAGATTCTATGGATTATTGGAACCATAAACACACTACAACATTCAAGTACTGATTGAGATTATAATCCTAGTTATGTTAAGTCTTGGATTAAAGCCTTAACACATAGGAATTGTAATCAGCTTCATTTTGTGAAGTGGGTGTTGATTTAATGAAATATAAAGCAATGATCAAAGATATCACAAGATTAAATCCCTAATAATAAACTCACCCAAATATTTACCATTTTTTTAAATCAAACACCATCCATAAATAATTTCACGTGCTCTATAAACATACCCCCCTAATAAAAAACAATCAACTAAAAATAGTCGACTATTAATAATTATCATTTCCACATATTAGACCTGAGTGCTACTATACACCTTAGTAGATAACCAGAACCATTAACGGTCGATAATAGTTAATCATCTGCACTTTCAAACCCTTTATCAACACTTTTTTTTGCTAATAAAGCGGTGGTGCTGCAAAAACCTCCTTTTGTGGGAGTGGTTAGGAGGCATAACGTGATATCATAAAGACATGGAAATTGAATAAACATAATGGAGAATTAAATTTTTAATAAGGTAAAATATAATCATGGAATTTTAAGAATGTTTAAACAACATATAACATTACATAAACATGGTTCAAGGCTAACCACCTAGACTATATAACATTGTAGTGATAGTCCCACAAAGGACTCTGGTTCAATCTGTATCCCAACATGTTGTCTCCTCTGAAAAAATATTATTCAACGCATTGGAGAACTATCCGGGCCCATCCATCGTGAACGTTTCTTGAATATATGTTCCACATGAAGAATAAACATAAGGGTTACTTTTGAAAAGATATCATTATCATAATCATGTAACAAGGCACAAGAAATGAGAATATAATAATTGTTTCCAGGGATTAATGGATTAAAAATGCATTCATATTCACAAGGTAAAATATCCATGGATCATGATAATTGATGTCCATTAGATGTGGAAACATGTAAATTAGTTTTTATGAATCATAACAAGGGATATAATTTATTGTGGGTTTTTGGAAAATATTAGATATAATTTAAAGTGGAAAAGGAATATTTGTTTTCATAAAACCAAAATTTATCCGAGATAGTTTTTCATAATAAAATGAGTTATTTTATAAAAATAATGGTGGAATAATAATTATTATGGCTTTAATGTTGATGTGGGTATGAAATCAAGAAGTTCCCATTAACATGGATTTCTTATCGTGATGAATTAAAAAGGGGGCCTTTATAAAACATGTATTACTCCATAAAATATGGTCTATATAATAGAAATACATGTGTTTAGAACAATATAAAATTAATTTATAAGTAGTATATAAAAATATAGAAGAATTTTGTTTGTATAAATAGAGAGAAATATTAACCCAATGGAAAAAATTTGAGGTTTGGGTGGAATCCATTACCTTATGTCTAATATGGTTCTTCACATTATAATAATGTCCCGAATAATAAAATTATATTCATTAATTTATAAGTTCAGAAACTTTTATAAATTTAATTTATTTGTTATAATTTTATAAAGTTTGTTTATGGCTTTTTTATGAGTTATGGGGTTTAATTTCATCGTTTGGGAGTGCTCATTTTCATAATTTTCATTATCAGTTTTCTTATATAAGAGTATCAAATTTCATGTAAAATGGAAATCGAAATCTAGAATATAAGTCATTAATGAAAATATAGAAGGTTAAATGGTCTTATAAATAAATTGGTAATATGGTATGTTGGAAAATCATTAGATAAATAGTTAATGGTAATTATTTAGTATAATTTTTGCAGTTTTTGATCACAATGAACATATTTCATTATATCAATTAGTATTTTGATAAAATATTAGTTTAAGAACATAAAAATGGTTATAAAATTAATTTAAAAATCATTTTTAGCCCAGAAAATAGTTTTCGGGCTATCCTTGATAGCATTAATGGAAAATGAAAACACGTCATCCAGATGTTGGAAAATTGACACATCATGGGAAATGATTTTATCTTTAGAACAAAAAGAAAGGATGAGGGGTATTGATGATTTATTATTCAATTTGATTAATATAATTAATATATATAGATGGTACTAGATTAATCATTCCATTTGGATGAAGCTAGGAAAGGATAGAATAAGAAAAAAAATAAGTTGAATGGAAAATAATAGAAAAGCAAAGAGGAACTTACCACTTGAATTTCGCTCCCTTGAGAGCCTTCTTTGGGAAAATGATTTTCTCTTTTGGTGTTACTAAGATCAATTGGATACAGGGGAGAGGGCTAGTAATATTATTAGTTAGAATTTGGACAATGATCAATACTTGAGAGTTGTGATGAGAAAAGGTGGTGAGGGGTTGTATTTATATGTGATGAGTGCGGTGTTTCCACATTATTTTATTCCTCAGTTTTTTATTCTTCCTAAAGACTAAGAATATATTGAAAATTATCACTATATATATATAATTAATGAAAGTGAGTTTGATATTATTGTTTTACATCATCCAATGCTCATGGAATTGTTTATTTAATTAATAATGTATATATGTTGTGAATGACAATATTTTACTAATAACCAAATATTCAAGTATCTCAAAAAAATCATAAAACATCAACCAAATCCTTTATCAATTTTTAGAATTCATAAATAAACTCCATTTTAAAAAAAATATACATATTTGACATTTATTTTTTATTAAAATTTTCATTTTATTGGGAAATACCAATTTCAAAATGATAACTGATTTTATTGCACTTTGAATCATTCATTAAGGACTTATAATAATCTCTTATAATCTTAATATAGCCAAATACTAATATATTTTTACATTTCTAGAAAATAAATTTTATTTTGATTTATTAAATTAATAAAAAAAAATTTAATCATATATTTATAACATATAAAAATACCAACACTAAATTAATAATTTTTGAAATATTTATATACTTATAGTATGATATAAATATATCATATTTTTATTTATAATATTCATATATTTTATTTATATATTCATGGGTGAGGATACTATTCTCTAGTCTAGTTTACTAATCGTATTCGTTACATTACCTTTCCAAAGTTCTAGTAATTATTCCACCGGTTTAATACCCTTAACATCTAGAAATCACTCTTATTTCACTTATTATTAATTTATAATGTTTGAATTTTGTAATGTATGGTATTCTATTTGGTCTATTATTTTTGAAATATCTATAGGAATGAAATATCCATTAATATAATTTCATGTGGTTATAATATGGGTAATGACTAATTTGAATATTTGAATTTGGATTGAAAATTTTTCTGTGTAGACAATATTTAAAATGATTTCAAATAAATTTTAGTCATTTATTTTTTAGTGGAAAATGCCCAGAACAGTTTTTATGACATTCATTGAGTTAATGGAAATAAAAAAATAGTTGTCACAAATTTCACTTGGTACCCAGTAGTCCTAATTAATGTTAATTATTAATATAAATTGGATTTATATTACCTCATTCTCATTCAGACATTATTTTTTTTGTCATAGTATACTTTAATTTAGGATATTCACAATGTTCATTCCCTATTACTATTCCATTATTCTATTCAATCATGTTAGTGTGGGCTTGTTGAATTATTCATTTAGTTGATAAAATAACTTTTTATTGGATATTTTCATTCTCCCTATGCATGTCAATCATTATAAGATTGATTTCAAATTTCAACATTATTCTCCAGTAGAAATATCTAATCCTCCCTCCTATCTTCATCATTCCACTCTTATAATGTTCAGATCACATCTATGTTATAATATATTTTATAATCAGTTGTCATTGAAGATCACCCATGGTAAATATAACATTAATCATCCCATTTTTTTTTCATATCCTAATTTTTGACCATTAATCATTTGAAAAGACCTAATATGTTTAGTTTGTCTATTTTTTTCATTTCAACCATTAAATACTAAATTAGAAAATGGTTTCAAATAAAAAAGAAACATCATAGACTCATGTAGGTAACTCAATTATTTATGACTAAATTTACTAATGTTCCATGAATCATATGAAATCATGGAAGTGATACATTATGTACATTATATAGTATTTTATTTAAAATGGGTATTTCATTACATGTGCCCTAAATAGAATCTATAGGACCTATGATAGGTCCCTGAGTGGTTTGAATCACCACTATGGACACCAAAAACCATTTTCTTGAGGATTATTTAATGGCACATAGATATTGTTTCTAAGAGGGGTGACTTATGCTTGAAATATTATCATAGGACATCATATGGTGTCATTGGTATTACTTTGGTATGTAATATCTTAGAAATGTGATAATCTATATGTGAAAAAGACTTAGAATGAGACTTGGATTAGGGTCATGTTATAGTAGCATACCCTTTTCAAGAAAAATTATTGTCAATAATAATTATTACTTTGCTATGATCATTCATTTCATTAAGATAACAAAAAGGGGGATGATTTTCCACCCTAGACGTTCTCATTCTATCTCATACACCTTTTGAGTGGGGTTGGTGGTACCTCTTCCACCTATAGACAGACTAGCTGGTTCCCTTTCAACCATATAATACGACGTCCATGATGTTTTTTTTAACAAAATAGTATTTGTATTGGTACATCTTACACATTAATATTATTGATTGGTTGTATCAATCAGCTAAGTTGTATCCTTTCTGTATATCATATTCTTATATATCTAAAATTTTGGTTCCTTTTCCACTTGAGAAATTATCTTATTGGGATACCAATAACATATATGGCCTGTCTTACTGGACCTTCATCAAAATAGATACTTATACTGGTGGTATATATTCCAATTGATTATTGTTATCTTTGGTACCTCATTCACTTGGAGGCTAGTATATATAGAGTATTTACCACACAGAAAATAATAATGATTATACATATTCTACAGGAACTGTTCATTCAATTAGTAAATAATCTATTTTTTGGGATTTTTATTAGTTGTATATCCTCCACTTGAGGAACTTTGTTACGGTATATCATCCAATAAAATATGTTTATACCAAATTTACATAGAAATTAATTTTCCCACATTGATATTATTTTGGTGATGGAACATTAACATGGATGGGTTATGTTGTAAATTCATCAATACCATATCATATTTATAGTAAAAGATATTTCACTCAGATAAATATATAAAGAGTGATATATTTTTCACCTCATAGTTTTTTTATAACATGGGTATCTCATCCCATTCTAGGACTAAAAGAAGAAGTTATAGTCACATATGTCCATGATGTTGATAATACCATAAGGTGGGTGGCTATTTATTTTCTTCTTCATTAGTATTCCATACAGAGAATATATACCTATTTAGTAAACATTGTCGGGGAACCATTGTTCATAGTTTAGTTATATACACAGAATGCTGAAGAATTGTAGAACCTGTGAAATCATTATCTTTTTTAAATGAAATGTATTTTTCTTGTTTTCTGAGTGGGAAATTTAATAAAAAGGATTTTAAATGAAGTATGAACTATAGGGCTCCAACAACATCATATTTTATGAAGATTATTGGGATTAAAGGTGAATTATAGTGGCTCAAGGGATCTCAAAGAGTGGTTGGGTGGTTGCTATAGTGAAGACTATAGTTAATCACAATCCCGATTGTGCCTGAACACAGACTATCTTGAAGATAATCATCAACATTCTAGAACAAAACCATCCATCAATAATGGTTTTTATTGAAAAATTACCATTAATCCCCCACAAATAATTTTAGATGTTGATTTACTTATTTCAACTTATTATCCTCACCCACTAACGCATCTCCTACATCCCTTTTGTCTATTTATTTCCATCTGATATAGGGTGTTATATGGTTAATTTTTTGGGGTTAATGTTTTGATCCATCCTCCTCCAACCACCAATTAAATCCCCTAATTTTGTTTTATATTTCTCACACGTCTAGTTTTGGTTTTCCATGAAAATTTCCCCAGAAGAATGTGAAATAACCTAATTCACTAGGGTATTTTGTTATCATTTGATAGAGGATGTCCCATTGTAGGATTTTAATTTTTTGGCTCAACATTTTTTAAGCAATGAAATTGAAATGTATTTTCTTGAATTTTTAAAAAAATTGGTATAATGTAAACTATTAAAATAATAATGGATATGCCTAGAAATTGTGTCAGGAGTCCAATATAAACCTCCTGTGGGTGGTTTCATAAATTTTCATCGAGAAGAATGTTCTCTCTGATTTAACTAATATCCTTTCCATTTTTCATTATAATTTCATAGTAATTGAATTTTTTTCAATTCTAAATTTAATGAATATAATTTACATGGGTTTTTTGGTTTAAAATTGGAGATTAGGTCACCAGTGTGGGATCAGTTGATATGGGATAGACCATTGAAGGCCTTGGAAGAGCTATAAAAGCTTTGAATTAAAAATAGGAATACTCAGTTTTTCGGTAGGTGGTCACAAATATTTTCCCTATGGTTCATTCCATTTTTTATATATATTTTTGAATTTGGTCCCCCCAAATTAGGGAGATTGAACTCTAAATTGAATATATTTGAAAATTAATTAAATAAATTATTCATGTGATAATTATTTACATAGTTAATTTTGTAAAATGTAATAATTATGGATGGACTACAAAAGGTGTCATGGGATGTCAGAGGCCCTTGTACATCACCTGGTTGCCTTGGAAATCAATTGATGAATGCTAAAATGAATAAATTATATTTATCGTTGATATATATACACCTTGACATGTTTTAATGGGATTTTTATAAGTAGGAATCCCTTGAGTAGTTTTCTTTCATCGCCAAATCTTATAGATGGTACATGGATTGGGATGTATATCTTGCATTGGTTGGGTGATAAACCATTAGGTGTGATTTACCTAGGTGGTAATGTCATATGAAAAATGGACATGGGTTTAGTGATTGCCAATTTAGTGAGACCCTGAGGACTTAAATGGGCCATGTGACATCTCTAAATGTTTTTATTATATGATTTACCATGTATATTTCGTGGAAAAGTGTTATCTTAATGATACTACTTTGGAGAATGGTGACCTATCTAATATTGGTAGTGAACCAAAAAATTATTGAGACTAAGGTTTATAATATGGATTCTAAGCTTAATAGCGACCTATGGGACTCATATAGGTTCCCTAAGGATCATTCATCATAGGGGGGTTTGTATGGGAATAGTTAATTATGATTGTGGGTTTCACCAAGATCCTGAAATGAAATTTTTGTCATTTTATTATTGTGATTAGAGTCGGCTATGAACGAAATAAGTTGAATTATTTACGAAACACATGGCTGGAATATGGCCAATACAATTGATTTGTTTTGGAGTATGTATTACCATCTAATATGTATTTTCATAAATGAGATTTTATGGATGATCTCCTTTGAACCGGTCTATGTACTTATTACTCTGGAATTCCCATGATTCCCTCTGAGGGTTCAACGATGATGCCTTATGACTATATTGATTGCCTAGGTGTAACACCCCGAGCTTCCACGATACGCTTCTCTTTCAGTAATGAAATAGGTTGTATTGTACACAAGTTCGAGATTCTAACACACTACAACTAATCAAAATAGCCATTATGAATATTAATACCCACATTTTGAAATTATATATATTTTATATTTCAAAATGGACTTCATTTTTGGATTTGGAATATCCAAATTAGCCTATGTTGAATTTTTTGTATTTTTCTGAGAACTTCCAATTTTTTATGAATAGTGAAAAATACATAAAAAAACATTATTAATCAAAATAATTTATAGAGATAAATTATACTATTGAGTGGGTTTAAAGCTTAATTAGAATATATTTTTACCATTTTATCCAATGGTGGTCATTAGAAATAATTTCACTTTGAAATTTGATATAAACAATTGTGAATCTTTTGAAATATATTGTTTCTTAAAAACACGCTATTTGTTGTGACATCAAGAATTAATTATAAAATTAATTAATCCAACTTATATTTTTGGAATTTAGTAAAATAGACATCATTTTTTAATTCAGAATATCAATTATAGCTTAGGGTGAAATTTTGGCATTGTTCTGAAAAACTTCAATTTTTGATGAATAGTGAAACCACTAAGTGGTAGTTAAAAAAACTGATTTTTTGTTTAAATGAAACATTACCACTTCTGTGATTTTATTTTCAAAAATATTACATACATGGTTGTCATCAGGAAGTAATATTTGGTTCAATAGGATTAAAATAAATTTTGGTGATTAGTAACTTTTAAGTTTAATTAATCGTGATTAAAGGTAATTAGTGTAATTTAAGGTAAAGATAATGTTATAATAATATGAAATGACCATTACACAAGTCCTAACACTATTGTATGAGTCATTTCCGACCAATACAATCCATGGGTAAACTTGGGGACCCCATAGAGCCACTTTTGTAGGAAAATGAGATTAAAAACATTTTATTTAATGTTAAAATAAAAATGTCACAAACATGAGTTGTTTTAATAAAACAATTTTTTAATGGGGTTATAAAAGTCATATTTTTTACTATAAATATTCATTAGAAATATAAAAACATTTACTACATCATGGTAATTTTTTTATAATTTTAAAACATTAAATAAATTAAATTTTTAATGACACCATGATGATACAGCGATTACCTCATTAATTTACAATTTTAATAAAATGGAAGGATAATGTAAACTCTAAGAATTACACTTGTCCAAAGCCTATTTGATGAGAATATTTCGAACCCTTATCACCTTCGCCTCTAAATATATAAGTGTGGCACCTTTAAAATTCGAAACTCATTATATAATAAAGTAACATTTCATTACTTTCCAAGAGTTCCCCTCCTCTCCTCTTATAAAAGGCCCCCACCTCTACCTTCTTATTCACACCTTCAAGACATTTGACTCTGCCAAACTAGTCGAAAATACTCTCCCAACTTCCCTTAATTACTCCTAGAAGCCTCACTTTAGGCAGATGTCTTCGCAAAGAAGCCTTTGGCTCAAATCAAAAAGAGTTTCCCGATTTTAAGGCAATGTCATCTCTAATGTTGTTTTGTTTTATTTTGCTTCTCCAACCCCCTAAACTCTATTTATTATTTTCTTTTGTAACAACAAAAGTATCTTCAATATACTAGGATGTTTTTATGAGAATAATTCTATTGACACTTACACACACCTACATCTAATGGTTAAAGAACATACTGTTTCTGTGGAAGGCGAATTCCTGCCTCACGAAATGATGATTGTTCAACACTCATATAACTCCTATCATGGTGGCCATTAAGATGTCACAATATTTATATATGATATATAATATTTTTATGTTTTATGTAAGATTATTTATTTTTCATTTATGGCATACCTTTACGATTTCAATTATGGGTAAACGCAATAATTTCATTTTAGGAAGTGTGGACTACCGCCCCCTCAAAGTGATTTGAATCGTTAATGCCATATGTGGGATGTATAAAGGATGAAGTAAATGGTATTATACATTATATTATACTGTAATTATAGTATACCTTTATATAATTATAATTTCAATCCATTAAATATGAAATCGAAATGAAAGTGGCGTTCAAGCGTACGTACGGCTAACTGTCTCCATGAACGGTGCATTTCATTTCTTACCTCTAAATGTTATGTAATATTATAAATGAATGTATATACAAGATATATATGATATATATTATATCTACATCATGAATATAATTCTCGATATAATGTATATTTCACCACAAGAACAACTTGTAATTATAAGAAGTTTATTTTTGACTCAAGTACCAAAGATCGACAAAACGACCGTTATTAACTTAAATAATTACATAATGTTCATTACGTGGTAATAAGTGATATAATAGGAATAATGAACTTGAAAAAGGTTCTTATCATGTATAAATTAACTTTAGTTTATTATCCAGGAGGTTAAAGAATGACCGAGTCAAGTCGGACACGAGGTAAGGGAACTTCTTGACCCAATTTCCATTCTTTGTGTTAATCTCCAACTTTTAAATTATGTCATGATATTATTAAGTCCTATATTTTATTTGTACATTCTTTATGTGTACTTATAGTTAATACACATAATAGATTTATTTTATTTTAAAAAAAATGATCTTGGTAAAAGAACTTCCTAACCCAATTTATGTTCTTTGGGTTAATCTCCTACATTCAAATTATGTCATGATATTATTATGCCATATCTAGTATTTGTACTTTCTTTATCTGTACTTATAGTAAATACACATAATAGATCTATTTTATTTTAAAAATGATATTTGTAAGGACTTCGTCTCAATATCCTTTCATTGAGCCATATTTGGTTTTATACACAAATTTCATTTATACGGTGTATAAACCCCCTTTGACTTTTACTTGTATTCAAAAGGAATATTTTTATACGAAGAGTTCTTACTAAACGACAAAAGAAATTTTTTTCTTACGTATGCGGTGACAACAAATTCTCCGCCATTGTGACTATTATTTAAGTTTCTGCTTCCTCTATAAGCCATATATTTTTTAAAAGAAAAATAAATACCATGTTTTACTTTTATTTTAATTTGGTATTGAAAATGGTTTTTGATAAAGTTGTTATTAAATAAATGTGTTGTGTTGATATCTTGTGATTGAAGTGTGGAAATATTATGTTTCCTTTATGCATGTTTTATGTGATACAATTATGTTATGGTTTATGCTATGTTTAAACCTGTTCATATGAGGAATGCATTGGACTTAATAAATGATGGGTGGAGCCCGCTATAGCTTCTCGATGCATCGGTAAGTCTCATGAGTCAAACTAGTGTCTTGGCACGAGGCCTTGACAAAATATTATTTGTAGTCTTGGCACGAGGCCTTGGATACGTGTTTATGATAGTCTGGCATTATGCATTCCATCATTATGAAATTGGTTATTGATATTGCATGCGATATTCGACAAGTAGAATATCCATGTGAGTAAGTAATGGCATTATTTAATTTTATTTTTTCCATATAATGCTGAAGTTCAAGTTTAAAAAGGATTTTGTTTTAGTTATACATTGCCTTAAATGTTAATGTTTATTTATGAAAGTTTCCGCTATATTATTATCCTTACTGAGAAACTGATCTCATCCCTTTCAATGTTTTCATTTTTCAGGATGTGAGGAAGTATATTATGATTGACCCACCAGGATAGTATGAGGGGATATGAATAGAAGATGTTTTTGTAGTTTTGTTTTAATTTATGATGTAATGTAAGACATATGAATGTATCTAGTGTTTCCAAAGCTTCTAAACTAATCAGTCTTTCGAGACTTGATCTTTTGTGATCATGCCAATGTTACGCAATAATGCACCGACTCTAGTTAACTGGGGTTGGGGCGTTACAGCTGGTATTAGAGGTAGTTTAGTACTAACCATGGAAGCTAGATTTAGATAAACTCCGATTAGAGCACATAGCACAAAGATAGACTTTGAGGATTAGTATATAATAACTTCCTAGAATTTTGGTATTATAGAGATTTTATGAGTTTTCTGAGAAATACATCCCTGTCTGGATACGAGTAGGTAGAAGCGGATCGGGCACAGTTGTACCTAGGGGTAAAACCCGAAAACACCGCTTTGAGCTAGACTCGAACGAGAACTGGTGCACGAAAACGGGTCTTGCTGCACTCTTGGTTATGACACTCCCGGGGGATATTCATAGGATAATTCTCATTTTCTTTACAAACCATTATAAAGGGTTTATGAGTATATACATACTCAAAGAAAACATTTTTACGATTATGGATTATATCCATAAATAGTTCAATTTATGTTAAGTGTTTTACAAGTATGGAATTATGTATTCATAAACTAATCTTGTTTATGCCATTATTTATAAATGGCATATAATGGGAGGAATGGAACCCATATCAATGCACGCACTCCGTGTATGGGATTTCCCTCCTGCTCAAGATAATTATTATGGAGATGGAGATACAGCTGGTGCTTATCAACATATTACCATACTGGGACAACTCACTCAGGTTATGAATAATAACCTTACTCGTATAGAGCACCCTGATCCGCAATGTGGTGGATTAAAGTTAGACCGCTTCATGAGGCAGAAACCACCAATATTTAATGGGGGTACAAATACCTTAGTAGCTGAGTAATGGATAAACTCCTTATAGAAAATATTCCACCACTTGGGGTGTAGCGAAAGGGAGAAGGTTGTCATGGAAGTCTACTGCCTCACTAGAGATGTCGATCAATGGTGGTCATTGATTCAAAACAAAAAGGAAGATGAAGAAGTATCATGTATGGAATGTAGGGAGTTTAAGGAAATTTTCTTAGAAAAATACTTTCCACATGACCATCGAGCAGATATGGAATGGCAATTTCTGTGTCTCAGGCAGAAGGATGATGAGAATGTCGCAAAGTATGAGGCCAACTATAAAAGGTTAGAAAGGCATGCAGCAGATTATATACGTATCCCAAGAAGTAATATTGATCGTTTCTTTAATGGGTTAAAAACATTTCTCCGTAGAGCATTAGTCTCACAAACCTTCTCGTCGTACGAAGATATTGTATCATGTGCTATCAAGACAGAAAATAAATTCTCTAAATCTTATGACAATAAAGTAAAGAAAGAGAAGAAGATAACAGTGCAACAAGAGACAAATAAATGGAAAAAGGAAAAGAAGGATTTTCCATTATGCGATAATTGTGGGAAGAATCACCCCGGTACTTGCCTAAAAAGAATGGGAGTTTGTTATAAATGTGGAGAAAAAGGTCACCAGGCTCGTGATTGCAAGGGAAAGAAAGAGGATATCAATCTCGAATGCTAAAATTGTAAGGAAAAGGGGCATTATGCAAATAAATGTCCTAAGCATCAGGGAAACTTACCTCAGAAAATTCCAAGGGATCAAGGAAAATCTTATGTTGTTACTACAGTTGAAGTTGAATAATTAATGTTTAGGTGCTTTTGGAATCAAGGATTATATTCTGGATATAAGAATAATGTGATAAATATAAGGATTGTACTACTGTACTTTTTTTTATTAAGGTATTAATATGATGAAGGTAATCATATTTTTTTATGTGAAAAAAAGAGAAACGTTACTTTGTTTGAGGAATCTGATGATACAATTGATTTTGGAATTTAGAGACCTTTTAGAGAAAGTCTGGACAGAGGTATTTTGGATAACTATAAAGGTTGGAATGGATTAATTTGAACATTGGATAGTATTGTTAAAACATTTATGAAGATTATTTTTGGAATATTATAATTCTATACTTTTAGGAAAAGGACAACATGTAGGTTGGGGGATAACCTCTCGTGTCGAACATAGCTACATGAATCGAACCCACAACCATAGTGCGACATGCCTTTATTACCTACCACTATCCTACAGGAAGTCCCTGATTATTACAAAATAGTTTTCCAAATCTAAATGGTATGTGTTAATATTTGGAACCTTATACAATTAGGATAAATAGAATATTTTTGAGTTCTTTTACCATTTGGAGTGAAAAATGGGTTTGTGGTAAAATTTTTTTATTAAAGAATGAAATTCTACATGACAAGTAAGTATATTTCCTTAGGTTCTTAGTAAATCTCCTAAATAAATTCCTCAACTTTATTAAAGGTAACATAAAACAAAAACGTTGTCGATTAACTTTTCCAAATGGGGAATCAATGTTCGTTTAACCAATCACAAGTTTTTGATTTTCTGGTAGTTAAAAATTCTCCGAATCCTGTTTTTTTACAAATCTCCATCAGACCTTGATGGTTTTTTTCTCCTCCATATCCATATTTTCATAGAATCCTAGTATGAGCTATCTTGGGTGAACTTTGTACTTCTCTTTCTTTCATTTAATGTTATATTTTTGTTAACCCTATTTCTGATGTGGGTTTTCCACAATGGTATTTTCTATTTTCAACCTTTTATTTTGAAATTGTGAGGATGCAATTTATTGAAGGAGGGGAGAATGTAACACCCCGAGCTTCCACGATACGCTTCCCTTTCAATAATGAAATAGCTTTCATTGTACGCAAGTTCGAGATTATAACACACCACGACTAATCAAAATAGCCATTATGAATAGTAATACCCACTTTTTGAAATTATATATATTTTATATTTCAAAATGGACTTCATTTTTGGATTCGAAATATCGAAATTAGCCTATTTCGAATTTTCTGTATTTTTCTGAGAACTTCAAATTTTTTATAAATAGTGAAAAATACTTAAAAACTACTTTTTAAATCAAATTAATTTATAGAGATAAATTATACTATTTAGTGGTTTTAAATTTGAATTAGAATAAATTTTTATCATTTTATCAAATAGTGGTCATTATAATTAATTTCACTTTGAAATTGGACATAAACAATTGTCATGTTTGATATATATTGTTTCTTAAAAACACGCTATTTGTTGTGACAGAGGGAATTAATTATAAAATTAATTAATGAAACTTATATGTTTGGAAGTTTTTAAAATTGAAATCATTTTTGAATTCGGAATATCAATTATAGCTTCGGGTGAAATTTTGGCATTGTTCTGAAAAACATCAGTTTTTGATAAATAGTGAAACCACTAAGTGGTAGTTAAAAAAATGATTTTTGGTTTAAATGAAACATTACCACTTCTGTGATTTGATTTTCAAAAATCCTACATACATGGTTGTCATCAGGAATTAAAATTTGGTTCAATTGGATTAAAATAATTTTTTTGGTGAATAGTAACTTTTATGTTTAATTAATCACGATTAAAGGTAATTAGTGTAATTTAAGGTAAAGATAAAGTTATAATAATATGAAATGACCATTAAACATGTCCTACCCCTATTTTATGAGTCATGGTCGACCGAGACAATCCATTAGTCAACTTGGGGACCCCATGGAGCCACTTTGGTAGGAAAATGACATTAAAAACTTTTTATTTAATGTTAAAATAAAAATGTCACAAACATGAGTTGTTTTAATAAACCAATTTTTAAATGGGGTTATACAAGTAATATTTTTTACTATAAATATTCATTAGAAAGATAAAAAGATTTCCTACATCATGTAATTTTTCTATAATTTGTAGACATTAAATAAATTAAATGTTTAATGACACCATGATGATGCAGCGATTACCCCATGAATTAACGATTTTAATAAAATAGAAGGATAATGTAAAATCTCAGAATTACACTTTTCCAATGCCTATTGGATGAGTATATTTCGAACCCTTATCACCTTAACCTCGAAATATACAAGTGTGGGACCTTTAAAATCCGAAAATCGTTATATAATAAAGTAACATTTCATTAATTTCAAAGAGTGCCCCTCCTCTCCTCTTATAAAAGGCCCCCATATGTACCACGTTATTCACACATTCAAGACATTTGGATCGGCCAAACTCTGCCCAAATACTCTCCCAACTTCCCTCTATTACTCCTAGAAACCTCACATTGCGTAGAAGTCTTCCCAAGGAAGCCTTTGTCTCAAATCAAAAAGACTTTCCTGATTTTAAGGTAATGTCTTCTCTAATGTTGTTTTGTTTTATTTTGCTTCTCCAACCCCCTAAACTCTTTTTATTATTTTATTTTGTAACAAAAACAGTATCTTAAATATACTAGGATATTTTTATGAGATGGATATTATTGACACTTACACACGCCTACATCTAATGGTTAAAGAACATATTGTTTCTGTGGATGGCGAATTTATGCCTCACGAAACGATGATTGTTCAATACTCATATAACACCTCTCATAGTGGCCATTAAGATGTCACTATATTTATATATGATATATAATATGTTTATGTTTTACTTAAACTTCTTTATTTTTCATTTATGGAAACCTTTACGATTTCTATTATGGGTAAACGCGATAATTTCATTTTAGGAAGTGCGGACTACCTCCCTCTCAAAGTGATTTGAATCGTTAATTCCATATATGTAATGTATTAAGGATGAAGTATATAGTATTATAAATTATAGTATACTGGAATTATAGTATACCTTTATATAATTATAATTTCATTCCATTAAATATGAAATAGGAATGAAAGTAGCGTTCATGCGTACGTAGGGCTTACCGTCTCCATGAACGGTGCATTTCATTTCTTACCTCTAAATGTTATGTAATACTATAAATGCATGTATATAATGGATATATATGATATATATGATATCTACATCATTAATATAGTTCTGGATATAATTGATATTTCACCACAAGAACTACTTGTAATTATAAGAAGTTTATTTTTGACTCAAGTACCAAAGATAGACAAAACGACCGTTATTAACTTAAATAATTACATAATGTTTATAACATGGTAATAAGTGATATAAGAGGAATAATTAACTTGAAAAATTTTCTTAATCATGTATAAATTAACTTTATTTTATTATCCCGGAGGTTAAAGAACGATCGAGTCAAGTTGGACATGAGGTAAGGGAACTTCTTGACCCAATTTCCATTATTTTGGTTAATCTCATACTTTCAAATTATGTCATGATATTATTATGTCCTATATTGTATTTGTACTTTCTTTATGGGTACTTATAGTGAATACACATAATATATTTATTTTATTTTAAAAAAATGATCTTTGTAAGGGAACTTCTTAACCCAATTTCTGTTCTTCGGGTTAATCTCCTACTTTCAAATTATGTCATGATATTATTATGTCCTATCTTGTATTTGTACTTTCCTTATGTGTACTTATAGTAAACACACATAATAGATCTATTTTATTTTAAAAATGATCTTTGTAAGGACTTCATCTCAATCTCCTTTCATTGAGGCATATTTGGTATTATACACAACTTTCATTTATACGGTGTATAAACCCCCTTTGACTTTTACTTTTATTCAAAAGGAATCTTTTTATATGAAGCATTTTTACTAAACGACAAAAGGAATGTTTTTTCTTACGTATGTGGCGACAATGAATTCTCTGCTGCCGTGAATATTATTTGAGGTTTGGCTTCCTCTATAAGCCATAAATGTTTTTTAAAAGAAAAATAAATACCATGTTTTACTTTTATTTTATATTGGTATTGAAAATGGTTTTGGATGAATTTCTTATTAATTCATTGTGTTGTATTGATATCTTGTGATTGAAGTGTGGAAATCATATGTTTCCTTTATTCATGTTTTTTGTGATACAATTATGTTATGGTTTATGATATGTTTAAACCTGTTCATAAGAGGAATTCATTGGACTTAATAAGTGACGGGTGGAGCCCTCTATAGATCCTCGATGCATCGGTAGGTCTCATGAGACAAACTAGTGTCTTGGCATGAGGCCTTGACAAAATCTTATTTGTAGTCTTCGCACGAGGCCTTGGCTACGTGGTTATGATAGTCTGGCATTATGCATTCCATCATTATGAAAGTGGTTATTGATATTGCATGTGGTTATTCGACTAGTAGAATATCCATGTGAGTCAGTAAATGGAATTATTTAATTTTATTTTTTCCATATTATGCTGAAGTTCGAGTTTAAAAATGCTTTTGTTTTAGTTATACGTTTCCTTAAATTTTAATGTTTATTTATGAAAGCTTTCGCTATATTTTTATCCTTACTGAGCATCTGAGCTCACCCACTTCAATGTTTTAATTATTTCAGGATGTGAAAAAGTATATTATGAATGACCTACAGGGAAAGTATGAGGGGGTATGAAGACAAGATGTTTTTGTAGTTTTGTTTTAATTTATGATGTAATGTAAGACTTATGAATGTATCTAGTGTTTCCAAGGCTACTAAACTAATCGTTCTTTTGAGACTTGATCTTTTTTGATCATGCCAATTTTACACAATAATGCACCGACTCTGGGTAACTGGGGTCGATGCGTTACACTAGGGTTATTCCCTTAGTAATATTCCATTAATTATGATAGTATTGGATTACAAGGACATTGAAATATGAATTTTTAATTATATATTTACGTGACATTTCCCTATGAACAAGATTCAATTCCTAATGATCCTAGATTACCTCGACAAGACACCGGGATCAGAAGATTAAATATACAACTATGGTATTCCTTGTACATCCTCCTTAGATCTGGATATTATACCAAAAATTATAGTTCACCTGAAATAAGGTCTTATAGATTTATGGTTCTTCATCATTATTGTTGGAATTTGCATTTTACATGCTCATACAAATCCTAGTATTGGTCAATGTAATCAAAGTGAATCCTATCATGGACATAAGGGTAGATGATAGATATTGGTCATATCTCAGGTTTTATTTAAATTCCCTTAGGGATTTAGTGTTTACTTAGTTATAAATTTCATCATGAAATATTCAATGATATCCGCTTATTTGGAGAAATAAGGCACTGTTGATAGTTTTTTTAATTACATATGTTCTATATTGTAATTAATGATTATAGTTAAGCATATAACTTTCATGTATAACATAATTTTATGGTTTGTATTTTTGTATTTTGGTGGTTCCCTGACGATTTTTTACTCACACCATACCTGGGTCGACATTGAACATTTATACCCAATAAACACTCACATATTTACTATAGGAACAAGTATGGATAAGGCATGGGATCAGGGTTATTATAGTCAAGTGAACTATCTTAGATGAGATATAGATTTTCAATTTAGGTATGCCTTGGAGATATACTAGTTATTTGTTCCTTTTAAAATAATTATTTATATTGTTTTTATGATCATCCTAATGGGTAGTTGGTGTTGGAAATATAAATTTTGATAATGATTCATTAAGCTATATGTTGTTTTTCATTTCTTTATAACATGCTTTATAATTATTACTAAGTTATAATAATTATTCTATATTGTTGGTGACAATTTTTTTATTTTCATTGTTGGATTTAAAATGAGACTTGTGGAATATCCTACCCACAATACCTCCTCATACCCCCATTGTTAATCAAATCTCTCAACCATTCACAGAATAATGATTGAGGTTATGAGTAGGTCTAGTCTGGATAATATTCATAGTGATCGTAGTCATGGAATTAATATGTGTTATCAGAAGATAAAAATATTTTTGTCCTAATTTTTTTGGAGATATTATACGTGATACTTATGATTTTTTTGTGCTTGTGATGGAAATTAGAGTAGTGCATCATGAACATCTATAACTAAGATAGTATTGGTTACCAAGGATTGGATTTTTTTTTGATGTTGACATAGATTATTATATGATATAACCTTGGTAATCAACCATGATGATTTTATTTTTTATCTCCATATTTATTTTAGCTCTTAGACATTAGAGGTGAGAGGTTACTCATGCATCCCATTAGGTATATATGATTCACATGATATGTTGGTATTATTGTGTGATTATCCACTCTGATTATAGATATAAACTTATATAAATTGTCAAAAACATCTCATACAATGCTTTACCATATATTTACTTAGTGGAATTATAATTAGGTGGGTTGACATGTATATCCATTTATTTCTAATGTAACGTCATATAGATCCATTTAATGGTTCCTATTGGCTATGTATTAGTATACTTGAAACTAATTTTTATTGACTCATGATGGGTTACAGTTATAAATTAGTGTCACTGTGATGACAAATCTTTCTTCAAATTGGAATATGATTTCTTAGAGCCAAAGGAGAATACAGGAGGTTTAATTGGATATATTTCCATTATATTATGATCTAATGAAAACCTACTTGTTTTTTTCCTGTATATCATGTAATAAAAATCAAACAAACTAAATCAATTGATGTTGGTCCCATGATAATGATCATTTTCGTAGATTTTTTGGGTCAACCATTATATTTTCTTATCATGGTATAATTATAGTGTGAGGATTCTCAATGAGAATTTGCTCATTTGTATGATATTGGTTTGTCATGTGATTTATTTTATAGATGAGAACCTTCAGTTGGCATTGGAATTTTATATCCCATAATGTTATTGGAGGGAAACATTGTGTGTAGTCCCAAATTTAGGACCATACTGAGATAGTCATTTATTGGATAATTGGGAGGACCTATAAACCATTCTTTATTACTTATGGTTTAGTGTGTTAGAGTCCTTTCTATTATTTACTGAAATACATGAGGGTTGTAGGCCCATATTTATTTTTCATAGTGAAATGGGAAGCAATTATAAGATCATTATGTTATTTCATATATTAATTTTATGTTTTTAGGGTTGTAAAGGTATCATAATTCTTTTGTTTTCATGTTTTAGATAACTCATGTTATTGTGAGTTAGTATTGACGTTGGTATTTGATTGAATTATTATCTAGATTCATGCAAATATTTTATCTGGATATATGAAACTACCATTCCAAATTATATTTTTAGTGGATCATATTTTAATATTAGTCAATGTTGGGAATTTAAACTCTAGGTTTCCATCAGGGATGAACTAGTACACATTATTTATGTGGGTACAATTACTGTTTTTAACTAGTGAGTGGGCATGTGTGAGATGACTGAAGATGAGTTTTGATGAAACACATACATACATAATGGTATATGGCCTAGATGATGATTTTGAAGTGTAACTCCATGGTAGAGGATACATTCGAAATGGATAGGTTCAGTTGAGAATGTTTATCATGGATTCGGCGAAAGGAATGTAATTCGTATGATTATGTGAGTGTGGATCTGGAGAGGTAGAATAAATGTTTAGAAAAGAAACCTAAAGATAATTCACTAGTGGATTGGAATAGGAAATTCATATGGTGTAGAATTCAAATCATCCATCATAGGGTGAGACCCTCATTAAGAGTTGTATATACGAATATGTTGGGGATGTCTTTCCTAGAATGTGAGAACTAGTTGTAAATGATGTTTCATTTTCTCGCTCAGGTGATAGTGATATAGCTTCATTTATTCTATTCATAGAGTGATGGATATTATTTAGTACGTGGTAATTGGTATTTTTTTCTATTTATTTGATGAGAAAGAATCCCAAATAGTGGGTAATGACAAACTTCTCTTTGTCATACAGACCATGTTATAGAATGTTCAAGGGCATGAGAAATCGACCATGGAGTGGTCGATATTATAGATGGGTAAAAGTGTGTGAGGAATTATAATCATGTATTTATTCCTTGCGGAATTCTATATAGGATATCAGATAAGTGGTTGATCAAGACCTTTCATTAGATTTAGGTTCGGGATGGTTTATAATAATCTAAATGTGATGGATCAGAACTGCATCGATGCCCATTGAATTAAAAAGGTTGTTTTAGTTAACTAATGATACAATCTTGGATACCACATTGAGTTCTAGGAATAGATATCGATGTGGGTATATGGAAGGTCATGTGAAACCTCTATGAATAATTTTGTAATGACCCAGAATTTCTATTTTATTTTTTTATGTATATGGGAATTTTACAATTCTGCGAAAATTGACAGCGAGTGATTCTAAGGCCCGGTGTGACCAAAATGAATTTATGAACATTTTTTGGGTACTTTTAGTAAAAATGTGAGCAGTGTTTCGTTACATTTAAACTGGTGATCAGAATTGAAATTTGAGGACAACGTTGAACTCGCAGCACCAGTATTCTCTTTTGGATACCTTCACCTTGACCATAGTTTATCAAGGGTGAATGTTAGTTTTTGTGATTTTCATAGAATAAGAAAAATTAAGTGTTTACCATTTTTATTTTTCTCTTTGAAACCTCTTTACACGGGTTAAAGAGGTAGGGACCACCAGATTTAGAAAACGCCCCAAATTAAATTCTAGTGGTGGGGACCACCCAAACAACCTTTAATGGGGGATAACTTTTGGCCTTCCTCCCATTAATTAATTATGCCAACACCCTATTTAATTTTTGGAGACATCTAAAAATTAATGAAATGTGTCAGCATTTTAATTGTGCAAACATAATTGATCTAATTAATTTAAATTATATTCACACATCTTTCTTTTTGAAGGGTTTTATTGGAAAAGGAGAAGGAGAGAACATGTGGGGGAATATTCTCTTCAAATGAAGAACACCTCCCAATGAAGATCTTCTTCAACGAAGAATGTTCCATCTTCTCCAATGAAGAATGCACCACCTCCAATGTGGGACGTCTTCAAAAATTATTAACCTAAATCCTCCCTTCCTTCCTCATCGACATCCAAAAAACTCCGAGGTAGGGGTTTTGTTATTCTTTGTGTTTTACATTGAATTAATCCTCTTGATCTGCCTACTACTGAACTAATGCGGAGGGAGCACGAGAAATGAACACGGCCCGATCCCTCCGTAGTTGTTCATGGTTGGTTTTTTCTTCATGATGGAGGAGGATGTAAACTGACACTGGTGGGGAACATGAATGGTCGCTGGCACCAAGGCCGACCACGATGATGGCACGGTACGAGACTGCACAACACTGAGAGGATGGTTGGCCATCTAGCCAGCCGTGGAGGATCCAGTGGGCCGGGCCACACTACGGGCCGGGCCACTCAGCGCGGTCCACCCTAGACCGAGAATGTTGGGGCAACCCAAACAGGACCAGGTTGACCCAGTTCGGGTCGGGCCGGTTTGGTGAAACCAGGTTGGACCGGACCTGGACCAATTTCAACCCTATACGTTCTTTTGACCAAAACATTGGCAGCAGACGTCCGTTTGATGAACCGTCTACGACACTATAAACCTTGGAGCGATAAGGACCATTTGGTATAACCCACATGAGGTTTGGTTAATTTTGGGGTATAGTAGGGTTTGATAGAGCATGAATCCAACTGGGCCCTTGAGACTAAAATGCCAATAATATACAGATCAGGCACCCATTTGACGCACTGTTTGTAGCATTGAGTCCCATATGACATGGAATACATTTTGGATACATATTCATGGGACTTCGTGGTTGTTGGAGTATAGAATAGAGGCTTGAGAAGCAGAAACTTCCAGAGACAAGCGAGCTTAGTGCAGGAACCCTGTAGCTGTCTGGGACGATGTACTAGGATCCTGTGTGGGTCTGACAATATACTAGGATCCTATGTGGGCATGATGAGGTACTAGGATCCTATGTGGGTCTGATGATGTAGTAGGATCCTGTGTAGGTATAATGAGGTACTAGGATCCTGTGTGGGTCTGACGATGTACTAGGATTTAGTGTGGGTCTGATATGGTACTAGGATCCTCTGTGGGTCTGACGATGTATTGGGATCCTGTGTGGGTCTGATGATGCAATCGGATCCTGTGTGGGTCTGACGATGTACTTGGATGTCGTGTGGGTCTGACGAGGTACTAGGATCATATGTGGGTCTGACGATGTACTAGGATTATGTGTGGGTCTGATGAGGTACCAGGATCATGTGACTGTATGATGATGTACTACGATCCTATGTGGGTCTGATGATGATTTAAGACCCTTTGTGGGTCTACCTTTTAGTGGAGTAAGATGATTGAGTAGATATATCTAATCATCTTTATTATCGTACCTATGTTATACCTGGTGTGAGATGAGTCCTTACCTCCATGGTATTCCTTCCATTGTGGAAAAGATGAGCATTGGGCTAATGAGTTGGGCCTTGTGTTTCTTCATGATCAAGATGGGTATACTAGATAACTTAGGTATATGTATGGGAATATACCTAAGTAAGGTTTTCACTAGTTTAAATGCATTTTGGTTTATAATTTGTGGATTTTGTGAGATCTTGAGTGTCTCGGGGTCCCTACTGAGTATCGCTATACTCACCCATGTATGGGCTATGACAACAACTCGTTGTGTTTGGTACAGACGACAGACATTGTTAATTGAGGACGAGGGTACCAGGACTGGAGGTTGCTCAGAGGTGGACCCTAGATGAGGCGTACCGTAGAGATGGCCTTTTGTGAGCTATACCTACACTTCCTGTAGGATCCTTGGCATGTGTTCATAAGATCCATTTCATCTTACTTGTATCTTTCAGTTTCTTATACTTTCCAATTGGGCTTGTATTCTACCCCATTTTACTTACTGGACTCACTCTACTTTATTTACGTTTTACTTGTGTTCATATCTTGATGTGTGCTTTTTTTCATGAGTATATAGGTTATAAAGGCAATTACTTCCTCGTTTTAGGGAATACACCTTCAGTGCTAGTCACCATCTCCTATCCTATGGAAGGCGGGATGGGGGGTAGTCACGGCATGCGCCTCGAGGGATGGGTCATGACAAATTGGTATCAAAGGAGTCGGTTCTACCTTAGAAAATAGAACACTGATATTTTTTATGACAATAGTGTTAATTATAGTGAGTGTGGTGATCAGTTTAGGGAATCCAGTGTTGGTTCAGCGGCCGACGTATCCATACACTAGGAATCTGACTACTAATTTTTGACTCTGTGTAAGAAAACATTGATTGCGTGTGTGTTTTAGAGAGTTTTCTTTGTGATATCTATGAGTTAGCTAATCAGGTATAACTTATTGACTATGGAACACCTGTTTCGTTTTAGCATCCCTCCACCCAGACAGCCAGCTAGGGTTCTGGGTATAGTACGAACAGATATCTTACCGAGTGACGAGGCCTCGATGTAGGGAAATCTTGTTATAGAGGCACCATCGGAGGAACCAGTGGTACCACTACCCATTGGTCCAATGATTCCACCAGCCCCAGTAACAGAGGGTGCATGAAACTTGAGCATGTTTCACGAGTTCTAGAGCCAGAGGCCACCCAGGTTCTGGGGAGAGATGGAACCACAGTCGGTGGAGGTTTGGATGGAGGTCGTGGTGAGAGTCCTCCCTTTGTTAGGGACAACATCTGATCTCATCTTGATATTTTCTGCTAATCTTTTATAGGCGGGATTAGGAAGATGGTGGAGCTTGATTCTCTAGGTTCACGATGAGGTGACGCTTCTCTAGGAAGACTTCGAGATCCTCTTTCAGGCAGAGTATGTCCCATTGACTCTTCGCATTGTGTGCATAAAGGAGCTACTTCATATGCAGTAGGGAAATATTATTGTGGCTCAGTACTCAACAAGGATCACCGACCTCTCATTCTACTCCACTGATACGGTGTGGGACCAATTCTTCAGGGCCCAGTCCTTTGATCAGGGACTCAATTGGGAGATCAGGGCTTCAATGATTTGACTTAGCATCACGACACAAGAAGGGGTGTTGGAGCGAGCCCTATTAGTGGAGAGTTCTCTTTCATAGAAGTCACCAGCAGTGAGACCCACCATCGGACGTCACGTAGCAGAGTCTTCATCAGCTGGAAGTAGACAGATGTCACAGAGGTCAAAGAGGACACGACCAATAGGTGGAAAACCGCATGACTCAGGATCGATTATGGGGGGTACAAGAGACAGAGCTAGTCATATGAGGGGCAGGTAGTGTTTTACATGTAGTGGGAAGAGTCGCATGGCTCATGACTATCTGAACCGCTGTATGGAAGATCAACATATAGTTGAAGGACTGCCCAGGCAGAGATAGAGGTTCGACTGAGGAGGTCCGCAAGGAGAAGGTGGACATGGTAGAGGGGATGGTCGTGCAAATAGTGGGAGGATATGATTTGATATTTATGGCCACCACCACCAGGTGGTCCACCCCGACCACAAGGGGCTGGTGGAAAGGGGTGAGCTCAGCTCCTAGCAGCTGAGGCCTACGACCAATGCACTCTGGGTATGATACGAGGTATGATCTGTGTCTACTCCACCTTAGCATTAGTACTTATCGGAACATGTTCCATTCATTCTTTTACTACCACTACCCATGTTCGGAGCTTGGAGATTCCAACAAAGCCGTTGGGTTAATCCATACGGCTAGAGACTTTTATTGGAGCAGATTCAATTATTACACACTAGTGTCCGTAGTGTGAGCTTACTCTGAGAGGCGAGAGCTTCAGTTGGGATCTCTTAGTAGTGGTGTCGAGGCCTTATGATGTCATCTTGGGTGTGGACTAGTTATCTACAATCCATGGTCAGATTTACTATATTAGGTTCCAAGTGTCATGTATCCGCATGGATGGGACCAGGTTTACCTTGACTGGTTATAAGGGAGCCTTTGCAGCATAGGATTGACTTACTTAGTGGAGGTTGTAGCCTATTACAAATTAGTTGGCTAGCCTTACCCTCAGAGTGGTTGATGTGGAGAGTTTTAACTATCCTATAGGGGGGACCCGTATGCGGATGTTTTCCCTGATGATGTTCTAGTTCTACCTCCTCACAGAGAGGTGGACTTTTACAATGACATGTATCTTATGACAGCACTGATATCTACACCAGCGTATCGGATGGATCCCACACAGCCTCATAAGCTGCAGGTACTGCTGGAGGACCTACAGGGGAAAGGGTTCATTTGACCAAGTGTTTCTCATTGGACAACCTCAATTTTATTTGCCAAGAAGGCCGATGAGAGCTTGAGGCTTTGTGCTGACTATCAGCGCCCGAACCAGGTGACTGTGAAGAACAAGTAACCACTTCTGATGATTGAAGACATCTTTGATCAGATAATGTGAGCATAATGGTTCTCGAAGATAGACCCCAGATCATGCTATCACTAGCTCAGAGTGTAAGATGATGATGTGCAGAAGACGACTTTCGGAAGTCAGTACAACAACTACGAGTTCTTGGTTATTCCATTAGGCATGACCAACACCCTAGTAGTGTTCATGGGACTCATGAACATGATCTTTTATACACACCTTGATCTATTTGTATTAGTCTTCATTGATTTAATTCTCATCTAATTGACTAGCGAGGAGTAGAATTCCTATCATTTGCAATAGTTCTAGAAAAACATTGAGAGAATCAGCTTTATAGTAAGCTCTCGAAGTGCCAGTTCTAAATCCTAGAGATTCACTTTCTGGGATACGTCATTTCGGAGGCTGGAGTTGAGGTGGATCTAGAGAAGATTGAGGTGTTACTTTCTTGGGATCCACCCAGGAGTGTAACGGTGGTAAGAAGACTTCTAGGATTGGCCAAATGCTATCGAAGGTTTGTGACAGATTTATCCAGAGTTTCAGCACCTTTATCAGCATTGAAGAAGATAGGGAAACCCTTATTGTGGTCAAAGAGATTCCGGAAGATTTTTCCGGAGCTGAGGTAGAGGTTGACTAGTGCCCCATCTTGAGGCTTCTAGAGGAGGGTGTAGTGTACGTAGTCTACTGCGACGCACCAGGGACAAGGATCGGACGTGTCCTGATGCAAGAGTGAGCAATGATCAAATATGGTTCTCAAAATCTAAGAGAACATGAATAGCACTACTCTAACAATGACTTGGAGTTATATGTGATGGTATTATCCTTGAAGATGTGGAGACATTATTGGATTGAAGAGTGTTTTAGAGTCTACTCAGATCAGAAGAGTCTCACGTATATCTTATCTCAGAGGGAACAGAACCAGAGACAATGATGTTGGCTGGAGTTCTTCCAGGACTATGAATTCGAGGTAATCTATACTCCTGGGAAGGGGAACATTGTAGAAGATGCACTCAGCAAGAGATCTGGTATTCAACTACTAGGTGAGGTGAGGGAGAATCTGGAAATTTTGTAGATATCCTTTGTGGATCAAGATGATGCTTCTTTTATTTAGTCTCTTACAGTCACTCCCCCACTTCTTCAGCAAGTCAGGGAGGCAAAGCCTTAGGATTATGACTATGAGGCTTTAGGTGCATAGATATCCACTGGACATGGACCAGATGGATTTTCTGAAGATGGGGAGAACTCCATTCTCTTTAGAGGATATACCATGGTACTAGTGTCATTTCGAGAGGATGTGTTGAGGGAGTTCCACACATCCCCTATAACGGTACATAAATGAGTGGAAATGATGTACCAGGACCTCTGATGACAGCACTGGTGGCCAGGAATGAACAAAGAAGTAGCAGAGTTTTTCTCTCAGTGCCTCACTTGTCAGCAAGTGAAGGCAGATAATCAAGTACTATCAGGCTTGGTTCAGCCTTTATAGGTCCCATAGTTCAAGTGGGATGAAATATCCAGGGACATCGTGACAGGACTTACACGTAAATCTAGGGGTCAGGATTCAATTTGGGTGATCATCGACTGAATCACCAAGTCATACCACTTCTTACCGATCCTAGAGTAGGGTTCAGTAGAGAGCTTGGGATGCCTTTATGTGTAGGAGATTGTGC
Source organism: Viscum album (assembly GCA_963277665.1). NCBI lineage: Eukaryota > Viridiplantae > Streptophyta > Magnoliopsida > Santalales > Viscaceae > Viscum > Viscum album. The sequence continues at coordinate 373,114,350 of OY728127.1, read as the reverse complement.
AACTGCATGGAGTACCCTCGATGATTTTCTCCAGTCACGATTCACATTTCACTTCCGGATATGGAAGGGGATGCAGGAGGCTTTCGGGATGTAGCTTATTTTGAGCACTGCCTTTCATCCTTAGATGGATGGCCAAACTTAGAGAACCATTCAGACCCTCAAGGACATGTTGTGTTCTTGCGTTCTCGACTTCAGTTGCATTAAGGGGGATCAATTTTATTTGGTGGTGTTTTCATAAAACAACAGTTATCACTCCACCATTGGGATGACACCTTTCGAGGCTTTGTATGGCCGACCTTTCAGGTCGCATTTGTGCAGTATTGACCCAGGGGAGTTAGCACTCATGGGACTAGAGAAGGTATAGGTTACTATAAAGAAGGTGCAGGTCATCCAAGAGTGGAATAAGATTGCACATATCAGGCATAAGTCTTATGCCGATAGTAGACGGAGTTATCTGTAGTTCAAGGATAGTGACCATGTCTTTCTAAAGATCTCACCCCGAAATGGTTTACAGAGATTTGGCTGGGATGGTAAGTTATCTTCGAGGTTCATTGGACCCTTTAAGGTCCTTAGAATGGTTTGTGATGTGGCTTACCACCTATCACTTCCCCATCAGTTGCACAGTGTGCACAACGTCTTCCATGTATCCCAGTTGAGGAGATACATGCATGACCCTTCTCACATCATCGACCCAGCAAGCTAGAAATTGGTGATGGGGTGACATTTACAGAGGTTCTATTACAGATTGAGGATCGACAGGAGAAGTTCCTTCGTGGGCGGTTGATTCCTTTGGAATGCATTCGCTGGCAGTATGGGAACCTCCAGGAGTGAACATGGGAGCAGGAGGCTCAGATTCATGCTCAGTACGCCCACTTGTTTTCATAGTTTTGTGATTTGTTTTTTAGGGTATGCAAAGCCCTAAGGTGGGGATAATTTAAATTCGTAGAATTTAAATGTAATTTTTTTATGTACATGGGAATTTTACAAGATTGTGAACATTGACGGCACGTGATTCCAAGGCCCGGTGTGCCCGAAATGATTTTTTGAACTTTTTTTCAGGTACATTCAATAAACGTGTGAGAGGTATTATGTAACTTTTGAACTGGTTCTCGAAATTGAAATCTGCGGACAACGCTGAACTTTTAGCACCGGTATTTTCTTATAGAGACAATCACCTCGAATGTAGTTGGTCAAGGGTGAAAGTTAGTTTTCTTGATTTTCGAGGAATAAGAAAAATAAAATGTTAACATTTTATTTCTTTTTGAAACCTCTCTACATGGGTTAAGGTGGTGGGGACCACCCAAACAAGAAAAACCCCCAAATTAAATTCTAGAAGTGGGGACCACCCGAACAACCATTAATGGGAGATAACTCTTGGACTTCCACCCATTAATTAATTATGCCAACTCCACATTTAATTTTTGGAGCCAACTAACAATTAATGAAATATGTCAGCATTTTAATTGTGCCAAAATATTTTATCAACATAATTTAAACTATATTGGAACCTCTCTCCTTTGGGACTATTTTTTGGAAAAGGAGAAGGAGAGAACATGTGGATGAACATTCCCTCCAAACGAAGAACACCTCCCAATGAAGATCATCTTCAATGAAGAACAAACCATATTCTCCAATGAAGAACACGCCACCTCCAATGTGGTATGTCGTCAACAATGAAGAATTGACATTCACTCTTACCTACTCATCAACGACACGAAACCTCTGAGGTTGGGGTTTTGTTATTATTCTTGTTTTTCGTTGAATTAATCATCTTGATCTGCCTGCTACCGAACTAATGCAGAGGACGCGAGCCAAACGAACAGGGCCCAATCCCTCTACTGTTATTCATGGTTGGTGTGTTGTTCATGAAGGAGGAGGATGTAAATCACCACCGGTGGGGCATTGGAATAGCAGCCGACACCACAGTCATCCATGACTATTGCACGACACACGACCGCGCCAGAAGGAGAGGATGGCTGGCCATCCGGATAGTCATGGCGGACTGCCGCCCTGCAGCCACCTATTACAGGCTGGACCAGACCCATCGAGCTAGGTTGTCCCAAACTGGACCGAGTCGGCCCAGGCTGGGTCTGGCCGGGTCAGTCCAACCGGGTTAGGCCAGACCCGGAAAAATTTCAACCCTATACGTTCTTTTCGACCTAACTTTAGCACCAGGCATCCGTTTAACGAATTGTCTACTGCACATGAAACCTTGGAGTGAGAGAGTCCTTTTGGTATACCCCACCTGATATTTGGATAATGTTTGGGTATGGTTGGGTTGGATCCAACATGAATCCAACCAGGCCCTTAGGACTAAAAGTCCCATAACTTACAGACCATGCATCTGTTTGATGCATTTTTTGTTGTGTTGAGACCCCTATGATGTGGCAGACCATAAGGATACATATTCAAGGTACTTCAGGGATGTTGGAGTATTGACCTGTGGATTGAGGATATGAACCTACCTGAGTCAAGTGTGCTAAGTGCGAGAACCCTATAGTTGGCTTTAACGATGTTATGGGATCCTGGGTGGGTATGATAATGTACTGGGATCCTGTGTGGTTATAAAGAGGTACTAGGATCCTGTGTGGGTTGGAATATGTACTATGATCCTTTGTGGGTATGATGAGGTACTAGGATCCTCTGTGGGTCTGATGATGTACTATAATCATGTGTGGTTCAGATGAGGAACTAGGATCCTGTGAGGATATGACGATGTACAAGGATCCTCTATGGGTCTGACGAGGTACTGGGATGCTATGTGGGTCTGATAATGTATTCAGATAATATGTGGGTCTGACAAGGGACTCAGATTTTGTGTTGGTCTGACAATTTACTAGGATCCCATGTGGTTCTGACGAGGTACTAGGATCATGTGTGGGTCTGACGATGTACTAGGATCCTGTGTGGGTCTGAAGAGGTACTAGGATCTTGTGTGGGTATAATGATGTACTAAAATACTCTTTGGGTCTGATAATGATTTAGGACCCTATGTGGTTCCACCTATTAACGAAGTAAGATGATTCAGTAGTTATATCTAATCATGTTTACTATCGTAACTATGTTATACCTAGTGTGAGGTGATTCCTTACCTTCATGGTGATACCTTTGTGGTATTCATCAATGGGGCATACCATAGTGGTGCATACTTTCATGGAATTCCATCCTTTATGGAAAGGTTGAGCATTGGGATAATAGTTTGGGTCTTCTGTTTCCTCGTGATTGAGATGGGTTTACATGATAAATTAGGTATATCTATGGGAATATACCTAATTATGGTTTTCACTAGTTTATAAGCTTTTTGGTTAATCCTTTGTGGATTTTGTGATACCATGAGGGTCTCGGGGTCCCTACTGAGTATTTTTATACTCACCCCTGCACGGGCTATGCCCCCACCTTGTTGTGTTTGGTGCAGACGATGGACAACCCTGAATGAGGATGAGTGTACCAGGACTGGAGGTAGCTCAGAGGTGGCCCCTAGATGAGGAGTACCTTAGAGATGCCCATTTGAGAGAAGTACCAACCCTTATGGTAGGATCCATGGCAGGTGTTAACCGAAGCTGTTTCAGTTTACTTGTACCTTTCAGTTTTTTGTACTTTTAGTTGGGCTTGTATTGTGGTACCTTTTACATACTGTACTCACTCTATTTTCTATAATGTTTTCTTGTGTTTGTATCTTGTTGTGTTCTCGGTTTCTTGAGTTTACATGTTATAAAGGCAATGCCTTACCAGTTTTAGGGAATACGCCTTCGGGGCTAGACATCAACCGCTGGCCTATGGAAAACAGGCTTGGGGTAGTCATTTCACTAGCCTTGTGGGAGGGGTCATGACAAAAGTCAACATGATTGTATATTTATGTAATGCAATGATATTTTATTTTAATATATTTTCAAAAGGATTGATCATAGGTGGTTAAACGTGTGTTTTAAAATTTAATAAAAAATTTTGATATGGAAACTGAATAAGGTAATTTGTATCAGCTATGTGGGCCCCTAGGATTTTTGACCCTTGATTACATGTTTTTTTGGATGTGTTGAGTTGAAAACAATGCATACCATATCATTTAAAAAATATAAATTTTGTGATGATATTAATTTATATTAGAGGGAATATCCAAATGTCATGATTGGACCTATCTGTAAAATTATATGGGGTATAGAATAATATGAAAGATTATAATTGGTATAAATATACAATTAATATTTTTCCATATATGGTCTGGGGAAATTATTGTCCTAGAGTTTCATTAATGGAATTCATATTTTGCTCTGATCATGATGTCTTAGTCTCCATAATAATGCGGTTCAATTTTGAATCAATATTGATAATTCGAGGGGGGACCCAACTGATTGAATATGAATTGATTACCTATATTGTTCAGGATGTATAATTTGGTTACCATTGAGAATTTTTAAGGAAAACATTTTTTATATTAGAAACTTTTTTATGAATCATCTCTGTACAAGTGTGAATAATCCAAAAGAAATTTAAATTATCATATTTGGAGGGTGGGTAGTTTTGTGAACAAAAATTTATAATGAAATTCCAGAATTTGGGTTAACCTAATTACAAATTTTCAGATGATTTTAATGCCTTAGGAGGGATTATTTGGGATCGGGAGAGGGGATGGATATGTTGTGGTGGTTTTTTGAAAACTAGGATATTCTTATCCAATAGCTAAATATGGGATTCTATAACCATGGATGGTCAGTGACCTGACATCATCAAGGTGATAGACTAGTAGTTGTAGGCTGGTGGCCACCGACCTAGACAGTGGATTATTTTTAGCTGAATAATTATCTTATAACCTTCACCCTAATTTTATGTGGGAGTACCATATCTCCTCTTCTTCTCATCACCTAGGTGCATCACACCTCCTCCCCATTTCATCAATAAAATACTTTATATTAAAATATTTTTTATGGTGATTCTTTGGGGATTAAGTGTTAGTTATATTTTCATCCAAACTTATTAACCTCCACTTACATTATTTAGTAATTTAACTTCTCCAATTTTGGTTTTTGTATCTGATTCAATACGAGGGTGGTTCAATTTCCTAATTATCTTGAGGATTTTATTCCTCATTCCAATAGGAATTTTTTTGAGGTTTTCATATGGTGCCTCATGTTTTCATTGGGGTATTACATAATGTTGAATTTTATTATGTTTTACATTAAATTGTACTTTAATTTGTAATAAAACTATTATGGAATATTATGTATTTTACCGAGAATGATGTTCAAAGTGTATTGTGGGAAATACATGAGTGGTTGAAAATATTTCCATTACGAAACATGCACCAGGGGATTTATTCCTAAATTATTCCATTTTGAAATAAATTGTTAATCAAGTTGTAGAATATTAATTCCTTATGAATTGATTTTAATTTATTAATATTGGTGTCATTGTTTGACCTAGGTAACATAGTGATACCAATGGTTTCAGTTTAGCTTAGAGAAACCTCTAGGGGCCATAGATGAGATTCATTTCCTTGGAATTAATGTTGGAAACCTAAGAAAATGAGGTAGGTGATCTCAAAAACATGCCCATAGTTTATGATTTTTATTTAATGCATTTTGGCATGTTGTCTCACCAACATAGGGTGATCCACCTCAAAATTGAATAAATTTATAGGTGAATTAAATAAAAATTTAATTTTATATTCAATTAAATAATTATTTTCATTAAATGGAATGTCCAACGATGGACTAAACAAGGGTTCCCGAGCAACGGAATTCCCTAAGAGATCAGATGGTTTCCTTGATCATTAATGGAAAAATACATAAATGATTAAATTATGATTCATGTACAACTTAGAAACGTTTAAAATTGTCACTAAACATAGTATCTCCTAGCAGACCATGTGTCAGTGCCTATGTTCACCTCACTATATAGATGTGAAATAGATTGGGACAGAAAGACCATGTAGTATAGGTGGGAAACATTATGGTGCATGTAACGCCCCAACCCTAATTACCTAGAGTCGGTGCATTATTACATAACATTGGCATGATCATGAGAAAGATCAAGTCTCGAAAGACCGATTAGTTTAGTAGCCTTGGAATAACTAGATACATCCATAAATTTTTACATTACATCATAAAAAAACATCTTGTCTTCATATCCCCTCATACTATACCTGCAGGTCATTCATAAATTACTTCTTCATAATCCTGGGAAAAATAAAACATTGAAAGGGGTGAGCTCGGATGCTCAGTAAGGATAACATTATAGCAGAAGCTTTCATAAATAAGCATAAGCACTTAAGGCAATTTATAACTAAAACAAAAGCCTTTTAAATTTAAACTTCAGCATAAAATGGCGAAGGTAAAATGAAATAATGCCATTTACTTACTCACATGGATATTCTACTAGTCGAATGATCACATGCAATATCAATAACCACTTTCATAATGATGGAATGCATAATGCCAGACTATCATAACCACATAGCCAAGGCCTCGTGCCAAGACTACAAATAAGATTTTGCCAAGGCCTTGTGCCAAGACACTAGTTTGTCTCATGAGACCTACCGATGCATCGAGGAGCTATAGCGGGCTCCACCCGTCACTTATTAAGTCCAATGCATTCCTCATATGAATAGGTTTAAGCATAAAATAAACATTCGTATTTAAAACTAGCATACGAAATGTCAATACTTTAACCACAAACCATGAATGGTATAAAAATAGAACATCCACAGTCAAATATAACTCATTTGATACAATATGGAAGATTGTATTGTATCACATTAACCTCAATCATGAATAATGAAGGATGTTGACATAGATGAAAATAATCATCAAAACTATTTGAGAGAAATATCCCCCTTTTCTTGAAAACATTTAAAAGTCACACTATTTGTCAAGAAACCATTTAAAAATAGATTTTTGAATCAAAGTGTCCCATACCACTTTGAAACCTTTTAAAAGGGTTTTTAATTTCTAAACTTTAATGTCCATATAAATAAATCCTTAAAACCATTTTTAAAACATAGACATTAATGAGAAATATTTAGATGAATAAGTCTTTAAAACATTTAAAAATGGTATTTTAGTTAGGGATTCTAACAAAAAGAGAGACACTTGAATGGAAATAATTGAGGTAATCAAAACTTTGTAATATCATGAGAATAAAGGGAATTCATGATATACTATGTCAAAGTACATTATATACACCACATAAAAGTGATTTGGTGTATATCAACAAAGAAGTCTCAATGGAATGTAAGTTGAGATGAAATCTCTCATAAAGGCCATATCCTTAGGTTAAGGATAAATCAACAACATAATTATGTGTGACAAATATAAATACACTAAATATGATTGGATATTCAGTGTAAATCAATAAAATTATATTCACACATATTCTTGTAAAAACAATACCAACGAATTGGATGTTTAACTCAATAAATGGAGAATGAGTTAAAATTACTCTTATCAAATTCATATCAATGAATTGAGAAGTATCAATGGAGTGATTATGTGTATCAAACTTATATCCACAGGAAGGGGAGTGGAAATTATGACATAATCAAATGAATAGTGATTCCACACATAATCTTGGGGTAATATAATCAATGAAATATGCGTAAAGCCAAATGAGTGGAAATTGAAATCTCAAATTCCCTTATTGATTAGGTAACATAAGAAACAAACACCCATGAAAGAAAGATCATACCATGATGATGTAAATACCCATAAAATAAAGTATATTACACAATGAATACAATCATGGGTAGTACACATACACCACATGCAATAATTAAGTGGTGATCAATGGAATTCTCACGGAATTAAAAGTGAGACAAGAAACCCCTTACCACGTTAATCAACTGAGCCGCATGGCCAAAAGTTAATAACCACCAAATGATTTACAGAATAACATGAATATAAAGTGAATCATGATAATATATATCAAATGGAAGTACACAATACACCACATTCAATAATTTAGTTGCGAACAATGGAAATCTCACGGAATTGAAAGTGAGATAAGAGAATCCCTTACTTTGTACTTTTTCCTTGGTCGATGGTAGGTTTACCTCCTGTATAATGGTGAAATAATTGTTATTGAATAATACAAGAATCATTTACTTTAATATGATATTATATATGATCTTTTAACATTGATTTGTTAATAATATCTTAGTATTAACGCCGTTTCGGGTGTTAACTTACTCATTTTCTTTTATATGTTTTGTTACATAAGTCATGTTTGTTGTATCTTATTCATATCCAGAATGATATCAAGTCCTTAAACATCATTTTTAAATCATTAAATGATAATTATACTTGAATGTATATGATGGATAATGAATCTCATCGCGTTCGTGGAGACGGTAGTCCGTACGTACGCACGAACGCTACTTCAATTTAATTTTTTATTTTAAAAGAATCGAATCCAAATGATACATAGGTATATTACTATTCCAGTATAATATAATATTTTATATATGTTACTTAAGTTCATTAACACCATCTTTTATACGTTCCATGTGTGGTATGAACGAGTCATATCATTTTAAGGGGGCGGTAGTCCGCACTTCCTCAAATTAAATTATCGTATGTATATACGACATGAAACGAATAATGGTATGAAATAAAATGGAATTACAAAAGCTTATATATAAAATATATATCATTAATATCATATTTAATTACAGTGCCATCATAATGGCCACCATGAGAGGCGGTAAGATGTTTTTGAACAATCATCGTTTCGTGAGGCGTTAGTTTTCCATCCACAGAAACATTATGTTCATCATCCATTAGCTGGAGTTGTGTGTATGTGTAGTTTGAATACTTCTTATAACAACATCCTAGTATATTGAGGATACTGGTGTTGTTACAAAAGAAGGGAAATAAAAAGAGTTTGGGGGTTGAAGAAGCAAAATAAATGAAAATAATTTAAGAGAAATCGTTACCTTTAATTTAGGTAACTCACTTTGGTTGGAACCAAAGGACTTGTTGAAATGCTTTCTGCCTAAGGGGAAGCTTCAAGGAGGAGGAGAGGGATGTTGGGAGCTTAGTTGGGCAGAGTTTGGATGAGCCAAGTGGCTTGAGAGGTCTGAGGAAATGAGAAGGAGGAGTGCCCTTTTATAAGAGGGGTGAGGGGCACCTTTGGAAAAGCTAGAAATATTAATTTATAATAAATTCATATTCGGTTTCCAATGGCTCCAAAGTTGACTATTCAAAGGTTGAGGTGGGGATAGGTCGAAAACAACTCATCCAATAGAATTTAGATAGATTTGGGTACTTATATTAACCTTATCTTTAAGTATTAACTCTATGTTAATTAGTTTCACTTTTACAATGTCTCTTTGTATTTTTATATAATATGGTTAATAAACTTACTATATACATCCAAAAGACCCCCAAGTGGTCCATTAATGATTAACCTATCATAATATAAGTCTCTTGGCCGAACCTTAGATTTTTAGTAATTTAATATCAATTAATAATATAATATTTTTTTAAGAACTCTTTTATGTCAATTTTGACACTATTCACTAGTTGATTTTTGTGAAACTCATAACAGATTGATTACTTCAAACAAAGTCAAATAAATCAATCCTAATATATCATATTATCTTAGAAAATTTGTTCAATTCATTAAAAGTTTCATATTATAATTATTTGGGTATTTATAATATCAATTATGTTAATTTTTTACTATTTTAGTAATTACTGCATCATCATTGTGTCATAAATAAAATAAATTATTTAATGTCAAAAAACTATAAAAAAAATATAATTATGTAGGAAATCGTTTTATATTTCTAATGAATATTTATAATCTAAAAGCCAGAATATATAACCCTATGTAACAATTGTTTTTCTAAAAGATATATGCTTGTGTCATTTTTGTATTCATTTTAACTTAATTAATATAAAGTGTCATTATCACTTACAAGTGGATCCATGGGGTCCCAAAATTGACCCAAAGATGGCCATGGTCGACCATGTATCAACCAATATGGTTAAGACACATTTTAGGGTAATTTAGTATTATTATAATATTATTGTTTTAACCCTTATTTACCGGATTTACCCTTAACCATGGTAAATAAAATATTTACCGCAGTAATTATTCAAAATGTCTAAAAATAAAAGTTACCTATTTACACAATTTGGACATCCTGATTCCAAATATGGAATCCATTTTTCTAAATTCAAAACACAGAAGTGGCAGAAATTAATTTAAAATTAATTCCCGATGTCAAAACAAAAAGCGTGTTTTTAAGAGATAATAACTATCAAAAGATTGACACTTGTTTATGTTCGGTTTAATTGTAAAATTATGTCCAATGACCAACATTATATTAAATGGTAAAAATATATTCTAAATATACTTTAAAACCACTCAAATTCACAATTTATCACTATTAATTATTTTGATTAAAAAAGTTGTTTTTAATTAAAATTTAGTAATTTTCACTATTCATCAAAATATGAAAGTTAACCAAAAAGTACCAAAATTTCACCTTAGGCTAAATTCGATATTCCGAATCCAAAAATGAAGTCCATTTTGAAATATAAAATATATATAATTTCAAAAAGTAGGTATTACTATTCATAACGGCTAGTTTGATTGGTTGTGGTGTGTTAAAATCTCGAAGTTGCGTACAATGCACGTCATTGCATTATTCGAAAGGAAACATACCGGGGTAGCTTGGGGTGTTACATTCTCCCCTCCTTCAATAAATTGCGTCCTCGCAATTTTTAAAATTTTTCTTGGGAATATAATGGAAAGTCCCACATCGGAAAAAGAGTCAATAAAACTATCACTTTAAAAGAAAGAAAGAGAGGTATAAGGGTCATCCAAGATAACCCATACTAGGATTCCATGTAAGAAAACATGGATATGGATGATAAACTAAGTGTCAAGTTCTGATGGAGAGGGATAGAAATCATGATCAGGAGAAAGTTAACAATGAGAAAACCACAAACTTGTGTTGGGACAAACGACCATTAGTCTCCTAGTAGGAAAGTAAACGGACAACATTTTTTTTAAGTTACATTACATAAGGAAGAGTAATTCATTTATGATATTGACTAAGAACATTATGAGATATACTTACATTTTAAGTAGATTTTCATTCTTTAATAAATTTCCACCACTAACTCATTTTTTTAAACGATGAGTATTCAAGAAGACTTGGTCACACTGGAAGAGATAGAATAAACTTCTATAGAATCACATGATCCATGAAGGATAAACCATATATTTACATTGTCTTTGAAGATTAATCAAAACCATAATGGTCAGTGAATGATCTAATGATCCCCCAAAAGGATATTCACTGAGATAAATATGCACTAATCTTAATTTCTAAAATTAAACCAACAATACCCCAAAGTTAAATAGATATCATTCAATAACCAATTGTCCTTAAAATCCTTTAATATAATCCAAACTAATATTGAAACCCAAAACATAGAAGAATTTGTTTATGTAGTCTCCCATGTTAAATTGTATCTCCAAATGACATCAGATACTCTTAAAGTCACATACTCAAAAGTAATTAACCTAATCACATATTCTCTATTATAGGTTAATCATTTCCATAAATAACCCAAATCACTATAATCCACAATAAAAACGTAGATAAAAATCTATCATTACTCCACAAATGAAACCCCATAGTATTCTATTTTCCTTGGGCATATAGTGTTCCCAACAAAGCGAACATCTTCCAAAATAACATTTATCACTTAATCACCAAATCATTTTCCTATACCAAGGATATTCTTTTGATATGAAATAAGAACCCAAATCAACTTATTATTGATCAATAAAATCATTTAAATAAAAAAAAAGTCACACTAACCAGGGACTTCACGTAGTCCAGTGGTAGGCGATAAATCCCAATCGCACTTTGGTTGTGGGTTCGATTCCCATAGCTTTGTCCGAAGCGACGGGTTGTCACACGGTCTACGTGTTGTCCTTTTTCAAAAACTATATTTTATAATATTTCCAAAATGAGATAAATTCCTCAAAATACTATATCATAAATTTAACCACAAATTTTATATCATACCTTGAATCTTCATCCCAAATTAGAATAACTTATAATTCTCTCAAACCCCAATGATCATATAAATCCAAATGGTTATTTATACCCATATCCACAAGAGAAGAGACAATTCTTCCTCAAATATCATTCTCACATGGCAAACTGCGGGGATACAAATACAAGAGAAAATTATTCCATAGTAAACCCATCAACAAGGAGTGCTAATACTTTTTAAACATTTCTCCAACCATTTATTCCCACATAGCTTCTTCTTTGACCAAGAAAATATCCTATAGAATAGGACATTCACTCGGGTAATGGCCAGGTCCCCTACATTTACGGCAAATGACTGTAAATGGACTCTTGGGACCATTTTTATCTTCTTCCATAGTACTCTTCATTTTTCTTCGGCAATTCTTTACTTTATGTCCTTCCTTCCCGCACGTAAAACATTTCGTTGTCCCATTGAGACACTTTCCTGGGTGTCTCTTTCCACATTTCCTGCATGATGAAAATTGAGGGTTCTTTTCTCCATGGTCTCCATTGCTGGAGCTCTTATCATTTATCACCTTTCTCTTCCTTGTTGAGTCTGGGAGTTGGTTAATATATATGTTGTTGATCATATTTTTGGAAAACTGATTTGGCATAAAGACGATATCTTTTACGCCTATCAACATTCCATTTTGTTGCTCATTGCCACCACCGTTCCCATCTTGTACATCATTCTCAAAGTCACTATGACTTCCTTTGAATCCAGCCATTGACTAAAACCATAAAGCATTGTGTGAGTAATAGTAGTCGTAAAATCATTTAGAGATTAAAATGTCACCATATTCTCAATTTGAAACATATTAGGATTAACCAAGGTCATTTACTCTCATCTTATATATATATTACTTAAATTGGTTTGTAAAGAAAATGTAAATTATCCTAAGCATATCCCCCGGGAGTGTCGTAACCAAGAGTTCATCAAGGCCCGTTGTCGTGCACCAGTTCCCGTTCGAGTCTAGCTCAAAGCGGTGTTTTCAGGTTTTACCCCTAGGTACATCTGTGCCAGAGCCGCCTCTACCTGCTCGTATCCAGACAGGGATGTATTGCTCGGAAAACTCACAAAATCTCTACAATACCAAAATTCTAGGAAGTTCTTTTATACTAATCCTCAATGTTCATCTTAGGTCTACGTGCTCTAATCAGAGTTTATCTAAATCTAGCTACCAAGGTTTGTACTAAACTTCCTCTGATACCAACTGTAACGCCCCGACCCTAATTACCTAGAGTCGGTGCATTATTACATAACATTGGCATGATCATGAGAAAGATCAAGTCTCGAAAGACCGATTAGTTTAGTAGCCTTGGAATAACTAGATACATCCATAAATTTTTACATTACATCATAAAAAAAACATCTTGTCTTCATATCCCCTCATACTATCCCTGCAGGTCATTCATAAATTACTTCTTCATAATCCTGGGAAAAATAAAACATTGAAAGGGGTGAGCTCGGATGCTCAGTAAGGATAACATTATAGCAGATGCTTTCATAAATAAGCATAAACACTTAAGGCAATTTATATCTAAAACAAAAGCCTTTTAAATTTAAACTTCAGCATAAAATGGCGAAGGTAAAATGAAATAATGCCATTTACTTACTCACATGGATATTCTACTAGTCGAATGATCACATGCAATATCAATAACCACTTTCATAATGATGGAATGCATAATGCCAGACTATCATAACCACATAGCCAAGGCCTCGTGCCAAGACTACAAATAAGATTTTGCCAAGGCCTTGTGCCAAGACACTAGTTTGTCTCATGAGACCTACCGATGCATCGAGGAGCTATAGCGGGCTCCACCCGTCACTTATTAAGTCCAATGCATTCCTCATATGAATAGGTTTAAGCATAAAATAAACATTCATATTTAAAACTAGCATACGAAATGTCAATACTTTAACCACAAACCATGAATGGTATAAAAATAGAACATCCACAGTCAAATATAACTCATTTGATACAATATGGAAGATTGTATTGTATCACATTAACCTCAATCATGAATAATGAAGGATGTTGACATAGATGAAAATAATCATCAAAACTATTTGAGAGAAATATCCCCCTTTTCTTGAAAACATTTAAAAGTCACACTATTTGTCAAGAAACCATTTAAAAATAGATTTTTGAATCAAAGTGTCCCATACCACTTTGAAACCTTTTAAAAGGGTTTTTAATTTCTAAACTTTAATGTCCATATAAATAAATCCTTAAAACCATTTTTAAAACATGGACATTAATGAGAAATATTTAGATGAATAAGTCTTTAAAACATTTAAAAATGGTATTTTAGTTAGAGATTCTAACAAAAAGAGAGACACTTGAATGGAAATAATTGAGGTAATCAAAACATTGTAATATCATGAGAATAAAGGGAATTCATGATATACTATGTCAAAGTACATTATATACACCACATAAAAGTGATTTGGTGTATATCAACAAAGAAGTCTCAATGGAATGTAAGTTGAGATGAAATCTCTCATAAAGGCCATATCCTTAGGTTAAGGATAAATCAACAACATAATTATGTGTGACAAATATAAATACACTAAATATGATTGGATATTCAGTGTAAATCAATAAAATTATATTCACACATATTCTTGTAAAAACAATACCAACGAATTGGATGTTTAACTCAACAAATGGAGAATGAGTTGAAATTACTCTTATTAAATTCATATCAATGAATTGAGAATTATCAATGGAGTGATTATGTGTATCAAACTTATATCCACAGGAAGGGGAGTGGAAATTATGACATAATCAAATGAATAGTTATTCCACACATAATCTTGGGGTAATATAATCAATGAAATATGCGTAAAGCCAAATGAGTGGAAATTGAAATCTCAAATTCTCTTATTGATTAGGTAACTTAAGAAACAAACACCCATGAAAGAAAGTTCATACCATGATGATGTAAATACCCATAATATAAAGTATATTACACAATGAATACAATCATGGGTAGTACACATACACCACATGCAAAAATTAAGTGGTGATCAATGGAATTCTCACGGAATTAAAAGTGAGACAAGAAACCCCTTACCACGTTAATCAACTGAGTCGCATGGCCAAAAGTTAATAACCACCAAATGATTTACAGAATAACATGAATATAAAGTGAATCATGATAATATATATCAAATGGAAGTACACAATACACCACTTTCAATAATTTAGTAGCGAACAATGGAAATCTCACGGAATTGAAAGTGAGATAAGAGAATCCCTTACTTTGTACTTTTTCCTTGGTCGATGGTAGGTTTACCTCCTGTATAATGGTGAAATAATTGTTATTGAATAATACAAGAATCATTTACTTTAACATGATATTATATATGATCTTTTAACATTGATTTGTTAATAATATCTTAGTATTAACGCCGTTTCGGGTGTTAACTTACTCATTTTCTTTTATATGTTTTGTTACATAAGTCATGTTTGTTGTATCTTATTCATATACAGAATGATATCAAGTCCTTAAACATCATTTTTAAATCATTAAATGATAATTATACTTGAATGGATACGATGGATAATGAATCTCATCGCGTTCGTGGAGACGGTAGTCCGTACGTACGCACAAACGCTACTTCCATTTAATTTTTTATTTTAAAAGAATCGAATCCAAATGATACATAGGTATATTACTATTCCAGAATAATATAATATTTTATATATGTTACTTAAGTTCATTAACACCATCCTTTATACGTTCCATGTGTGGTATGAACGAGTCATATCATTTTAAGGGGGCGGTAGTCCGCACTTCCTCAAATGAAATTATCGTATGTATATACGACATGAAACGAATAATGGTATGAAATAAAATGGAATTACAAAAGCTTATATATAAAATATATATCATTAATATCATATTTAATTACAGTTCCATCATAATGGCCACCATGAGAGGCGGTAAGATGTTTTTGAACAATCATCGTTTCCTGAGGCGTTAGTTTTCCATCCACAGAAACATTATGTTTATCATCCATTAGATGGAGTTGTGTGTATGTGTAGTTTGAATACTTCTTATAACAACATCCTAGTATATTTAGGATACTGGTGTTGTTACAAAAGAAGGGAAATAAAAAGAGTTTGGGGGTTGAAGAAGCAAAATAAATGAAAATAATTTAAGAGAAATCGTTACCTTTAATTTAGGTAACTCACTTTGGTTGGAACCAAAGGACTTGTTGAAATGCTTTCTGCCTAAGGGGAAGCTTCAAGGAGGAGGATAGGGATGTGGGGAGCTTAGTTGGGCAGAGTTTGGACGAGCCAAGTGGCTTGAGAGGTGTGAGGAAATGAGAAGGAGGAGTGCCCTTTTATAAGAGGGGTGAGGGGCACCTTTGGAAAAGCTAGAAATATTAATTTATAATAAATTCATATTCGGTTTCCAATGGCTCCAAAGTTTACTATTCAAAGTTTGAGGTGGGGATAGGTCGAAAACAACTCATCCAATAGAATTTAGACAGATTTGGGTACTTATATTAACCTTATCTTTAAGTATTAACTCTAAGTTAATTAGTTTCACTTTTACAATGTCTCTTTGTATTTTTATATATTATGGTTAATAAACTTACTATATACATCCAAAAGACCCCCAAGTGGTCCATTAATTATTAACCTATCATAATATAAGTCTCTTGGCCGAACCTTAGATTTTTAGGAATTTAATATCAATTAATAATATAATATTGTTTTTAAGAACTCTTTTATGTCAATTTTGACACTATTCACTAGTTGATTTTTGTGAAACTCATAACAGATTGATTACTTCGAACAATGTCAAATAAATCAATCCTAATATATCATATTATCTTAGAAAGTTTGTTCAATTCATTAATAGTTTCATATTATAATTATTTGGGTATTTATAATATCAATTATGTTAATTTTTTACTATTTTAGTAATTACTGCATCATCATTGTGTCATAAATAAAATATATTATTTAATGTCAAAAAATTATAAAAAAAATATAATTATGTAGGAAATCTTTTTAGATTTCTAATGAATATTTATAATATAAAATCCAGCATATATAACCCTATGTAACAATTGTTTTTCTAAAAGATATATGCTTGTGTCATTTTTGTATTCATTTTAACTTAATTAATATAAAGTGTCATTATCACTTACAAGTGGATCCATGGGGTCCCAAAATTGACCCAAAGATGGCCATGGTCGACCATGTATCAACCAATAGGGTTAAGACACATTTTAGGGTAATTTAGTATTATTATAATATTATTGTTTTAACCCTTATTTACTGGATTTACCCTTAACCATGGTAAATAAAATATTTACCGCAGTAATTATTCAAAATGTCTAAAAATAAAAGTTACCTATTTACACAATTTGGACATCCTGATTCCAAATATGGAATCCATTTTTCTAAATTCAAAACACAGAAGTGGCAGAAATTAATTTAAAATTAATTCCCGCTGTCAAAACAAAAAGCGTGTTTTTAAGAGATAATAACTATCAAAAGATTGACACTTGTTTATGTTCGGTTTAATTGTAAAATTATGTCCAATGACCAACATTATATTAAATGGTAAAAATATATTCTAAATATACTTTAAAACCACTCAAATTCACAATTTATCACTATTAATTATTTTGATTAAAAAAGTTGTTTTTAATTAAAATTTAGTAATTTTCACTATTCATCAAAATATGAAAGTTATCCAAAAAGTACCAAAATTTCACCTTAGGCTAAATTCGATATTCCGAATCCAAAAATGAAGTCCATTTTGAAATATAAAATATATATAATTTCAAAAGGTAGGTATTACTATTCATAACGGCTAGTTTGATTGGTTGTGGTGTGTTAAAATCTCGAAGTTGCGTACAATGCACGTCATTGCATTATTCGAAAGGAAACATACCGAGGAAGCTTGGGGTGTTACAGTGCATTTATCCTTGGTAGATAGACCATAGGAAGAATGGAAATGGTTTTGGTGTGAAAGCATACATTGAAAGAAAATGAATATCTAGATGGGGGCATGTTCCATATATTTGAGTATTAATAATGTGATGTGTGTTATATTACTGCTGAGGTAGTGGTATCTTGATGACACTTCCAAGGGGCATGACATCCTCCATAAGACGAGTAGTGATATAAAAATAGTCCTAGAATGAGGACCTGATGTAGGGTACCTCCACTAATGTACAATCATATGGGATCTGATAATTAGACATTTGATTACTTAACCCTGAAAGGGTGTGAATGGGAATGGGGAGTGATGAAGTTGGGTGTCACCAAGAACTAAAATCAATCCATTATCCTGTTATGATTTTGATGATCATAGGTAATTCACTAGAGTTGTTAGCCAATATATGTGACAAGGTCTGACAAGATTTACAGCCCTAAATAAATGCTCAATATGAAGACCTTATTAATTATTTTTACTAACAAATAAGTGATCCATTGAAGGATCTACTAGGATATGGACTATATTAATTA
This sequence comes from Viscum album, assembly GCA_963277665.1. Taxonomy (NCBI): domain Eukaryota; kingdom Viridiplantae; phylum Streptophyta; class Magnoliopsida; order Santalales; family Viscaceae; genus Viscum; species Viscum album. Next base: position 373,095,792 of record OY728127.1, on the reverse strand, counting down.
CCTTGGTGGACTCCACTTGGAATCAGACATCAATAATGATACGTTAGGATTACATAAAATTTTAGATCTATCTATTGAGTTATATATTGATTTTCTTAGGGTGATTCCCCTATGAATTATACACAGATCCCAATAATCATAAATTCCCTCAACATGATCCTTATATCTAGCGATGTATCACACTATTGTGGGATGACATAGTTATACTCATTCTATATGGACTTGATTCTAGATATTATGGTTTCCCCACGATTTAATCTTAAGGATTTTTGTTTCTATATTACACTAGTAAGAATGGTCATATGACATGCTCTATTATACATTAGAATTGGGAAAACTATGTATTATTGGGTGGAGTCCTAGAACTATGGATCAATGATGGGTTTTCAGATTAGACTATGTTATATTTGTATTCCCCTTGGGAGTTAGTGATTCCAAAATGGGAATGGTTATAAGGATTTTCTCTGATACAATCTAGCATCAGGTTGAAGTAGAATTAATTGTGAGTCAATTTATTTAATTATGATCAATAGTATAATGATTTATTATAGTTGATAATGTCACATGCACATATAACATCGTATTTTATTTAGTATTCTATTTTTTTGGTGGTTCACTGCTTTGTATTTTAGAAACACCCCAATCAGGGAGTAATTTCACTAGGGTACACGAGTAGATCTCACATGGTTATTATAGGTGTTTGTAGTGTTGTGACCCAAGAGACATAATAGCATGGTAGAGTAGGATAGATTAGATGAGTTCCAAATATCAGGATGAGGTACAAATCATATATTGAGTAGAACCTCATTTCATTTATGATTTTTATTTACCTTTTTTTATATAATCGACATAGTGGATAGGTGGTGTCAAATTTTAAACCGTAATAAGGGCCAATTTATTTTTAAATTAAATTTAATTTTGTTATACGATGAATAATTTTATGTCTTTATTCTATAATTTTAATTATAAATTGAGTGATATTATTTTTATTTCTACAATTTTTGTTACTCTAAAACTATGGTTATATCATCTCCATGGTGCCTCCCCAGACCCCAACTTCATGTTTGAAGCCTCTGCTATTTGAGGAGTGAATGTGGTCATGTGTTGGTCTTGTATTCTTTATGAAAAAAGTGAGACAAAGTAAGATGTTACAGGGTTTAAAACGATAAGTATAAGAGAATCTCATCCTCCTCATATTAGCATGTAAATTTTTTTTATAAAACTAAAGGCGGTATCCAAATTAGAAACCTAAAACATCATCCTTCCCTTATCCTTATATGTTCATTTTCTCCCCCAGATTTTTTACAATTTTTGGAACCATTATGAATCAACCAAGATAAACCATTTTGTATGACCCTAGAGGAAACCATTACATATGAACCCTTAAGCATCAACCCATAAATATATGATATCAACCCTTAAGTATCATTCAATATACCATTATTTATCACAATGTTTCCACCACATATCTATTTTCCTAAACCAACCAAAGAAACACTTGGGTATTGAACATTTTTTAGGGGTAGCACTTACATAATATGATATTTACCATAAATAATCATAGTAAAGTATTTTTGTGTCATTATAATATCCCTTACAAATAATCTGGTGACCTAAAGATGAAATATATGTATCCCAGGGTTTCACATACACATCATAGTGTTAACTTTATGTATTTCCTTTAATACATGGAACCCTTATTTACATAGAGTAAAACAATATGTACCACATTTTCAATTATACATAGCAATTCACGTCAGCATGTCTACCTTTATGAATCAACTATAGTACCTTTAAGCATGTGGAATTGGGAATTTTATGAACATCGAGACTTTTCTGCATGAGGATACTTACACATCAGGACTCATCCCTTTCTTCAAACATCAACACCCCAATTCATGAGGACAACACACATCAATGAGTTAATAATTTCATCTTCATAGTTAAAAATTATATTTCAAATACACTTAAATAATAATAAATTTCATTTTTAGTCTATACCTACAACTCCTAAACATCATGATTTTATCTTCAACCATCTAAAAAATATATCCAATTAATATAAGAACAATAAATTCTCCCCAAGGAGAATTTTGAATAATAAAAATCCACATTCAAAACCCAATTCACAAAATATTCCATAGTATTTAACCATTAATTAAAATTGCCTCTAAAAAATAACATAATTTTTCAAAGAATTACAATATCCACATCATAATTCTATGTATTCTCAATAGGATTTAATAATCATTTAACCATCAATATAATACCATCTCAATCACCAATTCACCAATATCTCAATCTGTCCTATCTTTAAACACTAAATGAGATTTTATTTAGTGATTTAAACCATAAATATGTAATATTAACTGAATTTTTAACTAAAAACTCATTGAGTACCCACAAGTCAATCCATGAGAACCATTATATCCATAACAGATTCACACTATGTGCTATAAATTGATGCTCCATAAACCAAATTCTGGCATGTTAATCACTATGCTCATAAAAAAATAAAACAAATATATTCCTTGGGAATGTACCAATCAACTCCTCAACACTAAAATAAAAAACCTATATTTAAGAAATTATAATTCACTCCAATCAATATAGAAAAACTAACAAAATATAATTTCATCACATGGTGCTCCTCAATAAAGGAATCACCAACTAAAACACAAATCAATCCGTTCAAAATAAGAAACTATCAAAACTCAAATTTGTATACTCAATAACAACATCCAAAATCCATCCCATATGATAAAATTACATGAATTTATTGAAAAATAAAAAAATACTAGCTTAATGTATAATTCAACATATGGGGTTAGCCTCTACCAAAACTATAGATACCTAAAGAAAACCCATTATACATGGGGAATGGTAACCATCCTAACAATAGGTCAAAATTTAAACACAATATAACCTCACTTTGATCATTCCAAATAAATATGAATCAATTTTAATAGAAAATAAACCATTTGGATGACTCATGTAGAATTTTTTGAAATACATGTAGAACCATTATTATATGTATTAGTTTGTTATTTAACGAATATAAAAAAACTATTAGACACCAAAAATATTTTTACTTTCAATGAGATTAATGGAAAACATAGGATTTGACCAAAATAAAACAACCAAAAATCAATATACACGATTAAAATTTATGCATGCCTAATAGTGAAATCTGCAGCAATATCAGTTTCCACGTGGCCTCAGGTGTGACTCCATGTAATGTTATCATTTTTGAACAATTTCTAGGGTCTATTGGTGGTTTGATAGAGTGACTATATCATCACTATCAAAGTAAAACATAGGTATAAGTATAAAGAATAGATATACTATAGTGATAGAAAATAAATAAAGAAATATCAGGAGAAGATGAATTTCATAAATGAATATACATAAATGTCCATCATCGATACAACCATTAATGCATGTGTGTGAGATGCTACAAAAACAAAATATATAACCAATAATATATAATACATGAACAAGGAATTTGAAAAAATATCTTTGAGGGATATCTCCATGATCATCGTGAGTGAAACCATAGTCTTTGTCTCCATATCTCCCAATTAAGATACACAACATGAGCAATAAATCAATGGATGACCAACCATTAGGACCCTCATAAAACCCAATGTAATAGTTTACTAAATAAGGTGAGAGATATATGTAGTTGGCCACCATCAATGGTGTCTAAAAGTAATCTAGTCTATTTGTAGAAAATATAGAATTGCTCTTGTATAATAAGTTAACTAAATATAAATTTGTTTATAATTATAACATTTCAGACTTAGGTTCTTCAAATAAACCAAGACCACCATTTCTACATTGGCCTAAACAAGAATAGTCATAATTCTAAACATATATAATTATAATAATCATATATATATATATATATGATATTTTTACATGTATATCAACTATATGTGTGATTACATTTATAGCCATAAAGAGGGATTCTAGGTGTTTACTAGATATGGTGTGTAACTCATTGGCCTATGAGTAGTCTAATAGGTAAATGTATTAAGATAGGTTTCAAGACATGAATCTCATATGAATAAGAGACATCTTTTACATCACTCGAGATGGCGTGGTGAGTAGTCAAGACAAAAACCCTATACAATGGAGCATGTAATGTAATTCATATTTCTCGAACAAATGTATAATGGTGTGTTGTTTTAATCACATTACAAAAATGTAATGGATATTGAAATACCATGGTCAATTATTCGCTTTACTATCATTTAACGACCACTCCATGTTCCTCTAGAAATAATAAAATCATGGGATTACCTGTATATCATTTATAATCATTTAACCTAACAAGACCTAAAATTTTTCAAGTATATATAATAAATAATATAATTATGCAACCCTATCGTTTGGTCAGGACACCAACATACATAAAAATAAATAGACAAAAAAATAATAATAAAGGATACTCTATTTATAAATAATTAGAGTGGAAATATTTATAAATAGGGAAAAAACCATTATTGTTCAAAAACGTTGTCCATTCCAATATAGCATTTTAATACAGGCCTGTAACGACATTAGATTTTGACCATTTTTTTTCAAATTAATTTAATCTTTTGATATTTTCGCTTAATGGAACACTAATTATATATATATTTTATTATATAAAATCACTTTGTTTCGATTTTGTTATATGAAACACAAAGGGAAGCTTTAAAAAAATGAATCACTGACTTGTATTTCATTACACACAAAAGTGATTTTTTGATAAACAAAACCACACTATTATAATTATTATATACTTTTGGTAAATAATTTATTTGTTTAGAAATAATATTTTCAAAAAGGAACTAGTTTTTATGACTTACTATGAACATTAATAAAATTAATATAATAAATATAAATGAATTCAAAATTTTAAAATAAACAACATTTTTTAATTCATAATTTCAAAATTATCTTGGGGTGAATATTTAGTATTTTTTCTGAAATTTAATTTTATGAATATTGAAAAATACTTCATCATAGTTTAAAATTGTGTTTTTCATATTAATAATTATTATAATATAAATTTATTTTAATGTCATAATTGGTAAATTATAAATATATTAATTCAATGTAGGTCATGGGAATATTTTTTACTTTAAAATTATATTTAAAAACTTACCAAAACTTGTAACATTCATTTTACCCACCTTCTTCCCACTTATGTGCAATTTTCATTAAATTTAATTTTTTTACTTATTTGAATTAAATTTAAAAAAATGGGCATAAATGGTTGAAATATTTATGATATTTAGAGTCCAATGGGAAAAAAATAAATTTTTGGTGGAAAGTAACAGTAGTATGTTTTTCTTCTTGTATACCACAGTTAAGGGTAAATTGGAAAATTAAATGAAAAAATAATATTATAAAATTATAATGTTTCCATAACGCTTGTCCAAAATTCATTGGATGAGTGGGTTTCAACCGAAATAAACATATGGTCAAAATTATTATCTTTTTAGGACACATGGGTAAGAATAAGATATTTTTAACATTTTATATAAACAAAAGATAAAAATATCATACTCATAATTAAAATAAGAAAATGAATTTTAAAATAAGATTATACATAATATTAATTCATTTATAAATATTCTTTTGAAATATAATAAATATAAATTCATCAAAATATTTTTTCTAAAAATTTTGGAAGAAATTATTTAATTAATTGAGTTTTTATTAATGATCCATTAGTTGTTTAACTAATGGAAATATCATGTTTATGATATGATAAATATTAAATTTAATATAATTTTACATATGAAATGAAAAACGGTAATTCTATAGATAAATTAAAAATTTTATAGATATTTTAGATGTTTTATTTCTAATTTATCATGTTTCTAAGAAATTTTTAAAAGAAAAATCAAAATACTATCAAAATTGACCTAAATTATATTTTAGATGGAATAATATTTAATTAAATGATATAAAATTCATAAAAATATATAATTTGAAAAAATGACTATAATAAGGTTATCTATTTCATCAATGATTCACTTTTTGGTTTGTTTGGTAATTTATTGTAGTTATGATAACATGTAACAGTAAAATGTTATATTGTCATTGTATAACTGAAAAATAATTTTTTTAGAAAACACTTTTTTGGAAAAGTGAGAAACCACATAGTTCAACGTGGATGACAACCCTCGTAATAAACCACATGATTAATATAATTTAATTTAAGCTTATTAGAGGAGTGCTCTCTAAAAAGATTCTAAAGGATAGAGTGAACCTAAAAATATGGCTTGTCATGAATGAAGTCTTCAAAGTGATCAGCCGGTTGTCCCATGTTTGAGCGTATTACTCTTTACTTAACATCCCTTCATTGAAACCCCTAATCAGAATAATGTCCTACTTGTTGGCCCATATAGCCTTGCCCTATTAACATCCTCCCGCGTCACCCTTCCTATCACTTTGTCTTCTTCTTATTATCTAGCATTGATGTAATGAAACTAATCCACCATCTCTTTTTATGAGTAAAAAAGAAAGGATTCAGCCATGGGACTCCCCTGTATATTATGAATGGTTGCGTACCTACATTCCAATTCCTCGGATTTAACTTTTATACCTAACATGATCTCCATTAGAATTGAAATGTTTGACTAATCCTCCTTTGTTTCACTTCCTTGAAGTCAAGGTGATATCTCCCATGTCCTGACCAGGGAGACCCTCATCAATATATGTCACTTATGTTCTGTGAGAATCAATGGAATTCACATGTTCTTGGGGCTTTGTTCTCCAGACCTCCCAACCAATTACAAATTTGTATGACGTCCTGTCTCTGACAGAGGCCTTCATCCCCTTGCCCCACCAACTCTAAATTGGTGCTCTCAGTATCTACCATCCTGTTTGAATAATATGAAATCCCTTCTTAAACCTTTCATAGCTTGGATTCCATAATTTTTTTTCCTTCCATGTTCACTGGATAGCCCTTCTTGGGTGAATCATTATAATATGTAGGAGTGTCCTCTCTTTGTTCCAAAGTAACAACGTCCTTCTAATTTTCATTAATACCACTCTTATAACACACAACCGCCACATTGGAGGCACCAATGGAGTTACTGCCTTCCTCGGATTGTGGCTCCAATATATAGTGTCCACTTCCATCTTGAGGGAAACATACACTGGATGTTCCACATCACTAGAATCCATCTTCTCTCCCAAAGTCACCAGCTATAACCTAACTTCCATTTGCTACTGATTCAACTGATACATACACACATGCCCATTACTTTTGGACAAAGGAACATTTCCTTTGTCCCCAACATTTTCATGATGTATAGACCCATGCCTATAGGATGACAACTAATTCCCCAACCAATTACATGTAAATCAGAAACCAACCCGAGATTCATAGTCTACCTACTGCTGATGACAATATTTTTTCCTCAAATGTGATCCAAATTATAGAAGGAGGCACCATGGATGCATCAATGTCAACACAGACATGAGAGTTAACCCGATGACACACATCTTTAGTGAAACTATCAGATCACATGTACCTCCCTACTAGGTTCTCGAGCATCTTAACAATAGTAGGGTTTTGGAACGGAAGGGGACAATTTGGAAAACAAACCCATATAGCTACGGAGTGGGAGTCACACTTTATGTGTATGTTGTAGGACCAAATGAAGAGGTTGAAATAGAACCCATTACAGTTGCGTGGAGAACATTACCATGCTTTGATCCAGTCCCCCTCAACTGAAAACCAAATCATAATGTGCTCATTGTCGAGCAAGCCTACATAATCCCTTTCCTAAAAATCCCATTTTCCCAAAACAATCCATTCGAAGGAGTCCACTGATGGCCATATCTGAGAGGGACGAGCAACCAATGTCTAAATAAGAATGAAAAAGGATGCATTGAACTCCACTAGAGGAATCTGGGGATTAATACTTCCATTGTACAGATATGAAACATTATGGACAAGAGGGCATTGCGGGAATGGAGGAAGAAAAACGGGGTTGAAGAAGGAGGGAAAGGGGACTCTCAGACCTTAAAAGAAGACAAAGGTCCCTCCCCCTCTGGAGGGGGCCTAAATGGTAAGGTTTCCGGCACTGTCATTGAATTTGAGAAAATCAATGTGCCCCTCCAAAGATTGAACCCCCATAGAACCAGTACTGTTAATCTTATTGTATGAGTTAGAGGGTTTAACTATGGGTTAAAACCAATAGATATAGATAATGATGTCACCTAAACCAGTCTAAAAGTCATTGGTTGAGAGGATTTAGAACCGCCATCATATTATATTTTAAATAACTCACTTGGGATCTATTTTTTATCGAAAATGAATGAATTTTTATTTTATATTTTAAGAGTTTCCTAGAGTGCTCCTACCATATTTTATAAAAGGGAACCTCTTCCCCCACATCCTCAGACCACCTTAAGCCTTATATCTCTACAAAACCATACCAAATTCTCTTTTAAAAATTATTATTTATTCTATAGATGTCATGATATTTCAAATATACATTCCCTAGTGTCCCTATATAGAGATCCAAAGAAAGTTTACCGAAGAAGAGGTAATTGTTTTACCAATACAATTCAATTTATTTCCATCATTTACATCATATTCCTATTTTCTCCCATAATAATGTATTAAATCTAGTATCAACTATATATTGATGTGTTATTATGACTATGGTAGAACTATATCCCTTATTTTTATCAATCTGATGAAAAATAATATCACCATGCATCCGTGCGTATGACAAACCGTCTCCATACTATGGTGTAATCTATTATTCATCATCATATTTTATGATTGATAATTATGATGAGTTTAATGATTCTATTTTTTATTTATAATATAATTATACTAATATAATAATAATAATATTTCATCCTTTTTATGATCAAATATTTTGAAAAATGACAAAACCTCTCATGTGTACGTATAACTTATCATCTCCATAATGTGGTGTGAATCTTTATTCAAATATATTTCAAAAACATTGTAATAAGGGTTAATATTTTGAATATATAAGTTATATATGGAATTTAAATTTTTCTTGATTAATAAAAAATCATTTAATTTCTCATCTTTTAACCCGACATGAAAATGAAAAGTACATTCATGCATACGTGTGCCCTACCATCACTATGAAAAGTATATTTTGTTTATCAATTTTTATTGTTATAAATACTAATATACTAAATATATAATATATTTATATAATTTTTTATATTCATTGAAAATTTAAATCAATAACCATATATGAGAATCAACAATACCAAGTCAAATAATGTACGATTAACATGGTGATTGCTAACCAAAAAATTACTTTAACATGGAATTGTAAATAAATAGGTAATATAAATTCAGTAATGAATGATATATGATATCATAATTTTCATTATGATATTGGTGTAAGTTAGTAACTTTTTTAAAACCACCCTATATATGTTTCATACACATCTGGTGGAAATCAGACAGAAGGTAATGGAATTTCTTCTCACATTTTATTTCAATAAGACACATGCCTTATTCACTACTTATTTAAGTTATGTGGTTCACATAACTCTCTGGAAGTTATTAGATAAAATTTATAAAATATTTAATTTTTATTTAAATATGCATTTATGACCTTTTTATCATGAGTTTTTATGTTTCATATGTTACCAAATTAGTTTGGTAGTTTTGTCTCAATATTCCATATTTAATATATATATGTTGTTCTACGACCGTTTAATTTTAGGAGGTCTATATATTTCCATTTGACATGTTATATCATGAATATAATTCGTTTAATGATATTTTATTCTGAGTTTAATGTTATTATTTCATAGGGATTGCGATTCAAATGTTTTAATGTGGTATTGGACACCATGAAATTTTGATGATTACTCACCTCAAAATATATTTTTAAAAGATATATTTTTATAATCATCATGGAAATGGATTCTAAATAAATGTTTTATGTTTTCTAATTCTTTTTTTAAATCATTGTTTATAATTTTTAAAATCTATTTTCAAAAAATTGGTTAATTTTAAAATCTCATTACATTCCATGATTGCTTATACATAAGTATTTAATGGTGTATATTTATCATCAATGTTCGTAAATATTGTTCATGAGAATATTTTTAGTATTCTCCTAAAAATTTTAAAATTTAATTTTACCAATTTATGACTTTTTAATAAACATTTAATATGGAATGGTATTTATTTTTCCATATGAGTTTCTTTTTGACTGGTCAGAAAAAGTATTAGAATATTGTTTTTTAATTAATACGACAGGAACATATTTTTATGCATTTTGAATAAACATTAAGTGTTTATGAAAACCATTCCATTTCGTTGGTTATTATATGATGGTTTATGATCTTGTATAACATGTATGTATGATTTCATTAGGAGATGGTGGGAACCTATATCTCCCTCCAATTCATTGTGTAAAGATTGATATCTCATGATACAGACATGAAGGACCTTGTTCTCTAAGATTGTTTGGGGAGTGAACCCTGAATACCCAAAATGGTTATGGGGGTGGGTAATGACTACATGGATGGTTATGTGACTGAACCATGATGACCAAGATTGTATGGGAGGTATTCACATATTCCCAATTAGGCCATAGAAGCAATTCCTTGACTACTATGGAAATAATTATTATATGGTTATGCATCTTCCATAATTCCATGTTTTACTCCTATATTATGATTCCATGGATCAATTTATTTATTTCATTATGAATCTTGTTTTAAGAACTACCATTATTTATGCAACGATTTATGTTTATGATGTTTTATATACAATGTATGACCTTCGATTTTCATGATCTACTTCTCAAACACTTATTACACTGATTATATTTATATGTCTCCATTGTTTACCCTTACAAACCATATGACATCACCCTTTTTTTTATGTTTTTTCCATTGACTATGAAGAAATGTTTTAGTTATGGGTATTAAAGTTGAATATCTTTATTAAAGATTTTGAAGATATCTCATCAAATTAAATTAACGTGTTTCATATTTTCAAAGACACTAAACTAATATGGTTTTGTGGTATTTGTTTTTGTGATGTATTAATAATTATAAAAATATAAATTAATGTCAATTTTTTGAAGGCATAGGTCACTATAGTTGGTATTAGGGTGAAATATTACATAACCTTTGGAAAAAGGATGAGAATACCTTTGTGAGATACCTAGGGATATTTCTAAGGATATGTATAAGGATGTATATATGGATAGGTCTATGGATGAATAAAATAATAATAAAATGTCCTAGTTTTTTTGTAATGTATAGAGTGAGTGGTTTAATAGAATTACATCTATATCTAGATACTATAAGTGGATGTTATCTTACATAGATGTAAATATGAGTAACAGCTTCGAAAAGGTGTGTCAGGCCTAACTTAGCATTACCTAGTACATGACAACATGCCTTTATACATACTTTTTTTGAAACACTTGGGGATATTCTTTTGAAATTAACAAACTCATTATGATCCATCTTGAAGGATCTAGGTAGATGATAATTATGAATATCATAGGATGATCATAAATTGTTATATAATACAGATTTATGTGTCATGATTAAGATATCATTTAAGTGGGATTTCATGATTTTTTTGTTTCCATTATGATAACTATTACATAGACATTTTTTAATGAGATTAATCAATGGAGGGAAGTAGGTTAAATTGGATTAAAATTTAATCGAGAGAACAAATTGGTGACATTTAACATAGTAGTTTGGTAATGATTAGATAAAAAGATATTATGACTAATCTGAATCATATATCATGATATATGATCAAAAAGGAGAGCATTGGTGGAATTAATATGACATCAAGTAAGAGGACTAAGGTATTTTATGAATATTCACACGGTATGGAACTGAGAGCAATGAATATTCATGTTCTTACATGTCAAGAAGAATAGATGAAAAATTGTAAGGAAAACCTAAAATGGAGGGGAAGATGTTATAATTGTGGGAAAAATGGTTATAGTGTATTTAACATTCAAAGGGTTCAATGCCTTATTTGTAGAGAAACTGGGAATTTCCCAAATAAATTCCATGACCTATGAATTTACTTCTAAAAAAAGGAAGGAATTAATCCTTCCCAAACATTTACGGGGATAGATTGAAGTTTTTGTGTTTTTTTATTCAATAATTATGAAATATATATGGTTATTTTATTTTATGTGTCTTTTAAGGATTTAAATAAATATATTGAATGGTTTTGATGGATGGAAAAATTTATTTAATCAAAAGGTGACATTTTTACTAATGTAATATAACCCTTAATATTTCGGTTATTTTAATATAATGTAATTTAGATAAATATATGATGGATATGAATAAGTAAATTAGATTGTATTGATTTCCTTATAACTAGAAATGTATTTGAAAAAAGTAGTTTAATACATCATGTATGATGTTTGAAAATATTTTTACATAAAGAATATATCCAAAAAAACATTATAATGTTTTCAATAATTATTTATGGTAATTTATGTTATCACTTTCTTTCAAGAATACTTGGTGAAGTTGTTCACATGTTTGGAATGTGATAACTAAAAGATAACTCCTGATATAACGGGGAAAATTTTAAGCTGGTTTAGTAAGATTTAATCAAATATTTTGGATTTTTATCTTTTGGATGTTTTATAATGGTGTCCATTTATGGAATGTATAAGTTAAACATCAGATTAAGTTAGATATATTAATGTATTATCCCACTATAGGTAGACCTATATATTTTCTGAAAACATGTTCTTGGATTTTTGTTGTGATAAAGATGGATTAAATGACCTATCATTCTATTTATGTATCTCATGATTAGGTAATTCTTTAGGAGTGATAAATTCAACATAATTTATTTGAATAATATGTGAACTAGACATTAATTGAGCCACACAAAAAGGTTTGGTAATATTGAAATCAAGTAAGTATATTTTTTCCAAATTTCTCAATTATAGGAAAAGGGATCTAGAAATAAAAAAATATTTTCCTAGTAAGATCATTTATGATGAATAAAATGGTCCCTTAGATCATCATGGATTTATGTATTCTTTATTGATAACATTGTCTTTATCGTGTTCTCTATCACTCTTTATAATAACTTAATTGTTACATTTATCTTCCATGTTTATTTTTTCACACTAAACCTATGTTATCTTATATGGGAACCCAACTATGAGATAATTTGGGAATCCTTTTTGTTTCTAAAATTATTTTCTTAAAAGTAAATATTACTATTTGTTTTTATGATGTGGGTTCGTAAGAAAGGATCATTCAATTATTAAAACATTGAAAACCCAACTATGAGTTAATTTGGGAGACCTTTTATGTACTTTTATGAACAATAATAAAACTATCTATAGACCTTCTTAGAAATTTAATTTTATAAAATAAGTATAATTTTTTATTTTAAAATGTTGAAATTACATTATGTTGAATTTTTAATATTTTAATAGAATGTTTACTTTTTTGATAAATAATGAATAATACTAAATCCTAGTTAAAAATAGAACTTTTAATTTATATAATTTATATAATTTATATTTATATTAATTTCAAAATAAATAAATTATACATATGTTAATCCAATTTAGGATATTTTAAACTTTTTTATATTGAAATTATATATAATAACTGATTGATCTATTGAATGTTCATTTTACCCACCCCATTCCATATCTACGGGATTAGCATTAAAAATTATTTTTCCACTTATATGAATTAAATTTTTAAAGCTGACAAACATGGTTAAAATCAGGATGCTATTTAGAGTCTAATAATATCATATTAAATGTTTTAAAAATATTAACTTTTGTAAATTTTTTTTGATCATTTACCGTTGTTAAGGGTAAACCAGTTAATTAAAGGTAAAAATAATCTTATAATATTATAACGCTACCTTAACACTTGCCCTAATTTCATTGGATGTGTGATTTTCAACCAAAATAATCCACAGATCTCAATTATGATCTTTTTATTCCACTTGGGCAAGAATAATATATTTATTATATTTGATTTAAATACATGTTCAAAATGTCATACACATAAATTTAAAAAGTAAATAATTTTTAATTTATATTTATACATACGATAAATTTGGATATTAATATTCATTTGAAATATAACAAAATTTTCTTCATTAGGATATTTTTTTATATTTTTTTAAATTAAATAATGCAATTAAATGATTGTATATTTGTAATGAAATAATAGTTTAATTAATTTATATATGATGAATATGATATTAAAAGTACTAAAATAAAAATAATTTGAAATAATTAATAACAAACACTAATTATAAAGATAATAAACAAAATTACAGATATATTATATGTGATAAATATATGTTATCATGTTGTTAATACATTTTTCAAATGATAAATTATAAATATTATCAAAAATTTAAAAAATGATACATTAAAATAAATAATATTTTTTTAAATGGTATAAAAATAACAAAAATATCTAATTTAGAAAAATAAATTCAATAAGTATAAATTTTTCATCAATGATCAACTTTGGGTTATTTTTCTCTATTAAAGTAATTATAATAACACTATTTTGTAGAAATTTCCAATTTCATGGTAATTGTTAATGGGTTTAACGAACGATTAAAACTAAAATATATGGTTAATAATTTCAACTAGACCTATATAAAAATAATTTTTTGGTATGATTTATAACCATACACATATTCTATTGAAAATTACTCACATTGGAGCTATTAGAGATTGAAAATAAATTTATATAAATATAGTATTTTAAGAGTTTTCATGACTGCCCCTACCATCTATTTAAAAAGGGATCATCCTCCCTCACATCCTCACACCAATGCGATCCTTATAGATCAACAAAACCTAACTCAATATTCTATCTACATTATTAGTTTGTTTTTTAGGTCCTGGTCTTCCAAAAATAGAATCCCTAGTGTTCATGAGAGGATATCCAAAGAAAGTTCACCGAAGAATAGGCAATTGATTTACTAATCTACTTCGATTTCTTTTCTTATTTTACATCATATAATTATGTTTTTAAATAAAAATATAATAAAGTAAATATAACCTATATAATTATTTGTTATTATAAATATGTAACAAAAAAATAACACTTTTTATCCATCCTATGAAGTACAATGTCACTTTACATGCATACGTACGACTTATTGTCTCCACACCATTGTGTAATATTTTTTCATCACCATATATTATGATTTATAATTATGATGTATTTAATGATTTTTTATGATATATATAATAAAATAATATCTATTTAGTTGTAATAATATCATTTCTACTATTTTACCATCTAATATTTTTTGAAAATAATAATGACACTTATGTGTACATATGAGTTACGATCTCTCAGATGCGATATGGCTCATTATTGAAAAATATATCACATGGATGGTAATAAGGATGAATTTTGTGAATATATATGATATAAGTGTCATTAAAATTATTCTTCAATAATAAAACAACATATACATTCATTTATTTTAACCCAAAAATAAAATGAAAACAACATTCATGTGTACGTATGACTTACCATCTCTAGAAATGATGTATTTTGTTTATAATTATATATTATTAAAAATACTTATATACAGAATATATTAGATGATTTTATCATGTTTTATATTTTTGAAGTAATTATATCATGATCCTTGTTTGAGAACCAAGAATACCAAGTCGAATCACATATTATTAATAAGGTAGTTATTACCATAAATGGTTCGTTAACAAAAAATTGTTAATAAATGTGTAATATAAAGTCATAAATAATTAATATATGATATCATTAATATTATTATGATCCATTTATATGTTATTAATATGTACAAAACCACTATACGAGAGTTTCAGTGATATTTGGAGGGAATCTGTCCAAAGGAAAGGGAATTTTATCTCACTTTTGGTTTTTGTGAGATCCATCCCTTATCCACGACTAATATATATTACATGGTGTAAATATTTACCATGAATTAATTATATGACTTTTTTAAATTAATTTAGGGGTATTCACATATCCATTTTAAAATATTTATTGTATGGGATTTTACAGTTCATAATTCACTAAATGAGTAAGGTATATTTGTCTCGATTTTCCTTATTAGAGACATAGGTTTTGTTTTGAACCTATGTTATTTTACTAGTTGTATATAATAATATTTAACATGTTATATTACGAATATTATTCATCAAATTATATTTTATGGTTATTTTAGTTTTATAAGTTAATGGGGACTATTATTCCAATATTTCAAAGTGGTATGGGTCAACTTGAAATGTTCATAGATTATTCTCCTAAAAAAATTCTTCTCAAAAGATATCTTATGATACTATTAAAGGAATAGTACTATAAATTATTTATTTATGTTTTAAATTTTTTTTAAGGTATTCCATTATTGGTTTTCAAGTATATTTTCAATGAAAATGGATATTTTCACAATCTCATTACATGGTGATACTGTTTTTATGTACGTATATACTAGGGTATATTTATCATCCAAGATCCATAAAATAGTTTTTTAGAATATTTTTACTATTCTTCTACATATTATTAAATTCATTTTTACTAAAATATGTGTTTTTATTAAATGTTTTCCAGTGAATATTTTTTCATTTTCCCTTTGTGTTAATATTTGAATTTATTGAAAAATTATATAAGGAATTTTATTTTATCTTATACAGAATGAACATATTTTTACACATTGATGACACCCTAAAACCTTGAATAATCCCTTGAAATATAAAACTGTTCTTTTCAAAATTATTTCTTTTTAAATTGTGAAAACTGTTAAGAAAAAAATTCATTATCTAATGAAATGATATTTCCTTAAGAGCTGTTTTATATGATTTCCATGATTCCTTTATATAATTTCAAGGGGGTTTAAAAGAAATGTTTCTTGAGTTTTGTTTGTTTTATAAAGTGATATTTAAGGGTAACATATATTCTAAGTGATCTTTCAAAATCCTTCCCAACCTATGATGACATAATTTAAATAGTCCATGAATATCATTGATATCCTTTATCTAAATGTTTTATATTTTGATGACATGTTGTTTTTGAACATCATATATTTTCATGGGTCTTGCTTTGGCTGAAATGATTATGAACATTGTGCCTTTTCCACAAGTTATGATATGATTACATTTTTGTGACACCCTTTCCATTACATTGGTTATGTTACAATTTTTTTTTGATCTTGTGGAGAAACTATGTGTGATTTCATTATGAGATGGGTGGGACCTATATCTCCCATCAATGAATTAGGTAAAAATTGATATCTCATTAGATAGATATAACACTTCTTTTTTTGGTAATATTATCTTGGGTGTGAACCTTGAATACCAAAATGGTCATGGGAGTGAATCGTGACTACTAATATGGTTTTGGGAGTGAACCATGACTACAAATATGGTATAAGAAGTGAAACCATACTACCATGATAGTCATAGAAGCGATGAATTGAATACTAAGTAAATTATTATTATATTCATATGTGTCTAAAATTTCTTATTTTATTCATATGTCGCACTTCCATGGATCTTTTTTTTATTTCCTTATAATTCATTTTTTATGAAATTTCAATATTTATTCCATGGTTGATGTTTATGATCATTGATATGTATGGTATGCTCTCTTATTTTTTTGATTGTGTTGGAATACACTTATTCTCAAGATTATAATTACTTTTCTCCATTTATTTCCCATACTGAGCATTTGATCTCACCAATTTTCTTATGTCTTCCCCAGGTTATAAAAAATTGTTATAGTTATGGGTTATAATGGGGAAATCATTATGGTAGATGTTGAAGATCATTATCCAAATTAGAATAATTTAATTTGGGTTTACAAAGGCACTAAAATAATAGATTCATTGGGAATTTGTTTTTCTAATGTGTTGTGTATTTTGAAAAAGTAATGTAATGTCAACGTATGAACATGGAAGGTTTCTAAAGTCCAGCCATTTCATTATATGGTTTAATCCATCAATAGGAATATAAGGTCCAAGTGAACCATCCATTATAGTTTACACCAAAAATGTATGAGGTATAAATAAGACCATAATAACAAAAATGCATTGTATGTTAATCAATCTCAGTAAAAAAATATTATGATATAACTGCATAATAGATTACATGGCCACCATTGGATGACATATTGTTTTATCATATACTTCAATATTTTTATTTAATCCACAGTTACATTTTAATATACTATTCACCCCATTGAGGAGTTTAATTAAAAATGTTATTTAATTATGGAAATTCAATGAATATATTACCTAACTATAAACCATTCAAACTAGTATTGGGGAAATTATGTTTAATGGATTGGAATATATTAATAAAACATCACATTAAATGGGTGTCACATGGAAATAACAATGTAAGGACCAATGAAAAAAAATTAAATGGAAAATATTTAGGTAAAAATCTATATACACCCAACCATATACCATAGATATCCCTTGCATACAATATTGAGGATTGAATAAATCCGGTATGATTGAAATCTAACAACAAGAAAAAAACATAAATGTGGGGAGAATTAGGTGGAACGTCTACAGAATCAATGATTGTGAGGTAAAAAAGGAATGTTGAAAGAGGAGTGATGATCATATTAAGGGATAACCAAGGAGGTTAACATCAGTCATTTCTGAATACATATTCAAGATATGGATCCATTCCTTGAAGGAGGTGGAGAAGGAAACCATGGAGGGGCTGATGCATATAGATGGGAGGAACAGAAAAGAGGGAGGAATTACAAAAGTGGTTGGGGAAATGAGAATTTCAACAAATTAAATGAGGTGCATGGTTTAAATGCTTAATTGGAAAAACCATGGTCCAACCATGAACACAAAAATTCTTAATGAACCCTCTAACATGGGCTAGTGGAACTATTTGTCTTATAATGACAATTCCATGAAAAATACCTCTTTTAAAATATATACATCACATACATGGTTGTTGGGATCCACTCGCATGGTTACACCCATTAGTGAAAGTCTGCTCTCCCCACTGGATAAGACACAAGGTTTCTCCTAGAGCAACACATGGTTTTAAAAAATTGATGCACACTTAATATATCACCTTGAACATAAGTTTCATGGGCTCTAATTCTCCCGAAACTCTACAAAACACCCCTGACACATCTCAGGACACTAGAAAAGTCTTAAATTTATACTTTAAAGCATGAAAAAGCTCATATTATCATCTCAAAAATATTTTTAATGAATTGAAAAAATGCCAAACCCTAAATTTCAATTTCATTTGGAAGATTTCATCTAGTCTAAAACAAGGGGAATTAAAATAATCCCACTCAAAAACATCTCATCACCAAAAATCCTTGGGGAAAAACAAAATCACATCCTTACCTACATTATTCATGGAGATTCATCTATATAGTGACATTTATTTATAAAAAACTGACATATTTCCTAGTATAAATATTACATATTATAAAAGAGAAATTAAAACTCAAATCAACACTCATTTTTTTGAACTGATACATCAAGATGGTGCTTATGCGATCATGTCAGACTTGATATGAATATTCTGAGTCAATGAATATCCAATATCAGAATTTTATATTTTAAATCTTACTCTATAGTTTAATGACACCTTTGATATGATCAACAATATAATGGAACAACCTATACCAAATTGACCATAATCAGCTTGGTCCAACCATAATTTAATGAAAAAATCCCATCTAAACATAAATAAACTCATTTGTTCATAGAAATATTTCACGAACGTTTCCTCACTGACCGCATTTAAAAAAATAAGTGGGAAATTCCAACCCACTTATATAAGTAAATTTGAAAAAATATTATTGTATTGATGGCTATAATATCACCTCATAAAACAAGATGATTTCTATAAAGTCACCAATATTTTATTTTAAACCTGACCACTAACAACAGTATCCATCACTTGGTGATGTCTAAACCTCAAATGTTAACTTACATATTTCTTATCCCAGAAGGAACATGGGTCTACACCTAATCGAATATACTAGGATCATTTACCTTAAAAAATATCATCTAAGCATAATTAAAAACAAGTTAAACACTAAATCATTAGCTATATCCAAGTAGATCATCCAATGTATTCAATAATTAGATGCTCATAAGATAGATGTTGGTACATGGATGAATTTTCCACTCGTCAAGAATGCTGACTAATCTCAATGCAGCATACACAAGAGATCATGTCAAAGATAATAGTTGGTGTCCAGGGTTATTTCCAAGGTATTCCTACTTAGGGGCCTAATTATCACGGAGGATTACAATACCACATAATGTTACCTTGCTTTAGAATTATAAATCCCATTGATTATATTTATAAAAACTGATAAATTAATAATTATCATGGTGTACAACTATCCACCTAATAGTGAATCATGAATGGTGTAAAGGTAGGGTACTTGGTCATCACATAGAGGGTAGTACGATAATAGGATAAAAATAATTTCAAATAATACTAGAGAGACTCCCATAAAATTCTTGTCGATGTTCTTTTTATTGTTCCAACCCAATCATAAACCAAATACACCAAGGAAAAGATATTCAAACCACCACAGGAAGACCATTTTGGACAAGCTTAGTCTCCCCTGCAGAACCATTTTAATTAATTGACTATAAATCATTTACCACCCTAAAAAACGCATGATCACTCTAGAAAAACCACTAATGTCCAGCCTATCTATCTATTTTTTCAAAGTATGTGTAAAAAATTATACCATCATATAGATCCATTGCACGTGCGAATATATTACGAACACACCATACTCAGGGGAATTTAAAGAACCAATGACTATTTTCAAGTGGCCCTTTTTAGTTTTTTCCTTCGACCAGGAATAACATGTATTATCCAGATTTACATGATTCTCCGCACAAAATAAGTCTCCTTGTAATCTGATTTACTAAAAATGGTGGAATATCTCATGGGACACACATCATTGAAAAATAATCATGGTACTAGGATGTGACCAAAATGCTTTTAGAAAGAGTTAAGCAAAAAAGGGTGATCGAATATTCTCTTACAAGTGAAATATGATTGATTTACTTTAAATAAACATACATGAAACTCCTATAGAGTTTCATCCACACATGCCCAATCGTGAGGAATAAAATACAAAATGAACTAACCAACATCTCAAAAAAAAAACATTATCCTCATTATAATTCCATCTTGAACATTTAGATTACCCAAGGTTTCTTCTGACTTCTTAGTCACTCTACACTAGAGATAACCCCTGAACACAGAATAATAACTCATGGATTTAACTATTATCGCCAAACAAATACATTTCATTGAACTAAAAATCATCTCAATGAAAACCTCTCATATTAACGGATACCAAAACAAGATTTGATTTGAGAAAAAACAACCTCATTACAATCTATAGGTTTACCAGCCCTATGTATCCATTATATGGTACCCCATGAAAATAATTAGCCTATAGTAATATTATCTCAAATGACTACAATCAAAATGATTTTGTGCAAAGTATTACATCGGTAAATAGGAATAAAAAGTAGTGTTGCATGACCCACTAAGTAGTCGACAATTCACTATGTAGTTCTAACCCACTAAAACCAAGAATTGTAATATTCTCACACTATTAATAATATTCAACTCAACGAATTACCACCTTTCATGCTAAAGGTGTCATTTGAAAAAACTAGGAATATTACATTGGAAAAATCATACCCCAAATTGAACAACATCATAAAAGTATCATCAGAGAAATTACTAATGATTATTGATTCTGATGGTGCTTCCCACCATAGATAACCACATACAAAAGAAGAAAGTGCCAACCCAATATCTGGGTCATGCTTGAAATAAATCACTAGGATATGAAACCTATCTTTTAGGTTAAATATATATATTAGGGGGCCTATAGAGACCATTCACATTTTTTTTCATTGGAATACTCAAATAAACTTTTTAACTACACATACATGAGGGTCGAAACTAAAAAACAGTAATTTAAGGATCCATTTTTAGTAATTTTATTAACTCTCATTTAGGTATTTTGTTTCTTATAGCATCATGTTTATGAAGAATTTCAAGCACCATCTATAAGAATGATTTTCTTGTAACATTATTTAACAAATACCAAAAGGAAACATATGCTATCTTTGTTAAACTTCATTTTTAACATTAATTATTTAACTAAAATACCACCATAATTAGGAAATTTTCATTTAAATTTCCTTTTAACCATTTAATTTTTCCACGAGATTCTCAATATTGGCCTTAGTTAAATAAAATTTAAATTCAAATCATTGGTGGAAAGCACCCATTAGGTTTCCATTGGAAGTTCAACTATAAGTCCCACTATATAATAAAGAAAGAAAGCAGATAACTGGTCTGATATTAATTAAATAGGTAAAGGTCAAGAAAAATGCCACCAGGAGTCTATAATAAACTCATATCGGTGTCTTTAGACACTTTATATAATCATGTTATGAAATATAAACATGCCCCCATAAATTTTAGTACAGGAAAACACAAAAAAGAATACCTACAAAGGACTCATCCTATCTTGCCACGTTTTATAAACTAGAGTAGTTGATTTATCTATTAAATTTTCAAAATACTCTTAGTGAATAATTCCATAAGAAACATACCCAAAATGACCTAGTTGGGTCCATTGCCTCTTTAAAGAACATAATCATATGGGTTAACATGCCCGATTAACATGGATATAAGAAATTATATGGGAAACCAAAAATATAAATACCAAATTTAACATCTTTTATACTTATAATAGTCTCAAGATATATCATTATATTATATAATAGTTTAGTTATATGGGAGTCCAATTACTAATAAATATATAGCAGGTACATATTCTAAATTA
Source organism: Viscum album (assembly GCA_963277665.1). NCBI lineage: Eukaryota > Viridiplantae > Streptophyta > Magnoliopsida > Santalales > Viscaceae > Viscum > Viscum album. The sequence goes on along the minus strand of OY728127.1, from coordinate 373,072,896 downwards.
AAATTTACCTCTAATTTAATCTCAAAAAATATGTTTTATCCCATGAAAGTAATGGTACATGGCTATAACTTATCAGTATTGATAAGACGAGGTGTCATCATCAATATATATAGAAAAAAAATTTATGTTGGAACTTTAATTATCAATTTTATATTAAAATAATAATTATTTAAGCTATCACATTAATTTAATACACAAAAACATGGAAATAGTCACAGAAGAATGAAGAATAAACATGCAAAACATTGTCCCAAATTCATAAAAGCATGATGTTCAAGAAAACATAATAAATAAATCATACATAATGTTATGCTAAAAAACATACAATTGGAACACATAAGTAGTTAAAAAGATATGAATGTTTCTATAATACCTATCACAGTATACCCTAGGAATAATAATAATCACACAAAGCACATTAATAATTTTCAAATAGTTGAGAAATGAAATCCGCATGGTGTGGAATATTCATGGAATGTGAATTTCTACGTGCTTATAATGTTCATGTAATTATACATCCTTGTAATATAGATCCATTAGAAAAATAGAAAAAATATCCTAAATCGGTAAGTAGCAGAAAGTACACCTTTTAATCAAGGTGAAATCAAAACCTACATTAATATTGAACGGAACGAAGAACAATTACATCCCCAACTAATTATATATTTCCCCATATGTGGGTTGATCAAGCCCATGAACTATTATTTATGAAGCATAGAAACATTCATAGTCTCATGTCTAGAAGCCCCCAATAGTAGGAAAATGAAAATAGAAGCCCTTATACAACTTTACAACATCTGGGCCTAACTGAAATTGATACTAGCTGCATGACATGTTCCCACATGGCCTCAATCACACCTCCCCATACACCGGAGGATGGTAGATAGTATAAAGGGTATATTTTTTGTATAATGGGGAGACTACACCCCCATTATAATAGTTTCACAGTCATATATGAGTAAAGAACAAATAATCAACAGTGTTGGAATAATAAATCATGAAATAAACATGGAGGATGAATAAAATATCCAAATAAACCTAAATATCTATTATCGATACCACCATGCATGAATGGGCATGTGATACAAGAAAATCCAAAGAAATAAGTAATAAAATACAGTAAATGGAAAGTGAAAATGAATAAATATCCCCAACGTAAATCTCTATTGGAATAATAATTGCTAGCTTAGTCTTATGAATATATGAACCCAAGTAAAAATCAAAAAAATAGAAATAAATCATTAGACCTTTGGAAACGAGTTATTTTTGGGTACACCAATGTAATAATGGAAAAAAAGGTTTTGAGATATACTAAGTACATCACCTCAAATAGTGTCTAAGTCTAATCTAGGACATGTCGCTAAAACTAGGTAGTTGATGGGTATAATAAATTTACTAAAGAGAAACAAGTATATAAATGTATCATGATGGATCATGATCCTCAAGGACACCTGGATCTCCATACATATTGCATTTTAATTAATAATATTCTAAATATCACAAATATATATATATATATATAATAATCATATATATATATTATCTATAAATTTATATTCACAAAAACTGTGAGGACATTTATAAGAATACAAATGGATACTAGATGCTAATTATAACTGGGATGTAGCTCAAGTGTGCATGACTACTCTATTGATCCAATGGATATATAAATGGTATAGGCCTAGAATCTCATATGAATGTGATACATAGTTTCCATCACTTGATATGGTGGAGTGAGTGAGCATGCCCTACCCCTTAATTAAATTAGTGTGTAACATCATTCACATTGCATGAATATAAGTATAATGGTGTGATATGTCATGTCTGGTAAACAATTTAAGGGAGAGTGAAATAAAATTCTCAAAAAGTCCCTTAACCATTGTTGGCCAACCATTTCCATGTTCCACTAATAATAATAGAAACAAAGGGTTTTCACTACATCATTTATAATCATATAACCTAACTTAATATTGCATGTCACAAAACTCATAATCCATATCTTAATAATGAAACATGTGGTGTGGCCTTTCCACCCACTTACATCCTACTAAATAAAAAATATTAATTTAATCAGAATGGTAAATCAATTTATAAATAATTTGAGTGGAAATGTTTATAAATAGTATATAAACCTTGTAAAGTACAACAATGTCCGGAACTCACATTTACCATTTCCCTATTTTCTAATCATTTTATAATTTTGTTCAGTCTGTCACTGAAAATATATGGGCTAGGTGAACTGTCTGAAATAGATAACATCATATATTTAGTTGGTATAAATCAAACCATAATGATGAGAAAGAGATATAGATTCACCATTCATATCCATTAAATATTAGGTCCTAACAATTAAATAGATTTATTTTCCACCAAGGGGTAACATATGAGAATATCACTTCCTTCTAATTTTTTATTTAATACACCATTTTTTTCTAGAAATAAAATCACCTCACTGAGGGTTTTTATTTGAAAATAGTTATTTAATTAACGGTATCCAAAGAATTCTCCCTTATGGGTAGTCAGAAATTTATGGTTAATGTCCATAAACAATGAAAATTAATTACATAAAGGCTAATAAGATTAAAGTATAATGTTCTATAAATTATGGTACAAATTTAATGGGTGTTTCAAGGAAATACCAGTACATTTAACGATGACCCAATTTATAAATATAAAACATTTTATAAAAATTTATAGACCTCCTACAATAAACCAAGGTCAACCATCGTATAAAATATCAATGCATTAATCAATTTGGTTTGAGATAAATTAATCAAATAGACAAACACCATCAAAATATGGTCAATTATGTCTCACCTTGATAGCAAAAACAATAGACAGTTAAATAAGGAAATGATAAAGAGTACTGAATATCATATTAGGATCCAATCAAAGAGACTGATGGAACTCTATTCTGACACCGAATGAATAAGAGGAAACCATGCCTATAAAAGGAGGAAGAGGAGGATGATGCTGAGAAGGAGAATCCCATAAATGGGCATCAGTTCCTAGATGGGAGAAAAATATAATTGGGAGGTAGAAAAAAACAGGTAGGGGAAAAGGGAATTTCACCCCAAGTTATTGAGGGGCATGATATGGCTGTATGTTCCAACTATTCTCTCAACATAGAAATATAAACCTACTCGCATGGGTTAGCCACATTATTTGGTTTAATAGGTGAAACCCATGAAAAATACATCTATCAAAATATCTATAGAAATCAAATTGTTGTATAGCTCTTCTCACATGGTTATAGAAAACCATGAATGACATCCAACCCCCTAGATACGCCCCAATGTTTCTCCAGGATGCCCCCATGGTTTCAGGATAGCTATGTGCCCCTATTAGTTCCCTGTGAATATGATTTTAGGGTATTTGACACTCACAAAACCCAACAAAACTCTCAGAAAACCTCTCGAGCCTCGGACAAAGTCTAAAATAATTATCATTTGAATACTCATATTTACATTCAGAACCTCAGGTTGAAGAATATAACATACACCAAATGGTAAATATCATTTTCTTTTAGTAAACGTCACCCTTTCAAAAACACTGGTGCTTACAATAAGATTGTATTATTCTGAAAAATCTGATTCCATATTTATAACCTAGTTTTGATTACCCATTCATAAAATTCTCGGATGACTATAAAATCTGAACCCACTTCAAAATCAACGTCCTCATATGGAATTTAATGTAAGACCATATTATAAAATTATTTATGATCCAAAATATGGAAATAATATCATATTCATATATAAAATAGAGATTAAATAAAAACCAAACACCCCAAAAATTATTTCCATATATATTTTGAAAAAAATTATTCATTAATTTATCAATCCAATAAAATCAATATTAAACTAATAACCCTCTATAATGTATTTGAAAAATCATCAATTAAATTATGATTTGATTGCAGAAAGTATAGATCCAGATGAGTAAATATATCAAAAAAATTACTCATAGGGAAATGTATAATGAATAAAATATTTTATTATCCTAGTTGATGATTAACTCACTTACAGCTATCCAATCCCTATAACCCAGCAAATGTTTAATCGATTGGAAATAGGTATTTGGATTCTAGAACCATTGTCATCATAATGTCATTTTTCTAAACACTAGATATCACCTAGGAACATGGATGTATATGGATTCCTTGACACATAAGTATCTTGTAGGTTTACCTCAGGAGTGACAGTAATATAACTCCACATTGAATTAACACACTCCCAACTATACTCCTTCTCTAATATATCTTTTTAACTGCATGGATTGGATCACTAGAATGGTGCCCCAGTGGGTGTGTTGGAATACCTCTTATTCACCTCCTAATATTCCAAACTCTATCCAAAAGTAGTGAGGTACCAATACTATAATGGGGAGACTACACCCTAAAAGTAATTCCCATCAATAAAGCATGATTATATAAAAAATTTACCATAACTCAAATTTTTATTGAACATCCAAAAAACCTATAAGATAAACATAGATTTATGAGAGACCTAGTATCCTAGAATTTAAATTATTAAATATTTTCAATATTTTATCACAATGGTACTAAGTATAATAGAGAAATACATGTGGAATGTATCATGAAAATAATTATATAGGGAAAAAAGTGTATGGTTCATAAGAAAAAATCTGAAAATTAATTTAAATATCCTCTTTCCCTACACACATGATACACCCTACCAAATCATGGACATATATAACTATATAGACATGTAACTTATTATCCTTTACTATTAAATACTTACTCCTAAGACCAAATATTAATTTCTACCCATGTAAATAAAAACCCATTCTTTTTTACATGCTTAGTGGGGAGATAAAAAACTGTTAGGATACCCCAACGAAGTTAATGACAATTTGTGTTTTTATGATCAATTTGATATTCATTAAAACATAAAAAGTTCATGTATTTCTCCTGTAACACACCCAAAATAATAATATATTACAATATCATCATATAAATACATTCATCGGGTTCTAGTGTACATATCAATCCACCACTTCACTTAAACCCCTCGGCATTTCTGAAATCTAAAATAAATAGAACAACCCCATGGAAAAATATTGGAGAATATTATATAACTCACCACTCAAAGCATGGTCTCACATGATGAACCATATCGCAACCCATATCAGTTCCCATATCATGTCCCAAAACACACGCTCTCACTATGTTTTTTCACATTTCTAGTCTTGGGATACCTTTGATTATATAGGATATGTGATAAATAAACCTTTTAGCCCAAAAAATTACCCAAATCATGGTTACTATTTTGTCGCTCGTGATATGACCCCATATAATATACCAAATAATATCTCAGATCAGTCATCTGGGAAACACCGCTCAATTAAGTAAGGAATACTATCAGTACTAGACTATCCCCTCTGTCTTGGTGGATATTAAACATCATGTTTGGGGCCCAACCCTATCACTTATAGGATACCACACATAAATTATTTTCACTCTCCTTTCACATAGGTAGGTCCTCATGTCAAGTCATGAACAATTCTCCCTCACTTAAGATAAGTCGAAAATCTTATCATGAAACATCCCCCCTTACTCATAAGATTTCACACATGACAAAATGGACTACTCCAATTCACTCATAGGAGGCCACACATAAAAATATTGGACCATCCCCTATCACTCATTAGAGGATAAACATAAAAGTCTCATATCATATCCTTTAAATTAAATAATACACTCATAAAACTATCAAACCATCTAAAATTTGTCACTGGTGGCCACAAAGTACATCATGGGGATGACCCCAACATAATAGTGGTCCCATTATTTAGACACCATTCCACCACATCATAACCCACCATTTTATCACTATGGATGTTATAAAGAACATTATTTTTTTGAATATATACATAGGTATCATGCAATTAAATAATCATGAAGAGATAGCGGTTCAATAATGGGCCTAACAGAACATCCCATGAAAAATAATGCACATGGATAACCCCTATGTCTCTCCCAGCCAACCCCTTTATGTTACCCCTTCTAGTTATGTTCATGATTAAAACACCAACTAATATGTCGTATTCAAAAATGCACTCTGTATTCCAAACCGCATGGTCAACCTATCCTTAATTGAGCCTTAACTATTCACTATATTCCCAATTTACCCAATAGAATTCCCCATATCACGTAATGGACCAATGAGGTGTTTTGAAGAACATAATCCATTTTACCATATTTACCCTCTATAAATTAAATAACAAAAATATGGGCCCACCAAGTCACACTAATACAAAAAATAACAACATTATCAAGCCATCTAATGACCCAATATGTACATTACTCTATAAAACCTCTTTTAACATTCACGAAAAGCGAAGTTCATCCAGTAAAATCTAACATAATGATGAACATTATATTAAGAAATAATAATCATTTAGAAAAAGAAATTTTTAAATATATAAGAATGTTAGAATTTCCCACATGAGTTTAACTAGACAAGAATAATTCTCAGACAAATCCAATTCATATTTCTTTGGAAAACCATGTCAAAATCCAATTTTTGAACTACATAAAAATTCATCACATGCCTCCTCTACTCAATATATTCCTTTTACTAAAATCCTAATGAATTTATTCATTATAAAATACTATTTTTCTTAGATACCATTTCATAACCATCAATTGAAACCACCCTTTTTACCTCAAAATATGATGTTAATCTATTTCCTATAAAAATAATTTTTCATCAAAAATACCATTTTAAATATATATATATATAAAAGTCAAAAAAAATTACCATTAGAATTAAATTTATGTAATTAACCTAACTCCAGTAGCTTAGATTAATTGATTACATTATAAGAATGATACATGGAATCAAAACCTAAAAGACCGAATAATGTATTACTCTTGAAGAATAAGATACATACATGATTCCAATATTAAAATGGAAATATAAAAATCATAATATAAAAACACTTTTTCATCATCAGTTTTATTCATAAACATTCATTCTTCATATCCTTGGGAAATTAATACAAATAAAATTTTGATCTAATATGACTAGTAAGGGTTACAATTAGTTAATATTATCATGAATAAATAAGTCATAATACATATGGAAATTAAAAAAACAAAAAACACATGACATTAAATCATACACATGTAAAAAAGCTTCCATTTATAATATCAATCCATTAGCCTCACAAATATTAGTAATAAACGAATCCATAATTATAGAAATACTTAATATTTGAAACCTCGAACCCATACATCATGGTATCTATACTATCAGGGCCTAGTGCCATCATAGTTTAAAACTATGGGTAGGCATACACCAAAAATACACTATATATTAGCTTTCTAATATGTCTCATGATACTTTTTTATGCATTGGGGGATTTATAATTGTTGCCCCACCAGTCATTTAATGTCTATTAAATTCCTCATATATCAAATGATAGATTTAGTTAATGAGAAATATGACTTCTTAAAAAAATATTCATATTCAAAAAATAATATTAATTTTTTTTATTATCATCTAATATAAATACATTAAAATTATGGAAATTCATTTTAAAATGGTATATGGTTTAAGAAAAAAACATATCCATGAATCAAATAATATGGATATTTAAGAGTTATATATTATATAATTATCAAATTAAGTGAATGTTTCAAAGGATGATATCATTGAAACATATATATATGGTGAATAAGTAAAGTAAAATATTCATTTAATTGATAAATCAATCCCTTAAAATATTTTTAAAAAATTCTTCTAGAATGTCACATTTCCATCAGTTATTTAAAAAAATTTATAATAAAAAGGTGGAATATATTCCTTAAAAATAACTATATATACATGAAGAGGAATATTCAATGAAAATATTACTCATAAAAGAAGGAAATTGATTTCAATCATTATATGTTACAAAAATATTTCCTCCATACATTTTCTATAAATATTACAAAGGAACTAATATAAAAAATTGTTTCCTTTTAAACTAATTTGAGAAAAGTCTACCAAGAGTAATTTTTTTAAAATTATTTAAGAACTTAAGATAATTGAAATTTTTTTTATAAAAAACACAAATATGGAAGAAAAATAAATCTAATCATAAAGGAAATAATATCATTTTTTCTTTTAAACATTTCAATGATTGATTCAAGATCCAAAGAAATGAAAAGTAAAAATAAAATAATGAAACTCATAAAGAGAGTAAAATAAAAATAAAATTTATTCATAATTAATCAATATATATTTAATTTAACTTTTTAAAATGGTATATATATATGCTGAAAAATATTAAACAAGTTAATAAAACCAAATATGTCTCATTTTAATATAAATCGAGATAGATACCATAAAAAGGTCATACAATTAGGAAGATAATTAATCAATAAATATATTATTTGTGAAAAATGTAAACCCATAAAATATATTTTAAAATAAAACATATAAAAAGTAAAGTTTAAATTACACATAAACTACTAATGAACAAAAAATGAGTTAAGAAACCCCTTTCCTCAGGTCCAACTTTCCCCACAGGTTTTCTAAAATTTTATATAGTAAATTAATATATAATATAATAACATAAAAGAACCATATTGGCAAGTTTAATATCATATATTATCTATTTATAAATTTTTTCCTCCCATTTCATAATAATACTTTATTATAGTCATTGCTCTGGGTGTTAAGTGATTTCATTTTCATGATTCTTTTGAATTTATTGTTGTAGTGCATGTACATTTATTATGGGTCCATAATATAAATAATGTTATTAAAAATTATAATATAATATTCATTCAATATATATTTATACTCATTCATAAAATATATACTAAAAAAAATTACATTATCCCGGGAGACGGTAGACTTTACACACCCATGGGCACAATTATCACTATTAAATGGATCGAAAGAAATAAATATGAATAATAATTAATCATAAAATAACAAATAATATATCATATATATCATATATATTTATGTAATATATCTTTATTATCATACACAAGAGAAATTAAAAATAGATCACATCCCCACATAGAGGTGGTAGTCCACACATAATCACGAATGACGTTATCATTCTAAAATGTTTTAGAAATAAGAAAATATATATGATATTATTGTAAAATAATCATAAATTATTAGTAAATGTCTCATATACACATTATTTTAGTCTTTATAATCATTCATGTAATGTGTTACTGAAAATGAATTACACCGCTACATGGAGACATTATGTCGTAAGTTCACTCACGCAATGTTTTTAATTTTTTTAGGATTGAAAGAATAAGAAATATGGTGTTAACTTATACTAATAATAAAATATATTTATATTTATGATAATATATTTATTTTTTATAATGATTAAATCTATATAAGATAAATTATATGGACATCTAAACTTGAAGGACACTATAATGATGATTACATCTTCGTCAGTTGAAGACCTCTAGATCAATCAATAAGTGTCCTCAGGTAGGTATTTTGGGTATACAAGAACAACAATAGCATATATTTGTATGTTTATAACTGTCATGGTATATGTTTGGTCAATATATATTTCCCAATTTCTTGTAACGAGTGATGAAATGGGTTCCCTTTTATAATTGATGTGATAGGCACTTTTGGAATTTCTAAAACAAATTAAAATATAATATGATTATTCTTCTTACAAATTACTAAAAATGTGTGTGAATTAGAATTAAATGTTTCATTATTTTAAATATCCTAGTAAAATAATATTTATACATTTTTTGAAATTATTTTAATCATTATCATTTTTATTAATCTCTTGGTTAATTATTTAGGAACATAACTGTGTTAACCACTATTTTAATAAAAAAGGCTAATAATGTAGTTATAAAATTATAAGGGACTCATAAATGGAACATGGATGATTTTTCAAACCATGTTACAATAACATTGATAGAAATACTGTTTTTTTATTTTTAAATAATTTAATAAAAAGTCATTAATGTCAATTTTGAAACTATTCATTTAATTTGACATTAAATACCTCAAAAAAATGAGAATTAAAAAATTCCTTTATATATACAATAAAAGTTCATTTACATATATAAAACACATGGTAACCATTATATCATTCCAATTATTTAAATTTTAATATTTAAAATCCATTTATTTTATTTTTTCTGTTAATTAAATAAATATTGTATTAGTATTTAACTAGAATTTATGTTAATAATAAATTTTATAATTAAATAATTAAATTTATAAATTAAAACATTTTAACTAAAATTAAAATTTAAACTATTAATCCTTAATATATTTATTTTTTTCCACTGTGGACACAGAGAAAATATTTAAAACTAAGTGAGTGGAATTTTTAATCATTCATTGATTTAAATATTATAAGGGTAATTTTCAAAACAAAATTCCAATAAGCATGTCCATTTAGTGAATAACGAAAAAATTATATAATTATATTCATTAAATAATAATTAATATGAAAAATTTTGTCATTATAATAGGGTTTAACCTCGATTATCCATATTAATAATTTTTGGGGTGATAAATTTTTGCATTGTTATTATTCATATAGACCAAAGTTAAAAGTGACCAATTTACGAAATTTTTCAATCATAATAAAAAATATTTTTTATATTTTATGAAATAAAATACAATGTAGTTGATGATTTAATTGTAAAATAACTTTTCAAGAACCAACAAAAATTAATTTGTATTAATTATATTTTATATTAAAAACTGGATTAATTAATATCCCACATCGATTAAAAGTATTATATGAATTCTATATTTTTTATAGAGTTTATAATATTTAAATTTCCTTAAAATAATTCACAAATAATGACCTATTTAATTTGATAATAAAAAAACATCTTACTTTCATAAAAACGATCTTTCAGAAATATTTCTTTTATGCAGATAAATGTTTTTACACTAAATATAACCAATTAAATGATTCAAACAAACATCATTATAATATTATTAATATAATTTAACTAACATTAATTTTGGAAAATTAAAAATAAAACATACCATTTAAAATAGTTGAATCAAAAATTTAGTTTTCAATAAAAACCATCATTTTCAATATTCATTAGGAAATGAATCTTTTCAGAAGAATCCAAAAATATTTCCCTAAAAATTTTCAATATGTTGATTTTAAAAATAGATATATTTTTATAAAATTAATCCAATATAAATTTACAAATTACATAAAATATTTTCTCATGAGAACTAATATTTTTTTTAAAGAAAATGTATTTAGGAAGAAAAAAAGTACATTACTCAAAATTGATCAGTTATTTCAAAATAATTAATGAATGAATTTTACTTGATTATTTTATTTATATATGTATTTAAAAACATGATTTACACTACACATACTGCCCAATTTAAATCGATATTCTATAATTGTCATATTTAAATAATAATATTTTCTAGTTCACTTAAGGTGAGTATTGTGTGTTGTATAATTTATCGATCATAATGTTATTTTAAAAATATAGGGGTTTTCAATTTTCTTCCCCCCTTAAATAAATTTCTTCCTCAAAATTTTAAATTTTTCTAAAATATCAAGAGTCTAAAAAGTGAAATTACTTTCTTGGAAATCCAACACTGTAAAAAATTGTTAATAAAGAATCCTCTAAAAAATACGTAAATGGAATAATGGTGGTCATAATAATGTAGGTTTTGAGATAAGAGAATATAGATGGGCAGTGTGAATAAGGAAATGGAATAAATCAACCAATTCACATGAATTATTATATAGTAATTTTGTAAATTATCAATATAAATGAAACCATCACACTACTGTAAATGTTTGATAGGTTAAAATCCCGTCAATTTCAAGGTAAGAAATTTATATGTATAACATTATTATTTTGATTTAAGTTTGCTACAGTTGAGTTATTATATTATAGAAATGATAAAAAAAATTGAATAAACTAATCCTTATTAATTTGTTCCCTTGTTTTATGAATAATCTCTTCCTTTTGTCTTTTATGGATCAATTTCGACTTCATCTCACACTACAAAAATGGGATTTATCCGTGCTAAAAATAGTCTTTAACAGCACTAAAAAAGTGTTGTAATGCTCAGTGCTGATAATTGGGGGGTCCCCTTTATCAGAACTAAAAATCACTGATAAATTCCATGACTTCTGTAACATGAAATTTTGTATCAGTGCACCCAAACAAGAACTATAGAAAAATCAGCATATTAAACAAGCAGATCACACAAATAAAATATGCAATGGTGGTCAATTTGGGATCAAATGATTGGAAAAAATACATACCTAATGTGATGTACTAATTATTCTTTATGATTATCAAATGGTACCTCTAAATAACATCTCCTCCAAATTATATCTTACATTACCTCAGATAAAATATATAAGGAGATTTCAATGTCATAACCGTAAGAAATGTTTTATTAAGGCATGCATGCGAGTTATTCTTTATGTTTAATTTGGTTAATATTAATGTCAAGCTTGGATATAGAATTGGTTTATATATTTTGAGTTCATTTTTGGATATGTCTCCTTAGGATAAAGAGTGTTTCCCCTGTAGATTCATCATGGTAGATGAATTTGGGTGATTCTTGGGACACTTAAAGAAATGTGTTCTTGTGTATGATTCCTTTATCTTATTGTGTGTTGTCTTCTTTTCACACCATTTATAGAATTTATAAATGGTTGGGTGATATATAGTTATTCGTTTTACATCGTAGACTCTTGATTATTAGTCATGTAATGCTTTTATTTGGGGACACAATTTAGTAGAACCCATGTGGGAACACTTTCGTGGGAATGTTTCCTACTCATTTTAAACTTTTACTATTTTACATACATAGGAAAAGGAAGGGTTGTATGACTCCTAGTAAAAACCGTGAAACTTACCTTTTTGAGGGAGTTTTAAATAACATGGGTTGTTCACATTTAGGAGAAAACATGAGGTATGGATCTATAGTTTATCTATGTCATTTTGAATGATTAGAATATAGTTAGTTAACTGTTTGTCTAAACTGTGCAGTAAAGGGGTTTTATCCAATGGATCCCAAAATGTTTGGGAATTGTTTGGAAAACTTCCTAACCAGACCATGAATTTTTCCAATGATATAGCATAATTTTTGGATTTTAATCCAATTTCATCCCGTCCCCTTCCCGAAACATAGTCTAAGAGACCTTTATCTTGAAAAATTATCCAATTTAAATCCTCTATTATTTTTTCTCTCCCTTTCGTTCTTCTCCCTCTCCCTTTCCCCTTTGTTTTCATTCCTCCCTATGAAATCTAGGGCTAAAGGTTAATATTTAAGGTGTGTGATGATTTATTATTGGGTTTTTTTCTAATGACTACTTATTACTCTATGAGGATTTTCTATGTTTCTTATTTCATAGGTAATGAATTTTTTTATTATTTTTCATACGTCAGTTTTTGTTTTCACATAAAACTTATGTCCATTTTAAATAATAAAGACACATTGAGTGATATCAATCACACCATGCCTACAATTGAGGTGGGGTTGACACGTAAATGTTATAAATGACCCATGTATCATTCTCTTAGAGTATGAACACAATATTAAAGAATTTGGTCATTTTTTCGCCTATCAGTTGTTGTTTTCTCTTAAAATTCTGTACATTTTGAAAAAAGACACATTGTGAAATAACAGCCACACCATGCCTGGAACTGAGTCGGGGTGTATTTTTACAGAACACACATAACCATTGGATCATTTACGTAAAGTATAAATACAATATGAATGAATTTGTTTAGTTTTTCGTATGTTAGTTGTTGTTAACACTTAAAAGTTTATCCATTTTAAACAAAAGAGAGACACATTTAGTGATAGCAGTCACACAATTCCTTGGATTGAGTCAGTGTTGACTCTTACACATGAATAATGACTCATGGTCCATTATAAAAAAGTATCAACACAATCCGAATGCATTTGGTTGGATTTCGTATGTCAGTTGTTTTTTTCACTTTAAATTCTGTCCATTTTTAACAAAAGATAGACACTTCGATTGATACTGGTCACATCATGCCTTTGATTGAGGCAGAGTTGACTCATACATTCTAGATATGACCCATGGACCTTTTCTTAATGTATCAAAACAATATGAATGCATTTTTTCTATTTTCCATATGTCACTTATTGTTTTAACATAAAATTCTGTCCATTATAATCAAAAGAAAGACACTTTGAGTGATACCAGTCACACCATGCATCAGATTGAGGAAGAGTTGAATCTTACACTTCAAAAAAGACCCTAGGATCATTCTCCTAATGTATCAACATAATACAAAGGCGTTTGGTCATTTTTCTATATGTCAGTTGTTCTTCTAACTTTAAATTCTATCCATTTTAAACAAAATATAGACACTTTGAGTGATACTGGTCATACCATGGCTCGGATTGAGGATAGGATGACCCGTACATTCCAGAAATGACACATGGATAATTCTCCTAAAGTATCAACACAATCTGAATGTGTTTGGGCAGTTTGTCATATGTCAGTTGTTGTTTTCAATTAAAATTATGTCCATGTTTAACAAAAGAGAGAAACATTGTGTGATATCAGCCACACCATTCCTCGGATTGAGGCAGGATTGACTCCTACACGTCACACATGACCCATGTATCATTCTCCTAAAGTATCAACTCCATGAAAATTTTTGTGGTCTGTTTTCCATATGCCAGATGTTGCTTTCACTTAAAATTTTGTCCATTTTAAACAAAATAGAGACACTTTGAGTGATACTGGTCACACCATGCATAAAATGGAAGCGGCGTTGACTCATATACATAAAAAAGGACCCATGGATAATTTTTCTAAAGTATCCACACAATCCAAATGAGTTTGGTCAGTTTTTCGTATGTCAGTTGTTGTTTTCACTAAAATTTCGGTCCATTTTAAACAAAAGAGAGATACTTTGGATGATACCGGTCACACCATTACTAGTATTGAGATGAAGTTAACTCGTACATGTCTCTCATGAACCATGAATCATTGGAATAATTTATCAACACAATCTGAATGTGTTTGGTTAGTTTTCCATATGTTAGTTTTTTTCACATAAAATTATGTCCATTTTAAATAAAAGTGAGACACTTTGAGTGATATCGGCCACAATATGCCTCAGATTGAGGTGGGGATTACTTTTACACGTCTTAAATGACCCATGGATCATTATTCTAAAGTATCTACACAATCCAAATATGTTTGGTCAGTTTTTCGTGTGATAATTGTAGTTTTCTATTAAAATTATATCCATTTTAAAAAAAGAGAGACACATTGAGTGATACCAGGAACCTAATTCATAATAATATAATCACAATAAACTACCAAAAACTAGTGACAATACTCAAATAAAATGAAAACAAGGATACAATTTTGATAAGAAAACTAATATAGTCGATACATTTCAAAACACAAAGGGGTTCATAGGGGAGACAAAAAACCTAGTTTTATCCAAAATTACTATGGAATATAATATGTTTTGTTACCCAAATTAACATAAGAAATATAAAATTGAGTCTAGTGAACATAAATTATATCATTAACATCTAAAGGATAAAAAATAACTCTCCCTCACCTTTCCCAAACTTTGTAACTAATATCCGTCGACACGTCTTACATCCATTCTATAAAAAAGCTTATTCCCATACAAAGGGATAAACAGGAATTCCTTAGTGTTAAAAAACTCACACATGATGGGATATAAGTATCAAATTGTGATAAAACATCCTTTAGATAGGGGATAATTTTTCATGGGTAAATCAAGAGGGCCAAACATGGTTAAAAAGATACACTATATAAAGTGTAATCTAAACATGTACCATAAACAATAGAATAGAATTCAAATATACTTCATACTTCATAAATCCTCACTTAATATAAATTAAAATTTTATTAGAATCATAATCACACCATAAAAACGTTTCCCAGACATCATTTAAATAATTTTCCTTTATTTTTGAAATATGAATCAATCCAGAGAAGTCTCCATGAACCCTACTCCTCCAAAAATCCATGCCTAGAATTTCAAGGAAATCATCTTTTTGAATAAAAAATTCCTTTTCCATTTTTACTCACACCAAAACCCCTTTAAAATACATTTTCCATTACCCACACATTTGAAAAAAATCCATTTTTATGTAATATAATTAGATCATATAGTTAACAAACCAACTTAATGGGTCTAACCCCCTTTGAAAAATAAAACATAATCACCGAATAATTTCAAAACATGACTTTCATAATTTGAGAAAAATAAGAATCATATTAAAATATTCACAACCATCCAAATATTTTAAATTGTTATGTTTCTTTTTTAAATCCTACACCCAAACCCATTTGCACCTCTAGTTCCTTTGAAAACATATTTCACACCTTTTAAACAACCCATAATACCATTTCTATGAAGTATTAAATTACAATACTCACAAAACATAACCATTTACTTTATTAAAATTTATTTCAAACACATAGGAATGATTAATAATATAACCAAAAACACCTAAATAGGTTAACTATCCACCCCAAAACACACCATGTCACATTCAAAAAATAACTTTTACCAAGTAATATAATATGAATATATGAATATTGATAAAGGGTACCCCACAACACTGTCCTTCTAGTATGACACTCTCACAACCAAGCGTCAAATATCCTGGTGCTCTCATCTCTTTCATTTACCACATTGACCAACAAGCACTGTAACATCACATCTCGCCCTTAGACACCAGGGATATGAAATAATAATCACTATCATAACCAAAGTATTAGGGTATTATGAACGTGTATGACATAAAATGGTTTCCCTCCTCAAACCATGAACGAACCCCACCTAAATCCTCCCCATATGAAGGATCATATCACACCATGCCCAAAAACACCTGGTCCACTGCCCCACAAGCATGGTCACATCTTGCTAAAAAACACATGGGCCACCACCCCAAAATCAATGTCAAATGTCCCCCAAAAAACATGTGCTACCTCAACCAATATCTAATGAACTAAAAAAACCTTCAGCCATCACAGCCTGTGAAATACCTACCTTGCCTGGAATAGCGAACAGGAATGAGCAGGTACCCAATCATCTGTCCACCTCACTGAATGTTAGGATAAACAGAAGTCATGTGACTATTTTGGTTTCAAAATATAGTGCATGAAAAGGGTTGGTTTCATACATAAATCATGAACAATATATAAGTATATACATATATCCACATACACAATCCCATCCTATGGGTTTACAACCAAACACTAACCTACCCCCAACATTGACCCTATTGTTTCCACCTCTAAATGTATAACACGTCACAATAATCAACAATACACATTTCACATTTCCATAAAATCCACATTATACAACCAATTCATTTCATTATTTAGCATCAACCACATTTCACAACACAACCCACCATTTAATTAATTATCAATTGAATCTATCCCATTAACCAAACCGACCAATTGCATTTAAATAATTATTAAAAAATTATTATTTCCATTATTACCCAATCATTTAGCACAATGAAACCATCACCCCACCACCTCAAAAAGCACGACCAAACAAACCACCTCACTACCCAAAAATCACACCATCAAACCACCTCGCAACCAAAAAATAACAGCCAACTACAATTATCCACACATTTCCCAACCACACATTTCCACCCCAAAATCATTGATGCACATCACAAAAAATCAATACAATTTTACAAATTTAAAAATGGTATTTGATAAAATTCCACTTTATTTTTTAAGGGCATTATAAAAAAACTAAAATCCAAGGGAACCCATTTTATTATCCAAATGTAAGTGGTTAAATTATTTCCATATTAGGGTAATATCACAATAATCACTAAAAAATTAGAAATCACCTAGTATATCATTGAGTGTAAATAAATCAATAAAAGGCCAAAATTTTCAGTGGAGCATCCATCTTGTGCAATAATAATATCATATATATTAATAAGGCTGTAAAAACATGAAAATAAAGCCTATTAACACATTAATTGTAATTTTTAAATTCCTTATCTTTTATTAAGCCATCAAAACCATCATATATAGATTAACATGAGAGGAGACCCCACCCACAAGATACACAATAATGAGAAATGATGGATTCCATACCTCAATGATTCTTTACAACTCATTGTACAGCGCTAGGTGAAGATGAAATATCCTCCAACCACAATCACATCATGACCAATGACTAACCATCATACTAAACCAAATGATCATCCAAATTTTTCCAGAACACACAACACAACCCAAACTAAACTAAACCACCAAAGTGAATATTAGAATAATTACCAAAGTAAATAGATGAGGATGAGCGGAGAAATCACCAAAGATCAAATATGGTAATCCTAGAATCAAACCACGTCGAATGGAATCCCAAACCGTTGAAGTAGGGTTCGTGGGGAGTAGGGTCAAGTGGGGAGGAGGAGAAGTAGGGTTTTCAGGGAGGAGGATACATGGAAGTCATTTGATGGGGAGTATAAGGAGTTGTGTTTGCGATAGAGTAGTGCTAGTGGTGGAGATATGGCAAAGAGAAGATCAGGGGGAGTTGTGGTCGAGGTACAGTAATGCGAGAGGATGAGTGCACAATAAAAAGAGGTCACTATGCCCCCCCATTTTATAAAACCCTACTATAGTTTTATTAGTAAATTTTTTTAGCACTGATAAAGTATCCATTTATCATCAATTTTCTAGGATTTATAAAAGGTGGTTCTTCCCTTGAACATTTTTGTAGTAGTGTCTCTTACTCAATTAAATTGATATTTTATGGGAGTTTTTTCCTAGAGAAATTTTAAGGAATCAAAACTTCCATAAGTAATTACACTTAACTATAAATATTTACCAAAACCAATATGGTAAAAATATCTTTTTCAATATGATAATTAGTACTCTAACCAAAAATAGAAATATAAAACATTGAAATTAATTCATCCCGGAAATATTTTACCTTAATCAACTATTTAAATATTTCTATCCATATTCAAGACTTGAAAATATGAAATATTTTATCATGATGTTCATAATGAAACATATAAAATCATTGAATACCTTATTTACATATACTAATAACATAAATCAAATTTAACTTTATTATTATTTCTTATATCCCATAAATAAAGTAAAATCATTACTAAAATAAATTTTCATCAAATCACTAACCATTTTGAAATTTACTAGTACTATAACATTTACATCATGATTGTCAATATAAACTTTTTTCCAAAGGAAAATTATTATCTCAAAATCAAGAACCTATTAAAGGAAACCTTTCCATTAAATATGTATTCTGAAAAAATATAACTTTACCAAAAAATCTCTATTCATGGAAATTGATTCCATTCAACCATTTCTATAAAATCCCCAAAAAAACTAATGAATAATAATATATATATTTTCTATGATTCTTGAAATCGAACTATCAATGATATAATACTCATATATAATTCGTCAATCTAAATATAAAAACACCATATTCATTCCACTTCACATGTATTATTGGAATAAGCTTGACCATCTGCCCTTGGATTCCACAATAGTAAATTCCCTCAATGCTTAGGAAACTAATTTGTATAATTCCATATCTTATAATAATTAATAATCTGGATTGTAGTTTCTTATTTATTTTCATTACTACTATTATATAGATGAATCTTATCACCAAACATTATTATACTCCCATATCATTCGATAATTTTAAAGGATTTTTATTTCCAAAATTTTCACATGATGGAAACTAATTAATTTTATTTTAATCCTTTGATTCCATTCTTTTTCTGGGTAATCAGTTGAAATCTGGTTCACATTATTTCCATTAAAGATTTAGTATCATGAAAATTCCTTATCATTTTTCATGTAACATGATAAAATATCATCTTTACATGAATGTGGTTGAAAAAATGGAAACCTTCATCGACTCGACCTGAGGCCGTTACTGAAATAGACTATCAATATTTTTGGGTTATGTATCTTGTTAGAAGAATGGCTAGTTTGTTTGTTATAGATTGCCTCATACTATAAGACACATTCTTCTTCCTATGTTTTTATTGTTATGAACTCTCTATTTATTCATTATATGTAATCTTGATGGAGGAATTTCTCATATAAATTAATTTTAAACATTTTCCAATCTAAACATTCAATTTCCTTAACCCCATTGTTATTATGGATGAACAACCAACATTGAACAACTTTTATATTAAAATAATAGTCATCCTGAAAAAAAAATTGGTTTTATTATATCCCATGGATATAAATTTCTTTTTGAGAGAATTAATCCATTGATCACTAAAAAATGATTTAGTAATTCTTCCAAAATTTGGTGGAATTTTTCAGATAATGTGATCCAGCATAAGAGAATCATGAAGTGGAGCTATAGTATATTCCATATAGGCAAGGTTACTTGTCATAAAATGGTTAATAAATCCTAAAATATCAATGATCTTATCAGTTTCAAAAACATATATTTTTGTTTTCTATGAAGGTAAATCCCATTATTTTCTACGAGTTTTGATTTCCTTTATTCAATTGGGTTTTGTCAATAAATTATGGTACACACTGAGTTAGCTCATAATAATCAGGAATACTAAGCTATAAAATAAAATCATTATAATTATAAGGGTTTTTAAATAATATAATCGATTTCTGTAATTATCCTATATTATATATTTATTCAAAATCTATTTATGATGGATTCTACTAACCTCAATCTCAAAACAACTATAAAGACCCCAACTCCAGTATCCTAGAGTCAGCGTTACGTAATTATTTTTGCACTAGATAAATGGAATGTCATCCAGAAAGACAAAATTGTTTAGTAGTCTTGAAGAACCAGATAGTTACATGATTTCATGAATACATTAGTAATGTAAATACATATCATAAAAACATTCATGTAACCTATATATTATTCATTAAATCCTACTACATATCATAGAGAATAATGCAAAAATAATAATGTGACCCCAGATTCCCATTATGAGTTACATACAGCTAAATATACAAGGACTAAATAAGGCATTAGCAATATGTAAATGTAAATAACTGAAAAAACATTTCATATAACCAAGAACATGAGAAAAATATTCATCCATAGGAAATATAAATGATGTAATATCGTAAATTATAATTAGAATGATATTCTCAAAGAAGCCACCTATTAATATCTGACAACATGATCTCATACATCGTGCTACATATACCATAGAGGCATTGTTACAAGAATGTTTTAAACGATCAGAATATATACATTAAAATGACATTTAATGGTAGATTACTAATTTGACTCAGGATACCTGTCGATGAAATGAGGGGAAATATAATTATGGATCCCAACCATCACAATATGTCAAATTAATTACTCATATATCAAATAAATTTTTTAATTCATGCCCAATATTAGTTACCCAAAAATATTAATATTGACTAAATTATATTAAATTTTAATTAATTACCAAGAAACATAAATACTTTCAATATATAACATTGAATATGGAAATGTTATAATTTTTAGGAAATAACCATAATTTTGTTATAAATAATATGTGTATTTAAGAGAATGTTATCATCCATTGATCATAAGTATGATAATTTCCAAAGGATTAAATCTATAAAACAAATACTTATAGGTGAGTAAATAAAATAAAGGGTTGTTTCAGTAATGAGTAGATATATCATTAAAATTTTATTAAAACACTCTTAAAAAAATAACTTTTCCTTTTTGAAAATAAATTATTTAAAAAAGATATAAATTAAAAAGTGAACATTTATCCACAAAAGCACCCTTGAAAACATTTAAATGAAGCCTCAACGAATTGATTTGTCAATAAGGTGGGTAAAACTAATTATTATGTATTTGTTAAAAAAATTCATTCCATACTTTTTTCTAAAAAGAACAATTTACTGAGTTTGGAAAATATAAAAAGATTCATTTTGAATAAGTTTTTAAACAATGAAACATGTGTAATAATTTCATTTGATAAATATTTTTAGAAGTGTAAAATTAGGTTTTGAATAAATATTCATGTTAATTACCTCATAATGGTAATTCATACATCTCATAATAATAAATAGGTCCATAATACCGAATATGTCTCAATACAATGGAAATGTGAAAAAACTCCTTATAATTGTCTTAAATTGATGTTAGAATTAATAAATCAATTAATTATGTATAAAAAATGTAAATAAGAAATGTAAAATATTAAACAAAACATATATAAATTAATGATTACTTCTCACATAATCAATGGATGATATAATCATTGAATACGTTATATAACCCAATAAAATGAAATTGAGGTAAGAACCCCCTTACCTCATGTCAAACATCCCATGTATGTGCTCAACCACATATATAATAAATTTAAATTAATTATAAATACATAAAAAACCATAGTATTTTTTTTATTATTGTATATGATCCAATTATAACTTTTAATTAATCATTAATGAATAATCATATATAATTTTCATTGTTTTTTTCATTAACTGATTTATTTTTAATGTACGTTTTGAATTTGATGCTCTGATAATTGAATATTTTTTATGGTTCCATAATTTATTTAATTTAATAAAAAATTACAAATATAATATATATTAAATATATATCTATCTATATTCATTAATAGATATTTGAGATAGACCAAAGAATTAAGCCTTTCATAAAGATGGTATAGTGTACATTCACATGACCAATATTTTCACTTTCTGACGAATTGAAAGTAGGAATGGTGATAAATAATTGACCTTCCAAAAACATTATTCTATCAAAGATATCATATATATTAATTAAATCAATCATTATTATCATCATTGTATAATATAAATGAAAATTAAATCACATAGCTTTGTGGAGGTGGTAGTCCACAAATCAACACAATCGACGTTGCTATTTTCAAACAGATTGTAAGGTAAGAATGTATATATTATTTTAGAGTTAAAAAATAATATTTATATAATATATATAATATAAATGACTTATTTTCGTCAAGATAACCATCCATATAATTGGGTGATGAAACATTAATTACACTTCTACGTGGAGATGGTAAGGCATACATATGCACATGTAATGTTTTTTCACTTTTGTATAATGAAAAATTGATGAAATATGGTTATATCATTATCATAACAACATATTAGTAAATTTTTGATATTTTATTTATTAATTTAACCATTTTACTAAAATATAAGTGGATTTATATGATGAAACAATATCTTAGGACTATTTAAATAATATTACCTCTTCATCGGTTGAAGTCCTCTATTTGTATCCTTAAGGGACCTTGGGTGGGAACTTTTAGTGAGACCAGAACAACAATAACATGGATATGGATGTTTAAAATAAGAATTATCATTTTATTTTAGAGATAAATTTCTCAATATGGTGTAACAAAGTGAAGGAGGCGTTCTAATATATAATTGAGGTGAAGGTTACTTTCGGAAATTCATAAACAAATTAAAAAATAATATGAATATTCAATATCCATAGACTCAAAAATTAAAAATTAATTAAAAAATTAAACTTGATTGAAATAAAATCATTAAATAAAATTTAAACATGTTTTGATATCATTTTTTCCTTACCGTTTTTATGAACCACTTGGTTAATTATTTTTTACCATATCCACAATAACAAATATTTTAATCACTAATGGTTAATAATATTTTCATGAATGGAAAACGAGACTTATAAATGGAACATGTAAAACTTTTAAAACAATTTAAAATTCAAATGGACAATGTTAATAATTTTTATATATTTTTCAATAATTTAATAAAATAAAAGATTCATAAAATATTAATAATATCTATTTTTACACTATTCATTTAATTTAAAATTAAATAAATCAATATGAAAATTAAAATCGAATATAGTAATTTATATTTACTCCAAAATTTCATATAGATCTATTAAATATTTTTTACACAATTTCTCAATCAAATTATATCAATTTTAATATTTCTAAATTCATTTTTTTTATATTTCTCTTAACTAAATAAATATTCTATTAGTATAGTGAAAGCATTAAAGATAATGATATAATTTATAATAATTATAAATAGATTAATATCATGAATATAATTTCATTAATCTCATAATAAACCTTTTTTCATTAATAGTTTTTATTTTTTCCCGCTATGGATGCATAATAAATATTAAAAACTGAGAGAGTGGAATTTTGTAACATCCATTGATTTATTTATTATAAGTTTCATTTTTGTGAAAATGTGTCCATTAAACATGACTATTTTTATCCTATGGTGATAAGGGTATAATTATATTAATCAAATAATATTTAAATGGATAAATCAATAACTTATCACTTCGTTCAATTATATATTAACCGAATTTGGCCTTTATACTTGTCATAAATTTTACAACGGTTATTATTCATAGTCATAAAAAATAATGGGGCTTATTTACCAAATTTGAACCTCATGGTTAAAATATGAATTTAATATTATTTAATTAATTACCATTAAGTGGATGAAATTAATTTTCAAATAAGCATGCAAAAAGTGATGAAAATAGATTTTTAGAAAAAGTTGGTTAATAAGAATTAAATAGATTTTTTCTTATCCCATTTATAATAAAAATATTATATAAATGTTAAAATAATTAATTTAAGATATAATATAAAAAATAAAATAAAATATTCAACAATAATTATCAATTTAGTTTTTCTATGTTAAAAACACAGTGTATGCCTAAATATGGATTTTTAGAAAAAATGTCTTTTATGTAGAATATTATTTTTACCCCACATTTAGTTATATAATTAATTTAATTGAACATAATTAGATTAATAATAATAGACTAGAACTAATTTTACATTTAATCCATTTTAATATAAAATATACATTTTTAAATGCATGTAACTAAAATAGAGTTTTTAATGAAAATCGTTATTTTCCACCATTTACTCGGAAATGAATCTTTTCAAAAAAATGAAACTTTAACCCTACTGATTTTTTTATAATCTAATTTAAAAACTATTATTATTTTTAAAATAAAATTAAATAAATTTAAAATATTAATTATAATAGTTATTGAAAAAAATAATTTTAAGGGAAAATGTATTTCAGAAGAATAAAATAATGTTATAAAATATTTGATACTTATTTAACAAGAATCAATCAATAAAATGTAATTGATTCAGTCCTATATATATTATAATTTTGTAAACAATATTCATTTCCTCCAATTTAATTGGCTTGTATATGATGGTCATATTTAAATAATATTATTTTTGGGTTCAATTAAGATTAGTGTTGCATGTTGTATACACTATCGAACATAGATCCATTTAAAAAAACTCATTGAGTTACAAATGATTCATCTAAAAATAAATGAAAGTGATTACTAGAACATGGAGGATTAATGGGCCATCAAAACTACATGGAAATCTATGTTCTCTTTACTGATGATTAGGAAACACAATATTGTTCCTTCCTTATGAGTGATGTCGCATCATATCAAGCCTCAGTATGAATAGAATAATAAAAATTAGTACACAAAAACCTCAATACCCTAATTAGTATGATACATAACCATATAAAGGTCACAAACCATCTAATGGTCACAAACCTCAACTAGTGATCTATATAATGTTCTAAAACTTATATATACCTCTTATATGTACATGAGCACGTATATCGTAAAAAATAATCCCTAATTTCCATCATAGCTAATTTCATAACAAAAGACCAACAATGAATAATTTTTTTCTAGCACACCGGTTGGCATATGGACATTAAAACCATGAAAAATTGGGGGTGGTAAACACCAAACACACACCCAAACCAAAGACCTAAAATAACTCAATTATTATATAAAAAATCATCTAATTTCTCCCAAAATGAGTAAATCACAAAAAAAATTATTGAAAAGAATTATCAAAATGAAATCAAAGGAATCAAAAAGTTTTCATCCTCTCATGACCCTATTTAGCAAAGAAAAATGATATCCCCACAATATCATTATGATTCAACAAGGATATCATGTAATCATTATCAAACCCTAATCTAGAAATACCCATAATCGGTGGCTTGATAGAGATTAGATAAATCGTAGAAGAAGAAAACATATTTCCTCAAATAATGAGTAAGATTACCTAAAATGTCCTTGGATCAAGAATGTTGAAATTTTTTAGAGTTATTGGTAAAGAATATATGGATCCACCATTTTTCAAGTTGAAAAAATATAGAATCACAATAGTGTTCTCGAATTTAAAACCATAGAAGGTAATATATACCTTATCCTCATAGCAGTTAAATCATTACCCCCCCCATTTATCAGATTTTTTTAAAATCATTCATATCATATTTGATTACCCCATACATTTCATCGAAAATATAGAACTTAAAAATAAACACTTACCCATTAACCCTTAAATATAACATATCTTCCATTACATAATAATTGGTTTACATTTATGTGTAATGAGGCTTTCCACAATTAGAAATGTTTCCTATACAAATTTAGTAACGCTTAAGAATATACTCACACATATATAGTGACCCTTATATATCATGAATTTGACATTTATGAATCATATAGAAACTCTTACATATCCCTAAAAGTACCCCTACTCATTATAGGGTTTCCCTGAGTTAGCCACCATGTATTTTTGGATGATTTTTATTAATCATATGCTTGAACCATAAATATTACATTTAACATAGGTATATCTGAAAATACTGAGAGTAATCTTTTACATAAAATAGAGTGAATTCTAAGAACCTGTGGCTACCACTCTCTATATATTTATTACGGAACCGGTGAACCTCTATATATAAAGACATGACATTTTATTAGAATTAGAAAATTAACATATAATTACCCTTACAAATTAAGATACAAATACATTATATGGAAATTAGGGTCAACATGCAAGAGTACCCCTACACATCACATAGTTTACCTTTATATATTGGATGCTAGACTTTATATATCACACACCATCATAAACAGAAGATTTTTAAATTTAAAGTTTAAATTTATAACTCTAATAACTCTAAAATTAATCACCATCCAGATCTACAATTTTCTCTGAACACTAAACACATCAAAGAACACAACCCAAAGATGTTATAAATATCATAATTCCAATATCAAAACAATTTAACAAAACATTTCCTTCAAAAAAAAATCAAATTCAAATAACTGTTGAAAATAATGTGATGAGAATTCAAAGAAGGTTACTAAATAAATGAAATCACATATCAGGATTGAGTAGTGTATGTGTGACCATACTATAGTGGAAGTTTATTTTTTATAAAGCCAAAAATTGATAGCATTTGTGATGATATTAAGCATGCCTAAGACTAAAAATTTTATAAAGTTTTTCATAATGATTATAGATTCAATTGTTGGGTATTTCAAAATCATGGTGGCTGGGTAATATATAATGGGTCTCGGATGTTGAGGGAATATGTGTGGTGTTACCCGAAAAATTATCAAGAGTTTCAATGTGAACATACTGATATGTTTGTGTCACTAACAATTTGGAAATTGGTTCATGGTATATACCAACCACATTATATTCAAGTATATGTTATATTAGTTTTACATGAACCTTCCATAGATAATGTGGGACTAGCATTAGCAGTAAATTGATTTCCAGATGGAATATTCCCCCTATGCATTATGAATTAACAGTTAACAATAATTTAATGGTAACAACACAAGGGTGTTATAGATGGAATGATGTCATTTGATTTTGATATTGGTATTCGTTGATTTTCATATCGATGATCAGGAGTATCTATGTATAGATGCCCTTGAATTCTTGATTATTTCATCCTCACTCCTCTACAGGGTGAATAAGACTTACTCATATAAAATATTTTTTTAGTGATAAAGGAATATATATATGGTTGGTAGACACCACTAATTTGGTTTCTCGATCCTCTCATGTTCTTTTATATAAATTGTTTTTTTGGTTATTATAATCATGTTCACGGTAAGGATGTTGGATTAAAATCACTCAAAATGTGACATTCACCCAGATTATACATAGATGTTTCACAACACCTTGAGGTAGTATTAGAGGCCTAAGATTTTTGTTGTTATTTTGGGGTTCCTTTCATGATTATTATTCTATAAACATGTAGTGGTCAACCATTAGTGACACATTTTACTTCTTCAGTCACATCAAACATCCATTGTGGTAGTGGTATGATATGATATTATTTTTTTTATTAGATTACTAAGTTTATGTTAATACCACTACAGAAAACTCATTTTTTATAATATAGTTGAATGTAATATATTATTATATTGTGTATCATCTTTGAAACAACAGAAATATATATTTCAGCAGAAACAGTTAAGAAATTTATTGGGGAAATAAAACATCTTATATTTACTGATGATGTAGGCCGGTTGATTTTTAGGTGAGAAACATGGAATTATTATGAGATTATCAATGTTTAATACCAAATTATTTTAAAAATAAATGGATTTTGGTACCTAGGTTTTTATAAATAAATAATTTTTTGAGAGAATCAGTGTAGGTTCATACTAAATAGTGACTCCTCATTGATATAGTATCTGCATGGATTAATTCATGTATCTTTTAATTAATGATTCAATCATGTACCTTGTAATGAAGTCATCATAGATGATGTCAAGATGGATATGGATTCATCATTTAGGTAATGAATATTTTGTGATGTTTATCTGAGTTAAGAGACTCTAACTTAGAATATTTCACCACTAGAACAAGAATATTGGCCCAATATTAATATCTAGGACAAGGATAATTAGTTGAAGTATGATATATAGCTGTATTTGATAGAATGATTCTTCTAATATGTCCACTAACATGTTTGTTAATTTTATATTATCCCCCAATAAACCAAAGAAGGTAGTACATTGTTCACATAAGGAGTTTGTTTTGGCGCTACATAATCCACACACGATAAGTTATACTTGTCGAATATTTTCCAAAGTGCACAAATAATGATGGAATATAATAAAAATATTTATTTTGATACCATGTTCACCTAGAGATGAAATTTTCACCCTCAATGATACTTTGTTAATCGATCCTCCCCATATGTGGGTCAATATATTTTATGATGATAACATAATCACCATTATTTTGACATGAGAAGTGATCCATTATATATCCCCATATTTTGTTGATATTTGGGATATATCATCCCATTACTACTCTAGATAAATCTGTTAATTTTAAACAAGATATGGTTATTGAGTATTTCATTAGGTGACTTGTTATTTCATTTATGATTTATTGGAATTCCATATCAACAATGCTTATATATTTATAAGAATTTATATGAAATCTATTGATGTTGGTATACATAGTTGTAAATAAAACCTACTTAGTTAATATGTTACCTAATTAAAATTCATGTTTCATGAACTTGGAAATGAATGGTTCCTGGTTTCTTCAGATGGATACGAAAGGAGGAAAATTTTGTGTCGGTAGATGAGACTGGGCAAGGACTCTCGAATAGTATTTTATGTTAATAATTTATTGTATTTTCTTTTTAACCTATTTTTGTATGATATTTCAATATTAGAACCTATTTATATTGAATACGTCACATTACTTATACAATATCTCGTTTTGATTTACCATGATATTTTATATTAATTTATTTTCTGGCACATTGTTGTGAATTCTATCATCATTTTACTATGATATTCGACTGATTGTTTCCTTGATATATTTTTTCACTATACTTAATAATAAACTATTTGTATGATTCAATTCTAATTAACTAATTATGTAAACTATATCCTCCATTTTGAAACCTCAAGAATATGGTGAGTATTGATTGTTTTGTTTTTTTGTCCAGTTCAATCATTAGAGGGTTGAAATAGAACTATGATGTTATAGTTTAGAGTGGTTGGACATGGGGAGTTATAATTTGTTTAAATGTGTAAACTATTGATTTTTTAATCTATGATATATAAATATTTCTACTATAAGGCTTTACAAATAAAATGAAAGAAGATGTATTAGGGATTTAACTTTTTTTCATTAAAAGTAATCATTTTAGTTCATTGGAATCATGATTGAATCCTTTTAAAACCAATCATGAAACCATAAAAAACAAATATGAATAGAAAATGGAATGTTGTTATAACTTCAATTTGTTCTCCCAAAGGAGTAATTTCATCGAAGATTATGCATGGTGAAAATCCATTATACTATGACAATCACTATACATTATGGGAATGAAATTTTTTTGTTGGGTTCAGTACCATAATATAGTTCACTCATTATTATTTATATCCACTCACTTCTTTATTATGGAGAATTAAAATTAGTTTACACATAATTATCTCACAATAAATATCGATGTAAGTAATCAAAAAATCATTACATTTTAGGATTTTTTCCATCAACGCCAACCTATCATAGATAATTTTAATACATCAATAATTTTCTTCATTGTTACAACACTTTCACACAAATTTCATATCATTAAAATTTTCTCACTCAATATTGTTTTATCATTATATTTATTTTTTAATCGATCAAAATTTATATCCTTCATTTTCAAAGATTTATCTTCCCAAATTTTACTCCTTTTAATTATAATACACACAACTTCCTCTTCATTAGAAATTTTACCTTATGATTTATGAAATTATTTCATAAAGAATATTATCTCCAAATAAATTTATATTTTATTAAATATATTAAAACAATTAAAAATTCATAATTAATTGAGAGTATATATATAAGAAATCTTGATTTAATCAATCATATTATATACATTATAAAACATAGAATTAAAATATTTATCTCATGAAAAATCATGACATTTCCATCTCTGAACATTCATATCCAAAAATAACATAGATTTTGTTCTCATATGAAAAAAATAGGTACAGCATCACAATTTTAGTATAATCACATTCTAATATCATGAAAAACATTTTGTATCATGATAAATAAAACAATAGGTTACATATTTTCCTAATAAAATAACATTTAAATAATCTATTTAATATCATATGGAAATTTCCACACAAAAACTAGAATCTCAATCTTGTAAAAATAATTACCACATTGGTGTTTTATTTTATAGATCTATATATTTGAACCTTTTATAAGAACAATTTTCAACATATTTAACTATAACCTGGAAATAGTTACCATTTAACACAGAACCCAAAAACCCAACATGATGTGGTTAAGAATATCATGGCTTATAGATAATTCACAAATTTTTTTAGAAGATACAACGAAAACCATGATTGTGATTTCAAGATCAC
The DNA here is from genome assembly GCA_963277665.1 of Viscum album. Lineage (NCBI taxonomy): Eukaryota > Viridiplantae > Streptophyta > Magnoliopsida > Santalales > Viscaceae > Viscum > Viscum album. The sequence goes on along the minus strand of OY728127.1, from coordinate 373,041,608 downwards.
CCCATTGTATATAAAACCATGAAATTCTCCACACTATTCTGCCATAGTTTTCCAATCATATAAATAAATTATCATAAAACTATTAAAAATATACACAATGATTTCTCATCCTTACAAAAACATAAGACATTAACTTTTATAAATAATTTATTGCCACTTAAACTTGAAAATATTCAGTTAACATTTATTCATCAAAAAGATTTTCCATTCCAAAATTATTATCTTTAAAATATTTTTTTCCAAAACTGTCTAACTTTCAGTTTCTTAGTCAACATTAGTGAACATTATAACTCCTAAAGTTATAGACAATACAAAAAGAAATATAGGAACATTGATACCACTCTATGTCAATATGAGTGATTCTCAAAAAAGAAGATAATACTTCATCAAATAATTCAATACATCATTTCTTAACTACCTCTAACCATGTGTAGTTATATATATAAAAGTGTATCTCAATATAAATTAATCACTATTGTTATTCCCCATGGATTGTATCCCCCTTTATTTCTATATACACACCCCCAGAGACTATATTAGATTCTTTCACCTTCATAGGAAATTGAAACATTGATTTAAATTATTAAATAGTTTTTTAAATGGAATACAAGTTTAAATTGTTCAAATTCTAATAATTTATGTTTACATTTAAAATTTAAACAACCTTAACAGTAATTAAAACTGGTTAAGTACATAAAAAAATTAACCGAAATGTAAAAAATTACATTCCTATGCCTAATGGGGAAATTCCAATTTGGTTTATGAATTGGATTGGGGTTGGAAATCAATATTTTATTGATTCATTTTGACTACTAACAAGGACAATAGTCTTTTAAATAAATCTTATACTAATAAATGAGTTCACATATATTCAACATTGATTAGTTGTTTTTACACATTATATTTATTAAAGAATTATTTTATTTTAATGTTATTTATTTATAGATTCTGTATCTGGTTCTTGGTCAGCTCCAAAATACTTTTCTATCACATGTGATACTTTTAGTAAATTTTCCTACCCAAAACCGATATATTTTTCATTAAAATACATTTAATATATTTTTTATCATAATATATTTCTCTTCTAATTTTATAAGTGATGTTACCACTTTATTCTCTTCTTATGAATATTATATACATCCAAAAAACCTCCACCCTTTTCCACATATGAATATACCAAAAAATCATGTTTTTTATTCACCAATCATCAATCCAAGGACACGGGTTCTATCAACATACATTAACATCATTTTTAATATATGATATACTTTTTTAGGATTACAATAATACCTCCCAACAAAAAAATGTTAAATAAAAATCATATATCCTATTTAGTTAACAATATTGTAACATAGAATCAATATTTGATAGATATTATATTCTACTATTCATCTATATTCATCCATTCCATGTTTAGTGCAAGTCCTAAAAAAATTTGAAAATGACTCGAATTATTTAATTGAAAATAATTTCAACAACTCCCTTGTATAATTTTCATGGGAAATAAAGGTATAAAAATGGATTTTTATCATCTCAAAGCCCTATAATATATGTAATCTCTGAGACAAAAATCATTTGAAATTTTAATTACATAAATCATTGAAATTATTTTATTTCTCCTTAATTGTTTCTATAAAAGAAAATATATTCATCGTGTACAAGTACTATGAATTAGAATGAATGTAATAATTTCATATTGTTTTTTTGATCGACACATATTATCATAAATTATTTTATCATTATGTAATAATTTAAATTCTCCCAATAATCTTATAAATATGACTTTACACAGTAGATATCATTCTTCTATCAATATAAATTCTCATTATAATCACTAATATGGAACCCAATCAATATTTTTATATATACTATTAATTTAAAAAAAAACTATCCAACATTTTATAGGGTGGTGGATAAATATATTAATTACCTAACGATGTAATATATTATAGTAGGGGGAAACTAACTCTCTAATAAGAGGCAAAAAATCATTTTTTACATTTAGTGAAATGAAGAGGGTTGATTTGACATGATTTGAGAGAAATAAGAAAAATAAAAAATAAAAAAAGGTGATTGTTCATGTGATAAATAATGTTATTGGTATGATGTTTAGAATACCAATTGTTATAGTTCCAAAATATAAAATTAATTAAACTACCTTATTTTTTTATTTAATGAGAGAACACATTTCCCCTTCTCTATAATCTAGAGATAAAAAGTCATTTTGATTTATTAATCATCAATTATCACTTCTAAATTTCCTATATCCTATTCCTATGGTATTATAGAAAATAATACACTAAATATTTCAACAAAATATTCTCATCAAACTATTTAATAAATTTATAAATGATCTAAAATACCATTGATTAATATAAATTGATTCACTACATTAAACACTCATATTAAAAATTTCCCCAAAATTAACCAAAAAACAAATCCCATTAGATCAGAAATATATAATATCAATTGGTGGGATAAAATACTTTAACAAACCCACATATAAAATAGTGTGTGAAACAATAATAAAAAACAATCAAAATTAATTAATGATTTCAACAATAAAAATTGAGATAAAATAATTTCAAATCAATTTTCTATTGAAATTAAAAAAATCGAAATAAAAAATATTCCTCCCCACAATCAGAATCAACAAAATTGTTTTAGCCCTCAAGTAATTTGGTCACATCGATGGGAGAATAATGGCACAAAATTAAAATTAAAATTTATGACCAAACTTACTCCTACTCTAAAATAATGTGCTTCCCCTTATCATTGTGGTTAGAAAAATTATAAAATACTATCTCCATAAATTTATATCAAGGATTATTTTACATGTAGTTACCGTCGTAGGATTTTTTTCATGGGGGTTTTAAATATTTCCTTCAAAAATATTTGTTCCCATGAAATCCACCCGACTAATACTACATTCTATATATTGGTTGATAAATAGAATATGGGATAATTTCATCCAAAATTATGATAGGAATTATCATATAAATATGTTCTCAAGGTTCCCTCAAAGACCATATATTCCATGTAGCAACGTTATGATCTATATGGATGTAGTTCTTTCAAATAAGTATTTAAAATACTTAATTTTGATGTGGACATATATTCTAATAATTTCAAAAAGGATAAAACCTTTCGATATCCCATTATAAACTGAAGTACACTATAAGGAATTATCTATTAATTCTAATAAACCTTTTATAACACACAAAAAAGGATCAAAAAAAGATTATACAAGTTAATAATTTTACGTGTTCTCTAAAAAACATCACATAACCAGTAAATCTTGACTCTTCATATCTATGAGTAAATAAAAATTCCATAAATATAGACTCATAATTCTAATATATCATAATATTATAGTATATATATAGGAAACAATATAATATTTGGACGGATCTGGACATTACTCGCCAATATTTTTAAATTAAAAATTATCTATTATCCAACAGGCCTTTACAAATCATGTGTTCCATCCCTGAGAAATAAGCATTTCCCTTATATATCACTTGAAAACTCTTATATGTGAACATATTTTCCAATTTTACCCAATCAATCCACATTGAAAAAAATTTATACCCAGTGAATCATATGTTATATTTTTCACATAACCTACCAATCATGAATAAAATATATTTATATGTATAATATTTTATTTTATTCGATAAATTCACTAATTTTATTTAATTTATATAAAATTACATATTAATAAATTATTGAAATAATTAGTGAAATAATATTTTAATTAAAACACTATAAAAAACTAAATTGACTAATAAATGTTTTCGAATAAAATAAATATAGTTATGATAAAATATAATGATTTTTTGGGATAAAATTCCCCAATTCAATAACAATGGATCCCTAGGGAACTGATCATAAGAAATTTTACCAGAAAAAAATTAAAAAGGCATTCAAATGTGAGTTATTTTTCCTACTCCCATGACATACAACCATATCAACACACCTACATTTAATTAATTACATTTTATTTATTAATAATATTCAAATAATTTATATTTTTATATCCACCCAGAATCATTTATTACAACCTATTTGAGAATATTTCACTCATGACATAATGCATGAATTTCATGAAAAAACAATTATCAAAAATAAATTCATTAGTGTTCACCATAGGTTTTAAGTTTGTGTAAATCTCAACCGTAAGAGTCATATAGTTTAATATTTCACAAGAAATTATTGGTTTGTTATATGAATATGTATTGGTTCATTCTATGTTAATAATATTTAGGTATAATATAGAGTTTATGAAAATTTCTAAAGTAATATGAATGATTATTAGTTTATACTCCGTAATTTTATCCTTACTCGACCTCACATAAAGATATTATACTCTCAAATCATGTGTATTCTCTTTGAATTTCCACACAATATTCACATTAATATTAAAAAAATATTCTATCTTAATTATTTGATATTTTTATTTCATTATTAAAATAATTTTATCATGGATAAGGGGATTTCAGTGTTATAATATAATTAACTACATATTATTTCATTTATACTAAAACATAATAATTGTTACATATCATTGAGTTTAATAATATACTATTATTTTAAAAGTATGTTTTCAATAAATATAATACAACAATAATTCTAAATACATGTTCCTCAATGATCCATGGTTTTTAATATAAGTCAAAAAAAACTTTACTTATTCAGGTATTACCAGATTCTATTTTGAAATGAAGATATTATAATAAATATTTAAAAAATTATTAGGATTATTCTCACGATAGTATTTTTTATATTTGATTTTATTTCATGGAATGTGATTCAATTTTTTTGACTTTTTAAAAATTTCTAAACATTGAATCTGAACATAATTTTTTTTTGACCTTTCAACTGTGGTTTTTTCCCTTAGTTGAATCGAGATCTCATAGCTCAAATAGATTTCAATCATAAATAAGGTTTTGATTTGAGATCAATATATTTAAAAAATAAAAATAATATCAAAATAAAATTCATGGAAAATAAATATTAAAAAATCATAAAAACCTAAATGGGGTCCCTCTTCCATACTTTTCCAATATACTTTAATCATTTTATTTCCCAAATAATTATAGTGTTAAAATATTTATGATATAAAACTCATAAGATGAAGCATATAGTGATATGAATTCATTTATTTAGATTTTAATGTCTTTTAATTTATCACCATTGTTCCCATGACTACATCCGCCACCTATATCCAATATATATACCATAACGGTATGAAAAATTAATTAAAAATAGAATAATGTAGTATAAAATGTGTGAATTGGCATAAATTATCCAACAAGAGGTGAGGTTTTTTTAATATATAAAGCTGTATAGTTATATAATTTTATCCCAAATATGATAGATGAGTGTGATTTTGTGGTAGTAATATTGTAATCTTGTTCCATCCAAAGCACGATATTGCCTTAATCTTGTAGATGAGGACCCTTGATGCCCTGTATAGTGAATCTTTATAGTTGATTAAAAAAATATTAAATCAATTTAATATTAGATGGTATATGTATGGAACCTCTTGTTTTAGTGACTAGTAATTCCCCTAGTAAATTCATTTTTAATAATGGATATGGATTATCTTATAATATCATTATAGTAAAATCCATGATTTTGGGAGTAAAAAGTATTGTTTTTTCATTGAATAACTCTTTTATTAATCATTATGATTCTATTTTCACTATGATTTAAAAAGGTATATTCTTTTATTATACAATGATATTATAATTCATTTCCTTTTTCTTTTTTCTAATTTCATTAATGTATTTCTTTCTTCACAAAAGTTTATGATGTAATGACTAATTCCCAGTGTCTCCAAATGATCTTTTTCTTCTTCAATATTCATATTTCCCATTTTAAATAATGTTCTTAATTATTATTTTAAAATCCAAATCTATTTTATTTGATATTTTCTTTTTAATTTTACTTTCCTCATTTCAAAATCATTTTTATAACTTTTTTTATGATGTGGCTATTCAATAAATATATTTTAAATTGTTTAAAATGTTATTTTTCATTTAGAGACTATTATTTTTATCTTACACTTTTTATTTTTTTACATTAGGTTTATTTGTATTCAAGGTTCTATTATATGGATCTTTTTATAAGAAATTTACAAATTGTATTTCAATGATCCTTCTTTAAAATTATTTTCAAAAGTGTCTCAAGACTATAACTTCTTTGGAAAATGTTTTGAAATCTATTTTAATAGTTTATTTTAATTTTAATCTTTGCACCAAAGATATTGATCTCAAGTAGAGTTATGATTCCTGAATTTTCATCTATTATCCCTTATGAAATTTTCCTTTATGATTCTTTTTTCATCTTACCAACCAACATATCTCTTAATGATATTACAAAAGATACAAATTAGAAAAAAATCCATTTTTATTTCAACAGTTTCTTTTTTTGTTTTATGAATGATTAATTTTAAGTGGGACACATTTATGATGTATGGTGGGTGTGGTCCTACATCAGCCTCCAATGATGTGTAAAATGTTTGTATTGCATGGGATATATATATGCATGTTCATTTATGATTCCTCACAATACTTTATGCTAGTGATTGGCTCATGTAGGCTGTGATTCCTTAGACAATTATCATCAACACTAATTAATATTATTCTAAATAATTAGTGTGAGTCATAGACACAACAATTTGGTGCTTCTCTATTTATAGGTTAATTCCTTAGTTCACCAATATAATCTGATAATATTAAAATATATAGGCTAACATCATATTATTAATATTATAGTTAGTGGATCATTTATATTATATCACACTCATATTTCATTATACCTATTCTTTCATGGATTACATGTTCCTCTCTCTTGACTTACAGAAAAAACCCTTTTCAATGTTATTTTTTATAATAGATTTCTCCAATGGTCATGTTTACTCATATTCCTATGATATAATCCTTGATTAAATACTAATTACTTTTCCCTTTTATTGTATTATATCCCACCAATTTCAACACTTTCTATTCCAAATGTTATTGAAATAATTATAATTAATTAGAGGCCATGATAATATTCTAGTGTTTCTAAATTATGGATAAATTTTCTCATGTGTTAAATAACACTCTTATATATGTAGTGGTAAAGCATTGAGTTTTTTAGATTTTAAATTTGAGGAGAAACTGAAATTTTTACATTTAGGTGCTTGTGATGTTTAAAGTGGTGATTTTACCAAGAATGAAGAATGCATATAATTTTTCAGAAAACTTTACTGTTCATGTAATATGGTCTTTATCTTAGGATAATAGTTTTCAAGAATTCATTGATGTTATCATATTGGTGGAATATATACACTTTAATTTAGTAAATATTTAATTATTCCTATCAATTTAGGTGGTGTTTTTATTTTGATACAGCATTGTGTTGATATTTTAACCATTTGGTTGAATCCAAAAAAGGGGATTTTTCTTATGTGAGTTATAAATTGGTTTCTCATTTGAGGAAAGAGACGTGTGGTTAAAATGGGAATTAAATAAATTAATTATTTAAATTCGAGTCAATAATTTTAATCACCACTCTCAAAAACTTTTGAGATTCCAATGCATAGATGGAGTGGGTGACGGAACCACCCAAACATATTATACCTCCAATAAGAGGTGTTTTAGGAGAAGGTTCCCTTAAACTTTATCCATCATGGTGATTGAGACCAGATCGATGTCAAATATTTTCCAAGAATGGTTACGGACCCAAATCATCAACCTTTTAACATTGAGGTTTGAATTTTCTTCCTTTTTATGACCACATCCACAATTATGTTTCATTCTAATGTTTTATATTAATTTTTATTAATAAAAAACAAATTTTTATCAGTCAATGATTAATTTGGGGAAATGGTAGATTCGGGAGGTTCACAAGGGGCTCTCACAAGGAAATTATGATCAAATGGTGTGTTTTTTATGAACCCATATTATTTTCTAATAGTATTAAGGGTTATATAATTTTTGTAGAAAAATTCATGTACATGGAGTACATGTTGTGTATGGTACACGACTATATGAATGCGTACATGGGAAGACTGAGTTTTTAGAAGTAAATTTCATGTACTCTGACTACACATCATGTAGTGGGACATGGGAAAGTGGTTTGATACATGAGAAGAAACCGTATGTATGTGAGACATTGAAATGTGGATGTACAAGGCCAACCCCATGTATAACCTTGTCATATAATATTGATCAACTAAACCCTGAGTCAATTAGGATGTGTATAAGTACATGGAAAAGAATAAGGTTTTGAATTAAATTCCCAATACATGGGGAACATGTCTTGTACTACTCCATTGTTAACCTTTTAAATTTTTTGTTTAAATTTAACCTTATATAAAAATTGGACAAAACATGTGACAATTTAGGAAATTTTTATAGGTACAATACAATAGACGTACTCTTATGGTGTTTTAATGACTTCTAATAAACGGCTTGGGGAGGGTAATTTATCATAGAGATTATTTAATACAATAATTTAACTCAGATGTATTTAGAGAGTGATACATGTTATGATACCTATATACGTGTCACGGTAATGATTGGAAGAATTAATATAGTTTGGCTGGAGAGATAAATTGTGGTTATAGTGGGATTTTCACTAGGTAGTGGGTCTGGGTTGTAACTCGAGGTGACAGATAGGTCGGGTGTTTGGGGAAACCCTCAATAGAAGGGAATGAGGATGTTCTTGATGACTCCTCCCCCATGAGGTTTACCACCCATAGGGTTTTTGAGAATTTTAGATACCCGAAACTGGTTTAAGGGACCTATGACCCCTGATATAATGGTGTTGCACCAATAGATTTATTGTGACCATGGATCACAGTGGTGATTCCTCTACATAAGTATTGGTTATGAATATCCCATGAGGGATTACTTTTCATACCTTCTAACTTAGTAGAACAAATTTTTAACCCATTTATATATTATACAGATGTGGGTACATTGTGGGGCAATAATGGTTTTTAGTGTCCCCGAGGACCCAAACTGATATGTAATCCTAATAGGGCAAGTAAAATGAGTGTAGAGACCTGAAGCATGACGTACATGGAAATTTCATTACTTTTTCGGAATACTTAATACATAACAAAAACAGACACACAAGGATCGTAATAGTTTAGTGTCTTTGGAAACTCAGAATATAATCTTCTAATCATGGTGAAAGATATTCAACATCTCCCATAAAGTTCTTCCCCTTTTGTTTTCTTACCTAAAACCTTTCTTTTAATCCTGGGGGAAAAGAAAACATAAAAAAGGTGAGCTCAAATGCTCAGTAAGGGTAAGCATGGATAAAATAAAACATACCATATACATTTGAACTTAAAAAAACTTGAAAATTAAAAATCATGAGCAACGACATAAAACATGGAAGTACATAAGGCATAGATCATAATGGAACATAAATCATGATAAAATAGCATGGGAATAAAACATGTAATTGTGGAATCCATTAAGCACATGTAATGATTTCCATAGTAGCCAAGGCATTGCTGCCAAGAACATCTTAGTGGACAAAGTCCCTTTCTAAATCGAGTTCACTTCTCGTTTCAGTCCTGTTTTACTGAACAGGTTTAACCTGCCATTCCAGCCATGTCTATCTCATGAGATATAAATCTTTACCCAATTAATTGAAGGGAGATATAGGTCCCACCCATCTCATAATGAAATCATTCTTACTTGTTCCACAAAATAAACTTAAAACATTCATCACAACCCAAAGAATAAAATGGGTTTCATAAACATCATCCCATCATTTCATAATCCATATAAAACAAATGGAAATTTCATCATAAGAAAAGGGAACCATGAAAATCATAGAGACATTAAACATGAAACATACACATATCAAATAATGTCATCTTAGATGGAAAATGGTTTTGATAAAACATTTGAAATGAATTGTTGAAGAAAATATCCTTTCTTCGTCAAAATAATTTTCTTTTCAAAAAATCCCATGCACTTTTAAAATATAAGTATTTTGTTAAAAATATTCATAAAATCATGTAGAGTAAGTTTCATGAAAATGAGGCATTATGAAATCGTAAAAATCCATTCACGCCGTATAAGTTAAAAATAACATTCTCCTCGTACTTTTGTCGGAAAAGCCAAAAAAATACCTCGTAACGTAAACAAAAGAAATATTCCTTACATACCATGTAGTAAAAGTAAAAATGGGTAAAAAGGAAATTAAAAATACATAAAAAAACTTTTATAAAACTTGTACATGGATGATAACAATAACCCCAGTAAATACTTCTGTATAAGCAATCTCAGATAAAAAAATGAGATTTGAAAAATTATCTCTTACCTTAGGTCTGATATGCTTCATACGTATCCGAACCTCCTGTATAATGATTTAAATAATGTCATTGACTTATTAAAGAATCAAATTCATTATTATTATATCATATATGTTTCACTTATGACTTTATATTACCCGTTCTTTTGTAAATTCAATGTTAAAGCAGCGTTTTGGGTAAAATCATTTTATTTATCGTATGTGTTTCGACTTGTCATTCTTGATATTATTACTTATATCCTGATTTACATAATTCCAGAATGTAAAACATGATTTATATATAATATATATTCATCGTATACATATATAATATAGATCGATAAAAGGAATGAAATACACCACTCATGGAGACGGTTGGTCGTACGTACGCATGAACGCTTTTTTCGTTTCCCTTTTGAATTGAATTGAATTAAGTAAATGAAATACATATATATATATACATAAATCCAGTATCATTATTATGTCATATATTTCATTAGTATTCATTATATATACTTTATAATCATTCATGAATAGTTAACATGGAGAGTGAATCTCATCGCGTCGTGGAGACGGTAGTCCGTACGTACGCACGAGTGATGATATCACTCCCAAGATCGTTGAATTGTATTGGAGTGTATGTATACAATTTCATAATCAATATAACTTTAAAATAATCATATATATTTATTTATTTGAACCATTATACCCATCCAAGTAAGGTGGTGATGGAAAATATATTACACCACAACGTAGAGACGGTATTCCGTACGTACGCACGCGTGGTGATTTCATTTTCCATAGGATGGATAGATGGTGAAATAGGTTTGTTTCATAATTATAATAACATATAAGTATATGAGTGATACTGATTTTATTACTTCATAATGAAACAACCTAATAAGAATAAGTGGAAGAAGAAATAAAGTGGAAAGAATCGGTAATGGACATTACCTCTTCTTTGAAGCGCCTCTTTGAGTCCTCCTCTTAGGGCACTAAAATTGGTCTTTGAAGAAGAACAGGAATTATAGGATGTTTCTAGGGAAGGGGAGAAGAGAATTTGGAAGAGTTTGGCCGAGCATGAAGGATCAATGTGCTGTGAGGAAGAGAGGGAGGAGGTGCCCTTTTATAAGGGAGGAGAGGGGCACCTTTGGAAAAGCTAAAAATATTATTTTATTATAAAGCCAATTTCGGTTTTAAATGGAACCAAATTGGTTTATTTCGAAGATAAGAGGGGATGGGTCTAAATCCTCTCATCCAATATTATTTAGACAAGTTTATGTTCCTATTTTAACCTTATCATTTAGATTTAACATTAAGTTAAATAATTTTACTTTTACCGTGTCTTCTTGTGTTTGTACACTATAAGGTTAATAAACACACTATAACAAGCCAAACGAACCCCAAGTTGTTTATTATTAATATATATAACCTTATCTAAGTCATTTGGACGAGACTTAGATTTTTAGGAATAAAATAACAATTAATAATATAATATTTGTTTTAAAAACTATATTATGTCAATTTTGACACTATTTAGTAATTGATTTTTGTGAAAATCATAACAGAATGATTAGTTCGAACCCAGTTAATTAACTCAATAAAAACATGTCATATGCACCTGTAAAATTAGTGTAATTCATAAAAAGTCTCAAATTACATTTATTTGGGTATTTATAACATCAATTATATCAATATTTCATTAATAGGATAATAACTGCATAATCATTGTATCATAAATAAATTAAATTATTTTAAGTCTAAAAATTACAAATAAAATACCATTATTTTCGAAATCATTGTAGATTTTTAATGAATATTTATAGTCGAATTTATGTTATGTATATCCGTATATTAAAAATTATTTAGTTAGTAATCTTTGATTTTAACTGTTTTAACCCTTCTTTAAATAAATTAATAATAAATGTCCTAATCTAATCCAAGTGGGCCTAAATTGTCATATTTTATTCCTAAGGTTGTTTTTGGCCTAATTACACTTATCCAATAGAATTAGGACATGTGTTAGGGTAATAAAAATATCATCTTTACCCTTAATTACCCTATTTACTTTTAACCATGGTAAAAAAAAGTAAAAAGTTACTATTCACCAAAAATTATTTTCATCTCATTAAACCACATTTTAGTCTATGATATAAACCGTGTCTCTCGGATTTTCGAAATTACACTCACAGATGTGGTAAAATTACGTTTTATGAAAAATTTATTTTTTTTAACAACCACTTAGTGGTTTCACTATTCATCAAAAATTGAAGTTTTTCTCAATTTTGCCAAAATTTCAACCTAAGATATAATTGATATTCCGAATTAAAAAATTATTTCTTTTTTAAAAAATTCCAAACATATAAGTTGTGTTAATTAATTTTATAATTAATTCCCGCGGTTACAACAAATAGCGTGTTTGTAAGAAACAATATATATCAAATGATTGACAATTGTTTATGTCCAATTTCAAAGTGAAATTATGTACAATGAAAAACATTATATTAAATGGTTAAAATATATTCTAAATATACCTTAAAACCACTAAAATTAATAATTTATCACTATTAATTATTTTGATTAAAAAAAGTTGTTTTTAATTAAAATTTAGTAATTTCCACTATTAATCATAATATGAAAGTTATCCGAAGAGTACAAAAATTCACCCTAAGCTAATTTCGATATTCCAAATCCAAAAATGTTTTCCGTTTTAAAATATAAAATTTATATAATTTTAAAAAGTGGGTATTACTATTCATAATGGCTAGTTCATAATAATATTATAATAATATCTCCTTTAGTGAAACTCAATATTGCGTACTACACACGCTATCAAGGAAGGTCGCGATTACGTGTAGTGAAAAGAAAGTCAAGGATGTGTGTTGTACAATCTTCTTTTGGTGTATCGTACAACACAAGACATCAATAAAATTAAAAAGAATATTTTTCATAAAATCTCGGGGTGTTACATTCTACCCCCCTTAAAATGAATTTCGCCCTCGAAATTCGTCAGGGTTGTAAATGGTTTACTACTCGAAAGTTACTTTAATAGAAACCCACATCGTAAAAAGGAATACAAAAACCAATCTTTAAAAAAAAGTATGAAACATAACGGTTACCCAAATAAACTAATCACTAGGTTCCCACATAGGTGAAGATATGGATATGGAAGAGAGATCTAACCATCATGTACTGGTGGAGAGTGGTAGAGAACATGGCTATAGAAAATCCAGCAATCACAAAGCCATAAATTTGTGACAATCTAAGGTACCATCTGATTCATCAGATATAAGAGCACTAGGACAAGATTTTTGGTTTTCAAGATCATTTCCCTAAAGTTGATGAAATTGGAATTAGAAGAAATACTTTCATGATTTTGGTATAGTCTCACCATTGGCCGTTCTTTGGACAATTTCCACTTCATCTTTTAATGAAATGAATTTTAATTTGTCATTCGTGATGTGTTAGAAGATCATGTGATAGAATGATGGGTCATTCCATCTGTCTCAAACAAAAGGATAGAAAAGTTATCAAAAATACATAAGTCCATCTATAGTGAGATTAATCATATATGGTTCCTAAAATGGACTTATACTTCTTATATCATACTGCTTAATATAATGAAACTAGTTTCTACTAAACTGGGACTTCCTATAGGCCAATGGTAGGCGATAAAGGCCAGTCGCACTTCAGTTCTGGGTTTGATTCCCACATCCTAGTCCGATGCGATGGGATGCCGCCCATCCTGCAGGTTGTCCTTTTTCTAAAACTATAATATCAAAAAAACAGTTCTTCCCTTATATAATACTAACTTCTGTCCAACATAATCCATTCCAATATTTAGGCTTATCTAAAATACTTCGGTCCAAGATCATAGTATAAAGAAAATGATTACTTGAAATGTAACATAACAATCACGTGAATGAAATCATTTATCCCCCATATATCGTAAGATATATATGTTGGTCAAATTACAAACATGTGAATACCTTAATCATGTATTCTCTTGATGAATGAATACCCATTGAACCTTAGTGAAAACATCACTGCAGTTAATAGTTAACACTTTCAACATACCAAAATCTTCAAAATTCTATATACTCAAACCATGATATCACTTAGTCCTTATGTCAATCATGAGCTCATGAATGCTTTCAAACATTTCATTTTCTCATTTTCCCTTTATTATGTGCATATCTTCTTTTTTTTTCAAAAATATCTCAATCACTTTACATGGTTACTAGTACCATAAAATCATTGAAAACCACAATAGAACAATACATAAATATTCCAATATTCCACGATACTATGTACAACAATATTTTGGAATCCCATTACATAAACACTTAATCATTCCACCACATCATTGTCATATTCAACATCGCCAATAGTGATCGCATGTGACTTCCCTTTTGTCCTTTTCCTTAAGTGGTTGCTCATGTCGATCATCACTAACCCTTGGATTATGGCATTTATTAGCATAATGCCCCATTTCCTTACACTTGAAGAATTGAAGTGTTGGTGGTGCGTTCTCAGCAGTCTTTTCATTATTCACGTAATTAGAAACCCTTTTTCCATTACTTCGACACTCATCTGCTTGATGACCTTCTTTTCCACACTTAAAACATTTTCTAGTCCATTTAAGACAATCTCCACCATGCTTCATTCCACACATTGAACATAAAGAAAACATTCATCTTCTTTTCACTATTATTCTGATATTTCTCCTTGAACTCCATCTTTCGTTTCTTGTCAAAACCATGAGATGGATATGTGACACCAACTTCCATTTCTACCTTAATAGCACAACGCACAATTTCTTCATAGCTACTGAAGTCTCTTATAGCTAATGCCCTTCAAAGATTTGGTTTTAGGCCACTGAAGAATCGATCAACTTTACTTTCAGGTTGGATGATAAATCTAGATTCATACCTTGCAAGCCTTGTAAAATTCTCTTCGTATATACCAACGGATTCATCATCCTTTTTCTTTAGTTCAAGAAACTCCTTCTCCATCTTTGTTCAAAGAATAAGAGGGAAGTACTTATTGAAATAAATTTATCTTACATGGTTTTTTCTATAATGATATTATTAAATATTTATGAAATCTTTATATTTAATGGGTTATGAAGTAATGATATGATGAAAGTGTTATGTGCTTATGAAAATTATATTTATGGTTTTCACTAAGTGATTCTGGTTACATTATAAACAATTATTGTTTATAAGGAAAATATATTCAATAAATTTAAAATCAATTTCAATATTTTAAATCCCAACGTAGTGTAACATGAAGAGAAATTTATATAGTTTTTTATTTTTTTGGAATTTTGAGATTAATAAAAAAAATCCCATTTTTCATTTTGATCATTTTTTAATAATTTCTATATTTTCATCATTAGTTTTTTTACATTTATCATAATCATGAAATTATTTATTTTTAGAATTTATACATCCTAAGATTCATTTATGTCTTCTGAACCCAAAGATAAATACACCATACATAATCTCAAAATATGATCATAATTTGCGATTTGAAAAATATTCAATAATATAGAAATTTTTTGAAATGGTACGATATCTCGCGATTGGAGGTCGAAAACACATTGAAATTTAGATGGTGAATTATAAATTAATTATGGAAAAATTCTTATGATTTTGTCCATGAAAAAAGGGGTCCTTTTAAAAGCCATTAATGAAAGGGAAACCAGATATTTTTAATATGGAGAGTTTTTCTGGGATGACTAAATTATTGGATAAAAACGAACAGAACTCTCTCTACATGTGGCCAAATATACTGAAATTTTGAAGGAAGACATGAAATAAATTTATGAAAATATTTCTTAAATTATTCCATGATTGAATCAAAAAATTGATGGGTCTAAAACATGGTACCATTTTACGGTATATTATGGTATTTAAAAGGAGTAGATCTCCTCTTCCAAAAATCTGTCCAATCCACCCCACACCATTTAGGGCACCAAGGAGGATATCTCCACCATAGGAGGCCGAATATTTCTCAATATTCTTCTTCCCATTTAATTATTCGTATTTTTGTAATAAATTCTTCTTCCCAATTCATCTCTATTATATTTAATAAAGTTGGGTAAAGATTTGGGGGAGTGGGGAAGGGTAGTTTTTTTATTTTTTAATCCTTGAGTTCGTACACTTTATTGAATAAAAACTTTATCTCTCATCCGCAACATTGATTTTAATTTCATGTATCATTTTTTATTATCAAGTGAAATTATATTTTATTTTTTACTATTATTCATTTTCTCTATGGTAAATGATCGTCATCTCCCTTTACTATGTTTTGGTTTTTCAATGAGGGAATAGACAAAGGATTACACGTGATGTCCTCAAAAATCATCAGTACATGTGACATGGGTAATAGATGTTATTAATTGTTTGGGATAAACATGGACCAATTAGGTTTTACCCAACTCAATATAGGATATTCAATACTACTTTATCACACTTGTAAGGATAGTAGACCAAAGTGAGATCTTGGTAAGGTTTTCTCTCACCATCACCATTTCACCAAGTAAGTGAGAGTAAATGATCATTTAATATCACTATAATTACCATAGAAGAATATATATAAATAAAACATAAAAATAATTGCATTTCAATTTGAAAATAAACCCTGATCTGATCACTAATCATATATCGTAGTTTTAAATATTGTGAATTTATGATATATTTTCCATCATTTTCTTAATTCATTTATTTTTTTTCTCAGTCATTTGTTTCCAAAACAAAAAAAATTAAAAAACCAACCAATGTTTTCTACTAACTAAATGTGAGAAACTATTTTTGGGGATTTCCCATTTGGTTTAATTCCTAGGGTAAGTTATTGGATTACACTTATGTAATATAATTTTTTCCCTACCCCATGAATGGTATGCATCATAGGTGGTAACACTATATCCTAGGAAGGAGGTTACCTTACAACCATGGATAATGGTAATATTATAAACAACGATTGTAGTTACATTATAAATAAGGATAGTGGTTTTTTATTACCAATGATTATAGTTATGTCAAAACCAAGGATGGCTGTCGAATTATAACCCTGGATGAGTGAGACCTATATTTAACTCTAATTCATTGGATAAGGATTTATATCTCATGATATAAATAGAGATGGAATGGGGAGTGAAACCAAATTTTTAAGGGTATTTTTTCACTACAATAATATTCGGATTAACCCATGACTACTATGATGGTTTAGGGGATGATCTCATTCCACAATGATAATATTGGAAATGGGACATTCATATTTAGTGACTACTTTTCTATGCCTTTGTATATGCCAAAAACAAATGTATTATTCCAATATGATGCTCTCATGGCTCTTATTCCATTGATTTATTTTTGATTCATATCTTAGTATCTTCTGATACTTTTTCTATAACTCGTGATTTTGATTATTGATATACAGAGTATACTTTTCAAATGATATCATCTTTTTCTCATACACTTGTGTTCTTTTCTTGATCCAGTAATCACTGATATCTCCTATTTCTAACCTTATTGTTCATCTAAGCTCAACCATTCTTGTTATTAATTTCCCTTGATTATGAATAAATGATTTTGAAATGATTTCCATAACAGGGGTTCTAGTTATATAGAGAATAATGGGAGAGTCTTATGAACAAGTTGAATAGGTGTCCATGTTTACATAAATACATAACATACATGACTCTAGAATAGATAATTATGATTTTTAAAGAATATTCATTTAATTACCTTTAATAGATATCTATGAAAATTATGGGACTATCAAGTGATGTGGACAAATAGTAGACTATACAATAGAAATTGATGAATTAGACTCTATGGAATGGGAGGAGCTAAAAAAATTGATCTTCACCAAGTATTTTCCTTGAACTCATTAAATTAAAATGGGGAGAGAAGTAGTTTAATAGTGGTAATAGGTGCCACATTTCCAAAAACTATCATAGAAATGCTAAGATGATGATTAAAACAAAAATGAAGAAATATTTACCATCTAATGTTCCGCCCATACTTCAAGGATTCAAATTATGAGTTTTTATACATTACATAAATCATCTTCCTATCCCCATATCAAATGTAGAGAATAGGACCTCATTGAATTTTAAATCAGTGGATAAAGGAAGAATGTAAGTTATCACTACCATTGAGTTAGATCACAATAATGAAGTAATGAAAGGTATAATAATTTTCCACTCTAGAAATATGAATTCATTATTTTATTTTGGTTCTTCAAATTAATTCATACCATTAATGTATTCGAATAATATTATTTCACCACCACATGAATTTGATATTTTGTTATCATTGAAAAAACCTAGTTTCCTCATGAACATGTTTATAATATATAACTCATCTCTTGTAAAATTTTGTATAAATATACTTCCATTAGATCTATTCTTATCATATTTGAACTTGTATTTTTTATGGTATGTATTTTTTATCCATGAATAGAGAAAATATCTATTAATGGGATAAGGAAATCTCATTTCATATCAGATTCATCATGTTATTGAATGAAAATGTAATAATGGTAATGAAATATCTCGGGAATAAAATTCTTTAATATGGGTATGGATTCCATAGAACTATGGATATATTTATCAAATGATTAGGGAGGAGGTAAAATATGAGTACATACCTATTTTATAGAAACATTGCTATATATTTTCAAATGAACTTCTTAGCCTCCCCAAGAACATGAGGCTGGGTATTCTATGGACCTCATACATGGATCCATGCCTACATGAAAGAGTTGATAATGATTGCAATACACTAAATTGTAATAATTGCAAGAGAAAAAACTATACGAACTCCCAAAGGTTTTCAACACAACAGTGTTTCCCCACAGGGATCTCTATTCCTATTATTCAAAATAATGAATGAATTAATAAATTTTCAATTTGATTGTCATTATATTATTAAAAAATTGACCTCATAAAATTACCATCTACCCCATAAAAATGATATTTTTGAAAAAAAATTAGGAGATTAGAACTTTATAAAACGTAACCATCATTATGTATATGATCAATCACGGGATAAAAGGTAGGATATTAATTAGACGGAATTTTCAACTAAGTATAGACACTATGAGTTCATAGTTATTCAATTTGGTCTGAAATATTATCTTGCTATCTTCTTTGATCGAATAAATAGAGTCTAAAGAGAATACATTAATCCATTTTTAGTTTTCATCATCGATGATATTTTGAAATATTCCAAATGAAATGAATATTGTGAATATTATTTCTGGATTTTCGTAATGAGCTTAAAAGAGGAAAATATATACTAAATCTATTATGTTCAAGTTTTTGATGTAGAAACTATCATTATTGTGGGGTTTATTTTCCAAATAGAAAATATCTATAATTTCTTATAATATGGAAGTTATTGAACAGTGGAAAATAATCACTAAACAGACCATGAGATGACTTATTCTTAGACTAGTAGGGTACTACCGATGATTTGTGGAAATTTTCTAATTATTTGTCAATCCTATGACCAAGTTAATATATTAAGGGGTGAAGATCCTCTAGATTTATGAATTTAATGATTGTTTTAAGTATTATAATAATATATTCATCACTTCTATTATTATTACAATACCTTATAGTGTATAAGATCTTGTAATATATAGTAATTAAAAATGAAAGTATTTGGTTAGTATGCTTATGTCAAAAGATAAGATAATTTCTTGTACCTCATGTAAAATATAAATTCAAGATAAAATTTCATTACCAATGATTTAGAGTAGAAAATATTGATCTTTTCATTAATGATTTTGCAGCTTTATCTCTATGGTGAGAAATGAGACTTTTATACAGGATATAAGAGAATTATATACATATTCACATAGGAATTGTAAAATATGCACCAACAGATCTAGTTAGAATTGGTCAGAATCTCATACTTATCAATCGATTTCTACTCGGGGATGAAAAATATAGTTGCTTGTTCTATGAATATAAATTTTTTTGCTACCATATATATCATTAGAGTTGAAAAAATCCAGAAACTCATGGATTTACTAAGGATGGACCATATTATCATAATTAAATGAAATAAATCAAACCATACCCAAAGGATTACTCAACCATCAATCCATATATTTATATAATAGTCCCATAAAGACGATGTGGATGTATATAAATATGTACAGAATATTCTAGAGTTCATATTTGATAAATATGGTCTTAAAAGGATTAAAATCTATAAATGTGTCCCACCAATACCATAACTAATGTTTCATATTATAGATGATTCACGTAACCCATATTTTTTTATTCATTTATGAAACATAATGATGTATAAAAATATTCATAAAATTTATTAGTGGGATACCATGTTGTGGATTAATGAATAATATGTATCTTGATGTTTGGCATGCCATCAAGTTATTGTGTAAATACATAATTCTATTTTTTTTGCAACAACCATAACATATACCAATATGGAAATGTGAAAACACAACCATTTATTTAATCATATAGAAACCCAATTCATTCAAATGCCATTACACTATATAGGATGTGGTGGATCAAAATTAAAGGTGAACACATTTAATTTTTTTTAATGGGGAATTCCTAAAATATTAACTCACCAATATATTTATAAGGCTTGTTGTATAGCATCATCGAGTGACACTCTCTATTATATCTGATTGATAACCAAGGATTTTTTCTCACAATTCTAGAAACATAATTAATAATAAATGGATACAAATTTGAACTTAAACATGTCTTATCATCCTCAAATTGATGGTTATTTTGAAAGAACCACTTAATAGTTTTCTTATATTCCATGATCTAGTCTAATGGATTTCCATGGATATTGGGGTTAAAAACATGTCCTGATTGAGTTATTATATAAAAACTAATTGCATTTTTGGAATTTAAATCGATCTATATGAAGCCCAATATTGTAAGATATAATGGACTTCAATATGATTGGAGGAATTTTGATAGAGGAAGATGATCAGACTTTACCTTATCCCATAAATGATAGAGAGGGTTCAATCCATTCATTGATATGAATGTCATAAAAATATTATATAATTATTCATGAACATGTCCATTGATTATATCATGATCTTGATATTGGTGACAATATGTTCCTATAATTATCTCCTTGTATATCAGTTTTGATATTTGTGATGAAAGGGATGTCGGTCTCTAGTAATAATTGTCTCTTCTTGATCATTTATCATATTGAGGATTGATCATATCCCTTATAACTCATTGCAGATACTCCCGAAGTATATTATGTCTTCCATGAATTACTATTGATGATATACATACCAAAAATCTCATATGGATTTTAATAATGAACATTTAACTACAACACGAACTATCATATGAGAAACAAGTATTGGAAAATCTGGATCAAAGGAAAAAATTAGTGAAAATTATGACAACTAATATTGTCAAAGATCTTTGAATGATTCATAAAATAGATAAATCTATATGTAAACCTAAGGATGTAATAATGTAAAATTATTCTGACAATTTTTCATCCCAGTTGTAACACACTGGTATTTAAAAAAGAGCACAATATTCAGTTGTGTATACAATATGCAACATCGAGCCTAAATTAACATGAAAATATTATTATTTAAATATAATAAATATAAACTAGCCATTGAATGTATCATTATGGATATTATTAACCATATTATTTAATAATGATAAATTTATAACACAAAAAAAATTATGATTAACTTTTAGGAAACAGACAATCAATTTTTTGTAGTCTTTTTATATTTTAAATAAATGATTTCATTACATTTTTTGAGAAAGTAAAATAATATATAATTTCCACTTTTATAAAATGTATTTGATAAAATGAAAATAATTTTTTAATCAAAATAGAAAAATTATCTTCGGATGAAAATATAATATTTTTTTTGAAAAGTTTTATTTTTTAGTGAGTAGTGATAAATACTCGTTTTTAAGGAAAAATATTTCTTATTTCAACCATTTAAAAATTTATATTTTATATTTATATTTTTTTAGATGAAAAATAATTTATATTGTATTATTAATAATTAAATTATGTTCATATTAATCAGTTCCATTTTTGAATTTCCATATAATCAATTTTTATTTACAAAAATTTCATATTTCTAAAAAAATTGGTTTTCGTTATGTTTTACAATTTAATTTTATATTAAATTCAGACATTTATTTATTTTTTATTTTGAAAAAGAGAATAAAAATGTTGATTTAAATGTTCCAAATTTAGTGAATATTTTCCATTTATTTTTCCTTAATATGAATAGTGGCCTTAATATTTTTGTTCGTGCGGTAAAGGATAAATATGGGTTTTAATGGAAAAATAATATGATAATCGATATAAAATGACCCTAAAACTATCCAAAATATGAATTGATGATTAAATTTAGTCCATAATAATTTATAGTTAATATATATGGCCTTTTGTTTACATTTTGAAGTGATTTTGATAATTAAAATATATTATCTGAAGAAAAGTCCAAGATGCTACGCTCATGATTTTAAGAACTATAGCATTTTTAATATTGGGTTATCTAGAAGAAATGTCCAACTATAAATATTATTATCAAATATAATATATTTTTATATCTCATTGTAATTATATTTTATTTTTAGTAAATAAATTATTTCAATAAATTTTTCTGAAACATTGACGCTCTAATAATTCATTTAATTGGAAAATAAAATAATGACATTAAAAAAACTAATGTAAAATAGTTTGAATTAATTTTTTTTATCTGATTATTTTATATATTAAAATGATCGTTTTTTATATATTTAAATATTAATTTCAACAATATCTTTTTGCATTGATATTATTAATGTAAAAGTAATGAATAATATCAAAATTGACAATAATGATATTTCTAAAATATTATATATTAATAAATTATTTAAAAATCTTAAAAATATTAGGAAGCATTTGGATATAGTATATTCTTATTATAGTTTAAATTTTTTAGAAAATTCAAAAAGTGCCTCTAACATTAATTATAAACGGACACCTCCTTCCTCACTTCATTACATATATTCGATTCATCTGGCCCCAACAAGCCTCTAGCATTACCCTTATGATCATACATTTACATTTTTGGATGTTCTGGTTGTTCCAAAAGAAACTCAATATCCCTTAAGATGACATCTAAAGGAAGTCCCCTTAAAAAGTAGTAATTGTCATTTCCAACTCATTCATCTTTATTTAATCTTCTACTTTAACTTCATGTTTTGTTCCCATTCTATATTTTAAAATTCAGTATTATATACATATTGATGTTATATTAATCTTATTATAAGACTATATTCTTCGTTTTATCCATCCTATGAAAAATGATGGCACTACACGTGCATGGGTATGGCTATCCATCTCGACGCATTACTACAATTATTTTTCACCACCACTATACATGGATGGTCATAATGACATGAATAATGGAAATATATGATACATTTTACAAGATTAGTATTATTTAAAATTAATATATCATTTATTTTCTTGTCCATTCAAGCATTTAAAATGATATCATCTTTTGGGAATACTTACGACATATCATCCCTACGAAGTTTCATAATGAATTTTCTATGTTATCCTATCATGATATATTAGGAAAATATATCTATTGAAAAAATATAATATCTATTAACATAATTTATTTATAGAGATTATGAAATTATATATTATTCACAAGAACCAGAACATACTTGATAAAACATGCATGGGATGATGAGATCTATAACACCAAAAATAGGGGTAATAATAAAATATTATTAGAAAACATATGATAAAATGAAATAGTAAGATCATAATTGATATTTTAAATAATATTATATTTTTCTTCTAAATGTAAAATATATTTAAAAAAAATTATATGTGAGGTTAAAACATGTTCATCTAAAGTGAAGTAGGAAGCAACAGATTTTCAACACACTATAATTTTTGTGGGACACATGCCTTATTAACAAAATATTTCCTATGTCGGGTTCATATACATCCCATTGGATATTATATATCATGAATATATTTTTCATCATGATATATGAAAAGTCATTTGATATTTTTTCTATCTTGGGTCTTATAATTGATAAGATATATAAGTGATATCTGTTTATTTCACAATCTATCAATTATTAGAGAGTATTTATTTTCATGTCAGCCAATAGAATATTTCAATTCCATGTACTTGTTTTGTAAAAGAGGGGTCAAATTCTTTATCACTATTACCCTTTAATTCATTATTGAAATTTTAAGAAAAATTACTTTTTAAATTTTTTATATAATGAATCTTCCAATAATTTTTCATACTTTTTACATTGTGGATTTTTTGATAAAAATATTAATTGAATGATTTTTTAACATAAACGACATTAAAGGATTCCCCCCCCATCACGATGCCTAAAGGATTTGAATCTTACTTCACAATTTTACAATTGAATTTTTAATGAAATTTTATTCTTTTTATATTCATTGTTTTTTTAAACAAAAATCTTAAGTGAAAATATATTTTCCTCAAAAAAAATTAATAATCCTATAATGGTAACATTATTCATCTATAAAAACATTATTTTTACTTATTCATCATAGGTTATATGTTTAAATGATAAAATCATTGAAGTATTCAATTACATATGGTCATTTGATATTGAAATTCCCTTAACTATATATATTCTTTGTATGATGGGTTTGATTATTTCCCAAAATGGATTCCATATTTAAATACAGTTATTTATTAAAAATTAATTTAAATTACCATGTAAATAATGTTAAATATGTTTTCTTTTTTCAATATAGATATTTTTTGTTATGGAATATTGATTCGTGAATTAAATCAGTAATTTGATATATGAGGAATGCTTCTATCATGCACTAATTGGTGGGGACTGAAATAATATAACTCCTCTATGCACCATAGATTCATGTCTTAAATCAGTAACCTATAATTAAATGGCTTTCCACAAATAGTTTTAAACTCTCTAATACAAGGAAATGATGGTAAATGCATCATGTTCCTGAGAAAATTGTTTTTAATAGTTAATTATTTCCACTAATAATATTTTAGTAATTATTTTCAATGATATTATCTTTGGATGCATTTCATTATCAATTTATTATTTAAATGGAATGAGTTATTTGTTAGTTACCTTAATATATTTATTATGACCTATCTTAACATGATTTTAATTTTATTTAAATGTAATGTTTGTTTAGTTATTTAAATTTTATTATTATAGATGTTTATAAATTCATGATAGAATCTATTGTTCATAACCCATATTGAGATTTTTAGTTGAACCATTTCTTATATTTTCTTTTCCCCAAGATTATAATATGTTTTTATGTTTTATGTGAAGGGTTACATCTTTGGTAATAATGAATATCTCATTGTAAATAATTTGTGTATTTAATTTTTAAAATGTATTGTGAATTTAAAGTGCATATCTAACTTTCCAATAATATGAACTTATTTGGTTATTTGGAATGTGATTACCTATATCTTATTACAATTTTAAAAAAATGGGGATCCCACATCACTGGAGATGGAGTTTTCATAGTTGGTATCATATGATGTTTCTAAACTATATTTAGGAAAACATATATTAGGAAGAAAAACCATATGAAAAAATTGTATAATATTTCCTAGGAAAATATGTTTATGATTCAGATGATGATTTCTCTACATTTTTTCAAACTATGATAGGATAATAGGTCTACATTTGACCATTAGTATGAAGTCTTATAAACATATTCATGTGGTTTAAGTGATAATGTATGTTAATATTACGGATATTTATGGATGTCAGATATAATAGTGTAATTTACTTGGGTTATTGGATTTGAATGTCATGGTATTATGGTGCTTTTAGGCTATTAAAATTAAATGGATCACTTTTATTTTAAAATGTAATAATTCAATTCACGTGTTAATGATGTTCGTATTCATTGATAATGATTAAATATAAAGGATCTCAAACAAACATATTACAGATACTATATGATTTAATCCTTACTATCATAGAAATTTCATTATCAAAATAATATTATTTCATTTTTCAAATCCAGATCGCTTGCAAGAAATTATTGGATCTATAAAATAAATTTTCATTTTTAGAAAATTTCAATGGATAATGGAGAATCTTTTATATTATTTGAAAATAAAAATTTATGTATCTCATTTGGAATGTAAAATAAAATGATGCACTTGACTATTTATTTTTTTGGAGATATAGAATTTATTATGAAAGATAAAAGTGATATCGATAGCCTAAAGGAAGATATTGATGTCTAGATTTATGGTATGTATTATTATTTTTTAATTTATGTATGATACAATTTAGTTTGATATTTATTAATCATAATAATATATTTATTAAATTTTATATATACAAATAAATGTTTAAGGAATAAAACAACGTAGCATAGTAAATGTTTTAATAAGGATGTTGAGTGAAGGATGTGTTCATCACAGATATTTGGATATATTTTAAATATCTTGGGAATCAGTAAACACTTTAATGAATTTAAATATTTTGTTTTTTTTTCAAAATATATAAACATGTCTTAGAAGGAATCAATACCATTGAATAGTTATGTAGTTTAATGGTAATAATGTTTTGGATATATTTATAATTTTTTTATAAATGTTTGAGAAACATTTATGCATTCTATTTAACATTATAAAAAGTGTTATTTGAGGATCAATGAATTTATTTTTTCGTGAAAATATTTTTAATGGTGTGGATAACCATTGGGGTCTATATAATCCTTGGTTTTTAAGAAATTATGGGTTTTTATATGTTCGTAATGTACTATATAAATTACATGATTTCCTTTATGGTTATAACATTTATTTACTCTTTAATATATTATGAATTTCTAACTAATTTTTTTTGGGAATGTTGAATGAATTATATTAATATAGTTTTAGTAAATGGACAACCCTCAGTTCGGGTTATAACCCATCATATCTGCTAAGGCTACAGAGCATGAACCCTCAACATATGGCTGACTAGGGTGATTCACTATCATATTTTATGTGCAGGTTAGTATAAAATTGTTTTTATATATTCAAATGATGTTATAGATAATGAATATGTTCATTTTTTAAACATTATGTATTTAAGGTAAAGATAGTTTTACGTAATTTTTTGAGAAACAAATGTCAAATTGTCCATTAGAGAATATATGATTTTATTGGTTATTGATGGGGATTAATTTTTTTTATGGAAATGATTAGCATATAATAGTGATTATATGTTTATGGAATGTAAATTCTTCTATATTAGTATAAAACTTTATCACTATTATACATTTTTGTTATACCAATAGAACTATATGCCAATGGTTTGTATTGTCCCACATACTTTTTAATAATTATTTTTTCCAATATCATGATATACTTCAAAATATAAATAATATTTAAATATATATATAAGGATATATTATGAATGATTGTTATATCTTAGTGGTTAGGTAATTGATACACAAGCGAGAGGTTTTGGGTTCAAACATAAGTTATCTCTTTGTTTTAATATTATCGATAATAACAGTTTCATAATTAATGGTCATAGGTCTATACTAAAGATCCCAAAAAATTAAATATAGGCCTATACCAATGGTTTGAAACCATGGGTAGAAACCAATATGAATGGTTCACCATCAATTGGTGAAGACCTCTACCAAAGATATTCCCAAAACCTCCATTGTAGGTCTATGTTGATGGATTAGTATCTAATGGTCGTCCAAAAAATTATTAAAGGCTATACCAATGCTTTTGGGGGTTATACCAACTATTCCATAACATTGTATTGGTTGTTTTTTTTGTATTGTATCTTGGATGATTTTTTAATCACATTTTTTCAATTGTTGGGATCCTATCATATGATGAGATATTTTTGAGAAATTTTATGGATATTCATTAATTGAATGATCAAATTTGAATTTTGGGAATTACTGTTTAATTTTTGTGAAAAGAAATTAGTTTTCATCAAATGAAGTTTTATTCTTAGGTTAATTGTCTTATCTTGTACTAATCACACTGGTTTTGGTTAATATATTTAGATAAGTGGAATGATTCATTTTTTCTGGATTTTATTATCCATTAATGCCAAATTATATTGATTAAGTCATGAAAAATTCATCTCATTCAACATTGGGAGAAAATGATGACATTTATGGTGTAAATTTATTAATGGATGATATTATACCTATCATGTCATGACCGCTCACTCCAAAGTACCCCTCTTAGGCTGGAGATGATGAAAGTGATATAATGACCCCAGATTCTCGCTGCTAGTAGGCCTTGAGTTGGACACTAGCAACACATGTATAAAAATATCAAACTATAGGAGGAATTACTATCTATAATAAAACATGATTTGGAGATATGATGAATAAACCACAAAGAACTAAATTAAGGAATATAAAATAAATTCAAAATATCCCACAATTCATGTCTGAATAGTTATTTAAACATATTAATTTTTTCAAATAAATCACAAAAGAATAGAAATTATGGAAGCGACACAAAAACTGATTTGAAGGATCAAACTACACATGTCGACTGTTTTCAACAAAATCCTCTAGGAATCATAAATATATATTTTATACACATATAGTGGTCATATAGGTATACTATGTAAGAAAACAAAGTTCTCTAATTAACATGGGAAATGAAAAAACTAACACATCCATGACAAAATTATTTGAACTAAACATCACCAATACAAATATACTAATCAAGCCCCAATATCACTAAGGCTCACTCACCAAATAAAACATCCAGTTTAAATATTATAATATAAATCAAACTCATTATAGGGTTCTTGGAACTACTTTCCCACTAATTTTACACTCTCACAGCCCAACAACGTATATCCTAGCACTTACACCCCATCTGAATGACATAACAAGACATCACAACAGATCACATCCCACCCGCACAAAACCGGTCTCTCATATCTCATTACACCACAACTCTACAGGGGTACTTTTTACTTTTGGTCATCAAAGCCCTTGTTATTCTTTCTCATATAATAAAAATGTATATGTGGAAGATTATGTAGACAACCACCCATCCTCTCATTGGTATGTTGGGAATAACAACCCCTAAGTGATTATTCACGTGTCGAAGCGTAGTGCTCATTGGGGTGGGGTTCATATAGAAATTAAAATAACATACACTTTATATGCATATATAATTACAAAAAAATCTCATCTTATTGGTTTACAATAATAAATTTCCATATCATAGAATCCACATAATAACTGGCACCTCTAAATTCATAAATACAAACAATCCTAAAACAAACCGTGATAAATATTTTAGTACTTAATACATTTTCTAGAATATCTTTTTAGAAATTAATTCCACATTAATAACACATTTAATTTATGAATTAAACATTATCTGGGATTCCATTTCACTTAATAAGTCACCTTGTTTAATATTTCTATCCAATTAATTTTTACATAAACATTATCCATTTAAACCACACATCCCATTATATGTTTACTCATTAAACATTCCAATCTGAAATCATTATCATGTATTTAATTAAATATAACCATGATTAAATAGAATATAACTAACCATATAATAGAATAACAACACCAAAACCCCACATTAATATACAAATAATTTTATAGCAACATCCAGTTTTAGAGCCCTTGTCCATAACCCCACCATAACCTGCATCGTAGCCTCATTGCACCACTATACAATATCAACTATTGAACCCCATTTTGAGGTATATAGCATCTATTTAATCATTTTAATGTGTTTAATGTTATTGGGATGCGTTTTTCAGTTTTTTGATAGTTTTGAATGGTTTTAAAATGTTTTGGAAGAATTTTTAGGGTTGCACGGTTTGCGCAAGGTTATGGGAAACGATTCGAGATGAAAATGTGCAGGAATTGGGGTAACACATGTATTTCACACTTTTTTCAAACCATATTAGGATTTCATGCAAGATTACCTTTTAGGAAGAAATGGGAGAATGATTAGAGCACCAATTTTTTTAACCATGTGAGCTAGCCATACGTCTCGTAAAAATGGGTTTTAAAAATCTCATAGTAGTCTAGATTTCCCTAATGACACCCAAACATTATCCCTTTTGACAATCACTTGGTATTTACACTTCTAGAGTGTTAGGGGATCTCTCCCAATAATTTTCTAAGAAAATATAAGGGTTTTCTTAGTGTGGTTCAGCCGATTCTTCTCTGGTAAGTCTCTTTGCTTTGTTCTTTGGGGTTTTCTCTAGATCTACTCTTCCCTCTCTCTCTGTTTTCTAGATATAAAAGTTTTGTGTTTATATCTAGTGTTATGTTTGACTTATGTGTGATATTAAGTCTTTCTTATGTTAGGTAAGGATATCTAGAGTTGTTTCGGTGGTGTGTTTTCCATATTTTGTGGTGTGGTTTAATGTTGGCCGATTTCACCAGAATACTAAAGGTAGGGGCTTCTCTCTTGACTACATTTGGATAGATCTTGTGGATTTGGTTAAAATTAATTTTTTTTGATTGAAATTAGTTATAATAATGATTTGAAAATCTTTTTGGAATCCCATTTGGTGATGATTTTGAGGATTTTGGGGAAAATGCGTAATTATTGCAAAAAGTGCCTTTATTGTGTGATTTTAAAATGTGGATTTTAAAATCATTAGTGGATGAT
Organism: Viscum album; assembly: GCA_963277665.1. NCBI lineage: Eukaryota > Viridiplantae > Streptophyta > Magnoliopsida > Santalales > Viscaceae > Viscum > Viscum album. The sequence goes on along the minus strand of OY728127.1, from coordinate 373,010,603 downwards.
TATTAAGAAAATGTTTTTTGAAATATGGTTCTCAATAAATATTTTTTTTATTGAAATTTTGTTGGGCAAGGAATGTTTGTTAAAGGGGTTTTTCAACCAATGAGTGATTTATTAAAGAGAATTGGCATGTGATGGGAATGAAGGTGTGATTATTGTGTGGCATTGGTGTTTTATGCATTTTGGTTGTTTATATATTATGATTTTTTTGATGTTTGGAAGTGGTTAGGATGTCTCACTATGAAAGTTGATGGATAGTGGATAGAAGAGACAACATTATGAATAGTGGTAGGGAAGCACCGCTATTTGGAAATGTAGTGAATGGGTTGTGGTGAAGCTCCACCATTTTGGTTTCCTTGTTGTGTGTTTCTTTGAAAGATAGAAATTGTTGTGATAATTTGAAATAGTTAAATGGATTTTGGCACATATGCCGGGATTTCATCTTGGATTCACGGTATGTGTATTGTTTCTTGGTAAGGGGGTGTTTATATTTTGGAAATTGTTGATGTATTTAATATTTTATATAAACTATTTTATATAAATGTTCTAACAATTTCATCCTAGTTAGGTGTATAAGGAATTAAATTGGGTAAATCTGACTATATATTTGAACTCACCACATGCTTGGTCACTTGGGTTCTTTTTCATACATTGTTTTATGATCTGCAGGAATGAGTAAGGAATCTAATTCTGATATAAGTTCTGCATGATGTTTTGGTGATTTTTGGTGCTTGGAGTGTGGAGCATAGTGTGGAGAAATGGATGGTTTTCTATTTATTTAAGTCATGTTGTGAAGTCTTTTTCTTCATACTCTGATTTTGGTTATGATTTATTATTCTTTGGTATTTTTTATTTAACAAATTGGTTATCTTTTAAAAATTTATGTTTTTTATTTCTAAGTTAGCATGCATCATGTTCTTTTGTTGGTAATAGTTTGTTGGGATGGTCGATTTTATCTCAAAAGAAAATCATTCCCCAATATATTCTTGAAGCCCTCGGCATATATTACCAGCCTTTGGTACCTGTGGAATGTTTTTTAAGGCCAAGTAATATTCCTCCACCCTCTCAAGCCAATGGGATGAGGCGTGATATTACATGTGGTATCTGTTTGTTTGGTCCTTGGCTTTTATGTGAGTGTTGTGGTTTGGTCCTTTGGTGTAGAATGTCGTTCTTGGTGTTGACATTCGTTCTTGGTCTATTCCTTGAGTGAGGATGGTATAATGGCTTAGTATTTTTAGAACATGGAATGTATAACATAAAATATGTAGCTATCCCTTTTCTGATGAACTTCGTGTCACTAGGGAGTTGGGAACATAAGTGGTTGGATACACATATAGGAATTGGATACTCGTTATCGTGGGTGTAGCCAATGAGATGAGCATGAAATGAATACTAGAAATTAAATCCATATAGTTTTCATATTTCATTAAAGTATAAAGATTAATGGTGTAGTATGAATGTGTGTATTTTTAAAAATATGAATTGGGTTTAAAAACGGAAGTGTTTGAAACCAGGAAACTAGTGGTATATTGAAAATTGGTTGATTTTCAAAACATGGTTGATTTTTCATAAAAATGAAACATGGAAAAAGTAAACATGTGGAAAGATTGGTTGGGATAGTATTTGTGTAATTGTATTTGAAAATTTTAGTCCCTTTCTTTTTATTGTAGTGGGACTTATGGTGGTTTTGTATGTATAGAAATGGAACCGGGTAGGCGTCGTAGATACAAACAAGCGGAAGCTCCTGAAAATGTGGTTGCACCTAAGCCTCAATTGAACCATCAACTAGTGTAGAGTATGGGGCATGATTTCCATGATATGGAAAGTGGGAATAAAGTGTATGAAACAAAGCATATAGATCATACGAGTCTGTTCCAATGGAAGAATCCACCCATGTTAATGGGTGATTTGGAGACATAAAGTGCTGAAGAATGGATGAATATAATGAATATGATATTTTAATTTTTGGGAACACTATAGAAGAAGAAAGTGAATTTAGTCGTATATATGTTGGAAGTTACTTCACTTTAGTGGTGGGAACTGGCGGTCCCTGCTCGGACATACCATGATGTGGCAAAAGAGTGTTTTGAGGAATTGGTTAATAAACCATTCTACCCTAATACATTTAGAATTAAGAATACAACATATTTATTCATTTCTAATCTAGGTAAAATGGTGTTAATTGAAAATTTTGATAATTTTATTAATATAGTGTGGTTTCCACAATAGCTGGAGGGAATTACATCGTTGAAGGCTAGAATTTTTGAAGCTGGTTTGATTAAGGAAATTTGTTCCAAAATATTTGTACTTTGTAGAAATTATTAGATAGAAATGTTGAATAGGGATATGGTGGATGAGTGAGATCTTTTTTGGGCTACAGGAAGAGGAAGAATGTTGGTAGCCATGGGAAATAGTGGAAACTCCATTACTGGGATCATACAGAAGAGGGGCCCTTATTTCCTCGTTCGACATACGACTTAGAATTCGATGGCAATATTAGAGAATCTTCTTCTAAATACCCCGGGAATGTTCGGATGTTTTCAGTGTGGTTCTATGATCCATATAAAGTGAGATTGTAAGGAATATCATCATGCATGTCATAATTTGAGGCATATAGGGAATCATCTACATTTTTATCAGAATTGTATGGGGTTGGGTGTATATGACACTCTTCTGGGGTCACAAGGGTCTTACTCCTTGATGGGATGGGGGTAGCAGCAGACCCCTCGGAAGCAGAGTAATGTGATTCATAGTGATGCGAGGAATACCATGACTACTCATTTGAGAAACAAAGGGGTGAGTGTGGCCAGCAAGAAGTTGTTCGGATCCGAACATGTTGTGGTGGATGATTATCTAAGACCATCACTAGCAAGGTATAATTATTTTAAATTCCATGTTGAGAAAAGCCTTGTTTGATATGGGTTCTTCTTATTATTTTCCTTCTTTTCACATCATTGACTTTATGGGATTAGCTATTGAAATGATATTGTCTGTTTTGAAACTAAAAACTTCTCTAGGCCAAAGAGAGTCTTGAGCCTTCCTATGTACAGCATGTTTCTTAGTTGTGCACTACATTGAATTGATGTGGGATTTCTGAGTGCTTGAAATGTATGATTATGATATAATCCTGGGGATGGATTGGCTGGTGATTTTTATGTCCCACATAGATTTCTATGCACGAATTGTTAGTTTTGGGATGGAGAATGGAATTTGACATCTCTTTAGGGGGGAGAAGAGTGAGAAGCAGGGTGCAATAAGATTGTTGGCACCGGTGATTGGCATGATATCATATCAGTTGGAAGAATTTTCCTTGTCATATGTTGAAGGTGTTGAGAAGAGTGTTCTTCTAGTATTTCTGGATTAGTTTATGGATATATTTCCTGAAGAATTCTTAGGGTTTCCACCTGTGATAGAAGGGGTTTTTATGATTGATATCCTTCTGTGACCAATTATATCTCACTTCCATCTTACCATATTGAACCAGTAGAATTTCAGGAATTAAAGTTACAGTTTGGAATAGCTAGAACAAATTGGTTCATCCAGCCTAGAACGTCTCTATGGGAAGCACTAGTTTTGTTTGTTAAAAAGGAGGATGTAACTCTATAGCGCCGTGATAATTATCATAAATGTAAGCTGGTTTTGATAAAGAACCGATATAAAAATCCATGCATTTTTTGATTGTTTGAGCAGTTAAGGGGATCTCAGTGGTTCTCCATGATTGACATGAGGTCGACGTATCATCAATTGTAGTTGAGGAAGGAGGATATTCCCAAAACAACATTCATAATTTGATATGGACATTACAATTATGTTGCTTTGACCATTGTTCTAACAAATTCACTATTGTTGTTCATGGAATTGATGAATGAGATATTTTAGAGTTATTTGGATTATTTAGTAGTGGTATTTTTAGATGATATACTGGGGTATTTAGGGACAAGGGTAGAAAATAAGAAGCACTTGGATATAGTGTTGGTGATCATGAGGGAACATCTGTTGTACTCTAAATTGTCAATGTGTGGCTTCTAGATACAGGAGGTTTGTTCCCTTGGCCATGTTATTTCTAAGAGGGGATTTTCTGTTGATTCAGAAAAGATAAAGGTTGTTATCTCAAGGAAACCTCCAAAAAAAAATTTTGCGATATGGAGAATCCTTGGTCAAGGTGGGTATTATCAATGATTTATTCATCATTTATCTAAATTTGTGTGAACATTGATAGCTTTAACACTGATGAATAACCCATTTTAGTGGGATGAGCAGTGTTACAAATTATTTGAAGAGTTTAAGGGTCTCCTTACATCAGTAACAATATTGGTTTTTCCAGAACCATGGAAAGTGTATGTGGTGTATTGTGACGCATAAGCATATAGTTTGGGGTGTGTTCTCAGGAAGTGAGGTCTATTGGTTACATATGATTCGTGGTAGTTGAGGATTCATGTGAAGACCTACCAAAAACATGATTTGGAGTTGTCTTTAGTGGTTCATGCTTTATAAATATGGCATCATTATCTCATCATTGAGAAATTTTCAATATTTATCAATCGCAAGATAATAAATAATACTTTCTCAATGGAAGATTTTAATTTCAGGCAAAGGAGATAGATTGAATATCCCTATATGTTTAATTTTTTACTTAATCTACACACTGAGTAAGGGAAATTTGTTGGAAGATGCATTTAGTTGAAAATCATATGCCCATGTGGTGAAATCGGAAATAGATCAGTGGCAGTTGATGTCGGTCATAGACAACATACAATTGGAATGTGACGACTGGAGTGAAAAGTAGTCATCTTTGTGGTCTATTTGGTTCCTTACTTTGTTGTTTTCATTAAAGAGGAACAAGAATCTAATTATGAGTGTATGGCGATGAGGAAGAAACTAAATGGTTGGGAAGCCATTGAGGGCTCTGAAATGGATGGTAATTGAGGGTTATATTTTAAGAATCAGATGGTGATACCAGTTCCTTATCAAGAGGATCTTATAAGGGTTTATCATCACACTATGATGGTTTTCCATATTGTAATTCTAAATATGTATAAGGCATTGAAAGATCAATTTTGGTGGGTTGGTATGAAAATTCAAGTGGATGAGTTTGTTTCAAGATTCTTGATTTTCCAACAAGTCAAGGTAGATCATTAGTGGAAAGAATGAATATTACAATCTTTACTTATGCTGGTTTTGAAATAAGAGCATGTTGTAATGGATTTTGTGGCATGTATTCCGAGAATGATCAGGAAACACAATTCCATGTGGGTGATTGTGGATCGGCTCACAAATTTATCCCATTTTATCTTGATTTCCGAATCTCACATGATAGAAGATATATCAAAATTATATATTCTATATTTGGTAGATGGTGGTGGTGTTATACTCCCGATTATATTAAAGATACCCCCAAGGTTCACATCTTGTTTTTAGAAATCCTTGAAGCAATCCATTGGGGAAAAGTTGACAATAAGGATGTCTTATCATCCTCAGATGTATGGACAATCCGAGAGGACAATACAAACAATGTACGATATGATAAGGTCTTGTGTGATATATTTTAGTGGTTCATGGGAGTATGAATTACCATATTTGTAGATATACTATAATAACAGTTACCAGGCTTCAATACATATGGCTCAATTTGAAGAATTGTATGGTCGTTCATGTCTTTCTCAATAATGTTTGGTGGAAATGGGTGTGAGTTTGATGATCGGACCAAGCCTTGGTCAAGAGACTATATAGAAGATCATGATGATTAGAAAGAGGATTTAAATAGATAAAATTTGTTAGAAATCATATGGGTACTTTCATCAATGACCGTTGTTATTTGAGGTGGGTGATAATGTGTTTTGGAAAGTCTCTCCTAGGTTGGGACATCAACGGTTTGGAAAGTAGGGTAAATTTTCCTCAAGGTATATTGGGACTTTTGATATGCATGAGCAGATTGGAGTGGGGGTAATTAGTTGGATTTTCCACCACGTTTTAGTTTGGTGCACAATTTGTTTCATGTACAGTTGAAAAAGTATCATCTGAATCGTGACCAAGTTATTAGTTTGTATTACACAGAGCATGAACCAGATGCTTGCTTTGTGAACCTGTCAGTGTGGATTATGGATATGCAAGAGAAAGTATTCAATGTTAAAAGCATCAGTTCAATTTGGGTTTTGTGGAAGCATGGATAGGTTTAGGGGGAGACATGGGAGATGGAAAAAGAGATGGATGAGAAATGTCCTGAGGACAGAAAGAAAAACGTGGGGAGGATGTATCCCCCCCCCAGATTTGAGGTACATATCCTTTTCATGCATTGTTTTTTTAAAGTACATTTGATGAGTTGGGAAGCAGTTTGGGGAGTTTGGTATGGTTTTACATTGTTCCAAAATCCATTTTAAGGCTACATGGTTTGAGCACAGTTAGGGGAAACTGTGAGAAATCAATTTGTGCAGGTAGTGGGGTTACAAATGGATTGTGCATGGTTTTTCTAAATGTGTGAGGAGTCCATTAAATATTCCCATTTGAGGTAGTACTAGGTGCATGGTTGGATCACGGTTTTTCTAACTGTGCAAGCTAACGGTGCTGCCCGTAAAATGGGGTTTTAAAAACCTCAAAATAGTTTTTATTTCCCTAAAGACACCCAAACATTTTCTCATTCGAGCATAACTTGGGATTTCTACTTATCGAGGATTGGGGGTGTCTCCCACTATTTTTTAAAGAAAATTGAAGAGTTTTATTGGTGTGATTGATCAGATTCTTCTCTGGTAGGTCTCCTCGCTTAGTTATTTTTGGTTTTCTCTAGTTCTACTCCTCCCTCTCTATCAGTATTCAATATATATAGTCATTTGGTGTAGATATATAGTTTTTTTTGCCTTAAGGGATGATATTTAGGACTCTTTATGGTACGGATGGATATCTAGAGTGTTTTTGGTGGAACTTTTTCTAGATTTTGCGGTGTGGTTACTTATGTGTCGATTTCACCGAAATCCTAAAGGTAGGTGGCTTCTCTCTCAACTCCACTGGGTTAGAAATGTGGTTTTCGTTAAAATAATTTTTTTTCTTGATATTTTTTTGTTATCATAATGTGATAATATTTTTGGAAATCCATTTGGTTATTTTTTGGGGGATTTTGGGGAAAATGGGTTATTTCGGAAAAAATTTGGCTTTGATTAGTGATTTTCAAATGTTGATTTTAAAATCGCTAGTGGATGATTATGAAAAAAATGTTTTTTGAAAGATGGTTTCAATAATGATTTTTTTTATTGAAATTTTTTAGTGCATGGAATGTAGGTTAAAAGATGTTTTCAATAAATAGTTAACTTATTGAAGTGAATTGGAATATGATGGGAATGACGGTGTGCTTATTGTGTGACCTTGGTGTTTTGTACTTGTTGGATGTTTATGGGTTATAGTTTCTGTTAATGTGTGGAAATGGGTGGGAAGTTGCTCTATGAATGTTTATGTATTAGGGATGGAAGATCCAACATTATGTATAGTGGTCGGGATGTACCACTACTGGAAAATCTCTTGAACGGGTTGGATAGAATATCTATAGTTTTGGTCTCCTTTTTGTGTGTTCCTTTCGAAGATGGAAATGTATATGCTAATGTGAAATGGTGAAACGGATTGTTTCATGGATTTTTGGCTATCCATTAGGTCTCATGGTTTGGATATGGTTTCTTGGTATTGGTGTGTTTGGATTGTTTTAAATTATTGAATTGTTTAATGTTTTATAAATCCTTTTTTACAAAAATGTGATAATCGTTTTATCCTAGTGGTGTGTGTAGGGAATTCATTTGAGGAAACCTGCCATGTATTTGTACTCATCCCCTTCTTCGGAACTTGAGTTCTTTTTCAGATGTCGTATTCTGAGACACATGTAAGAGTAAAAAATCTCATTTTTCTAGCTGTTCTTCATGATGTTTTGGTGATGTTGTGGTTCATGGAGCGTGGAGCTTGCTGTGGATCTATGGATGGTGTCCTAGTTCTTTGGGTCATGATGTGTAGTCTTCTACATGGTACTCTAATTTTGTTTTAGTTGTATTGGTCCTTGGGATTTTTCATGGAAAAAATTGGTTTTCTTCTGGCAATGTTTGGTTTGGGTTCCTATGTTTGCATGCATCATGTATATTTGTTGGTAATGGTTGGTTGGGTTGGATGATTTTATCTAATTGTAAAACTTTTTCCCAATATATTCTCAAATCCCTAGGAATTTATTTCTATCCTTTGGCCCCTTTATATTGTTTCTTAAAGCCAAGTATCATTCCTCTTCCATCCCATACCAATGGTATGGGGCAAGATGTTACAACCACTATCACATCCCCACTACACTACCACATCTCATATATTGTACATAAACACATCAAAAACCACATCACTACTCCTTTTATGATTTAGAAAAGGGGGTCTTATTATATTTCACTTCATTCATTATGTGTGTTATCCTATAATCCATTATACATTGAGTAATCTATTCCATTAATAAAATATACATGGTTATCCAGTTGTTGAAAATTATATTAATTGACCCCATAAATATAGGTTCTTAAAAAGTCACTACATCATAATAAATCCACTAAAAATGATTATTGTTGAAGAATTACTCCCATACAAACACGATATCAAAGAAAACAAAAACAATAAATAGTTGAACGATCATAATTCACATTCCCCTACCCCTTTAAATTAAATTTAAATAGACTCATTATATTTTACAATATAAATAAAACCATGTTTACTAGAGATAAAAATAATAAAACCATCCCATATGATTCTCATAATTAAAAATAAAGGCAAAACATACCTAGAATAACGAATATTTCCAAACTCTCTGCACCAAAATAGGGGTGCGCTTATATAGGAGGGAACAAGATTGGGGGAACTCATACAAAAAATCGAAAAAGGTACTATAACTCCTAGGAAAGAATTATTTTGTATTGTTTTTCCATGAATAATTAATAAGTGTAATAATGAGGAATTGATCTTCACTTTAGAATGATCTGGTCTAAAACCTGTAGGATTTGAAATGGTTTATATTGGCCATTAAATGAGGATCACGTCAATCTAATAATTTTAAGAATTTAAATGGTCCATTTAAACTTTTGAAGTTATGTATATGAATAATATTATTTGAAACAACATTATAATCCTTAATTAAGGTATTTAAACCAATTTTTTTTCAATAAATTCATTATAATGGAAAATCTGGAATTTTTTTGAAATCTGGAAAATTCTACAAAAATGGATTTTTTTGAAATGTCTCATATTTGGAAATTTCTTAACCACATAAATGTAAAATTAGTGGAAATATATCACCATTTGAAATATCATACAATTGTAAATTTCTCACCATTGTATATGCCTCACCATTAGAAATGTCTTTCCATTGAAAATGTATAATTTTTAGAATTTTTCACTATTGAAAATGTCACACCTTTGGAAATCTCCGATCATTTGAAATTCCTCATTGTGGTAAATTTCTATAAAAATAGAAAACTATTGGAATGTATCACCAATGGAAAGGATTAAAATGCTGCAAAAAAAATAATACTTCCCCTAGAAACCCTAAATATAAGATTTTTGCAATGTAATGGACCATAAGGTTCCAAACGTTACATTAGAAACCTCTAAAACTATTCTCAACCTTGATAATTAAAAACCTACCACGAAAGGAGATAAATGGTCCAAAAAACCATCCCTTGATGTTACTATAAATTATCTCATTACACCTGAAACAATACAATAAAACAAGCCTACTATCCCAAATTCCCACAAAAACTAAACAAAATGTACTTCCCTGAACATAGGAATCATGGAATTTTATCATCTATGTCGAGATCATTTCCACCCTATGTGGTAGGGACTTTCCCACAGGTGTTTAATATCACCATAATAAAATGTGTTTTATTAAGAAACAGGTATTTCATTTTTACCATGTTGTAACATTATCATACATCACATAATACAGATCCCATCAAGTAGAAAAAAACAAATCAAATAAAACCCCAGGATCAAATAAAACATCACAAAGAAACAAATGAAAGGGAAAACTCAAAATGACATCAAGTACATGTCTTGCATCTATGTCCCACTCTCCCAAGTAATATTTTCTATGAAATTATGCCTCCATAGAACCTAAACCATGGGAATGGTCCAATATTTTGGATGAAAATTATACCAAAAAGAAAATGGAATGGTCGTATAAATAACTAACTCATGGGACGAATCCCATTTTTTTATGGAACACATTAACCACTTGGTAAAAAAGAGGTGTATTTATAAACATTACATTAAAAACTACATACCAAGGGAGATACCTCTCAAAAATATTAAGGATACATATACAGTCATGAGAAACTCAAAAGGAAAATCATATTAACCAATTATGAGTAAAACTTCCATTCAAGAACATTCATCATTCATAGTTTGAAATAGGTTCATGCCTTTCAAAATCATCCTTCATTTAAATCCAAATTTATTGATAAACCTATATCTAAAGTAATTATTCAAATCACTTATGTTTTTATGTTTTTTTATTAAATCTAATATCTTAAAATCCTTTAAAATAATGTTCTACTTCACAATTTAACAATATTTATTTTAAAAAAATACTTTAAATATGTATTATAGGTTTTTTTTGAAAATCCTTTCTTCTTATTTCAATTAATTTATTCAAACGCTCCGAATTTGACATTTGAAATGTAGCATAAACAAAATAAAACTTAAGGTGAAAAAATACATTTTATCTTGTCAAAAAATTTCCCATGTTTTATAACAAACCATTATTCACTAGGATCATATTATTGAATAATTTTTTTAAATAATTTCTCAATCATAAGATGTTCTCATATGAATATAGAAAGAGATACTAAAAGAATAAAAATAAAAATAAATCATCCCCCATACTAACATGTTGTCTTATTTGGGCAACAATGACTCAACCTCATGGTATTAAAATGATTCATAATATAAAGTTTCTTGATGTGTGAACAAGTATCTTCCTCTTAATATGTTTGAGGTCATAATGAATGTCATCAATATAAGTTCCAACACAACAATCCAAAACAACTAGGTAGTAGTATAAAATTCACATTACATCTTTAAAAAATATTTTGGTATGGGGGCCAATCCCATTTTTATTCATTTTTACGATATCTAAAAACAAAATTTTATTTTATTATTGAATTCAATTGAAATAATATTTATGGGAGTTGATTTATTCCATCAACATAGTCACAACACAACACAAGTCATAAAACTATAATGAATGCATGTGTCATCAATCACACATCACCTCCACTGCACAACACAACCCTTGCCCAATCTTACTAACCAACAAAAACATCCCCCAAACATTTCACACAACCTGATCACATCACCACATTATTATCTTTAATAAACCACCCTTTTAACTTATCTAATTTCTCTATATCATCCACCATACTCCCTGACCAACAATAACTGTCGCAATCACACATATAGCCCCAAAACGACATCCAAATAATTCTCTCTCCCATGTTATGATATTATCTGCTTCGGGTGGAACTGACTTCCCTTAAATCATTTTAATTGAATAATATTATAACATTTCATAGTAAAAAATAAGGTTCCCCCTAACCAGATACTTGGATTATTTTTTAAATATCACATCACACAAGGAAACACGTTAAGAACAATCACCCATAGCATTAACCTATTCTGGCTTATGAAATTATTTAGGGGAATACATATCTTCACCACATTATTTATCATGGGAATTCAAACACAATTCTAAATTTTCCATTGTAATACAATCCATTAAAAATATATAATGAATTATTATTTTATTGAATAGTTATATTAATCAACAGTTAGATGAATGGTCTCATAAACCACAATAATCACATTAGAGGAATGTTTTCTAAATACATTAATTTTCGACAAAGCAGATGATAACTTCAATGAAAAAATAACAATCATAATATAAAACATGACATACCTTTTCCAATTTACTTCTACCAAAACACCATGCATTTCATTTAAATAGCCCTAATATTCAACCATGTTAATGATGAAACTACACACATATTTTCACCTACATAATGTTTATTATGATCATGAAAGACACATGAAGTTCATCTCGTTTTCAAAGAATTATACCTTCAACATAAAATTAAAATTTGTATATTCAAGATTCATGTGTTAAATTTAGATACCACATTATATAAACAATCTGATTTTAAAATCATCAAAAGAAAAAATGTTTTCTAACCAAAAAATTAAAACACCACATATTTTATCATAATATTTTATTCTTTTTCATTCAAAAAAGAACATTAATCCATCAATAAAAATCTCTGTAAAACTGGATAATATACAAAAATCAGTATAACAAATTTATACTTATATATTTCAATGAAACATATTATACATGCCACATTCCATGGTCTCATATAATATAATTTCCCTACATATAATGTAATTTTTTCAAATTAAATAATGATTACCGTAAAAAATCCTCTGAAAATAAAATGGGAGAAAATATTTCCAAAAAAAATATTATTATTAGTTATAAAACAATATATTTAATCATTGAAAAACATTTTTAATTCTCAATAGGTTACAACATTGAAAGGTTAAATTTTTTAAAACATTAGTAACAAATTTCATAAGAATTTCACATTAACACATTCATACAACATATGGTAATATCAATACTAAAAATATACAATAATTAAAAATAAGAACTAAGTTATTGTTCTAAAGGTTTTCAAACTTAGAGGAATTATAAATAATTAAGATGGCCATTTTTTGTAATTTTATAATCTAAATTTCTACAACTATGTCTCACATCATGCCAATAACACATGATCATGATAATTTAACAAAGAAAGAAACACATTGAATATTAAATTACATGGGAACCATAATAATTATATTCATGTTTTCAAAATAATTTATATTATCATTATATTATAAAATATACTCAAGATAACATGATTCTTAATGGTTTTCAAAATTAAACAGTTGATCACAGCATAATACACTATGCATGCCTCTCTAAAGATTTCAAAAATTAGAAAAATAGGATTTCACATTATAAATTAAAAAAAGGAGGAAAGAATCAATAAATTAATAATCTTGCTATAACATGAAAGGAAAAAAGACATTTAAACCTCCGTAATGCTTTAAACAAATAAAATCATCCAGTTAAGAGTCATTTTATGCTACCATTTTAGGTTATATGAATAATTTAATAAAGAAAAATATTTATTTGCAGTTATAATTTAGAAAAGTTAAGAAATCATATATTATTTTTCATGATTTAATTTATTCGTTTTAACTTCACAAGATAAACCAATTCAAACAAAAAAACAAGTAATTAGGATACACGTAACTATACTAAGATTATACCCATCAAGCGGTGCCACCTCACATGGTCATTTTGTTATCTTAGAGTCCTTAAATCGGGTCAAGGGGGCCTTAATATTTTGTTTCCATGCTAGAATCCCTTTCTTATGTCATGCTCCAAGGTAAAATAGAAATATTTCCATACCAACCCATGTGTTTTTCATTATTCCTATCTCCGAACCCCATCATATCTCTCAACAGCATCCTCTGATACCATTATTTCATAACACACCCTAATGGTACCACTCAAAAGATTGGAAACAATGTAGGGGGTAATGACACCAAAGAACCCTCTATAATAGGCCATGGGTTGGCAACTAGCACAAAGTGTAAAAAAATTTCACAATATTGGAGGAATTTCCCTATATATGAAAACAAAATCAGGAGATATGATGAATTGGCCACCATCAACACCATTACAGAATATAAAATAAATCTATACCATCCCCCAATTATTATATAAATCAAGAATGGAATATATATATATAAGACTATAAATGAGGCAAAAAACAATGAGATCTAAGAAGTGACACAATAATAACTATAATGGTCTGAAATATAAATGTTCAGTGGGGTCCACAAAGTCCTCCAATAATTCTAAAAAAGGATTTTTTAACACGTAGGGTTTGTATATAGGTATAATCTGTAGGAAAATCAATGTATCTATTTATCATGGGAAAAGGAAATACTAATGCACCTGAGACAAAAATAATAGAACCAAATAGAACCAATACACGTATACTAACCAGACCCCAATCTCAAAAGGATCACAAACTAAAAAATGCATTTAAGTGTAATAATGTAATCTAAATCACATCAATGATAGGGTAACCTGCTCTACATTCCCATTGATTTTACTCTCTCACACCCCAACATTATATGTCATGGAATGGCCACCCCTTTCAAATAACATTAAATCACATATCACCAAGACACAACTAGACCATAACAACACATTAAATCCCACCCACACACACTTGGGATATCACATTTCATTATATCACTACTTTGTAGAGGGAATTTTGGCTTCTGACCATCACTAATTGTGTTTGTCCTTCACACCTCATGAAAGAGGGAGTGGGGAGGAACAGGTACCTAGCCATCCATCCTCCCTATATAATGTTGGAATAAATTCTCCCACATGACAATTTAGGTGATGGAACATTGTGCTCAATGAGGGTTTTGTTCATATAGATATATTTAGAATATATAATTTATATATGTATAGAGTTACACCACACCATCCAATACAATAGATTTGAAATAAGAACCAACCATCTCATAGAATGGAAAATGTAATTTCCACCTTTAAATGCATAAAAACACACAATCAAAATGACACCAATGATTCATATTTTAGTCCTTAATCCATTTTATAGAGTCTCTTTTTAGCAAAAGAAATCACTTTAACAACACCTTCAATATATGTATTTAAAATTATTTATGATTATGTTTAATTCAGTAAGAAAAAATATTTCATATTTTCATCCCATCAGTTTTTATATAAACATAATCAATATAAACCAAACATGAGGTCATATATTAACTTTATAAAAATCCCCATTTGAAACCATTATCATGCAATTAATTCCATTTATACCTGGGTAAATAGAACAAAACCAACCAAAGTGCACAAGCACTACACCACAACCCAACTACCATGTCCATATCATTTTATATCCACATATAGTTTCATAGCCTTCCCACCTAAACATACCACCACCACCCTCATAGCCCCAATACACCAGTATACCATAACAACCATAACAACCCCATTTCACAACCACATATCATCAACTACCCCCATGCACATCCCAAAACAAATCAAAACACATTTTCAGATTTATCAAAAGAGTTTCTCATTTAATTTAACTTTACTAGTAGAGGGGGTTGTCAATGAATCCATTAAATCCTAGGTAATCCAATAAATTAAATGAATATACATAGTTATCCAGTTTTTTTATATGATATAAAGCGATCCCAAAAAATAGTTGATTCAAAATAATGTCTCTTTAGAACAATGATTCCACAAAGAGGCAAGATTTTCATATAGAAATTACTCCCATAAAAACATAACAGAAAAAAATAAATTAAAACTTATGAAATTTGTAAGATCATACTTCACATTCCCCTACACCCTTTAATTTCAATTTAAACTGATTTTTTGTCTTTCTTAATTTGGATGAATCCATGTTCCTAATAGATGACAATAATTATCTAATCCATTATGATATACGTATAGATAAACAAAGGATACCCTACATGGAAGCAAAAATCTTTTTTCCCACTAACTGCCCCAAAATAGGGGGCACTCATATATGAGGGAACTTATTTGGGGGAGAACTCAAGAAAACTACACCTACAATATCCAATGACTCCATGGGAAGAAGGATTTTGAATATATAATTACAAATTTAATAATTATTGGTTGAATTAGGTATGTATATTTACTATAGAGTGATAATATATGAAGATGATTGGATTCAAAATGGTTTACATTGACTACTATAGGTGGATCCCATCAATCAATGTTGTATGTGATTTTTAATGATATATGCGCTATTTATAAATTACGAATATGATTAATAACTTTTAAACAACTTTGAAATTCTTTACTAATGCATTGAACCCCATTTTTCTTCATAAAAGAAGTCAAAATGACATTTATGTAATTTTTTTAGAAAACTGAAAAATTCTGAAAAAATTGAAAACTATTGAAATGTCTCACCATTGGAAATGTGTCACAATTTGAAATTCCTCATACTAGTAAATGTCTCACCATTGCAAATTTCTAACCATTGGAAATGTCTCAAATTTTTAAATGTCTCACCAATAAAATTGTACCACCTTTTTAAATTTATCACTATTAGAAGTGTCTCACTATTGGAAATGTCTCACCCTTCGAAATGTCTCATCGTTGGAAATTTATCACCATTGGAAATTACTGACCATTGAAAATTTATCAGAATTGAAAATTTATCATCATTTGAAATTTCTAGAAAAATCTAAATCTATTGGAATGTCTCACCTTCAAAAAAGATTAACAAGTCATAAAAACACCTGAGACATCCCATGAACACCGCAATTGTTTGACTTTTAGAAAATTAATAATATTTAAAGACTAGTTTCCAACATTTCAGTTATGTATAATTATTTGGGTTCATAATATTGATGGAAATGGAAGTCCTCATATTTATGAAAAAATATTCTAAAGATAAAAATGATATCCAATAACCTATAATTTTGATAAATTGATGGTATTTTCCACTTATGTGATTTACAATATTGTTATTAATAATACTATAAATACCATTAAATTTCTCATGATCATTGAAAGTTAATTTTCTTGTATTTTTATAACTTCACTTCTCACTATTATTCTCCAGTTCCGAATCTGAGTTTTGGGGCAACCATTACAATTTTCTTTCCCTTTTTTGGAAAAATATTTATTAGCCCTAATTATAGTGTTAGATTATAACAAAGATATTTTTCATTTCCAAACCCTATATTTAATATCATAATTTAAAATTATGGGGATTAAATTTATTGACATATTGGATTGTGTGACACCCTGATATTTTAAAATGACACTATTTTTTATAGCATATATTATACAACACATGGAGCTCAAACAATCTATAAAATATTATTATTTAAATATGGTAATTATAATATAGTTGTTGAATGAATGAGTATTAATAGTATTAGAAAAATTAATATATATATATATATATATCTCTCTTAAATAATAAAAATACAATTTATTAATTTTTATGAAATAAACACATAAATTTTAGTAAAGTTATTTTATACGTTTTTTCTCAAAAATGAATTTTATTTATTTTTAGGTGATAATAAAATAATTAATTAAATCCAATTTTAAAAATATTATTTTAGAAAATGAATTTAATTTTTGAAATCATAATTTCAATGTTATCTTTGTGGGAAATGTTTTGTATTTTTTATGAAAATATTTATATCCCTTTAAACAGTGAATTTTTTTGAATTTTAATGAAAACTATATTTTTATTTCAATCATTTAAAAAGTTATACAATATTATGAAATTGTTGAAATATAAAATAAGTAATATTATATTATATTCAATCCAATTACATTCATTAGAAACAATTTCATAATGTAATTTTTAATAAAAACATATTTATACATAATAATTTCATTTTTCTTAAAAACTCTTGTTCATTTCATTTTTTAAATTTATTTTTAAATTAAATTATATCACATGTATGTTTTTAATTTTGAAAATTTAAATACATATTCTTATTCAGATGGTCTATATTTATTATATTTGTCCCTTTTATTTTTTTTTCAATTTTAATAGTAATATCAGTAATTGTTTTATCATTTTAAAAGGTACATCAAGTAAATAAGGGTTAAAATAGTGTAATAAAGACTATAAAATAAACGTAACATTAGCGAAAGTTTTATTTGATAATAAATTCACATCCATAATCATTATCTTTTCTAATACATATCCTTTTATCTATTTGAATGTAATTATGTTTTTTATAATATTTTATTTAACGAAAATTCAATGACATTACACATTTTTTTAATAAATATAACATTTTTTATTTCAAGTTATCTACAGAATATTCTAGATTATTTATATTATTATGAAATATAAAATTTTTATTTTTAGAATGGTAATTATTTTTGATTTTTAGTGAATAAATACATTCCATAAATGTTTCTTTAACGTTGATACTTTAATAATTAAATTAATTTAAAATTGAATAAATGGTATTAAAAGAAACAAAGATAATATAATTTTTATTAATTAGAATCATAAAAAAATATATTAAAATGACATAATATGGATTTATTAAAATATTTAATACAAATTTTTCTTGTTTTATTGATTTTGTTAAAGTCTATATAATTTGTAGTTTCAAAACTCACAGTAATGATATTTCATGAATATAAAATTTTATAAAATTTTCTAAAAACATTATAGCCTTAAATAAGTACCATGGGGATATTATATGATCTAAAATATCATAGAATATGAATTTATAATCCTTTTGAAATAATTTGGATCTGCAATAGTCTTATTATTATTTTATCTTTTGAGAAATTTCAAAAGATCCCAACACAAAAAATATAAAAGGGAACCTCTTTTCTCACTTCATTATGTCTCATCGACCCAAATATATCTACAAAACCTTGAATGATCATCTTCTATAAAAAATTATACATGTTTTAAACTTCTATGTTCTTCTAAAATACCAACACCAGTTCTCTTTGGAGGAGATCAAAATAAAGTCCCATAGAAAAGAGGTAATCATCTTTACCAACTCATTCATGTTTACATCGTCTTTTACATACTCTTTATCTATTATTTACATCATAAATTAAAAAATTAGTAATCATATGTATACTGATATATTTTTAATCTTATTATATCACAATAGTAATCATTTTATCTATCATATGAAAAGTAAATGAAACGTGTGTGGGTATGAAAGTATTATCGTCTCCACGTAATGGTGTAACTTTTTTTCACACCGCTTTATATAGATGATTATAATAGAGGAAAAAATTGATATATAAGTAACTTGTGAAATTATTTTCATTCTATAAATTAATATATATACATTAATTTATCCATTTTACTTTTTAAAAATGAAATTATCGCTCAAGCGCTTGTAATGATTTTCATCTACACAAAGAGATGTGATTCAATTTCTATTTAAACATTTCTTAAGTGATTCAAAAAATGTATCTAATGAATACAAAAAATTTAACATAATTTAGTTATTTATATTATGAAACAATATCTTATCAAAAATGAAACAGAACATTCATGAAAAAACAAACATTGAAAGATACGGAAAAACATGGTTAATAATAAAATATTATTAAGAAATGGGAAATAAGTAGATATAATAGGATCTTATATGATATTATAACGCGAATATAATTTTGGTATAAATTTATAAAATATTTTAAAATCATTATAACATTGGTTATATCATGATCAACAAAAGGATTCATATGTTAAGGGACTTTCATCTTACTATTATTTATATGGGAAACATTCCATATTCACCATTTATTTGTTTTTTGTGGTGAATATAGAACCCCTTTGATATTATATATCTAGAATCTATTTTTCATCATGATATTTCATGATTTATTTTAGGTTATTTCATTCTTCTGGATTATTAATTTAATATATACCCAAGTGGTTCGTGTTTATTTCAAAATATCATTATCATTCAGGATTGTTTATTTTTGTGTCCCCAATATGGAATATTTCTATTGCATTTACATATTTTGTATGTTGTTTTTAAAAAAAATTATTATTCTAATAAATTTTTATAATGTAATTTTAGTCCATGTTTTAAATTTTTCACAAAAAATATTTCCTGTCGTCTTATTTCAAATAAATATATATTGTACATTTTCTAAAAACAATATCAATAGAACTATTTTTCACATATATAAAACAATTGGTTTATCTAATTTCTATAATATCATGATTATTTGGGAAAAAATTTAAAATATTTCATGTTTATTTTCAAATAAAAAGTTTTTTTATTTTTATTTTCGGAGTTTCTATTTAAATGTTAATATCAAATTGAAAATTCTATTTTCCTCACAATTTTTTTAATTATATTTTTAATGTAAATATACTCATCAATAACAAACCCCATTTAATTTAAATATTCCTCACAATTTTTATTATTAAAAGATAACATTTTTTGATGATTTCACTTGTTATCATTTGATATTGAATTTCTCTTATAAGAACATATTCTTTATATCATGGATATAATGGTTTCCTAAAATGTATACCAATTTTATATATGATGATCAGTTGGATTATTTTATGAATAAATGGTGAAATAATATCAAATATATATTCTATACTCCATTCATATATTTTTTAGGAATTTTGGATTCATGGATTTAATTGATCATTCAATATAAGGGGAATGCTTTAGACCTGCAATGACAGGTGGGGCCCTGAAATATATATCTCTATGATTCATCGATTGTCTCATGAGGTCAATCAAAAAGCAACAATTAAATACATTTATACTAATTGTTTTATACTATACATTGAATTATCATGATGTTAGTGGTATCATGTGACTGAGAAAATGACATCCAATAATTAACAATATCCACTAATAATATTTTATTTATTTTATAATTTTATTTTCATGATGATATTATCTATGAACGAATTTAATTCTCAATTAATTATTTAAATGGAATGATTGTTAGATACTAACCCTTTCTTATAAATTATTCCTTATCATATCAATATAGTGAATTTATTAAATGGAATGTGTGTTCGGTTTTTCACATTTTCATTTTTATTATGTGTATTGATTAAAAATACCTTCCACTATACATAACCATCAATGAGAATTTTATCTCATCCCTTTCTTATGTTTTATATTTCCTTGGATTCCAAGAGGTCTTTTATGTTTTATGTAGTGACTTGGCCCTAGATGTCCTGGAGCTAGAGTCTAATAAAATTATATTGGCATGATTATAATGAATCAAATCTCAAAGGACTTAGGGTTTAGTAGTCTTGGTAGCCCAGATTCATACATGATAATTTTATTAGAAATGAATACACCAATTACAACATAATATTTTTCTAACTAAATATCATCTAGGAGAACATTGTTCTATCAGGCCTATCCTGAAAAATCATTCATAGTAATCTTTTAGTATTCCTATAAAAATGAAACAAAATTAGGGTGAGATAAAATGACAAGTAATGTTCAATTATAGGAGAATCAATAATGAATAAATGATGATAATTAGTATGGAATGGTATACAACTGAACACACATACCATGTAATCAACAAAATAGGAATGAAGTTAAAAAACAATATAGAATGTTATTAACTAGAAACTCATTGAATTCAAATTACTAGATAATGAAAAATAAAAATGGAAATGTAAGAAACTAACACACATTCTCTTTAACCAATGTACTACAAATGAAATGAAACAATATTTGTCAAGAGAAAATATCATTGAGGAATAATAATAGAAATTAAATGGCAAAAATGATTAATTATTTGATGTCATGTATAAGACACGTGAAAATCTATACCATAAAGACCTCTAATAAGATTATTTAAAAATAAATTCAAAAACTCATTTCATTTCTGGAACTAGATTGTCTAATGGGAAAGAATAGATGCATTAAAAGGAAATATAAAGTAAGGTCCACACATGTCATTACCCATCCAAATAATTCCTCATATCAATTAATCAAAATAAATAGTAGGCCATTTAAAATATCTATAGCGAATAAAGAATATTGATTAACCAATATTCCCCAAAGATAATAAAATTACCATCAAATTAGACACATTATAGAAATGGTATATGGTTCATGAAATAGTAATATCCATGTTAAACAATATGGATAATTATTAGAAATTATATGTTAAATGATTATAAGAAATTGATTATTTCAAGGGGACTAAAATGAATACCAGAAGTGTATTTCATCACCATTGTTGGGTAAATCAATCATAACCCATACAAAGGATGAATAAGGATGGAATCAATATAGAATTTTCGAAGGGGATTAAAAATAGATGGTTGTTTTCATTAGTGAATAAAAATTTAATTAATTTTCCTTCAAAACATTATTTTGGAAAATATACTTATAATTTGAAAAAACATTTAAAAACCCCTTTCATTAAAAATAAACATTGAATAATGTTTTTAATATTTACCCATTAAAACATGAAAACAAATAATCATGAAATTACAGGTGGTAAATCCTTACATTCAATACAAGGTAAAAAATAACATTCCATTATTAAGGGTAGAAGGGTTAGAAATATTCCTTTATAAGAAAGTGAAAGAAAATTCCATTGAAAACATTTCTAAATAAATTTGAAAACCTTAATTAGAAAATAATTTGGAAGATGATTTTAAATTTTTTTAATAAAACACTATTTTAAGGAGAAAATGGTTTCTTTGACTAAAGAGAAAAATGAAGTCAGTATTTCTATATAACAATTTATAAGACATTTTCAGTTCCAAAAAGTGTAAAAAATAGAACTATTACATGAAAAAGGTTCTGAATATCCTTATTTGATAAAAACTAAATGTATTATAAGACAATGGTCATATAAATTTCTTAATTTGAGATGATATTTCATTAAAAGTATTCTTGAGGGAAATAAACATTAATCATTACAAAGTGTCCCATAACACTTTGAATAATTTTAAATCATAATCCATATAAATTTAAAATATTAAAATAATATTTCATATACTGTTAATGTAAAAGGAATAATGATATAATCTTTAAAATGTTAGTTACGTACACCACAGAAATTATGTAAGTGATGAACATGACATTTATCTCCCAGATATGAAAAGTGAGATGAAAATCTATTATATTACATTTGAATATTCTCATGGGTCGTTATATTCCTAAATAAAAAACATGTGTTTGGTATTTAATTTATTAGGATCATTTTTCCTGATAATAATAAATTCTATTTCACTTATTACCATTTTTCATAAAACTTCTTGATTTATTAGGTTTATGTTTGGTTTTTTTACCAAATTCGGTTTTTGGGTCAATAATATCTTTTGTTGGTAAAATATATTCAAAGGGGTCATTATATTACATCCCCAAAATAATAAACATAATATAATTATTATATTTATACAAAAATTATACATTTAAATAAAATCGTTAAATAAGTTTATGAAAAATGAATTATATTACAATTGTGGAGATACTAGGCCATATGCACACATGAGTAATGTTCAAATTTTTCAATGTTCCTTAATAAAATTGAGTATGTAACAGCATATCATTTAAAAATGATAATAATATCATAAATACCATTTTATTTAGTCATGTATAGTTATATATATTATTATTGTGATGTAAATGTAATCACATCGTGTTAAGGAGATGCAGTCCACACATCCACGGCCAACATTATCACATTGTAAATAATGAAATGGTTGTAAAAAAAGATATATTTTTTATTTATAGAAAGTTAATTATTAAAAAAAATTATAAATTTTTTTAAGTCATATATGGTTAATTAACCCTTACTTTATACATCATAAGTATTTTGTGATCAAAACACGTCACTTTAAGGAGGTGGTAGTCCACACTTCCACAGACGATGTTACCATATTTATACAAAATTGAAAGTACATGGATATGTGTTAGAAAATATTATAGAAGCATAAATACATAATATGTATCATATGTATCATATATAGACATAATTTCCATCCTAATTACCAACTATGAAATGTGGCAAAGGTAAAATGAACAACATAGATTCGTGATGCAGTAATTCGCCGTACACATAAACGATAAGTTCGTGACCCAATAGATGGATGTGTGTGTATGTTTAGTTCAAACCCACAACATGAAATAATCCTAGTAAATTTATGATACTATTTTTTTATATATGAAATAAATACGAATATTTGAGGGGTGAATAATGTGATAAAATCTAAAGATCATGAGAAAATATGTGTCATCTTTTTGTGTTACTCCTTTTGTTTTGTCCCATAGCACAACCTTGGGTGAATTTATGCCAAAGGGGATGATTCTATGAATATGGGATATATTTTTAGGATAAATTTTTGATAGTCTTGGTTGATCCAAATAGTCTCTAGAGTTGTCATGATGTGGAAGGATTGGAGGGGTTTTTATTGTGGAGGAGTGACAGTTATGAATATTTTGGAAAAGGGAATTCCACCAAGGTTTTCCCCAACTAAATTGTCTCTATTAATGGAAAAAAGTATATAAAAGGTTCTATAGTTTTAATATATTACTATATGATGGTATGTTTAAAATTTTATACGTCATTTTGGCCCTTATGATTAAATATTACCCCTTTATAAATATTAATTTCACATTAATCATTGTAATTAATTTTAATCACATTCACTAATAATATTGGTCAAAATTAAAAAAAATTATAAATTATTTTTAGTCCAAATATGGAATCCATTAGTTCATATTTCAATCATATATGTATTCAAAATTAATTAAAATTTAATCCCACATAAGGGAAGACAATGAAGGTCTTTAAAGTAAAAACATTCCAAGGTTTGATAAGTTATTATTTTCAATTTCAACATGAAATTGAATAAATTGAATTAAATTTTATTATTTGATAAAAAATCATCTAATAAAACTTTAGTATAATTTTATAATTTTATATAATATTATAAATAAATATGAGGAAAAGTTGATTTTGTATTGAAATTTAATATTATTCATTATTTATTATAAATGAAAATTCAAATAAAAATTCCAAAAATTGACCCTAACATAACTTTTATGTTTCCCATTCATGTATTAAGTTTAATTTGACATATAATATTTATAAAAGTTTTAAAAATTGGAGTTAAAATATGTTCTACACTAATGGGTGGAAAAAGTGCCTTAATGAAAATATAGTTATTTCTATGTAATATTGAGTATGTTCTTATCCTATATATATCAATTCTTTTTTATGATTGTCAAAAATATTTTATTTAATATATAATTAAAATCACATTAATATCACTAAATAATTATAATTAATTTTATTTATTTGGATAAAACCATTTTTCTAGAAAAGAGTAGTTTTTTATAAATATATTGTTTTTATATTCAATTGGTTCTTATATTCATTTCTAATTAATTTGAAACTAACGAATTTATTTTTTTATTTTGTGTAAAAAAAAAATTTATAAGTTATCCAATACAATTAATTGAAAGGTTAGGTCATATTACATTAAATTATATAGTTTTAATAATATATTTTTGTTCAGAAAAACACATTCTTGTGTGTAATGTAAGATTTTGGAGGAAGTCATTATTGTGTGTGATGAAAGCTAACTCAATTTCATATGCATTGAAATCTATAAAATATATTTCATTTTTTAGGTTTTAAGTATATTATAAATTATCATGATATTACATTCCCTTACATGCTGGGTGTTGTGTGTCATACACACTATTTAATACAACATTACCATTTTTTATTTTTGAGGATCTACATATGATGTGTAGGGTTACACTATGGGTAATAATGGAGTCCTCAAAGAAAATAATTTTTCATTTAATTTCTAAAATATAATTTTAATTACTTATATGTATCTAGCTTACCAATACTAGTAACTTATTCAGTTTTTGAGATGTTGTTCCATGTATCTGTTTCTAATGTCATAAAATAACTATTGGTTATGGGTTTTTGGATTTCAGGTTGTTATAGTTGGTTTCCGATGAACTTTAGTACAAACCTAGTGAACTAGATTTATGAAAATATATATTAGGGAATAAACCCCTATGAATGAATTTGAGAAACCTTCCAATGAAAATATGTTTGAGAATAAAATTATTCTTGTTTATGTTTTATAACTAGTATCATAGGTTAATAATTTTAAGGTTCATCATAAGATATAATTCTTAAATTCCCTTTTTAGGGTTTATGTGATGAATTTGGAGGATATTAATGTTCTTTCTCAAGATTTGATTTATAAGGGTAGTCCACATTTGATTAAATGATTTTTTTAAAGTATTATATAGTTTTTAAGGGTATTATCTTTTAAAGGACCATTTTTATTGTAACATTTAATAATTCAATCCTTGTTTTAATGTTTTTATTTTTTACATATTTTGGATCATTCATCAAGATAAAAGGGAAATGATCACACACAAAATTATTATCCCCGCCAGATGATTTAATCATCAATAAAAAAGATTATTCTTGTTCACTTTAATTTAAATTCTTTTCAAACATCCAAATCTTATTCAAGAAACCAGTTGATCTATCCAAAGGAAATTGATTTTTAGAAATTTGAAAGGATTAGGTACACCCTTTTATCTTATTTAAATATCTTAATTTATCCATGTCATTTAGAAGGGAAAATATCACCTTGGACATGACTATTTTATTTATGGACATATAGACATCATGCTTGAAGATAAAGGTTATTTCAATATAAAAAGGGAAGTCCATGATGTAGATATAAAAGGTATGTATTTTTACTTTTTATTTAAAAATGAGAATTTTTGGGTTGATATAGATGAATAATAATTATATAATTAATATATTTAATTTATATAAGAAATTAATAAATGACTAAAATCTGAAATAATTGTTTATGGTTTAGGAATGATGTTGAGGGAATTACGTGTTTTTCATTGATATTATGATATATTGTTAATATCATGAGAATCGTGAAACACCTAAAGGATATTCAATACTGTGTGTTTTTTTTAATTTGAAAGTATATTTTTGATGGATGAAATACCATTTAAAAGTGGTGTAGTGAAAAGGAGATAGTTTTTTTGAGATATATATAGAGTTCAATTAAATGAATGAGTTAAATGTACCGCATATATTTAACATGAAAAATTGGTTATTTGAGATTGAATAAATTTTCCTTTTTCTGATATATATTTCTCTGTGTGGATAGCCTTTAGTGTTTCTATATTCCTTTATTTTAAGGAAATTATGAGTTATTATATTTTTGGGAATGTAAAATTAAAACTACAATATAACCTATCATCTTAAAAAAATTAAGATTTTATAAAATATATATTTTTATCTCATTTTTGTGTAATGTTTTAAGGATTATATTAATATAATCTTATAAAACTAGAATCCTCCAAGTTTGGTGATAACCCATCATATCTAGAAAGGTCATGATACTTTCTCCCAAAACTAATGGGCAACAAGGGTGCATTACAAACATGTGTGATGTCTCTGTTAGTTTGACATTGTTTTTATGTAGTTAAAATATATGATAGATAATAGATAAGTTCATTTTGGGAACCCACTATTTTTAAGGTAAACCTTGTCTTTTGGAATATATTTGGTGAAATAAATGGTGAATTTTCCTTTTGATAAATATATTATTTTATTGATTAATTATTGTGAATAATGTTACTTATTGAAATTATTAGCTTATCATGGAGATTATAAGTTTTGGTCATGCACAATTTTTGTGGTAAATATTAAATTTATCTCCAAATACAATGTGATTATATCATTTTGATTTTTTGTTTTAAATATTAATATGAAATATTTTTTATGTCCTTTTTGAATATTCATTTTTTAAATGAACTCAGAAAAAGTTTGGGTAATAATATTTCTTTTTTAGAATGAAAATAAGTTTTCCAAACATGAATTTTTATTCATTTTTGGAAATTATCTTATCTATTACCAACAATATTGATTTTCATTACTTTTAAAACATAAGAATAATATGTTATTTTTTCTTTTTTTCTTTTTGTGATCTAATAATTTTATCATACTACATGGGCATGATGTATTCATCTTATGAAAAATTTCATCAAAATATGATATTGTGGTTAAAAAATTTGAAGGGTAAAATTATAAATTTCATGTAAGAATACACCATTATGTTAGTAGTATATATGTATATTAATTGTCTCAAAACTAGGAAACCAAAATCTTAAGAGAAAATTATTACCCTATAACATTAAATTCTAATAAATTTATGGTCTTTTCTTATATCGAGTTTATAATTTTGTGATTTTTCACTTTCTCAAGATCATTCACTTTCTTAGGATAATTGGTCACTGGAAATTACATTTCATCTATTTACATAGTTTCACTAACATATAATTTTCTCCTATGTGGAAACATGATTTTGGTTAAACCTTCACATTTCCCCTCCCATCCTTTTGAGTGGATATTTCATAAACCCTTTTACGATATGGGATTTCCATAATGGTATTTTCAAATGTCAAGCCCATCATTACCAATCACAAGTTCAAATTTTTTGGAATAAATAAATACATATATGTAATACGGATAATATTTTAATGGGATATTTTAGAATAAAACCATTATTTATATCATATACAATATACAACATTAAGCTTAAAAATGACGAAATAATTTAACATATACTGGTCTGGTATAACCGAGACGTTGATAAAATTAATTTTACTTCATCCATTTTAGATGTAATATTTTATTATAAAATGGTTACAATGTAAAATAATTAATATTAAATTATTAATAATTCAATTAATTTCAATTGAAACAATTTCATAATTTAATTTTTCATAACAACATATTTTTAATGGATAGGTAATTTTTCTAAAAAGTAGTTTTTTATAGAATTTCGATCGTTTAATTTTAAATTAAAAGCATAAATTTAAGTTTTTTTAATCATGGAAATATTAATAAATATTTGGATTAAAAAGTTAAAAATTGTGTTAATAGGTACATTTTATTTTTTGTCTATATGAATAGTAACTCTATAAATTTTGTTACCACAGTTACGGGTGAATTGTGTAATTAAGGATAGAAATAAGATAATAAGGACTATAAAATAAAGAAAACACTTTACAACCTCTTATAATATGATTAGTAGTTTTATATAATAAATAAATGTTTGAATATATAACCTTTTTATTTTGGAAGTGATTACAATATTTATAATATTTTATTCAATTTGTAGTGAATGATGTTACATTCATGTTTTTAATAACTACAACAATTTTAATATGGGATTATATAGAGGATATATTTGACTATAAATGTTATTACAAATTCTAAAATACATATATTCATCCTAGAAATTCTTTTTAATATTTAGTGACGATATAGATACCTAAAATGATTTTGGATCACAAATGGAGTAATTATTTAATTAAAACAACAAACAAAAAAAATAGATTATTTTTTTAAATTAATATATTTTTAATTAATTGAAAATATACATAATTTTTTTATTAATAGGACATATTATTCTTTTATTAAAACAATTATTTTTAATTTATTTATTTTCCGTATTATTAATGTCAATATAATGAATAGTTTCACAATTGGCCCTAATGATTTTTTATGAATAAAAGAAAATCTATTGTATAAAATCATAATATTATTAAATAATGATAATGGGGTAATATATGGTCGGGAATATATTCCTCTATGAATTTGTAATCAATTTTGAAGAATGTTTCTCTTGAAAAGTCTTATTATGGTACAATCTTTTCCAAAATTCCAAATTACACCTCAATTCAATCACCAAAAGGAGCCTTTGTCATTAGTTATTTACATTTAATTAAGCCATTTGGTTTTACCAAAACTTGAATAATATACTTCTTAATGTCTTTATCCATGTTTTACATTTTTTGTTTCATCTATAATTCTATCCCTATATCACATAAGATGAGATCTAAAGATATTCTATTGAAAAAGAGGTAATCATCATTACCCAATAATCCATGTTTATTTCTTATTTAAATTTTTATCCAATTATTTTTTATATCTGAAATTAATAAATTTATTATAATATATATACTGATATTTTAGAAATCATATGATGCAAATGCATTTCACCTTTTATTCAACCTATGTTATATGAAAACACCACGCCTGCGTACGTATGACATATCATCTCCATGCAAGGGTGTGTTTTATATTTCTTCCCCAATTTACATGTATGGGTATAATTATGGAGGTAATTTTTATAGATGATATTTTTCATATTATATTTATTCATTAAAAATATGTTTTCATACATTTACTTATCCTTTTAATAATTTAAAAATTATTTCATTGCTCATGCTTATATATAGACCACCGTCTCCATGAGGAGTTGTGATTCGATTAATATGTACAAAATTAAATAAAGATTCTTGAAATTTTATAATGAATAAATAAAATTTTTATGATCATAATATAATACTTTTGATGATGGAACTATAATACATGCACAGGGACAGAAACATACATAATATAAAATGCAAGTGATGATTAGGATGTTAACACCCAAAACAAGGATGATGATAAAATATTATTAACAAATAGATAATAATTTGACATAATATATATCATCTCAGTTTTTTAAAATTAAACTCTATGTTTTATATCATACAATATATTCTAAGTTGAGTTTAAACTCACAAATAAGTATTATTATTTAATTGTTACTATTATAACTTATCTACATGAATGGAAGGTATGAATAGGATTACCAAAATGATGAACATATTAAAATTTGTATATATAAAATAATCAAACCACTCATCTTGGAATTTATTAATGATCATTATCTATAATATTTTCAATCTAATATTAAAAATCAATCTTAAGTGTTTCCTAGACATGATATAAGAACAAATAAAATTTTAAATATAAATTATTTGTTTTTGTAAAAAAACGTTTTGCAATATTTTAATATAAGAGTTTTTTTGTTACTAAATTACAAAAATTTAATTAAATATATTTAAAAAATTGAAATTTTATATTAAATAGTAATATAAATATTTATCTTTTTTAAAATATTGGTTTTTTTGGAAAGGCTTCATGTTTGAAGAATAGTCAAAAAATGTTTCATTTTAATTGAAAAAATCATTATCATCTAAATAATTTATAGTGCTAAATTTTATTGTTATTTTTTATGTATAATTATATCATTTATATATCTGTTATCTAATTTAAATCAATTGAATCAATTGTCAATTGAAATTTTAGATAAAATCATTTAAATATTTCGAATGTTTTTACTTAAATATATCATTTTATCACCCCAACAACATGATTAAATTTAAAATTATTTTATAAAATTTGGTTTTTTAAATATTAAAAACGGGATTCCATATTTGGAAAATTTTGATCTATATTTAGTAAATAATATATGGACACGGCCTTAAAACATCACATAATCTTGAATTAAATGAATAATTCACATTGAGGATCTTTTCCGGTTTAGAGTTTTAGAGAATTAGGACATAACTATTTCAACACACAAGATTACAAAGTAGACACTTCTACTCAGTTTCCATTTTTTCGTATAATAAAAACTCTAAAAAAGAAACATGTCTAGTTCCATGTTTTAGATAGCATGTCTTTCCTGGATCTCTTCCATGACCCTATTCACCTATAAGTCCTATGGAAAACATCTCAAAAACTTGGGATTAGTATAAAAAGCTCAGTAAGGGATATAAAAATACAGAAAGAAAAGATTAGTCCAGGTATACATAAGAATCAATGAAATATTACTTTACTTTTAAAACATAAGAACTTTAACATGCCTCATGAAATCATTAGATTTATGAATAACTTATATAAATCATAAGACATAAAGGTAAATTGAGGCATTCATAACAATATTACGTTGGGTGTAACCCTCATGGTTACGTTTGGAATACCCACCACAGTATATTCTATAAATTTATTTGGAGAAACCTTAGCGTTTAACTCCTTCGTGTTACCCAATTCATTTGATAGATATCACGGGCTCTCCCACCATTAGTTTATCACGGAGCCACCCAACTTCATAAACAATGCCCAAGAACCATAACATAATTGTATCACAAAAAAATGCATAAAGGAAACATAACATTTCCACATTTCAATCACAAGATATCAATACAACACATTGATATAATCAAAACATTATCAAAACCATTTTAAATACCAAAATAAAATTAAATTAAAACATGGTATTTATTTTTCATTTTAAAAAAGTTATGGATTGTAGAGGATGCCAAAACTCAAATAATGGTCAAGTCGGCGGACAAGTCATTGTCGCCGCATACATAAGATAAAAACATTCCCTTTTGTCGTTTAGTAAAATGATTCATATAAAAATATTCCTTTTAAATAAAAGTAAAAGTAAAAGGGGTTTATACACCGTATAAAAAAAGTTGTGTATAAACAAAATTTTTCTCAATGAAATGAGATTGAGATGAAGTCCCTTACAAAGTCGGTATCCTTAGATTAAGGATAAATCAATTACATGATCATGTGTGGGAAATATAAATACACCAAACATAAGAGGATATTAAGTGTAAAAAACTGGATTTCGTCCACACATATTCATTGTACAACATAATCAAAAAGTAGCGGTTTGACCCAAACAATTGAAATTGAGTTAAGAAGTTCCCTTATAGAAATTCGACAGTCTAACAGCGTCACATTAAAATTCATAAAATGAGTTGATTTGAGATAAAAGGGTATCTTATCACTTGGAAATAAATTTACATCAATAAGGATATAGAAGAACATATCCCAACATAATAATATGTAAATTAAATGACATAACAAAAGAATTCTTTTAAAAAGTGGGGGGTGAAAGGTTCCCTTACCGATTTGGGTAACATCCGAAATGTACACCCCATGAAAAAAAGGGTCATACAATGAAGATGTGAATACCCAAAAATTAAATTATAGTACAAAAATAATACAATCAGGGGTAGCACAAAACCACACAAAAGTAAATAGTGGAAAATGTAGCATGAATCTCACGGGAATAAAAGTGAGATGATAAATCCCTTATGAAAACTCAGCAGCCTAACGGCGCAACATAAAACTTCCAAAAATGGATTGAAGAGATAAAATAGGGTCTATAACCATATAAAAATAAAATTTATAGTAATAGGGATAGAAAATAACATCCCCAAACATAAGAAATAGGTGGTTAAAATAAGTGACATAAAAGAGAGTACTTAAAAAGAAAGAGAGAGGTTTGATCCCTAACCTCATATCCAACTTGACTCGATCGTTATTTAATCACCTGAATAATAAACTAGAGTTAATTTATACTTACTTATAATCCTTTTTAATGTTCATTATTACTTTTATATAACTTATTTCCATGTTATAAACATTATTTAATTAATTATGTTAATAACGGTCGTTTTGTCGATCATTGGTACTTGAGTTAAAAAAACATCTTATAATTACAAGCTGATCATGTGGTAAAATATCCATTATATACAGAATTATATTCATGATGTTGATATCATATATATCATATATATCCAGTATATACATGAATTTTTAATATTACATAACATTTAGAACAAAGAAATGAAATGCACCGTTCATAGAGATGGTAAGCCGTACGGACACATGAATGATACATTCATTTCTATTTAGTATTTAATGGAATGAAATCATATTGATATAAAGGTATATTATAATTACAGTATAATATCATATATAATATCACTAACTCCATCCTTTATGAATCCCACATATGGAATTATGAATCAAATCACTTTGAGGGGGTGGTAGTCCGCACTTCCTAAAATGAAGATATCACGTTTACCCATAATGGAAACTATAAGTTATGCCATAAATGAAAAATACATAATCATATGATAAATATAAACATAATATATATAATATATTAATATAGTTACATCTTAATGGCCACGATGAAATCTGTTAGATGAAAATTGAACAATCATCGTTTCATGAGGCAGAAATTCTTCATACATAGAAACAGTATGTTCCTTAACCATTAGACGGAGGTGTGTGTAAGAGTAGCTCGAATCCTTATCATAACTAAATCCTAGTATATTTAAGATACTGGTTTTGTTAAAAAATAAATTAATAAAAAGATTTTAGGGTGTTGGAGAAGAAAAATGAAACAAAAGTACATAAGAGAGAACATTACCTTTAAATCGGGTAACTCATCTTGGTGTGAACCAAAAGGGTTTCTTAATGATATTTAGCCCTAATTTAAGTCTTCTAGGATCAATATAGAGATTGTAAGATAAAACGTGATCTGATTTTGGTCGATCCCAAGGCTTGAGAGGTGTGGGTAACGGGGTAGAGGTGTGGGCCATTTATAAGAGGGAGGAGGGGAACTCTTGGAATGTTATAAAATATTACTTTATTATAAAATTCTTTTTGGATTTTAAAGGTTCCAAAAAGAATTATTTCATGGAAAATGTGATATGGGTTCTAAATACACCCATACAATAGGTTTTGGACAAGTTTAATTCTTAGATTTTACCTTATCTTTTTATTTTATTGAAATCGTTCATTAGTGAGGTAATCACATCATACTCATGGTGTCATAAATAAATTTATTTATTTAATTTCTACAAATAATAAAAAAAATATCATTATTTAGGAAATATTTTTATATTTATAATTAATATTTATTGTTATAAGTATGACTTTTATAACCCCATGTAAAAAATGTTTTAGTAAAACAATACATGTTTGTGACATTTTTATTTTAACTTTAAATAAAAAGTTATTAATGTCATTTTCTTACCCAAGTGGCTCCATAGGGTCCCCAAGTTGTCCCATGGATTGAATTGGTCGGCCATGACTCATCCAATAAGGGTAGGACAAGTGTCAAGGTAATTTCACATTATTATAACATTATTTTTTCCTTAAATTATATTAGTTACCTTTAATCGCGATTAATAAAACTTAAAAGATACTATTCACCCAAAAAAATTCATCCCATTGAACCAAATTTTACTTAGAAATTACAACCATGTATGTCAGATTTTGAAAAATAAAATCACAGATGTGGTAAAGTTTCATTTAAATGAAAATTCAGTTTTTTAACTACCACATAGTGGTTTCACTATTCATCAAAAATTGAAGTTTTTCAGAAAAATACCAAAAATTCACCATTTTCTATATTTGATATTCCGAATTCAAAAATGATGTCTATTATAAAAAATTCAAAACATATAAATTGAATTAATTAATTTAATAATTAATTCCCATTCTCAAAACAAATAGCGTGTTTTTATGAAACAATATCTATTAAAATATTGACACTAGTTTAAGTCCAATTTCAAAGTGAAATTAATTCAATGACCACAATTGGATTAAATGGTAAAAATATATTCTAATTTCACTTTAAAACCAATTCAAACGATGATCTAATAGTATAAATAAATTATATTAAAAAGAGGTTTTGAATTAAAATACATCATTTTTCACTTATTCATTAAAAATGATCTTTATCGAAAAAAATAACAAAAACATACAAAAAGTAAATTTTGATGACCTAATTATAAAGAAGGATTTTATTTGGTCAAATATAACATATTAAATTGTCAAAAAGTGGATTTAAAAAGGGTTCTCCATCAAAAGGTGGTTAATAGACCTTTTAATGAATATTAGAATATTTACGCTTAAAATTGGATTCATTATCATTTTAAGCCTCTAACATTTATTGTAAAAATATTTGATAAGCATATATAATCACTTTATAGTTAGTTCTGTTCATTCCCACCATTACTACGGCTAGGATTTTACTACCATTTACAATATATTATTTTATTATTAGCGTGGAACATATGATTTCAAAGAAACTCGTTGTTGTGTATTGGATACGCCATCAAACATAGCATCCCCTTTTAAGTAATATTAATATTTTATTCGAAAATATTAATATACATGTACATTTCATATTAATTATTTACCTAGGATGTTACATCCTTCCCCTCTTTTGGTAATTGAATCCTGGAAATTTTAAAACTGGTCATGGAAACATTATTAAAAGCCCTGAATCAGAAAAGGAGTCAATTAAACTGTCACATTAAAAGAAAGACAGGGAAGTACAATCGTCACCCGAGTTAGCCTATACCAGGATTCAATGTTGGAAAACATTGACAAGGTAGAGAAAAAAAGGGTCATGTTCTGATAGAGAGTGATAGAAAACATGATTAGGATAAAGTTAACCACAAGAAAATCACAAAATCTTGATGGGTTAAACGGTATTTGATTCCCCCATATGAAAATTTAACAAACACCATTTTTGTTTTACGTTACTTTTAATTGAGGAATATATTTATGATCTTAAATAAATCCTAAGGAAACACACTTACTTGTCATGTGGACTTTCATCTCTTACTAGATTTATTACACAAACTCATATTTTCTCCCAAAGACGAGTATTTAGGATGACTTGTTCACATTAAGAGGGCTATAATGAACTTATAGAGAATAGCCTAATCCAAAAAAATGAACTATATATTCTCAATGTCTTTAAAACAAAACCAAAACCAAAATTGTTAGTACGAAATCAGATAATACCCAATAGGATAATCATTTATAAAAAGAAAATCTATTCTTAATCTCGAAAATTTTTCCAACAAAACCCAAAGTTCAA
Organism: Viscum album; assembly: GCA_963277665.1. Classification (NCBI taxonomy): domain Eukaryota; kingdom Viridiplantae; phylum Streptophyta; class Magnoliopsida; order Santalales; family Viscaceae; genus Viscum; species Viscum album. The sequence continues at coordinate 372,974,337 of OY728127.1, read as the reverse complement.
CAAAGACCATTCAATAAACAGCTGTCCAAAAAATTCGTTGAAGTAATACAAAATAATAATTAAACCCAAATATCTGAAGGATATAATCACATAGTCTTCCAAGATAAATCTTAACATATTTCTACAAATAACATCAGTTACTCTTAAAGTCTCATATTTAAATGTAGTTAACCTAATCACATATCCTCCCTGATAGGTTAATCTTTTCCATAGATAACCCCAAATAAACTTATTCTTAAGTCATAAAGTCATCTAACTAAAAATAATAAATCATACTAACCAGGGACTTCACGTAGTCCAGTGGTAGGTGATAAATCTCAGTCGCACTTTGGTTGTGGGTTTGATTCCCGTAGCTTCTTCCGACGCTGTGGGTAGTCACATGGTCTATGTGTTGTCCTTTTTCCAAAACTACATAATTCATACAACATTCCCCTAAAAGAGATAAAATCATCAAAAATAACCATAACATAGTTTAATCACAAAGGTTATCTAATAACTTTTTTTGCATCCCAAAAAGTATTAACCGGTAATTGCCTAAAATTCAAGGATCATATAAACCCAAATGGTTCTTCATAACTATATCCATAAAAGAACATATAAATATTCCTTGAATGAAATTTTCATATATCAAGCATCAGGGTTACACATACTATAAAAATTCATCCAATCATCAAAAGAGCATTAATACTAATAAGCATTTCACCATCCTAAAATCTACCATAACTCTTGAATCCCTTATACATTGACTTCTTACTCATTCAACATTCATCATGAACCATTAACCATTCCTTTCCATCTTATTCTGAAATACATCTTTCCTACAAATAAAATCATGAATCATATCCCAAGATTCAATAATAGGAAAACATATGTTATGAAATAATCCATACCTTTCATTGGTCATTGCCAGTTTCTTCATCCTTAATCGGAATGACATTAGGTATTGGTAAATGAATATTTGTATGATCTTGGTGATCCCATTCCCGAAACTTCTTCAAATAACATGTTTTTTCATATTGACCATGCACACCACATTTAAAACATTCAATTGATCCTTCAGAAATAACTTCTTTCCCTTTTCTAGATTCAACTAGATGCTTCCTTTCTCAATGGAAGGTTCTTGCTTTATGACCTTCATTTCCAAATCTATAGCATCTTTCTGTCCCTTTAAAACATTTTCCTATGTGTTTCTTTCCAACTCTTTGACACATATGATTTTGAACATACATACCTTTATGATCATTACCTGAACTTCTGTAGAGATTTTTTTCTCCCATATATGTTGCCTTATAAAAATAACTAAGGTTCAGGAGGACAATCATGACTCCAGATAGTTGGTTGAGAATAAACACAAGAGTTCTCATTGCATCTCCCATATCATTCAGTTTCTCGTTCAGAAAACTGTCACATTTTCCTTCACAACCACTGTTACTTTGGGGCCATCTTGATCCAGCCATTTACTAAAACCAAAAATGTCAATGTGAGTATATCATTTGAATCCTCATATAATACTACGATATAATTACTCATTAACATTAACTAAAACTATGACTCTTCTTAAAATAGTAACCATTCTGCTAATGTCACTTATTCTTAGAGAATACCCTAACCTTTAAAGTTATCTAAACCGACCATTGATACTAACTATAAGGACCGGGCCTTGAAACATTCCATAAACTTGAATTAAATGAATAATTCACATTGAGCATCTTTTTCGGTTTATAGTTTTAGAGAATTAGGACATAACTATTACAATCACAAGATTACAAAGTAGACACTTCTACTCAGTTTCCATTTTTTCGTAAAATAAAAACTCTTAAAAAGAAACATGTCTAGTTCCATGTTTTAGATAGCATGTCTTTCCTAGATCCCTTCCTTGACCCTATTCACCTTTAAGTCCTGTGGAAAACATTTCAAAAACATGGGATGAGCATAAAAAGCTCAGTAAGGGATATAAAAATACAGAAAGAAAACATTAGTCTAGGTATAAATAAGAATCAATGAAATTGTACTTTACTCTTAAATAATATGCACTTTAACATAACTCATGAAATAATAATATTTATGAATAAATCATAGAAGTCATAAGACGTAAAGGTAAATTGAGGCATTCATAAAATTCTTACGTAGGGAGTAACCCTCATGGTTACATTTGAAATATCAACCATAGTATCTTCCATAAATATCTTCGGAGAAACCTTAGCGTTTAACTCCCTCGCGTTACCCAATTAATTGGAGAGCTATCACGGGCTCACTCGGCCTTAGTTTATCATAGAACCACCCATCTTCATAAAAAATTCCCAGGAACCATAACATAATTGTGTCACATAAAACACGTATAAAGGAAACTTCACATTTCAACATTTTAATCACAAGATATCAATAAAACACATTGATATAATCAAAAAATTATCGAAACCATTTTCAATACCAAAATAAAATAAAATTAAAATATGGTATTTATTTTTCATTTTAAAAAAATTATGTCTTTTAGGGGAAGCCAAAACTCAAATAATGGTCACGGCGTCGGAGAAGTTGTTGTCGCCGCATACGTAAGACAAAAACATTCCCTTTTGTCGATTCGTAAAATTTTTCTTATAAAAATATTCCTTTTGAATAAAAGTAAAAGTCATAGGGGTTTATACACCGTATAAAAGAAAGTTGTGTATAAAAAAACATGCCTAAATGAAAGGAGATTGAGACGAAGTCCCTTACAAAGTCGGTATCCTTAGACTAAGGATAAATCAATTACCTGATCATGTGTGGCAAATATAAATACACCTAACATAAGAGTATATTAAGTTTAAAACAATTGGAGTTCATCCAAACATATTCATAGTACAACATAATCAAAAAGTAGAGGTTTGACTCAAATAATTTAAATTGAGTTAACAAATTCCCTTACAGAAATTCGACAGCCTAACAGCGTTACATTAAAATTAATAAAATGAGTTGATGAGAGAGAAAATGGTATCTCATCACATGGAAATAAATTTTACAACAATAAGGATATAGAATAAAATATCCCAATATAATAATATGTTAATTAAAATACATAAGAAAAAGAAGTCTTTTAAAAAGTGGCGGGTGAAAGGTTCCCTTACCGATTTGGGTAACTTCTGAAACGTAAACCCCATAAAAAAGGGTCATACAATGAAGATGTGAATACCGATAAATTAAAATATATTACACAAAGAATACAATCATGGGAAGTACAAAACCACACAAAATTAAATAGTGGCAAATGTAGCATGAATATCACGGGAATAAAATTGAGATAAAAAACACCTTATGAAAAATCAGCAGCCTAACGACGCCTCATAAAACATCCAAAAATGGACTGAAGAGATAAAATATGGTCGGTCATCATATGAACATAAAATTTACAGAAATAGGGATTAAAAATAACATCTCCAAACATAAGAAATAGGAGCTTAAAAGAAGTGACATAAAAGAGAGTACATAAAAATAAAATGAGTGGTTGGATCCCTTAACTCATGTCCGACAAGACTCGATAGTTCTTTAATATTCAAAATAATAAACTAGAGTTAATTTATACTTTTGTATGATCATATTTTGAGTTAATTATTCCTTTTATATCACTTATTACCATGTTATGAACATTATGTAATTAATTAAGTTAATAACGGTCGTTTTGTCGATCATTGGTACTTGAGTAAAAAATAAAATTCATATAATTACAAGTTGTTCATGTGGTAAAATATCCATTATATCCATAATTATATTCTTGAGGTAGATATCATATATATCATATATATCCAGTATATACATGAATTTATAATATTACGTAACATTTAGAGGTAGGAAATGAAATGCATCGTTCATGGAGACGGTAAGCCGTACGTACGCATGAACGCTACATTCATTTCTATTTAGTAATTAATGGAATGAAATTATAGTGATATAATGGTATATTATAATTCTAGTATAATATCATATATATTATCATTAACTCCATCCTTTATACATCCCACATATGGCATTACGAATCAAATCACTTTTAGGGGGCTGTAGTCCGCACTTCCTAAAATGAAGATATCGCATTTACCCATAATGGAAACCATAAAGGTATGCCATAAATAAAAAATACAGAAGAATATGGAAAACATAAACATAATATATATAATATATAAATATATTGACATCTTAATGGCCACCATGAAAGGTTTTAGAAGAAAATTGAACAATCATCGTTTCGTGAGGCAGAAATTCGCCATCCACAAAAACAGGATGTTCTTTAACCATTAGACAGAGGTGTGTGTATGTTTAGCTCGAATAATTCTGATAAAAACATCCTATTATATTTAAGATACTGTTTTTGTTACAAAATAAAGGAATAAAAAGAGTTTTGGGGGTTAGAGAAGCAAAATAAAAAAAAGAACATAAGAGAGAACATTACCTTTAAATCGGGTAACTCCTCTTGGTTTGAACCAAAAGGGTTTCTTGAAGCGATTTCTGCCTAAGTTAAGGCTTCTAGGATGAAGAGAGAGAATTATAGGGACAAAATGAGTAGATTTTGGTAGATCCCAAGGCTTTAGGGGTGTGGGTAAGGGGGTAGAGGTTGGGGCCTTTTATAAGAGGGAGGAGGGCACTCTTGGAATGTTATAAAATGTTATTTTATTATAAAATTATTTTCGGATTTTAAATGTCACAAAAAGATATATCTATCAACGATAAGGTGATAAGTGTTCTAAATCCACCCATTCAATAGGTTTTAGAAATGTGTAAGTCTTAGATCCTACCTTATCGTTTCATTTTATTTAAATCGTTCATTAATGAGGTAATGGTTGAATCATCATGGTGTCATAAATAAATTTATTTATTTAATGTCAAAAAATTATAAAAAAAACTACCAAGATGTAGATAATATTTTTATATTTCTAATGAATATTTGTAGTCAAAAATATGACTTGTATAACCCCATATAAAAATTGTTTTACTAAAACAATACATGTTTGTGACATTTTTATTTTATCTTTAAATAAAAAGTTATTAATGTCATTTTCTTACCCAAGTGGCTCCATGGAATCCCCAAGATGACCCATGGATTTTCTTGGTCGGCCATGACTCATCCAATAAGGGTAGGACATTTGTCATGGTAATTTCATATTATTATAACATTATTTTTTCCTTAAATTACACTAATTACCTTTAATTGCGATTATTAAAACATAAAACTTACTATTCACCAAAAAATTATTTTCATCCCATTGAACCAAATTTTACTTACTAATGACAACTATATATTTCTGTTTTTTTAAAATCAAATCACAGATGTGGTAAATTTTAATTTAAATTAAAAATCAGTTTTTTAACTACCACTTTGTGGTTTCACTATTCATCAAAAATTGAAGTTTTTTAGAAAAATACCAAAAATTCCACCTAAGATATATTTGATATTCCAAAATCAAAAATGATTTCTATTTTAAAAAATTAAAACATATAAGTTGCATTAATTAATTTAATAATTAATACCCATTGTCAAAACAAATAGCGTGTTTTTAAGAAACAATAGCTATTAAAAGATTGACACTAGTTTAACTCCAATTTCAAAGTGAAATTAATTCCAATGACCACAATTGTATTAAATTGAAAAAATATATTCTAATTACACTTTAAAAACAATTCAAATGATGATCTAGTCATATAAGTAAATTAGATTAAAAAGTGGTTTTGAATTACAATACAACATTTTTCACTAATTTATTAAAAATGAACTTTATCGAAAAAAATAACAAAAACATACACAAAGTAAATTTTGACATCCCGATTATAAATACGGATTTTATTTAGTCCAATATAACATATAAAAATTTTAAAATGTGGATTTAAAAAGGGTTCCCCATAAAAAGTCAGTTATTCGACCTTTTAATGAATATTAGAATATTTACGCTTAAAATATGATTCATTAGCATTTTAAGCCTCTAAAATTTATTGTTAAAATATTTGATAAGCATATATAATCACTTTTTAGTTAGTTCTATTCATTCCCGTCATTACATCGGCTAGGAGTTTACTACCATTTACAATATATTATTTTATTATTAGTGTGCAACATATGATTTCAAAGAAACTCGTTGTTACATATTGGGTACGACATCGATCATAGAATCCCATTTTAAGTAATATTAATATTTTACTTGAAAATATTAATATACATGAACATTTAGTATTCATTATTTTCCCGGGATGTTACATCCGTCCCCCCTTTTCGGAATAGCGTCCTCGCAATTTTAAAATTGGTCTTGGAAACTTTATTGAAATCCCCACATTGGAAAAGCAGTCAATTAAACTGTCACTTTAAAAGAAAGAAAGGGAAGTACAAATGTCAACTGAGTTAACCTACACTAGGATTCCATGTAGGAAAACACGGACATGGATGTGAAAACAAAGGGTCATGTTCTGATGGAGAGTGATATAAAACATGATTAAGAGAAAGTTAACCCCAAGAAAATCACAAACATGTGATTGGTTAAACGGTATTTGATTCCCCAGTAGGAAAAGATAACAGACAAAATTTTTGTTTTTCGTTACATTTCATTGAGGAATTTATTTATGATCTTAAATTTATCTTAAGGAAACATAATTTGTTGTCATGTAGACTTTCATCTCTTACTATATTTCTTACACAAACTCATATTTTCTCCCAAAGACGAGTATTTAGAATAACTTGTTTACATTAAGAGTTATATAATCAACTTCTAGAGAATCACTTAATCCACAAAAGTGAACTATATATTTCCAATGTAGTTAGACCAAAACCAAAAAAAATTATTAGTATGATATCAGATAATACCCAAAAAGGATAATCCTTTTTAAAAAAAATCTATTCTTAATCATAAAAATATTTCCAACAAAACCCAAAGTTCAACAAAGACCATTCAATAAAAATATGTCCATAAAATTCTTCTAAGTAATCCAAACTAAGAATTAAACCCAAATCTTCGAAGGATTTAATCACATAGCCTTCTAAGATGAATCATAACATCATTCTCCAAATAACGTCAGTTACTCTTAAAGTCTCATATTGAAAAGTAGTTAACCTAATCAAATATCATCTCTGATAGGTTAATCATTTCCATAGATAACCCAAAATAAACGTATTCTTAATTCATATAATTTTCTAACTAAAAATAATAAGTCATACTAACCAGGGACTTCACGTATTCCAGTGGTAGGTGATAAATCCCAGTCGCACTTTGGTTGTCGGTTTGATTCTCGCAGCTTCGTCTGGGGCGACGGGTTCACATGGTCTATGTGTTATCCTTTTTCCAAAACTACATAATTCTTATCAAATTCCCCAAAAAGAGATAAAATATTAAAAAATAACCATAACATAGTTTAATCACAACAGTTATCTAATAACATTCGTTTTGCATCCCAAATAGTATTAACCGGTAATTGCATCAAATTCAAGGATCATATAATCCAATATGGTTCTTCATAACTATATCCATAAAAGAACAGTTAAATATTCCTTGAATGAAATTTTCATATATAAAACATCAGGGTTACACATACTATAAAAAGTCCTCTAATCATCAAAATAGCATTAACATTTTTAAGCATTTCACCATTCTAAAATCTACCATAACTCTTGAATCCCTTATACGTTGACTTCTTACTCATTCAATATTCTTCATGACACATTAACCATTCCTTTCCATCTTAGTTTGAAATAATTCTTTCCTACAAACAAAATCATGAATCATATCCCAAGAATTAATAATAGAAATACATATGTTAAGAAATAATCCATACCTTTAATTGGTCATTGTCAGTTTCTTCATCCTCAATCAGAATGGAATTAGGTATTGGTAAACAAATATTTGTACGATCCTGGTGGTCCCATTCTCGAAACTTCTACATAGGACATGTGTTTGCATAATGACCATGAACACCACATTTAGAACATTCAGTTGATCCTTCAGAAAGAACAACTTTCCCTTTCCTAGAGTCAACTAGATGCTTTCTATTTCCATGGCAGGTTCTTGCTTTATGACCTTAATTTCCACATCTATAACATCATTATGTCCCTTTGAAATACTTTCCTATGTGTTTCTTTCCACATCTTTGACACATGGGTTTTTTAACTTACTAACCTCTATGATCCTTACCTGAACTTCCGTAGGGATTTTTTTCTCGCCTATATGATGCCATATAATAATCACTAACGTTCAGGTGGTCAATCATGACTCCAGATAGTTGGTTGAGAATAAACACAAGATTTCTCATTGCAGCTCCTATATCATTCAGTTTCTCATTCAGAAAAATGCCACAGTTTCCTTCACATCCACTGTTACTTTGGTGCCTACTAGATCCAGTTATTTACTAAAACCAAAATGGTCAGTGTGAGTATATCCATATAATCATCATATAATACTATGATATAATTACTCATTCACATTAGCTAAAACTATGACTCTTCTTGAAATCCTAGCCATTATGGTAATGTCACTTATTCTTAGAGAATACCTTAACCTCTAATGTTATCTAAACCAGCCTTTGATACCAACTATAAAGACCTGGCCTTAAAACATCACATAATCTTGAATTAAATGAATAATTCATGTTGAGGATCTTTTTAGGTTTAGAGTTTTAGAGAATTTGGACATAACTATTACATCTCACAAGATTACAAAGTAGCCACTTCTACTCAGTTTCCATTTTTTCATAAAATAAAAACTCTTAAAAAGAAACATGTCTAGTTCCATGTTTTAGATAGTATGTCTTTTTTTGATCCCATCATTGAACCTATTAACCATTAAGTCCTATGAATAACATTTCAAAAACATGGTTTAAACCAAAAGGGTTTCTTGAAGAGCATTCTGCATAAGGTAAGGATTCTAGGATGAAGATAAAGACATGGAGAGAAAAAATGAGAAGATTTTGGTTGAGACTAATGCTTGAGAGCTGTAGGTAAGGGGGTAGAGGTGGGGGCCTTTTATAAGAGGGTAGAGGGGAACTCTTGGAATGTTATAAAATTTTACATTATTATAAAATGATTTTCTGATTTTAAAGGTCCCAAAAAAATATATTTAGAGGATAGGGTGATAAAGGTTTGAAATCCACCCATCCAATATGTTTTTGACAAGTTTTAGTGTTATATTTTACCTGATCTTTTCATTTTATTTAAATAGTTCATTAATGAGGTAATCACTGCATCATCAGGGTGTCATAAATAAATTTATTTATTTAATTTCTAATAATTAAAAAAATCATGATGTAGGAAATATTTTTATCATTCTAATGAATATTTATAGTAGAAAATATGACTTTTTTACCACATGTAAATATTGTTTTAGTAAAATGATACATATTTGTGACATTTTTATTTTAACTTTAAATAAAACGTTATTAATGTCATTTTCTTACCCAAGTGTCTCTATGGGGTCCCCAAGTTGACCCATGGATTTTCATGGTCAGCCATGAATCATCCATTAAGTGTACGACATGTGTCAAGGTAATTTCATATTATTGTAACATTATTTTTGCCTTAAATTACACTTATTACTTTTAATCGCGATTATTAAAACATAAAAGTTACTATTCACCCAAAAAAAATTTTCATCCCATTGAACAAAATTTTACTTAATAATGAAAACCATGTATGTTAGATTTTTGAAAATCAAATCATAGATGTGGTAAAGTTTCATTTAAATGAAAAATCAGTTTTTTAACTACCACTTAGTGGTTTCACTATTCATCAAAAATTAATGTTTTTCAGAAAAATACCAAAAATTCACCCTAAGCTATATTTGATATTCCGAAATCAAAAATGATGTCTATTTTAAAAAAATAAAAACATATAACTTTCATTAATTAATGTAACAATTAATTCCCATTGTCAAAACAAATAGCGTGTTTTTTAAGAAACAATATCCATTAAAAGATTGACACTTGTTTAAGTCCATTTTCAAAGTGAAATTAATTCCAATGACCACCATTGGATTAAATGGAAAAAATATATTCTAATTTCACGTTAAAAACAATTCAAAAGATGATTTAATCATATAAACAAATTATATTAAAAAGTGGTTTTGAAATAAAATACAACATTTTTCACATATTCATTAAAAGTGAACTTTATCGGAAAAAAATAACAAAAACATACACAAAGTAAATTTTGATATCCTGATTATAAAGAAGGATTTTATTTCATGCAATATTACATATAAAATTGTCAAAAAGTGGATTTAAAAAGGGTTCTCCACCAAAAGGCAGTTAATCGACCTTTTAATGAATATTATAATATTTACGCTTAAAAGTGGATTCACTCGCATTTTAAGCCTCTGACGTTTATTTTAAAAATATTTGGATAGGAATAGATAATAACTTTTTAGTTAGTTATGTTCATTCCCACCATTACATCAACTAGGATTTTACTACCATTTATAATATATTATTTTATTATTATCGTGCAACATATGATTTCAAAGAAACTCGTTGTTGCGTATTGGGTACGCCATCGAACATAGCATCCCATTTTAAGTAATATTAATATTTTTTTCAAAAATATTAATATACATGAAAATTTCATATTCATTATTTACCTGGGATGTTACAAATAATATCCTTTTATTTTTGGGAGATATGAAAATTACCTTTTATAAGTTTTACTACCATAGTTAAGGGTAAATTATGTAATTAATGGTAAAATTATTATAATAATATTAGAAAAATTATGATGACAATGGTCCTAATTTTATTTTATGAGTTAATATAAAAAAATCCAAACCTTTTATGATTTTTTGAACTCTTAAATCCACTTGGATGACTTTAGTGCCTTAATAGTATTTCATTTTAATGAAAAGTCCAAAATATCATACTCATATTTTAATAACTATATATTTTTTATATATATTTATCTTGAATACATCTTCATATATGAATAGTAATTTGAAATATAAAACCCTTTTCTAGATCATGGAAATTAATATATATTTTTATGTGAGAAAATAATAAATTTACATTCAGACATAATGATCATGCGGTATTTTCTTAATTAGTGGAAATTTCACATTAATGATAATAAAATATTAAAATTAATATAATTTTAAATATTTATTTTAATAAAATCTTTTAGTAGTTTAATTTTTCATGTTATTTATGTGTGAGAATAATTGGATCTAATTTTCCTTTTTTATATTTTTACAATGTCAACCAATGAATTATGTCAGAATTAACGTTATAGATATTTTAAAATAAACTTTTTTTATTAAATAATATAAATTCATAGAAATATAACATTTAAATTATTTTTTATACTTTTTAAAATTATAATCCATGATTAATTTATGGTTATTTTTGAATTTGAAAGTAATTATTGGTAATTAAATTGTAAAAATTCATGTTGTCACGATAAGAGTTAAAGATGTTAAATATGGTTTACCACAAAAACATAGGGATTAAAAAATAGTAATAACATATGTAATTTTAATTTTATTAATTCATTTAGACCCCTACTCGTCCTATATTCTAAATAGTTTAGTTCAATTCCATTTGGATAGGAAAATTAATTTATATACATTTAATATTTAGAGAAATTATTTGATTTCCCCTTCCCTCTATTATAAAAGGACTTCCTTTCTCATTTATTCACACATTAAAAAATATATGGTTCTTCTAATTTCAGACAAATTAAATTAATATACCCCCCCAATCATTAGCTCTTTGTTTTCAATAACACCATCCTTATTTGTCTTAATGTGTTAACAAACGAAGACTGTCTCAAGAAGAGATATCGTTTTTTATAAATTATTTCAATTTTTATTCATCTTCCACATATATCAAAACATATTAAGTCATACTAAAATAATAAATATATTATCCTACATATAAATAAATATCATTATTACACTTTTGTGACCTAAATTCATCTCCACATCCATCAAATATAAAAATAAGTTCTTATATTTTTGTATGGAGGCCTCCCGTATTGCAAATAGTTGAAATTAATTACCCATTAGACACTCTCGAGAAAGGTTATAATGATTGAATTTATGTTTTAATACGATATTCAGGAAATATTTCCCAATATTAAAAATATAATATATGAATTTTTAAAACTTTTTTATGAATAGAAAAATGATAGCGTCATTAATTCATATGTGTGAACTATCACCACCATGATGCGACGTGATTCATTGTCCATCACAAAAAAATGGAAGATTTAATTAATTATATTTAAATAGATAATATTATATTTATTATATTATCATATTATTATCATTATGTAATGATAAAATGATACTTATATTCTCTTGGTGGGGATCATTGAGAAATGGAAATGTTACTCATGTATATGTACGACCTACTGTCTTCGTGATTGTAACGTAGTTTATTTTTCATAACTTTAATTAACTTATGGATTTAAACATATAATTAAAGTATCATAAGTATTATATGTTCAGAAATAATATTTTGGGTATGTTGGTATAAAGAACACTTTTACTATAGACATCATATCAAAGTCATTTTGGACTCATGTACCAAATATCATCCTAACATCAGAAATTAACACAAATAAATTGGTAAATCAAAAATTTTTGATTAGTCATATGTATGGAATAAAAAAAATTGTAAAGGATATAAAAAAAGATAATATATATCATAATTTTATTATAATAGAATATAAAGAACATATGTGATGATTCAAGCTCAATGAAATAAAAATTTCACTAAATAAACCTTATTAAAAATGGTTCATATATTTATTTTAAATGTTGTAATCATTAATGTCCATGTTTTTATAATTATTTTATAATTTTTATTAATATGGGCATAATTAGTTTAAATTTTAATTTTTTAATTTCACTAAAACAATCTCAAGAGGGAATCTTTATAAGGTTTTATGTAAATGAATTTATTTTAAAACCCCTTCTCAATGATTATTTATTGTCTATTTTAATAAACACAGGAAGGAATGTTTTCTTATCATATTTGAAATGGGATGTTTCTCCCACTTTAATGAATCTTTATCAATTTAAATTTTCCTTTATATGTTTTCATAGTTCTTTTCAATGAAATATTTATCATTTTTATGTGTTTGGTTTTTATATTTCAAAAGACATTTTTATAAGAAAATGGTATTTTTATATTTGAAAATGTTTTCCTCCTATTTTGAAAATATCTTTCAAGGGTTTTATTCATGGTATATTCCTTGTAAAACGTTTTTATGGGTTTATCCCTTTATAACTCAAGATATGATGTATTGATCCCCATTATAGATCAATATATGATAGGTGATCCCCATTATATCTCTCCAATTCATTGGTTTCTTCCGAGATGGAATTTGACCATACAGTAATTTCATTTGTAATGATGAATATTAGAGTGATATAGTCATGATTTCCCAAGTATTCTATATGATTTATCAATAAATTCTAATGAGTTCTCATGAAAAATAATTAAGAAGTTTTCATTCTTTCACTAGACTATAGATTTATGTTTTTAGGTATTTTTCTAAACTTTTTATTCTCATCCTATGTTTTAAAATATTTTTCACATTGTTTAGGTAACAATTGGGACAATAATGAGATATAAAGAAAAATTTTGAAGAATTTTTAGAAAGAGAGATCATTTTATATTTTAATGTGTTTAATATTGTGGAAGATAGATATTGAGTATAAGTGTCCACTTTTAATATATGAGTTTACTTTGTAATAATTTGTTCTAATGATATAAAATTCTAAATAATAGAGAAACTATAATGTGAATTCTTTTCCGAGAACACTATAATATGTAAATTTTATGGCTAGGTCCTAGTGGGTCTCAACGGATGGTTTAGAAAAGATAATATATTATGATGTTTTATTAAGAGTTTTCAGTATCATCATGGGTTTATAATTTGATGATTGATAATAAGTTTAGAATCTGAGTTAACCATTTTTGGTGATCGGAAGACCGCCAATTAATGCAAGTGTTTACCATCAACTTTTAATGAATAATTCATCATAATCAGAAGTAACCAAATGACTTATATTATCATTTTTCATTTTGAATGAACATCAATAACATATAACAAATATTCTTGAATTCAATTTTCACGTTACATCAACTTCAATACAAGTGAACATATCATGAAAACTAATGAAGAAAACACTCCTGGAAGATGATATTGAATCTTTAGTCCCATAAAAATTACCATAATTAATATTAATATAATTATAATAAATCCAATATAATTATAAATGGTTCTAAATTAAGTTATTAATAAGTATAATTTCATATTCCAAGGCCTTAAGTTCAAGAGCGGAACATATTTAGAAACAAGGTTACAGTTTTCTACCCGAACATCCCTTTTCATTCGAGTTAACCTTATTCTCTACATACCTTAATGAAAATATATGTTATTTCTTAATCCTAAATTTTTTTTTTTCAATGTTATAAATATTCCTACCAATCATATTCCTTATTTATTTTATGTGGAGTTACAAATTTTAAAATGATCTTTAAATATTCTTCTTGAAATACGAGCACAGTTGAATGAAATTTCTCGATTTCATTACAACATTAAAGGTAACTCAATATTCAGTTTTTAGATAAATTTTTTTAATAAAATTGGTGATTTTATTATGATAAACTAACTTAGTTCACTTCTATTTTTATAAAAATATTCTTCCAAAACTACTCTTCTTTACAAAGTAAAAGTGTATTCAACTCAAGAAATAGATGTTGAATTTATAAGATTATTTTCACCTATTTCAGCATCCTTGTTAGTTACTATGTTTAATTGGGATGAAACTTTTATGATATAATGATACATATTTAATCGAATGGTTTATAATTAGTTTAAAAGTGGATGATCAATTTTGATACCACTCATCATATTACATCGAATGGTTAGTGTTTATGTTTAATGATTGGTTTAAGCTATTTTACTTCATATGTTAGTTCCAATATGATATTATATGTTGTTTATTTATATCCCCATTCATATGATGAATTCATTGGACTTATTACGTGAAGGGGGTCCCGCTATAGCCCTTAGATGAATCAGAAGGTCTCATTAGAAAAACTAATGTCCTGGCATGAGGCCTTGATGGAATAGTTTTTTGTATTTGAATGAGGCCTTGATTGTGTGATTATGACGTCTGGCATGATGCATTCCATCATTATGAAACTACAGATTTATAGTCCAAGTGATTATTAGACTATTAGAATATCTAGGGTTATGTATTATGGAATTATTTAACCATTTTTTATTCCTTCCATGTTATTCTCATGTATATTAATAAAGGCATTAATTTTTTGTTATTCATCCTTCCTAGAGATTATACTTATAATTTTTTACGTTGTATTATTTACCCTAATTGAGCATCTAAGCTCACCGATTTCACATGATTTATTTTCCCCATGATTTGAGGAAGTATCTATTACATTCCTTGTAAGTATAATTATGATCTTTTTAAAAGATGTTTATATGTTTTATTTTCTTTTAATGTTGTAATGTTGAGCTTATGTATATATCTAGTTTTCTGAAACCACTAAACTATTCATTCCTTCAGAATATAGCTTTTATGTAATCATTACAATGTAATCAAATAAGGTACCCAATCTAGGAAATTGGGGTTAGGTCCATCCAATTTGTATCAAATGAAATTTATTAGAAAATTAGAAACTATATTTAGAATATGGGGATTATGGGAAACCCACTAATATAGTATTTGAGTATAAACATATGAGAACATGATAGAATTTTGGTAAGGAATATATTTTTTCGACATTTCTAAAAAATACATCACTATGTGAATACTAAAATCGGCATCATTTAGGCAAAAAAGTACATAAGAGTAACAATTCTTACAAGGAGTTTCGGGCTTGCCCCGGGGTATCCAGGTATATGAGAATAGGCCTTACTGCACACCTAGTATCACACTCCCTGGGGATATGCATAAGATAAGTCACATTTTCCTTACAAACTGTTTTGAGGGAATTAAATGGAAAATTTTCATTAAGGAAACCATGATAATGAGATTACCTATGGATAATATTTCAATTTAGGCTATATATTTTTCTATGTTTACATTATACATTATGATTCATAACATAATATATTGTATTACATTATTTTGAAATGGAACCTAGTGGAAGGAATTGAAACGACATGATCACACACATCCTATCATGGAATTTCTCTCAAATGATATATAATGATGCTTACTCTAGATCTAAGACTGGTGCTGTGAAACTTAATACTATATTGGGATAGTTGACTTGGGTTATTAATAATAATACTACACTTATGGAGAATTTGGATCCACAATGTGGAGGAGATATGTTAGACCTCTTTATGGGAGAACATCCTCCATCATTCGACGGGACTATAAACCCATATATAGGGGATCAATGGGTACATTCCTTATAGAACATATTTCTCGCTTTGGGATATAATGAAAGAGAAAAGGTTTTCTTGGTTGTTTATCATCTATTAGAACATGAAAATTTTTGGGGTCCATAATATAAAACATAAAGGATGAGTAATAAATAGAAGAATTGGAATGGAGGTATTTTAAGGAAGTATTCATAGGAAAATAGTTCTCATGTGAACAACAAACATATATGTAAGGGAAGTATCTGAATTTTATGAAAAAAGAGGTTGGGATGTTTGTAAAAAATGAAGCTAACATCACAAGGATGGTTAGACATTCTGCAGACAACATACATAATCCAAGGAGATTTATCGATCGATTATCTAATCGTTTAAACTAGTCCTCCAAAGTTCACTAGTCTCCCATAGTTATTCATAATAGGAAGATATAGTCTCATGTGATACGAAGAAGAAAATGGAATTTTCGAAGTCTTAATACATTAATAGAAAATAAAGAAATGAAGAGGGATGTTAAAAGCTATAGAAAATGAAATAAGGATATGGGGAAGGGGGGATACATAAATTTCCACCCTGTTATATTTTTATGAAGAAAAACCTTTGTACTTTTATGAAGGGTATGGGTGTTTGTAACAATTGTGGAGAAAAGGTCACCACTCCCATGATTGTTAGGGGAAGAAAGAAGCTAACAATGATTGATACTACAGTTGCAAATAGATGTGACATTCTAAAAATTATTTTCCTAAGAATCAAGTATGAATTCACCCAAATAAGGACATGGGAGAAAGTCAAGAATATGTTATCAGATCTACTATAGATGAAGTTCATAATGGTGTTTTGGAACATACTTTAATAATTTCATCAAACATTGTCAATTCATTATTTTATTCAATATCATTGCATTATTTTATATGATCCCAGTTTTCGAAGGGAATTATACATTTACAATTTTTTTAATAATGGATTTTTTAGTCAAAACTCCTAAGGGAAGTATCATTACACTGAATATGTGTCATTCAATCACCTTTATAACTCATAACCATGTTTTAGTTGCTAAAACTATTAGTATACCCATGATTAAATTTGATATAATTTTCAGTATCAATTGTATTTAAAATTATGATGTGAAAATATATTTCCCAAATAAAGAGGTTACAATTTTTGATAGTGGTGTAGAATCAATTCCCTTTACTGATGATATCTCACGATCTATTTCGCATCTAGATCCACCCCTAGTGGCTCTACTAAATTCAATTTTTTGGGGAGGTAGAGAACACAATATCTATGGGTGAGGAAAGGAATGTCCAAATAAAAGATTTTCCTATTGTCAAAGAATATGTTGATGTGTTTCTAGAGAATTTACCTAGAAATCCTCTAATGTATGAAGCTGAGTTCTCTATTGACTAAATTGCTGGTTGAAGACCTGTATCAAAGACTCCTTATTGAATGGCCACTGTTGAGTTGGTAGAAATAGAGAAAAAACTAGAGGAATTGTGTGATAAAAGATTTTTCCACCCTAATGTTTCTCTGTAGTGGTCCCTTTTACTTCTCATCATGAAGAATGATAGACCTACGAGGCTGCGAGTTGACTATAGGGAGATTAATGCTATTGCGATAAAGAATAAGAATCCTCTTCCTCACAATGATTATTTATTTGAACAAATTCACAGAGCCCAATATTTCTCAAAGATTGATGATCAATCTGGATATCATTAGTTCCATGTGAGGAAGAAAGATATTCCAAAGACATCATTTCAAACCATGTGTGGGCATTAAGAATTTACAATAATGCCTTTTGAACTGATTAATGCACCCTCTTTTTTCATGGATCTAATGAATAGGTTTTTTATGGAATATATTGATGCCTTTGTTTTAATATTTATTGGTGATAAAATGGTATAATCCAAAAGCTATGAGGATCATGAAAATCAATTACAAATTATTTTGGAGACTCTTAGAAGAAATGAATTGATTGGTAAGTTTACCTAGTGTAAATATTGGCTTCAATAAGTTTATTTTCATAGACATATTATCTATAAAGATGGAATATCCATTGTTCCTATGAAGATAAAGGATGTTCAAGAATGGAATAAAACAAAGAACATAACCATGTTAAATAGGTTTGTTGGTTTAGGAGGTTACTATTGGCATATCATTTAGAACATCGCCCGATTAGCCAACCCACTAACCCAGAATACATGTAATGGGGTTAAGTTCATAGGATCAAAATTATGATAGGAATGTTTTAAAGAATTAAAGTAGAGATTAGTGAATTCTCTTATCCAAAATCTACCATCAGGGACTGATGGGTTTGTGATTTATAGTGATGCATCAAAGAAAGGACTTGGTTTTGAACTTCTGAAGAATGATAAAGTTATTGACAATACATTATGGCAGTAAAAAATTCACGATAAAAACTCTCATACTCTTTATATTGAGTTAGAATCTGTAATCTTGGATCTAAATATATTTATATATTATCTATATTGAAAAATATGTTACATATATATGGATCCTAAGAGCTTGAAATATATCTTCTCACAGAAACAACTCAATCTAAGGAAAATGTGGTGACTCGAACTACTCAAGGATTATGATTATTCCATACAATACCAACCTAGAATGGAATATAAGGTACCTGATACATTGAGTAGGAAGTATGGTGGAGTTCTAAAAAATGATGATTGAAAGGGATCATGTATTCAAATATCAAGTAAGGATGGACATGGAAATTATAAAAGTTGGTGAAACATTATTACATTTTTAATTGGTTTCCCAACCATATATATTTGAAATAATTAAATGTTATTAGCCTGGTGATGAGAATCATCAAGAGAAATTTAATAATATGATTTAAAATAAGTTGCAAGATTCTTATATGAATATAGAATTCTAATGTTTGGGAAGAGGCATTGTGTCCCAGCTATACCCGAGTTAAAGAGGGAGTTATTGGATGATGACCATAGTATGAATTTCATTGTACATCCTAGTAGAACTAAGATGTATAGATATTTGAAGGATCCTTTCTAGTGGGATAACATGAAGAGAGAAATTGTAGATTATGTATCAAGATGTTCTGTCTTTCCACAAGTGAAGGTCAGGAGACAACATCCTAGAGGTTTCATGCAACCACTTCCTATTCCTATATGAAAATGATAGGACCTCACCATGTATATTGTAACTAAATTACCCAAACCATCAAGAAATAATGATTCAATATGGCGAATTATTGGTCAACATAAAAATCTATACATTTCATCACTGTAAGGGGGGATTTTCAACTGGAGATCCTTGCACGTATCTATATGAAGGAAGTTTTAAGAGATCATTGATAACTTATTTCAACATATTATGATTTTGAGCCTTGATTTATATTGAATTTTGGGAATATTTTTAATAAACCATTGGATAACGAGCATCCTTTGAGTACTACTTATCTCCCAAAAACTGACGGGAAATCCGAAGGACAATAAATACATTATAAGACATGTTGAGATCATGATAACTAGATTTTTGTGGTTTTTGAGATTTGTATTTACCTTGATGGTGTTTTCCAACCCTAATAAATTCCATTATAGCATTAAAATGGCACCATATGAATCATTGTATGTAATGATATGACATACATGGACATCTTGGGATAATGATAATGAATGGAAGACTGTGGCCCCATATCTTGTGGATGAAACACCATCGAGGGTAAATACTATTCAAACCCATATTAAAGTAGATCGAAAAAGTAAAAAGTGCTATGTAGACAATTGAAGGAAAAATTTGTCATTTTAGGTCAGAGATCAGGTTTTTGTGAAATAATATCTATAAAAGGGTGTTATAAAATTTGGGAATATGGGAAAACTAATCCCTAAATATACTGGTCCTTCTGAAATTCTTGATAGAATTTGAGCTGTGGATTAACATTTGGAAATGCTGACTAGCCTCTATAATGTACACAATATGTTCCTTATCTCATATTCTAAGAAATTACATGCTAGAACAAACACATGTCATCACATATGATGGAATAAAATTAGAACCAAACTTATCTAACTTTAAAGAGACTATCTGAATTCTAGACAAAACTGAATATCTGTTGATGAATTGGATGACTCGAGTTGTTATGATAATTTGGTAAAATCATAAAATTGAAGAAGAAACATTGGAGTGTGATGATCGTAGGATGAAGACCTACCAAAATATTTTGTGAGATAACATTATAGAGTTTCATGGAGGAAATTTTTGTTGGGGGTGAATTTAACACACCAAGGTTTCATAAATTAATTAAATATTGAATGAATAAAATACCTAGTATCTAAAAAACTCCAATTTGTTAATTTAACACATTCAAAGATGACGGGTTTTCATCTAATATTACCATATTCAATTCTGGTCATCAAACCATTTTTATAGTTTAACCCAATAATAATATATGTAATATATCCTCTGTAATGTTTTGGAATCATTTTTTACACATGATATTAATTGATAAAACAAAATGAGATCGTGGTGTTTTAAAAATAACAAAATTAATCCAAGCATTTTTCATAAAAAATTTATATGATGATTCCTCCTCACCCAAAGTAACCAAATGAATTATTTGATCTTAAAACCTTTTAAATGAGAATTAATAACATATAACATAAATTCTATGATTTATATTCTCATTTTACATTAACTTACATACCAGATAACTGATCATGGAACTAATGAAATGACCAGTAAGATGATATTGAATCTCAAAACCTATAAAAATAGACATAAATAAACATAATAAAATTATAATTAATCATATGAATTTATAATAGGTAACTAATTATGTTATCAATAAGTCTAATTTCATATTCTAGGACCTTATGTTTAAGAGAGGAAAATATTTGGAATGATGGAAAGGGTTTTCTACCCAAACCTCCATTTTTATTTGTGTTACATTAATTCTCTACATGCCAAGATGAAATTATTATTTATTCTTATGTACACCTCAAAAACACGGTATAAATGTTCTATATATATGTACATGTCCGAATCCTTGTTTATTTTATGGGGAGTTACATATTTTAAAAGGATATTTCAAAAATTCTTCCTAAAATAAAATCTTGATTCAAGGGAATTTCTTTGATTTCATACCTATTTTCAAGGTCACTCTATAATATGATTCATGTATAATTTATTTTTTAAAATCATTTTTTCGATTGTGAAAAAACTAAATTTGTTAAATTTTGGTTTTATTCAAATATTTTTACAAAATAACTCTTCTTTTAAAAGTGAAAGATTATATATCTCATGAATTACTTGATGATTTTAAAAGAGTATTTTCATCTATTGTAACACCCTTGTAGATTGTTATGTTCAATTGGGATGAATATTTTATGATATCATCTACCATATTTTATTGAATGGTTCATGATTAGTTTGAATCTAGATGTTATATCTTGATACCATTCACCACATTACTTCGAATGGTTAGTGTTTATGTTTCATAATTGGGGAAATATATTTACATTTCTTATGTTAGTTTCAATATAAATGCATATGATAATTATGTGTGTCTGCATTTATTTGAATAATGAATTGGAATTATTACGTGATTGGTGGTGCCTACTATATCCTCTCAATGCATCGATTGGTCTCATGAGACAAACTAGTGTCTTGGAATGAGGCCTTGACAGAATGGTTATTATGTTTAATGATTTGGGAAGGCTATTTAAATTTCATATGTTAGTTTAAATAGGAATATAAATTTCCTTTAAGTGTATCCCTATTAATATGAGTGATGTAGTGGAATTATTACATGACGGGCGAGGACCGCTATTGTAACTCCCTGACCCCAGTTACTCAGAGTTGCTGCATTATTACATAACATTGGCGTGATATAAAAAATCATTTTTTGAGAGACCAATTAGTTTAGTATTATTGGAAACATGATACATACATAAGTTCAGTATTACAACATTAAATGAAGTTCAAAACAAAATTGTTCCATTATAAAAATGCAAGTCTCCTAGATTATTCTTGTAAGTCACTCATAACTATCTTCTTCATATCATGGGAAAATAAAATGTAAGGAAGAGGTGATATCAAACACTCAGTAAGGGTATGAAATATTGCAGAAGATAATATAAATATTAGGCATGGTGAATAATTAAAAACACATTCCTTTACAAATAATAAACATGCACACTTTATGGAAAGAATATGAGATGAGTAAAAAATTCCATAATAAAACATAGACATGCTTATTGTACTTGTAGAATAAACACATTAACCAAAATTATTATTTTCATAATTAGGGAATGTAAAATGTCGAAAATTCTAAAACATCTTATCAAGGCCTCGGCCAAGACGTCTAAAAATGATTTAGGCCTTGGCCAAAACTATATATCAAATTGGGAAAGGCCCCATCCAATTCCAAGTCTAATTGTATCATGAGACCTACCTATTCACCAAAGAGATGTAGCGGGATACACCCGTCACTTTCTAAGTCCATTATGTTCTTCATATGAAATGTTTGAAACATAATAGAAACATTCGTTTTAAAACTAGCTTACAAAATGTCAATACATTAACAATAAACCATGAATAGTATAAAAATAGCACATCCATAGTCAAACATATCCCAAAACCTTAAATACAATATGGAATATTTGTATCATAATTAATCAACTTCAAAAAATTGTAAAATTTATCAAAGGATGTTAAAATAGATGAAATTAAAACTATTTGAGAGAAATATCTCTTTTTATTTTGCAATCATTTAATAGTAAAATAATTATAAAAGAAAGCATTTATTTTGAAATTACTCTTAAAACCTTGTAAGGGAATCCTCAGAGCTGATATAACGGTGGAGAATAACTGCACACACCGTATAAGATAAAAAACTAATCTTACCATAATTTGTCGAAAAGGTCATAAAGTGCCTTGTTTGGAAAATGAAAGAAAGATTTCTTTCAAAGACATATATAAAAAGACAAATAATGGAATAAATGAATTTAATCCATTGTTTAGTAAATATTGATTTTTTAGATACATTTTTATGAAACATGGATTTTGATGATAAAGAGGTCCTAGAAGATACTTACGTAAAAACAACATTGGATAATAATGAGATTGTAAAATTAACCCTTACCTTGTACTTTTCCTTAGTCAATGGTATGTTAAACACATTTATAATAGTCAGAAAATTGTTATTAATTTATAAAATAAGTATATACATAAATGTGATATCATATATGATCCACTAATATTACATTTTTAATAATATTTCAGTAGTATCATCATTTAAGGTGTTTACAGATTCATTTTATTTTATATTCATGATTTCTTAAGCCACGTTAGTTATGCATATGATGTATTGGATTCATATATAGAATTATATTATGTTCATAAACATTATTTTTAATCAAAAAATGAAAATTATTCTGGAATGATTACGATGGGGAATTAATCTCATCGCGTTCGTGGAGATGGTAATCCATACGTACGCATAAGGGACAATATCAATATACCGATGGTGAAATAGTATGTTATTGGATGGTATATCATATATACAAAATCATTAACATGTTATATTTATTATTTACATTAGTTATATTCATTATTATACCCATCCAAAAAATGATGTGTTTGAATACAAACTACCACTACTAGAAATTGAAGATTTAGCAACACTTATATAGCCAATGTTTAATAAAATTGTGGATAAAGGTTAAGGTAACACAACGGGTCAAAAAATACAAGTGTATTTACCCCTGTTATTTCTATATGCTCGTGATCCCCCACCACCTTCCTCCTATGCGCTTGCGATCCCCACCCCATTTCTTCCCTTCTCTCTGCTCGTGATCTCCACCTCCCTCCCTTTCTTCCCTACTCCCTGCAATCCTCCTCGCTCGGCGCTATCACCAAAAAATTCTTCCATTATACTCCCCCGACATAGCCACCCACCTTTGGACGATTCTCTTCTGACGATGCAGTCAGCCACCTCTCTGTTGGCATTCCTCTATGTGTGGTTCCTATCGAGGCCCAGCCTCTACAGTGATCTTTATCCTCTGACACAGCAATCCTACCTCCGTGCCCCAGATCCAAGTAAGTCTAATTTATTTTAGTTTCACAAAACCATAACAACGTAGGTCGTTATAGTGTTAGGTGTGGTGGCGATGTTGTTATTCATTAGCTGATGAGTGGACTTGAAACTGGAGAACTGCATACATGCACTTCATTGTAGGTTCTTTTCTTATTAGATACTATGGATTTTATCAATAACGGTTTTTTGTCAATTAGGGTATGTTTTCATGATGTAAATTAGATGTTTCTATGTATTTTTCAGAAATTATAGATTTCAATGGCCAGGATGTTATAATTACAGAAAATTGGCTAAGATGTGGTAGTGTGTATGAGTAACTCTGATTTTTCATATGTGTCATAGGCTGCATGCACAGACTGAAATTTCTGCAAAGGCAGGAAGCCACACTGATTCATAAAAGTCATTTGAAATTTTATAAGGTTCATTGATAAGAATTCACAAGTCATTTGAAAAATCATAAGAGTCAATTTGTTGATACAGGAAGTTTTATAAGGGTCAACTACATAGAATTTTTTTTTAGGAAAAGATGAATTTCTTGAAGATACTTCTAAAACATAATTAGAATGATGTTGTGTTGTTTTTCAATTTTAAAAAATAAGAACTAATGATTATGGTGTGATTCAAGCTGGGATTGAGGATAATTAAAAGAGATCACATCCCTAATAATCTCAAATATTCAAATGAAAATATTTGAAAATTATAAACTGTGATCACAGCTAGATAACTAACAATAATTTTTATTTAAACTAAAAGAGAGGTTGGGTATTTATGGAATTTGTGATCAGGAATTTGGGTAATAGATCCATGTGAACAGTTGAATGAGGAATCTCACTAGAGATGAGATGATTTCTATAAATCAAAAATACTAATACCATTATCTGACTTGTTGATTAAATGTTTATGTTACTAAAAACCACTAGGTAAGGAAAAATATAAATACTAGTCATATTCTATAACATGGCCACTTTCAAGATAAGAAATTCCACCAAGTCCTGAAATGGGTCCATTGACCACAAATTTATTACTCGGATGAAAAAAATTAACCCTATCTTCGAAAAATTGAACACTAGTGTTCGTTAGCAAATTTGAGAAATGGGGAACGACTTCCCATGCATGAACTTCAGTACCAGATTATTAACACAGGATGATAATTCTATAGAAAAGAAAAAAAGTTTCTTTTCATTTAAATTCAAACCCGAAAACCTCCTAACAATAGCTCAGACATAATTGAATTGAAAACTACGTTATCAGACTGGTCAATAAGAACCACCTGGTTTGTGTTGCCTTCGAGTTGAAAATATTTAGGTTTTGCAACATTATTTACCCTCGGGTGCGACTGATTCTTTACTAGGGAGGCATTTGTATTCTCATGTGTGTTCAATCAGTCTTTCTTTGAGTGGAGTTTCTTATTTTTGGTGGTGGTGATGTGATTTAGGTTTTATTTAGTTTTTTTATTCTATTTATTATGTTTTTAGAGTGTAAAATTCTATGGTATGATGATTTAGAGTTAGAAGATGACGGTGATGTTAGGTTTTTTTCTCTAACGGTGTTGGCTCCTTGAAGTGTGTTGATCTCATTCCATCCCACCTAACTCTATTACAATTTACCAATGAAAAATATAAATATTTTTCATGTAACCACATACATGTTATTTGTAGTTGATTGCATTTTTAATATTCATTTTATTTCCAGTAGTGACCTAGAACTCCCTCTTTTCACATTAGTCTCTCCTCTACTCCTTTGTATCACTCTTCCTTTGTATAGTTATGTGATAATTTTTATATAGGATTCTATAAAAATTATTTTCAAATTGTGACACCTTTATTCATGGTGTGACATGTCTCAAATTAAATCCTTTTATTGTGAGACCTATTCCTTCACATTTAATTCTGAGTTAGAAATCAGATTCAAGAAATCTGGTTAATATCTTATATTTATGTCCCTGCAAAATCTGGTAGGATCTTTTAATCTTTAGTGAATCTAAATATTTCTCGAGGAATGATTTGTTCCTTCGTGTCTATATCATTCTAATTTCCACAGTTTATTTTAAAAACCATGAATATACTGCGTGTTTTCTTATTTTGTATCAGGGTCCCCCGATTCGCCACTCTTGCACTACTCCTGAATTCTTCTCCTCCTAGCTTCTTATCCTCCCATCTTCTTCTACTCTTGACGAGTTCTCCTCCCTAACCTCTCCTGACCATGGTACCCTCCTCCCTCGACGACTTCTCCTCCCCAACTTTTTCTCCCCACCGCAGTGCCCTCCTCCTCGACAACTTCTCCTTCCCGACCTCTCCTCCCCGACCTCTCCTCACTACAGCGCCCTCCACTCCGACGAACTATCTCACTGCAGCACCCTCCTCCTGAAGACCTCTCTCATAGAGGCACCCTTCTCCACATAGACCACTCTCACTATGGCGCCCTCCTTGACAGTGGCCTGTCACTATGGGGCCCTCCTCTTGTCTTCCAATCAACGCATGTATTTTATACCATATTATTTCATCAATGTTCTGATTTTATGGTTGTAAAGTTATTTGAATTTCATGAGATGGTTATTTACATCTTCCTTACTCTTGTATTGATAGAAGACATGGGTAGAGTATGAGTAAAAATTAAAGGCATTTTTATGTGATGAGGTTGAACACATAAGGGAACCATACACAGTGATGGTGATATAAGAATTATTGGTAACCAAATAAATGGGATTGGAGTACTAGGATGTTTTATGATGTTTAATTTACATATTCAGAAGTGTTTTGATTTAGAATAGGTTCAAGCAGTTTTGAAGATGTTTGGAGAAGGAAAAGTCACATCTTGGAAGCATTTATTGTGTTTTTTCATCATCCTTTGTGATTATCTTACTCAACTGGTTTGTAGATCGACTTCCTTTTCAAGATGGACCACCCTAATCTATTTTCATGCTTCTCCTAGAAGATTTTTTTGGGATCTACCTCTCTTCATTATGGTTTAATGGGTAAATCCATACATGATTTTTTGAATCATCTGTTCATCAGGATATGGGATCGCTTGAAAGAAAATTTTTTTAATGGATAAGTGATGATTCAGTTTAATGTTTTACCTGGTATTCCTGCAATGATTTTTATATAAACTCATCCAATCTTTTTATTTTATTATAAACTTTAAAATATTATTTTTCTAGTGCAGTTCAATATCTAGATCATCGTTTTTTAGGTACATAAATTGTAGGATATGAAGGCTTGAATTTTGATAATTAGTTTTAGTGTTCCTTTAATTTAATATCTTTATGGAAAGTGTTCAATATGAATTTCTAATTTCCATTTCTGAAACTATAGATTACCAAGATAATGCAGTTTTACTTCTATATGAATCTTGATCTTTTTTATAAATAAATTTATAGATTCTTAAATTTGATTGTTATCCAAAAACTCATCACATACAAAAAAGAAAAAAATTTATAACATAGAGAAATTATTTATAAATTTCCTTTAAATCATTTTATTTATATTATTCTTTTGATTTATTTAAATTCATTTTCCATTCTGGATAATCTTCTATTTGTTATGTTATCAATGAGGAATGATGCTTATCATATTATTGTAATATATGGGATATATAAATACAAGAAGCCTTCAATCCTATGAGCCAACATAGGTTAAATATTGCAGCTACTTAAAATTCCAAAAGGCAGGTGACAAGTCAATGACGTCAATTTTACCATCTATAAGACTAATCTATTGGGCAATGTACTCTTAAGGGAATGTACTCTTAATGCGCCCTACTACTCGAAGGTAACATTTTGGAATGTTCATTTATTTCTTATTACCATACTACAATTGTAATGTGGAGGGGTGTATTTTCTCATTATTCCTTCTGGTGGCTATCCATATTGAAATTCCTAATAAATATTTAAATGCCATTATCTGGATTAAAAATGTTGATATTCCATATTTCATTTTTACTATTTGATTGTGGTTCATGATTAAAAAGTCCATTCATTATGCTTATTTGGCTGGTATTAGACCAATAATACATGGATCTAACATTTTTTTCTTTATGAACTCTTATACACATGACTCAGCTTCTATGTTATATCTCATTAATTTTTTTAAGGATTATTATTGTATAAGAACTATCACTTTAGTAGTCTAATTGATGCTAAGGGGGTGCATACTGGGAAGAGCTTCTGAGAGGTCTTGATGGAAATTGTATTGACATCACTCAAGTTTAAGTTCATGGGGAACTATAATCAACACTCAATAGAAACAAGATGAGGTTGTTCCTAATCTGATGACCGCACCCGCAAATGGACTGGGGATGACCAGCTAGAACTATGCAGCTGTGGACAAGTTAACAACAGATCCTGTTTGGGGTTTGTAAAAATTCATTTCCCTTTTCATTCCATTTATTTTCATTAGTTATTTTACAATTTAATAACATTTTTCTTGTGTGTTCTAGGCAGAAAAAAGCTGGTCAACACCTCATGAACCTATTGAAAATCGAATCATACTATTTTTGGAAGCATAAAAAACACCGAGGTTCTTTTTTATACTTTGTATTCTATGTTTTTTATGTTTTCCTCCTTCCTCTTTAAACTGTATGTGGTACATTTCCCATTTAATTTGATGATTTCTGTAAAATACATTTAATTTGTAGGATCCGGTTCACTATTATCCATGATGTGATATAGTGCACTCTATAATGGACATTTGTGAGATTATTTAGGTAAATATCTCACATAAAATGTGTTCCTGCTGATGCTTCCATCGAAGGCATTAGGTAACCCTACTACTATAAAAACTATAAGCCACTCCAAGAAACACTCAACTCATCCTCCAATTTTAATACTGTATGATTTATATCATTCAATTTACTGTCTTTATTATTTTCATATCTCTTTCCTGATCTTCATTCCACTTTCTTGGTATTTTTAAATTGTTTTGGTTGATGGTAACGTTAAATTTAGAAATGGTGAATGTTGATCTGTAGGTTTTGGAATCTAAAGAGTATATGGAGAAGACCAACTAGTTTAACCATGCATTTATTATTTCAAGGTTGGGGTCATTTTTTGATGGTGTTTCTCAAACTATAACTTCACCCCTTGATTTTATCAAGATAAGATTCTAGATCTAACTATAGTTCTACAATTTTCATTTTCTTCACAACTGCATTCCTAAAAATATATTATAATCTATGAAAAAAATACTCTATGACATGCCTTGTGAAAATGAAGAATAGATTAGAACAATGTTTATGTTGTATATCAAGGTTTGAATGTGTCAACAACTAGTTTTTACCTAAATAAATTCAGATTTACTAAAATATGATCATCTTCATATGATCTGATATGCTGATCCTGATGGTATATTATATTTTTGAACAAATTCCACATCCTAGTGTTTTCTTACTGAAGTATTTCTTAAAATGAAATATAACATCATTTTATCATTGTTTATTTTTGATGATCAAAATTTAAACATGATATTAAATTTCTAATTGTAGGTTAGTGAATCATAAGTTTCATTAAATCAGTATGTTGTTCATTGATATTGATGAGGTGGTCTCACTTCTAAGATATAGGTTTCAATGGGGTTCCCTATTTTGGTTTTTAGAACACAAAAATTTTAGTTCCGGTTCTGATTTAATATCATAATTTCCCTACTTTTTTGACATGGAGGCCTTATTTTCCATAAGAGGAATTGATGTTGTGGAAAATGTTATTATTGTTAGTTGATGTCATTGAATCTTCTCTTAATTTTTCATCCAGATTTCATATAATATAGAGATTCTTTATCCTTCTATTATCTCTAGGAAATGTACACTAATCTCTTTAAAAATACTAAAATACTTTTTTAATTTGAATTAAATTTTTTATGGCCAGCTGCCCTCCATATCATTAAAATTCATGCACCTCATTTCTTCCCCTTCTCTGAATTGTAATGAACTCCACCATGTTGTTTCTGGCACAAACAAAGGGAGATTGAAGTGAAAATCATGATTTAATTTTCATATTCTCGTGGATACCCTCAGAAAAACCACTCCATAATTGATTCTCAACCTGAATTGGTGCTCAAACTGATGTGAATGCAGAATCTTCCAAGCACCTCACATGAAATCAAGTGATCGTTCTGGTAAACTTATTTTATATTTTTGTTGTTCCTTTAATCATACATGTGTACGGGGTAGGGGAAGGGGGCAGGGGGTAAGGGAAGGGGGTGGGTGGAGGGGGGGCTAGGGGCAGGGGCAGGTTGGAGGGGGTAGGGGCAGGGGGCAGGGGGAGGGGGCAAGGGGTAGAGGGATTTCTACGGGGTAGGGGTAGGGGGTGGTCTACAAGGCAGGGGAGGTCTGTAGGGCGGGGGGAGGGGTTGGGTGGAGGGGGTAGGGGCAGGGTGGAGTGGAGAGGTCTGAAGGGCAGGGGGTAGGGGAGTGGTCTCCGGGTTGGTCTATAGGGCAGGGGGGAGGGGGTGGGCCAGAGGGCCAGTGGGGAAAGGGGGGTGGGACATGGGGTGTAGTTAGTCTCTATAGGTTTCTTTAATCATAGATAAGGTTGAATAACCATTAAAATCCATTTCTAACTCCCCCATTTCATCATGATTAGGTTTCTCCAAATATTACCATCTATTTACAACAGATTTCTTTCACTAAATCATGGCTTGATTTTAGTTGCAACAAATCAGATTATGTATGATACAACTAGTTTTTATTGGTAGGGCTTTAAAACCTTTTCTTTTAAAAATCCAGGCCATTATGTCAACTTTTCTCTTATTTCACGTGTTTATTATTGTTTGAAAATTACATATTCACTTGAGCAATTAGAAAACTCTATATGTGTATTGTTTTTTTGGTTTATCCCATTATAACTCATTAGGATATATAATCAAACATTATTTATTATCATTTTCAACCTTATTCATAGGTGTGGATCCATTTTTTGTTATGATATATTCTATTTGATTAGAAATTGTGTCCTTTATTAAACATTTATTATCGGGTGGGATACAAACTTGTATCGAACAAAACCAAATGAAGCTGAAACTCAAGAAAAACTAATTATATACAATTAGTAGGAAGAATAATTGATAATTAATAGAATTTACTATTTAATAGTATCATTTTCAAACATGGATCTATTTCCCCCTTGCCTGCAAAAACATGATTTGACCCATGGGGCTTTGTGTTTCTTATATGTTGGACGGTGACGTGTATAGTCACAAGAGACAGGCATGTTTTACTTTAGTTTTTACTTTATTTTCTTTATCGCATTGGCCACTTAGGTCTTTTACATCATTCTATGGAAAAAGGGTAATTATATTCTGTGAAGGGGGGAAAATGGGGTTCATATTCATTCAGTCCTCCAACTTTGATCCAAGGTAATATTATATGGTTACTACTTGCCTTACACTTCATGTATTTGTGGATTTCATTGTTTTTGACTCCATAGTATGTTTTCAGAAGGGCATTGGGGCATTTATTGTTGGTTTGGGTGGATTTGGTTCTCCCAATCAAGGTAAGGATTTAATGTAGTTTTTTGGTTTCTCACTGGTTATGTAGCATCCTTTATGTTTTTTAATGTTCTTAATATCCTTTGTGCAGTCAGTTGATCTCTAGTTGTTGGTTTCGAGTATCCAATTTAAGGGTGACACACCTACGTGTGCATAGGTAAGAAAGTATTTGTATGTGGGTTCCCCTGTTATGTGTATATTCATCCATGGCAGTGATTATGCACATATGGTTCTATGTGTGCCCATGTATATATAAATAAATGCATACGTAGGTGAGTGGATACTGGTATATGCATATAAGCATTTGTGCAAGGATCCCCTTGCACATGCTCATGGCCATGTGGGGATGTGCATAGGTAATATGTGTCCTTGCATGTGTTTGAAGGTGTGTATACCCAGTGTGGGAGCAACAAATTTTGGTTAGAAATCGCCCAGAGATGAAGTGGATGGTTTGGATCCACCTTGACGTAGGATCCCTCTTCTATCCTCTTTAATTCAAGAATGCTTTAAATTGAATTCATCTTCTTTCTTAATTATGATAAATTATATTGAATTTCCTATCTTGAATATGTGTTCTTTAATATAATTGTTTCATTTGATAAATAAATTCATGTTTTTATAATAAAACCCTTCCAACTGAGGTGCGATGTGTGCGAAAACTCATTGTGATAGTTATCTGGATCTAGTTGGTTAAATTATTGCATTTCATTTATGTAAGAATGAGTTTTATAATAAATGTTAAATATAATGAAATTAATTTTGTGATAAATCAAGGCCATGATTTTATAATAAAACCCCTCCAATGGAGGTTTGCTGTCTTCTAAACCAAAGAGTAGTGATAGTTATTTGTATCGTGTTTAGATTTGGTTTGACTCTTTCATATTCCTCTTGTTGGTGTTTGTTTTTTGTATAGTTAGTTTTTGTTTTCTTTGAATAATATAAATTGGCTCATCATACTCGTTTTACTCAATTGACATTTCCCGAGTTGGCATATTCCTTGACGATGACACTCTTTTTCACGCTTTGAATATTATAAATAAAATTTCCATATTTAGGCAAAGTGAATGGCTATGTAAATAGTTTGTGTAGGGTGTGTGATTCTTTTTTGTTGTTTTGTTGAACTTTAGAAATTGCGTTATTGTGCTTCTTGCAACAATCGTCTCTGGTGATCCCTTGTTTTAGAATATTAAATAGTTGATCTATTCTATCATATGTTGGCAGGGCGATGGGTGGAATGTTGACTCATCTCCTCTCACTCCCTTCGCTCTTGGCCGGCATATCCTGCCCCACAGATGTCGCTGGACCGGGCCATCTTGTCGCGGTCACGCTGCAGTCACGCCACAGTCACTCCGATATCACGCCACGGTCATGCCGTGGTCACGCCACGGTCACGCCTTGACTTGGCCCTGCTCCAGGATGAAACCCCACGACAGTTCACAGTGATAGTATTTGAATAGTATTGTCATCAATGTTGAGATTCACTAATCATAATTTATGTCGGTTGGGCGACGACCAGAATTTTTCCGCAACCCTACCTCTCCCTTCGCTCCTGGACAGAAGATGTTGCCCCACCGATGTCGCTGGACCAGGCCAACACGCCGCGATCATGCCGTGGTCCCGCCGCGGTCACACTGTAGTCACGCTGCGTTCACTCCGTGGTAATGTCATGATTTTGTGCTTTTCCAGGATGACACCCCACGACGGTTCGCAATGATAGTATTCTATGAATCTTGTGATCAATGTTGAGACTGAAAAATCACAATTTTTGTTGGTGGGGTGATGACTGGAATGTTGTCCTGCCTCCTCCCACTCACATCACTCCTGGATGGAAGATATTGCCCTGCGGATGTCTCTCGACTAGGCCAACATGATGCGGTCACACCGTAGTCACACTGCGGTCACACTACAGTAATGCCATGATTTGGCCCTGATCCAGGATGACACCCCGTGGTGGTTCGCAGTGATAGTATTCCATGATTCTTGTGATCAATGTTGAGACTGAATAATAACAATTTCTACCAGCAGGTTGATGACCTAAATGTTTCCCCACCTCCTCCTGCCCCCTTCACTCCTACCCAGAAGATGATGCCCTGCGGATGTCACTGGACCGGGCCAACACCTCGGGGTGATGCCGCGATCACGCCACAATAATGTCGTGATTTGACCCTGCTCAATGATGAAACCCCATGGAGATTCACAATGATAGTATTCTATGAGTCTTGTGATCAATGATGAGACTGACTAATCACAATTTATGCTGGCGGGGCGACGACCGTAATGTGGCCACGCCACCTCCCTCTCCCATCACTCATGGACGTAAGATGCTACCCCACGAATGTCATTGGACTAGTCCAACACGTCACTTCCACACCGAGGTCACGCCGCGGTCACGCCGCAGTGCCGCCACGGTCACACTATGATAATCCCGTGATTTGGCCCTGCTCGAGGACAACATCCCATGGCGATTCAAAATGATAGGATTCCATGAGTCTGTGATCAATAATGAGACTGACAAATCACAATTTTTTTCGGCGGGGTGATGGCCTAAATGTTTCCCCACCTCCTCATGCTCCCTAAACTCCTGACTGGATGATGCTGCCCATGGATGTCGCTGGATCGGGCCAACACGCCGTGGTCATGCCACGGTCACGTCACTGTCACTCCGTTGTCACACTGCAATCACGCTGCTATCATGCCACGGTAATGTCGTGATTTTGCCCGGCTTTAGCCACATCCATCTCACACCAGCCCCATTCCACCATCATTTCAGCCCGTTGTCACCATCATTCCAACCCGCAACATCCCCCTGCCACCTTCGAATCAACCTGCTCCATCCCCCCTGAACCTATAACCATCCCCCTTCCACCAGCATTCCAGCCCCCTTCCACCTACATTCGAGCCCGCACCATCCCCTAGCCACCTGCAATCCAGCCCGCAGCAGCCACCACAACAGCCACCACCCCCCATCCTCCAGAAAAAAACTCATTCCAGGGCTCTGCCACATGAAAAATATCCCCAACCCCCAGTTATTTCCCTCACTATCCCCCGACCTCCAATTTCATGGTGGGAATCTCAAATGTTTTTATGGTGATGTCAAAAAGTCTTCTTAGTGGATATATAGTCCCCTAAATCCATGGACATGTGTAAAGAAATTCAAAATCGTGGGTTAGGGTTTAGATGTTTTTGAGCTAGGTATTTTGACATGTATCTCTCACATTTGGTTATAAATATCCACCTCTTTGTAGCCATTGAAGGCTAATTACGAATTTTGATAATTTATAAAATTATTATGTTTGTGTTTCTTGTGTTCATAGGTGAATTCATGTAAGGATTATCAGAGGAGTGATCAACCTTTTTGGCTCTTTATAATTAGGGTTTTATGGAAAATGTATCCTTGGGGTCCTAATTGATTATCTGCCTTCCCCTTATATTTCCTT
Source organism: Viscum album (assembly GCA_963277665.1). Taxonomy (NCBI): domain Eukaryota; kingdom Viridiplantae; phylum Streptophyta; class Magnoliopsida; order Santalales; family Viscaceae; genus Viscum; species Viscum album. The sequence goes on along the minus strand of OY728127.1, from coordinate 372,938,994 downwards.
TTCACTTCTTTTAATTTCGATTTTTACAACTTCCTTCACTTGTGTTTCCACATTTCATCTAATGATTACCCCATATATATATTGTATCATATCAATAACACACTAGAAACCCAGAAATTAGCATAAGATCCCAGCATATGCACCACTTACAAACCAGCAGAAGGAATCACAGAAGCTCCCAAGCACAAAACCAACAAGCACACCTAGGGGAAGTATAACCAAGGAAACAATGTGGATAAAGGATAAATATGGAACCCCAAAAAGAAGTAGTCACAAATGATAGAAACCAAAAACACACAAACATTCACAAAATCAGTCACAACCACCCACAGACACACACACACCCACCTACCCACTAACAAGTTGCCAAAATCCATCACCCATCCAAAAGTCCAGCTTTATCCAATGAAATTGAAACACTGAACCCCCATACCTGCAGCCAACATGAACCAACTAGTTCAGTATCCCTATCCAAAAAAAGCCTAGTGTTAAAGTCCACTAGGCAACCATGCCAACTAATGGCCACTACACCAACACCTACTCAATGAATTCTTACAACTTCATTAATATATAGACTTGCTATGTGTTCGAGTGGTAAATCTTCTCTTATAGCCAAAAAATGTTCGGACTTGCCAAGATGATAAAAAATCACCCATATTTAATCATTCCCTCTATGAGTCTTTGGTAGCCCCATGAAAAACTAAATCATAATATTATCCCATTTCCACTCGGGTATGGGAAGAGGTCGCATGACTCCATAAAGATAGTTCCTTCAAACATTTAATTGTTGACAAACCATACATCTTGACACAAAATCAGAAATCTCCCACTATATGTTGTCCCACCAAAAATGATCGTTCAAATCACAATATATCTTGGTGCTCCAAAGGTGTACAGAGAAATTGGAGCTGTGAGAATCGTTCAATAATTCCCTTTTTAGATTTTTTGTGTTAGGAACACAAAGTCCCTTCCCAAATTTTAAAATTCCATCTTCATATATGAAGTCACTCAATCTCCAATCATTCACAGCTTTAATCTTCTTTTGAAACTCCTCATCATCAGTCTGAGAACTCATTATCCTTTCTATTAAATATTTTTTTGCAACCATTTGAAGAAGTATTGATGTTTCACCTTCCATTGTTATTCCCATATCCATATTTACAAGACCAATGAAAATAGGATACCTTTCCACTCTCATCTTGTTCAAAACTCCATGTTCCTTTCAACTCAAATCATCTACCACCTTATATTCCTTCCTCGGGTTGTAGTGTATAGTGAAATTATAATCCTTGAGTAGTTTAAGACATCGAATTTGGCTCATGTTGAATTATTTTTGAGAGAAAATATACATCAAACTCTTGTAATCAGTATAAATCTCACATTTTTCACCATAGAGATAGTGTCTCTATATCTTTAGTGAAAATATTATAGATTCTAACTCAAGATCATGATTAGGAAAGTTTTTCTCGTGAATTTTTAGAAGTCATGATGCATTGGAAATAACTCTATCATTCAACATAAGGACTCAACAAAGTCCTTTATTTGAATCTTCACTATAAATAACAAACTCTTCATTCCCCTATGGTATAGTTTAGATAAGAGAATTAACTAATATTCTCTTCAGCTCTTCAAAAAATTCTTTACACTCTTTTTTACATACATATTTAACCAATTTATGAGTGAGTTGGGTTACTGGGTTATCCAATCAATAAAAATTTGGAAAAACACCTATACTAACTTAGTAAACCAATAAAACTGTGTACCTCAGTTATACTCGTCGGTGCTGTACATTGTTGGATTGCCTTGGTCTTTGAAGGATCAATAGAGATTCCATCCTTATAGATAAGATGGCCAAGAAAAGAAATCTCGTGATGCTAGAATTCACACACTATAAATTTCCCATATAATTCATTTCTTCTAAGAGTCCATTGGATAATGCTCAAGTGATTTTCATGATCTTTGTAACCTTGACTATACCAAAATATCATCAATAAATACCTCTACAAAGTCATCATGATTTTATATGAAAACTATATTCATTAGATCTATGAATAAATAAGGTTCATTTGTCAATCCAAAAATCATTAATATAAACTCGAAATGCTCATACCAGGTACAACAATCTGTTTTCAGAATGTCTTCCTTCTTCACACACAAATAATGATATCCATATAAATGGTCAATCATTGAAAAGTACTGTGATCAATGAAGTTGGTAGAATAAACCATCAATGTGTGGTAGGGATAATTGATTTTTATTTTTGTAGCATTGATCTCTCTGTAGTCAATGCACTAATTCATAGATCCATTTCTCATCCAAACAAAAAGTGACGGGGCTCCTCTGGGAGAAAGACTACGGTGAATAAATACTTTATTCCATAATTCATATAGTTTTTTCTTTAGTTATTCTAATTCCACATTTACCATTCTATAAGGGGTATTTGATATGGGCCTTGAACCATAAATTAAATCAATGGAAAACTCAATTTCTTATTCTGGAGGATGTCCAGGTAAATCCTCTGGAAACACGTCAACATATTCACTCACAATAGGTACATCCTCTATTAGAACATTCTTTTCCCCACCGCTGGTTATTTCATTATCTTCCTCCCCAATAATTGATTTTACAAGAGCTACTGGGGGTAGATCTAGGTAAAAATCAGATGGTGACATTTCTGCTCTAATGATAAGGTACTCCTTATCATCATCGAGAATTGTAACCTCATTCTTCTTAAAATAAAATTTTGCATCATGGCCCGGAAGCCAATCCATACCAAGGATTATATCAAATTCAATCACGGGTGTAACTATTAGATCAGTAGAAAAATATCATTTATATACCTTAATGGGGACTGATCCACGAAACATTATTGCAATGATACATCCCTTAGTAGTTTGAATGAAAACTCCCTTTTTAAATCAAAATGGAAATATCTAATTTTCACAGCAAATTTGGAAGATAAGAATCAATTCAATGATCCAAAAACAAATAAAGCATTGGCTAAACATGAGGAAACCATTAAATTACCTTCCAACACATATTTCGAAGCTTCAACCTTGGTATTAGTGATTGCATAAGATTGGCCTTGATCCCCTGGCCTATTTTGAGGTAAGTTTCCCTGAAACTTAGGACATTCATTTGCATAATTTCTCATCTCCCTGCAGTTGTAGCACTGGACATTGGTAGCTTCTTTCTTCCCCATACAATCATTTTGAAAATGGTCTTTCTATCCACATTTGTAGCATACTATTTTTCTGTTTAGATAGGCACCTGGGTGATTTCTTCCACAATTATAATATGGTGGAAATTCAACTCTTCCCTTTTCCATATTTCTTTATTTCCTTTCATACATTTTTCAGTAGATCTCTTCTTCATTTTCTTTGATTTAATGTCAAAAGACTTAGAGAATTCGTTTTCTTTCTTGATAGTACATGAGAAAATATCATCATACGATGAGAAGGATTGTGAGACAAATGTTTGATGGAAAAATGGTTTTAACCAATCAATGAATCAATAAATATTACTCCTTGGTTTACATATATAATCCGTTGCATTCCTTGCTAACCGTGAAAAGTTAGCCTCTTACTTTGCGACATTCTCATCCTCTTTTTTCCTCAAACTCAGAAATTGTCTTTCCATATCCTCTTGATCATCATGAGGAAAGTATTTTTCTAATAATGTATCTTTAAAGCCCCCCCATTCTGTGTTTGATACTTCCTCATCATCCTTTGTGTCTTGAATCAATAACCACCATTGATCTGCATCTCCCATGAGGTGATAAACTGCCATGAAAATGTTTTCCCTTTCATTACTCAACAAAGAATGAAATATGTTTTATAAGGAATTTATCCATTACACATCTACTATTTGATTTGTACTCCCATTGAATGTTGGTGGTGGTTGTATCATAAAGCGGAATAATATTGAAACTCCGCATTATGGATCAGGGTGATCCATAGGGGTGAGGTAATTATTCATAACCTGAGTGAGCTGTAATAGTATGGGGATTAGCTGATCAGCAACAATTGCATCACTAGCTCCACTATAATTATATAGAGTAGGAGTGCAATCTCTACATTGATTTCGTGAATTAATACAATTCCATTCCTTCTACTAGGTTCCATTTCTAAATAGTGGGATAAAGTTGATTAGTTTACGAATCGCAATACATAATTCTGAACTTGTAAAACACTTAAAATAAATTGAATAGTTTATGGATATAATCCATAATCATAAAAATGTTTTCTTTGAGGAGGTATATAATCATAAATCCTTAATAATGTTTTGTACACAAAATGTGAATTATCCTAAGTATATCCCCCAGGATTGTCGTAACCAAAAGTGTAGGAAGCCCCATTGTAGTGCACTAGTTCCCATTCAAGTCTATCTCAAATCGGTGTTTTTAGGTTTTACCCCTAGGTACATTTGTGCTAGATCCCCCTCTACTTACTCATATCTAGACATAGATGTATTTATTGATAACTCAGAAAATATCTATAGCAACAAAATTCTAGAAGTTCTTCAATACTAATCCTCAAGGTCTATCAATGTGTAATCTTCTCTTATCAGAGTATTTATAAATCTAGATTCCAAGGTCTATACTAAACATCCTCTGATACTAACTATAACGGCCCGACCCCAGTTACCCAGAGTAGGTGCATTATTACAAAACATTGAAATTATCACAAGGGGTCAAATCACGAAAGAACAATCACTTTATATTATTGTAAACAAGATAAATACATAAGTTCAACATTATAACCATAAAATAAATTCAACACTACTTTTTTCATTTAGAAACATCCAAGTCTTCTAGATTATTCCAGCAAGTCAGACATAAATAACTTTTTCATATCATGGAAAAACGAAACACCAGAAAAGGATGAGCTCAAATGCTCAGTAAGGGTAAGAAATATAGAATAAGATAATATAAAAATTAGGAATGGTGAATAATTGAAAACACATGCCTCTACAAATAATAAACATGAAAACATTATGGCATGAATTTGAGCAGATTAAATAATGAAATAATAAAACATAGTCATCAGTATTCTACTAGTTGAATAACAACATGAATCATCATTATTATTCTCATAATGAGGGAATGTATAATGCTAGACATTCTGAAACAACTTTTCAAGGCCTCGGCCAAAACATCTAAAAATTATTTTTGCCTCGACCAAAACCATATATCAAATTGGGAATGGCCTCATCCAATTCCACATCTAATTGTATCATGAGACCTATTGACGCACCAAGGAGCTATTGCATGCTCCACCCATCACTTACTAAGTCCAATACATTCTTCATATTAAATGGTTGAAACATAACATAAACAATTGTATTAAAACAAGCATACAAAATGTCAATAAATTAACCATAAACCATGAATGGTATAAATATAACACATCCATAGTCATACATATCACAAAACCATATATACTATATGTAATATTTGTATCATAAAAAATCAACTTCAAAAAAGTGTAAAATTTATCAATGGATGTTGACATAGATGAAATCAAAAATATTTGAGAGAAATATCTCTTCTTATTCTGAAATCAGTTAAGAATCACATAATTAAAAAAGGAAACATTTATTTTGAATTTATTATTATAAGATTGTAAGGTAAGCTTCAAAGGTGATATAATGGCAGAGAAAAACCACACCAATTGTAAAAGATAAAAAACATTCTTACCTTAATTTGTCTAAAAGGACATAAAGTACCGTGTTTGGAAAATGACAAAATGATTTCATTCAAATCATTTTATAAAAGTCAAACAAGGTTATAAATTAATTTAAACTATTGTCGAGTAAATAGTAAAAAACCGTTTTTAAATACATTTTTATGAAACATGGATGTGGATGATAAAGAGGTCCTAGTAGATTCTTACGTAAAAACTACCTCGGATAATAAAGATATTTTGAAATTAAATATTACGTGGTACTTTTCCTTAGTCGATGGTATATTAACCTTTTTAATAATAGTTAAAACTTTTTTTATTAAATTATACATGAATTATGTACATAAATATGATATCATATATGACCCTCTAATATTGCTTTGTTAAAAATATTTCGATAGTATCATCGTTTCAGGTGTTAAATGATTCATTTTCCCTTATATGTTGCATTACGTAAGCCATATTTTTAATGGATATGATGTATTTGATTCATATATAGAATGATATTATGTTTATAAACATTATTTTTAATCATAAAATTAAAATTATTCTTTAATGATTATCATGGTGAATGAATATCATCGCATTCATGGAGAAGGTAATTCCTACGTACGCACGAGTAAAAATATCATTATATTGATGGTGAAATCATTTTTAATCGGACGGTATACCATACATACAGAATCATTAACATGTTATATTCATTATTTACATAATTTTTCCTAATTATTATACCCATCCAAATAATGAAGTGTTTCAATAAAAAACTACACCACGACGTGGAGATGGTAAGCCGTAAGTACGCACGTAAGGTGACTTTGTCATTTATATGTTGGATAAAATAATTAATATGTTTATAAAATTTTTATAATAAACTCACAATTTATCTATGATTCTGGAGTTTTTTTTTAAATTGAAACCATAAAAAAAGATGTCGTGGAAGAAGAAAATAACATAAAATAGGTGATGAAATATTTACATCTATTTCGGGTTCTTTCTTTTGATTTGATCAAAAGGGATCCTTAGGTTGGATTTATGGTCAATGTAAGGACTATATGAATAAGTTATGATAGTTGAGAGGATATTTTTGCAGGGTTTTTCCATGTCAAATGGCTTTGGAGGTGCAAATTTAAGAGAAGGGGAAGTTCCCTTTTATATGTGAGGTGAGGGTCACTTTAGGAAAAGCTGGAAATATTATTTTATAATAAAATCATTTTCAATTTCTAATGGCTCTAAAATGATTTATTTAGAGGCTATAGTATTGTTGGGATGAACAAAATTCAACCAATAGGTTCTAGATAGGTTTATTTCTCCATATTAACATTATCTTTTAGATTTAATTCTTAGTTAAATAGTTGGATATTTACCATATCACTTTGTATTTTAAAATTTTATGGTTAATAAACATACTCTAAACTACCAAGAGAACCAAAACTGGTTCTTTATTAATATATAAAACCATATATAAGTATTATGGCAGGACCTTATATTTTTATTAATAATATATCAATTAATAAAATAGTATTTTTTTTAAATCAAAATTATATCAATTTTGACACTATATAGTATTTTATTTTTTTGAATGCCATAAAAACTATATCACTTAAAATATAATTTATTTAACTGACCATAACAAGTAATATTATCCTATAAAATTAATTGAATTCATTAGAATTCTCGAATTACAGTTATTTGGATATTTATAATATCAATTATTTTAATATTTCATTAATAAGGCAATTACTTCATCATCATTGTGTCATAAATAAATTAGAATATCTAATGTCTAAAAATTATAAATAAATTAAAATTATGTAGTAAATATTTTTAGATTTCTAATGAATATTTATAGTTGAATTTATATTTTCTGTAACCCTATATTAAAAACTGTTTAGTTATTAAACATTGAATTTAACTCTTTTAACACTTCTTTAAATAAAATAATAATAAATGTATTAATCTAATCCAAGTTGCCGAAAGAGATTAATATTTTATTTCTAAGGTTGTTTATGGTCTAATTATACATATCCAAATGGATTGGGACATGTTTTAGGGTAATTATGATATCATTTTTACCCATAATTACTCTATTTACTTTTAATTGTGGTAAATAAAAGTCAAAACTTACTATTCACCAAAAAAATTATTTTCATCATATTGAATCAAATTTTACTTATTGATATTAACCGTGTCTCTCAGATTTCTGAAATTCAACTCATTGAAGTGGTAAAATTTAGTTTTATGCCAATTTTCAAATGCACATAGGAGGTGGGTAAAAGATGGTAAAAAGTTCAATAAAATTATTATATATCTAAACTTATTATAAAATGACTCCAATGAAGTACATTAAACAAATATATGTTTTATGTATCTATTTTGAACTAAAATAAATTTTAATAAAATTAATAACTATTTAAATAAATAGTGGGTTTTAACCAATAATGTCGTGTTTTTCACTATTCATCAAAAATGGATTGTTTCCATAAAAATACGAAAAAATCACCCTAAGATAATTTTGATATTCTAAATTCAAAAAATGAAGACAATTTTAAAAACTAAAATTTATAAAATTTCAAAAAGTGGGTTTTAATAATCATAACGGCTAGTTTGATTGGTCTCCATGTGTTATAATCTCGAAGTTGTGTACAATGAATGTTATTGAATTATTCAAAGGGAAACGTACCGTGTAAGCTTGGGGTGTTACAACTATATCCCCTTGATGCATCTATCTGTCTTAAGAGACAAAATAGTGTCTTGGCATTAGGCTTTGATAGAATGGTTAATATGGGCTTGACATGAGTACTTGACGGTGTGATTATGATGTTCGAAAATAATCATTCCCTCATTATGAATCTATATATTTTTAGTCCATGTGATTATTCAGCTATTATAATATCCATTTTTATATTTTTGGAAATTATTTAATCAATTTATATTCCTTCTATATTATGATCATGTTTATTTATAAATTCATTCATTTTTAGTTACTCATCATGCCTAGTCTTTATGTTTATTTTGTATTCCACTGTATTATTTAACCTTACTGAGTATCTGAGATTGCCCCATTCACGTGATTAATTTCCCCAAGGTTCTGAAAAAATATATTATGAATGACTTGTATGGATAATTTTGTGTGATTCAAAAAAAGTTGATATGTTCTATTTCATCTAAATTTGTAATGTTGAACTTATGTATATGTCTATTTTTCAAAATCTTTAAATCTATTCATTCCATAAGGATGTGACTTGGTTATAATTATTCATATATATTCAAATAAGGAACTGAATGTAGGAAACTAGGGTTCGGTCCTTACATTGAATGTAATGACTAAATTTTTTAATGAATATTCCTCCTTAATACAAACATTTTGATAAATAGTTATCCCCATATGAAATAACCAACTATAATGTTCAATGACAGATTATACAAAAAATATTAATAAATTTATACGAAATTTACAAATCTATTACAAAATATAAAGATATTACTCCCCTAAAATTACATACACATAGACGATAAATAATAATTATTATTTAATATTAAGAAATATTTTTATTTCTCAAATAAAGTTTTTTATAGTGTTTGATACTTGTCCTAAAAAATTAAATTTAAAACATATAAAATATTATTATATATGAACTAAGATATTGACACTTTTTAAATTATAAACTAATATTAATTAATATTAAGAACACTTCAAAATAACATTTTTTAGGAAACAAAATTCATTGTATATTTTAGTTTAATTTTAAAAAATATAAAAATTTTAATAATTTAATTTTTTAAATTAGAATAATTTTTTTAATTCCTCGTCTAAAAATTTTCATGCATTAATTTTTTTTAAATTTTCATGAAAATGGTGAATTTTTTGTGAATAGTCAATAATAATAATTTCGCAAACATGTACACTTTAATGATATTTTCAAAACACAAAAATGATTTTAAAGATTAGGAAACATTTCTAATATATAAAAATTATATTTTTTTAATTTATAATATAATTTACAAATACAATTTAGAATTTATAATATCCATTATAAACATTTTCAAAACATATTTTATATTATAATCTAATAAAAAAATTTAGAATGTTTCATTTATCTAAGTATCCTTAAGGTTTAGTTTTTTTGGATTATTTCTATGTCCAGATAAATAGAAATTAATTAAAAATAAATGATTTTTTTTATGTAAAAATCAACAAAATTTAAAATTTTTTCTTAATCATAATGTTTATTCCAAAAGTTATAGTTTCTCTTAAAATGGGTTATCACATCATCTGTACTAATATTTAAATAAATTATCAAACATAGATTTTTTTTATCAAAAAAACATATTTCATATTTTGAATCATTATGACCAAATTATATAATAATTCCCTATATATTTTTAGTCTTTATATATAATATATTTTCCATTATAAAAATACAAAATTGGAAAAGGTATAAATATATTATTAAAATACTTTAGAAAATGATAAAAACATGTGATAAACTATATGGTTGAGGCTTTTTATACCTCAATAATTCCTCCAATACATTATTTTTCGCTATTGGATCCGCGTTACATTGGAATAATGACTTTACATTTTATATTATTATAGAAATTTATTTCCCAACACATATAAAATGGGGTGGCAACAACAATTTTGAGGCTATTTTAACATTAAATTTCTTCTTTAAAAACAATCTTTTTCAATAATTCTATACCACACAATCATTTTTAACAATTTTATATATGTAAATACCAAGATCCTCCATTTTTAGGATATACTCTGGAAGGTGGTTCAAACTCTGAACATTACTACTAATCACTTATTAACCGTATTTGTCTCTATATTTAACATATAAATTTTCTTTGTAGTATTAATAAATTGAGATAGGAATTCTTAATATATTTTAATGGTATAAGCATTATCTAACATTTCATGTTCCATAGAAAAATGGGATCATCATTCATCTATTCATGAATAATAATTCCTCTAGGAACCGATGTGTATAATTATTCATAAATTGTTTACATAGAAGGTTATTAAAGGACATTTAAAAAATAAATATTTTCCTTATAATAGGTTTAAGATTATAAAATTATAATCATCTTCCTTATATTCTCTCATTCTAAAAAAACTAATCATCTTTTTTTTGTATGTGGACACTAGCACCACCATGAAATTACATAATTTGTTTTTCGTCACTAGTACACATAAATGGTTTTAATAATAAATGTAATGAATAAATACGAAATTATTATATAAAAATGTCTTTTTTGGTTTTGGAGATTAAAATTTAATATTTTTCAAAATAATTATGATATCAATTTACTTCATTAAATTTTTTTATAAAGTTATCACATCACATATTCATCCTCCAAAATCACAACTAAAATACTCACAAAATGAATGTAGGAATTTAAATATAACTATTGAATATATATTATAGTACCATACATAATATGGAATTTTTTGCATGATATCTTGAAAAGGGAATGAAATCAAAACATTGAAACCTTCATCAAACAATAAAAATAACTAACATTAGATGACTAAAATAAAATATAACTAAATAATAAATGAATAAAAATGATCATGAATGAATATTATATTGGTTAATAAATATTCACATCTTTTAAAAATATGATATTAATATGATTATATTTAATTTAACGGATGTCAATCTTCTTTCATGGAAGTTTTGATAATGAGGTAAGGGATTTTCTTGACTCAACTTCATTTATTAAGACATAATAGTTCTATTTTGACTATAGTTTTATTATAATTTTTTACTCCATATTGTAGTGATATTAAAATTTTTCTCATCCTTATTTAGCTATAATTAAATTGACGAAAATATTTATTCTAAAAATTTTATGATGTTAAGAATAATTATCATTCTCCCAAAATAAGATCTATTTTTTCAATATCATATTCACTATTTAATTTATTTTCAACTTCATTATTTTTTTAATAAAAATGGTTTTTATTTCTATTTATATTAAATTTTATCTTTAACACTTCAAAAATGATGACTTCTCACACATTTTACAATGTGGGTTTCCAATAAATATATTTTTAAATTATGAATTTTTTTTCCTTTATTGAATGAACATTTTTTCTTCCAATCCACATTTACTTAATGTATATATATTTATTTTCCTGGTTCAATTACCAGAACCGCATTCTAATTTATTTTTGAGAAATGTTATTTCTATTCACCTTCATGATAATTATTTTTTAAAGTGACTCATAACAAAAACTTTTTATGAAAATGTTTGGAAATTTTTATTTATGAATTGGATCCTATTTTCGTCTTTAACTCTAAGAAAACTATATCTTATTCAGTTTTGTTTCATTAATCAACATCAATATTCCCATACGAAATTTTCACATTGGTATGTTTATTTTTTTCATCATGCAATCTAACTCTTGATTCCATTCTATGTTATACAAATTGGAAATGTTATGAAACCCAGTTTCAATCCATTGGTTCAATATAATGTGATAAATGATCGTTTACAAGAAGAAAATATTTTCGTTGATGATATCTCTTGATATATGTATATATGGGTGAAATTAATTTTTCCCAAAATAATTGGAAAAAATATAAGCCTCATGAAGGTTATTACTCAAGAGATAATTATGTTTAGACCTGAATGAACTTTTCCACTAGTGTTGTTAAATAATTTACCCATTTAGATACTACTCAAAGATAATAAAACTTTTGGTTTTGGATATGATAGATTATATGTTTCATTTAAATTCTAACTTAATGAAATCATATTTAATATATTCATCTTTTGAATGTGTTGCCACATTTCACCCTCTTCATTAGTGGTATTAGCTATATCAAATACGGTCTGAATTATTTATTCCAAATACTCATGTAAATAATGGGGAAAATTATTGAGATGTAATCTTTGAAAAATATCAAAATTGTAGGAATTAGAATCTACTTATTTCCCCCAAATTAAGATCTTATGGGTAGTTTTTTTACCGCGCACATCCCCTATAACATGGTAGAATATAATATATGGTGGAATGGTCTCATAAATGTTGACCACATTATCATCAAAATAACTTTATAGGGATATGTATAGATTAGATATATCTATATATAACACTAGAATATATAGATATTAAAGTTGACTCGAGAAAATAAAAAATAATTTTACACAATTGAATGGTTTACTCCCTCGAGTTGTCTATCGTCAAGCTCATTCTCTCTTTCTTTATATAATTCCTCTTGGAAACTATTTACATGTGAGGAAAATGTGTACTCAATTATTTATTCCAATCACAACCCAAAAATTTTGGTTTGATATTGATCATTTATATGAGATATTAACTATGCTAAGTCATTTTTTATAAATATGGTAGGATCTTATTGAAACACTACTTGTGGATATTTTGACCATTTTTATACAAATTACTCATAAAACTTGTCAATTTTTCACACAATTCCGTCATCAAATTCCTAAAAATCACCTTCATCATCTATGAATTCAATTTAGTATTCCAATGTATGGTCTTATAGTTTTCTCTCTATCCCCAATAAATCATCATCTATGGTCAGAGGAATATATACAACTTGTCCATCTTTCACAAATACTATTCCTTTCAACAATAAAATTCTAAAAAATATGTTATTTCATTATCACTTTTGAATGATTTCGAAACAATTTTCTCAATATATGTATTGAGTTCCTTAAGGATATCATTAAATAAATCATCACCAAAATGTGAATTGAAAGCACCCAACATAAAATTATCTAAAAAATAATTTAATTTATACATGTTTTATTTTGATACAAACATCGATTAAATTTATTATAATTTTTTTGAAATAATGTAACTTTAAACAAATATATTAAAAAAATGGGAAACTCAAATTACACATGAGAAAATACATGATGTTTTTATCCTACATATGATAGGGTGGTGATAAATTTTATTAATTTCCAAATATTTAACTATGTAACATTTTTAATCAAATGTATTCTCCAAGGATAATTAAAAACTCACTTTTTTCATAATTTTGAAATGATTCTGGGTTTTATTTGAATTCATTTGTGAAAACTAAAAAAAATTGAGAAGAAAATAGTGGTAATTAATTAGGTGATGAAATGTATATTTTTATTAGGGGTTGTAATCACATTTTCTATTATTTACTAGTCATAAATTAATTAATCAACCTAAAATTTCATGATCCATAAGATAATACACATTCAAATTTATCTCAATAATGGCTAGAAATGAGTGTTATAATTTAATCAACATTGATCACAATTGAATGATAATATTTTCTATGATTGTGGAAATATATTAAAAAATCATTTAAATATTAATGAAATGGTATCTCCCCAAAATACCCAATAAAACAAATTTTCCAAGCATAATAACGAGTAATTAAGAAAGATTATATTCTATATGCAGACATATCAATACTTACTTGATGTGTTATCACAAAACTAAATCGATATGATCATATAATAATGAATATGAGGATTGAGATGATTATTTATCTCCCCATATAGAAAACTAATGAACGAAACAAAAAAAATATAATCAAATCCAATTATATATATTAACATGGGAAACCAAGATCAAATAGAAGCATATAAATTCACTATTGATATTTAGAATTAAGAAACAGAAAAGGTTATTACCCCTACTATGACAAAAATTGAAATGTGTTTTGAAATCTAAGCATTTCATAATAGATATTTGTGAACAATGAAATGGAAGAAAAAAATGAAAAAATCCTATATTCAATTATCACTGAATTCTTGCACTACCCATAATACTTCTAGAATATATCTTTTTAAACAGGTTTTCCACTATTACTTTTTAGTAATTATTCTATATGTATCCATATTTCTGATATATACTTCTTATTGATTAAAAATAATTAAAATTTAATTTTATGTTCCTTATAAGTATACACTTTGAATGTTCCCTTCTTACGATTAGAAGACATCATAAAATTGAGAATCATTCTCTCCCAATGAGATCAAGCATTCTCTTGTGAAAGTATTCTCTAGGTTCCCATAGAATACATGTATTTATTATTTCATTAATTTTAATTCTTTACTCATAGTTCGAAAAGAGTGTTTTGAAAATTTTAACTCTTATCTGACATACCATTCTCCAAATTTTTCAAAGGACAACATTTTTATGTATCCCTTTTTGGACTAATGTAAACATTAATATATCATCCATTCATTTAAAGTAACCCTAAATTATCCTTCAATACATGGTAATATATTGATAATGGAATTTTTCAGACCTTATGTGTGATCAGAAGTCACATACACATTCAGCACAATATCACTATTTACTATAGTAGAAAAAGAAGATATTTCTATTTCAGCACATAAATAGATATATTTCACACATTATCTAAGGAACAATTAAATATCTTCAAAAAAAATTATCAACTGATTCATCCTCGTGTAATATGTATTTCCATTACGTATCAATTGAAAACACTTACTTATGATCATACATTCTAATTTTTTCCCAATTTCTCCTCGGTGAGAAACTCATACATATCGACTGACTGAAAATAACAGTTTTTAACATTAACTTATAATCATGAACAACATAAATTTTGAATTATGTATATTTATTTAATTCAATAAATTGTTAAATTATATAAAATTCTTAATTTCATACTTATTAGTAATTATTCAGAAATCCAATTAAATGATCCTTTAATTCCAAACAACTCTAAAACACAACAAATAAATATATGTATTGGAATTAAAATAATTTAATACTAATAAAATATATTGAATTTATACACTAATTCACACACTATTTAATTATTTTTCTTCTACATCCATTAAAAATATCTTAATGATACCTAGAATATAAATCACCAAGACAAGTCTTATTGACTCAAGAATATCCACTAATGAAAACATTTTTATTATATTTATTCCTTCTATTTATTCATCATCTTTTCAAACCAACCGATCCATTTACCAAATAACGTTCACATTTTTCAAACACATTTTCAAACACTTATATTATTTTTATGAAATTAGTGTCATTTTACCATTCCAAAAGACACCATGTTTAATTTTTCACTATTTTTTCCAACCCTTTGATCATGTACCTAACCCTTGATTCACCCATTTTAACTTCATTATATTATATAATCCCCACCCATTATAACAGGATATTATTCTCAGTACATCTTATCCTAAATGTTTTTATTGGAGATGTATTATCCTTAATTATATTACATTCCTTGATATCATTTCATCTCTTCACTTATATATCTAAAAACCTCCTATGTTGGATTTTTCTATTGGAACATCATGTTGAAAATTCAATTTCAAACTTCATCAATAAGTAAAATGCATCTTACTCAAGATAAGGAAACCACCTCTCTCCATCTCTATCTCCTCCATGAATGAATTTAATTTATTTTCTACCTTTCCCATCTACTAAATTGACAGCTTAAAATCTGTAACTTCTCTGAGATATTCCTACCGAACTACTTAGTATTTTAATAACCACATATAGTACGTTGATTTTGTCTATAATGTAACTAAAATTTTCTGAATACACCTTCAATAAAATAACAATTTTTATTTTTTTTGAATGTTTAGATCCCCAATAAAACATTTGAGATATACATGAAGTTAAACTAATACTTAATTTATATTTTCCACTTTTTTATATTTTTTTATCTATAATGGATGTCATAATTAATTCTAAATCCAATTTCAACTTCATTTATCCTTTTATTAAAACATAATCATCTTACTATTATTAGATCAATCTATTCTACGTAAAAATCATCCATGATTCCATAATAAATATAATATCTGGTCTTAGGGAATATTTCATATAGTAATTTTTAAATAATAAACCTCATTATATTAACTTTCCTAGCTTCATGGCCACCATATTGTAATGGTTCCTAAATTAAAACAATTAAATCATGCCAATTATAGAACTAATTTAAATTTAATTTACCTTATATTTATTTTTTTGATTCTATTGATTGGAATTCATCACACACAACCACTCCTCATACATTAACTTGATTAGTTTTGAGAATTTAATATTCTGTAAATACATCTCAAATATTTAAATTATGAAAAAATAAAAGCAAAATTTTATAAAAATGTTGAAAATATTCTAAAAATTTTCTTAATAATTTTATTGTCCTTCATCTTTTTTCCAAGTCCAATAATGGATTTGAAATAAAAAATGATTAAATTTTTAAACCATTACTATTTTACATTAGTATAACTTTAAATCAATGAAACAATTTCACAATAGTTGTAATTTTACTTCCTTATCCATATCTTCCACTTTATAAATATTGGATGAAATGTCCTAAATTTAGTTATTGGGACTAAATCTCATAAATATTACATATTTTTATCATCATAAATAATTATTTAATTCATTTTTCATTTTAAAAATAAATTAATGACTTCATATCCATCACATTATTTGTCATCTTGTAGGATTTCTCACTGGTATCTAATAAATGTAACATGGGATGGATTCTCATCAAAGAAACCAAAGATTTGATCTCATTTAGTTTTTTAAATCTTTGTAATTTCATAAATCTTATATAGATATTAAATTTATATTCAAATAATTTGTAAATTTAATAATTTACTTGTGATGGATTAACAATGATTTAACTCTTGGGATCAGATACAACTTATTATAACCACAATGATCAAAACACACTAAGAGGGGGATAATTATGGTGTTCATTTTTTATTAACTCATTATAGGTACCATGTTACAAAGAGAAATTTTTATATTTCAAAAAAAACCAATAAATAATAATAATGGTATAAAATTAATAAGTTATATTACATGATAATTTTGTAGTGTTTAAAAAAAATAGATATGTCCAAAGAGAATATACAAAATAGCGTACTAGTATATCAAGAAAAAAACACATGTTGTTGTTATTAGAATGTTTCCATAAGGATCACTTCTAAACCTATGATAACTAACCTACTATAATAATAAAATAAAGACACCAATATTTAGAAACATGAATAATCCATAAGATAATTTTATACAATTGATATAAAGAGAAATATTCCAAATAAACCATGGCATGGGTTGTGTTTCTCTGAAGGTCTAGCCTCTCATGAAAATTTCCAACCATAAAAATGTAATTAATTGGGTTAATGATTTCAAACTAAAATAATTATATATGAAAAAAAATTGTCTCTCTTTTTTTAAAATATTAAATTTATCTCTTAATAATCCAAATTATTATTAATAACATAACTTATTTTATATTCTAAAATCATACCCCTTCTATTTTATATTTTCACCACTTAATTTGATTTTAAAATATCCCCCTCTAATAGAATGAAAGATCCCGTAATGAACCATAACACCACATGACATTTAATTCCACAAAATTTTTCATATATCAAAATAACATATCACAAACATCAACATAGACATTCATTATATAGTTAGGTTTAATTAGTCAATGAGTAGACTTAGTAATCATAATGTTTAAATTATTATATCTATGGAAATTCAAAATCTCTAGTTTTTTAAATTCCACATCATGACTACACTGTAATGTTGTGTTGGTAAAAATAATATGGTTTTTCACATCGCCACACACATATCTCCCTCTTTATCTACCCATTAAAAAAATATCAAAGGATATTAATACTACCATTATCCAATTTTCCTGAAAATTATTATTTAAAAACAGTCATTTCATCTCCTTTAAACATTTACACAAAAACACAAAATTTTAAAAAACTTCAAATAACGGCCACTATAGTGATCCCTTATCTGGATACCCATTTTTCAACAATATCATAGAATGGTATTCAACTCATCAAACTAAATTATGTCCTTGTACTTGATTTCCACTAAACTAATACCTCCAAAATGAAATGTTATAATATCTTGTGGCCTATTGTTTATTCCAAAAATATCTTCCTGAAATGTGGTGTCCACCTTCATTAGTGGATTCTTAACCTCATCTTATTTTACTAAATAAGGACATGGTACACTCCATAATAGTGTGGTTTCTCTCCAATCACTAATAATACTCTTAAAACATGTCTAAACCTTCTCCATTCATCTAAATGTTTAGTACATCCAAAAATTATGTATCATAAATTAGCATTATTTCTATCTAAAATATACATAATGTATATTGATAATGATTCCGAAAATAAATCCATAATTATAATACTCTTTACTATGATGTATTTGGTTTTAAAAAAACTATGGTTTCATTAATTTTGGTTTCTTCGTAGCTTCATGGACCTAACGTATTTGATAAATTCATGTTCCACTAGGGATGAACTAGTTATTTGATATCCAAGTACCAAAATATTATTTGGATTTTTCATATCATTTTATCTTCTAGTGATATACTTAGTTAAATCATTATGTGAGGCGTGGAATTGAGGAGGAATAGGTTAAACTAAATAGAATACGCGTGCTCTAATGTTATATTTTTATATAGGTGTATGTGATTTGTTAGAAATGTTTTTCCATTATACTATGGGTAAAGTCTTCACATGAGTTTTTATGCATCCCAATCTACTAGTAAACAACATATTGTTATGAGGATGCATGATTGAGGTCATCTAGCAATCAGGATCACGTTATTTAATTGGTTACACAGTCACTGATGATAATTATTTCTTAATCTAGAGTATGACTATCCATGAATCAACACTCAATAGGAATTTAAATATTACACTAATTTTAAATCCTTATATATATGATTCATAATAATCCATTATTATTAATTTCATTAACAAACAAAAATAAAAGTTTTTTCAAATAAAAACTAAATACATCATTTTTCTAAAATTGTTACTCCTTATAGACATATTATGAAATTTATAAGTATAATTCTAAACACTTTTTACAAAATCAAACATGAAATACAAATATTTTAACACTTCATATTCATGAATATTAAGAAAATAGACGATATTTAAATAATGACTAAAATATTTATACACGATATGTAATTTTTACTTTCCACTAGATATGAACATTTATATCATTAAAAGTGAAAATTTTATATATTGATGTGTTTTCTAATTCCATGTAAAACAAATTTAAACACGGTTATAAACAAATAATAATTTTATATTGGGTCTTAAGTCAACTACTAGTTCAAAATGGGATTTACATTTCCCTAATGAAAATGGTGTTAAGAATCCGATAGAATAATGAATAATTCATAATTATAAATTTTTTTAAGATATTTAATATTCAAAATAAAAAATAATTATTATTATAAATACAAATCTATAATATAATTCTTTTATAATTTATGACAATTTCATTAAATTTTGACATATATCATATATATATAATAAAAAAACTGAAATACTTTATATCATAGAAGCTAGCATAATTATTGATTCTACAGATATTATACTTAAAAATTTATAATTTGTAAATAATTTTATTTACAACACCAAATTGTTATGATCCCCTTTTTGAGATTCATGGATTAATAATGTTACAAAATTTTTGATCTCACTACTCTATTAAGGGTATAGTAACAACTGGATGAGATTTTTCAATACCATCAATATAAGGCCCTAGCCATAAACATTACTTAATATTGAGTTATTACAAGATTACACATTGAGGATATTTTCAGGTTTAGAGTTTTAGAGAATTAGATCATAAAACATACATTACATCTCACATTTAAACAAAGTTGTTACAATAAAAGATAGTATTCATTTTTCCCATCAATGGAATCATATTTAAAATAAAACATGGATTATTTCTTGACACATTCTTGACACTATCATCATATCATATACCTTTCCCTTGACCTGTGAAAAACATTTCAAAAACTTTGGATGAGCATAAAAAGCACTGTAAGGGATATAAAAATATGGAAAGGATACATGAGTACATGTATACATAATAATCAATGAAATCATCCTATACTCATAAAACATAAGAACATTAACATACCTCATCAAATCATGAATAATTCATAGAAATCATACGAAATAAAGGTAACTTGAGGCATTCATAACATTCATATGTAGGGTGAAACCCTCTCTATTACGTTTGGAATACCCATCACAGTATATTCATTAAATATCTTCGGAGAAACCTTAAAGATTCACTCCTTTGGGTTACCCAATGCATTGGAGAGCTATATCAGGCTCACCCGCCCTTATTTTATCACGGAACCACCCGTCTTCATAATAATTCCCAAGAACCACAACATAATCGTATCACATAAAACATGCATAAAGGAAACATATCATTTCCTCCATTCAATAAAAAGATATCAATACAACACATTGATATAAAAACATTATGAAAACCATTTTCAATACCAAAATAAAATAAAAGTAAAACATGGTATTTATTTTTCTTTTAAAAAAAGTATGGCTTCTAGAGGAAGCCGAAACTCAAATAATGGTCATGGCGGCGGAGATGTTTTTGTCTCCGCATACGTACGACAAAAAAACATTCCCTTTTTTCATTTAGTAAATGCTTCGTATAAAAAATTTTCATTTTGAATAAAAGTAAAAGTCAAAGGGGTTTATACACTGTATAAAAGAAGGTTGTGTATAAAACAAAATATGCCTCAATGATAGGAGATTGAAATGAAGTCTCATACCTCGTATCCGACTTGACTTGATCGTTTTTAATCTCCTGACTAATAAACTTGAGTTAATTTCTACTTGCTTAAGAACCTTTATAATGTTCATTATTCCTTTTATATCACTTATTACCATGTCATTAACACTATGTAATTATTTTAGATAATAACGGTCATTTTAACGATCATTGGTACTTGAGTCAAAATATGATCTTTATAATTACAAGTTGTTCATGTATCCATTATATCCAGAGTTATACTCATGATGTATATATATCATATATATCATATATATCCAGTATATACATGAATTTATAATATTACATAATCATTTAGAGGTAAGAAATGAAATGCACCGTTAATGGAGACGGTAAGCTGTACGTACGCATGAACGCTACTTTCATTTATATGTCATATTAATGGAATTAAAAATAAATGAGAGGTATGTATATTTTTATTCCAGAATTATATTCATCATTTAGATTTAACATAGATTATTTATATATCCATTATATATATATGTACTTATAATATTACATTACATTTGGGGATAAGAAATGAAATGCACTGTTCATGGAGACGGTAAGCCGTACGTACGCATGAACGCTACTTTAATTTCTATATCATACTTTAATTGAGTGAAATCTTAATTATAAAATGGGATATTATAATTCCAGTATAATATCATATATAATATTATTAAATCCATCCTTTATACATCCCACGTATGGCATTAAAGAATCAAATCACTTTGAGGGGGCGGTAGTCTGCACTTCCTAAAATGAAATTATCGTGTTTACCCACAATGGAAACCATAAAGGTGTGCCATAAATGAAAAAATACAGAAGATTAAGGAAATAATACACATATTATATATCATATATAAATATAGTGACATCTTAATGGCCACCTTTGAAGTTGTTAGAAGATTATTGAACAATCATCGTTTCGTGAGGCAGAAATTCTCCATCCATGGAAACCGTATTTTCTTTAACCATTAGATGTAGGTGTGTGTAAATGTAGCTAGAATACTCCTTATGACAACATCCTAGTATATTGAAGATACTGGAGTTGTTAGAAAGAAATTAATAAAAAGAGTTTAGGTGGTTGGAGAAGCAAAATAAAACTTAAGAACACAAGAGAAGACACTACCTTTAAATCGTGTAACTCTTTTTTATTTGAGCTCAAAGGCTTCCTTGGGAAGACTTCTTCCTAAAGTGAGGCTTCTAAGAGTTAGAGAGAGATATGGGGAGACAAAATGGGCAGGGTTTTTCCGAGCCAAAGTCTTTGGAAGTGTGGGTAAGGTGGTAGATGTGGGGGTCTTTTATAAGAGAAAAGGCGGGGCAGTCTTGGAAAGATATAAAAGGTTACTTTATTATAAAATTCTTTTCGGATTTAAAAGGTCCCAAAATTATATATTTCAAGGATAAGGTGATAATAGTTCGAAATACACCCATCCAATAGGTTTTTGACATGTGTAGGTCCTGTATTTTAAATTACCTTTTCATTTTTTTAAATCGTTAAATATTGAGGTAATCGCTGCATCATCATGGTATCATAAATAATTTAATTTATTTAATGTCTAAAAATTATTAAAAAAATATCATGATGTTGGAAATATTTTTAGACTTCTAATTAATATTTATAGTCAAAAATATTACTTGTATAACACCATCTAAAAATTGTTTTAGTAAAACAACTCAAGTTTGTGTCATTTTTACTTTTACTTTAAATAAAAGGCATTAATGTCATTATCATACCCAAGTGGCTCCATGGGGTCCCAAAAATAGACCCATGGGTTGTCTTGGTCGGCCATGATACATACAATAAGGGTAGGACATGTGTCTAGGTCATTTAATATTATTAAAACATTATTTTTAGATTAAATTACACTAATTACCTCTAATCGCGATTAAAAACATAAAAGTTACTATTCACCAAAAAATTATTTTAATCCCATTGAACAACATTTTAACTCTTAATTAAAACCATTTATGTTGGATTTTTGAAATTCAAAACACAGAGGTGGTAAAATTTCATTTAAACGAAAAATCGGTTTTTTATGTACCACTTAGTGGTTTCACTATTCATCAAAAATTGATGTTTTTCAGAAAAATACCAAAACATCACCCTAAGCTATATTTGATATTACGAATTCAAAAATGATGATTGGTTTAAAAAATTAAAAACATATAAGTTACATTAATTAATTTAATAATTAATTCCCACTTTCAGAGCAAATAGCGTGTTTTTATGAAACAATAAATATCAAATGATTGACAGTAGTTTAAGTCCAATTTCAAAGTGAAATTAATTCCAACTACCACTATTGGATTAAATGGTAAAAATATATTCTAATTTAACTTTAAAAACAATTAAAAATATATTATAATTATATAAAAAATTTAGATTAAAAAGAGGTCTTGAATTAAAATACAACATTTTTCACTATTCATTGATAAAATGAACTTTATCGGATAAATACCAAAAATTCACACAAAGTAAATTTTGATGTCCCAATCATTATGAATAAGTTTATTTTGACAAATATAGCTTATAAAATTGTCAAAAGATATATTTAAAAGATTTTTTTCCATCAAAAGGCAGTAAAACAATTTTTTAAAAATATTACTATTTTCCATGCTTAAGATTGGATTTATTCTCATTTTAAGCCTCTAAAACACTATCAAATTCATTAATAGACATAGATAAAAATATATATTATTAATTACTTACATGGGATGTTATATCCATCCCCCATTTAGAAAATTGAATCCCCGCAATTTATTTACTTATCAAATAAGTGGGGGTATTTAGCCCTCATTGCATTTTCAGATTCCCGTGTTGCCTCTATAACCATGTGGTTTTTTCACAAAACCTTTACCTGATGAATCACCTTATTCCGTAACACTTGCTCCCTGTGGTCAAGAATCTGGACTGGTTGTTCATCATAAGATAGGTTATCTTCCAGTTGAACTACCTCTGGACTCAAAACCTGAGATGGATTTGGCATATACTTTCTCAACATCGAAACATGAAAAACATTGTGTACCTGAGATGAACTCAGAGGTAAAGCCACTCAGTAAGAAACTGATCCAACTCTCTCCAGAATTTCATGTGGTCCAATGAACCTTGGACTCATCTTTCCTTTCTTACAAAATCGCATAACACTTTTCCATGGTGAGACATTGAGAAAAACATGATCACCTATCTCAAAAGAGGGATCCTTCCTCATGTTGTCTGCATAACTCTTCTGCTTGCTCTGAGATGTTCTCATCTGTTTCTGTATCAGCTGAACATTTTCTGCTAACTCTTCTACCAATTCTGGTCCCATCAACTTCCATTCACCCACTTCATCCCAGAAAGATATAGTTCGACATTGCTTCCCATATAAGGCCTGAAATGGTGCCATCAGTATACAGGAATGAAAACTGTTATTATATGAAAATTCAACCAAAGAAAGATGTTTTTCCCACCTTCCCTGATAATCCATCGAACAAGCACATAGCATATCTTCCAAAGTCTCAATTGTTCGTTCTGACTGCCATCTGATTGAGGATGAAACGATGTACTAAAATTTAATTCAGTACCCAACAACTTCTGAAGGCCTTTCCAAAAGTTAGAAGTAAACCTAGGATCACGATCAGATACAATGGAGAGAGGAACTCCATGTAACCTGAATATCTCTTTAAGATACAAACGGGAAAGTTGATCCTGGGAAAAAGAATCTCGTATAGGAAAGAAATCAGAAGATTTAGTTAATCGATCAACAATAACCTAGATTGCACTATTACCTCGAGATGTCCTTGGTAATCCCACAACAAAGTCCATGGATACATTTTCCCATTTCCACTCTGGCACTGGTAAGGGCGGAAGCATCCCTTTCGGTAACTGCCGCTCTGCTTTAACCTGTTGACAAGTCAAACACTTCACTGTAAAATCAGCAATATATCTTTTCATTCCAACCCACCAGTAATACTCTCGCAGATCACTATACATCTTAGTACTACCATGATGAACTGAAAACGGAGAACTATGAGCTTCACATAAAAACTCTCTATTCAACTGTGAATCACAAGGAACACACAATCTCTTCCCAAATATCAAAACAAAATCATTATTAATGTTGAAATCAGTCAACTTACCCTTCTGAACCACCTCTACCTTTTTCTATAACTCACTGTCTTGCTTCGGTGCTTGCTTGATTCTGTCTAATAGAGATGATCTCACTGATACTTGAAACAAAACAGAAGAACTTCCTGCACCAACAACTTCTATGCCAAAGTTCATCAAATCAAAAACCAAAGGATCTCGTTCCAAACGTAGCATGGTTAATGAAGCATTATTTTTCTGACTCACAGCATTAACCACTTTATTTGATTTTCCCGGATGGGAATGAATTGTAGAATCATAAACCTAGATTAATTCTAGCCATCTCCTCTGTCTCATGTTCAATTATTTTTGAGTGAATATATATACATTAAACTTTTGTGATCGGTATATATTTCACACTTTACTCCATACAATTAAGGCATCCAAATTTTTTAAGCGAAAACAATAGCAGCTAATTCCAAATCATGTGTAGGGTAATTTACCTCATAAGTTTTCAACTAACGTGAAGCATAAGCAATTACCTGATCATTCTGTATTAGGACGCAACCATGTCCTTTCAATGAATCATCACTGTAGATAACAAACTCACCATTCTTGGAAGATAGTGCCAAAACTGTAGCATTCACCAATCTTCTTTTCAGTTCCTGAAAACAATCATCACATTCTTTTGTCCATATAAACTTAACACCCATCCGAGTTAGCTTAGTCATTGGACTAGATAACCGAGAAAAATTTCTAACAATCCTTCGGTAATAGCCTACCGAACCAAAGAAGCTACGAATCTCAGTTACATTTGTGTGTCTTGGACATTCTTCAACAACCTTTGTTTTTGCAGGATCAAAAGTTATCCCATCTTTAGAAACAATGTGACCAAGGGAAGAAATTTGTTGCAACCAAAACACACACTAGCTGAATTTCCCATACAATTTCATTTCTTTCATGGTTTTCAAAATAACCCTTAAATGTATTTCATGCTCCTCTTTAGTTTTAGAAAACACCAAAATATCATCAATAAACACAACCACCATTTATCACCTAATTCAACTGAGCCATTAGTGCAGTAAAATGCCCAATTCTGATTCTGACCATCTCTAGTTGCTGATTCGAAAGGTCATTATACTTTTTATGCCTTCCAAGGAATGCTGCTCTATTTCCTCTATTGAAAACCAGTCTTATCACTGAAATATCTTAGGCGAAGCAACATTTTAATCTATAAATGATATATCATTCCAATTTGACCAAAAAAAAATATTTTTGGATAATCATTTAATAGAACTATAACTCTTAAAGTTATCTAAACCGACCTCTGATACCGACTATATGGCCCAGACTTAAACCTTACTTAATCCTGAGTTATTACAAAATTACACATTGAGGATCTTTTCAGGTTTAGAGTTTTAGAGAATTATATCATAAAACATGCATTACATCCCACATTTAAACAAAGTGGTTACAATAAAAGTTAGTATTCATTTTTTCCTATCGATGGAAACATATTTAAAATAAAACATGGATTTTTTCTTGACACTTCCTTGACACTATCATCATATCATGTAACTTTTCCTTGACCTATGAAAAACATTTCAAAAACTTGGGATGAGCATAAAAAGCTCAGTAAGGGATATAAAAATATGGATAGGAAACATGAGAACATGTATAGATAAGAATCAATGAAATCATAATCTACTCATAAAACATAAGCACTTTAATATACCTCATCAAATCATGAATAAATCATAGAAATCATATGACATAGAGGTAACTTGAGGCATTCATAACATTCTTACGTAGGGAGTAACCCTCTTGGTTACGTTTGGAATACCCATCACAGTATATTCCCTAAATCTCTTCGGAGAAACCTTAACGTTTCACTCCTTCGCATTACCCAATGAATTGGAGAGCTATATCAGGCTCACCCACCCTTAGTTTATCACGGAACCACCCGTCTTCATATAATTCCCATGAACCACAACATAATCGTATCACTTAAAACATGCATAAAGGAAACAAAACATTTCCACCTTTCAATCACAAGATATCAATAC
This sequence comes from Viscum album, assembly GCA_963277665.1. NCBI lineage: Eukaryota > Viridiplantae > Streptophyta > Magnoliopsida > Santalales > Viscaceae > Viscum > Viscum album. The sequence continues at coordinate 372,911,538 of OY728127.1, read as the reverse complement.
AACACATTGATATAAAAATATTATGAAAACCGTTTTCAATACCAATATAAAAGAAAAGAAAAACATGGTATTTATTTTTCTTTTAAAAAAATTATGGCTGGTAGAGGAAGCCGAAACTCAAATAATGGTCACGGCGGCGGAGAAGTCGTTGTCGCCACATACGTACGACAAAAAAAACATTCCCTTTTTTCATTTAGTAAACGCTTCGTATAAAAAATATTCCTTTTGAATAAACGTAAAATTCAAAGTGGTTTATACACCATATAAAAGAAGGTTGTGTATAAAACAAAATATTCCTCAATGAAAGGAGATTGAGACGAAGTCCCATACCTCGTATCCGACTTGACTTGATCGTTCTTTAATCTCCTGAACAATAAACATGAGTTAATTTCTACTTGCTTAAGAACATTTTTCAAGTTCATTATTCCTTTAATATAAATTATTACCATATCATGAACACTATGTAATTATTTTAGTTAATAACGGTCATTTTAACGATCATTGGTACCTGAGTCAAAATATGCACTTTATAATTACATGTTGTTCATCTATCCATTATATCCAGAGTTATACTCATGATGTATATATCAGCTATATCATATATATCCATTATATACATGCATTTATAATATTACATAATCATTTAGAGGTAAGAAATGAAATTCACCGTTCATGGAGATGGTAAGCCTTACGTACGTATGAATGCTAATTTCATTTATTTGTCATATTAATGGAATTCAAACTAAATGAGAGGTATGTATATTTTAATTCCAGAATTATATTCATCATTTAGATGTAACATACGTCATATATATATACATTATATATATGTACTTATAAGAGTACATTACATTTGGGAATAAGAAATGAAATGCACCGTTCATGGAGACGGTAAGCCGTACATACGCATGAACGCTACTTTCATTTCTATCTCATAATTTAATGGAGAGAAATAATAATTATAAAAAGGTATATTATAATTCCAGTATAATATCATATATAATATTATTAAATCCATCCTTTATACATCCCACGTATTGCATTAACGAATCAAATCACTTTGAGGGGGCGGTAGTCCGCACTTCCTAAAATGAAATTATCGTGTTTACCCACAATGGAAACCATAAATGTGTGACATAAATGAAAAAATACAGAAGCTTAAGGAAATAATAAACATATTATATATCATATATAAATATAGTGACATCTTAATGGCCACCTTTGAAGGTGTTAGAATAATAATGAACAATCATTGTTTCGTGAGGCAGAAATTCGCCATCCACGGAAACAGTATGTTCTTTAACCATTAGATGTATGTGTGTGTAAATGTAGATCGAATCCTTCTTATAACAACATTCTAGTATATTGAGGATACTGTATTTGTTGCAAAATAAATGAATAAAAAGAGTTTAGGTGGTTGGAGAAGCAAAATAAAACATAAGAACACAAGAGAAGACATTACCTTTAAATCGGGTAACTCTTTTTTATTTGAGCTCAAAGGCTTCCATGGGAAGACTTCTGCCCAAAGTGAGGCTTCAATGAGTTAGATAGAGATATGGAGAGTCAAAATGGGCAGGGGTTGGCCGAGAAAAAGTCTTTGGAAGTGTGGGTAAGTTGGTAGGGGTGGGGGCCTTTTATAAGAGGAGAGGAGGGGAACTCATGGAAAGTTATAAAAGGTTACTTTATTATAAAATTCATTTCAGATTTAAAAGGTCCCAAAATTATATATTTCGAGGATAAGGTGATAATAGTTTGAAATCCACCCATCCAATAGGTTTTTGACATGTGTAGGTATTATATTATACATTATCGTTTCATTTTTTTTATATCGTTAAATAATGAGGTAATCGCTACATCATCATGGTATCATAAATAATTTAATTTATTTAATGTCTAAAAATTATAAAAAAATATCATGATGTAGGAAATATTTTTAGATTTCTAATTAATATTTATAGTAAAAAATATAACTTGTATAACCCCATTTAAATTTTTTTTAGTAAAACAACACGTGTTTGTGTCATTTTTACTTTTACTTAAAATAAAAGGCATTAATGCCTTTATCTTACCCAAGTGGCTTCATTGGGACCCAAAAATTGACCCATGGGTTGTCTGGGTCGGCCATGACACATCCAATAAGGTTAGAAGATGTGTCTAGGTCATTTCATATTATTAAAACATTATTTTTACCTTAAATTACACTAATTACCTCTAATCGCGATTAAAAACATAAAAGTTACTATTCACCAAAAAATTATTTTAATCCTATTGAACCACATTTTAATTATTAATGACAACCATGTATGTCGGATTTTTAAAATTCAAAAAACAGGGGTGGTAAAATTTCATTTTAATGAAAAATTGGTTTTTTTAAGTACCACTTAGTGGTTTCACTATTCATCAAAAATTGAATTTTTTTAGAAATATACCAAAACTTCACCCTAAGATATATTTGATATTCTGAATTAAAAAATGATGTTTATTTTACAAAATTAAAACATATAAGTTACATTATTTAATTTAATAATTAATTCCCGTTGTCAGAGCAAATTGCGTGTTTTTCTGAAACAATAAGTATCAAAAGGTTGACACTACTTTAAGTCCAATTTCAAAGTGAAATTAATTTCAACGACCACTATTGGATTAAATGGTAAAAATATATTCTAATTTAACTTTAAAACCAATTCAAAATATATTCTAATCATATAAATAAATTAGATTAAAAAGAGGTTTTGAATTAAAATAAAACATTTTTCACTATTCATTAAAAAAAGAACATTATCGGAAAAATACCAAAAATTCACACAATGTAAATTTTGATGTCCCAATAATAATGAATAAGTTTATTTTGACAAATATAGCTTATAAAATTTTCAAAAGATAGATTTAAAATATGGTTTTCCATCAAAAGGCAGTAAAACAATCTTTTAAAAATATTAGTGTATTCCATGCTTAAGATTGGATTTATTCTCATTTAAAGCCTCTAAAACAATATCTACTTCATTAATAGACATAGATAAAAATATCTATTATTAATTACTTACATGGGATGTTACATCCTTCCCCCCTTTAGAAAATTGTGTCCCCGCAATTTATTTACTTATCGAATAAGTGGGGGTATTTAGCCCTCATTGCATTTTCAGATTCCCATGTTGCCTGTTCAACAATGTGGTTTATCCACAAAACCTTTACCGGATGAATCACCATATTCCTTAACACGTGCTCCCTGTGGTCAAGAATCTGGACCAGTTGTTCATCATAATATAGGTTCTCTTCCAGCTGAACTACCTTTGGACTCAAAACATGAGATGGATTTGGCATATACTTTCTCAACATCGAAACATGAAAAACATTGTGTACCTGAGATAAACTCAGAGGTAAAGCCACTCAGTAAGCAACTAATCCAAATCTCTCTAGAATTTCATATGGTCCAATGAACCATGGACTCATATTTCCTTTCTTACCAAATCGCATCACACTTTTCCATGGTGAGACTTTGAGAAAAACATGATCACCTACCTCAAAATAGGGATCCTTCCTCCTGTTGTCCGCATAACTCTTCTAACTTCTCTGAGCTGTTCTCATGTCTTTCTGTTTCAGCTGAACTTTTTCTGCCAACTCTTTTACCAATTCTGGTCCCATCAACTTCCTTTCACCCACTTCATCCCAGAAAGCTGGAGTTTGACATTTCTTCCCATATAACGCCTCAAATGGTGCCATCTGTATACAGGAATGAAAACTTTTATTATATGAAAATTCAACCAAAGAAAGATGTTGGTCCCAACTTCCCTGATAATCCATCGCACAAGCACGTAGCATATCTTCCAAAGTCTGAATTGTTCGTTCTGTCTGCCCATCTGATTGAGGATGAAAAGCTGTACTAAAATTTAATTCAGTACCCAACAACTTCTGAAGGCCTTTCCAAAAGTATGAAGAAAACCTAGGATCACGATCAGATACAATGGAGAGAGGAACTCCATGTAACCTGGCTATCTCTTTAAGATACAAATGGGAAAGTTGATCTTGGGAAAAAGTATCTCGTATAGGAAGGAAATGAGTAGATTTAGTTAATCGATCAATAATAACCCAGATTTCACTATTACCTCAAGATGTCCTTGGTAATCCCACAACAATGTCCATGGATACATTTTCCCATTTCCACTCTGGGACTGGTAATGGTTGAACCATCCCTTTCGGTAACTGCCGCTCTACTTTAACCTGTTGACAAGTCAAACACTTCACTGTAAAATCAGCAATATATCTTTTCATTCCATCCCACCAGTAATACTCCCACAGATCTCTGTATATCTTAGTACTTCCATGATGAATTGAAAATGGAGAACTATGAGCTTCACATAATAACTCTCTCTTCAACTGTGAATCACAAGGCACACACAATCTCTTCCCAAATATCAAAACAAAATCATTATCAATGTTGAATTTAGGAAACTTACCCTTCTAAACCAGCTCTACCTTTTTCTGCAACTCACTATCTTGCATTTGTGCTTTCTTGATTCTGTCTGATAGAGATGATCTCACTGATGCCTGAAACAAAACAGAAGAACTTCCTGCACTAACAACTTCAATTCCAAAGTTCATCAAATCAAAAACCAAAGGATCTCATTCCAAACGTAGTATGGATAATGAAGCATTACATATCCAACTCAAAGCATTAGCAACTTTATTTTCTATTCCCGGATGGTAATGAATTGTAAAATCATAATCCTTGATTAATTCCAGCCATCTCCTATGTCTCATGTTCAATTCTTTCTGAGTGAATATATACATTAGACTTTTGTGATCGGTATATATATCACACTTTACTCCATACAAATGATGCCTCCAAATTTTTAAAGCGAAAACAACAGCAGCTAATTCCAAATCATTTGTAGGGTAATTTACCTCCTGAGTTTTCAACTAACGTGAAGCATAAGCAATTACCTGATCATTATACATTAGGATGAAACCAAGTCATTTCAATGAAGCATCACTATGGATAACAAGCTCACCATTCCTGGAAGGTAGTGCCAAAACTGGAGCATTCACCAATCTTCTTTTTAGTTCCTGAAAACAATCATCACATTATTTTGTCCAGATAATCTTAACACCCTTTCCGAGATAGCTTTGTCATTGTACTAGATAACCGGGAAAAAATTCAAACAAACCTTCGGTAATAGCCTTCCAAACCAAGGAAGCTACGAATCTTAGTTAAATTTTTGGGTCTTGGCCATTCTTCAACAACCTTTGTTTTTGGAGGATCAACAGTTATCTCATCTTTAGAAACAATGTGACCACAGAAAAAAATTTGTTGCAACCAAAACTCACACTTGCTGAATTTCCCATACAATTTCTTTTCATTCAAGGTTTGAAAAATAACCCTTAAATGTCTTTCATGATCCTCTTTAATTTTATAAAACACCAAAATATCATCAATAAACCCCACCACCATTTATCACCTAATTCAACTGATCCATCAGTGCAGTAAACTACCCAATTCTGATTCCGAACATCTCTGGTTACTGATTCGAAAGGACATTATACTCTGTATGCCTTCCTATAAAAGCTTCTCTGTTTTCTCTATGGAAAACCATTCTTATCACAGAAATATCTTAGGCGAAGCCACATGGTAATCTGTAAATGCTATATCATTTCAATTTGACCATAAAAAAATATTTTTGGATAACCATTTAATATAATTCTATCTCCTAAAGTTATCTAAACTGACCTCTCATACCAACTATGAGGCCCCATCCTTAAACATTACATAATCTTGAGTTATTACAAGATTACACATTGAGGATCTTTTCAGGTTTAGAGTTTTAGAGAATTAGATCATAAAACATGCATTACATACCACATTTAAAAAAAGTGGTTACAATAAAAGATAGTATTCATTTTTTCCCATCAACGGAAACATATTTAAAATAAAACATGGATTCTTTCCTGACACTTCCTTGACACTACAATCATATCATGTACCTTTCCCTTGACCTGTGAAAAACATTTAAAAAACATGGGATGAGCATAAAAAGCTCAGTAAGGGATATAAAAATATGGAAAGGAAACATGAGTACATGTATACATAAGAATCAATGAAATCATACTATACTCATAAAACATAAGAACATTGACATACCTCATAAAATCATGAATAAATCCTAGAAATCATATGACATAAAGGTATCTTGAGGCATTCATAACATTCTTACGCAGGGAGTAACCCTCTAGGTTTCATTTGGTATACCGATCACAGTATATTCCCTTAATCTGTTTAGAGAAGTCTTAACGTTTCACTCCTTCACATTACCCAATGAATTGGAGAGCTATATCGGGATCACCCACCCTTAGTGTATCATGGAACCAGCCGTCTTCATAATAATTCCCAAGAACCACAATATAATCGTATCACATAAAACATGCATAAAGGAAACATAACATTTCCACCTTTCAATCACAAGATATCAATACAACACATTGATATAAAAAAATTTTGCAAACCATTTTCAATACCAAAATAAAAGAAAAGTAAAATATTGTATTTATTTTTCTTTTAAAAAAACGTATGGCTTGTAGAGGAAGCCGAAACTCAAATAATGGTCACAACGGCAGAGAAGTTGTTATCACCGCATACGTACGACCAAAAAACATTCCCTTTTGTCGTTTAGTAAACACTTCGTATACAAAATATTCATTTTGAATAAACGTAAAAGTAAAATGGGTTTATACACCGTATAAAAGAATGTTGTGTATGAAACAAAATATGCCTCAGTGAATGGAGATTGAGATGAAGTCCCATACCTCGTATCCGACTTGACTTGATCGTACTTTAATTTCTTGAATAATAAACTTCAGTTAATTTATAGTTTCTTAAGAACCTTTTTCATGTTCATTATTCCTTTTGTATCACTTATTACCATGTCATGTACACTATGTAATTATTTTAGTTAATAGCGGTCATTTTAACGATCATTGGTACTTGAGTCAAAATATGCTCTTTATAATTACAAGTTGTTCATGTATCCATTATATCCAGAGTTATACTCATGATGTATATAACATATAGATCCTATATATCCTGTATATACAAGCATTTATTATATTACATAATCATTTAGAGGTAAGAAATGAAATGCACCGTTCATGGAGACGGTAAGCCTTACGTACGCATGAACGCTACTTTCATTTATATGTCATATTAATGGAATTCAAACTAAATGAGAGTTATGTATATTTTAATTCCAAAATTATATTCATCATTTATATGTAACATATATCATATATATATCCATTATATATATGTACTTATATTATTACATTACATTTGGTGATAAGAAATGAATTGCACCGTTCATGGAGACGGTAAGCCGTACGTACACATGAACGCTCCTTTCATTTCTATATCATACTTTAATAGAGTGAAATAATAATGATAAAAATTTATATTATAATTCCAGTATAATATCATATATAATATTATTAAATCCATCCTTTATACGTCCCACATATGGCATTAACGAATCAAATCACTTTGAGGGGGCGGTAGTCCGCACTTCCTAAAATGAAATTATCGTGTTTACCTACAATGGAAACCATAATGGTGTGCCATAAATGAAAAAATACAGAAGCTTAAGGAACTCATAAACATATTATATATTATATATAAATATAGTTACATCTTAATGGCCACCTTTGAAGGTGTTATAAGAATATTTAACAATCATCGTTTCGTGAGGCAGAAATTCACCATCCACGGAAACAGTATGTTCTTTAACCATTAGATGTAGGTGTGTGTAAATGTAGCTCAAATATTTCTTATAAAAACTTCCTAGTATATTTAATATTCTGGATTTGTTACAAAATAAATGAATAAAAAGAGTTTAGGTGGTTGGAGAAGCAAAATAAAACATAAGAACACAAGAGAAGACACTACCTTTAAATCGGGTAACTCTTTTTGATTTGAGCTCGAAGGCTTAATTAGGAAGACTTATGCCAATATTGAGGCTTCTAAGAGTTAGAGAGAGATATGTGGAGACAAAATGGGCCGGGGTTGGCCGATCAAAAGTCTTTTGATGTGTGGGTTAGGTGGTAGAGCTGGGGGCCTTTTATAAGAGGAGAGGAGGGGCACTCTTGGAATGTTATAAAAGGTTACTTTATTATAAAATGATTTTCGAATTTAAAAGGTCCCAAAATTATATATTTCTAGTATACGGTGATAATAGTTTTAAATCCACCCATCCAATAGGTTTTTGACATGTGTAGGTCTTATATTTTACATTATCTTTTCTTTTTTTTAAATCGTTAAATAATGAGGTAATTGCAGCATCATCATGGTATCATAAATAATTTAATTTATTTAATGTATAAAAATTATAAAAAAATATAATTATGTAAGAAATCTTTTTATATTTCTAGTGAATATTTATAGTCAAAAATATGACTTGTATAACCCCATTTAAAAATTGTTTTAGTGAAACAACTCATGTTTGTGTCATTTTTACTTTTACTTTAAATAAAAGGCATTAATGTCTTTATCTTACCCAAGAGGCTCCATGGGGTCCCGAAAATAGACCCATGGGGTGTCTTGGTCGGCCATGACACATCAAATAAGGGTAGGACATGTTTCTAGGTCATTTCATATTATTAAAACATTATTATTAACTTAAATTACACTAATTACCTGTAATCGCGATTAAAAAAATAAAAGTTACTATTCACCAAAAAATTATTTTAATCCCATTGAACCACATTTTAATTCTTAATGAAAACCATGTATGTTGGATTTTTTAAATTCAAAACACAGAGGTGGTAAATTTTCAATTAAACGAAAAATCAGTTTTTTAAGTACCACTTAATGGGTTCACAATTAATCAAAAATTGATGTTTTTCAGAAAAATACCAATACATCACCCTTAGCTAGATTTGATATTCAGAATTCAAAAATGATTTTTATTTTACAAAATTCAAAACATATAAGTTAAATTAATTAATTTAATAATTAATTCCCGCTGTCAGTGAAAATAGCGTGTTTTTATGAAACAATAAGTATCAAAAGATTGACACTAGTTTAAGTCAAATTTCAAAGTGAAATTAATTTAAACAACCACTATTGGATTAAATGGTAAAAATATATTCTAATTGAACTTTAAAAATAATTCAAAATATATTCTAATCATATAAATAAATTAGATTAAAAAGAGGTTTTGAATAAAAATACAACATTTTTCACTATTCAAAAAAAATGAACTTTATCAGAAAAATACCAAAAATTCACAGAAAGTAAATTTTGATGTCCCAATCATAATTAATAATTTTATTTTGAGAAATAGGGATTATAAAATTGTCAAAATATAGATTTAAAATATGGTTTTCCATCAAAAGGCTGTAAAACAATCTTTTAAAAATATTAGTGTATTCCGTGCTTAAGATTGGATTTATTCTCATTTTAAGACTCTAAAACACTATCTAATTAATTAATATACATAGATAAAAATATTTATTATTAATTACATACTTGGTATGTTACAATCAATCTAATAAACTTCAGAAAAAAAATATCCCTGAATAATTTTCATATAAAAATTTTCCCTTATATTTTTAATAAATCAATAAATTATACTAAAAAATTCATAGAACGTTATCAAATATAGTTAATGTGTTTTGAATAAAAAAAGATATCATTTGGTAATGAATATAAAATCCAAAACCATTTAAAATTATCTATCCGTGCTTCAATATAATTCAAATTATGTAATATAAATTATATGCTTATTTTTTATGTTGGATCATTAGTTAATTGGTTTTCGAGGAATTTACATTAGATGTGCCCAACATGCTCCATGTTACAATGATTTTTATGTATTATTTGAATATTATAAAACTTGTAAGAAAATTTTTATTAAATGGGTGATAAATATGAGAAACTGATTTATCATGAAGTTTCTAGAATGAAATAGTATATATTTCTATTGGAAAAATATTTTTAAAAATAGTCTTGGGGATTCACCAGAAATATAAAAAAAATTAAACTATTTAATATTAAAACCCATATAATATATTGATTTTATGGATGCATGATTGTTTGTTCCAAATAAGAGTGATATAATGTGAAAACAGTGGGGTTTTATTTTCAATAATAAAATAATGTTACATTAAAAATAAACTAGAGTGAACGAATATTCGTAATTCTGTGGTTCTAATGATCAAATTTGTATTTCATATAATAAAAAAGTGGGATTAATTAAGGTAGTAAACCATTAAGATATATATATTAAGGTTAAAATAAGGATGAGAAATAAATTATAGTAGTCCATATAAATCTATGAACCACTCTTTACACCCTCATATGTAAAGAGATATCGATTCTCACTAAAGACCTTACATTTGAAGGGAGTGAAAAAATATTCATAATAACAACCTTTTCCCCACTAGAGAGAAAATAAAATATTTTATTTATGTATAAATCATAATATAGATTTTTTTGGAAGTGTTAGTGTAACCACAATGGGATTTTATATGTATGGGCAAGAACAATCATTATGTTATTTTTGTTTAGATGAGAATAATCAATTGTTCCTTTTTATTAGAGGAAACAATATTGTATCATTTATGTGATGCAAATAAATATAAATCATTATATATTTTTTATAATAAAATCATAAATAATAGAAACACTAAATCTGAATGATTTCTCCTTCATGAAAAAACTGAGATCTCACATGAATGATCCTATAAACTAGGTGTTATATTTGAAATAATAAAACAACATTCATTTATAGAAATAAAAAAAATTAAAACAATAAAATTTTCTATATTCATCATTAGATTGTTTAAAAAATTTAAGATAATCTTATAATAATAAACATCATCAATTGATATGTGCACGCATTTAATATTAACATTGTTTCTATATTATATATATGGAAATCAACACCAATGAAATGTGATTTCAAATCAACACATGAAACACTATTACAATAACATTTCTAGAAAAAAAAATAATAGGAAGGGAAAATATGACATAAGTTTCATGGTAATATATATATATATATATATATCAATATTAACATTGCTTATTTTTCCAATTAAAACATGTTGTCTTTTTCTTTTATTATTTCCTCACACTATCAAAACACCGTGAATTTTTCATTGGTGTCCCTTTACTAGACGATTTGATATAATTTTTTCAATAATAAAAGGTAAATCTATGTGTTAAGAATAGAATATTTGTATAATATATAGTTCCCTGGTTTGGATGTTAATAAATATTGATTTGATGAAAATTGAAGAACATAGTGGTTCTTAGAGACTATAAATACCTCATGTTTGATATATTCTGAAGTTAATTTTCAATAAGTTGGAAAATGATCACAGAATAATTTATATGAGATAATTCCATTTATTATACTCCTAGAATATTATTAATTTATTTACCATTGGAAAATATAGTTAAATTTTGAGTGAGATTAATCATGGTATTTCTTTTACACAATCTATGTATTCCGATGAGGATATTTAAGAAGTGATTATTTATACAAAACAAGTAATGAACATGAATTTATTATGTAATTTATGATACTTGTAAGGTGAAATATTTTTATATTCATGAGTTACAATGAGTATATTTATTGAAATATAATATATCACTAGAATTAATTTGAGGAGTCAGTTATGTTTGGAGAATAAATGAAATTTGTCCATTATAGTGAATATTTGTCCTTGCGATTATCAAGCATGAAGGATTTCTCATAATAAGTAGAAACCATGGATGATGACGGGGAATGAATAAAATTAAGAGATAATAGTTTTATTGATTTTATGAATTATTGAATAATTGGTCAAGATTGAAGAATATATGAATGAATTTGTAGAAATTGAATATTTATTAACATATTATTCTTTAGTTAAACAATATAAAAAAAATAAAATATTAATTCCTAGAAGTGTTATAGGATTTTTATAAATTGGTATTAAAAAATATAGAGATATCATTAACTGAATTAGTGGAAGTAAAATGGATGAATTCATTATAAATAAATTGTTACAAAAGATTATAATTATTTAATTCTTAAATGTTTTTCTATGTTTCAAAATTTTTGGGGTGTATGCTAATATAGAGATGTTTTCTTGAATTATTTGATTAAAATTAAAGGGTATAAGATTTTTTTTGGATAATTTAAGAATTATAGAGTATAGTATAATAATTTTTGAGTTATAATATTTTGAGAATTAGGAAAATTAACAGTTGTGTAATAATAACCCATTTGTGTGTAATAAAAACTGAAAATTTGATATAGATAAATTTTATATTTTTAAGAAAGAATTTAAATTTGTACAAGGTTTGTAACAGTAACCTATAATTATATAAGTGTACATTGTGTGAAAAATTTATAGTGTATGGAAAACCCATAATCGACGTTAGATTAACTCAGCTACTATAAATGGAAAATATGATTGACCTAATATTATAAATCATTAACTCAAACCTATATAAGATTAATTATAAGTGATTCAATGATATATATTAGTAATATAGTATTGTGTAAAAATATTTTTGTTATTCCAGATGCAATATAGGAATAATTTACATTCACTTAATAATAAATATGATGCTATTTCAGAATAATCTATTTTTTTCAAATGATATATAAGGAACTATTGAGAATCATATAAGAGTAAAGTATATACCCAATTCAATCAAAGACATAAAATGGAAAATGATTTTTTTTATCTTTGATATATAAATATCATGTGTCTTTTAGTAATTTTTTGATTCAATATAATATTTATACTAAGATATTTGGTGGATTATTATGTTATGTTATAATTCTTTACACTATAATTATAAGTGAATATGGGTTTTGTGGATGCTCGAAGTAATTTTAATCAAATTTTCTTAATAAATTATATAAAGAAGAAATTATTGAATATTAAAGTAAATATTTGAGAAGATCAATTGTGTAATAATTTAGTTGAATAAAATGAAACTCATTGAACTATTTATAAAGATTTAATAGTTTATTTTTTCAAGATTATATTTGAGTACATTTAATGAGGACGATCCTGAGAGTTTGAATACAGTGGTCACATTTTCACTTTTCGTGGTGATTTGCATATTCAAATGTATGGGAAATAACTCCTTGATATTTTTGAGTCCTAAAAGAATAATAATGCTTATAAAAGAAGAGTAAATAATTTATTGATGAAGATTTTCTAGTAGTGATCCTATTGATGATGTTTTTCTAGTAGTGATCCTATTATATTTTTTATTCATTTTTATAACATGGAACGTTAGAATCAGAATGTTGGTGCTTATAAAACTACATGTTTTTGTTTAATAATATCAGTTTCAATCATGCATGACATTTGGATAGTGTCAGGTATAAAGGGTTCATGGAAATCTCGTTTCCCTTGGATGTTATTGATTATAAATGATCAATGATGTGTATTGGACAAAAAATTTAAATTCACTAATGAATATATCACATATTATTAGTAAACCATACAAAACATTATGTGTGTTGTCATTTCTTGTGCTTATCATTATTACATTAATGTACTCTAAGAGTGAAATGAATGTCTGATATCCATCTACACACACTATTTCAGAGTTGATGGGGTTTTATGTATTCAAAAATAATTAATCAAAGTAATGGATAAATTTAAAAACCACAAACTCCAAGATCAGACATGCATATAACCCAAAAATATGTATAAATAAAAAATTAACACCTCTTGTAACATTCATCAACTCGATACTGTTATAATCTACAATTATAGTGGTCTGCTAATGATACCATAGAGACATCCAAAGGACTCCCTCTTTTCTATTGTATAAAAGGGTTCAAGAGAATCACTTTAAACTTTAGTAGGATATAAATTCTATTCATGTTAAGATAGTATCAATAAAGGTAATGGAATAAAAATAAGGGAGTTCATGGGAAATGAGAACCATTTTTTCTATGAAGGATTAAAATATTACCATCTAATGGTAACTAACACCTCTTTTCTCTCTCAGGGATTCTCATTAAGTGAACATTTAATTAATTATAAGTTACAAAATGCGTGAGAAAGTTTTATGTTTTTACAACCATTTGACTTTTAAAGTAAACCATAGATTCAATTATATTTTTAATCTTTTGAAATGATTATAATTATTATAGATAATAAAGAATAAGTTTTGAGTGGTAATGATTTTAATTCAGAATGAAACAAAATATAGAGTATAAAATTTAATCACACCATTTCATTGTACTATAAATAATTTCATATAATATAGCCCAATTGTACATTATTATTTCAAATGGTTATGACCTAATAAGACTAAATATTTCCTTAAAATATACAAAAATATTTCCTTATTTAATGGATAATATTCATCATATGTGTATATGTATATTGGAAACATCTTCATTGATATCTTACTTGAACATAAACCTTGTAAAATGTTTTCCTCTTAATCATAGAGGGTGTCATATATCATATATATTGATATCATATCCAAATCAATTTTTGGATATCAAACACATATCATTTTTGAAAATTTTCCATCAAAATCTCCACATCGCACATCATATGAAAAACTATGTATGTATCCATCCAAACCATATTTTGGGTATACTCAAGAACAATTGTAAAGAATCACTATGAGTTTTTTAATTAATATACCTATTCATTAAACTACAAAATTTAACCCCATGAGCCTTTATTATGTTGAAAAAAATATAAATTCCAAAATACATAAATGAATGAAAAGTGTAGTCTCTATAAAATCATCAATTATACCCGATCTATGAAGGTAACTTACATGACCTCTATCAGACATTAGTTTCTCATTGCATATGACATCCATTTTTGACATATGAAATAGTTTTTCATGTGATCCCTTTTTACAAGATATCAATTTACCATGGGATATGATGTTTTTAAATCCTATATATCTACTCATTTATTCATTATTCTATAGGTATATGAAAACTAGGTCGAAGAATATATCACATGTCATTAAACCTTGTTGAATGACCACATCACATTCCCCAAATCCAATTTATAAATGCATCATATTCTATATATAGACACTATCTTAAACATCCACCTTTCATATCTATATATTCCCTATATTTTATAATAATCATATGAGAAAAAAATCCCTACTTTATAATGCTCTAACTGAAGACATAACCATTATTATACCATCCGCCCAATATTAGCTAATCCCCAAGGATTGTATAATAAATGTATTTATATATGAAGTTTATAAATAAAGGTATCTCTCTAACATTAGGTATAGGAAATATAAAATATGAAACATGCATCCTAATCATACCATACAAATAGTGTATGGAACTATATATACTATTTTCCATGGTTCATGGAATGCAAAAAACCATTTTAGTACCTCATGATAATATTTTTTATCTCTAAAAAATAGTACACATTATATCATTAATAGTTATTCACAACCATAAATACAATTTTATAAAGTTATACTAAATAAAACACTAATTTATATATTGACAGGTTAATGATTATTTCACTTCATGTAATATACGATTCCAACATGACAAAATATTAAATTCTTGACTTCATTTTTTTATAACATGATAATTTGTAAACTCTTAAACTCCTTTCAAGATATTAAAAAAATCATACCTTTTACATAACTCAACATATAATATTAGATAAACTTCCAAATCATCCTTATCTATACTAAAAATTTAAGATTTTATTAAACTCATTAATTCAATTTATATTCCTATCAAATATCTGAGTAACCATCTAATAAATCCCACCAGTAAACGTTTTAGTTCATAACATATATTGAATATAAAAGTTTGAAAAATTGTGGGATAATAGTTCATATTTATATTGTTTTGTTCATTAAATATGTAAACTCAACATAAAATATAAAATGTTATAATTTTAATTAGTTATGTTGTTTATTTTAGATATTTTTATATTTTTTTTTCAGATAAACCTTGAAATTTATTCTATCATGATTTCTCATTTAAATATAATGGTAAATAATGTAAATATTTCCATTACTATTTAAAAAAATACATAATGCTCTTATAATTTTTAGTGATTTGAAATTTTATATTTTATGAAATAACCTATTATTGGTGAGTCAAAGAATATCATCACATTGAAGAATCTGAAAAAATCATCTTAATCACTATATTCTCTTCATTGTCCTACATTAAGATACATAAAATCCATTTTGTTTAGAAAAAACACTAATTTAATCATCTGGTAACATTCAACAATTAAACTGTTCTAATAATATGTTATATTGTATTATATATATATATCTATAAAAGAAAAATGAATATCTTTTTTTTAAATATTCCACATATTGGTTGTGGGGTCTTATCCAAAATATTTTAATAGATTTTTCTGATTAAATTCTATTGTTCATTAAAAAATGATTATCCATGTATACATTTGAATATTTCTATAGAATAAAACAAATCATAAACCACATGTATTATCTCATATTTTTCAAATGATTACATTTTAAAAATAGGTTCACATTTCATATAAAATAAATAACATAACAATACATATCCTTGTTTTTGATCCATCATAGGTTGAAATATTTTATTTCATTCAACATCATGATTCATTAGAACAGTATTCAACACTTTAATACAAACTACTAGATTGGTCAATTATTACCATCATTGTGATTTTTTTTATTCAGAATACTTGTAAAGTATACATCACATTTTATATATTAATAAAAATAAAATATTTGGTTTATATAAAAATTATACCAAACAAGAAAAATCAATGGTGTTTTCAATTCCTTATTTTGGTATCTAAAAGCATTTCTATCTTATAAAAATTGATAAATTCCCTCTTAAAATCAGTCTAATGTATAATATATGTAGTCTAACTAGAAGAAATATCAAGTTATATCTTTTTAAATTAATCCGTTCCTATTTTATTTATCCAACATTGAATAAAAACATGAACATCCCATCCAAATTAAACTATCCTAAAAACATTTTGATAATTTTTTAAACACTTATTAATCATCTTCACACAACCATATCATTTCCAATGAGGGTTCCATAATTAATTCAACAACAATATAACATTTGAAGGGAATTTTTAGTCTCCAAAAGTAATTTCCACACTAAATCACAATTATTATTTGTGATGAGTCTAATTTTATTATATTCATCATTAAGGAAATTATATCAATACCTCAGGTAAAATTGTATATATGTCCCATATATATATATATATATATATATATAAACATTAATAATTACTCACTCTATAAAATTTGACTCAAAAAAATTATGTTTTGTCGCCTTCCCAAGGATAATTTTTATGTTTTGTACTAGTATTTGATGTTTTATGTAAAATGATTCATCTTTCTCATGGATTTATCTCAATGTTAGTATTGGTGATAATGATACCATTAATTAATGAGAAAAAAATTTGTCACATGAGGGTAACCTTCAATAAAAAAATATTCATTTTTATTAAATTTACTCTCACTAAAATTATTACCAAAATTTTATATAATTATATCCTTTAATGGGCCACTTTCTATATTTCACTAAATATTTGGTTTCATTATATATTTTCATATCATATATCAATATAGTTTAAAAAAACATCAATCATATCACATATGACTCTTTAATAGTTATGTTATAATCTATCTTCCCTATCAAATACCAAAAAAATAAATTATTTTGCAATGGTAAATTATTCCTACCAGTTCCAACATGAAAAATGTAACCTAAATAAAATTTCAAGAATAAAAATTCGGTCCTTCTAATTTTCCCATTACCTACCATATTAGCAAAAGATATTCTAGGGGAACTAAATTATTGTATGACCAACCCATTTGGATGGTCGAAGTCATAACTAGTGTTCAATTTGAAAGGATTATAAAACATATTATTTTTTAATTAACATTAATATGACCATATTATCTCATGTATTGCCTTTATATTTATTCATTCATCTAATTATTTATTTTTGAGTCTCATTTCATCTACCAAATCAATATACTCGAACAATGTTAAGGTATAACACTTCACAAAAGTCACATCTTGTGTTACTAACCCAAAAATAAAATCCTATTAAATTCATTAATATATAAATTCAACACATGTTTATGGGAAAACCCCTTTTGATGTAAATGTTCAGAATCATATGAAATCAAAAATCTATATAAGAGTCACCTTGGAGATATAGATAACTAGCCTCATTATTTCTCGATAGTTTTAAACCTCTGAGCTAGTAAAGAGTCTCACCCAAAGTCCCACTAACCAAGTATATGTTACATAATGAATACATAAATTATAATACGTATTTATTTTTTAAAAATGATCATATGATCGATATTGTATACTACATTCAACACCGAGCATTAAGGAAAACTAATATATTACTATTTAACCGTTATCATTAGTAACATGCTAATAAATTGGATGTTATGGATAAGATTAACCAAATTTTGAAATATCTATAAATTTACTACCCACTAAAAATTATTCTAATACTTCTTATGAAACAATCAAAATATTTTTTTTAAATTTATATTTTGTTTGAAAATGTGTTTTTATAAAAAAAATTATAAAATTTTTTGGGAAAATATTATATTTAATCTATTAAATTTGAATGAATTTTATTTCAATAAAATGAAATATTTTTTGAATTCATCATATCAAAATTATGTTTGGGTGGAATGTGGTATTTGTTTTGAAAAGATTAATTTTTCTGTTAAAAGTGAAAAACATATTTTTTTTGTAAAACTATCATTTCATTTCATCAAATAATGTATATTTATAATATCATTGTTATTTTAATTTTATCTAAATTAAAATAAGTTTTATATCATTATATATACTATAATATATTATATTTTAATTATAATTATCCATAATTCTATAATAAGTATGTTTTTGCGCATAAAATGAAATAAAAAAAAATATTTTCATTTCATGTGTTGATTTAATTTTAAAATTAATGTCTTGAACTTATAGAAACTGTTTAATTAATAATGGATTCCATATTTTTAATTAGTGGGTCCAAAATTGTGAAATATGATTCTTTTATTTTTTGTCCCTTTTAATAGTAATCGTAATAAAAATTTATCTTGAATTTAAATTTCTTTGTTCCAAATTTATTTAACTCATTCAAATAAGTGATATACACAATTTTTCTCTAGAATTATGTTACATTTTATTGGCTTTGGCAACCCATCCATAACCTAGGAGGCTATGGTCGCTGCTTCTGCCCCTCCCCCATCGATGGGGGAGGGGGATATTCTTTTCCTCCATTTGGGATTCCTCTGTCATTTTCCCTATTTTCCAATCTAACTTCCCATACTCCATTCCGTTAAATAACCAATTTCTATAAGGTTCTAGATCTCTGTGACGGCAAACCTCAACTCAAGTGTTCCCCCTCAGAATATACGGATGCATCGACTCTTCTCTCACAGATCTGGTTTCCTAGTTTTCCTCATGGAATCCACTGATTGATGTCTTCGATAGATTTTCCATCCAATCATTGGGGATTTAAGCATTAGAGACTGTCAGACACCTCAAAAATATGCATATAATGATTCGATTCTCCCCTTTGAGAATCCTTCAATTCTCTAATTTCTTGGGAACCTGGTTGGTTGCTTTATTTGTTCGAATTAGAGAACCAGTTCATATTTTCACCTAATCTCGTCATGAAAATGTGTCAAGTAGATGTGTCAAACCCCTTGGTCGAATTTATTTGGATTTTGGAATGGGAGGAATTTATTGGTAAAGAACCACTTCTCTTTGAATCAGGGATATCGTTTTGATTGGCATTCCAACATCATGGTCCCATTTCCACCTCATTCTATAAATGTGGAAGGGCATGCCAAGGGGGGTCAACATCCAGAGCAAGTGGTCATCCCTCAGGCTCGGCTGTGACTGAGGATGTGTCTTTTTATAATGAAGGTGGACATCTGTGACTAAAGTTATCATTGCAGACCAAAACACTAGTGAGGATTCCCAATGTGAGGTAATGGAGGACACATCAATTCAATTCAAATTTACGGGTTGAGGCATTGAACAACTAGGAGATTGAAACAAGTCAAAGCAGGGCATGCATACTAGAATATCATGTACAAAGAAGGTAAATTCTAGGATATCAAATTTCACTTCTCAAAACCAATTTTCAGCGTTAGGAGAATAAGCACAAGTCTACCATGCTAGTGAAGAATTGGAAGAGGTGTAGTTAATCCACAGAGAGGACCCCATGGTGGATGGGGAAGCTTCCCAAGAAGAAATAGATGATGGTTTGGAATCTATTGTATCCATCCACCTGGATATTCCCGAGGACTATATGAGATCCTCTATGCGGAAGGGAAAGAACCTTTTTACTGAATCTAATGGCTTCATTATAAAAAACTAGAGGGCAGGACACCGGAAGGATTACTCCAACCTTCTGAGTCCTCCTATGACTAGATCCTCAATCAACATTAAGATACCCCCGAAGTCTCCTATAAGTTCAAATTTCAAACACATGATTAGGTGAAAAGGTTTTTGGAATTCTTCAAGTGGCTGACTCCTCCAATAGCTTGGTATCTGTAGGTTTCGAGCTTGATGACCCTAGTGATAAGAATATAAGGTACCCTGGGCAGCAGCACGATAAAGGATCCATGGAAGCCTCCTAGTGACAGATATCCATGGTTCTATAGCACATGGACCTACTTACACAATCAGATGATGAAATGGTAGTGGAATATATGGATATTAAGGCATCTAAGAAGATGTGAAAATCAATTTGAAATAACAATAAAAAGGAACAAATAGAGTGAATTCATAAGTAGGGTATTATTCTTCTTAGATGCTTCAACAAGGTAAAGATTCATAGGTGTAAATACATAAAATATTTGGACAACATGGTGAATCAATATGAATTCATCTTAAAGGACTACCCGTACACCCAGGTAAATTCTATTCCCTTGTTATTGTTTAAGGAGACTAGTTCCAATCAACTCAATATTTTATTTAAAAAATCTATAGATAGTTTTTTAGTTGAAATTGGGTTGTTTTTAGGGTTCTAGCATTCCCTTTAAAATTATTATAAAATAAAAAAATTCGGTCGTACAAGGTAATAAATATTTTTCTCCTCAGTAAGGGTAAATTGAGTAATTATGATTAAAAATAAATTTATAATGAATAAAATTTACCCCTACACATGACCATAATCAATTGGATTAGTGTAGTTCGACCATCATCCTAAAATACTATAATTGTAGGAAATTTCAAGACATTTTAATTTTAAAATGACCTAAATATTATTTTATATAAATTTAATGTCAAAACAGAACGCTATTGAATTTAATATCTATTGTATTTATGGATGAGGATACAGACAAATAAAATACAGTTATAATATTTATATGATGGATAAATTATTTTATTATCATTTTAATTAGTTTTTAATTTTTAATTTTTAATTAGTTACATTAAATACATATGCAATTCTGAACAAATTTTTGGGAAAGAAGTTGAAAAATCAAGTAAATGATTTCAGAAACAAGAAAATGTAATTATTTATGGGTGACATATAGTTTTTGGAGAATTTTTTTTAATATGTATAACACAATAGTTGATTTTTAATTGTTTATATTTTAATTCATTTTCTTTCATTTTTTTTCAAAGTAAAATTAAATGAATAGTTTCAAAAATGACACTAATGGTATATTATGTTAAATAATAAATTACTAACATATTTAAAAATAAAAAAAAATCTGGAATACAGTTAGAATGATAAATTGTCTAAAATTTCATCCGTTAACAATTTATCCTCAAAATTTTTTTCACAACCCAACCCATACTGGGGCTTGAGCTGCAACTATCCCATTCCCTCCTCTATAGGCCTGGGGATGACAACAAGCTCTGAAGGAATATAATTTTAGTGAGGCATTTTCCATTGTACAAATACACACACATGCATCCAACATAAAGAAAAAACATAGAGGAAAAAAGAAAAATACAATAAAAATATAAATACAAAAAAATGCATCAACAACTATATAGTACAAGTATAGAAAAATAAACTGGTTGGTAAATGGGGATAAATACCCACTCAAACAAAAAAGTGGCACAAATCGGGGGTAAGTGGAAATTTATATCAACTGAGAGTGCCCTGCTCCTAAATCCAAAGATGCGATCACTGGACATTGTCCAAACTCCTTGTTTCCGTAATATTCATTGAAGCCACAATCTACATGTTCGTCTTCTATATGGGCACCCCAAGTGCGGGAAAAAACAAAGTAGGGGTGAGTATAAAAATAATCAGTAGGACCCCCCAAAGGATCAAGGGATTAGGAAAATATATTCTTAAGAGGGGATCAGTAGATAGAGAAAGGTGAAATAAAAGATTACAGATTAACCAGAAATCAGAGTGAAGTAAACTCATCCAAAACACAAGGAGCTAGAAATGGTGAGAAGATGATCTTCTTTTCGATTCTTCAATACCAATAGTAGTATAGTAGACTCATCCAACCATGAGAAGATAGACATAGAGAGAACGTGGCATACCCCATGCATATTCACCTTTCCAGGAAGGAGAGTAACCAAACACTGAAGGAGTGGGTACTTAAATAAGATATATATATATATATATGTATTCCCAATCAATAAATCCCAAATTAGAGAGTTAGGGGATCTCCATCTCATTGAAAAACCCAGGAAAAAAGTCACCAATAGTTCTATAAGTAACCTCTAATGGTGCACATCATCCCACACATCTTCCCTAAACATGCTAGTCAAAGGGGCTCAATCACCACACCTTGATACTCTCCACTTTGGGTGGATCCTTCTCACATGCACAGCTTCAGGTCTCATCACAATGATACATCTCAGTGGGGAAATAACCCCTAATCCATTTGGGTCCAAATTCACATTATATAGTGTCTCTCCCTTGATAAGAATCCAAAAAAGTGTAAACCCAAATCAATGGGCCCACACCCCAGTGCGTCTGGGAGATTCAACATTAATTATCATCATAGAGGACACACACCATGTTTCATTAGGGTAATTCCACTCGATTTCAATGAGGACCCTTTCCCTAGTGTGTTTGGGGGATACCACTCAGAAGTAGGTGATAGAGGACCCACAACCATGCTGATGGGGGATCCCACTCTAATTGTTGTAGAGGGACCACACCCTAGTGTGTCAGGGGGATACCACTATTATTATAGATGTAGAGGACCCAATCTCAAGTTTATGGGGGATTCCACTCTAGGAAAATGAGGAACTACATCCTACCAAGTATGGGGATTATACTCGGATGTTATCTAGGAACTACATTGGCCATACCTACTAGATGGTACCTCTCCAAAAGCACTGATATGCCAACAACGACTCACTAATGTTGTTGGACAACACCTTAATAGGTGTTATATCTAGAACATCTCATTTAATATCTTGAAATCCAATACATTGGGAACCATCATGTTCTATGTGAATCACCAATTATTATAGGCTACTCGCATTCCAAAATCTATGTTCAGAAGAAGAAGTTAAGAGTGGTCAAAGATTCCTAAAGATGTGTAATGGAAATCTAGGGCCCACACTCTATGTCACCCTACCTCATCATTTGACCGTGTACCTAGTCTTTCTCGGGTACTAAATTGTGCTCAAGGACCCCTGGGTATGCCATTGTACTTCCAGAGAACACAACATATCTATCCAAAAGGCTATTTAGTGCACACCGATTGATGTTCAATTGAAGGGAGAAAAAATAATTTCACTGACACATCTCTTCAAATAGCCTTAGATAACCGAAAAAATCACACCATTGTGATCCTTACAGAAAAGCATGCAAGATTGACAATTCATTCGCAAAAATTAGGCACCCAGTGAAGAATTCAGATTTCACCACAACATGCTTGAACCAGGATTCATGGGGCCCACATCATGATATCAATTTAGGTACCCATAGATGGTCATGAAATAGACCACATTGATTTCATTTTTGTAACATCACTGACGGTTCATCATTCTGTCACCGTATAAGGGAGATGGGTCACCTACAAGTTCCCATGATTATTTTAATTTTATTATTATTTGGGGATTTTTTGACCCAAGGAATGAGTCTAAAGAAGATATCCAATATTAGTCCTAAAAGTACCGTCTCAATTCATAGTTCACGCTACTGCTAATGCTCCATAAATCTGATATCACAAGGAGGGGTTATGTATGAATATTGGATTGACACCCAAAATAACAACATAATAATAGTAATATTATTATTATTATCTTTTTTACACCCATTCAAGGGTGGAATTAATGTTATCATTCCCCACCTTTTCTACATGCCTAGGTAGCACCCCTCTCCTCCCCAGATTCCTTTTTTTTCTTATTTTAGTGTTATGTTTTCATTTCCATTTTATACTTTTATATTTCTTCTCTCTCTAGTATTATTCTTCCATGATTAAATCCTCCTAAAACAATAATCTCCCACCACATCTAGGTCATGCTGCAGTTACCAACCTCAACTTGTTGAACTATCGGCCACCTTGCCACCTTGGCCTTCTATAATTGATCATTGTGCCTAGAGGCTTCCAGACCACCTGCCTGCGCCGACCAACATTGTAAGTTTCACCACCTGCCTCGCTCGGAAGCCCCCATGAGCCACCACCGCCTGCCTCCACCCTAACGACATTGTAATCCACCTCCTGTACCCCAGATTCACCCTACTCATGTCAGATTTTGTCAGCTCATCTTGATCTGGTGCCCCTCATAATCATCATTTTTCATAGATTGGACAATCGACCATCAATTGTTGGGAGAATGGGAGTATTTGAAAATATATTTACATATATATATACATATATATATGAAACAAGGGGTTGAAATGGTGGTAAGAGGAGATACCTATGATTAACTTGATGATGAAATTTTCACCATCACAAAAAAGAGAAGTCAATGAATCGAATAATTACAATAATGATCAAAAATAAGTTTCTCAAAATTTATGAATCACTATCAGATCATGACAGCATGTTGAAATCCTAAACTAAATTATATAATTCTTGAAAAACTAAACAATGTGAGGATAAAATTCAGAAAGTAGAAGTCCTACCTCAAACATGAATCTTTTTTTTGGTGAAAACACATGTGCCAACAGAGGTGGAGATCTATCGATTCATCAAAAATAGATTTGTGTTGACCGAAGGATTTGTCAGTGATCTGCCAAATGAAGAAGGATATAGCTCCACAATCAATGGTATAGGTTTTGTAGTAACCCTATAAAATCCTCATAATCCTCTCTTTAAAACATGTGATTATGTCAAGGGTTAATTCTGAACCACACCCAGAAAGAGTTTCAGGATCTGAATATCCCTCACCATATAATTGATGTTGTGCTTAGATAAACCGCTTTTGTATGAATTCAACAGAGGTCTAGTATTTCCAATCTTAATCCTCATTCATGAGTTATTAAATTACTGGTAAAAAAATAATATTCTTTTTGTTACACCCTCAGAGAATTTTTTTATAGATGGCCTTTGCATAAAAATGTTGTATCATGCCAAGGGTAAGGGTCACATCCCAGTATCAACAATGCCATCAGATTTATGGTTCGAGATTCTGTTTAGGAGGTTTTTGGGCTTGAGCTATTAGCTAAATAAATAAATTAATTAATTCATCTATTTAACATAATGACAATGATGGTGGGTCCAAACGTCCAGGGCAGAGTCATTTTATGAAACACCTAGGGTAAACACCACACTAAAAACATAGAAGTGAACCCAAATATTCAATATGAATCCTTGTTCAGAAGTTATCACTAGTAGAATCAAAATAAAATAATATTATTTTATTATTTTATTTGTTGTTAAGTGATCAATTAATGTTTCCAAAATAGGTGTGGACCCACAATAGTTGTACCCTCCATAGGGTAATGGTAACACTTCAGACTGAACCATGGCCTTGGTTTTCCAATACGAGCTACCATTTGAGATATGTCCTGTTTCATTTTAATGCATAGTATAAAATTTATAAAATTTCTAAAAAATTACTTATGGGTGCACTGGGCCACTGAATCTCACTTTATATAGGTACTTAGCTCTATAAATACACATACAAATTATTGAATGGCCTAAAATGAAAAAATTGGGTCTCTACATCATTAATTCTTTCAATATTTTCATCCTAGAAAAGAAAATTGAGGGAAACAAATCAAGATATAGAGCTCACACATGGTTTTACTACTCCCAGGAATACCATCACATTTCTGTGCTGCCACAATACATGAACAAATGGTATGGTACACCAACATAAGGTCTACTCTAGTCAACGATGTGAATAGTGTCATTTATGTATCTCCTTAGTTGTAACATGTGAGAGACATCGACACCCAATCTTGCTATTTATGGTAGATCAAGGTGGTTGTAAACCATTCCAACCTTCAACATGATCTCAAACTTCCCAATAAAACTCATGGGGGGATAGATTTCCTCGCAACCTGATCCCCTACATCCCATTTCATCCCTAGAATCACTATTATCCCCTAAAACACGTTCTTGTGACTACCTACTTTAGAATATCCTTCAAGAAAAACACCTAATGATATTTGGTCTTGCATGATTTCATTATTGATGTTTATCAATAGAGGCTATCTTACACACTCAAGAAGAGAAGGATCAAACAACATTGACTGAAGAAAATGGTACCCCCCTTCTCCACTGGGGTCTTCTTCAAAGAGGATAACTTCTCTGAAACACCCCGCACTAGGAGATCCTGAGACTTCTTCTGAAGGGAATATTCTAATTATTCCCCTTTTTCAATGTATAGAATATGTCAATATTGTAATCCTATAAGAAAATCAACCAGCGTCAGCTCCAATGGTTCAAGAATCTCTTAGTGAAGATGTTCATGGTGCTCTGGTGGTATGAACAAACCACAAACCACTCTCCTAGAAGATAATGCCTCCACATTTTCAGGTCAGAGATAATTGCTTCCAAACCTAGGTAGTGAGTCACATAATTCTATCCATGTGGAATCCATCACCTCAATCTGTACTTGATAACTTTTGTATCATGGATGACATTGGGAATGAAAATGATCCTATAAATAGGTCAGGTGAGTAAAGTCACCCAACCACAAAAATCTAGACACTAAAGGAATGTGGAATACCCTATGGGTATTCACCTCTCTTCGAAGGATTGTAATACCAAAATAAAGCACTCTTCCACACCCACTAGTGGAATTATTGAAAAAGTAGGTCAATAAGAAAAACTCCATTGGAAATGCCAAGGCCGTCTCTAACACTCCACTGCACAACCCTACCAAGAATGCACAAGTCAGAGGGACTCTTCCAACACACCTCAATACTATTCACATTGGGTGGAACTGACTCTCATTGAAGGTTTTTTTCACATAAAAATGTTTCATGGTGGGGGAAGGACACATTTTCCTCATGAATTGAAATCTAAATAGATCAAAACTGATACAGGGTTACACAAACACCCTATGTCACCCTGGTAAGAGATCAATATTGAAACAAGGAGAAAATTGTACCTCAGAAAGTTTCCAAAAAGTTTTACTACAAAAATTTAAATTTGTAATAGAGATTACCTTTTATAATATTTCATGCTTTAGGATCATAGACATCCATAACATTTGGCTAACCAAGGCCCCAATCCGCAAGTCCCCGAGCCTAATGTGGGCCTCTCAGTTGGGATTAAAATAACTCATAACATGGTCCACCATACCAAATTTCTCCTACACTTCTACCAACACTACCTCCTTGGATATCATATTTTCCCTACCTTGGAGATCTATGATCTTGACATTGCCTCTGATGTGTTGATTCATCAACCATCTTCCTAGGAAGCGTAGAACATCTGGTCGGGTAGTCTCATGCCATGTCACCTCACCCATCACAAAAATTGAATCAGGACTCCCAAGGATACCCTGACGCTGTACATTATCCTCGACCATGTGCTAGATTTTGATCCTAAAGAGGCCTCATACATTGAGAACTTTTTGTCTGACGCCAACTTTCTACCGATGACATCTCATCTCTATTACACCCACTTCCAAATCAATTTGTTTGGCATCCCTATAATAGAAATCCATTTTTCAGTATTGCAATCTCCAATAAAATGACATACGTGGGGATGCACAAGGGTACAATGATAACATGAATCTCTCGTCAATTTCCCTGCTCGATCTTTAGTGCTCAAAATTATCCATCATGGAACTTGACCATAGAGTAGAATGCAAGGTATGTGAATCATGTCACATAGTTAGCCACCACAATCACTTCATTCTGATGCTTCAAATTATCCTAGACATGAATGGTATATATGTAGGTTGGGTGGTACTTTTAATTAAACAACTACTGGAAGTCATCCCAATGGAGTACCAACTCATCGTGCATCTGAGTCGCCAGACTCCACCATGGTCATGATGCTCTATGGGAAAGAGTAGCTACCAAATCCACCATCTAATCAAATGGTGTCCAAACAATCCTAAAGAGGTGAACCACCAACTCTAGCCAATCCTACACTACAAGTGGGTGTGTCTTACCCTGTAACCTCAACGGTCTCTAATACATGAACTCACAATGTATTCTATGACTATGCGCATCATCGACATAATTTGTTAGGACTAACATAGGATCAATATGTGGAGGTGCTTCCACTAGACCTCCTGGAGGAAGGGGATTATATTATGGATCATACACTGAGGCATCGTCGGTCATGAAAATCATTGTCACGATCCATAGCTAGTATCCTAGATAGCTATCATTGAATAGGCATCCCAAAACTTATCTTGGATTACCGCTGTAAAATGTGCATATTATTATATATTTATATATCAACCATAATGGGGAGTTGACCCATGAACAAAAGTCAAGGACACAACCCTATATGATGCATGTACCAAAGTGCCCTACAACAAATTTCTCAGTATTCCGAGTCAACAAGAAGGAAATCAAGGTCCTGGTATATGGTTACATTGGCCGCTACCCCATCACTAGACTCCATAGCCTAAGAGCTGCTCTTGAGAAATGATGAAATGTTTCCCTAAACCCAACCATGGAATTTTTAGGTAAACATCCGAACAACGTCCCATCGGTCGAACTAGCACTGATTAAACTTTTTCACGACCCAACCCATGTTGGGGTTTTAGCCGCTACTACCCCAAGCCTGCATCCATAGGCCAGGGGCTGGTGACAAGTGCTGAAAGCATAAAAAACTTTGGGAGGACTTTTCCAAAGTACATGTACACATACAGAGAACAAACTCAATGAAAAGGTTCATAGGAAATGGAAAAGATACAACACCATTATAAATACACCACAAATATGAATCAACCAATAAATGATACAAGTAATGAAAATTAAACTAAAAGGGAAAAGGGAAAAAATACACACTAAACAAGATAAGTGCAAAAATAGGCAACAAGTAGAAAAGTAAAGATGTTGACATAGCCCTACTCCTAGATCCCAAGCTATGACCACTTCATACGGTCCAAGAACCATGTACCCCTAAGCCTCTCGGTAGTCATAATCAACATGTATGTCATCTTATAGGGCACACCATGTGTCTATAAATACCAAGTAGGGTTCAGTATAAAATAAATAGTAGGATTCCCCCAAGGGTCAATGGAGTAGTAAATGATGTACTGAATAGGGGAGAAAGAGATAGAAAATGGTAGAATAAAAGTGTACATCTCAACCCAATGACAAAGTGAAGTAAACTCACCCAAAACACAAGGAGCTAGAAATGGTTTAATGATAGAGATACTGACGATTAACGTGGAGGTGAAATTCGCACAACCACGAATAGAATATGAAAATGATTTGAGGAATTCCAAAAAAAGATCAAAAAGTGGTTTAAGAAAACTTAGTTATCTCAATCAGATCATGGATGCGGGTTGAAATCATGAACCCTATTAGATAATTCATGTCAAATGAAAAACAAAGTGGGGATAAAATCTACAAATAAAAATTACTACCTCAAGAATGAATCATTTTTTGGAAAAGAATGTACTAATCAATGGAGGATGAGATCCCTTGATTCGCTACACTTCAATTTGTCTTGACCTAAGTATATTTCATTTATCTACCAAAGGAGAAAGGAGAGAGCTCTATCGTTGATGGTGTTGTTTATGAGGAAACCCTTGAAAATGCTAATAATATTCTATTTATAAAAAGTTATTATGTTAAGTATAAACATTTATCCATGCATGCTAAATGTTGTGGGATCCGAAAATCTCACGTCCTCTCCTTTTATGTCACGATTATGTAAATTGTTTCTCTAAAAATTTAACGATGGTGTCAGATTTCCGATCTTTTTCCCCATTCATGAATTATTTATATTACCACTGAAAATAAAATAATTTTATTTAATTATTTTGTTTATGGTTACACCCTCTGTGACTTTTTCTAAAGATGAACTACACCATAAAAAGTCATATCATGCCTATGGTAAACACCATGTACCAAACTCAGCCATGCCCTCAAATTACTGAATCGAGCTTCCGTATAGGAGATTTTTGGGATTGATCTATTAAATAAATTATTAATTTAATTAATTCATGATTTTAACATATCTCCAATTAGGGAGGGGTATGAACTTCCTGAGCCCACTCATTTTATATCCTGCTTATGGTAAACAAGTCACTACGAACTCAACTATGCTCCCAAATTTCTAATAAAATTCCCAATTCATAGGTTATCAGGATTAACATCCAAAGAAAATAATATTATTTTATTATTTTATTTATGCTTTTTTTCTTAATAAATTTTTCCACTGTATTTATGAACCCGTAATAGTTATATCTTACCTTGGGTAAAAGGCTCACTCTGGACTCAACTGTGGCTTCAATTTTCATATATGAACTAGAATTTGAGTGATTTATAATTTTTTCACATTGATAGTATAAAAAATAGATAATATTGTTATATATTTCATTCTAGGAGCACTAGGACTCATAATTCCATGATGTCTCATCACATATCTCTAGGAAAATATGTAGAAATATTTTAATGTCTTACAAGGAAAAAATGGGTACTCTAAATTTTTACATAATCTATAAAATTATAACCCTTAAATAAGAAAATTTTCATTACTGTGGTTAATCATAATTTTTTTAACCATGTGGTTAATTGAAAAATTCACATTTATCATGATATCCAAACAAGTTAATGTTTAATTATATGATTATATTAATAAATTAACCTCCCTATAATTTAATATATGTCATTTTGGAACCATTTGATATCATTTAGACACATATTATATTATAATATTCCATGTATTTCCACAAATTACACTGATGAGATTTATAATAAATAAACATTTTATTTTAGAATATAATATAAAAAAATAGTATATTTGGTCAATGGAATAGAGTTTGTTTTATAATATAATCTATTATTAATTAATAGGACAATCATCCATTTATAGTATCATTATTTCCCCCTTTAGTGTAAAAACCATTGATATATCACTAATTTTAAAAAGTGTTGATGAGGGGATTAAAAAAAAGGTGATGATAAAAATATAATTAAAACTTTTTAAAAGTTGATCGTAAGTGATTATCTTTAATAATGATATTATTATATTATAATTTTTTCAATTTAGATTAATTTTTATTGATACTTTCATTATATTAATTACATAATTTATGAAAATCCAACAATACCCCTGCCCCTCACATATAAAAGGGTTCCTCCACTCCCCTCTTCCACACAACATATGAGAACTATAGATCTACTATGCTCTAAAAAATTCTCTCCCGAAATATAATTCCAACATCATATGGAAAATTTTAATTATAAAACCATCCAATGAATAATTTCAGTGTAATCCTAAATATGTTTTCTTATAAATATGTATATATAATAACCTAGAATTTTCAATTTATCTCTTCTTTTGTATCCTACATATTTCATGCAGGCATGATTTCCTAATAACATAAATATATTATATATAATTATTTGTTATTATGTAATTTGAATAATAATTGTCAATATCAAAATCTATAAAATGTTGAACAGAAACATCATATGTTCATTCATATGGACTACCGTCACCTAAAAGCAATGTATTTAATTTTCAATCACCAACATTCATGGTTGGTTATCACTATTAATTTAAGGATTATATATAATACTCATTAAATAATATTCTTAGAGAAAATTAATATGTAATCTATTTTATTACCTATAAATACATTAAAAATTGATTACATCGTTCATGTGTACTTGTGGATTTTCGCCTCTACTAAGCATTGTGACTCATTTTTCAAAATCACACAATATAGATCCTTTGAATATGTGAATTTAAGGAAACTATATGATATTTATGATATAATCATCATTATATAAGGAGAAAATAACTCAAACCTTATTTCAATCATATTTATTGAAAATGTAATAAACACTCATCTGTACTTACTGTCTATCATCTTATTGAATATTAAGTACTTCATATAACATAAATTTCGTTCCTAGCTACTTTAAAAAGTAAAAGATAAATATATATTAATATATATATATAATAGTTTTTTCCTTATTATTGTCATTGAAATTATTTAATAATAAAAAATTTGACTCTAATCTACTAAAATTAATCATGTTGAACCTATTATCTGAATATCATCAAAAATTATGATCTGATCATAATTAATTATGTAATTATATATAAAATAGTAATATTTAAAATAAAATTAATAATACAATTTAAATATGTATCTTAAGGAAAAACAAAATTAACATAATATTATTATTGATTAGGACAAATAATATATGTGATGTTTCGGACATGAGGTAAGGGGCACTTTATCTAAAAACCACATTTTAAATGTATTAAATATTAATTTATAAATCTTTTTCTTCCAGGTACATATTCATGATATTATTTTATATATTTTCTTCTATGTATATAAATGAATTATAATGGAAATTTTATGTGTCATTCAAATTTATTTTAACGGTTTTTAGAATTAATATTTTTACACACTTAATATGTAATGTTTTTCAATCAAATATAAAAGGAAAAAATTAATGTTCTATTATAATGTATATGGATTCAATGGTCTTTCTAATCACTATAACAATTATTAAACATTTGGATTCTTTTAAAATATCTATTTCATTCTTCAATGAAAAACACAAATTCCATTTTTTTAAAGTTATTTTTGTTTTAAAAATAAGTTATTAAAAAGGAGATATAATTTAAATATCAAAAAGTGTTATTCATTCATGTTTATAATCTGTTTTCAAGGGCTTATGATGAAAAGGATCAAGAATAAATTTTATTTATCTATGATATGCTACTTGATCATTACATTTGATGAATATGAGATCTTTGTATGTATTTTTTGAATGGGTTATCCTGGTATATATCTCTAATATATTATGTAACATACCATGTCTTCAAACAAAAAATCGAGGCAGTTAAGTAAGGTGGTTTTCCCTTTGGATTTATTCAGTCTCCAATTATTTCTGACAAAAGTTTAAAAAAATAAATGATTATAATTTTCTATGTTTTCTAAATTGGGTTTATAATATCATACTATAATATTTAAAGGTTATATTTGAGTGAAAAATATGTTTTACATGTGGATATGATTTATTAGGTACACTAAAACATTAATGTAGAAAATTAATACATTTTCCTGGATTTCATGTTTTTCACTTGATAAATAGATTTCTTTCTTTTATGAAATTTAATGAAATATATTTTTATTATACATAATTTTTAGGGGTTTTCAATGGATGTAAAAATGATTTGAATGTTTAACAAAATCCACATTCTATATATGGAAGTTACCTTGAATAAAGTAAGAATGTCATTATAAATTACTTGTTTATTAGGGAAGAATTATTACTGTGTGGTTGTGTCCAATTTATA
Source organism: Viscum album (assembly GCA_963277665.1). Taxonomy (NCBI): domain Eukaryota; kingdom Viridiplantae; phylum Streptophyta; class Magnoliopsida; order Santalales; family Viscaceae; genus Viscum; species Viscum album. Next base: position 372,877,649 of record OY728127.1, on the reverse strand, counting down.
ATGTGTAGGTTTTTATGAAATAGGTTTTAACTAGTTCTATAAAACTCTAATCATAAAATATATTTTTTAATTATATAAAATAATTACAATCTAATGGAACCACATTGTAAAAAAAATTAATATAGTTGGAATGAGTGGTATGTTTTATAAAATTATGGATATGGGGATGTTTTCCTTTGAGCTTAACTTATGATTTAAGGGAACCATCATGGTTTTCTTATGTTTAAAGTTAGTCATAATTTCAAATGTACACACACCCCCTTCCTATACTTTTTTATGGTGGAAGTAAAATTGTACTAGGGTTATTTTGGGGGACTGTTATGGTTATATAACCCTTGGGTTTAGTGTGGGTTTTGAAGAAAACATTATTTGAGGAAGTATTCCAACATATTATGCTAACTAATGATTAATTGTATTTGACAACATTCAGTATTATATGATCATTTTTGGGGAGGTAATTAGTTGTTATTTTAATTTGGGAAAATATTATATAGCTAAACATGGGATTTATAATTGATTAGGGGACTATGTGTCTAATGTTATTTTGAAGAATTTAATTATTTTTTTGGAACATTATAAGATTTAGGTAAATTGACTATTATTGTATTATGTTTGAGAAATGAATGATTAATTTTATTTTGGAAGAACATTTGATTTAAATGTGGCATTATGGAGATTCAAGTTAATTTTGGAATCAATTATCATATCTTTGAGATTTTATATTTATGGAATATACATTTTGTTATGAAACTTTAGGAGTCATTGATTTTATTTGTAGATAATTATTAAATTTATCCTGGAGGAATAATTGATTGAATAATTATATTTGTAATTATTTAGTTTAAGAGTTTTTATATTTGTAATGATTTAGTTTTATGTTTGTGTATTAATGTTGAATTTTATAAATTAATGTACTATTTATTTATGCGTGGTTTTTTTGATTTTGACAATTTTATTACATAGTGAAATTTTTTGGTTATTTTATAAACATAGGAGGAGTCGTTTTTTTACTTTTTTGGATTATTTGATCAGATATAAGTTGACTTTAGTGTGTCATGCATGAAAAATCAATTTGTAATACTCATTATTTGGAATAAAAATGGGAATGTCGTGGAAATTTTTAAAAATATGAAATTATACATTTCCATTAAGTGTATTTCATTTTGTTATTTGTCTATATGGTATATTAATTTATTATCTCTAGGAAAATTATCTTGAAATGAAAAGATTATCATATTAACAAACCTTCTGATGAATCGATGGTCTTTTAACCCCACATTGGCTTTTTGTTTTTTGGTCATAATATTTCTCAGGTTGATTAAATTTATAATGATAAATGTTATTTATCAACCTCAATTATTATTTGGACATTTTTATATTCCACCATATCTATATTTAATCTTCCCGGAATTTTTTCCTATTTGGAATCCTATTAAATTTTTTTACCACATGAATTGATTATTTCTCTTTGCCTCAATATCAAAATGCCTTTTTATTAACACTTTAAATGATGTGGTATTTCAAAAAACATATTTTCAAATTACATTTAATTAATTTCTGAGTCTGGGTTTAGATTTAGAGTATACAATTTATTAAATGGTGGAAAATGTAAAATGCCAATATTTTGGATACAATTCAATGTTTGATAGTGTATAAAGCACACAACCCGAATTTTTGATAAAAATAATATCATATTTTATGTCAAATTTATCTTAGTGAAAAAATTTGTACATTTTCCAAAAACATTGATTTTCAATGAAGAGTAAAATGCGTATATTTTTGTAAAAATTCATTTCTTTTCATTAAATAAATTTATTTAAATATATAATTTTTATTATAATTGTATATCATTTAAAATAATTATTTTTAGTTATAAATAATGAAATTAATTAAAATTGAGTTATCTTTAAACGTTCTTTTTTTATAACTAAGTTTTTAGGCTTCAAAACATATTTTTTAGGAAAAAAAATTCCTTACATTTTTACATTAATTTTAATATTATTTTATTTCAATTAAATAAATTAAATCAGGTTAATTTTTATTACATAATTATAATTATACATTAATTTTTTTAAAAGAACCATTTTACTTTTTATCAATATGAATAGTAAACATAGTAAATATTTGACAAAAAGGAAAGAGAAAATCAGGTAATTCACTTCTGAAAAATATGAAAACAACTATAAAATTCCATAACGCATGCCTTTAAATTATTTTAAGAGTGTTATTTTTCTGACCTCTTACACAATTTTAATTTAAAGCATTTCTTCCCATTTTTATCTGAATATGACTTTTATATTATTTCTTGTTATTGTAATGTAAAATATTTCACTCTCCTGCTTTTAATATCTATAATATGTTTTCCATATGGATAAGACCACTTATGTTAGCGTATAAATTCTTATTTGAAATATAAATTATTTTTGTATTGTTGTAATTTTTTTACCTTTTTTATTGCTAAAATAGTTACCTTAAATTCTTACTTAATTCTCAAATAGTTCTTATGAATGTAGTAGAAAAAAAATTGTGTGATTTTAAAAACTATAGAATAATTTTTTTCTTATTTATTATGAAATATGAATTTTAGTGAAAAATATTACTTATTATGTGTTTTATAACTATTTTTATTCGATTTCTTTTCCTATCATGTTGTTTTCAAACTCAAATTAAACAAAAATTTTCACAATTTTCATTAATGATACTTTGTGTTAAATTATATTTTGTTATATTATATAAATACATTAATAAATTTCAAGGGGAAAATTATGATTTTAAATTTTCTATAATTTTGTTTCGTTTACATTTGTGGTACAATTTTCACATTATATGTAAAATTATAAACCTTTACAATTAAAAAATTCGTTTTCATGGTTATGGATATGATTTTTTAACCAAGTCCAAATCATAAATATCAATTTAAGGTGATAAAAATAAACAATTAAAATTTGAATACATTTTTATATAAAGCTATAATAATCCCTATATTCTATTATATTTCAGTTTTCATCCATTTGATGTTTTTTCATAATCAAATAATACAATAATATTCCATGTATGTATAAAAATGAAATTTAATAATATTTTATAAAAAAATATATTGTATTATATGATTTAAGATTCATAAAAATATTATATTATATTATGTTTAATTAGATATAGTTGAAAATATCATATATAGCCCATTAATGGGACACTTTTCATTTAATAGTAACATTCTTCACTCCTTTAGGGTAAAAACATTTTACATTGTTTTCATTGTCAAAAGACATAAGGTGGTGCTGAAACAAAATATGAGGTTAAAAACATCAACCAAACTTGTAATAATATTGATGGATGGGATTATTTAGAATCATAGTAATCTTATTTTATAAGCATTTTTATTTTGATCCATTTTTCATGAAATTAATTGATATTAATTTAATAATATATGATATTCTACTAATATCCCTCCCCATACTTATAAAAGTGCACCTCATATACTCTAATTCACACAACATTGGAGTGTTCTAAATTTTCTATGATCTAGGCACATATATCCCCATATTCATTCAAAACATAATAGGGTCATTTTTCTTGATTATAAAACCATCATAATAATTATTTTGTTGAAAACCTATATAGGTTGTATGAAGAACATACGTATTTTATAACCAAATATTTATATTTTATTTATTCTTCTAACCCATTCAAATATTCTTCAATAGTGGTTAAATAATCACATTTTTATCTACAATATAGATATATTTAACTATTTTATTTTAATAATATATATCCATATCAGCATCCATAAAATGTGGAATGAAAACATTTTTCATGTGTATGTGTGGACTACCCCCTCCACGAAGTGTTGTGTTTTATTTTCCATTATATTCTACCAAAAATGATTGTATTGATGTATTTAGGGAATATATATTATATTAATTACATTTTTATAGTTGTAAAAATGTAATATATTAGCTATTTTTTACCGTTATATCTATTGAAAAATGATAATGTTGTTCATGTGTAGGTGTGGACTACAACCTCTATGAAGTGATGTGATTCCTTTTCCATAAACACAACACACAGAATTTATGTATTATCAAATTAAAATGAATTAAATGATATTTAGTGTATAATAGTAATTTTTAAAGATAAAATAATATATTCCTTATTTCCATCATGTTTGAGGATCAATGGAAACAATACTCTTGCGTGTGTACAACCTATCATCTCCATTGTTGTATTGTAGATCATTTTTCAGAAGAAAATTTCATGGTTGCTTTAAAAAGTTTTAATTTTTTTTAAAATTGATAATTAGGTCATGATTATTATTATATTTATTGTGGAATAATGTTCAGTTTGTGTATAGTCAACTTACTAATTTCATTTTGGACATATGTTCCAAATATCATAAAAACGAAAAACATGAACTTAATTGTTTTTTGTAATTATTACTAATACAATAATAATTAATATAAAAGGAATAATCACATGAACTTCTTTCTTAATCACATAAATAATTTATAAGATAATTTTAATCTAGAAGTTAACAAACTGAGGTGATGATTGAGAATTATGGTATATGACACTTTATATTAGAACCTCATTTTAAATGTTTAAAACATTTAATTTATAAATATTTTTCATTTATATACATATTCATAATATTATTTTATTACTGTATATGTATGGAATTAAATTAAATTTTAAATGATATTTTAGGACTCTTTTTACATTCCATCACGTTTTTTAAAAATAAATATTTAAATATATTTTATACAGAATGTTTTGATTTTATTTACAAAATAAAAAAAATTAGTATTCTTTTTTAATGTATACATCGTCAATATTCATTCTCACCAATGTATCTGTTATTTAATATTTGGATTACAATACAATATTTCATTTTTTTTCTTTATTTAAGGACCAACATTACATCTTTAAGGGTACATTGGTTTTGAAAATTGGTTTTAAAAGGAAGTGGTATTTCAAAATCCAAAATTGTTTTCAATAATGTTTTGAAATATTTTTTATGTGTTTGATGATAAAAATGTATATTCTTAAAAAAAATTATTAATGATATGATACTTGAGAATTATATATGATGGAAGGGTGTGCTCGATAAAACAAACATGAATGTCTGATCCTGATAAAGATTATAAAAATTATTGATCCCAATACTGCTTATTTGAATGGGTATACCTGATATAGGTCCCCAATACATTGATTAATGTTCTTTATATTAAAATTAATGGAGAATTGAGTTATCAAAGGTGGTTTGTCCAATGGGATTAATTGGGATATAATTATTTCAATAATTATATTGGGATGGGTAGTAATATAATGATCTATATTTCCAGAAACGTTTTGATAATGGGCTTTTTTGTGATTTAAAGAATTTATTTGATCAAAAACTAGTTTTTTAGGTGGATATGATTTATTTTATACTCTCAAAAAATTATATAATATGGTAAACATGTTATGGTTTTTTTATATTCCATGGAATAATTTATTTATTACTTTTACATCCACTATTGAGATTCTATTCACATCCCACATTTTAAAATATTTTTCGTACAACATAAGGATGTCTAGAAAAGTTAATAAATTCCATGTTTCAGATATTGAGGTTTCCTAAAATGATAGAATAATGTCTTTATAGATAACTTTCTTGGAGAAAAAATTATTAATATGCAGAAATGTTCACATTGAAATAGTTTTTTTGAGTTATCTAAAACATTTAACCTAAAAGATTCATGGGTATTGAAGTGATCATATATTTTTATTTGGACATTGAATGTTTTGAAGGGTTGAAGTTGATCAGAATTTATAAGTACCAAACTGACAATTTAATGTTTATTTCTTTAGAACAAAAATTTGGAGTTCATTTCTATGGTTGTTCAAACAGTTCCTTCATAATTTTAACTCCAAATATGAATAAACTGTAAATATATTGTTCCTTCACTCTAAAAATAGTAATGTCTAAAGTCACTAAAAAAGAATAACTAAATCATTTATCAAACATAGAATTTTACTCTATATGATTTAATAATAACTTATTGAAGTGATTTAACACTTTAAACCAAATCATACACATAATAAAAAATGTTATATACATGAATAAATAATTCAATTAAATGAATAAATGAAAATTTTATAATGTTATTAATTAGATAAACATTTATAAAAATTTTATAACTAAAATAATAAAAACACATTATCATTTATCAAAGAATTTTGGTAAATCCAAAACCAATTAAATATAATTAGTTTATATTTTTTTTATAATAAGAACACATCATATTATACTTTATTTAAAAAAACAGTTCAATGTGTAACGGAGAAAATTTAAAAATATTTTATATTAACTATTCATATATTATGTAAACATTCAAAATATTATATATTTATTATTCTTAAAACTATGATCAAATAATATATAAAAACAAATTTTTTTGGTTTAAATGATTTCTAATATAATACATTTTACCCAAAAACAATTCAAATTAAATATTTTAAACAATTCATAATATTAAATATAAGCTCTATTATATTAATCAATATTTTCTAATTAATTAAAATTTTAATAACTAAACATATAATTTTCTTATAAAAATTTTAATTCAATTACTACAATTTTGGGAAAATTATATTATTAGCCATTCTTATTTTTTATATTTTAATTATGAAATATTTCAAAAATATTGAATATTTAGTTATAAATATATTATAATTTATTTATTTATAAATATTTATAACATTAAATAAACATCCAAAAAAATTATAATTACAAATTATTTAAAAATTATTTATTTTAATTAATTATTGAAAATTAAGAAAATATTTATAAATTACTTTCCTATATATATAAATCATAAGTTTTGACATAGATCAAGACTAATGCATGGTCAACCCTACAATACCCCACGACCACCAAAGAGGGACATCATGTATCCTAAAATGTATGAAACAAAAAACCATGAATACAACACAATATTAAACCATGAAATTTAATGATTTAGTTTTTTAATATAACTAGAATCTCATTGATAGGTTGTGATGCATGCAATTCTATGTTAAAAAAACATGATTCTCAATTAAAATATTATTATTTAGACCTGACATTTATAACAGAGAATTTAAGTTGGTAGGTATGAATTGTACTTACTAAATTATGAAAATTATATGGTTCACACTTGTATAAAATAAATTCAATTTTTATCTATTGATAACAAACAAAATAAGAACCATTAGAAAAATACTAATTATTTTGTGAGAAATATTAATTTTCTAAATGATTCTTTAGTCACGCTTTGTGAATTTAATTTAACATTAATTTTTACCAAATTAAAAAAATATACAATTTAACCACAACGTAATTTTTTAAAGATGAATATCAAAATTTAATTAGGGTAAAATTTTGGTGTTATTCACGGGAATATTGTTTTTTCAGTGAATAGTGATATATACCAACTTTTATAAAACTATCTATTCATTATAATAATCTAATAAATTTAAAAGGACTATAATGATTTGAATTTGAAATAAGGCTAAATAAGTAAATCTTTTTAATATCTAATCTAACAAATATAATTTTATTCACCATTGTAATAGATTTTAGTATAGTTTTATTTTTAGGTTTAAAAATAATTTTAAAGAATTGTTCTGAAGGGCATGATGTTTAAAAAATTTTAATTATTCAAACTAACCCCTAATTAGGAAATTTTAAAATTAAAATTATATTTCATTTATAAAACTAATTATTATTAAATTCATATAGTTATTATTTCTATTCATGGAGTTAATATAAGAACACTTTTTCACAGAAAAATTCTTTTCTTAAAAACCACTTTTTCATCACCTCTGTGTGTTAAATTTGTAATTGTATTATTCCAAGTAATATTAATTAAATTTTAAAAAATGGAATCTATATTTTGAATCAAAATAATAGTTTATTATCTAATAAGTTCAACATAAATTTTTACCATATTGAATAGTGAAAATAGTAAAAAATAATTACTATGGTTAATGTAAAAACAGGATTACTATGGGGTTAAACTAAAATGGTAAGGGATTAAATTTACTAATTACTATTTTTGTCCCATTTTTTAATTATATTTTCTATGTTTCTATAATGGTACATTTTGTATTCTTGTTTCTCATGAATTTTTTTTATAATTATATGATTACCAAAATTCCAACCGTATCCTCGCTCCCAATTATAAAAGACCACCCACCTCCTCCAATATTCATACATCCATATCCATTTTTTCATCCATTACATGACCTAAATTATTCTTTAATTACAATCTAAAATCATAGATTCTTTATTTGGAAAAATAATTCCTCCTAACAAGTAATTAGGTATAAACATACTGGGGTTCATTGAAGAAGATGAGATATTATAAATGTGTGTATTTTTATTAGATCTTATTCAACTTTACTCAAATATTTTTCAAAAATGATAATTTAATAATGAAAATATATTCTATATATTTATATCTTATTATATTAATTTAACAACCTATATTCATCTTTTATTCAATCGAATGGAAAACAAAATTCTTGATCAGGTGTACGACTGAGTACCACCTCACGAACCACTGTAATTTGTATTCCATACCCACCTAAAAATATGGTATATAATAATGTTATTATAATATTTATAGGATACTTATGACATTATTATGATTATGGAATTATTATATCACATATCCCTCCTTACTCTTCATTTTCTGTGGGGATATGTTAACATCGCTGGTGTGTACGACAGAAAACAACCTCAAAAGCAATGGATTTATTTTTTCTAGTGTTTTTCAATGATGGTAGTAAAGATAATGTTAATTTTATAAATTTTACATCTATTAATTAAAATATTTTATTTAAATATAATCTTATATCAATCATCTTACCTTCAAATCACACGAAAAAATAATTCCACCCCTACATACGTGTGGACTACCACCTCCACCTAGAAATGTGAAATGTCTTTCATTTTTTAACATGGTTGGTAATATGGAGGTATTTTACTAATAAATATTATATATATCAAATAATATTTATTCTTTATAGGTAAATTAAAATTTATTTTCATTTTTTCTATACATTATGAAAAAATGGAAACGGCGTCCATCCGTACATATGGCCTACAATCTTCAAGAATGGTGTAATCTATTCTATTTCCCTAAAACATAAATATCACATTAAATACATATATGATTAATATATCTAATATTTATATACTGGATAAAATTATAGATATTATGGAGCCATGATCAATCTAAAATGACTGAAATTCATAAACCATAATATACATAAAAAACAAAGTATTTATCAAGTTGGATAGTGATTTTGATAAATAATGGTTAATAGATAGGTGATAAATGTATCAAAGTAAAATTTATATTATAATAATTATTTTATTATATTTATTTAATATATTTATAATAAACCTATATTTTTATTGTAACTGCCCGAGATTTTATGAAAAATATTCTTTTTAATTTTATTAATGTCTTGTGTTATACAAAAGGAGCTTTCACAATACACATCTCTGACCTGGCTTGAATTATACGCAATCGCGACCTTCCACGATAGCGTGTGTTGTATGCAACACCGAGTTTCGCTAAACAATGATATGCTATTAAGATATTATTAAAACTAGCCGTTATGAATAGTAATAACCACTTTTTGAAATTTTGTAAATTTTATTTTTCAAAATGGAATTCGTTTTTTGGATTCGTAATATCGAAATTAGCTTAGGGTGAAATTTTGGTACTTTTCGGATAACTTTCATATTCTGATGAATAGTGAAAATTACTAAATTATAATTAAAAAAAATTTTTTTAATAAAAATAAGTAATAGTGATAAATTATTAATTTTAGTGGTTTTAAAGTATATTTAGAATATATTTTTACAATTTAATACAATGTTGGTCATTGGATGTAATTTCACATTTAAACCAGTTATAAACTAGTGTCAATCTTTTGATAGTTATTATCTCTTAAAAACACGCTATTTGTTTTGACGACGAAAATTAATTTTTAAATTAGTTAATGCAACTGGTATGTTTTGAATTTGGTAAAATAGACATCATTTTTGAGTTCATAATATCAAATATAGCTTAGGCCTAATTTTTGGTATTTTTCTGAAAACTTTCAATTTTCGATGAATAGTGAAACCACTAAGTGGTAGGTTAAAAACTGAATTTTGCATAAAACATAATTTTACCGCTTCTGTGAATGGAATTTAGAAAATTCGAGAGACACGGTTAATATCAAGGACTAAAACGTGGTTCAATGAGATGAAAATAATTTTTGGTGAATAGTAACTTTTTACTTTTTTTTACCACGGTTAAAAGTAAATAGGGTAATTAAGGGTAAAAATGATATTATTATTACCCTAACACATGTCCTAATTCTATTGGATAAGTGAAATTCGATCAAAAACAAACTTAGGAATAAAATATGACCATTTAGGCCCACTTGGATTAGATTAGGACATTTATTTAAAGAAGGGTTAAAAGAGTTAAAATCAATGTTTATTTACTAAAACTTTTTTAATATGGGGTTATACATAAGATAAATTCGACTATAAATATTCATTAGAAACATAAAAAGATTTCCTACATAATGGTATTTTATTTGTAATTTTTATACATTAAATAATGTAATTTATTTATGACACAAATATGATGCAGTAATTATCTTATTAATGAAATATTGACATAATTGATGTTATAAATACCAAAATAAATATAATTTGAGACTTTTTATGAATTCAACTAATTTTCTAGGTTACTATGATATATTAGTGTTGATTCAATCAACTTGGTTCGAACATATAATTCTGTTATGACTTTCAGAAAAATCATATATCAAATTGTGTCAAAATTGACACAAAATAGTTTTTAAATGAAATATTATATTATTAATTGTTATTTTATTCCTAAAAATCTAAGGTTAGGTCAAATGACTTAGATAAGGATATATATATTAATGATAAACAATTTGGGGTTCTTTTGGCATGTTATAGTAAGTGTATTAACCATATAGTGTAAGAAAACAAAAAGACACGGTAAAAGTTAAATTATTTAACTTAGAGTTAAATCTAATTGATAAGGTTAAAATATTAACATAAACTTATCTAAATCCTATTGGTTGATAGGATTTCGACCCATCCCCACTTTATCTTCGAAATAAGACCCTTTGGAACCATTATAAACCGATTTTGACATTAATATAAAATAATATTTTGAGGTATTCCTAAGGAGCCCCTCTTCTCCCTTATAAAAGGACACCTCCTCCCCCTCCTCCTCACACCAATTTGAGCACTAAAGATCGGCCAAACCCTGCCAAAATCTCTTCTACACTTCCCTAGAAACATCCTAGAGGTTCTGGTCTTTCTCAAAGACCAATTTTAGTCCTTTAAGAGGAGGTCTCAAAGAGGCGCTTCAAAGAAGAGGTAATTACCATTACCAATTCTTTCATCTTTATTTCTTCTTCCACTTCTTCTTCTTAGGTTGTTTCATTATGAAGTAATAACATCAGTATCACTCATATACTGATATGTTATTTTAAGTATGAAACAACCCTATTTCACCATCTATCCATCCTACGGAAAAAGAAATCACCGCGCGTGCGTACGTACGGAATACCGTCTCCACGCCGTGGTGTAATCTATTTTCCACCACCACCTTACATGGATGGGTATAATGGTGTAAAGAATAACTATACATAGTTTTTACAACATCATATTGATTCTGATATATTGTATAATCCACTCCAATTCAATTCAATATTTATGGAAATGATATCATCGCTCGTGCGTACGTACGGACTACCGTCTCCACGACGCGATGAGATTCATTCTCCATGTTAACCATTTAAGAATGATTATAAAGTATATATAAGAAATAATAATGAAATATATTACATTATAAAGCTACTGGATTTAAGTATATATATATATATATGTGTATGTCATCTACTTACTTCCATTCAAGACAATAAGGAAAGGAAAACAGCGTTCATGCGTACGTACGGACTACCGTCTCCATGAACGGTGTTTTTCATTTCATTTATCTATCTATTATATATATATACTGAATATATATGATATATAAATCATATTTTATATTCTGGAAGTAAGTAAATCATGATATAAGTAATAATAATGTCAAGAACAACAAGTCAAAACACCTACGATAAATGAAACGATTTTACCCAAAACGCTTCTTTAAGATGGAATTTACCAAAGAACAGGTAATATAATGTCATAAGTGAACCATATATGATATCATAACAATGAATATGATTCTGTAATAAGTCAATTACATTATTTAAATCATTATACAGGAGGTTCGGACACAGACGAAGCAAATCGGACCTAAGGTAAGGGAAATTTCACAATCTCATTTTTATCCGAGATTGTTTATTCGTAAGTATTTACTGGGGTGTATTTTATCATACACATCCATGTTTCATCAATATGTAATATTATTTCCATCCACCTACAATTGTTTAAATCCATTTTTACCCTTCGGTGAGTTTTTATTAATATGTATGAAAGGAATCTTTTGTCGTTTTTCGTACGAGGTACTTTTTGAATTTTCTGACAAAAGTACGAAGAATGTTTTTTTTAACTTATACGGCATGAATGGATTTCTAAAAAAATTATTTCCAAGAAGCTTCCTTTACAAGTATTCAAGTTTATTTTTAATCAACATCTTTTATTTTAAAATTGTATGACATGTTAAGAAAGGAAAAGTGTTTTTGAAGTAGAAAGGATATTTTCCTCAAGTATGAAGTTCAAGTATTTTATCAAAATTATTTTCCATATAAGATAATAAAAGGGTTATGTTTCTATCCCTATTATTACATGGATTTGATTATGTTGTGATGGAAACATTTTGATGAGTTCCTTTATCTTATATGAATTGTTTTATGATGTCATGTTGTTTAAGAATCCCATATTTATTACATGGGTTATGCGATGATGTATGATTTATGATTATGTGGCACACATAAGAAAGGATTCATTATAAGATGGGTGGGACCTATATCTCCCTCCAATGCATTGGGTAAAGATTTTATATCTCATGAGATAGACAGGGCTGGAACGGTAGGTTATACCGGTTCAGTGAAATAGGACTGAAACGAGGGTTACTCGATTCAGAAAGGGACTTTGTCCACTAAGATAGTCTTGGCAATGAGTCTTGACTAACAAGAAATGATTCTCTATGATTATGTGTGAATGCCAAAAAGTTTCATTTTTTAAGTTATGATTATTGTGATTACATTTCACTACCATGATTTATCCCATGTTATGAAATTATGCTCTCTTTTCAGGTTATGATTTCCAAAATGTTATGTTCTTATGAATACGATGTGATTGATATTTCTTTTGTTTACCCTTACTGAGCATTTGAGCTCACCATTTTATGTTTTCTTTTCCCCAGGATATAAAGAAAGGTTTTAGGTAAAAAAATGATGATCTTTATGGGAGATGTTGAAGATCTTTCACCACGATTAGAAGATTACGTTCCGAGTTTCCAAAGACACTAAACTATTACGATCCTTGTGTGTGTGTTTTTTTTTGTACTAAGTATTCCGCAAAAGTAATGTAATGTCCATGTATGTCAAGATACGGGTCTCTACAGTTGGTATCAGAGGCAAAGGAGGTAGGAATGTATCCGATCCTAGGGAACTCTCACATGTGAGCGTTGGATGAAACTTGGCTCTCCGCCCAATGGCTTCATGAGGAAATGGCTGCCACTGGGGATGGTGGTGTGTCCCACCCAGGGGGTGTAGCCTCCCATGGAGTGCCCTAATAGGTATCAATTATAGTCCACTAGAAGTAATTCTAGACCGCTACAGTTGGTATCTGAGGAAAGGTTTAGTCAACCTTTGGAAACTAGGATGCGGGAACTTTAGTAAGATCCCTAGAGATATTTATAAGGTTTGTCTAGGGATGTCCCTAAGGATAAGTATATGTATAGGATATAGTCCTAGAACTATGGTAACGATCTTAGAATTTAACCTAAGATGTTAGATATTGAAGTTACTCACCCTTTATTATGATTTTTTCCTCTCACACTATTCTTTTTGGGTTTTAGAAATTGGCTGGAAACAAGATGATTCACGATAATGGAGAATATGATGGACAATGGAATGATATTCTTCATAATGAAATGGGATTTGGAAGTACAAAAATCATTATTATGCCGAATCAGCAATCTCATAATATGTTCAATAAAGTAAAATTTGGTAAGTTTCCTGACTCGGCTAATAAGAGAAAGATGGAGTTTCATGATGATCATAGAGGAAAGAAAGTTCAATTTCCCCTATGTAAATCATGTGGGAAGAGGCATCAAGGAGAATGTTTCAAAAGAACTGGAAGATGCTTTGGGTGTGGAAAAGAAGGACACAAAGCAAGTAAGTGAAAAGGAAAAGGTTTAGTTAACACCATGGATGAGGATAATGGTATTGCTACGACATCAACAATGGTTAAATGTTTTAAATGTGGAATGTACGGGCATTATGCAAACCAATGCCCTAAGGGAAAGTCTCAGGAAGATAATCAGTATGGTTGTATGGGAAGTATTTATGTTGATGATGATGAAGAGACTACAAATGATATGTGAGATGAAAGAATTGTTGAAGCTCGGTCAATGGTTTAAGAATTTAGTGGAATGATTACATGTTTATCATGTGTAATGTTGTATAAGAAATCTCATGGTACTATGGAATAAAGAGACATCTAAGGATTGTTACACTTTTGTCTTTCCTTGAGTTATCAAAGTGTATGATTAATGGTACCACTATCCATGAAAGGTTATTCATATATTTTTGGAATGTAGATGATATGCGCATAATGAAGGGAAAATGAGAAAATGAAATGTTTAACAGTATTCATGAGCTCATGATTGATATAAGGACTAAGTGATATCATGGTTTGAGTATATAGAATTTTGAGGATTTTGGTATGTGGAAAGAGTTAACTTTTAACAGAACTCATGTTTTCAATACGGTTCAATGGGTATTCAAGAGAATACGTGATTAAGGACTATGAATGTTTAGAATGTGACCAACAAGACATATCTTATGATATATGGGGATCAACGATGGTATTAAATCTCTGGTAATCGTTTTCACTATATTATGAGAGTGGACTGAAGTATTATGGATAAGCCTAAGGATTGTTGAACATAATTTAGTATTGTTTAATGATAGAGGTTTTTCGATATTATTGATGAGATGTTATAGTAATATAGTTTTAGAAAAAGGACAACCTGCTGGACGAGCGATAGCCCATCGCGTCAGAAAAGGATGTGGGAATCGAACCCACAACCGAAGTACGACTGGCCTTTATCGCCTACCACTGGCCTACAGGAAGTCCCTGTTTAGTAGAAACTAGTTTTATTATATTAAGCAGTATGATATATGATGTATAAGTCCATTTTAGGAACCATATATGATTAATCTCACTATAGATCGACTTATGTATAGAATTTTTCTAACCTTTTGTTTGAGACAGATGGAATGACCCGTCATTCTATCACATGATCTGCTAACACTTCACGAATAACAAATTCAACTTCATTTATTTAAGAGATGAAGTGGAAATTGTTCAAGGCATGAACAACAGTGAGATTGTACCAAAATAAAGAAAGTATTTATTCTAATTCAAATTTTCAACTTTAGGGAAATGATCTTGAAAACCAAAAATGTTGTCCTAGTGATCTTATACCTGATGAATCATATGGTACCTTAGATCGTCACAAATTTATGGATTTGTGATTACTGGATTTTCCATAGCCATGTTCTCTACCACTCTCCATCAGAACATGATGGCTATATTTCTCTTCCATATCCATATTTTCACCTCTGTGGAAACCCAACGATTAGTATATTTGGGTAATCGTTACATTTCATACCTTAGTTTTTAAAGCCAAGTTTTGGTATTCCTTTTTATGATGTGGGTTTCTATTAAAGAAACTTTCGAATAGTAAACCATTTATAACCCCGACGAATTTCGAGAGCGAAATTCATTTTAAGGGGGGTAGAATGTAACAGCCCGAGATTTTATGAAAAATATTCTTTTTAATTTTATTAATGTCTTTTATTTTACAAAAGGAGCTTTCACAATACACATCTCTGACCTGGCTTGAATTATATGCATTCGCAACCATCCACGATAGCGTGTGTTGTACGCAACACCGAGTTTCGCTAAACAACGATATGCTATTAAGATATTATTAAAACTAGCCGTTATGAATAGTAATAACCACTTTTTGAAATTTTATAAATTTTATTTTTCAAAATGGAATTCATTTTTTGGATTAGTAATATCGAAATTAGCTTAGGGTGAAATTTTGGTACTTTTCGGATAACTTTCATATTCTGATGAATAGTGAAAATTACTAAATTATAATTAAAAACAACTTTTTAAATCAAAATAATTAATAGTGATAAATTTTTAATTTGAGTGGTTTTAAAGTATATTTAGAATATATTTTTACAATTTAATAAAATGTTGGTCATTGGATGTAATTTCACATTTAAACCAGTTATAAACTAGTGTCAATCTTTTGATAGTTATTATCTCTTAAAAACACGCTATTTGTTTTGACGACGAAAATTAATTTTTAAATTAGTTAATGCAACTGATATGTTTTGAATTTGGTAAAATAGACATCATTTTTGAGTTTATAATATCAAATATAGCTTAGGCCTAATTTTTGGTATTTTTCTGAAAACTTTCAATTTTCGATGAATAGTGAAACCACTAAGTGGTGGGTTAAAAACTGAATTTTGCATAAAACATAATTTTACCGCTTCTGTGAATGGAATTTCGAAAATTCAAGAGACACGGTTAATATCAAGGACTAAAACGTGGTTCAATGAGAGGAAAATAATTTTTGGTGAATAGTAACTTTTTACTTTTTTTTACCACGGTTAAAAGTAAATAGGGTAATTAAGGGTAAAAATGATATTATTATTACCCTAACACATGTCCTAATTCTATTGGATAAGTGAAATTCGATCAAAAACAAACTTAGGAGTAAAATATGACCATTTAGGCCCACTTGGATTAGATTAGGACATTTATTTAAAGAAGGGTTAAAAGAGTTAAAATCAATGTTTATTTACTAAAACATTTTTATTATGGGGTTATACATAAGATAAATTCGACTATAAATATTCATTAGAAAGATAAAAAGTTTTCCTACATAATGGTATTTTATTTGTAATTTTTATACATTAAATAATGTAATTTATTTATGACACAAATATGATGCAGTAATTATCTTATTAATGAAATATTGACATAATTGATGTTATAAATACCAAAATAAATATAATTTGAGACTTTTTATGAATTAAACTAATTTTCTAGGTTACTATGATATATTAGTGTTGATTTAATCAACTTGGTTCGGACATATAATTCTGTTATGACTTTCACAAAAATCATATATCAAATAGTGTCAAAATTGACACAAAATAGTTTTTAAATAAAATATTAATTTATTAATTGTTATTTTATTCCTAAAAATCTAAGGTTCGGCCAAATGAAATAGATAAGGATATATATATTAATAATAAACAATTTGGGGTTCTTTTGGCATGTTATAGTAAGTGTATTAACCATATAGTGTAAGAAAACAAAAAGACACTGTAAAAGTTAAATTATTTAACATAGAGTTAAATCTAATTGATAAGGTTAAAATAATAAACTAAACTTGTATAAATCATATTGGTCGATAGGATTTAGACCCATCCCCACTTTAGCTTCGAAATAAGACCCTTTGGAACCATTATAAACCGATTTTGACATTAATATAAAATAATATTTTGAGGTATTCCTAAGGTGCCCCTCTTCTCCCGTATAAAAGGACACCTCCTCCCCCACCTCTTCACACCAATTTGATCACTCAAGCTCGGCCAACACCTGCCAAAATCTCTTCTCCACTTCCCTAGAAACATCCTAGAGGTTCTGGTCTTTCTCAAAGACCAATTTTAGTGCCCTAAGAGGAGGTCTCAAAGAGGCGCTTCAAAGAAGAGGTAATTACCATTACCAATTCTTTCATCTTTATTTATTCTTCCACTTCTTCTTCGTAGGTTGTTTCATTATGATGTAATAACATCAGTATCACTCATATACTGATATGTTATTTTAAGTATGAAACAACCCTATTTCACCATCTATCCATCCTACGGAAAAAGAAATCACCGCGCATGCGTACGTACGGAATACCATCTCCACGCCGTGGTGTAATATGTTTTCCACCACCACCTTACATGGATGGGTATAATGGTGTAATGAATAACTATACATAGTTATTACAACATCATATTGATTCTGATATATTGTATAATACACTCCAATTCAATTCAATATTTATGGAAATGATATCATCGCTCGTGCGTACGTACGGACTACCGTCTCCACGACGCGATGAGATTCATTCTCCATGTTAACCATTTAAGAATGATTATAAAGTATACATAAGAAATAATAATGAAATATATGACATTATAAAGCTACTGGATTTAAGTATATATATATATGTGTATGTCATCTACTTACTTCCATTCAAGACAATAAGGAATGGAAAACAGCGTTCATGCGTACGTACGGACTACCGTCTCCCTGAACGGTGTTTTTCATTTCATTTATCTATCTATTATATATATATATACTGAATATATATGATATATAAATCATATTTTATATTCTGGAAGTAAGTAAATCATGATATAAGTAATAATAATGTCAAGAACAACAAGTCAAAACACCTATGATAAATGAAACGATTTTACCCAAAACGCTTCTTTAACATGGAATTTACAAAAGAACGGGTAATATAATGTCATAAGTGAACCATATATGATATCATAACAATGAATATGATTCTGTAATAAGTCTATGACATTATTTAAATCATTATACAGGAGGTTCGGACACATACGAAGCAAATCGGACCTAAGGTAAGGGAAATATCACAATCTCATTTTTATCCGAGATTGTTTATTCGTAAGTATTTACTGGGGTGTATTTTATCATCCACATCCATGTTTCGTCAATATGTAATATTATTTCCATCCACCTAAAATTTTTTAAATCCATTTTTACCCTTCGGTGAGTTTTTACTAATATGTATGAAAGGAATCTTTTGTCATTTTTCGTACGAGGTACTTTTTGACTTTTCCGACAAAAGTACGAAGAATGTTTTTTTAACTTATACGGCATGAATGGATTTCTAAAAAAATTATTTCCAAGAAGCTTCCTTTACAAGTATTCAATTTTATTTTTAATCAACTTCTTTTATTTTAAAATTGTATGACATGTTAAGAAAGGAAAAGTGTTTTTGAAGTAGAAAGGATATTTTCCTCAAGAATGAAGTTCAAGTATTTTATCAAAATTATTTTCCATCTAAGATAATAAAAGGGTTCTGTTTTTATCCCTATTATTACATGGATTTGATTATGTTGTGATGGAAACATTTTTATGAATTCCTTTATCTTATATGAATTGTTTTATGATGTCATGTTGTTTAAGAATCCCATATTTATTACATGGGTTATGCGATGATGTATGATTTATGATTATGTGGCACACATAAGAAAGGATTCATTATAAGATGGGTGGGACCTATATCTCCCTCCAATGCATTGGGTAAAGATTTTATATCTCATGAGATAGACAGGGCTGGAACGGTAGGTTATACCGGTTCAGTGAAACAGGACTGAAACGAGGGTTACTCGATTCAGAAAGGGACTTTGTCCACTAAGATAGTCTTGGCAATGAGTCTTGACTAACAAGAAATGATTCTCTATGATTATGTGTGAATGCCACAAAGTTTCATTTTTTAAGTTATGATTATTGTGATTACATTTCACTACCATGATTTATCCCATGTTATGAAATTATGATCTCTTTTCAGGTTATGATTTCCAAAATGTTATGTTCTTATGAATACGATGTGATTGATATTTCTTTTGTTTACCCTTACTGAGCATTTGAGCTCACCCTTTTATGTTTTCTTTTCCCTAGGATATAAAGAAAGGTTTTAGGTAAAAAAAAGGATGATCTTTATGAGAGATGTTGAAGATCTTTCACCACGATTAGAAGATTACGTTCCGAGTTTCCAAAGACACTAAACTATTACGATCCTTCTGTGTGTGTTTTTGTTTTGTACTAAGTATTCCGCAAAAGTAATGTAATGTCCATGTACGTCAAGATACGGGTCTCTACATTTATACTGTATGTCCTTATATGTAAAAAATAAATTGGACTGGATGTAAGGGTTTCGTGTCTCTATTTAATTTAATAGAGACATATTTCATATTCACCAATTAGTTCATTTGTGTGGTTTATATAATTCCCCTTGCCTATGTTCTATCAATAATAACATTTTAATAATTATATTTAATATTAAATTTTATGTTTTTTCAATGGGATTATGATTCAAAACTTACCAAATTGATAATGGTTTATTTTACAATCTCATTGTTTATTAGTATTGTTTTTTAATGAATTTATGATGAGGAAATATTCTTATATATCACTCATGAAACACATTAATTATATTATCCTATGGTTATTAATGAACATTTCATGTAATAGTACCATTTCCTACCTTTGGTACCTAAAAGTAGAGTGAATTGTTTTTAAGAAAATCCAACTTTATTTCCCTCTTTGGATGAAAAAATTTTTATATTCCAAAATAATTCTTTCAAAAAATGTTTTAAAAAATGTTTTCAACATTATCGTAATAATTTATTAAGGAATTTTTACCCATTTTGTAATTTATAATTTCTTTGAAAGGATTCCTAATGTTATTTCCCAAATATGGCCAATTTGGATTTTAGTGAAAATGTGAATGGAATATTTATTTAACATGTCAATTATGTACATAATTTCCCAATATCAATAATAATAATTAATTTAAATATTTATTTATAAATTTCAAAAAAAAATGAATGAAAATTACATCCAAATGTTTTTTGTACATTTATTTTTAAAATTATTTTCAAATTTAAAAATATATATTCCCTAAAAAATTTATTAATTGAATTTTAATTGCATTTCTATTGACCAAGTGCATCAACCCTTCATTGAAATTATGGTACATTGGAGATATTATGTTTTGGTATCAACCATATTATTTATTATAATGGTTTATGATCTATTTAAGTGTGGATGTGCAGTTTTATAACTATTCTTCATATAAATTAAAATATCTAATAATTATGTTTATTGCTATAGGTAATTATTAATATTTTGTTTGTTCGTCCTGAAATATAGATTTTTATGTTTTTCTGTTCAACCCTTCCATCAATTGAATGCAATGGAATTTGTAAGTGATTAACGGGGCATTTTATAGCCCCTCGATGCATAGGTATGTCTCATGAGACAATATATATTCGGTTTTTTTGGATGAGGACTTAACTGATTTTATATGTTGTTATAGAACGATCCCGTGATGGTATGGTTGTGATGTATGAAATTATTATTTTCCTCATTATAATTTTATTTATTAATGTAATGTTATTATTCTATTATTCATAATATTAATGGATTTGTTTCAATTTTTTGCAAAAATTTATATGGAAGTATTTTGGAAATCAATTATTCCTACCATATTATACTTCATATTTGAGTAATTTATTATGTTGAATGTTTTTTAGTTATCAAACATGTCATAATAATTTTTATTATTTATTCATGGAATATTTTTTTACACACATACCCTTACTGAGCATCTCAGATCATGAAATTATTCTTTGTTATTTTCCCTAGTATATGAGGATGTGTTCTGTGAAATATATGCAGAGAAATGCTATGGGGAATAATAGAGTTATCAAGAAAACACAATGTGTATTTAATTTTTTCAAAATGTGATGTGGGCTTAATGTATATTTCCAATTTTATAAAACTACTAAGCTATTGGGTCCTTTGGGATGTGATTACTTGTAATGAGTGCTAATGTCCTGATGTAGATGTGGGCTCGGGGATACTATGGTCAGCATATTTAGAGTTTATATCAGATGGAGTATAGTACAAACCTTGGGAACTAGCACTACTATAAAAATACCATATACCAATGGTTTGAAACTGTGGGTATAGGCCTCTGAACCATTGGTATATCATATACCAACGGTTTGGAGAAGCATTGGCTAGTAAGCCATGTGGATAGGTCATTGCCAATGGTTTTGGAAAAACAATTGGTATAGACCTATACCAATGGGATTCAAAACCATTGGTATAAGTAATATCAAAAATCTATAACCATGGTTCCATAAAACATTCTGTATATGTACCTCTGGTTTATAATTTATTGACCTAACCACTAACCTAACTTGACTTTTGTGAACATAATTTCATATATATATATATATATATTATCATAAATATTTAAAAAAATTATTTATTTAATGTTTTCTGTAAGAATATGTCATTGAAAATACATGTAACTATACCAACGGTTTTGAGAACCGTTGGTATAGATTCATTGATTTTGGGACCTATACCAATGGTTTTGGAAACACTCTTGATATAGTTCTATATAAGTTCCCCCATATACCAACAGTTTTGGGAAAACTGTTGGTATATGTCTAAAACAGTGACCTATACTAACGGTTTTGGCCAAACCGATGGTATAGTTCTATATAAGTGATCTATACCAACAGTTTTCCCAAAACTGTTGGTATAGATGTTATTTCTACTAGTTTATATTTAAGAAAACACATAGTAGGGAATATAACCTAATTTGTCACAACCCGCCTCCCCGGGCCATGAACCTTGTCAACTGAACCCATGGGTCTCTGGTAATACCTTGGTTTTCTTCCCAGCACACCATAGTCTATTACTCACTTGGGTCGCTTATAAGACTAATGAATGTCCCCATAGGCCAACACATATTCTTTAAGTGTATTTTGTCCACAATCACACACACCCTAGGAAACATCCCATATGTTCACCCATCCTGATTACTACTCCAGGAAAAGCATGCTTAACTATGGGGTTCTAATCAGGTAGTCTCACGAAAAGAAAGGTGCACCTTGTTGACATAGGTAGTAACATTTAGCATTTTAACTCTCACTGTTTCCAGGGGTGTTTCATAATTAAATATTTTAATATATAGTCTATATATAAGATAACATCCTAGAGTTTTGTTAAAGTACCTATTATGCTCTTTACCTAGAAATACATCATTATATAGATTCTATAAGTTGACATAGTTATGGAATTTATATAAATAAGGGTATTTTTTTAAAATGAACATTAATCATGGCTCAATTATTACCTGATATAGTACAATGATCCTTACTGCACATCAGGTCTGATACACTCATGGTATATTCGTTGGTTAATTGACATTATGATTCAAACCCATTAATAAGGATTTGAATAGGTGATGACCATGAATGACCTATATTAAGCCTAAGGTTTTATACATTGAAAACAATGTGCTAATATTTAGGCATCTTATAATTGTTTCTTTAGGGTAATATGATTTTCTACTTTGATTAGTGTTTCTCAGACAACTGTTATTAGTTTTTTTCAATGGCAGGAACTAGAAAGAACTAGGTTAACCTGGAATGTGATATACATTGTATTGATGACAAAGAAAAAGGGATTATAACTAGAGTGAAGGATATTTTAAATATGCCTAGACATTTATCATTATATGATACTGACAACATGAACCCTAACCAACTCTAATTCTAATCAATGATGAGAAGGACAAAGTTTACTGAGTGATTGGGTGGTGGAAACCATTCATAAAAGAAGAATCATTTTAATATATATAAAAAATATGGGAATAAACACCACATTTATTGTCCTAGTTGAATGGTAAGATGTTTTAGGTGTTGAAAAAAATTAAATAATTTAATTAATTTCCATGGGAAAATTAAAATTTTGGTTGATATAGTGGAATTCAATAATAGTATCCCTTGGGTATCATTGAAAATTGAATATTTTAAATGATGAATATATTGGACTTTTATATGTATATGTATTAATGTGAAAGATCCTGAGAAGAATAAAAATGATTGTATGAGTAATTGTTATACTTATGATGATGAAGATACAAAAAATAACCTAGGAAACAAAGGAGGCCATAATGAAAATGATGATGATGGGTAGTTAACAGATTTGGAATAAAGTTTAATGATTAATGGGTTTGTGATTTTGGATTAAATAATATTATTAATGAAGTATTTTATCAATTAAATTTTCATTATAAGAATCATAAAAAGTAAAAGGATTGTATTGCATTAGTTTTTCAATAAGGATTTGGAGGAATATGTTGAATAGTACCAAAAAATATATTTCAGTGGAATGTTTATCGTTTTTTTAAAAACATGATTGAGGGAATATTACCATTAATATTATCTCTATATTGATATAATAATGAAAAATATATGTTTTTTGGATAGTGTTGGTGACATTGAAATTGGTTATTTATTTAATAGTCTATGGTATATTGGCATGAGTTTACTCCATTTTTTGGATTTATGGAATATATTCAACAATATAAGATTTCATTTCTCTGAGCACACATTTTAGCATGGTGATCAACATATTCAATTAATTTTAATGTGACATTAATATCTAGTTTTTTTGGTAGACTATAATTTTTATTTAGTGAACTTCCTTCTATATTATAATACATTCAATTTGGTAAGACATCATTGGGATGAGTCCTACGGTTAAATATTTATGAAATTAATTGAATTGAAATTTTTGACAACTTTAGAGGTTATATAAATTAAATTAATATTCAACAGCTCTTGGTAACCTTTTTGGTCTTTAAATATATCAAGATATTGGAGTAATTTATTTCGATTTTTTTAAACTCTATTAATAGTTAATATTAGAACATCAGACATAAAAATTTAGTTTGGCTATTCATTCCACGTATTAAGAAATGAACTAGGAATCAATCAAAGGAACTCTAAATGATGAAACTTTGCCTATGAAATATAAGGATATCAAGTAGGTATATTTTCCTATGGTCTCTATTTATTTGGTATACGAATTCATCAATCTGCGGAAAATTATCTTGAAATAAAAATATTATCCTGGTACGTTCATTTCTAATGAATCATTCTATTTTTTATTTCATTAAATATTTATGGGTTTTGATAATTAGTGTTTCAATATCATTGAATTTATTATAATCAATTATCTATTTCACTAACCGTAATAATTTATGATTTTATTACATTTCCATATATTAACCTCCCACCGATTTGTAATTACATGGATTCCAAGTAATTTTTTATTCTAGATAACCATAATACATCCCTTTCTTTCCTATAAAGAGGATTTTTATTAACCCTTGAAAAAATTTTGGTTTTAAAAAAGGTATTTTCAAATTTCAAACTATTGATTTCCTGGATCGGGATTAAATTGTAATGACAATATTTTTTAAGGGGGTATAATGTAACACCCTGATATTTTAAAACATGATCATCATGTTTGATAGAGTATAAAATACAAAACACAAAGATTAGAAGAGAATATAAAACCATGACAGTCTAAGATATATTTATTTTTCAATAAATTCAATATATTTTTTATCATGTGGTTCACACAATCCCAGGATTAATTGAAACATGATACCCTATTAAAATATTTTTATTTAAACATGAAATTTATAACCTAACCATTAATCTAGTAGATAGGAATAAGAATAACTAAATTATGAAAATTATTTTGTCTACATGTTTATAAATAAAAATTAAATTTCTTTCTTTTTATTTAAAATACAATAAAATCTTTTGATATAAAATAAATGTATTTTGAAAAACATTATTATTCTAAAAGATCTTTTACTCGGGATTTTTTTCATTTAATTTAAAATTAATTTTTTACAATTTTTTAAAATTTATTTTGACAAATGAAATTAATATTTTAATTATTATATCAATAATTACATAGGTTAAAAAATTTGAAATTCTATAAAAAAATATATCTTTTCAATGAATGCTGAAAAATATATTTTTTTCAAAATTCCATTCCTCAAAATAAATTAAATAATTTATAAAATCACATTATGATGTGAATGTGAGTTCAAGTGAAATAATTATTATTTATTTATACTTCATCAAATTAATATCTTATTAATGACTATTATACAAGATCTTAGTATAAGTTTTTTTGTGTCTAAAAAATCATTATTCTGATAACTATTTTAAATTACATAATGTATATACATTTTAATTAATAAAAATAATCTTTAATGATTAATAATTTCTATTAAATGTATATATTATCTATCAAAAATTTTACTTTTTATTTTAAATAAGGATTAAATATATTTATGGATTTATTAAATGATATTATTTTCCATTGAAAACATATTTCTCGAAAACCTCTTTTTTGTTACTTCTACAGATTTACATATAATCTGGAGTCTACAACTTCTTTTAATTGAATTCTTAAATAATGGATTCTAAATTTGGAATAGAAATAATTTATATTTTGTATCAACTTACAAATGAATTTTTTATAGTAATGAATAGTGTAATCATTACAAAATAAATTACCACAATTAAGGTAAAAAGTGGAATACAGGTGGTCAAAATAAATAGAAAACAATTAAAAATAAACCAAAAATTTTCTAATTCATATTATATTGTAATTTGTAACCTTATCTATTCCATGGATTGAGAATGGTCCATTTTTCAAACTTTTGGAATGAGAAAATGATGCGTATAAATATTTGTTCCAAAAAATCTAGTTGTGTCTTCTCCCTTAATTATTAAAGGCCACCACCTCTCTAATGAACCATGTTTGGATACCATATAATCCAAAATCCAACCCTAGTATTGGCATGGTTAAATTTATATTCTTTTTCACCATGGTATAATAACTTTTTCTTAGTCACCCTCCATTATATGTAGTAAATATCTAACCCATAATAATAAATCAAAAACAACATACAAGATTAAATTATCACATCATAATAAACAACCCAAAAATGCATAAGATAAAAAGGGTTAAAAAATTTACATTCTAAAATAGTAACAAATAAGGATATCTAGTAAAAACTAAATAGTTAAGCTTCCATAAAACAAGAGGTTCATCACCGTCATGAAACATCCATGAACTCCTACCCAAAAGAGGAACCATAAGAAACTAGATCCACCATCACCACCACAGAACATATTTACTTTACCTACATAAAACATAACAAGGTCTACGTACACTCAATGGTGCATATTGGGTGTGATATAATTCCTAGTAGAATACCACCAAAAATTTTTCCATGCAAGGACATTATAAGACCAATTAACTTACTATTATTTAAAGAAAAAGAGTTGTAAAAATCTAAAATGAAACATGAATTTGAAATTGAAGAAAAATTAAAGACTACAACAAACTAAATGATAATAATTAAATGAGAAACATGGGAAATCATTAATCTTCTAGGATTAGTGTGGTCCTACAATCCCCAAACTCTCAGATATCAAAGTATCTCACTGGTGTGATGGACCTACTCAAGAAACTAATACCAATAACATGAATGATTAGTTAGTTTCATTACTCTATTCCAATATGGGAGACTGGGCATCATCCCTACTAAGACAACTGACATACCAAACCATGTATGTCCATCTAGATATCTTGGATTCCATTATACTCAATTCAATTAACTATGTAACATGAAAACCCTCTAACATACATAGACTTCCAAAAATAGCTACACACCTGAAATATGACTATTTTTCACAATAAATCAATACTTTAACCCATACACATCCTAAAACCATCGATGATATGATTCACACCACCAATGAAATTCCGAAAATACATTTAGAAAAAAATCAAGAATAATAAACTAATCTAACAATGTTAAATTATGAAACCACGTACCTATTTCTTCAAACATATAGAAACTAGTTGGAAACCATAACTACACCAAAAAATACTCAATAAATTGGATGAAAATTTATATTTTTCTTGATTTAAACCAAATCATCAATATTAGACCGACATTTTGTTATCATATCTCCTATAGAATAGAGAACCCAATATTGAAGAGGAAAGAAACCACAGATATGAAAGGAGGAAAGGTGAGGCTTACTTGATTCTTCTTGAAGATCCCACACCAAACCCACTTAATGATTTAAGCCTAAGAGAGAATTGAGTAAGGTTGAGGTGCGCCTAAGGATGGAATGTTTGAATGTGGTGGAAATAGTGAATTTTCTGTTAAATTTCGGGAGGTTAGGTTTAGTAATATGATACATTTTAAGGATCTAGTAGACTATATGAATTGGAAAAAAAATTCCAATGCAAGCACCTACAGTGCGGAACCTTGGATAGTGACACTTTTTTAGGTGCATGCTCATCCATCACACTTATGCTCTAGGTCATGAAACTTAGATAGTGCATCTTTCCAAGTTAAACAATTCCCAAGAGGTAAGTGAACAGTTTCTACAGACCATGTTCCAACCATACACCACCTTATGTTCAACCTGAAAACAACAATGTTCACCAAAACAACAGATAATTACAAGACATAAATATAGTTTAAAAAAAAGATAAAATACCTCAAAAGAAGCCCACAAATGTGACAATTCTCCCCACCATGAAGCCTTTCCACCCTCATAAACATAAATCAATGATTGGTCATAGATTTAATGTGTATAAAACTCCTCTATCCATGAATTTCACTGCCATGTATCGTGATAATTATTTATGTACTTCCAAATAACTCCGAAAAATGGTAAGGAATTACCTTGATTTACTTTATCATGGGATTAAATAATCAAAAATCTTCTCATAAACAAAAAAACATAACATTTCAACTCAAATTCATCCTAGTTCATTATGTGATATGGGTAAATATTATTCATATACACATAAGAGGCATGGAACAAATCCTTAATCAAAATCATTTGGTATGGAAAAGATAATAGGTATTACTTCCTTATAACTCTCTCAATAACCTAAAAATGTCTAAAAACCCTTATAGATATTTTTTTCATACATACCAAGATGATTGTGACCCTTGTTGGGGGCCACATTTAGAAACGCCCAGTCACCCATTGTTCATTCAATGGATTGGTTCCATTTATTGACATAAGACTTTTAGTGGATCTGCATAGTGAACTACTACTTCCCCGTTAAAAAAATCTCTTCAGACATCTCTTGCACAAGGATTGGTCCAAATAACGGCGTCTCGCCCACTTATGTCTAATGAAAATTCAACTAACAGGTCCAACAATAGATTTATTCAAAAGGATCCATTCTTATCAAGGTTTGGTAATTGTTGTTATGTGAACACTCCACAAAACCCAAATGGTTATCCCATAACCCACAAAAATTTAAGACACATTTCTTAACAATGTATTCCGATATCAAATTTTTGTGTTTTGTTTTACCATCCATTTGAGTATGGTTTGTCATGTTGACATTGATATTAGATCTCATTTCCCTATGAAGTATTTCCCAAAATAGATAGGTATATTTGGTTGCGGTCCTTGTCTAAAATAATTAATGATGGAACAAGATGATCCCCCACAATGTATTGTACAAACAACCATCCTAACACATCCACATTGGTTGAGAATTTTATTTGAATAAAATTGGATGATTTGTTGAGATATTTTATAACCAACAAAATTGAGTTCCATCTCTAGGGTTTATGAGGGAATCCAATGATGAAATTCATGGGGACCTCATCTTAATAACCCATATAAATAGGTAGGGTTAGGAAAAAATGTATGTTCCTAGAGTTATCATCTTTGAGCATCTAGAATTTATAGAACCCAGATATAATTCAGTAATATACCGCCTCAAACTAGGCCACTAAAAAAAGGTGATGTACTTAATTAAACATATTAATAGTCTCAGGATGACTGGTCCACGAGTGTTTGTACTGCGTAGCCACCTTCTGAAACTACAACAACACCATGTAGTGACCCTTGATGCAAAGAACTCTCTCGGGATAGAGTGACTACTCACAAGACACCTCCCCACCTTTTAAGTGTTGTTTGGAATGCTTTCATCACTCGATTGTTCATTCAAAATTGACTCAGGATGGGAGGGAATCAACTGGACACTAGCTAAGAATGTTCTTCTAATATGTCCATTCTCATTTAGGTGTTGTTGGGAAAAAATACCCATCAAGGTCCACACATCATTGTACTATCTCAAGCCTTTCATCACTACTTTCTTATTTTGGAAATTCTGTACCACATTTCCTTTTCCTAGGGTATAGATGATAACAAACTCAAACCCCTAAAGGTATTAAACCCACTAGTGATGCCAAAAATTCATATATTTATGGGATAAAATGTATTCCAAACTCTTATGATATATGTAGACTATGAATTTCACCTGGGAGAGATAGTGATGCCATGCTTTCAAATCATGAAATGCTGCTATAAATTCCATGTCATGGTTTGGGTAGCTATTATCATATGTTTGGACATAGATAGACATTTATATCCTCATATGGTCAACCTAAATCTACACACATTAGATAATTATGCTTGAAGCATCACAATAGAGCACATATCCCTGCATGGATTAAATAATGATTAGGATATGTGTAATGGTCAACCGCAACTTAAGAACCATCAATGAATCTTGAAATTATTGCAACCAATCAAAACATCACCATTTCTATGTAAGTCAGTTCATGGGAGAATCATGTTGAGGAAAAATCCTAAATGATCTCATATAGTACCCTTGTAGCTCAAAATTATTCTGATCTCAAAAATATCTCTACTTTTCTCTAATGAAATTACCGCAATGATATTCTCAGTGTCTACTAAGACTGCTATCTCTAAAACCAAAAGACCCAAAAACATTACCTCCCTAATTTAGAAGGTACATTTAATGATCTTATAATAATGTTATTAATATCGAATAGTTCCTACAATGACCCTCAATTTCCACTCATGGTCCCTCTTTTCCACATAGTAGAATAGGATGTTGTCTACAATGTCAAAAACAAATGAGTTGAGGTATTAATTGAACCCAATGTTCATAATATCTATGAAGACCACTGGAGAATTTAATAATCCTAATGGATTGACCAAATAATGAAAATTACTATACATACTTCAGAGGGTTGTCTTGTTGATGTCTACCTCTCAAATACCATCCTAATGATATTGGAAGCACAAGACGATCATAGAGAACCACCATTCCCACTTCAGTTAATTTGTTTTACTAAATACTAGTAATGGGGTACATATTCTTTATTAATACCACATTCAACTTCTGATAATCCATACACAACGGTATAATCTCCATCATCCTTTTTAGCAACCCAAAATCGGGTGGAATACATTGAGACTCTCAAGAATATGAATCAATTTTATTTAAATTCATCCAACGATGTTTTTAATTCCCTCAATTGGGTGGAGGAAATATGATATGAGGTAAGAGATATCCAATTTTTTCCTTGCAAAAAATCAACAGTGATATACACTTACATTTTCATTAGTGAACAAGTGAAATCATCTTGAAATACCACTTGGAATTCATCCACTATATGTGGTAATCCATTGTCAATATCTCTATCATTATACACAATCATGAGTGATGAAATATTGAAAAAATCCAATTTTTAGAAGTGGATGTCTAGCATGCACTGAATAAGGATCCCATTCACCGTGAAAACCTCGTGTAATTATGTTGTGCCACTAAAATCACCTACTAATGACAATAATCATTGTGCACCTTGAAACTCCCAGTCTATTCCATACCCCAAATCACATCAATGTGGTATATTTACCAAACCAAGAAATCTTGTTATAGTTTTACTACTGACAGACCAAGAACCCTAGATGGATATATAAAACCATATTCCCCATTCTTACAAATAGATATTACCAACTCAAATTGCCTTAGGTCCTCCACCTGATTCCACTGGTGCTTGGTCCATACAATGGTGGTTATTTTAATCCATAGAAACATGCATCTGATTATGAACTTGGGGCACTAACTTGAGATAACTCTTCCCGTAAGTGGATAAAACCTTGTCACAAAAACCATATGATCCATAACCCATATCTCTTGATGCACCAAATAGTGTTGGTAATTCCATATTCACTAAGTATCCTTCAACACTCTTAGTTGATTCACTATTCTTATAGAAACATTTCAAGTTACATAAGTTTAAAAACTGATGGAAGGGTCTAGGTTGATCTGAACCTTTTATCCACTCATTACCCATCATTCAAAAATGAAACCAGTAGTTATAGAAGAATAAGGTCATGAAGGATGACCGGAGCTACAATCTCTCTTTTTCTCATTCTCATTGGGCTTACTTTTCTTTTCAGATAAACTACCACTACTAAATCCCACTATTGAAACTTCTCAAGATAAACTCGACATATTGAAATAATTTATCTCCACCGTCAGGCCTCAATCCACTATCTTATTGTATATCTTCAGATTAAAAATAGATACATGGGACTAAATGTCCCTAAAACCCCCATTTCAAAAAACTGTTCCTTTATATGATCATCATAAACAACCTGGATTAAAAAATGGACCAACTCCATAAAGTATTTGGTCTATTCCAACAATGTTTTATCCCCGTAATGTAGATCCAGAAACTCCAAGGTCTTTCCCAAGACCAGGGTATCAAAAACATATATCTTATTGAAGATGACATTGAAGCCATTCTAAATCATATTTTCAAGCTTCCAATCCTAGATCACTAGGTACCACCCCCTATGATTATGTCCTTCCAACTTAAATGAGTCCCCCATAACATTAACCACCTCAAGAGTATCAAAGAACTATAATTTCGAATCGATATTCTCTTTCCAATCCTCACCATTTAGGTTTCCATTACAACCCAGAAGGAATAATCTTTGTTCATGAGAAGCCCCTTATATTTATAGTTTTCTATACTATATTTTCCATCCTTATTATGGGATGGAACAAAGTATTCTCCCTAATACAATGTATGGTTTTACTGATCCACCACTTACACTAATCCCTGCACAACTAGTGAGGGATTAATCTATCTGGCCTCTCTATGGTTATACAGGATGTCTCAAAGGATGGATGATGCTACAAAAATCAAAAAACACAAGGAAACATTCAACACAATATCCATGACATTTTCATCAACAAAAAGTTTTATATGTTTTCAAAAAAATAAAAAAAATAAAAAAAAGACCAATAAAAAACAAAACCACTCCACCCCTCCCCCACTTCCTGTCCATTGAAAGTTTCCAGCCCTCATATCACACATATAAGAGTAGTCAAATCCATTTCAAAACTTCCCATGGATACGCATGTCATATAACAAAGCATGTTGGCCAAAGAACCCTTTTAAGAAGAACCTCAATCCATGATATTTCAAGCTCTGGTGTATCTAGAATATCACAAAATAGAAGACCCAAATATAAAGAAAAACTGACTATGATACCATTTCATCACAAACCATTCTGGGATATCATCGAACTAGACAAATATGTTGTTATGGCCCGAAGGGAATTCCCAATCACTACGGGTTAGGAACTTTTGTTAGGGTATCAAGAAAACATATGGGAATAATTTAACAAATAAGAACCAGAAATAAAAACCCCACAAGAAAAACATATCACAATGTAATCAAGAACCCACATATACATAAGATCACATGGGTAAAACATTTTACATTTTAAACAAAATACCATAATGAGGAGGGGGCTAACTAAAAAACCCAACCTCCATTCAAAAAGATGTTCATCACCATCTTTAAACCACTATCAAAATATTCTCAAAAGAAGAACCAATAAAAAATGTATACAACATTACCATGAAAGAATGTCTTATATTTACCTATGATAAGCATAATAATGTCGAGATACAACTGAGGATTTAGGTATGGTGTGAGAAAATAACATTTTGGGTACCACCAAATGAGATTACATTTAATTAAATTATAAGATAAATTAATGTCCTATTTCTTATAGAAAATGAAATAGACAATTTATGATGAATCTTTCAATAGTTTTTAAAATATAATCCCTAAAACAAAATGAATGATAAGAATAACACTAGAACCTTGAAAACCCCCTCTAGGACTAGGCTTAGTGGTGTATAAATATCCTCGTACTCTCATTGATCAAACCATCTCTCAAGTGCACCGGCCCTACCCAAACACCAAATCCTAATTAAATATATGTTCAGTTATTGTTGTTATACCAATACTGTTAAGGTAATCATTCCTTGGTCCTACAGAATCCCCTAATATACTAGACCTAGTCTTGCCACCATGATGAAGTTAATTAACTCATGATGAATTAAATTCCCTACATCAAATGAACTATATCATAAACATGCTCACCTTGAAAAAAAGAAACACAGATTAAATACAACCACTTTTCGTTAGATAATCATTTGTTAACCCATTCACACAATAAAACCATTTTAAGACATGATCGACAATAACCAAAGAATTCATAGAATCCATTTTGAATGAAAATCATGCATAATAAACTCATAAAATAATGTCAAAACGTGGATTTACAATCCTATCATTATGAAACTTCAAGAAACTAATTGGAAACCACAACCCCATTAAATAAAGACCCTATAGAAGAAATAAATCACAACATTTATTAAGATCAGACCAAATGAATCAATATTCCAACCATATTATGTCAAACTATCCACTGGAGAAGAAAGAATGCAATAAATGAGTGGTGAAAGATCATGATGAAGCCATAACGTAATAAATGAGAGGCTTACATGAAGACTTATTTAATATCCCACCTAAGAATAGCAAAGTATTGAACACTGTGGGAGAAAGGAGGAAGGGGGAGACACAAATAAGGTTGGGGAATCCAAATAAGGAGGAAATGGGGGGATTTAGGATTAAAAAAATTCATATGGGTTGTTTATGTATTATATCCATTTTAAATATTTGGAAGACTGTATGATTTGACCGCATGGTTTTCCAATCAATGTACCAATAGTAGGGAACCTCACTCAAAATGGAAACATTGTCACAAATTTTCCAAGGGATGGGTATGTGCTCATATTCCTAGACATGTTCCTCTACCATACATACTATCATAGCCATTTGGTTATGAAGTACAAACCTTCTCTAGGATATGCAACCAAGATAGTCCCCCTGCCCAGGGTTAATAGTATCCCCTATTCTAGCACATGATTTCTACTGCTCGTTCCCCTAATGTTCATCACTTAATATCTAAATAAAAAACCATTATTTTCTCAAAAAATTCCTAATAAATCTAACAGAAAAGATAAGACAAAAATAATCTATAAAAAACCTCAAATTAACCCACATATGTAATAATTCTCACCAGTATGAACACCTTCCGAACATGTAAATTTAACTCAAATCCGGATCGAAGAATTAATGTCAATAATGCTACTAATTGTTAGAATTATTCTCCCAAATCTTATTATCGTCATTCAAATTCTATAGAATAACTTGAAACAATGTTATAGACATCCCCTGAAGCATGTTCTCATGGAAATCCACAATCCACATTGGTAGCA
Organism: Viscum album; assembly: GCA_963277665.1. Taxonomy (NCBI): domain Eukaryota; kingdom Viridiplantae; phylum Streptophyta; class Magnoliopsida; order Santalales; family Viscaceae; genus Viscum; species Viscum album. The sequence continues at coordinate 372,842,155 of OY728127.1, read as the reverse complement.
CAAATACAGAAAAATTTCAGTCAATCTTCAATTATTCCCAGTTTAGAACTAGAGATAGTTCTTGATTATACTTCTTCAATTCTAATGCATATAACGTATCATGAATTGACATCAACTGGGATTGAAAATATAACCATTATTCCACCTTTAAAACTCTCTCAATGAAACCAAAATATTAGGCATACCTTGGTGTCATCTTTCATTTCTTACCATGGTGACTATGACCCAAGTGGGGGGACACTTTTGGAATCACCTAGTTAACCTCCGATAATGACAACGCTTAGATTCATTAATAACAATAAAATTTATTGATGATCTAAACCCTCAACAATATCCATATGATTAAATTAATCTTATCATACATCTCCTATATAAGTCTCAGTCTCAATAATGATGCCACTCCCACTTTTGTCCAGAACAATGGTGACTGTCATGGAAGACCATAGATTGCCTTAATGAAAGCCTTAAAAATAAAGGATTGGTAACTCTAATTAGATGAAAACCCCCACCAATCCCAAATGTTTACCCCATAAGGGTTGAAAATCGAACACACAATCAAGGATCATGTCTTCCGTGATATGATTCTACCATTTTATCTGAACATAATTTGAGGATTGTATGTCTTGCTCAACATGACATCAGATCTCTTTCACTTCTGGAGTCCTTCCAAAAACCATTATGAAAATTGGGGTCCGTTTATGCTAAAATTTCTAACTAAACACCATGAAACCATACTATCTCTTGCACAGAAAAATATCCTAACTCATCTTCTTTGGTTGAGTCCTTGATCCAGACAAAATATGATGATTTTATCAAATGTAAGAAAACCACCAAAATATAGATCCTTCTTCAGGGTGTAATAGGGAAGATAGTGATTAAATCAATGTTGAACTCTTTCCATTACCAGGTTATAATTGGTAGTGACTAAAGAAAATAAAAGGGCCTCTGGTGCTTGGATTTGACATACTTCCATAGATAGCACATAGATAAAAACATAATTATATCCAATAACAATCATGGAAAAGAAAACTATTGATGTACATCATAAAAAATCATGATGGTCCAGGCGAAAAACCCACAAAGACTAGTGGATGTATTGAATCACCACATTTCATAGCAACACTGACACCAAAAAGCGAATTTTGAAGTAAATATTTCATCCAGAGACAATAAACACTCACTGGACACATGCCCACCATTTAAGAAATTTACGGATAACTGACATAGGTAATCACTCGACTCTCCTTTTTTAATTAACTCCAAAACATAGGGTGTCAACTAGATAAAATAAAATAATTTTCCTTTACTATGTTCATTGGCATCCATGTGCATCTAGAAAAAACCATCATCAAGGTCCACCCATCACTGGACACCAAAAAATATTTATCTAGAAAATTCTTTCATTAGGAATCCTCTACCATATTTCCTTTTCTAAATGTATGGATAATATCAAAGTCGAACCCCTACAAGAACTCATCCTAGAGACACTACCTCAAACTCATAAATATATTGGAGTTAATGTTCTTAAATAACTTATGATATGAGTAGTAACTAAATTTCTCTCTAAAGAGATAGTGATGTTAGGCTTTAAAATCACACCTTAATACTTCCAATTCACTTTCATGGGTTGGGAATATCATTTCATGTGTTTATATTTGGAAATATCCATATGACACCACATGGAAATCCTAGATCAACACACACCTGAGACCCATACCTAAACCATAAAAATAGACCACATATCCTCTACCGGATTATGGATAGATCATGAGTGGTCTAGTGTTAAACCACTACATAAAATCCTCAAAATAGATGGATATTTTGAGATCTTGTAAATAATTATACCTTTTTTGGGTACATACAGTCATGGGAATAGAAAGTTGATAGAAATCACTGAAAAAATTTTTAAAGTACATTTACTGGAACAAAAATAATCTTTATGTAAAAGACATTCATCATTTTCCCCCATGAAATCACTCCTCCAATCATATTAGGGTCTTATGAAACCCCCATTCCTAAAAAAAATGACCCAGAATCATTACCCCCAAATTTAGAAGGTAAAATGAGAGATAATTTCCAAAATATTGTGATTTTAGAGTATCTTTCATGATTCTCAACAACATATTATTATCCCTATCGATCCTAAAGTACACTAAGATATCATCAACATACAAAAAAATAAAGGTGTTGAGGTGTTGATGGAAAACACATTTAATAAGATCTACAATATTTGTGGGATAATTTTTCAATCCAAACAGAATGAAAAAATATTTAAAAGCCCATACCTGCTTTGGAAGGCTGTCTTGGGGACGTCTACCCCTAAAACCCTAGCCTAATGATATCCAGAGAACATATAAATCTTATAGAACCACTATTCCACTTAAGTAGATAAAAAAGATCATCAATTTGAAAAAGAGGTACCTATTATTGATGTTTACCTTATTCGACTTCTAGTAATCAATACACAATCAAAATGATCTATTATCCTTTTATAAAATAGAAATGGAGAAGCCCATGGTGAGACACTTTGGTGAATAAATCCCTTTGATCCAATTCTTCTAGATGTTTCTTTAATTACCTTAATTTGGCGGGGGCCATATGATATGAGGGAATAGATATATTCTATGTTCTTAAAGAAAAATCAATTTTAAACTCCATATCCCACTCTATAGGAAAACCTATGAAATCATCTAGAAATACATATAAGAACTCATCCCCGAAAAGTGGAAATCTATCCCCGGACCCTCTATCATTATCCTCCAACATGAGAAATGAAATCATAAAAAAAATTAACAACTCTTTGAGTATTGGTCTAGCACACCCTAAATAATGACCTCATTCAGCATAAAAAACATGGTTACTTACAAAAGGTTCCACAAAACTCACCGACCAAAAATAGAAATTATTTTTTGACTTGAAACAAGCCATTTAATACATAATCAAAATCACATAATAATGATCCATTTCCAAAACAATGTAATCCCCTTCCAGTTTGACCCCTAACAGAGTGATCACTCATGAGGTAAATCTAAAATGCTTTCCCCCATTATTACCTAACAACATAACCAACTCCATCACATATAGAATCAGATTGTTTCTAATTTTAAACAATACCAAAAATATGTCAAAAATAAAAGAGAACATAGAACCTATATTAGAGGAATAAATATATATATTGATGATTTAATATAAATATTACCTCCAATATACTATGTACTACATCAGAATCCACTATTAATTGGTCCACTTCATGGAGGTTCTCTATCTCTAATGAATCATTATTCCAATTAAAAACATTAAACTCATCCTTCTAATGAATCTATCTGTAGGTGGATATAACCTTTTTAACATGACCTATATATTGGGAACCCATAGTTCATGATGCATCAAAATAAGGTAGTAATTTTCATTTCACATAGGATCTCGCAACACTCTGAGTTAGTGAACCATTATTTCCAAACCATTACAGGTGTCCAAAGAACAGGCACTAATGGCAGGTCCTAGGTGGAGCCAAACATGGTACCCAAATATTCCACAAAATTACTCATAGAAGTCATACAACTAACCAACCAAGAGTGGTTATATGAGAAGGAGTTTGGCAAAGTTGACTTGAGATACTACCTCCCTTTTTTCTTTCTCATCTGGATTTCTTTTCTTTTCGTATGAACCACCACTCCCCAGGTCCACTATTGAAGTTATTCCAAAGATACCCGAATTAATAGAACAATAAATCTCTATCATCAGGGCTCAGTCAACTATCTTAACATTTGTCTTTAACATAAACATTAATAAGTGGGATTGAATTATTGGTCTCAACCCCATCTCATAATGGTGTGTATTTTTCTGCTCATTTCAAACTACCTTGGGTGGAAAATGGACCAACTCAGAAATTTGGTTGGCATTTTCCAACATACTATGTTCCACTAGAATGAGATTAAAAAAACCAAGGGTCATTGAAAGAACCAAATTCATAGGTCAACACAACTTATTGAAGATGAGATTTATGTTCTTCAAACTCATTTTCTAAAACTTCCTAGCCTTGACCATTATGTCACACTATCTACAACTCGACCCTTGAATCATGAAAGAGGTAAAAATTCATTTAACCACATCAAGAGTATGAAGGAACTTTAATATCCTCTCGATATATTCAATACAATCCTTGACATCCTAGGGGTCTGATATACACCGTAAAGAAGGATGGTTTTTATTGAGAATCTCCTGACCTTTATCCATTTCTGGATTTGGTTATGCTTCCTTGGCCTGATTAGGAATATATCCTACTCCTATATACAATACGAAGACTGGAAGAACCACTAATTTCACTATTCTCTAATTAAATAAGGACGAATAACTCTCTATTGCCTCTTCTAGTGGTAACACATGAAGTCTCTCTACAAGCATGATGCTGCAAAAATGGATGAAAAAGACAATCATCATCATAACATTCAAGATAACTATCAACAAAAATATTTAATTATTTTCATAAATCCAGAAGAATCCTAAATAATCACACACAAAAATCCAAGACACCCCACACCCCAGTCGATTTCCTTGAACGGACTTCAGTATACACATCATTCCTATAGGAGAATTCAAATCAATTCCTTAACATCCCATAATGAAAAAATCCCTATAACAAATTTTCTTGTTGAGATGTCCAACTAGAAACTAGAACCTCAAGATATAAATGTACTATATCACTTCTATATATACTCCTAAATAACATGACCAATATAAATGGTTAAACTAGATCTAATACCATTTTTTCACAAGCCAGATTAGGCTTCCATCCAACATGAAACCCAACCCATCTCTTGGAATGACCAGAAGGGAATTCCTAATTCCAAAATTATGGAATCCAGTTCAATTAAATCTAGAATCACATGTGGGGAAAGTTATTTCAATAATAATCAATTATAAACAAACAAAACAAAATAACATATCGCATCATATACAAGAACCAAAAAATTCATATGTTCAAAATTGTTAGACATTGTAAATTTTAATCCAATAACAAAAATGTGGCGGGGGAAACTATATAAATAATCCATCATGAAATAAGTGGGTCATCACCCTCATGCCTCATCTATAAACACCGATCCAAAAGAGGAACTGCCCGAAACCTAATCCACCATCAGCACCACATAACATCATTTATTTTCGTAGGTCAAAAAAATAATGTCTACACACACCTATGAGTGTATGTATGATGTTAGAAAATTCCCAAAAAGGTGCCACTAAAATAGATTCCATGTGATAAAATTTTAAGACAAACTCACATGCTATTTTTTAATAAAAAATATTGATACACTTTAAAATTGTAACATGTTATTGAAAATTAATTTAAACTAAAGAATACACCAATCTCAATAATATGAATAACATGATAACCATGGGAAGTCTATAAGGAACTGGGAATATTGGTTTCTAGTATCCTCATAATCATGGTGATAAAACCATCTCTTGTGTTCAATGGCCCTGAGTGATCCACCAATACCCTTCACATGTTTGTTTAGTTAGTGTCCTTACATCAATCATGTTTGGGAGACTGGGAAATGGCCATGAAGACATGCCTAATGTACTAGATATTTTCTTCCCATGAAGACACCAAGGATTACCTCATATTTAATTACATTACCTATGTCACATGATCCACCTCTTACACATTCACACTTAAAACTATACAAACACCCATGAATTCCACCCATTTATTATAGAAGCATCATCCTTCAACCCATGTGTAGATAAACACCCGTAGAAGAAATAATTCAAACCACCCACACAATTCATAGATCCCGTTTGGAAATAAAATCATGATAAATAAACTCATAAAAAATGTAAAATCATGGAACCATCTAACTATTTCTAGGAGTCTTCCATAAATCGGTTGGAAACCACAAATACACCCTAGTGAGACCATTTTCAGGAAATATCAAACACCCTTTATAAATATTGAACCAAAATAATCAATATTGGACTAACATTAAGAAATCCAATGTACTAGATATGAGGTAACCAAAGAATGAAGCAGAATGATTCCAATACGTATGTAGAAAGGATGAATAGAGGGGATTATATGAAGACATCTTGAATATACCACACCAAAACCACACATGGATTCAAGCCCATGGGAGTAAAATGGAATTGATAGGCTCCCCTATGGATGGGGATTCTATATGTGGTGTAAATTGGAGGATATTGGGTAAAAATAAGTGCAGTTATTTAAGTAATTGATTTTTAAAAAAAATATACTGCAAACCACACGGTTTTTTCAAATGGCATGAAAATCATCTGTAAACAATGTGGCACCTTTTTATAATGGGAAATATGCCATAATGTTTTATGTAGAATGGAACATGCCTTCTTGACTAATTGTGTACCACCTAATGTTTCCATTTCCCAGGTACATGGTAATCCCAAACAACTATTGTCTAGGTCGTGCAACATAGACAACACCTCCGTCTAGAGAACATGGTTTCCCCTGGGCTGGTGCACAATTTCCATTGATCATATGCCAACTGTTATACACTTCATATCCTACCAAAAAAATGTTATTTTCAACAAGAACACTTATAAAATACATGATATATAGATAAGATCCAAAAATGAAAAAATACATCAAAATGAAAAAACTTATGTGATATCCAGTCCTCTCATCATTATACATCCAAATCTATTTGGTTCATCATAGACATACCAAAATATCTTCCTTACTTCCCTCATGAACTAATGTAATTCATTTTCCAACACCACCATTCATGGATATATATAATGGTGGATTCATATTTTTTATATTATATTTTTCAAAATATTATATTTTTTTAATTATGATATCACATATACATTCTTACTTTCAATTCAATGGGGGGATATTATATTGTTGTCAGTGTTTACGGACCCCTACAGCCTCCCAAAGTGATGTTATTGTCACTTTAAATTAATCATTAAATGATGATAGTATGGAAAAATATATTAAATACATGTGATAATTATGTACTAAAATTACTTTAATAAATATAATGTCACAAATAACTTCTTTCCTAAAAATCTATTGGTAACAACAATGTTTCTCATGCTTATGTGTGGATTGTCTACTCCACACATTGATGTGAAATTTTTTTAAATTTATATTTACATAGATCATAATAAGGTTTTATTTTATTAATATAAATTTAATATATTCCATAATAATGATTCTTTAATGGTTAATTAGTACTTTTCTTCCTTTCATTTTATCCAAAAAAATCATTTATACGAACGGTTTACCGTCATTAGATATGATGTAATACATTTTCAATCTCTAGCTTCTATAGATTACTATAAATGAATCTACATATAGATTATAGGTTATATATAAATAATGTCTAACAATTATAATCGTATTTAACTATAATCATTTAAAAGGGATTGAAATTACAATCTCATAATATAATTGAAAAATGAAATATTTATCACTCAGAACAGTGTTTTATAACAAAGAATAATTAATAAAAGGGTGATAAATGGAAATATGTAATCATATATGGTATGAAATAAAAAAATAATGTATCGATATTCTATTAAGAAAAAATATAATTATTTATTTTATAGAAGGTTCACACATATATGATGGAAATGGGATATACACTAATGTTTCTTTTATAACATTTAATTTAGTGTGACGTATGTTTGATTCACCCCACAGTTCCTTCCATGTTATATATAGTTTAAATTTTATATTTTTTATAATTAATCCCCATATCATAATGGTATTTAATTTTTTATTGTATCTTATTTATATCAGGTGGATTGTGATTCAAAAGTTATATAAGTGTTAACATTTTGTTTTACAATCTCATCGTCAATCGAGAATGTTTATGACTAAATTTACAATGATGAAATAATATGATCTATATCTAAATAAAACCATTAATATTATTTTCATATGGTTTTAAAAATTATCTAAATGATTCATTAAATGCATATTTAACCTTGTTATAATTTTTCTACAAACATTTAAAATAATCATCATGTCATTTTTGAATGAAGGCTTTTTTTGATTTTAGTAGATATATAAAAGATATATTTATTTTAATGTGTACGTCTTGTACATAAATTCACAACAGAATTACCCACAATATGTCTTAAATAATTATTTACAATTTTGAATGGTTATTATAAAATAAAATTACTTTCAATATATTTTGTGAAATTGTATTTTAAAAAATATTTTCAATGGGTAAAGGAAATTTTCCTCAGGAATGTTTTTAATGGAATTGTTATGGTAATTCTATTCATAAAATAAAACATTAATTTGTTTTATTTATGTTACATTAAGGATATTTTGTGTTCAGATCATCTTTATTAATTTTTTGGATAGTTTATGATCATTTTAACTGAGGATGTACCATTTTATTTCCATTATCCATATTAATCAGAATGATTTTGCATTATGTATACTGATTTGGTGAATTATTAATTTTTTATATGTTGGGTTTTAAAAAATAATATTTATGTTCATTATTATTAACTCCTTTAACATGAATAATAAATTAAACTTATTATGATATTGGTTGGTCGCTCTATAGCCCCACAATAGATCAGTATGACTTATGAGAACAACCAGATTGGCATTTTGTTTGCGGCCTCACCCATTTATAATATTTCATGGCATGACGCCATGAATTTGTGGTTATGTAATATAAACGATTGTATATTCTAAATATGAGATTATTAATTTATGACCATCTGATTATTTCATTAGTTATAATATTCATATATATTTTTCAAGATTAGCTGATTATTTATATTTTGTTATTTTGATAATAAGGTATCCCGGCCAAATTATTCATCATGATCTAGTTATTGAGTAAATGTATTTTGATTCACTTAATTACCTTTCCATATCAATTATGATTAATTTTTCATGATAATGTTTACTATACACATACCCTGACAGAGCATCTAGGCTCACCCCTTTCTTGTGTATAATTTTCCATAAGATAGCAAGACATATCCTGTGACTGATATATAGGGATATTCTATGTGAAATAATTTCCTTCCCCAGAAAATATTTTTTTTACGTTATAGTTTTATAATGTAATTTAAATATCATGTTTGTAACTATTTTGAAACAAACCGTATCATAAAAACCAAGAATTAGTAGTTATCATATTAAATTGGTGTGAGATACAAGGAATCACATCCCGAATGATCAAATATTTTTGATGTTATGGTGTAATAAATAAGTAATTAGAATTGAAATTACGTTTTAAACATAAAATAAAAATGTTTATTTGATAAAACCATCTTACCCCTTAGCCTAATCCTTTATATAAAAAACACATCATCAAAATCATGGGGATAACATAAGAAAGTGGAAATCACAAATGATTAGTAAGGGATTTCTATAATGGAAGATAACATGAATTAATTAAAGTAATCAACATCGGAAGTTAAAAATCTAAAAAGGAAATTCATTTATATAATGTGATTTCCTTGATTAGATTAGGAATAATCAATATGGAATTGTGTATAACAAAACACACATTTCATTTAAATAATAACTTCAAAATGAAATGTATCTAGATATATTATTATTGTAAAAATTTCATGGATAATAATAAAAGAAATATTAATGAAAAAATTACTAATTATAAGAATTCATGACCTCTGGTACATGATAAATGTACCATCAATACATTTCACATGATAGTTTAATACTATAGGACGAAACCTATTTAATTCTATCTTACTGGATCAGCTCATGAGACTATCGTTTCAATTTGGGGAAACATAATATCATTCCCCACCCATAACAATATGATAAAATCATTCCTCATATATTTAATTACTAATTTAATTCATTAATCAATATAACTTATAGAAAAATATTTGTATTTTATAAAAAATAAGTATTTAAAAATATTTTCATCGTTCCTTAAAAAATATTCATAGTGATCACTCCATATAAAAAATAATACAATTTAGGGAAAAATCATATCCATGATACAACAAATATGGATATTTAATAGACATGAAATAAAAATAATCACCATTTAGTGAATGATTTAGAGGATGATATAATTTTGACATATATATAGTGTGGAATATGTAAAATAATATGTTGTTGTTATTGATGAATAAAAGTAAAACAAAGATAACATTAAATTTTTTTGAGGAAAATATATTTTCCACTCTAAAATTAACCTTTAAAAAGAATCTATACAAATATGAAGGAAAAAATTTCCTTTGAAACTATCCTTGGAAAATATTAATGGATGTTTTATATAATTATGGTTTGAAAAAGTGTGGAAAATTTACATAATTTCATATATGTTAAAAACTATTAATTATATATTTTTGTTGTAAATTTATCAATGTTCCGTGTTTTTAAAATGATAGGATTATTTATTATAAACAATTCTATAAAATACCAATCATAAGTTAATATGAAAAAAAAATTATGTGTAATATTATAAAACATTTCAAAAACACTTTTATAAAACATCGAAATTCAAGATAAAAATTCCTAATTGGGAGCTTAAAAATAAACAATCTGAAATAATGATGAGATTATGAAATAAACCCTTACCACTTGTATATCTTATCAATTGTGAGACCCATGACAAAATAAATTCAAATGGAACCTTAAATTTCATGAAGAAAAATATATTCCTGATATAATATATCAAATAGGTGGTATATTCACCACACAAAAAAAGAAATAAGTGGTGATTAAGGAATGGGTCATGAAGAAATAAAAGTGAGATGAAATTTCATTACCTCATGCTTCCCTTTTGTTGATCATGATTTAATATCCTGTTTAATAGTTTTAGAAATGATATTATGTTATAAAAGAATGATCTATATATTTATAATATCATATATCATCATCATAAATCATTTTACCACACGTTTGTTAATAATATTTTATTATTACCCCTGTCTTGGTTGTTAAGTGCCTCAGTTTCCCATGCATTTTCTTTCATGTAAGTTTCTATTATTGTGAATATTATAGAGTTACATCATATATAAAATTATATTAGGTTTTTAGATATAATATTTATTCATTATTTTTTTTTAGTTTCATTCTTTATAGTTGAACATATATAATTGATTGCATCACTTCTTGGAGACGGTTGGACGTATGTAAACACGAGTGATTGTCTTATTTCAAAATGATTGAAAGGGTAACAAATGGATGATATATTAGTTTTCCATAATCAATATCATGTCACTATTATTTTATATATCCATTATTTCCATCATTATTTTCATCCACATAATTTGGTGTTGAAAAAAAATACACCACTCTATGGAGATGTAGAGTTATACGTACGCACATGCGGTCATTTTATTTAACATGATATGATTTAAAGGATTAATGTGGTTTTTACATTATCTAAATAAAATATAAATTTCTATATTATCCATATTTTGTTAATTTTGTATGGAAACAACACATTAAGAGTATGTGTCAGAACAAATAAGCATGAAACAGATGGTAAAGATGCTTACATATTCTTCAGGAAAATTAATTTACTTCTATTCATAACAGATCTAGAGATCGACTTTTTGAAAAAAAAATGTTCTAAAAAATCATAGATAAGGATATTTATAAGATGAATTGTTAGTTTTTGGTTGATATATATAGCATAAAGATATTTAAAGATGTTAGGAATGAGGTGAAAATTTATGATTGAAATGAGTTCCACATTTGAAATTTCTTAAAATATTAAACTATAATTGGACTATTATAGAGACAAATGATTCGAAATGGAATTTTAATGCATAATAGACTAATTATATAACCATATATTATAAAATTTTTAATTATTTAATTTTTTTATGATTTTTAAATAATTTAATACAATAATATATTCATGAAATATCTTTATTGTCAATTTTGACTGTATTCATTACATTGTGATAAATAATATCACGAAAAAAAGATAAAATTGAAATAAATATTTAAATAGGTCATTAATATGTAATATTAATCTGTAGAATTAATTAATAATCATATTAAATTTCAAATTGTATTACTTTTTTTATTTTTAATTTCAGTTAAGTGATTTTCCCATTAATTGAATAATTATTGTGTCCACATTTCAAATGAGTTTTTTGTAAATGTTTCTTCATTAAAAGTTAAATAAAAATAACATGATTAAGATAAATATTTTAAATTTTTGAATATTTTTAACTGACAAAAATATCATCGATAGAACACAATATTAAAAAAATATAATTTTTAAAAACATGATTATAACATCTTTGATTTTTCATAAAATTAATTTTTATAAACATAGGTATCACATCCAAATGGAGACAAAATTATATATATTCAAAAACAAAATTACTATGGAAAATAATAATTCCTAAAAATACATTTTGAAAAGTGCTAAGTTCATTTTATAGTCCTTGTAATAATATTTTTACCCTAATTTACATGATTTACCATTTACCGTGGTAACAAAATTTCTGAGGCTACTATTAATATGGACAAAAAAAGGGGAATATTTAATAATCATTTAAATTATGAATAAATATATGTATTACACATTTTGAAATTAAAAAAATTTAATTTCATGCATTTAATTTTTAATTAAATTTGGAAAACATAATGAATAAAAGTTTCAAAAAAACATGTTTAAGTATAAAAATGATTTAATTACAAATTAATAAATAAAATTGATTCCAATTAACTTAATTTCAAAATATATAATATAATATATGTTATTTTAATTTGAAACCATTTTAAAATAAAATATAAATTTTCAAATGGTTGGAATGAAAATACAGTTATCAATAAAAATATTTATTTTCACTATTCATTTGAAAAATAATCATTTCATAAAAATATGAATATTTTACCCAACGAATATTCTTAATTGATAATTTAAAAAATTATTTCATTTTATCTAATGAATTTTACAAAACTGTTATATATTAATAAATTTTTTAAAACAATTAACATGCTCTCATTTAATTACTATGTTGTAATGATCATGTTAAAATAACAATATATTGATTTTTGTTTAATATCGATGTCGTGTATTCTATTTTATATCTAATATATTATTATTTTAACATCATCTGGCATTACATTCTCCTCTACTAAAATAAAATTTTCCCTCACCGTATTAACTTGTTATCATTTATAAGGGGTTTGACATTTAGAAATACCATTTTGGTAATCTCGTATCATAAAAAGGGTTAATAAAACATCCTCCTTAAATGAGGGAAGGGGAAATGAGAATGTTTCCACAAAACTGTGACTCTAAATATTATAACATTGGTAGGATGTGATGATATGTCCATTGAAGAAAAGTAATGTCCAGTGATCATTGATCATAATAAATTGAATAATCTTGAGGGAGTCAATAATTACAAAATAATAGACCAATGATGGGGAAATGATCAGCATTTCATCAAAATTGATGTTTATTGGATGAAATTTTATTCTTATGAATTTTGCCTGTATTTAAGGCATTCCATTACCTTATAATGTATAAATATAAGGAACTATACTTACCTGAAACTTATAATTTCATCCTTCAATCAATTTCCACCCCAATCTCATCTTTTTATCCGAATAATGAATATGGATAATATTTAATGCCTAAATCACTAAAATACAATTTTATGAATCATACAATCTATGAATGAAAATAAACCCATTCTTCATATATTTAGAAATTAACCAATACTAGTATTGTTATTACAAGATAAAATAACTACAAAAATGAAGAAACCTTATTCTGAGGAAAACTAAATCAATCAGCCAAAATATAAGGCCACAGCCTTAATCATTACATAATCCTGAGTTATGTAAAAAAAATTACTTTAATTCATATTGACGATCACATTAGGATTACTATTTTTTAGAATTAGGAAATAACTATTACATTATATCTCAAAAATGACAAATTCAACTCTTATACTATCACTACCCACCATCCCCAAGATAAGGGAAGGGACAAAAAACTAATAGACACTTACTTACGCCAGTTTAAGGAGACATAATGATCAGTGATTCTCGCCACCCATAGGACATAGAGTAGCAACTACCACAGAGCGTATAGAATCTCACGTAAAATAGAAGGCATTACCCTTTTTATATAATAATATCGCGAGATAAGATGGTAAATCTGAAAAAAACCCTAATCAATGGAATAAAATAAAATGCCAAAATCCATTCCCAAATGCATATCCAAAATGAAGTGCTAAAAAGGTTAATAAAATATGAAGGAAAGTGCCAAAATATTAGAAAAAAAACAACTAAAACTCCTAACTCCCCTGCTAGTAAGGTCTAGCATGGTCCTCAAAGTCGTCTCGGAAACTAGAAAGATGTTTTATATATGTTGGGTGAGTTTACATGTATACTTAGTATGGAAAAACAAAAGCTCTTTTCTAAATGATTGGTGACATTCTAATTGCATGTGATAAATAGATATAACCAAAACACCTAGAAGGGAAACTATCCCCCCATCCTCACCAAGGAACATTTCCCATATAATGAAAGTCATGTAAAGTAATAGCAATAGAATATTGATATTTTCATACCCACAACTATTTACCACTGGTAATTTAGGGCATACAATGCATCATACCTCCCCCACAGATCCCATTGTAGTCCAACTGCAGCCCCAACAACAACCATATGGGTTATCCAAACTATATGTATATCTCGTCGATAGACACCTGGGCCACCACAACAACACATAACCACACATGAAGACATCTGGGCCATAATGACCACACATAAACATGCCCACATAATCTTGGGCCACAACAACCACTACTATTCCCGTAGACACCTAAAGCTAGAAAAACCCCTTCCATGCCCAAAGATGCCTGGGCCTCATCCTGAATACACATGGAAAACAAACCTACCCACACACACCTAGGCCAAACACCACAACACACCCTTCCAAAGGAGTCTCAGGCCATAGTGAACCATAGTCTTCCAAACCCATCCTGAAGAGTCTTGGGATACCTGGGAGAGTGATTATAAAAGGATCTAATAGCCATCCACTCCTAGGAAATTTAGAAAAAACACCCTCCCCCGTGAAATGGAGGTGGTAGGCACGAAGTGGTCAACATGGGTGGGGTGAATATAAGAAAAACAATAAATAATGTTATACGTATAGGTAATGAAGAACGCATCACAACCTAAGGGTCCCAAAACGAACAACTAGACCACACACAACAACTCTTGTTGTAATCCCTACATCCAAAAGTACACAATATCCACTACCAGCGGTCAACCCTTTTATGGAAAATAGTTTCCCCATTGTACTAGGAGTCAAAACAACAACCGAAGGAAAACATCCTAGCTAAAGTATAAGCATTCACTTCTGATTCTCTTGAATGTAACAACACCAAAAGGGATCTATGAGATCCCTTGAAGTATTGAAACCAAACCAAGCCCCAACATAAAGGGTCTATAACATTCACCACTAGCTCCCCACATCATCATATTCAAAAACCAACAACCTCTCAACTAGAGATTTCATCCCACCACTACGTCACCCCACAAACATTAAATAGAACAACCATACATATAATCATAACAGAGAAAGTTAGTTTTATGATTTAGCCAACACCATTCGTTATCTTCCCTTTCTTTAAAATGGTTACCCATGGTGATGTCATAAGAATTCATACTCATTTTCCATGCCTTTAATTAGCCATGTTTACATGATTATCCAGTTTCCATGTTAAAGTTATTCAATCAGAAGATTATCCAGAGAAATAGATCTTCATTAGTGCACAATAAAGGGCCACTAACGACCACGATTGTCAATATACATAAGATAATAAATTTCACAACAACAAAATGAATATATAACCCTAAAATCATTATCAAATTTCCCACCCTGTGAAGGAAGAACTCCAAGGATGAGTGGAAAGGGCTCTAGCATGAGCGCATAATTCATCTTCTAAAGGGAGACTCCAAGCGCACCAAGGAAAAGAAAGACACGAAGGAAGAAGAAGATATCATTATGTAAAAAATATCCATCCTAGATTTATGGAATGTGATATATTGAAGTTCATATAAAGAGGCTCATGGTTTAACCACATGTCTGGGTGGTTGTATAGGTTAAAACTTATTCTGTTTTAATAATTCTCCCTAGAGATGGTAGAGATAGACCAGTGGATGGCAGTGAGTTGATAAATTTCCATTAAATGAAGAAAAACATCTAACAAGGGTGAAAATGGAAAACATGAGAGGCTGGAAAACTTGTTTAAGGGTATGACATGCTACATGGTTTGGTAATCGAGGGTAGATGCACTCTTAGGGGATTTAAGATATCCTTTACCGCCCTTAAAATCATCTTAAAACACTTTAAAATATGTAATTAAAATTAATGAGACATTATGGTAAAACAAGGGAAGGAAACCCTAACACCCCATTGTGGCACCATTCAGGTGCATCACTGATCAGTGAGACCGATTGGTAGCACCGGTCAGTGGAACTGATATGTGACACCACAGAGACACTCTCTCGCCGACACCGACACCCTCATGACTCACTGATGGTGTTCAAAACACCCCAATGATTAAAAATTTTCAATGTAATGGACTAGGGGGATCTAGTCCATTACATCAGATACCACTAAAAATATTCTTTCCCTTGATAATTCAAGAGTAAACCCGAATAAAAGGGAGGGGTCCAAACAACCACCTCATAATATAACTCTCAGGGACAAACCACCCAAGTGTTGTTCAAAATTTGGAATAAAACCGAACATCCAGGGACACCTCTCTCATATATATCCTGAATAACTATGGAAGGACTACCGCTCCACTCCTCCAAGAAACCATATGAACACAAAAGAGCCACAATATCGAGGTGCATGGGTTAGGGAGATCCTTTTCCCCTATTAATATAAAATCTTTTTTGGGAGAATATTAATAACCCTCCGGGTTTAATAGAATCTACATTTAATGTGTCTTCATTAGGGATCAGGTTCTCCACTCCCTATTGTGAAGAAATTTTACACAAAAAGAGGGAAAATGGAAACAACTTATCATACAACAACCAGGGTCAAAAACTATATCATAAGAAAGGCACAAGGGAAACATAAGATCAAAACTCAAAACATCTATGGGTACTAGTCACACATATTTGCCTCCCATTCCCAGGTACACTCCTTGAGGCCGACATGCCTCCACAACACACGAACTAATCCAACGGTCCATCCATGAAGCACCTTCTCCTTATGATCCTTGATTTTCATTGGTTACTCCATAGATATTGAATCATCCTCGATATCTAGCTCTCCCCAATCAAAGACGTTGGTGTCATCATGTAAAAATCGATGGAGCGAGATACATGAAAGATGTTGGGGATCACCTCCAACCATGGGGGTAATTCCAGCTGATATACCACGTCAACAACTTGCCCAAATTCCTCATAGGGTCCAATTAGCCTAGGAGAAATCTTACACCCCAGGACAAACCTCATCTATCGATGCCGAGGGGAGACCTTTACGAACATGTGGTCCCGGACCTAAAACTCTGAGGGTCGCCTCTTATGATCAGCATATGACTTATTCTGATCTTGAGCTGTCTTCATACTTTAATATATAAAATGAACATTCTCTGTCATGATATGATATACCAATGGGAAAATAACACCTACTCCTCAACCTCTATCAAGCATACGAGTAAATGGAACAGTCTCTCATAAAAATATTCAAACGGTGACTTGTCAATGGTAGAGTGATAGATATAGTTATAAAAAAACTATACTAGAGGAAAGTGTCATACCACCGATCCTCTGAAGTCCAAGACACATGCTCACAACATATCCTCCATCATCTGGATGGTCCTCTCTATATTCCCATCCATATGAGGGTGGAAAGCAGTGTTAAGGAAATATTTGGTGCCAAAAGCATGTTGTAATCCCATATATACTCATGAAGTAATGTGTGTATCCTGATCTAAAATGATGGTATTGGGTATCCGATGTAGCTGCACAACTTCACAAACATACTTTTGTGCTACGTCATCTACAGCGCTCTAGTCCATAACTACTAAGAAGTGAGTAAATTTCATCAACCATTATATAACTACCTTGATGAAATCACAATCTCCCTCATCAATGGGTAGCATTGTGGCAAAATCCATCGATATATCATCCCACTTACACTCAATAATGTCTATGGACTGCAACATACCACTTGGAACATGATGTAAAATCTTCACCAGCTTACACAATAGGCACTTTTCCACAAAATCGGCCACCTCCCACTTCACTCTAGGCCACCAAAACTAAACTCTCATTACCCAGTAATTAATTGATACTCCAGGGTGTACCTCTATGGAAGATCTATGGAACTCAAGGATAATTCCCTAACACATCATCCATGGGACAAGAATCTTCCTACAGAATAGAATCTAATTATGACCATCCTCCAACCATCCTTCCAAAGCACCACCTTTGCTTACATGATCACACATCACTTCAGCCCCTAAGTGTCCCCAATAAGTCTCCTCCCCCAGATGTACTGAGTAACACTACACTATCATCTAAAAAACAGCCACTATCATCATCCAATATCATGTCCAAATGTAAAGTAGCTAACTCACCCATTTCCTAACATGCATCGGCTGACTCTTGAACCACATCATTTTGTGACTTCATGCTCAAGTCACCGGCCACCAAATTCCCCTTTCCTAAGGTGTATGAGATCTCGATATTGTAGTTCTGAAGAAACTCTATCAACCTATGGTTCTGAAAGATCAGGTCTTCCAGGGAGAAGATATACCTTATCCTCTTGTGATCCGTGAAGACCACGAAGCATTCCCCCAATGAGGTAATGCCTCAACAACTTCAGTACGAACCCAACTGTTGTAAGCTCCAGATCATGGGAGGAATGGTTATGTTTTTGAGGAGATAACTGCCTAGTCCCATAAGAGATATCTCCCCACTATTGCATCAGCACACACCATAAGACTAGACCAGAAGCATCACAGAATACATCAAACATTATACCTTCCTTTGGAAAGATCAGTACTAGGGAACTAACCAGATACCCTTTTAGATAACTGAATACTTCTTGACATTGTTCACTCCACATGAATTCCTCATCTTTTCAGGTCATGTCTATCAATGGTACTGCAACTCGAGAGAATTCGGTCACAAACCTTCAGTAGTAACCTATCAGTCATAAGAAACTATGAACACGTGAAACATTCTTGTGTTCTTCCCATGAAACTACCAATAAGACCTTCGATTTGTCCACCGCTATCACAGGCTGGGACAACCCGTGTCCATGGAAGTCCACTTCATGTCCATAACATGTACTTGGACAACATCCCGTAGAGATGGTGGGATTGGAGGACCTCCAAAACTATCCTTAGATTCATGGTGTGATCATCTTCTGGTCTAGAGGAGATCAGGATATCATTAATGAACATGACTATGAAATACTCCATGTACTGATGGAAAACAGAGTTCATGATCCCCATGAACACAGCAGGGGAGTTCGTAATTCCAAACTGGTTGACCCAAAATTCCATGTTCTCATAACTACATATGAAAATAGTCTTTAGGATGTCACTCCCCTTCACCCTTAACTAGTGATATCCAGACCACCAGTCCACCTTAGATATCCAACCTTATCCCTTCAACTAGTCAAAAAGGACACCGATCCTCAGGAGGGGGTAATGTTTCTTGATTGTCACATGATTTAGTCTTCAGTATTTTATGCATATCCTGAGACCACTCTCTTCATTTTTCATGAACAAGACTGGAGAACCACATGGTAACGTGCATGGTCGGATAAAACCCTTCTTCATTAGGTCATCATCCTAAATCTGCAACTCCCACAACTCAGAAGGCTCCATCCTATAGGGATCCATCGAAATTGGATTGGCACCATGCTATATGTATATACCGAACTCAACAATATATTGATGGGGTAGAGTCACAACCTCTTCTGGGAAGACATCCCAAAACACACTTACAATCCTATGAACATCCACCATCTCTGAGTCTCTGCATTCCAATGAAACTCGGCTAACAAGGAAAGAAGGGGCTCAACACACCATCTGCCCTCTTGGAAACCCCACATACTAACAAAATCTACATGCTGGCCACCCATATCTAATAACATAATAATTATCCGAAATTATTCTATAACATCATGCGAGGAAAACAGCCAGTCGATGCCCAGGATGACATCATATGGCTTCATTTTAAGCAGGAAGAGAACCCCATTGGTCTAAGACTGCCCAAACAACAGCCTACATCCATGAAAAGCATCAAACAAGCTTCTCCAACCTCCAACTGGAGTTCTCAACACAAGGGTCATGGAAAGTCTCTCTATGTCTAAATCAAAGGCCTGGGCTTTAATGGATGTTACAATGGAGTGTGAAGATCCAGAGTCAAACAAGGCACACAGAAGAGTGTCAAACTAACTGATCCTACCTTGAACAAACTCTATCCTTGCTGGAATTGTGGCCTCTATGGAATGAAAATTCCCATTCCATCTCCAATACCCCTCAGGTATTGGCCACCTCCCCGACCATGCCCAACTCAAGGTCTATAAGGATCTCCCTATGGTAAGCCTCCTCTATCACTGTCCACCCTTGGTGGAGTGGGAGCTCGCTGTCCCTCCTGCAGCTACTGAAAAGGTCTGGCTGGAAACTAGTGATGTTGAGGTGGGTGTTGAACCTTCCCACCGCCACTGTACCACACATGGTCTAGGAACTTTTTCATATGGTTCCCACAACTTCCCTAGGTAAAGCACCTCGGTCTTACTCTCCTAGAGAAAGGGTGAGGGTCAAGAGGTCGGAACTAGAAATGTTGAGGCCTTCTCCCCATCAGCTGAAACCTAGAATGCCCTAATGCTGGTGGCCTGCTACTAAAGGCTTTTACATTTGATGAGATCAACTAGTATTCCTCTCTTAGCACACCTCCAAGATTGTGTATCATCTCCACCCCTTCATCCTTCTTCTGAACCACAATGTATGTCTATAGAGTGAAGGGGTGTGACCACATACTAATGAAAAAGTCTGAATGCCCCCCTCTAAGAGTCTTTCATGCGACTCCTAATTCAGGAAGATTTATGGAGAGAAACTAATAGGATCCTGCAACTTGATCCCCAAATACCTTACCGACATGATCCCTTATTCGAGGGGGAGTAAATCTTGCCACTTTTAAGCTAAAATCATGGAAGAAAGATATTCTTCCTAGAACTCATTCTCGAATTCGGTCCATGAAACGTCATCTTCCTTCTCCTCCCGGGGATAGAGCATCAACCACCGATGCATCATTCCCTACATCTGGTTCACGACTAGAGTAACCCAGTACTCTATCAGAGCTCAAGTCAATATGAAATAAATCACAAGCTTCTCAACCCATCTCTCTCTCTCTCTCACCATGTCTGAGACACTTCCCTCATACATTTTCAGGGTCAAATGATGAATGGAACGAAGCATATTCTACCATAGGTCATACTCCTCCTCTCAATCATCCATCTGATGATTAGACAAATTATCCTATTGGGCCTCATTCACCTGTACTACTCATGGATATTATCCAAGGACCATAGCAGCAATGTAAACAGGCGATTCCTATTCCCAAGTAGTGTAGAATATTATTTTTAAATTTTCCATTAAATTTTTATTTATATTAAATTCCAAAAACAACCTAGTCACACGAGAAAAAAAGTCATTATAATGCATGTACCGTTTCTATGGTCTCTACCACGCATCCAGTGTAGCATCGCTTGATCGTTATGTAGGTCTAGAGTCCATTCATCGGATCATGGTGGACCCTTAAATCCTGTGTCCTATCTAGTGTTCCCAGGCCAATTTCACGCACTAATATTTACTAACATTGTCTCCCTACCACCCCACATAATACTCACTATGCATAAACCCGAATTCCATCCTATATATCAACCATCATCTCTGATAACATTCTATCATGACCTGCCTTTTTAAAGATGAGGGAAGGGACAACAATTTTCGAGAACCTTCCTTCACCTGGTTGAAGGAGATTTAATGACCCCATGTTTTGCCCACAATAGGACCCAGAGTGGATACTGGCACCAAGGGTATAGAATGTCACAAAAAATTTAAGGTGTTAACCTTTTTACATAATTAGATCAGGAGATAAGAAGTTAAATCCCAAACCACTCTAAAGACAGAAATAAAAGGAAATCCCAAAATCCATTCTCATATGCGAGTCCAATATAATGTGATAAAAAGTACAAGAAAACCCATGGAAAAGTACAAAAAGAATGGAATATAAGAAATGAAAACTCATCATGCTGGAGCTAGTAAGGTATAACACAGACCTCAGAGTCCTCCTAGAATATTGAAAGCAGTTTTATATACATATGGTGAGTATATAGGTTTACTCAGAAGGGAAAACAAAAATCTCTCATGCACAAGTGGGGAGATATTCTAATGCCCGTAAGAAATAGAGATAACTAAAACACCTAGAAAGGAAACTATCCACCAAACCTCACCTAGGAACACTCCCCAAAATAATGAAAGTCATATAAATTAATAGTAATATAATGTCGATATTTAGGTACTACGCGCTTCTTTCCCACTAGTTATTTAGGACATCCTAGGTATCATACCTCACCCATAGATCCCACTGCAATCCCACATCCACCCCCAACAACAACCTTATAGGACATCTGAACCATACGTCTATCCCGCCCACATACAGATAGGCTAGCACAACTGCACATAACCATGCCTACATACACCTAGGCTGCAACAACCACACATAACCATGCCCACAGACACCTTGGCCATAGCGACCACTTCCATGCATGAAGACACCAAGGCCAAAACAACCACTTCTACACCCGAAGACAACTTGGCCTCATCACAAATAAACTTGGGAAACAAACCCACCCACACACATCTAGGCTAACCACCACCACAGAACCTTCCCAAAGAGTATTGGGACATAAAAAATTATTCCATAAAATCTAGCATGAAGAGTCTTGGGCTACCA
The DNA here is from genome assembly GCA_963277665.1 of Viscum album. Lineage (NCBI taxonomy): Eukaryota > Viridiplantae > Streptophyta > Magnoliopsida > Santalales > Viscaceae > Viscum > Viscum album. Next base: position 372,819,174 of record OY728127.1, on the reverse strand, counting down.
GCAAGATGGAGAAAAAAGGAGATAATAACCAGTGGCTCATAGAAATATTGGGAAAACACCCTCCCCCGTGAAATGGGGTGTTCCCCATGAAGTGGTCAACATGGGTGGGGTGCGTATAAGAAAAACGAGAACTAAATTATATTTATATAGTTAAAAAAGAACACATCCCATCCTAAGGATAAAAAAACCAACAAGTAGCTCAAACACAAGCACTCATACTACTATCCCAACATGCACAAGTACATGACAACCACAACCAGATCACAACCCATTTAAAGAAATAGTTTCCCCATTCTAGTAGTTCTCATAATAATTTTCATATTATTTCATTTAAATATTACTTCACTACCAGGAAACTGGCAGGCATAACCACAAGTCAAAACAATAACTGAAGGAAAACAACCAAGAAAGAATTTAAGTATTCACACCTGGTTCTCTTGTAATTTGCAACACCCAAAGGATTCTACGAGATCCCTCAATGTATTCGAACCAAATAAATCCCCAAAATATGTGGTCTACAACATTCACCACCGGTTCCACAAGGCCTCCGATTCACAAACCAAAAAACTCTCAAGTAGATATTTTATCTCCCCTCTACATCATCCCACAACCCTTAAATAGAAAATCCATTCATATCATCGGAACATAGAATGTAAGTTTTCATATTTATCAAAAACAAGTTATTATGTTCCCTCTTTTCCAATGGTTATAAGAGGTGATCACACGGGGATTCTTCTTCATTTGGTATCCATATAATATACCAAATTTACATGATTAACCAGTTTCCATGTTACACATATTCAATCACAACATTATTCAAAAAAATAAATCTTCATGAGTGTGAAATAAAGGACCACCAACGACCTTGATTTTCAGTGGACATAAGGCCATAAATGCATAACATAAAAATAAAGGTATAACAACATAATAATTATTTATATCCCCGCCCCATTATTCATTAAAATCATGTTTATTATCTTCGTTAAATTTGATTCTATCGACATCCCACAGTAACATCATCATACCCACCTTGCATGATGCACAGTAAATAGAGATAAAGGAAAATCCCTTACTTGAATGATAAAGGATCCTCGTTATGTCAAAAACTAGGAAACTACGACTTACAGGAATAACTCCTATGCTGAGTGGAAAGAGCTCTAACATGATTGCATGATTCTTCAATAAAATAGGGACTCCAAGAACATTAATTAAAATAAATAGAGTAAGGAGGAATAATATTTTGTTGTATTAAAAGTCCTAATCCTAGTGTTACAGGAAGTGAAATATAGAAGTTCTTAAAAAGAAGATTGTGGTTTGAACACTCATCTAGAAGGTTTCACATGGTAGAATTTTTCGGGATTTAATAATTCTCCTTGGATATGGGGGATATAGAGAAGAGGATGACTGTGATTTGATGGATTTCCATTAAATGATGAAAAACACGTAGTAGGGGTGAAACTAGAAAACACAAGAGGATAAAAAATGTAGAAAAGTGTATGAAAGGCCACACATTATAGTAATTGAGGGTCACCCTACTCTTAGATAATTTAATATATCCTTTACCAACTTTAAAACTGTCTTAATCTACTTTTAAATAAGTAATAAAAATTAAAAGAGGCATTATGTGAATGTTGCGGAAAAAAACCCCAATGCCCCTCTGTGGCACTGTTCAGGTGAAGCACCGATTGAGCCGATCAGTGGTTATGAACATTAAGACACTGATTGGTGTCATCGACAGGTGACAACATGGTGATACCCATCCACCGAAACCAATTCCCTCTAGAATCACTAATGGTTTCCAGGACATCCCACGACACAGAAATTGGAAAAGTAAAGGACCATGAGGTTATGTGCCTTTACATATACTCTATCAAATATTATCACAATAATACAAATCATTAAATAAAAAATAATTCTTATCTTTATAAAAATATTCTTTATTTATCCCTTTCTCTTACACTTCCTTATTCCCTGTGAAAACCCTTTTAAAAACAACGGATGAGCAAAGAAATCATTAAAGAATATATAATAAGGAATAAAATCATTAGTCCATGAATATTTAAAACCCATTAAAACAATTTCACAAAATCATATTTTTCACCCATAAAAACTGAACTACTTAGCTAACATCATTTATTCATAAAATTCGTGAAAAAATTATTACAAATCATCAAACATAAAGGAAACTTATGGAATCCATATCATACTTACATTGTAACTATCACAGCTACATAAGTAGTAACCATAATGGTTACATTTTGAATACCCATCGTAGTATATTCCCTATATCTCTTAGGATAAAATTTATCGATTACATCTGTCATGTTTCCCAATGCATTGGAGAGCTATCACGGGCTTGTTGGAACTAGGTTTATCACAAAACCACCTGTATTTGGTTTATCCCATCATCACCCATCTAATTTTCATGTACCATTACATAATAAAAACACATAAAATAATGCAATTATCAACATACTCATCAATAAGAAGAAATAAATTCAATATATTGAAATGTTCAATCCATTAATAGAACTATTTAAACATTTAAAAAGATGATTTTTGTTAATCAAGGTGTCATATACCAAATTAAATATTTTTAAAGTAATATACACTTTAAAACACTCATATCCATATAAATAAAACCTTAAAACCATTTTGAATACAAGTAAGTTAATGATAAATTTTTAGAAGATAAAATCTGTAAAAAATTTAAAATGATGTTTTAATTAAAGATACCCTTACCAGATAAGAAAATACATGGATAAAAATAATTGAAGAATAAAATTAAAAAAAACTTATAATATCATGAGAATAAGTAGATTCATGATATAATATGTCAAAGGGTGGTATATACACAATATAAAGGAGAATTGGTGGATAACAACAAATAAGTCTCAATATAATGTTAATTGTGATGAAAAACCTTAAAAGGATCATTTCCATAGATTAAGGATAGATCAATGAAATTATTATGTGTGAAAAATATTGATAAATCCAATATAAGATTATATTCAGTGTAAAATATTTATTTTTCATTCACAAATATTCTTGGGAAAACAAAACCAATTACATGTATATCTAACTCAATGAAATGAGTTTCCAATAAGATTTCACATACAAGGATCCTATAATATCATATAAGAATTACTAAATTGGGTGAAAATGTATAGAAAAATTATATCAACACAAGGTATCTATAAATAAAAACATAAAAAAAATAAACTGTGAAACCACAAATAATCTTGGCATAATATAACCAATGATGTATGCGTAAAAACCAATGAATGGAAATTGAGTTTATAAATTCCCTTGCAAATAACATTTGGTCTATAAAATAGATCAAATATGTGTATTGACTATTAATACACACAAATAAATTATATCTAAAATAAAGGATATCAAAATTTATTTCTCACAAAATCACATCACAACATAATCAAGTAGTGTAAGATTAACCTAAAAATTGAAATTGGGTTAAGAAGTTCTCGTACCTTGAATCTGACTTATCCCATTAATTCTTTCATTTCTTGAACGATAAACATAGATAAATTTATAATTTCCTTAGATACTTTTTAATTTTTATTATTCATTTTATATCATTTATTACCATGCTATAGTAATTAGTTTATTATTTGAGTTCATATGAGACGTTTTGTCAATATTAGGTACGTGAATTGAAAATGAACATGTTTTCATGTAAATTGTTCATGTAGTCAAGAATACTTCATCTCCATAATTATATTCATGATTTAAAAATATTTTATATCCATTACATATGTATTTATAATACTCCTTAACATTTTGAGAAAATAAATGAAATGCATCGTTCATGGAGACGTTGGGTTGTACGTACACATAAACACTACTTTCATTTCTTTTTCAAATGAAAGGAATGAAAACTAAATTTTACATTGGTATGTTACACATAAATTACATTATATAAGTTATATATGTTACATAATTTCATTAACACCATCCTTTATGCATTCCATGTATGAAATGAATGAGTCATATCACTTTTAGGGGGCAGTAGTCATTACTACACAAATGAAATTATCGTATTTTCACATTATGGAAATCATAAAGGTATGTTTTAAATAAAAATTATAGAAGAATAGAGACAAATTGTTATAATATATATCATATATAAATATTGTGTCATCAAAATGGTCACCATGATAGGTGCTAGGATAAAATTGAACAATTATCATTCAGTGATGCAGTAGTTTACCGTACACAGAAACAATATGTCTGTATCCATTAGATGGAGGTGTGTGTATGTGTAGATAAAATAAATCTCATAAAAAACTAGTATATTTAGGAATCAGGTTTTCTAATTTTTTAACATAATAAAAATATCATATTTAGTGGAGAAGTAAAATAAATGAAAGGAACTTGAGGGAAGACGCTACCTCTAAATTGGGTAACTACTTTTTATTTGAGCCAGAAGGGTTTCTTTATTTGACTTATTCCCAAGGTAAGTATTCTAGGACGAAGGAAAGGATATTGGAAAATTATTTGAGTATATTTTGGATCATCCAAGGGGATTTAGTTGTGTGATAAAGTGGGTATAGCTGGTGGCCTTTTATAGGAGGGGGGAAGGACAATTATGGAAAGGCATAAAATGTTAATTTATTATAAATTTAATATAGATTAAAAATGTTCCAAAACTAATTTTAATCGAATATAAGATTATTATGGTTCGAATACTTATCATCCAATAACTTTTATACTTGTTTTTGATATCTTTTTATACTTATTTTTTGAGTTTAAACGTTATTTTTCATTTTTTTAGTCTTATACTGATATCATGTTATTTACACATTATGTGTTATTGTTATTACAATATCATGTCAAACATCCCAAAAAATGCCATTCATGAAATTTTTTGACTTATCTTAACTATTAGGATTAATCTTATGTTTCTATGAATTTATTATCACTTAATAAACAATTTTATATTTTAAGTTATTGCTTATGTCAATTTTGGTCACAATTCATACATGAATTTTTTTACAAATTCATAACAAACTGATTCCTTTTAAAAAACATTAAATAAATACTAAAATGTAACATTAACCTATAAAATTTGTGTATGACACAAATTATATCAAATAATATTTAATTTAATATTTATTATATCATTTATTTGAATCCTTTTTTAATGAAGCAATCACAGCTTCATCATTATGTCACAATAAAATTTATTTATTTAATGTATAAAAATTAAAAATAAAATATACTAACGTAAGAAATCTATTTATAATTCTAATGACGATTTATAGTCAAATATATCACTTATATAACCCCTAATAAAAATAATTGTAGTAGGAAGATACTTTTTTTATTTTTTCCTTTAAATTAAATTACTTATTATAACATGTCATTATGACTCCCAATTAGATCCATGGGGTCATAAAATCAACCCAAGGATGCGCATGGTATTCCATAATTCATCCCATATAATTATGGCACATTTTAGGGTAGTTTTATTTTATTTTATTTTTATTTTTCCCATTATTTACGTAATTTACCTTTGAACCATTATAAATAAAAATAATTACAGAAGTTACTATTCATAATTTACCAAAATAAATGGTACCTATTTAAAAATTTTGGATGTTATGATTCTAAATATGGAATAAATTTTTCCAAATTCAAAACTTTTTATTTTAGAAAAATAATTTCAAATTAATTTCGTTATCAAAAACAAAACGTGGGTTTTAAAAAAATAAAAAACTATCAATAAATTGAAATATATTTATGTCGAATTGAAAAGTTAAATTACATAAAATTACTAATATTGGATTAAATGATAAAAAAAATCTAGTTACACTTTGAAAAAAATTAAAAATAAAGTCTAACTATATAAATAAATTAAATGAAAAGGTAGTTTGGAATTAAAATGCAGTATTTTTCACTATTACATAAAATATGGACTTCACCAAAGAATTTGGAAATTCCATCCAAAGTAAATTTTGATAATTCAATTATAAAGAAGAATTTTTTTAAATAGAACATATAAATGTGAAAAACAATATTTAAAAAGGGTTTTCCATCAAAATACATTAAACGAAAATTTTAAAAATGTTTGAGTATTTCTTAATTTAAATTGGATTAATTGCCATTTTAATCCACTAAAATTTATTGGATAAATGTAAAGGCATGTGTAATAATATTATAGTTATTTATTTTCATTTCCACCAATACAATTGCAATGCATTAACTAGAATTTAAAATATTAATATTATATTATTTTTTGGTAAGACTCAAAATTCTATGCAACGTATATTTTCGAAGAAACCCATTATTGACGGTCGAGTATGATATCAGACAAAGCATCCAATTTAACATAAAATTAATATCTTATTAATAAATATTAATTGATATGAAAAAGTTTAATTCTAAAAATATGTGGGTGATTAAGCAAAATTGAACATTAATACCCAAAATTCAAATTAGATCATTCAATAAAATAGTATCCTTAAAAGTACTCAAAAATATTTTACGATAATATTGAATCCAAAATATTAGAAGGATTTGGTTTCGTATTATTCCAAGGAAAATTTTATATATATCAGAAAAATATTAGATTCCATAAATATATAGTCTCCAAGATTATCTAATCACTTCTATATATAACATAAATCACCATAAGTCAATAATAAATTCTTATAATTATCCAAAGGACAATTAATCATTTATTCTTTAAATTAAATTACATTATAACATGATTGCCTTAATCATTTTGGGTTAAAAAATTGAATTATTATGTATCTTTAATAAAGTTAAAATATAGTAATACTATTTTAAACTAACTAGGACATCACATAGGATAGTGATGCACCCATTTTTCCATTCAGTTATGGGCTCATGCCCCAGGACCTTTCTAGAAATGATTAGTCATCACCAGACCTATGGTTTGTCATTTTTTATAAAACTATATTAGTATAATCCTTACAAAATTACAGAAAATTTGATACACATACATAATATATTAAACAACAATTAAATATTTTAACCTCAATGGTTATCATGTAACTCTCATTTTTCTTTCACAAAATATCATAAACCATATATTATATAAAATCATAGTTTATATAAACCCTAGGGGTTATCCACACCATTAAACATATGTCCACAAAAAATTAATTCTTCCCTAAATAACATTTATTCACATGTTAAACATAATGGTAATATATACCTCTTACTATTATCAAAACAACAAAAAAAAATTCAAAAAAATATATCATTTCCACTACATAGCATTTCAAATGTATAAATTCATCTAACATATGAATCCAAATTTTGAAAAAAAAGCAACTATAGAATATCCTTTAGGTGTTTCCTGATTTTGAAGATATTTATAATATGCAAAAATATCAATGATATAAACATCCTTCACTCAACACCCATTTTAAACCATTTACCATTCTTAACGTTTTTATTACTTACTAACTTATTACTATAATTTAATGATATGAAATATAACCTTATGATTCCTCAATATAAATCCATAAATAATCGTATTCAAATAATAAAAATATAATCCCTACCTTATGTTTAGACATTATTTTATTTTTTTATTTGGGGGATATCACCATTATCAACCATCATGAAGTCCATATGTCAATAAAAGAAGTATTCAGGTCCCTTGTGGTATTTCCCGTACTGAATGAGATGGATAAAGTAAGATTTTGAAAATAGAGTAATGGGAATCCATGATCTATTGAAATTATGGGGAGTTTAAAATGAATTTCATAAATAAAATCATTTCATGCAAGGGATTTTTATGATCAAAACCCCTTCAGAATCAATTGAACTAGATTTTTCTATGATTTTGACGATTAAATCATCTAGTATGGGTAAGAAGGTTGTATGATATCTTATCCAATTCGTCTTTATAAATGATCCCAAATTTGTAAAAAATGAAATAAATTAAAACATAAATTGAATTATTACATGTTGAAATTAATATTTATAATTTAAATATAATACCCATATAAAATTCATTATATTATAAACTTCAAATATTTTATAACCACTTTTACCACCCTTCAAAATAAAACCCCAAAAATATCATAAATCTCCCAAAAATCCATCATTAAAATAATAAAAATGTTTTTTAGTGATTCTAAATTATAATCAACCATATAATTATTAGTCTATTATAGTAACTAAATACATTACAAAATCCTAATCTGAATGATAAACTTATTGTAATTGGGAATATTCTTTAAGTGAATCATTGGGTTATGTTCCCTAATTTTTGTATTCATAAATCTAGTTACCAAGGATTCCACTAACCTTCCTCTGATAACAAATATTGAAATCCCAACTCTATAAAACATAAAATAAGTAGTTATTTTATTACACTGGAATAAGATACAAGTAGTTACACCCCGAAGGATCAGACAATTTAGTGGTCTTGGTAAACTAGTTAACAAAATAAAATTCAAATTAAATTATAAATAAAAGAAGTTATTTTCATTTAGATCACTATTATTCCTTATAGATAAATCCTTAATATCAAACATAAGACACCTCATATAATTCAGGTTAAAAAACATAAGAAAGTGGTGAGTGAAAATTTTCAATAAGTGTTATGTACAACAGAATCTATCCTCAATCAATGAATATAGTCGACATGGGAAAGTAAAAAACTGAAAATACATGACATGTAAATTAATTTATTATCAATATTAAGTCATGAATAATCAATATGGAAAAATTAATAACTGAACACACATGTCATTTAAATAATAATTTGAGAATCAAATGCATCCAGAGATACTGTCACTATGAAAATTTCATTGATAATAATAACTAAAATCTTAACATGAGAAATGATTAATTATTATACATTATGTTCTAAATAACATGATACCTATACTTTTATGAGAATACACAAGATGTTTTAATACTATAGGTAGAAACCCCTTCAATTCTATATTATTGATTTTCATAATAAGACTTCTACAACAACGAGGGGAAATATAATTCTACACTCCGCCCATCATGTTCGGTCTAAAGTATTCTTGTTATAAAGAATCATAGTTTAAATTTACTGATCAATATTTCTTATCATAAAATATCTATGAATTTATATTTACATTCCCAATTATTTAAATTACTTTTAATTTCATCACTGTATGTAAAAATATATATGATTTGGGAAATAATCATTTCCATGATACAAGGAATATGGATATTTCAGAAAAATTAAATATAAAATGATCATCTGTAATGAATGATTATATAGATGGTATCATTACAACATATACCCATTGGGTGATATGTAAAATAATGGTTTGTTCTTATTGATGAATAAAATGACCATAAAAATATCATTAATTTTTTTTGTAAAATATCTTTTTCACATTTAAATTAAATATCAAAAAGAAATGAAAAAATTACAAAGGCATTTTCACTAAAAATAGACTCATAATATTATAAAAGAAATTTGAAATAATTACAGCGTCATGATGGTGGTAAAATCCACTCATATTGTATATGTTAAAAACATTCATTTAATATATATTTTTTGTATTGTAAATGAGATACTGTTTGGAAAATAAAAGAAATATTACTTTTAAATAATTTTGTAAAAATTTTAAAATGATCTAAAAAGTCTTTTTAAAATTGTATCATAATATTAAAAATATTTTTTAATATTTTTTACAAAACAATGTTATGGAAAAGAAATATTACTATGTATGGGATTAAAATAATAAATCATAAATTATGTTGAGATTCTTAAATGAACCCTTAAATCATGGTTATCAAATCAATTTTAATATTTATAAAATAAATAAATTCAAATTAATTACTAAATATCATGAATAAAAATAGATTCATGATATAATATAAAACTGGGTAGTAAATATAGAGACCCTTCTTTTTCTTGAATTAATATTACGTTATTATAATGTTAAAAAACAAAAAAAACACAATTTGGATCAAAAGGGTTTGTTTCAATGTAATTATATGACCATACATAAATTTTACAAAATAAAACATACAAATTTATTTAATTCCTTCTTCTATAGCATCTAAGTTTCCTTTGTGTTCTCTTTAGTACATGTAGTCTCCTAAGGATATATATCAAAAAGCGGTGCAATAAAACCCTAGTAAGAGGATTGATAACTCAGTGAAATAACATACCATGGGGTTAGAATAGTCATCATCAACATAAATAGATAGAGGATAATAATATTGAGAGTAAGGATTAAGAAAATACTTTGATTGGGGCAATGCATAAAAATGAAACATCATTCCATAGTTGTTAACTGACAATCATAGTTGTGAAAAAACAAAGAATCATGTTCACACATATTTTAAATTACTCATGAGGTTGTTCATATTTCCTAGTGCATTAGAGATCTATATAATTCTAGGGACACCTATCATATGATAACATTTCCATTGTACTATATAATCCTGGTTGCACCAGTCAGACCATAACATTTACATTATCATGCATGACACATAGAATATATATCAAAAATTAACATAAATAACTCATGTAAAGTAATGGGTTTAATCTCCTAAAAATTCATTCATAAACATTGGGTTCCTCAATGAATGGGGGTATAAAAAACTTGATATAACAATCATCAACCTTGAGTTAGAAGTAAAAGTTTTGTTTTGAAATAAGGGTTCTTTTGGAAAACAATGTGTTTTTCATAAAATAAAATAGAAAAAATGTATATCTCATAAAATATAATATAATTATGTATAAATTTTTTTAGGAACCATACTGCAAATGGCGTGAAATAGGGACGCTCTATAGAAAGAGATCTGGTTTTGGGAAATCCCCTTACCTTTTTTCGTAATCTTCTTTAATATTAATATCCTATAAAATCACATTTTATTATACAATTAAAAATTATAGAACCATTTATGAATGAATATTATTAGTTATGGTTTTATTATGTTCTTTTATAGGCCTTTTTAAGAGTTATTTAATTTAGATTCATTGTTCAGAAGTGTTTGTTTCCTTATTTTCCAACAACGATTCACATGTATACATGAATGGAAGTCATGTAAGATGCAGATTGAAAACATAAAATGTTATTATATATTTTTAATGATATTAAATTATTACAAATTATATTATGAATGATTTGGTTATATACCATGTGGATTATTTATTAGATAAAATATGATGATAATCATTTTAGGTAAATTTTGGCGGTTTTTTATAAAAAAAAATATTTTTTTCATCATGAATTATTATGTTTATAATTTCATTAAATAACATAAAACAGGTTAAAAAATAAAAATTAATATATTTTTTCAATAATTTAATGGGTTTTTAAATCATTTATTTAATTTATGTAAAATGGGTGTTCGACGTCCATGATGTCGGTAAATTGACTTTTCACGGGTGAGAATTATTTTTTACGATAAAATAGAGAGATGTTGGATTTTATTTTGTGATCATCCATTAATAAGATATAATTATAGTGTACTTAATTTAAAATAGTTATCATTAATTTTTGATTATTCTAGGTGATAATAGAATAAGAAAAGAAATTGAAATTGAAAGGAAATTAAAAGAAAATATTGAGGATTTACCTCATGAATTCTTCTCTTGACATCCTCCTCAAGGAACCTTGGACAGTTCTTTTGATGAGACCAAGAGCTCATGGATTTTTGGGATTTACTAGAGAATATTATTAGTCAAAATATAGGCTTTTCTCAAATCTTGTGAGTTGTTAGGAGAATTTGGTGTGATGTTAGGTATTTAAAGTGGATGTAATGGGTGTTTTCATATTATTTTAATCATTATTTTATTATTGTTCTCAATAAAAGAAATAGTGAAGATTATTATGACTAAATATATTAATTAGTTAATTGTTTTGAACCAATGGTCATTTATATCATCAATGACTCAATCATGACTCAAATATTCAGGATTCTATCATTTATCATAAATTATCGTGTTTCACTATGCACCAAAAATTCATGTATTTTAGAAAAATCCAAAAAAAATCACCTAAACGGTTTTTGATGTGTTGACTAGAAATATTAACTCTATTTTATGTAAATAATTATATAAATATTATTAATTTAATTTTAAATTAAAATCATCATTAACATAGAAAATTAAAATATTAAAATTATAATTCATTTTATAACATAATGAATAATTACATATGGTATCCTAAAATTATATTAAAATCATAACGCATAAAAATTGAAATTTATGAATCCATTTTGTGAAAATAATTTTTCATTCAAATTAATCATAAAGTATTTATGTTCGATAAAAATACTAATAGTAAATTAATATTTTTTAAAATATTTATTTAGTTATATTATTATATAAATATATTCTATTTTCACTTATAGGATGGATAAATTTTATTTATACTATCATTTTTATAATTAATATTCACTTGGATGATTTACCAATCATAAGTTTAATATTAATATTCATAAGGGTAAGCTTCTATTCACCAAAAAATAAATTTATCCTTTCCGACACCAAATATCATACTGATTGCAATTGTGTTTGTCATATTTTTAAAATTCAAAACACAGAAGTGGAATGTTAATGTTTAATAGATACTATGTAAAGGCCATATAGTATTTAGTAGTTAATTTAATTAGTATGTGGCATTATGTTTCCTAAAGTTAATTTATGTGACATAATTATAAGAATGGAATTTCCAAGGATAAAACATTGGGTTATTACATTATTCCCCTTTATTAAAAAATTTCCCTCAAAATTTCATTTTACAAAAATAAGTGAGGGTACTTCTCCTTCATCACCACCTCCGGTTCCCATGTTATATCTTCATACATATGGTTCCTCTACAACAATTTGACAAGGTTTGTTATCTTGTTGTGTAGAACCTTCTCTCTCAAGTCAAGAATCTTTACTGGATGCTCCTCAAAAGAAATATCATCTTCAAGATATACAACCATTGAGTTCAGTACATGTGATGGATCTGGTAGGTACTACCTTAGAGAGTTATAAATGGATCACATCATGAACATGAGCCATATTTTGTGGAAGTTCAAGATGAGGGTCCATTGATACATTGTGATCAAGGATCTAAAAAGGGCCAATGTTCGATGGGGTTAGCTTCCCTTTCTTTCTAAACTGCATGACTCTCTTCCATGGTGTTATTTAAAGGGAGACTTTATCTCCAACATCAAACTCTAAGACCCTTCGATGGTTGTTAGCATATCTCATTTTCCTACCTGGAGAATCCAGGATATGTTTTTATATGGATTGAACATTTTCTATCATCTCTTATACAAGTTTTGGTCCAAGTAGATTTATTTCTCCAACATCATCCAAATAGGTTAGATTTCTAAATCGCTTTCTATATATATCTTTATATAGAGCCATCTAAAAACTCGAGTGAAATTTATTTTATGTATGAGAACACAAACAATGGGATGTGTTGATCCCATCCACCTTTGTATACTAATGAGTATGATCATTTAAAATCTTCAAGCATCTGAATAGTCCTTTCAGATTGGTTATTTTTTTGGGGTTGATAGGCCATGCTGAAATTCAATTCCATACTCATGGAATATTGAATAGACCCCTATAATTTAGATGTGAACCTGGGATCACAATAAGAGAAAATCAAGTGTGAATTCCCCTGTAGGCCTACCACCCTATTCACATATATATATAAAAATTCAAGGGAGATATATTCACAAATATAGATAAATTGTGTTGTCTTGGTTTTTCAGTCAACCACAACCCATATCACATTATTTACTTTGGATTTCATCATGAGAAACAAGATAAAGTCTATGGTGACATTCTCTCATTTCACTATTGGTATAGGATATGTTTTCACCATCCCATTGGACTTTTTTCTCTGATTTCACGTGCTGACATATCATGTACCTTAAAATATATTTTCCTATCTTCTTCTACATGTTATCCAAACAAAAGTGTTCTCGAAGATCATGATACATCTTGGTGCTACCCGAATAAATTGAGAATGTTGAACTACATGTATTTTCCAATAGGTTTATAGTTATCTTGGTTTGTGAAGGCACATATTTACTTTTCTCAAATTGAATTACCATATAATAATCGATATATAACTCTTGCTGCTTCACTTCCATTACAACATTAACCCTCATTTGAAACTCTGGATCATCCCTTTGGGCCTCCTTAATCATTTCTTCAATTAATTATTGGGAAAGAATTTGGGAAATGTAGGATTTATTCCCTACCAGTATAATTTTGAAATCCATCGTTTCATGTTCAAGAGATAGTGTCTTGCTCAATCTGCATCATGGATAGAGTAAAAGGTTCTTTTCTATATGGAGCATCTACTACAATGTTCATCTTGATGAGATTATAGTGAATAGGGAAATCATAATCATTGATTAGATCAAACCCTCTCCTTTGGGTCATGTGGTTTTCTTTTTGTGGTAATATATAGTTTTAGCTCTTGTGATCGGTATTTATGTCACACAACTCATCATATAGGTAATGCTTCTACATTTTCAAGGAAAAAAGCATAGATACAAGGTCGAGATCATACATAGGGTAGTTCTGCTCGTATATCATCAACTGTCATAAGGTGTATGTTTTCACCTTATCATTTTTCCAAAGTACACTACCCAAAAATTATTGGAAGCATCATTGTACATCACAAAATTTTATTCACTTATCTGTAATGTGAGTATATTTGGAGTGACATGCCTTCTCCTTATCTCCTTGAAGCATTCCTCACATTCTTATGACCAGAAATACATTATCTCATTTCTTTTAAAATTAGTTATCGTGATTTAAAATCATGATAAATTTCCCAAAAAACGTTTATAGTACACTAATACAGAAATAAAAAAATATATATTTCTATGACACTAGAGGATCTGGGCCATTCCTCAATTGGCTTGGTTTTTGAAGGGTCCAGAAATTCCATCACCTATGATCACATGTCCCATGATCGTGACTTGCTGCATCCAAAATTTATAGTTTCTAAACATGGAATACAATATTCCCTTCCTCAATATCTCTAACATAAGTCTTAGATGTGCTTCATCTTCCTACTTTATCTTGGAGTAGATTATAATGTTGTCAAAAAACACTACAAAATATTTATTAAGGTAATGTCTAAAGTCACTATTAATCAAATACACAATGATTGGAGGGGAATTAGTATGTTTGAAGGGCATCACAAAAAACACATAGTACCCATACCTTTTATGGAATGAAGTATTTTGAATATCTTCCTTATATACCTTTAGCTGATGACATCTAGAACATAGATCCACCTTTGAGAAGTACTGAGCTCATCTCAACGAATCAAAAAATAGTCAATCCTTGGAACATGATACTTGTTATTTATGGTGATCTTGTTGATTTACAATAATAATCGATACACATCTTTATTGATTCATCGTTCATCTTAACAAATACAACTAGAGAACCCCTTGGTAATGCATTGGATAATATGAATCATTTGTCCAAATGCTATTACAGCTAGTTCTCTAACTCCAATTTTTCGGTAGGATCCATCCTATATGGACACTTTGAGAAAGGATTAGCTGCAGGTATGAGTTCTGTCGAGAACTCTACCTCATGCCCCGGGAGTATTCTGAGTAACTCTTCAAGAAATACATCTTCATATTCCCTCATGATGGGAATTTCCACTTGGTGGATTACTTCCTTTGACTCAACCATTTGAGAGAGTTATGCCTCTTCATGAAGAATCAACACCAACACCATTGCAATACTTTTCAAATGAGATTAATGATCTTACATGAATTTGTGGGGGATCATAGGATGGCTGGAAATATGAAAATATATTTCCATTACTAGACAATTTATATGTGCTCTATATAAAGGGATCCAATCCATCAATTCTATAGTGTCAAATTCTACCAACGAAAGTATCACGATATTGGATAGAAAAATATTCCCACATATGCCAATAGGTGAATTTTCCAAAATTAGGGTTGCAATGATTGCACCACAGTGAGTTTTTATAGATATATCCACATCAATTTTTTGGGGCTACTTTAAAAAAACTCTAAAAATCATGTGAGATATAGACGAATGTGTAGAACATGAATAAAATAATAATTTTTCCATTCTTGAGTGAATAGGAACTGTACCATGTGTGACTTCATTTTCTAGCTCCACTTCTACAGTAGTGTTTTCATGAGCATTACCTTCATCCTTTGGCTTTGGTGGCTAATTACACTGATTACCATCTAAAACTTGACGATTAGTTCACCAGCATGCATAGTTCCCTTTCGTTCATAGTAGTATAATTGGACCATGGGTCGTGCTCTCCTATCCTCCCCCACATTTTTGGTCTCTTTTATGTATTTTCTATACTTATGAGCTTGATAGTATTCTCTTCCAACATTCAAGCATTCCTCCATCCCTTTGAAGCAGTTCCCAGGATTCCTCTTCCACCATTTTTGACATGTGGGTGGTTTAGTTTTCATTCCGCCCTTTTCATTAAATCCTCCGTCTTAAAACTCCATATTTTATTTATTTTAACTATAGCCATGGGACCATTTCTTTTATGTTTTCATGTTTTTATTCCAGATTTCCAAGAAACTAGACTTTAAAGATCCTCTATTTGTAAAATTTAATCAAAAGTAATGTATTAAAAAGGTGGGATTCCATAGTTGGTATCAAAAGATAGTTTAGTTATTTATGGAAATTAGGTTATGAAAACATTAGAAAAAACCATATAGAAAATTTTAAATATTGGAAAACATCCTGGTATTTTAGTGAGTATGGAGTAAGTGGTTTATCAATAAAATACATCCTTTTCTGGATATGAGCAGAACGTTCATAATGTGTTGGGATGAAAATGAAAGGTGTAAGAAAACCATTAAGGTTAAAACATTTTAGGGTTATTTTGAGTTTTATAAAAATCAGAACATGAAAACCGTGTGACAACCCGTCACGTCAGACAAAGCTATGGGAATTGTACCCACAACCAGGGTGCAATTGGTTTTATCACCTACCATTGGCCTACCTGAGGTCCTTGGTAAGTATGACTTATTCTTTTTAGTTAAATGATTTTATGGGTCAAGAAAAAGTTGATTTTGGGAACCTCTGTTTTATCCAATGGATATCTATAGTATAGAAAATTCATTAGGGTATTAAATGATAAAGGTTGTTTTAGAAGATGTTTTCCCTTATAGAATAATATATGCCAAAGGAAAATAAAATACTACAGGATTTCATTAGTTGAGGAATGGTTGAAATTTTTATTTTTAAGAATCTATGTATTTATTGTGGACATATGGTAATTTGGGTTATTTTTGGGAAATGATTAACCTAGCATAGAGAATATGCAATTAGGTAAATTACACTTTAGTATGGGAAATTAATAGTATTCGAGGTTATTTGGAGATAAATGTTAAGTTTTATTGTGGCGGATTATGTTATAAAATCCTTATGTGTTTTGTCTTTCAATCATAGTTTGGATTATTTTTTAAAAAATTTAAAGACGATTGTGCATTGAATGGTCATTCTTGAACTTTGGGAGATTTTTGTTGAATTTTGGAGAATAATAGTAGTTTTTGTTTTTAGAAAGGATTATACATTTTGGGAATTATAAGATCTTGTACTAACCATTTTGGTTTTACTTGATGTCTAAAGACAAGGTAAATATATAGTTCTTCTTTCGTGGATTATGTGATTTTCTAGAAGATTATTTTTATGTTTTTGATGAGACCAAGCCTTTTTGAATGCTCATTGTTTGGAGAAAAGATATGTTTTTGGTATAAACTTATTAAAGGATGAAATTCTACTTGAAAGTAAGTATATTTCCTTATGTTTTTATTCTACGAAGTAATTTAATTCCTCAAAATTATGAAAAGGAACATAAAACAAAAACATTTTTGGCGTACGTTTCCTACAGGGTAACCCAAGACAGTTTATAACATTATGAGTATGTTATTTTCTATTGGTTAACTTTCTCCTAATCATGTTTTCTATCACCCTCCATCAGAACCTAATGGTTTGTTTTCTCTTCCATATCCATATTTTCCTACATGGAATTCTTTAATCGGTTAACTTGGGTAACCTTTGTACTTCAATTTCTTTCTTTTTAAGTGATAGTTTTACTGACTCTTTTCTGGATGTGTGACTTTAAATGATATTTCGATGCCAAATTTTAAAATTTCAAGGATGCAATTTCCTAAAGGGGGAAATATAACATCCTAGAAAAATAAATAATATGTCATTTCCATATTTTTTAATATTTTGGAATTAAATATTAATATTATTTTAAATGGGATTATGTATTCAACGGCGTACCAAACATGCAACAACGAGTTTCTTTGGAATTTTTTTGTTGCCCACTAATAATATAATATTATTATTTTAAATGGTAGTTCACACCTACCCATTTTATTTGTAGGAATTAATATAACAAAATTAAATATGATAATATATGATTGTAAAATGTTTTTACATTCATCCAAAAAAAGTCAAAGGCTTAAAATGTAAATGAATCTAATTTTAAGCATAATTTAATTTAAAAGATCGATTTACCATGTTTTGATAGAGAACCCTTTTTAAATATATTTTTTGTCACTTATACATATTATTTTCGACAAAATAATTTTCATCTTTATAATAGGGACATCAAAAATAACATTGCATGAAATTTTGATATTTTTATTATAATGTTCATTTTTAATGAATAATGAAAAATGCTATATTTTAATTCAAAACTGAATTTTCATCTAAATGATTTGTACCAAGAGATTATCTTTTTAATATGTTTTAATGTGTGAATATATTATATTTTTACCATTTAAACCAAATTCAGAAATTGTAAGTAATTTCATATTGAAATTGGACATTAACAAGTATCAATCCTTTGATTGTTATTATTTCTTAAAAACACTCATTTTGTTTTGATGACAGAAATTAATTATAAAATTAATTAATGAAAAATATATTATTTGAATTGAGTAAAATATACATAATTTTTTAATTCTGAATATCAAATTTATATTATAGTAAATTTTTGGAATTTTTCTGAAAACCTTCAATTTTTGATGAATAGTGAAACCACTAAGTAGTAGTTAAAAAACTGACTTTTTAATTTAAATGAAATTTTACCACTTCTGTGAATTGATTTTAAAAATTATGACAAACATGGTTTTAATTATTAATTAGAATGTGGTTCAATGGAATGACAATAATTTTTGGGGATTAGTAACTTTTGACTTTTATTAACCATAATTAAAGCTAATTAGGGTAATTTAATGTAAAAATAATGTTATAATAATAAAACATTACATTTACACTTCTCCTAACCTTAATGGATGAGTAATTTCTGACACATTCAATCCATGGGTATATTTTGGGACCCCATGGAGCAACATGGTTAAGATAATGACATTAATAACTTTTTTATTTTAAGTGAAACTAAAAAAATATAATAAACTGTTTTGTTTTACTAAAAAAAAATTACATGGGGTTACATAAGTTATATTTTAGACTAAAAATATTCTTTGTAAACCTAAAAATATTTCCTACATCATAGTATTTTTTTATAAATTTTAGACATTAGATAAATAAAATTATTTATGACACAATGATGATGTAGTGTTTACGTCATTAATGGATGATTTAAATAAATAAGAAGATAAAAATTAAAACAATATACAAACTTCTCCAATTACTATTTTATGATTTTATTTAGAACATGGGCAACCTTATCATTAACTTTAATAATTTTTGGATCTTTAAAAAACGAAAATCATTATATAATAAAATAATATTTTTAAACTTTTCAAAAGATCCCCTCCACTCGCTTATAAAAAGTCCTCAGTTCCTAACCATTTCTAAAACTTCTCAAACCCTTGGAATATCCAAACTCTACTCCAATAATCTCCCAAGACCCCTATCTTAATCCTAGAAGCCTTAAAATAGTCATAAATTACTTCAAGAAACTTATTTGGTTCAAACAAAAGGGAGGTACCAGATTTAAAGGTAACATCTTCTCTTATGTTCTTTGGTTTTGTTTTACTTCTCCCCATAAAAAATTTTTATTCCATTATTTTATAAAAAAAACAGTATCCTCAATATTAAGGGATTTTTTAGGAGAATTATTTTAGCTACACTAACACAGACCTCCATCTAATGCGTACGGAACTTATTGTTTCTGTGGACGGAGAACTACGGCCTCACAAAACGATGATTGTTGAATTATCTCCTATCGCCTCTCATGGTGACCATTATGATGGAAATGTATCTATATATGATATATATGATATTTATTTTTTCTTTATATTTATGTATTTTTTTATACAATACCTTTATGGTTCCATAATGGGTAAACACGATAGTTTCATTTGATAAGGTGCGGACTACCACCCCCTCAAAGTGATATGACTTGTTCACGCCATACGTGGAACGTATAAAGTAAAGAATTTATGAACATATGTAACTTATATGAAATACATATTATACTGAAATGATAATATACCTTTGAATCACAATGTTTTCATTTCATTAAAATATGAAATAGAAATTAAAGTAGCGTTATGCAAAGGTGAATTTAATTTCTTATCTCCAAATGTTCTGTACTATTATAAATACATATATAAACTGGATATATATGATATATATGACATCAAAATTAGTAATATAATTCTTGAGATAATGGAATTTTGACCAAATGGAAAATTTATAATTATACCAAGTTCATTTTTTACTCAAGTTCTGACCATTGACAAAATGTCCAATATGAGCTCAAATAATTAACTAATTTAAATAGAAAGGTAATAAGCAATATAATATGAATAATGGAATAGAAAAATATTATTAAGAAAGTATAATTTAACTTACGTTTATTATTCAGGATGAACATGGAACAAATGAGCGAGTCAAGTCGGACAACGAGGTAAGGGGTTTCTTATCCCACATTTAATTCTGTGGGATTTCAATTGTTCGCCACTAATTTAATTCCTGTGGTGTATTTTGTACTACCATTTGATATATATTTTCATTATTATATTTATATTCATATTATTATGTGAATCATTTTGTGGTTATGAATTTTTTGTCATACGATTCGATTGAATACATTGTGGTAAATGATTTTCGTCTCACTTCTTAATACTGTGAGATTCATGAAATATTTTCAACTATTTCCTTTTGTGGGGTGCATGTACTTCCCATAATTATACTCTTTTTGTAATATAATTTAATTTATGGGTAGTCACGTATTCTTTATATGATCCTTCTTTCACGGGGTTCACGTTTCGAAATATACCAAATCAGTACTTCTTTTATGTTATGTCTTATAGTTCCTTTTTATTATGCGGTGATGGTTCTTAAATATATTTAATACTATAAATTTCATTTCAAAATGATGAGATACACTTTCCTCTCGCATCAATTGATTTTATAAATTTTTTATTGAAGCCATTAGGCTACTGAATTTTCGTTAATGAAATCCCGCTTTCTCTTTCTTTTGAAGTTTTATTTTCATGTGGTGTGTCATTAAAATATTCACAACATGATATTATTTAATTTTATTATTTCCCTATAGTTAAAAATGATCCATTTATGGATGGGATACTATTCTCCTGGATATTTTATTATTTTCTAAAAACAATTTATATAGCTATTATGCTGCAGAAATTTTATCTCAAAATTTCTCTCTCTTTTTCTCAATGAATTATCTTGTATAATTTATGTGAATACCCAATTATATTTTAATATCCAGAGGTATTCATAAATATATTAAATTGATCTATTTAAATCTATAATTTACATACATATAACCATAAATCCCTTGCCAGGAGTTATAAATGTCTTAATGATCTTATTATTATGAACTTTTTAAACACAATGATTTTGAAATGAACACATTTATCTTATTATCTATGGGTTATTTATGAAATGCTTGATTATGATCTATGAATATCACATGAAAAGAAATACATATTAAGGGAGCTCCCTGATAGTGATCTAAATCAAATTTTTTAGCCATATATTCAAGTCATGATTCATGTTCTTTTTATTATGATATTCCTCTTTTACCATTGATCATGTCTTTATGTTTTTCATCATGTTCTTATTGATATCACAATTAAACTAATTCCATTTTTTTATTTAATGAGCCTTCTTCACACCCTTTCCTTTGATTGTATGCCTCCAGGTTATGACATACAATAATTTTACATGGGATGAACTTTTCAAGAAGTTTTTCATAGGTACTTATAGGAGAGTTCAAGTCTTCTTGTTTTATTCTTGATTTCAAAGACACTAGACTTTAATGATCATCTGTTTGTAAAATGTAATGAAAATTTATGTATTAAATAGGCGAGATTCCATATCATAAGTACTGTATGTATCCATTGTTTCCATTTTTATAACCATCCGGACAAAATGGTTATAAAAAACAAATTACACCAATGTGTGGATATTCTAAGATGTATATACGCATGCATTGTGCTTTAGTACTTCATATGATGGATAAAGGAGTAATATGGTGTTATTATAAGATTCATAACATATAATTATTTATATATGATAAAATAATTATCAATTTAGTATGGAAGTAATACATGAAATATTAGTAAAAGAAGAAATAAACTTGAATGAGATGGTAAAGATGATTACCTCTTCTTCTGTGGAATTCCATTAGATCTCTTCCTAAGGGATCTATTTTTTCTATTTTGGAAGAACTACAACCTATAAAAATGTATAATTTTTTAATGATTAATTTTCATGTTTTGGTAGATCTATATTTCTCAAACGGATGTAAATAAGTGATGAAGGAGCTTCCCTTTTATAATTGATCTAAGGGTAACTAATGGAATTTATAAAAGGATTGAAATATAATAAGACTATTGTAGACTAAAATGCCGTTAAATAGAATAAAAATTTATAGGGGAAGAAATTTTCACCCATATACTATCTTCTTTTCCATTATTTAGTACTTCAATAATTTCAAATAATTGAATTAAATATTATCTCTGTGAAATATTACTGTTGAAAATTTCAACATTATTCATAATTTTACATCAACCATATCATGAATAGAATATAACATTGAAATAAATATTTTCATACATCAATAATATGTCATATGAATCTATAATATTCGTGTTTCACCTTAAAGAATTCAAATTATATTACTTTTAATAATTTTAATATCATTTAATTTATTTTTCCATTAATTGAATAATTAATATGTCATGATTGCCGAAAAATTTAATGTAATTCTTTATTCAACAAAAATTAAAAACATTTAAAAATATGAAGATAAATATTTTAAATTTTATAATAATATATATAGTAAATCATATCCTTAGGATAACCCCAAATAAAAATGTTCATAGTTATAAATAACATGAGTGTATCATATTTTCATTTTCTATAAATAAATTATTATTAATGTCATAATCACATTAAATTTGTAAAAATGGTAACATATTTACCCCTTGAATGATTATGGAATAAAATTAATCATTAAATTAAATTGGGGTAAGATTTAGCATCATTTTATAGTCCTTATGAAATTATTTTTACCTATATTTTTTCAATTGACACTTTACCATGGTAAAATATTGACTGAGGTTACTTTTTATGTCGACCAAAAATAATAAAGATATATTTAA
The DNA here is from genome assembly GCA_963277665.1 of Viscum album. NCBI lineage: Eukaryota > Viridiplantae > Streptophyta > Magnoliopsida > Santalales > Viscaceae > Viscum > Viscum album. The sequence goes on along the minus strand of OY728127.1, from coordinate 372,795,567 downwards.
TAAATTTTAACCCAATAAATATTAATATATATTACATTTTCCAAAATTCAAAACTCATAAATGGAATAATTTAATTTATAACTAAACAATAAATATGCAATGTAACATAGTTTTTTTAGACAATTGTGATTTTTAAGTATAGCTATGTTTCTTACCAATTTCATCCATGAAATTTATTACAATGAAATTAATTATATTAACAATAATATTAAATAATTTATTATTCATCTAAACATTTTTAAAAAATATATAACTATAAAAATGGATAAATGACAATAATTATTTCAATAAAAATAATTAATTTCCATGATTCATAGTAAAATAAATCATTTTAGAAAAATGTGAAGATTTAACGTAAATAAATTTTGAAATGATGAATTAAAAAATGATTTTAATTTTCACAAATATATTTTTTAAAGGTAGAAACAATTTATTTTATAATTTTCTCATAAAAATTCACATGAATAATTTTTGAAAATAATATATTGACTTCACTAAAATTTGACTTTTTATTTCCAAAGAATTAATAAATAATTTTTTTTGTTGATTATAATATAAATATTTAATAATTATTTTAGTAATATTATAACCCTCCCATTAAATTTCTATGTTACAATGATCATCTTTAAATAATAATAATTTTTATGTTCTTCTATGATCAATGATGAAAATTGTATATGGTTTCTAACAAATTGATCTTTTAAAATTTAAGGGAGTTAAATACTTTTATAAGATTACTAAAAATCACATTCCTTTGAAATTTTATTACCTCTATCTAGATCCAATGTAATAAATTCAACCTCAGTTATCAGATAGAAGGGTATGGGTATTTATAAACCCTATTCCATCAGACATAATTTATGATTAAAAATGTAGCGTTTTTAATGCTAACTTTTATAATCAGGTATTTGTGTCTAATTATAGGACGTATGTTAAAATAAAATTGTTTTAAAGTTAGTATATTTGATAAATTCAATGATCACTCACAACTGAATCTTATTGTATGGACTTTATGTAAAAAAATAAAATGCACATCATATGGAGTGTCTGTCAAAATTCATGGTAACCTATAAAGTAATAACCTTCAATAGGTGGGTATTAGTTATTATGATATCAATTATATATTAAGAACTATATGATGAAGTGGTTTATGTCACATGAAAAATTCATATAAAGACCATTTATCTTATGAATTCCCATATCAGATTCTATGATATTTTAGAAACTAAAGAATAAACACAATATATTATAATATCCAATATCTTTCACAAAACCATGGAACAAAATATATATCATACTTTATGATATACAATATGACTTCTGTATTGGAATTTAATTTCTTCTATTTCCAAGAATTAATTCACTAATCCTAAAGTATAGTGATGATTTGATACCATTGATAGGAATATAAGTTTTGAATTACACTCATTTAAGGAATTATAAATAATTATTATCCTTAAAACTCAATATTAACGATTCATATAACATTAAACCAAGTTTAAACCTAAAATAAGAAACTATTATTCCTTTAACTAAACACATATAACTAAAATCATCAATCATAATGGTTTTGTAAAGAATCCTTAGATGTATTTAATAGGATCCCTATTTTTTAGTGTATCCACTAGTTCAACCAAATAATTTAATACTCAAGTATGGTACATTGAATCTAAATTATTTTCTAGTATCACTCGAGGAAATGTAAAAAAAGAATAAGAAGTAGAGATCAATTGGGAAAGGTTATATGGAAATGACTGAACATGCTAAAACTCTCAGAAACCTGTTGTGACTGCATCCCAATATAGCTTTCGAGACATCATCTTAACTATAAATTTAATAATTATTACATTAAAAAAACCATGAGTAATGGTTAAAATATTTAAAAAATTTAACATTTAAATGAAACCACTAATTCTACTATATGATCTATCTTGTAAAATAGTCATAATTATGATTTCTATTGTAGAGTAATACTCAATTTGTAATGATTATCAATTAGTTTTCATTCAATCATAAAGTGTAATACTGAATCACACCATAAGAGTATACTCCCAACATCATCATATGATTTAGCCTAATCATACATAATGATTTTTTAAGGCAGTGAAATTATTATTATAAATTATTCCTTAAGATAACCCCAAATATTATTTTATGATATGGTAAATATAAAACTTATGTATTTAAGGATTTTGGGAATATCCTATTTTAGATGTATAAAATTAAAGAGGGTTAAAATTTAAAAAAAATCCATCAATACTAATTCCTACCACCAGCTTCTCAGTGTGATTGTGGTGATCATGTGGGAACAATAATTGGAATTAGATGCCTAGGATCTAAAAATGGTTATATTATCTAATATAAAAATATTAGTGTTTTAATATTATGTTCTAGAGGAAACATAATTTACATTCTAATAAAATTTATTTGAACTATTTATTTGGACTTTATCTCTTAAAAAACATGATAATTAAAAAAATAGAGGAAACAAAATAATGAAGGAAACTCTGAATATTAAAGGGGAATAAATCTATGCATCAATGTTTTTTAATCATATTTAAATCAACTATGGCATGGGTGAAGAATTTTATTTTCAGAAAATACAGTAGAGAAAATATGGAATACAATTATACCATATACTAACCAATATCTTTATATAAATATAAGGTAACTGATGTTTTAGGTTTGAATTTTCCAATAGATGAAACATGTACAATAGGGTAAGATCATACTTCTAAAGAATTCTATAATGCTTATTGTGTGTTTTTTAAAATAACCATGTGTAATCTCATTTTATATGTTTCTACCCGTATGTGTGGATATTTTAAATACATCTTAATTGATATCACCCAACATGAAAAATATATTCATAAAATAGAGTAAGAACTCACCAAAAATCCGTTGTTGTATATAAATCTCACCAAATGGGTTGCCGCCTATATAAAAGAAATATGAATATTGAAGGAAATATATATATAATTGAAAAGTATTTCATTAATGAAATTTAAAACATTGAGAGAGGTTATAGTTTTACTAAAGATAAGATCCATGTGTTGGATGAAAAAGCATGTTATTGATGTCAAGAATTGTAAAGTTAAAATTAAATGAAATAAGATAATGGGGAAAAAGTATTTTTACGATAATAATAGGATAAAAAAATATGAAAGTAATTTTAAAAATATAAAAATAAAAGATAAGGAATCATTGAATTTAGCAAAATATCAAAATAACACTCTAAATATAATGTTTATAGAGATAAAAGTAAAATAAGATAACATGTAAAGATCACAATATGAGTCTTCACAATCTATGGATAAAACAATTAAATATATATATATATATAGATATATTATATTTATGTTATACCACCTTTATCAATTCAGAATAAGTGTTTGAGATCATATAATGTAAATTTTTTTGCATGATAAATAAAAAAGGTCAAACTTGATCTAGAATATTTTGTTTAGAGTATTACTATTGCCATGAACAATTAATGTCATAATGATAAATGTGGCTAAAATGGTTGAAAAAAATCATGATAAACCCTCCCCTATATAACGTGTGAATGATAGAAAAACGTGAATAATTTTTTCCCAAAATTATCTCCAATAAAATGTGTTTTCACATAATATAAGGATGAAGTAAAAAAGATAGAATGATTTTAAATAAATGAATCAAGACATAATTTATAATATTGTTTTTTTAATGGTTCGGTCACAGTTATATCATTTATTTAATTATATTTCTTAGAAGGAAAAATAAGAAAAAAATCATTGGGGAATAATACGGAGTTGACGTAAGGTATATATGCTAAAGGTAAAAAAACTATTAATCACTGATATATTTTTTGCATTAAAGAATATATGGTATTAGAAAAAATATGATCATTATAATTTTGAATTCATTTTTTTCTATAAGGATAATGATTCAAATGTTACTAAATATAAAGGAACACAATTTATGAGAATTATACAAAGAAAATTTTGAGGTGAGAATAAATTAATTTTTAAGAAAAAGGAATAGAGAAATATATTAATGAGGTTTACATGTGATTCAACACCAAAGATAACTAGTTTATTAAATTATGGTAGAAAAGGAATCATTATGGACTATCTAATGAAATCCTTTAGTGTTATATTATATGGGGGAAATAATTATAAAAAAATATAAGGTTACACATACATTCAAAAGGATTTATATAGATGGTGTGAGAAGGCAATATATATTTCAAAAGAATGAATGATTTTACTTCAAAAAAAAAGTAGAGATATCAAAAAAGAGGGTATATTTATGGGAAAAAAACAACATCAAGGAAATTCACATGTTATACTGGGTGAGGTGAAGAAGGAAGTTCCACAAAAATATATATCTAAAATAAGAAAGAAGACTATATTTCCACATGAGGCAAAATTTTTAAAAATAAAGGTGAATTTATGAAGAATTCTCCACAATCTAGTACTATAACAAATTTATAGTATTTTTTATAAATAAAATCTAAATCTTATTACTTTTTTATGAATCTAATGACTTATCTCTATTTTCTTATATGCCTTTTATCCATTTTTCTATATTGGGAATTTATGGGGATTTATTTAAAGTGATAGAATGGTTAATGAGTGACACAAAATATATGTATGTTATTTATTGAACTGTCAATAAATTCAATATCTTGAGTTTTAACAATTATTTTAAAATTATATATGAAATGATTCTTGAGGTGAAATTACTAAGAATATCCACCTTATTAATAAGTTTTTATGGTATAAACATAAATAGTGAGAAGATTTCATGAATGTTTCGAGAAAAAAAAATATTATATTTGAATTTATAAATTCAAAGATGTCCCTAAATTTTCCATTGTTGGGGAAACTTTTCTACAACAACCTATCATAGTTTTGAGAAAATAAATTATGAAAAAAAGTGGTAAAAATTAATTATATCAATAAAAATAATTGTGAGAAGATATTTAGAAATAATTTTCTATGAAAAATTGTTTTTCATTTTGATTATTCAAACTTATATTCTACAAAAATAACTAATCATCAATAATTAGAGTTATTAATTAGTAACTGTGGAATAATTTTAGCCATTTTATATGTTATCAACAAGGGGGGAGGAAGAAAATGATTTGAGGCATATTGACACTGATTTTAATTATGGATATTGAAAAAGAATCCACCAGGGAAGATTAGTAATCCCATAGATGATGAGGCGTAATATTTAATATCAAAATGAAATGATGTTAATATATGTTGAGTAAATAATATTCAAAGAATATTTTTTTCTAGAGAAACCAATGTAAATATGTCATGAGTTGATGATGATTCAAGAATGAATGGATAATACATATTGATTTGCTCTCAAGTTTCATACATACTAAAGATAAATTTTCAAGAATGTGAAAATTGATCATGGAATAAAGTATGCTAGATACTAACAACTTTTATACTATAATGATATTATTCATGTCTAGATGATTGGAGAATATAATAGAATCTTGAGGGTGTTTCTACTTGGTGCTTAATGTACAACATCTATAGAGAATGATTATGTTACTAATGAATAGATGAGTAGTGCATATCCATAATGGACCAAATATTGATTATATACTTTTAAAAAATACCCGTTATTATTATTTTTTTATTGATTATCACCCTGGATTACAGATATTTTCAAATAATATATCTGGATGAATATGTTAATGAGATGTATATGTTAACAGAAGAAAATCAACATGTTTATGTTACTGAATATCCATCCATATTATTATCAATAATGAAAGTTACTACATGATTTTTGTGTTATCCTAGATGGTATTAATGATTAAAATCTATATTTAGAGAGTTTTATCACTGAATAAAATCTTTATTGAATCATTGGAAGAGTTTTAAGTAGAGTTAATTAAATTTCACATAGTTTAATATTCATTGAAGTATTTATTTTTTTACAAAACTAGAATACAAAAAAAATAAATTAGTAAATTGGGAAAGATATTTTGTATAATTCTAAAATAATAAAGGTAATTTTAGGATTTTTTAATGTGATTTGAGTTGAGTGATGATTTTTTAATATGTTTTCCTGAATTTTATAGTTAAATTGAAATTGTGTGAATTCATATATTATGTGAATATCATTGAACTTTTTATAGATATTATTTTGGAGGTTTGATAATTTTTTAGGTTATATAAATATTTTTAAATCTAACGAAATTTTCCTAGAAATTTTGATATGATCAGAGAAGGTTGTTTTTTACATTCAAAAGTTTTGAGATATAAGTTATTTCAATTTTACTATTTATTTTTGGTATAAGAAGAACCGTCTTCTGTCTAAGTGATACTTATATTTTCAATGTGATAAATATAATGTTTCCATGTAAAAATGGATTTTAAAGGGTATATAAGAGTAACCTGGTCATTCATAATAGAAGATGGTGTGGAAATGAAACTATGTATAAGTAACATTTAATCTATATTAGAGTAACTAAATTATTTAAAATGGAATAAAATACTAACCAAATCTTAGAAAATTTTAAATTAGAGATATATAATATTAAATTAAATTGTTTCATAACTATAGAAGAGTAATATGTTTCATCATAAAAGTATATCTTAGAATTTAGAGTTTATATTAGAGTAAACTATTCTCATGTCGGAAATATTTTAATGTATCATAAGATTAACCAGTGACTTTCTATGGCCATGTGATAAATTTAATAATTTCAAATAACAATAAAAGTTTTCACTAGGTGAATCATATCCACTCAAATTGATTATTTTTTTGGATATTAAACATTAAAATATCACAGTTCTTTTGATTAAGATTTAATTGAATCAACATTTCTCTAAAAATGTAAATAATAATATTGCATCATGAGATGAATCATTGCTCTAAAATTACATTATTGCATATGAGAATTTTTATACAAAAAATAAAATAACAGATACTGTTAATCATAAATTATTGTTATGTTGAGTCATTTTAACAAATAAATAAGGATAATTCATATAGATATAATTTAAATATCTTATAAATTTTTTGATATAATTCTAGAGATTACAAAAGTTGTTTTATCTCTATATATAAATATTAATGATAATAGGATACAAATATTCTTTATGACCAGTTTAAATAATTAATATCATATGTGTTTTATATGAAGATGATGTTTCCATATCATTGACCTGAACAGTCATTGAAGTCGTTCAATGTTTAAAATTTATATTCCTACTAAATACACTATATGAGGCAAGCAGGGTTGAACCCAGATGGAACGAAAAATGGCCACTAATCTTCTAAAAAAACCTGGTAAACCCCACTGTTGTTAGTAGTGGAGTGATTTTTCTATTTTTTTACTTTTTATATATCTCTATAAGAAATGAAGTGACAAAATATTGGAAACATGTTTAAAAACTATATTTAATCTAGAGACTGTTGTAAAACAATGAATAATAGAGGTTTAGAATACTGATTAAATGAAAAATCTATTTAAACGCTCAAAGAGTAATCTCCATTCTACTGGTATTAAAGGTATTTAGATTCACTTAATATTTATTGCATAGTACCACTTAAAAGTGTATGTATTACCTCCCTTTCTAGGACTTAATTCACACAAGTCAATCTATTCTAGAGTTCAATACTCCAGAATAAATCAACTAAGAAAAGTCTGAAAAATTAATAGAAATACAAACTCTTCGTAAGTCTTGGAGTATTTTAAATCTATTATCTTTTGAAAAGTGTTCCACAATCAATATCACCAACTGACAGTGAAAATTTATGATTACAACCTAGTGATACATGTAATTATATGAACTCGGTATTGTTCTTGCCAATCATTACTGAATTCATTGAAATGTTTAAGTGAATTGAGAATGAAAAGTAACTAACAGAACTTCAATACATCATCGAAATATAAGTATTTAGCCTATCATCATCTCTAATTCATAATCTATATCCAATAAAATATAGTGGAAGAGAAATGATAAAGAACAGAAGAAGAAAACTCCCTCTGATGGCCTGAATTGCAACTCCCGGCCCTCGGGTCTTTGGGGAGAAGTTCTCCGAGAGTTGGTCCCAGTTTTTCCTCCAATGTTCTTGCTCTGCTCCAAGTCTGGTGTCTTCGTCGAATCAGTATGTGTTAATTCCCCCAAAAAATTCAGCTATATACTCTGATTTTGTATCCACTTTCATCTACTACATGCCACCGCTTGTTTACCACTGACATCAAATCTCTTTTACCCATGCACTGCACAATGTACGTTTTTTGGCGACTCGCACGTCGCACTAATTTTTCTCCCGTAACTAACTCCGGATGAGTTAGTTAGAAGCACTTTGATGTGTTTTTGACTCTTGGATGAACCTGGAGAAGAAAAAATTATCAATTAATTAAAATTCATAGGGAAAAAATAATTATAGTATAAGAAATTAGTTAATTTAAATTTCATTTTTTAAAAGAATTAATAAACGTTTATGTAATGTTGTTAAATAAACTATTTTATTACTATTACTAATAACTAGTAATTAAATTTTAATTTATTATAAAAGAATAAATTTATTATTAAATTGTTATTATTTATGTATCAAATATATATTATGATAATTTACGTATTATGATTTGATCAAATTTTTTAATAATAGAACTACTATTATTATTAAAAATAAAAAGTTTTATTACATATTAATTTTGATGCTGAATTGTTTATAAGTAATTATTATTTATTTGTTAATATTATTAAAGTAAATTATAAACGTTAAGTTTTAAAATTATTATGAAACCGTACATTACTAACATTTTAGCTTAACTAGTTAGTTTATTTATAATTAATTTTATAACTTATTGTTAATATTTTATTGTATAAACAATCTGTATTATTAAATAATTATAAAAACGTAAAATTAAATTATAACTAATAAACATTCTAATAATCTATCCATATTTTTTTAGACATAACTATTCCAAAAAAAATTATTCATGTTTAAAAGAAATATGTATTATTAAATATCCTGTGTAAATTATTTATTTAAAATACCTAATGATTATTATATTAGTTTTTTAGTTTGATTTCTTATTTTAATTTTGTTTTCAACTCATTAGATTTTTTTTAATCCTCCCCCCCCCCCAAATCAGTGCTACAATAAGGGGGGTATGGTTTGAATTAGCTTCTAAAGGAAGCCTCCACGAAGCGGATATCCTCTGCCCATCCTCCTCCTCAGATGACGTCAACTCTAGCAGTGGACATCAGTGACTTTTCGCAGGAGTGGATGTGATGGCTTCAGATCCTCATAGTGGTGGACCACCTCTATTATGAATTTGGCATAGCCTAAATCCTTTCTTGACTCTACGCGGCTACACCTCCTTTGAATAATTTGAGTCCGTCACCTCGATTAAGCCTCAAAGCGGCGAAGTCCTCCTCTATTTGGTCCTTCAAACAGAAGCGTCAACCCACTATGTTACGGAAGAAAAGTGTCTCGAATCATGCTCCTCACAACAGCGCGGTGATTCTCCATCATCTCTAGTAGAGAATTATGAATCTCTGGTGGAGGACCCTCCAGCAATGGCATAAGAAATGGCAACAAAGTTCTGATCTGATCGCGACAAGCACTTCAGAACTCCACTGCGTGGCGGAACAACAAGTTACTTCTCCTATGAATCTCAATGGTTATCGAGGCATTGCTTCATCCTCTAAGAGCAAATATTGGCCTCCGACAATCTTCAGTGGTGCGGTCACGGCTGAAATCAAAACAGCAATGTCTTCTTCTCACTGTATAACTAAGATAAATTTTAGTTCTTATAAGATTGCAATCTTCATTCCTCGATTGATGAAATTTTGTCTCTAAATCTCAATTTTTAATTGAGATTGGATTATGTTGGTATGAGGAAAAATGGTGGCATGATGTATTTAAGGTGGCAAAGTGAAAAGATTAAGGTGGAACAGGTGCTGTGGAAGTCAAAGTATGGAGCGGTGGGACCGGTTCGTTGTGGCAAAGATGATACAGTGAAAACAGTTGTGATTCGATGAATCAGCGATAGAGAAGGGTTTATAGAAGAAAGAAATGAGTGTGTGTGTGTGTGAAGGAGTTGAAACAGAGAGAAGGAAAAGCCAAAGGTGAGGTAGAGATATCAGTGAGGTATGAAAGATTTGTGAGTAAAGAGTAACAGTGAGGTTGAAGGGTTATTGAGTGCTAACGGTGAGGTGCAAAAGGTTACTGGTAGGAAGCATGAGGGTTGGGGATCACTGTTAAAAATAAAATTAAAGATAAAATCTCACATTTAGACAAAAATAAGGGTCACTGATTACATTAGAAAATGGGGTCACCAAAAGAATTAAATTAGACCCTCACCAATAACTTAAAATATTTTAAGGTTACCCATAAAAAATTAATAAAATCAAAGGCTACCGGTCGAATAAAATGAAAGGTAACTATTACAAAATAAAAAACGAGGACACCGTTATAATTAATAGAAGAAGTTACCGATACCAATAAGGTCACTGGTATATTTAAAATAAGAGTCACTGATATGTTTAAATAGAATAGATTACTGTTAAAAAATAAAATAAGATAGGTGGAAAATGGAGTCACTGTTAGAATAATATTATAGGCTACCATTAAGTATAAAAATAAAATGTTGCTGATAGTTTAAATAAAATAGACACGCTGTTGAAAATGATAATAAATTTTCACCGATAGGTATAAAATATAAGCTCGCTGTTGGTGAAAGGTCACCGCTATAACCAAGGGTCACCGATACGCGAAAATAAAAAGGATCAGTTGCGCAGGGTCACCGATAGTTTAAAAAATATAAGCTACAGTTATACTTAAATGAGAGCTACCGATAATCTGCAAACAGTGAAATGGTCCCCAATTGAAAACTAACATTGACCTTTAAAATAAACACAAAAATTAAAAATAAAATTAAAACTTATGACAACTAAATAAAGACATAAAATAATTAATTAAAATAATGCTAAACACCATTAATTAAGACAGAATTATTATTAACCTTTAAAACATTAAAATTATTAACTGACAACAAATACTTTATGAACTGAATAATTGTTAAATTAAGATTATGAATGACTTAAATTAGATTTACTAAATAAATAATTACAATTTAGCAATGAGTAGAAATGAATAGCATCGATGACCCAATAGGTCACCCCTATTAATAGTCACCACACCAGTAGACTAAAACCAATTGAAAACAAATAAATATTAAAACCTCCTACATAAAATAATATAATTTATGTTTAAAAACTCTTAATTAATTCGATAATTAACTAATTGAATACATAAAATCAATAATCGAACTACTTAATTTAATTAAAAACACATATAATTTACCTAAATGATTAGCAGGATGACTTAAAAAATTAATTAACATTTCTAACCTATTTTGATGTAACTAAAATAATAGATAAACTATTAAAATAAATTCTAACTTAATTAAATAGGATTACGTTGATTAAATAATTGTTTTATAAAAAATGTTAGTTTATTAAAAACTCAGACAGACTTAAATTAACCAATCTAAATTAGACATAATTAAATTAGAAAAGTAAAGTAAGATTAAAATTATTATTTTGATGACTAAAAATACATAGTTAATTATATAAATTTTTTAATTAACAAAGTTAACAATAAATTACAAAAATTAAATTATTTAGTATAATCTGATTAAATAATTTATCAAATCATAAATTATTAAATAAAAATATGTAGAAAAACTATGTAAAAATAGAGCCACATAAAATTCCCCCACACTTAAACATTATTTGTCCTCAAACAATCTCATGGTTTTTATCTTTGAAAAACAAAAGTATAGTATTAATGATTTTGTCGTAACTTTTCCAGCACTCAAAACTGAGGACAATACATAACAGTAGGATTTAAGAAAATTATTTACTCATATTAATCTTTCAATTAACAAATACTCAAGGGTAATTAAGAAATCTATGAGTCATCAAGAAATGAAGATTCCATGCCTCGTATATGATACTACTTAATGACTCACTTCAATCCAGGCATAAGATCTATGTCCAAGAATAACAAGAGGTAAAACATCAATGGAATTAAGATCTTAACCAAGGAACTTTATACTTTGACTTTTTCAACTAGGATCCAAAAAAATAATTAATTTTTTTGTGAATCACCTCAATGACACAACCTAAATGACTCCCACATAAACCAATTGATCCCTTCATCATATGGATTTCATCATTCCACTCACCTTAATGAGCTCATTTTTGACCCTATACACTTTATATTATTTATCCCGAGAAATGTATCATTGTGATAAGCATTGTGCATAAGCACTCATTCAAGGTATACAGAGGGAATAAAGTTAAAAGAAATGCACCCAGCATCTAGGGTATCAGAGACTCACTGTGGGATCCTAGATGCCCAAATTATTCCATTTTCAAAGGATTTATATAAAAAATCCTTTACATTGGCTCGTTAATGCAATTACTTCTAATAATTAAAAGATGAAGCGGCCCCTAGAATCAGAATCAAACTTCCAATTCCTAGGGTCATGATCATTGATCTACAAACATGTAAACCATATCACTTTCAAAAGTATGTCCTAAACTGAATTTCCATAAAATAACTAAGTAAGATCACTCAGCAATCATCCAGACTCATCAATTTCAGATTCAATGAAAATATTAACATCCAGCAAGGTATGTGTCCTAAGGAAATACCCAAGTGAGTACAATGTAAAGCATTAAATTATGCATGATTTTTAAAATTAATTATCCATTTTTTACAAAAAGATTGAAATTTCAGTGGGAATTGATGGGCTTACATTAAAGCACAGTTTAGCATAGTCATGAATTGAACACCTCCCCCACACATAAAACCAAAATTCGTCCCCAATGTTGTCTTCTAAATATGGATAATAACAATTAATCAAATATGGTTCAAAATAGATTTTCAATTAAGTAGTTTTATGACATGAAAAAAGGGTCCCAATGGAGTTCAAAAATCTTATTTCCCACAATGAATAAAAAATCAGCAAGTTCATTAGCAAGTATATGCATTAACATTTATGTCAAGTAAACAAGATTTTCCATTAAAGTTCAAACAAGGAATGAAACTTATTGGTGCAGTATGAAAAGTGTATAGAAATCTAGAATTTTTGTTTCAAAAGAATGTTCAATATAATAGAAAAAAGCATTCTAACACCCCTTAGAAAATCCATTTTAATGAAAAACACACTAACCATAAAGCATGTACCCCCCACACTTAATTTCATGCATTTAATGGGTTTTAAACAACATATTTCAATTTTTTAGCAAAGAGGCACTTGCAGATTTTCAATTAACACAGTGGCATACAACAGAATTTCATTCCAATATGAGCAGAATGTTTTATGAAAGCATTGAGGAGAAGATAGATGAAACAGACTTCTATAGTAAGGTACTTCCCTGACTTAATGTTTTTTTCATCAATACTTCATTATGGGAATTCCACTCCTCCATGAAACCAACAACAGAAACCTAAAAACACATAGCCTGAAAACCACAGTAAAAAATCCAGCAAAGTCAAAGCAAACAGAAGTTAACAAATCAGCACATTATTCAACACTAAACAGTAAAACAATTAAAATAAAGAAAGAGAATGGGTTGAATCCCATAAAACACTGATTTTAATGTCTTCAGTTATAATCTATTTAATCACTATATTTTAATTTATTAACACAAAAAAACCATGGGTTTCCTCCCATGTAGTGCAAGGTTTAAAGTCCCTAGCCAGACATGATTTCCCAAGATATTTCTAACATTGATCATTTAATGTAAATGAATTATTAATTATTTGAACTTATATATCATCTAAAGATTCAATAATAGGGTGAAAAAATACATTCTTATCTACAGTTACAAGCAATATTCTCAAAAGTAATTTCAATGAAACAGTATCTAATCTACTATCCAGCACATTTTGGGCTCTAAAGATGACTTCCTCAGCTTTAAAAATGTTTAACATCTTCTTAAAAAAACAAAAAATTCGACCAGTAATATTGACAAGGATTCCCCCACACTTAGAGGTCAGTTGTAACCCAGAATCATAAGAAAAACAATCAACAAAATCTTTAGTATTTTCATTGAATATTCCCAGCATAGCTTTCACAAAACACAACTCAGAAAACTCTCGGAAGAAGGAATCTTACTCAGGTTCCAACAGGTGGTACTCAATGTCCACAGACGACTCAAATGATGTGAACCTTTCAAGTTTATGTTGGAAGTCATCACCAACAACATCAAACTGATCAAGAATGAAATTTCTCATAAAATACACTTGCTCATTATGGTTACAATTTAGTTTTTCATCAGGACTCAGACCAGAACTATCTTCAACATTAGGAACCCTTAGATAGTCGACTTCATAAGGAAAACATTCAAAAATGGGTTGATATAGTTCAGGACAAGAATGTGACTCACCCTCTAGAATGGGTTCTAGGGAAATATTTTTCTCATCTAAAGGAAGGAGTGGGACAGGAATAGAAGCTTGAAGAAAAATTTCAATAGGCTGTGAAATCAAATTCTCTATGACCTCAAGAAGAAAAGAACCATACACATTTCAGATCTCAATTTTAAAAGATTGACTCTCAGCAATATCTATCAAATCACAACCTACCACATGTTGAGGATTTTCAAAAACAAAAAAATCCTCCACATCATCAATGGATTAGAGAGTGAGTTTCCCCTTGGACTCATCTATGACAGCACCAGCTTTAGAAAGGAAAGGAATCCCTAAGATTATAGTGACTTTTTAATCACACTCCATATATAAGATAAGGAAGTCTGTGGGTAGTGTCGGTTTTCCTACTCTCACTAATAGATCATCCACCCTCCCTAAAGGATGTGTGAGTGACCTGTCAGCAAGTTGAAGGCAAACAAAACCTGGTTGTATGTCCCTAAGACCCAAACTTCTAAAGAGGGAGTGAGACATAAGATTGATGCTTTCCCCTAAGTCCCACAAACAATTAAGTTGCTCACTTGCTCCAATTTTTGACAGAATAATAAAGCTACCAGGATCCTTCAATATTGGAGGCAACTTCTTTAAAAAGATTGCACTACATTCCTCATTGATATTAACTTTATCTAACTTCTTCCAATAATTTTTGTTTTTTAGTAACCTTTTAGTAAAAGCAACATATGAAGGGATTTTATCTAAGGCTGCTGCAAATGGAAAGTTGATAATAAATTTTTGAATCATTTTTAGAAACCTCAAATAATCAGGTTCATTATTCTTCTTCACTCTTTCAGGGAAGGGAATGGGAGGGGAATAATTTTTCCGAACAGTTTGGCTATTCTACTTATCCTCAATTCCATTGTTTTTATTTTCTTCTTTAATTAATTCCCAATTAATTTTCATCAGTTCTTGAACTTTTTCAGATGTAAATTCAACATTATGTTCAGGTTGAACAAAGCTGTCCAGATTCCCAGATTCTATTTCAATAAGAAATCTCTTTCCAGATTCATTTTTTTAATCAGTTTTAGATTTCCAAACTGAAGATTAACTTGTTCTTGGGTTTGAAGGCCAGATCCAGTGCTTACATCCATGGTATTCTCTCTTGGACTAAGAATTTAAGTGTTTGGAACCTTTCCCATTTCATTATCACCTTGATACTTAGCCATTTGAATTATTTTATGTTCAAAATTGTGAATCATACCATCTATTTCCTTCCTAAATGAACTGACCATTCCGAAAACTTGCTGTAACAACCCCTTTAACTCCCCTTGAGAATTAGAAGATTATCCCCCATATTGATTTGAGTTAAAAAAAATTGAGTGTGATTGGTAGTTAGGGGTTGTGGTCTATTTTATGACACCGTGTTCGTTCCAGGATATGTTTGGGTGATTTGGATAAATAGAAGTGTACTAATTAGTGTATTGATCATTTATCCCTTTGTTCCCAGCTCTAAAATCCAAAATTTTTGCACTCTCGTCAAACTGAACAGGGAGATCAATATTAGGACACATGTATGAGTGTGACCAAACATCCCACAATGATTACATTGCTCCCTTAGAAACCTATAATTAACAAAAGTAGCTTGAGGATTGTCTTCACCTCTATGGACAACCATCTTCCTAGAGAACTTGTGTTGAGATTTTTGAGCAAGCTTTTCATACACAAGTTTTAGCTCATCCACAGTAGAGTCAGAAAAGTCACCCCAAAAGAATTGGTCAACTAAATTTTGGTTGTAAGGGGTTAGAGAATTATAGAAGGATTCCATGAGTAGATGGGGGTGAAAATTGGTGATTGGGACATTTTCTAAGAAGACTTCGAAACCTATCCCATCACTCATGAAATGACTCTCCCCCATTTGGGACAAACCCAGTAATTTTGTGCCTAATCTCAGAGGTGGTGTTCCTAGGAGAGAATTTTGATATACAGTTTGTAAACACCTCTTTCCAGGTCTCAAAAATCCCTTCATCTAGGTTCTAAAACCAAGTCCTATCCCTCCCCTTCAGACAAAATGGAAACATAGTCAATCTCAACTCCTCTTCAGAAAGCTCTCTCAGAGGTATTTGTTGTATAGAACTATAGAACACTCTAATGAACTCAAGTGAATCCTCTCCTAAAGGACCATCGAATGAAGGATGATGAGAAAGGTGAGACTACATAATATCATAGTTCTTAGACCGAGGGGTTAACCTAATACAAGATGGGTTACTTGATACTATTGTATTTTGAAACTCCCTAAGTCTAGGTAACTGATGGGATGGAAAAAAGGGAAGTGGAACATTCATGTTTTGATCAACTCTATTATACTGATTCTCCATTACTGTAACATCCCAAGTAAGTAATGAATAATAGATATTTTTATCTATGTCTATTAATGAATTAGATAGTGTTTTAGAGGCTTTAAATGAAAATAAATCAAATCTTAAGCATGTAATACACTAATATTCTTCAAAGATTGTTTTATTTCCTTTTGATGGAAACCCCCTTTTAAATCAATATTTTGAAAATTTTATAATCTATATCTATCATAACAAACATATTCATTATGATCGTGACATTTAATTTTACATTGGATAAATTTTTGGTATTTTTCTGACAATGATCATTTTTTAATGAATAGTGAAAAATACTGCATTTTACATCAAAACTGCTTTTTAATTTAATTTAATTATATGGTAAGATTATATTTTTAATTGGTCATAATGTTTAATTTGAATATTATTTTACCATTTAATCAAATTGTGGTCATTAGGATTAATTTCACTTTGGAATTGGTCATATACTAATGTCAAACTTTTCATAGATATTGTTTCAAAAAAACCAGCTATTTGTCATGACAGCGGGAATTGATTATTCGATTAATTAATGAGAATTATATGTCTTGAATTTTGTAAAATAGACTTCATTTTGGAATTCAGAATATCAAATATAGCCTAGGGTGAATTTTTGGTAATTTTCTGAAAAACATCAATTTTTGATGAATAGTGAAACCACTAATGGTACTTATAAAAACTAATTTTTCCGTTTAAATGAAATTTTTCCATCATTGTGTTTTGAATTTCAAAAATCCGACATACATGGTTGTCATTAAGAAGTAAAATGTGGTTCAATGGGATTAAAATAATTTTTTGGTGAATAGTAACTTATTAAGTTCTTAATCGCAATTAGAGGTAATTAGTGTAGTTTAAGGTAAAAATAATGCTTTAATAAAATGAGATGAGATTGAAATATGTCCTACCCTCATTGGTTGTGTCATGGCCGACCAATAAAATCCATGGGTCAACTTGGGGACCCCATGGAGCCACATTGGTTGGGAAATTACATAAACAACTTTTTATTTAATATTAACGTAAAAATGACACAAACATGAGTTATTCTACTAAAACAATTTTTACATGGGGTTATACAAGTCATATTTTTGACTATAAATATTCATTAGAAAGATAAAAGGATTTCCTACATCATAGTAGTTTTTTTTATAATTTTTAGACATTAAATAAATTAAATTATTTATGACATCATGATAATGCAACGATGACCTCATTATTTAACGATTTAAATAAAATGGAATGTTAATGTATAATCTAAAACCTACACATGAAAAAAACCAACTGGATGAGTGGATTTCGAACCCTTATCACCTTTTCATCGAATTATATCAATGTGGGACCTTTTGAATCCGAAACACTTTTTAAAATAAAGTAACTTATCTTTACTTTCCAAGAGTGCCCCTCCTCTCCTCTTATAAAAGCCCCCCACCTCTACCTCCTTACCCACACTCCCAAAGCCTTTGGCTCGGCCAACCCCTGACCATTTTGTCTCTCCACTTCCCTCTCTTACTCCTTGAATCCTCACTTTGGGAATAAGTCTTCCCAAGGAAGCCTTTGAGCTCAAACCAAAGGGAGTTACCCAATTTTAAGGTAATGTCTTCTTTTGAGTCCTTTTGTTTTACTTTGCTTTTCAAACCCCCTAAACTCTTTTTATTATTTACTTTTGTAACAACTCCAGTATCCTCAATATACTAGGATGTTTTTATAAGAAGGATTCGAGCTACACTTACACACACCTACATCTAATTGTTAACGAACATACTATTTCCGTGGATGGTGAATTTATGCCTCCTGAAACGATGATTGTTCAACATTCTTTTAAAACCTTCAGAGGTGGCCATTAAGATGTCACTATATATATATATATATGATATATAATATGTTTATGTTTTCCTTAAGCTTCTGTATTTTCCTTTTTTGTCAAACCTTTATGGTTTCCATTATTGGTAAACGTGATATCTTCATTTAAGGAAGTGCGGACTACCGCCCCCTCAAGGTGATTTGATTCGTTAAATACCATATGTGGGACATATAAAGGAAAGAACTATCATATTATATATGATATTATACTGTAATTATAATATACCTTTATATCATTATGATTCAATTCTATAAAATACGAAATAGAAATGAAAGTAGTGTTCATGCGTACGTACGGCTTACTGTCTCCATGAACGGTGCATTTCATTTCTTACCTCTAAATGATTATGTAATATTATAAATGAATATATATACTGGATATATATATGATATATAAATAATGATTATAATTCTGGATATACTGGATACATGAACAACATGTAATTATAAAGGGTTTATTTTTGACTCAAGTACCAATGATCGTTAAAACGACCGTTATTAACATAAATAATAACATAGTGTTCATGACATGGAAATAAGTGATATAAAAGGAATAATGAACATGAAAAAGGTTCTTAATAAAGTATAAATTAACTCAATTTTAATATTCAGGACATTAAAGAACGATCGAGTCAAGTCGGACCCGAGGTATGGGACTTCATCTCAATCTCCTTTCGTTGAGGCATATTTTATTTTATACACAACTTTCTTTTATACGGTGTATAAAACCGTTTGACTTTTACGTTTATTCAAAAGGAATCTTTTTTATACGAACCATTTACTAAATGACAAAAGGGAATGTTTTTGTCGTACGTATGTGGCGACAACGACTTCTCTGTCGTCGTGACCGTTATTTGAGTATCGGCTTCCTCTACAAGCCATACCTTCTTTTTAAAAGAAAAATAAATACCATGTTTTACTTTTCTTTTATTTTGGTATCGAAAATGGTTTTCATAATGTTTTTATATCAATGTGTAGTATTGATATCTTGTGATTGAAAGGTGAGAATGTTATGTTTCCTTTATGCATGTTTTATGTCATATGATTATGTTGAGGTTCTTGGGCATTATTATGAAAACGGGTGGTTCCGTGATAAACTAAGGGCGGGTGAGCCCGATATAGCTCTCCAATGCATTGGGTAACGCGAAGGAGTGAAACGTTGAGGTTTCTCCGAAGAGATTTAGGGAATATACTGTGATGGGTATTCCAAATGTAACTGAGAGGGTTACTCCCTATGTAAGAATGTTATGAATGCCTCAAGTTACCTTTATGCCTTATGATTTCTATGATTTATTCATGATTTGATGAGGTATGTTAAAGTGATTATGTTTTATGGGTAAAGTATGATCTCATCCTTATGTATAAATGTACCCATGTTTCCTTTCCATATTTTTATTTCCCTTACTGAGCTTTTTATGCTCATCCCATGTTTTTTTAAATGTTTTTCACAGGTCAAGGGAAAGGTACATGATATGATGATAGTGTCAAGGAAGTGTCAAGAAAGAATCCATGTTTATTTTAAATATGTTTCCATTGATGGTAATGAAGAATACTATCTTTATGTAACCACTTTGTTTATATGTGGAATGTAATGCAAGTTTTATGATCTAATTCTATAAAACTCTAAACCTGAAAAGATCCTCAATGTGTAATCTTGTAATAACTCAAGATTAAGTAAGCTTTAAGGCTGGGGCCTTATAGTTGGTATCAGAGGTCGGTTTAGATAAATTTAAGAGTTATAATTCTATTAAATGATTATCCAAAAATATTTTTTTTAAAATGATATAGCATTTAAAGAATACCATGTTGCTTCATCTAAGACATGTTTGTTCAGAATGGTTTTCCACAGAGGAAACAGGGAAGCAGTGCTAGGAAGGCATACAGAAGGAAATAACCTTCTGAATCAGCATCCTGATATTGTCAGAATTGGAACTGAACAGTTTGTTGCAGTAATGGCGCATTTGACATAGGCTATAAATGGTGGTGGTATCCATGCACATGATCAGCTAGACCAACCACATAGGAACATGTCAGTGGTGGAACATTTCATGAGGCAACATCCCCCATCATTCAGAGGATCATCTGACCCTGTGCTAGCTGAAGGGTGGATTAAAGCACTGGAGAAGATTTTCAATGTCATGGGGTGTTCAGACAATCAAAAGGTTAGTCTTGCTATTTACCGTTTGGAGGGTGAGGCAGATCAGTGGTGGTCGATGGTTAAAAATATCAGGGACGCTGATGAGATTGATTCTCTCGACTGGGATGAATTCAAAGGAATGTTTCTTGAGAAGTATTTTCCTAAGGATGTTCGACATAGGATGGAAAAGCAATTCTTGGAATTTATGGAAGAGGGAGACTCAGTGGCTACCTATGAAGAATGGTTCACTCGATTGGGAAGGTATGATCCAAATTTTATCCGAGACCTTGATAGTAAAATCAATAGTTTTTACTGAGGATTAAAGACAAAATATCGACGGTCGTTAGCTTCTCGTGAGTTTAAAAGTTATGAAAAGCTTGTTCGATGTGATGAGAAGGTGGAAATGGAGTTTGCCGATGATCAAGTGTTCTATTACAACCAACAGAAGAAGAGACCGAGGTGGCACGAGAAAGGTAAGAATTCTTCAAAAAAGTCTGATGGTAAGAAAACTAAGTTTCTAATTTGTGATAAATGTGGCAAAAGGCATGCTGGGGAATGTCTTCTGAATTCTGGAAAGTGCTACCGATGTGGTAAGATGGGACTTAAGGCTCGTGATTGCACTGAAAAGGATCAAGGTGAAGGTAAGACCAAATTCGATTTACAGTTAGTGAAATGTTATAAGTGCAATGAGATGGGTCACTATGCAAATGAGTGTCCAACAAAGAGCTTGAGTGATGGGAAGCAGTTAGACCATAAGAAGAAAGGGGTGGTGAAATCCTTTACAACTACTTCAGTAGATGTCGGGCCGTCAAATGAAGTTGTATCAGGTACTTTGATTGTTTTTTCAGATTATGCCAGTGTGTTGTTTGATTCGGGGTCTACGCATTCTTTCATCTCTAAAACCTTTTCTAGTAAAATGGGAATACCATCTCAAGAAATGACTCTTGAACTTTTGGTAAAAACACCTGGTGGGAATGATGAGGCAAAAATAAATTATAAGAATCTTCTTATCCTTATCTATGGAAAGAACCTACTTGCAATCCTTATTGTTCTACCTCTAGTAGAGTTTGATGCTATCCTGGGTATGGATTGGCTCTCTATTTACCATGCTAAGATTGACTG
The DNA here is from genome assembly GCA_963277665.1 of Viscum album. Taxonomy (NCBI): domain Eukaryota; kingdom Viridiplantae; phylum Streptophyta; class Magnoliopsida; order Santalales; family Viscaceae; genus Viscum; species Viscum album. Next base: position 372,773,649 of record OY728127.1, on the reverse strand, counting down.
TAGAGCTAAAGAAGTTTCTTTTCAGAAAGACTTTCAGTTTGTGTACAAGAATGAACCCTTACTGTTGATAACTTATCAAGAGGCCAAGAAACTTGTGAAAGATGGAAATGAATGTTACCTTGCACACATTGTTGAAAATAAAGTAACTATTCAAATTAATGATGTTCCAGTGGTAAATGAGTATCCTGATGTTTTTCCTGATGAGTTTCCTGGAATAATACCAGATCGAGAAGTTGAGTTTACTGTTGACTTAGTTCCTGATGCTAATCCAATTTCAAAACCCCCTTATCTAATGGCTCAAATTGAACTTTTAGAGTTGAAGGAGAAATTGAAAGATTTATTAGAGAAAGGTTTCATTCGACCTAGCACATCACCCAGGGGTGCTCCTGTTTTATTTGTTAAAAAGAAATATGGTTCTATGATACTTTGCATTGATTATAGGGCCTTGAATAATATCACTGTTATGAACAAATATCCTTTGCCTCATATCGATGATTTGTTTGATCAGCTCCAGGGAGCTCAGTATGTTTCAAAGATTGACTTGAGATCGGGGTACCATCAGCTGAAGGTAAAGGAAGAAGATGTTCTGAAGACCACGTTCCGTACAAGATATGGTCATTATGAATTTGTAGTTATGCATTTTGGGCTAACCAATGCACCTTCTGTATTCATGGACTTAATGAATAGAAGTTTCCATGAGTTCTTAGATAAGTTTGTGGTGGTTTCCATTGATGATATTTTGGTGTTTTCTAAAAGTAAAGAAGAGCGTGAAAGACATTTAAGGGTTATCTTGAAAACCTTAAAAGAAACGAAATTGTATGGTAAATTCATCAAATGTCAGTTTTGGTTGCAACAAATTTCTTTCCTTGGTCATATTGTTTCTAAAGATGGGATAACTGTTGATCCTGCAAAAACAATGGTTGTTGAAAAATGTCCAAGACCCACAAATGTAACAGAGATTCGTAGTTTCCTTGGTTTGGCAGGCTATTATCGAAGGTTTGTTAGAAATTTTTCACGGTTATCTAGTCCAATGACTAAGCTAACTCAGAAGGGTGTTAAGTTTATCTGGACAAAAGAATGTGATGATTGTTTTTAGGAACTGAAAATAAGAGTGTTGAATGCTCCAATTTTTGCACTACCTTCCAGGAATGGTGAGTTTGTTATATATAGTGATGCTTCATTGAAAGGACTTGGTTGCGTCCTAATGCAGAATGATCAGGTAATTGCTTATGCCTCACGACAGTTGAAAAGTCATGAGGTAAATTACCCTACACATGATTTGGAATTAGCTGCTGTTGTTTTTGCTTTAAAAATTTGGAGGCATCATTTGTATGGGATAAAGTGTGAAATATATACCGATCACAAAAGTTTAAAGTATATATTCACATAGAAAGAATTGAACATGAGACAAAGGAGATGACTATAATTAATCAAGGATTATGATTGTACAATTCATTACCATCCGGGAAAAGCAAATAAAGTGGCTGATGCTTTGAGTCGAAAAAGTAATGCTTCCTTAGCAATGTTGCGTTTGGAACGTGATCCTTTGGTTAAGGATTTGATGAAATTTGGTATAGATGTTGTTGGTGCAGGAAGTTCTTCTGTTTTGTTTTAGGTATCGGTGAGATCATCTCTATCAGATAGAATCAAGCAAGCACAGAAGCAAGACAGTGAGTAGCATAAAAAGGTAGAGCTGGTACAGAAAGGTAAGTTGGATGAATTCAACATTGATAATGATTGTGTTTTGAGATTTGGGAAGAGATTGTGTGTGCCTTGTGATTCACAGTTGAAGATAGAGTTGTTATGTGAAGCTCATAGTTCTCTGTTTTCAGTTCAAAATGGTAGTACTAAGATGTACAGAGATCTGCGGGAGTATTACTGGTGGGATGGAATTAAAGGAGATATTGCTGATTTTACTGTGATGTGTTTGACATGTCAAGAGGTTAAAGCAGAGCGGCAATTACCAAAAGGGATGCTTCAGCCTTTACCAGTGCCTGAGTGGAAATGGGAGAATATATACATGGACATTGTTGTGGGATTACCGAAGACATCTCGACGTAATAATGCAATCTGGGTTATTGTTGATTGCTTGACCAAGTCTGCTCATTTCATTGCTATACGAGATACTTTCTCTCTTGATAAACTTTCCCGTTTTTATCATAAAGAGATAGTCAGGTTACATGGAGTTCCTCTCTCCATTGTATCTGATCGTGATCCCAGGTTCACTTCTAACTTTTGGAAAGGCCTTCAGAAGTCATTGGGTACTGAATTAAATTTTAGTACAACTTTTCATCCTCAATCAGATGGACAGCCAGAACGAACAATTCAGACCTTGGAGGATATTCTACGTTCTTTCTCTATGGATTATCAGGGAATTTAGGACCAACATCTTTCTTTGGTTGAATTTTCATATAATAACAGTTTTCATTCCAGTATACAGATGGCACCATTTCAGGTATTATATGGGAAGCGGTGTCGAACTCCATATTTATGGGATGAAGTGGGTGAAAGGAAGTTGATTGGACCAGAATTGGTAGAAGAGATGGCAGAACAAGTTCAGCTAATTCAGAAGCACATGAGAACAGCTCAGAGAAGGCAGAAGAGTTATGCGGACAATAGGAGGAAGGATCTCTCTTTTGAGGTAGGTGATCATGATTTTCTCAAGGTTTCTCCTTGGAAAAGTGTGATGAGATTTGGTAAGAAAGGAAAGCTGAGTCCAAGGTTTATTGGACCATATGAAATTCTGGAGAGAGTTGGATCAGTTTCTTACCGAGTGGCTTTACCTCCGAGTTTATCTCAGGTACACAATGTTTTTCACCTTTCGATGTTGGGAAAGTATATGCCAGATCCATCTCATCTTTTGAGTCCATAGGTAGTTCAGCAGGAAGAGAACCTATCTTATGAGGAACAACCGGTCCAGATTCTTGACCACAAGGAGCAAGTGTTACGGAATAAGGTGATTCACCAGGTAAAGGTTTTGTGGAAAAACCACATGATTGAAGAGGCAACATGGGAATCTGAAAATGCAATGAGGGATAAGTACCCCCATTTATTCAATAAGTAAATAAATTGCGAGGATGCAATTTTAAAAAGGGGGGAAGGATGTAACATCCCTAGTAAGTAATGAATAATAGATATTTTTATCTATTTCTATTAATGAATTAGATTGTGTTTTAGAGGCTTAAAATGAAAATAAATCCAATCTTAAGCATGTAATAGACACATATTCTTAAAAGATTTTTTTACTGCCGTTTGATGGAAACCCTTTTTAAATCAATATTTTGACAATTTTATAATCTATATCTGTCAAAATAAACACATTCATTTTGATTGGGACATTGAATTTTACATTAGATAAATTTTTGGTATTTTTCTGACAATGTTCATTTTTTAATGAATAGTGAAAAATACTTCATTTTACATCAAAACTGCTTTTTCATTTAATTTAATTATATGGTTAGATTATATTTTTAATTGGTCTTAAAGTGTAATTTGAATATAATTTTACCATTTAATAAAATGGTGGTCATTAGGATTAATTTCACTTTGGAATTGGTCATAAACTAATGCCAAAATTTTCATAGATATTGTTTCAAAAAAAAACCCGCTATTTGTCATGACAGCGGGAATTGATTATTAAATTAATTTATGTGACTTATATGTTTTGAATTTATTAAAATAGACTTAATTTTTGTGTTCATAATTTCAAATATAGCTTAGGGTGAATTTTGGTAATTTTATGAAAAACTTCAATTTTTGATGAATAGTGAAACCACTAAGTGGTACTTATAAAAACTGATTTTTCCGTTTGAATGAAATTTTTCCATCATTGTGTTTTGAAATTCAAAAATCCAACATACATGGTTGTCATTAAGATGTAAAATGTGGTTCAATGGTATTAAAATAATTTTTTGGTGAATAGTAACTTATTAAGTTCTTAATCGCGATTAGAGGTAATTAGTGTAGTTTAAGGTAAAAATAATGCTTTAATAAACTGAGATGAGCTTGAAACATGTCCTACCATAATTGGTTGTGTCATGGCCGTCCAAGACAAGACATTAGTCAACTTGGGGACCCCATGGAGCCACTATGGTTGGGAAATGACATAAACAACTTTTTATTTAATATTAAAGTAAAAATGACACAAACATGAGTTATTCTACTAAAACAATTTTTACATGGGGTTATACAAGTCATATTTTTTACTATAAATATTCATTAGAAATATAAAGAGATTTCATACATTATAGTATTTTTTTTATAATTTTTAGACATTAAATAAATTAAATAATTTATGACATCATTATTATGCAGCGATGACCTCATTATTTAACGATTTAAATAAAATGGAAAGTTAATGTATAATCTAAAACCTACACATGGAAAAAACCAATTGGATGAGTGGATTTCGATCCCTTATCACCTTATCATCGAATTATATCAATGTGGGACCCTTTGAATCCGAAACGCCTTTTAAAATAAGGTAACTTATCTTTACTTTCTAAGAGTGCCCCTCCTCTCCTCTTATAAAAGGTCCCCACCTCTACCTCCTTACCCACACTCCCAAAGCCTTTGGCTCGGCCAACCCCTGCCCATTTTGTCTCTCCACTTCCCTCTCTTACTCCTTGAAGCCTCACATTGGGCAGAAGTCTTCCCAAGGAAGCCTTTGAGCTCAAACCAAAGGGAGTTACCCGATTTTAAGGTAATGTCTTCTTTTGAGTCCTTTTGTTTTATTTTGCTTCTCCAACCCCCTAAACTATTTTTATTCTTTTCTTTTGTAACAACTACAGTATCTTAAATATACTAGGATTTTCTTAAAAGAAGTATTATAGCTACACTTACACACACCTACATCTAATGGTTAACGAACATACTGTTTTCGTGGATGGTGAATTTATGCCTCCTGAAACAATGACTGTTCATCATTCTTTTAACACCTTCAAAGGTGGCCATTAAGATGTCACTATATTTATATATGATATATAATATGTTTATTTTTTCCTTAAGCTTATGTATTTTCCTTTTTGGTTATACCTTTATGGTTTCCATTATGGGTAAACGCGATATCTTCATTTAAGGAAGTGCGGACTACTGCCCCCTCAAAGTGATTTGATTCGTTAAATACCATATGTGGGAAATATAAAGGATGGAACGATGATATTATATATGATATTATACTGGAATTATAATATAACTTTATATCATTATGATTCCATTCTATAAAATATGAAATAGAAATGAAAGTAGCGGTCATGCGTACGTACGGCTTACTGTCTCCATGAACGGTGCATTTCATTTCTTACCTCTAAATGATTATGTAATATTATAAATGCATGTATATACTGGATATATATATGATATATACATAATGATTATAATTCTGGATATAATGGATACATGAACAACATGTAATTATAAAGGGATTATTTTTTACTCAAGTACCAATGATCGTTAAAACGGTCGTTATTAACTTAAATAATTACATAGTGTTCATGACATGGAAATAAGTGATATAAAAGGAATAATGAACGTGAAAAAGGTTCTTAAGAAAGTATAAATTAACTCAAGTTTTTTATTCAGGACATTAAAGAACGATCGAGTCAAGTCGGACCCGAGGTATGGGACTTCGTCTCAATCTCCTTTCATTGAGGCATATTTTATTTTATACACAACTTTCTTTTATACGGTGTATAAACCCCTTTGACATTTACATTTATTCAAAATGATTATTTTTTATATGAAGCGTTTACTAAACGACAAAAGGGAATGTTTTTGTCGTACGTATGTGGTGACAACAACTTCTCCTCCGTCGTGACTGTTATATGAGTTTCGGCTTCCACTACAAGCCATACCTTCTTTTTAAAAGAAAAATAAATACCATGTTTTACTTTTCTTTTATTTTGGTATCGAAAATGGTTTTCATAATGTTTTTATATCAATGTGTTGTATTGATATCTTGTGATTGAATGGTGGGAATGTTATGTTTCCTTTATGCATGTTTTATGTGATATGATTATGTTGAGGTTCTTGGGCATTATTATGAAAACGGGTGCTTCTGTGATAAACTAAGGGCCAGTGAGCCCGATATAGCTCTCCAATGCATTGGGTAACGCGAAGGAGTGAAATTTTGAGGTTTCTCCGAAGATATTTATGGAATATAATGTGATGGGTATTCCAATCGTAACCGAGAGGGTTACTCCCTACGTAAGAATGTTATGAATGCCTCAAGTTACCTTTATGTCTTATGATTTCTATGATTTATAAATGATTTTATGAGGTATGTTAAAGTGCTTATGTTTTATGGGTAAAGTATGATATCATCCTTATATATATATGTACCCATGTTTCCTTTCCATATTTTTATATCCCTTTCTGAGCTTTTTATGCTCATCCCAAGTTTTTTTTGAATTTTTTTTCATAGGTCAAGGGAAAGGTACATGATATGATGATAGTGTCAAGGAAGTGTCAAGAAAGAATCCATGTTTATTTTAAATATGTTTCCATTGATGGGAATGAATAATACTATCTTTATGTAACCACTTTGTTTATATGTGGAATGTAATGCAAGTTTTATGATCTAATTCTCTAAAACTCTAAACCCGAAAAGATCCTCAATGTGTAATCTTGTAATAACTCAAGATTAAGTAAGTTTTAAGGCTGGAGCCTTATAATTACAATGTTTTTAGGAGTAGTTAAATGTTTTTCTAATTCTTAGTTCTAAGACTGTAATTTAACATGTAATTCTCTAGTTCTCCTGGAAAATGAAATAACAGTTCAAAATAGCACAATAGTAGAACTAACAGAAGTTCATCAATACAGAAAACAGTACCAAATCAGTAGTAAATGCAGTATATTTTTTTTACAATTTTATATTTTTTCATTTTTGTTATTATTATTATTTATATGTTTTTTTAAATAAAAATTTAGAAAAATAATGGAAGGTGCCTTCCCCAGCAATGGTGCCAAATACTGGACCTGAACTGTCATTGAATTCGTCCAAGGATTAAAATTTATATTCCTACTAACTACTGTATATGTGGGAAGCAAGTTCAAACCCTCGGAGAAGGTAAATTGGCCACTAATCATCTAAAAAACATGGTAAACCCCACTGTTGTTAGCAGTGGAGTGATTTTTCTATTTTTTTTACTTATTATATATTTCTATATGTAATGAAGTGTCAAAATATTGAAAAAAAGTTTAAAAACTATATTTAATCTAGATACTGTTGTTAAACAAAGAATAACAGAGGTTTAGAATACTGATAAAATGATCAAACTATTGAAATTCTCAGAGTGTACTCTCCATTCTACTGGTTTTAAAGCTATTTTGATTCACTAAATAGTTATTGTAGTGTACAACTTAAATGTTTATGGCTTTCCTCCCTCTCCATTAATTAAGTTACACAAATCAATCTATTCTAGAGTTCGCCACTCCAGAGAAAATCAACTGAGAACAGTTTGAAAAATTAACAGCAAGACAAACTCAATGTATGTATTGGAGTATTAGGAATCTATTATCTTTTGAAAAGTGTTCCACAATCAATCTCGCCAACTAACAGTGAAATTTTAGATGAACTCAATATTGATCTCTCCAATTATTACTGAATTCATTAAAATGTATAAGTGAATTGAGAATTAAAAGTAACCAGTAGAACATTAATACATCCCCAAACAAGAAGTATTTATCCTATCATCATCTGTAATTCGTAAACTATATTCATTCAATTATAGTGGAAGAGAACTAAAAGAGAATAGAAGAAGAAAACTCCCTCTACTTGCATGAATTGCTACTCCTGGCCCTCGGGTCTCCGGAGAGAAGTTCTCCGAGAGTTGCTCAAGGTTTCTCCTCCAAAGTTCATGCTCTGCTCCAAGTCTGGTGTCTTCGTAAATACAATATGTGTTCATTCACCCCAAAAATTCAGCTAGTTAATCTCCTTTTGTATCCACTATCTTTTACTGCATGTCACCGCTTGTTTACCACTGACCTCAAATGTCCTTTACACATGCACTACACAACATTCGTTATTTCATGATTGGCATATCGCACTAATTTTTCCCTCGTAACTAACTCCGGATGAGTTATTTGGAAGCACTTGGACATGTTTTTGACTCTTGAATTAACCTACGTAAGAAAAAATAAGCAAAAAAATTAAAAACCTAAGGAAATAAAGAATTATATTTTATGAAATTAGTTAATTTAAAAGTATTTTTTTAAAAAGAATTAATAAACTTTTATGTAATGTTGTAAAATAAACTATTTTATTACTATTATTAATAACTAGTAATTAAATTTTAATTACTTATAATGTAAAAAATTTATTATTTAATAGTTATTATTTAATTATAAAAGATAATTTATGATAATTTATGTATTTTTATTTGATTTAATTTGTTAATAATAGAATTAAAATTATTATTAAAACTAAGAAGTTTTATTAATTATTAATTTTGATGCTATATTGTTTATAAGTAATTATTTTTTAATTAGTTAACAATATTAATGTACATTATAAACATTAAGTTTTAATATTATTATGAAAGTGTACATTATTAACATTTTTACTTAACTAGTTAGTTTAATTATAATTAATTTTATAACTTATTATTAATATTTTATTTTTTAAAAACATGTATTATTAAATAATTTTTAAAACAAAATATAAATTATAACTAATAAACATTCTAATAATCTATCCTTATTTGATTTTAGACATAACTATTACATAAAATTTTATTCATGTTTAAATGAAATATGTTTTATTAAATATCCTATGTAAATTATTTATCTATAATACATAATGTTTATTATATTATTTTTTTAGTTTGAGTTTTTATTTTAATTTAGTTTTTAATTAATTAGTTTTTTATAGTTAGTTATTATTTATTTATTTTTTAATCCCCCCCCCCCCCCAATCGGTGCTCCAGCAAGGTGGGTAGGGTTCGAGTTAGCTTCCAAAGGAAGCCTCCACGTAGAGGATCTCCTCTACCCGTCCTCCTCCTCAGATGACCTCAACTCTAGCAGCGAACATCAGAGACTCTTCACAGTAGTGGATGTGGTGGCTTTTGCTCCTCACAGCGGCGGAGCACCTCTATTTTCTATGTGGCATAGCTGGAATCCTTGCTTGACTCTACGCAGCTACACCTCCTCCGATGAATTTGAGTCGGTCTCCTCGACTAAGCCTCAAAATGGTGAAGTCCTCCTCCATGTTTTCCTTCAAATAGTGGTGGCAACAAACTATGTTACGGTAGAAAATTGGCTCGAGTCGTGCTTCTAACAACAGCTCGGAGATTGATCTTCATCTCCAGTAGAGAACGATGCCGCTCTGATGGGGGACCCTCCAACAATGGCTTACCAGATGGCAACAAAGTTCAGATATGATCGTGATGAGGTCTTTAGAACTCCACAGCGTGGTAGAACAACGAGTTACTTCTCCTATGAATCTCAATGGTTATCGAGGCATTGCTTCATCCTCTCAGATAGAATACTGGACTAATACAATATTCAGCGGTGCAGCCACAGCTAAAATCCAAAGAGTCGTGGTTTCTTCTCACTGCAGAACTAAGATGAATTTTAGTTTTTATATTATTGAAATCTGTATTCCTCAATTGTTGAAATTTTGTCACTAAATATCAATTTGAAATTGAGATTTGTTTATGTTGGTAAGAGGATCAATGGTGATAGGATGGATTTGCGATGGGAAAGTGAAAAGATGAAGGTTGAATTGGTGCTGTGTAAGTCAAAGTAGGGAGAGGTGCGATCGGTTTATTGTGGCACAAATGATATGGTGAAAACAGTTGTGATGTGGTGAATCGCTGACGGAGAATGGATTAGAGAAGAATGAAATCAGTGTTTTCATGAATGAGTTAAAACAGATATAAGGAAAGGCCAACGGTGAGGTAGAGATATCAGTGAGGTAGGAAAGATCAGTGAGTAAAGAGTAATGGTGAGGCTGTACGGTTATTGAGGGCTAACGGTGAGGTGAAAAAGGTTACCGGTAAGAATCATGAGGGTTGGGGCTCATTGTTAAAAATAAAATTAAAGATAACAACTCTAAATTAGGCAAAAATAAGGTTATTTGATATCATTAGAATTGACCGTCACTGAAAGACTTAAATTAGACCATCACTGATAACTTAGATAATTTTATGGTTACCGATAAAAAATTAAGAAAACCAAAGCCTACCAGTCGAATAAAATTAAAGGTAACTATAACAAAATAAAAAATGAAGTCACCATTCTAATTAATAGAATAAGTTACCAGTACCAATAAGGTCATCGATATTTATAAAATAATAGTCACCAATACTTTTAAATAGAATATAAAACTTTTAGGAAATAAAATAATATAGGTGGAAAAGGGAGTCACTGTTAGAATAATATTATAGGCTACTGTTAAATATAAAAATAAAAGGTTTTTGATCGTTTCAATAAAATAGGCACACTGGTGAAAATGATAATAAATTGTCACCTATAGGTATAAAATATAAGCTCACCATTGGTGAATGGTCACCACTATGACCATGGGTCTCCGTTATGCGAGAATAAAAAGGATCTGCTACGCGGGGTCACCGATAGGTTAAAAAAATAAGAAACTGTTATAATTAAATGAGAGCTACAAGTAAGCTGCAAACAATGAAATGGTCACCGATAAAAAACAAACAGTGACCTTTAAAATAAACACAAAAATTAAACATAAAATTAAAACTTAAGTAAACTGAATAAAAAATACATAAAATAATTAATTAAAATAATTCTAAACACCATTAATTAAAACAAAATTTTTATTAACCATTAAACCATTAAAATTATTAACGGAAAACACTTAGTTTATGAACTGAATAATTGTTAAATTAAGATTACAAATGAGTTAAATTAGAATTACTAAATAAATACATAAAAGATAGCAGTGAGTAGAAATGAAGAACATCGGTGACCCAATAGGTCACCCTTATTAATAGTCTACCTCACCAGTAGACTAAAACCAATATAAAACAAATTAATAATCAAACTACATACATAAAATAATATAATTAATGTTTAAAAACTCTTAATTAATTAGTTAATTAACTAATTTAATACATTAAATCAAAAAGTGAACTACTTAATTTAATTAAAACACATATAATTTACTTAAATAATTAGAAGGATGGCATAACAAATTAATTAACCTGGCTAACCTATTACAATATAAATAAAATAATAGATAAACTATTAATATAAAGTCTAACTTAATTAAATATGATTACATTGATTAAATAATTGTTTTACAAAAAATGTTGGCTTATTAAAAATTCAAGCAGACTTAAATTAACCAAACTAAATAAGACATAATTAAACTAGAAAAGTAAAGTAAGATCAAAATTATATTTTTTATGACTAAAAATATAGAATTAATTATAAATATTGATTAATTAACAAAGTAAACTATAAAATTACAAAAATACAATTACTTATTATAAATTGATAAATAACTAACTAAATCATTAATAATTAAGTAAAAATATGAGGCTAAAATATGTGAAAATAGAGCCACATCAGTCTCTTTTAGAATATCATATTCAGATATATGGTAAATATATTCATCATTAATTTTATTATTAAAAAATTAGACAAGTCATAAAAAAGTGTATAGAAGATACCAACAATTTGATCCTACATGTGATCCCATTATCTTGAATGGAAAATTAGATAGAGAGAGAGATTGAAATCAGCCAAATATTACTATGTCTTTTTTGTTTAGATACTAATAGTAGAAAATGATATCAATTATAATACTACTATATAGTAATTTCATATATATTGAATAAGTGTTTTAAATAATCAAAGTGATTGTTTTGAAAGATAAAAGTATAGGTTTCCAAAGAAAATTACTATTACTAAGGAACAAGATCATAGTCAATTTGGTACTGAAGATACTTGACCTTACTTGACCAATCATTCATTAATCATATTTATTTTTTGTTAGTTCTCAAATTTTAATACTAGTGAATCTTTATTTTTTCATGTAGAATATAAATTTGGTTCCTAATAAATCTAGTTGGTGTTATCCATATAATTTAGTTAATTTCATGTATAAATTTTTCATGGACATACCCCTGTTCATGATTTTTCACATAATAAAAAATCATTCGTGTGTGTGTTTGTGTGATAACAACCACCATATATCGAAGTCTATCTCAATCATTATGAGATGACCATGTAAAAAAATTTCTTCTCCATATTTTTTTATCCTTTAAATTATATAATATATAAATAATGATTTAAATTTGAGAATTTGAGATCGATTCACCCTAACTAATGTGTGCATTATTCCTATAAACATTCATCAAATTATGTCCATCAATTTATTGGTATATAATTCTCTTACTTTTTTGTTCAGGTTTTAATTGTGAAAACAGTTTCTTTTAATTAGTATACATAGAGTAATCTCAACATATCATTGTTTAATTTTATATATTATTGAAATTAAATTTTATTAGTATTGAAATTTCTACCAAAACAAAGAGTGTTTCTCAGGATGTTCTTCTATTTTTACTATTCATCTTTTTCTTTATTTCTCACTGTAACTCAAAAAACCAAAACTTAAATAAAAGTATTTATACTAATCATTGTAAAACTACTAATATTTTGTAGAATCTAAAATATATAAATAAAAAGATTACAAATTGTAGTTATATGAAAATATATAGAATATGAAGCATCATTTTGCAACATCTATAACCTCAATTTTTTATTAGTTTTTTCCTTGAAATTCAATTATTGATCATGTGAAATACATTCTAGCCAAATTTTGATAATATTGATTAATGATTCATTTTTTCTCTACTTGTTGAATATTTTTTTAAATTCTATTATGTTTTGTAATATATAAATATTACTTGATTTTGATAAAAGTATCTCCACATTTCAAAAAACATTTCATAACACATTCTAAAAACAATGAAAAAAATATTTTATAATATTTACAGAAATGACCAATTTATCATTTATTATAGTTGATGGAATTATAAATAAATTTCATTGATTTAAAATGTAATAAGGTTCAAATAATTTATAGTATTGTAACATCATATATGTATAAAAATTAGATTTCAAAATCCCTAAAAAATAATGTGAACTATAAAATGGATTATGCCATAGAACATAAGGAAGAATTGGAAACATTAAAACATACTAATTTGATGGATCCTAAAAAATTATGGGTGATGGTGAATATATTGGAAACAAAAAAAATATAAGCTTTTTTTTAAATACCTAAATTAGTGATTTGGCTTTAAGATTCTTCATTGAATTTGTAGAATATTATATCAACACTCTCTTTACCAATTTTTAAGTAGAACAAAACAAATGAATGTGTTACATAATCAATATGAATCAATATCAAAACAATACATAGAGTTAAAAAAATAAAAAATTGTAAATTAGAGTGTAATTTAATTATTTAAATGATATAAATTGAAAATGATCCTCTCAATAAGGATATCATCTATGAGTACATGATTGACCACTACTATATTATCTCATAAAATAAATAATGTACAATTAATCATATCCTTTGTTTTCTTTATGATATACCCATATCATATGAAATACTTCAATATAAATTATAATTATATTTTACATATTAATATTTGTGGTGTATAATTTATTTTATCTTATCATTCATGTATAGTATTAATAGATAACTATTCAATACAGCAGAAAAAAAAGGACAAATTTACTGTGTAGAATGTTGGAGCAACTATTATTGTTAAATAATTGTTTGTATTAATACCCATTTGTAAAATTAAAAAATACATAGAAATAATCCATACTATGCGGTAATTAAAATAATATGATATTTTTATTATTTAATATGTCATGGTTGGTATTTTATTGTAAATGTCACAAAAGGGATTGTCTACAAATGGATGAGTTTGTATTTTTTTAAGTATATATTTATAATTAGTTATTTTGAAATACACCCATGATTTTAAAATCTCATTGACAATATGATTTCATTTTAACTCTTAAAATATATAATATTAAAATTATTCCCTTTTAATTGTTAAAAAATTATGATTTTTGTGGTCATTAAACAAAATTGAATATCAATTTGTATGATTCAACTTTTATTATAATGTCAAAATAAATTTATGATATATTTACTTTTTATGTGGTATTATAAAGTATAGATAGTAATAGATATCGAATTTAAATCATTAAGATAAAAATTTATAATCATTCCAGAAAAATAAGGTGGTTGAAATAGTTTTTATCTTGACTCATTTACCTTTACCACATCAAGAAAACTCTTGTCATCATTAAAATTATAAAAACTATTTTTAAATATTTTTTATGATGACTTAAAAATTTTAAATTAAAATTAAATTTATTCTCCACCCCATTAGGATGAAATTTATGTTTAGTAAAAAACTGATGTTGTTTTTCATCCTAATAATGATGAAATTACCCATTAAAAATGGTGAGAATCATTTTTTATCCACTTTAAAGAAGAATAAAAATGAAATAAGTCATGTGGATAAACTATAAGTATAGTGGATTAATTTATCCCAACATATTAAGGCTAAATAAATAAATAGTTATTATTACATTGATATTATAAGTCTTATTATTATGATAATTGATATATATGATTATTACAATGTCAATCAAAAAATGGTGTATGTCATGTGGGAGATTGTAGTGGTGAGATGTTTTTAGTAGTAATTAAATATCAGTATTAAAATTTAAATGATTTAATTACAAATAATTTTTTTAATTTTTTTTATCATTTATGAACATCGTAATTTTTGGTAATAATATTTAGTAGTGTGAAAAAGTTATTTAGGATAATACCTCCACAAAATTTATATAAGGAATGTTCATGAAAATGTGACTCAATATCTACCTGAATTGTCTCAATGAAATTAATCTCAAATGATGGATGATTTTTTTTAGAAACTTGAGAATGAGAAATTCAATGTAAAATTATATAAGGAAATGTATAGTTCAATTTATTGATGCTAAATATTTAACTTTTTATTTGATTTTTTTTCTTTTGACTTGACTTTTATTATGAAAATTTAAATGTATAAAATCAAAAATATTCATATATAAATGTATATTTTTATATTCATTTTGAGAAATAAATTTTGAATTCTTATTTATAAAATAAATAAAAAACATAAATTAATTTATATAATGAACACTCATTCTATTTTATCATATAACTAAAGAAGATGGGAGAAACATTTTATTTGTATCTCATAAAATATGATGGAAGAAGATTCAAGTGTTAAAAATCAATCAAATAGTTTGTGAAATTATATATAATATTTTATAATAATGTTCAAATATTAATTATTTATGAGTTAAATATATTATTCCTCATATAAATTTAATTAAAAATTTAATTTTATTCTTAACGTAACATCTTGTTACATTCTTTTAGGTATTTATCATCTCTGTTATTGTATCCTTTTTTGTGTTTTGGGCCATTCGAGGTAAGAGAGAGTTTTTTTAAAAAAAATTCCTTAAGTGTATGGGTATATATATTTTTGAATTAATTGTCAATGTGCAAAAAAATAATAATTAATTTTTAGAGTTTTATTTTAGTTTGGAAAGATTCAGAGGTGGTTTTGGGATTTCGTATAGAATCTAGACTATGAACTACATGTTAGATACATTCACATTTTGAATAGGTTCCCAATGTGAATATATTTCCATGATGATTCCATAAACTCTTAGATTGTTAAAATATTATAGTCTATGAAATTGTTTCACATCATGAATGGTTTGAGTGAAATTAATTTTAAACAGATGCGACACCTTTTTTGGTGTATCTTGTAAACAAGGTAATCTATGTCATGAATGGTTTAGGGTTAAAGGATTTAACCATGTTTCCTATAATATTTTTTCATTAGATGAATATACTTCCCTCTCGAAAGAAAATATATATCACATTTTATTTTTGGTACATTCTCTTATTTTGGGTCATTTCATTCGGGAAATGATATTTTTGTTGGATGTGGTGCATCTCTCTGGGTAAGTGATATATTTTCTTCTTCATTTCCATTTTTCATATATGTGTTAGTGTTTTATGTTTTTAGAACCATTGATCTTGTGGGGATTTTATTATTGACCATTTATAGATCCGTTGATTGATATTATTCTGTGGATTGTTCATTTTCTAGTTGTGGTGTGGCGGATTCATTTTCTATGAGGTATGTGTGACCTATCCTCTATTCCAACATTAGTTATTTGGGAATATGTTTATAATGATTATTAATTAGAGGTAGGTAATTATTTTTTCATTCTGAATTACTTTAAATGGTTGTGGATCCAATTTTGTATATGTGTGACAAGAGTTTCAGCTATGTGGTTTCATCTCTATCTAGTGTTATATGATCCTTGATTACTCAAGCACAGATAATTTTTTATAAATGAGTTTTCTAGATTTATTGATTGATTTTTGTGTGTAAAAATAGCTTTTTGTAAAAATATGGGTTTCCCCTTATTTTCATAAAATTTAAATGGGTTTTTTTTCAAAGCATTGTTAAATAGGCTTTCGAAAAGGTTTTTAATTGGGGTTTTGATGAGATGGTCTAGAAATTATAGGACAAGGGAATTCCTAAGTAATTAGGTGTAATATGTAGAATTAGGACTTTCCTATTGAATTCATATGTTTAGATACTTGATGTGTGTGACTTTCTAAATTTTGGTATGACAAATTTGTCTATCCTGAAATGTACTATTCCTTGTTGTGATGTTACTAATTCATTTGACTTATAATTCATTGATTTGATTACCTTCTTTGATATATGTTATTTTCCTTGAAACTGTCTTACAAGGATTATTTTAAACCATTTTACCTAGATTATTTATAAATATCTTTCCCATATTATTTGAAACTATGAAAAAATTAGAATGTATTCCATGATCTGGATATAAAAATTCCTTAACTTATTTTCATGACACATTTTATTTAACATTGATCATGTTCAGATTATTTTATAGGGACTTATTTTGGAACACCTTGGTGAGATCCTACTAAGACTTTTATCTCACTGCCTACAACTCCTTCATGTGTGAATAGTCCTTATCATGTATTTTTTAAATAGGGTAATGAAAGGTTGTACAATGAGTTTGTAGGGTTCTAGTTAGCTGAATTTGGTAATTTTTGTCAATATAGAGGGATTTTATCTTCTTATAACATGGGGTGTCTATTTCTCATCGTTTATTTTTTTCCTTTATTTTTGAATCATTCTATAGAGTCTGTAGAGATACATTTGGCTTGTATCACTTATTCTTTTTCTTTATTTTCTTTGGAATATATTACCAATTTTTTTCTTCAATTGTTTCTTCTAATATTATATGTGTATATATATTTATATATTCTATGGTGTCTTATTTAGGTTGGGAAAAAATTCCAAAGTTTTTGTTGATTCTTAGGTGCTATTTGATAACATGTGGGTATTGGGAATTCCATTCGAGTAAGAGATAGTTCGGGTTTGGTTCCATTTTGGTTGGATATCTAGTTTGGTTCAATAAACTTGTATTTTTTGGGTGATTTTTGAATAACCATACTGAATACTAGGGCATTGTTTTACCAAATACCATGGTATTCTATTACCAAATCTGGCTTTGGCATATCCTAAATGGCCTTCCCAGTATCTTTGGGTTGGTGAATTGCACACGGAATCATAAAAAATCTCATGAGGCAATTGTTCTTCCAAAAAATATTGTTAGATAAAAGTTAGAAATCAGTATGTCAGTAGTCCTCATTGAAAAAGTATCAAAATTAACAGGTAAAATAACCTAATAGTTCATCTTATAAATTATCTAAAAATAAAAAGATAAAATCCTTAAAAACCCAATTCCATAGGTAGATCACATATAAACTGATCACATCCTTCACACTGGGTCCCAATGATTATTAACATCTCCAATCATGTAGTGGCACTTTCCCTAGGCATGGACATAGAAAAATATAATCCCGAAACACCTAAAAGAGATGGTAGGGTGTCATATATAAATACCATTAGGGTATCACCTAGTTATCAAAAATAATTTACATAATAATATACCATGTTTTTATTAAATTTAAGTGAAACCTAATATGGAAACTGATTAATATATTTTAAAAAATTTACTTCTAATAAAAATGATAGTGGATATATCAAAACTACCATAAATGAAGATTAATATATAAATTTCATATAAATAAATTTTCATGAATAAAATTGTATTATAATCAATTGAATGTAATCATCCTATAAAAAAATATCACAAAACAATATAATAAGACATGAATTTTGTTAGATTCATGTAATTTAATCCTCACAATTCTCATTCATCAACACAGATCAAGATATGTGTACATACATCCTAGGGCTCCAACTATCATGATAATATATCAACATATTACTAGGATACCAATCATGGTAAAATGATTCTAAACTTTTTTTAGTTAGTGTTTTCATCAGAAATCCATTTTTAGTGAGACATAGTCCAATCCCAATTGTCCCAGTTACCAACTAACATTTATGGCTTACTAGACTTCAATCAGTAATTCAATCATGGAAAAACAAATCATTTAAGATTAATTAAAAATAAAATTTCCCAATTTAATTTTCTAATATCGCTTACTCTTCTAAAAAAGGAATCCCAAGTAGTGGATTCAAAACATGTATTCAGGAAATGAGGTATAGGCAAGGCATCACCACTTACGTTCCACACATTCCCAGTGGGGCCCAAGTCATCCAACCATGGGTTTAAGATAGATCCCAATGGGGTAGAGGGGTCTATGAGAGGTAATAATAGCATATAGTGTGCATTGCCTTTTTAGGGACTTAAACATGGAAGCTCAGGGTTAGGATGGCACTACCAATAACCAAATCATATGTTTTTATCAAATTACTTCATTTTCAAATAAACATAAAATTTAACCAATTTTACTCAAAAATAGACATTCAATCATTTCATTTCATTAAATCAACCAGTCAAATAAATTTTCCAAATCAATATATCATTCACATGTCTTTCCTATGTTTTCTAAACCACTAATTTTGGGGGGTTTTAATAAATCTTCATTCCATTTCAATTCACACATCAAAATATTTTTTTCCTAGTTTTTAAATCAACTAAAAAGACATTTCAAGACAATCTAGAATATTTTTTCTTCAATTTTAGTGTAAAGACTTATAGAACCACCAATAAATTTTCATGGGATCAGAACAACACATCCCCAAAAAAATGGTTTTCAAAAAAATAAGGAATATAAGGATATGAAGAACCACCACCTTGAATAATGATCTAAAATAGATATTATATCTATAAAAAAATATGATGATCTATCACTCTCTAAGATTTTGAGAACAGGTGATCAGAAGAAACCACATGAGAGGACATTTAATTACCTGAGAAGGATCTATTGAGATCATATGAATTTTATTTTGACAAGATAAGAGGTTTGAGGAGCCAAAACCCATTCATGATATCCTTCAAAATACAATAATATTTTTGAGGTTTTATAGTTGGAAGACGGAATTCAAAATGGCCAAGGGAAATTATGTTTATAAAAACATACGAAATGTTATATCCACACACACCCACTATGTAAAAGGGTAAAAATACCCTTATCCATGGTGTATCCACCCCATACTAGCCTATTATCCCTCCTAGTAATGTATCCTCTTGAAAACATGCCAAAAAACTCACCCTGGTCCACTTTGTTAGTGGGAAGACTATAGAAAACCCCATACAAAAAACTATATCAACCCTTTAAATTGGAAAAGGCACCATAAAATCCTACCAATGGAACCATGTTGTAGCCAACTCCGTACACTATAAGGGTGAATAAATTAGAAGAACTGAATGTGTCTATCTTTCATACCCTCAGGTCATTGATGCCTAATCCAATCTTCAGTTGGGACTCTCCTTGCCAAAAATTCTACATGAAAGTGTATCCCAAATAATTTTTTATACAAAACTCAAAAATTCATTGAATCTCAAAAAAAACAAAAGGGAGAAAAAATATGGTAATAAGTACATAAATGTAGTCCCGGAATGTTACAACAACCAAACCATATAAACATGTGGTCCCCATAAACCGATCATGAAGATTCTGTATCATGTATTCAGGCCACTAAAATATCATCACTACCTCACACTCCCAAGTTTCATAAGAGTCAAAAAAATTTCCACATAGTATAAAGACCAATGGTATATTCTTCCCAAGAAGAACCGTTGTCACACAATCATCAATCCTTGCTAGATTCTCAGTCCTTGATAAATTGGTCTCAACATAAATATCTTCCAAAATCAATTAATGGTAATGGTAATAGAGATACTTCATGATATCTAATACATGAAACAAATAGTGGATCGACATAAACTATGGTAGAAGTTCTAAGTGGTAAGACAATTTTCACTACTTCTCAGTAATCATGAAAAGACCCCTAATATAAGTAAAGGAATTCACTATTTCCCAAGAATCTGGTGACTAAACCATGGAGAAGATCTAAAGAAAAATTATTTTCCAATAAATACTATAAATTACATCGATGAATACAAATATAAGATTTATAATTACTCTATTTTGTCATATTTCTCTAATTAATCAATTGAATATTTTTGGTCATCTCTTTGAACAAACATGGTTCTATTAATGAAGTTTAAAATTCCTCGTCCAATAAAGAGTTTCTCTATATGATAATCAAAAAATTCCTCAAATTGATCCATTTTTATCATGGATTGGTAAAATTTGTTTTAGAAAAACTCAACCAATCCCAAATGGACATCCCAAGCTCAGCCAAATCTAAAACATAGTCACCTAACATGTCTTATAAAATATTTATAGGTCACTTTTTCTAGTCATTTTTTTATATATGATAATCTTTTCTTAAATACACATGATGTCCAATTTCATCATAATGAATTCTTGAAAAGATAGAAGTGATATGGGGCTCTCTATTTGAGACTATAGTGTATTGAAATCCATGAAATATGATAATCTAATTTACATAGAAACATTCCACATTTCCTTATGTTTTTTGTATCTCTAATGGGTATAATGTGATCCAATTTTGATGTAATATATATCAAAACTCATATCACATTATTTCGTTGAGGGGTATGAGACCACCTTACCAGAATGTTTATAGATATATTATCCCACATCAAGTCCACCCAAGAAGTGTCTGAAATAATTTTGAGGGTCACTGGTGCTTGGATTTGACCTGTTTATAGTTATAACATTAAGATAAAAATTTATTGATTTATCAACTCAATCATAGAAAATAGAATCATCGGTTCATGTCATATGACATCTTATTGTTTCTCTAGTTTACTTCCCATGGGAAACTACGATAGTATAGTTTTATGAAATTTCGTATAGGAAAAGGTACAACACAATGGTTCCATATAGAATGGATACCTTCCCAAGAGAACATCCAGTATATTATGTTCTCCCCACTATAAAAATATTCCCTAATTTGATGAAATTCATCCTAAAATGGTTTCTTCAAAAAAATATTCTCTAAAACAGTGTAGTTCAACTGCACTCTCACCAAAATAACCTTAGAATCATTCACCTGAACTCAAAAATGCTACTGAGCAGAGGGAACCATCAGATTATACTTATTAAATGATTATTTCATGTAATTTTTTTGATATTTATTTCTTATCATGTAAGAATTGACATTCCCCTTACAGAGTGTGTAAGTAATGTCAAAATCGGAAGATGGTAAATACATCACCCAACACCTTTTTCATAATTTCAAATAGTTTTTAAATAAAATATAACCATATACTATGTTGTCATAATAAATGGAAAACCATTACTAAAAAAGGTAATTACACCATTTATTAATATAATTCGTCATAGCTGATATTTCAAGATCAGGGGATGGCTAATTATTCTCATGAAGCCTGTGATATCTAGAACCATTGGCCACCATGTGATCACCATTTATTAGATTGCTTCCTAAACCTAAACCAAATCCATCAAAAAATACAACATATAACTGAACTACATCTGTAAGATTCAACACCAGTAAAAAATTTAAATGATTCTTCATATCCTCAAAATAACTCTGATATTTTTCATTCCACGTGAACTCCATTCCCTTTTGAGTGAGAGTGATAATTGGATAAGCTATCATCAAGTAATATCTAATGAACCTAAAATAATACAGCTATAATCCCAAGAATATCTGAATAACATCAAAATATTTGGTCACTCCCATTTCGTAATAGCTTTCACCATCTTATGATAAAAAGGAAATTCCATGTTTCAAGACCATGTGTCCTTAAAACATCACTTCTCAAATCCATAAATAAAACATCGAATACTTTCCATAAGGTAGATGATTTATCAAAATTTCTAAAGCTAAACTTCATTGATGAACATGATCCTCATAAGTCATAGATTAATCTAGAATTTCATCCACAAATACTACCATTAATGATTTGAGGTACTTGTGGAATATCTTATTCATCCATTCCATAAATACATCATGAGCATTGGTTAGGCAAAACAATACGTAAGATCCCACCATTTTCTAGAGTTTACAGGGGCTCGTATTTAGTTACTATTTTTCCTTATGTTGATTGATTTTTTTTGTTTTACCATGGGGTATGTTTGGGTGAATATTTTGAAAATTTGATGAAAAATTGATAGTGTATGGTTAGAAAATGGTCAGGTACAACCATACATCGCAGACCAGCAAACTGTGCATCCCATAACAGTGGGATTTTGAATGGTTGATGCTTAATTTATTAAACCATAAGAAATATTGCGTGGAACTAATCACCCATGTAAATGAGGTCAATGGTTTAGTCGCATTGATAATGGAAGGCATGCGCCCCTACCCAGAAAACGATGCATGGGAATTAATTTAACCCGAAAATTAGTTTTATCAATAATTAAACCCCCATTTTAATCCCAATTCAACCTACCTTTGTCTTGATCGTATTTTTCATGATTTTGGGTCCCCATAGATGGACTAACACCCTTCCAAACCTATATTCATCATGATTCAAATATTGGAACATAGATCTGCACCTCTCTTAATAAGTTTATTATATCCCGTTGGTTTGCTATTCTTTCTCATTTATTCTCCAATTCTTGAAAGAGGATAGAATTTTATTTTGATTATATATATAGCTTGGATTTTAGATAACGATGTATATTTGAGTGATATTGATTTATTAAATCTTGATTTTATGTTTAAGATTGGGATCTCATTCAAAGTCATTGTGATACTCATATTTTAAGAATTCTTTTGGGGAGAATTCTTTATCAAATATGAGTTATGTGGTCTATAATTCATGTCCAATAGTGTATTTATAAATTTTATGTTTGTAATTGTATAATTTCTGTTTGATTTTAATCAATTTTGTTCTTTATTGGACTAATTAATTTGGTGAGTTAAATAAATTAGATGATGTTAAATTTGAAGATTTTGATATTGTATATTTAGATAATTAATTGTAGAATTAATTATGAGATATTGGGATCAATTATTTGTGATAATTAATTGTAGAATTAATTATGAGATATTGAGTTGTTACATAGATAATTAATTTATGATCTAATTATGTGATTTTGAGTTTTTTATTTAGATAATTAATTGATGAATTAATTATAAGATGCTATATTTCAAATAATTAACTGATGAATTAATAATAATATATTTAGTTAATGATTTGATATAATTATTTGATGACATAATAATGAAATTTAACATTGTTTTTATTTATTAGTAAATTGAGGAATTAATTAATAATATTGACATACTTAATTAACATGTGAATTGATTAAGGGGAATCTGGAGATAATTTAATTGATGATTTTTAAATGTAATTAATGTGGATAATTAATTTTTGAATTAATTATGTGTTGATTAACGGTAAAATGGCCATTAAAACTTGATTTCATGAATGGTAACATGGTCATTTTTTGAGAAATAATGAATGGGAACATGTCCATTTTATTGTGTGAGTTTGAATGGTAAAATGGGAATTCATGTATGAATTTAAAAAAGGGAACATAGTCATTTTATTATGAAAATGAAATAACGGTAAAAATGGAATTCTAAGATATGATGTCCCTTGGACAGATTTCAGGCTCCGGTATGAGTTGAAGACGATTTTTGTGTTATATGTGTTTTTGAGAACCCATTGATTTAAGTGTTTAAAGACAGATTAATTGATAATGTGATAACATTTTTCATATGCGTTGTAATTATTTCATTAAAGAACTACATACACCTTCTATTAACTAGATATTGTTTCTAAAATTATATATGGTGTCTTATTGAGTTGTTATCACACCCAACATGGGATGCCTTATAGGTACCTGAATATATTTCATGTATGCAAGTCAAGATAAGGGTAGAGGTCATGTTTTAAATGTTTGAGCCATTATGGATCATGGATGAGGGAACTTTAAGTGGTTTGAGACCCATTTGGGAGTCATTTGTGTCTTTAATTTTGAGGTTCCTTTTTGAAACATGACACATACATTAGCATGGAATGTTTTCCAATTCAGTTTTGATATTGTATCACCATTTTATCAACTTGTGATATTGGTACTTTTCTATTATGGTTATATGTTATTACACTATTGTTTCTTAATTTCATATGGTATATTAATATGATAAAGATAGCATATATTTTCCCCATGATCGATATTCTATCATGGCTATTAGTTTTATGCCTCTGGAATATAGGGAGGCACACTTGAGGTCCCATAGAAAACCATCTTAGGGTACTGATATAGGGAACCAAGGATGGGACGTTCCAAAGTGGAATGAGATCCTGATTTTATTTTCTTCTTATTTTGTCATACTATTAGGTAAATTTAGACAAGAGAATAGGAAGATCATTCCATGGTTATGAGCTCATACAAGGGATTGACTAACCGTTTTATGTGGGAGAACCCAAATACCCAGGGTAGGATTTATTATTATTTCTATTTTCAGTTACTGTTGAATATTATTTAACCATGCGTGACCCACTTCTTTTTTGTATACTAATTTTTGAGGTTGATATTTATTGAAATTTCACTCATGTAATAGTGTAGCCTAAGAGTCAAGTTTTCATGCTTCATTCTCAACTCATAGGGTTATTGTGACATGAATCATATTATGTACAACTGAGGAAATGGGTTATGGGTATGTTATGGAACATAAATTGTTTTTAATTGCTTGTAAAATTAAATTGCTACTGTTACATAATATGAATTTGATAGAAACTATAAATTCATTCCTAATGAGAATAAATGGGTATTCAAATGAGAAACATGAATAATGATAATTATTTTCCCTTGTTAACTAGGACATGTTTGTAGGATGGTTAATGGAAGTGATAGTGCCTCATTTTTGACCATATGGTATGGTTTTGGGAAATGAATTTTTGTGTCTTGTTTTGTTTTCCCTAATACGTATATGTGATAATGTTTTTAACTATTTTTTATAGTTTGTGTTTATAATTGTAGAGAGTATTCATTCATAATGATGCTTCTTAAAAGGATGAATGGAGTACATTGATACAGATGATCCTATATTGGTCGAACCTATGGCACTGATCATGCCTCATTATCAATTCCTGGAGAAATTCTAAGAGAACTTCAATCACATAAAGCATCCTATGGAAAAATACCCAAGGTTGATTGTGAAGACTATATATAATCTAGCAGGGGGGTTTTAGTGGTAGAACCCTCCTGTATTTACTAGATAGGGAGGTCTAAAAGGATATTAATTTCGAGTTGAGCCCATTGAGATGATATTTGACCATTTAGTGATTCCATCTAAGATGAGGATCATGTGGGATGCTAATATTATATCAGGATCCACAAAGAACTAGTCATACATTCAGGCCTAGACTGTATAGGATGATGATATGATGTGGAAGGAATTTATGGATAAGTCTCGAGAATACTTATATTTGGAGACACTGAGGTAGGAGAGATCATCTAAGATCATATGGTTGACTTGGGAGTGCTTGTCTGTTACGGACTATATAGGATTCTTTACATGTTTTCAATGATTTTCCCAATAATTATTATGGATTATAAAGATATGAAGATTCATTTTTAGTATGGGATTAAATGTGATTTTATGTCCTAGGTTAAATGTTTTTGTTTAAATAAGTTTGCTGAGGGGGTTGATCAGACTCCCATAGTAGAGAAGAACCTGAATTAGTTTTACAGTGTTGTATAGATAGTTGAAGTTGTAAAATAAAGAGGTGTGACTCCTGAATGTCCAAAGTGTCACTAGGATAGTTTCATACAGAAAAGTGGGAAGCAGGTGGCATAGAAAGAGGGATCAATTTATCAATATCTTACTCATGGGATATATAACATGTGTGGTACATTGGAATAGTTTCCATGATTTTTACCCTGAAAACAAATAGAATGATAGTCTTGTGACAATGTGGTCCATCTATAGAAGTTCGGCAGGACCCATTGACTAAAAAGTAGTGATACAGGGGCTAGACATAACCAGGGTTTGGGAAAGAGATCTTTGGAACCATATCCTTCGGTTAGTTGGTGTTCTACTAGTCGGGAGGTAGAGGTGGTGGATGGGGAGATTCTATGAAAATTTTCATGTATAAGCAGAATGGAGTAACTTAGATGAGTCAGATTGTATCACACGAAAGAGATTTTATACTGTTTCTTGTAGTGTTTTCAACACATAATAAGAGTGAGGCTATACTGGTGATTGGATATGTACTATTCTCATATCATTTACATTAGTTCATGTATAACTTTATACGGGTTCCTCTCATTCATTTATTTATACAGAACTTTTTAATGGTATGTGCATAATGGTGGAGTTTACGAGTAGGGTGTTGATGATAGACACTCATCTAGGAGTACGGTAAAGAGACATTTTCTTGTGCAATGGGTGTTCTCTCAAGGGTGCGGAATATACTTTTATATGGGATCTATATATTCTCAATATGCCAGGCCTCAACCTAATTCTAGTTATATAAAGGTTAGTATCATACTGATCCCACGTTGATTTTTACCAGAAGAGGGTGACTTTAATATATCCAAAGGGTGAAAAATATATTCACATTGGAGAGTGGGATATCTAGGATGGTCGAGAAATGATAATTACTAATCATCTAGGAGATATCATAACCCAGTTTTCTAGTTTATTTCTAGAAAAAAAATTTGTAAAAAAAGATTTCATACAAACCATAGTGGAATGTTTTCTGGATGTCTTTCTTAAAGACTTATCAGGTATTCCACCTGATAAAGATTTTCAATTCACCTTTGATATTATTCTAATAGGTGAATAGTTTTCTATTCCACCATAAAAAATGACACCAGAAGATCTTCAACTTCTTAAGACTCTGATGGAGGAGTTTGAGGAAATGAGATTTATCCATTCAAGTACGTCGACATGGGGTTCACTGGTTTTGTTTTCTCTTAAGGCCAACAACACATTTCTCTTATGTTTTTTACTATAAGTTGAACTAGATGATAGTGAAAATATATTATCCTCTTTCATGGATCTAAAATCATTTTTGACCAGTTAGGGGTGCTTTTGTATTCTCCAGGAATGATTTGAGATTAGGATATCATCTATTGACAGTTTGAACATTTGACATATCGAGGACAGTTTTCAGAAGTAGATATTACCTATATTAGTTCATCATATGTCCTTTTGGTATAACGAATGCACTAATGGTGTTTATGGACATGATGAATAAGATCACCCATGTGTACCTAGAACAGTTTGTGTTAGTTTCCCTGGGTGAAATCATAGTGTCCTCCAAGAATCATGAATATCATTTCCAACATCTTAACATCATCCCGAGTACACTGAGAAAGAGTCTTCTACAAACCATGATATTTATGTTTCAGTTTTGGATTGATCAGGTAAACTTATTGGGTCACAACATCTGAGGGGAATGTGTGTCAGCAGACCCAATGAATGTTCAGGCAGTTCTTTTAAAGGATCAGTACATGATTTTTTTCAATAACCATAGCTTACTAGGGATAATAGGTTATTATTATAGGTTTATCCAAGACTTTTCCAGATTTATATCACCTCTCTTGGGTTTCAAAAATAAGGGTATATTGTTTTAATGGTAGGAATCTCTTTAGAATGCCTTCTAGGAGTTGATAAATTGCTTGACATTGGCACCGATCTTATTCGTTCTGAATCCAGGTGAGAAGTACACTATGTTTTGTGGTGCTTTTGGGATTTTACTTGGAGTTGTGTTAACATATGGAGATCATGTTTTGTCGTATGGGTCTCAGTATTTTAGTCATCATTAATTGATCTACTATACTCATGACCACGATTTGAAATATGTGGTTTATTATTTAATGATTTGGGGTCATTACATATTGAGAGAAGAGTCTACTGTATATACTGAACATAATAGTTTAAAGTATATCTTTTCATAATGATATTTTAATCTCCATTAGTGGGGATGGGTTGAGTATATGCATTCATTTTATTTTGAGATGGAATTAACACCTGGTAAGAAGAATAATCTTATTTTTTATTTTTTGCATGAAAACTCAGACTAATGTATTTTCGGAGTCTATTTCAAAGTGGTAGATGATTAAATTTTTTATTAAATGCATTTTGTGGTTCAAGAGAATCGGTATAATATTACTCGTGTATCATATGTAGTGTAAACTACACTTTTGATCTAAATTAATGATAGATAGAATGAGGATTCGGAGTGTTTGGACTTCAGGGGAAGCCTAAAATTTATGGAGGCACCATCATATTGAAGCATAGATGAGGAAGATACCATCTATGTTAAGAAATAGCTTATGGTACCTATTTCTATTTGAGAGGTGTTGATGCAGAAATTTCATTCCTTGAAGTGGGATGTACATCCTAGTGTGACCAAAGGAGTTGTAACCTATGATAAAGGTGATGGTGGCTGGTCATGAAAAAGAATATAGTAGATTCATATCATGATGATAAACCAATCAGAAGGTGAATCCATACAATCATTGACTTGGAGGTTTTATATAACTATTTCCCATTATACTGTGGATGTAGGATGATGTGACCATGTAAATTGTGGTAGGTCTCCCGATGAATCCTTGGAGGAATGATGCAATTTGGGTTATTTTGGACAAATAGAAAAAGGTGGTGTATTTCTAACCTATGGTGGTGTTGGGTTAACTATATGTTCAGAAGATATACCATCTACCTGGGGTCCCATGTACTATTATTTCTGACCACGACTGAAATTTTACATCATTCTTCTAGAAGGGATAAGAGAAGGAACATGGTTTATGGGGTTTTTCGTACATATTTTAAATCCACAAACATATGGGAATTTAGAGAATGTTGTACAATTTATTAAAGATATTCTATGAAATTTTGTTCTAGACTACAGTGGGTAGTAGGAGAAGTGCATATATTTTTTGGAGTTCACCTATAACAATAGTAATCAGGCTAAAATTGATATTTAACCATATAAAGTGATTTATAATAGGCCATATAGATCAACTCTATACTAGATGGAGGTAGGTGAGTGAGATTTGTGGGGGGTGATTCTTATCCAAGAGATATAGGAGTAGGTTCAGCAGATTTAGAAATGTATGGATATTGATTAGAGTAGATAGATATCATTTGATAAAAGATGTTGATTACTACAAGATTTTAAAGGGGGTTATCTTTTTTTCCATTTAGTGTTTCCAAGGTAGGGTCACCAGAGGAAATGGAGATAGGAAATGTTGGAAACTCAATTTGATAGACTGTATGAGGTTGTAGAGAGAATATTGTTAGGCACACAATTTGGTTGTTCCGTAAAGATATAGCACTATGTAAGACATTTTTCATCTGTCAATACATCAAAAGCATCACCCAAAAAATTCTCATGTAATTTATGTGGATGATTAGAGATTGAGATATATGAGTCCTTTGAGGAACCTATGTTAAGTGGGAAAGTTTTGTGGTAACGAAAAGGATGAATGTTTGTATATTGTTGAAACACAGCTGTGTGTAGGATGAAACATTTGAAATGAAATCATATATGAGGTCTCAATGATCCAAACGTTTTGACTCAAAATCATTGATATTCATGGGAGTCCAGCAAGAGGATGAGTTGTTATAACGTGTGGGGATTGTAAGATCACAATATTATCTAGAGTTTACTTAGGCATGTTTTTAGGTATTGATTTTCCTTCTATTCTTTAATTTAAATTTTGGTTTTACCATGGGATTTTTTGGGTGGAAATTTTTGAAAATGGAAGAAAAGTGGGTATTACATGGTTGGAAGATGGTTAGGGTAAACCGTGTGCCCCAACCGATAAAATCGTGCCACCGTGGACAATGTGGGTTTTCCCTGTTGTTTAATAGTAGTGATAAATTTTAGTACCAATGGTTTTTGGTATATAACCCTTACTTGATTATTTTTATGGTTTTAAAGTTAACGGTGATGAACACGAGAGTTGGGAGAACATTGAATGATGTTTTTTGGCAAAGGAGAAGTTGCACGGCCAGCGCCCGGTTTGTCTAACTATGCAGCTAAACCATGCGTAGTTAGTCCTTTCGAGGTAGTGGTTCACATACATTTTTAGCTTGGTTACAGAGAACATGTGAGGAATCAATGTGATGGTTTTCCTAGGTAGTGGCTAACACATGGTTAGTAAACAGTTTCTCTAACTGTGTGAACTAACCATTCAATGACTTAAGTGAGATCCTAAAAAAATTGATCTCACGTGTTTTTTACTCTATGTGGCTCATTTTTTTCATCTATGTGGCCATATATTGGTTTTGTTCTTCTCCTAAGTCCAAATAATGTTCTCCCATTAGTCTGGAGGTGATCTATATCCTTTCCATGGTGAATCGATGCCATATTTGTGAGGCATGTGATCATTCTTCTTCGTTTTTGTTCGGTTTCGTAGATCTACTTAGATATAGTTGTCATCTTCTCTCATTTTTGTAGATCTACGCACTTTAGAGGTATAGATATGTGTATGAATTCCAAATATGATGAGATTTTATCCTGATTTTTTCAATAGAAGAGATCTATGGCAGGTTATTGGAGAATCGACCGGGTTTTCTTGAGCGTTTGTCGTTCATTGTGGTTTTTGTTATAACCATTGAGGTAGAAAGATTCTCTTTCAACTCCTCTTGATAAAATTGAATTTATTGGTATCAAATTGTTTTATTTTAATGTAATTTATTGAGAAATGCAAGGAATAAATCTTCATTAGTGATGATTTATGGTTTCAGTGAAATTGTGAAATCTTGATGAATTGTTGTGCAACATGATTTAGCATTTTGAATTTAAAATGATGATTTTATAAAATTGATTTGATAAAAATTTTAAACGTATTAATTAAAATTTTGTTTTCAATAAAAATGTCATTTTATTGAAATGGTTTGGTAGTATATGACAGTTTATGTTATTGATTATCAATAAAAGGGGTGATTTATTGAAAATGTGTTACGGCATGATCCATGAAAATATTGGTGAGGGATTTTATATTGCATTTCATTTTTTCAGTTTAAATATGACCTTATTCTCAGTGCCAAAGGATAAATGACACACAACATGTAAAGTTTAGATTTCATTTCTGGGTCTTGGTTGAAATATGACCTTATGGTGAGTTCTAAAGTTTAGATGGCAGATGGAAAACAATTACCTTGCGACAACTTGGTAGATTGTGAGAAACCACTCATGAATATGGAACTGTCATAACGTAGCACAATGATATGGTTGCTGCGGTTTTTTGCAATGGTAGGGTATTCCATGAAAGGGATATTGTGAAATGGTTTTAAATCTTGTTTAGTTATTTTTTCTATAAAAATATTTTGCTCGGAATATAGATTTCAATTGAACTTGTATGATTTTGGTGATGAATGGTTTTGGAATCTTGTGTATCTTTAGTTATAAACAGTTTTTGAGAAATTGTTTATATAAAATGTTTTTATATAATTGTCTTGAACTCTTTCATCCTAGTGGTGTGTGTAGCGAGCCATTGGGGAAACCCTACTGAGTTTTATACTCACCCCTAGTTTGGAAATTTGGTATACTGAAGATTTTATCTTCCGGGGTAAGGGAAAAGGTAATGTTTCCCACGTTTTTAGCACTACCTAGTGATATTCAGGACATTCGAAGATTTGGGATCTTGGATCTTGTGGATCATGGAGTATTGTGGTCTTTTGAGAGTCTTTTTTCAATTATAAGATGTTTACTTTGATATATGGTCATTCTTTCAATGTTTCATACATTGATGTGGTTTTGAGATACATGAAGTTGTAGAGTTATCTTTTATTTTTTTTCTTGCATCATACAGTGAAAGTTTGGTTATGGTTAGTTGGTTTATTGGTTTTTTTCTTAAAGGGTAAACCATCCCCCACTTGTATTTGAAATACATAAGCATTTTTTTCCAGCCCTTGGCATCTTGGGGATGTCACTTAAGGCCTAGTAATGACTCATTCTACTCTCAAGCCAATGGGAATTGGTGTGTCATTACAAATGGTATATGTCTAGTCCTTACCTTGTGGTACAAACCAACAGTGTTCTTAGTCATGCATTTGGAATTACTTTCCTTCTATTCCTTGGGTAGGAATCTTAGATAGGATCTGGATTGTTAGAACCTGATATTTATAGCATAAAAGGACATAGCTAACCCATTTACACTGAACTTCAAGATACCATATTGTTGGGTACAAAAGTTTTTTGGATACACTTCAAGAATGTTGGAAATCATATTGTCATGGATTTATCTAATGAGATGACAATGAAATGAACTGTAGAATAATGACTTCCCACTTGAATTTGATATCTCAATGTGAGGAATGATTTATGATTTTATGCAATGATGTAAATGTTTGACCAAAAAATGAAAACTCTGCTTTCAAATGAATGATTTTGAAAAAGGGAATGCTTATAGTATTTGGAAAATTGTTTAATTTTAAAATTCATGCATAATGTTTTCAAAAATGGTTGAACATGGAAAATGGTTGGTTTTGGAAAATAAATGATGTGATAGTTGATGGTATTGAATTTGAAATGCTAAGACATTCGTTAATAGAGAGTGTTATTGACAGAGATCGTTGTAGGTTTAGAAAATGGCACCCGGTAGGCGTCATTGAAACCAACAAAATGAAGCTACAGAGAATGTGGCTGAAACTGAACCACGAGTGAACTGAGAGCTGGTTCAGAGTATTGTCTATTCTTTTCAAGTTGTGTATATGGGGAACTAGAGGAATGATCCAAGTCATGTGGATTATACCATCATTCTCATAAAGTTGAAACCACCTAACTTATGAGGTGATTCTGAACCTGAGAATGCGGAAGTGTGGCTGAATAGGATGAATCATATCTTCGATTTCATCCGCACACCATCAGAGGTCAATTTCAATTTGGAGACTTATATGCTTCAGGGTCTTGCATGGTAGTGGTTGGATTTTTCAGTACATTCTAAATTGGATGAAGGCCTTAAGTGGGAGTATTTTGAGGAATTTTTTAGAAAACAATTTTATCCTCACACGTTCAAGATCCAGAAAATGACATACTTGTTCAGCATGAAATAAGAGAGTATCTCTTTCATAGAGTACGCATCTAAAATCCTGAATTTAGTCCTTTTTTCATCATAGTTTGTCACAAGTTGGTATTTTAAGGCAAACATCTTCAAATCGGGGCTATGAAAGAGATTCGATCAACAATTGTGGTGCTTTGTATTACCAAATATACAGAGATGGTGAACTAAGCGACTGTGGCTGAACGTGATATCTCGGGATCTACGGGAGGTGGCATGATGATACCTACTGGGAATGGTTCTAACTCAACCATTGGGAACAAGTAGAATAGGGACACCTATTTCCAATGTGAAAGTGGAAATCAGAACCAGAATGCGGGATCATTGAACCTTCCTCCAAGACCCCAGAGAATAGTGGGTCACTTTTAATGTTTTTTTCATGACCACATAAAGTGATATTGTTTGGAACATCCTAGAGCATGACATAACTGCACAACGATGAGGCACCTTAAGTGATACAATCATAGTTCTCCAAGGTAGGGTGCTCGAGACACTTCTTAGGCATCGCAAGCATTGTATGCTTCGATAGAACAAGGTTAGTACAATCAGTCTCATCAGCAGAGCAGAGTAGCCATGGTGATTCTAGAAATATCATGACTCCTTAACTAGGGAAATCTCAGTAAGGAAAAAGGAGAATAGTGTAATGAGGAATCAATTGTATGGATTTGAGAAGATGATTATCGATGACTCGATGAACCATCTACAATGGGAGGTTTGATTCTTTTGAATTCTATCATTGGGCAAGTGTTCCTCAAATCTAGTGCATCACATTCTTTCATTTATTCTCTGGTATTTGACTTTCTAGGTTTATATTTGGAAATGAAGCCTTCTATTTTAAAATAAAAAACTTCTCTCAGAGAAATATATTGTCAAGCCTATGTTTGTTGATCATGTGTTATAACTATTGACGGAGTTGAGATGAAATGGAACGTATCAATGTTGGACATGGATGTATCTGAAATAATCCTTGGTATGGATTGGTTGACAATATTCACATATCACATCAATTTTTATAGGAGAATAGTTAGTTTTATTGCCGAGGATGAAATCGAGCATCTCTTATGAGGAGAAAGGATGTAAAAGAATGGTGAAAAGAGCTAGTTGGCACCAATGGTGGGAACGATCTCTTACCAGTTGGAAACATTGACGTTGGAATCAATGGAACAGATCAAGGAAAATAGTTTTCCGGAAGTTGTGTATCAATTTCCAGATTAATATCCTAAGAACATTTATGTGTTACCACCAATAAGGGAAGTGGTATTTACGATTGATCTCCTACTGGGGACTAGTACAATTTTTCTTTCATCTTACAAGATGGCACAAATAGTGTTTCGTGAATTAAATGAGAAATTGGAAGAACTTTAAAGAAAGGGTCTCAATCAGCCAAATAAATCTCTATGGGTAGCACCAATCTTTCTCGTGAAGAGTGCTAGTGGAATTCTTCAGTTGTGGGTTGATTATCGTAAGCCTAACCAAGTTATGATAATGAATAGATATCAACTTGCACACACTAATGACTTGTTTTATCAATTAAGGGGAGCATTGTGGTACTACAAGATAGTCTTGAGATCATGATATCACCAGTTGTGAGTTTAGAATGAGGATATTTTAAAGACAACTTTCAAAAATAGATATGGCCACTTTGATAATGTAGTCATGCATTTTGGTCTAACGAATGCACTTTCGGTCTTCATGTCTTTGATGAATCAAATATTTGAGCTCTATCTATATTCTTTTGTTGTGGTGTTTTTGGCTGACATATTGGAGTATTCAAAGAGAAGTGCCAACAATGTCGAGAACCTATAAAACAGTGTTATAAATCTTGAGAGATCAGCGTTTGATCTCCAAATTATCAAAGTGTAATTTTTGGATACAAGAATTTTGTTTTCATGGCCATTTGATTTTAGAAAAATGTGTTTTTGTTGATCCTGAAAATATAGAAGCCATTATTTCATTGAAACCACTGAAGAATATATTCAAGATAGAATGTTTTCTTGGTCTAGTTGGTTATGACTTATGCTTTTTTCATTATGTCGTACAGCTATCTTCACCATTGACAGCACTAATAAATAAGAATGATCCATTCCAATGGATAGAGGAAAGCTAGAAATCCTTCCTGGATCTAAATTTCCATCTTCCATCAGTACCTATCTTGATCCTACCAAAATCAAGTCATGGTTATGGGGAGTACAATGAGGCTTCAGGATCAGGGATGGATTGTGTTCTCATGAAAGGAGACCATGTGGTTGCTTATGGTTCAAGGTAGTTGATGGTGCATGAGAAGAATTACCCATCACATGATTTGGAGTTAGCTATATTCGACAATGCCTTCAAAACATGGATACACTATCTCTTTGGTGAGTGATTCACTGTTTTCACAGACCAAAAATGTTTGAAACACATTTTCTCACAGTAGTATTTTAAAATGAGGCAATGTAGATGGATAATGTATCTCCAAATGTTGGACTTTGACTTGATTTATACACTAGTAAGAGTAAATTCATTGGAATATGCATTGAGTATAAATTTATATGCACAGTCGGCAAAAGAAGCATCAAATGAATAGAATTTGATGTTTTCCTAGCCGACATGCATGTGGAATGTGAATACCAGGGTGATGTTGTGGATTTATTTTTTTCTACGCCTGTTCATAATTTGGTACATTTGGTCAAAAGGATCAATCATGTGATGTAGAATGTCTGGTTTTGAGTTCAAAACACAATGTTGGGGAGACAATTGAGGGCTAGAAACTTGATGGGAGTTCAGTTTTGTGCTTTAAATATCATATAGTTGTACCCATGGATTTTTAGTAACAACTCCTTCATACATACCACAATTCGAGATGGGAAATACATCCAATTAAACATTATATCTATAATGCTTTAAAGTCAATGTTTTGGTAGAGCAGCATGAAAACGAAGGTGGAGGAGTTCATCATGCGGTGCTTAACTTGTCAGCAGATTAAAGAAGAACATCAGATACTAGTTGGTAACTTGCATTATTTACCTATCCCAGTGTGGAAATGGGAGTAGATAGAGATGTATATAGTTACAGGTATTCCAAAAATGGTTTGGAAACATGATTCCATATGGGTGAGATTGGATTGTCTTACAAATTCGGTCCATTTCATCACTATTTGTGAAACACATACGGTGGAGGATTTGACAAAAATATATATCCAGGAAGTGGTAAAGAGGCATGGAGAACTAGTTTCAATATTTTCAGATAGATATTTGAGGTTCGTGTGTCATTTTTGGAAATCCTTATAGCCAGCTCATGGGACTCTGTTGACATTAAACATGTTGTATCATCATCAGATGGATGGGGTATCCGGGGAGTCGATACAAATGTTGTAAGACATGTTGCAGGCTGGTGTAATAGATTTTGGTGTCTCATGGGAGGATCATATAACCTTGGTGGAGTTCTCATAAAATAACAACTATCAGTCCCCAACACACGTGGCTCTGTTTGAAGCATATTATGGGTGTCCTTGCCATTCTCCACAATGCTGGGTGGAAGTAGGTGAAACATCACTTAATTGGATGAGCCTTGTCCAGGAAGAAAATTAAAAGATCGAGTTGATCAGAAAGAGGATGGATATGGCTTAGAGTGGTTAGAAATCTGATAGAGATCACCTTAGAAGACTGTTGTCATCTGTTGATGGAGATCATGTGTTATTGATGATATCTCCAATGAATGGACATCATCATATCGGGAAACAGGGAAAGCTATATATTAAATACATAGACCCTTTTGAGATCGTATAACAGTTTAGAGTGTTGTAATATCAGTTGGAATTGCCATCATGGATCAGTTTGGTGCATAATGTCTTCCATGTATCTCAGTTGAAAAATTGTCACACTGATCATAACCGTGTGATTAGATAGGATCATGTTAACTTTTACCCCAATGCATCGTTGATAAATATCCCGGTAAAGATTGTGGACAGACAAGAGAATGTCTTTCATAAAAAAATCATTGGTCTAGTGTAGGTTTTATGGCATCATGGTCAGATTCAGGAAGAAACATGGGAATGTGAAAAGGAAGTGAAAGAGTAGTGGCCAGAACTCTTTCAGTTGGGTGACATTTTTCTACACTGCAAGGATGGAAAGACTTGTGATTGGGAGAATGTAGTACCACCGGTATCAGGTATGAAACCCTTACTTGATTCATTTCATGTTTATAATTTTAAGGGTCATGGATGGGAGAGTTAGGAGAAATTTGAATGTAGTTTTGAGGCAAAGGGAACGTTAAATGGCCGACAGAAATTTGGTATAACTGTGTGGCCAAACCATGCGTAGTTGGTCCTTTTGAGGTAGTGGCACCCACATATTTGGAGAACAGTTTGAGAGACAATGAGAGGAATTTGTGTGAGGCTCTTCCTAGCCAATGTCTAACACACGGTTAGCGCACAGTTTGTCTAACCATGTGAACTAACTATACGGGAACTTAAGTGAGATCCTAAAGAAGGTTATCTCATATATTTTTGCCTCTAAGTGGCTTGTTTTACCTCCTAAGTGGCCATAAATCATTATTTCTTTTCCTAAGTCCAAATTGATTTGTTCCATTGTTTCAGAGGTGAAATGAATTTTTCTCTAGGTGAATCGAAGCCAGATTCTTGAGGTATGTGATCGTTCTTCTTCATTATTTCTCGGTTTCTTAGATCTAATTAGATCTACCTATCATCTTCTCCCAGTTTCTAATATCTATTCTCACTATGGGTATATCTATGCGTTTGGATTCCAAATATAAAAATATTTTGTCTCGGTCTTGTTAGGATAAGAGATCAAAGGTGGGTTCTTGGAGAATCGACCCAGTTTTCTTGAGCGATCCTCGTTCATTGTGGATTTCGTCCAAACCATTGAGATAGGAGGCTTCTCCATTGACTCCTCTTTCTATAATTGATTGTATTAGTTTGAAATTGGTTTATTTGAATTCAATTGATTGTGAAATTCATTGGATAAATCTTCTTTAGTTATGATTTACGGTTTTAGTGAAATTGTGAAATCTTGGTGAATTGTTGTGCAAAGTTATTTAGCATCTATAATTTTAAATGATTCTTTTAAATTATTTATTTGGTGTAATTGTTAAATTGTTTGATGAAAATTTATTTTTAAATAAAAAAGGGTGTTTTATAGAAATATTTTGGTTTCAAATGATAATTTTTGGAATTGGTTTTCCATAAAATTGGGGATTTTTGGAAAATGTGTTTTGAAATGATCCTTGGGAAAGTTGGTGTGTGAGTTTATATTGCATTTCTAGGACTTGGTTGAAATATGACATTGTGATACATTCCAAATTTTAAATGGATCAATGTATATAAAGTTAATATTTCATTTCATGTGCTCGGTTGAAATATGACCGTGTGCTTAGTGACAAAGGTTAAACAACATATGGGAAACAATTACCATGTGATGACATGGTAGATCAACGAGAAACCACTCATGAGTATGGAACTGTCATAATGTACAATGCTTGGTCAGTTGCATGTGTTTGTTGAATAGTTAGGTATGTAAAGAAAGGAATATTGTGAAATGTTTTTAAAGCTTGTTTAGTTAATTTTTTTTGGGAAAATTATCTTACTGGAAGTATTGGCTTCAATTTCACTTGTATGACATTGGTGATGAATGGTTTTGGAAACTAGTTTATCTTTAGTTATCAATAGTTTTTGAGAAATTGTTTTATATAAGATATTTTATATAATTGTTATTAACTCTTCTATCCTACTGGAAGAAGTAGGGAATTCATTGGGGAAAACCTAATGAGTTTTACAATCACCCCTAGATTGGCACTTTGGTGCTTTCATAGATTCCATATTCCGGTACAGGGGAAAAGGTAATGTTTCACACGTTTTTAGCACTACCACATGATGTGTGGCCTATTAGATGATTTTGAAGCTTGGAGCATGTGGAGCATGGAGTGTTGTTGACTTCTGAGATTCATGTGTCATTTATCTGTTTTGTACCTTGATACTTGGTCATTTTTTCAACTATTGTATACATTGATGTCGTTTTGGGATAAATGGAATTTTTGGGTTGTCTTTCACATGTTCATACATCATGTAGTGATTGTTCAGATATGGTTGTTTAGTTTATTGGTTTAATTAATAAAGTGTAAATCATCCCCCACATTTTTTTGAAACCATTCGGCATTTATTGTCAGCCTTTGGCGTCTTGGGCATGACACATAAGGCCTAGTAATGACTCATTGTACACTCAAGACAATGATAATTGGTAGTTCATTACATAAATTTTCATTATCTTATGAGTAACTATGAACCCCAATAAATGAGGCTCATGGTTTAGG
This sequence comes from Viscum album, assembly GCA_963277665.1. Lineage (NCBI taxonomy): Eukaryota > Viridiplantae > Streptophyta > Magnoliopsida > Santalales > Viscaceae > Viscum > Viscum album. Next base: position 372,733,817 of record OY728127.1, on the reverse strand, counting down.
CACAAGGTTAGGTAAATCCCTCTACCGATGTCTAGTAAACTAGGAATGGGAATTAATTTAATCATATAGTTAGTTTTTTAATTACATAAACCCCATTATAATCCCAATTCGACCCCCTATGACAAGAGACACTCTTTAATGATTTTGGAGCCCTACAGATGGATTTCAAGTCTTCCCAACCTCTGATCTTTGTTATTCAAATCACGAATTGTATATCTACACCTCTCCCAGTAAGTGGATTCCACCCCGTTGGTTTCCTGTTCATTTTCATTTCATCTCCATTCCATTAAAGGGGTTATTCTTCTGTTTTGATTAGATCAAGATCTTGGATTATAGATCAAGATCTAGATTTTAATTATCTTTATTTATTCATTCTCTATTTAGGGTTTTAGATTTTGATCTTGTTCTATGTCATTGTGCTGGCCAAATTTGTAATTCTGTTGGTGAGTGTTCTTCACCAAACTTGAGGTAGGTGGTCTATAATTCAAATATCACAATCCTTATATTAATTTTTTTTATATAATTGTAGATTTTCTATTAGATTATTACCGATTATTTTCTTTATTTGATTAATTAATTTGGTGCATTAAATAAATGATTAAATTTGAATACGGGGATTTTGAGTTTATATATTTAGATAATTAATTTTGGATGTAATTTTGAAATATTGGTATAGTTGATTTGATAAAATTAATTTTAGGAATAATTATGAGTTATTTAGTTGTTAATTTATATAAATAATTGATGAATTAATAAAGAGATGTTGATTTTTTTATATAATTATTAGTTTATTTAATTATGAGATGTTGACTTGTTTATCTGGATAAATTATTGATGAATTAATTATTACATATTAGGTTTTTTGAGATAATTAATTATATAAATAATTATTATGTTTTGAGTTTTACAAATTAATTAATTAATTTATGAATTATTTATGGTGATTCATGTGATTAATTAATAAGGGAATTAATTTAGGTGAATAATGAGATAATCTAATTTTTTATTTAATAATAGAATTTATGTGGATAATTAATTGTTGAATAAATTGTGTTTTGATTAATGGTAACAAGATCATTCAAATGTGAAGTTATATATGGTAACATGGTCATTTAGTTGTGAAATAAATAATGGGAACACAGTCATTCTATGGTGAGAGTTTTAATTATAGCATGGGCATTCAACTACGAATTAAAGAATTTGAACATTTTCATTCTATTGTGTGAACTAAATAACTGTAACTATGGTATTTTGTGATACGATATCACTTGGACATTATTTAGGCTCTAGCATGAGCCAATGTAGATTTTGCATTACATGTGATTATGAGAACCCGTGGGTTTATGTGGTTAAAAATGATTAATTGAGAATGTGATATGTGTTTAATTATTTATTTTAATTATTTATTGATACAAAAAATTAAACTTCATATGTGCTCAATATTTCATTCGAAACACTATTATTTTCTACAGAGTTGTACTTACACTCTACCTGTGTTTCCTAATCAGTAACTGAATATATTTCGCGGATGTATTAAATGATAAGGGAAAATGAACTTATTACATGGCTGAGTCAGGTGTAGGTACAAGTACTAGTGGATGTTTGGTTGTTCCAACACCCAAATCTGTTTTTTACCATGATAAATCATTATTACGGGATCAATAAGATGATGAACACCAGTCTCTATTGAATAGAATCGATGATTTAGATAAAGAAGGATGAATCCTGAAACCTTTATAGAGGATCTTGCAGATCATGTTTATAATTAATAAAATTAATTTCATAAAGAAAATAACACCTGGATCTTTTGTATTTTAATAATTGATGATGTTGATAATTAGGAATGACCCTAATGGATTATCTTTTTTTTCATTCCAGGCTCCAATCTATAATCCCTCTAGTGGTGATCCACATGTGCTTTGATGGCATCTGATCGACAACGCTTGTTCTTCGAGTGCTAGCGCGATGAAGTGAGCATCCTGTGTTGGTTTATCTTGATCACATTCTCTTCAGCATTGATGAAATTATCTTGTTTTTGAGAGGGGTGGGAATAGGATTTGAGAGAGAAATTTTTTATCTTAACAATTCTCAATTCACCGGGTGTGTGGATCGGTACATGGCACAATAGATGCATGTGTCTATTTATTGTCATGGGGCATTAGTTACCATATTTAATTGCGTAACAGAAATTGAATACATTCGTAACCATAGAGAAAACATATGCTAATAATAATAATACTGCATCATTATTTATGGTTCTCCAACTTGCACAAAATGGGATTATAAATCAAATTTCCACGTCACAAAATCAAAGCAGTGTTATTTTGGTTTGTACCGACTAGTTAAAAGATTTTTTATCATCTTGAAAATAATTATTTTACTATTGGACTAGAATTGGTCCTCTCGAACTGAACTTCCATTTATTGAAAACATGAATAAATAAATAAATAACTTATTTTATTAAATAAATACTTTATTCACGAATAAGTAAATAAATATTTATTAAATGTTCAATAAAATAAATATATTTTACCCACAATCTGGTGAATAAATATTTATTTAATTTATGAAATCTTTTTAACTTGAATAAAATTATTCCATTTTCTTGATAATAATATATATTAATTAAATTCAAATAGAATTTAACTTAGAACACCATAAACACATAGAGTGTGACACAATAGGATTATTTCTTGTTGGCGTTAGGCGGGCTTGCATAATATCCAAGATTACATTCTATAAATAGGTCAAGGACCCGAAGTGAACAAAATTAATGTCATAACAAAAACATCCACATACAAAAACTGAATGTGTAATATAATCACTTTGTTGCAATATCTCATTAAGTAGGTTTCTGGATAGTGTCATCAACTTTTATACTTGATACGTCGTTATTTGACTACCTAAAAAGAACATGTCATTAAACCATAGCCATGGAATTTCATGTGACAGTTTTGTTTCAATCAAATGTCTGAGATATCAACTTCCATAGATGTGAGGGACAAATCCTTCCTCGACTTATCCATTAATAAGATGCCACTTGTGACGCACCCAACATACCCTATTTCCCGCCAACAATATGCATGATAGTTTTCTTCAGTAATTTAAAGTTTGTGAGTCATGACATGTATTATTGATAATATTAAAGTCTCAGGATCATTACAAATGATCATAAATAGAAATATCTACTAAAAAACACAGGGAATTCCTACTGGCAGGTTTGTTCTCATAATCTCATGTCTTACAGATTACCAAGTTCAAACATCTTGAGAGGAAGTCTAATCTGCTTACAAGTACTCTCACCTAATGGTATGCATGTTATGTGTCCCATAATAGTATTTCATCCAACTATAGACTGTATTTAAGAATATTGTTATAGAATTTCAAGGTTCTCATCGTATCATGGAACTTCCATGAACAAATCAATGCAATAAAAACTATAGGACATTATTACATCATAGTAATTTAAAAAAGTGAACAATATGTAATAAGTTTCTAAATATTTAAATACATTAAATATACATGTAATCAAGGTACAACTGGTTGGTTATTAGACACCAACTCTTACAAAGTCCCACTTAGATTGGAGCCAATTTCATATGAATTTCAGTCCACTAGACCTCACATTGTGATCATGCTTCTATTGAGTCGAGTATTTTTTCAAGGGGTCTGCTATGTAGTCTTCCATGTAAATACTACTCACTGTAGCCTCACCACTCTGTGTAAAATCCCTCAAGAGATGAAACATCTGATGTATGTGCTGAGTTTGCTTATGTGGATTTGGCTCTTTTGCGAGAGCCACCGATACAGTATTGTCACTGTACAGTGTCCTAAGATATTTACTTCTAGCTATAAAATCCATCTCATGGACGAATATTCACTTCCATGCTGCTTTTAAGTTACCTCAGAAACTACAATATACTCAGACTCTATTGTAGAATCTATGAACACACTCTACTTTGAGATCATCCATCTCACTGTACCTCCATTCAAAAAGAAGATGTATCCCATTTACGACATCATGTCATCATGATCCGTCTGGAAACTAGCATACTCATATCCTTTAATGAATTGTTCCTAATATCCTCCATAATCCTGGAACATATCCTTACTATGATGTAGATACTTTATGATAGTTTTTACTTCCATCCAACGGTGGTCCCCTGGGTCATCTTGATATCTTCCTACCGCACTCAGTGTATAGGCAACATCCATCCTAGTACATTGTGTGGAATACATGACTGACCCAATATCTAATGCATATGAAGTCTTTTTCATTATATTTATTTCCTCATGTGTTTGAGGACACATTTTATTGGAAATATTAATGAACTATAATGATGGAAACAATCCACTCTAGGATTGTTCCATGCGGAATCTCATTAGTATGTTATCAATGTATGTACTTTGAATTGGGCCTAACAGTCTCTTGGATCTATCATGATGGATATTGATCCCAAGAATATATTCTCTCTTTCTCAATTCCTTTATGGAGAATCATTGATCAACCATGCCTTAACAGATTGTAAGACTGGTATTTCATTTCAAATAAGTAATATGTCAACAAAATATACTATTAGGAAAACAACTGCAATATCACTAAACCTTTAGTAGAAACAAGGCTCACATTCATTCTTGATAAAACCCAATTTCATTATGGATTCATCAAAATGAATGTTCAATGACCTGGCAACTTGCTATAATCCATAAATGGATCTCTACAACTTCCAAATCTTTTTGGCATCATTTGGAGTTATAACCCCTTCAGGTTGTGTCATGTAGACATCTTCCAGAAGGTTCCACTCAAGGAAGGTTGTTTTGACATCCATTTTACAAATCTCATAGTCATGGTATGAAACAATGGACAATAGAATTCAGATGTTTTTGAGCATTGCATCTGGGGAAACGGTTTTCTCGTAGTTAATGCCTTGACGTTGTTTGAACCATTTTCTAATTGGCCATGCCTTATAGGTACTGACTTGTCCTTCCATGTATAATTTCTTCAAGAATACCCATTTGAAACCAATAGTCATTACCTCAACTAGAGGATATACCAATATCCTGAATTGGTTTAGGTACCTAGAATCCATTTTAGAAATCACGGCTTATTGCAACTTGGAAACAACTATTCCACTTACTGCTTCCTTGTAGGTTAGAGTATCATTATTATCAACTAATTATGAGTCACCATCCTCTGTAACTATAAAATGACACCATTCTAGTCCCCTAACCTCTTTTTTACATTAACACGGCTACTGTGTCTCTGGAACAGTTCTTTCTTCAATAGTGTTTTGTTGAATTTGGTCTTCTACAAACACTTGTGTACCTTGAGCCTCAACTTCTTCGATTTCTATCTCTCTCCCACTGTATCATTGGGGGATGTTCCCCCTCTCATGGAATATGGTGTGTATTTCAACTATGACATTTTTGATGAGGGTTTTTATTGGAAATATTCCCTTGTTTCATTGGGGTCTTCTATAAAGGTATAGTTTGTGACTAAAGGTGAAAATTTGTTACCAGAAGAGGCCTTAAAAAAGGCATCTCTTACCCACATATGCAAATTCGATAATATGGATTTTGTTCCACTTTATAACTCATATGGAATACCATTTATCGATTTGTTTGGTACATGTTTTAGTATGTGTGCCGTTGTTTGTAACGCATATCACCAAAAGGATAATGGAAGACTTGCATGACTCATTATTGATCTCACTATTTTCAACAGGGTGTGGTTGCTACTTTTTCTCACACCACTCCACAGGGGCGTGTATTGAGGAGCGAGTTGGGATAGTATCCAAAAATCCTATAGGTAATCAATGATGTCTTCATTAATATATCCTCCACCACGGTCTGAGCGGATTTTCTTAATCTTCTTACGAAGCAGGTTCTCAACATAATTCTTATATTAATTATACTTATCAAAAGAATCGTACTTATACATCATTATGTATATATATCCATATATACTAAAATCATCAGTATGAGTTAAGAAGTATGAGTACCCTCCACTTGATTCAACTAGAAATGGTCCACACACATCAGTATGATCCAATTCAAGAAGTTCTTTAGCCTTTTCACCTTTCCCAGTAAAGATGATTTTGTCATTTTTTCGTGTAATCATTCATGACATACACCATGTGGTTTTAGTTTGAAATAATCTATATATACATATTGATGCATCATTTTCAATCATTTCTTCTTTACACGACCTAGTTAGTACTACCAAATTTGTGTGTGGTATGAGTTTTGTGATGAATATTTTTTATCGATTACCACTACATGGTTTGTGTAATTCAACATGTAAATACAATTGTATATATTTACCCCACCAAAACAAATACTATATTTGTAAAATAAGAAAATATCATTTCAAAAATCGAAAACAAATCCATATTTACCTAATATAGATTCATAAATAATATTTTTAGTAACCTATGACACATAATAACAACCCTTTAACACCAAGATCATCCCAGTTGGCAACATGAGGTGGTAATCCCCGGCAGCTACACCAACATGTCTAGATTTGTTGGTTTCTCTTATATCTACCTCCCATCGATGAATATTCTTTAATCTACATGAATCATTTATTTGGATTCATATATGATAACCATAAGCTGTATCTAATAATGAATTTTTAGAAATAGATATATTTAATTTAATAAAAAATAAACCTGAAGCTTCCCCTTGCTTCCTAGGATGGATGTAGTTCTTATTCCAGTGGTCCATCTTTCCACAGTAGAAACAAACTACCTCATGTTCCCTTGCCTCCCCTTGAATCTTCCTTTTCTTTGAAGGCTCTGAGGAGGATTTTGGATTAATGTTATCTTCCTTCCCTTTACTCTTTTTTACCATAAGGACAACTGGATTTTCACGCTTCATATATTTTTTCACTTGTTGAATGAAGATAAGAAGATCAGATAGAGACTACTCAATGTTTTTCATAGTGAAATTGAAAAAAAAGTTAGAGATGATCTGAGGGAGTTATGCTAGAATGAGATCGGTTCCCAGTTCAACAGAGATTTTAGACCCTAGAAAATCTAGGTGCTCAATGTATCCAATGAGCTTGACTATATGTGGCCCAGCTGGGGAACCTTCTCTAAGATTACTATGAAAGTGTTCCTCAAAGATATCAAACATTTCATGTCTTTGTTTCTCCTAATATAGACCACGGAGGTTCTAGAGCTTGATATAAGAATCCATGTTTTCATTAGACTTCATTATCTCACTAGAAATTGCTTATTTCAACAAACATTGAACATCAATGGCATCGTTCATAAGTTACTCATAGACATGGAAATCCTAATCACTCATCTGTTTGGTAGGAAGTTTAGGTAATGCTTACTCTAGCATGTAGGATATCAATTCATAGATTCGGATAACCTGAAGGAGTCTAAACCATTTCAGGAAGTTATTTCCACTGAGTTTGTTGTCTTTATCCAGAATTGATCCTTGGGATAGTGTGGTTGAGGATATTTTTATTTTTATTCTACAATTAAAAAATCAGATCATTAGTACTTTCTTGATTAGATTTTATGAGAAATAATAAATTATATTAAGTCACACACTATTTTATCAAGTCCCAATGACCCTCACTGTTGAACTTAGAATGTCCAGTAGCACTGAAATTATAGTGGAAAGGATCCATATTCCCCTTCACATAACCCCTACAAGGGTTGGTCAAGATATTAGAGGGTATTTAGGTAGGCTTTTCGTCTCCAAATGCTGGTTTTCTGCTCCTTGATCTATTGAGTGGACTCCCTAATCTTGAATCATGACTTCAGATTTCCTCAACTCTTGCCTCCAATGTTACACCAATTCTAGAAAGAGGTACTCTTTTTGATGTAATATGGTCGAGTCAACCTGGAACCTTTCATAAGGGCTTCCCGTACAAAAGTGTGTGTCCTAATAAGGGTCGGTCAAATATATATTTTTATTTAGTTTTTCCATTAATCAAATAATAGAAGGCTTGGTCTGAAATAATATTTTATTTGAGGTATTTTTATCTCTTATTCGTGAATTTGTTATTATCATTATCACATTATTTTTACGATTAATTTGATCTTTCTTAATTGATTACCCATGTATTGATAAAATTTATACATAAGACTGGTTTATTTTAGTTTCATATTGCATTCTTGTTTAATTCATTAATTTTTTGATCGTGACAACACATCCATAATGATAAACCATGAAAAAGACAAAAATAAAATATAGTAAATTGCATGATCATGAGATTTTATAATGGTTAGCTTTTCTACCAGTTGATAAACTAACCCAGACATTGAGGAGAAAAATATTGAACCTTTTGGGTTTGTGTATACCACTCTCCACCTGTCCACCTCTATACCTCCTTGGATATGTTATGTCTCCACTCTTTCGTGAACCTTATCCACTAGCTTGATATTTTCTTCCATTACCTATGACTTTTTAAAACACAGATGTAGGTGAAGGGTATATAGGGGTTTTACATAAAATAAACCATGGGAATTCATGCCCTACATATTGATGATCTGAAACCTCACAATCCCTCAAATTTAATTTAAATACATAAATTAAAAGAAACCATCCATATACAAAGGTCTTGGTTGAGGTCATGATAATCCATACGTGAAATGATATTTACACATAAATAAAACTAGAATTAAATTCCATAACTATTCTTGTTTAATAGATGTCATACTCGAATAAATTAATTATAATCTTTAATTAATCAATCCTTTTATATAAAACCATTTTCTAAATTTCCTTGAAATTCTCATCCATCATAATTTTAAACAAATAAATTCATTTAAAATTATCTTTTTACGTAAAATGTTTTTTAGAGGCTACCTGGGGAATTCCTATTCATAACATCCCAATGAGTAGAAATATACATTACACAGATGTTAAATTAACCACATATATATGTAACACCAATCACGTGTTCTGCCTCAATTTTACCCCCGATTGATGGTACATGTCTCTAGGGTTTTTATATTATAATAAGAAATTTTAATAAATATCATATTTTGGATGAGAACACAACATTTAGTTCCAACTACAGAGCATGTACTTTTTTTCACCGTCCTTCCGAAGTACAGGCCTATGGAAACAACATGTAAGTGTAATTTTGAAATCTTCAGAGTACGTGACGTGTCCAGGGGATCACATGTCGTGTAGTTCCTTATTACATGGTCTCCAGTTGGGAAAGCCGTGTACGAGGTACACAACCCAACCATATCCCAACGGGACTACACATCGTGTCTAGTGGGCCACACAACATGTAATCTAGAACCACGCACCATCTGTTCCTAGTCAACACATGGTTTCATTAAGACTTAGACAAAATCCACCAGACCCGGTGTGTTGAACCTTTCCTACATGACATGTACTGCCAAATACATGTTCTGTGATATGGTGTTTTATGACCGGAAAACATTGGCACCTCCAAATGAGATCCACTGTTTTATTTTAATCAAAATTGAATGAAAATATCATTTCTATAAGGGGAATGAGAAACTAAAGGGGAGGAACATATCTCAAAATTCAGATTTGTGTAACGATTAACTAGAATTGAAAAAACTAAATTATTAAAAGTGAAAATCATCAACAAAATATTTAAACAATAATAAACTATGATGTAACCAATTTGATATCACTTGTAGGTTCCGGACACAGTAGAAGAGTTTTTGGGATAGCATCCAGCTTTTATTTTTACCTTGATCAATGATTATTCTAGGATCAATACAAAGATGAACTATAGTTTCCATGGAATGGAAACAAAGATTTAGATAAAGAATGAATAATCCCAAAACATTCAGAGAGGATATTAAATATCATGTTTATAATTAATTTAATTAATTTCATAATATAAATAATTCCTGGATCTTTGGTATTTTCTTCATCAATGATGTTGATCATTTGGAATGACCCATATGAATTATTTGGTTGTGATTGCAAGGATCCAATCTAGAATCCCTCTAATGTGGATCCAAATGTGCTTTCATGGCCTCACATTGACACTGATCATTCTCAGAGTGCTAGCATGGAAAAGCGAGTGTCTTGTATCAGTCGTTCTTTATTTATTGTTCTTAAACCTTGAAAAATGTCTCTCATTCTTGAGAGGGGCAGGAAGAGGATTCATGAGAGAAATTTTTTATCTCATCGATTCTAAATTCACCGGGTGTGTGGTTCGGTACATGTCACAATAGACATATTTTTCTATTTTTTAACAAGGGTCTTTAGATATAATATCTAATTACATAAAATAAATTAAATAAATTCATAACCTTGAGGAAAACCCAAAATATTAATAATAATATCGCGTGATTATTTGTAGTGCGCTAACTTACAAAAAACGGAATTATAAATAAAATTCTGCATCACAAAATAATAAAAGCATTATTTGAATTTGTGCCAACTTGTTAAATAATTAATTATCATCTTACAAATAATTATTATACCACCATACAATATGTGGTCCTCTCAAACTCTATTTCCATTAATTGAACACCTAAATAAATTAATAAATATTTTATTCTCTTAAATAAATATTTTATTTACAATCTAGTAAATAAATATTTATTAAATGTCAATAAAATAAATATATATATTTTACCCACAATATGGGGAAGAGATATTTATTAAATTTGTTAAATCATTTTTACGAGAATAAATTTCTTCCATTGTCATGAGAATAATATTTATTAATTAAATTCAAATATAATTCAACTATGACCACTAGAAACCCTTAGTGTGTGACCCTCTAGGATTCATTCTAATTGGTATTAGGCGGGCTTGACTAAATTCCAAGAGTTCTATCTAGAAACTATTTAAGGAAACCAAGAGAAAAAACATAAAGTCACAACAATGAAATCCACATGTGAATGCTTACTGTGTAATATAAAACATTTATTACAATATATCATCAAGAAGGTTTCATGATAGTGTCATCTACATTTATGATTGATACATCATTATTTGATTACCTGAAATAAAATTGTTCATAAACCATGTCCATGAAATTTCACACGACAATTCTATTTCAATCAAAGGTCCATGATATCAACTTCTATAAATAGAAGGTAAAAAAATCCTCCCTTGAATTATCCATTAATAACATTCCTCTCATGACACACCCAACGTACCCTACTTCCCACCAACTATTTTCATGATAGTTTTCATCAGTAAATCAAAGTGTGCAAGTCATGACATGTATTAATGATAATATTATAGTCTAAGGATCATTACACTTGCTCACAGATAGAAATATCCATTGACACCAAAACACACATAATTCATATTAGTGGGTTTGTTCTCATAATTTCCTGTCTTCGAGATTACAATGTGTGAACTTTATGAGAGGAAGTATAATCTGCTTAAGAGTACCCACACTTGAAATTCTGTATGACATGTATCCCATCATAGTATTTCATCCAATCGAAAAACTATATTTAAGAATATTGTATAGCATTTCAAGGTTCTCATTATAGCGTGGGGGGTCTACCATGACCTTCTCAATACAACAAACACTCGAGGAAATTATTACATCATAGTCATGAAGAATAATGAAAAATATATAATAAGATGGTTATTGTTTAAATACATTAAATATACTTGTAATCAAAGTACAACCAGTTCATTCTAGGACACCAAATCTTACATAGGGATATAATATGGATGAGGGAATCAAACACGGTCTAGGACCCATTTGGGAGACATTAGTGTATTTAATTTGTAGTTTTCATTTTGATACATGGCACATAAATTATCATGTCATTTTTTCAATTCATCTTTGATATTGTATCATTAGTTTTTAGACATATTGTGATCTTGGAACTATTTTATTATAGTTATACGTTATTCAATTATTGATTCTTATTTTAATGTAGTGTATTACTCTGAAAAAATTTGGGTATAGTATCCCCATGACCGACATTAGTACATAACTACTAGTCTAAAAACTATGGAATATGAAAAGTCACACATCTGGCCCCACAAGTGACTGGATCAGGGCATAGGAGTGTGGCCCTCGGGCTAGGTTGTTACACTAAATTATAATATATTCATAATTTTCATACCTACTCTTGTCATCTCAATGTCAGATTATAAAATTCTTAATGGGTGTTACCAAACAAATTACCAATACCCAAGAACCTCCTCTCCCCTTCCGACTTGAAAAACATATAATCATTTCATTGAAATGTATATTGATAATTTTCGGTAACTTGATTGTGTTTTTTGTAATGAACATAGACTCGATCTGTTATATCAGGTATCTATGCAAGGAAAACTGGTTCTTCCCATGGTGACACACTTAGGTGTATAAATTCACTCTCTATCGTATCGTCCAAATAATATTTCGAATCTATCAATTTATTTGGTTCTATACAATAAGATGAAAGAGACACTGATTGAGTATCAGGTACTTAATTAATAGAAAACACCACATATCATTCCATCATCTAGCTAGGTAAATAAGAAGGAAAAATGTCAGGAAGGGAGATGATAATTGGAGAGATATAATTACTCAAATATTATTTCTCCAAATCCAAATAAAACAAGAATATTACCCTTCCTAACTCTAGAATTTAGGGTTCATATCAACATGACCACGGTCCCCACTCACACTAAAAGACATAGCACACCCAGTATGGTGATTTAAATAGACCCATAAAAGAAAATATTCATAATCTACCTTATGATATATCATCCAATACATAATGAAAATAACATCAAGTGGTTTTATTTTTATAATAAGATAATTCATGTTAAGATCAATTTTAGATAGAGTGAAAACACAAGTAGAAAAAAAAGACTGTACTCTCAATTTATTTCTATGGTTTTAGTATTATATATCAAAATAAGACAAAATCTTCATAGGAAGGTTTAGAATGTTCCAAATATGATTCAAAAAAATGAGTGTGATGCATAAGAATAAAATAAATAATTATATAAAGATTACAATATTGTTATGGTACCCCTCATAGTCACTGGACCCATATCATATTTCTCAGGAGACACATCCATTGTGTGAAGATGATTTGTTCTAGTTTCATGTGGGTGGAGACCCCTAGTTCTTGAAGTATTTTATTTCACAATGTTAAATATTTTTTTTAATGATCTTGTTCTACTAAACATAGTAGAAATGATATGTAATCACTTCAGTACGTTTCCTGAGTGACCGCACAATCTAAAAGTTTTGGGTTCCTTTGTAATGATTCGATTTGAATTCCCAATCATACCACACTAGAATCAAGTTAGTGGGTCTCTCCCCAATTCTATTATAGCTATGGTAGAGTCCTGCTTCCTAGAAAGATAATGATACACATCATTATTTCTCTTTACATTAAATAAACTCATTGAACTATCATTATGATCGATGGGAACTCCTGTTAACCATGACATTCCATCCATATCAAGAATATCCAATAATACTCTAACCATCACTTCAATATAATATGTGTGATTTAACATGAAAACATGATATCAAGTATCATCATGAATAATCATCCCAAATAATTGAGCCTTGGGTTTCTCATTCATCACATCATCGAGACAAAACGGAAAAAGATTAGTGAAACATATATCATACAGGGTCTGAGTCATATATCCCTAGTGGAGGTTGAGAAACTCCATTAATTTCTCTATGACCGTTGATTTGATATTTGGATGATTATTTATAATAAATCTAATGTATTTTAACTCAATTTAATCATGCTTCTTTTCCATTAACATTAAATGCTACAATGTCCTGCTATGTACCTCGAACTAGAAGATGGAACATTTAACATTAATAGAATTAGATGTTTCTAAAAACACAAAAAGAATAAATATAATTTTAAAAAGTTTCTAAAATTCTGGAGGATAATTATATCCAAATAAATCTGGTGTTTTCTTGTGAAGAAACTCTTTATCATGATTCTAGGATACATCCCTTAATGGCTCCAGAACTAGATACTGAATGGGAATGGGTTCACATACCTATCCAAGAGATTGGATAGAATTCACCACTATCACAAAAATATTCTATCCCACTAGTTGATTCACATACTATGGTCCTCTAGTATCTTCCTCTTGTAGGCTATTAAATCATCTTCATGGATGAATGATTCTATAAAACATCAATAGACAACACTAAAACATTAGAAATGGAAGATATATCAATAACTAAATCAAAAGTTGCATGAACATAAAATAACTCATATTAAATGGTAAAATCCTAGAATCGGGAAAAAAACTATTCCCCAAATACACTTTTCTTAAACACCCATGGTAACTATAGGGTTGTTACAATGTGAATCATCCAGACACTCTTTTATAACTACCTATTTAATCCAAACAACCTGAAGGGAATCCCTGATCACCATGGTTTGGAGACTAGAACATGGAATGATAAAAACATTTAACGTGTGAATGGTTTTGAAACAAAATATTTGAATATAAAAGAAGAAAATTAGTATATCAAGACACCTCAAGAAGAATGTATCAAAATAAAGAGATAAAAAACCAAAATGTGTGTCATAAATAGTTACTATAATAAATAAGAGAAAATCACAGAATCCTAATGTAATAGGTGAATAATATCTCTATTTTTCACCTCTATCACTCGGAGTCCAAAATATCCAAAATATCCACCAAATTTTAATGGCTCTTTCTCTCTGCATGCTCCCAGAAAAAGATAATCTACAGGCACACGAAAGAAAATTTAGGCTGCAATATATAACTCTCACTAGGGTCTCACCTTGTGTTACACAATCTATTCTATAAATATAAATATTATTTGATTTCACTTTAAATAATACATTTCACTTAAATTCATTTAAATTTTTTTCAATAAAACATGATTTGTAATAAAAAATGATGGAAGTTATATCAAAATAGGTTAAAATAAATAAAATTTATAAACATTTATATAAATAAATTGGATAGAATAAAATAATTATATAATAAATTTCATATAATAATCAAATCATAACATTCCACAACACCATGTAATAAGCCCTTTGGTAAGTTGGTTCAAATAATGGGATCCTCACACTTCTCAATAATCTACCATGATCAAGTTGTGTGTAAAGAATTCTATATGCATAGGCCATTAAGATAATCTTTCAACACCCCATTAGGGGACCTATCATAGGAAAGTAATCTAGAACTAGGTTATGTTAGTGTTTTTATCATCAATTCATTCATTGGTAGTCATATTCTTAGCATGCTTATTCTAGTTACGAACTAACTGTCGAACCTTACTTGCATTCCAATCAATCAAACAAACTTTTTAAATTAGTTCAAAAAAAAGACTTGAGGAACCAAAATACTTTAATTATTAGATAAAACCAACAAAACACATATATTGTGATCCTCAAATGAAGAAAATGATGTAGTAGATCATAAACCCCAACCTAGAATCAAGATCTAATAAAATAGTGATTAATCCTTCTACAACCTAATGGTATATCACTTTAAAAATATATAGAAGATGATATTCAAAAAATCCAGATGCGAGAGGATACTCATAACATATAGTGATACAATGATTTCAAAAAAACTTAATTTCTAAAATTGAAGAGGATATAAGAACAAAAATCACTTCTTGAGATCTGTAAAAATTGAAAAAGTCATGTACATATTGTGAGGAGGGAATTTGAATTTTAAAACATCCTAGGACATTTGCATTTATAATAGTAGAATTCATGTCATAGCCCCTCCAGGTAAATTGCCTCCTAAAAATAATTCCTAGACCTCATACATATCCACCTCACCCAGGGTAACGCTGTAACACCCCGAGATTTTATGAAAAATATTCTATTTAATTTCATTAATGTCTTGTGTTGTACGCTACACCAAAATGATCTTGTACAACATTCATCCTTGACTTGCCTTGCATTACACACAATCGCGACCTTCCTCGATAGTGTGTGTTGTACGAAATACAGAGTTTCACTAAACAACGATATGCTATTAAAATATTATTAAAACTATCCGTTATGAATAGTAATAACCACTTTCTGAAATTTTGTAAATTTCATTTTTCAAAATGGACTACATTTTTGGCTTTAGAATATCGAAAATAGCTTAGGGTGAAATTTTAGTACTTTTCGAATAACTTTCATTTTCTGATGAATAGTGAAAATAACTAAATTTTATTTAAAAACAACCATTTTAATCGAAATAATTAATAGTGATAAATTAATAATTTGAGTGGTTTTAAAGTATATTTAGAATATATTTTTACTATTTAATACAATGTTGGTCATTGGATGTAATTTCACATTTAAACCAGACATAAAAAAGTGTCAATCTTTTGATAGTTATTATCTCTTAAAAACACGCTATTTGTTTTGACGATGGGAATTAATTTTTAAATTAATTAATGCAACTAATATGTTTTCAATTTTGTAAAATAAACATCATTTTTGAGTTCATAATATCAAATATAGCTTAGGCCTAATTTTTGGTATTTTTCTGGAAACTTTCATTTTTTAATGAATAGTGAAACCACTAAGTGGTAGTTAAAAAGACTGATTTTATCATAAAACATAATTTTACCCCTTCTATGAGTGGAATTTCAAAAATCCGAGAGACACGGTTAATATAAAGGACTAAAATTTGGTTCAATGAGATGAAAATAATTTTTGGTGATTAGTAACTTTTTACTTTTATTTACCACGGTTAAAAGTAAATAGGGTAATTAAGGGTAAAAATGATATTATTATTACCCTAACACATATCCTAATTCTATTGGATAAGTGTAATTCGACCAAAAACAAACTTAGGAATACAATATGACCATTTAGGCCCACTTGTATTAGATTAGGACATTTATTATTAATTTATTTAAAGAAGGGTTAAAATAGTTAAAATCAATGTTTAATAAGTAAATTATTTTTAATATAGGGTTATGCATAAGATAAATTCGACTATAAATATTAATTAGAAGGATAAAAAGATTTACTACATAATGATATTTTATTTGTAATTTTTATACTTTAAATAATTTAATTTATTTACGACACAATGATGATGTAGTAATTATCTTATTAATGAAATATTGACATAATTGATGTTATAAATACCCAAATAAATGTAATTTGAGAATTTTTATGAATTAAAATAATTTTCTATGTTAATATGACATGTTAGTATTGATTTAATTAATTTATTTCTAACTAATCATTCTGTTATTATTTACAAAAAAATCAATTACCAAATATTGTCAAAATTGACATAAAATAGTTTTTTTTTTAAAAAATTATATTATTAATTGTTATTATATTCCTAAAAATCTAAGGTTCGTCCAAATGTCTTATATAAGGTTATATATATTAATAATAAACAACTTGGGGTTCGTTTTGCTTTTTATCGTAAGTTTATTAACCTTATAGTGTAAGAACACCAAAAGACACGGTAAAAGTTAAATTATCTAAGTTAAAGTTAAATCTAAATGATAAGGTTAAAATAGTAAACTAAACTTGTCCAAATTCTATGTGATGAGAGGATTTAGACCCATATCCACCTTAGCTTCATGATAAATAAATTTGGAGCTATTTAAAACCGAATATGGCTTTATAATAAAATAATTTGTTTAGTTTTTCCAAAGGAGCCCCTCTCCTCCCTTATAAAAGGGCATCACCTCTCTCTCTTCCTCACACCACATTGAGCCTTACTGCTCGGCCAAACCCTGCCAAATTCTCTTCTCCACTTTTCTAGAAACATCCTAGAGGTCATGGTCTTCTTCAAAGACCAAATTTAGTTCCCTAAGAGGAGGACTCAAACAGGCGCTTCAAAGAAGAGGTAATGTCTGTTACCGATTCTTTCAACTTTATTTCTTCTTCCACTTCTTCTTCTTAGGTTGTTTCATTAAGAAGTAATAAAATAAGTATCACTAATATACTGATATGTTATTATAAGTACGAAACAACCCGATTTCACCATCTATCCATCCTATAGAAAACGAAATCAACGCGCGTGCGTACGTACGGAATACCGTCTCCACAGTGTGGTGTAATCTATTTTCCACCACCACCTTACTTGGATGGGTATAATGCTGTACATAATAACTATATATGATTATTTTAAAGTGATATTTATTATGAAATAGTATACATACACTCCAATACAATTCCATGATCATGAGAACAATATCATCGCTCGTGCGTACGTACGGACTACCGTCTCCACGACGTGATGAGATTCATTCTCCACATTAACCATTTAAGAATGATTATAAAGTATATATAATAAGTAATCATGAAATATATGACATAATAATGATACGGGATTTATGTATATAGATATGTATGTCATCTACTTAATTCCATTCAATTCAATAAGGATACAAAAACATCGTTCATGCGTACGTACGGCCAACCGTCTCCATGAACGGTGTATTTCTTTCCATTTATTGATCTATTATATATATGTATATTCTGAATATATATTATATATAAATCATGTTTTACATTCTGGATGTAATAAACCATGATCTAAGTAATCATATGAATAATTACAAGTTAAAACACGAACGGCAAATGAAACGATTTTACCCAAAACGCTACTTTAACATTAATTTACAAAAGAATGGGTAATATATAGTCATAAGTGAACCATATATGATATCATAACAATGAATATGATTCTATAATAAGTCAATGAAATTATTTAAATCATTATACAAGAGGTTCGGATCCATACGACGCATATCAGAACTAAAGTAACGGATAATTTTTCAAATCTCATTTTTATCCGAGATTTCTTATTTGTAAGTATTTACTAGGGTTATTTCTATCATCCATGTCCATGTTTTATAAAAGTGTTTTCATGTATGTTTAAATTCCATTTAACCATTTTTACTTTTACTATATGGTATGTATGGAATCATACTATTACGAGGTACTTTTTGAGTTTTCCGGCAAAAGTACGAGAAGAATGTTTTTTTATCTTATATAGTGTGAACAAATTTTTACGGTTTCATAACGCCTCGTTTTACTGAAGCTTCCTATACAATATTGCATGATTATTTTTAACAAAACCCTTATCTTTTAAAATTGCATGGAATTTTGTGAAAAGAAAATGATTTTCAAGAAGAAAGGATATTTTCCTCAAGAATTCATTGCAAGTGTTTTATCAAAACCATTTTCCACCTAAGATTAAATTATTTTCATATGTGTATGTTTCAAATATAATGTCTCTATGATTTACATGGATTAACTTTTCTTATTATGAAATGGTATCCATTTCTTTTATATTGATTTTGTGATGATGGGATGATATTTTTGAAACCCATTTTATTCTTTGGGTTATTATAAATTATGTATGTTTATTTTGTGGCACAAGTAAGAATGATTTCATTATGAGATGGGTGGGACCTATATCTCCCTCCAATGCATTGGGTAAAGATTTATATCTCATGAGATAGACATGCCTGGAAGGGTAAGTTAATCTGGTTTAGTATTACAGGACTGGAACGAGAAGTGAACTCGATTCAGAAAGGGACTTCGTCCACTAAGATGGTCTTGGCAGCAATGGCTTGGCTACTATGGAAATCCTTACATGTGCTTAATGGATTCCACAATTACATGTTTTATTCCCATGCTATTTTGTCATGATTTATGTTCCATTATGATCTATGCCTTATGTACTTCCATGTTTTATGTCATTTCTCAAGAATTTTAATATTCATGTTTTTTTAAGTTCAAATGTATATGGTATGTTTTATTTTATCCATGCTTACCCTTACTGAGAATTTGAGCTCACCCTTTTTATGTTTTCTTTTCCCCCAGGATTAAAATAAATGTTTTAGGTAAGAAAACAAAAGGGGAAGATCTTTATGGGGGATTTTGAAGATCTTTCACCACGATTAGAAGATTATATTCTGAGTTTCCAAAGACACTAAACTATTACGATCCATGTGTGTTTGTTTTTGTTATGTATTATGTATTCCACAAAAGTAATGTAATTTCAATGTACGCCATGCTTCAAGTCTCTAAAAATGCTATAACATGACCCATTCACCACGCTGAAGTTAACAGAAATGGAAGATTACTCTAGAACACATATATAGGTATAAATGGTGTAGTTGACTCTATATAGTGTATGTGTGTCCCAATTTGAAAAACTAACCAAATCAATCCCTCAAACTGTCACACCGAAGGATCTTCCTCCACACTATAGCGAGGTATCTGAAGACAACATCCTCTAAACCAAAAAAAATCACCAATGGCTTTCTCCAAAAATATTAGAAGCAATATAAAGACACCCAAATGGAATTAAAGAAAAACACGGAAGGTAATAAGTACCTGAAAGTGGAAACTAGATGTGAAATATTATATTAGGTCTCACATCAATTAATAATACAAACGTGGATACATTATGTTTTGATTTGAATCAACGTTTGTAATTTTTTTCATGTTTGGTGCAGAAGATTAGTAATATCATTAAAATTTATTTTTTAAAAATATGTAATTATTTTAATTATAATTGAATGTTTTGGTAAATAGATTACATTTTATATAAACATGATGAAAACAATCATTGATTACTATCACAATGTTCATAAACAATAAAAAATGTGTCTGAACGTTTTTAAAACCAAATAGTCACAGCCCTATAGACAAGGAGAGTTTCTTAAAACCCATAGTAAAAAAATAAATTTTTATTCTCATGCATTTCACATTACCAAAGTTTATTATTTGAATTTTATTTAATTAAATAAAATATTCTTGCATGTTTTTGTCGATAACTATTCTATTACTTTTTAATCAGTGGAAATTGATATTGAACTTTGTTTAAACACTGTAGAGATTTTTGTGGTTGGTTATTGTATCATGTTTAACCTACATAGATGAACACAATACAATTTATAATTACATTAAAATTATTTTATTGTTTGTATTTATCAATATCTAGGGCTTCTAATTGATTAAAAAATATCTATTAGTAGTGTTTATGTAATGACCCTACAGTATGAAATATAATCTTTTATATAATGTTTTGTGATCCTAATTAATTAATGTGAACCTAAATAATATGTAATCATTAATAGTTTTATAAATATATGTATGACTCTGTAATAACATATAAAATAACTAAATTATCTTTAAAAATTCAAACTAATGAGTGATGTAGGGTTTTAAAGGGATCCATTATCATACACGGTATGTAAATATATAAAAATAAATTAAGAAAACTAAATATTCCAAAAATTCATATTGAGTCGTTATTAAATGATTTTAATCAAATAATGTGATAAAAAGTATCAGTTTTAATGTAAAAATTTACAGTCAAAAAAATGAATGATATTTCTTCTATGGACCTAATGAATAATGTCCCCAGTAAATATTTTCTTGGTTTTATATTTTAAATAAATATATTATAGTTGTATTTATATCTTATATAAATAAATTTATTGAGTTTCTAAATTTATATCAAGTGAAAAATAGTTATTTAGTTTCATTTATATTTTTGATACTATACATTGTTCGTCCCAATACAGAAGCTAAATAGTTTTATATTTTTTTATCTTTATAATATGGGTTGATTTTTAACGATTTCTATCAGGAATAAGATCACATAAAATAAATGTTAATCTTTAATCAATTCTTATTAAATTATTAAAAAAATATATTTTTGTGAACAAAAAAACCATGGGAGTGTATCAATTTTAAAAACATTTAAATGATCATTTTGTAAATGATGGTTGGATATTTAACATTAATTATTAATATTATATTCATTATATGTTGATATTGGGTTATCTATTGTTCCCATGAAAAAATATGACTATGATTAGTTAGTAATAATGTCATTTAGTGATCAGTGGATCAATGGAAATATATATTTTTTATGTTAATCTTACTATATTTAAAATATAATTTTCTAAAATTTGAAATGTTCCTAATTATTTTTCACATAGCACATGGATTTATGTCTATAACTGATGTAAATTAATGTGAATTGTATTTTAAATTTTTTTACAATTGTGTGTACATGATTAATTTAATATTTTGTTAATATTATAATATTTTTTAATTTTATAGTGTCCATTGTAGTAAAATAATGTACAATTTTTTACTTACCTGTAAAATTCATGTGACATATCCAACAACATGATAGAAATAGAATTCTATTACATGTATATAAATGTTTTGTTATATAGTTTTATTTTAGACTATATCTAACATTTAGAAATATCATTTCCATTATTTTTATTCTATTTTACTCTTTTTAAAATTATTTTGTGTCAATTACGATCATACATACTTAGATACACAAATAGTTGATCTTTGAAAAGAATGGTAAGAGTATATGATTCCCTATTACTTGATATATATAGTTTTATAATATGGATTTTAAATTGATTTTTGTTTTCATATTTTCTATTTTTTTAGTAGTGGTTTATGTTTATTGATTATAATATTTAATGAAATTATAGGTTTTATCAGTTTTATTTTATTTTTTAATTATTTTTTATATGTAAATACTTATTTTAATGCTACATTTATTCTCTTTAGAATTTCATTCTCAACCAATTTACAATTAATTTATAATTTTACACTTGTTACATTGAAAAATTAATTATAAATCCATTATCCATACACATATCATGTAACACTTCTTTAATGGTGTCCCAAAATTTTCAAACAAAAAATTTTCATTAATTATTTAATATTATTTATATTACTAGTTTTATACATTATGGTTTTCTATATGTTATTTAAACCAAATTTTTTGAGTATATAATATTTTTCAATACCAAAAGCTTCTGACTGACAAAATAGTAATATATTAAAAAAGTAAAAAAAATTATATATTTTCATTACTTAAACTCAATTTCTTCTTGAATAAATTTTGTTTATTGAAATAAGATAAGTAAATGTGTAGAGAAGAGGTGGGCTAAAAAGTTATTCAACTATTTCAAGGATTTTTACAAACATAAATATCTAAAAAAAATTATTCTATTAAATTTCATTAAATTTATTAATTTTTTTATCTGAATATACTCATTTTCATTTTATGTTAATTGTGTTTTACTTTTTGTGTAGAATATACGGTTACAACCAATGATACTAATAAGTATAAGGGGTTTTTTGGTTATATTTATTCTTCTTGATCGAGAATCAAACTATATATAAAGTGTGAATGACTTTATGTCTATAAATGTATTAAAATAAATATTTTCTACCATAGAAACTGGGATAAGGAATTTTATTGAAGTAGTTTGATGATCTTAATGATTTTCATAATTGGTAGTTTAGTTTGGAATTTTATATATGTTTTTTTGTTTATTAGGTGTTTTCAACATTTTGTTCTATAAATTTCAATACATTAACTATTGTAGTTCTGTGTATGAATGAATAATAGCTATTACTATGATTTAACTAATGTTTCATAGTTTTTATTTTTATATAAACCATGGAATATAGATAATAGTGTTTATTGAATTAGTCTCATAAAATAATTATGATTGATTGAATACTTAACTAGTTAGTCCCTATATTATAGTTTCCAATCATTCATTTAATTATTATGGGACCAATTTTTAAGAAGACTTTAAACATGTATTAGAATAGAGATGACCATCCATATAACAGAATGGAAAAAAATTATACTTTAGGCCATTATAAATTGGGATTACATATTTTGATCCACTAATGGTTTTAATAATTCTCCAAGATATTCCCTAGATCAAATTTTGATACATTTTACCCAATCCTAATTTTTTTAAATGTTATTGATTTGATTAAATAGTGTAATAATAAATACTGTGTAGAAGAAATACATGTTGTTCCATGAATTAATCATCTTATAATGATTTTTGTTAATGTAATGACAGGGAATTGACTACATGTGGGGATTTAACTCTTACATAGCATCTCAAGCATCAATCAATGATAAACGAACTAGAATTTAAAAAAATAAATTAATATTATCAATCACCATTGGTTGGAATAAGATCCAAGGGTATCATACATAGAGCTGTAAATTATTTATCCTTTAAATAGGGAAAAAATTAAATAAAATCTTCAATTGGAAAATAATTGATGGGGTGACCATAATTTTAACTCGACAAGACAAATGAAGAATAATATTTTAAAATAAATTGAACCCAAACATAAATTAATTCATTAAACACCATTATAAGATAAAATTCATAAATAATTTAATTAAAAAATATCTAATATGAGAGATATGGATTGAATAAAATAAAAGTCACATCATACTCCATATAAAAAACGATAAAAAATTAATACTGTCACTTTTACAAAACATAGCCTTAACTAGTGGTAAAATCCTATGTAATAAAAAATATCATACATTGAAAAAAAATAAACTAACATACATTTATACCATATTCGTACATGTTTTGATAGATTAAAACACCTAGTAAGGTTGCCCCCAATGAATCTATACATTCCATTTTATTATAAAAATGAAAAATGTAATTTTAAAACAATATAATAAAATTTTCTTTATTATATAGGGTGAGTAAATAAATTAAAAAATGTCACTTATTCTTAATTAACTCTAAAATAACATTCAATACATTTAATTTAAAATATATAATGTCATAAAAGTCAATAAAAGAAACCATTATCCTTAATACCATGAATCATCAAATCATCAGGCATGAAGGGATAACTACCTTGGGCTAATAGTTAACATATTATATCCTTGTACCAATCAACAAACATCATATGGAACTATCAAGAGTTTGATCCAAAACTAGGTTATTCCTAGAAATGATCTTCATAGAGTAGAATAAAAAATTAAACTATATAAATCGGTGTGAATACTATGCCCTATTGAGCGATGCAATGTTTAATATAATAATTCCTTAGTAAAATATATGTCACTATAGCCCCGCATAAACATAAAAGGATCACGGTTATGTTTTATGATAATAAATTCATAAATAATTTCAATTTATCATTTAATAAACTAAAATATCACTATTCTTCACATTTTAAAGGAAAAGTCACTTTTATTTCAATATCAAATTTTCAACCTAACATAATTAAACATTATAAATAAAAACTATGGGCTGTGAAATATGGTTTAAGAAATCAATAAAACATTTTTCCTCAAATCTAAAAAATCCTTTTTCTTTTTTTGATGTTCAAAAAATAATGAATTCTTTCTTTATAAATTATATGAAATCCCACCATTTGAAATAATAATTCAATCAATTAAAATTAAAAAATGACTTATCTTGATGTAAAAATTCCCATTATATGTTGGAATGTATAATAAAATCATGAAATCCTTCCTTTATAAGTCATAATGAAATCTTAAATCAAAATATTTTTTGTTATCCCAAAATATAAATACATTTTCAATTTTATCAATCATAAGTTGTTCAATATTTTTATATTTTTAGAATTTTAAACATTCTAGGTAAAATCTCCCTTTAATGTTAAATTTAATCAAAAATATTATAACTCTTTCAAAGACTCATAAAATACATTTTGTATTAAATTTATTTTAAAGAAAATATAATTTTAAATAATCTATAACTTTTGATGATATTCACAAATGGAAAACTACAAAACCACATTACTTTTTGGGTGATCAACGCATTCCATTGAATATTATCAATTTAATTCTTCTAATATTATCCTATAACAATCAATAAAATTATTTATATAATTAAACCATTGAAATTAAAAATATTCTATATCACATAAAGATAAAATACATACTGCTGAGTCAATGAATGAAAAAAAAACTCCTAAAATATATTTAAGACACATTGATGGATATTATAAAAAAATTGAAAATTATATGAGGAATAAAATTGAATAATTACTAATAAGGAAGGAAAAGATAGCTTTCCACTCTATTCATGGGTAACACATCTCTAATGATAATGAGAGATTATACATTCTCCTTTTTATAAAAAAATATGTCTTTAATATATTAATAAATGTATATTAGAATAACACAATTGAAATTATATTCAATGTCAATATAATAATATTTTCTTGATATTGATATTACCCCCTTTAATTTAATTTTATATTTTTTAATAAATGTACCATTTTTAAAATTTTATTAATAGAAATATTTTTATGATCGGGAAAAACTAATAAAAACCATGAATTTACGCCT
This sequence comes from Viscum album, assembly GCA_963277665.1. Lineage (NCBI taxonomy): Eukaryota > Viridiplantae > Streptophyta > Magnoliopsida > Santalales > Viscaceae > Viscum > Viscum album. Next base: position 372,707,726 of record OY728127.1, on the reverse strand, counting down.
AAATGCAGTAAAAAACCAAACCCTTAACCCCTGACCCAAAAGAACTATCTTGTTTAATTGTTTTCACTAAATCATAGACCATGGTTTAGTCAAAATCCATTTTCCATAACAATTTAATACTCATTGTTATTCATCCCACATCATGGAACATATAGATAGTTGTATTTGACTTTGGTCTAATAACTATTTTGATTATATTATAACATTTATTTTGAAAATGGAGAAACCATATGATAATTCATAAATTAAATATTAATGGTTAATGGTTTCTAACAATTTTAATATTCAATTAGGTGGAATCAAAAAGTTTCTGTTCTATTAAAAATGATAAATCATTATAAATATAATAATCCCTTTAATTATAATACCTATAAAATACTATTTTTGGACCTCAATCATAACAACAGAGATCATTGCCTATTATAAAAAAATATCCATAATACCATTTACTCCATTTACCTTTCAGGAGGGCATGATATATTACTTTTAAGGGAAAAGTGCTTACTAATAAATTTAGTGGTTCCATTGGTTAGTGAATATAGTAAGTTGTCATAACATGTGGTTGTAGTTAATGAAACTCAAATAAACTCACTACAAGTAAAGAAAAATATCATGGAAAATGATTTGTATATATTTTATGGATTAATTATTTAATTTCAGAAATTTATATATATTTTTATCATATTTTAATTATTATGGGCGTAGTGATGTCCCATGAATACAATCTGTGGTATCAAAGGATTGGTTGATGTTGAATCAATAAGTGGAAATCGAAATTGAAATATTTTTTGGGATTTTTTATAAACCAAGGTCAAGGTCATAAACCTTTTCTATGGTCCACTATGTATTTTCTAAAAATAACTTTTTCAGATGATCAGCATGTCAGACCCTATTAAATTTTTTAATTAAACAGGTATAGGTCAAGAGAAAATAATCTAGATGTACAAAAAATTTAACAATGTATCATTTTGAATATACTATAATTTTTTTATTCATTCATAAAATCATGGACAAAACCACTATGATAACTAACCATTACAAGATTAATATTCACAAAATTTAATTTATAGTGAGATATATGAACCAAAATAACATGAAGCAATATATTCTATAATTGTGTAAAATGATTTAAATATCTAATTCATTTCACAGTCTTTAGAAATATTACTATTATCATTTCTATCAAAAAAATATTTTTTAATTAAAGGTACCCTAAAAAATATATATTACAATAGAACATGTCAAAAGTTATTTTATCATATATAATTTTTAAATTTCATGATAAATATTTAAATTGTTTAATTATTTAACAAATTTCATATATTCTATAGATAATATATATTTCTATTTAAATTATTTAAACCACTTATTATAAATTTTCATACCATGATTATAAGAGTTATATGATATGTATGACTTTATAAATTTATTTCTCTTACCATAATGTCAATTTATAATAATGTTTTGAGAAAAAATTTAAAACTCAATTTTATATTGATTTTATTAGTTATAATAATTAAAATGTAATTTAGGACACCTTTGAGCTATGTAAATCCTTACACGTTAATATGTTTAGATTATATTGATTTGGAGAATGAAAATATATTATAATAAAAATCAATAGAATCATTCATAATTATAAGAATCACATTATTTGTAATTATTTTAATGATTATAACTACTATGAACGATATGCATAAGATGAATATGGAAGTAGTGACCCTTGTAAAATACCTACAAATCCCCCATTATAAAATACCTTAAAAAGAAACCACATTTCAAGATCTCAATCATGTATTTAGGTGTCCCAAATGTAAGGGTGGTCATGGATGATCATTAATAAGACATGGATGATGTAAATTGTCCTAAAAGTTAGATAATCATGTCTCATTGTGATAATTGGGTGACACTTATCTAGGAACTCCTATATTTTGGGATAAAAAACGAATAGAGTTAACAATATCCATATGATGGATTCTCATAAAAAGATATTCACAAAATAATCAATAATTGATATGATAACTGACTACTATGAAATCCAATGTAATGAAAAATGTGATATAAGAAACAATTAATGTTAATCAAATCGTAGAAAAATATTGATCTTGGATCACTAAATTCATATGATAAATGAGGATATCATTTTTAGTGTGATTAATTTAAATAGTAGAAATTTTTAATATGATATAAAACATGATACTTTAAAAATATATGTCTTATCTATAAATTATGGAATAAATCAACATTATAATTTTGTGAACTATTATAGGTTTAAAAAAAATATAATATTATATTTCCATCTTAGGCTATGAATTATTCACAAGTAGAAAAAATATGACCTTTTTTATAAAAATGTTATAAAAATAGATCTCTATAATTCTAACTCATTAGTATTAAATATAGGGTGTACATCACACATTTTTTTCAAAAAAATAGATTCCTAAATATGGAAGATATGGTGAAATATTAAGTATATTTGTATTTTATCAAATGAAAAGAGTCACCTAATTAGATGTAGACAATGATAAACTAGTTATACCAATTTGGTTTGTTCTACAATTTGAAAATCATTACAATGTTTTCTTTATGAATAGAAATTTATTTCCGATAAATTTTTCTAATAAATAATGATTTTAATTCTCTATTATGATTATGTGATTTTATATATAAATGAAAAAAAATATGGAATAATAAATATGTTCAATGGTATATATATTTTATAAATTGATAATATTATTTGAAGAATACAATAAAATGTTTTCAATGTGGATTCTGAAATAACATACCATTGAAATTATCACCTTTGTCAAATAAGTGACATATAAATCCCTATAATATATATAGATGGAAATTTTCAAACATTCAAATATGATTTATTTGATAACATATAATATTTTTTGTTAGGAATAATTCCCAAAAAACATTTTAATGGATTTGGTTTAATAGAAAGCGTACTATTAAATTTTATACATAGTAGTTTTTATAGACAATAGGTACTCAAGAATGTGTCTTGTATAGTTACATCATAACATTATGTAATGACTTTATTCAGTATGGTTGTTTATTTTTAATGAGATAAATATTTTAAAACCATTAAAAACATCTACATTTTCAAAAGTGAAGTATAAAATAAACTAGATAAATTCAATATGATTCTCATCTAAACTCTGGGTGATTAATAGTTGATCCATAAATTTAATGATCATAGGGGATCTTATATAATTATTTCACAATTCAACCCTCAAATAACTCAATATTTTAATGGTGTGTTTAAGAGGCGGAGCCATACTATTTTGTACATAGTTTGGTCAATGATTAATTAGTTTATCCTTTTTGTATAATTCATGGGATATTTTTTATATATAACATTGTTTATAGTAAATAATATTCAATCTAATGCATTTATAAATAAAAAATATGAGATATATATTTAGAGGTTTCAGGATATATCTTTTATGATGGTTTTGGGTTAAAAAGTATACTAATGATTTTTTTAATCTAATAAATTTTGATCAATACAAAAAATATCATTTTTTAGTTATGCCAATGAAATTTATGGATATTATTTCTATAATAATACTATGAACAAATTTTTTATGTGATTTTTTTATATTCCTTGAGAAGTAAAGTTTAAATTTTGGTAATAGTGGGAGGAATATTTAGCCAAGTGTATTTAATGGATAATAAATATGGATTTTCATTAAGATAAAATGTGATCTACTTCTGCAAGGGGTTATGGAATAAAACCAAATGTAGGATATACAAGAACCACAATGTTATAATTTGATTTTACAGGATCCTGATATAAACTGATTTAATAGTTTAACGGTGTTTAATTTTCCGCTTAAAAATTATGTATTTAATTATTATGAATGGTAATTCTTCCTTCAAGAGAAACATAAATAAAATGAACATAGTAATTTTATAGTAGTTCATATATTATTAAGAATACTCTTCTTTTTACTAAACTTTAATCTTCATAAATAAAATCACAAACAGAACCCCTAATTTTTATTATCTAACGTTTTATGGTGAGTAATAAGACATATTGTTTTTCAAACCCATGTTCCAAAAATGAAGAGTCAATTTTTCTATCTAGGATTCAAACCCCATATATATTCATATTTAGGTGGTGAGAGAAAAATATCATTCCTTTAACTAGGGTAATGAATAACTAAATCCCATTCCTTAAATAAATTAGGGACAGGCCACAAATTCTTTTTATTGTGTTATAACCTCAAAATAATACCTTTAATTGTTTCTGTAACCTAGAGAAATTATGCACATGGAAATAGAGTGAAATAATTAATAACATCATAGTTATTTTATAAATTCCAGCAATATTGTTGAGTTGTGAATGTTTACTATAAAAAAAAGGATCAAGAAAATTTTAATTCATCCAATATTGTTCCTTTGATTGGTGACTTGTGGTTTTCTAAAAAATAAAACTTCAAATTCTACTCAACCCATATTATATAAAACAAAATTATCAAACTATTTATATCTAGATCCACCATATAAATTGTATTCAAAATATTATATTCATTGTTATTTCTTTTGTTCCCAATACATTCAATCATGTTCAATCTATGTTCAATCAGTAATTCATGTGCAATCAGCAGAAATCCAAAATGTGATTGATTAAAAATTTCAAAAAATAGTTTATATATAACATGGTTTATAGAATTATAGTATATCCATTTCTTCCATGTGATTTATTGAATACATAGGGTTGATTTATTTATTCATTCTAATGATTGGAGAATTAGAAAAAATTTTATCTATGGTCAGTAGTTTCTTCATGTAGTTGATTAATTTCCTACCTCGGGATGGATTATTATACATTCCTAAAATTAAATTGACACCCAAAGTTGTTTTAATAATTATACATATTTCAGAAATTGGACAAACAATAGTATTGTAGTATACGAGATACAAACTCATATGATGACGTATTTTTCTTCAAAATCAGTTCACAATAAAAAAAATATTTTATAATTTAACACATGTTAGGGAGAATAAAGGATTAAAAAATGATGGATGAAATTATATTTATACAACAAAGTCTTCGAAAATAAATAAAAAATTATTTTTAGGATCCACTTCAACATTCTCCCCCTTTTACTCTTTATCACCTAAATAAAATTACTCTCCATTTTTAAAACTGATAAAGAAGATTAAATTAATCCCAATATGATAAACCAATAGTTTATATATAAACATGATTCCTTAATATTTACCATATTTACTTTAAAAATAAACCCTCCTAATGTAATCAACGAACATGTATAACACCCCCTACTATTATTGGGAAAGAAGAAAAATTTTGTAATATTACCATTGAGATTATTTAGATACCTCTAATGGAAAAAGACATAATATTTAAAAATAGATCATATTTTAAGAGAAAAATTTTCGGGGATTATAGTGGAAAAAAACAAAAGTTAAATTTTAGATAAAATTATTACATATTATTTAGAATCCTTTCATAAACTATTATCCACTATTAAATGTGTATATTATCCATTATAAATTAATAAACCATGTAAGGGGTGAGCTATAAAATAATCACTTAATATGATTTGAATATCAAGATTAAATAATTCTATATTCGAAATTAAATTTCCCCCAAAACACATTTCATGAACAATGTAATAAGTCTTCTATAATGTTTACCCTAAATATAATTTTCATAAATCTAGCTAAATCCAATGTTTTTTTTAATAATTTCAGATATCTAATTTTCAACAGAAATGAATTCTACACTTTATTTAATTTTTTAAAATGATATCTAACAATGTAACATATAACATCAACATTTTTAGTCCAATAATGTTTTAAAGAAATTTTAGATATAGAAATTTCAATGTTTTTTCCCAATAAATTAGAATATTTTTAAAATTAAACGCAAAATATGTATGTTTTTGTTTAATCCATAAATATTATGATAAAAAACACGTAGAATCAACTTATTCACATTTACAGGATGACAAAGACACTAAATTTTTTAATATATCCATTAATCTAAAAATTACCAAGAAAATGGGATATACCATAACTTCTTTTCTGGACAATATTTTTTCCACAAAATTTAAAATCACTATAAATAATTAAAACAAAATGAGGTTGATAATGGAAAAATAAAAATGATTCAAATACCATTTTTCATGTGTAATATTCATTTTAACATCTTTTAAAAAATTTATTTATGATTAATTTGAATACAATAACATAAAAAATCTAAACAGCAATCAAGCATATAATTAGTTACGTAAAAAATATACCTATAACACCTATAAAACATTTAACATTGACAAGATTTGAAACATCATCTTTACAAGAATACATGAATTAATTATTGAATTGTTACTTTTTTTTATAGGAGCACAAACAAAATCATATGAATAAGTTTTTACAACACAGAGTTTGATATATAAAAATTTGATCCTTCCATTAAAAATTTAATGACCCAGAAATAATTTGATATCTCCTATTAAACTCATAACAAATTCACATTTCATTATGTTTGAAACTTCATTAAAAAGTTGTTCACATGGAGATCCAAAAATAATGTTATCAACATATACTTGAATAAAAAATATCTTTATAACTCATTATTACAAATAATTTCGGATCAACCATTCCCTACTCATAAATAAAAAATACTAAAATACTAGATAACATTTCATAGAAAACTCGAGGATCATGTTTCAAACCATCATGAAAATTTGATATTTTAGAACATGGTTGGATTTAATTCAATATCAAAACCCAAGGTCTGGTTTAAAATAAAATTTTCATAAATATAACCATTTAAAATTAACTTTCTACACCTATTTAAAAAAGTAGGATTCTAAAATGGGATGAAAATTTCAAATGATTTATTATAAATTTCAATATTTCCATAGTGTAAAATACTTCTTAAAAAATCAATTCCTTATTATTGAATGTAACCATGAACCAAATTTGCCTAATTTATTTATTGATATAAATTTTTTTATAATAAACTTTCATCCTTAGGTAGTTAAACTAAGTTTCAAACATTATTTCACTATAATTTATTTAGGTCTTTATACATTTTAATATTTATCTTTTAATGAGAAAATTATTTATAATTATATTATGGTAAAAAATTTGAATTAATAGATTTATTAACAAAATGTTTTTTCAAAGAATTTCTAGTTTTAACAGAATCTATTATATCATAGATTACATGATATTTTAGATAAACTTTAGGAAATTTTATATTTTTTAGGATACACACACTCCACGTATATTAATACATCCAAATATGAATTTTTATTCTCTATAAATTTATAATGCCTAAACCCTGCTATAAATTAATGTAAATTCAATTTTAATTATTTTAAATAATTTCTATAAAATTTCAGATGAACTAATTGTTCAATAACATATATTTTTTATTATTAACACGATATTTTATAAAAGAATTTGAATATCCTAGAAAAATATATTTATATAATTTTGAGTAAAATATTTCAAGTGAATTTTTTACTTAAAATGAAAACATCCAAATACTCAAAAATTAACAATTCTTTTTTCCCTACCATTATTTATTTCATAAGTTCTGTATATTATGAGTAGTTTGAGAAGATGTTTATAAGAAACATTACAAAAAATTATTAAGATATTATACCTTGAAATATTCTGGTAAATTATAGTCATCTATCATTTTACTAACCATTTTTAAAAGAACATATTCATTCTATCCACCACATTATTATATTGTGGTATCCTAGAAGTGGAAAAAAATTATCATAACCATTATATTCATATAATTAATAAAATACAAAATTTGAAAACTCACCATCAATATTTCTTGTAATTAATAAAATTAGAAAAAACATTTTATTTTGAATTAATTTATTATAAATAATAATTTCCAAAATAGAACCATATTTATGTGCAATGAATTATCCCAATTAAAACATATTATATTCACCTATAATAATAAATAAATAACATTTTACTCAAAACTAATAGTTTTAATGGGGCCAAAAATATCAATATACAAATAATTAAGTTATCTATATGATCATACATCATGACCCGACTTAATATACTCTTTTGGATACATATGTTTCCGGGATGAATCACATAAAAATGGGGTTTCCACGTTTATCATTGGTATATTCAATATCTATTGATATTTTTATCTTTTGTAACATTTAGAAATTTCTAGGGCCAAATATTATCCAACATAAAATATTTTTTTGACTTTAAATCATTTATTAAATTGAAATTTATCTCAATTAACTCTTTAAAATTAATTGATTAAATGTTATATATTTTATTTTCATAAGACATAAAGAGTTAATCTTAAAAAATAACACAGTTAATATTTTCAAATTTCACATTTGTACTATCATCACAAGGATGTAATATACTAACGAATTTATCATTTGAAATTTCTAAAAATAAAGCCTTTATAATTATAAAATAATTTGAATTTATTTATATCCCAAAATCATTTAATTTTCCATTATATTTTCTATTATAGACAATAGTACCACGACCATACTAATTAATAGTTATAGTGATAGTGATATCACCAAGAAAATGTCCCAATTATCCACTATACATGTACCATGTGTCCTTTCTGGTGAATTCAATCCATACATTCTATTGGAAACAAATTTAATATAATTATAGTACCCACTCAGACATGGGTCTTTTTAACACATATATCTTGAATACACATTATTTCATGATTTATTAAAATACTATAATAATAATAAAACCTCATATAATCATGAGGACAAGTTTATATGGTAAACTAGGTGCATCAAACAGTAAATCGAATCATTGGTATATAATCATTATTTAATAACATTGAAACAAACCACTATAGTCCTAAGATATTCTAAAACATCAAAGGACAACCTTGGGATATACATAGGAAGGGGTGATCTATAAATCCCTTTATGGTAATAAGCATAAGGTTAAATAAGGTAACGAAGTACATGTGATTGAAGAGGCATATCAGTGTATCGTATGATGGTTGTTAATCATTTTCTTCAACAATTATGCATCGTATAACATGACAACAAAAAACAGCATTTGTATGAGGCAAAAACATAAAACAAGATATCCTAAACATAATTATTTGCAAACCACTATGAAAAAAAAAACATAGTTTTATTCTGATAACATATGATTCAGTGTACATGGAATATCATGCAATATAAATACTACCCAATTATTTGGAGGTCTATATATTTATGTTCCAATCCATCAAATTTATATTTTATACATTCATTTGTTTTCCAAATATATCATATGACATATGGATTCATATCCTCAATTATAACTCCATGATTTAGGATTTTTTGTTACACACATGTAAATTAATGATAAATTAAAGATATGTAAAACTAGGTTACTAGCCCTGAGTGGAAATGGATATGGGTATTCACTATGAAAATGGTTGTGGGTATTCACTATGTTAATAAATGATATTGGTACAAGAAATCATAAGATATTTTGGGAGTATAACATGTGTAAATAAAGGTTTATAGAAGTAGTGAATTAGAGTAAAATGGGTATCGAATTATTTTTGAATAAGAAGGGTTGTAAGAGGTATATTTAAAAGCATATGCCAACTTGAACAATTTGAAATAGAATTGAATGATATATATATGGTTCTTGAGTAAAGAGAATGAGTGGATCCCCTAGTATGAGATGATACTTCTTAAAGCTTGGGAAGATCATCAGAGAATATTTGGTGAACCATTAGAGTAATATAGAGGAGGAAGTAGAGAGTAACTTATTTCTTTAATAGTTTTTATTAAATTGGAATAGGAGGTTTTGTGGGATTTTTGTTTCAAAGTAAGGAATAATTCTTTATTAATATCTAAACATAGATTTTTGACTCTATAAGATAAATTAATCCAAAACAAAAAACGTCCCAGGGATTTTTACCGAGATATATACAAATATTTTTTAGGATTAATTTCTTTATGTGGATAATAATTGAGCACATTAATATAAAACCTTTAGTGATGTGCAAGTGAGTCGTATTTATGAAGAATTATTTTTCAAATCATAAAATATAATATATGATTTTTAGGATTCATTAAGGATTTATAATATTAATCAGGTAGCATCAAAATCAGATTATTATAAATGATAAATATATATATTTCAAGGGATAATTTTTATATCATATATTATATCACTTATTGGTCATTATTATTTTATAATATGTACCCTCTATTTATACCATATTAAATTTTTACCATAAAATTCTATGGTTTCAAAAAATAATAAAAATTTCACATCTTAATAGTTTCCATGTTTTTATTTTAAAAATAATATTTATTTTATCAAAATAACTCTCTAAATATACTAATTTAAAAATTCAAATCAAAGAAACCCAATTATGAAAAGAACGTATTTTTTTACAATATCTATTTTCTGACCCTTATAAAAATTATATTTGATTTCATAAAATTATATTGAAAATTATAATTAATATTTATTATTTAATGAAAATATTTTATCAAAATGACCTCAATTTCCAAAAATATTGAACTCGTCAAAAGAGTGTCTTGATTATAACTGTTTATTTTCCAAAAATATAATTTATGTTTCATCGAATCAAAATCATTTTTTATCAAACATATTGTTAAATAATTATAATGTCAAAAAGATATATAAAAAAATTATTATGATAAAATTAAATGTATAAAAATTATTTATATTAGGGTTTAGTTACATATCACTTTATTACAAAAAATTATTCCATAACTGTAAGGTGTGTGATGGTGAGATTTTATAGGGGTGGTTCAGAAAAACATGGTTTGAGCCATGATCTTCATAGTAATTAATTTATCCAAAAAATGGATAAAATATTCCTTTAGTTTTTGAATCATGGATTGGTGATGTTATATTTAAATCCAAATGTTGTTATCTTCCTTGTATGATTAAATAAATGGCCTTCATTGGGTATGATCCTATAAGATGAGGTCATCGCTCATTCTGCTTGTGCTAATTAGACATTATCATAAACCTTATAAAACTAATCATAATTATCACTATACAATTTATATATTATCTATTTTTATGATTCTTAATGTAATTTTAAATCCAAAAAACAATAACAACAAAAAAACAAACAATGTATAGATTATTACTTCTAAAAATAATTATTTAGTAAGAAATTTAGATACTTAAAAACAAAATATATTTGTATGTTTGGGTCTTTAAAGGACTAATTTATTAAAAAATAGACCGTAAATAACTTTAAATTGGTTTCAAAAAATTATTCACATAAAATCTAGAAGAATGTTATTTGGGATAGCATCCTTGTCGTGACGAATAGTTGGTTTAAAACCTGAGGAAATTTCAATTCCATAGCCTACATTTATTTTACATTTAAATCATATAACACTTAAAATATATACTTTTGAAATATTTATATATTTAGTATTATAAATTTTTTGTATAATATTATCTTGTCCAAGAAAAGTTTCTATTTTTTTATTTTATTCACACCTTCCATCTTTTCATAAATTTCCCTTCCTTGAAAAAAGCATGATAAATCATCTTAAAATTTTGTTTCTATTATTATAATTTTATATCAAAATAGAATGGGAATTATTGATTTGAGATTCATCATATTTATACTGTTAATATTTAATAATTCTATTTTCATTTTAAATTCTTTACAAGAACAGAAGATTTATCATTAGACATTTAAGTGTTATTTTGTTAGTTTTATTTTTCTTAAAGAGTGTCCTTATTTTTACACATTAGATTTTGGAATAATCTAAAAATTATGCTATTATTATTAATTAGACTATAAATTTTTTTTATAAAACAATGCTTTAGAGGTATTATAGTCAGATTCCAAATTATAATATCAATCTAATCCAATTTCCTTTTTTGATTAACCTCTTAAACACGGGTTTGCTGATTCTTTTCCAGCATGAGATTAATCACTCAAATCTGAGTCCAAAGTATATTTCTAACCAGCTCCAATTTCATTATTTTAGTTTTTAATTTTCTCCTCCTACTATTTTCATTATTGATCATAGGTAATCAGGCTTCATTTTTCCTTTTCTCTTTACTCATAACAAATAACATTGAAATAGTCATTAGAAATATAGATGCCTTTTCTCATATCCTTGTAACCATTCTTAGGATGATCCAATAAAAAAAATTGAGAATATAATTTATCATTTCAATATCTAGTCGTTTATAAATTATCAGCAAAATATCTTTCACTAGATGATATCCTAGAGTCAGGAAAAGAAGTAGTAACATTTGATATAAAATAAATTCATTTCTATTTATAAATCAAATATTGGGAAATATTTTTACGTTATAACTCATATTGTATCAAATATCTAATAATATCATCTAATTATATTCCATGATATTTTCTTTCATCAATTATAACTATCATTGAATTCATCCTATTAGGTTTATATATTAATACTCTTTCAACAAAAATAAATTATCTACTATTTTTTCTAAACAAATAAACATTTTAAAAATATAAAAATTTATGGAACCAATTTATTACCTATTTCATATTATTCAATTTTAAATTCATGATAAACTACCCATAATATTCATAACATATTCCTTATCTTGTATTCTAATCCTTGTTGGTTAACATAATGTATTTTCCAAAAGACGCCAATTTTTTCATATAGATACATGAGTTATGAAATTTCTACTCATTTAAACGTATAATATGACCATTAACTTTATGTTTAAAACATATCTTTCTATATAACTACTAATAAATGTATCAATATTACCTTTAGTAACTATTTGATTTTTCACAATATATTTCATGATATCAATTTTCAAGTTTTTAAGATAGTCTTCTATTAGAGACTTCCAATATCGATAGCCTGTTCCATCAAAAAATATTGGCCTTTTATGTATCCATGCATCATATTTCAAGTTTCATCCATATATAAAACATATTCTCCCCTATATGGATAAGTGATAACATGATTATAATAGGTAAATATAAATATTTTCATGTTGGGGGTTAATCTCTGATAAAAATTACAATGCTCTAATGTGAGATGGGTCAAACGGTTAAAGAGGGGGTGAATTGACAATTAAATTAAATTTAATGAATTTTTATTCAACTTAAATGTTGATTTAGTAGACATAAAAATAAAATTAACATGGTTATATTTATAGAAGGTAATTTCAAATTTATCTTACCCAATTATTCACTCCCTTAAATTTTGGAGGGAAGGAGAACCCATAATAATAGAATATCTATCTTCTAATGGGGGTCGCAACACTTATAATTACATTTTAAACTCTTGAGGAACAATCCAAAAAATTGTTATTATGACCTAGATTCAATACCCAGATATATTCCCATTATGGTTGCTGGAAGAAACTAATTATTCCTTTAACTACATGAATAAATAACTAAATCCTTTACCTTTATTGGATAGGAATAACCCACACATTCCGTTTTTTGATACGACATAACCAAAAGCCCCAATGTTTATGGTTTGAATATCCCAGGATTGTTACTAAAATATAAATATATAAAAATAGTGAATATCCATAGAACAATTTAAACAATTCAAGGAGAAGTTTCATGGAAGCAATCTTTCTCTCCATGTTATAATGGATAATAATGATGTTGATTTATCCAAGATTATTCTAGTGGTTGAATGTAAATGTTGTCTATAACATTTTAGGATGAAAATTCCCCCATCCTAGATGAGATGAACTGGAATTGTTATACACTTTATATCAAGTTCCAACATATAGATCAAAGTCAAAATAGTGAAATCATTGTTCTTTCATATATTCTCAAGATAGTAACATAAGTGATTTCAATGAAAAATTTCAAATTTAGAATAATTGTTTCCAATTGGATAATTAAAAAATAGTTCTATAACACAACTCATTATAATAATTAATACTACAGAAAAACAATAAATTAGATAATATCAAGGTCATTCGGAATACTCCCATTAATCATGGAAGGAAAAAAATTCATATTCCAAACATTTCTAATTTAAAACACAATATTTTCCAATATAAATATGTATGAATATTCTTCACACATTATGATCATTTAAATTACTATAATATTATTACAAAAATATTTCTAGTTTGAAAAAAAATTAAATGAATTTATGAATTAATTTGATCACTAAAAATAATTAACAAAAACCTTTTATAAATCAAAATATGTAAAGATATTAAAATATGTGTAAAACATGGAATCAGAAAATAGGTATATTCACCGACCAAGAGAATATGACGTTATTGTTGTGGATCAAAGCTTATGGTAGGCCATATCTTATGGTTGTTCATTACTTCTGGTATTTCGTAATTAATGTCTATTTGAATAAAATGTTTTATGTGTGGTTGATCCAGTCCTATGGTAGATTAAGAATAAATGTAATGATGCTTGAAACTCAAAGTGTGCTTGATTAAATGCTCATAAATTTCATCTTTTTTGATATGATTGATACATTTTTTTCATATTAGTTTACTTAATAATTATGATCGATCTATTTATTTATTTATTTGATAATAGACTAAGAAAAATATTAATCCTTGGTCATTTGTTTCTTCATGTGATCAATATAATATTGGCATCCTAGTTGATCATTATGAATGCCACATGGTCAATTTCTGTCCATGATCAATCAAATAATTAGGTATATTTTTTAAAAAACTATTAATAATATACTTACAAAATATGAGATACTCACCCATATGATGATAGACTTTAACCAATACTATTTCAAAATAAATACTAATAGTTTATAATTTAACTCATATTACATTAAATAATGGATTAAACAAAATATGTAATAAATTAAACCTATAATTATATAATAAATATTTTTTGTAATCATCAAAAAAATAAATAAATAAAGTCATTAATAGGTAACTAAACAAATGAATTTATTTTAATCATTATATTTCACATTATACATGAAATGATTCACAAATTTTATATATAGCAAGAAATAACACTAACATGATATTCTTTATTATATCTTAAAAATAAACAAAACAAAATATTCCATACTACAATAATTCATTTGTCTAATTCAATTTATCTTAAAATACATTAAAATCACTAAATTAAAATCAGAATATACAATTACATTTGAAAAATAATAAATAAGGTTGAAACAATCCACATTATCATGTGTAACTGTTCCTTATATTAAAAACATGTAAATAATCATTAAGTAGGAGGGATAGTAAAAAAGAAATTATCATTTTCAATACTCATTCGTAAATTGTTAACAGTATTTTAAAATAGTGTGGACTCCAATTAACAATCATTAACTTGTTTTTCAATGGGTTCATTGCCAATTTATGTTCTAGTTATTTAAATGTCTAATGTTCCTTTAAATCAAAACACTATAATGCCATAAATAGAATTCATTTCTAGTAAAAATTAGTATACAACTAGTATGAAAACCATGTTTATGATGTACAAGACAACATTTCTTAGAAATTATCAAATTTCTCAACAAACACAACCATTAATTTCCCACAAAAATAATAATAATTGCATTATTTACAAATTCATGAGTAATTAAACACCCTAATAATATTGGAAAACTATTGGAAATTCACTTTACTAAATCATAAAACTCAACTCATCACATAAACCCACAATTTTGATGTAACGATGTTCCTAAAAGTGTTCAAAACCGATTTTAGTACTTATACCACCATAGTAACTTGAAGTTATGTATATAGATATCACATATTTCTTTTCATACTAAACATTCCAATTCCTGGAACATCTTATAATTATTCCCACCATCTTAACAGACAAACTGTACAAAATTGATACCATTTGTAACATCATGACCCCAACCCATTGTCCTAGGTAGAAATAGAATGTCACAAATATTTTGTTCCTCCCCTGGAAACCAATGGTTGGAAATAAATTTCAATGGTAGAAAATATTATTTCGATAAATTTATGATTCTATATAAGACAACATTCAACAAAACCTCCAGAATAAAATATATATAAATATGCATGAAATAAATAAGACTGAACCTCAATACATAACATTAATAAAAAGTCATCTGAGTTGTAATGGAAAATATCATATCAAAAAAACTAAAATACCAAAGTCCCAGAAAGAATAAAATGTTCTAACAGGGATCATAACTATGCTTTATGAGACTAATACCAATAGTCTCTAAACTCCATCACACAGGACCACTGCATTATACATTATTCTCGAAATCCAAGAGGTCTCCCATTACCAAAATCAAGATAAAAAACTCTACATATGCACTAAGATTAATATATTGAAGGGTGTATATAAAAACATCATAGGTAATCCCACAAAAATTTCGCAGACACACCACATAATAAAGAAAATATTACCACTAAATTAAATAAAAAATGGGATAAGAATAGTTAAAATAAGTTTCCAATGAAAAACACCAAAACAACTAAAACTAAAAATTTAATTCCCCCTTTTACCAATTATTTTAATAATATATCCCACACTAAAACCCAAACACCCATGACATGTGAACATATACACACACATTACATGAACCCAATGTGTCCCCCAACAAGTGGGACACGAGTAAAATACAAAACTCTAGATAAAATACTTATTCTACCTACCCCAAGTCATTAATTGGTGGTGCCTGTCTTCATAGACCTAAATTGGAACAAGAAGTCAAATATGAATTTGAAATTCCAATTTCATGAAAACACAACAACCCATAAGTAATGTTCCACTAGATTCAACATTAATAACAAATTCTAAACCACTAAGGCCCTCTACATTCATATAATAAATGCACATCAAGATCCTTAAACATGAATAGTTAAGTATGATAAGATCATTTTTTATAAATGTTGTGGGAAAGACACAAAATAAGTTCACAAAACCATTTTACCCCCAAAAAAATTTCTACCATAATTTATATGAAACATATTTCAAAAAATATATATATTCATTTAACTATTAATATAATAAATTTTCTAGTTATGAAAAGAATGAGAAAGATAGGGAATCCACATACCTCTGACAGGTTGTTCTAGTAGGATCTATAGAAAATAGATTCAAAAGAATAGAATCACCAAAATAAAAATATGGTTCTAGTAGAATCGATGGAAAAATAGATTTAAAATCAATATAATCACCCAAAATGATTTCCAAGAACATCTTCATTGGGATCCTTATTTATTATGAAAAGAGTGATGGTATTAAGTAAAGTAATTAGGTACAAAATTGAAATTATGAATCACCCGAATTTATCACTTGGTTTCCCTTCCAGGGGAATATCTCACCGAAAATACATTATTGTTATTTCTCTCATATAAAAGAATATTGAATGGTAGCACATCTTAGACTATGGGTTAGTGGATCATCGGTAGATAATTCACAAAGAAACTATATTAGTTCAATCACACATCAACCCATCCACCATGGGAACTAACATTGGATGAGGTGAGATGACCTTGGAAAAATATGAATATAATTGAAACTAATTTCATTTTTTGAAGATTATATTTCAAATAACTATCACAACTCCATAACCAAAAGGTTTATTGTATTTTTTAGATTAGTTACTTGAAGTTATTTTCTCAAATAAATACTTAAAAATAATTCATCAAATTTATATATAAAAATTACTTCCATGCATATTTATGAATATAATTTCCTCAGGAAAAATTAAAACATAATAAGGGGTATGCTCAAATTACCAATAATATAAGACTAATAAATGATAAACGAAATTTTTATATCATAATCATATGAGAAAAATGATCATGGGTGAAATTTCTCATCAAGAGAATATAGAGTAATAATAATTTTGAAAAATAAGATATATATAAGGATATGTAATATAAAATGAATAAAAATATACCACTAAATAAGTTAATGGAAGTGGGACATAATAAACATAAGTCGTGGAACCTAAAGAGAAACATAAAAGACAAAAATGATTCATGTTATGGAAATTTATCATAGTATGGAACTATAGAACAAGCATAATAATTCGAAAAAGACCACATAGTGGAATAGTAATAAAAATACTTCAACCCATTAAATGGTGGCTAAGAAATATCTTAATGCATACCATTATATTGTGGAGTAGGCACTACATCTTGTGACATATTAAATCGTGGCTCAGACATTAATTTATGTGACCCATTAGTGACTCCAACATCATAAATCATTGTCTATTATTTATGTATTAATATATAAAACCTTAACTAATGAATGTGAGGGGGATATAGTACCACACCCATCAACATATCTACATAAGTGTTCCATTTGGGATTATTTATATCTCATATCATGAAAACCCCTATAAAGAAAAATGGTGCCATAAAATTTCTAAATAGTATAACATAAAATGACGTCAAGAATAGGATTTAATGATACTTAAAAATCAATAACACAAAAATAAGTATTTAATAATATAATTTTAAAGTTGATTTAGGAATGAAAAAAACTATAAAAGTTACGTAATTTTTACATAAATATCAAAATATATTCAAAATCCTAAGATAATATTTTATAAAACATTTTCAACATTGTTAGAAATGCACTAATTTTTATCTCTTCAGTTTGTAATTTTATAGAAGGTAACATCAAAACCATTTTAGAATCCACTTTAAAATAAATCTCTATAATGGATCCATGAATGGAAATAATGGATTAGTCCAAAAATGTGTAGTTGGAGTTAAAATATATGATCATGAAATGAAATTTCTCTTATTAATATAAAATATTATTATTATATTCTATATTATACAAAAGTTTCATAGAGATTAATTTAGAAAATATGTAATGAGAGATGTTTTGTTCACATTAGAAAATAAATGGCTTGGTTTCAGAGTTATAGGGGAAATCATTTTTTTGAAATGAAAAAAATGGACATGGTTGAAAAATATTCATTATAGAGGACGTATTAATAGAATCCTTTATGAATAAGGGAATTCATAAGTTAATAATTGTTTAAATATAAGAAATAAAATTCCCAGGAGTAAAAATGGAAAGTATCATATGAAATACGTAAATGGAATAAATATAATAAACTAATAATATTTTAGTCATGGGAGAAAATTAAAAATCAATGGAAATGTAATTGAGTCAACAAAACCCATATACATTTGAAAATAACTGAATAAAAAAATTAAAGAGGTATTCATTAATAGATATACAAATACCTTAATAAAAACTTTTATACTAATATTATTCGATAGTAGGGATATAATTTCACTATATTGAAGAAAAATAAGTACATAATAATAAAACATGTCTCAAAGAAGTGAAATTGAGACGAAACCCTTACCTAGAATCTCAGATTCAAGGATATCTCTTTAAACTCATTTATAACAAAAACAACATATTTAATAACATATTTAATAACCTTATTCATATATATTACCCTTTCTAATATTTTATTTTAATTATTATATATATATTTATTAGTTGGTTATTATTTATTTTCATCATCAGATATCAGTGATTTTCATAATATTATATACACTATATAAAATCTATATCGATCCATATATGTTGATTACATGTTCACAATTCATAGATTAATAAAAATACATTAATAAATGCTCTATAATGACTTATAAACTTCTAAATTCATTCTATGAGATCTTTATTTATTATTAATTATAATAAAACATATGAGGAACTTGTTTTGGTAATTTTTTAATGCATATAGGCATATATATTAATAGTAGTTTAGATATTAATATAATACCAATATTTTCTTTCATAATTCCTAATCATGTCATAAATATCATCGTGATTAATTAAATAAATTATTTTATACTCCCACATATGGTAGTTATTAAAAACTAATTGAAACATTCATAGAGGTGGTATTTGACACATAACATAGGAAACATTTTCATTTCTCACTAATTTGAGGTAGATAAAAATTTAATGTTATGTTAAAAATATTAAATTAAATTATACTAATATTAATAAAAAATATATATTAGAAGGGTAGTAATATTTTATATGTAGAACTATATGGAAGAAAATATCATGTATTGGATAGTATACACAAGCAAAATGTGAAATTTTTTATGAAATACTCCATGGAAATTGAGGAATAATGAATGTTTCTACAACCACGGGCTCAAAAAAAGTGTAATCGGTATATATAAGAGGTAAAATTGGTTTTTTTCAAGGGAGTGTTTAGGGTTACGCGTGTATTCAAGTGTGTGGATGTGATTTCCTTTTATAAATAAGAGAAAGTGACTTTTTCCTTCTAAACTATGGTAAGATAAGAGGTAAAGATAGAATCATGATAGAGTTAGGAAAGTTATTAGAGAAAATGTCAGTGAGACATTTGGGATTTACATTACCACCTAAAAAATATCTTCTAGATGTAATGATTTTTGTTAATTAAAAAAATTCGATCCACTTTAACTTATCCGTTTTTACCCAAACATTCCTTATCTAAGCATTTTTTACTTGAAATATTTTTTTACATAAAATTATATAATACCCATCATACAAAATTATAAAATAGGTATATTAATTTAATATTCAGCTAATATAATTAAAATTATATACTTGATAAATTTTATTTAATAGGATTTCAAATTTTATTTCCCGTTATTAAAAAATGTGTTTCCCCCAGCATTTTCAGTAAAAAAACTAACTTTTTTTAGAAAATTTTCTCTTATACATAATATAAAATAATTATATTGGTAAATTATTATCATATTAAAATTTGGAAATTACCTTATGAATAAATTTGGATATTATGAATAAAAATATAATAAATATTTTATTCGGCTTAATTGATAGATTTGAGGAAATAAATTATAATATTATCATTGATAAGGTATAAAATTAATTTTTAAAAACAATAATGGTTTTAAAAATAAAATAAATTTATTCTTATTACTTTACACGTATTCACAATTTTAAATTTGTTAATTTATTTTCCTTTATATTTCAATAATAAATTCCCATTAAATCATTTTTTACTAATGATTAAATAAAAAAACATAATAATTTAAAAAAAACATTACATTGAAAATTATCACTTTTTAAATAAATTATATTCCCAACTACAATATTAATTAATTAATTAATCTCTAATAATTAAATTATTTCAATATATTAATGTTAAATATTTCTTTTAATTTTAAAAGTACATCCAATCAAACTTTAATAAAAAATAAAAATATATAATGAAAAAACTATAAATATATATTTTTATTAAATATTATTAATGTGTTACATCATTTATTATTTTTCAATAATATTATTTGAAATTTTTTTCTCACAATACACAAATTTAGTATAATTATTAGACACATGTGTTTCCAACTATCATATTTATAAAGAATATATTTCTCTTTTTGATCATATTATAATAATTACTCTAAATAAATTCATTCCATTATTACCACCAAAATTACACTACTCATTCCCATTATTTTAATTTATATTTAAATACATTATTTTCCCTTTAATCTTGTTCTTCCTAATTATATGATTATTTTACCAATGACAATCCTCAATTGAAACGATGAAACAACTGATTTTCCAATTGTAATGAAATTTTCCCTTCTATTTATTGGATCATCTGAATTCATTCAATTTTAATAGATATAATCATCCTTGGTATACAACCATAAATGTTATCTAATAGATGGTTTCATATAACTTCATTCAATTTTGAATCTATGAATGAAAAAATTGTAGTCTGTTTGATTTATATCTTCTTTAAATCCATTCCTAATCAGTTATAATTTATTTAAAAGATTGAAAAACTTCATTTTTAAAACACAAAGATATATATAATAAGGAAAGATAATTTTCCATAAATACTCTGTTTTTATATTATACATGTTAGTACGGTATGTGACTGAGTATGACATACACTATAATACCAAACGTAGGATGGAAATAAGAATGAGATTCTCAAATACAAGAGGGGGGTGAATTATACCTTTTAAAAATTCCTTTGGAACTTTTAAAGATTGTTATGTTTAACAAGGTTAAACAAGATAATTCACAAGACCTCTATAAGTACTAATCACTTGCTAAATCCTGGAAATGTGATTCTAAAAATGGAACTTAAATAAACATTAAAAATATGAAGATTTTACCTTAAAGCGTATAAAATCTAACTATATCAGAGTTCAAGTAAGGAAGTATAAGAAAGTTATACTTTCCTTATCAATACAAAACGAAAAGCAAAAAACAGAGTAGTAACACTACAGGTAATAAAAAATAACTCTTTTAACCCAAAGAGAAGGGTATCCAACAACCCTGGATAAGAGGTCCCTTGATTTATACTTTCAAGAAATTATGTCTTACCCACACCAGGGTAAGCCCTCGATACGAAGATCGGAGTCTATCTTGCTATCCCCGCAAGCCCTCAACTATCAGGTAGTCGACACCTCTATCTTCCTTAGCAAGGAAGCCCTCAAATTCAAGGTGTTGGAACCTCTGTCTTCCAATCCCAGGAAGCCCTCAATTGTACACAGTAACAATCGGAGTCACACGAAGAAAATATGCACAAGGAAAAGCATGAACAAGAAGTTCAACCTTTCGGCATGTAGCTTGAGAGTTGATAAGAACCTCCCTCTCTAAAAATCACTTCTGGATGTTCTGAGCATCAAAATTCCAAAAGTCTTGAGCACATTCAAATGAGATCTTATTTATAGGTGAAGCTCCCACGGTCGTCTCTCTCCTCCAATGGTCATATTTTTCCTTGAATTTCGGAGGGACCTATTCACGTGTCACTCAAACAATGGTTAGTTAATAATTGAAGTCACGACATAATTTTATAATTGAACAAGTGTACGAATGAGTAAACATATATTTGGAATTGAGAAAATAAAGGTTCGGAATGTAAGTAAATATGAAAGTTCGGAATGTAAGAAAAAATTAATTTGGAGTCTGTAGTACTAAGATATTCAGATTATTTTTTGTTGGAATTCGTAATGAGAATTCGTAATCAGAATTATTCATCAGAATTCATAATGAGAATTCATAATCAGAATTCATCATCAGAATTTTTAATGAGAATTTTTAATCAGAATTCATTATCAGAATTCGTAATGAGAATTTGTAATCAGAATTCATCATCATAATTCTTAATGAGAATTCGTAATCATAATTCATCATCAGAATTCGGAATGAGAATTTGTAATCAGAATTCATCATCAGAATTTGTAATGAGAATTTGTAATCATAATTCATCATCAGAATTTGTAATAACAATTGGTAATCAGAATTCATCATCAGAATTCGTAATCAAAATTCATCATCAGAATTCATAGTTAAAAATTTATACATGTTCGTAATCAGAATTCATAGTTGAACTTCATAAAATATCATAATAGGTAATTAGGAGTATAACTTAATAAAAGTTCGTAATAGGAATTCAGATCCTAAAAAAGAATGCTTCATATCTATGTATTATATGATTCGGAGGATTTAGATATGAATCCAATTTTTATACTTAAGAAAAATATTGATAGGAACAATGAAAACAAGGTAGGGGTTAATTTTCTTTGGTAATAAAATTTTCCGTATGGAAGTAAAATTGGGGTAAAATTAAATTTTCCTTAAGATAAGGTGTTTTTGATTTTCAAAAAAATATGAAATGGAAAATTCATAAGGAAAACCTTATTGACTCAACAATATCCCCCTTTTTGTAAAGCACAAACATCCTTACGAAAAAGAATGTAGGAACATAGAATAAATTTCAAGATGTTAATATTAAAGCTTACCTACCTTTTTCTATGAACAATGGTTAATACGACTAACTCCCCTATAGGTTTTGGAACTCTAAGGATCGTATTCTTGTTTTCCGAAATGAGGAAATCTTGGTAATGAGAACTCCCCCTTACTTAAGGATAGTTCTTCTTTACATAGAAATTTTTCTTCTCCCTTTTAGAATTCATTTTCCTTATCCCCCTTTGTGATTTTCAAAAATAATTTGTGGGAATGGAAAAATAATAATGTACCTAAAACCTTAGTAAATACATACAAACAACACAAGAAACCAGAGTTTTCATTAAGATTGAATGGATTTTTACAAGAAAAGACATTACAACAAAAGATCGGATTGGTATATTTTTCTTCTTTTTTCCTTGGGGATTAGCTTCTTTTGAAGGATTTTTAGCTTCTTTAACTCTTTGTGGTCCTCCTCATATTTCTTTTCTAAGGCATTAATCCTGTCATCTTCAGGCTTCAGAGCCTCAGACTGAGCCTTAAGAACTTCATCCTTCATTACAAGCTTCTCTTCCATCTCAATCTGGAGATCTCTTTCCCTTTTCCCGCTTTGAGCAACTGAGTTAAGCTTCCCATTCCAATCCTTCACCTATTGATTCTGAGTATTTTTCCCAAGGGTTTGATTTTCCTGCAGATTCTTATCTTGGAATCCTCAGTATCAAAAGCTTGTTTTACATCATTCTAAAAGCGATCAAGCTCTACAAAATCTTCATCAATTTTCTTTTACCATAGTGTCATTTAACTGCAAGATTTTCTATGGACCTCATAGTTGATAAGAAAATTTTTATGTTCTGCCTCAATCTTCAAACATTTATCCATCACCATGGATATATATTTTGACTTTTGATTCAAACTATGTAGAAGCATCTGGCAACTGGAGTCTATTGTAGAAAATATCAGAATTGTATCTACCAACTTATTTAGGGACTCAACAAAAAAATCGTGTCCTAATGCAGATGACTCTGAATCAGACAACTTTCTAGGAGATTGTTCTTCTTCTATTTGCACCAACTTCCTTTTAGAAGAGCCTTCAACTTCCTTCTTCCTTGTGATATCTTTTGTTGGGGTGTCAATAAGTACTTTGTTACCCTTGCTGATTTTTGGAATGTCCTCTTTATCAAGGGATTCATTTTCACTCTTGGATAGATGTAAAATCTTGCCTTCATCAGTTTTCTACATCTCTACTCCTTCCTCAATAAAGATATTTTCCTAGATTTCTTCCTCATATAAACCATTTACTTTCTCTTCTTCCTTATCTTCATATTTCTTTCCAAATTTCTCTTCATCCTTTCTAGGAGTGACAAGTTTTGAGGACTCGGCCTCAGATGTTCAAAGTGGTAATTTCTCTGATGGATTTTCCTTATATTTATATTCTTCAACATTTTTAATCAGATAATCTAAATCACCACATTCTTCTTCTTCTTCTTCTACTTCCTTATCTTCTTTTACTTCTTCAAAAACTTATTTCTCTTTATATTTTTTCGGAGTGAATAGATTCTTCCTTGGAGTCTCGGGTAATTGCTCGACTAGGAATGTTTCTGGAACTGGAATATTCTCAGAAGCTACTTCTTTGGCTTTCAAAAGATACTGTACAACTTCAGCCTCAGAAATTGTCATCTTCATCTTCTTCTCTATTTCTTGCCTCCCAATTTCTTCAGCAGCTATTTCTTCTAAGGCCTTAGCCTCAGCAAGGTCCAAGCTGAACTATGGCTCCCCTTGTTTCCTCTTTTTCTTAACTTCCCTCCATTTTTGAACCACTTCATCCAGATAATCTTTCTGTGTCTTCAGTTTTTTAGGTGTGGATTGGGCTTCCTTAGCTTTAGGGGTTTTATCTTTCGATTCCACTTCATTCAACTTCCATTTCTGGACAACCATCTTCGATGTCTCATCTTTTTCAATATCTTCCAAATTGGCTTCGACCTCTCCCTATGGAAGATCATAAAAATCTTTTGCCTCCATATAATAGCCCATATTCATTATTTTCAGAGTTTCATCACTAACAATAATAACATTTCAATTCCGAGACTTGGATATTCATGAAATCCTGAATGATTCAAGACTCCAAACAATAAGCTTTGAATGTAAGGCAGGATACATGATAATTTGGGCTCTAATATTTCCATTCTTTATGTTCTTTATTGTAAAAAGAACATGCCTCATCAAGTTGATTTTCCTAAGATTTGCCAGGAAATCTAAGAAATATATGTCACTTTTCTTGAGGGTATCTTTGTGACATTTTCCCGATACTAAAAAACTATGTACCCATACCTAAAGAATCCGGTTGTTAGAATATAGGTGGGAAATTTTTGTTTTCTTGACATCAGAAAGCCCAAGACATTGCAAGGCCATTACCTTAACGATACTACCTTGGACATCCAAGAGTTTGTGGGAGAAAAATTATACCTCCCCTTCATATGAAAATCCCACAATGATGGTTGCCATGGTATAAGAATGTTTGTAGGTTTTTTCATAAGACTTCAATGAAAATCATTCTCTATCGTCTTCCTTAAAGAAGCACACTGACTCATAAAAATCTATGAGTGACTCTGGATACACCTTGTCTTGAACATCTGTCTTAGATAAGCAGACATATTCTCATCCATTTAACTTGATATTCTTAGAAATGATAGAATCATACATGAAAATGATTAGATGCACCAACATTCCCCTATATATTTTCCATTTTGAGATTGGATTCAAGGTAGAAATTTCTTAAGAAGAGGCTTATATAAACATTCGTACTCGAGGAACTCTGAGAGATTCGGAACAGGCTTAAGAACTGAGGCAGGGCTTCGAGGCACGAAATCTTGGAAAACTAATGTGGGACAACCCTCGGGGGTCCAATTTATATAGATGATGGTGGTGACCTTTCAACTTCCCAAACCAATCCAACGGTTGAAAAACTCTCTGATCTGATCTGACAGTTGAAAACAAACCCGCAAGGAAATCTTGAATCTGATCTTTTGAGGTTTTAAAAACATTCGGATTTAAGAATAAATGAATCCGAAATATTGAATGAAAATACCAGCAATTTAAAAATGACTAAGAAAACATGAGTAAATAAATCATACCTTTCAGATTTTCTAGGAAGTTTATTCATAATAGGTGATATCAATCTTGAAGAAAATTTTACTAAAAACGTACTACAAAAAACTCACTACCAAGAAATGACTACAAAAACATATAATCTAAAAGTTTAATTGCAAAAGCATTGTGTACCAAAAATCGATTTCGAAAATTACGAATACAAAAATTCCCATTATGAAAATTTACATTACGAAAATTTCCACTAAGAAAATTTCAAGTACTTAAATTTCCAGTATGAAAATTTCAATTACGAAAATTTACACTACAAAAATTTCCAGTACAAAAATTTCCAGTACGAACAATTATATTAAAAAAAATTTGAAATACCAACTATGAAGATTTTATTACTAAAATTTTGAAAAACTAACTATGAAAATTTTCATTACGAAAATTTGAAAAACATACATCAAGAACATTAATTATGAAATTTTTTAAAAACAGACTATGAAAAATTTCATTACAAAAATTTTGAAAAACAGACTACAAAAATTTCATTATGAAAATTTTGAAAAACAGACTACAAAAATTTTGTTTTAAAAAATTTGAAAATCCATCAATAAAAAATGCACTCCCCCTATGAAAAGGAGTTTATTACAGTAAAGAGATTGATTGAAAAGGAATTTAATGAAGGAATATTGCCTCGTGGTTATCATTCCTAAATTCTATTTAATGTATTAAAATCTATCGGTAGGTAAAGATTTTGTGAATATATCAGCAAGTTGATCTTGCGTTTCGATGAATTGAAGAATGATATCTCCTTTTAGTGTGTGATCCCAAAGAATGTTACGCCTAATGACTATGTACTTTGCACAAGAGTGATGTTCAGGGTTTTTACTAAGGGCAATGGAGCTTCTGTTATCACACAAAATTTGAGTCTTAGTGAAACACAAGCCATAATCTGTGAGTGTGTGTTGTAACCACAACACTTGAACACAACAACTTCCAGTTGTTACATATTCAGCTTCAGCAGTGGAGAGTGATACTGAATATTGCTTCTTAACAGACCAAGAAACTAATGAATCTCCTATGAAATGACAAGTTCTGGATGTACTCTTTCTATCCATTCTACATGCACCAAAATCAGTATCTGAAAAACATTTTAAGAGAAAGTCATTTCCAGATTTATAAAATAGTCCAAAATCCATAGTTCCCTTTAAGTAGAAAAAATTATTTTTCACTGCCTTTAAATGAGATTCCTTAGGATTGGATTTATATCTTACACATAAGCATATGGAAAACATTATGTCTAGTGGACTAGTTGTTAGGTAAATTAAACTTACAATCATACCTCTAAAAGATGTTTGATCTACTGGTTTCTTAGAATCATCAAGAACAAGTGTGTTTGAGGTACCAATGGGAGTACTTAAAATCTTAGTGTTGTCATATACATACTTTTTAAGAAGATATTTAATATAATTATGTTGGGATATGTAGATTCCTTCTGATTTTTGAGAAATTTTAAAACCAAGGAAAAATGTTAACTCACACATCATACTCATTTCAAACCAAGATTTCATTAGATCCGCAAAGGAATTAGTTAAAGAATGATAAGTTTAACATAATATAATGTCATCAACATAAATTTTAACAATCAAATCATTTTTCTTATCTTTCTTTATAAAAATGGTTGGATCTGCATTTCCCTTAACATGTTTATTTTGAATCAAAAATCCTTTAAGTTGATCATATCAAGCTCGAGGGGCTTGTTTAAGGCCATACAAAGCTTTGGTAAGTATAAAAACATGATAAAGATGTTTTGTATATTCAAATCCAAGAGTTTGTTCATCAAAAACTCCGTCTTGAACATAAGAATTAAGGAAAACACATTTTACATTGATTCAAAAAAGAATTAAATTGAAGAATGCTGCAAAGGCACGTAAAATACGAATATATTCAAGTCTAGCTACTGGAGCATAGGTTTCTTCATAGTCTATTCCTTCTTGTTGATTATAGCCTTTAGAAACTAATCTAGCTTTAGTTTTAACAATGATTCCATTTTCATCACACTTATTTCTGAAGACCCATTTTACTCCAATTATAGAAGTTTCCTTAGGTCTTTAAACCAAGGTCCAGAATTTATTCCTTTCAAATTAATTTAGTTCATCTTGGATGGCTTTTATCCAATCATCATCACTTAAACCTTCATTAGTGATTTTTGGTTCCAATTCCGAAAGAAATTCTAGAGGTTCTATTTCATTTCTTAAGGACCATCTATCCCTTACGAGTTGATTTAAATCACCAATGATACTATCACTGGGATGATTTTTAAGAAATGACTGATTTGGGTTTTTAAAAACTTGTTCATCAACATACGGTAGAAAGTCTTCTTAGATAAATGTTTTAGAATTATCTTCTTGTAAATTTTCCTTATCAAAAGGATCTACTATCAAAGGTTGATAATCAGTTTTTTAAAACACATCCGAAGATGTAAGTTGAGTTTGTTAAAAAACAAAAGGATTAGTTTCATCAAATTTAACATTTACTGTCTCTTCAACAGTACGAATGTTTTTGTTGAAAACTCTATATGCCTTAGAAGTTGTGGAGTAGCCTAAGAAAATTCCTTCATCAGATTTTGGTGTGTATTTGTTTAAGTTATATTTTGTATTCAGAATGAATAACTTGCATCCAAAAACCTTAAAGTAGGAATGTCTAGGTTTTCTACCATTGCATAACTCATTAATATTTTTATTAAGGAAGGGTCTAATCGAAACATGATTTATAGAATAAAAATTTGTACTTAGAGATCCAGCCCAAATATGATTGGATACAGCATACACACTCAACATGGTTCTAGTTATCTCTTGAAGAATTATATTTCTTCTTTCAATAACACCATTCTGTTGAGGTGTTATCAGTGCTAAGAAGTTGTGATTAATACCTTTTCTACTACAAAAACTTTCAATATCAGAATTTTGAAATTCTCCCCCTTGATCACTATGAATAGTTTTCAATAGATGGTTTTTTATCATTTTTAACTTGGGATCTAAAACATTTAAAATAAGAAAAAACTACATACTTCATTGCTAGAAAACAGACCCACGTAAATATAGTGTAATAATCAACCAAAACAAATACATAGTACATTCCCCCAATGATTACAGTTTATGTTGGACCAAAAATATTCTTATGCACTAGCTGTAATGCATCAGTAGTTCAGACTTCACCGACTAATTTAAAACTTTATTTATGTTTCTTTCTATATTGATAAGGGTCACAAACTTTTGAAAATTCAAATATAAGCTCCGGTAGATCCTTAACTAGACCTTTATTTGAAAGTTTAAATAAGTTCCAAAGGTTACAGCGTCCTAACCTTCTATGCCATAACCAAGAATGATCTTCCATTGCACTAAGTCAAGGTAAGTCTTAGCTCCTAATGTCTTTTATGTTAAGTGTGTAAACATTCTCTTGGCTATGGGTAGAAAGAATAAACTCTTCCATGGAATTGTGTACTAGGCACTTATCATTCCTAAAATTCACACGTTAGCATTAATCACATAATTGACTTATGCTAAGGAGGTTTTGTTTAAGGCCCTTAATAAATAAAACTTTTGAAAACAATGTTTTCCCATGAAGAACAATGTTACATATACCAATAATTTATCCTTGAGCATTATCTCCGAAAGTTACTTTTCCTCCTTTCACCTTGATAATCTTTTAAAAATAGTTTTTATTACCAGTCATATTCCAGGAACATCCACTATCCATATACAATTTATTGCTGTTGGTACTTCCCATATTTTTCCTGAAAATAAGAAAAAGTTAGGTTTTCGGAATCATGACTTTCTTGGATATGGAAATCTCATAATATACAATTTTGGGTACCCACATATTCTTAGATAAATAAGCCTTATGAAATCCTAAAGATTAAATTTTGTTTAAGGTACAATTCTTTGCCCAGTGACCACCACACTAAAATTTAGTATAGAATGGGGAACTTTGAGAAACAAAGTAATTTTTAATAAAAATAGGTTTAGATCATGTGTAACCAAAACCATAAGTGTTCCTTCGAGGTCAGATGTGTGAATACATTTTATGAAAATTTTGTTTGCTTAGGGTAAATTTCAACAAACACTTCCTCAAGGAGAATATTTTGGATTTGAGTTTTATAACTATGTTCTTGGCTTTAAAAACATTCGATTTTGAAATAGATCTAGGCTCGAAATCATATTTATTAGAAATTACTTTTTCAATATCTTTAGAAATTTTATTCTTCTCAGAATTTAATTCCTAAATATTTTTGGAAATACATTCAAAATCAGCATTTTTCTTATCAATATCTTCCAAATGATCTGATATTTCCTTAGTGAGAATAATATTCCTAGAATTTTATTTATCATGTTTTTCATGAGTTTTGAATTATTATTCTCAAGGTGTTTGGAAAACCAAGAAATTTCTTCATAGTTAGGTAAATTATTATCTTCATTAGATGAAGATTCTCCATCTGAAGAGTTATAATATTTACTATCATTAACATTTAAAGAAATATTGGTCATTGATTTGGAATTTTGTTCCATAGCCATCAAACAATGATTATCAATAGGTAGCCTGGAAAAAAAGACTAATATTATTATATCCATAAGATTCATAATCTGTAGATTCATCTGAAGAGTATCCACCATGGGCACTCCAGCTGTCATTAGCTTTCAACACTTTCTTAGCTTTGGAATTGTAATACTTCTTTCTGTTTTTTCTCAGAATTCCATTCCTTTCTTTCGTTTCTCTTGAGAATAGGGCAATCAGGTCTTATGTGTCCAGCTCTCTTGTATTCATAGCATGTAACTTAAGATTATTTATTTTCTTTCCTTTCCTTATTCAAGTATTTGGATAGATATTTCCTCTGTCCAGCTATCATGTTCATCCTTCATGTAAGATTTTCTAATTCATTTTCTGAGGACTCACATCCACTAGATTCGGAATGGATAACAACTTTCTTAGATCTGGATCTAGTAACTCTCTCAAGAGTCTTGGATTTCATATGATTGGAAGTAGTAGTAAAATCTACACTGCCATTTCCATTCTTCTTGTTCACAATATCAGCATCTCTCAACATTCTTGTCTCATGCTAAAGAAGAGTTCCAAATAGTTCATCAAGGGTAATCTGAGTAACCTTTCTATTCTCATCAATTACAGTCCTTTTAGATTCCCACTCATTTGGCATGATGTCGATTATCTTATCAACAAGATGTTTATCTTCCAAACCTTTTTAACCCACGGATTGTAAACTATTCTCTATATTCATGATTCTCTGTTGCACTTTTCATATGGGTTCACCATAAGGAAAACTAAAACCATGATATTCGGCTCTAAGCATGGGTGTTCTGGTCTCAATTACTTTGGATGTCCCAATGTGAGTAACTTCAAGTTTCTTCCATATAGAATTTGCTACTTCACAAGATGATATTTGTCTATATATATATCTAGTCATTAAACAATGTAATGTATTGTGTACCTTATAGTTCAGTTGGTAATTGTGCATTTCTTGATATGAAAAGGAACTTACTTCTTTATCATGAATTTTGTATCCACTAGTACGAAAAACGAAATTTCCAACCCCAATGTTGATAATGAAAGTCTTCCTGGGATCTCTCCAATATTCGTAATCATTACAATCAAAGATTGGTGGTATGGTTGAATTAACATTATCTATGGAACCAACATTTAAACCTTCCATTATTAAGAAAAATATTTGGCACACAAACTTGTTAGTAGTATGAGTTTGTAAACTAGAGGAAATATCCTAAGAAAGAGATTAGATATTGTATCTCTAAGTTAAAGTGAATCCGAAAAAAATATGAATCTGAAAAACAGAT
This sequence comes from Viscum album, assembly GCA_963277665.1. Classification (NCBI taxonomy): domain Eukaryota; kingdom Viridiplantae; phylum Streptophyta; class Magnoliopsida; order Santalales; family Viscaceae; genus Viscum; species Viscum album. The sequence goes on along the minus strand of OY728127.1, from coordinate 372,675,068 downwards.
TCTGAAAAAAATATTCCAAATAATATGAATCCGGAAAATGTAATTCCGAAAATTCCCTTATGAATCTAATCGTGATATTAATTCATATTTAACCAAATCCTCTGATACCAATTGTTAGATTGGTATAGGGTATGAGTTCACCTCCTCTGATACCAATTTTTAGGATGGTATGTGACTAAGTATGATATACTCTATAATACCAAATGTAGGATCGAAATAAGAATGAAATTATCAGATACAAGAGGGGGAGGGGTGAGTTGTTCTTTTTAAAAATTCCTTTGGAAATTTTAATGATGGTTATGTTTAACAAGGTTAAACAGGATAATTAACAAGAACACTATAAGTTCTAATCACTTTCTAAATTTTGGAAAAGTGATTCCGAAAATGGAACATAAATAAGGTTTAAAAAGATGAAGAATATACATCAAAGCATATAGAATCTTACTATATCATTTTGCAAATAAGGAAGTATAAGAAAGTTATAATTTCCTAATCAATAAAAAAAGCACAGTAGAAAATAGAGTAGTAACACTACAAGTGACAAACAATAACTCTTTTAACCCAAAGAGAAGGGTATCCAACAACCCTGGATAAGAGGTCCCTTGATTTATACATTCAAGAAAGTCTATCTTACCCACACTAGGCTAAGCCCTTGATATGAAGATCGGAGTCTCTCTTACTATCCTCGCAATCCCTCAACTATCAGGTAGTCGGCACCTCTGTCATCCTTAGCAAGGAATCCCTCAACTTCAAGGTTTTGGAAGGTCTGTCTTCCTATCCCCGAAGCCATCGATTGTACACAGCAACTATCAGAGTACCATGAAGAAAATCTACAAAAGGAAAAGTTTGAACAAGTTGTTCAAACATTCTGCATAAATCTTGAGAGATTATAAGAACCACTCTCTCTAGAATTCACTTCAGGATGTTCTAAGCATCAAAATTCCAAAAGTCCTGAGCACGTCCAAATGAGCTCTAATTTATATTTTAAGCTCTAACGGTCGGCTCCCTCCTCCAACGGTCATATTTTTCCTTTAATTTTGGAGGCACCTATACACATGTCACTCAAACAAAGGTTAGTTTATAAGTGAAGACACGATATAATTTTATTATATAACAAGTGTAAGAATTACTAAACATATATTCAGAATAGTGAAAATGAATGTTCGGAATGTAAGTAAATATGAATGTTTTGAATGTAAGAAAAAATGAATTCGGAGTCTGTAGTACTAAGATATTCGGGTTCTATTTTGTAGGAATTCGTAATGAGATTTCGTAATCAGAATTATTCCTCAGAATTCGTAATTAGAATTCGTAATCAGAATAAATCATCAGAATTTGTAATCAGAATTCGTAATCAGAATTCTTCATCAGAATTCATAATGATAATTTGTAATCAGAATTCATCATCATAATTTTTAAGGAGAATTCGTAATCAGAATTCATCATCAGAATTCTTCATGGGAATTCGTAATCTGAATTCATCATCAGAATTCGTAATGAGAATTCATAATCAGAATTCATCATGAGAATTTGTAATGAGAATTCATAATCAGAATTCATCATCAGAATTCGTAATGAGAATTTTTAATTAGAATTCATCATCAGAATTCATAGTTAGAACTTTATACAAGTTCGTAATTAGAATTCAGAATTAAACTTCATAAAAGTTCATAATAGGTAATTAGGAGTAGAACTTCATAAATGTTCATAACAGGAATTCAGATCCTAAAATAGAATGATTCATATCATAGTATTATATGATTCTGAGGTTTTAGATATGAATCTAATTTTTATACTTAAGAAAAATATTGATGTGAACAATGAAAACAAGGTAGGGGTAAATTTCCTTTGGTAAGGAAATTTTCCTTATGGAAGTAAAACAGGGGGAAAATGAAATTTTCCTTAAGATAAGGTCTTTGTGATTTTCAAAACAAGAAAGAATGGAAATGTCATAAGGAAAACCTTATTGAATCAACATTACATGCTTTAGGTATATTTTAGCCTCATAATTTAAATTACTATTCACTAATGAAGAAATAGATAAGTATAACATCCCTTCCTTTCTGGTGTTTCCTCAATTTTATTTTCATGTATTCATTCTCCCTCATTTTGTTATGTCTTTGGAGATTATTTTTTGCAGAGTTTTTATGGGACTATTTTTATTTTTGGAAGAAAATGGAGAAGTTCATGGTTGGGACACAGTTTTACAAAACCTTATGCCTACCCTAAGAAAATTATGCAACCCCAATATAAGGGTGACATAATTGTTTGTATATAGTTTATAAAATTGTGCCCCCTCTTAGTAGAAACAATACACCACTAAGAAGAGGTATATATTTATGTTGAATGTTTTGGAAAACCTCACGCCCATACTCTGGAAACCCTGAATGCGGTTTTTAATCCCATGAAAATTTATTTTAAAATTCCCAAAACCACTTGATTTCAACCTAATTGACCCCAACATGATATATAAAGCCTTAAATTATTTTTAAAGTTCAAGAAGTTTATTTCTAGGCCATATGAATGTCTTTATTGATGAACCAATGGTCATATTGATAGATCTATACCTCTCTCACTGTGTATTCACTTTTCTATTGGACTGTTATCCCACTCACATCTCTCTTCCAGATGAAGCAGAATTTTGTATCCTCTATCAGTGAAAGATTTAGAGCTTGGATATAATAGATCTTAATCTGTTTGATCTAGATTAAAGTTCTTCTTCTTGATTAAATTCTGTATTGAAAAATAAAATTTTCATCTTCTATATTGCGATGTTCATCATGGTGAAAATTCTTCAATGATCTTGAGGTAGTTGGTCTGATTGTTAATTCCCATAGTCTTGATTTTATGGAATGTGTTCAACTGTAAAATTTTAATTTCCATGATTGTTCAATTTCATTTAGAAATCAATTGATCATATTGAATTTCAATGTGTTAATGAAATGGTATGAACTTAGGGAAACTGAAATTGGTTGAATTGTGATTATCGAATTGGCCACCTAATGGGGTTTTGAAATCTATTGATTAATGGTATTTAGAATTGATTGAGTAATGGAAATTTAATGATTATTGGATTAACCTTGAGGTATTAATGGTTTATATGATTAAATGTTGATAAATGGATTAATGATGAAAATTTTATATTATATCAATTGAATTAAATTGATGAACCCATTTTTTGTAATAAATTGAAAATATGCAATTTAGTGAGAGTGTTTGACAAGAAGTAAAATTTTTCTTAACCTTTTTTTGTGAAATTTTTTTATATGTGATATTTTGGTATATGTGATGACGTGTCTGGGAAATTTGCTAATGGTTTAAAAGCCAATATGAGATTTATTGATATAGATTTTTGGGACATGGATAGATGATTAATAATTAAAAAAGTGATTACCTAATATATTACCATTGGACATGGAATTGTGATTCAAAATTCCATTATTGACAATAATTTGTTTTGGGACACACAATGGTACATTAAATACCCATATGGTGCTGTAATGGAGTTCTAGGCCCAAAATATATGCATTGGTCTATCATTCCAAGTAGCTGTGAAATAAATTGAAAATAAATAGATAATTGAAACCCATGTTAAAATAAATTTTGGTTACCTATGATATGTGGTTCAGACAACTCAATGGTCAGAAGTAGTTATTAATTGTTTGGGTTTCATCATTAACCTAAAGAATTATGTGGTTAAATTAAATAATATGGAACTGTGAAAACAATTTACCTTGTTTATTGTAAATTATTCATTATAAAACTACATACATAGTTATAGACCAGATATTGTTTTAGATTCCATTGGTTGTGTCCTACTATGTAGTAATAACATCCTACCTAGGATTCCTAATTAGTACCAGATAGTACTTCACATTTCCATGATAGGATAAGGTAAAGAACAAAATGATATATGGTTGAATTGCGATGGATCAAGGATTAGGGAACTAGAAATAGTGTCAGGACTAGCTTGGGGATTTTTTAGGGTGTAATTATTTTAATTGTTTGTATTGACACGTGACACATATAGGGAAGGAAACACCTACAACTTTGGTTGGGATATTGTTATCTCGATTTGGTTCATCTTGGGACATTGATTTGTATTGGTTATAGTATCATCATGATTGTTGTTTATTACCACTTTTTATTGATTATTTATTTCTTATATTATGTTGTTGTCCGGATAAAGAGGTTATAGTTTCCCCATGTGATTTATTAGACCCTCACAGCTAGTCAAAATCCTCTATCATATGGGGAGGCGTAATTGAGGTCATGTGACTGACCAGCTCATGGTACCTATGTGAGGTACTCTAGTCGTGATGTTACAAATTGGTTATATATCCTAGTTATCATTTATTTTATTTTTTTCTACTATTTGGGAAAATTAGAAAATAAACTTGGAAGATTCTATCATAGTTAATGAGAGCATGCATTGGAGTAGCTGACCCATGTATGGGGAAACCCCATGTACTGAGGGTGTGATTGTTGTTAATGATGTTTATTAAGACATTTAGATATTATTTCTTCATTGGTGATGCACTTGTTATGTGAGGATATTAATGTTTTATAATATTTTCTTAGATCCTTGTATGGAATGAGAATCCTAAATGAAGGACCCTATGTCACCTGGAAAGAGGGGTGAATCTGGGTGTCAAATGTTTCTCCTGTTTATTGGATCTTGTTCCAACTTTTCTAGGAACTCAATTAAACCTTGGTTCACCACTAAGGGCTAAGTCCAAGAATTATACACTGAAAAATTTCTAGTCATACCAAATTTTACTATTATTTACTAGCTGTGGAGTTACAAGTTTCGGGTACAGTCACTCTGTCCCAGGAACACAGGCTTTAATGAATTTAGGGATAGCTCAATACTTCCCTTGGACCACTTCCATTGACTCCTCGTGGATCACTGCCCTGGGTGAAGTCACACTCAGTTTATGGATGTGAAGGTCCCTTCAATAGATAGGCATGGAAGTTTTTTCTTCCTATTCAGTATGAGACTTTACTTACATAGAGGTCAAGAGTTAATTCTCTTCAACATTCAATCTCCTTCTTCATTACAACAACCAAATGTTCTAAGACTTTTCTTTCTTCTTGTCCAGAATCACAAAATATTTTGTGATTGTTCGCATACTAAAAATCAGTTCACTAGGATCAACAGAATCAACTCTTCTTATTCCATGTATGCATGTGACCACGAATTAGAGAATATAGATATTCTCTTCCTCTTCACTTCATTACACATGTTAAACCATTTTTTAGGATTATTCTCTTTAATGTATTGTTATATGAATGTGTGTCCATGAATTCATGCACTTCCTCTTCTACTCTGTTGTGTGAAGCCCCAAAATGGATATGGTTCTATTAAGTACACTAGAGACTTCCTTTCCCCTTCTGTTTCTTTTATTTCCTTTCCACTTGGTTTGGATCTGCTTTCACCTTATGTGTGTACTTCTTCAAAACATGCATAAGAATATATACATGCACTTTCCATCACCCTGCACAATCTTCCATCTCCCTTCTTCAACACACACTTGTTCACTTTGATTTTCATGTATTTATATGTATGTGATTTTATTCAAACATCATTGTGTGCATTTAGGTATGGCATGGTGTTTCTTGTTTTCTTTTTCCACACCATAGGTATAGAGTTCTTTTATACACATGTGTTCCAACCTCCTTCACGAACCAAGATGGTTCATAGCTCCTCCTTACGCATGGGATGCTTATAACTCCTACACACAGAAGGCGTCGGCCTCCATCGATTACCCAAATGGCAACTGGTTCTCCACATCACCCAAATTGTGATGGTTTGTGGCTCATACACACACAAGGGCTGTATGGGATTCATTCACATACCAAGGGGTTCATGGTTTTCCCAGTCAGTTCTCGGTTCTCTTTAGTAGTGTGTGTTTCTTCTTTATGGAACCGTAGGGTACACAATTCACCTTCGCAAACTGAGTGGTATGTGGGAATTCTCTTCACGGACCAAGAGTCATGTGGTTCTCTTCTTCTCTAACCACAGTGGTATGCGAGACTTTTCTTCTTCAGGAACTGGAATGGTATGTTTGACTTCTATTCCTTGTGAACCAAAATGTTACATGGTTCACAGAACGAACCAACAATGGTTCTCAGTTCGTCCTTTCCCCTTTCGGAATGAAAGAATGAAGAGACTCTATTTCTCAAAAACAAAATCTCTCGAAGGCTTGGGAGCAGCTGTCGCTTGTTGAATCAGTGGGACTCTTTTTATAAGTAAATATCTGATCTTTTCAGAATCCAAAAACCAGAAGATACTCTCTTCATGATTCTTCCTTGAATAACTAAGATATTCGATTCATTAATATCGTCAAACCCACATAGAGATATTCTACATATCTTGGATATATCCATTTTCAATTTCATGGAGTTCTCACTGATCGTTCATGCACCCAAGATGTCATGTATCACTTTTTGAATCCCTACTCAAATCCACATGGCCTTGGAGACATTTTTTTCCTTATCTATTCTATCATTCTTCGTTTCATCACATGCATGAAAATGTAATTGCAGGATTGTGGTCATAGAATCCAGATGATCCCTATGTGCTTGAACTGAGTTCAATTGATGACCAGAGTGGTTAGATAGTTGTTCAGCTCGAGAAGTAGTTTGGGGGTCCCTGTGGGTTTCTGGAGGTTTGAGACAACATTGGTGGAGGAGATTAGATGACCCTACTTCAATTGCAAATTGTGGATATCTGATGGTTGGCTAGGATATGTGGGATCTATCTCGCGATTGATCAGATGGTAAACCACGTGATGCTATGGGATCAACGGTTGATATTTGTCCCTTATTTTAAGAAATGTGTCATTAATCATTTCACTCTATGTCTAATTGAGTAATTAATAGTGTAGAAAACAAGAGGATTTTATCTAAACAAAAAATCTATCCATTATCCTGTCATCATGATACCTCATGTGATGAGAACTCATGTACTTTTCATCAAGGACCTTCCCAATTTTCTTATGTAACTGGTTTATTTAGTTACTCCCACTTTGTAAAATATTTTTTATTTTGAGTAACTGAGGATTAGAGATTGAGAAATTTTATACTTTTTCTAATGAAATGATCGTTAGAGGGTCTTCAGAGTTATTGAATTTTATACAAAATGAAGTTGATTCTAATTAAAATAATATCTCTGGAAACTTATTTATATGTCTCCCCCTCAAGGGGACATTTCTTAGGACATCCCCTTGAATTATTGATTCACCTAAAATTCCCTGTAAAATTAGTTCAATACATAACGTTTTACAGGAATAAGGTAGATTATCCTTGCTTTCTTCAATGTGAGCAAGAAGGATGAGATGCTTTTCTCAACCAAGATGCATCATTTTCTCCACTACTCTCACTTTCATATTTGATCTATAGTTTTATCTTTGGTTGTGTGGATCTCAATGTTTCTTCAATCCATTTTCTTGTGAGCCTTCTTTCTCTAAGAGTTTTCAATGAACTGGAATCTCCTAGTGGAACATTCGTCTTCTTGAGGAATTCTTCTTGAGAAGGAATAAGTGCTCTACAATTCCGAAAAGTGTGACCATCCTTGTTTCCCTTCACACAAATGTTTTTTCTATCATCAATTGGAATTCTCTTATATAATGTTGCACTAGACTTAGCATGTGCATCTCCTTTCATTCTCTTTCTTTCATAATTTTCAGTCCAAATAACTAATATGTATCTGGGAACAGTTGTAGTAAGTTTGGATTTTCCACATGGACTCTTCAGAGTGTCATCTTTTATGAGAATTCATTTAGATGTAACACTCTTAAACTTCTTGGATTTTTAATCCACGGACTTCTCACCATTCCTTCTTGGATTATTTTTAGGAGAATTTTCTTTTTCAACATTCTTCTAATTTCTTTCTTAGATAGATTCTTCATTCTTAGATAGCTATTGTGATCTTCTGTTCTTATCATCTCTGGACATATGTTGAGATGAGCATGCTAAATTCTTGTGACCCCTCCTACTACCTACATCATAGATGTTGTCTAGCATTCCAAATATGTTTTTGGTATATAGATGCTTCTGGATCTGTTGATGTTTCTTTTTCTTCTCTAGTTTCCCCCCTTTTGAAATAGTCTTTATCTCTGATTTTTTATTTAATGGATTGTACCAACAATCCGAGGAAAAATGCCCAAATTTTTTGGAGCACTAATATTGACCCAAAATCATTTCATATTGATATCTTTTATATATAGTTTTTGGGCATTCCTTTAAAGGTTTTGTGCTCTCTCTAAGGAAACATCTTCCAGCTTCTTCTTCCTATCCATCTTATCCATGGTGGTAGGTTTTTTCTCCTAACGTTTCCCCATCCATAATTGTTTATAATTTTTATTAAAAGTAGAAGTTTTAGCATTAAAATTTTTAGAAACAAGTTACATGTTGGTATGGATGGTACCTTCACATTCTCAGCTGCTTGTGATAGATTAATGAGTGAAGTCGTGATCTTTTTAGCACATTTTGGAGGTATTTTGGATTTAGAATCCTCGAATGAGCATTGAGTGCATGCATCAACAGTTTCATTCTTTTGTGATGTCTCAAAATGTGCCTTCTCATGACTGGTCAACTCTGTATCAAATTTTAGACATTACATATTGAGGATGATCTACTAATCTAAAATCAATATGATCTTCTCATAAAAATCCTTTTTTAATCTTTCAACCCCATATTCATGGAACTTGAATTCTATTTGTAACAATGAGTTATGTTCCTTGAATTTCATGAATGTTTATTACAAATTTAGTACTTTGATATCATTGTTCTTTTTTAGCTCATCTATAAATGCATTGATCATTTCTTCTAGAGTCTTATTGACTCCCTATTTATCTTCAAAGGAATAAATATTTTTGGTGAGCTTGTAACATTATAACGCTTTAATTTCGAACCCTTCCTTCTTATTATCATCTACTCTTCTTAGTCGAGTGATATCAACCTACATACATTAAAATATTCAACAAATAGCAAAAAATATTTCTTCAGGAATATCGTGAAGATAGGTTCTCAATTTCTCATTATCACTAGAAAATGGGACTGAAGTGTTTTCTTTTTCCTTAGTAGACACTTGAGCCACCTTCTCTTTACATTTAAATCCTGATATTTATTCATTATTGGAAGGGCGTTGAGAACCATAAACTACATATTCTTTGGACATGAGAGACTTCTTCAACTTCTTCTTCTCTTTCTTTTTCCTGTTCATCATATACTTACTGGGTTTAGACATCTACTCTAAGATAACCAAGCTTTCATCAATATATCTCTTCATTGTTGACTCAGTAAGCAAAACTCAAATCCTCTTCTGAATTGAATTACTAATTAGTATCAAACATATGTAAACCATTGTCTCTAATACCAATTGAAGGACACTAGGTCACCCTGAGAGGGGGTGAATCATGGTGTCAATGTTTTTCTCCCATTTATTGGATCTTGTTCCCACATTGGAAGGAACATAATTAAACCTTTATGATGGATATATGAAGTAAATAAAACATTTACATGTATAAGGAAACACAACACTTTTACTTCATTCACCACTAAGTGATGCGTCCAAAGAGAATATGTCGACCAATTGTCGGTCGTACCTAATTCCATTATTCCTCACTAGCTGTGGATTAGAAAGTTCGAGGATAGACTATCTATCCCAGGAACAGAAAATTGACAATTGTATAGGGATATCTCACTACTTACCTCTGACCACATCCATTGACTCCCCCTGGATCACTGCCCTGGGTGAAGTCACACATAGTTTAGAGATGTGAAGGTCTCTTTAGCAGATAGGCATGAAAGTCATTGTCTCTTGCACAACATGAGACTTTTCTTGCATTGTGTTCTAGAGGTGATTCTCTTTAACATTCAGTCTTCTTCTTCAGTACAATAACCTTATGTACTAAGACTTTTTATTCTTCTCGGCCATAATCACAATTTATTTTGTGATTGTTCACTCACTAAAAAATATTTCACTGGGAATCATCAAAATAAATTCTTCTCATTCTATGTAAGCATGAGACCATTCATGTGACAATATAGAAGTTCTCCTATTCTCCACTTCTTTACACATGTGTTTTCTTGGTTTAGGATGCTTATTTTCAATGTATTCTCGTATTCATGTGCATTCACGAATTCATATACTTACTCTTCTACTCTCCTATCTGAAGCCCAAAAATTGATCTGGTTCTGTTAATCACACATGTGTCTTCCTTTCCCCATATCTTTATTTTATTCTATTTTCACAAGTTTTGGATGTTCTTACACCTTATGTATGTACTTACTCAATTCATGCATTAGAATTTATAGATGACATTCACATCATCATGCACAATCTTCCTTATCACTTCCTCAACACACACTTGTTCACTTTGATTATCTGATATTTATATGTATGGGATTTTATTCAAACATCAATGTGTCAATTTTTATAGGGAATTGTGTTTCTTTCTTCCTTTTCCACACCATAGGTATAGAGTTATTTTATGCACAAGAGTGAAAGCCTCCTTCGTGAACCAGGAAGGATCAGAGCTCCTCCTTATGCACAGGATGTGTGTAACTCCAATGCGCCGAACGTGTGGGCATCTTTTGGCATACCAAAATGGAATGTAGTTCTCCATTTCACCAAAATAGAGTGGGTTCGTGTCTTTTCATTATTAAAGGGAGGTATGGGCTTCTTTCACGTACCATGCGGTTCATGGTTCCCCCGAACGGTTCTTAGTTCTCTTTAGTAGTGTACAGTTATTATTTGTGGAAATAGATTGTATGTAGTTCACATACATGAACTGAGTGGTGTGTGATACATCTATTCACAATATGAGAGGCTTGTGGTTCTATTCTTCACTAAGAACAATGGTACGTGAGACATCTCATCTTCAAAAACCAGAATAGTATGCAGGTCTTCTCTTCCTCGCAAACCTAAATGGTAAGTGGTTTAATTCATGAACTATGAACGGTTCGTGGTTCATGCATTCACCATTAGGATTGGAAGAATAAAGAGGCTCTACTTCTAAAAAAAAGATCTCTCAAAATCTTGGGAGCAGCAGCTGCTTCTCGAATCATTGGGTCTCTTTTTATAAGTAAAGATCATATCTTTTCCACATCCAAAAACCACTTGATACTCTCTTCAAGATTCATCTTCGAATAACTGAGATCTTATGTTATTTAATATCCTCATACCCATATAGATATATTCCATATATCTTTTATGTTTCCTTTTTCATAATTGGGACATTCTCGTAGATTTTTCATGCACTAAAGATGTCATGTATCACCGTTTGAATCACTACTTGAATCCACAAGGCCATGGAAACATAATTTGCCTCAGAAATTTCAATCTTTACTCATTTAATTCACATGAATGAAAATATAATTGCATGAATGTGATCTTAGCATCCAGATGATCACTCTGGAATAGAACTGAGCTCAATTGATGACTAGAGTTGTAAGATCGTTGTTCAGCTCGAGCACTAGTTCGTGGGTGCATGTGGTTGCCTAGAGGTTGAAAAAAACCTTGGTGGATGTGATCGAATGGTCTTTTATCAATCACAACTATAGAGATCATATGGTAGGCTTGGATGTGAGGGATCTATCCCATGATTTATTAGATGGTAGACCACGTGTCGTTGAGGGATCAACAGTCGAGATTAGTTCCTCGTTTCTAAAAAACATGTCCCACATCATAATGCACTGATCATTGCACCTTCTTTAAATAAAAAATCACAGTTAATAAGGCTAATAATTCCACTTTCCCCTAATGGTACTTCCCCATACCATGTTCACATTGAGGGTGAGCTTTTTGCACCCTATCTACCTCCCACGGGTCCGTTCCTAGCAGAAACTATGCATGATGGCCACACTGGTTCACCACCATGTGCGCACCTACGGGTTTATACATGGTCTGCATTCCTGACTCCTACGAGCTGGACAAGATGGACTCACTATGGCCATGATCAACCCTTGGGGTCCGGCATGAGCCCCAAATTGAGGCTGGATGGCTGGAAAATGGGATGGCCCTATTTCTTAGGAAAGACACATAAGAGTACTTAGTATAAAACTAAGAAATAATTGAAATGAATTTCCACATTCTAAGCCTCCTCACACCCTATTCCTATCCTTTTCATTATCTTTTCTAAATAACACTGAGGATCAGTGCATCAATCATTTGAATTCTATTCTCCATTTCACTTAGGAGAGTTCATTTTTTCATGATGACCATCACGGACATCCATTGCCACTTACTGTATACACGTAAAATAATTATACCAAAATTATTTCCAACATTATATACATGTATCGTTTTAGGAACACAAGAATTAATGTGACCAGTATCATTTTACGCATGCACAAAAAAACTGGTTTTTGGCTAACTTCATCAAATGAAAGTGATTTTCGTTACTTGTGAACTTAAAATGATAAATAGTACCTCATATGAAATTTAATAATTTAAAATGTTGTTAAATGTGGTAAATATAATAGAAAAATGGTAATATAATGAGAATCATTGAAATGATAAAATGTTTACCCTATGTTAGCCATGACCAATTGGAGAGATGATTGTGGTTATTGATGGGGCCTCAGTTTTGACCATGTGGTGGTGTTAGGGGGAATGACATGTTAGGAATTTAGATGAATCCATCTTATATAAATGTGATAATGTAATGAAATGTTTCCTAAGAAATTTATTTGGTATTGTGGAGATATTCCCTCATTATGGTTATTGTTGATTGGATGACATTAGGACATGGCAAGAAATGTGACCCTTGTGGTGGAACCTAAGGCACCAATAGAGTCCAGTGAAGGAAATATGGAAAAGTTCCTTGAGAACATTGCTCAATATATGTAGTTTATTAAAGGAGATCCGTGGAGATTTTTGAAGAGTATTTCAAATATAAAATAGGGTCCATAGTTACAACACCCTCCAATATTTACTGTATAGGGTGGAAATGAGGAATCTGAGTTCTATATTGGGCTTATCTAGATAATTATTAATAAATAGGGGACTCTTACTGAGAAGAGAGTCAACTTGGTACCTTATATGTTATGTGTTCAATAAAATTGGTGGTAGAATATCAATAATCAAGATGGGAAACTATAGAATACATAGTGGAAGAAATTTAAATATAAGTTATTGGAACACTTTTACCATGATATTCTCAAGAAAGGGAGGTTAGTAGAGATCTCTAGGTTCTCGCATGGGATTATGTATGTGATAGACTATGATGTTCTCTTTGCTGATTGGTGGGGTGTTCTTCTAGTGATAGTTGGGGATGAGGGGATTTTGAAAAATGAATTTTGGATTGGATAAAATGGGAGATTTTTTACCTGGTTAACATCTTTAGGATTAAATGGTTCTCTAAAGGGTTGAATCATTCTCTCATATCTAAGGGGAACATGAAGGAGGATTCCAGTAGAGGAAGTGTTGTTTCTATTGAAAAACTAGGAGTAATGACTTATAAGAGTTGTAAGCGTCTCTTTGAAAATGCTAAATAGAGGGATATAAATCATAGTGGCCAAGGGGAACACTCTATTACTTAGGAATTTACCTGATAGATCTTCCACCTATGATGTAGGCATAGTCATATTCATATATAATAACCTAATAACTAGTACATTGATGAGCTTGAGTCAGGATGGAAGATTTGCAATTGTTCTGTAGGATCACATAGAATTAGTTTAATCAAAAAGGATATAGGAATAATTCATGTTCTAAAAGGTTTTATTATACCACATATCAGTCTTAAACCAGGTTTTCTACAAGATATGGTAGTACAGGTTGTGGAAATGGTACTTTTGGGAAATATCACCCACATCCATTTACTAGTGAATCTCAAGGGACTCAAACTACTTCATAGGGTTGTGGTTTAAAATATTTTCATGCATTTTAGCCTATACATAATGATATAAAATCCATAAAATCAGTGGATAGTGGTACTAAACATGTATATTTTTCACTTTTTTGTTCCTTATTTCACACTGGTGCCTCACGTTCAATTATATATTTCAAAAAATTTAATGGGGTGATTATGATGTTGGATTTTGAGAGTGTCATTATAATGATCAATTCCCCATTGTGGGTATTCTTAGGGACATATCATTATGAAACAACTATTCTCTCAATTTATGGGAGAATCGTTTCGGTTGGGATCTTTACATCCTTTATATTCCATGCATTGATATGAATTTTTATGGACATGTTGATAGCATATTGATCCTGTGCTTATTGATACCGTGGGTGTCGATCTCTACCTATCGAAAGGGTAATAGTTTTATACACTGTGGAGTGTTGGATATCAAGGCGGGGTATATAGGTCTAATTCATCAGCAACTGGGGGAGCTTACCAACCAAGTCGAAATAATTTTTCAATGTGATGGGGGTCTGAATTAGGAGGTCTTCCCACCCATAGTTTATCAATTCCAATATATGTTTCCTATGTATTTATCTTGGATACCACTAGATAGAGATGTGGAGTTTACTATTTAGACCATTCTTGTAGATGAGTTGGTTTCCATTCCACATTATAGAATGGTACCATATGAGCATCAAGAGCTTAAGACTCTAATATAAAAATTAATAGAAAATAGACTTATCCATCCCAGTACATCTCCTTGGGGAACTAAAGTATAATTTTATAAGAGGGCTGACCATACATTCCTCTTATAGGATAATATCTATATGTTTTTCCAGATTATCATGAAGAACCAGTATCCTCTCCCATCAATCAATGATTTAATTATTAGTTGAGAGAATATTGTATTTTCTCCAAGATGGACTTGAGTTTAAGGTATCATTAGTTGAGAAATAGATCCTATGACATACCTACAATATGATTCAGAAGTAGGTTTGACCATTACAATTTCATCACAATTCTATTTGGGTTGTCAAATTCTCATATTGTGTTTATGGACTTGGTGGAGAGAATCTTACACCCATACATGGATTAGTTTCTGTTTGTTTTTTGGATGACATCATGGTGTTCTATATGACCAATAAAGATCATTCCAAACATCTTGACATCGTCTAGAGTACACTTATAGTGCATCAACAATATTACATGCATTCTAAGTTTCAATTATGTATTGATGATAAATATGTCTTGGGTAACATCAACATAGAAGAAGGTGTATTTGTGGGCTTAGAGAATAAAATGAAGTTGTTTCTTGGTATAATACCATGAATTGTTTCAATATTCATTGCTTTTTGGGCCTATCTGGTTACTTTCATATGTTTATATAGAACTTTTCCCTCTTAGAAGAACCTATTTCATGTTAAAACAAGTTGGAATATAAATTTTAATTAGATGGAGAATGTAACAATTCCTTCAGAACTTCATAAATTTTTTGAAAAACACACTAATATTTATCCATCCCAATATTGCGGAGGAGTATATAGTGTTTTTAAGGCATCTATATTAAGAATTAGGTTATTGTTGATGCAGGGAGATCAAATTGTGGAATTTGGGTCCTGTATTTTGAGGCAACATTGAATGGAATTACCCTTTTCACCTCATCGACATTGCTATAGTGGTAAATGATTTGAAGTGTTGTGGTATTATCTATTGGAAAAAATGTTATTTTGTATACTGATTAGAATATCTTGAAGAATATCTTTTCACAATGAGAATTAAATATCCACCATCATAGATGGGTTGAGTACATGTTTTCCTTCAATTTTTAGTTGTCATATATTAGAAGAATGGTAAATAGAACTTTTGAAAAATTGGGAATGAAGATAATGGCTTAGATAGCTCAGGAGACTAAATCTGAGTGGAAGATGATGACCATGTTGTCTTATATGCATGTTGTGGTTCTGTAGGTCCATGAGAAATTGAACCCCTATCAGTATCAGTGGATTCCACACCTTTGATTCAGATCAAGGAAAAAAATATCATGATCCATAGTGTTTATACGCGGGGGAATCCCTAAATTTGTGGAGTCACTAGCTAGTTGGACTAATGATGAGGATGAAAAATATCTTTGTTTAGAATCATGTTGTTGCGCCTACGAGTATACGGGAGAAGATGATTCTTGAATTTCATAAATTGAAGTGGGTGGGGAATCATGGTTTGACTAAAATGTTTTATGACCTATGTCAATAGTATTTGTAGTAAGGAATGAAAAGGGAGATTGTAGGATTAATGACATGATGCTACACCAGTCAACAGATGATGTTCGATTATCAATGAAGTTGATTATTTTCAAAAACCATTTTCACATTCCAACTTGGTAGTAGGATTACATTTCCCTAAATTTCATGGTGAGTGTGAAAAGGGAAATGAAAAATAATGATGTTATTTGGGTGATTGTGGACTGATTGAAAAAGCTATAACATTTCATGCCAATATGAGAGACATTCATAGCGGATCAGTTGGGAGAGATGTATTTTCAGGAGAAAGATTAGCTACCCATGGTGTTATGGACTATAGTGTGAGAAAATGACTCATGTTTCACCTTGTGCTAGAGGCTTTAGAGTAGTTTTAGCTGATTAATAAATGTTTGGTTTTTTTTGTATGTAGGATTCATATACTGATATATGTCTATAACCACATGTAATTAAATTGGGTGATAATGTTTTCCTTCAGGAGTCACCCATAATGGGTTGCCATGGGATTTAGAGATATTGAATGTTGGAACCCATGTTTGTTGGTCCTTTTGAGTTTGTGGAGAGAATTGGGCTAGTGGCATAATGATTGGATATTCCATAATGTATAGTTCTATTAATGATTTTTTTTCATTTTTCAAAACATTGACCATATCCCCCAAACAATTTCAATTTGATTAATGTTGATGATGATGAGATAGAGGCCAAGGTATTATTTTATGACCATATGATATGTGTCATGGATCTTATTGAGAAAGTGTTTCAAGGGAACATCATTCCTGTAGTTTTAGTATTGTAGAAACATAGCCATGTTTAGGAGGAAACATAGGAGAGAGAATCCGATATACGTGCTTAGTGGCCCGATCCTTTTACCTCAGAATATTAAACATTCTTGACAGTCAATCTTGAGGATGAACAATTTTATGCTGCGAAGAATGTAATAAACCACCATCTCTGGAATTGTCCCATGCTCGGTTTTAGGTACTATTGTAGTTATAATTTTGTATATCATAGGTGGGGTTTTTAGGGTATTTTATGAGGATATTAGGATTTTTTAAATAAAAATTGGATATGCATGGTTGGAAAACATTTTGTTCCAAACATGTGCCAACACCCAGTAAACCATGAAAACCCAGACAGAGGTGGATTGCAATGTTGGAAAATGGTATGTCAAAATTTTCACCCTCATAGTAAAAATCATGAACACCATAAGAAGAGGTTCACAATTTAGGTTCATGTTTTGGAAAATCATGATCGCATGACCATGAAACTGTGCGATTGGTTTTTAATCCTCAAAAATAATATTTCACATTAAATTATTCTACATTTTTTGAACCCCCTGGATTTCACCCTAATTTCACCCCCACTCAACCTAATATTCCATACACCTGTTTCGGAGGACCTTGATATTATTCAAAGTCCATACAAACTCTGTTATTGATGAATTGAAGATCCAATTGAAGGATCAACACATCTCATGGTATGTAATCTAAAAAAAATATTTTTTTCTCCCTTTATCTCATATATATTATAGATGAATGGGAATGTTTCATCCTCTATTACAAATGGGTTTATATCTAGGGTTTGATATATCATATTACTTTTGATCTATTTTATTTTTTTGGATCTAGGTCTCATTATTCATTGTGAAATTGATTATTCTACTTTGTTTTGGAGATTTCTAGTTTAGTGAAATTTCATTGATGACCTTGAGTTAGGGGTATAATTTTTAATTCCCGTAGGCTTGACATAATTAAATGTATAAATTTCTGAAATTAGTAGTTCAATTATTTGAAACTTTTATCTAAAAATGAGTTTATTCAATTTAATAGACATGTGATAGTGAAATGGGATGAACATATGGAAGTTGAAATTAGTTGAATTGTGATTATATATTTAATGAATTAATGGGATAATTGAATTGGTTAATTAATGGGATGTTCAATTTATTGGTTAATTGAATTAAGGGATGATGGGATAAACCATATGGGGTTAATTGTTTATATGATTAAATGTTGATAAAGGGTTAGTTTTGAATTTTTCATTTTATTTAAAGTGAATTAAAGTGATGAACCATGTATTAAAATTCTATATGTGATAACAATGAGTTTCAATAAATGGGTTGATGCTTAAAATATCCACGAGGTGCTAGACAAGGAATTCTAGGCCCAAAATGTTGGCATTGGACAATGGTTCCACGTACCTAGGATATGAATTGAAATTAAATGGTTAAGAGAATCCCATATTAATATTTATATTTATTCATGATAACCTATGTTTCAGACTCTGGCATGGGCCAAATTAGGTATTGATTGTTTGGGTGTCCTTGTGAACACACAGAATTTTGTTGATAATTAATAAATATTGAATTCTGAAAACCGATTACCTTTTTTAATTTACATTATTCATGATACACCTATATAATGTATTATCTAATAGATATTCTTTTTGACACCATTGGTTATAGCATGTGGGGTTTTACTCACTCCCAACACGGGCTACTTGATAGAAACGTGAATAGAGTTCATGTTTACATAACAGAATAAGGGCAATAACACTATAAAAGATTGTTCAGTAAGGATAGACAATGAAAGAGGGAACCATACATGGTGCTGGGACCAACTTTTGGAGTTTTTAGGGTGTATTTATTTTGTTTTTTCATATTGACACTTAACACATATATGGAATGAAATACATTCTATTTTTGTATGGATATTTTTCTTGTGTTTTGGTTCATCATGTGATATTGGTTTTTATTGGGTATGGTATCATCCTAATTATTGTTTATTATCAATTGGTTATATTTTATTTATTTTTTTTCTTATCTTACTACGCTAATAAAGAGGGTAAAATCTCACCATGTTATATATTTTACCCTTTCTTTTAGTCAGTAACATCAAGAATATGGGGAGGCATGCCTAATGTCATGTTACCGACCGGCACGAGGCACTGTTATGTGGAACTTGGGTTGGGATGTTACACTAAGGGTGTGACTCAAGATAAATTTAACAACACACTATCATGGGTAAAACTAAAAAAACTAATACGTTCATTTTTAATTGGTATATACTAATATTCACAACCATTTTTTTTCAAATATACCTATTTAGTCAGAAATAAGTCTTTTGTGTTTCTAGAGATATAAATTTCATAGCATCATTTCATGATCAAGTTTTCAACGAAATACACAAACAAGAATCCCATTATTGAAAATAAATAGAATAAATTCGTATACGAATATGAAAACTCAATCCTAATATCTGTTCACCTATGAAACCTTCATTTTAACTTATGATGCTTTTGGATCAACTAGGATATAATCATATGCAATTATAGATCATTTAGTTTACCCTAGGTTGTAAATTGTAATTTTAAATTTAGAATCTCAAACATATCTAGTTATATATTACATCATAGAATTCCATTTAATGACATTGTAATAATTCATAATGATAAACTGAATCATCTAAAACATGTCCATTGGGAGTTTTAAACCAAGTGTACATCTAAGACCACTTGTTTTGCACCAACTGAAGATAGAGTTAATATACAACCACCCTTATTCAATATTTTTACCCCTAGGTGCATATTTGTTAGAGAATGAATCCATTCATTTGTATCTAGATTGGGTGTTTGTTCTATAAAACAACACACTCTTCAATTTACCAAATTTATAGCATTTTTTCTATACTTAGTCATATCCCTATGGTTCTCTCAAATATTTTCTCATCCTACTGTCCACATATAGATAATCCAAGCTCTAATAACAATTGAGATAATCCAAAATAAACATGATTATATTTTATATTAATTATATAAATTGAACATTTCATATAATAATTACTCAAAAAACACTATAACTAAATGGGATTGTTTCATTAGATATTATCTTCAATAAATATCTCATTCCATATTACATCATCAGATTATTTCAAAAATATATATATGCAAGTATAACTTCTAAACATAATCATGTACATAATATCAAATGGAAAATGGAAACCTATTAAAGGGTCATATCAATTTATTTTAGATGTAAAATTTATCAATGACTCAAAAAAGTACCATATCATAAGAATATGGGAGAACCTGATCATATGATAAATAATTTATTTAATGATCCTTGAGTAATAAAACTTTTCTAAAAATGGAGATATTAGTAAATATAATATCCAATGAAAAAATATTCCATCAAATAAGATTGTATAATCATGAAACAACAAACATAAGTGATATATATTAATCATAGGAATATGAGATAAAAATTTATGAACATTATGAAAATGTAACTTAACAAGGTATTATGGAATAAATATAATCCCAAGGAAACATTACATAGTGGTTTCAGAATAAAAACATTATAACCCATTAACATGGTGGCTCAAGAATCACTTTTTTGGACCAATTAAATGTTGGATTAAGTATTACATATTGAGACCCATTATATAGTGACTCAGAAAATACATCCTAGGACCCACTGGTGGATCAAGAATCATACCATGGGAATACTTTTTATATCATAAAATATATAACATTTAGTAACAATTTTTTTTTGATATAAAACTCCCCCCCCATTATCATTAATAAATATGTGTTATATATGAAATAAATCATATATCATATCATGAATATCCGAGTGAAATAAAAAATATTTCATAACATTTCAAAATTGTATCACATAAAATGAAATCAAAAAATGGATCGGTCATCACAAACAATTTAATCCCCCAAAACGAGTATTTCATTAGATAATTTTGATGGATATTTGTGAAACGTAAAACCATTATAGATAGGTAATTTAGAGATATAGAGGAAAATTTAAGTGAAGTCATAAAATGGGACTTTTTCTAACATTTAAATAATCATTAAAACACTATGGTGTTACAAGTCCCATTCAAAGGTAAATTTAGAAAAAGGTAACATAGAAATAAATTTAAAACAAAACATTAAAATAAATCCCAGTAATAGATCCCTGAATTGAAATAATGGATAATTAAAAAATGGAGAGTGCATGAAATAATATTTGATCATGAAGAGAATTGACTTTTATTATTTTAAATATCTATGTCGAAATCCTCATCATTATGAATTGTAATAAATATTCCTTTGGAAATTGGTTCAATGAACTATTAATGTCATAGTATTTAATAATATTTTGTTTTAAAAAATATGAAAATCAATAATTTTTTTATAGAAAGAAAATTCACATGGTGGAAAAGGATTTGTTAGAGAGGATAATAATTATTCATATCAATTTCATCATTTTTGAAGATGGGAATCTATAAAACTAATAAATTTCAAAATGAAATAATGGAAAATTCATATATAATAATGTAAAATTACCATAATTAAAAAATATATTTAAAAATATATTGATCTCATGTACTCATAGTCAATGGAGAATTTATTGTGACTCAATGAATGGGACATTTGGTCTACAAAACATTTAAAATTTCCGAAATAGTCGAATAAAAAAATGAAAGATGGACTCATGAGTTGAAATTTAAATACCACAAAATAAACATTAAATTACACTAAAGGAATATGGGGTAGTAATTACACAATATAAAAGGTAAATATGTGTGTTATATGAAAAAATGACTCAATAAAGGAAAATTGTGATGAACCCCTTACCTCTACTCTTGAATTCAACAGAAGCACTTCAGCCTCCAATGTAACAAATATAACTATTTTTATAACATATTTCATATCCTTATTCATATATATTACACTTTATAAAAATTAACTATATCATTAATTTTTCATTTTATTTATATTATTATTGTTTATTTTCATCATTGAATATTAGTGATTGTCATTATTTTCTACATTCTTTGTAATGTTGACGTCGATTCTTGGTAATATTGATGTCGACACCCATTATTTGATAAGAATCTAATCATTCCTATATTTTATATGGTACTATAATCTTTTTTCTATAATTATTTATAAATTTATAATTTCATTCCATGAGATTTTTAGTTATGATTCAATAATAAGAAATTGATAATGAGCATGTTTCGACAACATTTTAAAAACAAATGGTGCTATATTAAAAATGGGTTCGATGTCACTAGAATGAGTAAAAAAATTTATATTCATTGAATTATCATAAATATCATTTCTCGATGTTAAATAAATTATCATAACCATCCATTTATGGAAGTGATGAAAAGTTAAATACGTCATTAATGGACATGGTAGACTACACATAACATGATCCACATCTTCATTTACCATTGAATGAATGGAATATAAATAACTATAGTGAAATTTAAATAATATAATTTTGATATAATTTTTATACCAATTTCACTATAATATTTTATTTAGAATATGGTTGGTGGAAAATGATTGATAACAGGGTCTAGGAGTGGACAATACTCACGTTGAAAACATGAATCATCACTTGAATGAATCCTTGTAAAAAGAGGACTTGGAAAACATTATTGTGACCAAGGGAATCCATGACTGTAAAAGGAATCTTGGAGGGGTAAAATAGTTAAGGGTTCAAGATAAATTTGAAGGATATATGTTGATTTATATGAGTGTAAGTGATATCCCCTTGTAAGAAAAAAATTGGTACTTTTCCAAGGAAAATAATGTTATCTACGGGATAAATATAAAATCACATGTGATTCTGGTGATTCATGTGAGTATGTTTTTGTGATAAATGTTGGATAGAATTTGTTGCCTAAAAATGTATTATATAAGTTCTAAATAAAAAAATTAATGTTACCAAATATAACGTTAATACAGTTTATTTTTTGATATATTACATATGTTTTTTTGATACAACATAAAAGATTATCTGTCCTAGTGTCTTTAAGATATTAGTTACATTATATAACAAGATAAAATATGGATACAAAAAATTTCTTGAGAACTTCCTTAACATAATATTACAATCTGTAATTTGTCTAAAACTTCATTGAATAACCCGTGGATTTATATAATAATGGGTTCACCTATAAATCCCAAAAAGAGAACAAAAAAAATCCTGGAATATGTTATAGTAATAAAATTTTCCCAAGACGAAAAAAATTCAACATAATTGGTGAGAATAATAATCACGAACAGTGAGGAAAGAAATAACATGGTATCAAAAATGAAACACAGGAATTTGGAAACCACAACAAACATGGAATAATAAACATAAATCAATATTAGTAAATAAGACATCAAAACATGTTGTTATTAAAATGGGCTCTCTAGAACCTTACATGTAATCTATTGAGATCAAAATGTTACCCAATACGTCATTTCGCTATCTGGGAGAACCCATCATTATCTTATCATGTTCATGAATATGTGTTCCACATGTATCATATAACATAATAAGGTCTTCCATCTATATTAACCCCAACAGTTAGGATTTTGGGTTATATAAATGCAATTCCTAAATGATATAAGTATATGCACCTATAGTTGAATACCCTTGAGTGGAAATGGTTAACGTAATTCACTTCATAATAATTTGGAGTAAAACATTGACATAGTTGGTAAATTTTTAAAATTCGTCCATCAGATAATTTCAATGTTCTCAATCCAAAAAAAAATTATTTTATTCTGAATAAATATCCAATTTTTACAATTTCTATTTTCCAATAAAAATTTTTGTTTACAAAAAAACTATTGGTTTTTTGAACATAATAGCTTTATGACCATTATAAAAATTATTATTTGACTTTGTAAAATTATATAATAAACTATACTTTAAAAATATAATTTCATAATCATATTTCATTAAAATGTATGTTAATTTTAAAATTCATGAATTATTCAAAATTAATGTATTTATTATTATAGCTTATAACCAAGAATAAAATTCAAGTTTTTTTGTAATAAAATATAATATTTATGAGACCCATTATTTAATAATTTATAATATAAAATCAATAAGGTATAAATATATCAATTATTTGATAGAAATTAAAATATACTTATTAATTCTATTAGGGTTAATATACATTGCCATTTATTACATCAATGAATTCCCTATGAGTAAGGTGTGTGATTGTGAGATTTTATAGGGGTTTTTTTGGAAAACATGGTTTGGTTTATGATATCATATAGCATGAACTTACCCCATAAACGATTTTTATCATTCATTATATGTTTAATATATATATAGGATTTGTCAAGGGTAATTCTTAGAGATATTATCCGCATTAGAAGCTCTAATAAATTAGCTTCTTTGGGTATGATCCTACTAGTTGATATGATCAACTATTCTATCTATATTAGTGGAATTTATAATAACACTATATATATTAATAATATGATCAAATTTAAATAGTTATATTATCAATGCTTATGATTCTTAATGGTTGTTTAATTAAAATACAATATAATATTCCAAAATACTAAAACTAGTTCATATTTTTTCTTATTTTCACATTACTAAATTATGCAATTAGTCACATGAATATAAATAATTTCATTTAGAAAAGATTGAGTCATTAAAATAAATTTTGAAAAAATTTAACAACTTTAAGTAACCAATTTTTACATTTATTAATGTAATGTCCCCATCCCGGAAGCCAATAAATGGTGCCTCGGACTGAGTCTCCCCATGACCTCAAACCCACCTCTCTGTATTATATTGGTTATTGACTTGCAAAGATGTTCTTGATTAGTCACATGGGGAGGCTATAGACTCTTTACCGGAGAAATCCACAATATATGACAAGCATAAATTGAGGAAACAAAGTTCAATAACCAATAATCCATCATAAAAAAATCTCCAATAACTGTGTAATAACCAAAACCAACAAAAAAACATTGTATTTCATGATATGTAGTGTTACCGTGAGAAAAAACAAAAATAAAGAAAATAGTGGAGTACCCATAACTCTCCTGACTCTATGTCTAAAACCTCATCCATGCTTGTCATGTTCCTAACTCAACTCCCTAGTATAAGGCCTTCACCATTGTCATAACCTAAAGCAAGAAGTCTTCCTAAGTAACAAATTGACACTAGAACAGGGTGCAGTTACCACTCAGTAGGCCACCACTAACACTGTCTAAAAATATCCAGCCAATATATCGTGCGTGTAATTTCTATTTAAGTACAAAGTAAACAAATACATGTTGGGGGCCATTAGTGGACAATATTTTAATTGACATTTAGGAGGAACTAGAAATGATCTAGGGATTTGCAGGTGATCCTTGAGTACTACTCTTTCAAATAACATAGGCCACCGCGCCAGTCCCTCCCCCACCTCTATGGGAGGGACCCGCAACGTCCAACTAAGGAACAGCTTCCTCCTTTAATCCCCTCGTCGATCATGATATTCTTCCACCCTTCCTACATGGTTCACTCTACTCGAAGGATCCATATTTTCATGATGATTTCTGAAATCTCTCGATCTCAACCCTAGACTTCTAAAAACATTAGCGCTTTTGATGCTTATGTTTATTGATCAGTTTAATATGTGATGAACGTCAGTTGATGCATTTGACATGAAATTATTCTTCCCTTTGGATTTGTAGGAAAGGTCGATAGTGGGTCCTCTATATAGCCACCATATTATGATTCGTTTTTCAACAGAGGTATATCTTGTCAAAGCCTGGTCTCATGTTCCTTGAAGCCTCAAATCATTTCGTTCATATCAGTTCATATGGTATTTCTATTTTCATATGAAGCGGGATCCTCCTTCAATGGTGATCTAGGAGAGTTTTCCCATTCTCCCATTACTATTTCAAAGAACTTCTAGAATTTTTATGCTTTCAAAACTTGTGGGTAGATATATGTTCTTGTATAGTCACATTGAATCCTTGTGTAATCCTATTATCCCATGTGTTTTCATTAAAATGGATGTGTCAAGAGTGTAGTTTGTGTATCTTTGGACCACTTTTGGTGATGAATACCATTGAAAAAAACGTGTGGTCTTTGAGTTCAGGTTTGATTTCTATTATGAATTCAAGAACCTGGGATACTGGTTATATTATTTTAGACAAGGGTCTTAGGTACCAATAAATATTATAGGTAGTGGTAGTGGAAAATATTCAGAGATTCAGGTTGAGGAAGGTCTATAGGAATAGATTCCACATGGTATTGAATGTAGTGGTCGAGGTGGTCATTATACAACTATGGTTTGTGATGGTTTGGTTCAAAAGGATAGAACGATGATTTTTTGAGTAGATAAGATGCTACTATGTAGAAATAAATAGTTGTGTCTTTGGATAACCGAATGGTCTCTATGGAATTCAATAGATTGAGACAAGACCTAGCTGGCTCCTCCTCTCAAAATGAACATATCAGCACGGATATAGAAAGTGTTCATAAGGGAATTTCCCACAATGATGCTTCTCAAAGAGAAAATCATATGTATTTTAGTAACGTAGTTATAGCTCCGGTGGAAGGAGGTGAAGAGGGTGTTGCTGCTGTGTTTCAGGCGGAGCGTGGGGAAGAGGTTGTTGATGCTGCCTCTTTTGCAGAGGTTATTAGTTTATACAGTGTTGTCCTGTGCATGGGAAGGATGGGGACTTCAATAGATGTTGCAGATCAAAATTTATTTGGAAATCTAGGGGTGTTGCTCTAGGGAACAGGTCCATAATTCAATTGAGAAACTGCTTTTTTGTCCCTGCGGTGGAAGGTTGCACTGACCAAGAAGACTCAGCCTTCTCAAATAGGTTATGTATAGAGGATCCCAGTGAAAATGATCTTAGTTTCTTCGTAGGTGAAGACTCCATCTTGAGTAGTAATTAGAGTAACATTAGGAATAAGGGTAGTAAGTGTTACACATATTTACCACCCCCTTAAGATACACAATTAGAATCAAAGTTAAACTCCTAGAAGATGGACAATGAGGTTGTATGTTAGTGGAAATTAAGTGGTCTTTCTGATCAACCCTTGGACTTTGTTTTTAGTTTGGAAGAGGAAGTGGTCAAGCAGGACTTGTTACTCAATGCTTCAGAAGGGGAATTAATGAAAATTAAGTGGATGTCACTGAGGTTGACTATAAATGAGCAGCAATACAACATGATTGGTAAAAAATATCTGATTATTGTTGGGGGATTCAATAATAGGAAGATCATCATTGAAGAGTATATACAGTCCTGGGACAAGATGGCCTCTGAATTTGATGATCTAATAAGGGATGAACAAAACATTCAGGTAACCACTATCTCCTGGAATTTCTTTATGTAAAAGGATTTTTTTGGAGTTAAACAACATTTTAATCACCCTTCTTTATCTTATGGTGTTTGATGTTTGGTTTCTCACATTCTCCTTAAAAGTGTTGTATTTAATAAAAATTTACTTTTAAGTGAGATTTCACCTCAATATTTTCTAGAATTATTTCCAATTTCAGTACTTATTCCATTTTCCTTACCTAATCCACATTCATCACATTATCAATGGATTAGGTTTATATATCAATCTCAATGTGTAAGGTAAATAATCCAAGTGCCTAATCTCACTTGGGATAATCCCATCATCACATATACAACACACTGACCCTGAAGACTCAGTATAGTTTTTCTCATTTTATGATATCATTAGTGTAATATAACTCTATCCCCTTCCATAATTCATTAATTTTTAGTGGAAATTGGAGCTTCAGTCTAACTCGACCAGTAAGTGTAGATATTCAGGTCAATACACCACTATACCAAGCCATGTTCACATTATTATATGCATGTTCACCAAAAATATACCATACCACAACCAAAGATAACAAAAGCCAATAAAAATTACAATTCTTAAAAACTAACATGGGAATTAACATTATTCCATAACCCATTACCACATTTACTTTTTAAATTACATATCCATTTAGCACCAATTTCAAATTTTTTATTCCTAACTCACAGATAATATTTACTAATTTTCTCCAAAATTATCCCAATTAAAATATCCAAGACTTTCTATATGTTAATTCATTTTACCCATTTATCATTTCCCATGTATTATCCCACATATGCATTTCATGTAAAAATAACCCTTCATTTTGCACATAACCATTAAACACATTTAACCACATTCATGTAAAGAAAAGAAAACCCTTATTCGTTACCCCCATCTAAAAATCTATCCCTATTCATTTATTGTTCACCAAATAATCAAATAAACATGTTTGACATGGGCTCTAAAAAACCATAATTTTTTTCACACTTAGAACTTATATTGACCATATTTGGGATGGTTGTCTCACCCCATTGTTGGCCCTAAATTAATAAATACATCTTCCATGCATCCCATGGGGGTATTGAGGGGTTCTATTTTCCATTTGGACACCCATTTTATCAGATAGGACTAATAGAAATGAGAATAAAACAAAGGGAAAAAATAATTCAACATTTCATGCCCAACTCTATATAAATCCCACGGGATTTTACTTGGAGACCACATACTTTGAATCCATTTATTAACAAAATCCTAGTTGATGTATTAGACCATGTTTAAACTACCCTTTGAAGCCTCAACCTATATTTCACCAGAAAAATAGGTTTTTCGATCTTCATATTGAGATACGATAATAATGAAAACACTAAACTAAAAAAGAAGAAAGGGATGGATTATACTCACTTAGAGCTTCGATCCGCAAAAAATGAGAGTCAAAATGGATAAGGATCAATATAAAATGACATATTGTACGATTTTGAGGATTTGGTTTTCACTAGGGTTTAGAGGAGGATAAATAGGAGGAAAATCATGTCAGATTCTTAAATCCCTTAATGGCATTTTTTAATTTTTTCCAACTTTTACTCGAGCGCCTGATTTACCTGCATAGTTTTCCTAACCATACAAAAACCACAAACAATCCACAACCTAAGGTAACTAAGTTTTCTCGATTACCTAAGGAGAAATTATTATCCAAATGTGCAATATGACACTATTGAAAATCTCACAATTTGGCCTCCACCTCACACGCTTTTCTTAACCATCCTCCAGCCATGTTCCTTCCATGCACCTTGCAGAGGTTGGCCCAGTTAAGCCGTTCAGACTTATTATAAACCCCTAGGACACCCTCGGGGCACCTAAAACTCTAGAGAGACACTTCATTATCCAAAAATAGATATTTAAATAAAAAATCAAATAATGGAATACCTCCACAATGTCTAGGATCTTAAAATGTCCCCACCATATCCTAGCTTGTCCTCGAGACGCTTTCCCAAACATCACTAAGATTTTGAGGAAAATAGATCTAGCCAATGGACCCTTATATTAAACTCACTCTCCATGTTTCTTTGTAAATTTTAATATGTTTCTAGAAAACTCAAACCAAATGTGCAACCTTTCCCCACAATTATTTCTCACTATGACTCACTATATGAACTGAATCATCCTCAAAGTACACATTAGTCTCATGAACGATGTCTTCAAAATTAACCACATGTGAAGGATCATGGTGATACTATCGAAGCTATGAAACATGAAAAACATCATGAATTCCACTATACCATTTTGCAAGATCAAATCTATAAGGCCCCACTCTGATCCTCTCTACATCCTCAAATGGTCTCATGTACATGGGTGAAAATTAGACCTATTTATGAATCTAATGGTGACCCAACATTGAACACAACCATAGACATACACTATCACCCACCAATAACTTAATGGGTATATGATGAAAATCTACATACGGATTTTACCTACTCTAAGTTGTTGACATACATTTCTGAATCAAATGGTCTATTTATGAAGTCTCAAGAATGAGACTCGATTCCAAATTCTCGGACTCCCTCGCTTCCAACCCAAACATCACAGTTCTACCTGGCCACCAATAGAGTGCCTCAAATGGTTCTATCTGAATCACAGCCAGAAAATTATTGTAATAGGAAAACTCAACATGTGGGAAGTGATTTATCCATGAGCCACTAAAATAATGTACAAAATATCTTAACATGTCCTCTAAAACCTTAATCAAATGCTATGACGGACCATCCTTCTAGGAGTGAAAATCTGTACTCAGAAACACTTTGCTACCAAGAACCTTCTATAATCCTTACCAGAAGCATGGCGTGATATGGGGACCCTAATCTAACACTATCATCCTCACTACCCCCTGAAAATTAATTAACCCCCAAACATAAAACTCATCCATTTGGTTGATGGGGAAGGTATCATGTATTGAAAATAAATAAAACAATTTATTTATTTGATCCAAAACCACCTAGATAGCTTAATTATTCTATGGTTTTCTCTGAAGACCCAAAATAAAATCCATGTTTAATTCACCCCACTTATATTCTGGAATTGAAAATGGTTGTGACAACCCAATTGTGTATTGATGCTCGACCTTCACCTACTGACATGTGAAGTACCATGACACAAAACCCACAATATAATTATTCATTCTAAAACACCCAAACAATATTTGATGATCATGATACAACATAGTCAGAAGTGGGTGTAATACCCACATGGAAGAATGAGACTCATGCATTAACTCATATCACATTCTTGTTGGAACGAAAACACGACAATGAACATGAAATACCCCATCAGCACCAAATTCCGAACAAGAAGGTGACTCTCGACCTATAGGACATCCCATCATATCTAAACACAGTGGATCCTCAAGGCGAAACTACTTAACATAGTTCAGAAGAGTGGAATCGACTACAATGGATGTGACAGTCATCTTCCAATGCCGATCCTGCACCACCAGGTGCATCTCAGAAAACAGTTTCACCATTCTACAAACATAGTTATATTACTAAACCACCTAATTCTATGTATCCATACTCTAGGAATCCAACACACTATTCCCTTTTCCTAGATTGTAAACAAACTTGATTCCAAAAGAATGAAATTATTCAACCCATCATTATTTTAGAAGATTCAAATCATGTAGATAGACTATATACATAAGGATTTAATGGTGGTTAATCATCGTGAACCGCTCCCCCAACAAGTAGTGCATCCAACACTTCATGAATACACCACTATGACCATCTATAGATCATGATTAGGGTAATTCCTTTCATGTGGACTCAACTATGTTGATCCATAAGCAACAACTCGATCGTCCTGCATCAACACTAGCCCATTTACAACACCAGACATATCATAGAAAAAATTGTACTTCTTACCTGGATCATGTAACATATTGATCAGCACTATCATCAACCTCTTAATTTAACTCCTAAAAGGAATTCACACATGCGTCATACCACTCATTCTTAACTCTCTTCTTGGTCATTCCTAATATGGCACATCTAAATGGGAGAAATCTATAATGAACCTTTAGTAATATCTTCCCAAACTCCAAAAACTCCAAACATCAAGAAATTTCAAATGCTACTCTAAATAGAAAATAACCTACACATCTTTGGAACCATCGACACACCAGCCCTGGAGGTGATGTGATCCAAGAAGTGCACATTACCTATCCCGTTTTGAAATTTGGATAGCTGTGCATAATGCCTAAACTCTCTTGGTGTAACCAAGGTTATGTCAAGAAGTTTATCTTGATCAACATGAGTTTTAGAGAAAAACAAGTTTTCTTCGATGGTGAAAATGATGAACTGATCCAGATAGGGGTGAATGATTTGGTTCATTAACCCCATGAATGGTCAATTGGAATGAGTTCACTTTGAACTCGTAAAACCTCAACGTACTCCTAAAAACATTCAACAGTATGTCTGAAGGTCTCACCCTCATCTGATGGTACTCAAACCACACATAAATTTTGGAAAACATTGATAGACCTATAGTAGGTCAAACAAATCATCAATTCTGTGAAGAGGGAATCTGTTCTAAACTATCATCTGATTGATCCTTTTATAGTTAACACACTACTGAAACAATATATTATCCTTCTTGGAAAATAACCCAATAGATCACCATGGTGATGTACATGGGTGAATGAACCCATTACACTCCAACTCCTCTAATTTAACATTATGTTCTTGGAGTTCTGTTGGTCCCATTAGATATGGTGAAATGGAACTATATATGCCACAAGAAGTATTCTTATCATGAACTCCACATCCCTCTTGGGTGTATCAAAATAAAACATCGGGAAACAAATCTTAAAAATAATCCACAAAAGGTGGAAGTAAAGATACTCCACAACTCAATCATCAATTGAAATCTATGAAACATGGGAAATGATCAGTGAAAACCACTTAAAAACAGGCCATGAATGGACCGCTCAAACAACCCACTCACCATGTTGAATATACATGTATCCTTCAAAATACATGATTGTCTCTATATTATCGTAAAAGTCAATGTGGGATGGATATCCTAATAACTAATATGTACCTATAATTAGATCAAAACCCGATATCTTAAGGATAAACAAGTCCCATTGAAAATGGTACCCACTAACCTCTATGGTGAAACCATTACATTTTCTAAAATACTCAACTCGGACCCCCAATATAGATTTAATCGACATGATCCCACAAACATGATCCTCTGTTTAACCCAAAATAGCCAATATGTGAGAATAAATGAAATAGTGTGTGTCACATGTGTCAAATGACATTCTATTAAGGGTAGAATCTATATGAATCATACATTGAAATGTAGATAGTCTAGTGTCTCCACCACCATGAATAGATTGAACTATGTAAAGCTGAACCTCCCCTCTACCATGATCCCTAGCTTGAGTTCCTAAAATTTTACAACCCTTTTGATATGGATGCTCTAGCATCACAGTTCACATCCAACTCCTAGACTATTATGACCCGTATAACTCAAATTGTGTTTCTGGTACATGGTTGTTGACCCCTTCCCACATAAGGTACTTGCAAAAAACCAACAAACATACCCAATTTTCAACAGTTCCTATAGAACCTTTAAACATTCACAATTCTTATGCACGATCAGCACTCAACTAGTGGTTGTGGACTCTGACCGCACATGGGTCCCGACCAACCACAATGATATGATAAAACATGATCTCCACCCTAATAGGTTAACCATATCTTCGGACTAATCTGTACACTTCCACCATGATGGAGACTCCCAAAATAACACACCCTTCCCTCAGAAGCTAAACCAATTTTCTAACTAACTGGCACCACACGTACACTACCTAAGGTCCCATTAAGGTTCCCTTTCGATATAATCACTTTATTCACTACATATGCAGACCATTTTAATTGGAATCTATTTAATAGAGACTGGTTTTCGTGTCTCATCAAATCATAGAAAACATTCTCTAAAGCTACATCATATCCAATCAATACTAGAATAATGCATCATAGATCAGTGAAATGACTAGAATAATTAATTTCTAACCATTACCCCTTGGTCAAACTCGTAAAATATTTGGATTTTTCTTATATCAAGGAATCTATATAGAAATTCACCATAAACATTTCTAGAAAATTCTTCTATAACATCCCTTCAATATGTTTGGTATGAACCATGATATCCCACCAACGCTTCTCCGGGATTCTCGGCGTGTAGACGGCCAACCTAACCCTCTTCTCAGTAGGACACCCTAAATGTCTGAATATCATCTCGGTGGACTTTATTCCGAACATAGAGGCCTCTGGACTAGACTCTGGTAAATGTTGGGGGGTCCTATAGCTCAATAACCCTGGTTAGCTCAAATATGCTATGCATGCCCCTCCTTGGGTCTTGTTCCATAATTTTTAAAAATTGAGCAAGATTCTCATGGAACTGCTCATCTATACCCTCCTGGATCACTACATTATTAACTCCACTAATATAGGAGAATTAATTGCAACATCATTTGGTCACCCAACTGACACATGACATCATGGTGTCATTATCTCTACAAATAGAAAAACAATCTTTAGAACAACAAAAATTAAACTTTCCCATACATTATAAAGAATGCAGGTCACTCTCAGAAAACTAAAATTTCAAAAACACCAGCCAAATGGAACTTAACTCATTCAAAACACAACATTTTACCAACACTAACATGGTTCATGGATAAAAAAGGTAAAATAACTCACATAGTCACAAGTCATACAATAAGAACTGATTCACAACTATTTCTACACATATCATGTAACCCTTCTTCTGTAGGTTCATTTCCCATTTCATAATAGGGTAAATTTCACATTCTAACAATATTAAACCATTATTAGACTCCATTATTTAACTAATACTAAAAAATATTCTCGCTTTACCATTTTTCATCATTTCAATTATCACCCCTTTTTCATTAAGCTTTCAAGGAAGTGTAATTCATTGTACCTTTCGAACCCCACACACCCATATTTTGTGTGTCAATAATGGATCATGCCACTAAAATTCATAGGTGGCTATGATTATGCATGAATGAAAATCCTCATTCCATCATGGTTAAAAAATCATAAAATAGTCCCATCTCACAATAAGTGTATCACCCAATAGTGAGATATCATCAAATGTAACAACACAAAATAAGAACAATAATTCCCACCCTAGAGCACATAGGTTTTATATCATACATGGGATAACTAATCCCAAGAAAAATCTCATTAATATGTATTGAATCTTTCCAAATCTCTGTTCTACCATACCATAAATAGTATGTTATAGAAAAGACATCTTATAATATCACATTGTAATGTCCCCATCCCAGAAGACACTAAACTATGCCCTGAGTTGAGTCCCTAGATAATGTCAAACATGGATCCCTATATCCCATAGGTTTACAAATTGCATTGAGGGACTAGATAAGTCATATATGGAGGTTATAATCTCTTTAGTAGAGTAATACATAATAGATAACAAGAATAAAGAGCTTAAACAAAGTGAATTAACTAGAAAACATGCATAACAAGCATCTCCCAAAACTGGGTACAACCCGCAACCAACAACAAAAATGGAATGTAATGCTAAATAGTGATAAAGTGAACAAAATAAAAAATTTAAACAATATAGAAATCCATATAAATATCCTGAATCCAAGTCCAAAACCTCATCCATGCATGTCCCATTAACAATTCAACTTCCTAGCAATGGGCCTTTACCCTTATCCAAACCTTAAATCTTGATGCCTTCATGGGTTCCAAATAGAATCCCAATTAGTGTGTGAGTAAAACTCAGTAGGAAAACACCAATGGTGTCTACAAAATATCAAGTCAATATATATTTCATGTACGTTCTAATTAAAGGAATGTTAAATAAAGTCAATTTGGGTGACATTTGTTATCAGTTTTTCAATTACGTATTTTCTAGAATTACTCCAAATTTCAATAATTATACCGTCTTTATTATTTATTTCACTTTATTTATGTTAGAAATGGGATTGGTATATTCATCAATGGAAATGAAAAGGGGAAATAAATTATGTTTCCAATATCACTAGGGATAATCCCATCGTCGCATATACAAAACAATCAACATGGATCCTTTGTCTAGGTGAACTCATATAATGCGACAATATAGGGAATATAAATTTTTTCCTTTCCTAATCCTTGTATTTTGGGGAGGAGTTTAGATCCTTAGTCTTACTCGACCAGTGGGCATAGATCCTAATGTGAATACCCCACTCTACCACACCATGTATACACTCTTATTTTTCTGATCACCATGTATACAACAGACCACAATTGAATATAACAAAAATCCAATAGTAATCAAAATCAATAACAACAAACCTGAAAATTAATATTATAACATAACCTATTAACACATTTTCTGTTTACATTAAATAGCCATTTAACCCCCATTTCCCATTTTTTATTTCTAACTCAATAATCCTATTTTCTAATTTCCCATACATTTTTCAAATTAACATATCCATCCCTATCCACATGTTAATTAATTTAATCCATTTATATTTTCCCATGTTTTATTCCACTAATGCATTTCATGTAAAAATCCAACTTCGTTTGGCACATAACCATTAAAATCATTAAACCATATTGATATAATGCAAAGAAACCCCTTATCCATTTCCCACATATATGAAAAACTACCCGTTTTCCTTTTTATATATCAAAAAATCAAATAAACATGTTTACCTTAGGCTCTAATTTCCATTTGTCTATTACGCACTGAACCCTTCCATTGACCATATTCGAGAGGGTTGGTTCACCCCATGGGTGGCCCTAAATTAGTTATTTCATCATCCATAAATCCCATGAGGATCATGAGGTATTCTAGTTTACATTTGGACACCCATTTTTTCAAATATCACTAATGGAATTGAAAAAAATATACAAAGGGAAAATCGGAATTCAACTTTTCCAGCACAAATACACAAAAAATGGGATAAAACGTATAGACCACCTACCTAAAATACATTGATGAACACACTCTTAATCATAGCATTATTTCCCGATTCAACCACCCTCTTAAGACTCAACCTATATCTCCCAATAAAAATATGGTAATTGAAATTTCGATGGAGATAGGAGAAAGATGTAAATATAGAACCAAAAAGAAATGTAAGAGAGGGATTAGAATCACATAGAGCTTTGATATGCAACCAACGATGCTCCAATTAGCTTAGGATCGAAGTATAATCACCTCATAGAATCTTGGGATGTTTTGTAAAATCACTAGAGTCTAGAAGAGGTGAAAATTAAGGAAAATTGGGAGTGGTTCTTGAAATCCAAAATGTAAATTTTTTAATTTTTTTGAAAATTTACAGGGCAGAACAGTTTACCCGTATGTTTTTCCACACTATGGGAAAACCATAAACATGCCGCTATATAAGGGAAGTGAGGTATCATTTTTACCTAGGTAGACACACAAGGTCTGTAAACCAGGTACCAACTGTTTGATAAATAACTATAAAAAATATCACAATTTGGCCTCCACCTTGCACAATTTACTTAACCGTGTGTCGTCCACGCGCCTTGCATAGGATTCCCAATTTCATCCTTCATTAATATTCTGAACCCCTAGAACACCCATGGGTCCCCTAAAACTATCTAGAAACACATCATTAAATGAAACATGATATTTAAACCAAAAATTAAATAAGGACATACCTCCATGAAATCTAGGATCTTAAATTAACCTTGACTAAATATATACAATGGGCAATATATTTTCACAAAAAAAATATAAGATTCTCCATATTACAAAATTTCAAAGTGTCTATCCTGAATTTGGAGTCCATTTAATTGAATTATGTTCCTAAATAAGAGAACCTAAATTTTCAAATTAAAAATGTAGATATTGAAAAAAAATCTATATAAAAATGTCTTTTTATAATTTAATTTTTTTATTCCTATTTCCTATAAATTAAAAATTAAATCAGTATTAATATGTTTTTTTATGTTTAAATATATTTAATATTTTCCAATTATATAGATAAATTAAATTTATTATGAAAACAAAATCATAATTTTTATCAAAAACAAATCATTAAAAAGTACTAGTATTACCTTAGTAACTAATATTTAATTTGGAAACCTATTTTCATGTAAAAAATGAAAATGATGTTTTGAAACAATTTAGATATTTTTATTAAAAACATGAATACCATTTCAATAAACTCAATTTCTAGAGTTTAAATAATATAATTTTAATATAGTCATTCATAATATAATGAAATAATTTTTAGAAAATAATGTGGTTCTAACCATAAAATAATATTCTTATTACTTTCCAAGTAGTAACAATTTGATGAATTTTAATTATTCTTTTATATATATTATCAATAAATTTAATTAGAATCATTCTTTAGTTAAAAATACACAATATATTAATATATAATTCTTTTAAAATATCACTTTTATGTTAAATAAACACCACAAAATACCATTAAAATTTCACATTTATATTCTAAAATTTTAAATTGGTCAATCCATTGATATTAAAAATTGTGAATTTTTTTATAATGGTCGAGGTAGTGCCTCTTTTATTATAAAAAAATGATATTATCCCATGAACATATAGGAAAAAATGTAAAATATCCAAGGAAGAGTTAGATACATATCATTTTCTTTAGTCGTTCCATGAGTGTTATATCTTCTTCACTCATAATAGTCCATGTGGACCTTCGGAAATAGCACCCTCGACCTCTCATTATCCCCCCTACATGGAGGAAGAGATTGAAGCCATTTAAGATGATTCTCAGCATCTGTTCTATCAGAGTCATAGATATCCTCCTACTACTCTCTGAAATGTTCAAGAGAAGCACCTCTTGTCCCTAGGATCATCATCCCTTCAGCCTTTATTTCATCAACCAAATCAATATCTCGATGCGTCTTCATAGTAGATCCCAACATTGTATCCTAAATCTGAATGTCAGAATCATTTTTCTGATTGCGATTAATACATCATATCATATAATAATATTAATATTAATAATATGTAATTTATTAAAAAAAAAATATACATTTTAATCAAATATTAAATTTTTGTATAATTCATTATTAAGTTTGAATTATATTGTTTTATAAAATTTACTAACAATACACCACTTTAGTATAACTATTGAATACATGTATTTACCATGACCGTGTTTCTAACAACTATATTTACCATTATAGTGGTTATATGGGCACCACTACTCCATATATATTCATTTAATTCTTACTTCTTAAAATACACTTCTAATTTCATTAATTTTTTTAATGAGTATGGTTTTTCCATGTGTTACTCTAGAATATTATATAGATAAATTTATAATCTGGGTGCTAAAGAGGTGTGATATTCTGAGGCCCAGTGATCCTAAAATTAACTTTTGAAATATATTAAATATATTAAACATCACACTTGAGCAGTTTTCCTAAAAAAATGGAATAGAACATCAACAGAGGCTAAGGCCCAAAATCTATGGTCTCCCTAAATTAATAGAATGAATATTACCCTACATGAGGCTTAATCATAGAGTGTGTCAGACATTCCGGTTGATCACTATTGTAGTTGGATTATTAAATAAATAAATAATTTTTTTTGTTTTGATAAATATATTTCCCATGAACAAGAATGGTCAATAAATACACTACTAAGGAAAATCATATGGTTTTCCACATAGACTAGGATATTTCTAAGAGAGCAAAGAAGGAACATTCTAATGTGAAAATGGACTTGATTTTTGTTCATCCATCAATGTGTAATGGAATTATAGGATATATTCAATGAAAACGACAAAGATTTATTCATCCTAAATGATCAATCCATCTTGATCTAGGATGTTTTTTGTGGTTTTATCCTCGTTTGATTATTCTTGTGGTGAACATGAATCAGTCAAATAACTAATTATTTCGAGGATTGAGTGTATTTCAGGTATTTTGTAGATTTATCTATTATTGGTGGATTTATATTATTGATTATATTATATCACATTGTTATTCACTTCAACATAAATGAATCAAGGAAAACATGAACATTGGATAACATCTGTTCCTCAGGCTAATGTTTTTTGCATTTCTTAACCTATTATTATTTATTTCGTTGTCGATGTTCATTTTGGATATTGATATAACAAATTCTAGTTAATAAATCATTGTGAACATGTTTCTTGTAAAAATGGATTGACATCATATATTGGGGTTAGTATTGATGATGGGATCAATCATTGATGATAGATCAGAAGTCCATGATCTTTCTTTGGTGGTGCGGTACCAATGAGGCATGATGGCGTGTATCTCCCTAGCATGGAATATGGCTGGAATCTAAGAAAAATAGCATAAAAGTTTTGTTCAACCCGAGATCCATGAAAAATTTCATATTTCATTTCATAATCGAAGGGATTAGAGGAGTAAAGTAAGACATATGAAGAATCACGTGGGTTCTGTACAAAACTCAACTACACTGTTGGTAGTCATATGAACACATTTCATATAGTCCCTTACATGCAGTTATAGGGTTTTGGCCTAGTGATATTTATCAAATTCCATGTGACTCCGGTCACATGACATGTGGCCCTTTATGAGTAGTTCAACAAGCATATAGTGTACATGCAAAGGATGTCGGGTGGGTTTACACGTCGTGCGGGACATTACACATGTAGTGTACACCCTGGAAGGAAGATCGACATGTATAAAGGGTACCTGAATAAGAAATCGTGTATCCTCACATATTTGATGTGGTGGATCACATTCTATGTACTTAGACATGAACACGGTTGAGGACTATGATACACAGGTAAAACATGGTGCTTAAGGGACATATCATGTACACATAATACATATGGTGTGCCTTATCAAAGTTTGACTAGATCCCCTATCCTCTTCATCTTAGACTTAATTTTTAGGGTATGTTCCCTTGATCATTTCCCTATGGGTTGTTATGGAATCGTGTCATATGCATAGCATGGTGATCTTGTCTATGGAGCTTCAGACTCAGATCACATTCTATAAATCCCTCTATGAGGATTAGGGTGAGATCCTCTATCATCATAATCATCCCAAGGTGGGGTTTTAGGTATCATTGAAACAAAACATTTGTGTGAATCAATCCTCTATTTATTGGGTTAATCTATATTGGGTTGTTGGTATACCCAATGGCCATGTGTGTTACACCCATTTTATATCATTATCTTAAGACCTCTAGCATGTACTTCGTATGGAGAGACCCAACAATCAGGAAATATTGGAAGGAAACTATCAGTTATATCTATATTTTGAGTGTGTTCTCCTTGATTAGTGTTATATGTGACATTGTTGCACAAATCCTAGGTTTTCTTTACATTTGTGATCTTCATTGGAATTGATTTTCTACTATGAGTGTATTTGTATGTTCAACTTATATATGATGTTGAGATATTAATTTGATGTTATGACTATTATTCTCCAGGATATATTCTTATTAAATTTGGTTTCTCCTACTGGTCATAGTTATAATCACCCATCCATTGGATTCTCTCCCATGTATCACTTCTAGTGAATATGATCGAACTTATGATAGTGTCATAAAGGGACAAAGACTAGGTGGATATTATAAAACCAAACATAATTGGGT
Source organism: Viscum album (assembly GCA_963277665.1). Classification (NCBI taxonomy): domain Eukaryota; kingdom Viridiplantae; phylum Streptophyta; class Magnoliopsida; order Santalales; family Viscaceae; genus Viscum; species Viscum album. The sequence goes on along the minus strand of OY728127.1, from coordinate 372,634,155 downwards.
GTGTTCTGGTGGTGTTATTATTGATATATTTAGGCATGGTTATTGGTTTTTTAAATTACATCTTTATGTGGTCTTGGAAATGTTTTTGTGTATTCATGTAAACCAGTCTATTTCCTACCATGTTTTTGATATGCTTACTCGGAATTGGTCTCTATACCAAGGACTATTAGACAAGGGCTTGGGATAATCAAAAATCATTCCCCATTGGCATGAGTCTTCATAGAGTGGTATCAAAAGAGTCACTTCTACAATAGTAATAGAGTCTCTGAGATTGTTCTGGGTTTTATGGAAATAGTATTAAGTGTTATGAGTCTTTTTATTATGGATGGGACTCTAGTATTGGTGTGAAGTTCAATGTATCTATACACCAAAACTCCGATAACCTTCATTTCAGCTTGTTACATGTTGAAATTGGTGGTAAGAGAAATCATGGGTACATGAATTATATAAGAATGGATTGTTGTTTCCATATCCTTGTAGATTTATCTCTCTAGATACACTATTACCATATAGGCCTTTAACAGCACTAGATTGGCCTTTATTTATGCTAGATAATCATTGACTACCAAAGAGAGACAAAAGGCTTTAGGATGTTATCATTCCTCCAAAAAACCTAATAAAGGATTCCTTTATCATTACTAAAAAGCCGAGATAAAGTAAAATATTTATTAGTTCTTTTATTTACTACTAATAAAATGGACCTTTATCAGCGCTTTTAAAAACATTGATAAAGGTGTATACTATAGTGTGTTGGTGTAGAATGTAAGAACCCCAGTTTAGTCGGCTATGGCAGCAGTCTTTCCTACTATAAACACCATTAGTTATCAAAACATTAAGTACTAATATAAAATTTAAATTAAATTAAATTTAAAAAAAACTAGAAAAAAATACTATATTATAGACATTTGAATAATTAGTTTATACCGTTACTTATGTAGTATTATTAGATACATTTAAAAAATCAATGTTCATTTTTATTTTGATCCTGACCCTCACTCATGCAATTCAAAAGAATGCCCCAATAAAAAAAATCTTAAGTATTAAATTTTATAAACAAGTAAATTGATAAAAGGTGTTAATTTTAAACTAAACCTTTTTCTATACCAAGAAAATTGTGTATCACATTGATTAATGGTTGACTCTTACACGTAACACTATTCTTTATTCCTCTTAAAGTATCACCTACATGAAAAATAAGTAAATATGTATAAGAAAATTATGATAAGGAAGTCTGTTGAGTCAATAAGGTTTTCCTTATGACTTTTCTGTTCCTTCTTGTTTTGAAAATCACAATCCATTATCTTTAAGAAAAATTGCTTTTATAAGGAAAATCGCTTTTATAAGGAAAATCCCTTTTATAAGGAAAATATCTTTTATAAGTAAAATTATCCTTATCATATTTTCATTATCTATATCCATATATTTCTTAAGTTTAAAAATTGTATTCATTTCTATATTCTCAGAATCGCTTAAAACTTTGATTTGAAGCATTCTATTTTAGGCTCCAAATTCTGGATGAGAACTGTAATGAAGTTCCACTCCAAATAATGGATACGAATTTTAATAAAGTTCCACTCCGAATTCTGGATACGAACTCTCATGAAGTTCGACACCAAATTCTAATGACGAATTCTGATTATGAATTCTAATGATGAATTCTGATTACGAATTCCCATTATGAATTCTGATTACAAATTCTCATTACGAATTCTTATTCTGAATTCTCATTCCGAATTCACCTATTAAACATAATTTGATCATCATTGCTTTATACACTCCGAAGTTATTTTAGACTTCGAATATTATTTTTGGTTAGACTCTGAACTTTTATTTTTCTTACACTTTTAAAATTTGTCTACTCTTTGATATTCTGCTTACACACCGAACCTTCACTCTGAACCTTCACTCCGAACTTTTGTGTTAGAATTAAAATGATGTCGTATATTCTGTTACACTTATTTTTTTATAAAACGATGTCATCTATTCTGTTATAAAGTAACCGATGGTTAAGTTACACGTGTACAGGTCCCTCCGATTTTTAAGGAAAATATGACCATTGGAAAGGAGGCCGACCGAACCTATAAATAGAAGCTCATTTGAAAGAGCTCATAACAACTACTTCGACAATGTTCACACATTTTGTTGAAGTGATTTCTAGATAGAGAGTCTCTTATTAACTCTCGAAGCTTCGTGCGACTCCGAATGTTGGTGATTACATTCGAGGACTTCTGGGGATAGGAAGACAGAGGCGCCGACTACCTAGAAGTTCAAGGGCTTCCTTGCTGAGGAAGACAGAGGGTGCCAACTACCTTGAAGTTGAGGGCTTGCGGGGATAGCAAGACAGAGATTCTGATCTTCGTATCGAGGGCTTACCCTGGTCTCGGTAAGACAGACTTGCTTGAAAGTATAAATCAAGGGACCTTTATCCAAGGTTGTTGGATACCCTTCTCTTTGGGCTAAAATACTTATATCTTGTTACTTGTAGTTTTACTACTTGTTTGTTTCCGCTGTATATTGTTTTGTAAGGAAACTATAAATTTCTTATAATTCCTTACTTGTACACTTTTTCATTTAGATTCTATATGCTTTAAGGTAAAATCTCATATTGTAATCTCTAGTTAAGTTTCAATTTCCGGATCCATATTTCCAGAACCAACTTTCGAAATCATTTTCCAGTTTTAAGCAAGTACATAGAACATGAAGTTTATAACATCATTCCTTATTCCTAGTTCGTAATTGGTGTTAGAGGTGTTGTGAATTTGCTTAGTTTAACTTTGTTAAACTTAGCTCTTTCCTTTGGTTAAGGAATTTTTAAATTATACAATTCACCCCCCCCCCTCTTGTATATTGAGCATCTACGTCATTATTTCGATCCTACAAAGTCCACAATGTAATAGTAGATAGAATGACGAGGGAAAAATATAGGCTTGTTTACTCAGTTTTGGCTATGTGATCCATGTTTTAAACTAAAATGACACTTATATATTGAAAAGACCTACTTTGAGTCTTACCGAGTAGACCATGCATCAGATTATGGTTAAAATGATTAGTACAAATCTGAATGGACTTATGTATCGTTTTCATAATGTATCAAAAAATACAAATGTGTTTTATTTATTTTGAGTACATCACGTGTATTTTTCACTAAAATGTAATTTCAATTTGAAATCCATCACATTGACTCATAATAATAACATAGTGTGTAGCTTTTATGTGATACTAATTACTACATTTCAAAAATTACTTATGATTCATTGAACTAATTTATTAGTATAATCCAAACATGTTTTCTCGGTTTACAGTTGGTGAATATTTTTAAATAAAAATGTCTATTTGAAACTGATAATGGAAACAAGGAGTTATATTGTTCACATCATTTATCAGACTGAGATGAGTAAAATTCCTACACATAACAAATTATTTATAAATAGTTTTCAGAATTTATCAAAATGATTCAAATTTTTTCCCAATTTTGAGTAGATTAGTAGTCTTTTTTGCAAAAATTGATTCAATTTTAAATAAAAAGAAACACATAGACTCATATAGGTCACATTGTGCATCAGGCATAAGTGGTTTTGATTCAACTATATCTCAAATTAAATATAGATCATTTTAAAAAAATATCAGAATAATCTAAATCAATTTTCTCAGTATTGAGTATGTCACTTTTCCTTTTTACTAAAATGTCGTTTTAAACTAGAGACACATAATTTATATCATATCAGTCACATCATGCTTTATTTTAATGTGATGCGAATTCCAAGACATCAAAAATGATTTATTAATCATTTACCTAAGTTACCAAGACAATCGAAGCTCGTTTTCTCTGTTTTCAGTGAGTGACACATTTTAAACTAAAATATCAATTTTATACTAATAATAGAAACATTGTTTCATAATGGGTATATTGTGCATCATATTGAGGTTTAGATAATTTCTACATGTCAAAATTATTTATGTATCATTTTCCTAATTTGCCAAAAAAATAGGAATGTATTTGATAAGTTTTGAAAAATTCAGGTTTCATTTTTACTAATGTTTTGGTCAATTTTAAATAAAAATATACACTTGGAATCAAAACGGTCACACAATGTGTCAGATTAAGGTGATTCAAATTCGTAGACATCTAAAATTACATATTGATTTTTTCCCTCACATTTCAAAATCATATGAACTTGTTTTCTTTGTTTTGATTGTGTCACTTTTCTTTTCCTCTAAAATGTCATCTAAAATGGAAATGGACACATTGAATCATATCAATAACATCATGTATCAGTTATATGTGAAAATAGTTACCAAATTTCATAAATTATTTATAAATAATTTCCCTAAATAATCAATATAAAAAATGTTTTTTCCCTTGGGTTTCAGTGAGTGGCACTTATTGAACTAAAATGTCAAATTTAAACTGATAACTAAAATATTGGGTAATACTAGGCTCATCTTGTACCAGATTGATGTGAGGATGGTTCATACACATGAAAAATGTCTAATGTTTCATTTTATTAAAGTATAAAAACTAACCAATTTTTTTGAGTACGTCACTATTTTTTTAAAAAAAAATTGATGTCTATTTTAAATAAAACAACCTAATAAGGGTCATACTAGTCCCAACATGCATCAGATTGAGGTGTGGTTGATTTTTACTTAAATAAAATGACTTTTTTATCATTTTACTAATGTATCAAAACAATTCTACTTTGTTTTCTTGGTTTTGAGTATATTGTTATTATTTTTTTTACGAAAATGTCATTTTAAACATGAAACACACACTTTTACTTATACTAATCATATCGTTTATCTTTTTGATATCAAAAAAATTTCTACATGTCACAAATGATGTATGAATATTTTATTAAAATTATTAATACAATTTGAGACTTTTTTTTGGATTTTAGTAAGTGGATCTTTTTGATATAAAATAAATATTTTAAACTAATAATGGGAACTTTGAATCATATCAGGTGCATCGTGTATCAAAATTAGGTGTGTCAGATTCATACACATCACAAATGACTTATGAATCATTTTTTAAAATTTAGAAAATAATCCGAATGTGTTTTCCATGTTTTTATTAGGATAATATTTGTTTTTATTCAAATTGAATTCAATATAAAAAAATATTCAATTGTAGTTATACTAGTCACACAGTGCATCGGATTGAGATGGGGAGGAATAAAACACATATAAAATGAATTATTCAATAGTTTTCTAAAATAATTAATATAATTATAACTTTTTCATGGTATTATGTAAATCAATCATCTTTTTTACTAAATTATCATTTTAAACTAGAATTATGTACTTCGACTCATAATAGTCAAGTTGGGAATCAGTTTGGTATGATATAAATTCCAAAACAACACAAATTATTTTTGATTCATTTTAAGAAAATATCATGACAATCCAAGCTTGTTTTCTTGGTATTTAGTGGGTGAATATTTTTTATCTAAAATTTCAATTTTAAACTAATAACGGATACACTAAGTCATACCAGGCACATCATGTATCAGATTTCGGTGCGACTGATTCCAACATGTCATAATTGAATTATGGATTGTTTTCATAATTTATAAATACAATATGAATATTATTTCTTGGTTTTGAATATGTTAGATGATATTTTTATGAAAATAATAATCATTTTTCAAAAATAACGAGCACATTGAGTCGTACCATTTACACTGTGTCTCAGATAGAGGTGCAGCTAATTCCTACATGTCCTAATGTCTAAAAAATCCTCCATTCTAATGTTACCATAAATTCACTTGGATTACTCTATCATAATAAAAAATTATTATTTCCATGATTTGTTTAGAAAAATAACCTTTTCCACTTAGAACATCGAATCAATATAGTGTGTCGTAGTTCGACAAATAATGAAAATGAAAAGATTGTTATAATTGGTTAAAAATACCATTTTATCTCTTTTGTGGATTGTATCAGATAATTGAACGAAAAATAAGACATCCAGAAATATAATTGAAAAAAACCAAATAATTATTAGATAAAAATGATAAATAAATATACATACAAATAGTTGATAAAATGATCACAAAATTTATTAAATAATTAGAAAGATTCAATGTTTCTATGATGTTTGTATGAAATATTGATGCATTTCCTTATTTTGATTTTCTCATATGTGGGGTCTATGTCTAATCTCTCATGGGCATGAGCATATTCGGACAAACCACCCCAACTTGAACAAAAGACACCACCTATATAAGAAAACAATTATTATATTAGTACTACTAATAAGAAAAAATTAACCATATATAAGAAACAATTCATTAATAATATGGACAATGATTTCACTATGAAAACAAAATTACTACCTTTATGATTGAGCAGTGGATGGAACATACAGCAATGTGATAAATTACAACACTATAGGGGTGTATGGGATTTGATAGACAATATGCCTTTGGAAGTTTTAGTGCCTGACAACATGAATGATGGATAAAATTTCTCTAAAATAAAGAAACATTGAAATTATTTATTCCCAAAAAATCTACAAAAAAACTAAATAAGTACAACATAAAAAAGTATAATAAAATTAACGTAAAAATTTTAAAAAAATTAATGAAAAAATTAATTTAAAAAGTAGTGATAGTTAAAAATTTCATGATGGTTGTATACATTCATGACCCATTTCCAAGTTTTCATTATCTTAGATGCATCCATGAATTCCAATCTCACATGAGTATTAGTAGCTTCGAAAAAATCACCCCAAGTTGAACAAAAGAATCCACCTATAAAATAAAGCACTTCTTATGTGAGTAATACTAAAAAATACCCATAAATATGAAACAATATATTAATTCAATGTAAAATTATTTTACTGTAAAAACATCAATATTACCGCTATGATTGAGTAGTGAATGTAACCTAAAGGAAAGTGATAACTGACAACACTACATGGGTGTAATGGTGTTGAGGAAGAATGAGATTGTGGAAGTTTTAGTGTATTAAGGAATGAAATATGTAAAAATATCTTCTAATATAAGTGAAATATACAAGGGAAAATGAAAATTATATCCGTGTTTCATTACATATTGATTTTTTGTAAAATAGAAAAAATTTATCTTAAATTACCTTTACATCTTCCCATGGGGTTTCCTTCATTATAGTTTGATCATATACAAGATTGGAAACCCCATAATGGGGATAAAAATTTATCTACGTGAGTAGTCTTACATTTAATATTTGATATTTTAATTTAGTAGATTATTGATAATATAATAATAAAAAACAATGTATATTAGAAAACACTTTTAATTTTTCAATAAATACCTATCTCTTTTAATGGGTTTTAAGAATTAACATCCTCCATCGAGAATCCAAATCCCCTCATTGTGGTCCCCACTAATATACAAGACATTGTATATATTGGTACTGGAATGAACAAAATTTGATCTCCCAATGAAAGGGTCATCCTTGATTTAATTTTCATTTGAACTGAACTTTATTTTCTTCACCGGTAGGAAAATTGACCAATTATTGTCTGCTGGATGTAAGACATAAAATATATGCACTTTTTAGGATTCCATTACAAATCTCTCCCCTTTTCCCCTTCCACTTTAAAATTCACCATTACAAAGAACATTTCAATGACCTCCACTACACTCATATTTCCAACCAATTTTCAATGGAAATTGGAAAATGAAATTTTGTACAATCCAACATATATATCTGTTCGATGATGCGAAAATATGAAATATATTCATAAATTGGATTTTTATACGTGGAACCAGAAATGTTCATTGCTTCTTCCATAAGAGTAACTCCTCAATATTGTATCATACAACATTCAACATCTTCTTGTTTATGGAATGTATATCCATTGATTACAAAACAAGTCTAAGATATTACATTTTCATTCGGTCCCATGGTTATCCATTCGATTCGTTCGAAAATTAACTGTGAATTTTTAGATAACTCCTTATAAATATGATCATTGAACCATCCTATATAATTTTTATTATGTTTATTTGATATCAAGACTTCATACCTTTATGGATTCAAATATCTAATAATTTATTTTTTGAATTTAATATATGGACTAATATATTCACTATTATGTAAAATGTAATGGTGTGCTTACTGTTTCTCAATAAAGGTAGATTCAAGAACATATCTTCTCAATATCACTTTACCCATATGGAGACCATTGTGACAAGACATTGGGAGCCCAATGTTGTCAAGATCTTTTTGTTAATCGGTGCAGAATTCAACAGATTCTTTAAAAATATATCATTCATCAATACAACATTCGGTCATACATCGATTACTAACATACCCTTTCAAAATCATCATATACCATTAAATTGGGAACATCCATCTGTAATGGACATGACCACAATTTTAAATACTTTAACCAAGTAATCCATCAGGTGGACTATTATATGAAAGAATGAATGTGTGGAAAACATATCTAATTCACATAATATAACTACAACCCTCTAATTCAGGATTCGAAAAAATAAGGTATATAACTTTATAGTATATGGCTTTGAAGAATAAGTTGAGACTGGTTAAGGTATGTCATACATTTTTAGGTATAATGAAATTGAAAACGTCAAGAAACAAATCATTTATCAAAACTAGATACTTGTGTGATTGTAGTCCTTGTAACTTCAAATTAGTCACTAAAATTACATTCTTGATATTTTATGAATACCCATAAAAAAATTTTAAACTTTCAAGGAAAATAAAAAATTTATATTTTTCTAGTATGGATAGAGTACAAGCTGCTGGTGGAAGAGAAGTACAACCTTTATCCTTCACTAGTTCCAACTCTTCCCTTATCCTGATGTCAATCAATTCCAATCTATACTTGATGTTATCTTTCTTCTGTCCATGAACACTAAGTAACGTTCCAATAATGATATCTTATACATTTTTTTCTACATTAATGGCATAATGAAAATGTCTACTATATAAAAAATTAAAATATGGTATTTTAAAGAAAATTGATCCCTTATTCGAACCATATTTCATATTGTTTTTCAAAAATTATTTACCAAAATCATTTTAAAAATATTTTACTTTATCCAATTTTTGATCACCCATTACTGGAGAAGGTGTTGTACCTTTCTCTATATTTCCCTTAAATTATGTTATCCTAGATTGGTACTTATGACATTGATGGGTAAAATTTACAAAATCCTAAAATTACAATCTTCTAGGAATGTTTCAACTGATTTGAGTGTGTGTTTTCTTCACAAATGGGACACCCCAACAATCCTTTATTTCTATTGGATGATAAATTTCTATAAGTGGGGATTTCATTTATCATACCATATAAAATCACCCTCAATGTGAATTATCCACTTCTATGATCCTCATACATTATGACACATTTATCCCACATCAATTTCATATCCTCAATAAATTGATCCAACATCGATCAATATCATAAAAGGGTTGCTTCAGTCTAGATATAAGATGAGACAACAAAATGTATATGTGATTCATACATAATCAAAGTGGGAAGTTGTAATTTACCATCATTATGCGCCATGTACTGTGAGTATTACTCTATACACCAATATAATTTATTCCATATGTAGATAACACAGTAAGAATTTGTCTCAACTGATTTCTAATTATGGGGTACACGTAATCATCTTTCTTCCACTAAAGAGAATCTACTAGATGTGGTAGGATCCAGTCATTAATTCTTGTATCATTTTGTTGGGTCAATTTTCTTGTTGTCTCGTGACATCTATATACTCTCCCATACCATGGAATTATAGGAAATTACCAGATTGGTTTCAAATGACATTATTAATTTTTCATCTATTGATCAGAACCACACCTAGATAATTTTATGAGTGATTCATGGTTCGTGCGATGAAATATGAAATCATTTGGAAAGAATGTATTTTTTTATTGATATTGATCCTTAAAAATGGAATTATTTTTTAATATTGTAGTCAACATAGTAGTTCATTTTCTCCTGGTACCATATCATTCAGTAGACCACGTAGTTTTCTAAAGCTGGTTTCACTCCATCTGCTACTAGCTTCCAAATTATATAACATTAATATAGTTGAAAATGTTGTGTATTTAGTGCAGTTGATATACAATGGTCTCTTAGAACAACTAATTAACTTCTGAAAAAAATCATTTTATAATCATGGACATCATAATAATTTTCCATTATCATTTCTTCCATGTGATCTCTATCATCATTTATAGTAGTATTCATATCAAATGATCCATACACTACAGTATCATCCAAATTGGTGTGAATGTTATGTTTTTTCCTTTGTTAAGCCCAGCATTTATAGTTCAGATGTATTTTTTGAAAAACCAAATGTTCTTCCAACTCATATAGATTAATTTTTCTTGAATAAAAAAATTATAAACATACAAATAGGATTTCATAAGAGTCGTATGCATACCATATTAAGAACCTGATGAACCCTATAATTCCATCTTCAAACCCAATTTCCAAATGATTAGTGTGCAAAAATTTTCAAATCTAATCATTCTTATTGGGCTTATAAAATATTAATTTTGTATAATAAATAAATAACTACACCAATGATATTAATTTTAAAAGGTTATGGATATAGATAAGTCTAATCATGGAAACCCAACAATTGACTGTTTCAAAAAAATTAAGTATTCTTTGAATAAAATTTGTACTTTAATTTTAGAAAATAATGGTTCTACTATGGTTGTTATTATCCTCTGAATTCCTTGAAATGAGAAAGTCAAAGACAACTGTCTTCCTTACCAACTCATCTCCTGAATAGTTATCATTTAATTTTTTGTTTGAAACACCTAATCCATATCATGTGTACTTACACCTATGATTATAGAAATACTCTAAGAAGTAGAAATCCTTGGGATGGACACTACTCAGAGTAGTACAAGATACATAAAAGATACGAGGGATGAATCTCAAGAAAAAAAATTAAATAATAGCTATTGAATAGATGAAGTTGATGAGGATGATAGTTGTACTCCATTGTTTTCTCTTCAAGGGGTAATACCTCTTATTTGAGAGAATTACACAATTTACAGAATCTCAAAATCAATAATTTTGTTCAGCACATCATAAATATGGACTTGTAATCTAGTAATACCATGTGGATTTTGTAAAATAATGATCAAATAATATATCTAATCTCTTAAATAAAAATGGATTTATCTATTTAAATTCATCCAACACTTTCCATTAATTATATTTATCCGATAAGTTCATATATAGTAATCAATTTTCAGGTGAATAATCAAAATAAATAAAACACTTATGACTTAATGTTTTTAAATTTTAATATAAATTATATAATTTAAAAAAAATTAAATTTATGTTAACATTACCCAATTAATAATGAAAATAGACTAAAAATGAATAATAACTATGTATTAAAAAATTATCGTTCTTAAAAATAGTACATACAGTAATTTATTTTATAAGCTAAATTATTATATAAATTTGTAACATAAGACCCAAATAATGTATGAAGATGTGAATATATCATTATTATTTCCATAATATTAATGAAATTAAATATAGAATTCAAATTTTATTCATAGGACAAATAATAAAATCGTTGAGCACAAATTATAATTTTTAAAAACACATATATTTACAAAGTCTTGATATAAAATTCAATTGTATACTACATGATTAAGAATTTTGATATAGAAAAAAATGTGAATCATAATTAATTAAGATAAAATACCACATTAATATATTCAACCCATCAAATCAAATAATGAATCATAATCATATAACAATGGAATAAAAATTTTAAAAAAGTAACAATGAATTCATTTTAACTGGATGATGTGTAAACCATTATTTCCTAAAAAATTAATGGAGTATAATTTCTAAGTGGAGTTTATATTTTATAACATCATATAGAATGGAAATTTTTTACTTCAATTAAAAATGAATTCATACTAATATTAAGATATATAATATCATATAGTTAATTATAAATTCAATATTCCTACATGTTCATTTTCATGAACCTCTTATTCTTGTTCAAAAAATGATGATGTGTAAAACTAATTTTTAAAGGGTAATTAAGGGATTTAATTTCAAATTCAATATTTGATTATTGAATTTTTCTTTAAATTACGTGCCTAAGTAGGCCTTAGCGTGATGTGTGGTGAGTCACACCGGGTGTGCCTCCCCACTAGTGAGATTGTGTGGCCTCACCGGGTCATGCCAAAGGTGACCGCCTTGCACACCAATGTTGTGTGTGTCACCCAAAAAAGGAGTGTACCTCGTTTTCTAACTCGAGAGGTGAAATTGCGCCAACAATAGTAATGGCACAATAATGACTTTTGAAATTGTTGGGAATAGGGCAGCTGAAATCATGGGTACAAGGGCGGTTTAAATCAAGGGTGACCTGATTGAAATCATGATTGTAGGAGGAAATATTGTTGATAAAAAAAGGAAAAATATATCGTCAAATAAGAAATAAATGTGTGATGAGGTGGAAAAAATAACATAACTTGGATTGAAGCTTTGAATTATACGAGGTAAAGTAGATATATCGCCAAACCTGTAATTCATTCTGGCCTTGGTTGTGTTCGATAATTCAATAGTTCGAGCCTTGGAATCACATCGTGGAATTTTTTGTGCCTTGATTCGAGATTGGATTCAATGAGGAGTATCTATAAATCATGGATTCCAAAAAATACATTAGTTATCAAAAAAATTTCATGATTTTTAGGTTTCTTAAAATAGATATGGATTGTTTTATCAGTGCTTCAAAACAGCACTGATAAAGATCCATTTTATTAGTACTGAATTAATAATCACTCATAAAATGCATCTTTATCAGCACTTTGTTGGTGCTTGTAAAAATAGAGCTTTATCAACACAAAAAACCCTCATAAATATTTTTTATTATTGTTCTTATTATATAAGTAGTGATAAAGGATTTAAAATGATAATTATAAAATAATATTTTCTTAATATTATAATATTATTATATATATATAATAAATATATATATTTTGTACATATATTCATGATTTAAATATATATATATTATAATTTTATTATATATTTATATAATTATTTATTTATAATTATTTAAATACTTATAAAAAATAATATTTTATATTTTTACCACTATATATATTTATTCAATTATATATATAAATATATATATCATAAATATTGAAAATATATTCATTATTTAAATAAATTTATTATTATTTTATAATTATTTAAATATATAATTATTTTTTTATAATTATATAAATACTTTAAAAAATAATATTAACTTATTAATAATTATTAATATATAAATATATAAATATAATAAATACACATATATATATCAATAAAAATATTTATTTAAAAATATTATTTTAATATTATAAATAAATATTTAATTTTAAGTGATTTCATGTTAAATATGAGTGAAATTGAATAATTAAAAATGAGTACACATTAACAATATTGAAAAATGGAAAAGTTTTATTAAGTAAATATAAATTATTAAAAAAATATGGATATATATTGAAATAAAGATGAATACATTTTTAAAATATTAAATAATATTAAATATAAAAGTATAAAAAATTCAAATTAAAAAATCCAAGAAGTATAAAAATTAAAAATTAAAAAATTAAAAAAAATTAAGAAATAATTAATACCTCTCTGTAATAAAATTAAAAATTAGTTAATAAAAATTACTGCATGAAGACATGATATATAAATTGTATGATGTTATAATGAAATTCTAAAATGAATACAAAAATTTGAATAAATTACATACATAATTCATTAATTAAGAAAATATTTGGGATTGTGCATTGTATATAAAAATGAATTAATTACATATATGTTTGTGAAATCAATATATCACATGTTTGATGTAGGTCAACTTGAAAAAAAACAATATCCAAGTATGTCCATTACTCGATAAAATTAGTTAGTATTTTTATTCATGATAATTTTTAATTATAAACCATTATTCACTAAATATATGACTATTTCATGAAAAGAGTAAATATTTTGTATTATATAAAATCATATTTATATACATTCATACATATCTATATATTTAATATAAATTATTTATTAATAATGTCAAAATTATTAATTAATAAAATGATTATTAATTTTTATAATTTTCTTATTTTAATTATTATTTGTTTAGTTTTCATTTTACATTTATCTATTTTTTTAAGAAAGAAAATTTATTAGCATTTATAATTTATATACAGTATACTATATTTTTTTCTTTTTTATCAATAATTATTAAATAAAAAATTAATTTTTTTAATAAACTCATTTTTATTTATTTAATTATTTCATTATATTTGGGGCCATTGACAATGCTAAAAAGGCACTAATAAAGTATCCCTATATCATCACTAAAAAATTAACAGCTGATAAAGGGTTCCCTTTATTTTGGGTAAAAATAAATTACTAATAAGGGGTATCCTTTTTCAATTCAAATGAAAAGTACTGATAAAATTTACCCTTTATCTGAGCTTTGTGCTATCACGGATAAAGGAAATCATTGTTAAAGTCATTTTTTATTAGTGATTTACTCATTAACTATGATACATCATCTCTATTTTAGGAGGTCTCCATAAAATTTTCTATCTATGATTCTATAGAAGGATCATGGTGATGATACCATGAGTTATGAGGCTCTTATATAAAGAAATATTTGGCAGAAGTTAACTCTAGGTAGTGCACTGGTCATACCATCAACTTTCAAGATATAGATGGTACCAACATTACTATAAAATAAGGAGTATAAGAAATTCCCACTTCATTTGTTTCAGAAACAATTACCCATCAGGTTTTGAGAAAAGACTGACCCCCAAGAGGCTAAAGACTGGATGAAGGTGGTGATGTGAGTCTTTCATCTTTTTTGGACACCAACTGACCAGATGGTTGTCCTTGCTATGAACCTTCCTCAGGGATCAACATGAAGACGTTGGGGCTTAGTGACCTATTAATATGATGAGACAACTCTTTCTTGGTTAGAATTTGAATTCCTTTTCAGAGAGGAATTCTCTCCAACTATGTTGATGGTTGTGCACATCCATAAGCTTCTACAGCTTCATCAAGGAAGCCCGACTATGTATCAATATTAATAAATGATCAGCGACATCTGTCAATACATTATGGATATGGTTTGTGTTAACTTATTTTGATAAAGAACCATTTATTATTGAATATGTAGATACATTTGATCCAGTATGATACTTCTATCCATTCAAACATAGTTTTGGATCCATGATATTGTTTTTGTGGTTGAGAGTTTCTTGGATGAGTAGATGCAGATAGTTTGTTCCAATAGTGTGTAAACAAGAGTATATACATTGGCAGTAGGGAGCCAATGATGGATAAAGAGACATGTAGGAATGACATGTTTAACAAGTATCTTCCTAGATAGAGGTTATAAGGTTCTGAGTTTAAAGGATGGATCTGGTAAGCCTTGAGAGATTTTTATTACTCTTCTGACAGTTGGGGACATATTGCTGGATATTTACTAAACTGATGTGTAGCTGATAGAGACATAGTGGGTGGGAAGCTTAGGCAGAGATATTGGATAGAGTATCTTGGTTCATAGGGTAGTTTATTTGGATGAAGGGACGTGATATCATCTAGAGGTGGTAGATGTTTGGACTTGTCACCACCACCACCATCATGTGGCTTCTCCTATGCTCAAGGTGATGGGGGTGAAACTTAAGGTTTGCTACTGGAGGATGAGACTTATGAACTAGAGCCTCAAAATATTATATTAGATATGAACTATGTCTTATATACTTTAGTTTAAGTATTGATCGGCATGGGTTATTAACACTCCTTTCGTTCTTTTACCCAATTTAGAAACCTAGATATTTCAATTGAGCCCATGGATCGACCTTTATGTTTATAAAATCCTTTTGGAGGAAACTCGATGATCACACACTTTTATTAACGGTCTGACCAAACTCTTAGAGGTGATATATTCTTTTGGGGTTCTCATTCTAGCAGTGATTAGGGCACACAAATTCATCTCAGTTATAGACTGGTATTCTACATTTAATGCATAGTTAGAATATTTCAAGTGGAGTATTCGGTGTGTCTGTAGTAACGGAGTGAATATTTCTTTTGTGGCTGAAGTTAAAACCCATAAAGAGAATGATAAGTCTTGCGTAAAGAGGTACAGATGATTACACACCATTTTTTCTAGTATGTCTTTTTTTGGTGGATGTTGGGTTCTAATTGTTTTCTACACTAGTGGTTGAATAAGAGAGCATATTTTTTAAGGATTCATCATTCTTTGGACTCTGCCAATAGATAGAATTATTCATTGATCTACACCATAGGGAGGCCTCAATATCAACACCAGTATATCATAAGGCTCCCATAGAGTTTCATGACATGACGGTGCAATTGGAGGACTTGTAGTGTAAGGGATTCATCAAGCCCTATGATTCACATTGTGTAGACCTAATATTTTTATCCAAGAAGATGAATGGTATATTGAAGTTTTTTTTTTGGATTTTCATCACCTAAAATAAGTGACCTTAAAGAAAATGTATCCACTTATGAGGATCAATTACCTATTTTATAGGTTGAGAGGGAAATTATGGTTATCATTTATTAACCTCAGATACGTATACCACCATATACAATTACGAAATGAAAAAATATCCTTCAGTGTTCATGGGACACATGAATGGGATCTTCCATCCTTCCTTATAATGGTTTGTGGTAGTCTTCATTGATGATATAATGGTGTACTTGAAATCCAAGGAGGAATAGCAAGGACACTTGAGGATGGTCCTGGATGTACTATGAAAGAGTCATATTTAAAATAATCCCTTGAAGTTCATATTATATATTCATAATGTACACATCTTGGGACATATTATCCCAATAGATGGTGTAGTAGTATACCCATAAAATCTTAAGTCTATGTTAGCTTTAGAGCCACCCATGTGTGTGATGGAGTTGTAATGATTCCTTGTGTTTGAAAGCTACTATTAGATATTTATAGCCATTTTCTCTTGGATATATGTGCCCTTAACAACTATGGTGAGAAATGGACAACCATTCATTTATAAGGAGAGGTGTGGGATAACTTTCTAGGAGTTTAGGAAGATAAATATATTCACTAAAATTTTTAGATTACCATGGGAGGTTGTTGAGTATGTTTTGTTCTAGGTAGCATCAAGTATAATGATTCGTGGTTTTCTAATATATATAAAGGTGGTGAAATCATATGGTTCACATAATATGGGACCACATTAGTAGAACTAAACGACCCATTAAACTCTTACATAAAATATATGGTTATTAATTATCTACTACTATAGCGAGTCTGGCAGGCACAACCTTGGGATACCGAATTTTATTCCCAACATACTAAGATATCTATGGGATGTGCTTTTGATGGATTTTATGAAAGTGAGGAACCTTTATGAAATTTAGGTTATATCCAAGGACCTATAGATATAGTTGTTTAGGTCTGTTCCTATAGCTAGTTTATAGCCACAAGTTAATTAAAAAGCATGGAAAAAATTTTCAATACCTTTTTTTCAAAATCGGTTGGGCTCCTCCTCCATTCTCCCATGATCCATTTTCCATCCTCTATTTTCCAAAATCTGTTGGGATCCTCCTCTGTTGTCCCCAGATCCATGACCCTCCACCCCATCCTTCTCTATCTTCCCCTGATCTGTGACCCTCCACCCTCATCATCTCTCTCATAGAGACACCTCCTCCTCCATCCTCCACTGATCTGTCACCCCCACCATCGACCTCTCTCATGGAGGTGTTGTCCTCCTCTATCCTCCCCCAATCCATGACCCTCTTCCCTTGAATTATCTCATGGTGGTTCTCTCTTCCCGAATACCCTATGTGCATGACCCTCCATCCCCGACAGTACCCATCGCGACCTCTCTCACCGTTTCTTGGCATTTTATTCTAAATCCATAACATGGGGGATTTTATCTATTTTTAGGAATCATGTTTATTTAGATCATTCTATCAATCAATATCAGATAGAGAGGATCATATAACTCTATGGTAGGGAATTCCTATGTTTCATCTTCAATTTATATGAGTTGTATGTGCTTTATAATGTGCGAGTCTTGACAAGCATGTGAAAATGACTTGAGATGAAACCAAATTGAATTTCATCATGTCTAAAGAGTAAAATAATAATTTTAGGGTCGCGAGAGGTCCTTCGGGTATTTTATTACTTCATGTCCATATAAAACCATGTACATAATGTAAAACATTCTTAAATTATTTACTTATAACTTAATTGGGGTTTCCTTTGATATTATTGACTTTATAGACCTTGTTATGTTCGCTTGAGTTCCCTTTGATGATGGGGAAATATTATATACGAGAGGTTAACAGGGGGCCTATCTTATGGTAGGATTTTGTTTATGATCGATCAATTTATTGTTTGAATTTCATTCCACATTATGGTTTTCTTTTGTTTGGTGCTTCAATTATTTTTTTAAAAAGTACATTTATTGAATTTTTTTATTCCAAAATGATTTTTGGTGGTTCATTTGTAAAGTATTTTAAATATCATGTATAATATTTTCAAGAGTAGTAAGGTTTAAAAAAGAAATTTGGAAATTATTTTAAATGAAAATATATTTCATAATGTGTTTTAATTTAAAACCATCTGAGTTATTAATTTGAAAATGGGAATCATGGGTGTTTTGGATTAAAAAATTGTTCTTAGTATTATTTTTGACTTTCACAGGATGCTTCGAAAGTGGTTGATTACATTATAAAATTTGGGATATTATTTAAAAGGAAATGGTATTTCAAGAAATTTTTTGGTCTTATGTTGAAATTCATTTGGTGTTTTAAAAATATAGTAGAAATTTATGATGTTTGAGTGAGATTTTATTTTAAATAAGTTCATGACTATCAAATCTGGTGTTAGTATTTTTTAAAATTCTATACATGGGATTTTGTAATTTTACCGTTTGAAATTGATTTTTTATTTTTTAAGGAAGAGATATTTTATTAAATGTTATTTTCTTTTTGAATTGAGTTGTCATACTTCTTTTTAAAATTAGGATATTTTTTAGAAAGATATTTTTTCAGTTTGATATTATTTAGGTGATTTTAATTATATCAATTGTTCTAAACGAGATTGTTGTTTTTTGAGGTATAAATCATATATGGTTTAGAACCATGGATTGTGATATTTTAATTAATTCTTATACAAAGGTTTTAGTATATTGTATAGAGTGTGTCTCTTTTGATGACCATTAGGATGATTCTTCAAATCGTTAGGTGTAGCTATTCTAGTTATAAAGTATGCACAGACATTGAATGGTGTGGTAATGTTGAACCATTCCCAATTTTTGGGTTTCTAGAATCAGTGTCCTCTATTTCATGGTGATTTAGGTTTATTGTAGATGAAAGAGTTATTTGAATCTGACTGGACATATTGGAATGTGATTTCCTAGCCCCTGTATTTTTTATGGTTATCAATATATGAGTGATCATGTTTGTAAGGTCCTATTACGGACATAACATTAGATATAACCTAAGTGGGGGGATCAGGGTATGCTAGTCTAAACCAATTTAAACACTTCACCTTTAATATCAAACCTTTTTATTTGGATCATGTCCACTTAAACTTAAGTGTCACTTTTTTTATCTTTTGATTAAATTTATCCAATTACCAATTCACTTGACCCCTTATTACTATATATTTATTATGTTTTCTTAACTCCATTCTGGTGGAAATTAGGTGACCCATGTTGTCAAAAGAATTCTTAATGGGATACTTCACAATTTTTGTGTACATGTGGGGTGGGCTGGGTGAGGGGTGTGCATTGGGGAGGGGGAAGTGAAGGGGGTGTGGATGGTGAGGGGGGGGAGGGGGTGAAGGGGGAGGGGTGTGTAGCGGGGAGGGGGCAATGGGGGTTCATTGGGCAAGGTGAGGGGTGCTAGGTAGGGAGGGGTGTGTTAGGGGCAGAGGGGTGAAATGGGGCAGGGGTGGGGTAGGGGTGATGGTGTAGGGGCAGGAGGGTGAATATCTTCTTGATAAAAAATAAAAAAACATCATGAGTTTTTAAGAATAATATAGATGATATTGATTTTTTTTCTTTGGTTATTTATCATAGGTTAAATAATTTTGATTTGAGCTGAATGAGTGATGTTTGAAAAATAAGGATCTTTATTAATGATCATGTTATTTAGAATGGGGATGTACATATTAATATGAATATTATTTTTTCATTGCTGGTTATGGATTCATGTATCATTTATAATGTAAAGTTATCCCACTTATCACATATATATAAGAAGTCATTATATCTCGTTTCTTCCCCCACTATTTTTTTATAGGTGTATTCTTATGGTGAGACCAATTATATCCACTACCATCAAAGACAATGAGTTCAACATTGGATTTGGGTATTGATTATTCCATTATTTTCTTTGGCATGATTTTAATTAGAGCTTTTTTAATTTTTTGCTTCCTTAAATTTTTTGTAGTGCATTTTGGATTTCGTTGAGGTGGATTCAAGTCACCTTTGACAAAGGATGTCCTGTGTATACATAGGTAGACATATACATATATAAGTTCCTCTTTTATATATATTCACTCATGGAAATATGAATACATATATTGGTGCCAAGTGTTATTATATATAGATATGACAAATGCATACATGTGTAAGTGTAAAAGGGTATATGCAACTACAAACATATGTCTAAGGTCACCCTTGTGCATATTTGACCCTGAAAATATATACATAGGGGCTTGGGGTCCTTATATATATGTTAAGTTGAATATGTGTGAAAGTGGAAAAAAGGAAGATTATAGTTGTTGTCATCAAAAGAAAATGCACCTTGAGGTTGAGGTAGGTTCCATTTATCTATTCCACTAATTTGAAATCTATAATTTCTAGATTTTTCTGATTACTTGTTTCTATAATTCCTTTATTTTTTTAAAAAATGGTTTTTCAATAACTAGTATCTTTCTCAATGAAGAATATTAATATATCCCTTGAACTTATTTATATAACTTTTTTAAAGAGGTTAAAAAATTCTAGTAGTTTCTAGATACTAGGAAAAGTGTTATAAAAACCATACATTGATCATCCTTATAGGAAATCATGATCTCATTCAACATCCCATAAAATTCATCATAAAATACCACTACATAATTTAAGGATCTATTAATTACAATACCAGGATTCTTAACATCTTCTCTGGTATCATGGAACTCATCCATAATATTCATATTCAAAACATTAATAATTAATGGTGTAAACATATAACACTATATGGATTTAATCTATAAGGATACATAATTAAATTTTGATATAAATTTATCAACTCCACTCAAAAAAACGGCAACAACTAAATGTTGTGATTTGGAAGTTATATAGGGTTGAAACCTTTTAATTTACTCAAACTAGCCTAATAAAACACTTTATAAAGTGTATAGGATTCCCTTCATTTCAGTCATAAAAGACTTAACCTAATCAATAACATCTTTAGACCTGTCTAATTAAACCATTGGAATATTTTGGAACATGTACCTTTGAGATACAACTATAACACCATGATCATTGAACTCATACATGTTATTATAAACATGAGGTTAGTCTAATCTTGTGTTATACAATTATTATGACAGAATTGAAAACTGATGCCAGAAGGAGCAATAAAAGATCCAATCATGGAGGAGTAGGAAGCTCTATGAGAGTATGAACCCCTTTAATATCTTCTATATGTAAGAAAAAATGATAAAAAATTGAATTAAAGAGAGGGTAAAATGCTATTTTTTTCAAAAACCACACTACACATGGTTTATGTACACAGTTCACAAACTATGTGAAAACTCTGATAAATGTACATTCCCTCATCGGAAATAGGTCACAAGGCTATGCACCTATTCCTACATGGTTTTATACAACCCATTTGGACTTTTAGGTTTCCATGTCTGCAGCTACATTGTTTAAAGAAACGGTGCGGCATGGGTCACATAGTTTCCACTAATCATTCGGGCTAGAACCCTCTCACTCAAGGAGGTGTCCCATAACAATTTATGATATCCTGATTTATTTCATACTTCCAACTTCCCACTCAAGGTAAGGTCTCATAACATATCGAATAACACCTCGCACTCACTAATATTGACTCCACATAAACCCTCTCAAATGGAAACCATCTCACATTGGGTGAGGTCTTGTATCTTATCTTATACCACAAATATCT
This sequence comes from Viscum album, assembly GCA_963277665.1. Classification (NCBI taxonomy): domain Eukaryota; kingdom Viridiplantae; phylum Streptophyta; class Magnoliopsida; order Santalales; family Viscaceae; genus Viscum; species Viscum album. The sequence goes on along the minus strand of OY728127.1, from coordinate 372,611,951 downwards.
CACTCAGGGTGAGGTACTTATTCTCATCTCATTATATCACCCACTAAAATATGTTGAGGTCCCATATCTCATCTGATATCACTAATCTATTATTTAGGTTATGTCTCTTATCATATCATGTACCTCCTTATCTCATTCGAGACAAGGCGTACATGAATACAGTGAGGGAGTATGAAATACATAGAGAAAAAAACTATAATCCAAGCACATGGATATCCGATAATCCATACATAGTTCCCCACTAGATGATACCCCACTATAAAACTCATAATTATATATTTTTTATTTGACTTGGTACCCTGTGTACCTAGACATGGTAATTGATGGGTCTGAAAATTAAGTGGAATGGACTAGAAACCCTCTAACTGATACTTGATTACCTCATGAACAACCTAAACACCAAAATAGGCATAAAAATTTCTCAAGAGACATAACAACAGTCAGATTGTTTTCCTTAAAACCAATTCTTGAAACACTCACTACTTGGAGACTAAAAATTCAATTTCATTTGAATTCTATGACTCATAACGATATAGGAAATTATAAACTCCCCACTAAATGGATACACATCCATGGAAAGTATTCTAGATTAAATAACAAACCAATATTTATTAATCATAATAGAAACAACTACTCATTCCAAATTCCTGAATTGATTCTTGTAAATCATCCATCATCCTGATCTTGGGATAAATAGGTTTTTTCTAAAAAAAACATCATGAATGATCCTTTATACAATTATTACATTAAGTAGATGAAGTGGAATGAAATGTAGAGGGCAGTATGGGTTGGGTAGGGGGCGTGTGGTGGGAAGGGGATGGGGCAGGGGTTGTGTAGGTGGGGGGACAGGGGGTAAGGGGTGTGCTTGGGGCAAGGGGAGGGGGTGTGGAGGTGGGGGGAAGGGGCAGGGGTGTGCTGGGGGCAGGATGTGTAGGTGGTGGTAGGAGATGGGCAGGGGGTGTGCAGGTGAGGGGCATGGGACATGGGGTGTGCTGGGGGCAGGGGGTGTGTTGGGGGCAGTGGGAGGGGGTGGGCAGGTGTGGGGTCTGGGGGAATGGGGGTGTACTAGGGGCAGGTGGAGGGGTTGTGAAGGTGGGGGGGGGGGTGCTGGGTGTGATCAGGACAACCAGACCTATTTGTGTCTGGCACCGAAAGTCCTTGAATATTATTTTAAAGTTGTATTTTGTTTATCTTGTTGATTTTTCTTCATCATTTTCTACCCTAATTGTTTTTTATTTTTATATTATTAAAATACATGAGCTTGGGTGGTGTTCTTTCTATGCTTGTAGGGTCTAAAGGGACTGAATAACATAAATTAGGTGTTCCTTACTTCTTTCATTAATTTATTGCATCATAAATATTTAGATTCTTCTTATATGGACTTCTAATTTCAAACCCCATATCGGTCCTTAGGTGTTTGTAGGTTATTCTTTTTTTTTATTTTCACCCTTACCCCTCACAAAGTAGTACTAGATCCAGACTTGTTTTCCTTTTCTATAAAAAAAATTTCTTTTGTCAGTAATTGATTTTGTGTATTTTTGCATCGTAATCACTTCATTAATTACCTCTATTTGTTTATTATATTTTATTAGATCCAATTTTATTATCATATTTCCTTTTCATTTCAAATATATTTTGATAAACATAGTTTATGCTTCATATTGGTAAAATTTAAGGGGTTTACACATAGCATTGTATGCAAGAACTATACATCTAATCTTCTTGTAAAATTTTCAAAAACAAGGTTTGAATTCTAAAAATTCGATGGTGATAATGACTTTAAAATTTGAAAAAATAAGATAACATCCCTTTTAGTTCAGTATGGATTAATTGATTTCATATGTAGTCCCAAGAAACATATTATTACAATAAATAAGATGAGAAAAACTATCACAAAACTAGCTTGTAATAAGGTCAGGCTACCGTTACTTATTTGTTAGGGTAATTGTCTTGAGAGTATTATCTCAATAAAAAATCAATGTTCAGGTTATCTTCATCATTATTCAGGTGACCACACTTGATTATTAAGTAATTAATCTTCTTATGCTTCATAGGTTTATTTATCTATGTTTTATTTTTTGTATGTGTGTTTTTCTTTTCCATGTACCCTAGAGATGAACATTCATTCTTATTTTCATTTTCATCAAACATCATTGATTGCTCAAATTATTTTGTCTATAAATCCATGAAAACTTTTAGAATATGTTTATTTTTCTTCTTACATTATTATTTTTCTTTCATAGCATCCTTCATATCTTATTAAAAAAGAATCATTTTATTTATTTGTTCTTCATACCTAGGCAATCATGTCAATCATTTTTTAGAGTGTGGTTAACATGTTTACATCATCGAAAATGATTTTTTTCCTCTGTAATGATACCCTTGAGTGGGGTGTAAGGGGGTATGTAGGGTAGTGGAAAGGGTGTAGGTGGGGTGCAAGGGGGCCTGTGAGGGGAGGGAAAACTGGAAGGGGGGAGGGGTAGGGGATCTGCAGGGTAGTGTGGAGGATTCTGGTGGGGTGCAAGGGGGGTAGTGGGGGGAGGGTCTAGGGGGGTCTATAGGGGTGTAGGTGGGGTTTGGGGGGGTGAAAGGGGGGTGTGTAATAGGTTAATGATGAATCAATTCATGAATAAGCTTTAGATATTGACCCAATAACATATAGTGTTCTCCTATGGACAAGATTTTAATTTGTTTTTATGAATTATAATAATTTTACCCATTCATAAAATCAATACATGAATGAACTTATGAAAAATATCATCCTTAAATAAATATGATTTAATATTTTAACCATCACCAAACATGATTACTCACTCATTATTATTTTGTTCTAATAATTTCCCCCTTTCATGAAATTCATACATGAATGAACATATAAAATAATAGCGTCATTAAATAAATATGATTTAATATTTTAACCATATCCAAATATTATTACTCTCTAATTATTATTTTGTTCTATTTAGACCATTAGACTCTTAAAATTGCTCTATATTGTAAACATACTTCTTATTTCTCTCCAATTTTATGTTCACGAATCATGACACACAATAATATTTCAATGTTTCGATTAATTATATGTGTTCTCATTTGTATGCATTATTTTTATCAGTGTATTTTATTGGTAACATAATTATTTTATATGAATCATCATAAAAACATTTAATGTTTTTATTAATTAAATTTGTTATCATTTGTATGCATTATGTTTTTCAAGATTCTTCACTCCTTCCACTGAATATGGTGCATAACCCAATGAATATTTCAATGATCATGATGATGGTGGTGGTGGTGGTGGTGGTGTTCTGAGAGGCGGAGATAATGATGTGGGTGTTTCTATAGTATATGATGAGGGTCATGATGGTTATGTTGATTTTGCTATTTAGTTACATTTCATATGTAAATTTTATTCTTGGTTTATACATTTAATATTATCAAATAGTTCTTTTTATTACTATGATATTGATATAGAAATTTTATATTTTTTATATTGGAGAGGGTTTGAATTATTATGATTTATTTTGTATTATGCTTGAGATCAGTTTTATTTGGAAGGTGGTGTTTTTTTTGCTCGTAGCTAGAGTATGTTAGTACTGCTATAAGGTGTAGTTATTATGGAATCATTTTTTGATTAATTATAGTTGGGTAGGAATAAATTTACATGGCTATTAACTATGGATTTGGGGTCTATATTCAATGGTTTTTAAAGTTTTATTAGGGACCAAGATCCATGGTTTAACCATGGGGGCCTACAGGGGGTGGGGGGACTGGCAGGGCGAGGGGAAGGGGGTGCATGGAGAAGGGAAGGGGGAAGGTTAGGGGCAGGGTGAGGGGGTGTCCAGGGTCTGTCCTGGGGTGAGGGGGGGTCTGTCTGGGGGGATGTCTAGGTTTAGGTGGGTTGTCCAAGGTATGGGGTGTCCAGGGTCTGTCTAGAAGGGGGGAGATGTCTAGGGGCGTGGAGGCTTCAGTCTGTCCTTGGGGGGTCTGTCTAGGGGAGTATCTAGGATATGAGGGTGAGGGGGTGTCCAGGGTTTTCCCTTGGGGGAGGGGGATGTCTAAGGTTTTTCCTGGGGGGTGTCCAGGTTCTGGGGAGGTTCCAGCTTCTATCTAGGAGGGGGGATTTCTAGGGTAGTGGAGGTTTGGGCTGTCCAGGGGGTATGTCTAGTGTCTGGGGGGTGGTTGTACTGGGTAGTGGAGTTCTGGGTCTGTCCTGGGGGGTCTGTCTGGGAGGCTGTCCAGGATCTATCTAGTGGGGTGTCTAGGGTCTGTGGGGGTCTATCCAGGGTCTGTCCTGGGGTTGGGGGGGGGGGGGGGGGGGTTGTCCAGGGTCTGTCTGGGGGGGGCATTGTAGGGTGTGGGGTGTTTTTTTTACGAATTGGTAAACCCTATTTCCACGGTTTTAAACAGTGTCTATAGACCAATATCCAGGGTTTGAACTGTGGTTATAGCCCTATAGGCACGATTTAAAACTTATTTTATAGTGTAACCCCCCAACCCCAGTTACTCAAAGTCAGTACATTACTTTAATACATTGGCATGATTACAATGAATCAAGTCCGGAAGGACTGATCAGTTTAGCAGTCCTGGAAAATAGATTACATACATGAATGTTACATTACACATTATAACATACAATAAAACATAAGTAAGCCTTTATGAATGCCATTATTACCTTGGATAAACCCTTCATATAAATCCCAATACACATCTTGGAATCTAGGGAAAAATAAAACATAGAAAGAGGTGAGCTCAGATGCTCAGTAACGATAACAATACAACAGAAACTTTCATAAATAAGCATAATCATTTAAGGCAATGTATAACTAAAACAAAAGCCTTTTAAACTTTAACTTCAGCATAATATGGAAAAAATAAAATGAAGTAATTCCATTTATTGATTCACATGGACTTTATACTAGTAGAATAATCACATGCAATATCACAAACCATTTTCATAATGATGGAATGCATAATGAAAAACTATCAAAACCACATAGTCAAGGCCTTGTGCCAAGACTACAAATAATATTTTTTCAAGGCCTTGTTCCAAAACACTAGTTTGTCTCATGAGACCTACCAATGCATCAAGGAGCTATTGTAGGCTCCAACCATCACTTACTAAGTCCAATGCATTCCTCATATGAAAAGGTTTAAACATAATATAAACATTCTTATTAAAACTAGCATGCGAAATGTCAATACTTTATCTATAAACCATGAATGGTATAAAAATAAAACATCCATTTTCAAATGTATCCCAAAAACTTCTATATAATATGTAATATTTGTATCAAAATAAATCAACTTCCAATATTCTTTGAATCCATCAAAGGATGTTGACAGAGATGAAATGGAAACCATTTGAGAGAAATATCTCTTTTTTGAAATAATTTAAAAGTCACATAATTATAAAATAAAACATTTACTTTGAAAATATTCTTATAACATTGTATGAAAAGATTCAATGATTTTATAATGGTGGAAAATAGCCGCACCTGCCAAATAAGTTAATAAATTAAATTCTTACCTTAATTTTGTCTAAAAGGTTAAAAACGACCTTGTTTGGAAAATGACGGAAAGATTCCTTTGTAAACATCTTATAAAAATTCATACAAGGTTATAAATGACTCTAAAACATAGTCTATAAAATAGTAAGAATGTTTTGAACTACATTTTTAAGAAACATGGATGTGGATGATAAAGAGGTCTCATTAGATAATCATGTATAAACAACCTTAGATAATGAAGAGATTTTGAAATAAACCCTAACCGATTTGGTAACATACGAAACATACACCCCATGAAAGAGGTATCATACAATGAATATGTAAACACACATAAATTAAAGTGTAATAGAAAATGAATACAATTATGGGTAGTAAATACACCACATAAAATTTAATAGTGGCAAAATGGAACGAATCTCACGGGTTTAAGGAGTGAGATGAAAACCCCTTACCTTGTACTTTCCGTTAGTAGAGGGTATGTTTAACCTCCTGTATGAATACATTAGTATGTTAATGAATTATACCATAACATTATTAATATTTATGATATCATACATTATTCATTTATGACTTTATACAACCCATTTAATAATAATTTCCATATTAAATTAACATTTTGGGTAATAATTGCTTTCTTTATCATACGTGTTTTAACTTGTTACTTTTTATTGTATCACTTAGATCGTGATTTAAATACATCCATAATATAAAAAAGGATTTATATATCATATATATTTAGAATATAAATATTTATAATAGACATATATATGAAATGGAAAACACCATTTATGGAGACGGTAGTTCGAACGTACGCATAATCACTATTTCTGTTTTCATAACGTATTGAATGGAGCTAAGTGAATATAATATATGTAAGTAAATATATATATATATATATCAAGTATCATTATTATGTCATATATTACAAACATATTAGTAATATATATTTTTATAATCATCGATGAATGGTGAATGTGGAAATGAATCTCATCGCATCGTGGATACAGTAATCTGAACGTACGCATGAGCGACAATATCATTTCTCTAAAGGTGTGGAATTGGATGGTATATTAATTTTACAGAGACATTATCATGTTTTTTTCATTTTTTATATACATATTACTCATAATTATATCCATCCAAATAACATAGTTCTGAATAACAAATTACACCACGACGTGGAGACGGTATGTCGTACGTACGCAGGCATGGTGACATTATCATTCATAATATGGATATAATAATGAATATATTTGTTCAATATTTATAATAACATCACAGTATATATAGGATACTAGATTTATTATTTTATAATTTAAATAACAAAGATATAATAAGTGGAATAAGAAAGGAACTTGAAAGATGGTGGTGAAATCATTACCTCTTATTTGGGTTATTCCGTTTGATTTGATCAAAAGGTATCCTTAGGTATGCTTTTTGATCAAAAAATGGCCTCTAGTTTGAATTGAGGGTAGTTGGGAAGGGGTTGGCCGAGCCAAATGGCTTTGGAGGTGTGATTTTGAGAGAAGGGGAAATGCCCTTTTATAAGAGGGGTGAGGGTCACTTTAGGAAAAGATTAAAGTATTAATTTATTATAAAATCATATTCGGTATATAATGGTTCCAAATGAATTTATTTCGAGCCATAGGTGGTTATTGGTAGATATTATCTCAGCAATAGGTTTTAGACAAGTTTAGGTTACCATTGTAACCGTATCATTTAGATTTAACTCTTAGTTAAATAGTTTAACTTTCACCGTGTCTTCTTGTATTCTTACTATATATGGTTACAAAACATACTCTAAACTTACAACAGAACCTCAAGTGGACAATTAATGACTAATATAATATTATTTAAGACCTTTGGCCGAACCTTACATTTTTAGGAATATTATATCAATCTATAATATAGTATTTGTTTTAAATATTTATTAATGTCAATTTTGACACTATTTGGTATTTTGTTTTTTTTTTGAAAGTCATCACAACTTGATTTCTTCAAAAAAGATAAATTGAATCATCCCTAACATATCATAGTCACCTATAAAATTAATTTATATCATAAAAACTTTTAAATTATATTTATTTTAATATTTATAATACAATTTATTTGATTCATTCATTAATAAGGTAATTACTACCTCATCAATGTGTCATAAATAAATTTAATTATTTAATGTCTGAAAATTTTAAATAAAATACCATGATATAGGAAATCCTTTTATATTTCTAATGAATATTTATAGTCTAATTTATATTTTGTATAACCCTATATTAAAAATGTTTTAGTTAATAAACATTGAATTTTACACTGTTAACTCTTCTTTAAATTAAATAATAATAAACGTCCTAATCCAATCCAAGTGGACCTAAAGGGTCATATTTTCTTCTTATGGTTGTTTTTTGTCTAATTACACTTATCCAATAGAATTAGAACATGTGTTATGGTAATAATAATATCATTTTTACCCTTATTTACCATATTTACCTTTAACCGTGGTAAATAAAAGTGAAAACATACTATTCACCAAAAATTATTTTTATATTTTTGAACCATATTTTACTCCTTTATATTAACCATGTCTCTCGGATTTCTGAAATTCAACTCACAGAAGTGGTAAAATTACGTTTTATGTGAATTTACAAATTCAAATAGGAGGTGGGTAAAAGACGGTGAAAAGATCAATAAAATTTTTATATAGCTAAAATTATTATAAACTGACTCCAATAAATTACATTGTACATATATAGGTATTATGTATCAATTTTGACCTAAAATAAATTTAAATAAAAAAATAATGATTAAAATAAAAATTCGGTTTTAAACTATAACTGAGTGTTTTTCACTATTCATCAAAAATTAATAGTGTTCAGAAAAATACCAAAAATTTACCCGAAGCTAATTTTGGTATTCAAAATTCAATAATGAAGTCTATTTTACCAAATTAAAAACATATAAGTTGAATATATTAATTGAAAATTAATTCTCGTTGTTCAAACCAAAAGGCGTATTTTTATGAAATAACAACTATCAAAATTTTGATAGTTGTTTATGTCCAAATTCAAAGTGAAATTACTTACAATGAACATCATTGTTTTAAATGGTAAAACTATAATCTATTTATACTTCCAAACCATTAAAATGTATAATTTAACACTATAAATTATTTTGATTAAAAAAGTTGTTTTCAGTTAAAATATAGTATTTTTCACTATTCACCCAAATAAGAAAGTTATCAGAAAAACACTAATACTTTATTGATACTAAATTTTTATGTCCTAATTCAAAAAAAGAAGTTTATTTTGTCAAATTGAATATATAAATGTTTCAAATATTGGATTTAAAAAGGCTTCTCCATTAAAAGTCGGTAAAATTACATTTTATTTAAAATACATCTTTTATCTAAAAAAATTTATTTGTTCTTACATTATGTCTAAGAAACTCATAATATGTATTATAAAATTATAAAGATTATATAAAGCTATAAATTCATTTAATACTCTTCATAACTGCTTTTGAACGACTATTTTGGTAAGTCATGGTGCGCTAGAACTCGGTGTTGCGTGTAGTGCAAGTTATTGAATTACATTGAAGAAATAACTTACTATGAAATTTTGGGGTGTTACATTCTTCCCTCCTTCAATAAATTGCGTCCTCTCAATTTGAAATTATTTTTCGAAAATAAAAGGATGAAAATAGAAAATACCTTTGGGAAAAACCACATCGGAAATTAGGTTAATAAAATTTAGTCTTAACAAGAGGAAAAGGGAAATGAAAGGGTCACCAAAAAATTATGATCTTGATTAGGAGAAAATTGGGGGAAATTAGAGACATATAATTGGTGGAAAAACATAAATATTTATACGTAGTGATTGAGGTCATCAATCACAAACAAGTGTAAAATGGAGGGCCTTAAATTCATCAATCTATGATGATTTAAAATACCATCGGTTCAACAAAACATATGGTATTAGGATAACACATTTTTTTAGGATCCCTTCACTAAAGTATAAGAATTAATTTCTTCATAGAATAAGAGAAGAAAAAAAATATATACTTCACAAGTAGAGTCCCATCCTTTAAATAATTTCTACTACAAAATCATCTTTCAATCTAAAAGATAATAGAACTTAAAATAATATTCTATTTATCATATTCGTATAGGGTTCAAAAAAAAGACTTTATAATTCATCTACCAGAATTTTTTTTAAAAACACTACATTATTCAATCTAGGACATCACATGGTCTAGTGGTAGGTGATACACCGTTGTCACCCATTCGGTTGTAGGTTCAAGTCTCGCGGCCTTTCCGGATGTGACAGGTTGTCGCCCGACCTCCGGGTTGTCCTTTTATGGAAATCCAAAAATAATCTCAAACTAGAATTTTCCAAAATACTTCTGTCCAAACTCACAGTACAAAATTTATATGTAAGTTAAACAAAATGAAGAACTTTTTTCCATGTAATAACATGTGAACACCTTCATCATGTATTCATTTAAAACACTACAACATCCTGAATTACCATAATACCTTATTGATTACATTCATGATCCCTTATTACTGATAGAATACTGGATATACTCCTTCAATCCAAAAATGTTTTCAACTCCAACAATGATGGATTATACAAATCATTAATCAGTTTCAAGGTAGTCAAGATTGTCCAATATAATTTATCCAATTCAATAATATATTATTCCAAAATCACTACCTCGGTATCAGAACCATATTATTGTTTATCTTTCTCTCAACCAAATATTTTCCAAAAATTTAACCTACTATTGAGTTACTTTTCTTGGCTCCACACAATCTCAAGTCTTTAATGACATTGTACTATAGTACAATCCTTATATACTAAATAATTATTATATCTACTAAATTGTTGATGAAACACTCGAATGACATAATTCTCTAATAACAACATAAAACTCTAATCATTACACCTCATCTGTGGTTGTATCATAACATTATTATTATCCAATAGCATCATTTGGGGAATACTCTGGTGATTTGTTCATTGGTTTGCATAGTGTCCCAACTACTTGCAGATGAAGCGTTGTACATTTAAAACCTTTTTCTTACCCTTGTATTCACGTACATGGTGTCATTTTTCTCCACACTTATAACAAACTCTCATTCCCTCCAGGAAAGTTCCAGGGTGTTTCTTCCCACAGATATCACATATGGGAAAATTCATCTTTTCTCTCTTCCCTTTATCCCCCTTTCTCTCTTCCATCCTTTTATTCTCTTTCTTCCCTTCAAAGACATAGGACTCAGAGAATTATTTACTTAACTTATTAAAACATGATACTATTTTCTCATATGTTAAGAATACATGGGAGACTATTTCCCTTCAAAATTTTGGCTTAATATCATGAATGATATGATTTTTCTTTCTCTTTGGATCATACGTATTGCTGGATTTCACTTTCCTTCTAATAGGTGCCATTTCTATATAATAGCATAAACTAGGTCAGTTTATGAATTGCAATGAATAATTCCAAACTTTTCAAATACCTAATATAAATTGAACAGTTTGTGGATATAATCCATAATCATAAAGATGTTTTCATTGAGGAAGTATATACTCATAAACCCTTCATAATGGTTTGTAAATAAAATGAGAGTTATCCTACGAATATCCCTCGGGAGTGTCGTAAATAAGAGTGCAGCAAGGCCCATTATCGTGCACCAGTTCCCGTTTGAGTGTAGCTCAAAGCGGTGTTTTCAGGTATTACCCCTACGTACATCTTTTCTAGTGCCACCTCTACCTGCTCATATCCTAACAGGGACTTTTTTTCTTAGAAAAATCACAAAATATTTACATTACCAAAATTTTAGAAATTTCTTCAATACTAATCCTAAAAGTTTATCTTAGGTCTATCTGCTCTAATCATAGTTTATCTAAATCTAGTTTCTAAGGATATTGCTAAAGTTCCTCTAATACCAACTATAATGCCCCAACCCAAGTTACTCAGAGTAGGTGCATTATTTTAATACATTGGCATGATTACAAGGAATCAAGTCCCAAAGGACCAATCGGTTTAGCAATCCTGGAAAACAGATTGCATACATGAATTTTAAATTACACTTTATAACATACAAAACAACATAAATAATACTTTATGAATGCCATTATTCCATTGTCTTAACCCTACATATCAATAATAATACACTTCATGGAATCCTGGGAAAAATAAAACATAGAAAGGGGTGAGCTCAGATTCCCAGTAAGGATAACAATACAGCAGAAACTTTTCTAAATAAGCATGAACATTTAAGGCAATGTATAACTAAAACAAAATCCTTTGAATCTTGAACCTCAGCATAGTATGTAAAAAATAAATGAAGTAATGTCATTTACTTATTCACATGGATATTCTACTAGTCAAATAATCCGATGCAATATCACTAACCACTTTCATAATTATGGAATGCATAATGCTATACTATCATAACCACATAGTTATGGCCTTTTTCCAAGACTACAAAAACGATTTTTTCAAGGCCTTGTGCCAAGACACTAGTTTGTCTCATGAGACCTACCGATGCATCGAGGAGCTATAGCGGGCACCACTCGTCACTTACTAAGTCCAATTTATTCCTCATATGAACAGGTTTAATCATAACAAAAACATTCGTATTAAAACTATCATATTAAATGTCAACACTTTATCCATAAACCATGAATTGTATAAAAATAACACAACCACAGTAAAACATCTCACAAAACCTTAAATAAAAAATGGAAGTTTAGTATCATAATAAATCAACATCCAATTATCTTAAAATCCATCAAAGGATGTTGACATAGATGAAATCAAAACAATTTGAGAGAAGTATCTCTTTTTCTTGAAATCATTTAAAACTCATATTGTTATAAAATAGAAAATTTAATTTGAAAATATTATTATAAGATTTTAAGGGAATATTCAATGATTATATAATGGTGGAAAACAGCCGCACCCTCTGTATAATTTAAAAAATACATTCTTACCATAATTTTTTCTAAAAGGATAAAAATTACCTTGTTTGGAAAACGGCGGAAAGATTCATTTATAATCATTTTATAAAAAGATAAACAAGGGTATAAATGACTCTAAACCATAGTATATAAAATAGAAAAAATGTTTTGAAATACATTTTTATGAAACATGTATGTGGATGGTAAAGAGGTCCAAGTAGATAATCACGTATAAACAACCTCAGATAATGAAGAGATTTTGAAATAAACCATTACCAATTTGGTAACTTACGAAACATACCCCCAATGAAAGAGGTATCATACAATTAATATGTAAATACACATAAATTAAATTTTATTACACAAATAATACAATTATGGGTAGTACATACACCACACAAAAGTTAATAGTGGCAATATGGCATGAATCTCACGAGAATAAAGAGTGAGATGAAAACCCCTTACCTGACACTTTCCTTTAGTTGAGGGTACGTTCAACCTCTTGTATGAAGACCTTAGTATGTTGTTAAATTATACCAGAACCATATTAACATTTATGAGATCATACATTATTCATTTATGACTTTGTACTACCAATTTAATAATAATTTCCATGTTAAATTAACATTTCGGGTAATAATCGCTTTCTTTATCGTACGTGTTTTAACGTGTTACTCTTGATTGTATCACTTAGGTCAAGATTTAAATACTTCAAGAATATAAAACATGATTTATATATCATATATATTAATAATATAAATATGTATTATGGACATATATATGAAATGGAAAACACCGTTTATGGAGACGGTAGTTCGTACGTACGCATAAATGATGTTTCTGTTTTCATAACGTATTGAATGGAAGTAAGTGAGTAAAATATATGTAAGTACACACACATATATATATATATATATCTCCAGTAGAATTATTATGTCATATATTAAAACCATATTTGTAATATTTATTTTTATAATCATCGATGAATGGTGAATGTGGAAATGAATCTCATCTCGTCATGGACACGGTAATCCGTACGTACGCACGAGCAACAATATCATTTCCTTAAAGCTGTAGAATTTTATGGTATAACAATTCTACAGAGACATTATAATTGTATTTTCGTTATTTATATACATATTACACGTCATTATATCCATCCAAATAACATAGTGTTGAATAAAAAATTACACCATGACGTGGAGACGATAAGCCGTACGTACGCACACGTGGTGACATTCTTATTCATAAGATGGATAGAATAATGAATATAGTTGTGAAATATTTATAATAAGATCACCATATATATAATATACGAGAGTTATTATTTTATAATGGAAATAACAAATAAAGAAGAAGTGGATGAAGAAAGGAACTTCAAAGAGGGTGGTGAAATCATTACCTCTTCTTTGGGTTCTTCTTTTTGATTTGATCAAAATGGATACCTAGGATGGATTTCTGATCAAATTACATCCTCTAGGATTAAGCGAGGGATGTTTTTAGGATATTTGGTTAGGTTTGGTCCGAGCCAAATGGCATTGGAGGCGTGATTTTGAGATAAGGGGAAGTTGCCATTTATAACAGGGGTGAGGGTCACTTTAGGAAAAGATTAAAGAATTAATTTATCATACAAACATATTCGGTTTATAATGGTTAAAAATTAATTTATATCAAGCCTTCGGTGGTTATGGGTAGAAATCCTCTCAACCAATAGCTTTTAGACATGTTTAGGATACCATTTTAAACTTATCATTTAGATTTAACTCTTAGTTAAATAGTTTAAATTTTATCGTGTCTTCTTGTATTATTACTATATATGGTTAACAAACATACTCTAAAGTTCCAAGAGAAACTCAAGTGGATAATTAATGACATATATAATATTATTTAAGCCATTTTCTCAATAATTACATTTTTATGAATATTATATCAACCAATAATGTAGTATTTTTTTAAATATTAATTTATGTCAATTTTGACACTATTTGATATATTGTTCTTTTTAAAGTCATAACAACTTGATTACTTCGAAAACGATACATTGAATCCGACCTAACATGACATAGTCACCAAAAAATTTCGTGGATGTCCTAAAAACTATGAGATTATATTTATTTTAATATTTATAATACCATTTATTTGATTCTTTCATTAATATGGTAATTACTGTATCATCATTGTTTCATAAATAAATTTAATTATTTAATACCTAAAAATTATAAATAAAATACCATGATGTAAGAAATATTTTTATCTTTCTAATTAATATTTATAGTTGAATTTATATTATGTATTACCCTATATTAAAATTTTTTAGTTAATAAACATTGAATTTAACCCTTTTAACTCTTCTTTATATTAAATAATAATAGATGTCCTAATCTTATCCAAGTGGACCTAAAGGGACATATTTTATTCTTAAGGTTGTTTTTGGTCGAATTACACTTATCCAATAGAATTAGGACATGTGTTAGGGAAATAATAATATCATTTTTACCCTTAATTACCCAATTTACTTTTAATCATGGTAAATAAAAGTAAAAAGTTACTATTCACCAAAAATTATTTTTATCTTTTTGAACCACAATATACTCTTTGATCATAACCATGTCACTTGGATTTTCAAAATTCAACACAAAAAAGTGGTAAAATTATGTTTTATGTGAATTTACAAATTCTCTTAGGAAGTGGGTAAAAGACTGTGAAAAGTTCAATAAAACTTTTATATATCTAAAATTATTATAAAATGACTCCAATGAATTATATTGAACTTATATGGGTATTATTTATCTATTTTGACCTAAAATAAATTTAAATAATTTAAATAGTTATTTAAATAAAAATTCGGTTTTAAACTATAACTCCGTGTTTTTACTATTCATCAAAAATTAAAAGTTTTTAGAATAATACAAAAAAAATACCCTAACCTAATTTTGATATTATGAAATCAATAATGAAGTCTATTTTACCAAATTCAAAACATAGAATTTTCATTTATTAATTTATAATTAATTCCTACTGTCAAAACCATGTAATATTTTAATAAATAATAACTATAAAAAGTTTGACACTTGTTTATGTCCAATTTCAAAGTGAAACTACTTAAAATGACCATCATTGGATTAAATGGTAAAAATATAATATATTTATACTTCCAAACCATTAAAATTTATAATTTAACACTATTAATATTTTTGATTAAAAAAGTTGATTTCAGTTAAAATATAGTATTTTTCACTGTTCACCCAAATACGAAAGTTATCATAAAAACACCAATAATTTATTAAAACTAAAATCATATGTCCGGATTCTAAAGAATAAGTTTATTTTGTAAAATTGAATATATAAAATTTCAAATATTGGATTTAAAAAGGCTTCACCATTAAAAGGCGGTAAAATTTCAATTTTTGAAAAATACTTCTTTTATCTGAGAAAATGTATTTGTTCTTAAATTATGTCCAAGAAACTCATAATATGGATCATAAAATAATAATTATTATATAAAGTTCAAAATTCAGTTAATACTATTCATAACCGCTTTTGAATGGCTGGTTTGGTAAGTCATTGTGCGCTACAACTCAGTGTTGCGTGTAGTGGACGTTATTGAATTACATTGAAGAAACAATGTACAATGAAATCTTAGGGTGTTACATATTGATCTCTGTTCCATAATATGCTTACACAGTTTCAAACCGTGACTTTAGGTATACAACCACAGTTCAAACATTGGCTATAGGGTTGTATCCATGGATTGAACTGTTGATATAGTGCTATTTCCACTATTTAGAACTATGGCAAGAGGAATTGCCAAAATGCCATGCTAATTCAATCCATCGTTCATAAAATCGTGGTTATAACCTATTTCCACTGTTTTTGGGATTATAACCATGGTTTTAAATTATAGATATTGACTAAATTTCCAGTAGTGGGAGCACATAATCCTCTTCATAGGATTCCAAATGGTACTAGAGATGTTGTGGGATGAGGTTATATGGGTGTATCATACATATGACATGGTGCTACATCCATGTGTGGTGGATATGTACCAAGACCTCAGATATTAGTTTTTATTTCTAGGGATGAAGAAGGGAGTTTCATAGTTTGACTGTAGATGTCTCACTTATCAGTAGATGAAGGTGGAGAACCAGGTTCTAGAAGTTTTCGGTCAACCCCTTGAGCATCTATAGTGGATTTGGGTTGGGACCTCTTTGGACATTATAATGGGGATTCCAAATCATCCTGAAAATTGATTCCAGCAAGGTGATGATAGACCACATCAACAATCATTCCCACTTTCTAGATATTTTATTGAAGAGTTCAATAGAGATCATGGGATGATTGTACATGTGAGAGATAATACGACACCATAGAGAAACCATGATGATCATTTTTTATCATGATTATTTCTTCACATATTGCTGATGAAAGGTATTGTACAAGGATTTTGGGGTCCAGTTTCATTTGAGAACAGTGTTTCACCTCTAGAATTATATCAAGACTTAGAAAACCATTTAGGTCTTGGAGTATATATTATGATATAGAATGTTAGACATTTTCTATTATTGGAAGGATCACCTACCATTTTTGGAATTTGATTACAAAAATTATTACCATTTGACCAGCAGTATCAAACTGTTTAAGGAATTACATGGGAAACACTCTTTGTAACCACTGTGTTAAAAAAACTCAGGAGAGTCGGAACTTATGGGAATGAAGTAGGTGTGACCTAAAAAATAGATGGTTTAGATAACCCAAGAGTGGATGAGGACTATAAAGAGCCATCATAAGTATTATACAGATCAACAATAGACTCCTTTTGAGTTTGAGGAGGTATATCATGTGCTCCTGAGGGTCTCACCATGACATGGGTTGTCAATATTTTGATAGGGTGGTAAGGTATATTCCTGACTCATTAGCCCTTTTAAAATATTATGTAGAGTTGGTGAGGTGGAATACTGTTTATCACTACCACTGTAGTCGGACTAGGTACAAGAAATTTTCAACATATTATATATGAGGAGGTACATGCACAATCCAACACATGTAATAAAATAGAACTAGTAGGACATTGAGGATGGGAATACCTTTCCTAAGTGCCTAGATAAGATCGATGATAAATGGGAGATGATCTTTCATTGGTGATCTATTCCCCTATATCATTTATTGTGGTAGAATGGGAATATCTAAGAGATCACCTGGTATAGAGAGACTTTGATGTGTGCTCAGTATCTATATCTCATTGACTCGTCATTTTTTATTTATTAGAAGTAAATACCCTTTTTGGGGGGAATTAAATGACTTTGATTCTTCCATTTGTATCTTTATAAAATTATATAGACTAATTTTGGATCTATTCAATGAGATGGTGTGAGATTATGAGGCCTAGTGATCCTAAAATTAATTTTTAAATTATATTAAACATCATACATGTATGGTTTTCCTTGGAAAAGTGGAATAAATCAAAAAGAAAGGCTCATGGAAGAAATATGAGGAAGATATTCAATTAAAATTATGGATTTCACCCTAGTTTCTACCTAACCTTGGAGAAATTCAGGCGTTTGACTTGAGCATATTTACTAACAGCTTCTCACATAAATAAATTTATCTTTTTATTTTATTATATTTATTCATCAAGATCTACAATGGTATATCATTATACTACTATGGAAAAATCCAAGTATTAGATGTATAACCCTAGAGATTTGGGAGAGAATATTTGTAGGATCTTTCTCCAATGAACAATAACCAGATCCTGGGTCGTCGATCAATGTTCAATGGAATTAGAGGATCTCACCAACAATAATAACAAAGATTCAGTCCTCATTAGTGGTAGATCCATCTCAATGTAATACATTTTTTTACAAGGATTTACCCCTACTTTATTATTCTAATGATGAATTAGAATCAAAATAAATAACCTATTGATTCATGAATCAAGCGTATTGGAGGTGTGGGTTAGATTATCTGTTATTGGGGGAATTATATTGTCAATTACATTATATCTCTTCATTTTTCATTATAACATCAAGTAATTGAGTCCCAAACAAATATTGGCCATATTGTATTCCTCATTTTTATGCATTCTGCATTTCTCCTCCCATAATTATGTCTTTAAACAGTAGCATTCATTTTGTATGGTAGTTTTGAAAATACCTAATAATCTGTCATTGTGCACTAGTTTCCTATAAAAATGGATTGATACTATGGACTCTAGTTTGGATTGATGATGGTATGATGATAGGATGATATATTAGGATTCTAAAATCGTCATTTAGGCATACGCCACCAATGAGGAGTAACAGTAGGTAGCCTCTGAGCATCGGATACAGACTAAATTTTTCTTCTGATGGTAATTGAGGTTCATTCAACCCCATATCAATATTGAATGGTGTATTTCATATAATAATTGAATTGATTGGAGTCAAGGAGTATGAAAGGTGACGAATATCAGAGTTTTCGGGAATAAATTGACTAGATGGTGTGTAGTCCTATGAACAAACATTGTGTAGTCCCATAATTGTGGTGATATGGATTTGGATAAGGGATAAGTATCTCATCCGATGAGACTCCATTTGTATGCGATGTGATCCTCGCTGACCATCTCATGGTGTAAAGGTTGTGCACTCCGAGGAGGTCAAGTGGAATTGCATGCTATGTTTGGAATTCTACACAATGTGTAAACCATGGTAGGAAGATCAATGATTATTGGGGGTACTCACGTAGGTGATCATGTGTCCCCACATACTTAGTGTGGAAGCTCACATATCGGGCACTCAGACATGGACATGAGTATGTGTCATGATACATAGGTAAAACATAGTTCCAAAGGGAAATGTAATGTACTCATAATACACACTATGATCCTTATCAAATAAGGGTTGGAGCCCTTTTCCTATTGAGTATGGTTAAGTTTCATTATGTAATATTCCCTTGATCATTTTCTGAGTTATGTTATGAAATCTCATCATATTCATAGGATTGTGATCTACTCTAATGAACGTCTGTCTCAAGTAGAGTTTTTGTAATCCCTCAATGAGGTCTGAAGTAAGATACTCTATCATCATCAATTTCCCGTATCTTTGTGACCAATACTACCTGGTATTTTATCCCCTACATAGTGGCTTATTTTATATTGGGTTGTTAATATACCCCATGGATTTGGGTGTGATCCCCATTTTTGTATTATTAAATTTATCCATCCAATGTGTACTTCTTGTGGAAAGACCACATAAGCACGACATCTTGGAAGGATTCCATCCATGTTATTTGACTATGGAATGCGTACTCTTATTTGGGTGTTATACTGAGCGTTTGAGTAGAAATACTAGGATGTATTTATTGTTGGGATATTACATGGGATTGTGTGTCTACAACTATTATATATGGATATTCTCATTAAATAACTTATTGACATATCCCTATGATTATATCACTATTATTCTTGATGTTATATTCTATGTTGTTTGATGGTTCTGTACTGGGTATTTTTGGGGTCACTGCTAATTGGAATTTTCTTGCACATTTCAGTAATTAAACAGATGTCCAACATTTTGATATATTCATAGAGTGATCACAACCTGACAGATCATAGAGATCCAAATATATCGAGGTTTGTTATAGTGATCAAAATGAAAATTTCCCTCTCATATATCACTTGTTGGACTTGTTTTTATTTTCTTTTGGTGAGACTATATGAGGAATTTAATCTTTTAGTACATTATTCATACTTTGACGGTGGGATTTTAGATTTATTCATGAATGTTTTTTGGTATTTTTACATTTCAGAATTGCATGGTCTTGGATATTCGCTCAATGTATAGTTAAATCATGACAAGGCCTCCCATGTGTTTGATATGCCTACTCATTGTTGGCTATAACCCCTGGCCAATTGGAGGCGGACTTGGGGAAATCCTAGATTAGGTCATGTTGGACTAGGTCATGAAATTTTTCATTTAATATTATAAAAAATTTATTCTCATTTCATGTGGTTATTTCTCACCATATATTTAGTTATTAAAATTGTGATCCTCAACATATAAGATGTTATTTGGGATTTACTAGTTGTTAATTTATTTTTTCCCCTATTTATGTACCCATATCAATTTATTCACGTTTACGGGATGTAATGATCCCTATTATGTAATTCTATGTGGTACGTAAAACATGGTTTTATGTACCATTGTTGTAATGATTCATTATGAATGAATAAAGTGTTTTCATATTGTTCATATATTTCATGACTTATTTTATAATCAATTTTAATTCCTTTTAAGGAACATAAAAACATTTTTAATAGATAGGTAAGTATAGTTTGTGGAAAGAACATCAAACCCAAAACCCAAGGGGGTTCAATAATGATATCCTCTTTTCCATCTACCTAGGTTTACCACTCCCTCAATGGTGTGTAGGATCCTTCCAATCCATTCAAACCCTTTCTGAAGAGATTGAATTTGGAACACCAAATCAATACCATAAACAACACTATAGCCATGGAGTTATCCATGTTACCAAAAGGTACACTCTCCAGGAAGCACACCCACCGACACGATGAAACTTTTGACATGGTGATGTCTTTCGAAGAGGCTGAATCACCACACGCATAACACCAACACACATAGGTCCATGACAATATCCACAACCAGTACCATACCAAGGTGAATCCTATAGATACTAACACTATATATTATAAAAAATAACCCCTCCAATGATTCATGAAACAAAAAAGAACCATCAAATAGCATAAAATTCAAATAAAAAATATAACACCACAAAAAGGGTGTCATAAATGATAATTATGATACAAATAGGGGTGATGACCATAGAAATAATTTGATACAATAATGTTGATGGAAATAAACGATTCTAATGAGGGATCCATAGTTATTCCAAATTCTAATATTATTCCATTAACCTATCATTGGTACATGTAAATCCCATAAAATTATTAATTCTAGATCCTATATTTCATCCCTTGGATGTCTGATGCTACTGGATAACCAGTATTCTTATTATAGGATTCCAAGACATTATAGACTCTAGCATGTAGTTGTTAGCTTCCACCATGTAACCAGTTAGCTTCCTGGAGAAATATTGTTATTTTCAAAACTCACTAGATGGCCAGTGAGGTATAATAGGTAGTTGGTATAGTTTTAGTATCTTGGGTGGTTCTGTACAGTACGTCTGGAAAGATGGAGACACAATATCAGATGGTCGGTGAGTCAAGCTTGTGTTGGATGTTGAACATGACAAACACACTCTATTTGAAGCCTTTCTATTAGCCTTTGTAATTTAATTATATGCCTTTGTTTCATTTATTGACATCATAAAATGTATTACAACCCAAATAACTAAAATACATTTAATGGAAATGAAGACAAAAATTATTTTTTTGATGGTTAAAATAATCTAAGACCCAATGGTACAACAATATCCACATTTTTTGGCATAAACAATTCTTCCAGAATAAATTTTATAATTTTATATTTAATTTCTTTATTTTATAATGAAATTAAAATAGGGTTAAAGAATAATTTTAACTATTAAGATATTAAAAAATTGAACATTAAAAAGGATGATTACATTAAAATTTTAAAATAATTTGTAGTTAAAATATGTTTAATATAATACTTCTAAGAATTTCCAAAAACATGTAGCTGAATAAAAACATTAAAACCATAAAGTATAATACCATTAACGATAATTTCTCCCCTTTTATGATTACCCAAAGTTAATTTAAATAGTGGTATACAAATTATAATTAAAAAGATATTATGTTACTCCTAATTAATGATCCTTTAATTAAAAAAATAGACTATATTATTTAATAGAAAACAAAGAAGCTTTTTATTTTTCCCAAAACAGAAGGGTGTAGAAATAAATCAAAAAAATTAAGTATAGAACAAATTTCTTGGTTTTATCTTTAAATTAGTCAATTAGTATGCCCATGGAAGAAATAAAATTGTGATTTTTTTTTAAAAAAAATTAGCTCATCACTAAAATAATTTTTCTCCTCTGAAAACTTTTAAAAATTGGAAAAATAATATTACCTTTAATTAAGGTATTGAAAATTTATCGTTCAACAAACTAATGAAATTCTAGAGATGATTAAAAATACATAAAATGTTTGAATTTAAAGAATATTTCATAAATATAACTTTAAAACTTGAAAAAATTTGAAAAATAATGTATTAAAAATTAATTTTGAAATTAATTATTATCTTTATAAATTGGAATCCATTATTATGGCTATAAAAGTTTCTGCCAAGAATTCATAGCATAAACAATGACTTTTTCATAATATGTATAATGTAAACTCCCATTAAACATTCCTAGGATGAATATTTTTTAAAAAATATATCCATCACGTTTCAATCTTTTCCCATATTAGTGAAATTTTCCTCAAACGACATCCACTATTTTGTATTCATATAGGAACTTTCTCTAGGAAGATAACACTCAAATTAAATTATTGAAATTCATTAAAAGAAAGGTTTAATATATTAACATTTTCAATATGTAGTTTTTATATTATTAAAATATTTTAAACACTTAAAACAAATAAAACTTTCAAAATTTAAATAATAACAGTCACAAGTGTACTATACATAACTCTTCGTAAATAAAGTCAAAATATTCAAAATAAATAGTCATTATTAATATAATACCCCATTGAAGATCAGTTATAATGAAATAAAGAAATATATACCCTTTTTTAGCGATTACTCAAGAAGTGGTGTGTAAAATCAAAGTTCTTAGTGTGAAATTGTGGAATGAGATTTTTAGATTACTAATTGAACTAGTTTTTTCACAATTAATATGATCAGGGTTGAAATTTATCCCATAATATAAGAGACATTGTTTCATCCAAATAATTTTATAGCAATAACGCCTCATGGTTATGTCATCCACATTTTTGTAAAAAAAGAAAAACAAGAAATTTTTTCTTTCTAATCGATGATAGATGGATTTTTATAAATTTGTGACAAGTTTCCCATTTACATTTCCAATCAAATTTATATCAAAAAAATAAGCACAAAAATGTATGATAAAAAAGGAGTATTTTAGATTAAAAATAAATTATTCTTAGGTTCTTCTACATTACTAAAAAATCTATTATGAGTATAATAATGAGACTCTTTGAAATTTTATTGAAAATAATCCCAAGTAATATACTAAAAATGATTTCTATCTAGGTCATTGTAGGGTAAAGAAGGCTTCCAATCCAACCACTAAAAATTTTGTTATCACCTGTTTTACAGAATTCATTCAAAATATTCTTATAATAATTATTGATAGGTATACTTATCTACTTTAATTTTTCCAAAACAAAATTGATTAAATTTTCATTATTTAATTTTATATTACATAGAAAAATTCTATCTTTATTTTGAGAAGTTTTAAAACCATTAATAAATTTAAGTTCTCCAATAAAACATATTTAATATTCTTTTATAATTAAATCAAAAAATTTATTTCATAGTTATTATTTATTTAAATTTTAAATTATAACATCAAAAAAAATTTGGACAATTAATAAATCATTTGGAATAAATTTTTGAAACAAAATTGAATCACCTCTTCCAATTTTAACTCATTTTCTAAAATAAAATTAATCAACCAGTCAAACTAATAAAGAGGTTTCTTATCTCTGATTATTCTGTGTATTATTTTTAAATATTATATGGAATTATTACAGGCCATAATTTTTGATGGCATGTAATTCCGAGTCCTTGTGAGCCCGAAATGGTGGTTTGAACTTTTATATGTTAAGAGAGTTGGTGGGTGTGTGTGATTATTGAAGTTTCCAAATGGATGCCCAGATTAAAAATATGAGGGCACCATTGTCTCTGGGATGACGTCTTTACCTTTGAACGGGCATAACCATGACAGAAGCGGGTCAAGGGAAACCCTTAATTTTTGGAAAGTTTTTAGTAAAATATAATAAAGTAATTCGAAAAGATTATTTTTTTATATTTGGAAAAATTCTCTGTAGCGCAATGGTAGGGTAGCTGTTTTAATAAGTAATGCCACACCATAATGACTCAGAAAAAGAAATGTTTACTCATTAATGTCACAACATAATGGAATGCTGAAACACTATCCTACTTTTACTAGATTAATTGACTGTTGGTCATTGGAAAAAAATTAAGAGGAACAATGGAGAATTCTTGAAGCCTTGGAGAGAACTCTCAACAAAAAATGATGACGTCGCGATTGATCGATGCATCTTGGATTTTATGAAGAACACGCGGTGTGCATCCCAATGATTACACCATGTGGACCGACAGTGGCTGTTAGGTTTTTTGTGTTTCATGTGATGAAGAACATGGAGTGCCTCTAAGGAGACACGATGTGTGGATCCCACCTTCTAATGGTTGTAGTCCTAGGCGACATGAACTGTAGACACAACATGTGAGCACTCTCACATGACATGTGAGTACTTACATGGGGATCAACACATATCTCGGATGATACGCAGACACAGGGTAGAGTACACGCCATAAAATCCCCCACACAGTCATATGAGGCCAGCAACGCAGGTCACCCCATGTGCCGATTACACGGGTTGTCATACAATGATTGAGGCCATATACGGGCACATGTCCAGTGTACACGGAGCGGACCCTAGATACATTGACACTCTATGTGATCCTTTTTACATGTCATGTAGTTTTGTTTTACATGAAAAGGCTTACGACATGGGACGTTGTACACAAGAAGTACGAGGGGTCATAGGACACGGTGTGTGAGACTTCTACACACTGTGTACTTCTCATTACATTTCTTTATCTTCTTTTCCACCATTTCTTGTCTAGTTTTTGTTTGGGTTAGTCCACCTTTTCTTATTCCTATGATGTTCAGGTATAATTACCATTCAGATGAGTATGATCCCTACAGCAGGTCTTTTAGAGATAGAGTCAGGTATCCCTCTGAGAGGCCTGAAGCGATATCCTCTATCCATTCTTGACTCGAGTTATTATCTTGTATCTACATGAATTTTCCCATAGGACATCGATACTCTACATAGAAGTTGAATCGGGATGAGTCGTGGTATCCACTAAGGCCATTTAAGTGATCCTCATCTGTGTATCGTGATCTTTTCCAAATCAGGAGTGTGTTCTCCAATAAATTAATATATATATCTCTCGTTAGATTTCTCTACAAAAAAGTACTTCTCGGACGGACTTCTTGAGGTACATCAGACTCATGGAGTGAGTTCTCCCAGATGAGTGCTTTATGGAACCTTCGAACTGAATTCGTAGCGGTGGTATGCGGTTGTGTGACCTGTCTCAAGAATTCTGGTTTGAGTTTTGAATATATCTGGACTGTGTTTCTCTTGAAAAATGTTTAATAGACATATATTGTGTATAGGTGATTGTACCTTTACATTTTGTATTTCTTTGTGGTTATTAGGGTCATCTACTATGTATTGTTATACTCATCCCTCCCCCTGTTTTTCCCACAGGTGTCTTGTCCAGTGAAGATGAGCAGTCATTTGACAGAGTCCAAGGAGGACCAGGACTGGACTGGGCTTTCTGAGTTCCCAAAAGGACAAGGTGTTCCTATGGCCATGAGAAGCAGTCCTAGTACCTCTTTGTGATTACAATTTGTACTTTGTATTTTGAAAATTTTTTTGTGTGCTTGATTTTGGGCCCAGTTTTACTTCCTTCACTTTTCTTCCGCTATACTCTGTTGGTTGGGTTTGGTTGTATACATGCATTTTGTTCCTTAGTGGTTTTTAATATTTCAGCATTTGTGGGCCTGGAGATTTATTTGTGTGTATAAGTACATAGAAAATGCCTCCCTTGTTAGTGATATTTCTAATCTATTCTTGTCAACAACCCTGGGCATGTTGGACGTGGGATTGGGGAGTCTCCGCATGGGCCTCACTGGGAGGGGTCATGACAGAGTGGTATCAGAGTTGGTCGATTCTATATTAGGACTAAGAGTCTGTGGGATTGGTTTTGGGAAACACTGTTAAGTGTTTAGAGCTCATCATTCAGGCTAGAGGCTTCAGTGTTAGTGCGGGAGGCCTACGTATCCATACACAAGGACTCCGATAACCAGATTTTCGAGTCGGTACATGAAAACAAAGGTTATGGGGGAAGTAAAATAATGGAACATGCATCATATATGAGTGGTTTTTTTCTGTGTCTGTTGTGTCAGCTATCCAGATATACTCTTCGACCATGGTACGTCTTGTGTCCTTACAGAATGCCTCTGAGATGCATACCCACTAGGATTAATCTGCTAAATCATGAGGGTGACCCCTATAGTGACGATGCTTCGATACAGGGACCAGTTACCTAGGAGTTACCTCCAGGTGGTGCACCTTCAATCGTTCCACATGTGGAGTAGCATGTGGTAACTATAGTACTGACTGACGAGGGGAATAGGCTGAGTGGGATCCATGAGTTCTAGATATAGAGACCCCTCAGGTTTCGAGGCGAGGCTGAACCTCAGGCGGCTGAGGAATGGCTTGAGGTGTTGAATAGAGTTTTTTGTCTAGTGAGGACACCAGCAGAACCGATGGTTAACCTAGGAGCGAGCCTTCTTTAGGGTTTAGCGGGACGATGGTGGAGTCTGACCACGCATACCCATAATGAAGAGACTCTTTCCAAGATGAATTTTTAGTAACTATTTATCGAGGAGTTCTCTCTAGTTACACTGAGTGCATTATGTATCCCGAAGCTTATTCATCTCCATCCAGACATTCCGATTGTAGCTGACTATTCATCAAGGCTCACCAACCTTGCTAGGTACTCGATGGATATGTTCAGGGATCAGTACTTCAGAGGTTGAACCATTGAGAAAAGTCAATGATGGGAAATCCGAGTTAGTGTCATGCCTCTATGCATTTCGACTTAAGATGGTGTGCTCGAGCGGGCCTCAGTGATCAAATGATTTTTGGTAGAGCAGAGACAACTGAAATTAGTGAGTATCAGGAAAAAAGCTGTGGAGACCTCAGTAGAAGGGAGCCAACATCAGCCATAGGGATCGAGATGTGGGAGACATTAGAGGAGGACAAAGGAAAGGGGATCAATAGTCTAGGGCACTCAGGACGGATTCAGTCAGCCTAGGGAGAGGTTATGCTACTAGTGGGATGGTAGGGGACATCTCACTAGAGACTTTCTGACCCATCGAGATGTTAATAGATTGGAAATGGATGGAACACCGAGTTAGAGGCAGAGAGTGGAGCAGACATACCCACCAGATGGCGGATGTGGCAGAAGAGAAAGTAGAGCTACAGGTGGGGGAATAAGCTTCTATCAAGATCCACCACCACCACCAGGAGTTTTTCACGAGGCTCAAGGAGCTGGGGGACAGGGGCGAGGACAACAACATGCGGTCGATTCTTATGACCCATGAAATCTAGAGATTATCCGAGGTACGATTTTTTTCTTCTCAACCTTAGCTACTATACTTATATACAAAAGTTTCATTCATTCCTTCCTCACCACATTCCTTGTGCCAATCCTTGAGATACTGGTAGAGCCTATGACTCGACCCTTACAGATTGAGACACCTACGGGAGGATACTCGAGGATCACGCACTTTTTAAGATAGTGTGATCTTACCCTTGGAGGAAAGAGTTTCTATTGGAACCTGTTTTTGGAAATTTTGAGGCCTTACGACATCATTATCACTATAGATTGGCTATCTTCGGTCCATTCCCAGATTTAATTCATTAGGAAAAGAGTGTGGTGTGTCCACAATGATGGGACAATTTTTTCCTTTGTGGGTGAAAAAGAGAACCAGGAAGCACAGGATGGGCTCATGCATAGGAGGGTGTAGTTGATCACTCATGAGTTAGCTAGCCTTACCCTTAGAGCAGTAGATGTTGTGAGATTCTAGTTCCAAGAAGTTGTGGAAATGTACAAGGAATTATTTCCTGAAGATATTCTAGGACTACCTCCATTCCATGAGATTGACATCTGCACCAACATACACAACAAAAGGAACTGATTTCCTCACCATCATATCGAATGGATCTCGCAGAGCATCGTGAGCTAAGGGTGATGTTGAATGATTTGTAGAGTAAGGGCTTCGTAAGACCTATTGTTTCACCCTGAGCTACCCAAGTTTTGTTTTCCAAGAAGGAAGAAGTGATTTTGAGGTTGGTCATAAATTACAGGTGCCTAAACGAGGGGATGGTAAAGAAAAAGAATCCACTACAGAGGATCGATGACCTCTTTGATCAGATAAGAGGGCCACAATGGTTCTCTAACGATGATATTCGGTCAGGTTACCACCAGTTAAGTGTTCGAAATGAGGATATACCGAATAAATATTTTAGATGTTTCTTCAGTCGCTATGAGTACTTGGTGATGCCTTTTGACGTGACGAACACCCCCAAAGTTTTCATTGGACGTATGAACTGGCTCTTATAGCTATTCATGGATATTTTCATAGTGGTATTCATCGACGACATATTTTTTGTACTCAGCATAAATGGAGGAGCACACGAGACACATGCATATGGTTCTAGATGTACACCGACAACACTAGCTTTATGAGAAGCTTTCAAAGTTCCAATTCTGGAATCAATATGTCCACCTTCTGGGACATTTCATCTCAGCAGATGGAGTAGTTGTGGATCCATCAAAGGCGGAGGCAGTGTTAGAAAGTGAGCCTCTTCGAAGCGCGATGGAGGTATGAAGCTTTCTTGGGTTGGTAAGATATTACTGGAGATTCATTCATGATTTATCATGGACATTAGCCTCAATGACAGCCTTGACCAAAAAGGGAAAACCCTTCATGTGTACACAGAAGTTCCAAATGGCTTTCGAGTAGTTGAGGTAGAGTTTGACAAGAATTATGATTTTGAGATTGCCTGAGGAGGGTGTCAAGTACATAGTTTTCTGCGACACATTAAGGACTGATCGTGGATGTGTCCTGATGAAGAGACTGTCAGTGATTGCTTATGGCTCACACTAGCTTACTCTACAAGATTAGAACTATGTGAACCATGATTTCTAATTAGCAGTCGTGGTCTTCACGTTGAAAATGTGGCAACACTACCTTATGGGTGAGTGGTTTATCATATACTCTGATCACAAGAGACTCAAATAAATCTTCTCATAGAAGGATCTGAATATGTGGAAGAGGTTATGGATAGAGTTCCTCCAAGATGATGATTTTGAGATTATATATACTCTTAATAAAGGGAAAAAGGTGGAATTTTGTCTTAGTAGGAGATCGAGCTTGCAGTTGTTGAGAGAGGTGATGGAGCAGTTGACCACATTATTGTTATCCTTCATGGATAGAGAGGATGCATCTTACCTTCAGTCAATGGTTATCTCCCTCCACTCTTATAGTGAGTTGGGGAGTCACAACTTAGAGATGTCGACTATGAGGCTCTACGTGCCCAGTAATCTAAAAGAATTTATCTTGATGAATATTCACTAGGTGTGTAGCATTTTGTTCTCTTCAGAGGATGCACTTTTGTACCAGTGGAATTGCGGGAGGAGGTCATGAGGGAGCTTTGTGCATCCCCCCTGGTTGTACACCCTAGCATGGAGATGATGTACCAGGATCTCTAATGACAGTTCTGGTGGTCAGGCATGAAGAAGGTAGTACCAGAGTTCGATTATTGGTTCATTATGTGGTAGTAGGTGAAGGCTAAGCTCCAAGTTCCAGTAGGGTTAGCTCACCCACTAGAAGTGCTCGAGTGGAATTAGGATGGAATATCAATGGACTTAATTACAATATTACCATGGAAATCCAAGGGGAATGATTCTATTTGGGTGATCGTTGACCAACTCACCAAGTTGGCCCACATCCGAGGCATCAGGGAGAAGAGTTCTTTAAACAGCATGTGATGCCTCTACGTACAAGAGATTTTTTGGCTTCATGGCATCCATTCGACCATTGTCTCAGATCATGACGCCCGCTTCACATCCCGGTTGTCGAAGGGATTGCATGATGCATTTGGGACTCAGCTACGCTTTAGAATATGGTTACATCCTTAGATATATGGTCAGACAGAGACGACCATTCAGGTTCTGGAAGATATGTTGTGGGCCAATATCATGGACTTTGTTCGTAGTTGGGTTTACCACCTACCACTAGTGGAGTTTGTGTACAATAATAGCTACAACTCCACCAATGGTATGGCATCATTCGATGATTTATATAGGAGACCATGTCGGTCACCGCTTTGCTGGACTGACCCTAGAGAATCAATGCTCAGGGGTCTAGAGTTGGTGCGAGCTACCACCGAGAAGGTGAAGATCGTCCTAGAGCGGATGAAGACTGCACAAAGCTAGTATAAATCTTCTGTTGACAAGTGACAGAGACCTCTAGAGTTCGTGGCGGAAGAAAATATCTTCCTTAGGGTCTCACCATGATGAGGGTTATGGAGATTTGGTTGAGGTGGAAATCAATCTCTCAAATTCATCTGACCTTTCCAGACACTATTTATAGTTGGAATGGTGGTGTACCACTTATATCCACCACCGCAGATGCAGCGGGTACATGATGTATTCAACATGTCGCTGCTAAGGAGTTATGTGCAAGACCCATTTTACATCAACAATTTGGGTGAGATAGATATCGGGGATGGAGTGACCTTTTCAGAGTACCCATTAGAGATTGGGGATTGAAAGGAGAGGGTCCTTCATGGGCGATCGATTCCCATGGTGCATGTCTGGTCGAAGCGCGAGAATTTTCATGAGAGCACGTGATAGAGGGATGCTCAGATATGTGCCTAGCAACCACATCTTTTTGAGTAGGGATATTTTGGGCTTTTCGAGAATGCAAATCCCTATGGTGGGGAGAATGTAATGTCTCATATTTTTATAGTATTATTTTTAAATATTGTATGGAATTATTGAGAGATAACACTTTTTGATAGTGTGCAATTTCGAGGCCCAGAGAGCCTGGAATGGTGGTTTGATCTTTTTTTAAGTTATGTGAGTTGGCGGGTGTGCGCGGTTGTGGTAGTTTCCAAACAGATTCCCAAATTTAAAATATGAGGGCATCATTCCATTTGGGGTGATTAATTTACCTAAGAACAGACCTAACCATGACTGGCATACATCAAGGAAAAAAGTTAATTTTCTTACATTTTTAGAAAAATAAAATAAAATACATCAAAAAGTTTGTTTTTTTATTTGGAAACATTCGCTACTGCGCCATGATGACACATCTGTTTTGATAATTAATGTCGTTCCATTATGACTTAGAAACAGCAACACTGAATCAGTAATGCTGTAGCGTGATGGAATGCTGAAAATAATTCCCTCATTTTAATTGGTTAATCGAATGTTGGTTTTTGGAAGCAAAACGAGAAAAACTCTAGAGGATTCATGGAGCCTAGTAGATAACTCCCGACAATGAACGACGATGATGCGATTGATCAAAGCATCTCAGATTTGAAGAACCTCACCAACAAACGCAATTCAGTGATAGTTCATCAAATTAATCCAGGAAGGGGATGTTATTTTGATTCTTCTTTTCCCTGTTCTTGGATTAAACGTCGAATGCGGATCAACCCAAAAATAGGTTGATCAGTGAATCATGTGTTCTTGCATGAAGGTTTTTATTTGGTTGATTTTTGGGATTAATATATGATGTTAAAATCCAAGTTTCGATTCTTTCTATTAATTCCTTCTAATATGAGTGAGTTGACGCCATCACAAATGACGGTGGAGGTGTGTTCCTCTTTTGTTTATTGATTTTTCATCCTCCTCATAACCCAACGTTATTCATGGGGTTATGAACATTGGATTATATCATGTATGTTTCAAAATGAAACAATCCAAAATTGGAGATCCGACATCTCGACGACTCAATGGATATGCGACGACGGTCCCAGCAAACGAATCGACACCGTTTGAGAGAAATTGTTATTCAAATGTTCTTCATGCGGATGATCAGAACGAGTTTTCAGGGCCGATTGATTTCCAGAAACCTCCCAAAACATCGATGGAATAGCTGCATGAACTTCGATCTGGTGTTTCATTACGAGCGGATGGCCGGATCAAAGACCGGAAGAGAACCCGAGGTGTGGCGGAGCAGGTTTGTGATTCTGGAAATTTTTGGAACACATGATGTGTATCCAGATTAACATACCGTGTGGACTAGCGCAGACAGAAAGGGTTTTCATTATTCACGCAATGAAGAACATGAAATGCCTCTGGGGAGACATGGATTATGGACCCCACTGAGTAGTGGCTGGTTTTCCAGACAACGGGAAGCGTTGAAATGGTGTGTGACCACTGTCACACGGTGTGTGGCTCTTTATATGTGGATCGGCATGTATCGTGGATTAAACATGGAAACGGGGTGGAGTACAAGCCTTGTACTCTCCCACACATCCATACAAGTCCTGTAACATGAGTCAACCCTTTTGCTGATTACATGGGTTGAGGCTGTGTACGACCACATGTCTAGTGTACCGAGAGTGGACCCCCAAATATTTTGACATGGCATGTGATCATTTCTACACACCGTGTAGTTGAATTTTACACGACAAGAATTACGACATGGGCTGTTGTACATGGGCAGTACCTGGGGTCAAAAGACATGACGTGTTCCACTTTTACATGGCTTGATCTTCTTGTCCACCGTTTCTTCGACATCTTTTCTTTTGGTTAGTTCCCCTTTTTCTCATTCCTCTAGAGGTCAAGTATAATTTCCATTCACAGGAGTATAATCCCTTCATTGGGGCTTTCTGAGATAGAATCCGGTATACCATTAAGAACCCTGAATTGGGATCCTCTATCCATTCATGAAACTAGGTAGTGTCTGGTATCGACATGATTATTCCCATAGGATGTTGATCCTCTACTTAGAAGGTGAATCCAGACGAGTCGTGGTATCCTCGATGACCATGGAAATGATCCTCATTTGAGTATCGTAATCTTTTCCCACTCAGAAGTGTGTTCTCCCAGAATGAGTGTACTTTTCATTCGTGACCTTTCTTGGTGAAGAGTACTTCTTGGATGAACGTCATCAAGACCATCAAACTCATTGAGTGAGTTCTCCCAGACGATGGCTTCATGGAAACTTCAAAGTAAATCCCTAGAGACGGTATGCAGTTGTGTGAATTGACTCTAGACTTCAGGTCTGAGTTTTGGGTATATTTAGATTGTGTTCCTCTTGCTATATGTTCTGTAGAAATATATTGGGTAGAGTTCACTATACCTTTACTTTGTGTATTTCTTTGTGGATTTTGAGGTCCTATAGTGGGTATTGTAATACTCACCCCTCCATGGGATTTTCCAGAACGTGTCGTGTTTGGTGCAGAAGAGTGGCCTTTTGAGGGAGTCCAATGTGGAAGCAAACCAGACTAGGCTATCTGAGTTCCCTACAGGCTGAGGTGTTCCTATAGCCATGAGAAGAAGTCTCAGTACCTTTTTTTCTTATAGGTTGGACTTTTTAGATTGCTGAATTTTGTTTTTGTGGGCTTGTATTTCAGCCAAGTTTGACCTCCTGGTCTTTACATCTATTGCAATCTGTTGGTTGGGTTTTGTTGTATGCATGCATTTTGTTCCCTAGTGGTTTTTACATTTCAGAATTTGTGGCCTTGGATAAGTGTATGTGTGTGTATAGGTACATAGGAAATTCCACCCATGTCAGTGATATGCATACTCAGTGCTAGCGATTATCCTCGGGCCTATTGGAGGCAGGATTGGGATTCGCGACATGGGCCTCCCTGGGACATGTCGTGAGAAGTGGGTCTTGTTTTAAACCATAAAAATCCTATGTTAACAAACCAAAATTATTTTGAAATTTTCAATCTTAAAAATCATGAGTTATTTCAACAAAAAAATAAGATAACCCCATCAAAAAACACTTGTTGCATCCATTTGAAAAAACAAAAAATTTAAATAAAGGGTATATGTCAATAAGCTTCTTACAGATTATGGACCGGTTAAGGGAGAAAATAGTTTACTGTAATAAATGCCATATTTTATTATGTACTTTAACTATGAGTGTATATTTTTATGAGTTACATTATTTTGGTCATATAATTAATTTTAAAAAACATTTTGAACAATTAATTAGATCATCATAAGGACATTGAATAAGATTCTAAACATTATACATTGTTAATTTTTTTAAATTCTAATTGAATTTAATGTACCCAATTTCCATCATTAATTGAATCATCAATATATAGGGGTTCTATTTGAGAAACAAAACCCTGTTGTTAACAATATTTTAAAATCAACCCTCTATAATGATAACTGTATCACAAATCATAGATAAAATTTTTTATGTTTGGGAATTTAGATTACACCCATGCCTAGGTTAAAGGGTTCGAATGTGGTTCATCAACAACATCAATTTCTTTTGAAGTATGTTGTTTTATAAGGTTATATTTTCTTGGTAACCCTCAATTTTATTAATGTGGTGAAGTGGTTTTGGATAATTAACCTCAAATTTGAAGTGAATAAGTTCTTCCAAGAAACAATTTCATTTTATTAATTCATATTATGATTTTCTTGAGTAAGATAACCTAAGAAAAATAAATTCATCTCAATTGGGTCCACTCTTTCTGAGGAATTAATTGGTGTCAAGAATATATAATTTTCATCCAAACACAATAAAAAAAATCCATTTTTAGGGTGTTTTTTTTTGAAAAGGTCATAGTGGGGATTTTTAAGGAAGTGATTAATTAGAACATGGTACAAGGTATAATAAACCGTATTAGTCACCTAGGCCCAAAAATATTAAGGTATTTTATAGAAATTTAAGATATTTATTGAAATTACTTTAACTATTTTTTCCATCTCTTGAGAATACCATTTTTTTTGGGTTTATTGGAGTGGAAAGTGAATGATTCTAAACTTTTGAAGTAAAATGTTCATCAAATTTATTGTTGAAATATCCCCCATGATCACATAGAATGGGTATGATCTAAGAAACTTTTTCAGTTGTGAACTTCGTTGAATGTTTAATTATATACATATAAGCCTCACTTTAATGAGATAAAAACCCTCTAAATATTTTAAGGTCATTTAATATTAAAAAGGTGTAATATTTACATCATATAATCTAGGAAAAGGATGATCAAAAAAGTGAAATATTAAAAATTTCAAGGGAGGTAGATATTCATACAACATTTTTAGATTTATGGGATGTTTTTTTCTTACCATGCAACCATGTTGGTTAATAAATATTGTTATTTTTAAATGTGATTTAGGTAAATATCATACAATATGATTTTGGTAAAATTTATTATCTCTATGTGAAAAAGTTACTAAGGCACATATGAAAAATCCATGAATATCAATCATTTTTAAGTAAAAAATTTAACATTTTGAAATTAAAGAGAAATTGAATCAATAAAATAAACATTTTGAAAATTAGGAGAAAACGTTAGAGAATTCCTTTGGAATCAAAGACTTTAATAATAATTTCCCATAGATAATTTTTAATCCTTATTGCATAATTTAACTATATAAGAAAATTAGTTTTTAATGCATTAAAATATAAAACATATTTAATAAAAAAAATAATGTTTAAACACTATAATTCTAGTACTAAGGATATTACTCCTAAAGTTATTAGAAAAACTAATGTTTCCTCTATTAATATTTTCAATAATACTGTTCTTAGAGTAGTTGCTACACATGTACCCCAGGAACCAAATATCCATGTTCCTTATAGATCCATGGGTATTTAACTTGATATAAATTTATTAAAAAATAATAAAGTTCATAAATAATTTGTTACGCAAAATTTGGGTCTACTAGTGTTTGAATAAAAAGTGATTTTAGAGTCCATATTTATTTTGAATATTATTTTTCATAATAATTGCTATATAATTTATTATAAGGTAAATTATTTGAGTTAATCCTAATATAATGATTATATTCACCATAAAATTTATAAATAATATGGTAATATTTATCGAAAATTTAAAAAATCATTTAAACATCCTTTCAAGAGCTTTAATTGTATATTTTAATCTTTCAATATTAGTTTTCACTTTTCATTTTAATGATATATCATCATTTCCATTAGATAAATAATTATTTTAAAAAAAAAATTGATTATAATTATTTTTTGGTATTTCAATTTTATGGTAAGATCAAAAAATAAATAATATAATTATGTATAGACTAATTTTATTAAATAACAATAAATGGTGGATGAATTAAAAGAAGAATAATTATAATAATTAACATAATTTCATAAATCAGTTTCGACCAGGATATATTTGGAACTTCTATAACTTGAGTCTGAAGAACATAGTGAATTATCAATTACACAATAATTAGAAACATTGAGGACCTTAAATATTTTCATCATTTTATTTATTAAAAAAATTAAATTTTGATAGATGTGTCCCTTTAGATTCAATGATATAAATATACCTCACATTAATTTGGTTCATTCTCTTTTTTATCAGAGTGAATGGATTTCTTTATTGTAATGAATTTTTTTTACATTCTAGGATTGTTGTGATTTATTAGTTTCACTTTTATAAGCAAGATGAATTCTTGGAAGGTAATAAAATTCAATTACATAACTTCATTGGATTTTTTTAAATATTTTAACTCTATGTTGATCTCTTATATCAATACAGAACTAATATGTTCTTTAGAATGTATTTTTTCAAGTATTTTAATTCCTGAATAGATGTAAACATGGGATTCCGAGAACATTCCATAACAAAAATTATGTTTTTAAAAATATTTTTTTAAATATCATCACCAAAATATTTTATACCATCAAAAATTTCAATAAAACGAGTAATAATTTCTAAAATTCTCGAACTGGAATGCATACTTAAATATTGAACTTATTGTCTATATATGATAAGTCTATTATCTTTAACATTATTAGTACTTCTATGAGTAACTTTAATTAATATCAAATGTTTTTAGAAATTTTAAAATTTTGATAATTTGTTAAATTAATTTTTATACAACCCAAAATAAAGTTAATTTTTTTATTTATTATCTAATTAAAAAGAAATGATGACATTGGGAGCCTATTTGTGTCCAATTTATTAATGGGTGTATAAATAGGAATGATAGATTTCAAAACAGAATAACATATACATCGAAGTAACTAATACAGGTTATTTTTCAAATAACTATAGTCTATTCAGTAATAAAAAGGGGCACATCCCCTTGAGTGTCATTTGAGAGCACCCTTGATGTTAGATATACAAACCACCTTTTAATTATTGTTTCTTCAAATAAATTAAGATATTAAAAATATATTTTTAAAAAATAGTCTCATATGATACCAACTATTGGTCTAAGTAAGATGCTAAGAGGGGTGAATTTCTTTTAAAAAACTAATTGATAATATTTTATACAATTATGGGATTGAATGATAACCTAAAATAATTGAATCACATTTAAAAATATAGTATTATTGAAATTTAAAATAAAAATGATATACGATAAAATCTCCATAATGAAATAAATTGACTTGATTAAAGATTAATTGATGATTAAAGTGAATATATTAAATACATAAAACACTTTGAAGGTAAATAAAAGAGAAGTCAAACAATTAGAAAAGGTATTTTGGAAAAAGATCATTAACATCTCTTAAATCACCCAATCAAGATATGTAACAGTTTTTTGACTAACATACATTTAATTATGAGGTATAAAATAAATAAAAATACAATGAAACCCTTAAATTTATCTGTATCCAAGAAACACAAAAATAAATCATTAGTTTTAGTGGGTTTTCAAGATCCTGAAAATAAAGGACTTGGTTTCATAAGTTAGCTAAAAACCAAAAAAAGACAAAGAGGAGTTGTTATCAGGTATAAATCCATTTAAAAAAATATCTCGATTCTATAAAAATATAGAGAGGTAGAAATTAATGGAATTAGAGAGAAAAATATGGGAGAAAAAAATTTAGAATAAATAATTACAATGATATCTAAATAAAAGAAAAAATATAAGAATATTTATAGATAATATTATTTTTCATTCATTATATATAAATTATATTCATTAATGATTTCCATTTTACCTTCCCAAGCCCCCATGAGATATTTTTTTAGCCTCTAGTGTTCTCTATGTTTATTTATTGTATTTAATGGGTTAATGATTCCATTAAAGATTGCCATAAATTCACTACATGACTTCTTGACTAAATGGAACCATGTAGCTGCCTGATGCCACTAGCTAACCGATGGGCTTACTGTAGGATTATAAAGTGAATTGGACTCTTTCGGGTATCCTCTATATTCCACTAGGTATCTAGAGAGTTCAAAATAAATATTTCATGCTCTCAGGACCTCACAAGATGGGTAGTACACGACTTGGTGGTGGGTTGGTCCATCTCATGTAGGATGTTTGACATGAATACCACACTCTTTCTGATGACTTTCTCTTGGTTTTCCTTCTTTAATTTTAATCCCTTGGTTAATTTTCAACATAATAATTCAAATTATAACCTAAATTAATGAAATTCACTCAATATATAATTTTAAAAACATACAGTGTGTTTGTGTACATTAAACAAATATAAGAGAGTGAGGTATAACAATCTCAACCTTTTTGATGATCATAAACACTTGGATTATACCTATGAAAAATAAAAAGGGTATTTTAAAATTTGATAATGAAATTACAGTGATATGAAAAAATATTTTTCAACACTCAAAAGATTATGTCAAATGGGTTTGGAAAGAGTAGAACATAATATAAGTTTGAAACAATTTCTATTTAAATAATATATAAAACTGGCCCTCTAAACATTTAAAAGAACACATAAATAAAGTACAACATTATAACTAAATACTATCAAAACTTTACCAGAAATTTCTCCCCAATTTTTATTATTTCCAAGAAAATATTACTAGGGTTATTGAAATAATAATTAAAGAGAATAAGTCATAATGATCTATTTAGAGAAAAAAATGAAAATTTAATATTTAAAAAAAATATTCAGGGAAATTTATTTCCCCAAAAATAGAAAAGTTTATAACAAAAAAAGAAAAAAATAAATTTTATGAAAAACTTCAATTTTTTTAAAATTGGATCGTGAGTGTGCTCAATTTTGGAATAAAACATTGATTTTTTCTAATAAATCTCAATAATGAAATAGGTCATATCCTCAATGATAATTTCTTATTTAAAAATATAATGTTACTTATAATTAATGAATTTAAAATATAGGGGTCTATAAAAAAATGAAATCTAATATATAGGTAAAAAGATAAAAAAAGTGTGTAAAATAAATGAAAGAGGTTTTAAATATCACATTAAAACAAAATAAATATTTGAAAAAAATTATTTTAGAAGTTAATTTTATATTAGATCATTTCTTTATAAACTCCAACAAATTATTTGAACTAAAAAAGTTTACTTAAATAATATAGAGCATATTTCTTGGGATTTTGAACTATTGGTGTGTAGTAAAGCCCAAATGCTCATGCCTAGGTGGATGACTAAATCAAAAATAAAACCATCTTTCCCCAAAGTTATAACCTATAGGGGGTATCTATGGGGACTGTATCCTATCATTTGTATCAAGGCTGTTAATTTTTAGAGAAGATCACACTGAAATTATTTTATTGAAATTATTAATTAAATTTTTTAAAAAACAATACCATTTTCAAATAGAAACTTTTATGATAAAATAATATTGAATTTTTGGAAAGAAATTAAACATTCTAATGTTAATAAATTACTGTCACAAGAATACCATGCTTAAATCTCCCTTAAAAATGTAAATATGATTTAATGTAAGATTATTTGTAAATTTATGAACCTAATAAATATTGGAGATAATAAAATCAATATAGATATCCCCATTATGGAAGTTTTCACTAAACAAGTTGTGTTCAAGATCAATATTCTTAGTTTAAGACTGTTCAGTATGTTTTATAGAAATTAAAATGGAATTAGATTTGTCCCAATTAATAGGAACATGATTCTAATTTATCATACAATCTAAAGGGATGTGTTTTATCAAAAACAATTGCGCCTAAAATATTTACAAGGATATATATCTACATCAGACAATGAAATATAATTATAACTCTAATAATTACTTATTCATGACCAAAAAAGTATTTTCAAATTATGTGATAATTCTTACATTTAATTTTTGTGTCCAATTAACATAAAAAAATTTGAATTTGAAAAACTTTTATGGACAGAAGTTGTGTCTTTAGATAAAATTAACAAGTATTTATACAAAAATAAGACCATTCATGTTTAATACTTTTATAATTTTTTGAATCTGAACATAGAGGAATAAACTAAATATAATGTATACATGGGTCAAAGAAAGTTAAATATGTCACCCAATCCAACTACAATTATGGTTATTATCAATTCTTTTATCGATTTCTTCCAATGATAGATTACATGAAGCACTAAAAATTTTACTTATTTCCTTTACTTTACACATTCCAAAACACTTGGAAAGTTTATTTATGTATTTTATTTAAGATAAAAAACCAATCATTATTTTTGGAAATTTTAAACAAAATAAAAATCAAAAGTTCATCCGTAAAGCATATTAACAAATATTTTCTAATTAATTAAAATAAAATATAAAGAGATTATTATTTAGAACTAAAAAATATATCTTTGAAATAAATTTGAATAATAAATAAATCAGTGTATGTTGAGTTCTAAAATGTAATCATGTTTTCTCATTTCAAAATCATTTTCAAAATGAAATTAGTCAACCATGCAAAACTATCCATAGGGTATTGTTTTAAATGATAAAGATTATTGGTTAACATTAACCAGTGATTTATACATTTTAATTTTAAAAAACATGACATTTTTTTAGCAAAAAGTTTTTTGGAATCTACCTTTGTTAAGAGTGATGTTATTTATGTCTTTTAAATTCTTTCTAAAACCCTATTTATTTACATTAATGGTATAATAATCCAGAAATTCAACAACAGTTCCAACATTATTCCTTATGAATCATTTAAATTACGCATACTTTTAAAGTACCCAATATTCACTATTAATGAAATCATCAATATTTGTGCTTTCCATGTGGGAACAAAACCATGATAATCAACATAATTTAAAGTAGAACTTGTACTATGAGTTCTAGATCTGAAATCAATGATATAATTTTCTGTGAAATTGTCTATAAATTTAACCCATTCCATAGGAAAAGGGAAAGATGGTGGTTCTCCCACAACATTAATTTATTTGGAAGTGGGTGGATTATTTAATTATAAAATTCTTAGTTCATCCACAATTTCATTAATTTTGGGATGAGGGTAAGATAAATTATCATCAAATTTGGTTTTAATTTAGTCTTTTATGGTATTCGACCTTTTATTATTGATTTGGTACTCCTTAATATATTTATAGTGACTGTGTAAAACTAACTTAATTATAGTGGGGATAAACTTTCCTAGTATTTTTTTGTGTTTATAATACATAAAATACATCCAAAGACACCAAAAAATTCAATTATATGAAGTATTTTCTTTCAAAGTTCATAGTAGTTTTTGTGGATGGGTATTATAAGAAAAGTTTCAAGGTATAACAAGAAGTATTTACCATCTTATCCAAAAACTATTCAGGGTGTTTAAATTCATGTAAAATATTTTCTGTAAATTTGATGAAGAGTTAAATTCCACCTCACAACAACCCCATTTTTTGTATGCTTAGAATAAAAAGAATGATTATAACCTTGTCATGTATAATGTTCATCAAAAAAATTATTATTATCCTCTCTCTAATGATCACCCAAAATGTATCTCATCTTATATCCATTTACATTTTCAGCCTTCTTATAATATTGAATAAATTCTCTATAAGAATCACTTTTATGAGATAATAAACAAAATTTTCTAAATATTATAAAATCATCGATTATTATAAAAGTTTAATATATTAACCATATAAATAAAACATGGGGTGGACCAGAAAGATGTAGATGTATAAATTCATGAAAATTGAGGTGCAATCTACCTTTTATATTAAAATTATGTTACTTATTTCTTACCATGATTGAAATGTTCATAGACATTCATACTTTTAAAAACAATTACGTAAATATTGTACATCCTAATTTTGATTGAGCTTGACAGGTCTGGGTGTGCTACAACAAACAAATCCAATATTCCAATTCCACAACTCAACAAATTATGTGATTAAAATTTTATCATTTTTTACATCAAATTGACTTTGAATAAATAACGTGAGAATTTTGAAATTGATAAGCTGAAAATATAAGATTTCTTTTAGAATCAAATCAATTAAAAAAATAAAATGGAATTTTGAGAAGGGGTGGTCAAGAATGATGGATATTTTATAGACATTTGAGTCCCCTCCCCTAGAATTTTTAAAGAGAATCCATATTTTTGATGATCAATCCATCATTGATGTGGTTACTATAAAATCCTATACATCACTGCATGTGGTTGGCATTACAGATGCTGAGTTTCTTATAGATCACAATATTTGTTATCATAGATGATAATCAGAAATCTAATTCTTATAATATTATGTAAATCAGCTCTCTTTGGACTTCAACTTTGGCCTTGTTAACTAATTTACCAAGAATAGACCATAGTTGATCATTTTATTGAAAACATAAGAAGCTATTGGGTTTGGTTCATTTAAAATCAGATTTCATAATTATTCCAAATTTGTTTTTCTATTTTCATTAAAAATGAATATTATCAAATATGCATGACAACTTCATGGGGTTTCTTTGGTAGAACGATGAAATTATAAAAATGGATCCCTAATTTTGATCCTTACATTGAATGACCCATCATCTCTATTTGTATTGGCTTCCCAATATTAACTCTATATTTATTCAATATTATAACCATATTTCCAGTTAACAAACTGGCATGGATTGAGAAGGGAATGTAGAAGATCAACATTGAATAATTCACTATAGATTCAATGAAACTATAGGTTCATAGTGGACATTCTAGAACTGAGTCTTCTAAAGGTTTAAAAGATGTTTTTAATATATCTGGGGAAGAAGAAAATAGGTTCATTGTGATAGATGAAAATGGTTCTCAGTATGAGATATCTAAAGTATCTTTGAGTTCTATTAATGCTATTCAAAATGTTCAAAACACCCCCATTTTTTCTTCTAACACTTTCGAAAACAATATCTCACACTCTGATGATTTCAAATCACAACCATAAATATAAGATTATTCCTATCAGATTTGAGTTTCTTATTTGAAGTCAAGCTCAAGGAAAGGTAAAACCCCTTTAATTAATTTGGATGGATACATCACTCTAAAACCCAATAAGAATCAGAAGCATAGATACTATTCTAATACTGAAATAACAATCATCTCTAAATCCTTAGAGGCCTCTAGGACACAAATTGAATATATTCCTCTATAGCCGATTTCCATTGAGATTCTAGGTTCATACCTTATTAAATGTTCTCCATGTAGTAAAATTATTGATGTTTACCATACTTTGAGGGATTCATATATAATTGAGGAATCAATTAATGATTCTATGGTAAATTGGAATGATGATAATGATGAATTTTTTCTACAAAATTACAAAAATGATGAAATTCATATGGATAACTATATCAAAATTATATAGACAAGTCATATCAAACGGGTGGATGAATAAAATCAAAACCATGGATTTAAATCCAGGAGATAATATGGAAATAAATCTCTTTTTTATTCTTTTGCAGAAGGTTTTTTGAAATGGTTTTTCTCTAATTATTTGGATATGTGAATTCGCACACATGTTTTTCAATGGATTTTCATTGGTCATTGGATAGCTTTCCTACAAAAATGGAAAATTAAAAATCTAGTGCCACACATATTTATTCATTATAAGGACGTATATAAGTATTCTTTGAATTTTTGGATGAGATGTCTCCATACATAAAAGTCCCAAACATGAAGCCTCAATAGATTTTGTTACTAAATATCATAAGAAGGTTCTCAGTAAAAAAAATATTTTAGTGGATACATTGTGGATTTTTATAGAGTTGGGTTTTTTCTGTTTATGTGTTTATTTTGCTAATTGCATCTTCATTTTCCATGCCCAATGAAGAGAAACCACTAAGTTCCAAGGGGCAAGGTTTCTTCTTGTTGAG
Source organism: Viscum album (assembly GCA_963277665.1). Taxonomy (NCBI): domain Eukaryota; kingdom Viridiplantae; phylum Streptophyta; class Magnoliopsida; order Santalales; family Viscaceae; genus Viscum; species Viscum album. Next base: position 372,567,466 of record OY728127.1, on the reverse strand, counting down.
TTTTTTATTTCTTATCATCTCATAACATAGTGTTTCTAAATTGTGGGATGATTTTAGGAAGACCAATGTGTTTCTTCCCATTGTATGTGTTTTCTATTAGCATGAGACTCCAAATTCAGACACCACTATTTTCACTACTGGAAACATGGGTTTTACCAAAAGTTCAGAACCCTTGGTAAAGGCTGCTGAACCATTGGTATAATTTATACCAACGGTTCAGCAAACCGTAGGCAAGTAAGCCGTTGGGAAAATATTTTCCCAATGGTTTACATAGAACCGTTGGAGTAGGGGTAGGAAAGTGAACCGGGGAAAGGTTTTACCAATGTTTATTCTAAACTGTTGGCAAAACCAAAGGAGGAAGGATTTCCCAATGGTTCTATAGCCGTTGGGAAAGCTTTTTACCAACAGTTCAAATAGAAACATAGGTAGAATGATTCCTACCAGACATATGCCAACGGTTTCAAACCGTTGGCATACCCTATGATGTGCAAATTGCACAGCATCCCTGAAATTTGCACAGCAGGCATAGGTGGAGGTGTCCTGCAATAATTTGATGCATAATTTTATGCACATCAAGAATTAAATCATAATTCATTTTAATTCATACACATTTACCATATGATGCATAATTTGATGACAAACACATACATAATTCATAACGTAATTATAAACATACATACACAAAAAAACATACATAATTCATTTAGAATATAATCATATGTAATTATAAACATAGATATACAAAAGTGAGACACTTTGAGTGGTTCACTCATACACGTCACAATAGACCCATTGATCGTTGTCCTAATGTTTCAACGGAATCCGAATGCGTTTGGTCGGTTTTCCGTATGCTATTTGTTATTTCCACTTAAAATCTTGTTCATTTTAAACAAAATAGATACACATTGAGTGGTTCCAACCACACCTTTCCTTGAATTGAGGCGCGTTTAACTCATACACGCCACATATGACCCATTGATCATTGTTCTAAAGTGTCAAAACAATCATAATCTGTTTGGTCATTTTTCCTTATGTACTTAAAATTATGTCCATTTTAATCAAAAGACAGACACTAAGAGTGATCCCTACCACACCGCGCCTCGGATTGAGGCAGGGTTGACTCGTAAACATCACAATAGACACATGTATCTTTTTACTAAAGTTTCAATGGAATCGGAATGCCTTTGGTCTATTTTCTGTATGTCATTTGTTATTTTTACTAAAAATGTTTTCCAATTCAAATAAATGTGAGCCACATAGAGTGGTGGGGGCCACACCATGACTCGAATTTATGCAGGGTTGACTCGCACTAATACACATCAAAATAGACACATGGATCGTTTTCCTAAAGTGTCAACATAGTCCGAATGCATTTGTTCGGTTTCCCGTATGTCAGTTGGTGTTTTCACTTAAAAATAAGTCCATTTTGAACAAAAGAGAGGCAGTTTGAGTGGTCACGGCCACACCGTGTCTCAGATTGAGGTCGAGTAGACTCTTACACGTCACATTTTACCCATGGATCGTTGTCCTTACGTTTCAATAGAATTAAAATGCGTTTTTCGGTTTGTCGTATGTTAGTTGTTGATTTCACTTAAATTTAAGTCCATTTTTAACAAAACAGAGGAAGTTTGAGAGGTTTTGGCCACAACGGGCCTCATATTCAGGTAGGGTTGACTCCTTCACATCAAATTTGACCCATATATCATTTTCTTTAAGTTTTAATAGAATCCGAATGTGTTTGGTCGGTTTTCCGTATGTCAGTTGTTGATTTCACTTAAAATTGGGTCCATTTTTAACACAACAGAGGCACTTTAAGTGGTGTCGGCCACACTAGGCCTTGGATTGAGATGGAGTTGACTCATACACATCACATATGAGTCATGGAATGTTGTGAAAAAGTATCAACACAATCAGAATCTGTTTGATCAGTTTGGCGTATGTACGTAAAATATTATCCATTTTAAACAAATGAGGGACAGTTTGGGTGGTGGAAGCCACACCGCACCTCATATTGTGGAGGGGTTGACTCGTACACATCACATATGTCCCATGGATCGTTTTCCTAAAGTTTCAACACAATCCGAATGCGTTTGGTCAGTTTCCAGTATGTTAGTTTGTGTTTTCACTTAAAAATAAGCCCATTTTGAACAAAAGTGAGGCAGTTTGAGTGGTCCCGGCCACACCGCGCCTTATATCGTGGCAGAGTTGACTCATACACATCACATTTGACCCATGGATCATTTTCCTTATGTTTCAATAGAATCCAAATGCATTTGGTCAGTTTGTAGTATGTAAGTTGTTGATTTCACTTAAAATTAAGTCCATTTTTAACAAAACAGAGGAACTTTGAGTGGTTTCGGCCACAACGGGCCTCGGATTGAGGAGGGGTTGACTTTTACACATCACATATGAGTCATGGATAATTGTGTGAAAGTATCAACACAATCATAAACCTTTTGATTGGTTTGGCGTATGTTCTTAAAATAATGTCCATTTTAAACAAAAGAGGGATAGTCTGGGTGGTTCCGGCCACACCACACATCGTATTGAGGCAGCGTTGACTCTTACACATCACATATGACACATGGATAGTTTTCATAAAGTTTAAACACAATACGACAGCATTTGGTCGGTTTCCCGTATGTTAGTTGGTGTTTTCACTTAAAAATAAGTCCCTTTTGAACAAAAGGGAGATAGTTTGAGTGGTCCCGACCACACCGTGCCTCAGATTGAGGCGGAGTAGACTCTTACACATCACATTTTCCCCTTTGATCGTTTTACTTAAGTTTCAACATAATAAAACTGTGTTTGGTCAGTTTTCCGTACGTCAGTTGTTGATTTCACTTAAAATTAAGTCCATTTTTAACAAAACAGAGGCAATTTGAGTGGTGTCGACCACAACGAGACTCAGATTGAGGTAGGGTTGAATCTTACATGTCAAATTTGAACCATAGATTGTTTTCTTTAAGTTTCAACAGAATCCAAAAGCGTTTGGTCGGTTTGTCGTATGTTAGTTGTTGATTTCACTTAAAATTAAGTCCATTATTAAAAAAACAGAGGCACTTTGAGTGGTGTCGGCCACACTGGGCCTCGGATTGAGACGGAGTTGACTCTTACACATCACATATGAGTCATCGATCGTTGTCAGAAAGTATCAACACAATCAAAATCTTTTTGATCGACTTTGCATATGTACGTAAAATATTGTCCATTTTAAACAAATGAGGGACAGTTTGGGTGGTTCCGGCGACACCGCACCTCGGATTGAGGCGGGGTTGACCCGTACACATCACATATGACCCATGGGTCATTTTCCTACTGTTTCAACACAATATGAATGCATTTCCCATATTTCAGTTGGTGTTTTCACTTAAAAATAAGTCCATTATGAACGAAAGTGAGGTAGTTTGAATGGTACCCGGCAACACCGCGCCTCAGATGGAGGAAGAGTCAACTCGTACATGTCACATTTCACCCATGGATCATTTTCCTTAATTTTAAACAGAATCCGAATGCATTTGGTCTATTTTCCGTATGTCAGTTGTTGATTTCACATAAAATTAAGTCCATTTTTAACAAAACAGAGGCACTTTGAGTGGTGTCGGCCACACCGGGCCTCAGATTGAGGCGGGGTTGACTCGTACACATCACATATGAGTCATGGATCGTTGTGAAAAATATCAAAACAATCAGAAGCATTTTTATCGGATTGGCGTTTGTACGTAAAATATTGTCCGTTTTAAACAAACGAGGGACAGTTTGGGAGGTGTCGGCCACAACGCACCTCAGATTGAGGCGGGGTTTACTCTTAAACGTCAAAATAGACACATGGATCGTTGTCCTAACGTTTTAAAATAGTCCTAATGCATTTGGTCAGTTCCCCGTATGTGAGTTGGTGTTTTCACTTAAATATAAGTCCATTCTGAACAAAAGAGAGGCAGTTTCAGTGGTCCTAGCCACACCGCACCTCAGATTGAGGCGGAGTTGACTCGTACATGTCACATTTTACCCCTGGATTGTTTTCCTTAAGTTTCAACAAAATATTAATGAGTTTGGTCAGTTTTCCGTATGTCAGTTGTTCATTTCACTTAAAATTAAGTCTATTTTTAACAAAAAAAAAGTGGCACTTTGAGTGGTTTCGGCCACACCGGGCCTCGAATTGAGACGGATTTGACTCATACACGTCACATATGAGTCATGGATCATTGTGAAAATGTATAAACACAATAACAAACCGTTTGATCGGTTTGGCGTATCTACGTAAAATATTATCCATTTAAAACAAAATAGGGACAGTTTGGGTGGTGTCGGCCACACCACGCCTCAGATTGAGGCGGGGTTGACTCGTACACATCACATATGACCCATGGATCATTGTCCTAAATTTTCAACATATTTAGAACACATTTGGTCGGTTTTCTGTATGCCAGTTGGTGTTTTCACTTAAAATTAATGTCATTTTGAACAAAAGAGAGACCGTTTGAATGGTACCGTCCACATCGCACCTAGGGTTGAGGTGGGGGTGTTCGGCTGGTGTTTGGGGGCTGTCCGGGGGGTGTCCGGGGACTGTCTGGGGGGTATTCGGGGGGGTATTCGGGGGGCTGTCTGGGGGGTGTTCGGGGGGCTGTCCGGGGTCCGGGGAGGAGGGTGAGGGGACTGTCTGGGGTGCGGTCCGTGGGGGTGTCTGGGGACCAAGGAGGAGGGTGGGGGCTGTCTGGGGGGTTGTCCGGGGGCTGTCTGTGGTCCAGGCAGGAGGGTGGGGGCTGTCCAGGGGGCTGTCTGGGGGGGCTATCCCGGGGGCTGTCTGGAGGACATACCTGCATCATATCATTAAAATAACACCAAGGATTAGACAAAATTGAAGCAAACATGCAGAATAATGACAAGTGCACATACAAATCAGAAGTAGCTAAAAAATTATTGCATTCATGCCATGTTTATGTTCTAAAACAATGTAAAACAAGAAAAATTATGAAACTCTAGAACATGGGTTACATCCCAGGAAGTGCTAAGTTTTACGTCTTCGGTCAGACAGATGGAAATTGGTCAAACGTCTTGGTCCATCATCTCAGAATTCCTCTTCCTCTTATAAGAACTGGTGGACATGTAATCAAGCTCACGAGGATGCTTAGTGGGATCGATCACTTCAAGAGAATAGCGGCCATGAATTTGATGCGGAAGTAAGAGAATATAGTGCTCGACATCAGCTAGATGTTGAGTCACCTGTCATGCAAGGTCAGATGGAGACAAGACATGCACATCGATGATCATGGAAGAGGCACACGAGCTAGACATTGTTGGTTAAGTTGCATCCACAAATGAATTAATTTTTATATATTAGAACCTTTATAAATGTTTTCCATTTTTACCAACAATTAATGTGTGAAAATTGTGAAAAATAACATATTGGATATTTAAAAATGGATTTACTCTTGGACATGATGCATAATATCTCAAATATTCCTCATTGGATCCCAATTTTCAATTTTACTCCATTATCAAAAGTCTTATATCAATTTATTTTTATTTGTATCTCTAAGGTGTACTTCTCTACAATGAATCGACTATCTTATATTATGTTTGAAAAAGAAATGTCATCACAATAATGTTTTAATTCCATTAAGTAATTTTTTATATAAAACATTATTCCTAGGGGGATCAGTGTCCACCACACACACTAAACCCGGAAAGCCACCCACTCATCCCGGACAGCCCCCCACTCACCCCGGACAACCCCCACCCCTCGGACAGCCCCACACTCACCCTGGACAGCCCCCCAACCCTCGGACAGCCCCCTGCCCCTCGAACACCAGCCCACTCACCTCAAACATCCCCCACCCCTCGGACATCCCCCACTCACCACGGACATCCCCCCACCACTCAGACTGCCCCCCACTAACCGCGTACATCCCTCCCCCCCCCCACTCGGACAACCCCCCACTCACCCCGGACCGCCCCCTCCACCCCTCAGGCAGCCCCCCCACTCACCCCGAACAACCCCCCACCCCTTAGACACCCCCCACTCACCTCGGACAGCCCCCGCCACGCCTCGGACAGCCCTCCACTCACCCCGAACAACCCCCACCCCTCGGACAACCCCCACTCACCCCGGACATCCCCCACCCCTCGGACACCCTCTCCCCCCACACACCAAAATCAAATAGAAAAAAATGCATACACACAAGAAAGAACTTTAATTAATGAAAACATTAATAAAAACATTAATTGAAATAAAACATTAATGCAACCATTAATGAAAACCCTAAAAATGATTAATGAAAACATTAATTGGATATTGTTTACATTGATGTAGTGATTCAAGTACACAATTCTTCAAGGGATTATAATGAATCATAAAATTTTCAAAAATCCCTAGAAATAGGGAAAAATTACATGATAAATGGATAAATAGTGAAATAAATGGATAAATGTTGAGAATAAAATTATATATTTAACTAATATGAGAATAATTTTAAAGAATCTAACCGGAATGGGGGAGTTGTAGATGGAATATTTACCTATCCGGCCGCTTCTGAGGTGGGGGATCTGATTATGGGAGGTCTGGGAGGTAATGGGGGAGTCAGGGTGTAACGCCCCGACCCCAGTTACCCAGAGTCGGTGCATTAATTACATAACATTGGCATGATCACAAGAAAGATCAAATCTCAAAAGACCGATTGGTTTATTAGCCATGGAAACACTAGATATATTCATAAGTTTTACATTACATCATAAAATGAAAAACTACTACAACAACATATTGTATCCATAATCCACACTCATATCCCCAAATAATATCCCTGCAGGTCATTCATAACTTACTTCTTCACTTCCTGGGAAAAATAAAACATAGAAAAGGGGTGAGCTCAAATGCCCAGTAAGGATAACAATATAGCGGAACATTCAAAAATAAGCATAAACATTTAAGGCAATGAATTACTAAAACAAAAGCCTTTTAAACTTGAACTTCAACATAGTATGGCAAAAGTAAAATGAAATAATTCCATTTACTTGTTCACATGTATATTCTACTAATCGAATAATCACATGCAAAATCAATAACCACTTTCATAATGTTGGAATGCATAATGCCAGACTATCATAACCACATAGCCAAGGCCTCGTGCCAAGACTACAAATAAGATTTTGTCAAAGCCTTGTGCCAAGACACTAGTTTGTCTCATGAGACCTACCGATGCATCGAGGAGCTATAGCGGGCTCCACCCGTCACTTATTAAGTCCAATGCATTCCCATATGAAAAGGTTTAAACATAACATAAACATTCGTATTAAAACTAGCATACGAAATGTCAATAATTTCACCATAAACTATGAATGGTATAAAAATAGCACATCCATAGTCAAACATATCACAAAACCTTCAATACAATATAGAAGTTTTGTATCATAATAAATCAACTTCAAATAATCTTAAAATCCATCAAAGGATGTTGACATAGATGAAATCAAATTTTTTTTTAAAGAAATATCTCTTTTTATTTTGAAATCATTTAAGATCCATATAAAATAAAAAATTTTCTTTGAAAATATTCTTATAAGCTTGTAAGGAAAGCTTCGACGATTTTATAACGGCGGAAAATAACCGCACCCGCCGTATAAGTTAAAAAAAACATTCTTACCTCAATTCTGTCGAAAAGGTTAAAAAGGACCTTGTTTTGAAAACGACGGAAAGATTCCTTTATAAACCTCTTATAAAAAGTCAAACAAGGGTATAAATGAATTTAACCCATGTTCTTGTAAATAGTAAAAATGTTTTGAAATACATTTTTAAGAAAACATGGATGTGGATGATAAAGAGATCCCAGTAGATTACTACGTATAAACAACCTCGGATAATGAAGAGATTGTGAAATAACCCTTACCTTGTACTTTTCCTTGGTTGGGGTAGGTTAACCTCTTGTATAATGGTGAAATAATTGTTATTAAATTATACAAGAATCATATACATTAATATGATATCATATATGATCTTTTAACATTGATTTGATAATAATATCTTAGTATTATCGCTGTTTCGAGTGTGAACTTACTTGTTTGCTTTTGTATGTTTTGTTACGTAAGACATGTTTGTAAAGGATAAGTTGTATATTATTCAAATCCAGAATGGTATCAAGTCCTTAAACATCATTTTTAAATCATCAAATGATAATTATACTTGAATGGATACGATGGAGAATGAATCTCATCGCGTTCGTGGAGACGGTAGTCCGTACGTACGCACGAACGCTACTTCCATTTAATTTTTATTTTAAAAGAATCGAATACAAATGATACATAGGTATATTACTATTCCAGTATAATATAATATTTTATACATGTTACTTGAGTTCATTAACACCATCCTTTATACGTTCCATGTGTGGTATGAACGAGTCATATCATTTTAAGGGGGCGGTAGTCTGCACTTCCTCAAATGAAATTATCGTATGTATATACAACATGAAACGAATAATGGTATTAAATAAAATGGAATTACAGAAGCTTATATATAAAATATATATCATTAATATCATATTTAATTACAGTTCCATCATAATGGCCACCATGACAGGCGGTAAGATGTATTTGAACAATCATCGTTTCGTGAGGCGTTAGTTTTCCATCCACAGAAACATTATGTTCATCATCCATTAGATGGAGTTGTGTGTATGTGTAGTTTGAATCCTTCTTATAACAACATCCTAGTATATTGAGGATACTGGTGTTGTTACAAAAGAAAGGAAATAAAAAGAGTTTGGGGGTTGGAGAAGCAAAATAAATGAAAATAATTTAAGAGAAATCGTTACCTTTAATTTAGGTAACTCACTTTGGTTGGAACCAAAGGACTTCTTGAAATGCTTTCTGCCTAAGGGGAAGCTTCAAGGACGAGGAGAGGGATGTGGGGAGCTTAGTTGGGCAGAGTTTGGACGAGCCAAGTGGCTTGAGAGGTGTGAGGAAAAGAGAAGGAGGAGTGCCCTTTTATAAGAGGGGTGAGGGGCACCTTTGGAAAAGCTAGAAATATTAATTTATAATAAATTCATATTCGGTTTCCAATGGCTCCAAAGTTGACTATTCAAAGGTTGAGGTGGGGATGGGTCGAAATCAACTCATCCAATAGAATTTAGACAGGTTTGGGTACTTATATTAACCTTATCTTTAAGTATTAACTCTAAGTTAATTAGTTTCACTTTTACAATGTCTCTTTGTATTTTTATATTATATGGTTAATAAACTTACCATATACATCCAAGAGACCCCCAAGTGGTCCATTAATGATGAAACTATCATGATATAAGTCTCTTGGCCGAACCTTATATTTTTAGGAATTTAATATCAATTAATAATATAATATTTGTTTTAAGAACTCTTTTATGTCAATTTTGACACTATTCAATAGTTGATTTTTGTGAAACTCATAACAGATTTATTACTTCGAAAAAAGCCAATTAAATCAATCCTAATATATCATATTATCCTAGAAAATTATTTTAATTCATTAAAAGTTTCATATTATATTTATTGTGGTATTTATAATATCACTTATTTTAATTGTTCACTATTATAGTAATTACTGCATCATCATTGTGTCATACATAAAATACATTATTTAATCTCTAAAAATTATAAATAAAATATCATTATGTAGGAAATCTTTTTAGATTTCTAATGAATATTTATAATCGAAAATAAAACATGTGTAACCCTATGTAAAAATTGTTCATCTAAAAGATGTAAGCTTATGCCATTTTTATTTTTATTTTTATTTTATTAATATAATGTGTCATTATCACTTACAAGTGGATCCATGGGGTCCCAAAATAGACCCAAAGATTCCCATGGTCGACCATGTATCAACCAATAGGGTTGAGACACGTTTTAGGGTAATTTATTATTATTATAATATTATTTTTTTAACCCTTATTTACCGGATTTACCCTTAACCATCGTAAATAAAATATTTACCGCAGTAATTATTCAAAATGTCTAAAAATAAAAGTTACCTATTTACACAATTTGAACATCCTGATTCCAAATATGGAATCCATTTTTCTAAATTCAAAACACAGAAGTGGCAGAAATTAATTTAAAATTAATTCCCGCTGTCAAAACAAAAAGCGTGTTTTTAAGAGATAATAACTATCAAAAGATTGACACTTGTTTATGTTCGGTTTAATTGTAAAATTATGTTCAATGACCAACATTATATTAAATGGTAAAAATATATTTTAAATATACTTTAAAACCACTCTAATTCATAATTTATCAATATTAATTATTTTGATTAAAAAAGTTGTTTTTAATTAAAATTTAGTAATTTTCACTATTCATCAAAATATAAAAGTTATCCAAAAAGTACCAAAATTTTACCCTAGGCTAATTTCGATATTCCGAATCCAAAAATGAAGTCCATTTTGAAATATAATATATATGATTTCAAAAAGTAGGTATTACTATTCACAACGGCTAGTTTAATTAGTTGTGGTGTGTGTTAGAACTCGAGGTTGCGTACAACACACGCTATCGCATTATTCGAAGGGAAACGTACCGTGGAAGCATGGGATGTTTCATTTTAAATTTTTCGATGTCCCCATTTAGTCAAAAAGTTTAAAATATTGTATTTAAAAAAAGGGTTCACTATTAAAAGTTGATAAAAGTGAAATACTGAAAATGAATTTGTTCTTGCATTATATCTAAGAAACTCATAATATGGATTCTAAAATTATAAGGATTATATAAAGTTTAAAATTTAGTTAACACTATTCATAACCTCTTTTGAACAGCTTGTTTGGTAAGTTATGGTGCGATTGAACTCGGTGTTGCGTGTAGTGCAAGTTATTGAATTATTTTTAAGAAATAACACACTATGAAATCCTGGGGTATTACATTCTCCCCTCCTTCAATAAATTGCGTCCTCGCAATTTGGAATTGTTCTTTGAAAATAAAAGGTTGAAAGTAGAAAATATATTTGTGGGAAAACCCACATCGGAAATTGGGTTACTAAAATTTAGTCTTAATATGAGGAAAAGAGAAATGAAAGGGTCACCACCAAATTATGATCTCGATTAGGAGAACATTGGTGGCAATTAGAGACATATAATTGGAGGAAAAACGTAAATATTTATAGGTAGTGATTGAGGTCATCAATCACAAACAAGTGTAAAATTGAGGTCCTTAAATTCATCAATCTATGATGATTTGAAATACCATCAGTTCAACAATTCATAGGGTATTAGGATAACACATTTTTGACGTTTCAAAATATCTTAGTTGAAATCCCACATCGAAAAATGAATTAATGAGGCCACTATTTAAAACAAAGAGTGGAAAGTATGAAGATTACCGAACATAACACATACTAGGGTTCCATGTAGGAAAATATGGATATGGAAGAGAAATCTAACCATCAATTATCTAATGGAGAGTGGTAGAGAACATGGCTATGAAAAGGCCAACAATCCCAAAGCCATGAATTAGTGATGATTTAAGGTACCATCTAGGACAACATTTTTGTTCTAAGTTCCTTTTATTAATGTTGACGAATATATTTATGAGATTGGCTAAGATCATAAGGAGATATACTTAATTTATAATTAGAGTTTTATCCATTAATAAATTTCTACCACAAACTCATCTTTCACTCTAAAAGATAATAGAATGTAAAAAATTCTATTTACACTATTCGTATAGGGTTCCAAAATAAACGAATTTATAATTCATCTACAAAACTACATTATTTAATCCAGGACATCTCGTGGGCCAGTGGTAGGTGAAGCACCCTTGTCGCCCTTCGGTTGCGGGTTCAAGTCTCGCAGCCTTGCCGGACGCGACGGGTTGCCGCCCGACCTCCAGGTTGTCCTTTTATGGCAATCCAAAATAATCCAAACTAGAACTATCCAAAATACGTCTGTCCAAACTCACAGTACAACATTTATAAGGAAGGTAAACATAATATAGATCCTTTTTACCCCGTAATAGCATATGAATACCTTCATCATGTATTACCATATTCCTTATTGATTACATTCATGCTCCCTTATTCCATATAGAATACTGGATATACATCATTAATCCAAAAATGTTTTAAACCCCAACAATGATGGAATATACAAATCATTAATCAGTTCCAAGGTAGTCAAGAATATCCAATATAATTTATCCAAAAAAAATCACATATTATTCCAAAATCACTACTTCGGTATCAGAACTATATTATGGTTTATCATTCTCTCAACCATATATTTTCCAAAAATTTATCCTGCTATTGAGTCACTTTTCTTTGTTCCACATAATCTCAAGTCCTTAATGAAATAGTACTGTAGTACAATCCTTATATACTCCATAATTATTATAACAAGTACATTGTTGATACAACACTCAATTGACATAATCAACATAAGAAATCTATGCATTCCTCTTCATTTGTGGTAGTATCATAACTTGATTGTTATCCAATAACATCATTTGCGGCATAGTCTGATGACTGGGACATAGGTTCGCGTAGTGTCCAAACTCCTTGCAAATGAAGCATTGTACATTTGAAACCATTTTCTTACCCTTGCAGTCACGTACTTTGTGCCCTTTTCCTCCACACTTATAACAAACTCCCATTCCTTTCAGGCAAGTTCCAGGGTGTTTCTTTCCACAGTTACCACATATGAGAAAATTCTTCTTTTCCCTCTTCCCTTTATCCATCTTTCTCTCTTCCATCCTTTTCTTCTCTTTCTTCCCTTCAAATCCATAGGACTCGGTAAACTCTTTACTTATCTTATCAACACATGATATTATTTCTTCATATGATGATAATACATGGGAGACTATTTCTCTTATAAATTCTAGCTTACGATCATGAAAGATATGATCCTTCCTTCTCTTTGGATCATGTGCATTTCTGGAGTTCTCATTCCTTCTACTGGGCGCCATTTCTAAACAATGCCATAAACTAGATCAGTTTATGAATCAAAATACATAATCCCAGACTTATAAAACACTTAACATAAATTGAACTATTTATGGATATAATCCATAATCATAAAAATGTTTTCTTTGAGGATGTATATACTCATAAACCCTTCATAATGGTTTGTAAAGAAAATGAGAATTATCCTAAGCATATCCCCCGGGAGTGTCGTAACCAAGAGTGCAGCAAGGCCCGTTGTCGTGCACCAGTTCCCGTTCGAGTCTAGCTCAAAGCGGTGTTTTCGGGTTTTACCCCTACGTGCATCTGTGCCAGAGCTGCCTCTACCTGCTCGTATCCAGACAGGGATGTATTGCTCGGAAAACTCACAAAATCTCTACAATACCAAAATTCTTGGAAGTTCTTCTATACTAATCCTCAAAGTTCATCTTAGGTCTGCATGGTCTAATCAGAGTTTATCTAAATCTAGCTTCCAAGGTTTGTACTAAACTTCCTCTAATAACAACTGTAACGCCCCGACCCCAGTTACCCAGAGTCGGTGCATTAATTACATAACATTGGCATGATCACAAGAAAGATCAAATCTCGAAAGACCGATTGGTTTAGTAGCCTTGGAAACACTAGATATATTCATAGGTTTTACATTACATCATAAAACGAAAAACTACTACAACAGCATATTGTATCCATAATCCACACTCATATCCCCAAATAATATCCCTGCAGGTCATTCATAACTTACTTCTTCACTTCCTGGGAAAAATAAAACATAGAAAAGGGGTGAGCTCAAATGCCCAGTAAGGATAACAATATAGCGGAACATTCAAAAATAAGCATAAACATTTAAGGCAATGAATTACTAAAACAAAAGCCTTTTAAACATGAACTTCAACATAGTATGGCAAAAGTAAAATGAAATAATGCCATTTACTTGTTCACATGGATATTCTACTAATCAAATAATCACATGCAAAATCAATAACCACTTTCATAATGTTGGAATGCATAATGCCAGACTATCATAACCACATAGCCAAGGCCTCGTGCCAAGACTACAAATAAGATTTTGTCAAGGCCTTGTGCCAAGACACTAGTTTGTCTCATGAGACCTACCGATGCATCGAGGAGCTATAGCGGGCTCCACCCGTCACTTATTAAGTCCAATGCATTCCCATATGAAAAGGTTTAAACATAACATAAACATTCGTATTAAAACTAGCATACGAAATGTCAATAATTTCACCATAAACTATGAATGGTATAAAAATAGCACATCCATAGTCAAACATATCACAAAACCTTCAATACAATATAGAAGTTTTGTATCATAATAAATCAACTTCAAATAATCGTAAAATCCATCAAAGGATGTTGACATAGATGAAATCAAAATTCTTTTTAAAGAAATATCTCTTTTTATTTTGAAATCATGTAAGATCCATATAAAATAAAACATTTTCTTTGAAAATATTCTTATAAGCTTGTAAGGAAAGCTTCGACGATTTTATAATGGCGGAAAATAACCGTACCCGCCGTATAAGTTAAAAAAAACATTCTTACCTCAATTCTGTCGAAAAGGTTAAAAAGGACCTTATTTTGAAAACAACGGAAAGATTCCTTTATAAACCTCTTATAAAAAGTCAAACAAGGGTATAAATGACTTTAACCCATATTCTTGTAAATAGTAAAAATGTTTTGAAATACATTTTTAAGAAAACATGGATGTGGATGATAAAGAGATCCCAGTAGATTACTACGTATAAACAACCTCGGATAACGAAGAGATTGTGAAATAACCCTTACCTTGTACTTTTCCTTGGTTGGTGTAGGTTAACCTCCTGTATAATGGTGAAATAATTGTTATTAAATTATACAAAAATCATATACATTAATATGATATCATATATGATCTTTTAACATTGATTTGATAATAATATCTTAGTATTATCGCTGTTTCGAGTGTGAACTTACTTGTTTGCTTTTGTATGTTTTGTTACGTAAGACATGTTTGTAAAGGATAAGTTGTATATTATTCAAATCCAAGATTGTATCAAGTCCTTAAACATCATTTTTAAATCATCAAATGATAATTATACTTGAATGGATACGATGGAGAATGAATCTCATCGCGTTCGTGGAGACGGTAGTCCGTACGTACGCACGAACGCTACTTCCATTTAATTTTTATTTTAAAAGAATCGAATACAAATGATACATAGGTATATTAATATTCCAGTATAATACAATATTTTATACATGTTACTTGAGTTCATTAACACCATCCTTTATACGTTCCATGTGTGGTATGAACGAGTCATATCATTTTAAGGGGGCGGTAGTCCGGACTTCCTCAAATGAAATTATCGTATGTATATACAACATGAAAGGAATAATGGTATGAAATAAAATGGAATTACAGAAGCTTATATATAAAATATATATCATTAATATCATATTTAATTACAGTTCCATCATAATGGCCACCATGAGAGGCGGTAAGATGTATTTGAACAATCATCGTTTCGTGAGGCGTTAGTTTGCCATCCACAGAAACATTATGTTCATCATCCATTAGATGGAGTTGTGTGTATGTGTAGTTTGAATCCTTCTTATAACAACATAATAGTATATTGAGGATACTGGTGTTGTTACAAAAGAAAGGAAATAAAAAGAGTTTTGGGGTTGGAGAAGCAAAATGAATGAAAATAATTTAAGAGAAATCGTTACCTTTAATTTAGGTAACTCGCTTTGGTTGGAACCAAAGGACTTCTTGAAATTCTTTCTGCCTAAGGGGAAGCTTCAAGGAGGAGGAGAGGGATGTGGGGAGCTTATTTGGGCAGAGTTTGGACGAGCCAAGTGGCTTGAGAGGTGTGAGGAAAAGAGAAGGAGGAGTGCCCTTTTATAAGAGGGGTGAGGGGCACCTTTGGAAAAGCTAGAAATATTAATTTATAATAAATTCATATTCGGTTTCCAATGGCTCCAAAGTTGACTATTCAAAGGTTGAGGTGGGGATGGGTCGAAAACAACTCATCCAATAGAATTTAGACAGGTTTGGGTACTTATATTAACCTTATCTTTAAGTATTAACTCTAAGTTAATTAGTTTCACTTTTACAATGTCTCTTTGTATTTTTATATTATATGGTTCATAAACTTACCATATACATCCAAGCGACCCCCAAGTGGTCCATTAATGAAGAAACTATCATGATATAAGTCTCTTGGCCGAACCTTATATTTTTAGGAATTTAATATCAATTAATAATATAATATTTGTTTTAAGAACTCTTTTATGTCAATTTTGACACTATTCAATAGTTGATTTTTGTGAAACTCATAACAGATTGATTACTTCGAACAAAGAAAATTACATCAATCCTAATATATCATATTTTCGTAGAAAATTATTTTAATTCATTAAAAGTTTCATATTATATTTATTTGGGTATTTATAATATCACTTATTTTAATTGTTCACTATTATAGTAATTACTGCATCATCATTGTGTCATAAATAAAATACATTATTTAATGTCTAAAAATTATAAATAAAATATCATTATTTAGGAAAGCTTTTTAGCTTTCTAATGAATATTTATAATCGAAAATCCAACATGTATAACCCTATGTAAAAATTGTTCATCTAAAATATGTAAGCTTATGCCATTTTTATTTTTATTTTCACTTTATTAGTATAATGTGTAATTATCACTTAGAAGTGGATCCATGGGGTCCCAAAATAGACCCAAAGATGCCCATGGTCGACCATGTATCAACCAATAGGGTTGAGACACGTTTTCGGGTAATTTAGTATTATTATAATATTATTTTTTTAACCATTATTTACCGGATTTACCCTTAACCATGGTAAATAAAATATTTACCGCAGTAATTATTCAAAATGTCTAAAAATAAAAGTTACCTATTTACACAATTTGAACATCCTGATTCCAAATATGGAATTCATTTTTCTAAATTCAAAACACAGAAGTGGCAGAAATTAATTTAAAATTAATTCCCGTTGTCAAAACAAAAAGCCTGTTTTTAAGAGATAATAACTATCAAAAGATTGACACTTGTTTATGTTCGGTTTAATTGTAAAATTATGTCCAATGACCAACATTATATTAAATGGTAAAAATATATTCTAAATATACTTTAAAACCACTCTAATTCATAATTTATCAATATTAATTATTTTGATTAAAAAAGTTGTTTTTAATTAAAATTTAGTAATTTTCACTATTCATCAAAATATAAAAGTTATCCAAAAAGTACCAAAATTTTACCCTAGGCTAATTTCGATATTCCGAATCCAAAAATGAAGTCCATTTTGAAATATAATATATATGATTTCAAAAAGTAGGTATTACTATTCACAACGGCTAGTTTAATTAGTTGTGGTGTGTGTTAGAACTCGAGGTTGCGTACAACACACGCTATCGCATTATTCGAAGGGAAACATACCGTGGAAGCATGGGATGTTTCATTTTAAATTTTTCGATGTCCCCATTTAGTCAAAAAGTTTAAAATATTGTATTTAAAAAAAAGGGTTCACTATTAAAAGTCTATAAAAGTGCAATACTGAAAATGAATTTGTTCTTGCATTATATCTAAGAAACTCATAATATGGATTCTAAAATTATAAGGATTATATAAAGTTTAAAATTTAGTTAACACTATTCATAACCTCTTTTGAACAGCTTGTTTGGTAAGTCATGGTGCGATTGAACTCGGTGTTGCGTGTAGTGCAAGTTATTGAATTATTTTTAAGAAATAACACACTATGAAATCCTGGGGTATTACACAGGGAGAGTTTAGGGGAATTTGGGGGTGAATTTTCCCAACGGTTTTTAAAAACCGTTGGGAAATCCATTCTTTTCCCAACAGTTTTATCAAACCCTTGGAGAAAGAATAGAAATACTATGTTTTCCCAATGGTTTCTTCAAACCATTGGGAAACACAACTCTTTTCCCAATGGTTTCTTCAAATCATTGGGAAAGTTTCCCTAATCACACCTTTACCAATAGTTCTTTTGAACCGTTGGAATAAAAGAGTTTGGAAAGATACATTTTCCAATAGTGTTTTTTATTCACATGTTCATACATGGTTTTGTCTGGGCATCATGGATAAATCTTTTGGTGTCATATTTCAAACATCATATATGAAAGGCATGAAATTTCATTAAATGTAATTTCAAGATCTTTTTCTTAATCCTTCTTAGATATTGATTTTGATTTAATGGATTCGGATCGGTGGAATTCTATGTCACCAGCTGATATAAGAACTTTTTTAGATTTTAGAAAATATATTTAATGATAATTAAAAATGAAAACACAATAGTTCTAACTATTGTCTATTTTTAACAAGGATCAGGGAACTATTTCAGGAATTTTTTGTAATAGTGCCATGAATTTTGAAATGGGAGTTATGGACAAAATTTCATTGATCGCCTGGTTTTCCAATGAGTAAAATTGATTTGAAAACCCATTATTTTTTGATGTAGTATCTTTATACATTGATGAGTCTCCTATATTCAAATGACACATCTCATAGGGTTTATGGAATCTTACTACTATATTGGATTACACATATTCATCTAGGATTAATAATTTGTGGGTTGTTGTGTATGATTTTATTCAACACTAGAATGTTTCTCCATTATTTCCCTAATGTTTTAATTCCCAATAGACCTAATGATTGTATTGTAATTGATTTATTATTTTAATAAAAAAAATTTGGGAGTTATTTGGGTGACAAATTCATTGTATGATCTTCTAGTAAAAATATATATTTAAAATTATTATCACATAATTGGAGAATACATAGAAAATTTTGTTTTAATACATTAACATATAAATCAAATTTAATAATAGAATAATTTTATAAATAAATGGTATCTATATTTCCAGTGTTAATCCTTGAGTTATCTCAATAAGTGACATGGCATCTATATTTCTTTCCATCTTAATTCAACTCTGAGCTGTCACCGCACATATGTATCAATCACTAACTTTTTAAGCACGATATTTCCCCTTGGGTTTTTTTCATTTGAGAAAAATTTCCTTAAAATAATAAAAAGGCTACGAAGAAGAATTTTTAATGAACCAAGCATGACATACATTAATATTATATATTTTTATATTTATATTCCTTATATTTTACCAAAAAAATGCATGAGGATCATAATAGTTTAGTTCCTCTGGAATCTTGGAATACATTCTTCTAACTTGGGAAAGATCTTCAGCATCACTCATAAAGAGCATCCACTTTATTACTCCAACATCAATTAATTCTTTATAACTTGAGGAATGGAAACATAATAAGGGTGTGTTGAAATTCTCATTATTGGAAAACAAACAAAAAATGAAAATAATATTGTAAAAAAAGAAAATAAATTTTAAGAATCTTACAGTGTATAAGATATATCAAAATAAAGAGCCATAGAAAAAATATAGTTATGTCATAAGGCATAAAATAGGAAGAAACATGAGCCCTGAGAAAATAGCACTGGAAAAAACATTGATTTCTATGAAACACACAAAATAATAGAAAATCATTTCCATATTAGCCGAGTCTCATTTCCCAGACCATCATAGTATCCAAAGACTATTACAGAACTGGGTTTACTTTCTGTTCCAGCCCAGTATTATTTAACTAGATTTAATTTCCTTTCCAGCCATGTTCATCTCATGAGATATAAATATTTACCTAATTAATTAGAGGGAGATACATGTCCCACCAATCTCATGATTAAATCACTCTTTGATGTTCCATAAAAAACATAAATCATTCATCATAGCATAAGGAAAGGAATAAAATTGGTTCATTAAATATCATTATATCATAACATAATCCAAGTAAAATAAATGGATTTCATAAAAATTATTCCATCATAAAAATAGTCAAATCATAATAATAATAATAGGGATAAAAACATAACCTTTTTTATGGACTTTCATCTTATATGGAAAATAGTTTTTATATAAAACATGAAATTATTTCATGAGAAAAATATCATTTCTTCTTCAAAAAAATTTCTTTTCTCAAAATGTTGCACAATTTTAAATGGAAAAAATTTATTTGAAAATAAACATCAAAACATATAAGGGAATATTCATGTAAATATGGAATCATGAAATCATTTGAATCCATTCATGATGTATAAGTTAAAAAAACATTTTCTCGTAATTTTTCTGGAAAATTCAAAATGTACCTCATTTGGAAAATGAAATAAATATTCCTTCCAAAACACCTAGTTTAAACTAAAAAATGGGTTAAAAAATAACTTCAAACATAGATGGAAGAATATTAAAATATTTCATGAAATAAGTTTTACAAAACATGTACATGGGTGATAAATAAACCCCATTAAATGTTTATTTATAAATAATCTCAAAAAAATAATGAGATTGGGAAATTATCCCATACAATTTTTCAATCAGTCAAATCGTAAGCCTCATAAAATAAATAAATTTATACGAATATGATAATTTTATAAACATCATAATAATAATAATGACAAAAAATCCATGGGAATCATAAAAAAACTAAAAATAAATAGGTGGTATATAAGGCATGTGTCCCACAAAAATAAAAGTGAGGCAAAATAATCCATTCCCTTAGGTCCAATTTCTTCCATATGAATCTAAAACTCCTATATAGTGGTTTTATACCTATTATTAACTAGTTAAAGAACCATAATAATATTTATGATTTAATATGTGATTCAATTGTGACTTTATATTACCCATTCATTTATCAATTCCATGTTAAAGTAACGTTTTGGAAAATTCTCGTTTTATTTATCATACGTGTTTTATCATTTTATTCTGGATCTTATTAACTAGATCATGATTTAATTATTTACAGAATGTAATAAATTATTTATATGTCATATATATTCAGTATATAAATAAATATAATGGATAGATAAATTAAATGGCATACATGGTTAATAGAGACAGTAGGTTGTACATACAAATTATCATTGTTTCCATTTCCTTATTGAATTGAATGGAAGAAATTAAATGACAAATATATATAAAAATATATGTGTGGGTGTGTGTGTGTCTCTCTCTAAATAATTCCAGTAACATTTTAATGTCACATATTTAATTATTATTTATTATATATAATTTATAATCATTCTGGAATGGTTAACGTGGAGAATGAATCTTATTGCGTTGAGAAAACGGTAAGTCGTCCATAAGTTGGAGTGATGCTATCATTCTCTTAGTGGTTAAACGGAATGAAATTGGATGCTATATTAATTATAAATAATAATTAAAATTTCATATTCATTAAAATTACATATAATTTATATCATATTTCATACTTTATAATGAAACAACACCTGAAGAAGAATTATAATATGAAATAAGTTTAAAAGAATTGGTAGAGGAGATTACCTCTTCTTCGACGTGCTTCCTCTAAATCTCCCCTTAGAGCACTAGAGTTTGTCCTGAAAGAAAACGAACCTCTATAATGTTACTAGGGTAGTTGAGAAGGGAAAATTTCAAGTTATGGTTGAGCTAGACAACTCAAATTGATGTGAATATGTGAGGGAGAAGGTGCATTTTCATAATTGAGTTGAGCGGAACCCTTGGAAATTTTTAAAATATTAAATTAATATAAATTATTTTTTTAATAAAAATGTTTCCAAATTGAAATATTTCAAATATAAGCTTAGTATAGTTATAAATCAACTCATCAAATACTTTTTTGACATGTATTGATTTTATTTTAAACCTTATCTTTTCAGTTCATCATTAAGTATTAACATTTAATTTTAATTGTTATAACAACATTTTATATATTAAGAGGCTATAAATTTAACTTATATGGGATCAATTTCACATAAGTTAACACTTAATGAACTTTCAGATCTTATCATAGAGACTTTATTGTTTTAAAATATTTTTTATATTTTTAAATAATTAAATGATTTACTATTTTTAAAAAACATTAATTATGGGAATTTATATACTATTAATCTTATTGAAATTAAATAAAATATAACAGAGAGATAACATAAAACCAAACCATTTAATAGTCTTACAATATGTCATATTAATCTATAAAACTTGTGGATAACATAAATTATGTCATATATTATTTAATTTAATCTTTATAATATCATTTATTTGACTTATTCCATAATAAGGAAATCATTGCATCCTCATTGTGTCATAATTAAATTTAATTTTTTAATATCAAAAAATTATTAATAAAATACAAAGATTTTTAATATATTCATATATTTATAATGAAAATTTATCATCGAAGATATCACTTATATAACCCAATATTAAATTTATTTTACTAAGAAGATATATGTTTATAAAATATTTTCCTTTACATTAAATTAAAAGTTATAAGTGACAGAGTAACACCCAAGTGGCCTACAAAAGCCAAAGTTTTATGATGATGATTTTATTGGTAAATATATATCATAAAATAATATTAGGACAAGTTTTAGTGTAGTTTTACAACATTATTCTTACCTTTAATTCCCTATTTTACCCTTTTACTGTATTAATAAAAATTAACGATGTTACTATTCATAATTCCCAAAAAGTAAATAAATATATTATAATAATTTGAAACTACTAATTCAAAATATGGATTTAATTTTTCATTATTAAAAACCCCAAAATTTCAGTAATTAATTTTACACTAAATCCCCTTGTCGGAATGACAGAATGACTTTTCTAAAAGTTAAACGATTGCAAAAGATCGAAATGGTTGTATATCTGAATTAAATGTAATAATAATGAAAATGAAATAAATTATATTGAATGATAAAAATATATTCTATTTATACTTTAATAAAATTCAATAATATAATTTAACCATATAAATTATTTTAATGAAAAAGTAGTTTTCAATTAAAATATATTGTATTTTACTATTCATCAAAACATGAAAGGTATCAGAAAAATATAAAAAACTCATCAAAATAAATTTTAATATCCCACATAAAAATAAGAGGTTTATTTTTCCATAAAAAATTCTAATAATTTACCTAAATCATAATTAAAAATTTGTTATCTCTTAAAATGTAGTAAAAAATGCATTTTTTTTGGAATAATACTCCTTTTATCTATAAAATTGAATTTGTTCATATATCAGTTCTTGAAAACATATAATATGAATTTTTAAAATTATATTGAATATATTAAATATATTTATTATATTAATAAAATCCATTAGGATTGATTTTATAATTTTATAACCACACTTACTCCCATTTAAATAGTTTTTCAGATGAAAGATAATATTGTTCATACCCGCCATTATAAGTACTTTTTTTAAGGTAACATAATAATATTTTGTTGTTCCAATAAAATTAACCTTTCATGAAAAGGATTTTGTCAAAATAACATTAAATTGTGTGTAACACAATCCTATAATTGTTGTGCATATACTGCAAGCTAATACAATGTCACGTATAGTGCAAGCTTATCTTGGTGTAGCATACAAAACAAGACATAAATAAAATTAAAAATATATATATATATCCCATATCAAATCATTTTTAACGTTCTAACCCCCTTATAATAAATTTATCCTTCTAAATTCATCCAGTTTGGTAAAGGATTTAATAACTGGAAGTTTATTTCCCCAAAACCCACATCATAGAAACAAGTTATAAAACATTATTTTAAAAAGTAATAGTTAGAAAATAATAGTTAACCAAATTAAATCATAACTATTTCTCTATATAAGAGAATATAGGTTAATATTAGAAATGGAGTAAAAACACAAATAATCATAGATATTGATAAATATCACTGATCACTAGAAATTTGGTGATCTTATGAAAGTTAACAAGCAGAAATCCATAATCTAAAAAAGCGGGAAAGAGGTCATTGATATCATCAAAAATGATGATAATTATTCATAGTTTTAAATCCCAATGCCTTTTCCTAATTTTGAATAATTTTCATGAAAAGATATACTTAACTATTTTTGGTGATTTCTTAGTGTTTTTCATGCCTTAAAAAATTTAATATTCATCTCTTATTTATGTAAATTGTGTTGATTTTTTCATTCGTCTAATGTTTTCTGATCATGAAATCCATAAATTGAATGATAGGAAATTTCATATAAATTAATAAAAAAAATAACACAAGTTATCAAAAATAAATAAGTCCATATATGGTTACAAAATTCATTATTCTAAAAAAAATAATCCTCAAAAGTTTGACTTAAACTATCCATAAATGATAACCTTCCAATCCTTATAACAGTTGATAAACCAAAACATTAGAAATATATATACTAATCCTGGATTAACATTTATCACCCGTATATCATATAGTATCACTTGTTTTTTTATTCCTAGCATATGAACACCTTAATCAGGTATTCTATTGATAGATGGTAATAACTTCAATTATCATATATCATTATTGAAAACCTGAATGTTTCATTATTCTTAGGTCTGAAAAGTTGTAAACGTCATCCAGGATAGCATAACCTACATTCTAATAAATTCTTATCAAGTTCCAAGGTAACTAAGATCAGCTATTTACTTATTTATATCCAATATATCATTATCTCAACAACATTACATCAACATCATTCTTATATTAAGGGTTATTCATCCCTTAATCTGGTGTTTTCCAAAAACATCACCTAATAACCTCAATCACTTTTCAAGGTTACCAGTACTACTCAAAATATACTTTCAAATACATGTGGAAAAAAACATTGGACCACTACATCGATATTTCAATATTCCATAATACTATAAAAGATATTTTATAACATTATTTTGGGATCTCATTACAAAAACACTCAATCAATCCACCACTTTTTTCACATTCAGTATAACCAATATATATTTCATGTCATTTTCCATTTCCTTCACCCTTAAGAGTTTGTTGAAGTGTGGGAGGTTCATTCTTGGTATTTATTTCTCTATTCCTATATTTAGCTAACTTTTTCCCATTAATTCATCACTAGAATTCCCGATAAACATATTTTCCACAATTAAAACATTTAATAGTCCCTTTAATATATTCTCCACTATGATTTTTTCCACAATTTGTGCAATATGAAACACTCAACTTATTTTCACCATTATTATGAGAATTTCCCTTGAACTCCATCATATTATTCTTATAAAAACCACAATTTTGATATGTAACACCATATTACATTTATACCTAGATATCACAACGCACAATCTATTCATATATTATTAATTATATTATAGATAAATCCCTTATAGTTCTTTGTTTTAAGCCACTGAATAATTGATCCACATTACTTTCAAGTTGGATAATAAAGTTAGAAACATGCCTTGAAAGTCTTGTAAAATATGCCTCATAGGTTCCAACTAATTCATAAACCTTTTTTTTAAGCTCAAACAACTCCTTTTTTATCTTCACACTAAGAATAATAGGATTTTACTTATTTAAAAATATGTTCTTGAACTCATCCCATTCCATGGATTCAATTTCATATTTATCCCTCATATTCTTGATTGGATTCCACAATTGGAATGCTTCGCCTCCTAAATGATAAACAACCAAAATGACTTTTTCATGTTCTGAAAAGCTAAGGATATAAAATATCTTTTCAATGGAACTAATCCATTTTTCAGAATAAAGTGTATTATAAGACCA
Organism: Viscum album; assembly: GCA_963277665.1. Classification (NCBI taxonomy): domain Eukaryota; kingdom Viridiplantae; phylum Streptophyta; class Magnoliopsida; order Santalales; family Viscaceae; genus Viscum; species Viscum album. The sequence goes on along the minus strand of OY728127.1, from coordinate 372,541,913 downwards.
ATATAAAGAATTTGGGTGTAGCCTGATGAAGGAATCCACAAAATGGTGTTCCCTTATCTACTCATTTGGGTCTAGAATGATTCATATATTGTGTAAGTATAATGATAATATTTTTCATTCCATTTTGCATAACATTGTTTTCTTTATGGGGGAAATCATTTCATTTCCCATTTCATTCATCATTAACATGTTTCCTTTAGGTTCCATATATTTTCTAAAACCTAAAATAATAGTGTGAGAGGCAAAAATCATTCTAATAAAACAAAATATTAAATGGTAAGTACATTCAAGCTCTATAATATTAAATTTAATCCAAGGTTAAAAATGATCATTGCAAAAATTCAAGGATTATAACCTATAGTTACAATTATCATTAGGGACATCCCTTGTCATACCTTAGAAATATCTCTAGGGATATCACTAAATATTTCACATCCTAGATTCTAATGGTGGAAAAACCCATTCCTCTGATACCAACTATAACAACCCAAACAAGACATACATGAATATTACATCTTTTTATATGAATATTGAAAACATTTTATAAACTCATGCATGAGGGCAATAATATTTTACTTCCATCGGAAGCTTGTAGTACATTATTCTATATTTGGAAAAATCTTCAACATCTCTCATAATGATGATCACATTTAGTACACCTACTTAAATGATATCATTATAACCTCATGAATAGAAACATAATAAGGGGTGAGGTACAATTATCATTAATAGTAAATAATAAAAAGATGAACATAATAATGTAAAAATAATAACATTACTTTTTATAATTATACCATGTATAATATATATCAAAATTACAAGCCATTGAATAAATCATTATAATTCATAAGGCATAAATTATATTGTAACATGATCCAGGATAAAAAAATCAATTACAAAAAAAACATGGATCTTTGGAAAACACAATGAATAATAAAAAATGTTTACATATTATCCAAGGATCATTTCTAAGACTATTATAGTGGACAAAGCCCATTACTGAATCATTTTTACCTGTCCTTCCAGTATTGTATTACTGATCCTGATTTTCTTTTCAGTCCAGTCATGTCTTTCTCATGAGATATAAATCATTACAATATTAATTTTAGGGAGATAGTGGTCCCCCCATATCATATTGAAATCATTCTTACATGTTCCACATAAACATAAATCATTCATCATAGCATAACCATATAAATAAAAATCTGTTTTTGAAACATCATTCCGTCATAACTTAATCCATGTAAAACCAATAGATTTGATAAAAATTATTCCTTCATAAAAATAATAAAATCATATTAATAATATTGATAAAAAAAAACACTCTTTAAATATTTTCAACCATGATAGAAAATAGTTTTGATATAACACATGAAATTAATTCTAGAGGAATGTAACCTTTCTTCTTCATAACCATTTTTTGTTTTCTAAAAATTCCATGTAATTTTATAAGAAAATAATTTTCTTGAAAATAACTATTAAAAAATGTAATATAGGCTTCATGGAAATAATTTTTCATGAAATTTTATAAATCCATTCATTCTATATAATTTAAAAGACAATCTACTCATGCTTTTGCCGGAAAATTCCAAAAGATCCTTGTATGGAAAAAGTAATAAATATTCCTTCCAAATTGTTTAGTGAAAAGTGAAAATGTGTAAAAATGACTGTAAACATTCATAGGATAATATTAAAATATTTTATGAAGTAATTTTTAGATAACATGGACAAGGGTGATAAATAAACCCTATTAAATGCTTATGTATAAATAATCTCAAATAATAATGAGATTACAAAATTATCCCTTACCCATTTATAATCAGTCATATAATATACCTCAAAAAAAGAAGAAAAATATATGTATATTAATATATCATAGACTTAATATTAGTAAAAAAAATGAAAACATACATGGGAATCATAAACACAACATAAAATAAATAGGTGGTGTCTAAAGCATATGTTCCACATAAATTAAAGTGAGACAAAATAATCCCTTACCTATAGTCAAATTTCATCTATATATGTCCTAAACTCTTTTATAGTGGTTATAAAGATATTATTAACTTGTAAAAGAACCATAGAAATATTTATGACATTATATATGATTCACTTATGACTTTATATTACCCAATCATTTATCAATTACATGTTCAAGAAATGTTTTGGGTAATAATTGTTTTGTTTATTGTACAAGTTTTGACATTTTGACTTGATAATATTACTTAAATCATGATTTAATTACTTATATAATGTAAAATATGATTTAAATAGCATATATATTCAGTATATAAATATATATTAGAGAGAGACGATATAGTCGTCTCTGGAGATTTATATTATGGTCGTCTCTATAGATTTTCTTGGGTGACCACTATTTTAACAAGGTTATTGACCAAGGTATAATAGAAATTACCAAGTTTATTAACCATGGTACCTTGAATATTTGGGATTTTTATGTAACATTTGAATTTATTATCGAAATTAAAAATACAGTTTTGATTTTTCTGTATGTTTAAAGACATCATAACTATGTCATAATGATGTAATAAATTAGAAAAAATTATGGTCAACTCCTATGGATTAAAATATTTTATGAGGTGTCCCAAGTGGCTAATACCATGTGAAAATACCATCGTAAAGCCCATGTTTTTGGAAATACCACTAATGAGGTGTCCTTTAAAATTAATGCAATATTCCCTCACTTTTTCTATAAGTACCCACACATTCATTCATTTTATTTTATTAAAAAATCATTCTCAACGTATTTTTTCTAGTTCTACCTCTCAAAGAGTTCTACGAATATGTCATTATGACCCCAAGGCCCTGATATAAGTGTCTTATAAGTTACTCTCCAAGGTAAGGGAGCCTTTTTCTCTCTTCTTTTAGTAAGAGACTTCTTTTCTGTTATGCCTTTTAATTTCCATTTTTTTTGTCCGATTATGTTCATATATATCCTTATTGATTTTCATTTTATGTTAAAATGATTAAAGACCATTTTATCTCTCTTAAACTCATTTTATGAATTTCTAAGTGACTCGGTTAGTCTACCGAATTCTCATAAGGTATTTCTCTACTTCACTTTTCCTTTCAAGTTCTATTTTTTGTGGTATATATTACAAGTATGCATTCCATGATGATGTTTACTTTTTATTATGTCCATATGCTATATAATGATACTTTTATGAATTTTTTACCCATTTCCCCTCTCTTTTTAATGTTTTTAAAATCTATGTTGCATAGTTGTTATGATACACAATTTTTGTCTCCAAATATCTCTATGTTTCTCAATAAATTATCTTATTTTATTTATGGGAATACCCAAACATATTTAATTTCAATGGGTATTCATAAAGTCATTAAAATGATATATTTTATTCAGGAATTTACATACATAAAATCCACATTCCCTTTTTTTGGGTTAGAAATGACATAATGATCTTGTCTTTTTGCACTTTCTAACCAACGCAGTTTTGATATGAAACCCATAATATTTATTATCTTAGGGTTATTAATGAATGTTTTTTTATATATGTGGGTCACATGAAATTAATTTCATATTAAGGGTGCACCCTGATATCACCCTGCTTCATTGGGTAATGAAAGTCATATCTAGATATGACAAGTATTATGATTCCATGGTGAATAACCTTCGTAATTTTTACTTTACCTAGCTGAATAACCCTAGTAACATTTTTGACACCATGGGTATTGACCTTGGTGATATGAAACCATTTCAATGGACCAAAGACATATGCTTTTAAATTTATAAATTAAATGTTGTAGCCACATTTTGATGTTAAGATCCATGTTCTTATTGATATGATATTTCTCTTTCTCATGACATTATGAAAGTCCTCATTTTCTTATTTATATCCATGAAGATCACATGTAAAATGTTTTCTTTGTTTTCTATTATTTATATTTTTGTGATCATACCATGTTTTTAAATGATTTTTCAGAGGTCCTAAGATTGGTAAGGACATTGAAGATACTTTGATGACATTATTTTAAGATTTTTCTTGAAAAGAAACCATATTTCATTTAAATAGTTTTTTATAAAAAAATTAAGGTGTGTAGAGTTATATACTTCGTAATATTGATAGTTTATGTAATATTTTTTCCTAATTATCTAAAACTCTAAACCTAAAAAATCTTTATGAATGAATGAAAAAAAATTCAAGTCAAAAGTCACTTGAATAAGTTATATTTAACACCAGGTCCTTATAATAGGTATCATAGGAGGGTTTAGACAACATGGGGCACTATAATGTCTTTTTATGGGTTTATAAGTTTATGGTGGATCCTAATTTTAATTTATTAGAAACCATTTTTAGGATTTATTAATGAAATTTTGGGGTGATTAAAAGTACTCTTGGAGACATTAATTTTTTTTGGTAGTTCTTAGTTATTACATTTTGAATGTCAAATGAAAGGTATGAGATACAAATTGTGCTTAAAACATCATATTGTAATTTTAGAGGATGTTAGCATATTTTTGGAATGTCATAAGAATTATATAGTTTTATAAAAAGGGGAAATACATAGACTGTATGACAACCTGTTTCATTGAACAAGGTTGTAGGATTTGAACCCACAATCAAAGTGCAAGAGGCCTTTATTTCCTACCACTTTACAACATGAAGTCCCTAGTTAGTATGACATCATTTTTTAAGTTAAACAAGTTTAATAAATAAGAAAAATTTGACGTATATGTTATCAAATAGATAACAATGGGATTGGAAAATTATTAGGGGATTGAGTGATAATGTTATTTTGGAAGATGTTCATTATTTTAGGGACAATATATGATTAAGGTAAATAGAATAATATAGAATTTTACTTGTGGTTTAAATGTTAAATTATTTAATTGTGGAATTATAGGAATTAAGAAATTTTTATACTACATTAGATATCACATGATTAGCTTAATTATTTTTTAGTATGAGTCATTATTAGTGGTTGATTTTTTTTTTGAGATAAATGTTCAATTTTATATTGGAAGATTCTTTGATAAAATCCTGCTATGTTTTGGGATTCAGTCTTAGTTTGAATTATTTTGAGGAATTTTAAGGACAATTTTTTTGAATGGTCTTTTTTAAACATTGTGTATTGTTTGTTGAAATTTAGAGATTGAGGTAGTTTTTTTTCTTATATGGTTTTTTTTGGAATTATCATATCATGAACAATTTTTTTTAATTTTTATTGTCTTAAGACTGTAGAAAATGTTACTTAATCATTTGTAGATTATGAGATTCCATATAATTTAACTTACATAGAATACTCATCTTTTGAATAAAAAGATGAGTGTGTGGTGGAAATTCATTAAAGGCGGAAACTCAACATTACATTTAATTATATTTCCTTATGATCTTATTCTAGGTAGTAATGCAATTCATCCACTTTATGAAAAGGATCTTCAAAAAAATGTTATATGCTTGTTTCTGTCAACCGACTTTTACCCAACTACTAATTTTTGGTATTGTGATGGTTAATGTTTCATGATCAAGTCCTCTATAACTCTATATTATTCTATTAGAGTTAATTTTTATTCCATATCCGTGATTATTTACATGGAATCCTAGTATGTGTTATCACGGGTGATTTTTTTAATTCTCTTTCCTTGTTTGAAATTGAATGTTTTAAAAACTCTTTTTCTCATGTGGAATTTCCAATGAAGTTTTTCAGCCCAATTTTAAAATTTTGAGGATTCAATTTTCAAAATAGGGTAAATATATAACATCCCATGTTTTAATGAATTAACACCATGTCCAATAACTTACCTGATACACTACATGGAGCTTAAACGAACAATTAAACATTATTATTTAATTGATACCATTATAAACTAGTCATTGGAATGGAAGGAATGAGTAGTATCAATTGAATTATGAAAATAATGTTTACACATGTTTAATTAATGATTCATTGGATACCAAATTAATTAGAAATGAAAATAAAAACCAATTAAATATAACGGACGTGTTTGCATGAAAACCTATTTAAAAAGAGAATAATTGTGTTTATAAAATCATATCACGGTTTATAGAATTTTATTTAATGAAAAATATATGTTACGTACTCAATGTAATGTTTTGAATTCATCTTATCTATTTTCTATATATGATATAAGAAAATATTCAATTTTTTGGAAAAAAGTGTATTTTTTTAAATGCAGTTTTGCCGCCATTAGATGGAGAACCATTATTAAATTTAGTTTTTTTCACTATTATATGATTTATTTGAAAACAAATATACTTCTTATTAATAATAGGGACATAAAAAATTACTTTGTATTAATCTTGGATATTTTTTTGATATCTATCATGATTTTATTAATATTATAAATACGCTAAATTTTAATTAAAAACAACTTATTCAATCGAGATAATTTAAATGGTAAAATTATATTATTGAATGGTTTTAAAGTATTAATAGAATATATTATTATCATTTAATCCAATTTTTTTCCTATAAGTAATTTCACATTGAAATTAGATATACACACACGTTAATATTTTTATGGTTATTAATTTGAAGAAATCTGATTTATCATTTTGACAACGAGATTTGATTATAAATAAATTACTAAAACTTCTATGTTTTTAATTTGGAAGAAATTTATTCGATATTTGGAATCATAATTTCCCAATTTTTAAATATTTGTCTTTTTTTTTGTCATTGCGAATGGTATCTTCAGTAATTAATTTTTATTAATGTGGTTACAGGTAAATCAGGTTAGTAAGGGTAAAAATAAAATTGTAAAATTACTCTAACACATGCCATAATTTTTTTGTTTAAGCTAGTTTAAATCATATCATATAATATTCTTTAATTAAAGGGATAAATCTTCCCATGGATGCTGGTATAATGCTTCTTATAGAACCTTGTTTAGTTAAAAGTGTAAAGCTTACCATGGAAACTATTATAAAGCTTCTCATAGAAGCTTGTTAAATTAAAAGAACTAAAATTCCCAAGGAATCCATTTTAAAACGTACCATGCATGATTATTAAATTAAATGTACAAACTTCCTATAGAATCATGTTTAATTCTTCTTATAGAAGCTTCTTTAATTAAAAGGATAAATCTTCCCATGGAAGCTAGTTTAAAGTTTCTCTCACACTCACGTTTTTAATAAGTATTGCATTTTTAATATGGGTTTATAATTGGTATCTTATCTATAAATATTCATTAGATATCTAAAAATAGTTCCTACATCGTGATATTTTATTTATAATTTTTTAAAATTAAATAAATTTATTTATTTATGACGCAATGACGATGTAATGATTACCTTATTAATGAAAGATTTAAATAAATGATATTATAAATATTAAAATATATATAATTTAAAATATTGTTGTCACCCCTGATTTTTTTGGATGATTATGAAATGATATCTTTGAGTTAATGTTGTTTTTTTATGAAATGTTTTTTATGACTTTATGAAAAATTAATTAGTAAATAGTTTCAAAATTAATCTAACCTGAATTTTCAGTACTTTTCTATGAAGTTGCAATTTATTAGTATTTGATGATTAATATTTGATGAATAGTTTTTTATGAATAGTTTTAATGAATAATATTGGATTAATACTATTCTTATTAATAGTAAAAAATATATAATTATTAAATATATTTTTTTGCGAAAATATTTTCGAAAGTCGAACATACATGGTTGTAATCTAGGGGGAAAATGTTGTTCAATAAGAAAAAAATATTTTTTTTATTGAATAGTTACTTTACACTTTGGAATATTAATTTTACCCTTATGAATGGTAATTTGGCCAATGGAATAGTAACCTCACCTAAGGAAGTATAAATCTTTTTTTGTAATCTTAAGTGGTAATGTGATATAATTATATATACTATAAGTAAATAAAGGTTATTGAAATTATTAGTTATGTATTAGTATTTTATTTATTTTATTTTATTTTACATAAAATAAAATTAATTTTTATAGAACAGGGTTCACTTTTGAAATCTACATGTCAAAAAATGGTCAGCGTGAATTGTTGGGGATTTTTCTGAAACTGTTGAATTTTCAATGCATAGTAAAAATAATGTTTTTTGTTTTCGGTATGTTTAATGACATCATAACTATGTCATAATTTTTTAATGAGTAATATAATATTCTTTTCTACTCTTGTGGAATAAAATATGACATGAGTTTTCCCAAATTCCCATGACCATGGAAAAATTACGTGGTCAAGCCCATGGTTTTCAAATACCATGGTCAAGCCCATGGTTTTTTTAAATACCACTAATGAGGTGTCCTTTGAAATTAATAAAATATTACCACAATCTTTCTATAAACAACCACACATTACATCATTTTCCTATATTAAAATTTCATTCTACATGATTTTTTTATAGTTTTACCTCCCCAGGAGTCCTCCCAAGGTGCCCTCAAGCCCCCAAAGTCTTGATCTAAGAGTTTTAGAAGTTACTCTTCAAGGTAAGGGTACCTTTCACCATGCTCTACTAGTGAAAGGCTTATTTTAAGATATGACATTTAATTTCTATTTTTTATGTGGGGGTATGTTCTTATATATCATTATGGATGTCCATTTTTTTTAAATGATGAGATACCCTTTTCTATCCCTTGAACTCATTTTATGAATTTTTACTTGAAGTCGTTATGCTATAGAATTTTCTCAATGCAATCCTCCATTTATATATTCCTTTCCAGTTCTATTTTATGTGGCATGTCATTCAAGTTTCCATAGAATTTTCTTATTTCCATTTTATTCTGTCCCTTTTCCATATAATGATAATTCTATTAATGGGTGACCCCTTTTCTCTCTCTTTTTAATGTTTTCTAAAACCATGTTGCATAGCTGTTATGTTGTAGAATTTTCATCTGAAAATATATCTCTTTTTCATAAAAAATACACTTATTTTATTTAATGTAATTCCAAATCCTGGGAAATTTAAATGGGTATTAATCAAGTCAAAAAAAATTATATTTTTTCTTAAGCACTTTTTAAAATGTCACAGATTTTATATGAACCCCATATATTTTATTATCTTTGGGATATTTGTGAAATTTTTTATTATGATATATGTGTATCACAAGAAAATAAATATATATTAAGGGTTCACCATAATAATTCTCTAATTCATTGGGTAGAGAAATTAGTCTCAAGATATGAAAAGTTTTATGATAACTAGGTGAATAACCCTGGTAATTTTCACATTACCATGGTTAATAAGCTTGGTAATTATTATGACACCATGGGGATGGAACTAGGTGATATGAATCCTTGGGATCGGACCTTTGTGATATTCTTATGAATGTCTAAATTAAATGTTGTAGCCAATTTTTAAAGTTTTGATCCATGATTTTATTGTTATTATATTCCTCTTTCTCATGCCTTTATTAACATCCTCATGGTCTTATTTATATCTCTCAGGATCACATGTAAACAATTTCCCTTTTTTCCCTTATTTAGATTTTTGTGCTCATTCCATTATTTTAAATGCTTTTCACAAGTCTTAAGATTGGTAAGTACAAAGAAGATTCTATAGTAAAAGTATTTGAATATTTTTCATGAAAAAAACCTATTTCATTTTAATAGTTTCTTTTCTATAATAAATTAATGACGTGTAGAGTTATCTAATTTGTAATATTGAATTTTTTTTAATATTATTTATTAATTCTTCAAACCTAAAAGGTCATTGGGAATGAATGAAAATAAATTTTTGTCAAAAGTCACTAGAATAATTTATGTTTAAGGTTGGGACCATATAGTTTTGACCATCATAGGGTTTTGGGGGATGATCCTATTGTGTGAAGGGTCGTAGGTTTGGTTGGAGTGGTTATCGGATGGTCAAGGTGGTGTATGGATGTTAGTGAGTATTAAAGTCAGAGTTTTATGGTTCTATGAAAGTACCATATTTGAAATCTGGACAAATAAACTGGATATATTCTCGCATGGTTGAATAAGACTAGAATGTTTTTGTGTGGTCACAAGGTGATTTTTATGGTGACCACTATTTTTTTACATGTTTCATGGTGTTTATAACCTCTCATGTAATATTTGGTGGAGTGTTCCATGATTCATTCCTTGGTTCCTAGGGTGAACAATTTCATCACATTCTTCAATTGGTGAATCCCAACTTTGTGACATGTTTTCACGGGGAAACATGTGATGAAAATCTCAGAAGGTGTTGTTTTGAGAGAAATACTTGGAAATCTCGATAATATGGTATCATGATTTAGTAATGTCATTTTGGAAATGATTGAAGTATTCTATGGTTTTTTATGACCATGTGATGAAGTATTTATGTATGTATGCCCTGTTTGTGGGAAGTTGATGCTCTTAAATTTCAATTTAGGATTAGAGGTAAATGGATGTGTGGTATCCATGATGTGGTTTAACCAAGTTGGACAATTTTTTTATGGAAATGTTATGGATATGGTATTTGTACATCATGAAATTTGTTTTACTCTGTGACCATAATGATGAGAAACACCACAGGTCATAAGTGTCATTATATAATGTTGGATTCAATATTGGGGAGAAACTTGACCTTTTTTATGACATGACTAATGAAACAACTCTGTTTTTAGAAAGAATATAAATTTGAAATATCATATAGTGGATTGGTGATGGTTATGAGAAATGGATCTATCATTGGTAAATAAAGCATATCATGATTGGAGTTACATAGGATCAGCAATTTTAAGGATCCAGAGTAGAGCGTATTGTTTAGCGCATTTATTTCGGACATATATAGGTAATGTTATTTGTATAAATACTGAACAAGGGTTTTCGAGGATGACATGTTTTATGTAGGGGATATGAGAATCCACATTCTTATTAGTCTATATTTCATTAAGAAATTATAATTTATCCTTTTATGGATGGGTTTTTTAAAAATATGTGAATCAGAATGATCTTATGCAGGTTTAAACATCCTAAAACCATATTTTTTAGTGAGTATTATGTTTCGGAATAAGTCTTGGGGGTCCGACAAAACACTGAAGCCAGAACAGTTGAGTCATTATACATAGAACAACTCCAATATTAAATTCACATATTGAATATGATTCATGATGAGAATAAAATTCAATGAGTTCGTCCAGAAGAGTACATGAAATGAAATACCAGCGTCATTGGGATTGATCAAAAATTACTGGCATGACACATAGTTTCACACCGTGAAGCCAGGTGTCCAGCGCCAACAATTAGGTATGGTCAAGAAATTGTGGATACGAAACCAGGATTCACATTGTGAACATCACATTGGAATTTTCATTTATGTATAAGATGGGGTATTAGACCCTCTTCCTTTGTTGGATAAGAAAAACTTGTATATTGGGCTTGAACAAATTTCCCCTCCCTCATTTCTTCACTATTCTTAGTGATATTGGGTATGATTTAATGGTATTTTTGTGTTTATTTTATATGAAGTATAAATTCATTTAAAATAATACTCATATATATATATATATTATTTCATGAATTATATTCTAAGATTGTATTTATTTAGACACCATTTGTGATGTCCTACTGATTTTTAATGGAACCCTAATGAGGCCAAAATTTACCTTGGGAAACCAACTATCTCTTACATATTTATTTCAAGCATAGGTTGTGCTAAATCCTGAGATATAATGGATGAGTAGGATAGCTCTGATTTTATATAGAGGTTGGATGAGGTTTGGCATGGTAATGAATTTAAGCCTTAATTTTTTTTATTTGTTTTGTTTCTGTATGTATCTATGATTGGGAAAGTGGGTAGTCCTATTTATGTTTCATCGTGGATGTTCAAGACTTACAAAATTTCATGTATTTTTAATGGATAATTTTTCCTCGATGTGTAATATAATTATATTTTCCAATCGTTGTTGTTGATTGATTTATTTATTACATTAAACCCAAATATAGTGGGAATTACATCTCCCCTATACCAACTTACACCTCCGTTGTTAGTTAGCAGCCTCTGGCATAGAGGAGGCAAGTATGAGGTCATGTGGGGAAATGTTCTAGTTACTATATGTAAATTTTTTAAGGTCATGATATTATAGGTTTCACTAGACCTGTAACCAATATTTTCTTAAAACAAGTCCTAAAGGGAATTCTCAATCCCCAAGGGACCTAAAATTATTCCATTCCGTCAAGGAAACCAACTTGAAAATGGTGTCAACTAATAAAAATTACTAGATACATCACAGAAACATACCAAGAACACTATATAAATCTTTATAAATTCTATCTTTTATGAAAACTGAATAATTTAGTTCAAAATCAGAAACCAAAAAACACATAACCAAAATAAACTTTCATATCACATCCATAATATGAAATAGTTATAATAAAACTAAAAAAGATCTAAATAATGGAACAAGGACAAATTAGATGATATATACATGGAATAAAAACAAACATAAAAACCAAATTACAAAACCAAGAATCTCCACATAACCAATAGTCACCTTCCAACTGCACTATAACAAACCACTCAGTATGTGTCATGAAGGGAAGATTCCAAAGGAAAGAGGTTTTCAAGATCCCAAACAAAATAAGAAATTTTTAGATAATATTGAGTAAAAATACTTATAGGTATCCTCCCCACACTCTATAAATAATAATTAAAGGTAAAATCCTCTCATTATAGCTTTAAATCACACCTATATGGGTTGGAAAAATTTATAAATGTATACATAAATAACAATAGAGGCTAGTCAAGTGAATGAAAATAACTAAATGGAAATATAAACCTCAAAAAATCAATATTAACCATTATCCTTACAGTGGCACTATGGGAAATACGATTTGGAATCCCATAATATTTTACTATCTCGGGGATTAAACCAATCATAATCAATTGTTTGAAATACACAAGGAATGTAAAATCAATGCCTAATAGAAAGGGGTAACCCTAGAAAGTGACAACCAATACAAACCATAATAATGTTAGGTTATGATTTTATCAAGGCCCAAATCTTGGAATGGTGCATCAATCCTAGCATTACTTTTCAAAAAAATTCTTAAAAAATACCATAGGTTCCCATAACCAATTTAATAGCGGTGTTTATATAACTCATAACTCAAAAACATAAAACATTAATAAAACTTAAAATTTTCCCTCATCCCCTCTCTGATAACACCATCTCAAAATCATCACCCTACTTATAATAGTGTATCATGTTTCACATAGAAACAAAATTTACCCACTTCCATAGAGAACATATCATAATGAAAACCATGGGTCTCAATTTAATTCTTTCACAAAATTGTAAATGGGCCTCTAATACCTATTTAATAACATGAATCATAAATTCTTTCTTTTTTACATTTTCCAAAAATTAAATTTTTCTTTTAAAAAAAGGATCAATATATTGTAATCCATTTTTAACTAAATGTCATTCAATAATGTTAAAATAATATATTAAAATCCAAATTTAGCATCATTCCAAGATAATCACAAGTAAAATACCTAATAAGAAACTCAAACATTGCATAAAATATCACAACACATCCTATGAATCAAAACAAATGTAAGAATCGAAAAATGATACTAAAGGAATCCTCAAAGATACCTGACAATCAATGAACCTTGAAAAAGAGACTTCTTAATATGAAACCCAAGAATAATTATTATGTTATTACCAATGTAATTTTATCAGATTTATTGGATATTCTTAAACATCCATTTTAAAACATTAATTCCTTAAATAATTCATTTAGAAATATTTCTGAGAACATGAGGGTTTCTAAATCATTTCTCAACTATAGATGACCAAAACACCATTAAAATCCCATTCAAAAGACATAATAATATCCATGACTAGGATAAATAAATCAAAATTGAAAAAAAATTAGGAAATTTAAGCTATAACATAAAATAAATTAGAAAATAAATCTACGACCTTATATTTGAAAAATTACACATAGAGTGGCCTACCTAAAATTAAAGGAAACACATCTCCTTGAACAAATAATGATATAATGAGTCTGTAGATGAGCTTTATATGCCCTAGATACTAAGAAGAGTAAGTTAAAGACAACCATTCCATCAAGGGTTTGGCCACTATACCATCATGACTTGGGAAAGAGAATAAACCAAATTCAAGGAAAAGAATAAATAAGAATAAATAGATATATGAGGAAGAAATAAGACGTAACATTGTAAAAACATTCAATCATAATAAAAACCATAAAATATAAGGATAAAATAAGGGGAGTCAATCCAAATGTTTCCACCATGACTGGAATCACATTAATAAGGATAAAGATTCATAAATGTTGTTAAATTTGGGGTAGTTAGTTTAGGAATTTAATGAATTTAAAAACCTGAACGGGTCACCTAGTTTGGCCAGAGGGTTTACCAAATTATGATCCAAACACATTCCCCCCATAGGTTGCACTAGGGCATGTCACATGGTTTTTATATATAGTTAGTAAAGAAATTCACTAACTATGAAGATTATCACTAATATAGAACAATCAATTTTTCATAGTCTCTATATGGTTAGCTCTAACAGACCAACATAAACATACACATCCCCACACTCCAACGTTTTCCAAATATAAAAAATAGAAGAACACCGAATAAATTAAGAATAATATAAATAAATAAGGGGATCCACATATAAAAAAATTGTTGTTATGATGATAACACATATCAAATCAAATCAGATATATTTAAATAAATTAGATTTCAATTAATAATCATTTGTAAAAAAACATTAAATGTTTATAATAGGCATATAATAAATTAAAACACTTTATGATTCAGGATATTTTAAACACCATTTATATTTATAAACAATAATGTCAAAGACACTTACCTTTAGAAAAAAATAAAATAATAGAAAAACTAATGGAGTGTTTTTTAAAACCACTCCATCTGGAAATACTCTAGTAACTAAAAATTCCAAAATAAATAGGTCAATAAATAATTTTTATTACCTACTTATCATATTCAAAATAGAATTCCTCCACTAAATACTGGCATTATAGCTTGAACAAAGACAGATATAACATTATTACATATCAAACCAATCTTCTTGTTGTCATAACTGAACTAGAATTCCACAATCTAAAAGTCTAATCCCAATCACCTTAGTATGGTAGAAGATTCAAGGGCATCATATTTATGTATGGGAATAATTTTCCCTTTAAAAAAGAATTAGAATTAATAAATAATTCCATTTCAAATTTTTGCATGGTTCATCCATACTTTTTATTTGATATGACGACTGAGGAATATATTTTTATAAAAATTGAATCTAAATATAAAATAATATGAACCATACCATTATATGATACTATAAATTAATAACAGTTATAATGTTAATACCATCAGGTTTAATATAATAGAACTGTCATGAATGAAATGTTAGAAGCATCTAACATTATGCTTCACATAGTCAAACACATATTTCATCAACCTTATATCTCTTTGCGTGTGTTAATAGTCAGATATTAAATAATAGGAAACATCATTCTATATCTATAAGAAAAATCAAGAATAAAAATATAGGTGAGAATTAATGGTTTATATATAAGCTATGAGAACAAATCATAGTTGGATTACTCCAATGGTTATAAACATATGATTATATTTTTAAAATCAAAAATTCTTTCATGAAAATAAATAATTATAGAATCATTATTATATAAGGTGATTAATAGAAACAAAAAAACATCTCTTAACATTCCTTGAAACCAAAATACCATACAAAAAATTATTTTAAAATCTCGCAGAGTATATAAGAAAATTTAGTTAAAAAAATTTCATCCAATGTCTTATTGAATCAACCATTATCTCGAATATTGGGATAATTATCAACAGACTGAGGAGAAAATATTGGATCTTTATATATATCAAAAAACTGCATGTAGGAAACTAGTCAAAGTGTGGTACTAAAGTAATGGTATTTCAATTGTGTAATTATCTATGATAGAATATTAAACTATTTCATACTAGATAAAGAAAAATATGAAGAAATATTTAGTGATTCTAAGTATATCAGAATCAGTCAATAGTTATGTACTTTTCACTTAACATGCACTTAGATACCCAAGGAATCTGTTAAACATTTCCATAACTAAATATAACCATTATTTCAATATAACATTTAACAAACTCATATCTCACTAATATAGACCCTTGAAAGATGCATCCCCTTCCATATCAATATCCATTATTCAACTTAACATAATTATATATTTTAAATAAATAATAAAAAGGGGCACAAAATTTTTTATAAGAAATTATTAAATAATATATTATCATTGGAAAATAAAACTTTACCATTCTGTGATAATCCTAATACCGCGATATTTCATCTAAAATTAAATAGAGGATTCCATCTATTAAAATTAAAATTAAACTATATTATACTAAAAACCATATTTCTTCTAGAAAACTACATCTCTTACTTATAAAACCTTAATAAAATTATGATAACCATATTTTATAATTCATAATGATATTTTTTTATCAAAAATAATTATTTCAAAATAAAAAGATATTTCACATTTCATTAAAAACATAGTGTGAACCACTTTAGTTAATGAATGTTTTATAAATTTAAATAGTAAATCTGATTTATTCCAGGTGAAATTTCGAGATAAATAATAAAAATATTTCATAAAACCATCATGAATTTTTAATAGATAATACATTTTAAAAAAATAAAATTTGAAATAATCAATCACTTGTGGATTTCTAAACAAAAATAAATGTATAAAACGACCTACCTTTTATGATTCTAAACACATTAAATTGGGTATTAGTAATATTAAATCCCCCCCCCACTAACATAGACACATAGACATAAAGGATTAAAAATTCATATCAAATTATTTATAAAAAATTAGATCATTAAAATCATACATTCATCTGATGCTAGATAAGTAAAAATACTTATCCATGAGCCATAATGAAAAAAGAACCTCCTTTTAAATGGTGTGGAATACATGTAGAGGTCTACTCTGAGCTCTAAGAGAAATATAAGTTTTCTTTTAATAAATATTTTGAATGGTTTGGTGGAACTCAGACTCCCCAATCCCACACTGCAATGAAGATTCATGAGGGGGAAAGAATAGAGCATGAAGAACAGATGAGGTTGAGAGGGAGATACATGCCTTGGAACCACCCTGAATTAAAGAACAATAACAAAATCACCATAAGGATGGAGAAGTGAAGCTTACCCACACATAATTGGTGTTTTGACTGAATTTTAAATAATGAGGGGTCTTCTAATTTTTTTAATCAAAACACCCTTTTAAATTTAATAAATAATTTATATAATTAAAACACATTAATTTTATTTTACATTAAAATACATTAGTATACGAGCGATGTTATCAGTTTCAAATTCATTTCCTAAGGACCAAAGAAAAGTTTCATTTATACCCATATGAATTACTAATAGACATAATTATATTTTTAATAAAACAAATAAAAAATACATACAATAAACATTTTTAGGTAGGTTAAGAATTATATCTATAGTACATAAAAAATGTAAAATTTACATAACAATATAAAAAACATAAAAACAATATAAAAAACAAAAACATAATTATACTTAGTATTGGGATTTATGGACCTAAAATTTTTGATTTGAGAATCCTTTAAGTGAGGTGTTGTTAATATGTGTATTCTCCAGATCCTGCGTCTTACCATGTGTCCAAATTGTCTCTGAAAACTAAGATTCACAGTTAGTATGCACAATTTACAAGGCCATAAATATAACTATGTGACTTATTAAAATTTCAATATTCTAAAAAATATTATCAAATTATATATACCGGAGAATTAATTTAAAATAAAAAACATTGGGGTCTCACATTATGGAACACCACACCCCAACTACTTATACATTCTTAAAAATCATTTAAAATTTATTTTCATAAGTTTGTGAAAAATATTGCTAGAAATTTTTTCAAAAATTCCTATTTTATATCATGTGATATTTCATTCAAACCAACTAGGATTTTTTCTTGAGAATTTTTTAGGATTTTTTTCATTAATTTATTGTTAATGATGATTTTTTGGATATGAATGTTTGTTTGAAAAGTATGTATTTTGTTATATATATATATCCACTTAATGATTTATATATTTATATAACAATTTAGGTACACAAAATTATAATTGGTAAGAAATTATTAATTAAAAATATTTTTTTAATTACCCATTAGAGAAACTTATGGTGGAGTGTTTGGTTCAATATGGATTAATAATTATTTTATAGATTCCATATTGCTCCACTGTAATGTTAATTATCTATTAATTGTAGTAAAATTCTTCCAACTACTAGATTGGGTATAGGAAGTGATGTTAATGTTGCAGTTATTATCATTTGGAAGAAATTATACAAAAAATTATATGTTAAATTAGCCTTCAAAATAATAATGTGTAGTGGTATTTATTTTTTTGAGTGTGGACTAGATTTAGTCAGGAATTGTTCATGGAGTGGAATATAATTTTTCTATAACCACGTCATTGGGATGGACGTTCTATTTTATAATTACCATTATAAAGGTAAATACATAAAATGATGATTGGGTGATTTTTTAAATTTCAAATCTTAAATCCTATAAAGTATATTTTCATGTATATTTCAATAAAGCCAAATAATACACATAATAGTATTTTCACTTTTACAAATATATATCATATTAGGATGAGGTTTCATCAATTCAATCCTCAAAATAGTAATACGTTTACATAAAGAACTCCATGTACCACAAGTACTTGGATTATAAGAATTATAATTTTTCGTATTATACCATATTTTTTTAATACTAGGAATGCATCTTATACATTTTATTTTAATATATTTCATATTTTAGTTGAAAAAATATAAAATAGGGGGATTATAGGATGCTAAGTAAAATTAGTGAAATAATAGATGTTTGGTGGTCATAAAAAAATTATACCAAGTTGTATTTTTCGACTCATTGGGATCCAATTTATACAATGGAGTGGTTTAATCATTACCTATAACTAATAAAAATATGTTGGTAAAACATTCGGAGACTAATAGTATGTTATTGGGAGAATTTTTGGGTCTCATAACCTCCTGATTAATCAAGGTATTGTGGAAATTTCTTACATAATACTTTTAAAACCTATCAATGATGGGTTCTAGTGGAAATGTCTCAGGACATAACTATTACATATTTATTTTAAATATTTTTTAATTTTATTATTTTAACGTTTCTATATATATAAATTATGTAAACTACTATAAAATTATTTCTTAAATTCAATGGCCCTAATGACAATGCAAGGGAACCATATGAGATAAAAAATAATTTTAGTGGAAAATGAATGGTAGAATGAAAGGCATAAGGAGACCATATGACTACCCATGTATTTTTAATAATATATCAAATATGGTGAATCAATATTCAGGATTATAAATTTATATGTATACCTCAAACATGTTTATTTATTCATATTAGTTATCAATGGATGATATATAATTAATTATATTCTAAATATACATTTAATACTATTATACTTTATATATATAATAATAAAGGTTTTATTTAATGGTTAAATTTTAAAAACCAAAGTTTATATGTTTGATTTGTTGAAAATAACCAATGGTATATTGTATGATATGTTGGAAAGTGATGTTCAAGACAAGTGGTAATAAAAAAGATAATATTATATGTTTATAATAGACAAATGCATTTTTTTCATGAATACTGATGAAGATTTCATGATTATATTGAGAGGATACACATAGAACACATTATGAAGAGTTATATAAAGATGTTTGGCTGTCATTATATATCAAGGAATTTTCATTCTTATTATAAAAATATATTTAAATACTCCATGTATGGATGTTTATGATGAAATATAATCTATGAATATTATGAAACTATTTACTGGAGAGTGATGATGTTCCGTATTCTTATAATATTATTTTCTAGATTTTTAAAAATTTAGAGATTACAAATAATTACTTGGAGTTTAATCCTAATGGTTTGAAAAGATTCTAGAAGAATTATAAAAAATTATCACTGTCACCATAACCTTATGGGCTTCACAATAAATATGTGTTTCATAATGGAAATTTTCTATTAATATATGATTAATTCATATCATGAGAATAATTGTTACACTGTTGAGGAATTATGAAAAAGGGGTTTTTATCGAGATTTGTATGGTTCGTTTGTAAAATAAATTGTTAGATTCCACACACCAAGATATAGATGTCGTGTTGTGAAGGTTTTGTGGGATGGTTTCCTAGAAAATATAAAAACATTGATGTGATGTGAAATATCAGATCACATCATGAAGAAAGATAAAACATATTTTAATGTTTTAAGAATTTTAATACTCGCACTCTGTAATGACTGACATGTCATGTGTGAAGAATTAGTTGATTTCATTGGTTCTGATTCAAGAATCTCCCACCATGTTTGGAATTGACTTGTTATCACCAGATAAATCATAAAATTTGATTGAAAGAATCATTTTTTGAATTCTCATGGTGAAAATACTCTAGATTCATAATTTTAAAGTCTTAGTTCACTTTTCCTCTTTTAGTAAGATTTAGATTCAAGAAATATTGTTATGTTTTGAACTATCTACAATCTTAATGAATTTATAAGAGAAACTAACATACCACACTATTAAACAAATGGACTCCGCATAATTTATGATTTCTATACAATTTTAGTAGAGGTGATGATGTGTCATTATCTAGATGAATGTGTAGTTACTTCAGTAACAACAACCACTCATTATAATATCAATTGTTTAATTCTATTTAATGAATGTTCAAAAGATTAATGTAAATAAAGAATGTTAAATTTAAAATCATATTTTAATTTTTTATTATTAATTCAAATTATTCATAGTATTATATATAATCTTGTTTTTTATATTTAAAATGATATTGAGAAAAAAATAGAGAAAGATTATAGATAAATTAAAAATGAATGTTATAATAGGGGAGGGAGGAATAGTAAACAACACTAGTTTATTGCATATCTAAAAAGGATATTAAATTTCATACTAAACAAAATTATATTAAATTCCACCATTAAATATTTGGTTTTAAAATTTATAGGTTTATCATTCATATCATTGAAGATCAAGAGGAAGAATAAATACATTGATAAAATTATTATATTGGAAACATTCCTATTGTGTGAAGATAGACTAAATATTAATTGCACAAATCATCTAACAATAATTTTTTCTATCATGTAGTGGAAGTTTTTTAATGGGTATTCAATGAATCATCGTCATCTATAATTTCTGATGAAGATTTTATGGGAAAAATTGTGTGGCAACCATGTCATTAAAATAAGAGTATAACTACAAGTATATAAACTAATACCATCACAAGATAAATGTGTCCAGGAGAAGAAAAGGGAGTGACCCATTGTGAATAAAGGACTTATTAAAACTTTTATGGGAAGTGAATTTAGTGAAGAGTTACTTCACATAAATATAATATCCCCCCAAACAGTTAGTTATACTAAATTTTGGTACACTTCCACAATGATGAGTGTGTTCTCCTTGGATATTGATCAGTGTGGGATAACTCTATAATATCTAGGTGTTCATATATCCTATAAATTGTATATTTTTATGATCATTTGTGTGGTTTATTGAAGGAAGAAATAGGTTGGGTTATATTCATTCTAACAAGGGAAAATAATACTTTAGAAAATTTTAAAATAAAAATATTATAATCTACAAACACATTGAACCACCTAGGGTTACCAATGTAATTACAAGTGGTAAATAATAAAATAGGATTTGACTAAGATTCATCCTAACATATTCAATTTGGGATGATTTAAATATTAAACCAGTTATTCCTTCTATATGTAAAATAACTTTTTTTGGAAGAAATTAATTTTTTTCTAAATAGAAGAAGTAGGTTATATCATACATTGAAGAAAAAATTGTAATCACTTGTAATATTGTATTCTTTATATTTTTATTGAAGTTATATCCTAAAATAGTCATTGATATATATGAAAAAACTATAAAAAAATTATTATTCTATGAAATAATTAAAGGATTATTTGGAATAATATTTCTTCAGGATCATGTCCCATTGAAAAACATATAATTAAATGTAATTCAAGATAAAAGACTTTTATAGTAAAGATTTTATAATTAAATAAAAATAAATAGTTCTTATAATTTTACAGAATCTGAGAGAGATAAAAATATGGATATAGATTCTATTGAATATGAATTCCTTTTTATTATGTAAATAATCCAAATAAGAGGTAAAAAATAAAGAATAAGGTGGTGAATATGGTTTATATTACAAAGTAGGTCAACCGAATAAACTCATTATGTATATGTTACTCTAAATCTGTAGTAGATATTACTGGAAAATCTAAAACTATTGTTTTTATATTATTTAAATTATCAATGGACAGTATTATAGAATATTAAATAACATTATGTGGTAAATATAGAAAAAAAAATTAGAAATAAATATATGATTAAAGACATCAACAATGTTGCATAATTGTTGAATACTACAGATTAAATGAAATGTCCATATGAAATAGATTTGGAAGAAGTTAGGAGATTGTTAATTGAGTAAGTGAGGTATTTAAATAACTTCATTGAAATAATTATCAATAAAATGAAATAACAAAGTTATATAGTAAATAAATTTTTCAAGAGTTGGATTTATTCATGGAAAATAGAGTATTAAATAAATCATATATGTATTCCCTTAGATAGAAGTGTGAATATAATATAAACATTACACATCACAAGAGTAATTCACACCTGAAGAATATTCAAGGAAAAATAAAGGATAAGTATTCATGGATGAAAATCTTGTGGGGTATCCTTATATTATGGCATATAAGCTACAAAATGATGACAATCACTTGGGGACTTAATTATGTTTTTATAATAATATTAATTTGCAATAAACTAATGATTGATATAGTCCTACTAAAATTAGTCAAAATGGATTTGAAAACAAAATTCATTACAATTATATTTTTTGAAATAATAATACACATTTTGAGTTTTTAAATAGAATCTATAAATCTCCAGAGGAAGAAAAACTACAAAAACCACATCTCTATTTAGACTATATTAATTGTGATATGATTTTATTTGATTGTGTTATATTTATACAAACCCAATTCCAATGGAGAGGTACTAAAATAAATTATTCCAAGATAGGATTACTAAATTATGTTTTAATAGTGACAAAAAAATCTATGAATGAGAAATATGTTCCACCTGTAAATAGATTCATGGAACTGAATTATTATTAAGTGAGTAGTAAAAGATAAAATGACTCAAGCCTCATTGATGGATTATTCGCATTAACTACCATGCAGAAAAAATGAAAAAATAGATACCTAATGAAAGTATTGGATATAATATATCTACTTTTTTAAAGTCCAAGAGGTACTAAAATCAAATAAAATTAGAGAAGTAAGAAAAATTTGTGTTATATAAGAAGATTTTTATCTTGTTGGAAGATAGTGATAAAGGAAGGGAACAAAGAGCACATAAAGCTCAAGTGGTTGTCTACTCACATCAACTATAATGTATAATAAAATTTTGAATAATGAAGTGTAAAAATAAATATGGTTCTTCACTCATTTAAATCATGGAAGACAATTTAGAGTCATGTGTATGTGTTTTTATTCAAACCACTACTGATTAAGAAAAACATATGGGTAGTGTTTCAATTACATGTAGAAATATTCTTGAAAAAAAAATCTACATATGGTTTATAAATGAAGGACACTTTCACAAGTAAGATGAGTCTTGAAATAAAAACTTATACCTAAACACCTATTAAGAATTAAGGATGATTAGTTGTTAGAAAAAAAATTGAAGCTTCCATGAGTGGAATCGTCAGGAAGATTACCTCACAAAATATGTATGAAATCAGCATAGAAGAAGTATAAGAATGAAAATATTCACAAATAATAATTCATTACTTATAAAAATTATTGAAATGAAACTAAGAGGATATGAAAAAAATGGAATACAATGTTGGTTCAAAAATAAAAATCCACATTCCTCTACCTAAGGATGTCACAGATACCTTTATAATTAATGTGTTTATAATGTATGTCAATTTATTATTAAGGGATATATATAATCCATGTAGAATATTTTCTGGGTGTTCAATAATATAAAAATAATTTTTACTATACATGAATTGATAAAATAATTGTATGCTCTTTTTTTGCACAAAAAGGGTAAATTTATAACTATTAATTGATTTTATTGACCATAGATAAAAATAAAACTAGAGGAATTAAATACCCTATTATAGATGAAAAATAAATCATTTTTTTACAAGTGGAATAACATGTGGTATAAGATTCTATGGTTTAAATATCTTCGGCATTAAGAAATTAGCGGCAGAAATTTGAAAAATATAGAGATTCATGTAATGATGATTATTTAAAATTGTTTTAAGTCTAAACAAGATCATCACATTATATTAAGAAGTCAAATTTATGTAATCCAAGCTAAATAATAATATGAATTCAATAATTAAGAAGAATGAGTTTTATGAATCCTAATTAGAAGTGAAAAATCCTTATAAAGAGGTGTATTTCCCCAAAAACGTATATTGATAGCCTATTGGTGAAGAATATATAATCATAGAGGAATATTTTCATTGATTTTTACAAATTGACAATGTTGTATCATTTGATTATTGTTTTTCAAGATACTATAGTCGAGTTGAAAAGAAATTTTTTATGACCAACAATTCGTTAGTTTAATATACACAGTTATGATCATGTGAGAATGCAGTCATACTTTGGAGAATTGAAGATCATAAATTTCAAGTGGTATCACTAGTTTTCTAATTACAATTGGTATCAATTTAATCAACATGTGTTATGTATTATATTCTTATGATAAAATTATTATACAATAATAGTAATGTGTGAATGTGATTGAAATGATTGGTAGATTATTATCGAAGGAAATTTAACTACTCAATTTTAATAGGATTTATGGAAGGAACTGAATGATATGTACAACAATGATGTTATTATCAAATAATATTTTTTCTTACACTGATTTCATACTCAGTAGTATTGGAGTACTTGTTGATGGCTCATTTCTAATTGATTTGACACTCATGGTAATTTTTTGAGAAGTGTGTATATTTTAGTAATTTAATCTCTTAAAGTTGATTATAATATATAATAAAATGGTTCTCTTGATATGAAATTGTTACTATGGAAAAAATTATTTCAATTTAATATATGGTGTAATAAGTAAATTAAAAAAAATAAGAGAATAAGAAGTCTATAAAATATATTTATTTAAAACATATATAAAATAACTTTATTTGAAGGATCATGGATTGTGAGGGAAGCTTATATTATTTTAAAATAAAAATCATCATGGGAATAACTCCTTTAAATATTGTTAACAAATATGTGTAAAAAAGTGTTTGAATTACCTATGAATTTTATTGATGATGGAGGAGTGAGTTGAATACACTGTAAATCTAGTGTAAAAAAGATATATGGCATGGTTAGTTTTTAGAAAAATTAAAAAGAGGGAAAATGTTATAACTAAGTGTTTTTAGGTTAGGTTTTTTGATAATAACTACTAAAAAATTTATTTAATGTGTTTTCTATTTCTATTTAAGACCAGTGATAATAACCAAAAGAAAGTAGTATGCTAATATTAGTGGAAGACATTGTTTCCTTAAGTATGGATGATCATTGAAGACATTATTACACAGAATAATATTCATGTACAATATATTCTTGGGAGTTATACAAATACACCATGATATTTCTATATATCAAGAAATTGACATTGGTAATATTTCAATGTAATTTCATACTCAGATGACATATATTAATGACGAAATATTGTCTCTAAATATTGTGAAGACAATAACATGAGAATTACAAGGTTAATTATTCTTAATAAATTTAAATATTGATTTGGAAAGAGTTATATCTTATGAAGGAATACTTCAATTTTATTCATGATGTTGATATAATATATTGGAAGTGTCATAAAAGGGATAATGCGCATCACGAACTATTGTGTCATGCCACATGGATGTGTTTTTAATGGTAAATTGAATTTTAATAAGACTTATTCATGTTGTGATAGTGGAAATTGTTTCATGAATGAGGATTACATATGGTTCAATCATCCATATTCAAAAAATTTATTACACTAAAAAAATATTCAAGATACTTATCGCAAAAAAGATTCTGTAAATTGAAGGATACAATGTAACTTTTTTACTACAACTAGAAAGGGATGTTAACATAAGCAAATATCATTTTACATCGTGGAGAAGAATCAATCAGATTTTAATGATTTGGAAATTTTTATTCTCACTCCATGTAATGAATTTTTTTATATGTGAATGCTTCAATGATTTCATTGGTTTAATTTTCCAAAGATGATAAAATTTTAGGAAGTGGCTTTCCATGGATTTCTCAATCATAAAATATGATTAATGGAATTTCACCAAAAATTCCCTGATTAGAAATAATATATGGTCATGAATTTTTGTTCATGGATAAATTTTCCAATATTATGTAGATATTTTTGTTACTATTTATGTCATATTTCAACTTAATTATAAGTTCAGAGATGTTATGAGATAAACAGACCTACCACTCTTGGAAAAAAGGGTGACAAGAATGGTTTTATTGTTACAGTATGGATATTAATATCCATGGGAAAAATAAAGGAGAAACTAAAATATTATTGAAGTGTCTATATTCATGGTTTTTGAATGGATTTTCTAACCACGAGAACAAACTATTTGAACATCCAGGTGAATCCAACTCCACTCACCCGATAGTCAGACAGTTCAAAAAATTGTGTCTCTAAACTATGAAGCCTTCTAAGTTGTGTTAAAATTATGTATTTGAATGGTTTGTATAAATTTTTTAAATCCTTAATTCCCTCATTCTCTCCCTCACTATAACTATTCAACCCTAAAAACATATGAATGTCATTCCACGTTCCCTCCTTGATTGATTTTATATGGTTTACAAATTGTTTTATAGATGAATATACTAAGTAATTGATTTCTTCTTCTCCTATAAGTTATTTTCAAACCTCCCCTCATGGTTTTATATCTACCCTAAGGACATGGTGGACAAGGTATTACCTTGATCAAATTTTATGAGAGACATTGTATTGTTTATGGTTTTTTTTCTTTTTAGTAACCACCATCACATTTGAAGTAGGTTGAATCCAATTTCCACCGTTAGAGATGGATTATGCAAGGCGGTTTCTTTTTTTAACTTTGTTTTACGAACTTTAAGTTATCTATTATTTTTAATAAATGTATAAGATAATTTTAATTCATGTTTTATAATTTTTACAATTTTATATTAATATATATATATTAAAAATTATTGATAATCACTTCCATTTTTTGGTGTTTAATGTGACTTGAAAGACATGGAGTGGGTTTTTTCTTATGTTCTAATGAAGGAAATTCAACTTTTAACGTGAATTTATGTATATAAATTAATTGTTCTTTAATAGGGTGATGAATCACATTATATCCTTGGACAATTGGGTGGGAATTCTATGATTAGTGTTTCTAGGATTGGCACACGGTGCCTATGATTGGATTTGAACTACATCATTTTT
Source organism: Viscum album (assembly GCA_963277665.1). Taxonomy (NCBI): domain Eukaryota; kingdom Viridiplantae; phylum Streptophyta; class Magnoliopsida; order Santalales; family Viscaceae; genus Viscum; species Viscum album. The sequence goes on along the minus strand of OY728127.1, from coordinate 372,514,301 downwards.
ATACATTGATATATCATGTATAGGGAGACACTAATTTGGTTGGACCATCCGAAAAGGTGTTGATATTACTCCCCCAAAGTGGGTGCATGAATTAATTCATGATCGGTTGTTATCACTAAGATGGAACATAAATCCTATCATATTTTTAAATGTAAATCCTTGGATTACCTTACCTTAGTAACTTTTGGGCATCTCCCATGGTTCATGTTAAAGTATTTATTTACTTGTAACATTAATTTATATCTATTTGTTTAAAATATTTACATATCATCATGTTTCATAGTTTTAATATAATATCTAAATTTTTTATACTTTTTGATGTGTATGCTATGATTTATCAAAACAATGTTACTAAAGAAACACATGGTGGGATTGCACGGACCATGTTGTACTCACATCCTACATACACCCAATTGTTTTATGTAGAATTCTATTTTGTTGATAATGAACAAAGAAAAGTATTTATTTGTGGTGGTTCTTCTTCTTATTAAATTAATACAATTGGTTGATGATCACATATAGGGACCGATTTATCAACTTACGTGCATATAGGTAGTATATTTTATTTTATTTGTTGTTTTAGTTATTTTTTTCTTGTTCTGGTATCTCCAATTTCGCTTCCTATCTAGAAATATTTTATATATGATTGTGATTCACCTTATTTTTAATTTTGATATTCATTTTTCATTTTTTATTGATATATTTTTACTAAATGATATTTTAATCAAGTATCTACTTATCATTTATATAATGTTTTTGTTTCATCTACTTAGGTTCATGGAATTCCATAGTGTGGAAAAGTCATGTTGGGTCCTTGGATTATATAATTTGAATTAATTTCTTGGGTATAAAATTACCCAAGCTGATTCATAATTTCTAGAAACTATTTCTATGAACATGGGGATTTTGAATTCCCATTTATCCTTTCCATGACCCATCTCAGGTGCCCGATTTTGGGGTCTCCCTAGTTGGTTCATTTAAAAATTATATCGATTCCCATGTAGTTTTATTTATGATTATTAGTAATTCTTAACAGATAATTGATTAGATATTTTGGGAATGAACAGTAGATATTGAGTGAGTATATGACCAACACTTATTATAACAAGCTTTAAGTCACAAAGTGATGTCATGGAATGAGTATTTATTAATATTATTCTACAAGATTTCGATTTCTGACATCTTTTTTCAGAAATGGGTGGTCTGGTGAATCTCCCAAAGGAATATTACTTAGTTTTATCGATTTATTCCATATAAGAAAACCCCAAAGAAGACAATAATTTGGAAAAAGTGATTGTGTGAGTGGTCAAATATATAGAAAATGGAGTGGGATCTAACTAATATAAGGCACAATAAACCTATTTTGGTGTATGGGGAGATAGTTACAAAGCTCAAGAACTCCCTCTGCACAATCATCCATCATTCCAAGGGAAAAATGATCCTAAATAAGTATAGGTTTTCGTGTAGAATACAAATAGGATCATTCAATTTCATGAGATTGTGGGTTATATCATGGCGGTTTGTGGTGCTTTTATACTACAAGGACCCAACTAAAAGAGGTGGGATATGGTGGTTCATGCAGAGAATCATAAGAAACTTCATATTAATGGCTTCAAAAATCTATTATATCAAGAGATCTATTTGGAAAACATGGAACATGACCAATATCCGGATTCCATGTGACATAAGAAATGTGTTTATATAGTTGTGGATTATAAATATCTATTCACTGATCTCATCAAATTATATCATGATATAGTTTCTAATGGAGAATTAAAAATAACCTAATTCAAAATGGGTTTATTACCTTAAATCTGATATAGATTATTCTTATGTAAGATCAAGACATATGATTATGTGGTAAATCAAACATTAACGGTTGAAAGCAACCATAGTGGTAGGTCAAGATTGGGTGGGGTTCCTTACATGTCAATAAAATGGTAATGAAACTTAAAATTGATGAAAATGATGTGATATGCGGAAATAATGGGATGTGGTAGTGTATATAATGCTTCACCACTGTCTTCTTGATATTAAGATAAGGATTGTGTGGTTATAAAATTTTATTAGTTTGGAAATAAAGAGAATAAAAATCCACATTTAAAAAGACATTCAAGGATGATCACTAATGGGGGATTATGGGATATATTTATAAGTTTTCTAAAGATATATTTACCCCATAAAGCCATTTAGGGTCATTAAATACAAGGAGATCCATATTTCAGTGTAACACTTCATAGGAATTGATATCTCATCCTCATGGTAAACGAGGTAGGTTTATTTGATGTTATAGATATATTTTTCTTTAAAAAGAGTCATAACCCATTAGAATACCTCAGACACATATTTCAGTGAGGCAGTTGCATGCCTTAATGGAGATATGGAGGGATACTGCAAGGATCCCATTGAAAGTGAGAGGCATTATTCTTATTAATTCATCTATAAATACTAATTTGTTAGAAATAGGTTCCCATATATCTTTTATACTTTATTTTATCATGAAATTTTTAACCCTCCCACTATGATCATTTCTAATTTGATGGAATCCTCAATGCCTCTTATAAAGAAGAATGTGTAGAGGTTCTGAAACCCTTATTGTACTATCTCAAAATCCGATGTGATCTGTCATGGGATATCTTATTAAATGATATAGATCCCTTTTCTGTTATTAGTGGGATGTAATATATAGTTTCCTTTTGTAATCATGTTAATTTATATCATTATATGGTCTTCACCGCTCTTGATTTGAATTCTCATATATTTCATGATGAATAGGATTTTTCATCGTGTTAGGTCGGACTGATACTTCCCGACATGTGATGTTTTTCTATCTAGTTTTCCTAAATTTTTGTACACCCTGATGAAAGTTATTTAAGAAACAATATTCTCTTAGTTTTAAGAGAGTTTCCTATATTTTTTTTGAATTAGTTATTTAGTTTACCACCAAAGAAAGAGGTCATGCTTTCTATTTATCTAACTTATATAACCCTGCCAATTTCCATTCCCCCTTATCATATGGATCATTCATAATAAAAGGAATTTATGATCCAATTACATCATATAGAAGCTGAAGTATTTATTTTACCAATCATATCTCTTTTTTCTATACTATTTTTCTTTTCTAATAAAGTGTACGAGGACTTCCACTTGTTTTATGATTATAAGATGCTTCACTAAATGAAAATTAAGAAGAATTATATATTTCCATGTATCAATGACCTCTATGATTACCTAATGTGGTAGAGGATATTTTCAATGATTTTCTTTAAGATAAGATACCAATAACTTCGGGTAATAAAGGATTATGTCCTTAAGATATCTTTCTGAAGAATGTATATTCATTTTGAGTATATCATGGTGTTATTTGTGTAAACCAACACTCCAATAGTCTTTATTGCAGTCATGAATTTTATATTCCACTGATACCAATTTTACTTAGTTGTCATATTCTGGAGGATATTTTAGTGAATTATAAGTTAGAAGAATGTCATTAGAATCATCTATGAGTTGTTTGGTAACATTTCTTAATGATCATCAATGTGTCAAGATATCAATGTCTGACTTCAATATAAAATAATTAATGTTCTTGGGGCATTTTTTTCAAATTAGAGGATCTCATATGATCTATAAATGCTGAAATTCAATATATATAGGGGATAAGAAATGAATTTGATATTAAATGACTCAGGGTCCTACAAGACTATTAACAATTAATCATAATGTATGTCTCCAAGATTGCTACACCTTTAGTAGATCTTTCTCAGAAATAGGTAATGTTTTTATAGATTCCTTGGCTGAATTAAAGTAGGGTCTAGCCTTGAAACCTATTTTGATTCTACATGAAGTTAGTTCATAATTTGTTGCGTATTTTGATACATCATATAGGGGTTTAAGGTAAGATCTAATATAGGATGATGATATTTTTGTATATTAATGTTACTAACTCCAGCCACATGAGAGAAATTACCCAACCCATGACCTTTATCTCATAGTTATCATACACACCGTTATTTCTAAGCCACGCTATCTTTTTGGTGAGATATTTCATGATTAATATTTATAATATAGTTTAAGTTATATCTTATCCCAAAAAAAATTCATCATGATAAATGGATATTCATGGACTACCTTAAGGATTTTAAATTTTACATCACATAACTGCAAGGAAAAGGGGATGCTATTGTTGGTGGTCTTAGTCAGAAACTTCCTTCACAATATGTAATGTTTTCTAGGGATGAATGGAACCTCATGGGCCCTCTTCTCACATGAAACTCTAATAATATTTGAGAATTAGCATATGGTTCTTGCAAGAATTTAGGCAACCCATTATCTTCTATATCTCATCCACTTAGAGTAATAAAGAGATGAGGAATGTCTGTGATTAAAGAATATCATATATAGTGAGGTGACCATTGGTGAAGGTTAAATTTATACAAATGGACTAGATTGTTTTATGATTCATATCATAGACCCATTCATAATATGTAATGTCATGATGCAATTTTACCATCATTATTAGTGATCAGTCAACCTTCGTGCTTCTTTGATATACTATAAAATGTGACAACAATCCTCGTGTTCGGGTTTGATATCAGACAATGTAAATTTTTTATTATTTTTCCTTAATATATAGTAGGTTATGGTATTATATTAAAAAACCTCTAGTGCTTTGCATCCACTTTTCGTGCCTACATGGATGTGGGATGAGATACACCTTGATTTTGTAGTTTGGTTTCCTCGTTCCCCTCATGGTTTGAATGTTATCAATGTAATGATCGATTGGTTGAAAAAATATGATTATTTTATCCCTATTATAAAATTCATGAATATGATAGATCTTGGGAGGTTATACATCCAAGAGATTATGTGGTTTATAATGTTTTATCTACTTCTATTTATCATAGTGATTCTCATTTAACCACAGAATATTTGAAAGGACCCCAATAGGTGATAGGATCGCTTATGAGATTGAGCATTCCCAACCATTCATATCAAGATGATAAGATAGAGTGTGAGGTATAAATTAAGGAATATACGTCCTGATCTGGGTTCCATACACACTTGTGTCTTGAGCTAGACCACTATGTAAACTCATACTTGACTCCCTATACACTAGAGGCTTCCGACGAGCAGATATTTTCTAATATCAATCATGGGGAAACCACAACCTATCTATCAAAGCAATACACCAGTAGAAAATAAAATAAACCATATCAAAAATGATATTATCAATAAATAAACATGTCTAATACAACATGATGTGAAAATTAAAAAATAAAATATCCAAAACCAAACAGTATTCATATCAAGATAAATACATGTCAAGTGTCAATAAGAAAAACCAAAAATAAATATATATAATAAAAACTCCCAATAAGGTCCTGAAACTAATTATGTTTCCCTCATCCATTATTCATTAAAAGAAGGTCCATTATTCGTTCCCTCATCCTATATGTTCTAGTTGGATCATAAAACCATCTTTTCAACATTTAAGTTGTAAGGGAATAAAGGATTATCAATAAAGAGGTTTAACTCTTAATTAAGTATTTTATAATATAATTGTCACTTTATGTGTGTAAAAAAGAGAATAGGGTTGTCCTTTTATATGTTATGGAGAGGACACACTTTGAATTACATAAAATATTTAAATTATATAATGTCAATTTCTAGAGAAATTGGATCCTAAATGTGTAAAAAAGAAAAGGATATATAAAATAGGGTTAAAATATATACAATAAATAATAAATTAAAAATTAGATATTGTGGTGTTACCCTTATAACTTAGTTTAACCACCACTCCTTGGTAAACCTGTTTTAACCTTAATTATGGTATCATGGTTTTTCCATTTTCACTATTAATTTCACTTAAAATAGAGCTAACCTCGTTAAAAAAATTAAATTTTAAGTCCAAATAGGGAAACTATTTTATCAAATTCTATTCCTATAAATGGAATAAATTAATTTTAAAATAAACATAAAAATGCATTGAAGAAACATCTTTTGATGAAACACATTTTAGCATAAAAACGAATCTAGTTTTATTCTTTTCCATGTAAGAACTATCAAATATATATTGAAATATTTGAAAAAATATATAATCTAAAAATTTCACTAGAATTATTAATTAATTGGGATTAATTTAGTTTATTGTGATTAAAATAGATTCAATAAAATAACCTTTTTCCTATAAATAATTTTATCTTCTTTCATAAACATTAGAAAACTAATGTATGAATGATTATTAATTTATTTATATAAAATATATAAATATTTTATTAATATTAATTTTCTATATTGATCAATGTACATTTGAAAATAAAAATGTATATCAAGAAGATAAAAAATCTTGGAAAAATGTGTCATTAAATTATGAAATGGTTTTAATAAAAATATAATGATTATTTTTTATAAATTAATGAATATATTTGAAATTATAAATCATTATATATATTTCCTAATGGGGAAAAACATATTCATACTCTCTAATCCAATATATACGTTTTAAAAGAATATAATATGAAAAGGTCATTTAGACTTTGGGTTATGTGTGAAGAAACCTATCAAATAAATTAAATTTATATAAAGTGAAATATATCATAAAGTCTCATGGTGTTACATATAATACCATCATATATCACCAAAAATGATAATCATCATAATACTACTAATATGGTGATAATGGATCCAAAAGTGTTGTGTTGATACATCCCAACAAGTATTAATCTATGAATAGTAACCGCAACAATTCAAGATGTGACCTCCAGCACACCTCCCCATATGCCAAATGAATCCAACTGACAGTCCAACGAGGTAGTGTGGGGAGAAAAACCTACTTTATTATAGTTTATAGTAACAATAAATATAACTAAACATCATCTATGAAAAACAATGAAAGCAGAAGAAAATAAAAAAATCAACCCCAAAAAATAAATGAGTAGTTATAAAAGTCTGAACAACCATTTCATACACACTAGACTCACTAATGTTTGGATAAATGTATAAACGAAAAAATATAAGAAATAAAACATAAAATGGGATCCACTACATCTCCAATACTCATATATTATCCAGACACCTTCCCTGCAATCCTACTCAATTATGCAAAACTGATCTCAAGTCTTAGGCCCAGCTCTGCCGATAATTAAGTGAGAATATTCTCGAGTACCCATGTCTAATGGTGTAATGAGAAGGGTGTGAGTATAAAAATTAGTGGGGAATGATTAATGTGGTTTTATATAATATTGGAAATTAAATGATATATGCATGTTACAGTCTTAGCAGGAATAAATATCTTGCGAAAAAACCCAACATTGATCCTTAGGTATGTAACCCCAATTGACCACACATACTTTGGACTCAGGTATAAATATCACTAATCATATAATGATGAATATTCCAACCATAATAATAACTCATCCTCCACTTCCATGGAATCCCCATCCATAGTATCACATACCTCCAGTATGGGAGCTTTCTTAGCCATCTTGGATCACCCCTTATGGTTGTTTTCTTATTAACGGAGTAGGCCCATAAGATTCAAATATTCAAATCTATACTGAGCCTACTATATAAGAACATCTCATCTATAAATCCTAGCAACAATAAACTTATATTAATCTCTCAATCTTTGTAATTGATCATCTCTATTTGTCTATAAATCATAGTATCCCATCAGCGTTTCTTATAACAAAGTCCATGGAATCCCCAAATAATAGCGTCACCTCCCTCTCAACTATGGAAGTTTATTTTCCCGTATGAATGGCCCCATGGGTGTATTCATTAATTTTTCAAAATACCCATTAGCATATTTCACCTTTACCGTCAAGAATATTCTGTGACATCTGTTGAATAAATAAAACATTAGGGTAGTGAAATACCATTCCCAAAACCAGTATCCAGATCCCCTAGGGATCAGTTTTTTAGTAAGGGTTCCATGCTGACACCCAAAACCATCTCATATACAGAAGACCTATCGATGGGGAACCCACTAGGACCCTTATTTCGGTGTATAAAAGAGGAATCCCTACTTGGGTCTTCAGTTTCATCTATAGCCTCATTTTGACACCATATTCTTTAGAAAATCGCATCCCTTTAAATAATCATCATCAAGGTAGCATGAAATTAAAGGATACACAGGGTCTCATGAAAAACAAAACAAATAAGTGGTGGCCCATGACCCATATCAATTCTTAAGGTCACTCTTTGTCAGTCCATTCACCCATCCTAATGTTGTTCTACCTAAGTTCTATCCACCAAATACTATTAAAAATATACCAGAGAGGATTACTCATCTCGCCCTCATCATAATGAACCTATCCAGATTTGAATCTCATAAAAGGCCCCCTAAGTCTAATTTAGAATATTATCCCATGTCAACCCCAAAAATCTGACTTGGGGTTATCTCAATCTGCGACACATGCACTAAGGGTATCAATTAGTTGAGCCTTACCTCTCAAGAGGGCAGGAGGCCACCCAATATCATACTACTCCCAGCCTTGGTAATCAGTAACTGAGGTTTCAAGCTACCATGCAGGGGTTGTTCATCACCCCCATTACTCATCAATTTTAAACGTTAAATTTAATTAAATTTAACAATTTAACAATGGGGGATAACCATTATTGGAATGTTCATATGTTGCCTTACCCATGGTCAAAATGTAAATGTCATTAAAAAAGTACGTGACACTACCTTCCTTAAAATATCATTCCACTATTATCTCTAAGGAGCCGATAACTGTAACCAAATCCTATACAATCGTGTCCATATTCAATCATCCTCGAACCATTTTCTCGATTACAATCTCACACTAAATATAAATAATTAATTGATGATAAATTTTATAAATAATTAAATAATTAATTGCCAACTATTTATAATTATGGGAAACTTGTAGTGTTGTCCCACCACTTAAGAATCATGTAAAATGACACCCTAAGGGTTTTTCTCATATACTCAGACCTATGCTGAGAAAAATCCCCCCAAACCAGTACCAAAAAAAATTAATTAAAATTTAATCAAAATACAGAATAGAAATCTATGGGGAAACATACCTCAACCAAACCGATGATCCACCATGTACAAATATAGTCTTTTGACACCTTCATCCTTGGAAGAGTGAAATCCTTGTCATTCTCAGTGGATTCCACCATGATTTGTTGGAGTCAAAACTAAACCCCTCTCATGGAGAAACAGAAATCAATGAGATAATCATTGGATGACTAGTGGAGGGATAAACTGAGCTAAAGGAATGAATCAAATTACTAGAAGATCCCGTTTAAAGGAAACCCAAACCATGGGGACGAGGAAAGATAGTGGGGAAGAATCTCATATTTTTTGAGGCTCAAATATAAGTATAAAGGGGTTCTCCCATTCTAAAAACTAAGGGGTAAAATTGAAATTAATTACCGTAAAACCCAACCCGCTATCTAGTGTCTTATTAAAATGCTAGAAACTACTATATTTCATATGGATATACTGTGTTACTAGTTACAGAATCCACTTGACCTCTCTTAAGGCTGAATTAAGCAACCATTATTACTTCGATGCCTCAACCCATTTTGATGTTACCACAATTAGGTTTTCTATGAATCAAAATACAATTTCCAACACCAATTATAAATCTAACTCATCCACCAAATGGAACACTCAAATTCAATCATGATTGTTTTAGACCAATATGGACTTAGGGTCTTATAACATCCCCAAATTATTTCTTCACGTCTTTGGGAAGTCTCAATTTTCTTCCAACCAAACATCCCAACCATTCTTGGTCATGAATTAACCCTCAAATTTTTAGGTTTTACCTCAAAAATACTACTGAAATTTTAAAAAACAACTTTGAAAAAACAACTCCAAAATCACCAAACCACAAGAAAGTTATTGTACCCACCATTGAAACACCAAAATTGATCTTACCCAATAATTTATAACTATATACACAAATAATTTATTTTTTAACATTATCTACTATCTTATCTTGTTCCCATCGATAGAACCAAGGAAATAGCCAAATATAATGACGTTATCATTATCCTACCCTTGGAATTTCTTATCAAAACATGAATATAATGTCTAAAAAAGACTCCCAACATGGTTTCCAATCATAAAACAGATCAAACCTAAGAAATACATTTCTGTTTCACTAAAGCCAATCATGATGCCTTTATACCTAGAGGCATCCTATGATCATCATAGAACACTTCCCAAAGCCTCAACCCATCACTTGATGTGATTCCATAGTTAAAACCCCTAATATAACAATTTATTACTCATTACTCAAATTCCATAACTGACATGTTACTTATTTGATCACGTTATGAGAATTTCAAAAAAATAACCCAATCCCCAAACCATCTCTCAAACTCTAGTTTACATCACGCAAAAACTTATACCTAAAATTCAATAATGAATCCCATAGTACTAGGGTTCAATTTAGTCAATAGTATTTGGTGCACAAAAGGTATTATAATGACCACTCACACTCTAATGACACTTATCATGGGTGGGTCACATGTTCGTGGTCGACATCTCACTCCCCTCCTTAAGAGAATCCTTATCATTGAACGGTTGAAACAAGATCTTGATAAACCATGCCTATTCCTCTTCCATATCCAAAAATAATAACTAGAATATCCCATCCAACTCATTATATAGTGCCTACCCATAACACTAAATCATCATTCACCTTTTCTAAACATGTGTTCCACTCCTCTAAACAATTACCACCTAGTTATATGCCTGAAAATTATGTCTCCCCAATAATGTATCTTATAGTCCACCCTTGGGTCAACCACTCCATGTTACCCAATCCACATTCACATTACCTCTACAAGGGAACACTATCTCAACTTTTCACCCAAATTTGTGGGTCTCCATGCCATCAAGCGTCTCCTTGATAACCATAAATCCCCAAAATAACCATAATCATCACCATTTCCAACACCCAACTCAAGTTCCTATGTTTCCTGAACCCCTAAGCCCATAATTGATATCCATCATGGAATGGAATTCTTGATGTTCTAGGAATTACAATAGATATACTATATAAAATTTTGCACCAAACTTGTTTCATGAGACATAAAATGACTTCTTATATCACAACCTCATTCTAGGACCATAGGTGTCCATATTTAGTCCTAGGCATGTTAGGCTAATCTAAACACTAAGGGAACCCATTGTTCCAAATTTTCATGCACAAGAATATTCCTTCATGTCGAAACCAATCTAAAAACATGTCACCCCATGTGTTTCCTCTCAATAAAAAAAAGGAATTACCATGCCCAGGTCACATACCCGGTTGTACATCATGTGCACTAGTAAAAAAAATCACCTAGTCATTCTTTTCATATCTAAAGACACCATTATCTAAGTATAACCCCATAGTAGAGTCACCCCAAATCATACCAACCATAGAATCACCGAGATTTTTTCATAACTGAGGTATTTTAAGCCTTCCACCTAGCCCTACCTATCATGTATCACATCACAGTCAATAAGACTCACCACCCTGCCTAAGGGTCATTCCACTTTCAAATGTCACACCTCACAGGACATAATACATTATCATATCTTACCCATGATATCAACATTCTAAAAACCAACTCATGGGGTCTCAAATACGAAGAATTCACAAAATGACCACAACCCCCTGCTTGGGAACCCATCCTTTCCGAGCATCTGCACAACAGAATGCTCCTTAGTGGATCGTGCATCATCAGTAAACTCTTCCCTTAACCAAAAAATCATCCTAGGTAAGAAATAATGACGTAAAACACAATAAAATTTTCCGGTTAGGTAGAATGTCATTCAAATTTATTTTGGAAAATAACATACAAGTTTTTACTGGAACTTTACTTTACCAAAACATAATAACAACACCACACAAGGGGTTCCATCAATTGAGGCACCCAATTTATATACCGACCTGTTGGGTAACTCCTTCTCCCATGCACATGGGTTATTACAATAATTATCAATAAGAATCTCTCCAATGATTCACATGAATTTCCATGGAATGAAAATACAAATTAAATTTGGCCTAGTTGAGTAGAATTCGACCAAGTACATGTCTGGAAAAGAACGTATGAGCAGTAATTTAAACATTAACAAACTAGTACTTGGTTATAAATGAAATAACATAATTGAAGTACTACATGTATCATGAATCCTTCATGACATATATGATGCATGAAACACATATTAAATCTATAGTAAATGATTCAAATCCAATTATTTTCCTCCTACTAACTAGAAAAGAACCATAAACCTTAAAAAGTCAAGAACCTCAAACATCCATGTGATTCCATCAACATGAAAATCATATACAACCATAAAAATGTAATTCAAACCATCAATATCATCCCTAGTGACATGTAATTCTTATTAGAAAAGGATTTCTCAATACACCATCCCGATATCTATCACAGTCTCTGATATATTACTAAAACTTTGGTACAAAAACCCCAAGTAAAAAAAATACAGTGATAACACATATCAATGACCAGGAAAGGATTAATATATTAATCATAACCATAAAAATTCAACATGTGTTCTCAAGAACACCTCCCTATATTCTCGAGGCTATCAACTGGAAATAGGGGTCTAAGGTTGTACTACATGAAGACTATACCACCTACATCATGGTGAATAAGAACATTACAAATAACTAAAGATCAACCATCATAAATATTGAATCCAGAAGTAATGAAAAATAAAATATAACATAATAAAAAAAATCCCTAATGTTATGAATATTCATTCCATGCATGCACTAACAACCCGCTAGGTTGATTATATATAAAGGGAAAAAATAAAAGAAATAAAATAAAATAGGGTTCTACTACATCTCCAAGGTTCATCCATTTACCTAAAACCATATAATATATCATATCCGATCTTGCAAGACCAATCCTGGGACTCAAGTTACCTTTTCATAAATCCATGTAAACATATGTTTAAGTATCCAGGTACAGAAATGAATCATGTAGGGTGTGAGTACAAAAATAATTTTTGAACCACAAATGTGGCCCCATAATATACTGGTAATTTTATTATATGTTCACATGATATGATTAAATGATATAAATTACTAACAAAATAAATAAATAATTCTAATGTTGGTCCTTAGGTCTCTAACCTTAATAGACCATACCTACATCATAATAATGGTAGATTGTTGTATAGAATTTAACACTAATTGTTCCAACAAAAATAATATCCCAAAATCCACTCTCGTGGTATCCCCATACATACAAACATATGGATTCCCTTATGGTATTTTTCATAGTAATCATAGACCACCCAATTTTAGTGTTCTATATTCAATTAAATATTCCCCTAAATATTATGAACATGGATCCATGTTAACCTTGGTATACTAAACCAACCATGCCTTAGCATATGTTGGGCCTTGATCCCACATTATAATGCCCCCATCTAGATAGTATATGGCCGTCCTCTTTGAATGTCTTGTATCAAAATCCAAGAATCCTTAATCATATAGGAAGCTCTAAATATAAGGTATCTTGCATTCCTATCCATCTCCAACTCATGGAATCCCATCAGTATATCTGAACTTCATATTCGTCGTATCCCAAAAAATAGTATCACTACCCTAATTTCTATGGAAATTACCTTTATCCATATAAATCAACCCAAGGGTGTATCCATTCATTTATAAAATTCCTAATATTCTAATACCACATCTTCCCCAAGGGGGAATTCCCAAACCATCTATGAAAAAATAAGATATAAGGTCTGGTCAAATTCCATACCAAAAACAACTATGCACAACCCCTAGGTATCACTGGTTTGGTAAGGGTTCCATGGTGACTCCAATTATCATCTCACATATAATCTTGCAAGTTTGGTCTATCAATTTTTAACCCATTAGGTCTATTCAGCTTTGGAATAGTAGGTTTTCCCTCTCTTGGGTCCTCAATATTAACTATTATTTAGGGTCAAAACCAAATTCTCTATAACATCATGTCCATCGATTTCATTATCATTGAGGTAGCATGGGACTTTTCCTATATAGGATATTACAACAAAGGAGATAGATAAGAGATGGCTCGTGAACCATCTCGATCCTCAAGATAATTTTGGCTCTTTTATCTCCGTCATACTGATCTCACTATACCTTTGGTCTTTCCACCTAGGCCTAGTGACAATGTAATAGATCACATCACCACTTCCAACATCATCCCAAAAAGATTTAGAAACTAAATTCTCAAAATGTGGCCACTAATTCGTATATATCTTGGGTTCCCAACCCCGCCCAAACACCTAACTTGAAGTCATATCAAGCCCCTCTGTATAGGACAAAGGCCTCAGTTAGTCTAGAATATCCTCTGAAGAGGACTAGATGCCACCTTAGAACTCAATATTCCAGACCTCATCCACTGTTGTAGGAGGTGTTAAGCAAATGCACAGGGGTATTTAACCACCCCTTGTACTCGTTTATCCAATTAATTAAATTTAAACTCATTAAATATTTTAACAAGAAGGTATTGACTACAGTGTAAATATTAGACATCACAAGCTACATAATAAAAAAATAATTGTCTAAGGAGATGTAAAATATACCACCTACCATTAAGGATCTTTCAACTTTTATCTTCAAAGGACTGGTAGTAGTTTCCAAGGCTCACCTAATCTGTTCTGGACTCGTCCATAGATAACCTAGCCCATCCCAATTTCACAAGATCCTACCCACACAAAAAATCAATATTTAATTTATTATTTCACATATAATTTATTAATTAATTAATTTTCAACTTAAAATAATTTTTTATAGCCCACTAGTTTGTTATTCTCCACTGAAACCAATTCCAATATAACCCCAAGTGTCTCTATCATATCCCAATTTTGAATCTGAAAGAAATCCCCAAATATGATCAATTAATAAAAATGAATTTAAACTAATCATTTACAAAAAACTTATGGATATTTGATGATGCGGTTTACCAAAATTAAAACATCATTCCATGTCATTCAGAAAGTGCATAATGTCACATTATTACATGGTAGAGTGAAATAATTATCATTCTTGGCCTTTTCACCAATGATTCTATGGAATAAAAAACAATTCACAAGCCTATATAAACTAAAATAAGATATTTAAATGGAGTAGGATAGTACGGACCAATATAGAAAATTATAAACAACAAATAATTAAAAAAACCCTTTAAAGGCTCCCAAAACTATGGTGTAATATGATGGAGAAGAGGGAAGAACACTGTATTTCTTATGGCTCAAATAGGAGGATAAGGGGGAACCCCTTTATAAAAACACTAGGGGTATAATTGATATTGTTCCCCTTAAAATCCCAAAATAATGAAGATGGAGGCCACCAGTGTAATAGTATATGATCCACACTTCTAGTTTTAGTGCTAATGAAATAATCATTATAAATGTGACCCAATTTTTCCCATATAAACATAAAACATAAAAAGTAAATATTGGATCACTTACATTCCCAAGAAACTTTTAGTATTAGTGTTTTAAAAAATTTGGAAAATATCATACACATCATAGAAAAATAAACTAGACCACAAAAATATATATTATCTTGAAAAAATCCTTCATGTCTTGCACTCTTCATAAACATGTTCTACTTAAAACCATTCTACATAAAGCATGGAAATAAAACCATAAGAATATGGTGTGATCAGATGATTATTATAGGTAAATATATGAGATATCAATGATTATGTATGAATAAGATGAACATAGTTGTATAATAACATAAACATAATAATTGAAATGTATATCCTAAATATAAAAATCAAAATCTTGAGTCATGGAATAAATCATGGTAGTTCTTAAGTCCTAAATCATGTGAGAATATAAACCATGAGAAAATATCAAAGGAATAAAATATAGAATTATAGAAAACACATAATTCAATAAAATAATTTTCGTAGTAGTCAAGGATATTTTCCAATACTATAATAGAGGAATGGGTTAACTCCTCAAACCATCATAGTAGTCAATTTTCACTCCCAAGACTATCATGGTTGAAAAAGACCATTACTGAACTGAGTTCACTCCCCATTAAAGTCATGTCTATCTCATAAGACATAAATTAATACCCCTTTTAGTAAAGGGAGATATTGGTCACTTCTCTCACATAATTATAATTATACATATATATTCCACAAGAATATTAATATTTCATCATACAGATCTCATGGAACAAAATGGATTTTAGAAACATCATTCAATCATAACCTAACTGATGTAAAAGTAATGGGTCTCATAAATATCATACCATCATAAATATAAACCTAACACAAAAATAATTGTGGTATTATCCTAATAAATATCACTACTAAGGCATATATAACATCAAAAAATGTTATCGTAAATGGAAAATTAATTTGGAGACATTACGTGATAATAATTCTCAATGAAAATACCCTTTCCATTATGAAAAACAATTTTTAAATCATAAAATATTTATAAAAACAATTTCATTGAATATATTATTGATAATTATAAATTAAACACTGCCAACTATTTTAAACAACATTAAAATAATTTTCCTTAAAAAATCCTAAATGATCATTTAAAACACTTTAAAAACATTTTTAGAAAGCATATTATTGAAGGAACAGAGATTTCTGACTGAAGGGAGAATAAAAATAAATGGAACTTATAATAACATTAAATAATTATTTTTGTGATAAAAAAGCCAATGGTGATAATACACACCTCATAAAATAATTTAAGAGCAGAATATAACAGGTGTCTCAAAGAAGGCAAATTGAGAAAAAATCACCTTACAGATTTGGTCACTTTTAAACTGTAAACCACATAAAGGAGAGATCATATAATGGATATGTAAATAACCATAAATTTATGGTTATGGATTATATATTAAATTAATTGTAATTATATATACCACACTAATTAAATTAAGGGTGGATATGCCATAAGTCTCGTATATGTAAATGTGAGACTAAAATTAGCCATAAAATTTCATATTATTGAAGTGAGCATTGATAAAATGAACCTATTGTGTTTATTTAATGTAAATAAATAGAAAAAATTATAAATAAAATATAATATCTTCAAATTTAATTTAAAATAGTATCATAGAATTCAATAATCAATGAAATAGTAGTTTAACCCAAAGAATGGAAATTTAGTTAATAATTCTCTTACCTAAAGTCTCGACATTCAGTATTCATGTTGAAACCTATTGTATAATAAATATGTATTAGTTATACATTTATTATGTAAAAATATACTAATCAAAAATATTAGTAGTTTTCTAGGACATCCTATCATCTATTTATTAATATTTTTTTATTAAAATCATTATTTTGAGTTATAACTCCTTTGTTCTCCAATCTTGTTTTGGATTAGTCGTCTTGGTATGTATACTTCGATATTTGTTCCCATAATATATATAATAAATATAATTGTATAAAGATAATATATAATAATTATATACATATTTATATTCATTCATATATTTTATAAATACAAAATGAACTACATCATCCCAGGAGATTGTAGGTCGTACGTACGCATGCATGTTATTTTAATTTTTTCAATTGATGGAATGAGATAATGGTAAATAATAATTCATATTTATCAGAATAATTGTTATATAATATATATATTTATATATATTCATTAAACCCCTCATAATAAACAT
Organism: Viscum album; assembly: GCA_963277665.1. Classification (NCBI taxonomy): domain Eukaryota; kingdom Viridiplantae; phylum Streptophyta; class Magnoliopsida; order Santalales; family Viscaceae; genus Viscum; species Viscum album. Next base: position 372,496,635 of record OY728127.1, on the reverse strand, counting down.
CCATAAAATATGGTGATTAAAATGAATTGTATCGCTACATTGAGAAAGTAAGTCATACATACGCATGAGTGATACTTTCTCTTCATGAATGATGGAAAATAGGGTTTATGTTGGTGTTTTAATATTCATAATAAAATTTAATAACATTTTGGATAATTATTTTATTATTTGATAATAAACATCATAGATATGGCGGAGGTAACGAATAGTAGAAAAAGAAAGTGGTCGATTAGAGTAATTACATATTCTTTAAAAATCAACTTTAGATTTCCTATATAGGGCTCTATGTTTAATCTTTTGAGAATATGGACACCAATAATAATTTTCTATGGAACAAAATAAAAGTATATTACAGAGACTAGTTGATCTATAAATCTCAATGTAATGTAGAGAAGTGAGGAAGGAGGTTCTCACTTATAATTGCGTTGAGGGGCACTTTTGAAATTTCTCAAAATACTAATTAATAATAAATTAAATCTCAATCCAAATACCTCCAAAATACCATAAATTATAAGGTAAGAAAGTATAGGGTTTTATTATCATAATTAAATAAATTTTAGAAATTTTTTCGTTTTTTTTAAACATTAGCAATTTTATTGACCATAAGTAAACCCATTGAAATTTTAACTATGGCATAAAACATTATAATATTAAAACATTTTAATTCTTACTTATATGGTGTAAATTTTAAATAAATAATACAATTATGGTATCTAAAATATTATAATTATCAATTTTAATTTTTAAAAGATTTTTATATTCACTAAATAATTTTAAAGAATAATATTTTCATTAAATATCATAACTGCCAATTTTAACACTATTCATTAGGCTTTTAGAAAATAAGAACATAAATAAAACATAAATAGATCAATTAATATACACCTCATATTAAATAGTCTCCTATAATATTTATGGGTCACCAAAATTAATTAAAATTATTTTTATTTTTGTATTATTAATATAATTTATTTGATTTTTTCTTTAGTCGCACAATTATTACATCATCATGGTGTAATTACATACGGTAATTATTGAATTTTTAAAAATTATTAATAAATTAAAAAGATATGGATAAATATTTAACTTTTAAAATTATAATTTTAGTCAAGAATGTCTTCTATTTAGCCTCATATTACAAATATTATACTTTTTAAAAATAAGAGTGTGGCATGTTTGATTTTTAATTAAATTAAATACAATAAAGGTCATAATCATATTCATGTGAATCAAAATGGTCATAAATTCAAAAATTGGATGATTATGGTAGATATATACTCAAAAAATAAGTTTTATTCATGTATTTTTTGTCTTTTAATAGTTCTTATCATTTTCATTAAAATCAATTAATTGATTTTTTATCTTCTTGCACAAGCACTGCATCACTGTTGCATAAGAATTAAATGTGACTATTTCATATATATAAATTAAAAACAAATTAATATATTAAAAATAAATATAATATTCTCAATATAATCCATTATATTCATTCGTAACCTTATTTTATCCATATGTGGGCAAATAAGATATATTTCTGACAAGGAAAGTGACATTTTGTGACTTTTATTGATTTAAAAATTATATAAGGCATTTTCATGGAAAAAAGTCAATTAAAGGACTAATTTTTTCCCACAGGTGAATGGATTTAATAATATTCATCCAATAATTTTTTTAAGTGTTAATGTCATTTTATAGACCCTATCATTTTATTTTTAACCTAAATTGCCCAATTGACACTTTACCAAGGTAAAAAAACTTATAAAGTTTATTATTCATATGGACCCAAAATAAATGGGATATATTTAAAAAATTTGGACCTTTAGAATAAAAAAATTCTCCATTTTTTAAAATAAAAATCATATATTTTCATAATTTAATTTAAAATAGAACGAAAAACTATTTTTTCTGAAAAATGTACTTTTTAAATATAAACTATTTTTATACTAACTTCAAGTGTAAATATCCTTTTAGAAAACAAAATTGGATTGTTTTAAATAAAATATAAATAATTAAATTTTAAAACAAAAAAAAAATAAAACATTACTATTAATACTTCAAAAATATATATTTTTCTATAAGAATCTGTATTCTTTAACTATTCATTGAAAAATCAAAATGTTTAGAAAATTATCAAAATATCACTATAAGAAAATTTTGAAATGATTGTTTCAATAATTAAGTTAATTTTATCAAATAATCTTTATAAAACATCAATTAATTTATTATATTATTCTGTATATAATATGCAATAAAATTAATTTTTTTAAGAAAAAATGTTTTCAATGAAGAAAATGACTTTACTAAAAAACTATTAATTATTTGAAAAGAGTTAAACATTTAGAAATAATCCTTAAAATTATATATATTTCATAATACTATTCATTCATGCCTATTTAACGGATAGTTTATAATGGTTGCATTTAAATAATATGACTTAATTACATGATTAATATGGGTGTTGTGTAACTTGTTCACCATTAAACATAGTATTTACTTTTAAAATATTGAAATATTATATTCTATCCCACCCTGACATAATAGATTGTGCCCTCTCAGTAGGAACTAGTTCTCAGTAAAAAGGTATTTTACTTTTCAAAATACCCTTTTTGAAATCCCACATTGAAAAAAAGGTGAATAAAAATTCTATATGAAAATATAGAAAGGAAAGTAAGAAGGTTATCTAAGATAACACATCCTAGGATTAAATAATAGAAAAATGGAAATGGAAGAAAAACTAAGATTCAAATTATTATGAAGAGTAATAGAGAGAATGGTCATTATAATGTTAACCACCACAAAACATGAAATCTATGATAGGTTAAAATCCTATTTATTTCTCAGTAAGAAAATTAAATGGATAACATTTTTATTTTACATTTTAATTTAAATACACTATGGATAGATCTTATTAATTACTTTACAATGTACTCTAAGAAAATATGTAAACATACTCACTTGAAAAGTATATTTTCATCCTTTAATCAATTTCCACCAAAACTCATCTTTTTCTCCAAAATATGAGTATTATTGTTGAATATTTCACACCTAAAGCACTAGAATAAACATCTAATGAATCAAATAACATAAAAATATCAATTATATATTTTCCTATAAAAAATGGCAATTACAAGATAAGGTAATTCTCCAAAAATAATAAACCATTAAATGATTCCAAAAAACTTTAATATCCATAATTTTAAAGTAATAGACAAAGTTTGTTTTAGACCTATCAAAAAATAACTTTCCATAAAATTATTCCATGATATTACAAACTAATATTAAAACCCAAAAATCATAAGGATTTGATCACATAGTATTCCAAGAAAATTTTAACATTTGACTCCAAATAACATTAGGCACTCTTAATATCTCTTACTAAAACATAAATAACTTAATAATCCTCAAGGAAAGTTATCCATTTTTATAAATAACCTAAATCACCCTAAATATAAAATAAAATCCAATATTCTTCCAAAATATAATTCATCCTTTTTCCTCTAATAAAATATCATAGTGTTCTGTTTAACTTTATCAAATAGAATTCTAAAAATATAAAACTTTATTCAAAATAATAGAAAAAACTTAACACCGAATAAATTTCTAATATCATGGTTATCGATATGATAAATATTATTCTACCAAAATGAAAAGAACATTTATCCATAATATAGTTTAACTAAAATTAAAAATTAGATAATACTAGGACTTTACATATTCTAGTGGAAGGCTATTCACCCTTACCATAATTCGGTTGTTGGTTTAATCCATGTGGCCTTGCCGGATGTGACAGTTTTAACACATCCTTTGGGTTGTCCTTTTTATAAAACTATATTAACATAATTATTATTTAATTAAAGTAATTTGATAAACATCCTCAAAAATAACCTTAATAGATTCAAAATTAAATAAATTTTGTTAACCATATATGTTATCTCATACCTTTCCTTTTACTCCCCAAAATGTAGTAATCCTTAATTACCCCAAGAAAATGTCTCTAAGAATATCATTATTCACCATAAAATTTCATATATCTTATACTATAAACTTATGGTCTTTTATAAAAATTATTGTATTTATAACTCGTAAGATAACTTTACATAAAAATATACTAATCTCTAACAATATTTAAACCCTACTCTGATACGATATGTAAAAGCCGAGAATATGCACTTATGGTTCCAATGTTAATGAAAGAGTCTTTAATAATGTTTCTCAATTTTTTACATATGAAATTTAAACATCGCAATAAAATATTGGATCACTTACATACCTAAGGACCTTTTAGGATTAGAGTATTAGAAAATTGGGGAAAACACATATAAGTTACAGAAAAATAAACAACTGGATTGTAAAATATATATATGTTTCCTGCAAAAATTTCTTCATGTATATAAATCTTATTAGACATATCTTACTTAAAAAATTTATTCATAACCTTAACAAATTGAAACATAATTAAGGGTGAAATCAGATTCTCAGTAAGTATAACTATCACAAATATCAAGGATTATATATGCATATCATAATAATAAGGGTATAGAAACATAAACATAACATTATAGAATTATAAATTACATGTAAAAATCACGATATTGAGTCATGGATTAAATATTAGCTATTTATAAGACAAAAATAATTTGGAAACATGATCCATGAGAAAATAGGAATGGTATAAAACATAGAAGTTTAGAAATCACATAAGTATCAAAAATTATTTCATTAGTAGTCAATGCCCTTTGGTAAGACAATCATAGTTGAATGGTCTCAATCCCAAAACCTTAGTGTTAGTCATGATTCAATCAAAATTATATTCACACAAAACCTTATCATGATATAATCAATTAAATAATTGTTTAACCTCATTAATGGAAATTGAGTTAAGAATGTCCTTACCTCAATTATTGACTTTCTATGATCTCATTGAAACCTCATGTATAATAAATATGGATTTATTATACATGTATTAAATAAAAATATACATACCATACCATTTATGAGTTATTTATAATATATTATCATATGTATATTAATATTTTTTATTAAAATCATTATTCTGGGTTATAACTGCTTGGTTTTCCAGGCTTGTTTTGGTTCGGTAGTCTTGGTCCTTATACATTAATGTTTGTTCACATAATTTATTGAATGTTCATTATTGTATAAAATCATAAATAATAATTATATACATATTTGTATTAATTCATATAATGTATAAATAGAAATGAACTAGACCACTCATCAACACGGTAAGTTGTATGTACACATGAATGATATTTTTGTTTATTCAATTGATGAAATGAGAGAAAGGTAAATTTTGTTTCATATTTTACATAACAATTATTATATTTTATATATTTATATATTAATTAAATCCATCATAATACATATACATGATTTATGCTGATGAAAAATGAATTGTATCGCAACATGGAGATGATAAGAGGTATGGATGCACAAGCGATAATTCCACTACATGTTTTATGGGAAATAAGGTATATGATGGTTTTTTAATTATCATAATTAAAATTAAGAATATTTAGGATAATTGTGATATTATTTTTTGATAAACATAATATATTTTTAGGAGGTAAGGAATATTATAAAAATAAAGTGATTAGTTACTATGATCACCTCTTCTTGAAAATGTCTCCTTTAGATCCACTCTAAATGGATTTAGGTTTGGACTTTTGAAAATAATAGAACCTCTAAAATGTGTATGGGGAACTGAATATGAGAATATTTTATTGTTTTTTCAAGTGATAAATCTCAATGTTCTGTGAATAAGTAAAGGAGTAGGTTCCCTTTTACAATTAAGGTAAAGGGAACTTCTGTAATTTCATAAAAGGTTAATTTATAATAAATAAAATCTTAATCCAAATACATAAAAAATAATATAAATTAGAAAATAAAATTATATAGGGTTTTAATATCTTCAAGAAATTTATTTTAGATATATTATTGCCTTATTTTAAACCTTATCATTTTTATTAACCCTTAGTTTATCAATTTTAATTTTAACTACGGCAAAAAAAATTTAAAAATTAAAACATTGTATTTTTTACTTTTTTAGTGTAAAATTTTATTTAAATATTAAATTTAGGACATTTTATAACATATCATAATCATTTTTTTTTTGATTATTAAATAATTTAATGAAATATTATTTTCATTAAATATCATTAGATTAACTTTTTACACTATTTGTTATACTAAAATTAATAAAATAAAAATGAAATATAACTTCAATAAATTAATTTAATTAAACCATAATATTTCATAATAACAAATAAATTTTTTGGGCCTTCTTAGTTATTTATAAACATTAATTTTTATGTTTTAAATACCATTTATTTGATTTCCCATAGATGAATAATTACTGCATCATCTTTTTGTAATTATTTAAGGTTAATATATAATTACTCAAAAATTATAAATAAATTAACAGGATATAGATAAATATTTTATCTTTCAAAATAAAATTTTTATTGATGAATATATTTTATTTAACCCCATATTACATATATTATAATTATTAAAAATTACAGTATGACATGTTTAACTTTTCATTAAATTAAATAATATTATGTTCACAATCATATTCAACTGGCTCCGAATGGTCATTAATTAGAAACATAGATGATTATCTACAATATAAACTCAAAAAATAATATTTATTCAAGTTTTTTAGTCCTTTTATGGTTCTTTTCATTTAAATTAAAATCATTTTATTGATATTTTATCTCATTGGAGAGGCCTCACTCAAAAATATTTATTTATTTATTCAAAAACAAGAATCCAGAGTACCAATAAAACAAGGGGATTGGTAGTGATAATGGAAAAGAGAATTAACCCTAAAAATAAAACTGCAATAATTGGGAATGGATCCTAGACTATAGTGGTATAAAAGACTGTCACCAGGGTCTCCTTTATTCGCAAGACTGTTTATAGCAAAATTCCCATCCATTAACGTATGAGTCACCTTTATTCCACTACAAATGTGATGCTCTCATTTCTGGATGTGGTAAATTATGCCCTACATAGGGTTATTGTTTTTGAATTTCCCCCAAAATTATCTTTTTTGTAGATTTTATCTCCTCAATGTTGATAATATATATCTTGAAAAAAGAAAGGTCACTAAAGATGGACTAGGTTTCCATAATGATTGAGTTACCTTGATTGTAAAATGTGCCAAACCCAATAATAACAGATCCTCATGCGTGTTGAATGACTTTTTCTAGGATCATGTTTTTTTACATACATTTCTGGTCTTTTTTGAGGTTATATCGATCCCTTGTAGGGTTCCATTCGACCCATTTCCCAAGAGATGTCATGGCGCCCGAGATTGGTCCTCGGGAGTTGAGGCATTTGTCAGTTTTTAAAATCTCACCACCCTGAATATGGATCCTAAGCTACTATGGTAGAGGAAGAAGAAAACTCTTCAAAATATGTAGTGAAAAATGTCTCCCTTAATGTCTAAAGTCTATCTTTTTTCATAAGACCCACCAAACTGAAGCGATGTCCATACCTCCGAACTTCACGTCATACACCTGACTATCTGACTATAGAACCAGTGGAGAGATAAAACCTATAAATTATCATCTAGAACCCAAAGGATAAATCCCTTTCCAACCAGATCCCAATTAAATTGATACCATTCACTATCAAAGAAAATGTTCGAGACATTTTTTATTCTAGGAATCTCACCCCACATGCACCGTGAGGCTGGATTTATCACTTTTCTTTGAACATTATCATCTTTTGGGTTATATTTGTTACAAAGTCTCCATACAAGGAAGTTTATTTTCATTGAAACTTATTTTCACAATATAAATTTCACCCACAAGTCCACCTACAGGTTAGGTCTGACAGATCTTCCAAAATAACCAGAGTTATAGATACTAGAATACAAGTCAGCGTAGATGTATTTGTCTGGTACATCCACAAGACGAATTTCCTTCCTCAGGAGCTTTATTTTCATCAACGAGGGTCATCTAAATGAGCCTCTGATGATCTATCACCTATTTAAACATGATATTTATGGTCAGGAAGCCCAGGAAGTAGAAAAAATATCGGGCCCAATTATCTATCCCATACAAGATGTCAACACTTTTGAGAAACCTGAGATCCTTCCCATATAACATACTAAGATGGGTTTTCATGGTTCTTTCTAGTTTAATGATTTTTCCCTACCTCTAATCCTAGAATATCTATTTATGACCATATTTTCTCCATGAAGATCACATAGGGGGATTCACCATCCAAAATATCCCAAGCTTGCATGGATTGAATGGCCTAAAGTGAGTCTAAAAAATTTCTCAGATTTATCTGCCCTTCTATAATGGGTTTTTTTACAATGGATTCCACAAAGGACAGTGGTACTTCCCCTCCTACATTATGTCTTAGAAGAATGAATTCATAATTTTATCAATTCTAATGATGATACCCTTCAGTGTTCCGATGACGTAGAAAATGTGCATTGGCATGGAGGATAATATGTTGTTAGACAGCGTGATTCTACCACCAAAATATGGCATTTTACTATTCAATTTTATGATTTTATCTTTCAATATATTCCTTTTTATTCAATCATAATCTCATTTTTCCATATGTGGACACAAAAGATATATTTAAAAAAATGAAATTGAAAATTGGTGACTTTTTATGATTTAAAAATTATATAAGTCAATTTTATGGATAAGGGGTCATTAATAAAATCAATTTTAATACACTTATGTTATGGTTTGAATTATATTCATCCAATAAAATTTGGTAGAGTGTTTGGTTCCTTTTATAGTCTTTATTGTTTTATTTTTAACCTAAATATCCAATTTTCTCTTTACCGTGGAATCAAAATTTTCCAAAATTACTATTCATGTTTAAAAATTTAAAGGAACTTATTTTCAAAATTTAGAACGTCTCAATCCAAATAGTTCATCCATTTTTTAAAATCCAAATCATAGAAGTTACAAAATTTATTTTAAAATAAAACTTCAAACACATAATAAAAAATAGTTTTTTAGAAAAAATATATTTTTAAATTTAATTTGTTTTTATAATAAATAAATTCAAAAATAATATTCAAAAAAACTAATTTGATTATTTTATGTAAAATGGCACTAATTAAACATTAAAAGTAACAAAAAACCATTATCATTTTAAATACATTAAATAATATATATATTTTAATAAAAATCATTATTTTTTCTATTCATTGAAAAATCAAATTTTTCAGATAATAATCAAAATTTTACTATACTCAAATTTTTTTACTATAATTCCAAAAATAAATTAAATTCAATAAAAAACACTTTTTAAAAGTAACATAATTTATTTATATTAATTATACAATAAAATAAAAAAATGTAACACCCTGGGACTTTTAAATATTTTTCTTTTAGAATAAATATGATTTGTTTGATATAGAACTTTATACACAATGTTAAACTTATGCTACATACAGAAATTAATTATCTTTTATTAAACACAAGACCGAGTTTTACCACCTTTTAATTTTGAACCTATTTTAAAAATAAATTTGGACACTTTTATGAATTTTATTCTTTAAATAAAAAAATTGTATTCATAATGAGGAAATTATCTTAGGGTGAATTTTTAGGGTTTTTCTAAGAAACATCAATTTTTTCTAAATAGTAAAAATTACTACAATTTAGTTAAAGACCTCCTTTTGTTTAAAAACTTATTGGTGTTAGATTACATTTAAATTTTTTTATAAAGTCATATTAGGTCAATTATATATATATAAATATATTTTATTTTTTTAGATCAATTTCACTTTCAAATTGAATATAAAAACATAACAATCTTGTAAAAAAAATTCTACCAAAACTAGTTAACTCACACATCAACAAGATTAGTGTTATTCTAAATTTTATCACAGAAGTGATTAGAATTTTGAAAATCCAAAATAAATGGTTTTTTAAATAAGAATATTTTTGTTCTATTAAGATCAATTTAATTGTATAACCAAAAAGATTAGTGAAAGTGATTAAAACTAATTAAAGAGATTAAGTTAAAATTATTCATAATAAGAGTATAAACCTCAATCTTGAAGACCAAAATGACCTTTACACTTCTCCAAAATCTATTGGATTCGAATAATTAGACAACATCCTCTCATGTTTCAAATATTATGTGTTGATGGGTTATTATTAAAAGGAATTTCCATATATAAAAGGATAAGTAAGGAAAAGGGAAAAAATAAACTTTCTTACCCTTGAATGTTTATAAAACATTGAGATATGATAAAAACAAAAACAATTCAGTAATAGTTTTTATTTTGAATGATAAATGGGTTATTATAATCATAAAAATTTATCAATAATTTTTAGAGATGATTTAGATACTTAAAATTCTTAATAAATTCCAACATATTGATTATTTAGTTAATAAATAACTTAAATAAATGATACTATAAATATTAAAAGTGAGATGTATTGACTGAATTATTATCATTAATTATTTTTTAGTTGAAAATATCATGTTTCCCAGTTTTAAACTTCATATTTTTTATTTCCAATATTTTTTTTGTATTTTTTAAAATTAAATTAAATAAATTATGTCAAATTGATATTATTGTTATTTTTCAATAAATGAATTTTTATTAAGAGATTTAAAATTAATAAAAATGTTATATTCTTACATGTGATTTATAAGAGTTAATAAATATTAAATGTGGTCTGTTAATTTAACAATTTATCTTTTATAATTAACCTATTCACCCATATACTGTAAAAATGTTGTTAACATGGTCCATGATTAAATAGTATTTTAGCACCTCACAAGCGATTGTTTTAAAATTAATATCCAAAAAAATTTATTTTTATTTTATAAAGATGATATAATATTAATAATTATGTGTCTCTATATTATCTAAAAAATCACAGTTTATTTTATTCTAAATGTACAAATTAATTACCATAGAAAACAATATGCTTTAATAATTAAAAAACTGATAAAATTGGAGAATTTGAGAAGTTAAGTAAAAAAATGATTAAAACTAACATATTATTGTGCGTTTGAAGTTTTAATAGACCATTATTATAATTTAATACATTATTTGTCCATTTTTTAGGAACTTTAGGTAAGTTATACCTCCCATTAATGAATATCTTTTCGTAATTACAAGAGTGTCACTCCCCCTCCTCTACAAAAAGGAAAGAACTATCCCACTTATTTACACCTCTCAAACCGCTTTGTTTCATCCAATACCAAACCAACTTGTCTCCTGACATCCTTACCCTAATTTTATAATCCTTCATTGGGGAAAAAATCAATATAATGAATCCCTTTGGTGCAAACCAAAAATAGTAACATCATTAAGAAGTAATATATTCTCCCAAACATTTTAGTTTCATTTCCGTTCATAAACCCATAAACTCTTCTAATTCTATGCTAACATAAAATCACCAGTGTTATTAAAATAATATATTTTTTTATTTTACTATTTCTACCTACACTTACACACACCACCATCTAATGGGTAATGAACATATTGTTTCTATGTTTGGAGAACTAAAGGCTCACGAAATGATGACTGTGCATTTATCAATTTCCAACATTCATGGATGGCCATTATGATGGAAAAAAATTATATATATTATATATGGTATATTTTATGTCTTTAATATTGTTTAATTCTGTTATAATAATACATTTATAATTTCAATTTTTCATTAATATGATAATTTCATTTCAGGAAGTATGGATTACCACCCACTCAAAGCAATATGATTCATTCATGCCATACATAGACGATATAAAGGATGGTTTCAATAAAACTATTTAACCTATATAATGTGTATATTATACTATAATTATAATATAGACATCTATCACTTATTTTTCATTATTTTAATACTACCAGGGAATGAAAGTAGTTTTCATGCGTATGTACGACATACCATCCCCAAGAACAGTGCACTTCATTTCTAATAAGCATCAATTATAGATTATTCTAAATAAATATACTATGATTATATATTATAATTAATTCATGTTTTAAATTCCATATATAATGATGCCATGATCTAATTAATGATAACAATAACTAACATGTTAAAACATACTCGATAAAATGGGAAATTAACACAAGAAATAGGGAGATTAATGAAAGAGTTTTAACAAATGAGAAATAAAATATTATATAAACATAATGTATGATATTATAAAAATTATTATGGTTATTTTATATGTTAGTAACATATTGTAAACAACTATATAAGAGGAAATATACCACCTGGGTGGGCCCTGGTAATATATAGTGTAACGTCCCGGTTCTAGGTGCCCCGAACCTGGTTTGCCAGGTCACCTCAAGGGCATTTCCCCAAATGCCAGAGGATACCGACTAGCAGTGAGGGCCCTGGCCTAGTAGTGGGGAAACTATTCCCTCATTTGACAAAAGTGTAGTGCTGTGGAATAAAACCTAAAGCATACAGCAATAGCGGAAGCAATAAACCAAACACATTTAAAATAAACAACTACAGTAAAGATAACCAACAACTATATAGATGATGATGCAACATGTCTTATGTTCTAAAAAAAAGCCAGAACATGTTACACAGTAGAAGTATTGTACAATAGAGAGTACAACAAAACCAAAACAAATCAGCCGGTAGCATCTCGAGCCTAAGCCTGGTCCATGATGTCCTACTCCTCAGCAGTAATCAAGTACCGGTATGAGGACCTTGGCCCTTATCCACACCTACAGAAATGTAATCTGTTTGTGCTGAAGACATGACCCAAATAGGGTGTGAGAAATAAATCCCATTAGGCACCCACCAAAGGCTCGTTCCCAACTATTAGAAAATATCCAATAACATTGTGCAGTATCAAAATGAAATAAACTAAGCAGTACTCAAAAGTAACTAACTTTACAAGTTATATTGTCATTTTATTATTCATTTAATAGTTCATTATAAGGAAACCACCACAGTGAATCTCTAAGTAAAATAGTCAGTGTCCTCAGACATGAAAACCCTTTACCTAAGGTAATCAGAAACATAACCGGAAAGAAATTAGAATCTTGAAATTAGGCATTGCCCTCAGGAAGAACAGATATTGCCCTCAGGCATTCAAAGTGTCGCCCTCAGGCACAGAGTCTATTTCCCACAGGCATGAAAGAAGTTTCCCTCAGGGTAAAAGATGCACTGCCCTCAGGCTAATTAAAACACTGCCCTCGGGCTAAACAAGTAACCGGGACATGCCCAACAAGTAACCAAGAAATAAACATGAAATTCCTCTCAAGGAAATTCTATAAACATTATTATAAATGCATACCTTCGGGTATCCTGGCCTAATGGCTAAATAGAGGAACGCACCCCCGGGGTGGTCCTGGATCCAAGCATCAATCCCAAACAGCAGTTTATTAAGACATTTAATTACCTATACTATTATAGGTATTTAAAACAACCAAGGCCTTAGCCACACGACACCCCAACATGGGTTCATAGCTCAACAATTCATACAAACACACAACAGTTGGAAATTAAACACCAAGCCACCTACCTTAAACACCCTTGTACGTTATATGAGAACGACGATCCTCGAATCGTCCAAGAATGATGTAGATATGAGGTGAAATAAAACCTCGTTCAAACCTAAATAACTTCCCTTAGAGGAAGAATTGGTAAGAACGACTTAATGAGAGTGGAGGGCATACCCGTGCGGTTCGAACGAGATCGTTAGAGGCGAAAACGGATTCCCAACACTCGATCTAGAGATCCTCGAAGGTCCGACCTCTTCTCTCGACTCCTCCCTCTGGTTCTAAGCCTTCCCTATGAAATGGGGAGGCTACTACCCATTTAAGAGAAAAAAAACTACATGGCATGTACTATTTACTACACAGCGTGTTCTTTTCTCATTTAACTGTTCCTCTGGCAGCATCACCACACTGTTCATCCATCGACATGAGAACACGGAGTGTATTTCTGATTACATAGTGTCTACTATTGCTCTGCTGGTGGTTGCTTCCACCACCTTACTATTTGCCTACCGACTGACTAAACGACATGTAAATACCCACTACACGGCCTCTAGTCTTTTTTTACACATTTCATCACCAAAAGGGCTACAAAACCTCTGTAATCATCCCACAATGTCAAAGTACACAGCGTGTGGAATATTACACAGTGTGTAGTCCCAAAATTTAGGATTTTTCCTCATTTTCCTTATTTTCTCAAAAACACTTAAGGAAAAGAGAAAAAAAGAAACTCGTACCTCAAAAATTAGAACCATGTTCTTACAAACCTCCCCGCATAAAGAAATTCGTCCCCAAATTTCCCTTCCAAGGGTGACGGAGATAAATCTCAGAATAACTCTGACCACTGAGTGTGTACGTCAGTCTCCCGCTCCCAGGTTTCGTCTTTCACTAGGCCATTCTGCCATAGCACCCGTACAAGAGGAACTGAATGGCCTCAGAGAACCTTCGTGCTCCTATCAATGATACGAATCAGATGATCCTCAAAGGACGCATCTAATTCAAGCTCAACCTCCTCGGGATGAAAGACATGAGATGGGTCTAAATAATAGTGGTGCAACTGAGATACATGGAAGACGTCGTGCATGGCTCGGTACCTCTGTGATAACTGAAACCGATAGGCAACCAGACCGACTCTCTCTAGAATCTCAAATAGGCCCACATACCTCGGTAAAAGTTTACCCTATCTTTTGATCCGCATGTGTCCCAACCTCGGCGAAACATGCAAGAAAACCTAATCCCCGACCACGAACTCTAAGGGTGGTCTACGGCGATCAGCATAAGATTTCTGACGAGATTGTGTGGTAGACATCTGCTTATGAATCAACTGGACCTACTCAGATGTCTCCTGCATGAGACGTGGTCCCAGTAAAGCTTCCCCATCTGCTTCTATCCATCACAAAGGTGATCGGCATGGCCTACCGTATGAACCCTCATAAGTTGCCATCTCAATAGTTTCCTGAAAACTATTATTATATGAAAATTCGACTAAGGTTATATGCTTCTCCCAAAATCCCCCAAATTCTAGGAAGCATGCACGTAGCATGTCCTCTAGAACCAATATCATACGCTCTGACTAGCCGTTGGTCTGAGGGTGGTAAGTTGTGCTCAGATGCACCTGTGTACCCAGTTCCCTCTGAAAACTATTCCATAAGAAAGACATAAAACGGGCGTCTCTATCTCAAATGATAGAACGATGGACCCCTTGAAGATGTATGACCTCTCAGATATAAAACTTCCTGATCTTTTCAACACCAAAGGTCTCCTTGATCGACAAAAAGTGAGATACCTTCGTGAGTCTTTCCACAACAACCCACACGGGATCATTGCCTCGTGGTGACATCGGCAACCCAGTCACAAAGTCCATCATGACATCATCCCATTTCCACTCCGATATGGGTAACTGCTGTAATAGTCTGGCTGGCCTCTGATGCTCTGCCCTCACCAGCTGATAGGTTGAACATCTCATAACAAAACCAGCTACATCTCTCTTCATACCCGGCCACCAATACTGACATCTCAAATCACAGTACATCTTGGTAACTCTGAGATGAACTGCCCAAGCTGAAGTTTGAAACTCCTGCATCAGCTCCCCGGGTATATCATTTGGAACCAATACTCATCTATTGAAACACAGTACCTTATTATCGCATTTTGTCCACCCAGGAGGAGTGTCCTCACTGGACACCGACTCCCATAGGACTAGGCCTTCTGAATCAGATAGTTGTCTCATCCTCACTCTATCCAGGAGGGTAGAGGTCACAACTAATGATAAAAGACAGGTCTGCCCCGGACTGTTGTGCACCTCCAAATGCATCTTAGAGAACAAATCCATCAGCTGTCATTCATCACTGACCTCCTGTACTGCCTGTATCTGAGTCTTCCTACTCAGTGCATCAGCTACTGCATTACCTTTACCAGTTGTATAGATAAGCTCAAAGTCTAAGGACTGAAGGTATTCGACCCACCTTCGCTGCTTCAGATTCATGTCACGCTAATTAAAAATATACATGATACTTTTGTGGTCGGTGAAAAACACAAAATGTGCTCCTAAGAGATAATGTCTTCAACAACGCAACGCATGAAAAAATGCAGCCAATTCAATATCATGTGTTAGGTAATTCCTCTCATGAGGCCTCAAATACTGAGACCCGCACACAACAACTTGATTTCCCTACATCAACATAGCTCCTAGCCCAATCCCTGATGCATCACAGTAAACTGTATAGCTCTTCCCCTGCTCTGGGAGTATCAGGATTGGTGTTGATATGATCCTTCCTTTTAGGTCCTGAAAGGCTGTCTCGCAAGCTTCCGACCAAACGAACATCACACCCTTCTTAGTCAAACCCGTCAACGGTGATGCTAAGCAGGAGAAGTCTCGTATAAAGTGTCTTTAGTAACCATCCAGCCCCAAGTAACTACATATCTCAAACACGTTTTTGGGCTGCTCCCAGGAAACTACTACTCTCACCTTCTATGGGTCTACTGCAACTACTGCCTCTGAGATGATATGACCCAGAAAGTAAATCTGGTGCATCCAAAAGTGGCACTTTGAGAGCATATCATATAGCTGATGCTCCCTCAGTGTACTCAATACGATCTCAAGATGGGTGGCATGGTCGTGTCGAGTGTGAGAGTACACTGACCTATAATCCACGAATACTACCATAATAGAATCCATATAGGGATAACACACATGATTCATCAGAGCCATAAAAACTGATGGCATGTTCGTGAGTCCCATTGTCTCGCACGGAGCTGATGATATCCTAATCTCTAGTCAATCTTTGAGAACACTCGTTCTCCATGAAATTGATTGAATAGATCATCAATCATCGAATAGGGATATCAGTTCTTAACCATCAACTGGTTCAGCTTCCAATAATCCACACAGAGTCTGAGGTTACTGTCCGCCTTCTTCGCAAAAAGGACTGAAAAACCCCAAGGAGAAGTATTGGTTCGAATGAAACCCTTTGACTGTAACTCCTCTAACTACCTATTGAGATCCTGCAACTCAGGCATGGAAATCCTATATGGATGAATAGACACCGGTGCTGCTCCTGGCACAAGCTCAATTGGGAAATCCACCACACGCTTCAGAGGTAGACCAGAAATGTTTTTTGGAAAGACATCCCTGAAATGATCTACCACTGGAAGGAAATCAGTCTGACAAGTCCCCTGATCATCCATATATAAACTTGCAATCTGGTTTGTGACTCCACCTCACCCATGATGCTCTAGTCTAGCTCGACTCGCCTGAACATCCCACTCACCCTTGTATAAAAACTCTCCACCCTCTGGTGATGTGAAACTCACCCTGCGAAGATAGAAGTCTACAAAGGATTGAAAGGGAACCAACCAGTCCATCTCGAGAATTACATCATAGCTCTTCATCTCCAATACATATAGGTCCCATAGAAAGTGACACCCACCAACCTCAAGGGGGAACTCCTTGCACTGACGCACACATGTCGTTCTAATCCCCAACAATGTGTCTAGCGTCATAATAGTAGAATAAAAAGAAACACAGAGCCCAAGGCTCTCCGCAATAGGTACAGATATGAAACTATGTGTAGAACCCATATCAAAAACTACTGAAAATAAGACAGAAGCTACTAGAATAGTACTTCTGGCAGTAGAAGGTCTAGGATCCTACTCCTCGTGGGTTTGTTGCACTGCATATGTCTGCCCAGTTTCGCGGCCCTGCAACACAGCCTGGATACCCTGAGCTATCCCACCCTGTTGGCACTAATATCCTGTTGTCTAGCTACCACAGCCATGACCTCCATCCCTGCTTACACACCCTGACGTATTCCAGTTTCTCGGCTGGTGAAAAGATACTGGTCTTGCTCCCGCACGCGGAGTCTACATAGAACCCCTCTCACTAGCCACTGGTAGAAACGCCCTGAAAAAGCACTGCAGATGAACCATCTTGCCGAAATCTCGGCACTCCACTGGGTCTCATGGACACTGAGATCTCTTGTACCCCTCCTTACCACCTGGGTAGCACATGACCAGGCCACCTAAAACATACTTTTGGCAGGTACTGCCACCCGGAGAGAATTCCATCTGTCTCTTCCTCTTTCCAGAAGAAATAGTACTAGAAAATGGTGCCGAACCGCCCTGGCCCACACCACTTGCATCCCGTAGGTTCCTCTCTGTAATCAGCCCTTGGTTCACAATAGCATGTACTGAAGGAAACCTAAAAACATTCACCCGTGCTATGATGTCAAGTTGACGACCATCCTCAAATCTTCTGGCTCTCAACATCTCATCACCCACCAGAAATGGTGCAAAATGCAGAAGCTCGGTGAAATGACCAGAATAATCCATCACTGACATAACGCCCTGTTGTAGGTTTTTGAACTCTCGAGCTCTATCTGCCCTCAACATCTCTGGAATGATGAAGTCATAGAAGACTGCATGAAAATCTTTGCACACCATGTCTATTTGATGCTCTGACTGGGTGGTAACATCCCACCACCTCTTGGCGGAATCACGCAGCATATAAGTCGCGAGCTTGACCCTCCGCTCTAGAGGCATCTCATGATGCTCAAAGATAGTCTGCATAGACCCCAGCCAAGACTCTGCATCCTGTGGTCCACCAACCCCTAAAAATGTACGTGGATTCTGTTGCTGAAATATACGAGTCAGCTCAGCCATAGATGAGGCAGCCGTCGGTGCTCCCTGAAAGGTCTACATGAACCACATAAAGCCTTCACGGAACTGCGCTTCCACGCCTGTGTCTGGTATAACAGGTGGCGCAGCATCTGTCTCTGCTAGAGGATCCACTTGTAGCCCATATCCCACCATCTCTAGAGTATAATCGATGTCGCTCTCCTGGCGAACAACTCATGGTCGTCTCGGCTGAATGACTCTACAAGGTCAAACACACACCACAGATCCAAATTATCAAGATTGAAAACTAAGGGACCAAAAGGGAACAGGATGAAGAAGGAATTCAAGATTTTCAAAACAAGACTACACGGCATGTATTTTGACTACATAGCCTTTACCTGAATTTTCTTCCCTGCCTGAGTCCTTCCACATGGCTAAACCACACAAATCCCTTTAAACAAAACTACACGGCATGTATTTAAATACACGGCGTGTATGGTGTAATTTTCCAACTATCGGTGTCATTTGTGACACGGCTAACTACTCGTGTTGATACTACATGTTGTGTTACACCCACACACGGCATGTATACTACCCCATTTCCCAGCCACACGGCTAAGTCCACACGGTCTATCCTCAGACAAGACTACACGGCGTGTCTCACAAGTACACGGCTTGTTCTAGACGATCTTCTCTGACCCATGTAGTTTGTTACACGGCTGGATACACAGCTCAAAATACATGGTGTGTTCCATATACACATGGTGTTTACACAAACGGATTACACCAAGCCGTGTTGTTAGTTACACGGTCGGGTCCCCAAGTCAGACTACACGGCGTGTTCCATAGTGGACCTGGCGTGTATGTCGTAAGGTCTCCTCCATCTGTGTTGTTAGTTACACGGGTAGACCCCAGGTCAACACTATAGGGTGTGTACATCCAGTACACGGTGTGTTCAGCCCAAGTGTTTTCCTTCTCCATGTCCCTGCCCACACGGTCTCAATACAGGAAGATACTATAGGGCATGTACTTAGGGTACAGGGCGTGTACTCAAGAAGTTTTCTTTTCTTCCCAAATAGGAGAACACATTGCATGTGTCCGAGGAACTACACGGCGTGTCTCCAGGGTTTTCTGGACAGTAAGCCTCAGATACTACTCTGAAACCCAGAAAAAACTATTGAACAACACTTGAGTGCCAAATTCTGACCCGTGAGGGTCCATACTCCCGCGAATCAAAGTTTGGAATCTTATATGAGTTATAAATACAGAAAACACCCAATGATCCACCAAATTCTTGTCAATGAGGTTCCATACACCACTGTAACCAAAGTTTTACATTCACTCTATCAACAGGATCACACAAAAATACCCCATCACGTAGTAGGTATTTAACAAGGCAGCTATCACAACTGCATGCTTTTATAGAACAACATATATCACAACAACTTTCAATTCTTAATGCACCTACATGGCATGGAACGATGCATGGCATGTGATTTATAACATGTGATTAAATGATGAATGAGATAGCACACCCTCATCTCATCAGGTTGCAACTAAATAGAACCCATGGATAAAAGATAAACAGCACAACCACAAGTGTGTCACCCAACGGTGAAAATCAAATCAACGGTAAAATTTGAAAATTCAGAAAAAATGAAAAAGTATGAGGTAGAATGGCTTTTCCTTGTACACGGGTTAGCTACGCCCGCGCACAACTTATTACCAACTACTGTTCCTGTCCTATCCCTGACTAAGGCTCCAAATATTAATTCAATGAAAAGAACTCCCCCTGATACCACTTTGTAACGTCCCAGTTTCGGGTGCCACTCAACGGGTGCCCCGACCTCGGTTTGCCACGTGACCTCCAGCGCATTTCCCCAAACTCCAGAGGCTACCGACTAGCAGCAAGTTCCCAGGCCTGATAGTGGGGAAACTATTCCCTCATTTGAAAAAGTGTAGCACAGCGGAATAAAATAGAAAGCGTATTGCAACAGTTGAAGCAATAAACCATAAACATTTAAAATAAACAACTACAGTAAAGATAACCAATAGTTATATAGATGATGATGCAACATGTCTTATGTTCTAAGAAAATTTCCAGAACATGTTATACAACAGTACAGCACAGTACAATACAGAGTACGACAAAACCAAAACAAATTAGCTGGTAGCATCGTGAGTTTAAGACCGATCCCATGCTCCCTTACTCCTCAGCAGCAATCAAGTACCTTTATAAGGACTCTTTCCATTATCCACACCTATAGAATTGTAATCTGTTTGGGCCGAAGACATGACCCAAACAGGGTGTGAGAAATAAATCCCAGTAGACACCCACCAAAGGCCTGTTCCCAACTGTGTGGAAATATTCTACAATAGTGTACAGTAGTAAAATGCAATAAACTAAGAAGTACTCAAAAGTAACTAACATTACTAGTTATATTTCCATTTTTTTCATTTAATCTTTCATTATAAGGAAACCACCACCGTGAATCTCTAAGTAAAACAGTCAGTGTCTTCAGACATGCAAACCCCTACCCTCAGGTAATCCGAAACGCAACCCGCAGGTAATTAGAATCTTTCCCTCAGGCATTTCCCCCAGGCATAACATATATTTCCCTCAGTCGTACAAAGTTTCACCATTAGGCACAGAGTCTATTGTCCACATGCACGGAAGAAGTTTCCCTCAGGCTAAAAGATGCACTGCCCTCAGGCTAAGTAAAACACTGCCCTCGAGCTAAACAAGTAATGGGGCCATGCCCAACAAGTAACCAAGAAATACACATGAAATTCCTCTCAAGGAAAATATATAATCAATATTATAAAGGCATACCCTCGGGTATCCTTTCCATATGGCTAAACTGAGGAACGCACACCTGTGGTGGTCCTGGATCCAAGCATCGATCCCAAACAGTAGTTTATTAACACATTTAATTACCTATACAATTCTAGGTATTTAAAACCTCCAAGGCCTCAGCCACACGACACCCAAACATGGGTTCGTAGCTCAACAATTCCCACAAAATCACAACAGTTTGAAATTAAAGACCAAGCCACCTACCATAAATGCCCCTGAACGGTATACGCGAACGACGATCCTCAAATCGTCCAAGAACGACATAGATCTGAGGTGAAAGAAAACCACGTTCAAACCTAAATAACTTCCCTTAGAGGAAGAATTGGCAATAACTGCTTAAGGAGAGTTGAGGGATTACTCGTGCGGTTCCAACGAGATCGGCAGAGGTGAAAATGAATTCCTGATGATCTATCTGGAGATCCTCGATGGTCTGGCCTCCTCTCCTGACTCTTTCCTCCAGTTCAAAGCCTTCCCTGTGAACAGTGGAGGCTACTGCAAATTTAAGCGAAAAAAATAAAATACACTGCATGTACTGTTGACTACACGGTGTTTACTTTTCTCATTTAATTGTTCCTCTGGTGGCACCGTCACACTGTTCATCCGTGGACATGAGTACACGGCGTGTATTTCTGATTACATGGCGTTTTCTGTCGCTCTGATGGCGGCTGCTTCCACCGCCTTACTATTTTCCTGCCGACTAACTACACGGCGTGTAAATACCGACTACATGGCGTGTAGTCAGTTTTTACACCTTTCGTCACCGATAGGGCTACACACCCTGTGTACTCATCCAACAAGGCCAAAGTACACGGGGTGTGGAATAGTACATGGCCTGTAGTCACAAAATTTATGATTTTTTCCCATTTTCCTTATTTTCTCAAAAACACTTAAGGAAAAGAGAAAAGAAGAAACTCGTACCTCAAAAATATGAACCGGGTTCTTACATATAGCCCCTCGATGCATCGTTAGTCTAATGAGATGAATCATTTCGCCAAATCAGATGGGTTTTTACCCGAAATTTTTTAAACTATAGTGTAAAATGTCTAGATGGTAAATGTGACAAGTACCTAGGAAAAATGGAATAAAATTATTACAAATTTCCTTAATTTATATTCAGCTAGTATTAATCTAATATATTTTCCATCAATAGGTCTATGGATACATTTTACACTCATTTTATTGATTTAGATAGCATGAGTTTCTGTTTACAACATTTATATATTCGTATTTCCTTATCCAGTTATTTAAATGGAAGGTTTTATTAGTTATTTGACATTACATAATAATTTATTCTTGTTGATTCATTATTGATTCTACCTTACTTACCCTTAATCAGCATTTGAGCTCACCATTATTATGTTTATTTCCCTAGGTTATGAAGAATAAATACTAGAATAATAATTTAAGGATGATTTTTATTTATTTTTAATATAAATCATGTTTTTATATCCTATTTCACATTATATTATGGGTATCATTTATGTAATATATCTTTCCAAGTTTGGTAAAATGAATAGTCCTTCTAGATTTGATTCCTTGTAATCCTTCTAGTGTAAAAAATTAATGCACCAGCTCATAGATTCTGTGGTCGGGGCATTCTAGTTGTTTCAAAGAAAGTATTGTAGTAACCTTGGAAACCATATTTACAAAACATAGATTAAGGAGTGTGACCCTATGTCTGGAATTGCGGATATGCATATGTGAACATCCAATAATTATTTATGGTGGTGATTAAGTTGGTATTCCTAGTAATACATCCATTTCTTGATATGAAAAGTCGACGTGGGTCTTGGATAGATGTACCTAGGATTAATAAATCTTACAAGGTGTTTTGGGCCTAACTTGGGGTAACCTATAACACAACAAAATTACTTATTTCACACCTATTTGTACACTCCCCATGTATATGCTTTGGATAGTCTACATATTGATTACATGCCATTATGAAAGACTTAAAAGTAAAGCTTTTACAAGAAGTAAGTAATGTTTTTGATTCTTTGATTTACAATGCATAAATTTATCTTATATGCTATAAAATATTTATAGTTATAAAATTTCCCTAATTTTATGTGCTAATCTAGTATATGTCGTTGTTTATAAATGGAACCTAGAAAAAGTCATGGGAACTCCACCAATGCACGTTATCCAAACAAGGATCATATATTTCATAGTTTTAATAAAAATATCGAAGGGAGATTGTATCCCAAGTATTCTCATCATATGAGGAAATAGTGTAATATTATAATATGATATTTATGTTTTGGCCACCTTTGAATTCATTTTTGGCGTGTTGAAAAGTGGACTATGCTATCATTGGTAGAGCTAAAAAACTTCCCGATGAAATGAATATATCCAATAACATGGCTCTTATATAAAAAATATGGAAGAATGAATATTTTCTATGAGGTTTAACTGTGATTTGTGTTATTATCATAATCAAAGAGGATACATGATAAAGTCATTCACATGTTTCGAATGTGAAAATTTAGAGCTAATTTATATTGATTAGAGGAAAATATTATGTTCATTTTTTAAATTTAGTGGTTATCCTTAAAAAATGATTGGATCAATATATGTTATAAAATTTAACCATTTATGAAATGGTTAGTCATTTGATGAGATTTTAGGGGTTATTTTATTACTTATCTATATGATGCATCATTTACTAAATGAGGAAGTTGAAATAGTTCAAGGCATAATAAATGGAAATGATAATTTTTATAGAATCGTATATTTTCTTATATTCTTATACTATGAATGAATTACATAACTATAGTAAAGAGGGTTTTAAACAAAAAAATTGTCCTATTGTCATCATATTTGATAATATAAATGGCCTTTATTCACACCACTTGATTATCGTTTTCTGGTTTATATCGTTTATTTGAACAAGTTCTCTATCACCCTCCATTAAAACATGATTGGTAGATTTGTACTCCATATAAAATTTTCCATTTACCAACTATTTTCTCCAACTAAGGTGCCTAGTTATGTGACCATTTTACATCACTTTTTCTCTTATTAATATGATTTTTTATTAACCCTATTTAGGATGCGGATTTTTCAACAATATATTTTTTTCAATCCCAAGATAATTGAGATTAAGTTTAAATACCGAGGACACAATTTAATTAATGCCGGTAGAATGTAACACCTGAATAATTTATAATAGTTTCCTCTTATAATAAATATAATTTGGTTGTACTAATTCTTTATACACAATGTTAAACTTACACTACACGTAGCACTAAATTAGCTTCTATTATATGCAAAACTGAGTTTTACAACCTTTTAATGGAGAAACTATTTTAAAAATACATTTTGACACATTAATGGTCTTTATTTTAAAAGATAAATAACATTTTTTAATTGATTGTGTTTAAATTATCTTAGGGTTAATTTTTATAATTTTTCTGAGAAACATCATTATTTGATGAATAGTAAAAATTAATGCAATTTAGAAAAAAACATCATTTTTTTATATAATGATTGGTGTTAGATAATATTTTATTTTTTTATAAATTAATATTAGATATTTTATACATCTGTGATTAATTTTTATTTATTAAAGTTAATTTCACTTTGAAATTCAATATAAAAACTTAACAATCTTTTGAACATTTTTTTCTAAAACCAATTAACTCGCATGTCTCAGAGATTTTTGTTAATCTTAATTTTATCACTTTTGTGATTTGAATTTTCAAAATACTACACACATGTTTTTAATCACTATAATATTTTTTTCTAATAATATAAATTTAGTTTTTTTACCAAAATTATTAATTAAAGTGATTAAAATTAATTACGGTGATTAAGTTAAAATTAAGCTTAATAAGGGACTAAACCTTAATATTAAAGACAACAATGACTTTGAAACTTATCAAAAATCAATTGGATGAAAATAATCCAACTATATCCCCTCTGGTATCAAATATTATGGATTAATAGGACATTATTAAATTGAATTTCCCTATATAAAAGGATAAAAATGGGAAAAGGACATAAAGGGAACTTTCCATGCCTTTGACATTTATAAAACATTGAGATATGAAAAAAACATCATATTTTCGATAATAAATACCATTTTTTAATATAAATGGGTTATAATTATCATAAATTTTTTTAATAGTTTTGAGATATGATTTATTTACATAAAATGATTAAGAAATTCCAACATAGTTATTTTTTATTTAATAATTGACTAAAGTAAATGCTACAATAAATATTAAAAGAGGGGTGTGTGAATTGAATTATTTTAATTAATTATTTAAGTATATTAAAATATAATTTTACCCCAGTTTAAACATAATATATTTAATTTAACATTTTTTTTTATATTTTATAAAATTAAATTAAATAAATAATGTTTAATTCAAATTATTGTTATTTCCCAAAAAATGAAATTTTATTAAATGGGTTAAAATGATTGTAAATACTATTTTATGGAAATTTATTTATAATTTTTAATATATATTTAATATGGAAAATTATTGTAACAATTTATCATTTATAATTTACCTATTAACCCATATATTGTAAAATAGTTTTTAACACGGTCTGAGTTCAAGCAGTATTTTACCGAGTCACATGTGATTGTATTTCAATTAATTTCCAGAACAAGTTGGATTTTACTTTTACCAATTATATATAATATTAATTATTTAGTGGCTCTATATTATATAATAATTCACAATTTATATTATTATTAATGGTAAAATTAATTAGATTATAAAACTATATACTTTATTAAAAACCAAAATGATAAAATTGGGGATTCATAGAAGTTAAGGACACAAATTATTAAAATAAACATATTTTTGTGTGTTGGAGGGTTTAATAAACAATTATTCTCATTTAATATATTTTTTTACCATTTTTGTGGTACTTTAGGTAAGTTATACCTCCCATTAATGAATACATTTTGGTATTTACTAGAGTGTCACTCCCCCTTCACTATAAAAAGGAATGAAATTTACCACTTCTTTACACCTCTCAAACCAATTAGGTTCAGAAAAGATCTACCCAAATAGTCTCCCAAAATTCCTACCCACCTCCTAGAATAATTTTTTTGGGAATAAAGTAATCTGAATAATCCATTTGTGGAAAACCAAAATGAGTTACTAGATTACGAGATAATGTCTTCTCTCAAGAATTTTAGTTTCATTTCCATTCTTCAACCCCTATAATATTATTATTATATTATTTCATAAAAAATAGTGTCATAAATATACTAGGTTTTTTATGTTAAAATTTATACCTACAATTATACACACCTTTATCTAATAGTTAAAGAACCTAATGAACCTGTGCATGATAAAGTACATCCTTATGAAACAATGATTGTTCTTTTTTTACATTTCCAACATTCATGGATTGAAATTATGATGGTTGATCTTTTCAAATATATTATAAAAAATATTTATTATTTATTTAGGATTTTTTATTCTTTTACAACACATACCCATATACATTCCTTTTTGTTTCAATACGATAATTTTGTTTGAGGAAGTGTGGACTACCTCCCCCTCAAATGGATATGACTAATTCATTCCATATATGGAATGTATAAAGGTAGATTTTTATAAAAATATGTAACATATATAACATATATATGATAATTTAATTATAATATACATTTTAATAATTTATATTTAATTATTTTAATACAACAAGGAAAACGAAAGTAGTGTCCATTTGTACGTACGGCCTACTGTCACCATGAACGGTGGACTTCACTTCTAATATAAAAACATTATAGATTATTATAAATACATTTATACATATTATATATGATAATTAGTTAAAGTTTTACATTATGGATATTATTATTCCATTGTAATAATAATAATAATAAAATCTATCATGTTAAAACATACTCAAGAAAACAGGGTAATTAACACCCAAAATAGAGAGAGTAATGAAATGTGTTATCAAACAGGTAACAAAATATTGTAAAAAGTTAATGTATGATATTATAAATATAATTGTGGTTCTGATATTATTTAGAAACATATTTTAAACCAATCTATGATAGGTTAAATAGTAAACAACAATATTATGGTTAAGGTATGTGATTCATATCTTACTTTTCGTTCCAAAATGCATACACTATATACACCATGAACTTCTTTTACATACTGTATCTACTGCCACTTTTATAAATTATATAAAGAATACTTTTTATTCATGGTATGAAAAAAATTCCTTCTTGAGGTATGTTAATTATATGTTTCAATAGGTATGAGACACTTTGCGATGTGTAATGATTAATTTTCCAAAACATATTCTTAAGGATAATAATTGAAATCACACTCCATTTTTTGACTGTTAAATTTATCCTAGAAAAATCACTTTATTGTAATTATTTTTCATTGTAAATTAACATAAATAACCATATTCCACACAATTTATTTTATTATTTTTTAAATTGAATATCATTTTACATATTGTGTTCACTTGACAATTATTTGATTAACTAGAGAATTATTGAAAAATCATTATCTACTATTGAATACTGATTAATTTTGATCTGGGACATTTTTC
This sequence comes from Viscum album, assembly GCA_963277665.1. Lineage (NCBI taxonomy): Eukaryota > Viridiplantae > Streptophyta > Magnoliopsida > Santalales > Viscaceae > Viscum > Viscum album. The sequence continues at coordinate 372,468,625 of OY728127.1, read as the reverse complement.
AGGAATATGAGAAATTATTTGGAATGGTAAAAAATAGATGGGGCATGGTTATATATAACCCCTTTATTCATCGGTAGTCTCATGAGATTAATCATTTGACCAAATCAAATGGGTTTTACTCTATATTTTCACAAAAATCATGTGAAAGGTCTAGATGGTAAATCCACAATGTACCTAAGAAACATTGAATCCAATAATTAAGAATTAACCAAATTTATATTCAGTTCTTATTCATCCATGAGATTTTCTGTTGATATTTTAATAGATTCATTAAATTCTCATTTTATTGATTTAGATAACATGAGTTTCAGTTTCCTACCATTCTATATTGATATTTCCTTGTCAAGTTATTTGAATGGCATGTGTTATCTGTTATTTACCATTATGTGCTAATTTATTCCTATTGATTCATTAGTTCTTCTACTTTACTTACCCTTATTGATAATTTGATCTCACCCTTATTATGTTTCTTTCCACAGGTTATCAAGAAAAATATTTGAATAAGCGTTCAAGGATGTTGTTTATTTTTTTTATTATATATCATGTTTTAATTTCATACTTCAAAATATAATATGGGTAAAATTTATTTAATCAATATTTACAATACTATTATACAAAATTTACCATGGGATTTGATTACTTGTAATCATGCTTATGTCATGAAATAACACATCGGCTCGTAGATTTTGGGGTTAGGGCATTACAAATAATCTTTTAAAAAAAAATATATATTTTATTTATAAAATTACATTACTAAAAACTATTTATTATCTATAAAGAATTAATATATTATAAATGAGTGTATACCTAGTGTATATTTTATAATATTATTAAGTCCTTCATATTTAACTACTAGGTTATAATGATCCTATTAGAATAATAATATTTAGTTTTTTTTATCTTGGTGTTGCATATCTTGTACACCATCAAGCATAGTATTTCTTTTTATAATATCAGGATATCATATTCATCACGCCTCTGGATAAGTTATAACATCCACCCAACTTCTCTTAATGCTATTCTAATCTCCCAGGATGAATTCTATGCCTGATACCATTTCCAAATTACCTCATTTGAGGTGTTCCATCCTCAGAACACTATTTTAAAACCCAACTCAAAATTTGTCCCATCCCCTAAATTTAAAACTCAAATTCACTGAAGAATGTTTTATTTTTATACAGACATGGGGTCTTACATATGTTTTACTCACAGCCTACATATGCACAATGGGTGCATTTGGAATTTATTTATGTGATATATATTGTGGCAAATAACCACATGGTAGTGGTGGTTCTTGTTGTTATTAGAGAATGGATAGATGGTGTGTTATAATGGGACTGATCCCTCCTGTCACATTAAGTTGGGTAGTAGCTTTTATATAATTTTTTCTACATTTTATATCTCTTTCATATGTTTCTAGTATAACACCCCATACCATTATATTCAATCTATGATATAACCTCTTTTAGTCGTTGATATAGTTGTTTCATTTTTCATAATTTAAGTTATTACTAATTCATGGATATTTAATTCTTGAATCTTTTAATCATATATTTAATATTTTTGTTTAATATACTCATGGTGATGACATTCCATGGTATTAAAAGGTTTGGTTGAGTCATTGGTTTGGACCCTTTCAATGGATTTATTGGTTATAATATTCAAAAATGGGATTCTTGATGTCAATACAATAGTTTATATCTTATGGGAATTAAGAATGCCCTTCGGTCCTTTACATGACATGACTTCGGTTAAAGTTGAGGGTTCTTCCAGGTTGGTTCCTGACAAAGGGAGACTTAGTGAAGAGGGAATTTACCAAAAAAATTATCAACAAATAATGTTAACTAGTGTAATTTTTAAACCATCATAATATTTAATGTTTTCTCCTCATATGCATCCCTATGTCGTTAGTCTAAGTGAAATTTATTTGATTCCAAATCTTATATTTTTCACATGATCATGATTCCTGATTTGGACGTATTCAGGGAGGAAACTGGTAGAATTGTGTTCCATCATACAAGGGAATAAGTTTTTAGGAAAAATATATTTATTAAAATTATAAAATATGGTAACATTTTGATTTACCACCCCCCATTATGGTGTCCAAGAATATTAACAAAATAAATTTCCGTAGTATAATATTTTATTTTTATATTTTTAAATAATTATTTAATTAACTGGTGTTGTAAAATTAGAAATATATTTGAAATATATAGAGTTACATTTATATTTTTTACTATGATATATTTATAAACAATTTAATCAGTGAAATAAAAAAAATATATGGATTTTTATTTGAATAACATCAATATAATTTTTTCAAGATAAATATTTTCATTTACAATATTATTCTTCATAAAAGTTACATTCTAATATTTTAAATTTTCAATTTAATAAAATTGCCTTAATATTTAGTATAATCATTTTGGGATTATCCTTCGATTAATTTTTTGAATTTTCAATATAATTTTATTTTTTGGTGAATCGAAAAAAAAGATACAGTTTTTATGAGTAACATACCTTTTACTACAACATCATGATATAAATATTATGTAAAATTAATGAGTCCTATAGAAAATATGATAAATGATATTATACTAAAAATATCTTAAAATTATTATCCAATTAATATAAATAAATTTCATATCAGGATAAATTTAATAACATTGATCACTGTTGTGGTAATTCATATATTGTAAAGGAAAACACAAAATTGGTGTATTTAATAAATTATTGATGAAGGAATATTCATTTAATGCACCCTAGGAGATAAAAATTATGAATTTATAGTAATATTTATACATATTCATGAATTTTAAAATTATATAACAAGTTAATTATCCAAATTCTTACTTAGTTATTATGCATGGTAATAAAATTCAACATTATTATGTTAAAAATCATATCATGACATGAGTGAGAATAAAAAGTATTATTAATGATATTATATTTTCATTTTTGTTAAGACAAAAATATATTCAACAATGGAAACTATTTGTAAACCCACACATCTATAATAACTATTTAAAAAAATGGCATAGAGTAACTATGCCAATGGTTTTTAACAAACCATTAGTATTGGATACCCGATTTACACCACCCATGTGTCCAACTCTCCTTAATTCTCACCTTCATCTAAATTACCCACTAGGAAACATCTCCCAAATCATATCCATCTATGACTATTTCTCATCATTCAGTGTTTTTATAAAGTTATTCTCTAATATCTAATTAGACACTCCCAAATCCATCATATCAGCTTATAATCATTATTTTTTATATTCTCTATGTATCAAAACCAAACCAAAATTCTATTAAGTTTAGAATTTTCCTAATTTATTAAATTTTTTATCATTTTATTATATTAGATATAGTATTTCAATATAAATATAACTTAATGGGATGATTTTTTTTAATTCTACTTAATTTCAACTTCAACATAGATCTCAGTTTATTGATTAATAAAATTTAAGTCAAAGAGTATTCCAATATCTTAGTCTTGTATTCTTTAAAAATTATTTATTTTATTCATTAAATAGAATCAATTCATTCTAATTATTTACAAAGTTGTTATGTGATTCCATACACTGGGGGAAAATGGTAATGAGGTACACGTGGGGAGAAATTATTCTTGACTTAAACATAACTGGATTTAACATAAATATATTATTTTTTTCCTATATATTTGGTAGTACATTGATTAATTATTCTATTTTTTTAAATTAATTAAGGGGTTGTGAAATAAGTAGTTTTAATGTTTTATTTTAATAATTGAATGATAAAAATTTCCATTAATTAATTTCAATTTAAAATGGTGAGAAGTATTTTATTATTATTATTTATATTGAATAAAAGTTAATTAAATATTCACAAAATACCTCTACCTTATCTAATAGTATGTACAAGGTATTTATTATTTCATGCAATCAGATGTATATTGTTTGTAATGAATTGGGAAATTATTGTTTATTATGTTGATATTATTAAAAAAAAATTCCAACAATATAATGGATAAAATATGGATAAATAATACTAATTAAATATCAAACAACTTTCAAAATAAATTTGATTTTAATATGTTGCATTTAATAATGCTCTAGATAAAGTTATTATACATTTTTTTGTTATAATTGAGTTGTAATACTGCTGTTATATTTAGACGAAGTTAGCCACCAAATAAAAAATGATCAATTTCAAAACAAACTATTGTGTTTGATATAAAAATCTATACATACAACAATCTCAAATTATTCGTGCATAAAACTAATGTAATGGTATATAAAATTTGATATGGAATATGTTTCCATTTTTTGTATTATTAGGTGAAATATAGTACACTATTTCAACAAGAAACTAATATAATTAGATAAGAGAAGAATAATGAAGATGTGGATGTTGAGAGGGAGATAGAGTGAAAATTTATGGATGATGTTAGGACTCTTGTGTATTCTAAAAGTTATAAAATGAAAAAATTGGAATTTTTAATGTGACTATATCATAGAAAACCCATGAATATACATTGAAATGCTACCATTTATTATATTATTAGATTTTTGAAGGACTTACATCATAATAATTAAGATATTCCCTCAGATCATTATATTTCATGGAGGTCAATTAAATAGTTAGGATTTTCTACTAGTAAAATTAAAGTTTTCATGAATGATTAAAACTTATTGTGGGAGGAAATAGTAGGCCTAAATTATATAAATGATTGTGGAATATATTTATGGAATCCAAATATAGATAGAACACCATATCTGTTGCCATTAAAAGATATGTGCTATTTTTTGATGGTTCCTATCTAGTGAAATATATTCATATATTCTCAAATATCAAAAACGGTGTGATGATAAGATGATAAGATAATTAAATATAATTTGTAGTTGGTTTATCAATAATATGGATTATCATGGAGAACATCTAATAAACAACAGTCTAATTTTATTGACCGGGGTGGGTAATGTTGGGTTGAGTTTGTTCAGTGATGGTTTTAATCAGTTTTTTAGATGCTTACTTATTAAATAACATGAAAAATTATTGATTATATATATAATACCCTTATATGTATGTGAATGAAAAATACATTCACCTCTTTTATTATACTCTTATCTGGTTTCTCTAATCCTTATAATGATATATATGTCTACTTTAAACCTTTAGGAAATGAGTTGAAAAAGATTTCGTATGTGTGTGTGAAAATATGATGTTTCTTTGAAAAATATATTTCATATTTACGTTTCACATCTATGGGATATAAATGATTTTCTTTGTTTTATAATGATTTCTGATTGGAGAATAATGTGAAAATATTCATGACATAGTTTTATGAATAATACATCTTCTATAATACTAAAGAATCATCATAGTTTTAGTTTCATGGGTAATCAATAATTCTTTATAATGGATAATCCATACATGAATAATTTTTGGATGTTTAATAACACTGATGACATATAAAATTCACCTAAATATATGTCAGGAATTAATGTTCTTATTTATTTTTAATTTTTTAGATTTTTATTAGGTAAATTTTATATGAAATATAAAAAGAAAAAAATTGTTGGAACTATATCCACTTACAATTTAAAGAAGAAAGGTATCTATTTTGATTTAACATACACTTTTGTCAATTTATTACATTATTCATAACACATAATACACATTTATGAAAATATATATTGAAATTATTCTTTCAATTATTCTAAATATCATGGTGAAGACAAAAGATAACATAGGATCTTCTAGGCCATGTTAGATTGGGTATTAGACCATAACTGTATCATGTGTTCATTAAAGAAAATAAATGGAAAGTTCCATGTTCATTTTATGTTATAAAAACTTCATAGAAAATTCAATTTAAATAAGTATTATAGAATATCAAGGTTCTTTATTGATATTCAAACAATGTAACTAAATTAGTCAATAGTATAGAGTTAAAACTAGAATACCAAAAAAATCATGATTCTCCCATCATTATTCAAGAATTTATTCCTATAGTAATATTTCATTAACTATCCAGTTGTATGAGGGTGAATGTAATATTATTTTTATTATTTAGTAGTTAACATTTTTCCAAAATTTTATCCATGTATTTACCAAAAAAATTGTAGTAATAGGCTCTATTTATTTTTTATGAGTTAGAAAAGTTTCCCTCGATCATTTATCACTCCCATACTGAATCTAATAGTCTATATTCCAACTAAAATACATCTTGGGGGACTAGTTTATTTTAAGTGGATGTATATTCCTGAAGGAAATATGTTCACCATGATTTCATATATTTGGAAAAATATTCATCCTAAATGATTGATAATGAGAGGCTATCTGGATCAAGAATGTATAGATTTTTGTTCAATTTATTTATCTGTTGTGTTCATAATACGTAACTACACAATAAAAAATCAGGAGAAGTAGTAATGGAAAATTGAGCCCCCATTTCCTTATATTTCCCAAAAAAGGCAATTTCTTTTTTCATATACATTGGCATCATTTCTCCTTTAAGAGAGGGATATGTCACATCACATGGTCTTGTTTAAATGTAGTTTTTTCAATGACCATATCATGTAAACAATTTGAAAATGTATATGTCATTTCAAAATAAATTATTTAAAGTATAACTTAATATTTTATTATTGTTTAATGTGGGGAATATAAAAAATTTATATTTAGAGATCATATTTATTTTTCATTAAAGAGTATACAATTTTTTAATAAAAAAAGGTTTTCAATTTGGTTAAAATCAAAGGTATGGACATAACTTTATTCAACATTCCATATAGATATTTATTTAATTATATTATATTGATGTATATTTTATGTGTTGATTTTACCTTTTGACCCTGTCTCGCAGGAATTATATGTTTTGGAATTGGGTCCCAATTATTTGGTACGTGGATTAAACATATTACCCATCAATCGGAATAAATTTATTAAAACTGATCAAGTAGTGAATATAGGAAAAAAATAAGATGGAGTTATGTTAAATTTAAAAAAATACTATTATTCTAGTGCATCAGATTATGGGATTCAATATGAAAATTCTTCTTATTATGAATTATTTGAAAAAATATATTTTTATTGGATTAAAACCATTAAGATCAAGTCACTATGATGAAATTTAAATGATTTGATTCAATAAAAAAATGGTACATTTATTGATGACTATACATTTAGAGTTATTAGCTTTATTTAATTCCTTAACACCAAATGAACCATATATTTTTTCATTAATGGAAAAATAATTTTTTTGTAAATCATTATCTGACCCCTGATTATAGTGTCTGTATTGAATTAATCCAATGAAATATTTTTATCATAGTGGGAATACAATTTTCATCGTTGATTCATGCATTGGTGTTCATCAAAATTTTGTATTTGTTGAATCAAATTGGATAATTTTCCAAAATTATATTGTACCTAAAGTAAGAGTGGGTAATATATAGAAGTAACCATATATGATTACAGTTCATTCAGTTAGGAAAGATATGGGTATCTCAGGTTTGTAATATTGTAGTTAATTTAATTTGTTTTTAGTTTCTAATAGTATTATTGATTTAGTTTTCTTCTTATTTGAATTAATTTTTATTAGTTTCCATTCAAAAAATGAGTTTAAACCAATTTCTTAAAAAATGTATAACAAGGTTTTAAATAATTTTTTACCAAACATGTTCTTAAATAAAAACATTTAAAACATTATTTTAAAACCTGTTTAAATTTTTTTTTAAATAAAAATAATTAATTGGATTAAATTGGTTTTTAAGTTATTAAAATCCCATTTTTAAACTAATTTTACAATTATTTTGATGATGATTAAAACCTTTTAAAATTACATATAAAACTATTTGAGGAATTTTTTTAAAAAATGTTTTTTTAAAAACTGTTTTAAGTTTGATCGAAATGGTTTTAAGTTGTTTAAAACTAGTTTTAAAAACATTTTAAAATTTTATAATACATTTTAAGACTTGGTTAAAAACTATTTTCAATTTTTCTATATTAGTTTAAATAGGTTTTTAGTTGTTTATAAACATTTTTTAAACTTTTTAAAATATGGTAAAAATTATTTAAAAAAAATCATAAAACTAGTATATAAAACAGATTTAAAACATGTTTAAAAACTAAATTTAAAACATTCTTAAAAATGGTTATTAAAACTACTATAGAATAAAAATAGGTTTAAATTAGGCATAAAATAGGATTAAAACCCTTCTAAAACATTTTTAAAGCTGTTTTAAAACATGTTTAAAACTCGTTCTCATAATTATTTTGAATAGATTGTATAAAATAGGATTTAAAGATATTGTTAACGTATTGTTTGAATTCTACTTTGTATACATAATATTTTATAAATACTTTTAAAAACTATAAATTTCATTCTTATGTGGAATATGAATGATTTTTAAGATGTTCAATGGAATATATTGTTTGATAAAGATTAATGACTGTGTGACATGGGTTACCTCCTCTAGTTCCCTAGGAGAGTATAGAAATTGTAATATTTTTCATCTACATTACATTAAAGTTCATGTTATTTTTATATATCACATTTATTTTATTTAAATTCATTTTATATATAATTTAACACTCCTTGGCATACTACTATGTGTGAGTATCACGGCCAATTGAGCGGAGGTGCTACTAGAGCTACCAAGAGCACATTTCTTACCTGTTCACACCCAGACCTGATAGTAACCACCCAATCTACCATAATTTTCCCCCTAAACTTTATCCTCCAGCGATTCTCTCACATATTTCTCCACAACCATTTCATTGTATATCTACTTCATATTTTACACTTCAAAATAATATGATGTTTCATTTTCACTTCTATCCAGATCCTACCTTGTAACACCAATAGTTTTTAAAAGAAGAAAATCATGGTTGATATTGAGCATGACATGAAACTAAAATATTACAAGATATGATGAGACCCATAGACATTATGATATATCTATTCTTAATAAAATTCTATCAATTTGATAGATTTCAATGCATGAAACATTGGGTTTAAATAAAACACGATATACTATTAAAATATTACATAAAAAAGACCATTATATGCATGATATTAATTTCGAAGGTAAGAATAATAGTAACACAATTTTGAAAAATATATGGTTTCAACATGTCTATTGTTTACATATTGGTTATAAATAAAAATAAGAATTATTTAAAAGTTAACGAAATGTTTTTTGAAAAAATTATATTTTTTCAAAGAAAAAATGTTTCGGCATTTCTGACCTAGTTAGAATAGAATTAATTTTAAACACATAGAAAATATATTTCATAAAATACTTATTTCTTAAATTATCATATAAAAAATACTATATGGTGATTTTTTGGTATTTTTCTAAAAAAATTAATTTTTTTGATGAATAATGAAACATATATTTTTTATAAAAACATTCGATTATTTTAAATTATTTACATATTTAAGTTGTATAATAAATTTGTTTTAGATTAAAATTAGTTCAATTATACTATAATATATTAAATTTAGTTTATTTTAATCAATTTCATAACAAAATTTGATATTAAAACCGTCTATACTTATATTATTTTTCTCTTCATAAACTCTCTTATTTATCACACCTATACGTTTATTTAAAAATTTAATTATTCCACTTCAATAAATTTAATTTCAATAAAGGGATTTTATATTTAGAATCAGTATTATTTATATTATCTAATCAATTCAACGTAATTTTTGACCATATTAAATAGTGAAAATATTCATTATTACTTATCATAGTTAATTTAAATATATTTAACATTTGATATATATATTACATCATACTGAATCTTGAAATGTGATATATCATATACCTTCATTTCATTCCATCTCTTTCGGAAAAATGGAAGGAGCATTAATGTTTATGTATAACCTATTATCTCCATGAACAATGTAATCCATTTTATATCATTAAATTTTAGAGACTACCCTATATTAATATATAATGTATATATATGAATTTCATATCATTGATAACAATATAGATGTGGTAGAATCATTATCAGTGTAAAATTTAAAAAAATACCAAACAAAAACATACTTGAAAAACATTACAATTCTCACCTGAAACCAAGATTTTAACAATGAAATTTTAAAAAAATGGGTGACAAAATACTATAAGTAATGAATATATGTTATGAGATATATGAGTATAGTTCAGTAATAGATTTAAAATACACCAATATCTATTATATAGTAGTTTTAGACACATATGATGGAATTCAAACTTGAGATAGGGGTTTTCTCATATCACCTTTACTTCTATGAGACATACACCATATTTTCCACTTATTGTTTTCTATGGATATTGAACTTAGGATTTATTTTTTTCAATACTTCAACATGTTTTACTGTATAAGTTGTTTATTCTTGGAATTTTTTTATGGATTCATGTAATGGAATTAGATACCACACTTGAACAATTATCCATATTACAATTGTGAAAATTGATTTCATTGGTCTTATTAGCAAAAAAATAAAAATGACACATTATTTACTATAATGCTTGGCGAAGATGAATTGGATGTTCTCCATAAAAATTATTTTTAATATTTTATTAGGAGGTACTTCCTAAGGATATTTTTATTGGAATTTTTTATTATTGGTCTAATATAAAAAATTTGGCTAACCATGGGAGCCCTATGGTAAGATGTATCCCCACATATGTGGGAAGAGGACCTCGACCACATGGTGGAATTGATTAATGTACACTATATGGAAGAAAAGTTTTGGGAAGCACCATATATAATTTTTTTAGGAGTACTTACCAGGAGGCATGCATGGGACCATGTATAAGTCCCGCAAAGTTAGGACAAATTTGTAGGTGGACCAAATCCCATGTTGTTTGTTTCTTATGATGACTTTTGATACCCACATTGGTATCTAAAATGATATGTGGCATGGGTTTCCATATTAATTGGAGTAAAGCATTCAGATATTTCTGATCTGGGATTCGATCCCACGGTTATTGTTTACACATCATTTAAAATTTAAACATATCATGCACCATATGATATGAGTGGTCTAATCTATCTTCTGGATACTATTTAGAGAATATTACAATAGAAACTTCACCTTAAACATCCATACATTAAGGTTTTTCCATGAATTCATGAGAAAAATGGAAATCTCTAATCGATATGTAGAAAGCTTAAGACAATGTTGAAAAAATAAATTTCATGAATACAACTTCATCATGCAATAATCTGGAATGTTTAAAGAATAGGTATGTATCATGAATCCATCTCATTAAGACATTATCCCATTGTGTGATGATCTTAAAATCAAATGACCAAATGGAGACAAACAATGATCCAATACAATAATATGTCATGAGGATATAAGAAAATCACTATGGAATCATGTGATATTTATGGATCATTCGATTAGAGTAATACATCATGTGAAAAGGAATGTATCTTTGATAGAAACATGATCCCATATTCTTAAAGAATTATCATTTGACTAATTTAGTATTTTTAGGTGGATAGAAACTGACAAATCACATGATCAATAAATGGAACATATGAAGAAGTAACCTGAATCATGTGATTGACTTGGGACTGAATTATATTCAAATAATTTGAGAGTTTTGGAATTTATGAGATCCCATGATCTTCAGTACCAAGGATGTAACCTCAAATATCTATATTTTTCGAATAGGAAACTTTTCTCATAGGCGAGATGGTGTATTATCGTCTCTAAATACACATTATCATACTTTAATAATTGTTGCATAAAATATTGAGAGCTCTCAAAAAAACAGATCATCTATGTACATTAAAGACACAAATCAGAAGATCCCCTAATTCACCTGATCTCATGAAGGAACCTAATAAAAAACTAGTTCCACACAAAGTAATATGCGGACACACCTCTAGTCATGTGAAGGAATCCATAGTAAAGCACCAACTTACATGAATTTATCTAAGTAGAATCAATGGATAAACTATTGATCTTGTGAAGGTGATCATGAAAATACAACTAAATGATTATAAAAAGGAGATACTACAAATGTGGAATCCCATGATCATGCATGTATTGATCACAAGAAGATATGAAGAGAATCATCTGATGCCAAACTGATTGGGAGAATGGGTATAGGTTATCTTGATGGATAATGTAATCATATGATAATGCAATAATTTAGGGTCAAGTGATCAAATAACTTTTAACGGGTCATTCACATCACATGATGCGGTGAATTCAAATTTTGAGTGGTCATATAGTGTAAGAAACACTATGGTTGAAATGGATTATAAAAAATCGAACAAAATAATTATCACTTATCAAATAAAGTTCATTTGAGTTCTGATGATTTGGGAAGAAGGTGAGAAAGAACATGGTGCATAAGACCAAAACTAGTTCTTGTTAGGGATCTTTATATAGTCATAATTTTCTCATAAAATAATCTGGAATAGTAAAAATAAATATCTTCAATAATAGCTTTCATAGTAGACAACATTCAGAATACGTTCTGTTTTTTTTTATATTGGTTTAAGGTAATGTATTGCTATTGTTCTAATGGGACTCTGGAAATAATAGTGTGATTCAATATTCTGGTATAATTTTATGTTGAGACCACTAGTGATCATAGTGAATAATAAATTATTATAGTTTCTAAATAATCTTTGCAAGGATAAGAATCACATTTACGTCAAACCGGGTAAGAATTATGTATTCATGTGCTACTTACATTTACTGCATTCAATAAAGGTCATTAAATCACATGAGTGGATCATATCCTAATAGTTAAACATATTTTATGTTCAAATTAAATAAAAATTATGAAAAACCCACTTATTAAACTACCATAGTGGTGTAACATCTCTGTATGAACATCAATTGGTATGATATCGTATTCCCTCTGTCGTGATCTATTTGGTTATGAAGATGGAAAATATGAATTCTGTCAATGTTACGGTTGTTCCAACTTTAAATGGTAAAAACTATAACAGTTGTAAGAATAATATTTTTCCCTATCATCTATATTTTATCCTTTAATTTAAATATAAAGTAACTATAGGATTCCCAAAAATCGTTGAAGATTCTCTTAAAATTTTCACTGATAAAGGAAATGTGTATGTTGGTGGTAAAGAAAAAAATTAATTTTTAATGGATTATTAAAAAAAGGTTCATACAATGGATATGGGTCTCAAAAATTTTATGACAATTTAGGAAAAATTGGAAAGCAGGTGTAAAGGGAACATTAAAATTAAGGTGGCCAAATTAAAAAAATTGAGATGAAAATTTGACGATATAACGGTGGGTGAAAAAGAAAATTTTGATAATTTCTTCATAAGATTCAATGAAATTTTTTTTGATATATGAGTTTTTGGATAGAAGCTCAATGATTTATCAATTTTCAAAAAACTGATGAGAAATATGTATGACAGTTTTGATCATCAAGTATCATCTTTGGAAGATAGGGATAATATTACACTCAATTATTTACATAACATTCTCTTTTCAAATGAAATGTGAAAGGTCCCACTCTTTAAGAAGAAGATGAAATATGAGATGGATTTTAAGCCATGAGAATACTCAAAATTAGAGATGATGAAATTCAATAATGAATTGAATATAATGATGAAGATTATTATGAATCCCATAATAGAATGATTTCACTTATATCAATAATATTCAAGAAGATCAAGTTAAAGGGTAATAAAAAATAACCATTAACGTGTTATAACTATAATTAGATAGGATTTTTTTTAAATTATCCAATAAAAAGTTTATGGAACCTATGAGTGGTGATGAGAAACCACAAAAAAAATAAATGTTCATAGAGCTCTAAAGGACAAACCAAATTTGATAGAAGTGAGAAGAAATTATTTAAACGTAAAATAATAAGTTTAGTTATCAAAGAGGAGGAAGTTAATTCTAACTCAAGTATCTAATCAGAACATGAAACTGACATCATTCATCATGTGTAAAAGGTGTTTAACACCTCTAAAAGTGAAGATGATGAATGTGAATTAATAGAGCTAGAGCACATTTAGAAGAATGAATTTGAAGCCTTCCTTGACAAAACCAAAAATACCCAGAAGGAAAAGAGACTATTATTAAAATATAATGAAAATATTGTTGAGGGAATGGAATAATATGAAAATAAAGTGATTATTTCCAATGGAAAATTTAAATGAAACATATTTAATGTGGATAAAATAGAAAATACAGTAAAATAACATAATTTAAATAATTACCTAAAAGAAGAAGAACTATATAGAAGTTGATATTAATGTGTTTATGAATAGAATAATTTGAAAATAATATTTAAGGCTTCATGAAAGCTATTAAGTTCAAGGAATAATCATCAAAAACATTTGAAATGAGTTCTTTAAATAAGTAGGTTAATTCAACACATTTTAAATATAATAAAAAATCTATTATCTATAACAATCCACATCCCAAAATTAATTATGGGAAAATAATTGAGTATTAAGATGAGGTATAAATAATCTTCTAATTCAAATGAATAAGTAAATTCTTAAATTATATTCATTCCCCCAATGTATATATAATCTTAGTCTATAGAAATATAAAATCAATAATCATCAAGATCGGGCTATTATTTATGGGTATGGTTGAGGTTCAGATAAAAATAATGGGGTTGTGGAGTTTTTATGAAAAAAAATCATTCTTATTATTGTATAAAAATTCCCTATAGAATATTATACATGAAAAAAGTGGGATAATCTAAGAAAATTAAAGAAAATTTTAATTTAAGAAAGAACTTGTCAAGAATTTATCTTATCCTCCAACTGAAAAAAAAAATTCATTATTATAATAAATGTGTGGATGATGTGATCAAAAAGTCCATAAATTATAAAAGTTCTTGACTAGCCTTCTTGAATAAACATCCACTATTGAGAAATGGAAGGGAGATCAAAAATTGAATGATGAAAAATCATGTAATGTTGAGGTTTCTCTGAATGTCGGCACAAGAACCAAGTCATTGATTATTGATAGTGTAAATTCTTCAAAAATCACTAGTGACACAAAAATTAAATGTATAATGATTCTAATGAAGGTGTATAAATATCCTTTATGAATGATTTTCTATAACTCCCTGACCTCAGTTAACTATAATCGATTCTTTATTCCATAACATTGGCATTATCACAAGGGTTCAAATCCAGAATGATCGATCAGTTTAGTATGGTTGGAAGTTCTAGATACATTCATAAGTTTCACATTACATTATAAAATGTAAAATAAAAACAACATTATATCTATTGACCACATTAATATCCCTTAGTCAATCCCTACAGTTCAGTCATAATATATATCTTTGCATATAAGGAAAATAAAACATTGAAATGAGTGATCTTAGATGTTTTGTAAGGATAACAATATAGCAGAAACATTCATAAATAAGCATAAACTATTAATGAAATGTATAAGATTAAAAAAATCATTTTAAACATAAAATTTAGCATAATATGTCAAAGATAAGTCAAATAATTCCATTTACTTATTCACATGGATATTCTACTAGTCGAATAATCACATTTAATATCGATAGCCAATTTCATAATGATGCAATGCATAATGCCACACTTCATAACCACAAATTCAAGGCCTCGTGGAAACACTAAAAATAAGATTTTGTCAAGGCCATGTTCCAAAACACTATTTTGTCTCATGTGACCTACCCATGCATCGATAAATATAGCAGGCTCCACCAGTCACTTACTATGTCCAATGCATTCCTCAAACGAAAAGGTTTAAACATAACATAAACATTTGTACTAAAACTAGCATACAAAATGTCAATAAATTATCCATAAACCATTAATGGTATAAAAATAACACATCAACATTCAAACATACCACAAAACCATTAATACTATATGGATTATTTGTATCATAAGAAATCAACTTCAAACAAGTTTAAAATCCATCAAAGGATGTTGACATAGATGAAATGAAAACTATTTGAAAGAAATACCTCTTTCTATTTGGAAACCATTTAAAAGTCACATAATTATAAAATAAAACCTCTATTTTGGAAATTTTTTATAATCTTGTAAGGGAATCTTGAAAGGTGTTATAATGGTGGAAAAATATCTGCCCTCAGCGTATAAGTTAAAAAACATTCATTCCTTAATTTTGTCAAAAAAGTTCATAAAGGACCTTTTTTGGAAAACAACGGAAATATTACTTTATTAAAAACATTTAAAAAATCAAAAAAGCATATTAATGACTTTAACCCATAGTCGAGGAAATAGTAAAAAAAATTAAATACATTTTTTTAAGAAACACGGATGTGGATGACCAAAAGGTCCCAGTAGATACTCACGTATAAACAACCATGGATAATGAAAAATTGTTGAATTACCCATTAACTTGTAATTTTCCACGATCGAAGGTATGTTAACATCTAGTATAATAGTTTAATAATTTTTAATAAATTATAAAAGAACCATTTACATAAATATTATATCATATATGATCTTCTAATATTTCCTTGTTAATAATATTTCTGTAGTATCATTGTTTCTGGTGTTAACTGGATCATTTTCCTTTCTATATTTTGTTATGTAAGTAATGTTTATTTCTGAAGGGGTGAATTTTATTCATATCCAGAATGATATTAAGTTCATAAATATTATTATTAATCATAAAATGAAAATTATTCTGGAATGGTTACGATAGGAAATTAATCTCATCGCGTTCGTGGAGACGGTAATCCGTACGTGCGTACGAGCGACAATATCATTATATTAATGGTGAAGTTGTATGTAATTGGATGGTATATCATATATAAAGAATAATTAATGTGTTATATTTATTTTTTAAATTAGTTATACTCATTATAATACCCATATAAATAATTAAGTGTTTGAATAACAAACTACACCACGGAGTGGAGACGGTAAGGTGTACGTACGCATGTATAGTGACACGTCATTCAAAGGAAGGATAGAATAATGAAAATGATTGTACCATATATATAATAACATCACAGTATGTATAAGGTAGTCGAGTTATTATTTTGTTATGGAAACAAGAAATAAAGAGGAAGTGGATCAAGAAAATAACATTGAAGAAAAGTTGGTGAAATTATTACCTCTTCTTTTGGTGTTTCCTATTGAGATGATCAAAAGGGATCTTTAGTATGGATTTATGATCAATGTAAGGACACTAGGTTGAATTGAGGGAAGTTGGAAGGTTATTTGGGAAGGGGATGGCAAAGCCAAATGACTTTGGAGGTGTGATTTTGAGAGAAGGGGAAGTACCATTTTATAAGGTATGTGAGAGTCACTTTAGGAAAAACACGAAATATTATTTTATTATACAATCATATTCGGTTTATAATGGAACAAAAATTATTTAGTTCAAAGATAAGGTGGGTATGGGTCGAAATAATCTCAACTAATATGTTTTAGATAGGTTTTGGTAACCAGATTAACCTTATAATTTACATTAAACTCTAAGTTAAATAGTTTAAAATTTTCCATGTATTATTATATTATTGTAATAAATGTTTAATAAACATACTGTAAATAGCCAATAGAAACCAAAGTGGTTCATTATTGATATATCTGACCTTATCTAATTCCTTTTTCATAACCTTATATCATTAGCAATGTTATATCAATTAATTATGTAGTATTTGTTTTAAAAATACATTTATGTCAATTTTGGCACTATTTGTTATATTGTTTTTTTGAAAGTCTTAAAAACTTTATCACTTCAAAAAAAATTACTTAATAAACCCTAACATGTAATATTAACCTAGAAAATTAATGTAATTCATCATAAATGTCAATTAAAATTTATTTGGATATTTATTATATCAATTATTTAAATCTTTACTGAATAAGAAAATTACTACATCATCATTGTGTCATAAATAAATTAAATTATTTAGTTTCCAAAAATTATAAATAAAACACCATTTTTTAGGAAATATTTTTATATTTCAAATGAATAATTATAGTCCAATTTATCTTATCTATAAACCTATATTAAAAATGGTTTATTTATTGAACTTTGAATTTATCCCTTTTAACTATTCTTTAAAAAAAAAAAAAAATGTTCAAATCTAATACAAGCAGACCAAAAGGATCATATTTTATTCATAAGGTTGTTTTTGGTCTAAATAAACTTATAAAATAGAATTATTACATGTTTTAGGATAATAATAATATCATTTTTTAATATAATAACCCTATTTACTTTTAACTGTATTAAATAAAAGTCAAAAGTTACTATTCAGCTAAAAATATTGCCATCATGTTGAACCACATTTTACTTACTGATACTAACTGTGTCTCTTGGATTTTTGAAATTCAATTCACAGAAGTGGAAAATTTTAATTTTATACAAATTAGCTAACAAGCCTAGAATGTGGGTAAAAGATGGTAAAAAGTTCAAAAAAAATTATATAATTAATTTTATTATAAAATGACCCTAATGAATTATATTAAAATGATATAGGTATTAGGTATCTATTTTGACATAAAATAAACTTAAATAAAATGAATAATTATTTAAATAAAAATTTAGTTTTAAACAATACGGCAGTGTTTTTCACTATTCGTCAAAAATTGAATGTTTTCTGAAAAATACCAAAAATTCTCCATAAGATAATTTCAATATTCCAAATTCAAAAATAAATTAAACATTGAAAAATAAAATTTATAAAATTTAAAAAAGTGGGTATTACTATTCATAACAGCTAGTTTGATTGGTCGTGGTGTGTTAAAACTACAAGTTGCGTACTACGCAAGCTATTGCATTATTCAATGAGAAACATATCATGGAAGCATCGAGTTTTACTATAACACCCCAAGATTTTATAGTACGTTATCTCATTAAAATAATTCAATATCTTGTGCTACACGTAACTCCGAGTTTGAGCGCACCACAACTTACCAAACATGGCATTCAAAAAGTATTAATGAATTGTATTAATAGCATTTTGAATCTTATATACTCTATATAATTTTAACATCCATATTATGTTCTTCTTAGACATAATAAAAGAAGAAATTATTTTTTCAGATAAAATAAGTATTTTTAAAAAATTGCAATTTTACCGCCTTTTAATGGAGAACCCTTTTTAAAACCAATATTTAACTATTTTATATATTCAATTTAATTTAATTAAATTCTTCTTTAGAAGCGGGCCATAAAAATTTAGTTTGGATAATTTTTGGGTACTTTTAAGATAACTTTCATAATTTAATGAATATTGAAAAAAACTATGTTTTAATTGAAAACAACTTTTTTAATGGAAATAATTTATAGTGTTAAATTATGCATTTTAAAGGTTTTGAAGCATAATTAGATTATATTTTCATCATTTAATACAATTTAGGTTATTATATGTAATTTCACATTTAAATTTGACATAAACACCTGTCAATCTTTTGATAGTTTTTACTTTTTAAAAACCCGCTTTATGGTTTTGAAAATGGGAATTTATTTTAAATTAATAAATGAAAAATTTTATTTTTTGATTTTTCAAAAATAGTCTTCATTTTTTTATTTTGAATATCAAAATTAACTTTGGGTGAATTTTTGGTATTTTTCTGAAAACATTAAATTTTTGTTGAATGGTGAAAGGCACTGCATTTTTATTTAAAACCAACTTTTTATTTAAATAATTATTTATTTTTTTAAAATTTATTTTAGGTCCAAATAGATACATAATACCCATATAATTTCAATGTAATTCATTTGAGTCATTTTATAATAAAATTAGATGTATAAAATTTTATTGAAAATTTTAACCTCTTTTACCCACCATCTAGGAGGATTTTCAAATTTGCATAAAAAAACTTTTACCGCTTTTGTGAGTTAAATTTCAAAACTCTGAGAGACATGGTTGATACCAGTAAGTAAAATTTCATTCAATAATATGAAAATAATTTTTTTCTGTATAGTAGATTTTGACTTTTATTTACTACTGTTAAAAGTAAATTGTGTAAAATAAAGGTAAAAATGATATTATAATTACACTAACACATTTAATTATTCTATTTTATAAGTTTATTTCGACGAAAAACAACCTTAATAATAAAATATGATCTTTAGTTCCACTTTGATTAGATTAGGACATTTATTATTATTTTATTTAAAAAACTATTAAAAGTGTTTAATTAAAATTTTAATAACTAAACCATTTTTAATATAGTGTTACAAACAAAATAAATTCAAC
Source organism: Viscum album (assembly GCA_963277665.1). Lineage (NCBI taxonomy): Eukaryota > Viridiplantae > Streptophyta > Magnoliopsida > Santalales > Viscaceae > Viscum > Viscum album. Next base: position 372,448,436 of record OY728127.1, on the reverse strand, counting down.
TATAAATATTCATTAGAAAATTAAACTATTTCCTACATAATGGTATTTTATTTATAATTTTTAGACATTAAATAAATTAATATATTTATGTTAAAATGATGATGCAGAAATTACCTTAATAATGAATGAATCAAATAAATGGTATTATAAATATTAAAATAAATATAAGTTCATAGTTTTCATGACATACACGAATTTTATAGATGAATATGACATGTTAGGGTTGATTCAATGTTTCTTGTTCCAAGTAATAAAGTTGTGATGACTTACACAAAAACCAATTACCAAATAATGTTAAAATTGACATAAATTAATTTTTAAAACAAATACTATATTAATGGATGATATAATATTACAAAAAATATGATATTTGTCCAAAGGGATTAAATAATATTATATATTTCATTAATGAACCACTTGTGTTTCTCTTGGAAGTTCATAGTAAGAGTATTAACCATATTGTGTAAGAATACTAGAAGACACGGTTAAAGTTAAAATATTTAAAAAAAAGTTAAATCTAAAAGATAAGGTTAATATGGTGACCTAAACCTATATAAGACCTATTGTTTGAGTAGTTTCGACCCATTTTCACCTTATCCTATAAATAAATCATTTAGTTTCCATTAGAAACTGAAAATTATTTTATTATAAAATAATATTTCAATCTTTTCCTAAAGTGACACTCACCTCTCTTATAAAAGGGTACTTCCCCTTTCTTAAAATAACATCTCCAAAGCCATTTTTCTTGGCCAAACGCTGAGAAAATATCCTCCTAACATCCTCTACATAATCTTGGATTCTATACACTAATCAGAAATCCAACCTAGGGAACCCATTTGATAAACTCAAGAGGAAACACCCGGATAAGAGGTAATAATTTCACCACCCTATTTCAAGTTCTATTCTTCTTCCCCTCCCACTATTTTTATTTATTCCATTCTTAAATAATTACTAAATTATCTAATATATACTTTGATGTTATTATAAAAATGTTACAACCATATTCATTATTTTATCCCTCGTATGAATGAAAAAGTCACCATTCGTGCGTACGTACGGCTTGTTGTCTCCACGTCCTGGTGTAGTTTGTTATTCAAACACTTCGTTATTTATATGGGTATAATAATGAGTATAACTGATGAAAATAATAAAATTATAATGTTAATTATTATTGATATATAATATACCATCCAATTAATTACGATTTCACTATCAATATAATGATATTTTCGCTCGTGCGTACGTACGGATAACCATCTCCACGAACGCGATGAGATTAATTCCCCAAATTAATCCTTCAAGAATAATTTTCATTTTATGATTAAAAGTAATGCTTAATAACTTAATATCATTCTGTATATGAATAAAATATTTCCTATCCAAAAAAAAACATGGCTTACGTAACCGAGCATATAAAATAAAACAGATCAGTTAACACCTGAAACGATGATACTACTAAAATATTATTAACAACGAAATATTATAAGATCATATATGATATCATATTTCTGTATATCATTATTTTATAATTTAATAACAATGATTTAACTATTATATAAGAGGTTAATTTACCCTCGACCAAGGAAAGTACAAGGTAAGGGTTAATTTCACAATCTCTTTATTATCCGAGGTGTTTTTTACGTAAGTATATACTGGGACATCATTATCATCCACATATATGATTCTTGAAAATGTATTTTAAAACATTTTTACTATTTACTAGAATATGGGTTAAATTCAATTATAACCTTTTATGACTTTTTATAAAATGTTATGAGAGTAATAATTCTGTCATTTTTCAAACAAGGTACTTTATGACCTTTTCGACAAAATTAAGGTAAGAATGTTTTTTTCATTTATTAGGTGGGTGTGGCTATTTTCCATCGTTATATCACCGTCAAAGGTTCCCATAAAAGATTTTATGAATATTTTCAAAATGAATGTTTATTTTTATAATTATGTGACTTTTAAATGATTTCAAAAAAGAAAGAGGTATTTATTTCAAATAGTTTTTATTTCATCAATGTCAACATCCTTTGATGAATTTTAAACTTGTTTGAAGTGGATTTATTATAATACAAATCCTTCAAATTATATTGATGGTTTTGTGATATGTTTGATGGTGGGTGTTTTATTTTTACACTGTTCATGGTTTTTGGATAATGTATTAAGATTTTGTATGTTATTTTTAATACGAATGTTTATGTTATGTTTAAACCTTTTCATATGAGGAATGAATTGGACTTAGTATGTGATGGGTTGAGCCCTCTATAGATCCTCGATTAATCAGTAGGTCTCATGATACAAACTAGTGTCTTGGCACAAGTCTTTGACTAAGTCTTATTTGTATTCTTGGCACAAGGCCTTGACTATGTGGTTATAAAGTCTGGAATTATGCATTCCATAATTATGAAATTGGATATTGATAACACATGTGATTATTCGACAAGTATAATATCCATGTGAAGAAGTAAATGTCATTATTTGATTTATATTTTACATATTATGCTGATGTTTAATTTTAAAATGCTTTTTTATAGTCCTATACATTACCTTAAATGTTTGTTCTTATTTATAAAATTTTCTGCTATATTTTTATCCTTACATAGCATCTGAGCTCACTACTTTCTTATGTTTTATTTTCCCAGGATTCGAAGAAGTGTATTATAATTGATAAGCAATTTTAAGCTTAGTGATTGACTTAATTCTCAAAGGATCATTTATGTTGTGTTTTTTTATAATATATAATGTAACATTCATGTATGCAATCTATTTTCCAAGACTACTTAACTGAGCATTCTTTTGAGATATTATTCCTTGTAATCATGCCAATATATTAAAATAATGCACCAAATCTAGGTAACTGGTGTTGGGGAGTTACAGTTGGTATCATAAGAAGTTTAGAAAAAACCATGGAAATACATTTAGAAAAAACTATGATTAGAAAATATTACCCTAAGATAGACTTTGAGGATAAGTATATAAGAACTTTCTATAATTTTGGTAATTTAGAGATTTGGGGTATTTTCCAAGAAATACATCCCTTTCTAGATATGAGTCGGTAGAGGCATCTCTTGAACAAATGTATGTAGGAATGAAAACTCGGACAAGGAGTTTTATGTTTTACCCGGGGTATCAGGGTGCACGACAACGGGCCTTGCTGCACTCTTGGTTTTGAAACTAACATGGGATATGTTTAGGGTAATTCACATTTTCATTATAAGCCATTATGAAGGATTTATGAGTAAATAATTCATCAAAGAATACATTTTATGATTATAGATTATATGCATAATATTTTCAATTTATATTAGGTATTTTACATGTTTGGAATTATAAATTTCTATTCATAAACTAACCTAGTGTTTTCTATTGTTTAGAAATGGTGCCTAGTAGAAGGAATGATAATTCTAGAAATACGCATGATCAACAAAATTATAAGGATCATAACTTTCTTTGTATTAATCCAACATTTAAATGGGAAATATTATCCCACATATTCTCATCATATGAAGAAATAGTATCATGTGTTAATAATATAAGTAAAGAATTATCTAAGTCATGCGGCTTTTAATGGAAGCAAGAGGTGAAAAGGATGGTAGAAAAAAATATTGATAAAATGAAGAGGGGAAAGAAAGATTTTCCCATATGTGATAAGAGTGGAAAGAATCACCTTGGTAAATGCTTGAAGGCAATGGGAGTTTTTTATAAGTGTGGAGAAAAAGGTCACCAAGTACATAATTTCAAGGGTTAGAATAATGTTTCCAATGTACAATGATTCATCTACAAGGAGTTGTGACAATATGCCAATCAATGTCCAAATAATCATAGTATGCCCCAAATGATTCTATTAGATAATAATAAAGTTATTATTCTACCACAGATGAAGAAGAATGACTAGTGTTATTATGTATTTATTAAACAATTATTTTATTTGAGTGTTGTATCAACGATGTAGAGGTTATATGAATTATGGAAATAAATAAGGATTGTACTGCAGTACTATTTCATTAACGATTTGAGATTGTATGGTACCGAGAAAAGTGACACAGTTTTAGGTTAAAAATTTTGGAAAATACATGGTTGAAGGAAAGATAACAATAATATGTTCCTATTACTAAGTTAGTTATTTTGGAATAAGAGATGGTTGATTTGGATAAATTGTATTGGATATTCTTGATAACCTTGGAACTGATTAATGGTTTTTTTATTCCACCATTTTTGGAATATTCAATATTTTTGGATATACAGATTATATCTAGTATTCTATAAGGAATAAGGGGGCATGAATGTAATCAATAAGGTTTTATGGTAACTCAGGGTGTTACCGTATTTTAAAATAATACATGATGAAAGTATTCACATGTTATTATGTGGCGAAAAGGATCTATATTGTGTTCTCCTTCCTTATAAATTTTGAATGGTGAGTTTGGACAGAAGTATTTTGGATATGTCTAATGGTTATAATTGATTAAGTTTGATAGTGGATACTATTATTGAGGACAAATAATTTCTTGATATTATTTTTGGATTGGCATAAAAAAGGACAACCCGGAGGTCAGGTGACAACCCATCACGTCCGGCAAGGTTGTAAGACTTGAACCCCTAACTGAAGGGCGACAAGGGAGGATCACCTACCACTAGCATACATGATTTCCTAGTTTGTATAATGTAGACTTTTTTAAATATTCTAACAAACAAATTATAAATTCATTTTTTTGGAACCCTATACAATTAGGATAAATATAATATTTTTTAATTCTATTATCTTTTGAAGCGAAAGATAAGTTTGTGGTAGGAATTAGTTGAAGGATGAAACTCTACTTGTCAAGTATATTATTTACTCTTATTCCATGAATAAATTAATTATTAAAATTTAGGTAAAGGATCTTCAAAACAAAATTGTGTTATCCTGATACCTTATGTTTTGTTGAATTAACAGTATTTTAAATCATCATAGATTGATGTCTTTGACGCCCACAATTTAACACATGTTTATGATTTATGAACTCAGTCACTACCTATAAATATTTATATTTTTCATATAATTATTTTTCTCTAATTTCCACCAATGTTCTCCTAATCGAGATCATAATTTGGTGGTGAATTTTTCATTCCCCATTCTCTCTTATTAAGACTAAATTTTATTAACCCAATTTCCAATGTGGGTTTTCCACAAAGGTATTTTTCTATTTTTAACCTTTTATTTGGGGATAAAAACCTAAAATTGTGAGGAAATTTTTTTATTGAATATGGGAGAATGTAACACCCCACGATTTCATAGGACATTATCTCATTAAAGTAATTCAATATCTTGCGCTACACACAACACCGAGTTTAAGCACACCACAAATTATTAAACTAGCCATTCAAAAAGCGGTTACGAATAGTATTAACAACATTTTGAATCTCATATACTCTATATGATTTTAACAAGGATATTATTTTTATCTTATACATTATATAAGAACAAATTCATTTTTTCAGATAAAAGATTCATTTTTCCAAAAATAAAATTTCACAACCATTTAATGGTGAACCCTTTTTAAACCCAATATATGAAACTTTTATATATTAAATTTAATGAAATTATGTTCTTATTTTAAAACAGGACATAAAAATTTTGTTTGAATAAAACTTTGGTACTTTTCTTATAACTTTCATATTTTGACGAATAGTGAAAAATAATATATTTTAATTGAAAAAAAAATTAATCAAAATAATTTATAGTGTTAAATTAATAATTTGAAATGATTTTAAGTATAATTATATTATAGTTTTATAATTTAAAACAATTTCGGTCATTTTAAGTAATTTCACATTTAAATTTGACATAAACACATGTCAATCTTTTGAGAGTTTTTACTTTTTAAAAACCCACTTTTTGATTTTGACAATGAAAATTAATTTTAAATTAATCAATGAAACTTCTATGTATTTTAATTTCGTAAAATAGACTTCATTTTTGAATTTGGAATATCAGAATTATTATTGGGGGAATTTTTTTTATTTTTCTGAAAACATTCAATTTTTTGATGAACAGTGAAAACCACTGCGTTATTATATAAAACTGAATATTTATTTAAAAAAAACAATTTTATTTAAATTTATTTTATTTCAAAATATATATATAATACCTATATAAGTTATATTTATTTCATTTAAGTCATCTTATAAAAAAAGTAGAGGTATAAAATTTTATTGAACTTTTTAACCTCTTTTACCCACCTTCTATGAGCATTTGCAAATTTGCATAAAATATAATTTTACCGCTTCTATTTGTTGAATTTAAAAAATCTAAGAGATACAGTTAACATAAAAAAATAAAATGTTTCTCAATAAGTTGAAAATAATTTTTTCTGAATAGTAACTTTCGAATTTTATTTACCACGGTTAAAAGTAAATAAGGTAAGTAAAGGTAAAACAGATACTATAATTACCCTAACAATTGACCTAATTCTATTTGATAACTGAATTTAGAACAGAAAAAAAACCTCAGGAATAAAATATGATCCTTTTTATCCACTTGGATTAGATTAGGACATTTATTATTATTTTATTTAAAGAAGACTTAAAAATGTTAAATTCCAAGTTTAATAAACAACCAATTTTTAATATAGGGTTACACACTATATAAATTCAACTATAAATACTCATTAGAAAGCTAAAATTATTTCTACATAATTTTATTTTATTTATAGTTTTTAGACAAAAAATAATTTAATTTATTTATGACACAATGATGATGCAGTAATTACCTTATTAATGAAAGAATATAATAAATGGAATTATAAATATTAAAATAAATATAATTTAAAAGTTTTTATGACATCCACACAATTTTTTGGTGACTATGACATGTTAGGGTGGAATAAATTTATCTTGTTCTAAGTAATCAATTTTTGATGACTTTCATAAAAACCAAATACAAAATAATGTCAAAATTGACATAAATTAATTTTGAAGACAAATACTATATTATTGGTCGATATAATATTCCTAAAAATTTAAGGTTTGGCCAAAGTGCTTAAATAATGTTCTATATGTCATTACTGAACCACTTGAGGACTCTTGGAAGTTTATAGTATCGTTATTAACCATATATAGTAATAATAGAAGAAGACACAGTAAAAGTTAAAATATTTAACTATGAGTTGGATAAAAAAGATAAGGTTAATATGGTGACCTAAACCTGTATAAAACCTAATGGTTGAGTGGTTTTCAATCCATCCCCCACCTTATCCTGTAATAAATCATTTTTTATCTATTATAAATAGAAAATCATTTTATTATAAAATAAGATTTCAATATTTTCCTAAAGTGACCCTCACCTCTCTTATAAAAGGGTACTTCCCCTTCTCTCAAAATAACAACTCCAAAGCCATTTGGATTGGCCAAAACCTACCCAAATATCCTCCCATCTTCCTTCAAATCAACCTAGAGTCCTTACATTGATCATAAATCCAACCTAAAGAGCCATTTTGATCAACTCAAAAGTAAACACCTGAAGAAGAGGTAACAATTTCACAACCCTCTTTCAAGTACTTTTCTTCTTCCACTCCCTCTTTATCTGTTTTTTCCATTATAAAATGATAACTCTCATATCATCTACATTATTTTATGTTATAATAAAAATGGTACAAAAAAATCATTTTTCTATCCATTATATGAATGAAAAATTTACCATATGTGTGTGCGTACGGCTGACCGTCTCCACGTTGTGGTGTAGTTTGTTATTCAAACACTTCATTATTTGGATGGGAATAATAATGAGTATTACTGATGTAAATAATAAATATAAAATTTTAATTATTCTGTATATATAATATACCATCCAATTACATACTATTTCACCATCAATATAATGATATTGTCGCTCGTGTGTACGTACGAATTACCGTCTCCACGAACGCGATGAGATTCATTCCCCACCATTATCATTCTAGAATAATTATCATTTTATTATTAAAAATAATGTTTAATAACTTAATATCATTCTATACATTAATAAAATATATAATATCCATAACAAACATGGCTTACATAACTGAGCATATAAAGGAAAACAGATCAGTAAACACCCGAAACGATAATGATACTAAAATATTATTAACAAAGTAATATTAGAGGATCATATATGATATCATATTTATGTATATAGTTATTGTATAATTTTATAACAATTATTTAACTACTATACAAGAGTATAATGTACCATTGACCATGTAAAGTACAAGGTGTGGTTAAATTCCACAATCTCTTCATTATCCGAGGTTGTTTTTATGTAAGTATCTACTATGACATCTTTATCATCCACATCAATGTTTCTTTAAAATGTTTTTCAAAACATTATTAATATTTACTAAAAAATGGTTTAGAGTCATTTATATACTTTTTGACTTTTTAGAAAATTGTTTGAATGGAATCTTTCCGTCGTATTCCAAACAAGGTACTTTATGACCTTTTTTACAAAATTAAGGTAGGAATGTTTTTTTAACTTATAAAGTGGGTGAAGCTATTTTATGATGTTATATCATCATTGAAGTTTCCTATACAATCTTATTATAATATTTTCAAAATAACTATTTTCTTTTATAATTATTTGACTTTTAAATGATTTCAAAATATTAAGAGGTATTTATTTAAAATATTTTTTATTTCATCTATGTCAACATCCTTTAATGGGTTTTAAACTTGTTTGAAGTTGTTTTATTATTATACAAATCTTCTATATTGTATTTATGGTTTTGTGATATGTTTGACTATAGATGTGTTATTTTTACACCATTCATTGTTTATGGATAAAGTATTGACGTTTCTTATTCTAGTTTTAATACGAATGTTTATGTTATGTTTAAACCTTTTCATAAGAGGAATGCATTGGAATTAGTAAGTGATGAGTGGTGCCTTCTATAGCTCCTCAATGAATCAGTAGGTATCATGAGACAAACTATTGTCTTGGAACAAGGCCTTGAAAAACTCTTATTTTTAGTCTTGGCACAAGGCCTTGAGAATGTGGTTAAGAATTCTGGAATTATGCATTCCATCATTATAAAATTGGATATTGATAATACATGTGATTATTCGACTATTAGAATATCCATGTGAACAAGTAAATGGCATTATTTGATTTATCATTGACATATTATACTGAATATTATATTTAAAAGGATTTTTTTTGTCTTATACATTGCCTTAAATGTTTATGCTTATCTATGAATGTTTCTTCTATATTGTTATCTTTACTGAGCATCTGAGCTCACCCATTTCTTATTATTATTTTCCCATGATTCCAAGAACTGTGTTATGATTGAAAATATGTGTTAAGCTATGGGATTAATGCCATTCTCAAAGGATCATTTATGTAGTGTTTTTTTCTAATGTGTAATGTAACTTTCATGTATGTAATCTATTTTACATGACTGAAAAACTCATAATTCTTTCAAGACTTGATTCATTTTCATCATGGAAATGTATTAAAATAATGCACTGTCTCTGGGTAATTGGGGTCGGGGTTTTACAGTTACATTCTCACCTAATTCAATTAATTTCATACTCAAAATTTCTAGAATATTACTACATAAAAATATTCTGGTGGTTCATCATCATATGGTCCTCAGGTTCCCAAGTTCCCTCTACCATCTTATGGTTTCTCCATAGAACTTTTACCAGATGAGTCACTTGGTTTCTCAACACTTGTTCTCTAGTATCAAAAATTATGATTGGGTCTTCGTAATAAGATAGTTCGGGTTCCTGTTCTATTTCTTTATAGGTGACTACATGGGGTGGGTCAGACATGTATTTTCTCAATAGTGATATGTGGAACACATCAGGAGATTTGGAGAGACTTTGAGGAATTTCCAAAAAATAAGTTATAGCCCCAATTCATTATAGATTTTTGAAGGTCTGATGTACATAGGACTTAATTTACCCTTCCTACCGGATCGTATAACTCCCTTCCATGGAGATACCTTTAGGAAAACATGATCTCCTACTGGAAATTAAAAATCCTTATATCAGTTACTGGCATATCTCATTTGCCTACATTAAGCTAGTTTAATGTGGGTTTGGATAACCTGCACCTTTTCCATTGTTTCCTTAACAGGTTATGGGCCTACTAGTTTTCATTCACTAACATCATCCCAACAAGTTGGTGCGTGACATCACTTTCCATATAACTCTTCATATAGTGCCATCTAAATACCTGAATGGAATCTATTGTTATAGTAAAATTCTACCAGAGGTAAATATTGATCCCACGTACCTTGAAAGTCAAGTGAGAAAGATCTTTACATCGCTTCATTCGTTTGAATTGTCCATTATTATTCTTCATCAGTTTAAGGGTGGTAGGCAGTGCTCAAACTAAGTTCAATATCCAAGTCCTTTTAAAGACTTTTCTTGAATCTTGATATAAAATGGGGATCACAATCATAAACAATCGATAGGGGTACTCTATAAAGTCTTAAAACTTCATTAATATATAGGCTTGCTAGATGTTCAAGTGGTAAATTTTCTCTTATAGAATGAAAATGTGTTGACTTGGTAAGACGATCAACAATGACCCATATTTCATCATTCCTTCTAGGAGTCTTTGGTAGCCCCATGAAAAACTCCATCATAATATCATCCCATTTCCACTCTACTATGGGAAGAGGTTGCATGAGTCCTCTAGGATGTTTTCTTTCATTTTTCACTTAGTGAAAGACAATACATCTTGACACATAATCAGAAATCACCCTCTTCATGTTTTCCCACCAAAAATGGTCTTCCAAATCCCTATACATCATATTGCTACCGGGATGTGTTGAGAAATTGGAGCTATGAGCATCATCCAACAATTCCCTTTTTAGATCAGGTATATTGGGAACACAAATTCTCTACTCATATTTCAAAATTCTATCTTTATATACAAAGTCACTCAATCTACCATCATTAAAAGATTTAATCTTATTTTGAAAATCCTCATCACTAGTCTGAGAAATTTTTATCCTTTCTAGTAAATATTGTTTTGCAACCATTTGAAAAAGTATTGATGTTTCACCTTCCATAATTATTTCTATATCTATCTTTACTAGATCCATGAATATAGGATCCCATTCAACTCCCATATTGTTTATAACTCCATGATTCTTTCTACTAAAATCATCTTCCTCCTTATTTTCCTTCCCCTGGTGGTAGTGTATCGTGCAATCATAATCCTTGAGTAGTTCGAGCCATATCCTTTGACTCATGTTGAATTATTTTTGTGAGAAAACATACTTCAAACTCTTGTGGTAAGTATATATCGCACATTTTTTACCATATAGATAGTGTCTCCATATCATTAAAGTAAATATTACAGCTACTAACTCAAGATAATGAGTTGGATAGTTTTTTTCATGAATTTTTATCTGTCGTGACACATAGGCAATAACCCTATCATTTTGCATAAGTACGCAATCAAGTCCTTCCTTTGAAGCATCACTATAAATAAAAAACCCATCATTCCCGGATGGTAGAGGCAGAAAAGGATAATTGAATAATCTTATGTTAAGTTCTTCAAAAAAATTCACACTCTAACGTCCAAAAAAAATTAACCCCATTACGTGTGATCTTGGTTAATGGGTTAGCCAGTCGGGAAGAATTCTGGATGAAACGTCAATAATAACCTGCTAAACCAATAAAACTACATACCTCAGTTATACTCTTCAGTGCTGACCACTCTTGTATTGCCTTGGTATTTGAAGGATCAACAGAGATTTCATCCTTAGAGACAATATGTACACGAAAGGAAATATCCTACTGCCAGAATTCACACTTGCTAAACTTCCCATAAAATCCATTTCTTCTGTGGATTTTTAAAATATCGAGAAAGTTATTTTCATGATCTTTTTATCTTTTTGAGTATACCAAGATATAGTCAATAAATACCACTACAAAGTCATCAAGATATTCCTTTAAAAATATATTCATTAGATCTAAGAAGACAAAGGGTGAATTAGTCAATCCAAAAGGAATTACTATAAACCTGTAATGCCCATACCTGGTTTGAAAACATGTCTTCAAAATTCTTTCCTTCATCACACACAACTGATGATATCCAGATCGAAGGTCAACCTTTGATAAATATTGATCTCGATGAAGTTGGTCGAATAAATCATCAATATGAGGTAGTTGATACTAGTTCTTTATTTTTATATCATTGATCTCACTATAATCAATGCACAACATCATAGACCCATCTTTCTTATTAACAAAAAGAGTAGGGGCTCCCCATATAGAAACACAAGGGAAAATAAATCCATTATTACTCAATTCCTCTAGTTTTTTTAGTTACACTAATTCCACAGTGTCCATTCTATAAGAGGTCTTCGATGTGGGACTTGAACTTGGAATTAAATCAATGGAAAACTCTGTTTCTAGTTCAGGAGTATGTTTAGGTAAATCCTCTAGAAACACATCAACATATTCTTGAATAATAGGTACATCCTCTATTTTTACATTATTTTCCTCACCTAGAGTTATTTCATTCTCTTCCTCCATAATAATTTAATTTAGTAGAGATATTGGGGGTGGATCTAAATAAGAATCAAGTGGTGGCATTTCTACTCTAAAGATAAGGGACTCCTTATCATCATTGAAAATTGTAACCTCCTTCTTACAATAAATTTTCACATCATGGTCTGAAAGCCAATCCACACTGAGGATTACATCAAATTACATCATGTGTATAATGATAAGATGAAAATTTAAAGAACATTTATATGACATAATGGGAACTGATTCAAAAAATGTTGTTGCAATGATACATCCCTTAAGAGTTTTTACTGACAACTCCCTTGTTAAATCAAATTGAAAATATCTAATTTTCTTAGAAAACTGAGAAGATATGAAATAATGTGATGATAAAAAATAAAATAAATCATTTTCTAAACTTGAGGAAACCATTAAATTACCTTCCACCACATCATTCAAAACATTAACCTCAGCATTAGTAATCACATAATCTTGGCATTTCTCCCTTGGTATTTTTTGTGGTATGTTTCCTTGGTGATTAGTACAATCATTTTCATAATGACCCCATTATCTACAATTGTAACATTCAACATTAACAGCCTCATTCTTTCCTTTTCAATCATGATCTTGGTGGCCTTTTTCACCACACTTGTAACAGACTCGCATTCCCATTAGGCAAGTATCAGGGTGTTTCTACGCAAATTTACCACAAGCTGGATATTCAACTTTTCCGTTCTTCCCCTTATTTCCATTTCCAAAGTGTTCAACTGATCTCTTCTTCTCTTTCTTTTCTTTAAAGAAATAACCCTTAGAGAATTTATTTTATATCTTGATTTCACATGAGGCAATATCTTCGTATGATGAGAAGGATTGTGAGACTAATTATCGATAGAGAAATGGTTTTAACCCCTCAAAGAATTGATCAATAATACTCCTTGGGTTACGTATATAATATGTTTCATGTCTTTCTAACCTTGAAAATCTAGCCTCATATATTGTTATATTTTCATCCTCCTTTTTCCTCAGACTCAAAAATTTTCTTTCTATATCCGCTCGATGGTCATGAAGATAGTATTTTTCTAAGTAAAGATCTTTAAACTACCTTCATTACATATTTGGTACTTCTTTACCTTTATTTCTATTTTTAATTAATGACCCTCATTGATATACATATCTCGTGAGGTGATAAACTTCCATGACAAATTTGTCTCTTTCGCTACTACCCAGAGCATGAAATATTTTTTCTAAGGACGTTATCCATTACTCAGCTACAAATTTATTTGTGTTTCCATTTAATGTTGGTTGTTTTATTTCCTCTTAAAGCGGTCTAACATTGATCATCTGAATCGTGGATCATGGTTCTCTATACAGGTAAGGTTATTATTCTTATCCTGAGTGAGTTGTCCCAGTATGGTGATAAGATGATAAGCACCATTTATATCACCATTTACACTATAATTATAATGATTATGAGGGGAATTCGTACATGTATTATGTGTGTTGATATGGTTTCCATTACATCCACTAGGTTTCATTTCTGAACGATGACATAAACTAGATTATTTTATGAATCGCAATACATAATATAAAATATGTAAAACACTTTACATAAATTGAACAGTTTATGAATATAATCCATAATCATTAAAATATTTTCTTTGTGGAGGTATATAATCATAAATTGTTCATAATGGGTTGTAAAGAAAATTTTAATTATCCTATGCATATCCCCCAGGAATGTCATAACCCAGAGTGCATCAAGGTGGACAAATTATTACATCTTCTTTAGGTGTTTCCTTTTGAGATGATCAAAAGGGATCCATAGGTCAGCTTTCTGATCAAAGTAATCCCACTAGGTCGAAGTGAGGGTTGTTGGGAGGATATTTGGTCTAGGTTTGGTTGAGAAAAATGGCTTTGGATGTGTGATTTTGAGAGAAGGGGATGTACCCATTTATAAGAGAGGTGAGGGTCACTTTTGGAAAATAATGAAATATTATTTTATTATACAATAATATTCGGTTTCTAATGGCTCCAGAATTATTTATTTCAAAGATAAAGTGGGGATTGGTTGAAAAAATCTCAATGATCAGGTTTTAGATAGGTTTAGGTCACTATATTAACCTTATATTTTAGATTTAACTCTTAGTTAAATAGTTTAACATATACCATGTATTCTGGTATTATTATAATAAATGGTTATTAAAATTACTATAAAGACTAGAAAACAAATTGTGGTTAATTATGGATATATATAACCTCATCTATGTCCTTTTTCCTATCTTAGATATTTTGAAATGTTATACCAATTAATAATATAGTATTTGTTTTAAAAACTCATTTATATCAATTGTGACACTATTTGGTATTTTGTTTTTTTGAAACTCATAACAACTTTAACACTTTGAACAAAGCTTATTTAATAAACCCTAACATATCATATTAACGTATAAAATTAGTGGAATTTATCCGAAGACTCAATTTACATTTATTTGGATATTTATATTTCCAATTTTTATTATCATTCACGAATATGGTAATTACTGCATCATCATTGTGTCATAAATAAATTTAATTTTTTAAGGTCCAAAAATTATAAATAAAATAATATTATGTAGGAAATATTTCTATATTTATAATGAATATTTATAGTAAAATTTATCTTATGTATAACCCTATATTAAATATGGTTTAGTTATTAATCATTGAATTTAATACTTTTAACTCTTCTTTAAATAAAATAATAATAAATTTACTAATTTAATCCAAGGGGACCAAAAAGTTCATATTTTATCCCTAAGGATGTTTTTGGTCTAAATACACTTATCCAATAGAAGTTGGACATGTTTTAGTGTAATAATAATATCTTTTTTTACCTTTAATTACCCTATTTACTTCTAACTGTGGTAAATAAAAGTCAAAAGTTATTATTCACCAAAAATTATTTTCATCTTATTGAACCACATTTTAATTACTGATATTAAATTTTTCTCTTGTTTTTTTTAATTCAATTCACATGAGTTTCAAAATTACGTTTTATGCAAATTTTCTAACGTGCCTAGAAGGTGGGTAAAAGGCTGTAAAAAGTTCAATAAAATTTAATATATCTAATTTTAAAAAAAAAATAACTCCAATAAATTGCATTTAACTAATATACGTATTATATATCTATTTTGAATTAAAATAAACTTAAATAAAATAAATAATTATTTAAATAAAATTTCATTTTTAAATAATAACGATGTGTTTTTCACTATTCCACAAAAATCGAAAGTTTTTATAAAAATATCAAAAATTCACCATAAGAAAATATCAATATTATGAATTCAAAAATGAATTCCATTTTGAAAAATAAAATTTATAAAATTTTAAAAAGTGGGTATTACTATTCATAATGGGTTGTTCGATTTGTCGTGGTGTGTTAAAACTCCAAGTTAAGTACTACGCAAGCTATTGCATTATTCAAACAGAAATGTATTATGACAACATGGGGTGTTACATTTTCCCTGGAAATTAAGGGAGTTGGGAAAGTAAAGGTCGAAGCCCAAAATATAAATTCTAATAATGTTCTATTTTTTATGGTATAAAGAACAATTTTCTTATTTTAAACCAACATTGTGATTATGGGAATGATTTTTTGTTCCAGGTGGATTCATGTATCATAAAAAACATAAAGAATGGAATAATTATCACATGAGTAAAAAATTATGAATGGAAATCTATTTAAAATTGGTGATTCTAACGGTTCATGTTATCTGAGTGCTAAAAATGAAAATATATTATTATAATATAGGCTTGGCTATCTTGGTCAAAGGAGTATATGTAAACCTTTTATGCATGATATTTTGAGAGATCTTCCCAAGCTAAAGGGTGCCCGAGGTTAAGTCTAAAAAATGTGTCAAAAGGGAAATATGATTAGGTTCACATAAAGAAGTAAATATTCTATGTCATAGAACACCTGAACTTATTCCCACTAAATTTGGTGGTTCAATGAGACAAATTATATGATATGATCTGTATACTTAATTACATTTATTGATGATTACACTCAGTTGACTAATGCCTTTTTTATTAGACACAAGTCAGAGGTAATTAAAATGTTTAAAAAATTTAAAAGGCAGGATGAGAAGGAGATGGTTATCCATATCAAGAAACTGAGATCATTTAAGGGTAAGGAGTACGTTTTTGATTCTTTTGATTATTATATTTCCAAAATGGAATTAACAGTCAATATAAAAAATTATATACTGAACAAAAAATAGGGTAGCTAAAATAAAGAATTGAGTAATAGTAGAAATGGGAAATACTATGTTAGACGAACATAACATCGCAAAGTATTTATTCATATAAGTTGTATGTACTACCATATATATATAGAGTATATGGCTTCTAAGTAAAAGAACACAAAAGGCAACATATTAAATATGTTACAAGAAGAATCCTACTTTTAAATACATAATATTTTTTAGATGTTCTTACATCATAATGATCCAAAACATTTATCTAGGATTATTTGAAGAAAAAACTAAGGAAGTAATATTCACGACATATCAATCTAATAAATGTGGCTAAAAACGACGAAACAAATAGCGAAACAAGCTAGTTTACTATAGTGATTTAAAAATTATAGAAATTATGAAAAAATCATACATCTCAGTTGATATATATTCATATGATTTGTAAACAAAATGGTATCAAAATGGAATAAAATAATGATTTTCTTCCTAAAAAAGATCCAAACACAAGTGATATTAACTCTGAATAGTCTAGTGGTGTAAATAAAGGTAATGAAAACAATAGAAAATGGTAAAAAATTGAAGAAAAATGTTGAAAACAAAAATAGCATTGCCAATGAATAGTATCCATTTAAAACTAAAATAATATTTAGAATTTAATATCAAACAACACCTATTTCTAAAATTAAACCTCAAAAAGTGGTTTTAGTAGTTGAGAATGATGAATGGATATAGGTAATTAAAGAAGAACTTGTTCGAATAGAGAAGAACTCTAATTGGGATCATTTGTAAATATATAAAAAAAATATTGGAACCAAATTTGTTTTTTAAAATAAACTGAATCATGTAGGTGAGGTATTAGACAAATATCAAAAACCCTTGAAAACTAAAATTTTATATCCCTCTTTCAAAGAACATGTTTATTTTGTTAATTAGAATATATAAAAGTTTAAAAAAAGATTTAAAAGGGTGATCCCTTAAAAGGTAGCAAAACATAATTTTTTTTTAAAAAAACTTCTTTGATCTTAAAAATTGAATATGTTCTTATATCATGTCTAGAAAATATATAATATTAACGTTAAAAATTATATTAAATATATAAAATATATATTACATTAATAAAATCCATTGATATTGGTTCAATTACTTTATTTTCAACTAAATAGTTTTTTAGAAGAAAGTCAATATTGGTCATAGCCAAAATTATAATGACTAGGTTCTAAGGTAACATAATAATATTTAGTTGTTCACCTAAACTTGTCCTTGTATGAAAAGGATTCTATCAAATGAACATTAAATTATGTGTAACACAATTCATTAATAGTGTTGCATATACTCAAAGATAAGATGATGTTGTGTATAGTGAAAGAAAATCATCATGTAGTGTACAACAAAAGACATCAATGAAAGTAATAATATATTATATCATAAAATCTCTGGGTGTTACTTTATACCCCCGTTAAAATGAAATTTTTCCTCAGAATTCATAGGGTTTATAAAAGGATAGAAACCCACATTGTAAATACTAAAATATCCTTTAAAAAATAATATTCAAAAAATATATAGTCGCACAAAGTAACTCATAACTAAGTCTCTAAAAAGAAGAACAAAAGTGGATATTTGGTATGGGGGAAAAGATATATAATCATAAAGATTTATATAAATCACTTCTAATAAGAATGTTAATGATCTAGTAAATTTGAATAATTACAAAACCATAAACAAAAGAAGTGTGAAAGAGGTCATTATTATCATAATAATGATGATAATAAGACACCATTTTACAAAATGATCCAATTTAATAATGTTGAAGAATATTCATGAGAAGTTATACTTACTTTATTTTAATACAATCTCACCATTGGCCGAGCCTTGAACAATTTCCACTTCTGATCTTATTCAATTAAATAATGTAGAATTTTTTATTTCTAAAGAGCTAGTAGATCATTCGATCCATAAATAGAATGATCGGTCATTCCATCTGTCTCAACAAAAAGATTAGGACATGTTATCATATATAGATAAATCCACCTATAGTGAGATGAAACATTAATCTAAAATACTTCCACCTGAGTATAGATTATATTATCCATAAATGTATAACCTTACAATCCTTTAAAAAAAATGAAAATATAAAACATTAGAAAGTGGTTAACAAAATGATCTTAACATTTATCTCCCATGTCTCACAGTGGAGTTCTTGGTTGTTACATTTCAAACATCTGAATACCTTAATCATGAATTCTCTTTACCATACATCTTTATTTGAAATATGCATGGTTCATTATGCTTAAATCCAAAAATAAATAAACTTCATCCATGATATCATAAACCACTTTTCAACAGTCCTTAATCAGTTCTAAAGAAATCATTACTCTCTAATTTAATTATTCATGCCCAACATATCATTATGTAAACATAATTATCTCTTCATCATGCTCATAATAAGGGTTATTCATCCCTTAATCATCTCTATTCCAAAAACATCAAACTTATTACCTCAATAGCTATTTATGTTTACTAGTAATATTCATTATATACTCATAAATCCTTTTTTAAAGACTATATCTGACCAATACATAGATGTCTCATTATTCCGTAATACAGTAAAAGTGATTCTGAAACATTATTCTGGAATCCCATAAAAAACACTAAATAACATAACCACTTCCTTTTCAAACTCTACATCGCCAATAATTATTGCACATCATTGGCATTTATCTTTAGCCTTAAGAAGCTGCTGAGGTCGATCATCATTAATACCAATTTGATTAGGGATTGGTTTCCATAATTACCCATTTCTATATACTTGTATAATTGATGTTTGGGTGGTGCATTTTCTTTAGATTTTTCAACATTGTATGGATTTTTTACATCACCCCTACACACATTGGCTCTATTGTCAGTCATCCCACACATGAAGCATCTTTTTGTTCTATTTAGGCAATCCACTGAGTGTTACTTTCCACTTTTTTCCTAGTAAGAGGTTGAGACATTTTATTCTCTCTTTCTGGAAAACTACTTGAGCTTCCATTAAGAACTATATTCCTTTTCTTATCTCTAGAAACTAGAGTGTTACCAAAATGCATTCTCTCTTTTAGGGGACAATGAATGACATATTCATAACATCCAAAGACCCTTATGGATAAATCCTTTTAGATAATCAGTATTAGGCCACCAAAGAATTGGTAAATTTTTCTTTTAGGTCTAATTATTAACCCAGAAGCGTACCCTGAAAGACTTGTAAAATTAAATTCACAGGTACCAATAGATTCATCATCCTTTTTCTTAAGATAAAGGAATTCCATCTCCATCTTTGTATGTATAATATCAGGGAATTACTTACTGAAAAATATCCCTTTAAACTCTTCCCATTATCAATATTCAATATCTTTAACATCCCACATGTTGTTAATAAGAGTCCACCACTGATCAGCTTCACATTCTAGATGATAAACAACCAACATGAATTTTCCATGTTCATAACAATGAAGTATGGAATAAATCTTTTCAGTGGTACCAATCCATTGTTTAGTAACAGGTGGATCAGAAGACCCACTAAACGATAGTGGATGTATCCTCATGAATAATTCAATATAAAGTTGTTCCCTCCTCTTCTCATTTGGAAGTCCGACAATATTTATAGCTTCTATGAGTATAGTGAGAATATTTTCCATTGCAGCTCCCATAACATTTTGTTTCTTAGAAGGAAAATCATTGAATCACCATTGAATTCATCATTAAAATGGTTCCATTGGGTTTTATCTATTGTCTAAAAATCAAAAATAATAGTGCTAGAGGTAAAATTCATACTATGAAAATAATATAATCAAGGCAGAGTAATTTAAATTACTAACATATTAGGTTTAATCCTAAGTTATTCATGATCTCTAACATAATTCTAGGACTGTAACCTATAATTAGACTTATCCTTAGGAAATCCCAATAAATATCCTTAGAAAAATATCTAGGGATCAAACTAAAGTTTTTTGCATCCGATTTTCCAATGGTTGACTAAACCATTGCTCTGATACCAACTCTAACGAACCATGCTTGAAGAACATGGACATTAAATTAATTTTATGGAATAATTAATACATTAAAAAAATATGTGCCTAATGTACGTATTAGTTTATTACCTTTGAAAATTGGGAAACATAATCAACTAGTTCTTAAAACATCATCAACAACTTCTGCTTTATCCTTGATAAATAGAACACCTTTTGGAAACGTCTTGCTTAGTAGCATTCATAAAATCCTAGGTAAAAGAAACATAAAAATTGGTGACCAAATATGATAATTATGGGTAAATAAGGATAATATGTAAACATAAACATGATCATTAAGGTTATGAGAATGTGATCATAACATTAAAAGAGCATATCCTATATATTAACGGAAAACATGAATCATAAGTAAAATCAAAGATCCAAATACATAAGATCATAACAGTAACATAAGAAAATAAATTATGTATTACACATAAAAAAATAATGTTTTGAACATGAATAAATAGTTATGGGTTCACTCATTAAATTGAGGACATGAAACCAGGCCCTTGAATAAATATATGGACATGGAAACTAGGTCCCCTCAAGAAATAGTGAATATGAAATCAGCTTCACACATAACATACACACCTCATGATTTACCCATAATTACCTAATACAGTGGAGGGAGATAAAGTTTCCAGCCATATTATAATGAAACCAATATTATATATTCCACAAAAACATAATTTAGTCAACATATCATAACCCAATTAATTGAAATGTGTTTCTAAAACATCGTTACATCATAACATAATCTAGCAACAACCAAGGGATTTCATAAATTGTATAAAAATAATCACACAATAGGAATAATGAGGATAGGATACTAGAAATATATATATATATATATTAAATAATATAATCATATATATACAATTATTTTGGAAGAACACTTGAAATTGATTCTTGAGGGAAATATCATTTCTTCTTAAAAATTGTTTCCTTATCTTAAAACACCATGATATTTCAAAAGAAAAGAATTTATCTAAAGATAATCATGAAAAAATATATAGTAATTTTCATAGAGTTAAGGCTTCATGAGATCACAAAAATCCATTCATGTTGTTTATGTTTAAAAAACCATTCATGTCCTACGTTTTTTGAAAAGTCAAAAAGTACCTCATACCAAAAATGAAAAAAAAATCATTTTATATCATTTAATAAAAAATCACCAATGAGAAAAATTTACACTAAAATTTATAGAATTATAGAAAGAATATTTTTAAATACATATTTAGGGATCATGGATGTGGAAGATAAATATACCCTAGTAAATACTTATGAATAAATAAACTCAGATAATAACAAAATTGAAAAATTATCCCTTATCTTGGGTCTGATATCATGTGTATTTATTTGAACCTCCTATAAAATGGTTTTAATAATGTAAAATACTTATTATATAATCATAGTTATTTTTATGATATCATATATGATCATATTATTACACTTTGATAGTAACATTTCATTGTTACTGGTTAATCTGGTATTAATTGCTTTATAAACTTAAGAATGTTTTATCAAATAAGTTCTGGTTCTTCTTTTTAGGTCATATTTTTATCATTAAAAAGTTATATAAAATTACTATATACCATATTTGTTCATTCTTTACATTTACATAATCATGTTTTAATGGATATCACGTTGAATGAATTGCATCGTGTCGTGGAGACGGTAGGTCGTACGTACTCCTGAGCGATGATGTAATTCATTTAATTATAATATCGTATCGAATTGGATGGCATATATATTTTTTTAGAAAAAATAACCTCTTATAATAATTATATATTTTTATTATTTTCATCATTATACTCGTCCAATTCATGTGGTGGTGAAAAATAAATTACACCACGACGTGAAGATGGTAAGTTGTACGTATGCACGTGCGGTGATGTCGTTTTTCGTAGGATGTATAGAAAGTGAAATATAGTTTTTTCATATTTATAATTACATATTAGTATATAATTGATACTATAGTTCTTAATTTATAATTAAAAAACTCATGAAGAGGAAGTATAAGAAGAAATAATTTTGAAAGAATCGGTAGAGAAGAATACCTCTTCTGCGATGTGCTTCCTCTAAATCGTCTCTTAGAGCACTATAGTTGGTTTTTATAGAAGAACAGAATATCTATAATGTAATTAGGGATGTTTATAAGGGAAACGGTCATGGGATAATTGTGCTTTAATTATCAAATTGAACTGAATAGGTGAGGGGGAGGTGCCCTATTATAATTGACGTGAGGGAAACCCTTGGAAATTCTTAAAATATTAAATTAATATAAATTAATTTTTTAATTAAAACAATTAAAAATTGAAATATGTTGCACATAATATGTGGATAGTTCTAAATCCTCTCATATGAAAATTTTTATACATTTTTTTATTTTATTTTAAACCATTTAGTTTGGGTTTAACCTTAATTATTCTATTTTATGTTAAATTGTGGTAACATTATCTTAGGTTCTAAAAGGATATAAATTTTACTTATATGGGGTAAATTTCACACAATTGATAACATAATTAATTTTAAGCCTTATAATTTTCACTATTGTATTTTAAAATATTTTTAGGATTTTAAAATTATTCAATAATTTTTTATTTTTATAAAACAATAATTATGTAAATATTTACACTATTCATTTTATTGAATTTAAATAAATTCTAAACCGAGTGATAACATAAAAAAATTTAATAGTATTATAAAATATCATATTCACATAAATAATCTTTTATGGGATAAGTTATGTTAAATAATATTTATTTTAATATTTATAATATCATTTATTTGATTCCTTCATTAATAAAGAAATCCCTACATCATCATTGTTTCATAATTTAATTAAATTATATAATGTCTAAAAATTATGAATAAAATACCTTGATGTATTAAATATTTTTATATATATAATGACAATTTATTATCAATGATATCTTCTCTATAAACCCATATTAAAATTGTTTTAATTATAAGATATATGTTTATTTCATATTTTATTTTACCTTAAATTAAAAGTTAAAAGTGTCATAATCACACCCAATTTGCATAAAAAGAAAAATTGTTCTTAAAAAGAGTTTTATTGGTTATAAATATCTTGTAAAATAATATTACAACAAGTTTTAGTTAAGTTTTGTTATATTATTCTTTCCTTTGATTACATGTTTTTCCCTTTTACTGTATAAATAAAAATATCTGAAGTTACCATTCATAATACACAAAAATAAAATAAATATATTAACAGAATTTGGACTTGGTAATTCCAAATATGAAGTTAATTTTTTTAAAATTCAAAACATAGAAGTTATAATAATTAATTTCAAATAAATTTCATTGTCAGAATGAAAACATGTTTTTTTATGTTAGGACATTACAAAGGATGGAAATACTTTTACATCAGAATTCAATGTAGAATTGTGACAATGACCAACATTATATTAACTGATAATAATATATTATATTTATATATTAAAACCATTCAATACTATTATTTAACCATACAACTTATTTTAATGTAGAAAGTTATTTTCAATTTAAATATACTGTATTTTTACAATTCATCAAAACATAAAATATATCAAAACAATATAAAAAATGAAAAAAAAATTAAATTTTTATAACCTTATTCCAATGAAAATATATATATATATATATATATATATTTAAATATAGTATATAAAAGTATCAAAACAAGATTCCAAATGGTTATGCCATCAAAAGGTGGCAAGACTTCATTTTTTTGAAAAATAATTCTTTTATCCAAAAAATTGAATTTTTTCGTATATTATGTCTAGAAAATCTATAAGATTAATTTTAAAGATTATATTTAATATATTACATATATATTACATTAATAAAATCCATAAAAAGTGATTTCATTATTTTATTTTCCTTTAAATAGTTTTTCAGAAGAAAGTTAATATTGTTCAAACCCTCCGTTATAATGAATAGGTTCCAAGGTAACATAATAATATTTAGTTATTCACTTAAACTCAGCCTATTAAGAAATGGATTCAGTCAAGATAACACGAAATTATGTGCAACACAAACCATTCATAGTATTGTGTATACCGCTAGCTAATATGGTATTTCATATAAAGCAAGATAATCATGGTGTAGCGTACAACACAAGACATAAAATAAACTAAAAATAAACAATCTCAAAATATCTCAGCGTGTTAAAACTAAAAAGAAAAAAATAAACTTCAAAAGAAAATTAAAAAACATTTCTTCAAAACCATGGTAAAATAACCCGTTTATTTTTATATTTATAAAAATATCCAAAAAATATTAAGATAATGATATTCCTTAAAAATAACCACGGAAACCTGAAATATAATTTTTAAATAAAATAATGGTAAAAATGGTTATAAAATTCATTAATTCAATAATCTTTAAAAAATATATTCTTGTTTTATGATCTATAAAAAATCATATACAGACATATTTGAAAAATAAATTAAAGAATACATTTTAAAACATTAAAAAGAAATAAAAATATAAATAATATTGACTGGAAATTTTATTATTATAGTATAAAAAATAATCTTGAACTAATTTAAAATATCATGTATATGGAATAGAAAATATTCATAACTAAAGGGGTAAACAATAGAATTTATTCTGAAAAATGTTCATTTGATATTCTTGAGCGCCAAAGAGGGTAAAATGAAAGTGAATAATGTAAAAAATAATAAATAAAAAATGTAGAAGAATTAAAATGGGGTTTAGGAAATTAATATAGTAAAATTTTCTCCCAAAAAACCCTTAAACATATAAAATATTGAAATTAATGGGACTATAACATGAAGTATTTACTACTTTGGTAACTTATGAGTTGAATGCGATCAAAATTATGAATTTGATAAGTATTTTTAACTCCCATAAATTACAAGAATTAATATTTCAATAATTATTCATTTTGAGTTTTTTATTCTATAAAATAAAATCATGACACAAGATGTGAAACATATCACAAAAAAATGATATTTAGACAGAGAAATCCCATGTAAATATCATAAAATTTTAAGTGATAATAAATACATGATATGATTATGTGAAAATATCTTAATCTATATAAAATATTTGGAAATAAATAGTAAAAAATTATATATAAAATAACACATAATAATGTAATAAAAATTTCAATGACGAACTGTTATAGCCCAATGAAAGAAAATCGAGTTAAGAAACCCCTTACCTAGAGTCACAACATTCAATGTTAGTCTTTTAAATAATGTATAATAAATTTATATTAATTATTTACTTATTAAAGAAATTTTTTTGGTTTTTTCATTATAATTATACATTTTTTCATTTATTTAATAACATAATAAATCATTTAAAAGGTTAATTCCACATGGGGAGTTTTGATCAGGTTTTATTCATAATTGCAAAAAGGCTTCAGTATGTTGAACATGTTCAAAGAGGATATTGGTTAATAAGATATATTACAATAAAAATTACAGAAAAATAATTTTCATATATCAAATAAAAAATTATAAACAGTATTTAAAAACAAAATACATTATATATAATGTGTGTAGTCTGCACGTAAACATTAATGTGGTTTTGACCTTTCCTTGCGAAGAAAATAAATTTATATATTAAATTAATCATTGTGTTGTTAAAAACATAAAATAAAATTATTAAATTGCTATACATTACCAGTAACAAGAGAAAATATTTAGAAACAATGTACATATCAATTTTTCCACGATAATCTATATGTATTCTTGTGCGATGATTCTGTTTTTTAACAATTGGAATTGTTTGAAGATAGAAGATAGGTCATATTTTAATAATAATAGTTATGTTATGAATATTTTTTATATTCATTAAACCCATCATAATAACATCCATGAAATTTGGTGGTGATAAATTAAATACATCATTTCGTGAGGTGGTAGTCCGTACGTACACATGAATAATGATTTTATTTCCAAATTGATATAAAATGAGCTGGATAAGGTTTATGATGTCCCCATAATAACATATATGTATATGGAAGATAAAAAATATATTATTTTATTATATTTGTTATATAATTGATGAATGTATAAGAATTAATAAAATGAAAGAACTTGATTTAGAGTTATAAATACTCTTTTGATGATCACCTTCAGCTTATAAATAAAGACTTCTATGTTATTATTTTTGTGATACCAAGACCTCTTGGATGTGTAGATGGATTTTTATGATATACTTGGGGTTAAATTTACTGAACTATAGTTCTTAAAAGTTATGAGGGTGATATAATATTTGGTTTCCTTAGAAAATATAGGATAGGTTTAACTTGGAATTATAAAAAGTATTAAATTAATAGAAATTAATGCACTTGTAAAAGTGATAAATTTGAATTTAATTAAAATCTGGGAATAGGAAATGTCACAATAAACTCATAAAATACAATTTAAATGATTTTAGTTAATTTCATAACATGTATCTCTAATTTTTAACCCCTATAAACCCTTTAGATGATCATCTAGATATCAAATAGTTTTACTATTTGGGTGTCATGATAGTTACTATAATTTGAAAAGTGAACTATAAGTGAAAAATTATTGATATTATTGTCCACATAAGGTTCTCTAGGACAATGAATATATTTTTATGAATTTTAATTCATTTAATAAAATATTATTTGACATAAGATACCATTAATGTAATTTTAGAGACTATTTATATAGTTTGGATTTAAACACATCACGGTATAAATTTAATGAGAATTTCATATTTTAGAACTTGAATAATATGTTATAGTTATATAAAATTTTATATAATATAATAATTAATCCAAATTTTATTACTTTTATTGTTTTTAAAATCATATTATTGATATTTTGATTACTTCATCAGGCAATGTATCAATATTGGGTATGCATTTAAGGTAATTATTCCATTAAAAAAATAAACATAAATTACAAGATAAAAATTATTCATATTAAAAATAATCATTTATAATGAAACATAACCTTTTTTTATCCAAATTAAAAAAAATTACTCATTTTCAAACGACGTTAGTGGTATTTTTTCTTTACTTAAAATTTTAATATGGTTATTATTAGTGGAAACTGGAAATAAAATATCGTATTTTAGTTACATGGGTGATTATGGTAAAAATTCACTAATAAAATAAAATAAAAAAAAGTTTTATATACATATTTAGGCTTTATCTCAAATTATAAATCGTGTTTGAACTGTTTTACCCATACCAAAGATACAAATATTTACTATGGTTACAACACATAATGACCAAAAATAAAGGGGAAATATTTAACAAATTTAAAATTCTTGATTAAAAATATAGAATCCATTTTATAAAATTAAATTACTATAAGTGTAATAAATTTATTTTTAAATAAATATAATAAATTAATTTAGATTATTTTTTAGAAAAAAAATATTTAATGTATAAAAATGATTTTATAAAAAATGAATCATCATATTAATTTTCAAATTAATCTGATTATGTTTAATCAAAATAAATCAATGAAATTTTAAAACCAATTCGAAACAAAATGGGACTTTTAAATTCTTGTAAATAAAAGAATGTTTTCAAAAAATCAGTATTTTTACTATTAAGTTAAAAATAAATATTTTTTAGAAAAATATAAAAATTTCACCTTAAAATAATTTTGATATGATAATTTCCAAAAATAATATAATTTTTATAAATTAAAATTTCTGAAATTGGTACAAAAAAATTATAGTATTCACTCACATAATTAATAAAAATAATTTTTTAATATAAAAATATTTTTGAATCAAAATTAATTTACAAAAAAAGTGAGTTCATTTTTATAAACATAAATAAATAAATTTTTGTTGAGTAAGATATATATATATATTATAATGTAGTTACCCTTATTCATACCCACTAATTCAACAACTATGTTTTAATGGTCCTATATAATTAATAATATATTATAGTGATAAAAGGTCTGTTTTTCTTCTCATCTATGATTTTGAACATAGTGTACATTTAAAATCTCACGCTAATATAATAATTACCCAAAACTATTAGGATTAACTGATACATCACTATTTAAATTTATAGAAAAGTCAAATTAAATATTTTTGAAAATAATAAACTGATAATATTTTGATGAATTAGAAAATTGAACCATTTTGGAGAAGAAAATGATAGTTAAGAACTTAATTAAATGTTTAAATATAAATTCATGAGTCAGTCGTATTATTAAAGTTACCCATAATATCATATTAAATGGTATTTTATGTTAATATTGAAAAATAAATGAATAAAAAATTGTGAGACATTATATTTAACCAAATGAAGATGTACAATATGGTAATGAATGGAAAAATAATAATAATTAAAAATATATAGATACTTTTTTGAAAATGTTAAATAATTAAAATGATTTTAGTATTAATTAGGTTATATAATTCAGTGTGTGATTCATCACTGAGGGTAAGGGGTTTTTTCTTTTGAAATTTCACATTGTCTCTCAGAACTGAGATTCATAGTTATTACCCACAATTTAAAAGACATTTATTCTATATATGTGACTTATTAAAATTTAAATTTTATCAAAAATATTATAAAATTATATAAAAAATAAATATATGTAAAATAAAAATCATATGGGTTTACCATTATGGCTCCTTATACCCCTAACCCCTCAACATTTTTTAAAAAACTCTTAAATTTTATTTTCAAAACTTTTCATTAAAAAGATGCATTAAATATTTTCAAAAAAAGACAATTTTATAGCATGTGATATTTCATTTAAAACGAATTTGTATTTTTCTATCCAATTTATTAGTTCTTTTTTCATTAATTTATTACCGAAAATTTCTTCTTTTTTTTATTTTCAAATTATCTACTTTTTGGGTGAGCGATAACTAGAAACCAGCATTTTCCCGTTATTCATTAATTTATTTATTTTTGTTGATTTTTTGGATATGAAATCTTGTGTTAAAAGTATGTGTTTGGTTATACTCCTCTTCACTTAATGAGATATATATTTTTGATAGGTTTTGCGTGCACAAAATTATAATTGGTAAGTAATTATGAATTACAAAATTTTGTTTAATTACCCATTTGAGAAACGTACGGGGGATTGATCGGCTCTATATGAATAAATAATAAGTTTAGGGATTCCCAATCAGTCTATTAAAACATTACTTGTTTATTAATTACAGTAAAATTATTTCAAAAATTAGATTGGATATAGGAAGTGAATTTAATAATTCAATCAATATCAATTTTAAGAAATAATACCAAAAAATAAATATTAAATTACCTTTTCTAAAATTGATATGTAGTGGGATTTTCTTGCATGAGTGGAGCCTAGAATTATGCTTGAATCATTCATGAAGATGAATATAATTTTATCAAAACCAAATCATTAAGATAGAAGTGTTATTTTGTAACTACCAATATAATTGTAAATACACAAAATGATTAATTAGAGGTTTTGTGCATTTCTATTCTTATATCATATAATTTATTTTTTGAGGTATAATTCTTAGGAGTCAAAGAATCCATATAATAGTATTTTAACTTTTATATACATGTTTCATATTTGGATGATTTTTCATCAATTCAATCCTTAAATGAGTAATAAATGTACTCAATGAAATATATATAGCACTAGTACTTGGATGATATTAATTATATTTTTTGTATTAGACAATATTTTTTCATATTAAGAATGAAAATTATACTTTTTCATTAACTATATCCATATTTATGTAAAATGATTCAAAATATATGGAATATGGGATGTTATGAAAAATTAGTAACATAAAAGATGTTTGGTGGTTGTGAAAAAAGAAAATCAAGTGGTATGTTGGGACTCACTGGCATCCTAGTGATCTAATGGAGTGTTTGAATAATTACCTGTCACTAATGCAAATATGATGGTAAAATATTGGAATTGTAAAAGTATTCCATTGGGATCTTAATTTAATATCATGGCCCTCTAATTAATCTAGCTAATGTGGGAATTTCTTACAGATGATTTTTAAACTTACTCATGTTTGGGGTCTTGTGGGCTTGCCTTAGGAAATCACTAGTAGATATTTATTTTAAATATTTTTAAATTTTTATATTATGATGTTTTGATACAAAGAAAATATATAAATTTCAATAAAATTTTAGTTTAGATTCAATGGTTATAAATCCTAGGCGTGGGAAACTTGTGAGATAAAAAAATATATATAGTATAAAATGTATTGCAGAATGCATTATATAAGAAGGCCAGGTAAAAACATAAGTATTTTTCATAATATGTCAAATATGGTGTATTAATTTTATGGATTTTTAATCTATATGTATACCTCAAAAATGTTCATATTTTTATATCAGGTCTCACTTGATGATATATAATTAATTTTATATACATAATACATTTAAAAAATTTATGATTTCTACATCACATAATAACGATTTTATTTAATGTTTAAATTGATAAAACCAAGGTTGTATATTGGATTTATTGAAAATCACCAAGCGTATGTTGTATGATATGTTGAAACGTGATATTGAAGACTAGTGTTAATAAAAAATAAAAGATTATATGTTTTTAATAGCTAAAGAAATTATTTTCTTCACTACAAATATAGAGTACATGATGATGTTGAGAGTTATATAGAGACACTTTGGTATCTATATATATCAATGAATTTTTATTGGTATTCTAAAAATGTATTTTAATACCACATGAATGGATGTTTATGATGAATGATATTCTATGAAACATATGTGATTCACACCAAGGATTTGTTTCATAATAGACATTTTAATTACCATATGATTCATTCACAGTATGAGAATAAATGTTACAATGTGAATGAAGTTTTCATAAGTGTCCTTCATCAAGATTTGTAAGGTTTCTTTTTAAAATTTAGTGATAGAATTCACACACCATGACCTAGATTTCATGTTGTGAAGGATTCATGGGGAATCTTTAGAGATACTATAAAAACATTATTTTGATATGAAATATCATATAACATAATAATAAAAGGTAAAATATATTTTAATGGATCAATAATTATAATACTTGCACTATGTAAGGAGTTTCATGTCATGCATGAAGATTAGATGATTTCATTGGATCTGATTTGAGAATCTACTACCATGTGAATAAGTGACTTCTTTTGACATGATAAATCGTAAAATATTATCGAAATAATAATTTGTTAAATGATCACAATTAAAATACTCTAGAGTTTTTATTTTATGTTCTTATATCACTTTTCATCTATTACAAAGATTAACAACCAATGAATTATGCTATATTGTGACATATATAGAAATATAATGACGTTACAAGAGATTCTAACATGCCACACTATTAAAAAAATAAATACCCCATGATATATGATTTTTTTTACATTTTTAACAGAGGTTATGATGTTTCATTATATTTATGAATGTGTGGTTTTTCTAGAATACAATACCCACTCATTTTAATTTCAATTATTTAATTATATTTAAAGAAGATAAAAAATATACATTTAATTAAATAGTGTTAAATTTAAATTTGATTTGAATTTTTTAATAAATATATTAAATTATTACAAGTATTATTTAGAATGTGTTGTGCATATTTTAAATGATATAGAGAAACAAATACATAAATATTGGAGATTAGTTAAAAAGGTTTGTTATGATAGGAGAGGAAGGAATACTAAACAACACTACTTAATTTTATATCTATAATATGGATAATTGATTGGTCACTAAACCAAATTATATTAAAGACCACCATTAAATATTCGTTTTGAAATTTATAAGTTTACCATTCATATCATTGAAAATCAATAGGATGAATAAATATATTAATAAAATAATAATATCTGGATTTTTATTTTTAGTGAGATTAGACTGAATATTAAATGTTCAAATCATCTAATAAGTAGTTTTTTATATAATGTAGTCTATTTAATAGTTGTAATAGGTATTCAATGAGTCCTCAACATCTAGAATTTTTTATGAATAATTCATGTGAAAAAACATAGAGTGGCCACCATCTCATTAAAATAAGAGGATAACTACACGTCTATAAGCCGATACATTCACTAAATAAATTTGTAAGGAGAAGAAATGGGAGTGACCCATTTTGAAGATTGGACTTACTAAACATTTATAGGATTTTATAATTAATGAAGAGTATCTTCATATAAATATCATATTCTCCAAAACAATGACTTTTAGTGAATAATGGTACACTTCCATAATGTTGTGTGTGTGATCCTTGAATATAGCTCAATATAGTTTTACCATGTAATATTTTGGTGCTCATATATCTTATCAATTCCATTTTATTATGATTTTTGGTGTGGATGTATTAAAGGAAAACATATGTTGAATTATATTCCCTTCTAACAAGGAAAAAGGATCTTTAGGAAATTGTAAATGAAAAAAATGAAAACTTCTAACACACTCACCCCCCTGGGGTTACCAAGGTTATTAAAAGTAGTATAAAAGAAAAATGGATTTTTTTAAATTCATCCAAACTTATTCAATTTGGAAATATTTAATTATTAAACAAGATATTTCTTCTATAGGGAAATTATATTTATTTGGAAGAAATGGTTTTTTTCTAATTGGAAGGATTTTATATCACATAGGGACTAATATATTGGAATCACTTTTAATACTTTTTCATTGGATTTATTTGGAAAAATTGGTCCAAAAATATTTTCTGATATATATCAACAAAATACAAAAATTATTATGATGCTAAAGAAGAAATATGTGATTATCAAGAAGAATATTTTTTTAGTATTATGTCCTATTGAAAAATATATAAGTAAAATTAGTTGAAGCTACCATGATTTTATTGTGAAGAGTTTGTATTGAAACAAAAATAAATGGTAGCTTATACTTGTATAGAATAAGATACAATTAAAAATATGGATATGGATTCTATTGATGATGTATTATTTTTTATAAATTAAATAATCCAGATAATTGGAACAAAAAAAGAAGAATGTGGTCTAAAAGTTAAGTATTACTAAGGAGGTCCACAAAATAGATTCATTTTGTATAACTATCTCTTACTCTATAGTAGATGTTATAGGTTAATCTGAAAATATAGTTTGTATGTTACTTAAATTATCAGTGGATAGTAGAATAGAAGAGGAAACAACATTTTGTAGTAAATATAGAATTTTTTTAGAAACAAATATGTGATTAAATACATCAACAATGTAGCATGATTCTTGAATATGGTATATTATATGAACTCTCCATACAAAAAAGATTTGGAAGAAGTTATGAGAAAGTTAATTGAGAAAGAGAGGTATTTAAAGTATTTCATTGATATAATTATCAATAAAATGAATCAAAAATGTTATATAAAAAATAACTTGCTCAAGATTTGGATTTATTCATAGAAAAATATATTATTAAATAAATCATATTTTTCTTCCCTTAGAGAGTAGTGCAAAGAGAAAATGAATTTCACATCATAAGAGGAATTCTTACCTGAATAATTTTCAAGATCAAATAATGGGTAAGTATTTGAGGTTTAAAATCTATTTGGGGTATCATTATACTATGAATAATAAGCTACACACCGATGACAAACAGTTAGATACTTCATTAGGTTGTGAGAAGAACCTTAGATTATATTGAAGGAAAATTTGAAATAGCCCTACTAGAATTAGTCAAAATGGTTTTGAAATAAATTTTTAACTAAAATAATATTTTTTAAAAATAAAACACATTAATAGTTTTTTATATAAAATCTATAAATCACCACATATGATGAAAAAATACAACAAAAACGTCCCAATTTTCACAACATTAAGTGGGATATATTTTTCAAGGAAGGTGTTTTATTTGTACTTTCCAAAGAGAAATTTCATAGGTACAAAAAAAATAATTGTGGTTCTAATATAAGATTCTTAAAATATGTCTTAATAGGAATACTATAATTGAAGAATGATAAATATGTTCCACGCATAAATAGATTAATGGAAGTGAATAATTATGAAGGGAGAAGAAAAAAAATAAAATGACTCAAGTGTCGTTTATAGAATATAAAATTTAAATCAAATGCAAAAAAAAATAAAACATAGAGACCCTGTGAAAGTATTTTACATAATATATGTGTGTTTATAAAGTCCAAGAGGTCCTATAGTCAAATAAAAATATTGAAGTTAAAAATATGTGTCATAGAATAACATTTTTATGTTTTTAGAAGACAATGATGAAGGAATAGAATAA
Source organism: Viscum album (assembly GCA_963277665.1). NCBI lineage: Eukaryota > Viridiplantae > Streptophyta > Magnoliopsida > Santalales > Viscaceae > Viscum > Viscum album. The sequence goes on along the minus strand of OY728127.1, from coordinate 372,413,451 downwards.
AGAGTATGTTAAGTACAAAAGGTTGGCTACTCACATCAGCCTTCCTATAGAGAAAAATAATGAATTATGGAGAATAATTATAAATAAGGTGTTTCTCACATCTAAATCTTGTGTGACATGAAAGAGGCATGCATAAGTGGTTTTCTTCAAAATGATACTGATTAAGAGTAGAAAATGGGTAGAGTTTCCATTACATGGAGAAGTATTCTTGAAAAATAGTACACATATGGTTCATAAATGAAGGATACTTTCACAATAAATATGAGTCTCCCTACAGAAATTTAAACTTGTACATGTAAGAAGAATTACGAATGTTCAATTATTAGGAAAAAATGAAGCTTTCATAAATGGAATCATCAAGAAGATTACCACACAAAAATATGTACGAAATCAATTTTTAATAAGCATAAGAAAGAACTTAGGCACATAGAATAATTCATTATTGGGTTCATTTAAATACGTGAAACTAAGATGACAAGAAAGAAAAATAGAAGAAAAAAGTTAGTTCAAAAATAAAAAATCCACACTGTTATACCTATGGATATCTGAGATACCCTTCTCCACTAGGTTATTATATTATATATTAGGGCAGTATTATAGCAGAGATACAATCCTTATGTAATATTCATTTTGTGTTAAATAATAGAAAAAGCATTTTTAATTTGCTTGAATTGATAGAATACACATATGCTATTTTTTTAACAAAAAAAATTATATTTATATATATGAATTGATTTCATTGAGAAGAGAGAAAAATATAAAAATCTGTACTAAATAATCTCTTATAGGTGAAAAATAAAGCATTTATTTCAAAAAATGTAATGACCAATAGTAAAAGATCCAATCATTGAACTATCTTATTTGTTAGTAAATTGGAGGAATAAATTTGATATATCTATAGATTCAAGTAAAGATGAAGTTTTACAAGTCTTTTCAAGGCCAATAATGATCATAATGTTATATTAAGAATTCAACATTAAAAAATAAAAGAATAATATATCTATGAATTCTTGAATTAAGAATTATGGGTTACATGAATCCTGATTTTTAGTGAAAAAAATAATTATAAACTGGTGGTTGTCCCAAAATTAATATATAGATAACCGATTGGAGAATAATATAAAATCAAAGAGGAATATTAAAACTTCATTTTATGAATTTTCAATGTTGTATCATCTGATGATTATTTTTTAAGATACTACAATATAGTTAAAAATAATGTAATTATGAACCACAATTGTTTAGTTTACTATAAGCAATAATGATCATGTGATAATGGAAAAGACTTATGAATAAAGGAAGATACTAAATTTCAAGTAGTATCCCTAATTTTCTATTTACATTGGGTATCAATTTAATGAAAATGTGTTATTAATTAAATTCTTGTGCTAAAATTCTTAAATACTAATAGTAATATGTGAATGTGATTGAGATAATAGGTAGTTTATTATCAAAGGAATTTAACTGATCATTTTTTTGTGTTTTATGGAATGAACTGAAAGGCATGTTCAAAAATAATTTTATTATCAATGAATATTGTTTCCTATGATAATATCAGACTCAGTAGGATTGGATGATTTGTTGATTGCCCATTTCCATGTGATTTGACACTCAAGGGAATTTTTTGAGAAGTGTGTATCTTTAGGGAAGTTAAAGTCTCTAAGATGAATATAATATATCAATTAGATGGTTCTCTTGATATTATATATTTATAATGAAAAAACCCAATTTCTATTAAAAATATTGTTTAATAAGTAAATAGAAAAATTTAAAGAGAATAAGATGTCTATAGAATAACTTTATTTGAAGCACCCATAAAATCACCATATTTGGGTGATCAAGGATTATGGGAGAATGTTTTATTATTTGAAAATAAAAATCATCATGAGAATAACTCCTTGAAATATTGTTATCAAATAGGAGTAAAAATGATAGACTACCTTCTAAATTGTATTGATGAAGGGGTAGTGAGCTTAGTGCACTATATATCTAGTGTAAAAAAGAATTATAATACGGATATTTTAAAAAAAAGTGGGAAATTGTTATAACTAATAGTTTTATGTTAGGTTTTTTATAATAATAAAGGTGAAGTTATGTGATGTGTTTTATATTCCAATTTATGAATGGTAATAATAACCAATATTAGGTTGTGTACTGACAATATTTGAAGAGTTCGTTTACATGAGAATGGATGAACATTGACGACATGATTATACTGATGGTTATTCATGTGAAATATATTGTGGAGAGTTATATAAATACACCTCGATATCTGTATATATCAAGGAGTAAACCTTGGTAATATTTCAATGTAGGTTGATACTCAAATGATGGATGTTAATGATGAAATATAATGACAAAATATTGTGAAGACCATAAGAGAACAATGATGTGTTTCATTATTCCTAATCAAGTATATTCTCAATTTAGAAAGATTTATATCTTATTAGGTAATACTTCAAGTTGAATAATGATGTCGAGATAATATATTTGAAGTGGTAGGAAAAGGATAGTGTGCATCACGACATCATGTTCCACGCTGTGTAGATGTGTTTTTAAGGATAAAATTTGATTTTAGTAAGACTTATTCATACTGTGGGAATGAAAATTGTGTTGGGAATGAGGTTTAAAAAATGTTCAATCATCCATTTTCATAAATTTTATTATTTTGAAAAAAAAATATTCAAGCAACTTATCATGAAAAATATTGAATTCATTGGAGGATACAATGTAGATGTTTTAATACTTATAGAAAAGGGAATTCCCGAGAGTGGCCTTTTCGAACCCTCCAGACTCAAGAACCCCCCTCCCCACGAAGAGATCATCCGGGGATGCCCCAACCGGTGAGGAGCCGTTACCAGCCGAGATGACATTGCGTCCCACGGGGTAACACCTCGATCGGCGATGGTTCTTCACAGAAATCCGTCAGCCAGGTGAAGTGCGCCGATTCTGCCCACCCGGTGAGACACCGGGTGACCCGGCAAGATGAGCGGTACATGGGAGGTGGAAATTCCCCCAAGAGCGGGCTCCCAGGAATCGAACCCCAGACCTCAGCGAACACCTTGTTTATGGTCCTCAACCCTGCACCACTACGCCACCACCGAAGCGGCGACGTGTTGTATGGGTAACGAGGTATAGGGCTGGCCTGCCCACCTGCGCGCCGCATGCCCCCAGCTAGGCCCAAGGTGGCCAACCCTTGGGCTCTGGCCAGTTCCCACGGAGTCGAGGGGACGAGAGGTTCGCTGAAAAATGGTGCGAGTTGCCCTTGTGAGGACTCGAACCCGGAACCTCAGCGACGGGTCGCCACCACCTTGAACCAACTCACCCAGCCCCCGCGGTCTAGATGTTTTAATACAGTAAGAAAGAGATGCGAAGATACGGAAATATCATTTTACATCATCAAGAAGATTCAATAAGATTGTAATGATTATGAAATTTTTGTTCTCAATCCATTTAATTATTTTTGACTTATATTTTATTGATTATATTATTTCAATTTTTTTATTTTGGGAAGATTATGTCATCTCAAGAAGTGAATTTTTATGGCTTTCTCAATCGTGAAATATTATTAAAGGAATTTTACCATGTATTCCCTCTGTAAAAATCATAGATGGTCAGGATTGTTTTTCCTTGGATAAATTTTCCTATATTAGGCATATTTTTTGTCAATATTTATTTCATTTTTAATCTTATCTAGAATTTAAAATAATTTTTGAGATAAAGAGACCTTCCACTTTGTGAAAAAGTGGAACATGAATGGTTGTATTTTTTGTATATAGTTAGTAATAACTATGAGGAAACTAATGATGAACCTTAATTTTTATAGAATTGGTGATTATTATAGTATCCTAATTGAATTTCTAACCATAATATCAAATAATTTGATCATATAAGGGAATGCTTCTACACTCACATGGTTGTCACGCGGTTTAAATAATTGTGTCTCTAAACTATGAAGCCTACAGAGTTTTGTTTAAACTATGAATTTAGAAGTTTTTTCTCAATTTTTTATACAACTCATTACTTCATTTACTAATTAACTCTTACTTGTAAATCCTCACCAAACAAAAAAATCATTCCCCCTTCCCTCTTTGATTGATTTTCTATGGATTACACATTGTTCCTTCAAGGAACCTCCTTAGTAACCCATTTATTCTTCTCCCCTAAGTTATTTTCAAAACTCATTTAATGGTTCTATATCTAACTTAACTACATGATTTCCAAGGATTTAACTTGGTAAAATTTAATGATATGTTTCATAATTTTTAGGGTTTTTTCCTTTTTAGTAACCATTGTCAGATTCTAAGTAGGTTTAAGGAAATTTTTAACCATGGCATTGGATTAAGAAAGGTGGTTTCTTTTTTTAACATTGTTTTATGAACCTTAAGTGATTTATTACTTTTAAATATGGTCTACAATATTTTTAAATCATTTTTTATAATTTTTAAAAGTTGATATACATACAAAAAAATTGTGATAATAATTTCACTTTGGTTTTGGTCTTTAAAGTTGGTTGAAAGTGGGTTAAAAGGAATAGAATTGGTTTTTTCCTATGTTGTGCTAGTTAAAATTCGTATTTTTACTTGAAATTATTTAGATTAATTAATTGGTGAATATTTTTAAAATGGTGTAGAAACACATGAGATCCTTGGTTTCTTTGGTGCGAAGGCTATGATTAATTTTTCTAGGATTGGCATATGGAGTATAGGCTTGGATTTACACGACACCATTTATTATACATTCTTATATCATGTATAGGGAGACACTAATTTGGGTGGAACCTTCACACTAGTTGATAATAATACTCTCCCAAAGGGGTTTCCTGAAATAAGTCACGATGGGGGTTGATCAATAATATGGAATGTAAATCATATATTAATTTTGTTTTTTAACGTAAATCCAAGGATTCCCTAACCTTATTAACCATAGGGTTTTCCCCATGGTGTGTTTTAAAGTCTTTCTTTACTTGTAAATTTCATTAATATCTAATTTTTTTTAAATATTTTTATTTCATCTTGATTTGTATTTTCAAAAAAATGTCTACATATTTAGAACATTAATATGAGTATTCATTGATTTATCAAACCAATGATAATAATGAAACACTTGGTGGGATGGCATGGAACTAGTGTAACTTCAAGCCTCCATACACCCAATTGGTTTGTTTATACTTCCATTTTGTAGATAAAGATAAAGGAAAATTATTTCATGGTTGTGGTGGTTCTTCTTAATAAATAAGTATAGTTTTCTAATGGTGACATACAGGGACTGGCACATCATGTCACATGGATATAGGTAGTAGATTTTGTTTTATTTTTTGTTTCATTTTTTGTATATTATTTTGGTATCTCTAATTTGGCTTCCCATCCTAACATATTTTATATACTATTATGATTCACCCTATTATTGATTTTGATTTTGATTTCTCCTTTTGTTTTTGTTATATTTTTAACTACTCCCTTCATATTTAAATCATGTCAATACATATCATATATATAATGTTTGTGTTTAATCAACTTAGGTTCATGACATTCCATGGTATGAAAAGGTCATATCGGGTCCTCAGTTTGGATAAGTTGAATTAATTTCATGGGTATAAAATTCCCAAAGGTGATTCATAATGTATAGAAACTATTTCTACGATCATGGGGATTGGGAATTCCAAATGATCATTTTCATGACCCATATCAGGTGCCCAGTCTGGTTAGTTCATGTACAAAATAAATCAAATACCAAGTAGTTTTATTTAAGATAATTATGAATCCCCAGAACAGAATTGATAAGATCATTGGGGCCTGAAGGGTATATTTTGAGTGATTTTATGGACAACACTCATTATAACGGACATTAATTCAAAATGTGATGTCATGGAATGAGTATTTATAAATATGTTTCTACATAATATTTATTTGAGATATATTTTTTCATAAATGGGTGGTTGAGTGAATTTCTCTAGGGAATATGGTTGAGTTTCATGGGATTATTCGATGTAATGAAACTATCCTATATGATTTTTTTAGTTTTAGTGGGGCCTCCATGGGTGGTACACTATTTACTAAATAATGTGGATAAACTATGTGCAATTTTTTTTGGAATTTTTTGTGATTTCCCTTTTATTGATTTTATCATATGATTATCAGAATTGTTTCACGAATGTTTTTTTATCCATATTGGTATTTTATTATTTTTAAGGAAATAATATTTCTCTTTTTCATTTTTTGAGTAGTTTCATGCAAACTTGAATGAGTATTTGATGCCTCTAGATTTTGTTGGGTGTATTTTTTTATAAGAAAACCCCCGGTGGAAAAGAATTTGGTAAATGTGTTCATGTGAGTGGACAAATCAATATTATAAGGAGTTTGATTTAACCTAGATCATGTAAAATAACAAGTTTTCTGCTTAAGTGGATATAGTTACCAAGAACAATAATTCCTTCTTCACAATCGTTGATTACTCCAAGGGATGAATTATCATCAAGAATCAGATTTTTTCATAGAGAAGTAAAAAATGATATTTCGATTTATATAGATTTTGGGTGATATGAAGGTGATTTGTACAATCTTTATATTACAAGGTCCCAACTATAGGAGGTGGGATATGGTTGCTCAAGCTAGGAAACAAAATAATTTTTAGAGGAATGACTTTGAAGTTATATTATATCAGTAGTTCTATCTAGAAACCATAGAACTAGCCAAATATCAAGTGCCTCTCCCTCCTTTATTTTTTCTTGTATCATTAATTTTTGAACCTTCCCTCTAATAACGTTTATTATTTGATGGATGTCTCTGCACCTCATGGGAAGAAGAAACAATTGGGCATCTAAAACCCTTGTTGTACAATCTCGATATATCATTTGAAGCTGTCATGGGATATCATAGTAAATGTTATTGATCTCTTTGATGTTATTAGTGAGATGGAATTTGAAGTTTCTTTTAGGTATCATAACGATTTTTATCATCATATGGCATTCACCATTTTTTATGTGAACTCTCATATATATCAAGATGAATAGGATTTTTGATCAAGTCAAGACGGATTGATACTTCCTGATATGTGCAATTTTTCTTTTCAGTTAGCCTAAAATTTGGTTGATATTGATGAAAAGGATTTCTTAATCAATATTATTTTAGTTTTAAGGGAGTTTCATAAGCTATTTCTGAATAACTTATTAGTTTTAACATTGGAGAAAGAATTTAAGTTTTCTATCAATCTAAAATCCAAAACCCATCCAATTTACATTCCCTGTTATCATATTGATGTTTCATAATTGAAGGAACTTAAGATAATATTGGATGACTTGGAAGATGAAGCATTTATTTTATGTCACGACCTGTCCCCTGGGGCCTGTCCTGTGACTACCCCAATCCTACCTTCCATAGGCTAGGGGATAGTGACTAGCACCAGAAAGGCATATCCCTAAAACCAGGAAGACATTTCCTTTATAACATGTAAACTCATACAACCAAGCACACATCAAGATACGATCACAAAGTAATATGTATTGTAAAAAGTGTGTGTACACTAAGTAAAGGGGGCCAGAATACAAACTAAACTGGAAAATACAAGTAAAACTGGAAATAACTCTTGTAAAAACACGCCAAGGGTCCTACTTGAAGGGTAGGTACAGCTCTCGAATGGTTTTTTCTGCAAATCATCTCGCCTAATGCCCATCTCCAAGCAGCCTCTAGTCTAGGCACCCTCAACCTTGATCAGCGATGTCTGTCATATGCAAAAGACACAATAAGGTGCAGGTGTAGCCCGTGTCGGGGTGAGTATAATAATACTCTGTAGGGACCCTGAGACCCCCTAAGGTCTCTCAGAATCCACAAATAATAAACCACAAATCACGGAAAATGCAGTCAACCCTACTAAGGTATATAACCATGCATATACCTATGTTATGAAGTATACCCATCTCATTCAAGAGGAAACACAAGTCCCAAATATTTATCCAAAAGAACAACTATTCCACAAAGGAAATAATGCCATGAAGATAACACCACAATGGTATGTAACACAAAGGTAACGCCACACAGAATAATACCACAAAGGAATCACCATTAAGGTAAGTACTAAAATGGTACGCCACACAGAAGATTTCTACTAAGGTACCACCACATACATAAGTATCAAAAAGGTATGCCACACAGAAGATTACCACAAAGGTATCACCATGAAGTTACGTACCATAAAGGTATGTCATAGAAAAGATTACCACTAAGGTAAATACTCAAGTCACACCTGGTATAACTTAAGTATGTAAGTATAGAAGATTAGCTGTATTGTTAGATCATTTTAATTCATCAAGAAGCTCTGAAATTGACCCATAGAGTATCGATGATGACCCACATAGCATCAGTATGAACTGAGCCACAAAGGATCACTGAGAGCTTAGCCACACAGGATCCAAAGATACCCACATAGGATCCGAAGACTCCTCAAATATAGCCTGCCAAAAGGTTCCCTCACTAAGCATGCTTGATTCTAGGAGGCTCCACTCCTCAATCCATCGGTCGATACTTCTACTACCATAAAGTCCCCAGAAGATGTACCCAAAAGGTCCTCCACATCTTAAGGGACTCAACTCAACTGACGGTGCGTCAATCGGATGTCTGATTTGTTTTTTATTAGGGTTTCTGTTTTGAGGGACCGGTTGGATTCCGGTTCGATCCATACCAGACGTACCCCAACATTATCCAAAACTCAAGTAGAGTATACTAAAAGGACAGTCTCAGTTCAAGGATTCTGGATTCATAGAGGGTTCTTCAAACGGACGCTTGGTTCTCAAGATATGGCCATAAAGACATATATGGGTCCAAAATGGGCCACGGTGTGGTCCGACCCAGTCGGACCGACCCAGCCAAACGAGACCATGTTCAGGTCACCTGCATGGTTCGGGTTGCCTGACTCGGTCTGGGTCCAGCCCGGTTGGCCTAGGCCATGGTGGGAGTGGCCCGCTGGGCCATGGTCCAACCAAACCCACGAAGGGGGTGGCCCGGCCCTACCCACTGGGCGCAGCCTGCTCGGCTGGCTGCGGTCCTCTGTGGTAGGGCACGCCCTAGCCACAATCCGGGGGGAGCCCCCCCCCCCCCATTATTACAAATGGCCCAAAGGGCCGTTCATTCATCCAGGTGACACACGGGACCATCCAGAGCTGATGCGTCATGACCGGCCTGATTCACGGCAAGTCCTCTTTCCAGCGGCACGACGGCGCCACTTTCCACCTGTGGTCGGCCGCCTTCTGGTCTCCTCTGCGGCCAAGAGGCCATGGTCTCTAGCTCCAGTGGCCCGGATGTGTGTTATCAATTCACCGCGCGACCATCCGGAGTGTCAGCCACCAACCTTCATCTCCCCGGCCAACGGACTGTAGCTACCTCTTCCAGTGACGCGTCTACGCGCCACCCTTCTTCCACATAGCTGGCCGGGTGTCGGCCACTGCCTTCATCCGTTACCCACCAAATCTTCGTTCTAAGCCTGAAAATTATTATGTTAGCATATTCATGATCCTCGGGTTGATATCTCCATGTATATATGTCGTGCTCAACAAAATGGTGTGTGTTTTAGCACGCTTAATTATTTGGCATGGAAGGATGCACAAAGAACATGCGAAGAGTGAATATAAAAGTTTCAGGTAAATGTTTGGATCGATGGACGTGTTTGTTTGTTCATTGTCTTTGAGAATCAATTATAATAAGAATTAAAAAAATAGATTTAATCATACTTCAAATTAGACCCCCTACCTTGGTTTCTTGTTAAAGGTGGCATGAGGAAGAGGATGAAGTCGATGAAGGGGACGTCGGCTCCCATCTCTCCCGCAACACTTTTCCAATCTGGGCTCAGGCATCATCCCGATTCTTGATTCGAAGAAATTTCTTTGTTGGAGGACGTTCTTCATTATAGGATTCTCCAGCAAAGGCCTCCTCTCCCTTTCGCAAACAGAAAAAAAAATTATTAACCCTCAATTCCCTCAAGAAGAGTTAATAAAATAACTCATCATTAACAAGTTATTTAATTAATTTATATTTAATAAACCATGTTAATTAAAAAGATTTTCGGTTACATAATTTGCGTAACTGGGCATTAAATGCCCATCTTTAAATGTTTGACCACCCTTTTGCGGTCCCCACCTCCACAAATCAAAAAGGAGGTTGCAAAAGGATATATAAAATGTTATTTATTTTATTTTTCTTGTCCCATGAATGAAATGAAAAACTAACTTCCACCCTCAACTAGTAAAATAAAAGGTGAAGGTCTCATTAAGCAAATATCAGCACTGTGAGTTCAACGGTGTCCTTGAGTTTAAATTCTGAGCACCAGTTCAAAAGTTACAAAACGCTAGTCACACATTTATTGAACATACGTAAAAAAAATTATAAATTCATTCCAACCACACCAGTCATTGGAATCACACGCCATCAATTGTTGCAGACTCTTAATAATTCCATATAATTATAAAAACCTACATGGAAACTTTTTGGTCTTTACTTTCTCACCACCTCAGGGCTTTGGATCCCTGAAAGCCGCAACAAAAACATGAGAAACAAGTGGGGGTACTAAGCACAAATTTGAGCCTCCCGCTCCCATGTGCTATCCTGGAGTTTCTCATGCTTCCAACAAATACACACCAAATTTATCAACCACTCATGAAGGATCCGCTCATGTCGATCCACAATCCCCACTGGAACATCTGAAAAATTCACCCCATTGTTGATAACCAACTCACCCCAGTCAATGATGTGTGAAGGATCATGTATGTATCTCCTCAGCTGGGATATTTGCAAAATGTCTTGCACCAGGTGAAACTGAGGGGGAAGATCTAAGTGGTATGCCACCTCACCAACTCTACTGAGGACCTAAAAGGGTCCGATGTACCTCGGAGATAACTTTCCACCCTGACCTAATCTTCGAAAACCTCATCGATGTGAGACCCATAGAGAGACATGGTCACCATCCTCAAACTCCAGTGGTCTCTGTATATTGTTAGAAAAAGACTTATGGCTAGTCTATGCAGTCTTCATCTGCTCCTGGATGATCTACACTTTCTCCATGGTAGCCCGTACCATCTCTGGTCCCACGAGTGTTGAATCCCATGGTTTAGTCCAACATAGAGGTGATCTACAAGTTAGACTGTAAAATTCCTCGAATGGTGCCATACTGATGGTGGAGTGATAGATGTTGTTGTATGTGAACTCCACTAAGGGAAATTGATCCACATAACTGTGACCGAAATCAAAGACGCAAGCACGCAGCAAGTCCTCAAGGGTTGAAATGGTCTGCATTGTCGGACCATCCATCTGAGGATGGAAGGTGGTGCTCAACCGAAGCTGCATCTCAAACGCCTCCTTCAACCCCTTCCTTAACTAGAAAGTAAAATGTGCATCACGATCGGAGACAGTCATTGATGGAACTCCATGAAGCCACACAATCTTCTGTATATAGAGGTACCCCTAGTTCTCTACTGGACCCTGCTCTCTGAAAGGTAGGAAGTGGGCCGACTTGCTGAGTCGCTCCACAATCACCCATATAGAATCATGTCCCATGGATGTTCATGGAAGTCTTGTCATGAGGTCCATGGAAATTCAATCCCACTTCCACTCTAGTACATCTACTGTCTGAACTAAGCCTGGTGGAACCTGATGCTCTGCCTCCACTTTCTGACAAGTGAGGCACCGTGAGTCAAACTCAACCACAACTTTCTTCATTCTCGGCCCCTAGTGCTATTCCCAATGGTCCTAGTATATCTTTTAAACTCCTAGAAGTACCTCTAGAGGGGACGTATGGAACTCCCTCAACACTTCCTCCCTAAGAACATATGGTGCCATAGTATGTCCTCTGAATAGGATAACATGATCCCCTACTTTAGAAAAACCATAAGGTTCATGTCCTGGGGATATATGAGCATATTGAAACTCTTAGTCTATGTCCCCAAGTTGTGCCTCCCTAACTGGATGAAGGAGTGGGGGAGTGACTATTATAGATCAAAGATAAGCTACTCCATCTCGATCCACATAGGATACCGCAAAGTATCTAGCTACTCCATTTCCTCACTCAGCAACTGTATACCAGATCTCCTACTAAGTGCATCTACTACTACGTTTTACTTGCCAGGAGTATAGACTATCTCAAAGTCATAGTCCTGTAGGAACTCAAGCCAACACCGATGTCCCACATTCAGGTCCTTCTGAGAGAAGATATACCTTAGACTCTTGTGATCATAGAAGATTGTAAAATGTTCACCCATCAAGTAATGTCTCCATATCTTCAAGGTGAAGACCATTTTTTCTAATTCCAAGTCATGGGTAGCATATTTCTGCTCATGTTGTCTCATATGTCGAGAAACATAGGCGATCAATTCTTTCTCCTGCATCAGGACACGTCCAATCTCAGTCTGTGATGCCTCACAACAGACTACGTACTCAATGCCATCCTCTAGTAACCTCAATATGGGGGCAATCTTCAGTCTCTACCTCAGCTCTTGGAAACTCAGCTGGTATCTCTCTAACCACATAAAGGATGGCCCTTTCTTTGTCAATGCTGTTAAGGGTGCCACAACTCTGGAAGAGTTGGGAACAAACCACCGTTAGTAAATGGCCAAACCCCAGAAACCCCACACCTTTGTCACACTCCTGTGTGGCTCCCAAGTAAGCACAGCCTCAATATTTTCTAGATCCACTTCCACTCCAGCCTCTGAGATAACGTGCCATCGAAAGTGGATCTCTCGTATCCAAAACTAGAACTTTGAGAGTTTCCATAAAGATGGTGCTCTCATAGTGTGTCCATAACTATCTATAGATGATAGGAATGCTCCTCCTCTATAGCTGAGTATATCAGGATGTATTCTATGAAGACTACAAAAAAGTGATTGAGGTATGGCTGGAAGATCCTGTCCACGAGTCCCTTGAACACTTTTGGGGCATTGGTCACACCGAATGGCATAACCAAGAACTCATAGTGTCCATACCAACATCTAGAGGTCGTCTTATGCACATCCACTTCTAATACCCTGAGCTGGTGATAGCCTGATCTGATGTCTATCATCAAAAACCACCATTCTCTCTTCATCAGATCAAAGAGATCATCAATCCTAGGGAGTGGGTACTTGTTCTTTACGGTTACCTGGTTCATGCGCTGATAGTCCACACAGAGTCTCAAACTCTCATCCGCCTTCTTGGTGAAAAATATTGGGGCTGACCAAGGAGAAACACTAATCCTAATCAACCCCTTTCTCTACAAGCACTCTATATTTATTCATAGCTCTCGTTGCTCTATGGGAGCCATCCGATTTGCTGGTGTAGATATCAGTGTCATCACTAGGTAAAAGTCGATGTAAAAGTCCACCTATATATGGTGTGGTAGACTCAAAACATCATTAGGGAAAACATCAACGTACTGGTCCACCACTACATGATAGCTTAGACTCTTAGTATCAACTTCTTTGAGGGTAACGCTATCCAACTGAGGTGTGATTTTCTACAACATCCTCCGGGTAAGTCCATCCTATGCTGCAATGCTTTTCTTCTCTCCGGTGAAGGAAAACTGGTCCTGTTCGTGTGGACAGACAGCAATTTTCACCTAATATTGTCTACCTGAGCATGAACTGGAAATAACCACTCCATACCAAAGATTACGTCGTAAGGCCTCGACACTGCTATATGAAGATCCCAGCTGAATCTCTCGCCTCCTAGAGTAAAGCCACATTGCTGGCACCAATGTTTAATCATCGAATCCACTCTCTTAGGAGTCTCTTACGATGACAATCGAGCCAATGGATCCACCAATATCTCTGAGCTTCAAATGAGGGTCATCACAATGGAAGAGTGACCGTCACCTGTGTCTATAAGTATTGCAGCTATGGTGGAGTAAACAAAAATCATACCTCGAAACATCTCTGGAGCATCGTGGTAATAGGCCTCAGCTACCTGGAGCTGATCTCTTCTATGTCCACCATCTCCCTATGGTTGGGGTCGATCACCTAGAGGTGGTTGCGGTAGAACCTCGTACCACCACCCACCATCTTCTGGTCATCATTATGGCGGGTCGGGAAGTTGCGAGCCATGTGACCATGCCCGCCGCATGAGTAACCCTGCCTACTCCTCCCCAGTCATGAACTGTCTCGAGAGCCTCACACAACTTACCCTATATCATGTGGTCGTCCACCTGTATTTCTGGTCCTCTGGGACCTTTAATTCATCTTTCTACTGCCAGTTGCAGATGAATATGCTACGTGACGTCTGGTGTTGGGTCTCGTTGTCGATGACTACTTGGTAAGGAAGCTCTCCACTAATAGTGCTTTCTCTAACATCCTCACCTACATCAGGATGCTGAGAGAAATAATCAAAGCTCTAATATCTTTTCGGATCCCTTTCTTGAAGGTCCAGGCCCTGAAGAAAGTGTCTCATACCATTTCAGTGGAGTAGCTCGAGAGGTCAGTAAACTTCGCTTAATATTGATCCATGGTCATGCTATCGTGCTGCAAGTGAAGAAGCTCTTTAAACGCACTGAGAATAAAAGTCACTGGGATGAACTCGGCCCTGAAAAGGCTCTCGAAGTCTGCCTTGATGAGAGTGACCTCGTCGTGAACCTGGAGGATCAAGCTCCACTATCTTCCCACTGCTGCCTAAAGAAGACTAGCTGCAAGGATCACCATGAGAACAGTTGGTGTCCCTACCAATCAAAAAACTCTAACCACAGCCTCCAGCCAATCCTCATCCGCCTGTGGATCCATCTCTCCCTGGAACCTCAGTGGCCTCTAGTACTTAAACTCTTGCAATGCGCTCTTACGGTGGGCACCCTCTACTGTAGGGGTTGATGGAATTGGCTTCCCAATAGGCCGTGCTGCTGCTAGTTGCATGCACTGGAAAGACATATCCTTAAAATTATAAAGGCAATGCCTCTATAAACTATAAACTCACACAACCAAGAACACCGCATGATACGAGCACAAAGTAAATTGTATAGTAAATAGAGTGTGTACAGTAAGTAAAGGGGTCCAGAATAGAAGTCGAACTGGAAGGTACAAGTAAAACTAGAAACAGCTCCTGTGAACACCATCCAAGGTGCCTACCAGAATGGTAGATACAGCTCTTGAACAGTCATCTCCTCGAACCGTCTCATCTAATGCCCACCTCCGATCAGCCTTCAGTTTGGGTACCCTCAACCTTGATCAGCGATGTCCGTCATCTGCACAATACAAAACAAGGTGCGGGCGTAGCCCGTGAGAAGGTGAGTATAACGATACTCAATGGGACCCCGAGACCTCCTAACTTCTCTCGGACTCCAAAAAGGATAAACCACAAAGCACAAAAACAGCAGTCAACCCTACTTAGGTATATTCCCATACATATACCTAAGTTATCAAGTATACCAATCTTATTCAAGAGGAAACACAAGGCCCAACTCTTTACCCAGAATCACAATGCTTCCATGAAGGAATGAATAACAAAAAGATAACACCACAAAGAAATGTACCAAAAAGGTAACTCCACATAGAAGAATACCAAAAATTTATCACCATGAAGGTAATTACCACAAAGTTACGCCACACAGAAGATTACCACTAAGGTATCACCATGATGGTAAGTACCACAAAGGTATGCCAGACAGAAGAATACCACAAAGGTATCACCATGAAGTTAGTATTAAAAAGGTACACTACACAAAATATTACAACTAAGGTAATGACTTAGCTCACACCAGGTATAACTTATGTATGGAAGTATAGATGATTATCTGTATTTCTAGATCATCTTACTTCGTCGAGAAGCTGTGATGTCTACCCACATAGGATCCAAGATGACCCGCATAGGATCTGAAGATTTCACAAACAGGATCTGAAGATGACCCACACAGGATCGGTATGGACTGACCCACATAGGATCACTAAGAGCTGACCCACATTGGATCCGAAGATAACCCACACAGGATATGAAGACTCCTCAAATACATCCATCCACCAGGTTTTCGCACTAAGCGTGCTTGATTCTGGTAGGTTCCCCTCCTCAATACATCGGTTGATACTTCAACTGCCACGAAGTCCCACAAATAAGTATCAATTAGTTTTGCAACTTCATAAGGGACCCAACGCAACATAGAATGAGTCGATCGGATGCCCGGCCTGTAAGTTGTTAGCATTTATGTTCTGAGGGCCCGGTTTGATTCGGGTACGTTCCAACCCGACTATACCCCCAACATTATCCAAAACTCCAATAGATTATACCAAAAGGAAAACGTCAATCCAAGCAATCTGGTGCCTTAGACTGTTCATCAAACGGACGCCCGGTTCTCTAGATATGGACATAAAGGCGTATCTGGGTCCAGTCTGACCCGGTCAGACCAACCCGGCCTGACCTCGATTGGGCCGACCCTACCCGTCTCAGGTCACCCTGTCCCAGTTCTGGTCTTCCTGTCCCAGTTCGGGTGACCCGACCTGGTCCGAGTCCGGCTCGGTCAGCCTGGGATGTGGAGGGCCCAGCCCGCTGGGCCATGGTCCGGCCCAGCTCACAAAGGGGGCGGCTCGGCCCAGTCCATTGGGCACAGCACACTTGGCTGGGTGCGTTCCCTTGTGTTGGGACTTTCCCTAGCTACAACCCGAAGGGAGGCACCACCCGGTATTCCGAATGGCCCAAGGGTTGTTCGGTATCCCTACTAGATGCAAGACCTGCCAGAGTGGGGCCTACTTGGTGTGTCATAACCGGCCAGATTCCCGACCGGTCCTCCATCCATTGGTGAGATGGCACCATTGTCCACCTGCGGCCGGCTCGGTGCTAGCCGACATCGTTTTGGCTGCCCTTCGGCCTCCACCCCGACCAAGTGGCTGCGGTCTCCAGCTCCGGTGGTGCGTGCGTGCACCGCTACTTCGCCATGCTTCTGGCCGGTGTACCGGCTCCCTCCCTGATCCACCGTAGCTGACGGCCTATGGTCTTCTCTTCCGGCGGCACGGACACACGATGCCTTTCTTCCACGCAGTCAGCCGGGTGCCGGCCTCCACCTTCTTCTGTGATCCATCGCGGCTTAGTTCCAAGCCCGAAAATTATGACGTTCATATATTCACAATCCTCGGGTCGAGATCTTCGCACCCATATATTGTGCTCAATGAGACATTGTGTTTTTAGCATGCATAATTATTTGGCATCGAAGAACGTATGAAGAATGAGTAAAGAATGAATTGAAAAGGTTGTTGTAAATGTGTGGATCGATGGTCGTGTTTGTTTGGCCATCATCATTAAGAATCAAGTATATGAAGAATCAACATAATAGATTTAATCATACTTCAAATTAAACCCCCTACCATGTTTTCTTGTTGGAGGTGGCATGAGGAAGAGGATGAAGTCTATGAAGGGGATTCCAGTGTTCCTCCCTCCTGCAACACATTTCTGATTCGGGCTCAGGCGTCGTCCTCGTTCTTGATCCAGAGAAAGTTATTTGTTAGAGGATGTTCTTAGTTGGAGGATTATCCATCAAAGGCTTCCTCTCCCTTTCGCCAAAGAAAAAAATAACAACCCTCAATTACCTCAAGATGAGTTAATAAAATAACTCTTCATTAACAAGTTGTCTCATTAATTTAGTTTTAATGATCCTAATTAATTTAAGAGAGTTTTGGTAATATAATTTGTGTAACTGGGCATTAAATGTGAAACCTTGAATGCCTGACCACCCTTTTTTGGTCCCCACCTCCACAAATTAAAATTGAGGTTTCAAAAAGAAAAAAAATGTTATTTATTTTATTTTTATTCTCCCACGAAAAAATGAAAATCTAGATTCCACCCTCGACCAACTATTGTTGAGGTGAAGGTCTCCTTAAGAAAATATCGGCACTGTGAGTTCAATGGTGTCCATGGATTTCAATTCTGATCTTCAATTCAAAATTTACAAAATGCCGCTCGCATGTTTACCGAACATACCTAAAAAAAGTTCATAAATTCTTTCCAGGAACACTGTTCCTTGGAATCATGCGTCGTCAATTTTCACAGACTCGTAATAATTCTATATAATTAAAAAATACATGGAAAATTCTGGGTATTTACATTTTACCTATCATGTCTCCTTATTCCATGACAGATTTCTTTGATAAGAAATTGGATGCATACATCCACTTGTGTGTTCATTATTAGAAGATAAATAGGGTGACAGTTAAGAAAAATTATCTCTTTCCTGGTATCGATGACCTATTTGATTACCTAAAGTGGTAAAGTTATTTTCCAATATCTTCCTCATGTTAAGATACCAACAACTCTGGGTAATAGAGGATGATTTCCTTAAGATATCTTTCTGAAACATGTACGGCCATTTTGAGTATATTGTGGTGCTATTTGGTTTATCCAACACTCCAAAAGTCTTTATAGCACTCATGAATTTTATATTCCACTAATATCTATATTTCTTGGTTATGGTATTCATGGGAGTTAATTTAGTGCATTCTATGTTAGAAGAGTATCATTATAATTAACTAATAGTTTTTTGGTAACATTTATTTATTATCACCTATATGTCAAGATATCAATGTGTGACTTCTATATCTAAGAATTAATATTCTTGGGGATTTTTTTTCAAAACCGGGAATCTCAGATAGTTTAAAAATGGTGAAATTCATTATATATAGGGGATAAGAAATGTCTTTGATATTCAAATATTCGTTATCCTATAGTACTATTACCAATGAATCACAATGGATATCTCCAAGATTGATTCACCTATTAAAACTCAAATCCATAAAGAAGTAACGATTTTATGGATTCCTTTGTTGAATTAAAGCAGGGTCTCCCCTTCAAACCTTTTGTGATTATTCACGGAGGTTAATGATTTTTTTGTGTATTTTAATACATCATGCATTGGTTTAGGGTATGTGATTTTATAATATGATTATTTTTTGGCATATTGATCTTACAAACTCTAACCACATGAGACTAATTACCCAGCCCATGACTTCTCGCTCATAGCTATCTTGCACACACTTATTTCTATGAAACAAAATCTTTTTGGTGAGATAGTTTGGGTATAGTCAAGCCAAAATAGATTAAATTATTTCATCTCCAAAAAATATTTTCATCTTGAGAAATTGAGATGGATGGAGTACATTAGTGATTTTAAATTTTCCATCACTTAACTACACGGAAAAGGGTACATGGTTGTTGATTGTCTTAGTAGGAAATTTCCCTCAAAAGATGTAATGTAGTCTAGGGGTGACTGTAACCTCATAGACCCTTTTCTAAAATGAAAATATAAGAATAAGGGAGAAGTAAAATATGGTTCTTTCTATAATTTAGCTAAATCCTATTCTTGAGATCATCCACTAGGAGTAATCAAGATATGAGGAATGTATGTGATTGAATAACATCTTCTATTGTGGGGAGACCATTGGTGATGGTTCACTTTATCTTAATAGACAAGGTTGTCTTGTGAATCATATCATGGACACATTTTTAAAAAGGAATTTCATGATGCATTATTATGATCCTTATTAGTGATCAGCCCACCATAGTTCATCTTGGATATACTATGATATAAGACAACAATCCTGCAGTTCGTGTATGACATCAGACAATGTGTATTTTTTATTTTATTTCATTAATATTCAGTAGGATATATTTGTACATAAAAAACTCGAAAATTCATTATATCCCCCTCTAGTTCATACCTATATGTTGGATGATATAGCCATTGATTTTTCTATTTGGTTTCCTCATACCTCTTAAGGTAAGAATGTTATCGATGTAATGATTTTTTAGTTGACAAAATATGATCACTTTATCCCCATTAGAGATTTTAGGAAAGTGATATATATTTTTAGGTTATACATAAAATATATTATGAGGTTTCTTATGAATCTATCAACTAATATTTCTCATTGGGATACTCTCTAGGATCCAAATTTTTTAAAGTTCTCCTAGACGTGATGTGATCTCCTATGAATTTGAGCATGGCCTACCATCCATATATTGATGGACAAATAGATTATGATATATTGATACTAGAACATATGTTATACATCTGGGCCCATGAGCCACACACAGTTGTTCCCCAATCCAGACCACTACGTAACATCATACACGCCTCCCCGTACGCTAGAGGCTTCCAAATAGCTGTGAGAGTCAAATATCTATCATGGGGCAGCTAGACCCTCTCTATCGAAGTAATACACCAGAGTAAAATAAATAAACCATATAAAAAATGGTATAATCAATAATATAACCAAAATAGTATCACATGATGACCCAAATGGGAAAAAATAATATAAAAAATAAACACTAGACATGTCAGGCTAAATACATGTCAAGAGTCAATATGTAAACCCCAAAAATATATAGACATTAAAACTCCCAAGAGGGTCCTGACACCATGTATGGTTCCCTAATCCATTCTCCATGCCATATCATCCATCAATCATAGGACACTTTCCCTTAAACTATCATGAAACAATTAAATCTATCCGGGTACTGATCAGGGAACCTAAGTAGGGTGTGAGTACAACTCAGTAGGCCACTACCAACTGGCTCTAAAATAAATCCAACAATTATAGTACATGTTTTCATATAAATAATAAAATACATGCAATAATGTATGAGACTTATATTTATTCAGTTTTCCTTTATTTAAATACATAATCCATCAGGTTCATGAGGACACTCGAACCACAATAACTAGTTTAGGTCATGTCAGAGTCAGAACCATATCAAATATTTATTTCACAATTCCATGTAACAAAGGGGCTTTCATTATTAATTCATTTCAGTTTATATTATGGATAATTGTAAACCCTATCCAATAACAACATTTTTTGTGTAGATCATCATGTTTAGAACCCCAAGAGTTTTTGGAGTATGAGTCCCTATCTCACACCTCATAGGTATTTGAGGAATTAGTACATATCCCAAACAATTATATATTCAATCATTTATTCGGTCCTAGAATATCATGTCTAGGACCCCATGGGTATTTGGAGTGTCATCCTCTTTCTCACACATGATTCATAGTCATTCACATATGGGAATTTGGACCGTCGTCCCATGTCATAAACTTATATATAAATCAATCTCACATAGCACATGTGAAACAATATAAAATTAATTAATTCAAAAATTAATTTATCCAAATTAATAATTTCATGTTCATATAATTCTAGTAATTAATTACATAATAAAATAATCATGTCAATACATTTAATTAATTCACCAAATACTCAGCCATATCAATTCTATTATTCAACTCAACAATCAGTTAATCAAATTCTACAACCCCTATATCCCCATAATCAATACAACAATTAATTATTCCAATTAAATCAATTACCATTTTCCATTCATTAATGCACTAATTAATTAATTTGAAAGTTAATTCATTGCATAATTAATTCAATTAAACATTCCAAATACCATTAATTAATTCGAAAAATAATTTATCTAATTCAACAATTTGGAAATTTCACAAACTCAATAATTTACCAATTCTATAAACCGTAAATTAATTTATTCTCTAATACAATTAATTTAATTAAAATATCCAATTGATAAACATTCAATAAGAATTAAATAAATAAATACACATAATTGAAATCAACACTATGGGATTCGAAATTTATACCACCTACCTCATGTTTGATGATAATCATTCACCAAAGGAAATTCACAATTTGAGCAGAAAAAATGATGAAGAATGAGATCTAGAAGGAGAACATAAAATTAAAAATAAAACAATTCAAGATCCAACAATTCTAGATATATATTCATAAATCTTAGAGATAAAACCCTCATAAAAAGGGATAACTAACCTAAGAGAATGAGTGAGATAAGGGTGATAAAATGTAAATCTCATGGGATTATGGTCTCCTACCATGAATGGTGAGGATATTCAATCCGAACATTCAATTGTGAATAGTGAATGATGAGATCCCTAGGAAGTCATCTGGGAGAAACCAAAAATGAGTGAAATTGATTAGGTTGATTTTGGGGTCAATTGGGGGTTAAAATGGGGGTCCTTTAATTTTAGAACTAATTTTTTGGGGTAATTAGATACCTGAAAATTCTTTCCTGGGTAGGCACACACATTTCTCTAAATCATGGGACACTTCTAGTGGGATCATGGTTTCTTCTAAAAGGGAACAAGGTTTTAAAAATCATGTGATAGCCCTGAAATCCCTCTCTATCTAGGGTTGTGTGGTTTTTTTCTCTAGGGATAAAGGTTTGGGAAACCAGTGAGCGACTTTCCTTATTCCTTCCAAATTCATCAATTTTCAACCAAACACATCCCAAGGTACAACCAAAACAAAAGTAATAAAAACTACATAAAATAGTACATATAAAACTAAAATAGATCTCTAGAGAATTTTTGGATCTTGAAATGCACATCATTCACAAATCATAGACACCATGTTAATGTGAAACCCATATTGGCCTAGTAGATTTATCCTATAACAACAATTTTGAGTCATAAATTTGATTGTATCTTTTAATTTTGTGTATGTTTGGACATATATAACTACCTTATACTGGGATTAGGTGGGTGAGGCATACTTGGAGGGATTATGTATTGTGGTGGAAAAGATGGAAAAGGTTTAGATAATTATGTATTGTTTAGTGACCACATAGAGTCAACATAACTCTAATATTGATTATAAATTTTATCTTTTTTAGTTGTTGGTACATCATTATATGTTTTTATGGTTTTTTCATGATTATTACATCATTGGTTCAGAACGTATGAGAGTGTTTCTCCATGCCATGTGCAACCCTTCATGATCACTGGGGTGATAGGAAAGCATTTTTATTATTTGAAATGACCTCACTCAATTGACATTGATCCCTAACAAGTTCCCCATTTATCAACTGAATAAGTACAATCCAGACCCTATATGTGTTCTAAATTAGATGAATCTAGAATTTTAACTTGATATCATTGAGACAAATAATAATGTTTGAGTCATTGAATCTTAGTATAATTTTATTTATGAAATTATTATCCCATGGTATGAGCAATTTAGAAAAATGGGAATGTATATCATGGGATGTTGGATTAGGAATATTTCATCAAGGTAACTAGTCTTGCAACTTTATTGATATACCATCTTCAAGCTGGTGTTATCAAAAAAAAATTGGTTTGGTGGCGAAAATATTCAAACACATTTTTTCATTTTAAGTTATAACATATAATTTTAATTTCCATTATTTTTATTTCCTTGTATTTGAAAAAATATAATAAATGTGGAATAATAATTATTGAAATAGTTGGGGTATAGTTATCACTAATCATTTGGAACTCTATGAAAAAGTTATACTTTCTTAATAGAGGTGAATTTCATGTTTGGTGTATGATTTGTCTAACTATTCAACCAAAAAATGTGACTTACCATGTAAATAAAGTACCACCCACATGGTTGGGGCATGTTCTAGTTAATCATCTAGCCAATATATGTGTTTTTCCTTTTTTATTTAAATATGAATTTATATATTTTTTCTCATTGGTTTAAACACTATATTACCTCATTTCCTCCACCACTGAAATCAGGATCCTCTACTCTCATATAAACTCCCTTCCCCTTCCCTATTACCATGAATTTGAATGGATTCCCCCTCATTTATTGAAGTAATATTTTAAATATGTAATTTATTCTTCTCGTCTTAGTAATTTTGTCCTTCTAATCATTGTTTTTTCTCTACCAAAAGGTCATTGTGGGTTAGGGTTTGACTTGTTTGAATTTTTTGATATGGGTTTTGATATAAATGTTTTTATTCCTTTTTAGGACCCCTCAGCTAATTGATAACATTTTTTCGTGAACCCACCATGGCCACCCCTCAACTGGGAACCTCATATAGGTAACAACAAAGCACGAAGGGTATTTTTGATCCCCATAAACTAGAAACTAGGGTATGGGAAATATGAATCAAATTTGGTAATGGTTTTTCCAATAATTTTATTGAACATATCCAAACAAATGACCATATATGACCTATCCATACCTTGGAAGGTTATGCCACAAAGTAGATAAAACTAAAAAATTATATAAATAAAAATTATATAAATGAATCAAATCTCATTGAAATAATATTAATATAAATAATGAACAAAGGTAACCTGTGTATAAAAATCAAAATGAGGTTCAAACATAGTTGTATACAAAATATTATAGGATGGGGATCCAAACAAGAAATATTGGAATGAGATACCCAAAAATAGAATGAATGATTAAATAAAATCTACAGCACATCTCTAGGTGATATGGTGGCCCAATACCATCACGTCACCACCATTAAACTATAATTCACTAAGAAAAAGATCCACCACTATTGGAAAGTTATGTTTCCATAACTTTTATGTATAAAAACAATATCTACATACAACTATTGGGTGTATATAGGGTGTGAGAACAACCTTCCTAGTTTTATCTGACTATGTGTTTCATGAGAAACCATTGTTAGAAAACGTCACACATGATTTTTTGATGTAATTAATATAAATATGTGCTTTTTACACTAAAAAATAAAATATAATGATAATATTTACAAACATTTTAGACCTATAATTAAGTTTTAAGTAAATAAATCTCTAAAAATTACCATGGGGGAATCCCAAATGTCAAAAAAGTTAAGAAAAAATATCACCCTTTTACCATCTAGTAATAAAAAACTATCATAACTTATTGCATCAACACCTCTTGGGAGAGTAATATCAATGTACAATAGGAAGGGACCAATGAATAAGGTCACTCCCTATACATTTCTTATAAATGTTTAGTTAATGTTGTGGTATAAATCCAAGCCTAGGTTCGTCACACTAATATTAGAAGCACTAACCCTATACCTTCTACCTAAGAAGCCAAGGCTCTCATATGCATCTATACACTTTTAAAATAGACACAAATTTATTAATCAAAAATATTTCAAATTAAAATTGGAAATTTAACCAACCTTACATAAGGATCCCCTAATTTCATTCCTTTCAACACACATTACAAACCAATACCAAAGGAAAACAATAGAACATGATTTATTTTTTATAAGCATTATATAAATTTCTGAGAATTATATAACATGATTTAAACAATCATAAAAATTATTTAAAAAACTGAAAACACTTAATGTTTTCACAAATAGGGTTACACATGAAACCTCGTGAGGTGAACAGAGCATATAATAGAAAAAAATACATAATTTTATAAGAATATTCAATATATCTCATTAAAATACAATCTCATGGACTGTAATAGTTTATAATATTTGGAGAATAGATACATAATCTTCTTATTTCATGGAAAAAATAAATTTCCCCCACAAAGTTCTTATCAAATATTACACTTCTAATATATACCCTACCTAAAACATTTCTTCACAATTAGGGAATATGAAACATAAGAGAGTGTGATCTCATAGGCTTATTAAGGGTAATCATAAGAGATATCAATAAATTATCATAAGTGAGAATATTATAAAAATTATTGGATGAGAACATAATAATAAATTCTGATAATAAAACCCAATCAATCCCATATATTTAATCATAAATCATGGAAGGCTTTGTCATAAAAAAATACATAATTCATATTTTTGTGGAGTCATTAATTATCAATTATAATCAATTAAAACATATCATAAGAATAACACATAAGCTTATTTAATACACATAAGTATAGAACGTCATTTCTTTAGTCCAGGATCACTTCCAAGGCTATCATAGTAGATTCGGTTAATTCCCCATTAAATAATTTCGTTAAAATTTTCACTCCTAATAATATCTTATAGGACTAATTCTGGTCATCGAATTTGGTTAACTCCATATTACAGTATTTATTATATCATGACATATTTCTCACTAATAGAGGTTTTAGAAGGAAATATACTCCAGTTCCGACCTTTCACTTAATTAAAACCATATGTATGTGTTCCAAAAAAAAATAAAACATCCACCATATCATCATATCATAACCTATATAACAAAAAAGGTTTCCTAAACATTTCCACATTTCATCATCGTGTAACCAATTGAAAATAATTCAGATTCATAAATATTTCAAAATAACTATATTTACTCATCGGAATGAAAGGGGTTTCATAGAATCATCCTTAAAACATCATCATCATAACACGTATTGGGAAATAAATTGGTTAGTATAACAATATCATATCTCCTAGGAAGCATAAAAATTTTTCAAGGATGCTTACATAGATGAAAAATACATTTAAAATAATATTCAAATATTTTATTGAAAACATTTGAAAAATATACTTTTCTTTTGATAACATTTGAACTAGAAATTCATAAAATATATAGAAAATTATTTTATTTGAAAATTACAAGGAAACTTATAAATTAAGCTTCAAAACAAATATTTTTCCTAAGAGTGGTAAAATCTATTCCTAATATATACATCAAAAGAGAATATTATTTGAAAATTTTGAAAAACATAAAAATTTATTTGTTTAAAAATTTTTTCAATAAAAAGTCTACTTTTAAAAAAAAAAAAATAGGAAAAATTAGTTAAAATTAAATTTTTAAATATTTTAATTTGTAGTTAAAAACTTCTGTAATTATTTTTTAATATGATTCACATTAAATAGAAACATTGTCAACCAGAAATTAAATGTTGTTGCCTTTTCATTAGAATCAATTCCATGTTCATTTAAAGTACCAAATAGAATAATAAAATTCTAATACATAAAAAGTTCAAGAATATCTTGTGAATAAGTAAATATATTGGTTATAAATGACAATATACATGTAATTTCCCTCAATATAAATTTAATATAGACAATCCAAAAAAGAAATGAGATTATAACATACAACATCACCATATTGGTCACTTTGTAAAAATAATACATTGGATGAAATAATTTGAATTGTAACATTAAATATAATTATGTAATAAATATTAATGATATAATATTTAAAATATGTATAATATGAAGTTTAAAAAATAAGATAGGGGCATAACACTGTATTTTTCCCAGAGAAGTCAATTTGAGATGACAAACCCCTACCTCAAGTCTTGTCATTCTTCGTACGCATTCAAATATCTTATATAATAAATATTTATTTATTATAAATACATTTTAGAACCATATCAATACCTAAATTACATTGTAACATTCCTTTATAATTTCTAATTATCCTTTCATTAAAAATTTCTTAATTCAAATAAACATTTTGGTGAAAACTAGTATGTCTTCCATTAATAATGGGGTTTGATGGATCTGGTATTTGAACCTTGGTCCAAGCTTCATTATCTGTAGTATCAAATTCATAAAATAATTATCATATTTATTCTTCATGTAATTTTTTATAATTATTCATATAAATCGGTGATGAAAAATGAATCACATCGCTATGTGGATGTGGTAGTCCACATGTGCGAATGAGCGATGATATCATTTCCCAATGGATAGAAAGGTAAAAAGATATGTAAGATATTGAAATTATAGAATCTTAATTATTTCTTAAATTTCATAAAAATTTTAAGTCTCTCATTATAAACAACCATGAATGATGGTGATGGATAATAAATCATATCTCTATTTGGTGATGGATGTCCATGCGGAAGAACAATAGATACTTCCATTTCTTGTTTCATGGAATGGAGTTGGAAATTCATTTATCCATCATAAAATTTGAATGTAAGTATATTTAAGATACTAAATTAATTATTTTATAATTTATACCCAATATTTATATGTTTTAGATTAATAAAAAAATTTAAATATAGTTAGTTAATATTTATACTACTTCACTGAGAAAACATCTTTTCCTAACACATTTATCCTTGAAAGGAAGGATTCATCATCAAACCAGAACATCTATGATGTGGGAAGAGATGTTATGAAAGTATTTAGGTAGTTATTTTGTAAAATGATTTTCTCATTAAGTGTATATAAAATATTAAAGGTGTGTAATTTTATATTTGAGGTATAGGACACAATTGGAATTACTTAAATTTTTTAAATAATATAATGTCATTTTCTTGAGCGAGTGGATCCAAAATGGGAAAAAATTAAAAGTTTGGATAATATAGGGTAAAAATATCAACAATAAATAATAATTTAAAATTTTTATAAGGTAACCTTCCCTTTATCACTTAGTTTAACCACCACCCCCAAGTAAACATGTTTTCACCATAACTGTCGTAACATGTTTTTGTAATTTTTTCTATTAATTTTAACCAAAATAGAAGGAGCATCATTACCAAATTTTGAAATTTTGATTCTAAATATGGAACCCATTTTATCAAATTAAATTCCTACAAATAATATAAATTAATTTTTAAATACACATAGAAAATGCAATACAAAATCATTTTAAAAAAGGAATTTTTAGGCATAAAATGAATAATTTTTTATTCCATTCCAAGTAAAAAATATCAAATTTATTTTAAAATATTTGAAAAAATAAACAATATACAAATTTCCATAATGGTATTAATTAATTGTCATTAATGTAATTTATTTTGATAAAAATGGTCTTAAAAAATAACTCTTTTTATATATTAATGATTTTATCTTAATTAATATACTTTAGAAAACTAATATATGGATTGTTATTAATTTATTAATGTAAAATATAAATATATTTTATTAAGATTATTTTTCAATATAAATTAACACACTTTTGGAAATAAAAATATATAACATGTAGAAAAATAAATGTCTCTGAAAAATATGTCATTAAATTTTTAAATGATTTTATTAAAAATTTATTGGTTATTTATTATTCATTAGTGAATACATTTTAATTTAGTAAATCATTATATATATATTTCATAATGTGTAAAATCCTATTCATACTCGCAAATCAAATGGCTAAGTTGTAAAGGTATAGTATATCACCGGTTCATTTAGACTCTAGGCTATGCATAATGAAACCTCTGAAATAAATAAAATATATATAAAGGGAAATATATCCTAAAATCTCATGGTGTTAAATGTCGTACCTTAATCTATCACAAATAATTTTAATTTGCATAACCCTACTTATAAGGAGATAAGGGATCACAAACAGTCATGTTGAAACATTTTATCTTGTATTACTCTATCATAATCAGAATGGTTCACTATTTGACCTCATGCACACCTCCCCATATTCCAAAGGAAACCGAATAATAGTATAAACAGGTAATGTGGGTAGAAAATACCTACATTATTAGAGTGAATATTTACAGTACAAATAACTAAACATCATCAATCTAAAAAATGAAATCAGATGAAAATAAAAATAAACTCGCACAAAATAAATAAATGAGGTGCTATAAAACTCCGAACAATGATGTCATACATACACTAACTTACCAGTAGTATAAATAAATTTACAAAAAAAAATAGAATAAAGAAAAAAAGGGAATCCAATACATCTCCAAGCCTCTTCTATTATTCGGATACCATCTATGCTATCCTGCCAGATCAAAAGAACTAATCTCTAGCCTCAGCCCAAACTGTGTCTAAAAGAAAGGGAGTATATGCTCAGGTACCTAGGTCCAATGGTGGAATAAGAATTGTGTGAGTAAAAAACTCAGTAGGTAACCACTAATTTGGTCTCTTATTATAGTATAAATTTTTTGATTTATATATTTGACTTTTTGAGTAGAAATAAATATCTAGGGAAAAACCCAACATAGATCCTTTGGTCGGTAACCTCGATTAGTCATACCTACTTTGTTCCAATGTCTAAATATCACTGATCATTTCAGGATGATCATTCCATCCCTAATAATTACTCGGGCTCCACTTCTAAAGAATCCCCATCCAAAGAATCACATATGTAAGAACCCAGATCTTCATTTTAGGTATGGATCTTTATTTCCAGTGTTTTTGTGGGAAAATGAGGAGATGGAAAATTTTAAATGTACACGCCGTATACTATTAAGTGCACACCTTGTACCTAGTATCCACATGTATCCATGTACTGGATATGTAACGGCCGAGTACATGGCCTTCTAGGTGACCAGGCAGACCACCTAAAGTAGGGGTCTATTTAGGCATGTACATGGCATGTGCATTAAATGAACATGTTAGGTACTTTTATTTTTAATTTATTAATATAATAGGGGTTTCTTCTCATCTCCAAAACAAACTTATTCTACCCATGTCTCGCACAGGAGAGCGACGGAATGCCGAAGAACATTGATCTCTGTCTGTTTCTCCATTCGAGCTCTGATTAAGATGCTACTACGTGCGTTGTATTCCCATTGGTGAGTTATCTCTTTCCCTAAAGCCTTTTTTCTTGATTCCTCATCTCTTGGTATTTATCGAGGGTTGATTTTATTACCCTTTTCATAGATCTATATCATTCTAGGCCGATTCAAGGGTCAACATTCAAGAGTTCTCATCGATCAACATCAAGGTATGTGGGGTGTACCTTTCGTCAATTTTAATTGGATTATATATACTTAAATTTCATAAAACCCATGTTTTTGGTATTTCATGTTTTGTAATTTCACTCTATTTAATACCTAATATGGCTTTTTTGTATGATAAAGTCGATTCCTTATGTATCATGTTTTATACCTTGTTATGGGACACCCTATGGGTGCGTTGTCTTATTGGAATGTTAATGGTCATTTGGCCCAGGTTTCTTATAAGGCATGCCTTTTTTCTATTCCATGAATTGCTAAGAATACAGTTTGATTGATTATTTGAATTTCATGTGTTATGATTGTGAATGTCAATCATGTAGTATTATAGATTACATGTGATGCGTTTTTGTGATATCAAAGCTGTTTCTCAATGGACGGTGAGAGTCTTGGACTTGGAAAACAATGGTAGTTTCCTTGTTTTTTTTACACAGGACTGTGAGAGACTTGGTGTAGAATTTGACCCAATGGTATTGACTGTGAGGGCTACCCAGGAGGTCGTTTAGGATTATTTTTCTTAGGTGGATCTATGGGGCATTATCCATGAGACTTACCCAGAGGTCTATTAAGTTTTATTGATTCCATGTTGACATAAAGGTATTGACCCGGAGAGCTTCCTAGGTGGTCATTTTTATTTTATTAGCGCTATATTAAACCAAAGGGGTTATACTGTGAGATCCTTCCCAAAGGGTTTTTTTGAATGATTGAATGATTCTGGCGAGTCTCCATGCCAAAGAACAAGCTATGACTAGGTTTTACATGATTGTGTATATAGCCTTATGAGACATTTATTGTTACTTTTACACAAAGGGATATGGAGCTTTGTCTAGACCATGAGATTAATTATACAACAGCTTGAACAATTAATAAATTTAAATGAATGTAATTTAAAATTTTAGTATTGTTTAGTTTTTGAGTACGTCCTAGTTGATTGCTTAATTTTTTTTATTACCTTCAATATATATTCACTAACAGTTAAGCAGAGATGTTTTGGTGGTTTCCTAATGGGATTCATCTCACACCCTATTTAGGTCATGCTTTTAAACCCAAATAGATTAATTTTTTGTAGTTATGAAGGGAAGGCACACTTCTTCATCTGGTACTTGATTGTTGTTGGAGCCATAGAGCATGGATCCAAGATAAGGATTGTGATGATTTAGGAATTTGATGCTTTTCTGTACTTTGGTTTCAACATTGTATTTCCAAAATTGTGAATTGTTTGGATGATTTCCTATACACAAGTTACATGCATCATGTATATATGATCCGTTTATATTACTATTAGTCTTCAACTATTTACTTTTGTGTTGTGGTATCAATTCTCCCTCTTTTGTTTACTATTTGTGATTCGACTATGTATACTCTTCTTATGAGGTCATAGTTTCCCCATTATCATACCTTGGACCTCACTACTAGTCGGAAGCCTCTGGTGTGCAGGGAAATACAATTCAGGTCATGTGACAAACTGGGAACAGGGAATCGTTGGGCGGCACCTGGAACTGGGACATTACAAAGTGGTATTAGAGGAGTTATTTTCTTCTTTTTCTTACTGTTTGGAGCCTATAGATAGGGATAAGAAGGAATGGGTGGTTGGTAATAAGTTGCGCTTAGCAGTAGCTAACCCATGTACATGAAAAAGCCAAGTTACCTTGAATATTTCAATTTTTCTTTTTTTGCAATAGTTACAGTTGATATGATTTCACTGATAGGTTTGTACTGTTATGATCTATATCATTGTAGTTTTATTTCAGTTTAAACCATATGATACGAGGGTATTCCATATCATTCATCATATAGGCACTTTCTAGAGATCACATTCCATGCATTCTTATCATGTTATTTAGGATGCATTACTGATTGTGTGTTATTGTGATAAATGTTGTGCTAGATATGCATTATGTTTTGATAGATGCCATTATAGAATAACTACTATTTTGATAGGGTATTGGAATATTTAATGTTTCATTTGAATAGATGCCATACATTGGTCCCTGGGGTGTTATGGGCCCTCTTGGATCAGAATTTGGTGGATCTTGTTTGAACATAAAGTGAATTTGGCCAAGTTAAGATATGAATATTGATTCTAAATGATTATTTTATAGAGTATAGGCTATCACGGGTCAAAATTTGTCATGACTTATATAGAATTTAAGTTTCTAAGGGTTATAAAAAGTTTCAGAGGCTTACTATTTGGAAACCCATACAACACGGCATGTGGTGTTCTGAACACATGCCATGCGTTCTTCTATTCTAGAAGAACTTAATTTTCTTAAGTACATGCTATGTATCAGGAGTAAACATCATGGAGTGCTTGACTATGTGATTGACTGTGTGAGCAGACACACAGGGTTGGGAAACATTTGGTAGAACACGTCGTGTTGTAAAGAAATGTGTATCTGGTCGTGTGACCAGTAAAACAAATGGACAAAACATAGGTTTTAAATATTGTGTCTCATTTATGCACACCATATAGAGTCGATCATGTATCTGACTGTGTGAATAATGACATGGGTGGATGGGACATAAGTGGTACAGACTGTGTGTAGGGTGAAAACGTCGTGTTGTGTTACCCGAGAGAGAACCGTGTATCTCTAGCTGTGTATAAGTACTTGGTAAGGGGGGAATTTTCATGTATGTGTCATGTATCAAGAGGAACACTCCATGTGTAAGTGGTATTACATGACTAGGATTGGCAGAGGTACGCGCCATATTTAAAGCTTAAGTGTACATGTTGTGTGGTAGTTACACACCCCATGTAACCCTCTTCTGTGAAACATGACTGCTTTCTTATCATGTTACTTTCATTTATTTCTAAGATGTAGTCCTTGATAATCATGTACGGAGGTGGGAACTTGACCTTGCAGATTCATTCCACCAAGATGTCCTCCGATTGTATGCCAGATACATGGAAATGATTAGATACTGGAAATGGTAGATCAGATACTACAAGAAAATCTTCTTTTCCTGCATGTCTTGTCACCAGCTATTATACTGGACATGGGTGTTGATGAGTAATTCTATGAAGGATTTATGAGGATGATGAAAACCTTTCAGGGAGCACCACATCTGGCCCTGACTATGGAAGAGTTGACGAGGGTGTTTCGGAAGTAGCGTCGTCCCACTTTTTTAGGGGATGGAGGTCCACAGGTTGTAGAGTCATGGTTAGAGGACATGCTTGAAATCATTTAGAATATGGAGACACCTCTAGAGAGGAGGTTGAAGCTCAAAATGTGCATACTATGTGATTCTTCCAATAGATTGTAGGATGTTGTCTCATAAGAAGTACATCATCAGGATATGACTTGGTAAGAGTTTTAGAGGACCTTCTATGACTACTTCTCCCCCGATACATTGAGGGTCAATCGAGCCTGAGATTTCATGCACTTGGAGAAAAGCGCTCTTTTAGTGATGGATTAATATTCTCATTTTATGGATCTCCAGTGCTTTGTACCTGTTCTAGGACTTGAAGAGTTATCATTGGCAAGGAGATTTGAGGATGGTCTTAGGTATGGCATCTGATCACAAGTGATGTTTTTCGGGAAGACTTCATTGATGGCTATAGTAAACTAGGCGCAGATTAATAAGTGAAATTTGAGGGAGTTGGGAGATGTGAGCCTCTAAGATCAGAATGTGGTGCTTATAATCCTTCATTTGAGAGAAGGAAGAACTATAGGGAGCCTTCACGAAGTGATTCTAGTAGTAGGGATATATCTACATGTAGCCAGGTGAGCTTCTACAAATGCGGAAAGAGTGGTAACATGAGACCACAATGCCCGAGAGACCTATTTGAGTGCCAATAATGCAAAAAAATGGGTCATCTTCAGCATTTTTTCCAGTTCTTCTCACCAGCAGTTAGTGACATGGGATCTTCTATGACTCCACGTTTAGACGAAGGACCGCTAGTTTCTCCCTAGTTTAGGAACTAGAGTTCTGGTGGCCCTTCATGCTGAGGAGGTGGTCATGTCCTTAGTAGCTAGATGGCAGGTTTTCAGCAACAGTAGGGTGGATCTTATTAGGGTAGTCAGGTTCGGTCACAAGGTCGCGGTACAGTTTATGACTTTGCAATGCACCAGATCCATCTGGAGAAGGATCCCAAACACTCTGCGGTGAGAGATACGATTCTAGTTTTCTCAATTCTAGCTTCTATTATTTTTGATATAGGGTCTTACCATAGTTTTTATATCTTTTTTCATCTTGGATATCCTTGGGCTCTGTATCATTACTTCTGGGAATGCTAATATTCTAGACACTCTGTTGGGGATTAGTACGGCTAGTGCAAGTTAGTGCAAGGAGTGCCCTCTTGTGGTTGGTGGGTGTCACTACTCATGGGACCTCTATGTATTAGAAATTATAGGCATTGATTTCATTCTCTAAATGGACTGGTAGGTTGCTTTACAGGCCTTTTTTGACTGCTATCATGGCAGGGTGAGTTTCCCGTCACCAGAGGGTGGGTCTTTTCTACACAAGGAATAATGGGATGTCCAGGTGAGCATAGGTGGACCCGATCATCAAGGGTTGGGAGTAACTACACCCTAGATTTCTAGTTTATATATAGATGACCATGTGACTACACGTATGGACTTTCCTATAGTAGTGGATCATTTTAGAGATGTCATCCCAGATGAATTTTCAGATTTACCCTAGTAGAGAGAGGTAGATTTCTCTATTGATCTTGTTCTAGGAGCATCACAGATGTCCATTCCTCCACCTAGGATGGATAAACCATAGTAACATGAGATTAAGAGGCAGTTATAGGAGTTAAAGGAAAAGGATTTCATCTGAACCAATAGTTACCCTTTGGGTTTGCCTATTCTTTTTGTGAAGAAGGTAGACATTTCCCCTAGACATTGTGTGGATTATTGGTATATTAACCAGTTGATGGTCAAGAACTAATATCCCTTTCTAAAGATTGATGATCTCATTGATCATATTCGAGGAGCCCAGGTGTTCTGGAATATTTTCTTGAGATCCAGTTATCTTCAGTTGTGCGTTAGACCATCAGATATACCTATTAAATCATTTTGGAGAAGGTATGGTCTGTATGAGTATTTGGTTATGCCACTTGGTCTCAAAAATGTGCTAGATGTTTTTTGGGAACTGATGAACCAAGTTTTCCATCCTTACTTGGATTCTTTTTTGGTAGCCATTATGGAAAATATCTTGGTGTATTCTCACACTCGACACGATCATGCTACCCGTCTTGAGATAGTTTTTAGTACAATGAGAGAGCATCAGTTATCTTCCAAGATCTCCAAGTCACACTTTTGGATAGAAAAAATTCACTTCTTGGGTCATGTCATCTCAAAGACAAAACTTTATGTAGACCCAGAGAAAGTGGGAGTGGTAGTTTCTTAGGAGTATCTGAATACCGTCTTTGGGGTATGGAGTTTTAAAGGGCTTGCTAGTTACGATAGATGCTTTATACAAGACATTTCAAACTTTGCAGCACCACTAACAGGGCTGACTAAGAAGGTTGAAAATTACTTTTTCATAGATTCTTGTGTATCATCCTTTCAGCAGATGAAAGGGAGATTGGCTTCATGACTGATATTGATTTCACAAATTTGGGAAAGAGTTGCGCCATTTACTGTGATGCATTAGGTATCGGGTTGTGAGTGGTTCTTATGCAGGGGGAAGGAGTCATTGTGTATAGGTCTCGGCAGTTGGGGACACAAGGTAGTAATTACCCTACACATGATCTCAATTTATCTATAGTTGTGCATGCTTTACATTGTTGGAGGAATTATCTTTTGGGAAGGAATTTTTTTATATTCACTGACCTAAAAAGCCCCAAGTATATCTTTACTCAGCATGATCTAAATTTGATACTGTAAACGTGGGTTGAGTACCTTTAGTGTTTTGACTAAGAGCTTGCCAACACACTTGGGAAAGGCAGCGCAGTGGCTTATTCGTTGAGCAGGAGGACTCAGATACAAGCAGTTCAATAGGCCAGCAGTTAGTGGTAGCTTATGAATTTGTTCTTTGAGATGCATTTGGAGGAGCACAATAGATATGGGTAGATGTTTCTTTCTTGTATAGTTTTTGCCTCTAATCTACTAAATCGAGTGTGAATTTGGAAGCTATCAGATCCCAAACGCCTAGTCCTATGGGAGTGTGTGTCAGGGGAGTACCTTACTTCTTGGTGGACCATAGGCGATGATGAGGTCATGAATTTTAATGGGATCATATGGGGGTTAGTAGACATACTTGAAGAGGTGATGTAAGATTTTCATTTCTCAGTTTGGGCAGTTTATCCTGGTGTCACCAATATGTATCGTGACATACATCGTCAGTATTGGTGGACAGGTATAAAGAAGGATATAATTGGTTTTGTTATGAGATATTAGAACTTTTAGCAGGTGAAGGTTGAGCATCAGTGACCAGTATGGCTTTTACAGCAGTTACCCATTCTTGAGTGGAAGTGTAATGATGTCGCGTTGGATTTTGTGATGGGTTTACCGAGTTCTCCTTGAGATAATGTTGTGATTTGGGATGTTATTGACAAACTCATGAAGTTTTCACTCTTCTTACTTATTAAGGAAACGTTCAATGTGGATGATATTGGATGGTTGAACATCTGAGAGATTGTACGTTTTCCTGGGGTTTTGTACGCAATCATTTTAGATCGGGATACTTGTTTTACTTCTCATATCTGTCAAAAACTACAAAGGGCTTTGGGTACACAGGTACATCTGAGTATATCCTACCATCCCTAGACATATGGTTAGTCTAAGAATATGATTCAAGTTTCTTAGGACATGATATGATCATGCATCCTAGATTTAGGGGGCTCTTAGAAGAGACACATACTCCTAGAAGATTTTTCCTACAATAACAATTTTCAAGTGACAATTCTAATGGAACCTTATAAATCATTATATGGTATTCCATGACAATCACCCCTATTTTGTCTGGTGGAAGGATAGGCACCAATGATGGGACCTCGTCTTGTCCAAGAGACTACAGAAGAGTTGGTGTTGATTTGGAAGAGGGTGGCTACTACACAGTCTCTGATGAAATCTTATGTTGATCGACAGAGATGAGCTCTAGAGTTCGAGGTCGGAGATCATGTTTTCTTATGTGTCACTTAGAGTTTGGGTCATAGGAGTATTATATGACAGGGGAATCTTTCACTAAGATACGTCAATCCATTTGATATTTTTGATAGAGTCGGGTTGGTTGTCTATCGGTTGTAGTTACCTTAGAGGTACCGGGCTATGCACGACTTCTTTCACATTTATCAGCTACAACATTAATTTTCAGACCCTTCACATGCATTCCCACCTAAGGAGGTTGAGTTGGAGGTGGATGAATCCTTCAAGGGGAACCATATTCAGGTTTTTTATCATAGAATGAAGGTTCTCTATGACCATTCCATTCCTCTAGTACGGGTTCTATGGTAGCACGGGCGAGTACAAGATGAGACTTGGGAGAGGGAGGCTGACGTAAGATCACAACGGTTAGAGTTTTTTTATGTTTCTTTTTCTCCACCCTTGGAAAGTAAATTTAGGGATAAATTTCTTTAAGGGGGATGTTTGTAATAACCCGAATCATCATTTTCGGTTTGGATCTATATTTTGGGTGTTCTTGAGGAAAACGGAATAAATGGAAAAATTTCTAATACACGCTATGTGATTTTGGGTACACATTGTGTACTTTTTAGTACACATTGGGTTCTTTTGAGTACATGTTGTGTTCTTAGTTATCGCGTGTAGCCGTGTAATGGTCGTGTAGGTGACCTGGAAGGCCACCTAAAGAGGGGGATGGATGAGGCCAGCACACAGCAAGTACATTAAATAAATAGATCATGTACTTTTATTTATAATTGATGAATGGGAGCGAGGTCGCGTCTCACCTCCAGAACACACTTCTTCACCTCATGTCTCGTAAATGAGAGTGAAAAAATGCCAAAGAAAATATAAATCCTTCTGATTCTCCATCAGAGATCTGATTGAGATGTTACTAGGTGTGTTGGATTCCCACCGATGAGTTCTCTCTTTCCATAGATCCTTTCTTCCTTATTCCTCATCTCTCATGAGTTATCAAGGATTAATTATTCTACCATTTTCATAGATCTACATAATTTTATGCCAATTTAAGGGATAACATTCAAGAGTGTTCATCGTACAACTTCAATGTTTCTGCTTTGTACCTTTCAACAATTGTATTTGGATTATATATTCTTAAAGTGCTGATTACCCATGTTTCTGGAATAGCATGTTTTGGAATTTGACCTTTTTTAATAACTATTGTGTGTTATTTGTTTGAGAAACGGTGTTTTCTTATGTATAGGGTTTCACACCTTATTATGGGACACCCCATGGGTGCATTCCCCATTTTTACTATTTATTTAATTTTTCCCAGCTTTCCTATGAGACGTACCTTGTTTCAATGCCTTGAATTGCTCCGTATGGAGTTTTATTGATTATATGAATTGTATGTGTTATTATTGTCAATGTCATCCATGTAATAGTACAGATTAAATGTGAATCCTTGTTATTATAAGCATGTTGTTTTCCCAATGGACCATGACAGTCATATACTAGGAAAACTATGGGGGTTTCCATGTTTTTTTACACAAGACTGTGAGGGTCGTGGTGTAGACTTCGACCAAGGGGTATTGACTGTGAGAGCTACCCAGGAGGAAATTTATGATTATATGTGCTATGTTGACCCAAGGGGTGTTGACCGTGAGAGCTACCCGAAGGTTGTTTATGTTTTATTGATGGCATGTGACCCAGGGGTATTTACCGTTAGAGCTTCCTAGGTGGTCGTTTATATTTGATTAGTGATATGTTAAACCAAAGGGGTTAGACCGTGAGAGCTTTCCCAGAGGGTTTTTGTGAATGATTTAATGATTATGTCTTGTCTCCAAGCCAAAGTAAAATCTTGGACTTGGTTTTACTTGATTTTTTACATGGTATTCTGAGACTTATGTTGTTACTATTACATGGAGGGATATAGATATTAGGCTAGATCTCATGATTCATTATTCAATGGTTATAATAATTAATAAATGTATATTAATTTAATTCAAAACTATAGGATTTTTTACTTTTGAGTACTTCCTAGTTTATGGATTCACTTATGCTTATTACCTAGTATATATATTCACTGACATTTGGGAACATATATTTTGGTGGTTTCCTTTTTGGATTCATCCCACACCCTATTTGGGACACGCTTATGTACCAAAAAAGATTATGTGGTTGCGGGTACAGAAAATGGAAAGCACCCTTATTCATCTGGTACATGATTTTTGTTGGAGCTAGATAGCATGGGACCAAGCTGAGGATGGCGATGTTGTTGGAGTTTAATACTTTTCTATACATTGGTTTTAGAATTTTATTTCTAGAATTTTGAATTGTTTGGTATCTTTCATACACACATGTGAAATGCATCATTTATATATTCTATAGTTATTATATTAGAATCATTCTTCCGTTGTTTAGTTTTGTTATATATTATTACTACTTCCGATTTTTTTACTATTTTTGATTCTGTTTTGTATACTCTACTATGGAGGTAATAGTTTCCCCATTAATAGATTTTGGACCTTTCTTCTAATTGGATTCCTATAGCATTTTAGGAAATGTTCTTGGTGTCATGTTACTAACAAGGTATGGGTCACCTTTAGGAGGCACCCTGAATCAAGACATTACAACATACCAGCCATATAGATGTTGTCATAATTATCCTGGATCACTCCATAAAAGTATTTTCTCATTGATGGAATAGGCCAGTAAGTTTCAAAAATTCCAATCCAAACTGATCCTCGTATATTGGAACATCTCAGCACTAAATCCAAGTAACCATTACCTTATATCAAGCTCTTATTCCAAGTAATCCATCATCTATATTTGTCTCTGAATCATGGTATCCCATCTTTTTATCTTATATCAAAGTCCATGGACTCCCCAAATTATAGAATCATATCCCTCCTTGCAATGGGATTTCCCTTTGCCCATCCAATTGGCCCCATGGGTGTATTCATTAATTTTTCAAAATTCCCCTATGGAATATTTCACATTTACCTTATGGAATATTTCAAGACATCCACTGAATAAATAAAACATTAGGGTAGGCCAAATACCATTCCCCAAACCACTATCCACATCCCCTATGGATCACTAGTCTTGTAACTGTCCCATGGTGTCACTCAAAACCATCTCACATGGGGACGGTCTATCTATGGGGCTCCCATTGGGACGCTTAGGTCTACTTATAAAAGAGTCATCATCACTTGGGTCCCCAGGTACAACAATGACCTCAGTTCAATACCAGACACTATACTACATCACATGACTTTACATCATCATCATCCTGGTACAACGGCTTTACCGACTACATAGGGTCTTTCCATAAAGGCAATAGATAACAAGTGGCTCATAACCCATCACAGTTCTAATTGTCTCTCTATGATGTTAAACTCACCATCCTAATCTTGTTCTACCTATGTTTTCCCACCAAATCCTAATCAAAACAGACCAGAAAAGATTACTCATATTTCCCCCATCATAATGAAGACAACCAGACTGTAATCTCAAAAGTAGGTCCACTAAGTCTAGTACAAACTATGTTCCCAAGTCAGCCTTCAACATGGGCTTGGATTACTCTTAATCCAAGATGCACGTGTAAGGGTATCAGTTAGTCTAGCCTTACATTTCAAGAGGGTCGTAGGCCACCCAATATCATACTAGTCTCAGCCTTAGAAATCAACGACCAAGGTTTCAACATAGCGTATATGGGTTCTTTCTAAACCCATTCACATATACATTTTAAACATTCAATTTAAATGAATTAAAACATTTAACAATGGGGGAAAACCTATGGTGGAAATTCCATATGTTGTATGGAACATATTCAAAATTAAAATATTCTATAGAAAGTACATGACACCACATACCTTTATAGATCTATCCAATTTTATCTCCAAGGGGTTGACAACTGCAAACAAGTCCCATCCAAGACCATATAGCCATGTCCATATTCAATCATTCTCGTACCATTTTCCCGAGATCCAAATCACACAAAATATTAATAATTATCTAAAGATTAAATTTTTAATCAATTGGATAATTAATTTCCAACTCATCATAATGTTGTAAAACTCACAGTGTTGTCATTCCACACTAGAACCAAGCCCAACGACACCCTAAGGGTTTGTCTCATATCCCCACACCTTGACTAAGAAAAATACCCCCAAACCAAAATCGAATAAAAAATAGTTTTAATTAAAATTTAATAAAATTCTATAATAAAAGTCTATGGGAAACATACCTCAACCAAAACTATGTGCCACCATGTAGAAATGGTGTCTTGGGTCGCCCTCTTCCTAGGCAGAGTGAAATCCTCATCATTCTCAGTAGATTCTAAAATGCTTTGGTTATTCGAAACCAAAACCCAATCCAATAAAAACTAAAATCAAAGAGATAAACATGGGAGGATGAGTAGATGGATCCATGGAGCTAAAGGAATACCTCAAATCACTGGAAAAAACCACTTCAAAAGATCCCTAAACCATGGGGAAGAGGAAGAGAAAAGGGGAAGAACCCCATAGTTCATGCATCTCAAATAGAAGTATAATGTGGAACCCCCATTTTAAAAAATCAAGGGGTAGAATTGTAATTATACTACTTAGAATACCACGAGATGTCTTTTGGATTTTTTATACTGCAAGAAACCACCAGATATCATATGGCTCCACTGTATCTTTACCTACATGAGCCACCCGGCCTCTCAAAAGGATCCATTTGGCCCCCAAGATAAATTTTGAGCCTCCTACCGTTTCAAAATTTCCACATTTAGGTTTTCTAAGACTTAGAAGAGAATTTCCAACACCAATTCTAAATCTAACACTTTCAAAAAATAAAAAACTCAAATTTTATCAATTATTTTTCAAACATATTTGGATATGGTTTCCTAAAACCTCCCCATATTATTTATTCTCATCCTTGAGAAGACTCAATTATATTCCAACCAAACATCCCAACCTATCTTGGTCATGAATTTACTCTCAAATGGTCATGTTCTACCTTTAAAATCCCAAAGAAATTTTAAATAACCACTTTGAAAAACCGTCTCCTAAACCACCAAAATAAGATCCAAGGCTCGTACCCACCATTGAAATGCCAAAATTTCTCATACCCAAGAATTTGTAACACTAAATACAAATATTCCTTTGGTCAATTTATCATCTTTCTTATGTTGTTCCCATCCATAGAACCAAGGTCATAACATAAATGTATGACACTATGATGCTCCTACAATTGGAATTTCTTATCAAAAAATGCCACTAAATTCAAAAATGCTCCCAACATAGTCTCTAATATTACCCTAAATCAAAGATGAGAAATAAATTCTAGGTTCTTGATAATAGTTAGAATAATTGAAATCCATTTGACCAAGTTCAAAACCATATCATACTATAATTTGCTTGAAAATCCAAACCTACCCAAAAATAATTTATTATGTCTAAAAAATATGATTGATGTTATTTCCAACAGAAAAAGTCTAATTTTCGGAAAAAAATACACAAGTTAAATCTATTATTTCTGAACATTATAAATAACACTTGAAGTTTTCTACACACATGCCACAAAAAACCTATCATGATTCCATTATACCAAGAGGCATCCTAAAATCATCATGGTACAATTACCAAAGCCTCACACCATTATTCGATATGATTCCACAATTAAAACCCCCAAATCAACAAATTTATAAATCATGCCTCAAATGCGAGAACTACCACATTATTGATGTGATCACATTCTAAAA
Organism: Viscum album; assembly: GCA_963277665.1. Lineage (NCBI taxonomy): Eukaryota > Viridiplantae > Streptophyta > Magnoliopsida > Santalales > Viscaceae > Viscum > Viscum album. The sequence continues at coordinate 372,370,349 of OY728127.1, read as the reverse complement.
ATTTCAAAAAAAAAACATCCCAAGATGCAACCCATCTCTCAAACTCTAGTTGACATCACACCTGATCTACTACCTAAAATTCACCAATAAATCCAATAGTACTCGGGTCTATTTATACACTATTATCAGGATTCCTAAAAGATTGTATAGTGACCAGTCCCATATTAATTACCCTTATCATGTGTGGGTCACATGATCGTGGTCGACATCTCACTCTCATTTTTAAAATCATCCTTGTCATCGCACTACTTTAACAATATCTTGATAAATAAGGCATAAGCCTCAACCGTCACCGAACATAATACCTGGAATTTCCCTTCCCACTCATTCCATTGTCCCAACCAATAACACAAATTCTTGAGTCCCCTTTTCCAAACATGTGTGCCACTCCTCCCAAATAATTCTCACATACTAATGACCATTGAAATAAAGATTCTTTAATAATGTATGTTAGGTTCCACCCTTAGGTTGACCACTCCATGTCACCCCATCCAAAATAAAATTACCTCAACCATGGAGTATTGTCTAAAATTTTCACTCAAAACCTTAGGTCTCCATGCCTAAAAGCATCTCCCTTATAACCATAAATCCCAAAACTACCCACAACCATCACCATTTCCCACACCCAGCTCATTTTACATTGTGTCATTCACCACCATGTCCATTCTAACCATAAAACATTGAATGAAATTATTGATATTTGAGGAATTACAATAGAAATAATCTCCAAAATTGGGCACTAAACTTATGAAATGAGACAAAAATTAACACTTTTATCACAACATCATTATAGGACAAGGGGTTTCCGTATTTAGATAAAGGAATGTAAGTATAATCCAAAACATTAGGGAACTCACTATTTAACATGGTTTAGCACTATAACAGTCCTTTATGTTGAAACCAATATAAAAAACAAGAAACCCCATGTGTTTCTTCTCAAAAAAATAAAGGCATTACCATGACCAGGTCACATTCAAAGTTGTATGCCATGAGAACTTGTAAAAGAACAAAAATCACCTTATCATGATTCTCGTATCTAAATAATTCACTATCCATGTCTAACCCATCACTGGAGTCTCCCCAATCATTCCAACTATAGGCTCACAAAGATTATTTCATAACACAGGTACTTTGGGCCTTCCATCGAGCCCTAGTAGTGATGTATCACATCATAGTCAATAGGTATCAACACCAATCCCAAGGGTCAATATTCTTTTAAAGGTCACACCTCAATAGAAATAATACGTGTTCTTATCTCAACCCATGATGTTGACATTATAAACCCCAACTCACAGGGTCTCACATACGACGACATCACAAAATGACAACATACGCCAACATTGGAACCCATCCATCTGGGAATCTGTAAATTTGGGTGCTCCTTAGAGGATCATGTATCATCGGTCGACTCTTCCCTTAACCAAGAACATCTTCCTAGATGATCTATAATGACGGAGAACACAAACACATGGTTAGGATAATAATAATTCATTCTAATCAATCTTGGAAAATATCATCTTCATTGGGAAAATATCATCTAGGTTGTTACTCACACTTTAAGTAACCAAACCATAATAAAAACACCACATAAGGGGGGTCCAATCAATGAGGCACCCTTTTTGTATACCAAATTTTTGGGGTCACTCCTTCTCTCATGAACATGGGTTTGAACCATCTTCATCATCATGCATCTCGTCATAAAATCACATGAATATCCATAAAAAGGAAATACATTATAATGTTGGCCTCATTGAGGAGAATTCCACCAAGTACTTGTCTCTAAAAGGCCATATGAGCAGTAATTTAAACATTAAACAACTTATCCTTATTTATCAATGAAATCACACAAGTAATTTACTATATGTATCCTGAATCCTCTATGACTGATATGATGCATGACACACCTCTTGCCTTTATAGGACAATTGTAAAATCCAACCACTGGCCTCCTACTAACAGGAATGAACAATAATCCATAATAAGTCGAGAAACTCAAACATCCATGTGATTCACTCTACATGAAAATCATAGAAAGCTATAAAAAAGTCAATTCAGCCCATCAATATCATCCCTAGTGAAATGGAATTATAATTAGAATAGGAGATCTTGGAGGACCATCCTGATATCTATAATAAGCTATTATATATTACCAAATCTTTGGTCAAAGGACCTAAATAATAAGGAAAAGGTAAAACTACCCTAACACCACATTTCAATGACCTGACATTGATCAATATATGAATTTTAACTACAAAATTTCACCATGTGACCTTAGACACACCTCCATGTATTCTAGAGGTTGTTGACTAAAAATAAGGGTCTAAGGTGATACTATGGGCAGACTATACCCACTGTATCATAGTGCATAATAATGGTAAAAATAACTAAAAAACATCAATCATAAATATTTAAAGTAAAATAAATGAAAAATACAATAGAACATATTAAATAAATGAAATTCCAAATTGTTTTGAATTGTCATCCCATGAATAAACTGACAACCAACTAGGCTGGTTATATATACATACCAAAAATAAAATAAATAAAATAAAATAGGCACTACTAGAAATTGGTGCATTTTCAATGGGTAATTTTCAAGGGGATCCCATTGCAAATACCCTTTTTCAGTAGAGCCCCATCAAAAATACCTCATTAGAGAAAATGGGATCACAAAATTGTTTTTTTAAAAGGTCTGTTGAGAAAGGAAACTATTTTCGAGAGGATGTGGATCCATCACAAATAGCTTCCTCTTAGTTTTTAAATACCTTATTATGATGATCCATCGCAAATACTATTTATGGAGAGTCTCATCTCAAAAATCCATACTGAGTTTTTTAAACCATTTTGGTGATGGGTCTCATCGAAAATAGTGTAAAAAAATAAATAAATAATAATGATAATAATAAGTAGAATAAAAATAATAAAAAAATAAAATATTAATAAAATATTAATAAAATATTAATAATGAAAACTAAAAAATATAATATTCACAACAATATAACAAATGAACTATATAGAAATGTAGATAAATAATATTTCAAAAAAATCCATTAAAATTTTTTATCATAAAAAATAAATATATCACTATGGGGGAGGGTTTTCTAGAGGAGATGGAGGTGCTGGAGAAGGTGGTGGAGGGAACGTCATCCCTAAACCATGAGTCAGATGTCATATGTACTCCAACTACTCATATCACACTAAACTCACATCTCTTCCTGATATTGTGCGTCGGAATATGATAAGTCTCCACGAGCTCCTCTCAAGATTGATAAAGACATCACAGTAGGGCCATAATAATCTACAAGCATCAATCAAGAGATGATACCAACAATTCAGTCTTTCTCGAAGTCATTTGGTGTTGCATGAATCAATGTTTTCTCATCAAATCGGTGGGCACTGGTCGGAGTATCAGTATCAACCTAACTCTCAATCTGTGTTTGAGATATTTGTGTATCATATGAAACCATCAATTGCAATTTAAAATTAATATAGTTAAACTATTATTTTTACTTAATTTCTAAACTCAAAATGAAAATATACTGACCAGAATATGATGCTGATGAGTCCCTATAATCTCTCTAGTGGTCTGATCACTATACACCCCCTATAAAATTGAAACTCTGTAATGTCAGTCTCATTGACTGCCTATATGAATATAAAAAACCTTTTTTACATTTAAAGTTATATAAAATATTTTACAAAAAGTACTTACCATATACTTTCAATGCATACTGAATGTACGACTACCATCTCAATGTGTCACCTCATGTCTCCCCCAATTTTTTCAACCTACCTATGATCTCCTCTAAAAAAGGCCACCCAACTAGTTTGAACATAATCCACACCAAACCTAATATTAAATGTAATCAGGTCGATGGGAACGACAAGAATCACCAAAATTTGTCACTCCAACTTTCTATATTTCATTCCTTATCAAATTATGAAAAAAAATAACTGCAATACTAATGTATAGTCCCCTTCCATGCCTTCCAGATAGTTTCACACATGCTCTCATCGATGGGATACCATAAACTCTAAAATTAAATAATATTATTAGGTTTTTAATTAAATTAATTTGAAATTAAATATTAATTATTTACATACCAACCAATGATTGAACATGTTGTGATGCACATCAATGGGAATCTAATCCCATGATACACATGCTTCAAAAAAATAATTTTGCAATATGAAGCTCACTTGTCCAGTAGCTATATTCTTAAACTGGTGAAAAAAAGAACAAAAAATAAAATAATTATTACATAAATAAATTATTATATTATAACATAAATAAATAGGTAAGAATACCTCTGTACCCATGGATCAAATCCAAGAAAAAGTTATCGCTCTTGGATAGGGTCAGAAATCTTCAATCGCATAAGACCATGCCCCGTCTGAGTCCCCCCTGAACCTCCAGTAGTCTGACGGTCAGATGATCTTATATCCATCTCATCCAAAGGTAGATCTGCATCCTAGAATAAATAGTATATATCCTTATCCATCTAAAACATGATATGGTTTTTGGTAGAAAATTTTAAAATAACTATTATATATATATATTACATGATTATAACCATTGTCAATCTATGTCAATGTTCATCTTATTCCTCATCATTTTATTTGATGATGTATGTCTTTGTATTCCACATCGACATCATCAATTTCTATATGAGTTTCAGTTTCATCATCTCTTATCCATTCGAATTTATTTGTAACATCATTAACATCATCATCACTGTCAACCGTTAATTGTGGGGTATCATCACTGATATTCATGTCACTTCATGAATAAAATCAATTTGAAGAAGTTGCGTGAAAAATTTAAATTTCTTTCACTTCAGTGGAACCATATGTCCCTTTGATTAAATCAATTTTCCTAATATTTAATTTTTATTTTCTCCACCAATCACTCAAATTTCATGAATTAGAATAATATTTTGAATAATAAGTTGAAATTCATAATGGTAAGATAAAAATGGTCCATTTAATTTATGAAAAATTTTATATTTAACATCAATGATTCCATGGGTTGGATGAACATGAAACACTCTCTTAGTATCCAACCAGTTACATTTAAACATTTTTATGTAATGTTGTCTTAGATTGCACAGTTCAATAATTTTTTACAAAATGTTGAGAATGTAAAATTCATTTTTTCAATAATGATATCCTATCAAGAAAACACCATTATTCATTTCTTTTTATTCCCTGTATATATGTGTACAAAATCAAAATATATCCACCACATATGAATTATAAGATTTTAATAAGTATTATGGTGGGTTACTTAATACAGGAAATTGATTATCTATTTTATGATCATGTTGAGATACTAGAAAATTTATTAAAAAATTATCAATAAAAAAGGTAATATATTTATTTTATATGTTAAAGCAAAAATAATTTATGTTTCCAATTTTTGAAACCAGCCAGAAAATTATCTTTGGTGACTCCCTTCAAGAGAAGCAAATGTAATGTGTAGAAGTTGTTTCTGGATATGATTATCATGTAAAATAAAAATAAAATAAGTTTAATTTACTATAACAAATATTATAGAATACATGATAGGATCACTCACTGTACAAATGGACTCATTTCATTATAGTTGAGAAGAATATATTAATGATCTATGTGATGTTCATTATCTGAAAGCCATCATTCATGAACTCCACCAATTCCATGTTCAGCAAAATTAAAAACTGATAGTTTATTTTCCATTACATCATCAATATTTCCCTTATTACATCCCATAAGGTTGTGTTTCTAGGTATATTCATATTGATTGTAATCATAGCATAAATAATAAATTTCCATTGTAAATAAGCTTCTGCAATTGTACGTTCAACTGATGCTTTGTTACGTACTTTCTTTTCAATTTCTAAATGCATCTGTAAAATGGGTACATCTATCAGAACTGTACTGGACATACAAATTTTGTTTCTTGTGAAAAATATAATATCAAATGTTCTATTATGTCAAACAAAGATAAAAGGAATATTTTTTCTAGTTTAAAAAATATTAAAACAATATCATCTTAGAGTCTACTTAATGCGTAAAAGTCACTTGTCGCCACACAAATATCTCAAAAAAATATAATATTTCTGTTAATTCTTCCAAAAACATAGAATTCAACAAACCACTTAATCCAAAAAGTAAAATTATTTCCATTATTATATGATATTCATGAATTTTAAATTCGGTAATAGGACCATTTCTGAAGAATCTTCCTAAATGGAAAGCATAACTATCTAGAAGTCACAAATATGCATTCCATTAACAAAATAATAATCAATTCTCTTTGTATAGTTTATAATTTGTTTTTTGTTTCATTAACATATATGATATGAAATTTTAAAATAGTTCAAGTTCTATTTGCCTACAAATTTGGGCAAGATCAAATCATGCCTTTACATTATCTTTGGTCATACCTCGTGTATCCAAAATTGTATGAAATAAATTATCAAAAACGTTCTTCTCAATATTAAGGCCATCCATCAAGTGATAGACCAACAAATATGAACAATATGGAAAATCCAAAAAATGCTCTGTTTTATCATATTGTGTTCCTTCCCAAAGACCATAATTTTTTTGGTTTATTATTGGTCCAAATGTGATGGGAGGTGATGAAGAGAAAATTGATTTTAATTCTATACCTAAGATCATTATTGTAGGTTCATCTCTTTCAATTATTCCTTCTTCTAAATGATATTAGTTCCTCAAAAAAGGATGATTAGTTGGATAAAATCTGCAATCAAAGTAAAAAATAATAATTTTCTTTATTGACCAACATAAAAAAAAATTTATCCTCTCAAACAGTATAAACATGATTTCATACCTGGTGTAATCCAGAAAATTAACATTCCATATGTTGGGAAGTCACTATTTGTACACATTAATGGATATTTCACCCAAAAAAGTTGATTCACATTAACATCAAATTTACTGACACCATTACTCCACAATTAATTTAACTCATCAATCAATGGTGTCAAAATAACCATCAATATTCCATTTCAGATGTCTAGAATTAATAAGGTCAAAATGATATATGGTTCCTTCATCAACATCTAAGGAGGTAATTTTTATGGAGTTATAAAGATATGCCAACATGAATTCTAACTACCGTAAAAACCAAATAGACAGAAACTATCAGAAGAGAGACCCAATCGCACGTTTTGGGATTCTAAAAAAATATGGATTAACATGGTCAAAATGTTTACATGAATCACTATCAGAGGGATGATTTGAGTTTTCACCAGTTGTAATATTTTTTGTTTTGGTGTGAAATCAATGTTTATATGTTCTAAGATATAAATAAATACTGCAATATTGGTGTAAATGGGAAATATCCCAATTGTTTTACAAAAATAAATCCAAATTTCCCTTGAGAAGACTATTTTTACCTCGATTTTCTACATGTTGGAAAACTATCCAATGAATCAATTTCACCATAATATAAGACGCAATAATTTTAATATGCCTAAGTATTTTGATAAAAAAGACCGAGATAATGAACTATCCACTTTCTCTCGTAGAAATTTGTAGACAACACATTTCTTTCAGGTAGTAGTGTTTTTTCCTAGAATAATTTCTTATCAAAAATTCTATTTGGCATTCAATTATCTGATTTAATATCCATAAAGTTAGCAATTACTAGAAATTTTCTTATCTTGCAGCCAGTATATAGGGCATCCTCAACAGAAATCAATAGCTCAAAAAAATGAGATGGTTTCAACTTAAGAGTTAAATTAACATCATTATATGTTTTAGCTTGTTGAAAAGACACAGCTTCCACATCATGTATTAAATTTTAAAACTACATTGGATTCAAAAAATATTATTAGTATATTCTCGGGAACTACGTTCACCATGTTGATAACAAAAAACATAATATGGATGTAAACCAAAATTCTATAAATAAACCCCAACATTTTCAAATGTGTAAAATTTCCTCAAAGAACATTTTTTACAATGACACTTAATTATCCCTTTTCAAACAAATGTTGTTTTGGATTATGAAAATGATATGAAAGGATCAACACCCTCATTATATAAAGGATTTAAACCCGAACTGTTTGGATTCATACGCTGATATATCTAAGTACGATCATTTAATAATGAGTGTTATCAACTTCCTTATTCTATATTTCTATAAAAATATAAATTAATTATTTTTTAAATAATTTGATATAATAAAAACATCATTAAAAAAAATAATTCAATTAATTTCCTTTTTCAATCAAATTATAATAATTTATATTATTTTATACTTATTTATAGTATTTTTTTTAAAATTTTATATTAATATATTCTAAATTACAACAATATTTACTAATTACCCCAAATTATTATTGATTATAACTAATTTGTACTAATAATTTCTAATTACCATCAACATAATTTTCAACAGATTAACAGCATCTCTATTGCCCGATGACTCATTTCCATTATCTCTGACTGAAATCACTATAAAAAAACTACTTCGGCATACTGATTTCCATTTCTGTATACATGAAGATGGATAGTATGGAGCCATCGTCACGCTGATCTCTATTCTTATTAGTATAAAAATAGATATTCATACATCGTATAAGTTTTTTCATAGTGATTTCAATTGAATAAAGTTGAAAGGAGATGAGTCATTGGGGAAAAAAGCCTCTTTTTCATTACGGTTCATCTCCTTGCTACTTTCATTTATTGAAATCAGTATGAAAAATATGCCCCGACGTACGCATATCCATTTTTGTATGCACTGCAATAGAGAGTAGGAAGGACTCATAACGCTGCACTCCATTCTCATGCATATAAAAATGGATATTAGTATGTGAGGAAATATTTTTCATAGTGATTTAAGTGGGAGAAAATTTCAAGTAGATAAGGCGTCAAGAAAATGGAATCTGCCAATCTGTTGGAAATTGTGTCAATTTATTACAATTGGATAAAATTTAATACAATTTCTTACAAATTATTTCTAATTGTTTCGAATTATTGTTAATTATTTCAGATTATTACTATTTATTGAAAATTATTTCTAATTATTAGTTATTAATGCTAATTATTAGTAATTATTGTTAATTATTACTAATTGTAGTCAATTATTGCTAATTATTTGAAATTATTGGTAATTATTAGAATTATTTACTAATTATCTGAACTGATTATTAATTATTACTAATTTTAAAAATTTATTACTAATTATTAAGATTTATTACTAATAGTTACGATTTATTACTAATTATTGCAATTTATGACAAATTAATTAAATTTATCACTAATTAATAGAATTTATTCAAATTTATTACCAATTATTACAATTTATTACTAATTATTATAATTTATTACCAATTATTAGAATTATTATAATATGTTACAAATTATTAGAAATTATTACCGATTAAAACAAATTATTAACATTTATTACAAATTATTAGAATTTATTAATAATTATAACCAATTATTAAAATTTATTACTAATTATTAGAATTTATAAAATATTAATATAATTTATTAGAATTTATTAGAATTTATAACTATTTATAATTAATTATTAGAATTAATTACTAATAATTATGATTTATTACAAGTTATAACTAATTATTAGAATTCCTTACTAATTATTTTAGTTTGTTACCAATTATAACTAATTATAATTAATAATCAGAATTTATTACTAATTATTATAATTAATAACAAATTATTTGAATTTATTAAAAATTATTAAAATTTATTAATAATTATAACTAAGTATAAGAATTTATTACTAATTATAAGTAATTTTTAGAATTTATTACTAATTATTTGAATATATTACTAATTATAAATAATTATTAGAATTTATTATTATGTATTATAATTTTTTACTAATTATTAGAATTTATTACTAGTTATTACAGATTGTTAGAATTTATTACTAATTATTACTAATTATTACAATTTATTACTAATTATTTCAATTTATTACTAATTATTGAAATTTATTAATAATTATTACTAATTATTGCAATTTATTACTAAATATTAAAATTTATTACTAATAATGACAATTTATTACTAATTACTAAAATTTATTACTAATTATTGCAATTTATTACTAATTATTGCAATTTATTACTAGTTATAGAAATTTATAACTAATTATTGCAATTTATTTCATTATTGCGTTTTATTACTAATTATTGCAATTTATTAGTAATTATTAGAATTTTTTACTAATTACTAGAATTTATTACTAACTATTAAATTTATTTCTAAATAAGACCAATTATTATAATTTATTACTAATTATTAGAATTTATTACTAATTATAACTAATTATTATAATTTATTACTTATTATAACAAATTATTAGAATTTATTACTAATTTTTAGAATTTATTACTAATTATAACAAATTATTAGAATTTACTGCAAATTATTATAATTTATTAATAATTATTACTAATTATTGCAATTTATTACTAATCATTTCAATTTATTATTAATTATCACAATTTATTTCTTATTATAATAATTTATTACTAATTATTAGAATTTATTACTATTTATAACTAATTATTATAGTTTATTTATAATTATTATAATTTATTACTAATTATTATAATTTATTTCTAATTATTATAATTTATTACAAATTATTATAAATTATTAATAATTTTTACAATTTATTACTAATTATTATAATTTAATACTAATTATTACAATTTAATACTAATTATTATAATTTAATACTAATTATTACTAATTAATAATAATTTATATAATAACTTTTAAATAATACTAATACATACTAATCAAGCGTAATTATTTGTTAAAATAAACATAAAAATGATAAATAAAACTATCTAATTTTAATTTATTTTATATGCCGCTAATTAACAATAATTAAAATAAAAAACAAAAAATCAATCAAGTAAAAAATAAAAGAAATAGATAAATACCATAAAATTGAAGCTTTAAAGGGATATAAGATGCGAATAATGCCACGAATTAAAATTTTAAACAATGAAAAATTTTGAGAGAATGTTTTCCACAAGAGAGAGGGAGAGGTGTACAGAATTGAGTGAAATACGAAAACATGGGTGGGGTATATATATGTTAGACTAGTTGAGACGAGATTATTTGCGATGAGACTCCCGTCGCAAATGACCATTGCCCCAATTAATTAGTGGCGGTGGTTAAAAAGGATTTTGGAACGGGCCCCGTCGCAAAAGACAACCTGTCGACATAGTATTTGCGATGGGATTTATATCTTGTCGCAAATACTAAAAATAGTGTGGGTTATTTCTGATGGAATCCATCACCTCATCATAAATACTTTATTATTTACGACAGGTTGGTTCTCTCGTCGCAAAAAAGTCCTTCTAATGGACTATTTACGATGGGTCAGCGAGTTACTTCAAATGACCCATCGCAAAATCCCACTTTTCCCATAATGAGGGTTCCACTACATCTCCAGGCCGCATCCATCCACCTATAACCATGCGAGCTATCTTATCTGATCTTACAAGAACAATATTGGGACTCAATTTAACTTTGCATAAATCAAAGTAAACTTATGTTCAAGTAACTATGTATAGAAATGGGTCATGTAGGGTGTGAGTACAAAACATAGTAGGGAACCACCAATGTGGTCCATAATATACCAATAATGTCACTATATGATCATGTGACGTGCTTAGATGATATAAATTACAACCAAAAAAATAAATAAAACCAATGTTGGTCCTTAGGTCTGTAACCTTGATGGACCATACCTACTTCGTCTCTACCATAGACTGTCATCGAGAATTTAACACTAATTATTCCTACAATAATAATAACCCAATATCCACAATCATGGTATCCCCCGAAATACTATCATAGGCCTCCCCTTGGGAGATTTTTCATAGTCATCACGGACCACCCCATATCGACGTTTTCTCCGTAAGTACATATTTCTGTAAGTATCATAAACATGGATCCAAAATCACCAACGTATACTACACCATCCATGCCTTAACCTATATTTAGCCTATATGAGCTTCATATGCATGGTATCCAAAACAATATAATCAGAACACTCCTTTCAATGGGAGTTCCCTTTGGCCATCTAAATCTCACCAAGGGTGTATCTATACATTTATAAAATTCCCAATAGGATAATACCCCATCTTCCTAAAGGGTGCATTCCAAAACCATCCATGAATAAATAAAATATGAGGGCTCCACAAATGCGATAACAAAAACCATTGTGCAGAACCCCTAGGTCTTACTGGTCTGGCTAGGGATCCATGGTGGCACACACTATAATTTCACATATAATCTCTCGAGGTCAGTTTTTTAATGGTGATCCCCCAAGTTATATTCTTTCATAGTGTAGTAAGTGTACCCTCTCATGGGTCCTCAGTACTAAATAGTATCTTGGGTCGACACACAATTCTCTATAAAATCATATCCATCGATGTCATTATCATTGAGGTAGCACAGGCCTTTTCCTGCATAGGATATTATCACAAAGGAGACAGATAAGAGATGGCTCGTGACCCATTTTGATCCCCAATGTCACTCTGGGTCATTTGACTCCCCCATCTCAATATCATTATAAATACGGTCTATCCACCTACTACCAGTAACAATGTAAGATAGGGCATCAATCGTTCCACCCTCATCCCAAAAAGCTTCAACAAGTCATATTTTAAAATGTTTCCACTAATTCATACAAATTTTGTAATCCAAACTCTGACTTCACCTCTAGCATGAAGGCCTCTAAAGCCCCTATGTATAGGAAAAGGGGGTCATTTGGTCCATCCGTACCTCTCAAGAGGTATAAGGGACACCTGATAATTCATTGTCCTGACCTCAGCCATCGATGGATGTGGTGTTAAGCCAGTGCACAGGGGTAGTTTATCTCCCGATGAACTCATTTATCCTAACCATTAAATTTAAATTAATTAAATATTTTCACAAGGAATTTACTACAATGTCAATCCTACACATCCCATACCACATAATCAAAATGTAAATGGCTTAAGTCAAGTACAAGATACAACCTACCATTAAGTATCTTTCCACTTTTATCACTAAGGGACCGGCATTAGTATCCAATGCTCATCTAATCTTGAACGGCTTCATCCATAGCCAACCAAGCCCATAAAAATTTATCGAGATCCTAATCAGATAAAAAACAAATAATTAATTAATTAATGGATATATAAGGAATTTATTAATTAATTTCCAACTCCGAATAATTTTGGATATCCCACTAATTTTCCATGAAACATAGAAACCAAGTCGAATGTAACCCCAAGTGTTTGTCTCATACACCTAGAATGAATCTGAAAAAAAATCCCCAAATACCATCACCAATTAAAAATGAATTTAAATTAATATTTAATAAAAGCCTAACAATATTTTATTATGCAATTGAACAAAAATAAAATAGCACTCCATGTCATTCAGAAAGTTCATAAGTTCACATTCGTCATAGGTAGAGTGAAATACTTATAGTTCTTGGCCTATTACACCTTGATTCTATAGAATCAAAACCAAATCACTAACCTATTGAAACTAAAATCATATACTGAAACGAAGGAGGTGGACAGTAGGGACCAACATGGTAAAATAAGAAACAAAAAAATTAAAAAAAAACTCCTTGAAAGGTACCCTAAACTATAGGGTAAGTTGATAGAGAAGAGTGAAGAACCTGTTATATCTTATGGATCAAATAGGAAGAGAAGGTGGAACCCCCATATAAAAACTCTAGGGGGTGTAATTGTAATTGTTCCCTGAAAAACCCCATCATCTAGACGATGGTGGCCACTAGTGTAATATCCTAAAATTCGTATTTTTGGTTCTGGTGCTAAAGAAATAATTTTTAAAGATGAGACCCAATTTTTTCCATCTAAACATACATCATCAAAAGGAAATATTAGATCACTTACATACCAAATGAACTTTTAGATTTAGATTTTTATATAATTAGCAAAAAACTCATAAATATCATAGAAAAATAGACAACAGGACCACAAAAAATACATATATTATGTCACTAAATTCCTTCATGTCTCACACTCTTCTTAGACATATCCTAGTTATAATCATTCATCACAACCTGAGGAAATGGAAACATAATTAAGGGTGAGATTAGATGCTTAGGAAGGGTAAATATAGGATATATCAAAGAGTATATAAGCATAACATGATCATAAGAGTATACTAAAATAAACCTAATAGTTTAAAATTACACCATGTATATCAAAATCAAAATATTGAGTCATGTAATAAATCTTCACAGTTCATAAAACAAAAATAATGTGGGAACATGATCCATGAGAAAATAAAAATGGAATAAAACATGGGATTCTAGAGAATAAAAAAGCATATAAACTAATTGCCTTTGTATTCAAGGATGTTTTCCAAGACTGTTATAAAGGAATGGGTTAACTCCGCAAACCAACGTAGTAGTAATGGTTCACACACAAGACAATCGTGGTGGACAAATCCCCTTACTAAACAAATTTCACTCCCTCTTCTAGTCTTGTCTATCTAATGAGACATAAATCATTACTCCATGTATTGGAGGGAGATATAGGTCCCTCCCATCACATAATGAAAACTATACATATATGTTCCACAATAACATAAATCATTCATCATGCAGAACCCATGGAATGAAATGGGTTTCACAAACAGAATTCAATCATTACATAACCCATGTAAAAGAAATGGGTTTCATAAATATCATTCCATGATAAACATAAAGATACCATAGAAATAATAGTTATATTTTCTCATGAAATATCCCATGTAAGTCATAAGTAACATCAAACAATGTTATCTTAAATAGATAATGATTTTTGAGCGATTACGTGATAATAATTCTTGAGAAAATTATCCTTTCCGATTTTAAAAACACTTTTAATTGATGAAACATTTCTAAAACCTATTTGAATGAAAATAATAATAATAAATTATAAATTAAACTTTGAAAACAATATTAAAAATATTTGAAATAATTTTTCCTTAAAAATTTCTAAATTATCATTTAAAAAACTTTTAAAACATTTGTAGAAAACATTTCATTTAAAGAACACATATTTACGATCAAATATAGAATAAAATTCCATGAAACTTATAATATCATGAAAGAAAATTTTTTATGATAAAAAATTTTTAAAGGTGAGTATACACACCTTGTAATATAATTTAAAAGTATAACACATCAGGTGACTCAAAGAAGGAAAATTAAGAAAAAATTACCTTACTTATTTGGTAACATTTAAGTAATAAACAATGTAAAAAGAGAACATAAAATGGTTATGTAAATAACCCTAAATTAATTTTTTAAATATGATATTTTACATTCAGGGAAATTATATACACCAAACTAAATAAAAGAATTCTGAATACGGCCTAGGTCTCACAAAAATAAATGTTAAACTGAAAAACCTCTTTTAATTATCATATTATTGAAGTGAGCATTAATAAAAAGAATAAATTATGTTTATTAATTATAAATGAACATAATACAATTTTAAATAAAATATCATATATTAAAAATTAATTTAACATATAATTTTATAATGAAATAATCAATGCAATAGTAGTTTAACCCAATGAATGGAAATTGAGTTAAAAACGTCCTTACCTCAAGACTCAACTTTTTGTATTCACATTAAAACCACTTGTGTATTAAAGATGGATCAATTTTACATGTATTAAATAAATATGTTCTTATCATACCTTTTATGAGTTATTTTTAATATCTCATTATTGATTAATAAATATTTTGTTATTCAAATCACTACTTTGGGTTATAACTACATTCTTTTCCAAGATTTTTTTGGACTGGTAGTCTTGGTAGTTATTCTCTAATGTTTATTCCCATAATTTATAGATTATTTATAATGTTATAAAAATATATATAATAATTATATTCATATTTATATTCATTTATATATAGTATAAATAGAAAATGAACTACATCATTTATTGAGACGGTAGGTGATACGTACGCATGAACATTGCTACAATTTTTTCAAATCTTGGTATGGGAAACAAATAAAAAATTATTAATATTTTAAAAAACCATTATTATATAATATATATATTTATTTATTTATTAAATCCATCATAATACCCATCAATAAAATATGGTGATGAAAAATGAATTGTATTTATACATTAATACAGCAAGTTGTACGTATGAATGAGTGATACTTTCACATCTTGTTTGATGGGAAAGAGGGTGTCTGATGATGTATTAATATTCTTAATTAAATTTAATATTATTTAGAAAACTTATTTTATTATTTTCTGATAAAAATAATATATTTTTAAGAGTTAAGGAAAAGTAGAAAAATAATGTGATAGGTTAGAGCGATTACATATTTTTGAAACATCTCCTTTAGATATCCTCTAAAGGGATATTGGATTAGTTTTTTTATAATACTAGAACCTATAAAATGTGTCTAGGAAATGGAATAAGATAATTTTTCAGAGTTAGGTCAAGCATTAAATCTCAATGTGATGTGTGGAAGTGATGGAGAAGGTTCCCTTATATAATTGAGGGGACGGGCACTTTTGGGGTTTCCCAAAAGATTAATTTATAATAAATTAAATTTCAATCCAAATACTCCAAAAAACTATGAATTAAAATTTAAGACAATATGTGGTTTTATTATCATCAATAAGTATATTTCAGACAAGTTTCGATGTTATTTTAACCATTATCATTTATATTAACTCTCACTTAACCCGTTTAAATTTTAACTACATCAAAAAACATTGTACTATTAAAAAAAATTAACTTCTACTTATGTGGTGTAAATTGCCCATAAATATCCTAGTGATGAAATTTTAAAACCTATAATAATCAATTTTATTTTTGAAAATATTTTCATTTTTTAAAATAATTTAATAAAATAAAATTTTTATAAAATATCATTACTTCCAATTTTGACCCTATTCATTATATTGAATATGAGAAAACTAAAACATTAATATAAACTCAAAAAAATAAATTAATAAAACCATAATATGTTATAGTATCCTAGAAATTTTTTGGGCCACCTTAATTAATTAATTTTTTTTATTATAAACTTGTTAATATCATTTATTTTACTTGTTTCCTTAGTTGAATATTTATTGCATCATCATTATGTAATTATGAAATGTAATTATTTAATTTCTAAAAATAATAAATAAATTAAAATGGCGTAGATTAATATTTTACCTTTTAAAATTATATTTTTAGTCGATAATATCTTTGGTTTAACCCCATATTACAAATATTATACTTATAAAAAATAAATGTTTAAAATGTTTGACATTCCATTAAATTAAATAATATAAATGTTATAATCGTATTCAAGTGGATAAAATTGCCATTAATTAGAAACATGGATGATTATGATTGATATATACTCAAAAAATTAGTTTCATTCCTTATTTTTGGTCTTTTAATAGTTCTTATCATTTTATTTAAAATAATTTTATTGATTTTTTATCTGCTAGCACAAGCACAGTATCATTGTTGCATAAGAATTAAAGGTGACTATTTCATAAAAAAATATTATAAAAATTAATATCACAAAAATAAATATATTAATCACAATATAATCTTTTATATTATTTAATAACTTAATTTTATCAATATCTGGATACATAAGATATATTTAAGACCTAGAAAGTGACATTTTGTCACTTTCTTTGATTTAAAAAATTATATAAGCCATTTTCATGGACAAATGTGACTTAAAAAAACTATTTTCATCCATATGTGTTAACGGTCTAATTATATTCAACCAATAAATTTTTTTAAAGTGTTAAAGCCATTTTATAGAACGTGTCATTTTATTTTTACCTAAATTACCCAATTTACCATGTATTGTGGTAACAAAACTTATGAAGGTTACTATTCATAATGACCAAAAGTAAATGGTTATGTTTACCAAATTTCTAAAATTCGAATAAAAGTATTTTTATCCATTTTTCAAAATCCAAATCACATGTTTTTCCGAATTAAATTTAAAATATAACTTTCACAACATAGTGAAAACAGTTTTCTAGAAAAATGCTATTTTTAAATATAAAATGTATTTATACTAAATTCAAGTGTAAAATCCATTTTAAAAACCATAATTGGATTATTTTAACTAAAATGCAAGTAATTAAATTTTAAAACTAATAAAAATAAAATATTTACAATTAAATACTTCAAATAAAATATAGGTTTCAATAAGAATCTATATCTTTTACTATTCATTGAGAAATTAAATTGGTTCCGAAAAATATAAAAAATTTAGTATAGAAATATTTGGAAAAGTTCTTTTTAAAAATAAAGATATTTTTATGAAATAAAATTTATAAAAGTTCAACAAATTATTTAGAGTATTCATACTTAATAAGCAACAAAAATCATTTTTTGAAGAAAATGTTATTTTATGGGATAAAATGACATTACTAAAAATCTAGTAATTATTTTTAAAAAAATTACATTTTTGAAATTTGAACCAAAATTATACATATTTCAAAATATTATTCATTCATGCCTATTAAATTTCTAGGTTATAATAGTGACATTTAAATAATACTATTTAGTTATTTGTTTAAGCTTGGTATTGTGTATCTTGTACACCATCAAACGTAGTCTTTACTTTTAAAATATTGGGATATTATATTCTCCCCTACCCCCCCCCCCAATTAATATATTGCTCACTTTCAATTTGAACTTTTGATGAGTAATGAGGTATTTTACTTTTCAAAATACCTATTTTGAAAACCCAAATCAGAAAACGGGTCTATAAAATGTCTATTTGGAAAGAGAGAAACTAAAGTAACTTGGTCACCTGAGATAAAACATACTAGGATTACATATAGAAAACATCACTATGAAATAAAAAACTACTATCAAATTCTTATAGAGAGTAATAGAGAAAATAGTCATTATAAGGTTAACAATCCCAAAACCATAAATCTATGTTGGATAGAAGGCCATTGATTTTTCATTAAGAAAATTAAACTAATAATGTTTTTCTTTCACATTTTTATTTAAATAATCATTGGATATATTTTAGGAATTACTTCACCATGTACACTAATAATTTAAGAAGACAAACTTACTTGAAAAGTAGAGTTTCGTCCTTTAATCAATTTCTCCCACAAACTCATTATTTCTCCGAAATATGAGTGTTGACTTTGAATTTTTCACACATAAATTCCTATAATAAACTTATAATGAATCAAATAATTGAGAAATTATAAACTATGTAATTTTTCTATCAAATAAACCAAAATGGTTATTACAAGATATGTTAATTCTCTAAAAATGATAAACCTTTTAATGGATAAAATATATTTTAACCTAAAAAATTTAACAGTAGTACCCAATGTTCAATATAGACCTATCAACAAATTACTAACCTTAAAATTCCTAAAAAATATTCTAAACTAATATTAATGCCCAAAAATAAGAATTATTTGATTACATATTCATACAAGATAAATTTTAACATTTATCCCTAAATAACATTTGTTGATATTAATGTATCATACCAAAAAGTAATTGCCTAAATAATCCTAAAAGTACTTTAACCATTTTCATAAATAACCTCAATCACCATAAATAGAAAATAAAATCCTATATTCATACAAAATATTAATCAACATTGTTCCTAAAGTAAAATTTAATAGTGTTCTCTTTGACTACATCATATAGGGTTCCAAAAATGTAGAACTTCCTTCAAAATAACAGTAATCACTTAACACCAAATCAATTTCTAGTCTCATGGTAATCGATATGATAAAAATTATTCTACCAAACTGAACACAAACACTATCTGTTAGATTATTTAACTAAAATAAAAAATGAAACAATACTAGGACTTTACACAATCAAGTGGTAAGTGATGCATTCTTGTCACCCTTTGGTTGGGGGTTCAATCCCTAGGACCATATTGCATGTGATAGTTTTTCCCTCATCATATTAGTTTTCCTTTTTCTAAAATAATATTAATATAGTCTTTATATAATTCCACTAATTTTAAAAAAATTCCACAAAAATAACCTTAACATATTTCAATTTAGAAAAAAAAAATTAACCTCAAAGGTTATCACATACCTTTCATTTTACATCCCAATATGCAATAACTATTAATTACCTCAAGAAAAATAAATGACTCCATGAATATCATTAGTCATCTTAATATTTAATATCCATAATACTCTTAACTTATTTTATATTATAACCATGATTTTTTTATAACTCTTAAGAAAACTTCTTTGAAAACATCTTAATCCCCAAATTTATTTAAACCCATCCATGATACCAAATGTTACAGCCCAGAATCTGCACTTCAAGTTTTGGTGTCAAAGATGTAATCTTTAAAAATGTGACCCAATATTATAAATCTAATTCAAAAACATAGAAATGGAAAAATTGATCACTTACATACCCAATGACCTTTGAAGATTAGATTATTAAATAATTGGGAAAAACTCTTGCAGGTTATATAAAAATTAACTGGAATATAAAAAATATATATGGAATCTCACAAAATTCTTTCATATATATAACTTTTCTTACACATATACTTCATAAAAAATTTCATCATATCCTTAGTAAATGGAAACATAAAAATGGGTGATCTCAGATGCTCAATAACTGTAGCTATAGGTGATATCAAGGATTATATATGCATAACATAAACATAAGGGTATAAGAACACAAATATAAAAAATGAAAATTATAACCTATATATAAATATCATAATATTGAGTCTTGGAACTAATATTGGAAGTTCATAATATATAAGTAATTTGGGAACCTTATCCTTGAGAAAATACCAATGGCATAAAACATAAGATTGTAGAAAATACATAAGAATATAAAATTATTTCCAAGGTAGTCGAGGCCATTTAGAAATACTATAACAGTGGGATTGTTTCAATCCCAAAACCATCATATTATTCATGCTGTAATCAAAATTTATTTCATGCATAACCTTATCCGGACATAATCTATGAAATAGTAGTTTAACCCAATGAATCGAAATTTACATAAAAATTTCCTTATATAAAGTATTGAATTTCTCCATTAACATTAATAAATATGGATTTATCATAAATGTATTACATAACCATATACTTATCATACCATTTTACACTTATTTATATCAACTTATCGTCCATCTATTAATATTTGGTTCTTAAAATCATTGTTCTGGGTTGTAACTGTTTTGTTTCCCAATATACTTTTGGTTTGACAGTCTGGGTCCTTATACTTTAATATTCATTCCCATAAATTATATTATTTTAATTATGGTATAAAATAAATCATAATAATTATATAAATATTTATATTAATTTATATAAAGTAAAAAATATAAAATGAACTAGACCGTTCCTGGAGACTGTATGCCATATGTACACATGAATGCTATTTTCATTTATTCGATTGAGGACCTAAGATAAAGGTAAATTTTAATGCATATTTTACATAATCCATATTATATGATATATATTTATATATTCATTAAGCCCATCATAACACCCATCCTTAATTTATGCTAATGAAAAATGAATTGGATCACTACATGGAGATGTTAAGCAGTACATACGTATGAGCAATACGTTCACTACATATTTGATGGGAAGGAGGGTATATAATGGTGTTTTAATAATCATAATAACATTTCATAATATTGAGGATAATTAAGTTATAATTTTATGAAAAAATTAATAAATTTATAGGTGGTAAGGAAGATTTGAAAAAGAAAGTCATCGGTTAGAGAGATAGCTCTTCTTCAAAATGACTCCTTTAGATATCTTCCAAAGGGCTATAGGTTTGGTATTTTGATAACAACATCACCTATAAAGTGTGTATATGGAACTTAATATTATAATTTTGTAGATTTATTTCAGGATATAAATATCAATGTGATGTGAAGAAGTGAGGGAGGACGTTCCCTTTTATAAATATGGTGATGGCCACTTTTGGAATTTCATAAAAGATCAATTTATAATAAATTAAATCTCAATAACAAACATAAAAAAGGTAATTAATTAGAATATAAGATCATATAGGTTATTATTATCATCAAAAAATATATTTTAGATATTTTTTGGTGTTATTTTAAATCTTATCACTTTTAATAACCATGAGTTAAACCATTTTAATTTTAACTATAATGAAAAACTTCTTAATAATAAAACATTCTATTTTTCACTTAATTGGTATAAATTGTCCATAAATAGTCTATTTATGACCTTTTAAAACATATGATAATTACTTTGTATTTAGTAAATATTTTTATGATTTTTTAACAATTTAATAAAATGTTATTTTCATGAAATATCATTACTGTCAATTTTGAAACTATTCGTTATATTGACTCTATTAAAATAAAAAAGAATGATTAATTCAAAAAATATTTTAATAAACACATAATATATCATAATAACCTATAAATTTTTTTTCTCCTTAATTTAATTTAATTATATTTATTTTAAAATTTTAAATATCATTTATTCGATTATTTCCTATTTAAATAATAAATGTATCATCGTTGTGTAATTTTTTAAGGTAATTATTCAATTTTTAAAAATTTAAAATATATTACCAAGTTATAGACAAATATTTTGTCATTAAAAATAATATATTTAGTGGAGAATATATTCTGTTTAATCCCTTATTAAAAATATTATACGTATTAAAAATTAGAGTATGATTTGTTTGACTTTTCATTCAACTAAATACTAGGATGTTCATAATCATATTCGTGTGGCCCCAAATGGTAATTAATTAGAAACTTGGATGATTATGTTCAATTTAAAATCAAAAAATAATATTAATTCATTTGTTTTTGTCTTTTAATGGTTCTTATCATTTTATTTACAGTCATTTTATTGATTTTTTATCTCATTGAACAAGCCTCACTCAAAAATATCTACTTATTTATTCAAAAACTATATTCCAATGTATCAAGAAATCAAGTGGGTCGAAAGTGATGAAGGGAAATATCCTCACCCCTAAAAATGAAATTGAAATCAATGGGAATAGATTCTAGACTATAGTAGATAAAAATACAGTCATTAGGGTCTCCCCTGTTGGCAAGGATGTCTGCAGCGAAATTCCCCTCCCTTAGGAGTCACCTTTATTCCATTACAAATATGAGACTCTAATTTCCTGATGAGGTAAATGAGACCCCATGGAGGGTTGTTTTTATGCTTAATTAATCCCAAAATTAACGTCATGGTAGATCATATCTCCTCAATTTTTATGTTATACATCTTGCATAGAGAAAGGCTACTAAAGAGGGCACGGGTTTCCACCATGATTGAGTTACCTTTATTGTAATAAGAATTGATCCCAATAATTAAACAATCTATGGAATCTTGAATGAGGCCCTCTCCTCTCATGATTCCTTATATACATTACCTATCTATGTTTATTTTATATCCATCCCTTAGAGAGTTACACTTGATCCATTTCCCAAGAGATTTCTTGGCTCCCATATTTGGACCCCATGAGTGGAGGCCTCTATCAGTTTCCCGCACCTCACTACCATGAATAAGGAACCTGATATCCTCCCGTAGATAAAGAAGAAATATATTCAAAAGATGGAGTGAAAATTTCTTCCTTATAGTCCAAATTATCTTTTTTCCCATAAGGACCAGCAAACAATAGAAAAGTACATACCTCAGATCTTCATGTCCAATGCCCGACCATCCAACCCCTGGAACCAGTTGAGAGGGAAATCTTGCAAATTCCAAACCTGAACCCAAATTATCAATCTCTGTTCGACCAGATCACATGATAATTGTTCCCCTACACCATCAAATAATATGTGTCATACAGTTTTGATACTAGGATTCACATAGTGTGTGCACCTTGAGGCTGGATTTATCCCTTTTGTTTGGACATTATCACTATTTGGGTTTACTTTATTGCAATGTCTCCATACATGGAAGTTCATTTTTATTAGAAAATATTTTCACTCGAGAAATGATTCCCATTGGTCCATTATCTAGTTAGGTATGATAGATCTGAAAAAATAACCAGAGTTTAAGATACCAAATGATAAGCCCATGTAGATGTATTTCTCTAGTTTTTCCATGGGTATAATCATTTCATGCATGGAATTCTTTTCATTTTTGAGGGTCATATAAATTGGAATTGAATGGGAGATAGCCTATTTAAAATTGATCTCCAGGGTCAAGAATTTGGGGAACTAGAGAGACTGTCCAGCCTAATTATCACTCTCTAACAAGATGTCTTCCCTTCTAACAACCCATAGATTTTTTCCTTCCAATAGACTGAATTTTTTTTCATGATTTCTTACCAGGTTAATGATTTTTATTTCTCTCTCAACCCAGCATATCTAGTTTTCACCATATTTTTTCATGAAGATCACCTAGAGGAACTTCCCTTCCAAAGTCTCCGAAGCTTTCTTGGAACGCATGGCCTGCACGGAATCCAAAAAATTTCTTATATTGATCCCATCTTTAGTAATGGGTTTTTCTTAATGATTAGATATAGGATAGTGGTATTTACCCTTCTAATAGAAGTCTAAAATGAAATAATTGATAATTTATCAAATTATAACGATGGAACCCTTTAGGGGTGTGATTAATGTGAAAACTTTCACTCGCATGAAGGATAGGAAGCTACAAGGGAGCATGATTATATCACCAAAAGATTGCAGTTTGTTATTACATTCAATGATTTTAGCTATCAAAATAATCTCTTATTTTTATTCATAGTATAATTTTTTCCGTATGTGGACACATATTATATACTTAAAATAATGTAAGTATCATTATTTACGTTTTTTATTTAAATATTATATAATACATTTTAATGGAAAAGTTTCCATTAATCAACTCAATATCAATACATACGTGTTATGGTTTGAATTATATTCATCCAACAAACCATGGGTAAGTTTTAGGGCCATTTTATAGTCCTTATCAGTTTATTTTTAACCCAATTTACTCTTTACCATGATTACAAAATTTACCAAGGGTACAATTAATATAAACCAAACAGAAAAGGGACCTATTTACTAAATTTGGACCTTTTAAATCCAAACATCTCATCCATTTTTTAGAATCCAAATTATAGAAGTTAAAATTTTAATTTAAAATTAAACAATTAAAACATAGTGAAAATACTTTTTTAGATAAATGATATATTTAAATTTAAAACTTTTTTATAGTAAATTTAATTATAAAATCAATTTGAAAAACAATAATTGGATTATTGAATGTAAAATGGAACTAATTATTGTTTTTAAAAAATTAATCTTAAATACATTAAATAAAATATAGTTTGCAATAAAAATATGTATTTTTTCTATTCATTGAAAAATAAAATTATTCCTAAAATAATCCAAATTTTATTATAGGAAAATGTTGATTTTATGATTTAAAAAATAATGTTAATTCTATAAAATAAACTTTCTAAAAGTTATATTAATTAATTATATTTTTTATACATAAAAAATTCAAAAATATTTACACCCTAAGAAATTAAAATATTTTTCGTTTAGAATAAATATAATTTTGTTGTTGTCATGATTTATACACAATATTAAACATACACATCACACCACACAAAATTATCTTGTGTTATACACAACACCGAGTTTTACCGCTTTTTATTAGAGAACCTAATTTGAAACTAAATTTCGACACTTTTGTAAATTTTTTATTTTAAAATAGACATAATTTTTGAATTGAGAACATCTAAATTAACTTAGGGTATATGTTTTTGAATTTTTATGAGAAACATAATTTTTTGATGAATAATGAAAATTACTGCATTTTAGTTAAAAACATCATTTTATTTAAATAATGATTGGTGTTAAATTATATTTTATATTTTTTATAAAGTCTTATTAGATCAATTATACTTAAATTAATACAATTTAGTTTGTTATAATCAATTTCAAATTCAACTTTAATATAAAAACATAATAATATTTTTCCCATCTTTCTACTAAAACCAGTTAACTTGCCCATCTACAAGATTAGCATTAATCTTAATTTTCCCACTTATGTGATTTGAATTTTGAAAATCTGGATTACATGGTTTTAATTAGTATAATATTTTGGTAGTTATAAGATCAATTTAATTTTTTGACTAAAATATTAGTGAAAGTGAAAGAAATTAATTACGGTGGTTAAGGTAAAATTAAGATTAATAAGGGACTAGAACTTAATATTAATAACCAAAATTACTTTTACACTTTTCCAAAATCCATTTTATGCCAATAATTAGACCATATCCACTATTGGATCCAATATTAGGATTTAATGGGGTGTTATTAAAATTAAGTGCTCTATATGAAGGGTTAAGTAAGGAAGAATTACAAAAAAGGGAACCTTCCTAACATATAACATTTATAAAACATTGAGATATGTAAAAAACAACATATTTTTGGTGACACATATCCTTTTGATATATAAATGGGTAATTTTAATGATAGTAATTTATCAATAATTCTTTTATAAGATTTAGTTACCTAAAACAATTAAGAAATGTGAATATACTGATTATTTGTTTAATAATTAACTAAATAAAATGATATAATAAATATTAAAAGTGAGGAATATTGATTTAATTATTGTCATTAATTATTATTATTATAATATGAATATATCATTGTTTCAGACATTAAATTTAATATATTTTATTTACCATACTATTTTCATATTTTTAAAATTGAATTAATTAAATAATGTCAAATTGACATTATTGTTATTTTATAATAAATGAAATTTTATTAAATGACATAAAATAAATAAAAATACTATATTATTTTAAGTTATTTTCAATTGTTAATAAATATTAAATATGGTCTATTAATGGACCATTTAAGCTTTTATAATTAACTAGTTAACACATATATTGTACAAACACTGTTAACATAGTCCAAGTTTAAGCAGAATTTTAGTGCATGAAAAGCGCAGGATTTGAACTTAATTTTCAATAAATGGTATTTTAATTTTATAAATTAGATATAATATTAATAATTCAGTGGATATATATTATATATTAAACCATATTTTATTTTAGTATTAATGGTAAAATTAATTCGGTTATAAATCTAGATGCCTTAAAAAAACCAAAAAGATAAAATTGGGGAATCATAGATGTTAAGAAACCAAATTGTTAAAATGAACATATTTTTATGTGATGGAGGTTTTAATATACCATTATTATCCTTTAATCCATTATTTTTTCATTATGGAGGCACATTAGGTAATGTATACCTCCCTTTAACAAATACCTTTTGGTATTTACCACAGTGTCACTCCTCTTCCACTATAAAAAGGCAAGAACTATCCCAATTATTTATACATTTCAAACCACTTAGGATCATCAGAAAACTACCCAATTAGTCTCCTATAATCCATCCCATACTTCTAGAAGAAAAAATTTGTGAGTAACGAAATATGAATAATCCCTTTGGTTCAAACAAAAAGGTGTCACCCAATTAAGAGGTGATGTATTCTCTCAAGATTTTTAGTTTTATTTTCATACATAAGCCCATATACTCTTCTTATTCTATTATTACATAATAAAAAAAATATTATCAATATACTATTATGTTTTTATGTTAATATTTATAACTACCCTTATACACAGCTCCATATAATGGGTAACGAACATATTGTTTCTGTGTAGGGTGAACTACTACCTCACGAAATTATGACTGTTCATTTTTCATTTCCAACATTCATGGATAGCCATTATGAAGGACACACTATTTATATATATTATAAATTACATTTACTATTTATTTAATATTATTTAATAAATTTACAACACATACACATATACTATACATTTTGTGTAAATATGATAATTTGGTTTGAGGAAATGTGGACTACCGCCTCCTGAAAGCGATATGACTCATTCATGCCATATATTGAAAGTATAAAGGATTGTTTTAATAAACCTTTATAACATATATAACATATATAACATATATATGATACTATAATTGTAATAAAAATTTGTATCAATTAGTTTTCATTCTTTTAATATAACCATGAAATTAAAGTAGCATTCATGCGTACATACGGCCTACCATCTCCATGAAGGGTTCACTTCATTTCTAATCTCCAAACATTATATATTATCATAAATAAATATATAATGGTTATATATGATAATTAATTCAAGTTTTACTTTTTATATATTATTAAATCCCAATATTATTAATGTGAGAAACATGTTACAAGTTAAAACATACTTGAGAAAACTCGACAATTAACACCTGAAATAGTGATATTAATGAAAGAGTGTTAACGAATAGGTAATAAAATTTTGTAATAAGTTAATGTATGATATTATAAATATGATAATGTTTCAATTGTAATTTAGTAACATATTTTAAACCAATATACAGGATGATAAATAAACTTAAAAAAGGACGGTTAAGGTAAGGTATTCTTATCTTACTTTTCTTTTCGTAAGTCATACACCATATACACACTGCACTTATTCTATATAGTGTATCTATTTTTTATATTTTACATTATATTATGAATCATTTTTCTTCATGTTATGGAAAAAATTCATTCATGGGGATCATGACTTAAATGTTTCAAGTGGTATAGGACACTTTAGGATGATAATTGATTAATTTCCAAAAACATATCCTAATTGATTATCTTTGAAATCCACCTCCATTTTATAATTGTGAACTTTATCTTGGAAATATTTACTTTATAGTAATAATTTTTCATTTGAAATTATCTTGAATATACTTATTCTCACAGAATGGATATTATTACTACCTCAAATATATATCATTTTCAAATAGTGTTCACATGATAGTTATTTGATTAAATGGGGAATTATTGACAAATCTGTATCTTGTAATCAATACTGATACCTTTTGATAAGTAAAATTATTCATGAACATGTTAAATTCTATAGAATAGTACAAAATAGGAGGGTCTTGTTTATATATAGACAATTGATTCATTGTTAATGTCATGTGGTGAATCATTTGGCTAAATCATATGGGTTTTTACCATACATTTTGTAAACAATATTGTGAATGGTATTGACAGTAAAGGTACCATGTACCTATGAAACATGGCATCCAATAATTAAGCATTTCCCAAATTTTGATTGAATAATTATTCATCCATGTGATTTTATGTCAATATATCCATGGATACATTTCATTCTCAGTTTATTGATTTAGGTAGAATGAGTTTTAGTTTCCTAACTTTCCATTTTGATATTGCCATATCTAGTTATTTTAATGTTATGTGTTATCGGATATTTACCTTAAACTGTTAATTTATTCCTACTGATTCATTATTGTATCTTGTTAACTTACGCTTATTAGGAATTTGATATCACACTTATTATGTGTCTTTCCCCAATATCTGAAGAAAAATAATTGAATAAGCATTCAAGGATGATTTTTATTTCTTTTTATTATGTATCGTGTTTTTTATTTCCTATTTACCAATATATTATTGGTATAATGTATGTAACCTAGCCTTCCTAGACTGCTATATATAATGGCCCTTCATGATTTTATTCCTTGTAATCATGCCTATGCAATAAATTAATGCACTGGCTCTTAGATTCAAGTATTGGTGAATTATAAAAAACATTTTTTTATAAAAATATATATTTGATTTATAAAATGAATTTAAGAAAAAAGTAGTATTTATTTACAAGGAATTAATATATTGGAAATAACTGTGAACATTATATATATTTCATAATATTATTTAATCCTGTATATTTAACTGTTAGGTCATAATAACCACATTTATATAATAATATTTCATTATTTGTATAATATCAGTGATTCATATCTTATAAACTACAAAATATAGTATTTCTTTTTAAAATATCAGGATATTACAACCATCTAGCCCCAAGATTTATTATAGGTGGCTCCCAGCCTCTCCTAAGGCTCTTATAATCCCCCCATGATGAATTTTGAGCCTCCTAACATTTTCAAATTACATCATTTCAGGTTTTCTAGGCCTCAGAACACTCTTTCAAACCCTGGGTCAAGAATTAACTCATTCACTAAAAAGAAAACTCAAATTCACCGAGGAATGTTTAAGACCCATATGGACATGGATTCTTACACATGTCTTACTCACACCTTATATATTCACAATTGTTGTATATAGAATTTGTTTTTAATGATATATATTGAGGTAAATAACCACCTGGTAGTGGTGGTTCTTACTATTAATGTATTATGGTTAGATGGTGTGATATTATGGGACTAATCCCTCTTGTCACATTAATATGGGTGAAATCTTTTATATAGTTTTTCCTTTTTTATATCTCATTCTTATGTTTCTTGTTTAGCACCCAATTCCATTATATTATATATTTGATTTTTATTTACCCACTTTTAGACTTTGATATAGTTGTTTCATTTTTCATCATTTTAGTTATTACTAAATGGATATTTGATTCTTTTCTTTCCTTATCATTTATGTAATCTTTTAGTTTCATGTACTCAAGGTCATGACAATCCAAGGTCTTCAAAGGTGAGTTCGATTCCTTGGTTTGGAACCATTCAATGAATTTATTTGTTAAACATCTCACAAATGGGATTATTGGCATCCAAAAAATAGTTTAGATCCCACGGGAATTATGAACACCCTTTGGTCATTTTGATGACCTGACTAGGGTGAAGTTTGAGGGTTGTACCTGGTTAGTTCATGACATAGTAGGCCTTAGTGAATATTGAATTCACCAAAATATTTTATCAACAAATAGTGATATTTAGTGTAATTTGGGCACCATCCTAATATTTAATTTATATTCCTCATTCTCATACCAATGTGGTTAAAGTAAGTGAAATTTATGCATTCTTATATCTTATAATTTTCACATGATCTTGATTCTTTATTTGTATGTATTCAAGAAAGAAATTGGTTGAATTGTGTTCCTTATTTCATGGTAATAAGATCCTATGAAAAATATCTTAAATAAAAATATAAATTATGGTAACAACCTAATTCCCCACCCCACCCCCCCCCCCCAACCCCTCTCATGGTGTCCCCATTTATTAACAAAATATTTTTCCATAGCATAATTATTTAATCTTTCTAAAGAATTATTTAATTAACTGGTATATTAAAAATAGAAATATATGTCAAATTTATAGATTTATATTGATATTTGTGACTATGATAGCTTTATAATAAAATATATACTGATATAAAAAAATATGGATTTTAATTTCAAAAACATTAATAGAATCTATTCAATATAAATTTTTTATTTTAAAATATTATTTAATTTAATAGGTACATTCTTAAATTTAAAATTTTTGATTTGATACAATTTCCTTAATTTACGGTATAATCATTTCATGATTATCCCTGAGTAATTTTTTGGGATTTTTCAAAACACTTTAATTTTTCGGTGAATAGTAAACAAAATACAGTTTTTCTGAATAACTTATATTTTATTATAACATCATGATATAAATATTATTTAAAATTAATTATACCATTAGAATGTATGTTAAATTATAATATAGTGAAAATATCATAAAATTAATATTCAATTAATATAAATCGATTTTATATGAAGATAAATTTAAAAACATTGATTGGTTTTGAAGAAATTCCTGGACATTAAAGGAAAACACAAAATTGATGTCTTTAATATAGTATCTATAAAGGAATATACAATTATACATGGTAATAAAATTCAAAAATATTATAATAAAAATATTATCATGACATGTGGGAGAATAAAAAAATTATTAATAAAATTATATTTTCATTTTTTTTAACAAAAAAAATATATTCAATAATGAAAATTGGGTGTAAACCCACACCTCTATATCAACTATTTTAATAAACTTTTGGCATAAAGTAACTATAACAATGGTTTTTAACAAACGATTGTTATATAACACAAAATTTACCCCAACCATGTGGCCTCCTCTCCCTAATTCACACTTTTATCTCAATTTCTCACTAGGAACCATCTCCCAAATCTTCCCCATCCATGAATATATCTCCTCATTCAGTGATTTGATTATGTTACTCTCTAATATGAAATTGGTGACATCCAAATCCATCATATCAGCTTAAAAGCTTTATTTTTGTTATTTTATAGGTACAAAACACAAAACTACATTCTTCTAGGTTGGGTATTTTTTATATTTATTAAATGTAGGTTATTTTTATTATATTATTTATATTATTTAAATTTAAATCTTGCTGAATGTGATGATTTTTTAAAATATACTTAATTTAAACTTCTACATAGATATAAGTTGATATACTCATTAAATATAAGTTGTATAGTATTCCATTATCCTAGTCATGTAATCCTTCAAAATTGATTATTTTATTCATTAAATGGAATCAATTATTTCTAATAATACCCAAATTTGTTATGTGATTGCATAAGTGAGGAGAAAATGGCTAGGTTGGACTAGTGAGGAGAAATTATTCTTGTCTTAAACATAATAGGATTTAAAATAAATACATTATTTTGTTTCATATATATTAGGTACTACTTTAGTTAATTATTCTATCACATTTTTTTATTAATTATTGGGTTTTGAAATAAGTGGATTTAATGTTTTATTTTAATAATTTAATGATAAAAAATTATATTCAATTAATTTAAATTTCAAATGGTGGGAAGCATTTTATTATTCTTTTTGTATTTAATAAAAGTTAATTAAATAGTCACTCACTACATATACCTTATCCAATAGTATGTATAAGTTATTTCTTATTTCATGTAATGAAAAGAATATTGGTTGTAATGAACGTAGAAATTATTTTTTATTATTTTGATATTATTAAAACATTTTTCTAGCAATAGAATTCATAAAATATGGATGTATCATACTGATCAGATCTCAACCGAATTTCAAAATAATTATGGTTTTTGGAATATTTCATTTAATAATGCCTCAAACGGGTATCTTATAAATTTCCAGTTTTACAATTGTGTTGTAGGAAAAATTTTATATCCATAAAAAGTTAGCTACTGTATAAAAAATGTTCAATTTCAGAACAAACTATTGTGTTTGATATCACAATATATATATGTGTGTGTGTGTGTGACGATCTCAAATTGTTCATGCATTAAATTAATGGAGTGGTATATTGAATTTGATATTTAATACCATTAAATATGTTTATTATTAGGTGAGATATAGTACAAAAATTAAATAATATAATAATATCAATAAACAAGAGAAAAATAATTTAAATAATGATGTCGAGAGGGAGAGAGAGAGAGAATTTATGTATAATGCTAGGACTCTTGTATGTCACTTTAATTCATCATATAATAGCACATATTCCAATTGAAATACATCTTGGGGGACTCATTTATTTTTAGTGTATGTATATTCCTAAAAGAAATATGTTCACCATGATTTATTATGTTTGGAAAAATAAGCATCCTAAAGGTTCCATTGTGAGAGACTATCTAGTTCAAGAATGTATAGATTTTTGTTCAATGTATTTGTTTGATTTGAGGACAATACATAACTAGCCAATGAAGAATGATAAAGATTAGTAAGGGGAAATTGCTCCAACATTTATATATCTTTCCTAAACAAGGTGATTTCACGGGTTATATACATTGGAAGCAATAATCCTTGAAAATAGGGATATGTCCCATCACACAGTCTTGTTTAAATGTGGTTTTATCAATGAACATATCATGTGAAAAATATAAATATGTATTTGTTATTTCATACTACATAATTTCAAGTATACCATAAAAATATATTTTCATTTTTTGTAGGTTACATAAAAACATTTATGTACAGGTTGTTGTTATTTTTCTTTGAAAAGTATGAAGACTTTAAATAGAAAATAGTTTCATGTTTGGTTTAAATAAATTATAGGAACATTACTTTATTCAACATACAATATAAATATTAACTTAATTATTTTATTTCATGTATATTTTATGTATTGACTTTACATTTTGACACTGTCTCTCAAGAAATATGTGTGTTGGATTTTGGTCTTAATTATTTGGGTCATGAATTAAAAATATTAATCATCAATGATTGTAAATTTATTAAAACTGGTCTATTAGTGAATATAAGTAAAAAATATAATGGATTAATGTTAAATATAACAAATTATTATTCCATTGCATCAGATTTTATGATTCCATATGTCAAGGAGTCTTATCATGATGTCTTTGAGAAAATATTTTTATTAGATAACAACTCTCATTATCAAGTCACTATGATGAAATGAAAATTAATTTAATTAATGAAATGACATGGTACATTTCTTAATGACTATAGATTTAGAGTTCTCAACACGATTCACATCGAAGCTACCAATGAACCTTATAATTTATTCATCAATAGAAAATAATTTTTTTACTTAAAAGATCATCTCAGGAATGATTATAGTGCTCTTATTGAACTAATCCCATGAAATATTTTTTTCATGGTGGGGTTTAAATTTTCATCATTTAATCCCCATTGGTGTTCATCAAAATAATTCTTTTGATGAATCAAATTTCACAATTGTAAAAAATGATTTTGAAACTGAAGTAAGGGTGGGTAATATATAGAAGAAACCATATTTGATCACAGTTAATTCAGTTAAGAAAGATGTGTTTTTCTCAGGTTAGTACTATTTTAATTAATTTAATTTGGCTTCAGTTTTTAATAGAATGATTTATTTATTCATCTTCATTATTTAATTAATTTATATTAATTTTAATTAAAAAAAGAGTATAAAAATATTTCATAAAAAATGTATAACATGGTTTTAAATAACTTTTTCTAAAACTTATTCTGAAATAAAAATCATAAATAATTATTTTAAAACTAGATTAAATCATTTTTTTAAAAAAAAATAAAACATTAGGTGATTGGTTTAAAATGGGTTTTAGGTTATTAGAATCGAAATTTTAAATTCATTTTAAAATTATTTGAATAATGATTTATATTTTTAAAAATTTATTAAAAACTGTTTAAAGAACATTTTCAAAGAAATGGTTTTTTTAAAATGTTTTAAGTTGGTTTAAAATGGTTTTAACTTGTTTAAAACTAGTTTTCCGAATATTTTAAAATTGTTTAATACTTTTTAAAAACAGTTTTAAAACTATTTAAAATTATTTTATATTATTTTAAATATTATTTAGGTTGTTTAAGAACATTTTTTAAATGGTTTAAAATATGTTTAAAATTATTTATAAACATGTTTAAAACCAAATTTTAAAACTGTTTGAAAACATGATTAAAAAGAAATTTAAAATATTCCTAAAAAAAGTTTTTAAAACTATTATAAAATCAAAACAGGTTCAAAATTGATTTAAAATAGGTTTAACATTATTTTAAAATATGTTTAAAACTGTTTTAAAACATGTTTGAAACTATTTCAAAAAATTATTTTAAACAGCTTGTATACGAAATGATGTTAATATATTGTTAATTTCATGTATGAAATATAATTTTTATGCATATTATTTTATAATTTTTTTAAAAAATATAAATTTCATTCTTATGTAGAATATTAAATATATTTAATATGTTCAAATGAATATATTGTTTGACAATGATTAATGACTACGTGACCTGGGATGCCTCCTCTAGTGCCCTTAGTGATCATAATAATTGTAATATTTTTCTTTTGCATTACATTTAACGTCATGTAATTTTTATATATCAACATTATTTTAGATAAATAAATTTTATCCATAATTGAACACTCCTCATCATACTGAAATGGGTGAATATCATTGTAGATCGAGCAGTGGTGTTACTAGAGCTCTAAGGAGCACCCATCGTACCTGTTCACACCCAAACCTTCCAGAAAACATCCCATCTACCAAACTTTTTCCTCCTCCACTTGATTCTCCAGTGATTATATCAAATATTCCTCTATAATCATTTCACATTACATCTAATTATTATATACAACTTCTATATCTGATGATGTATCATCAACACTTATATCCAAATCCTACTATTTAATACCCCGAGAATTTAAAAGAATAACATCATGTTTGATATTTTTCATGAAATTAAACTCTAATATTAGAAGATAATATAACACCTAGGGACTTTATGATATATCTATTTTTAAATGAATTCTACCACTTTGATAGATTTCAATGCACCCAATACTAGGTTTAAAAAAAACATTGTACATGATTAAAATATTATTTAAACTTGAGCATTATATGAAAGTCATTAAATTCGAAGGTAAGAATATCACTAATTAAATTGTGAAAAATATATGGTTTTCACATGTTTTTTTATCTATTGATTATAAATAAAAACAAAGAATCATTTTAAATTTAAATAAAGCGTTTATGAAAAAATGTATTTTTTAAAATAAAATATTTTTGTTGTTTCTTAAACAGTTATGATATATTAATTTTTGAAACATTTATAAAATTTAATTGGTAAAAAAAACTTATTTTTTAAATTATCATATCAAAATTACCATAGGTTATGTTTTTGGATTTTTCTAAAAACATTCATTTTTCGATGAATAATGAAACATAATATCTTTTATTGAAAACTAAAAATTATTTTAAATTATTTACAAATTTAATTTATAATTTAAATTTGTTTTAGAGTAAAATTTTCTCAATTATATTATATTATATTAAATCTAGGGTAGTTGAATCAATTTCATAATGAATTTTTATATTAAAACCTTCTATACTTATAAGAATTTTTTATTTGGAAACCTGATTTTTCATCACACCTATAGGTTTATCGCTAAATATAATTATTCCACCTCTAAATTTAATTTTGAAAAATGAATTTATTATTTGGTATCATCATTTTTTATATTATATAAAAATTACATATTAATTTTTTACCATATTAAATAGTAAAAATAGTTAACATTAATTATCATGGTTAAGTTAAATTTAAATAACATATGATATATATTGCATCAAAATGAATCAAAAAATGTTATATATAATTTAACTTCATTTAATTCTATATCTTGAGAAAAAAATAGAATAAGCATTCAAATTTATGTTTGAACTACCATCACCATGAATGGTGTAATCCATTTTATATCTATAAATTTTATATATTACTCTCTCTATATATATAATGTATATATATTATATTTATATCAAGGATAACAATATTGAAATGAAAAATTCATCATTAAATAAAAGGATGAAAATTTACAAACCAAAACAGATAAGAAAAAACTCACAATTATAACCCGAAATAGTGATTTTAATAATGAAATTTTAA
Source organism: Viscum album (assembly GCA_963277665.1). Taxonomy (NCBI): domain Eukaryota; kingdom Viridiplantae; phylum Streptophyta; class Magnoliopsida; order Santalales; family Viscaceae; genus Viscum; species Viscum album. The sequence continues at coordinate 372,333,124 of OY728127.1, read as the reverse complement.
TAAATGGGTGATAAAAGACTAATTAAATCAAATATGGTATGAGTTATATGAGTATTATTCTGTAATATATTTATAATACTTCTATATTTTTTATATTGTTCTTTCAGACACATATGAAGGAATTATAACTTGATATTGGGGTTTTCTTGTCTCACCTTTACTTATATGAGACATATTCCATATTCACCACTTATTCCTTTGTGTTTATATTTAATGTAGGTTTCTTTTTTGGTTAATAAGTAAAAAAAATTAGTGGATAAATTGGTGATTCTTGGCTTTTTGTTATGGATTCATGTAATGGGATTATATGCCACCATTGAACAACTCCCCATGTTACAAATTTGGTGATTGATTTCACAGGTCTTATTGTCAAAACATTCTATAAATAATGACACATTAATTACTATAATGTTTGGAGAATAATAATTACAATTATTCTATAAAAATTCTTCTTAATATTCTTATACGATATACTTCCTTTGGATGGTTGTATTGGAATATATTATTATTGGTCTAATATAAAAAATATGCCCAACCATGGGAGCCACATGGTTCAATTGAACCCCACAAATGTGAGAGGAGGCACCCAACCACATAAGAAAGTCAATCCATACATCCTATTTGGAAGAAAATGTATGGGAGGTCCCATAAATAATTTTTGTAGGAGTACGTAATAGGAGGCACACATGGGACCATGTATAAGGCCTACAAAGTTAGTCTGATTATGCTAGTGGACCAAAGGCCATGATGTTTGTATGTTATGATGAGTATTGATACCCCATAACTAGCTCAAATGATATCTGTTATGGGATTACTTATAAAGTGGAGTGAATCCTTCAAGGATTTCTAATGTGGGAAGCAATCGTAGGGTTATTATTCTCACATCATTTAAATTTCAAACATATCCTACACCACATGATCTGAGTGATCTCCTCCATCCATCGGATCATGTGTAGAGAATATTCAAATAAGAACATCACCTTCAACCTCCAACTATTGATGTTTTGTCATGCATGGATGAGAAAATTGGTCCTCTCTACTCGACATGTAGAAGTACTGAGACAATGTAGAATGAATCAAAGTCATGCATTAAACTTCATCTTGCATGCATATTTAATAATTAAAGAATAGTGATGTATCAAGAATCCATCACATTAATCCATAAACCCATTGTGTGATGAACTTTAGATCACATGACCGAATAGAGATAAAAAATGATCCATCGCAAGAATATGTCGTGAGAACATAAGACAATCACTTTGACTTTGTGTGATATTTATGGATCATGTGATAGTAGTAAGGCATCCTGAGAAAAGGAATGTAACTTGGATAGAAATATGATCCCATATTTGGAAATAATTGTTATTTGAAAAATTTTGGATTTTAAAGAGGATAGATACTGGAGCATCGCATTATCAATGAATTTTTCATAAGAAGATGTGACATGAATCAATTGATCCAATTAGCACTGCATGATATTCGAATAAGTTGTGACTTTTGGAATTCATAAGATCACATGATCTTCATGATCTTGAAACCATACTCAAATATATATTTGTTTTGGGAATGTTTCTTTTATAGGAGGTGATATGTTGTATTCTCATCTCTAAATACACATTATCTGACAAGAGGAGTTCCTACTTAAATTATTGAGAGATATTTTGAAAACAAATCATCTGAGTACATTAAATACATGAATACAAAGATCCCATCAGTCACTTGATCTCATGAAGGAACCTAATTACACCAATAGTTTCACAAAAAGTAACGGGTAGACACACATCTAGTCACATGAAGTAATCCATGGAAAATAAATGGCTTATGTGAAGGGATCTAAGTAGAATCAGTGGGTAAATTGTTGTTCATGTGAAATTGGTCTTATAAATACCAATTAGTGGTTATAAAAACGAGATACTACCAATATGGAATCAAATGATCAGGCATTAATTGATCATAGTAAGGCCAAAAGAGGCTCATGTTAATCCTAACTGATTTGGAGAATGTGCATATTTGACCATGAGAGAAAATGGTTATAATGTTTGCATTTTTTATAACTCATTTATGGTCATTGATCACATATCCTTTTACTAGTCATTCAGATAACATTAGGAGGTGAATTATTATTTTGAGCGGACATATATTTTAAGTATCATTATGGTTGAAATAGTTTATGAAATATCAAATAAAAAAATATCACCTATCAAATAAAGTTCAGTTGAGTTGTTAGAATATTGGAAGACGGTGGGAAAGAACATAGTGTATAAGACCAAATCTATTTCTTTTCAATAATCTTTATAATGTAATAATTTTATAATAAAATAATCTTTAAGGATCAAAATAAATATATTTTCCCATAGTTTCAGTAGTAGAAAACATTCAGAAGCGGTTCTCTTTTTGTTGTTTTCATTTTTCTCAGGCATTTTAAAGTTTTTATTCCAATGGGACTCTAGATATAATAGTGTGATTCAATGTTGTTGAAGAATTTTATATTGTGACCACTGGTGATCATAGTAACAAATATATTATTACAGTTTCAAACTAATCACTACAAGGATAAGGCTCACATTGACATTGATCCTTGTAAAAAATTTGTGTTCCTATGATACTTATATTTAGTAAATTTGTGAAAGGTAAAGAAATCACAAGACTGTATCATATCATAATAGTTCAACTGAGGTTAATTTTAAATTAAATAAAATTTTAAAAAAACACCACTTATTCAACCACCCCTTCTAAGTAGTGCAACTTCTCTTCAAGAACTTTATTTAGTATATAAATGCATTCCCTATGTTAGTATCCACTTTATATTAAAGATGGATGATATGAATTCAGTCAATAGTAGGTTATTTCCTACTTTCAATGGTAATAACTATCATAGTTTTAAGAATATTATGTTTCCCTACCATCTATATTTTACCCTTGATGTTAAATATGCAGTAACTATAGGATTCCCACCTATCTTGAATATGCTCTTATGAATTTTACTAATAAGGGAAATATGTAAGCTAATGGAAAAGCTCAACATTCCTTTTTGATGTCTCTTTCAAAAAAAGTTTACACTGAGGATTTAGGTCTCGAAAATTCCATTAAATATTAGGATGAATTGGGAATCAATTAAAAAGGTAACATAAAATAAAACGTTGTGAAATTTCAAATTTGGAGAAAAAAATTAAAGATATTTAGATGGGTGAAAAGGAAAATTTTGAGGACTGATCCATAAGATTCAATAAAAATTTTACTAATATATGAGGTTTTGGATATAAGCTAGATGATTTATCAATTTTCAATAAACCTATGTGAATTTTTTTGATAATTTTTATCCTCAAGTATCATGTTTGGAAGATTGAGATAATATTAGACTCAATTAATTAAATAACATTCAAATTTCAAATGAAATATGAAAGATCTTATCCTTTAAGAATAAGATCAATGATGGTATAAATTCCAGGGCCATATGAAATCTCAAAATCAGAGATGATGAAATTCCATAATCAATTGAATCAGATGATGTAGATAATGATTATTCGTATAATAGAATCATTTATCATATATCAAAAATATTCTGCAAGAGCAAGATTAAGGGTAAAGGAAAATTACCATCAAGTTGTTACAACTATAATGACATTGAAAAATGTTCTATAAATTATCCTAAAAAGAAGTCTGTGAAACCTAGGACAGATGATGAGAAAAAATATAAAAAAATGGGGTAAATAGATCAAAAGAAACAACCAAATTTGATGGTAGAAATAAAAATTATTTAAAATTAAAAAAAGTAAGTTTAGTGGTTAAATAAGAGGAAGATAAATCCAAATCAAGTAGATAATAAGAATTTGAAACTAACATCATGGATCATGTGGGAAAATGGTTTAGCACCTCTGGAAGTGTAGATGATGAAAGTGAATGAATATGGCTAGAGAACATGTTGAAGATTGAATTAAAAGCCTATGCAGAAAAAAACACAATGTTCAAGAACGAAAATAGACTATTATTAAATGAAAAAAATATATAAATTAGGGAATGGATTAATGTGAAAAGAATAATATTATTTCCATTAAAAAATAAAAAACTCACAAACTGAATGTTGATTAAATGGAAAATATTGTAAAATACATGAAAAAAATCATTCCCTATAAGATGAATAACTATATAGGACTTATTATTAAAGTATTTAGGCATATAATAGCTTGAAAATATTATAGAAGACTTCAAAAAAGTTGTTTAGTTTAAGGAAGAATCATCACAAACATGTGAAAAGAGTTGTTAAAAAAAGTAGTTTAATGCAACCCATTAAAAATTTCAAAATAAATCTATTATCTCTAATAATTCAGGTCTAAAAATAAATTATAGAAAATCATAGATTGTCAAAATTTGGTAGAAATCATCATTAAATTCAATGGAATAAAGAAATTATCCAATAATATTCATTCTACTAGAGTAGAGATAATCTTATTATATAGAAATATAACATCAAAAATCTTCAACATATGGCTATTAATGGTGTTGGGGAGTGTTTAGGAGAAACCCATACTTATGATTGTATAAGATGTCCCTAATAGAGATGATACATGAAACAAGGGGCCTATTCTTTTAAAAGGAGAGAATATATTCATCGTAGTAAAGTAGTTGTAAAGAATTTATCATATCTTACAATAGAATATTTTTTTACTTGTTATAAAAAATATGTGGATTATTTGATCACAAAGGCTATATTTCCAAAAAATTCATAATTAGTCTTCATAAAAAAACATCCATTGTTCATAAATGGAAGGGTGTTCAAAAAATGAAGGGATGAAAATCACGTTTCATTGAGGTTTCTTTGAATGGTAGTAGAAGAACCATGTCTTTGATTCTTGATAGTGGATGTTCATCACAAAAGACTATTGACACCAAAATTCTATTAATCCTGAGACTCATGAAGGTGTGTCAATAACCTTTAGAAATGATTTTCCATAGAAATTAATGGAGTTGGAAAAGTAGTGACTGATAACAAAAATCTAAAGTCAAATAATGTGATATTTCTTGAAGTTATAAAGAACAATTTTCTTATTTTCAATCAAGTTTGTTATAATTTACATGAGGTATTTTTAGATGGATTCATGTATTGTAAAAAGCATAAAGAATAGAATAATTATCACTTGAGTAAAAAAGAACGAATGGTAATATATTGCAAATTAGTGATTCTATTGAATCCTATTACTTGATTACCAAAAATGAAAATAACTTACGCAAATGGAGGCATGGATATCTTGGTTAAAGGAGAGGATATTTTATCTTCTGGACCACCTGAAATTATTCAAACTGAATTACATTGTTCAAAGATAAAATATTATACCCGATGATATACATACTCAATTACATTTATTTATGATTATAATCGGTATAATGATTCCATTTTTATCAAACACAAGCCATATGTAATTAAAATGTTCAAAGAATTTTCAAGGTAGGATAAGAAAGATATGTGTATCTATATCAAGAAACAGATATCAGAAAATAGTGAGGATTTTTCTTATGATACTTTTGAACTCTATATTCCCAAACATGTAATTAACTATCAATATATAAAAACCATATACTCCACAAAAAATAGGGTAGATGAAAGAAATAATATATGAATAGTATAAATGGGAAGGACTATGTTAGCTAAACACAAAATCTTGAAGTATTTCTCGAGATAAGTTGTTTTTACTACCATATATATTCTAGATGTCTGCTAAGACCAAGAACACAAAATAAAACATATTAAATATGGAACAAGAAGAAAGAAACTATAAAATATATAATATTTTTCAGAAGTCCTTGCATCATAGTAAACCTGAAAATCAATCTCGGATAATTTGAAGAAAAAGGAAGTAATTTTCATGAGATATCAATCTAATGGTAATGGATCGAGAAGATAAAAATAACAACTGAACAATCTAGTTCACTATAGTAATTTCAAAATGATTGAAATTATGAAAAATAATACATCTCAATTTATACATATTCATAATATTTGGAAATAATATAGTATGCAAAGGGAAAATAATAATGACGATGTTGTTGAGAGAGATCCCAAAACTGGTGATATTATCTCTGAATAATATAGTGATGTAAATGGAGCTAATGAAAGAAATATAAAATGGTGAAAACTAAAGAAACATGTTGAAACTAAAAATATCATTGGACTAACCGTTTCAATATTTCTATGGAAAACCTGTGAACATGTGAAAGTGATCTCATTAAGCCCACTCTAGAGTTACACTAAGGAGATGTTAAAAATATGGTCTCATGTGATCATACATGCATCAATCATGTGAATACAAGAAGATACTCATGAAAAGCCTACAGGATTATGAAAAGGAGTACAAGTTAACACAAGAGGCATTGAATATAGTGACGGTGTTTCATAGGACCCATTTCCAATCATGTGATAACATAACCTTTGATAGGTTATGCACTTTTCATTAGGCATTTAATTATTCTGTGAAGTGGATAGATAGTAAAAGAATCATTGTCATTGAAAATTTTTTATAAAAGTGCATATTAAATAAATATCACTAATCAAATAAATTTCATTTTAGTTTTGAGAAATTTGGAAGACATTGATAAAAATATATTTTATAATACTAAATACATTTCTTGTAAATAATATTCATAGAATGATAATATGCTAATAAATTATCTTAAAGTCTTTAAATAAATATCTTTCTAAGTATTTGTTGGAGAAGAAAACATTCAAAATAGTTATTTACTCTATTTTTTATAGTTTTTTGTTTCAATAAGTGTGAATCTATTATTCTTGTGGGTCTCTGGAAATCATATTTTGATTCTATGTTGTTAAATATTTTTATATTGTAACCACATGTGATCATAGTGGAAAATTTTTGATTGGGCTATCTAACCAATTACAGTAAGGAGTAGGCTCACATTAAGACTTAACCATGAAAACAAAACTTTTTCCCATGTTATTTACATTTACTTTATTTAATAAAGGTCTTGAAATCATAATAGTTTATTGGATCTTAATTGTTCAACATAGGTTAATTTCTAATGAATGAAATTTTATGAAAAACACCACTGACTCAACCCCCCCCCCCCCCCAATCCCCCTCAATAGGACAACATTTCCCTAGGAACATCAATGGTTTATATATACCCATTATTTTATATTATAACATGAATCAGTTTCACTTTAATTTATTTAATTTTTCATTTGAAATTATTTTTTTCATGGGGATTATGATTCAAAATTTTCCAAAATGGTTGGCGTTTATTTCACCAACTCATCCTTATTCAAGATTGTTTTTTTAAGTATACCTTGAATGAAATAACAAATATTTCAATCTTAAAATCAATTTAGATTATTCTCATCTGGTTATTCATGAACTTTTTCATGTAATAGTACTATTATTCCTATCTTTGGTGCATAAAATGATTTAGAAAATTCTTTCATGAAAATATGACTTCATTTTAATCTTCAGTTGAAAGTCTCTTTCCACCAAAATCCATTTTTTCAAAAAAGGATTTCAAAATATTTTTAACATTTTCCAAATGATTTTTAAATACATTTTTACTCATTTTTTAAACATTACAAAAAAATTAAAATTAATCATCATTTCATTTTCAAAAAACAAGGACCATTTTGGTTTTAATAAATTAAGAAAGGAGTATTTTTTAATGTTCATGAAATATTTATTTTGATTATTTTTCATCTCATTTTTATAAAGAATGAATTGGACTTGGTATGTCATGGGTGGGGTCCGGTCTTAGATAGCCCCCTAATTCATCAATATGACCTGTGAGATAAATATTTTAGCCAAATTAGATGGGTTTCTACCCACAAATTCAACCTATATTTTTAAAGGCCTTGAAAATATGTTTCAGATGATAACAATTATCCATTATCTCATTATGAGATCATTTATTTATACCCTTGTCATTATTGTATTAGTTATAATATCCATGGATAACATTCAACATCATGTGGTTATTTATATTGATTTAATTTATCATCCTTTATTTCTATCATATTATGCACAAGTTATAATTTAAATAGAATGTGATTTATTTATTTACCTTGACCTATTTATTATGCTTATTTATTCATGATAGATACTTTAATATGATTACACCTTTTGAGTATCTGAGCTCATACATTTATTATATATTATTTTCCAAATTATATAAGGTACTGTTTTATGATTGATATGTAGGTATATGATAAGGGGAATAGTTATATTCTCAAATAAAATAATTTATTGTATTTTATGTTTCCAAATGTATTTGAAATTAAATTATTTATATAGTTTACTCAGACTACTAAACTACTTAGACACTCATGATATGATACCATGTATATAGTGCCATTTTATAACCACAAACTTTATACTAGTATAGTTAGGGTCTTTAGTGTTATTTTTAGAAGATGTTTTATTGAAACCCAGGGAACAAGATTTAGGAAAACATATATTATGGAATATAATCTTATGACTTAATTTATGGATAATTTTACGTATAACATCAAATCCTAATTTTTTTTACATAGATATTATATTGTTTTCCAAGAAATATGTCTCAGTCTGGATTGTATTAGTGCAAGTGGTTCTCGTAGATATATACATCATGGAAATAACTCTAAAAAATATGTGTCGGTCTTGACTCAAGGATTTACTTGTTAATGAAAAAGGGACTTACTGTACACCTAGTTTTTCTCTCATATGAGATATCCTTTGGTTAATTTATTTTTTCTTTAAAAATCATTATAAACTATTTTAAAATAGTTATTGATTTTAAAGCATTCCAAAAGAAACAATGTTAATAATTATCAAGCTATCAGTGTATAATTTTATCCATTTATGCTTAGTGTCTCACTATTTTTGGGTTTATACATTTTATTTAATAATGTTATGATCTATACTAGTGTGTACAATTATTCAGAAATTTTAATTAGAAAAATTATTGGTAACTATATAAAGTCACATACATCATGTATAGATTTCCCTTCTGTGAATGATAATGAGGCTAGATATAGAACTACTAATAGAACTAAGAAAATTATCACCATTTTGGGGTTGTTGACTCTTGTTATGAGAAATAAACATTCCCATATGCAGGAGTCTTCTAATCCATATTGTGGTGTAACAATTTTATTCTATTTCATGCATAAACAACCTCCATCAATTAATGTGACTATAAATCCATTTGTAACTAATAAAATGATAAGTTCCCTAGAATGGTATTTCTCACTCTAGGTAGTAATTAAATGGAGAAAGTTGTCATGGTATGTTATTATTATTCTATGGGAACTACTATTCCCATCATTCTCATAATATGAAGACATAATATCATGTGCTAAAAATATAGATAAATAATTCTGTAAGTGTTATGGTTTCTAAGGGAAGAATGATAAAAATAGAATGGTAGAGAAAAAGATAGACAAACATAGTAAGAGAAAGAAGGACTTCCCCCATGTGTTAATTGTGGTAAGAAAAAACCTAGGAAATCATTAAAGCGAATGGGATTTTTCAACAATTTTATTTATAAATCCCATAATGCTTTTGATTTAAAGAGAAATAAATAAGTTTCAACCATTAAATTATTCAATTATTAAGAGATGGGGTACTATACAAATGAATGTCCCAAGCGTCAGGGGAAAATATCCCAAGTAAATAAGGGATCAAGGTTAATATTATTCTGTTAATACAACTGAAGTGGAATGGTTGAAGTGATTGTATTTGGACTCAATAAAAATATTTTAGATTTATTTTATTTATGATATTATTATTAAAAGAATCATGTAATGTATATAGAAAATACTATAGTATTATTCATTTAATAATTTATAAAACAAGTGTTGAATGGTACTAATAAAAGTGATTTATTTGAAAGTTAAATTTTTTCAAAAAAATGATTAAAGGACGTTAACCATTAATATGTCTCAAAGTTGACATAATAATAAATTTATGTTTAGGGTATAGAATCGATATCCTTGAAATTTGGTTAGTGATTTATGTTATCTTTCTGGTATTTTATTATAAGTATTAACTTATGAAATATATTTGACAACTAGATATTTTATTTTTGATGCATTCATTCTTTCATTAAGGTGTTATGGTGGTCAAGGTATTCACATATATAGAATGTGAAATTAAGAGCCACTTTATATTGTCAAGGGTATAAAATGTTTATTTAGTAACCTTTATTATAAATTTTTTGACATTTAATTTTTGTAGACATATTTTAGAGAAGTCTTAAGTCTAACAATTTATGAAATGGACTAAGTTATATTTTGGGAGTTATTATATTGTTTTCAGGGATTTATTTACTATATGAAATAACTTTTTCTAAATGTTTTGTATTTGTAAATTATCTAGAGACATGAGGATTGAATTGACATTGTTTTATTGATCTGATGATCTATTATATGTTAATTTAAGTGATTTAGGCATCAAAATTCATGTTTGATATTCATTTCTGGGAGTAATATATGAAGTAGAAGTTTATTGAAGCTATTCTAATAGAGGAAATTGTGATTATAAAAATATGGATATACCAAGTGAGTATATTTTATTTTGTTCTCAGCGTATATTTTAAAGAAATTACTCAACACTAGGAAAAGGATCTTGAACCCAAAATTATTTCTTAGAATAATCATTTTTTATAAATAAAATACTTTCATAACTCTTCATTGATTTATGTCATTGTGGTTATTAAATTTTATTGATTATTATTATTCTTTTTATCAATTATCTCTATCATTTCCTAGACTTATTTATGATTTTCTTCAATGTCTATATCTCTGCTTTCCACCAACATTCTACTATTTGGAAACCCATTATCTGTTATTCCATATAAACTTCATACTTCTCTTCCCCTCTAATAAAGGTTATTTTTATTAACCCTTATTTGTATGGATGGTTACAAAAAGCTATTTCCAAATGACAAACCCTTGATTACTGAGATCAATATTAAATTTCAATGATGCATTTTCTCATTGGGGTGGAATGTAACACCCTACTATTTCAAAAAAAGAACATCATGTTTGATAGCATATATGAAATTCAACGCCAATATTAGAATAGAATATAACACCATAGAAATTTAAATAAATTTCTTTCTAAATAAATTCAATCACCCCAATAACTTGTGAATGTTACAACATTGGGTAAAAAGGAAATACGAGACTCTATTAAAATATTATTTAAACATTAATATTACAACCAAACCATTAAATTGATGGGTGTGAATAGAAAAACCTAAATTATGGAAAATACATGGTTTATTCATGATCATTGCATATCTAATTATTATAAATAATTATAATAATATATTTCAAGTAAAATAAATGTTTTCTAAATAATTGTATTTTTTTGAAGAAAACAGTTTATTTAATTTTTACGCACTTATGATAAAATTAATTTTGGACACTTTTATAAAATATATTTTAATAATTTAACTTCGGTTTCCAATAATTATATCAATATTATCAAAGCGTGATTTTTTGTGATTTTTCAGAAAAGTGTCTTTCCTTGATGAGTAGTAAAAAATTAAGATTTTGAATGAAATATGAATTTTTTTTTAAATTATTCAAGAGGATAAATTATTTTTTAAATTATTTTTTAATTAAAATTAGTTAAATTAAATTATAATAAATTAAATTTAGGTCAATGGAATTAATTTAATATTGATTTTTTTTATTGAAACCATCTATATTTATGAGAACTTTCCCTTTAGAAACTCGCTTTTTTTCCACTCCTATGGATTTCATTTTACATTTAATTATTCCAATTATATAAATTTAATTTTTAAAAATGGATTAAATATTCTAAATCAACATAATTTATATTATCTAATAACATTAAATTAAAATTTTAAACTAATTATTAGTGTAATTGTAAAAATTGATTACCACGGTTAAGGTAAAAATGGGGTTTACCATGACGTTAAATTAAGAATATAAGGATTGGAAATGACCTAAAACCTATAAAATACCCATTTTATGAAAATATTATCAATTTTTAACCAATAAGGTTTGATAATGGCTTATTTTGTAGGATTTTTTCATGATAAAATGTGTGTACCACTTTTGCTTTTCAAAAAAACTAAGTGTATCATCTCCCCCACTTTTTAAATTCCATCCCTTCTCCTCACTACATCACTCTTAAGAAAACATATAATTTGGCCCATACCTACCCAAGTTCATTAATTTACCTAACCAAAATATTTTATAGTCCTTTTATTGATTATAAACTAATCTAATAAACATTTACATCTAAAACCAACAGTGATCTCTGAAAAAGGGGTAAAATTATTGATGTGTGTATTTGTTTTTTTATTATTCCACCTCATTAAAATAATATTAATTCTTGTTATTATAATAATAAATATACCCCATTTACATAGGATTGTTTTTTTGACAAAATAACTTCAATCCATCTCCACTTCTATTAAATGGAAAACAGAACCCTTGATCGTGTGTACAGAGGACTACTGCCCCACGATCCCAAGTGATTTTTTTCTGTCGTCACCTTTCAAGAATGGAAATTGTGATGGATTAAACATACTTATATTTTTTTTCAAATTAATATAATTATATAATTTTAATATCTCATCTACCAATTTACCTTCCCATCAATTGGAAAGCAACAACGTCTCTAATGCATATGGCCAACTACCGCCTCACTAACCGATATAATGTGTTTTCCCAAAACAATTTTACATGGATGGTAATAAGGATAGATTAAATTAATATATATGATATTTAAAATATAGTTATACCTATTTAATTTTGATATCACATATGTATTATTACTTTATATTGCGTTTAAAATATGATAACATGACTCATGTGGGTAGTGGACTACCACCTCGCAAAGCGAAGTGAATCATTTTTTCCTAAGTCTTTACACGAAATATAATAAGGATCTGTTTAATTGGTATATTTTATATATAGTAAATCATAATGAATTTAGAAATTAGATATATTATTTACCTTCCTTTCATTATACCCTTCTAAAAAATTAAAACACCATACATGTGTATGTTCAACCTAACGTCTCCAATAACATTGTAATCTATTTTTTGTCTCTAAATTTTATTGATTTTTATAAGTATATATATATATATATATTGAATATATATATGATATTTAAATCATGTATAACAATCTGGAGATGATTTAACCATGATCAAAGTAAAATGACCGAAATTACCAAACCAAAACATGCATAAAGATGAAGCAATTATCACTTGAAACTGTGATTTTATCAAAGAAAAGCTAATAAAATGGTGATAAATGACAATGGGTAAATCATATATTCTATGATTTATTTTTTTTTTTGGTTTTTATTTATTTATAATAAATTTATATTTAATATATAGTAGTTTTGGATACATATTAAGAAAGTCGAACCTAAGGTAAGGGTTTTCCCATCTCATCGTTACTTCCATGAGAAAAATGACATATTCATTTTTAATGTTTCATTTTACATTATTTCTTGTATTGGTCTTAGGATTAAAAGGTTACTAGAGTGGTAAAGGTATATTTCACAATCTTATCATTATTTGAGATTATTTTGGTTCAATTGTCCCTTGAAGAAAATTATTTGATATTTCTATCTTAAACTCAATATATTTTATTTTAATATAGTAACTCTAAAATTATGTCAATTATTTGTATCATTTTTATTCTCATTAGTACTTGAAAGTATTGATAAAAAGTTTTTAATAAAATATGACTTTATTTCTCTCTTTAGTGGAAATCCTTTTTCATCAAAATCCATTTTTTCAAAAAAAACGTTATTTTTAAAAATGATTTAAAAATATTTAAAAGGATTTATTATATAATTTTTCTACCATTTTTTAGTTTTTATAAATTTATTTTAAAGTAATCTTCATGTCCCTTTCCAAATAAAGCATATTTGGCTTCTACCGAATATATGAAAGGAATCATTATTTTAAAATTTATGACATGAATGGAATTTAATGCTCTAATGATGGATTAGTTATTTAAATAAAAATTATAAGATTCAAAGATTATTTTTAAATTAATATATTTTCAATTTTTGTGGACTTTTATTTTTAAAAAAAATTAACTTAGAATATTATTTTCTACCAAAATGTTATTAATGAAATTATTATGGTATTTAAATTTATCAAGCACCATAAAAAAATTATTTTAATTCTGTTCCACTTTAGATATATTACATTGACATCATCCTTATTTTTTATTTGGATTGTTTATTATCATTTTTACTTAGGATGTACAAATTTATTACCTTTAACCATATTACTCTTGAGGGTCTTTTACTATGTATATTTGATTAGGGTAAGTATTAACATTTTGTATGTTTGTTTTCCAATTAAATTATAATTAGTAACTAGTAGGTGGATCCCAGTTATAGATAGTCCCTTTATGCATTGATGGGTCTCATGAGACAAATGAGTTGGCTAAATTAGTCATGTTTCAACTCACAGATTTAAATTGTCTTGTGAAAGCTCTTAACATGATGTTTCGGATGTATGGAATTTTCCATTTCCAAATCATTAAATTAGTTATTGATTTCATTGTGATTATTTTATGAGTTATAATATCCATGGATAAGTTTCAAGATCGTGTGATTATTTATGTGTATATATTTAATCATTCTTTATTCATGTCATATTATTCACAAGTTAGTGTTTAAATTCCATGTGTTTCATTTATTTGCCTTGTAATATTGATAATTCATATTTATTCCTGATATATATGGTTATACTCTTACCATTACTGAGTATCCAATATCACACCTTTATTATGTTTTATTTACCCTAGGATACCAGGAAGTGTTTTACAATTTATATGCATGAATATGCTAGGGGGAATAATAGTGTTCTTTAAGAAAATACTTTTTTGGGTTTTATTTATTAAAATTTATATGAAATTCAGGTTTGTATATAGTTTACCAATACTACTAAACTATTCTATCTTTCGATATGTGATTCATTGTATCTAGTACCAATATAATAAAGTGAACATCGACTATGGGATACTCTGGTAGAGGTATATACATGCATTGTCTACAAACCCCCATTTACTACCTTTATCAATATAGAATCTCATGATTCTTCTCTAGTAAATAACACTAAATAAAATTTATATTTCATTGAGAAATCATTATAAAAGAAACATCCTTTACCTGTTTCTGATCCAGAATACCCATAGGTCTGTCAGATTCAGAGGATAATATTGTATTAGGTATGTATTTTTATGTTTCAAAAATTGTATCACATCAATTTTTTTAGAGCTAATGTGTATTAATTTTACTTTATTCTATTATCATATTTATTGTAATCTTCAAATAGGTGATGTAGATGAACTCAAGTGTGTAAATACATAAATTGCCACACAAAAATCTTGGTAGATTATAATGAATATTGAAAAATGATTGGTAAAAATTATATAGAGTGTATAAGCTTCATGGAGATTTAAAAAAGTATAGAAATATCATCCCAATTTAACAAATTTCATGGAGGCATATAATTAATGAAATCTAGGATAATTCTTGGTACTGGATGTGGGTAAAAAAGATTACTAAATTGAAATCTATATTATTATTTTATTTATTTAAATTAACATTTTCTTCATAACTTCTATTTTACTTTCATGATGTTCAAGCATTAAAGGTAACATGTTTGATTTAAATTGGGTAATTGTGGTGATCGTGTAAACATGAGTTATATATTAGTTAGAATATTAGATTCAACATTGAGTTAGAGGGTGTAGAAATCCTTAATAACTTTACAACTACAAAGTAGCTAGAAAAGATCGTATATTGGAAGGGAAAAAGTTTTATTTAACATTAATGGTTTCTATTAAAAATTTATTTCTTATTATTTGTATTGAATTTTTTCTTTAATAATTCTTCATAAATAAAGAAAAATCTAAAGGGTAATATGAGTTACATGCACACTTTAGGGGACACTATAATAAATGAGAATGAAATACACCACATAATTTTTAATAACAATTGAGTTTTACTGGGAACTCACATAACTGAACAAAATAAAATATTTATTAAAATTTACTAAATATAAGTTAATGGTATTTAATTTGAAGGAATAAAAACATACATAATAGAAAAAACAATCTTGTTTCTAATAGAAAAATACATACTAAAACCAAATAGAATAAATCTTAATAAAACCAAATGAACCATTGATAAAAAAAGAACCCATATTTTTCAACAAATCATATCAAAAAATTTAATTGGACCCATCCCACCCAAATTGATAGAAATGATATTTAACCAAACTAAAATATATTAATCAATTTATACAGGATAAAATAAAATTAGAGATAAAGATCTATGTAATCCTTTTTGAATATAATAACACCCACTTGATCCTGATTGAACTAATTGAAATAACCTAAAAATAGCTAGACTATGTTAATCCAATATATCCCAAACTATAATACTAAAAATAAGATAAATCTTTCTAAAAATATATTTAGGTGAATTGATTGAAAATGAAATAATATAAAATATATCAATTAGGGAAAAACTAATTTAAAATTAGATGAATTGAATTGTAATGAAATGAATTTAATATAAATGAACTGAATCATACTGAGTGTAAGGCATTCAAAATTCATTGAATAGATGAAAACAATATAGAACTATATGAAACTGGATGTAAAAGAACTAACTCAAACCACAACTAACTATAAAAATCCAAATTAATTAGGATTGAACTAAAAGAAATTTTTAAAAATTAAATTAAATTTAATTTAATGGAAGTGAAACCAAAACAACGCATAAAAACAAATCCAAATTAAATGAAATTAAATTGAGTTGAAAAGAGATGAAACTAAACTACCTAAAATGACATATATTGAGCCAGAATAATTATATTTGATCCATACTTAATTCATTTTATTATAAAACTGTATAATCATCCTAAAAATATTTATTTAAATTAAAATAACTCCAACCAAGTCAAATTAAAAAATTTGACAAATTTTATTAAAACTAAATTGAATTTAAAATCTATCCTAATCCGGTAAAAATTTAATAAAACTATTTTGAATATACCTCAAACAAAGTAATGAAATTTCACTGAAGTTTAAATGATTTCTTTTGTTATGGTCATTCCAGTATTTGTTAGAATATTTTAATGTTGTATATTGTTTTCATACTACTTAATAACAAATCCCTATTGTTATTTATGTCATTAAGAGCAAGAAACATTGAGCATTGATATTTATGTTCTTTTAGAAAATTTGTTTATCTTGAGTTGAGGGAGAAAATATTGATTTTTTGTAAATGAACAGACATAATAAAATTTTATAATTATTCTTATTTTTATTTGAAATTTTTATACCCAATTAATAATTGAATATCTTATTTATATTTTTAACAGTGTTTCCTATAGGCCCTAGATGAGAAATACTGTGACAAATTTCGAATAAATGATCATTTGAGATACGTATAAGGTGATAACTACTAGGGGAGAGTCAGATATCAACCTTGGAAGAGAATTATCCCCACTAGGTATTGGCTCACATTAAGTTCCTCTAAAAACTCTGGAAGAATAGTGCTATAATATGACCAAATAAAAGTATATGAGTCCCAAAAAATAGCTATATAGCTGTGTGAAGGATGAAAAATTTTCCATAATCATTTACTAAAATCAAAAAAGAAACTTTATGTTCATTACTTCAATTAGTGTCTACTACAGTTTATGAAACAAGTATATCAATAATGTGCTCTTTATATAATACACCAGGTGATGGAAATGATGGTTCTACTGGTGGTCAAGTGAATGAGACTCCTGTGGATGATGTTGATTTTTTGGATAATGATGTTTCTGAGTGTGTTTGTGATGTGATTGATGACCATGATGGAAGTTTTTGGGGGTGAGAGAGATGTTGATCCCCTCTATTTTTTGAGTTGATAAAAATGGTATAATTGTGGGGATGGTGTTTAATTAATAAACTGATTGTGTGAATTTGATATCTATGTAATAGTATTATGAAGGGTTTAAAACAATTAATATTGTTTTCACTTGGTTAAATGATAAATATAAAATATATTTGTAATAAATAATGTATACTCTATTTGGTATTTTGTTTAAAAAGATGTTTTATTGACTGAGTTGAGATGTTGGGTGGGTTTATAGTGCTGTGAAGAAATAATTCCCAATAAAATTGTTTCTAATGAAGTGGAATTATAGATGTATACCAATGGTTTACACATAACCATTGGTATGATAAATAAATCATGATTTATACAAATGGTTTCACTGAAAAGTTTGGGTATAGTCTGATACTGACGGTAAAGGACCAAACAGTCCATAGAACCATTGGTATATCATATACCTATAGTTTTATGTCCAATACCAATGGTTTTTAAATTTTGGTATAAGATATTTTTCTAATATTGATTCATATTTTTAGTTTATTATTAATATTGTATAATAGGATAATTAAACAAAATTCATATGCATCATCGATGCATCACTTGTGCAAGTAGAAGAAATTTCAACGTAAATGGTCTAGAAAAATAACATTGTTAATATTTAGATGAATTTGGGTCTTTAATATTTTGGATAGTTTAGCATGATATTTAATAAATTATTTCAATGTTTAAATATGAATTCCATTTTCATCCAAATATTTCTTAAGTTGGATTGTTAAAATATCTTAGAAAAATACATTAAATGGTATTTACAGATAAGAATGATTTAAAAATTCATAAAAATCATGATACATCATATTGATTCAAGTGGGGGTCATTAATGTTTTAAAATATAATATATTTTACATTTATGAAACACCTTTCATTTTAAAATTACATTTATGACCATTAAATTTTGAATGTTTGGGAAAAACCAAAAAAAATTTTAGTAAGAGGGGAGTCATTCAAACATTTTCAAAACACATCTCATATTCAGTTTTATCTCTATATTTTCAAGAAAAATATTTATATAAATAACCATTTCCACCTTATAAATGTCTATTATTTATGAAATTTATTTAATTAAAATCTTTATACTCAATTCTTAGGAGGTTGTTTGAGGAGCATGGTATGGGTTTCTATGCACCTTTTGTTTTTATTATTTATGATTATTTAAAAAAAATATTTTAAACCTCATATTATTTTACCAAAATTATTCCATTATGTTGGTATTATTATCATTCGGTTCTATCAATGATGAGATATCATTCATTACCTCTCACCTAACTCTTTTCAAAATCCATTACGACATCAAAATATGGGTTTTCTTAAAACTGTGTCTTTTCATTTCAACATCATTCTTTCTCTTTTAAAAAAATAATTAAAATTAACACTAAATAAAATTTTCATTTTAAATTAACTTTTTTTATAAATCTGAATTGATTCGTTTGTATTTTAATATTTTAAACACTTTTAAAAAACATTACACACCGAGGTGGTTTTATACTGCCTCCATGAATGATGATGTTTTCCTAAATGTACATAATTCATGGGTATTTTAGAAAATTATATCATGATTTAATATAACACAAGTATCAAATTAATTTTTTATTTATTATTATTTAATGAAAAATTAACCACCATTTCAATTATATTAAGGGTGAATAAATTTTGTCATTTTTTGACTGTCAAAACCAATATTTTCAATGGAGATTTTCTAAATGGTAAATATTTCAAGACCTATTGAACTCCCTTTTATATATAATTATTTGGAAATAAAACCTCAAAATATAATGATTTTATAAAACCCATTCAAATTAATCTTTGAGCCATACGATTATACTATATTAGTTTTGGAGATTGAGAACTGAATGACAACAAAATGAATGACATGAATGATATGAATTTCATAACTAAGTTGTTGGTCGGAGTGGATACTCAAGAGGGGGGTGAATTGAGTTCCTATTAAAAATATTTGTATAAAATATATATATCGAAATCCCCCAATTCAGAAAACAAGTTAAACTGTAGTGAATTTATATATAATATAAGTGTTCAATTTGTTTCTTGAAGATTTATTATTTCTCAGTTAACTTAATCTGAAGATTAAGTTATCTTTTGAAACTGACTTACCAGTTCACAATAATTAAAACACTTGCTAGTTCAACTGTTAGAGTTACTTTAAAACAGATTTGAATTTCAAAGAAATTAGTAGTGGAATAGTAAAAATGGTTTAAACTAAAATAAGATGCACAGCAGTTTTAACCAAGAGGATCAATCTCAAGATGATACTTAGTCCACTCAAAAACAATTAAAACATTGATCCATGCTCGGGATCAGGGTTTACAATAGAACTCAGACTGTCCAGGTCCTCATACCTCTACCACAACTCTATGGAGGAAAATGACAAAAATAACAACACACAGGTTTTCTAGGTCCTCATACCGCTACCACAGTTCTACATGGGATACACAAAGGTATAAATAGTTTGGCGTGAGGATTTCAATATCCTCCAGTTCATCTTAAGAGTTAGTGTGTGTCAAACCAGACAGAATCACACACTGCTCGTAATGTAAAGAAAAGAATGATCACAGTAGAGCAAGAATATAGAAAGAGTTTAGAATTCTCTTGTGTGATTTCAATGTATCTATAGACACCTTTGGATTGAAGCAGATAAAGATTTGAGTCATTTTCTGGAAGTTGTGTGAGAAACAGAGTGTCACGATTCATCTTGTATTCCTCCTGAGGTTCAACAGAGCAAAGATTTTCCTCAAGCTTCAAATATGCTTCGTGTGTTCAGGAGTGTCGAGTTTCATGCATTTCGCCATTTCGTTTGAAACTTCCTCTAAGTATCTCCTTCCTTGTTGTGCTCATGGCCTTGCTTTTCATTTTTCTATACAGCATCTGATTCTTGGCCACACTTCGCTTTTTACTTTGAATTCATGTGTTGGAGCCGATAGGTTGCTTGTGTTATGCACCTTGTACCTCGTAATGTCCGATGATATGTCTAAAAAGAAACATTAATTATGTCAGTGCATTAAAATCATAAACTATGACCATTAGAAGTTAAATTGAAAGCCGGAAAAATATTTTAAGAAATGGTGTCACATAAATTCATGAAAATGGTGTCTCCTTAACACGGTGTCTAGATTGATCACGGTTTTTGAGTGTCATAGTGTCTCATGGTCATGGTGTCTCGTGGTCATGGTTTCATGTTCACAGTGTCTAGCTTCACGGGTTTTGGCTTCACAGTGTCTGGCTTCACGGTGCATGGATTGATCACGGTGTCTTGCTTCACTGTGTCTAGCTTCATAGTGTCTGGATTGATCATGGTGTCTGCTTCACGGTGTCTGTTTCACGGTGTCTGGCTTTATGGTGTCTGGATTGATCACGGTGTCAGAAATACATAGCCAGTGGCAGACTCACAGTGTCTTAGACATTTCAAAGTAACTTTATTTAGACTTAAATAATGATGATAATAGAAAGGATTAGACTTAATAATTTTTCAAAGAATGTATTATGAGAGTAGATCAAAGATGGTATAAAGTAGGTAAACGGAATGTAGAACAATTAAGATCTTGTGTGGGTCTTCTTAAATCAATAGAAAACTATAAACATAAATACATATGATTGGATACAATTTATAGGATTTAACAAGATTGAATAAGTTTTTTGATCATTAAAACATGATTAACACATGAGGAGTCCAACAATCTCCACCTTTTTTATGATCACAAATCATGTACAGTTAAAGTGTATATTGGATTCAACTATAGAGATAAAAGGAGATAAAAGGCTAGTATATAGAAACTTCTCCCGATTTTGGGATTATCAAAAAGATGAAATAAGATAAGGAAAAAAGAAACATTCCATTAATAGCAAACAAGGTTCAATAAAAGACATAAGAGTGATACAAAAGCAAAATCATCCCTATAAAAAAGATTAATCATTGTTCTTTTTTATGGAATGGAATTCTCTTTTCCTTTAGTTATAGTGGCAAAGAGAAATCCATAGGGGCTTAGGCTGACGTAGAGACCTGAATCTTGACGTACATGGACATTACATTACTTTTGTGCAATACTTTATACATAACAAAAACAGACACACAAGGATCGTAATAGTTTAGTGTCTTTGGAAACTCGGAAAATAATCTTCTAATGATGGTGAAAGATCTTCAACATCTCCCATAAAGATCTTCCCATTTTGTTTTCTTACCTAAAACCTTTCTTTAAAATCCTAGGGAAAAGAAAAAATATAAAGGGTGAGCTAAAATGTTCAGTAAGGGTAAGCATGGATAAAATAAAACAAATCATATACATTTGAACTTAAAAACATGAACATAATGTTTAAACATCAAAATCATGAGAAATGACATAAAACATGGATGTACGTAAGGCATAGATCATAAAGAAACATTAATAATGATAAAATATCATGGGAATAAAACATGTAATTGTAGCAACCATTCAGCACATGTCATGATTTCCATAGTAGCCAAGGCATTGCTGCCAATACCATTTTAGTGGAAAAAGTCCCTTTCTGAATCGAGTTCACTCTTCGTTCTAGTCCTGTATTACTGAAAAGTTTTAACTTTCCATTCCATCCATTTCTGTCTCATGAGATATAAATATTTTCCCAATGCATTGGATGGATATATAGGTCCCACCCATCTCAAAGTGAAATCATACATACTTATGCAACAAAATAAACTTAAAACATTCATCATAACCCAAAGAATAAAATGGGTTTCATAAACATCATCCCATCATCATATAATACATATAAAACAAATGGATATTTCATCATAAGAAAATTGAAACCATGTAAATCATAGAGACATTATACTTGAAACATACACATATGAAATAATGTCATCTTAGATAGAAAATGGTTTTGATATAACACTTGAAATAAGTTCTTGAGGAAAATATCCTTTCTTCTTGAAAATCAATTTCTTTTCACAAAACATCATGAAATTTTAAAAGAAAAATATTTTGTTGAAAATAGTCATGAAATATTTTGGAGGAATCTTAATGAAAATAAGGCTTTAT
The DNA here is from genome assembly GCA_963277665.1 of Viscum album. Classification (NCBI taxonomy): domain Eukaryota; kingdom Viridiplantae; phylum Streptophyta; class Magnoliopsida; order Santalales; family Viscaceae; genus Viscum; species Viscum album. The sequence goes on along the minus strand of OY728127.1, from coordinate 372,310,156 downwards.
AAAACCATAAAAATCAGTTCGTTCCGTATAAGTTAAAAAACATTCTTCTCGTACTTTTGCCGGAAAAGTCAAAAAATACCTCGTAACGTAAACAAAAAAAAGATTCCTTACATACCATGTAGTAAAAGTCAAGAATGGGTAAAGAGGACTTTAAACATACATGAAAAAAAATTTATAAAACATGTACATGGATGATAGAAATAACCCCAGTAAATACTTACGAATAAGCAATCTCGGATAAAAATGAGATTTGCAAAATTATCCCTTACCTTAGGTCTGATATGCTTCGTACATATCCGAATCTCCTGTATAATGATTTAAATAATTTCATTGACCTATTAAAGAATCATATTCATTGTTATGATATCATATATGGTTCACTTATGACTTTATATTACCCGTTCTTTTGTAAGTTCCATGTTAAAGTAGCGTTTTGGGTAAAATCGTTTTATTTATCGTATATGTTTGGACTTGTTGGTCTTTATATTATTACTTATAACCTGATTTACTTAATTACAGAATGTAAAATATTATTTTTATGTAATATATATTCAGCATATACATATATATATATATGATAGATCGATAATTGGAATGAAATACACCGTTCAGGGAGACGGTAGGTCGTACATACGCATGAACATTGTTTTCGTTTCCTTACTAAATTGAATGGAATTAATTGGATGAAATACATATATATATATATATATGTAAATCCAGTATCATTATTATGTCATATATTTCATTATTACTTATTATATAAACTTTATACACATTCATGAATGGTAAATCATTGAGAATGAATCTCATCGCGTCGTGGAGAAGGTTGTCTGTATGTACGCACGAGCGATGATATCGTTCCCATAATTATTGAATTGAATTGGAGAGGATGATACAATATATCAGAATCAGTATGATGTTATAATAACTATGTATAGTTATTCTTTACACCATTATACCCATCCAAGTAAGGTGGTGTTGGAAAAACAGATTACACCACGGCATGGAGACGGTATTTCGTACGTACGCATGCGTGGTGATTTCGTTTTCCGTAGGATGGATAGATGGTGAAATAGGGTTGTTTCATACTAATAATTACATATCATTATATGAGTGATACTGATGTTATTACTTCATAATGAAGCAACTAAAGAAGAAGAAGTGGAAGAATAAATAAAGTTGAAAGAATCGGTAACGGACATTACCTCTTCTTTGAAGCGCATCTTTGAGACCTCCTCTTTGGGAACTAAAATTGGGCTTTGAAGAAGACCAGGACCTCTATAATGTTTCTAGGGAAGTGGAGAAGAGAATTTGTCAGGGTTTTTCTGAGATTGAAGGTTCAATGTGGTGTGAGGAAGAGAGGGAGGAGGTGCCCCTTTATAAGGGAGGAGAGGGGCACCTTTGGAAAGATAAGAAATATTAGTTTATATTAAATCCCAACCCCACATAAAAACTTCGAAAAATGACTCAATAAGAAGATTAGATAGGATAAGATTGTAATTTCATCGACCAATAAAATTTAGACTTGTAGGGAATTTTTTTTAAACATTATCAACTTGATTTATCCTTATTTAATCAATTTAATTTTATTTGTGGTAATAACATTCTAAATTATAAATTATAACAAATATTTCCATATTTGTTGTGAATTGTCCATAATTGGATAATTTATAAACTTTTAGACCATATAAATTTAAATTTATAATTTTTTAATTTTTTTGATTTTTAAACAATTTTATAATATGTTATTTTTATAAAATAACAATAGTGTCAATTTTGACACTATTCATTTATTTGAATTTAAATAAAATATATAAAGAATATATGTTCTAAATAAAAGCATTAATAGATTCATAAAATGTAATATGTATCTATAAAATTATTGGAGCACATTAAATAGTTCATATAATATTTATTTTATTATTTTTAAAACCATTTATTTGGTTTATCTCTTAATAAAATAATTACTACAACATTTTTCTACAATTATTTAGTATACTTATTTGTTGCATAAAAAATAAAACTAAAACCCTATGATGAAGATAAATATATTACCTTTCACAATAATACTTTCACTCGAATTTATCATCTTAAAATCACAATATTTAAATTGTTATATTTATTAAATTATGAAGGTGACAACTTTGGCATCATTTAAAATAAAATAATATAAGTGTCATAATCACCTTAATAAGGATCAAAATGGTCAAAAATTAGGCCAGTGGATGATTAGGGTTTATATATACACTAATAATAAGTTTTGTGCAGATTTTTGGGCCTTTTGATATGTATTACTATTTCAATAAAAACTATATTTTTAATTTTTTACTAAATAAATAATTTCTGCATCATTAATGGCTAAGATAATAAGGTAATTAAATAACTCTTAAAAATTACAAATAAATTACCATGATAAATAAAAAAATTATATTTCAAATGAGTATTTATAATGGAATTTATATTCTGTATAAACCTATATTAAAAATACTTTAATTATTAAAGTTGAGTGAGACATATTTCACTTTCCTTTAAATAAAATAAACTAAATGTCTTAATCACATCCAAGTGGGTTCTAATGGATTCCATTTTGACCCAAATATGACTTAAGACAAATTATAATCATCCAATTGTATTAAGAAAAGCATTAGGATAATTTTATAATATTATATTTATCCTTAATTACCCAATTTACCTTTTAGTATGGTAAATAAAATTTATCGTTATTACTATTCATAAAACCCAAAAATAAAAAGCAGTCTATTAATATAATTTGGACCCACTGATTCCAAATATGGAATCCATTTTTCCAAATTCAATACAAAGAAGTTGCAGAAATTAAATTAAAATTAATCCCATTGTCGAATGAAAACGGGTTTTTGTTTAAAACATTGCAAAAGATCGAATTTATTTAACCTACGAATTCAATTTAAATTCAATGATAATTCCATACATTATATTAAATAGTAAAAATATATTCTATTTATACTTTAAAACCATTATATATTATAATTTAACCATATAAGTTATTACGATGAAAAAAGTTGTTTTTAATGAAAATATAGCGTGTTTTTACTATTCATTAAAATATGAAAGTTATCAGAATAATCTGAAAAATTTATCCAAGGTAAAATTTTATATAATAATTCCAAAGAATAATTTTATTTTGTAAAATTGAACTTATAAACATGTCAAAAACTATATTTAAAGTGGGTGTGCCATCAAAAGGCGGCAAAACTGCATTTTTTGAAAAATACTTATTTTACCCGAAAAATTTATTTTTTTCTTATACCATGTTCTAGAAAATGTGTAAGATGAATAATAATGTTATAAAATTCAAATTTTAGTTAATATTGTTCATAACAGCTAGTTCATAATAATATTATAATAATATATCGTTGTTTAGTAAAACTCGGTATTACGTACAACACACGCTATCATGGAAGGTCGCGATTGCGTGTAATTCAATCCAAGTCAGGGATGCATGTTGTGCAAGCTCATTTTGGTGTAGTGTACAACACAAGACATTAATTAAATTAAAAAGATTACTTTTCATAAAATCTCGGGGTGTTACAGTTGAGGTAGTAGAAGGCAGTGAGGTGGTTGATAAAGAGGGTAATTAAGGCCATCAAAGGCCGAGGGGGCCAAGGTAGGAGCAGCAGAATATTTCGGTAGTTGTTGATCGAGAATCACAGGCCTGATCTGACTTAGTGCTTGGCCGAAAGACATAGATGTTGAGGCTAGGGCAGAGGTCAAGGTAGGCATCCTAGGTCTGAGGGGTGTATCCACTGGAGCAATAATGTTTGTACTCTAGACATGAAGATAGGTCCTCCGGAATTTTATGAAACCTATAATGATTTCTCCACCATACTATATGGATTTATCAAAATCATCCTTGTTCTCCATAAACATTTCCAAAAATAGACAAAACTCTGTGAGCTTCTGGACTTGGGTCTTGAAAGCCTGAGTAACAGGAGGAAGCCACAGATTTTTTACAAGGTACATGAAATGATATGTCCTATCAGCCTTGGAGAAGATTCTATTGAAGTATAAATTCACATTCTTGGAAATCTCTTACTAACCATCATTAGAAAATTTGGAGTGGATTTTTACTAAGTCAAGAACTCTATCATTTTTCTTGATCACTTCAGATAAAGAAGCTGTTTTGAAGCCACTAAGTACATTCTGAATTTCTTCTTTGACTAGAGTTCTGAGCAGATCACTTTCCAATGGGGGTTTAGAGGATTTACTATATTCTTTGACAGATGTGGTCATAGATTTTAGTAGATTAAACACCTTTTGAGGACACCCTGTATACTCATTAATTATTTTATTAAGATTTAAATAAAGATCTTTCATTTCCTTCACAATTTGTTTGTTCTTTTCAACAATCTTTTCATCTAAGGATGCTAGATAAGGTTGAATATTAGGAACACAACCTGTGGCATTTGAGGAGCAACAGGTTCTAAAGGAGGAACAACAGACACAGATCTTGAATGTAGTTCTCTCATCATGTCTTCAACCATACATCATAGGGTCTTCACTTCATTACTAAGCATGTTATTTTCAACTTTTACTCCTTGAATCTCATGGATCATCTTAGTTTGTATTTTCCAAATAATTTTTCCCAATAATAGTGAGGCATCTCTCTTACTTAAATTGGTCACGAGAAGAGGTTGGGTATTCATGAGTTTCTCAACTCCAGATAAGAGGGTAGCACCAAATTTCTTCAGATCACCCTTACCCACAAATGATGGTTGTTTAGTCAAGGGTCGAGGAGTAGGGACTGGTATAAGCTCCGGTTCCTTCTCAGGTGAAATATTGGATAATGATTTCAACTGAAATAGAGAGTCAATATCATTTCTGATTGATGTAACCTACTAAGAGACATCCACATCATAAAAACTAGGAAATTTATACTGAGTGTTTATAGGACTTAATTCAGTTGGATGTGACGATTCAATAGACTCAAGATTAGGGGTTTTCTACCCATCAACAGGTGCCTCCTCTTCAGGAATGAGAGGCTTAGGATCTTGGTCTAATTCCACAGACTCAACTATAACGTGCTCACTCATTTCCTATCTAGCCAGCTGAAAATCTAGCTCCATCAATTCTTCAGCAGTAGGTATGATTTTCAGGAATATATTGTTCCACAGGGAGTTCCTCAAGATTGAACTCTTGAAAAATAGGTAGCTCTTCCACTATAGGCTCTTCTACTGTAAGCACTTCCACTATAGGCTCTTCAATGACATTCTTTTTAGGTTTTTTGGAAGCTGATTATGTTACATCTTCGGGTTGAGTTTCCAAATTAATAGCTTCCCTAGGAGTAGGGACTTCTTATTCAAGAACTACACGAGGAGTAGTGGTCTTGTCTTCCTCAATAATAACAGTTGCACTAGGTGGAACTTCATCCTCTTTTTCTTGATCATCTTCAGGATTCTCAAAAATATCATCTACTTCCAAACCAGGATCAAAAATATCTCATGGTCTTGAGGGATAATCCACCGGATTGAATTTCTCATAAATTCTTTCTTTGTCTTCCACCCATTACTTTTTCCAAGGATTCTAGTTTATCTTCATTCTTTTCATAGTGGATTTTGAGATATAGTACTCAAATTCCTTAATCACTTCCTCATTTGTTCCATCCATACCCTTGGAGAGAATCACGTCTAATATTAGCTGAGTGTCTAAAAAATAAGTTGACTTGGATGTGACTTTGATCAAGTCACACATATGGTGGGTGATATATTTTCACAGGTTGACCTTATGCCCATTTTTCATAAGGTGAATCAGAAACACATCTTGACATTTTAAAATAGTAAAATCACCTTTCCTAGGACTAACCAAATTCTGCATAAACATGAACAGAAACCTGGATTATCCATAAAATTCATTAAAAATGGCTCTCCTCTAGGTGCAATTTCCAGTTAAGGTTTTCAGGGAATTCTCTAAATCAAATAAATCGGTTGAAGGTGGAGGTCCTCTTTGATAGTCCTCACAGATGCTTCCGTGAGGTATCCTAAGGCATGTAGCTCATAACCTCGAAGAAAATGAAAATATCTGGCCATTAACCCAGATTTCTACCACATAACTATCACCATAATCAATGGTGAACTTAATGTACTAGTAAAAATGAGCCACTAACCTAGGGTAGATGGTTCTGTATTCCTTCGGGAACCACTCAAACTAGCCTTGTTGTTCTAATACTCTCAATACCAGAGACTTACTAGACATAAGCCATTTCGGGAAAATCTATTTCTTAGGTACAACAATGCGACTTACCATATTCTAATTTGAAGGTACTTTGGGTTTTAGCTTAGGTGAAATATTCTTCTTCTTCGAGCTGTGCTTTCAAGGTTTCGATGATGATGGATGTTTCATTCTATGAATTCACTGACGGTTCGAGTGAGAGAAGGGTTGTAGGGATGAAGAAGTGTTTGAAAATAGAATGTAGAAGAAACCTCGAGTGAAGAATTGAGTGATACTTTCTTTGTTTTATCATTTAGGAATAACAAACGTCGCCAAAATAAAAATGATGGAATATAAAAATTTGAAAAGGATAATTACCATGATACAGGTTTAAAGAAAACACAAGAAATTTTTATAGTGAGTCTGTGTCTGGGCATTACTGTGAGACAGTAAATGAGATTCACAGTGAGACCGTGAACGAACTACTCAGTGTGCATTTTGGTGAGACAGTAAACGTCAGACAGTAATTACAAAATACTAATGGTGAGACTGCAAACATAAAAATTTATGCTAAGATAGTAAATGTGAGATACATTTATTGAGAAACCGTAATCCAGAAACAGTAAAGTATAACATAGTAAGATATCGAACAGTAAGACCAGAAATAGTAACAAGTAAGGTATCTATTTGAGAATTATCATGCCTAGTTCATGTATTATGCAGTCTATTCTCTCATAATTTAACGTTTTGGTGAAAATATCAGCATGTTGATATTCAGTACCAGTGAATTCCAAAGTGATATCACATTTTTGATAATGATCTCTCAAAATTTGATGTATAACATCAATGTGCTTTGTCCTAGAATGTGAAACCGGATTCTTTGAGATGTTAATAGCACTTGTTTTGTCACAATTTATAGATACATGTCTGAATTGGTATCTATAATCTAGTAATGTGTGTTTAATCCAAAAAAATTGTGCACAACAACTGCCAGCAGCTATGTATTCAGCTTCTGCAGTAGACAATGTAGCATAATTTTGTTTCACACTACACCCTGATACTAGTGACTTGCCTAAAATGTGACATGTTCCAGAGGATCTTTTTCTATCCAACTTACAGCCACCTAAGTCAGCATCAGAATAAATAACTAATTCAAATGATTTTCCTTTATGATAAAATATTCCTTGATTGGTTGTATACTTGAGTTATTTGAAAATTATCTTTACTTCATTTAAATGAGATTCCTTAGGGTTTTCTTGAAAATGAGCACACATACACACACTAAAAATAATCTCAGGACGACTAGCAGTTAAGTAGAGTAAACTTCCAAATATTCTTTTAAAAGTGGTTTGATCAACTGATTTTCCATCTTCATCAAGAACCAACTTACAAGTGGTACTCATGGGATTTTCACTACTTTTAGTGTTGTTCAATCCAAAACGTTTTAGAATATCCTTTATATATTTACTTTTATTTAAAATAATACCATTTTCTTTTTGAAAAACATGAAATTTTAAAAAATATTTTAGTTCTCCCATTAAAATAATTTCAAATTCATTTTGCATCATTTTATAAAAATCAACACATATAGAATTCTTCGAAGACCCAAAAATATTGTCATCTACATTGATTTGAACAACTAAAACATAATTAGAAATTCATTTTATAAAAAGGGTAGGATCATCTATTCCTTTTTTTAAACCATTGGAAATAAGAAAAGTACTCAATCTACCATACCAAGCTCATGGAGCTTGCTTTAAACAATACAACCCTTTCAATAGTTTAAAATTATGATTTGGAAAATGGGGGTTTGTAAATCCAGGGGGTTTTAAAACAAAAACATCCCCAGTTATATACCCATTTAAGAATTCATTATTAACATCCATTTGATATAGTTTGAAATTTAAATGAGCATCATAAGCAAGTAGGATAATGATGGCTTCAAGTCTGGCTACTACTGAAAAGTTCACCTCATAGTCAATTCCTTCTTCTTGACTATAGCCTTGTGCAACAAGTCTAGAATTATTTGTAACTATGTTACCAGCTTCATCATCTTTATTCTTAAAAACCCATTTAGTGCATATGGTCAAAGTGTCCTTAGGCATGTCTACAAATTCTCAAACTTTGTTTCTTTCGAATTTATTCAATTCTTCTTGCATATCCATCACCAAAAATTCATCATTGATTGAATCATTGATATTTTTAGTTTCAATCTATGAATGAAAAGTTTGATGTTCAACCTAGTTTCTCAGAGAAGCTATAGTTTCTGTTCCTCTATCTAAATATTCTACTACAGCATCTAAAGGATGGTTTTTAAGGGTCCTAGTTGGTCTAGAGAAGGTAGGTCTGAAAATTTCAGTTTCATTTACAGTTTTGGATTCTACAGAAACAGGTTCTGGAAAATTTCCAAAACTGGTTGTCTTAACAACAGGTTCTGAGTTTTTTTCATTGAGGTTTAGAATGGACATGTCTTCTTCAATATTTTTAAGAGGGGTCTTAGGTTCATGTGGATTAGTTTCATAAAATTTTATGTGTATAGACTCTTCCACACATTTTGTTCTTTTATTGAATACTCTATAGGCTTTACTCGAGATTGAGTAACCAAGGAAATATCTTTAATAACTTTTGGAAGAAAAGTTTCCAAGATTATCTTTAGTGTTAAGGATAAAAACTCTACAACCAAAAAAAATAATGTAATTAACATTAGGCTTCCTATTGTTCAAAATCTCTTAAAGAGTCATTTTAATAATTGGTCTAATCAAGACTCTATTGATAATATAACAAGTTTTATTAACAGCTTCAGCCCAAAAGTAAATTGGAAAATCATATTCATTGATCGTTGTCCTAGAAATCTATTAAAGAGTCATATTTTTTCTTTCTACTACACCATTCTTTTGAGGTGTTCTAGAAGCAGTGAAGTTGTGACTATAGACATTGTGTGAGAAATAAGATTCAAACTCTTGATTTTCAAACTCACAGCCATGATCACTTATCAAGGTCTTTATCCTGATTCCACTAAGGTTTTCTATAGATTTGTAATATTTGATAAGGCAAGATTCACTTTTAAGAGCAAGAAAGTATACCCAATTATACCTAGAAAAATCTTCTACAAGAACATAAACATAGTGTTTCCCATTTAGAATTGATGCTCTTGATGGTCCAAAAAAATCCATGTGAACAAACTCGAGATGTTGAGAATTAGAAACTTCTTTCTTTGATTTTAAAGAAACATTGTGTTGTTTTCCCTTTTTCATAAGGATTACACACTTTGTTAGGTGGGAATTCTAGTTTAGGTAAGTCTCTAACTCAACCATTCCTATTCAGTTTTCCAAGTGAGTGCACATTGCAGTGTCCTAGTCTTATGTGTCATAGCCAATATTTTTTATGAAAATTATTTAAACAAGTAACATTTTGTTTAGCTAACGAATTCAAATCTACAGCATATACATTTTCATTTCTTAATGCAGTAAATACCAAAACATTTTTAGAATTAAAATCATTACATGAATCATTTTCAAGTTTTAAATCGAAACCATCATCACACAACTGAGAAATATTTAGCAGGTTGTATTTTATTCCATCAACAAATAATACTTTATAAATTAAAATTGAATCCTTATAACAAATCTGGCCAAAGACGATGATTTTTCTTTTTAAGTTATCCCCAATGGTTACATATCCTCCATCAAGTTTTATTAAGCTCTTAAAGCATGATTAGTATCTTGTCATATGCCTTGAACATCCACTATCTGAGTACCATATCTTCCTATAGGATCTTTTGAAGAAAACTTCCTATAAAACAGATTTAGATAGAAGATAATTTTGGTATCCAGATTTTCTTGGGTCCAGAAAGGTTAGAAAGTAAAACTTTAAGAACCCATATTTTTTTAATGGGTTTCCTATAGTTAACCAATTCAAACGAGTTTGATAAATAATCTTTGTTTCATCTATAGGAATTTGAATAGCTAGATGAAGCATAAGAACTGCCAGAACATGAACTAGTAGCATACTTTCTAGATTTTATAATAAATTTATTCTTAACAATATGTCTCTGTCCAGGTTGGTATCCTAAACCAGTAGTATACTTTGGTGCAACTTTTTTTCCAAGCATTTGAGTAAGAGTGTTCTTTCCATTTTTGAACTTCTCTAAGTCTTTTATATGTTTTTCATTAGACAATTTGAGTTATTTATTCTCCTTTAACAGTTGATCTTTCTTTTCCTTTTCTATACTAAGATCAGATTTAACAGTACTAGTCAAGCAATATTTTTTCTTTAATGATTTGTACTTATCTTTTAGCTCATTATAAGTATCTTCAAATATATTACAGTATTAAAATAATTCATCTTTAGACATACTATCATCATTATTTGGATCACTTTCATTCCCAAAATAGTAATCATTGTGCATAGGGGAATTAAGTGTCACCTTAAACGTTTTAGTCATGAAACACATGTTGGTATGATTATTTTCCTCAGAATCAGAAGCTTTAGATCCACTTGAGCTATCTTTCTAAGCACTCCATGTTGCTTTCATAGCATTCTTATATTTTTTGTCCTTATAATCATATTTCTTCTTAAACCTCAATTTTGGACAGTCAGCCTTAACATGTCCTTTCCTTTTACATTCATAACAGACTATATCATTAGTTTTATCAACTTTCTTCCAATCTCTCTTCTAGTTACCTTATTGGTCATACTTACCCTTATAATTTGATTTTCTAAAAAAATCATTCTATAGAACTTCTTGAATCTCCTGGCTATATGAGCAATCTCTTAATCACTCTGTGAATCAGAATTTTAACTAGTTGATATTTCTTCAGTTATGTAAAATTTCTCTTCGTACTTTCTCTTTGAAGTAGTGGACTTAATTGCCACTAACTTATTCTTAGGTTCATTATCTTCCTCTATGTTTACCTTCATCTCTTCTTCATACATCATCAACATACCAATCAGCTCCTTTACAGTTAGGTTGCTAATGTCACATGATTCTCAAATAGAGACAGAGGTTCCTCTCCATCTGTCTGGTAGGCATCTCAGTATTCTCATGATTTTCTCTTTTTCTGGAACAGCTTTTCCCACTAAGCTCATTATATTGACTATATCATTAAATCTGAGATACATATCAGAAATGGATTCATTATATTTAATTTTAAAATTATCATACTTAATTTTTTATGAATTTAGTCTCATTTCCATAACATTGGTTATTCCCTCATGGGAAACAGCCAGAGTGTCCAATATTTCATAAGCAATCTTATAGGCAGATATTCAATTAAATTATTCATATCCTAAAGCACAATCTAGGGCATTCATTTCATTATAATTATTATTGTAAGCAGCTTTTGTAGGTTCATCCCAAGTAGTTCTAATTGTTTATGGAATATTATATTGAGTCTCTATAGAAGTCCAGTTGTCAAATCCCATACTTTCTAAGTGGATTTTAATTTTAATTTTCCATTGGGCATAATTGACACCATTAAAGTAGTGTGGTGTGTAGGTAGCTAAACTTTCTAATATATTATCAAAAATAACTATGTTTTAAAAATATGTATAAGTATATAAAAATTTATAATTAACAGAAATTTTGAGATCTTTAAGATAAAACTAAAATCACAGTTTTAAACATTTCACAAACAGGGTGTTTTGAAAAACTTTTATCTAAAACCTTTGATACCAAATGTTGGTCGAAGTGGATACTCAATAGGGGCGTGAATTTAGTTCCTATTAATATTATATATTTAAAATATTTATATTGAAATCCCCTAATTCAGAAAAAAAGTAAAACTGTAGTAAATTTATGAAGATTGTAAGTGATCAATTAGTTTCTAAAAGATTGATTATTTCTCATTTAACTTAATCTGAAGGTTAAGTTAGATTTTGAAACAAACTTACCTGTTCATAATAATTACAAACACTTTATATTTAAACTGTCATAGTTACTTTAGAAGAGATTTGAATTTCAAATTAATTAGGAGTGGAATAGTGAAAATAGTTTATTCTAAAATAAGATGCACAATAGTTTTAACTAAGAGGTTTAGTCTCAAGCTGAGACTTAATCATCTCAAATAGTTTATATAAAAAATTAATCTGCACCATTGATCAGGGTTTATAATAGTATTCATATTGTCCAGGTCCTCAAACCTCTCCCATAGTTCTACGTGGGAAAACAACAACAACAACACACTGGATGTCCAGGTTCTCAAACCTCTACCACAGTTCTATGTGGGATATACAAAAGTATAAAGAGTTTGGTGTGAGGATTCCAATATCCTCTAGATCAACTTAGGAGTTAGTGTGTGTTCATCCAAATAAGAAGCTCACACAGCTCGTAATGTAAGGAAAAGAATGATCACAGTAGATCAAGAATATAGAGAGAGTTTAGAATGATCATCTATGATGTCAATGCAACTCTGGAATCCTTTGTATTAATGTAAATGAATCTTTGAGTCCTTTTCTGAATTTTGTCTGAGAAATAGAGTTTCATCATTCATCTTTTATTCTTCGAGAGGTTCAAAAGATCGAAGATGTTCGTCAAGATTCAAATATGATTTGTGTGTTCAGCAGTGTCGAGTTGCATGCAGTGCGCCCTTTCTTTTGAAAATTTCTATGAGTATATTCTTTTTTGTTGTGCTCATGGCCTTGCTTTTAATTTTTGTATCGCGCAGGTGATTATTGTCCACACTTCTCTTTTAACTTGTAATGCATGTGTTGGAGCCGATAGGTTGCATGTGTTCTGATCCTCGTACCTCATACTATCCAATGATATTTCGACAATGAAACATTAATTATGGCAGTGCATTAAAATCATCAAATATTACCGTTTGAAATTAAATTGAAATACTACAAAATAGTTTAATAAAAGGTGTCACAGTAAGTCATGGAAACGGTGTCTCCTTCACATGGTGTCTAGATTGATCACAGTGTCTGAGTGTTACAGTGTCTCATGGTCATGGTGTCTCGCTGTCATAGTGTCTTGTTCATTGTGTCTGGATTCACAGTTTCTGGATTCACGGTGTCTGGCTTCACGGTGTTTGGCTTCACAGTGTCTGGAGTGATCATGGTGTTTGGTTTCACGGTGTTTGGATTCAAGGTGTCTAGATTGATCACGGTGTCTGCTTCATGGTGTCAGAAATACATTCCCAGTGGCAGACTCACAGTGTCTTAGACATTTCAAAGTAACTATGTTTAGACTTAAATAATGATGATAATAGAAATGATTAGACATAAGCATTTGTCAAAGAAGGTATTGTGAGAGTAGATCAAAGATAGTATAATGTAGGTAAACAAAATGTAGAATAATAAAGATCTTGCATGGCTCTTCTTAAAGCATGAGAAATCTTTAAACATAAATACACATGATTGGATATAATTTATAGGAGTTAACTAGATTGAATAAGATTTCTGATCATTAAAACATTATTAATACATGATGAGTCCAACATAAATAAAATATGAAGATAAATAAAATAAAAGTAAAAATAAAAAGGAAGTTATCAAGAAATGGTTCATAATAATTCTAAAATTTAATATAGTTTTATTATTCTTGAGGTTCGATAATATAGTAGGTGATACGGTGCTCAAGTTAAGGTGTTTTTTCATTCAAAGATTTTATTTAAATTTTTTGATGTTTTAATATCAATTATTTCTCCTCCATATTTATATTTTTTACAATTACACTTCTATATAATTATAATATTATTTAATGTAAATTTCTATTAACCTTTAATTTCATTACACAATATAGAAATGAATCTCTTTTTATATTTTCCACATAAGGAATATCTTTTTAAATAATTTCTTCATGATATCATTTAAATGCCATCTTCTTAGGTATTATTTAATAGGATTAATATTAAATTTTTTATGGTTTTAAAAATAAATTTACACTATAATTTATTTTTTATGTTTTTGAAACAATAGTTATTATAAACATAATATTTATTTCATCTTCTTTTTTTATGTGTTAACAGAAAATTATTGTGTTCATGGGTAAAAATGTAAGTTTTTATGTGTTTTATGGTGAAATGAAATCTCCTATCACTAGTGGAACAATTGGCTAAGGCCATTGAAATATACACTAGTCGGGTTGGAAAATGTATGCAGGCCAACTATAGCCACTGTCAAAAAAATGAGCATGATTTTAGGGGTTCTATACCCATAGGAAAATCTATATGTAGATATTGTCTAAACCGTGAAAATAGTGAGAAAACTATTTTCAGGGGAAGGGAATGAGAAATGGGTGTGGCCACTCTCACGACCCGTCCCCTGATGGCCCGTGTCGTGACTATCCCAAGCCCGCCTTCCATAGGCCAGGGGATGACTACTGGTACCGAAAGGTGTATCACCTAAAGACAAGAAGGCATTGCCTTTATAACCTGTAAACACACTCAGCCAAGAACACAACAATATAAGAACACAAGTAAAGAGTATAGAAAAATGACTGATGAAAATAAGAAGGGCCCGAATACAATCCCAACTGTAAAGGTCCAAGTACAACTAAAATACAATACAACTGAAGAAAATTAAGGATGGCTATAAGGTCATCCTATGAGGTTCTTACCTGAAGGAAAGGTACCGATTTCCTCATCTGCACTCGACGTCCACCTATCTCCTCTGCATACCAAAACACAGTGTAGTCCACCTCTGGGCACCATCCAATCCTGGTACCCTCATCCTTGATCAGCGATGTCTATCATCTGCACCAAACACAAAAAGGTGCGGGTGAAGCTCATGTAGGGGTGAGTATAACGATACTCAGTAGGGACCCTAAGACCCTCAATTTCTCACAAAAATCCACAAAGGATAAACCATAAAGCATGAAAACCTGCTGAAAACCCTACTTAGGTATATGCCCATACATATACATTAGTTACCAAGTATACCCATCTCAAAAATGAGGAAATCATAGGGTACAACCCGAAATCCCAAAGATCAGCTATTCCTCAAAGTTAGAAATAACACAAAGGTAATTACCACATTGGTAAGACACGTAGAAGAATACCTCCAAGGTATTACCACGAAAGAAAGTACCACACAGGTACAGACTCATCTCGCACCAGATATAACTTATGTACAGAAGTATATATGATTTGATATAACTACCGAATCATTATACTCTGTTAAGAGGAAAAACCACATAAAATCCTAGTACATCATCAAACCCACAGAGGATCCTAGTACATCTCCAGACCCACACAGGATCCTAGTACATCGTCATACCCACACAGGATCCTAGTACATCTTCAGACCCACACAGGATCATAGTACATTGTCAGACCCACACATGATCCTAGTACATAGTCAGACCCACACAGGATCCTAGTAAATCGTCAGACCCACCCAGGATCCTAGTACATCGTCAGACCCACACAGGATCCTAGTTCATCGTCAGACCCACACAGGATCCTATTACATCATCAGACCCACACATGATACTAGTACATCCTCAAACCCACACAGCATCCTAGTTCATCGTCATACCCACACAGGATCATATTTCATCGTCAGACCCACACAGGATCCAAGTAAATCGGCAGATCCAGCTACAGGGTACCCACACTAAGCTTTCTCGTCTCAAGAAGAGTATACTCCTCAAGCTACTGATAGATACTCCAACTTCCATTAAGTCCCACGATGATGTATCCCAATGTACCGCCTTGTAAAAGGGGTCTCATCACAATAGACGGCGCATTAATCGGACGACCGTTCTGTATTTTAGTAGCCTTTTAGTCCCGAGGGCCTAGTTGGATTCGTGCTCAATCCAACCTGACAATACACCAACTTTATCAAAATCTCAAGTGTGGTATTCCAAAAGGACCATCTCGTTCCAAGTTTTCTAGTGCCACAGAAGGTTTGTCAAATGGATTCCTAGTGCCAAAGTTATGGCCAAAAGAACATATATGTTCGAAACTAATATGGGACTGGTCTTACCCGGTCGGACCGACCTGGCCCGACCTGGCCTGGGCCAACCTGACCCAGTTTGGGTTGACCCAACCTCTGGGTTCTGGCCCGGCCCATCGTTCTGTCCTGGCCTCGTGGCACGTCTTGGCCGCATGCGGGGGGTGTCGTGCGCCCCCAACCCTCGAACATCGAACCGCCAAAGCCATTCAGTCGCCAGAAGAACGTGGGACCCACCACGGGTCTCGCTCGGTCTAGCTCGTCCGACCCTTGGTCCTTCTGGTAGCGCGTTATGTGTCGCCACTACATGGCCGGCTGAACGCCAGCCGCACCTCCACCATCCGCCGTGGCCTGGTGGGCCGCGACCCCTTGCCCCGATGGATGTGTGTCATGCACCGCCCCTCCGTGACCAACCGAACGCTGGCCGCCCTCTATCCACTTCCATGGCTGATGGGCTGCGTCTCTTCACCAATCTCTGCATGGCCTCTTTCTCTATTGGTGGGGTGGACGGTTCCGTGCGGATGGCCCGTGTGTCGGCCTCCACCTTTCTCCGCTGAGTATAACACGTCAATCAGGAAGAACAACGAAGAGATCATACCATGTTCATTTATTCCGCACCCTCTACATTAGATCTGTAGTAGGCTGATCAAGAGAAAATAATCAATGCAAACCATGAAGAACAACTAAACCCCTACCTTGAGCGTTCCGTAGGAGGAGGCGCGAGGAAGAAGACGAAGTTGTTGAAGGGCATCTGCGTTTGTCGCTTCCGCAAGGGTCTTCTATTACGGGCTCAGTGTCGGTTCATCATTCTTCATTAGAGAATCGTTTTTTGTTCAAGAGTTTCTCCATGACTTTCTACCAATTCTCCCCTTTTCCAATACTTCACCAACCAATCCTCTCAAAAGAGGAGGGGAGCCATATAAATTAAATTAAGTTTAACAACATTATTTGTTGGCCCAATTAATTGGATAAATTAAAAGGGAGAATAAATTAATGGGAAGTTGTGAGGTTTTCCCTCCACTAAGAGGGGTTTGGGTGGTCCCCACAGCTATAATTTAATTTGCGGGTCTTCTAGTTTGGTTGGTCCCCACCTCCATAACCCATGTAGAGAGGTTTCAAAAAAATAAAATGAAATTTTGTTATTTTATTTTTCTTCTTCCTCCACAAAAAGCACAAAAACTAACTTTCACCCCTGACCTACTGTGGTTGGGGGGAAGGTATTCTTAAGAAAATACTAGCACTATGAGTTTAACAGTGTCCTCGTATTTAAATTCTGAGAAATGGTTCAAAAGTTACAAACACTCGCATGCACGTTTACTGAGCATTCCCCAAACAAATTTCATAAATTCATTCCGGGTACACCGGGCCTTGGAATCATTCGCTGCCAATCTTCCCAGACTCGTAAAATTCCCATATAATTAAAACAAATTACATGGAATTTCTGGGTCTTTACATTCTCCCCACCTTAGGGATTTGCATCCACAAAATCCACATCACAAAAACATGGAAAACAAGTGGGGGTATTGAGCATGAATCTGAGCCCCTGCTCCCATGTGCTATCCCGGAGGTTCCCATGTTGCCCACATACGCACACCAAAGGTATCAATCACCCCCAATGGACTCTCTGTTGTCAATCCTAAATCTCCACTGGAACCTTCGTAAACGTTTCCTCATCATCGATGTCTAGCCCGCTGTGGTAGATAACATGTGATGGGTCATGCACGTATCTCCTCAGCAAGGATACGTGGAAAACGTCGTGCACCCGGTGAAACTGAGGGGGAAGTTCTAGGTTGTAAGATACCTCACCAACACTATTGAGGACCTAAAAGGGGCCAATGAACCTCAGAGAGAACTTGCAGACCTGGCCAAATCTCTGCAAACCTCATCGAGGTGAGCCCGTATAAAGAAATGGTCACCATCCTCGAACTACAGAGGAATCCATCTCCTGTCGGCATAAGAATTCAGCCTTCTCTATGTAGTCTTCATCCACTCCTGGATGATCTGCACCTTCTTCGTGGTAGCCCGTACCATCTTTGGTCCCATGAGTGATGAATCCCTGGGTCAGTCCAACAAAAAGGTGATCTTCAAAGTCGACCGTACAAAGCCTCAAAAAGTGACATCCCAATGGGGGCGTGATAGTTGTTGTTGTATGGAAAATACAACAATGGAAAGTTATCCTCCCAGTTGCGATCGAAGTCAAGGACGCAAGCATGTAGCATTTCCTAGAGGGTCTGAATGGTCCACACAGTCTACCCATCCATCTAAGGATGGAAGTCGGTGCTCAAACGAAGCTACGTCCTGAAGGCCTCCTGCAAACCCTTGCATATCCAAGAATTGAATCATGTATCATGATCAGATACAATCATCGAGGGTACTCCATGTAGCCGCACAATCTCCTACACATAAAGGCATCTTATGCTCTCTACTAAACCCTTCTCTCTGATTGGTAGGATGTGGGCCGACATGGAGAGTAGGTCGATGATCACATAGATAGAATCATGACCCCTAGATATACGTGGAAGTCCTACCCTGAATTCCATGGATATCTCATACCACTTCCACTCTGGTTCCTCTAACGGCTGAACTAAGTCTGTTGGTACATGATGTTTTTTCTTTCACTTTCTGACAAGTGAGGCACTGCAAGGCAAACTCTGCTACTGATTTCTTCATTCCTGGGCAGCAATGCTGTCATCGGAGATCTGGGAACATCTTCACTACTCCTAGATGTACCGCTAGAGGAGATGAGTGGAACTCCCTTATCACTTCCTCATGAAGTGACACTAGTACCATGGTGCATCCTATAAAAAGGATGGCGTGCTCCCCACCTTCATAAAATCCATTAGCTGCATGTCATGTGGATATCTGAGCACTTCGAGTCTTGCAGTAAGTGTCCCCACACTGCGCCTCCCTGAATCGATGAAGAAGTTGGGGAGTGACTGTAAGAGATTGAAGAAAAGCTGCTCCATCCCGATCCATAAAGGATATTTTCAAAGTGGTTAGCTCCTCTATCACCTAGCCTAGTAGTTGTATACCAGATCTCTTACTAAGTGCATCTACTACAACATTCAACTTCCTAGGAGTATAGACTATCTCGAAGTCATAGTCCTTGAGGAACTCAAGAAAACGTCTTTGTCTCAGGTTCAGGTCCTTCTGCGATAAGATATACCTGATACTCTTGTGATCTGAGTAGACTGTAAGTCATTCTCCCATCAATTAATGTTGCCACATCTTCATGGAAAAGAGCATTGCTTCTAACTACAGGTCATGGGTAGTTTAGTTCTACTCATGCAATATCAACTGTCATGAACCATGTGCGATCACTGCTCGATCCTGCATTAGGACAAATCTGAGTCTAGTCCCTGATGTGGCACAATAAACAACGTACCCAAAGCCCTCCTCTAGAAGCCTCAAGACAAGGGCACTAGTCAACCTCTTCCTTTGCTCCATAAATCTCCACTGACATCTCTCTGACCACAAAAACGGTTTCCCCTTCTATTTCAATTCTAATAAAGGTGTTGCAACTCTAGAGAAATTTAGCACAAACCCTTAGTGGTATCTATCCAAACCCATGAAACTTCGTACCTCCATCACACTCTTGGGTGGCTCCCAAGAAAGTATCGTCTCAGTCTTCACTAGATCCACTGAAACTCCAGCCTTTGAGATGATGTGTCCCAGAAAGTGCACCTCTAGGATCCAAAAAAATGGTGCTTTGAGAGCTTACCATAAATTTGGTGCTCACGAAGTGTGTCTAGAACTTTCTATAAATTATAGGCATGCTCCTCCTCAGTAGCTGAGTTGATCAGAATGTCATCGATGAAGACTACTACAAAGAGATCAAGGTATGTCTGAAATATCATGTTCATGAGTCCTATGAACACTGTTGGAGCGTTGGTTACACCGAACGGCATAACCAAGAACTTATAATGGTTGTACCAACATCTTAATGTCATTTTCTACACATCCTCATCTCGCACTCTGCGCTGGTGATGGCCTGACCTGAGCTCTATCTTCAAGAACCATAGTGCTCTTATCAGCTGATCAAAGAGGTCATCAATCCTTAGGAGTGGGTACTTGTTCTTCTCATTCACCTGGTTTAGGCACCGATAGTCGGCACAAAGTCTCAAGCTCCCACCTGCCTTCTTAGAGAACTGAATCAGGGCTACCAAGAAACACTAGACCGAATGAATCCATTCCCCTGTAAGTCCTACAACTATACTGGAAGCTCACAAAGCTCCATGGGAGCCATCCGATACGCTGGTGTGGATATTAGTGTCATCTGTAGGTACAAGTAAATGTAAAAGTCCACCGATCTATGAGGAGGTAGACCTGGAACAGCATCAGGGAAGACATCCACATACTGATCCACCACTACAGGATAGATTAGACTCTCCACATCAACTGCTTTGATGCTAAGGGTAGTGAAATGATGAGTGATCGGTTGCACTCTCCTCTGAGTAAGTCCTTAATGGGCTCTAAAGGTTCCCTCCTCACTGGTGAAGGTAAACCTGGTCACATCTATGTAGACACACTGCACTTTGTGCCTAATATAGTCTATCTAAGCATGGACAGCAGATAACCATTCGATCCCCAATATGACGCCATAAGGCATGGAAGCTGCTATTAGGAGATCCTAGCCAAAGCTATCACCTCCTAGAGTAATATCACACTGCTAGCACTAGTGCGTAATCATTGAATATGCTTCTGTAGGAATCTCTAGCCGTAAAAATCAAGCCAACAGCTTCGTCGGAATCTTCGAGCTCTGAAAAAGGACAGTGGCAATAAAATAATGACAGGCACCTGCGTCTATAAGTACAGTAGCTAAGTTGGAGTAGACACAGATCATACCTTCTCTCATCTCTAGAGCACCATGGTCGTAGACCTCAGCTACCTGGAGCTGAGCTCGCCCCTGTCCACCTACTCCCTGTGGTTCGGGTGGACCACTTGGGGTGGTGGGGGTAACATCTCAAATTGTCGCCCACCGCCAGCCGCATGGCCAGCTCCTCTATCACATTTTCATTCTCCCTGTGGACCTCCTCGATCGAAACTATATCTTTTCCTAGGTAGAGTTGACTCCTCTAATACCAATTTTTCATGACCCGTCACCCCGGGGCCCATGCCGTGACTACCCCAAGCCTGCCTTCCATAGGCCAGGGACTGGCGACTAGCACCGAAAGGCTTATCCCCTAAAACCTTGAAGGAATTTCCTTTATAACCTGTAAATACACTAAACCAAGCACACATCAAGATACGAACACAAGTAAACAGTATAGAAAAAAGTGTGCTGAAAGTAAGAGGGGCTAGAATACAAGCCCAGCAGTAAAGGTACAAGTACAACTGAAATACAATACAACTGAATAAAGAGAAAGACAACTACTCAGTTATCCTCCATGGTTCCTACTTGAAGGGTAGGCACCGATCGCATCCTTAGAACTGCACATCCACCCATCTCCTCTATGTACTGACACGTCGTATGGTCCACCTCCGGGCACCATCCAGTCTTTGTACCCTCAGCCTCGACCAGTGCTATCCATCATCTGCACCAAACACAACAAGGTGAGTGCGAAGCTCATGCAGGGGTGAGTATAAAAATACTTAGTAAGGACCCCGAGACCCAAAATGTCACACAAAGATCCACAAATAATAAACAACAAAAAATATAAACCAACTGAAAACCCTACTTAGGTATATGCCCATACATATACCTTAGTTATCAAGTATAACCATCTCAAACATGATGAAAACACAGGGTCCAACCCAAAATCCCAAAACTCAACAGTTCCACAAAGGTTGGAATACCAAAAATGTAAGTACCACATAGGTACGCCACATAGAAGAATACCTCCAAGGTGTTAACACAAAGGAAAGTGCCACATAGGTACACACTCAGCTCACGCCAGGTTTAACTTATGTACAGAAGTATAGATGATTAGATGTAACTATTGAATCATCTAACTCTATTAAGAGGTAGACCCACACAGGATCCTTGTATATCATTAGACCCACACAGGATCCTAGTACATAGTCAGACCCACACAGGATCCTAGTACATGTCCAGACCCTCACAGGATCCTAGTACGTCTTCAGACCCACAGAGGATCCTAGTACATCATCAGACCCACACAGGATCCCAGTACATCTTTAGACCCACACACGCTCCTAGTACATCGTCAGACCCACACAGGATCCTAGTACATAGTCAGACCCACACAGGATCCTAGTACATCGTCAGACCCGCACAGGATCCTAGCACATCATCAGACCCCCACAAAATCATAGTACATCATCAGACCCCCAGAGGATCCTAGTACATCATCAGACCCAAACAGGATCCTAGCACATTGTTAGATCCCCACTAGATCCTAGCACATCGTCAGACCCACACAGGATCCTAGTGCATCGTTAGACCCACACAGGATCCTAGTCCATCGTCAGACCCACACAGGATCCTAGTCCATCGTCAGACACACACAGGATCCTAGTACATCGTTAGACCCACACACGATCCTAGTACATTGTCAGAGCTAGCTACAGGGTACCCGCACTAAGCTTTCTCGTCTTTGGAAGAGTATGCTCCTCACGCTACCGGTCGATACTCCAACTGTCATGAAGTCCCACGAAGAAGTATCACAAAGGACCTATATATAAAAGGGGTCTCAATGCAACATAACGTGCATCAATCGGACGCCCAGCCTGTAAGTTAATATCATTTTAGTCCCAAGGAACGTATCGTTCCAAGGTTTCTGGAAACGCAAAAGGTTCATCAAACGGATTTCTGGTGCCAAAGTTATAGCTAAATGAACGTATAACATCGAAACTGGTCTGGGTCTGGTCTGACCCGGTCGGACCGACCTGACCCGATTCAGGTCAACCCGGACTGCTGGATCTGGCCTGGTACACTAGGTGTGGCCTAACCCATGATGTGTGGCCTGGCTTGGCTGTATAAGGGGGGGGAGTCACTTGCCCCCAGTCCTCGAACACCGAATGTCCGAAGTTGTTCAGTCGCCAGCAGCACGTGGGACCCACAGTGGGTCCCTCTCCATCCATCTCGGCCGGCCGAAACAGTCGGCCCATGGTCCTCCCGGCGATGCATCATGCGCTACCCCTCTGCAGTAGGCCGAACATCGGCTGCCCTCTGTCCACAATTGCAGCCGACGGGCCATGGCTCTTCTCCAGTTTCCATGCGGCCTCTTTCTCTATCGGCAGCGCGGACACGTGCCGCCCCATTTCCATAATGCTGGACCAGGTGTCGGTCTCCACCTTTCTCTGCCACAAATAACATGACAATCATGTAGAATTCTCGAGGGATCAGGTCGTTTTTGTTTGGCAGGCACCCTCAGCATTAGAATGGTAGCAGGTGAATCCGAATAATATAATCGACGCAAACCACGAAGAATAACTAAACCCCTAACGTGATGGTTTCATAAAAGAATGTGTGAGGAACAAGACGAAGTCTTTGAAGAGCGTCAGCGTTCGTCGCTTATGCAAGGCTCTTCCGTTACGGGCTCAGGGTCTGTTCCATGTTCTTCTTTGGAGAAGTGTTCTTCATTGGAGAGTTTCTCCATGGCTTTCTACCAATTCTCCCCTATTCCAATACTTTGCTAACCAATCCTCTCATGAGAGGAGGGGAGTAATATAAATTAAATTAAGTGTAACAATTTAATTTTTTGGCACAAACAATTGGCTCAATTAAAAAGGAGAATAAATTAATGGAAGGATAAGAGGTTCTCCCCCCATTAAGAGGGGTTCTGGTGGTCCCCACCGCTAGAATTTAATTTGGGTGTTTTCTAGTTAGGGTAGTCCCCACCTCCATAATCCATGTAGATAGGTTTCAAAAAATAAAATAAAAGTTTTTATTTTATTTTTCTTCTTCCTCCATAAAAAGCACAAAAACTAACTTTCACCCCTGACCTACTACGGTTAGGGTGAAGGACTTCTTAAGTGAATATTGGTGTTGCGAGTTTAACGGTGTCCTTTGATTTCAATTCCGAGCACCGGTTCAAAAGTTACCAGAACCCGCTCAGATGATTACAGAACATACCTGAAAAAAAAAAGTTCAAAAATTCATTTCGGGCACACCAGGCCTTGGAATCATGCTTCATCAATTTTCATGGACTCGTAAAATTCCAATATAATTAAAAAAGTTACATGGAATTTTTGGGTCTTTACATCCACAGTCTATGTCTAACCAAAATATATTCCATTATCCAAAATTATTTTAACTCATTAAAATGTATAATAATTATATATATATTGATTCATAGGTATTAGTAAAGTGTTAAATAAATTATAGAAAAGGTGTTGGGATCAAATACGAATATTTTATTTCTTTCTAAAATGTATTGGCCATGGTAATAAACCAAGGCCCAGGACACTTATATCTGAAATTTGACAATGGTTGTAGAGTCTATATGGATATGGTTATAAACTATAGGACTAGGGTATCACAACCAATGTTAGAGTCGGGGTCATTACATGTGTTTGTACCCCATAGCCATGGAGAGGAGATTTATAACCTTGAGAATAACATATGGCTATATCCAACCTTTCCATTAGTGTGTGTTTTTTATTCTTTCTAAAAATGTTGATCATTATATATGATGACAGGTGGTTCTAATGTAGCTCTCTAATGAATTTTATAAAAATTTACTTGCTAGAGAAATGGTGTTAGAATTAACTAAATATATATTATTACATAACGAAATAATAACTAATAGATATAAATTATTCTATAATTATGTTTTAATTAACTATATATAAGTTACTCTATCACAAACTATTATAAATAAATATTTATAGGTTATTCCATTGAAAATGTGATAATGAATATGATACCCCAATATTCCATTTATAGGTTTTTATTTGTGGAATAATTTATTATTTTTAAAATATTTAATAGTTTCTATTTCAAGAAAGAGTATTTTTGAGTTTTCATGTTTCCTCAAAAAATATTTAAGAACATTAATTTTTTTATGTTGGTTAATGAATCCTTTTAAGGATATGAATTTTATTTTGTAATTACAAGTTTGTTTTACACACGATTAATGTTCATTATATTAATAGAAATATTTTTTCTTGAGTCATCAATAACTTCAAAGGCCTAACAGGTTATATTTTTCTTTTATATCCACTAATGAAATTTATAATATATACCACTATATTATAATTATTTATATAGAGATTAAATTTGAGTTGTAATGATTATAAATTCTAATGTTGATAATAATATTTTGGCAATAAACAAAGAAATTATATCATTTAAATAGTCTAATTTTGTGTAAAATATCCATTCTGTGGGAAAACTATGAGTTTAATTATGTATAGTCTTCATAATTCTATAAAACCTAAAAAAATAAATATATGGTGGAATATTTTAAGATATATCAGTGTTTTTTTCTATTAATATGATCATTTACTTTGATATACTCACAATAAACATTATTGTTTTTAGTAAATCGCTAAGACCCAAAGTAATAACTTATCATAAAATCCATCATACAAGAAAAAGAAATATACTTAACTTGATATCAAAATCCATAAAAAAATTTCTTTTAAAGAATTAAAAAATATTCTTTGGAATATGATGTTAATCAATAGTGGTTTCTTCAAAGAAAACAACACCAATGTATTAAATTTTACTTATGGAATGGATATAAATCAAGTAAGTATGTTTTATTAGATTCTATATCTAAATGATAATTTAATTACTAAATAAAAATAAAGATAAATATATCAAGGATTTTTTTGGGAAACATCACCCGACTATCAAGATACGCATTTGGAAACTCATTCCCAAGTATGGGTCTTACAAAGTTACATAGATGGTTTATGAAATATTTATTTTAAAATTTATAAGTTTCAAAAATTAACCTAGAAATTAATGTTATTAATGAAATAAATATATAATATTGTTCTAATGTTATGTTGGATGTAACACCTCAAGATTTCATAGTACATTATTTCTTTAATGTAATTCAATAACTTGCAATACACACAACACTGAGTTCATGTGCACCATGACTTACCAAACTAGCCGTTCAAAAGCAGTTATGAATCATATTAACTAAATTATGAACTTTATAAAATACATATAATTTTAGAATCCATATTTAGAGTTTCTTAGACATAATGTAAGAACTAATTTATTTTCTTCAGATAAAAGAAGTATTTTTTTAAAAATATACTTTTACCGCCTTTTAATGGTGAGCCCTTTTTAAATAAAATATTTGAAACTTTTGTATATTAAATTTGACAAAATAAACTTCTTCTTTAGAATCAGGACATAAGAATTTAGTTTTAATAAATTTTTCGTGTTTTTCTGATAACTTTCATATTTGGGTGAATAGTGAAAATACTATATTTTAACTGAAAACAACTTTATTATTAAAAATAATTTATAGTGTTAAATTATACATTTTAATGGATTGGAAGTATAAATAGATTGTATTTTTACAATTTAGTCCAATTCTGGTCATTGTAAGTAATTTCACTTTGAAATTGGACATAAACATGTGTCAAACTTTTGATAGTCATTATTTCTTAAAAAAAATATGCCTTTTGGTTTTGACAGCGGGAATTAATTTTAAATTAATAAATGAAAATTATATGTTTTAAATTTGGTAAAATAGACTTTATTATATAATTCAGAATATCATAATTATCTTAGGTTGAATTTTTGGTATTTTTATGAAAACATTCAATTTTTGATGAATAGTGAAAAAAAACTGAGTTATAGTTTAAAACCTTTTTTTAAATAATTATTTATTTAAATTTATTTTCGGTCATAATATACACATAATACCTATATAAGTTAAATTTAATTCATTGGAGCCAGTTTATAATAATTTTAGATATATATATTTTTTTATTGTACTTTTCACCATCTTTTACCCATCTCCTAGGAGAATTTGAAATTTCACATAAAACATAATTTTACCACTTCCTTGAGTGGAATTTTGAAAATCCATGAAACACTGTTAACATCAAGGAGTAAAATTTGGTTCAATAAGATAAAAATTGTTTTTTGTGAATAGTAACTTTTTACTTTTATTTAACACAGTTAAAAGTAAATAGGGTAATTAAGGGTAAAATGATATTATTATTACCCAACACATGTCCTAATTCTATTGGATAAGTGTAATTCGACCAAAAACACCCTTATGAATAAAATATGACCCTTTAGTTCCACTTGGATTAGATTAAGTCATTTATTGTTATTTAATTTAAAGAAGAGTTAAAAGGGTTAAAATCAAAGTTTAATAACTAAACCATTTTTAAAATAGGGTTATACATAACATAAATTCAACTATAAATATTCATTATAAAGATAAAAGGATTTCATACTTAATTGTGTTTTATTTATAATTTTTAGAGATTAAATAATTAATTTTACTTATGAAACAATTTTGATGTAGTATTTTCATTATTAATGCAAGAATCAAATAAATGGTATTATAAATGTTAAAATAAATATAATTTGAATATTTAATGTCATCCACGAATTATCTAGGTTACTATGGCATGATAAGATTGATTAAATAAATTTAGTTTGAATTAATAAATTTTTATGACTTTAACAAAAATCAATTATTTCACCATTATACAGGAGGTTAACCTACCCTCGACCAAGGAAAAGTACAAGGTAAGGGTTTATTTCACAATCACTTCATTATCTGAGGTTGTTTATACGTAATTATCTTCTAGGACGTCTTTATCATCCACATCAATGTTCGTAAAAATGTATTCCAAAACAGTTTTACTATTTACTAGACTATGGGTTAAAGTCATTTATACCCTTGTTTGACTTTTTATAAAATGGTTTGAAAGGACTCTTTCTGTCATTTTCCAAATAAGGTCCATTTTAACCTTTTCGGCAAAATTAAGGTAAGAATGTTTTTTTAACTTATAAGGCGGGTGCGACTATTTTCCACTGTTATAAAATCATTGAAACTTCCCTTAAAATCTTATAATAATATTTTCAAAGTAAATGTTTTTTTTATAATTACGTGACTTTTAAATGATTTCAAAAAAGAGATATTTCTCACAAACAGTTTTGATTTCATCTATGCCAACATCCTTAGATGTATTTTAAGCTTATATGAATTTGATTTATTATGATTCAAAACTTCTATATTGTATTGAAGGTTTTGTGATATTTTTGACTGTGGATGTGTTATTTTTATAACATTCATGGTTTATGGAGAAAGTCTTGAAATTTCGTATTCTAGTTTTAATACGAATGTTTATGTTATGTTTAAACCTGTTCATATGAGGAATTCATTTGAATTAGTAAGTGATGGGTGGAGCCCGCTATAGCTCCTCGATGCATCAGTATGTATCATGAGACAAACTAGTGTCTTATCACAAGGCCTTGACAAAATCCTATTGGCAGTCCTGGCACAAATCCTTGACTATGTGGTTAAGATAGACTGGAATTATGGATTCCATCATTATGAAAGTGGTTGTGAATATTGCATGTTATTAATCGACTAGTAGAATATCCATGTGAATAAGTAAATGTAATTATTTCATTTTATTTCTACCATATTATGCAGAAGTTCAGGTTTAAAAGGATTTTTATTTACTTATACATTGTCTTAAATGTTTATGCTTATTTAGGAATGTTCCCTCTATATTGTTATCCTTACTGAGCATCTGAACTCACGCCTTTCTATGTCTTAATTTTCCCAGGTTGTCAAGAATTATTTTATGACTGACCTGCAGGGATAGTTTTAGGGGATATGAGTGTGGACTATAGAGAATATGTTGTCGTAGTTTTTCACTTTATGTTGTAATGTATGACTTATAAATATATCTAGTGTTTCCAAGGCTACTAAACTAATTGGTCTTTCGAGACTTGATCTTTTTTTATCATGCCAATGTATTAAAATAATGGACCAACTCTGGGTAACTGAGGTCGGGGCGTTACAATGGACATATTTTTTAGAGGATAAATTAAAACTGTGTGT
Organism: Viscum album; assembly: GCA_963277665.1. NCBI lineage: Eukaryota > Viridiplantae > Streptophyta > Magnoliopsida > Santalales > Viscaceae > Viscum > Viscum album. Next base: position 372,281,108 of record OY728127.1, on the reverse strand, counting down.
ATTCAATTTATATAATGGGTAGAATGTGACAACCTAGTTATTTTTAATAATATAATACCTTTATGGAATACTGATATTCATGATTACAAATATATATATACCTTAAACATGTATATATGTTTATATTAAGTCCCAAAGGGTAATATAAAATTATTTAGATACACAATGTAAATTTAAATTTATTATTCTTTGAGCATCTCAAAATATAAGTATTATTAAATGGTTAAATAAATTTCCTTAACATGATTTGTTATTTTTTTATTTAAGGAAGTATTTAATTATCATACACTTGATAAAGCGATATATAATCTAATTATATGTTTATATAATTATTTATTATTATTTTATTCTCATATATAATATTATCAAGGTATCAAATAATAAAATATTTTTAAATTAGAAAACCAATAATATATTCTAGTCTACATAAATTGATTTCCATTGTATTATATTTTTTTATTTAAAAGAAAACTTTTGAATTTCTAGAATTTTAAATTAAAAAAAATGGAATTCCTTTTTTGTATCCTCTTGTCAAAATTACCTTAGTGTGGACTTTTGGTATATTGTTGAATAAGTTAATTTTTTAGAAAATAGTAAAAAATTGTAGTTCTTTTAAATACCATAGATTTTATAACATCATCATTATTTTAGTATGACAGAAAAACCTATGAAATCTATTTAAAATTCCTTGAATGAAAATATATTTAAATTTACATTAAATTATTATAAATTAATATAAATCTTTTTTCATATCAATTCAAATATGAAAACATCAATTGGTGTTGACACAATTCTAGCGTAGTAAATAAAAAGTCATGATTTATGTCCCTGAGATAGTATATTGAAAGGTATAATATTTTTTGACCTCAATATAATAAAATTTTGAAAAATAAAAAATATTGACATATATCTATGAATTTTATCTTAATATAACTACTTACTTATCTAACTTTTTAACCAACGCTTGTGCATGGTAAGAAAAGTCATCTTTGTTATCTAAAAAATGTTCTCATCAAAATAATTAGTATAAATAATATAATTAATGATACTAGAATAAAGAAATTGAAAAATTTAATTTAATTATGATAGTAGTTTAATTTTAATATTATATAATAGAAAAATTATAACAAACCTGAACCCAAACTCTCGGATCCCCAACAAAAAATATAATAATTATAATTCTAGCATTGATAAAAATAATCATGACCCAATTTTAGTCATCTGAAACATAAAACATCATCATAAAAAATTAGATCAACTATATACCCATGAAACATTATATTTTTCAAAAATTAGAACAAACTCAAAATTAAAATTACTCATGTATTTAAGTGAGAATTGTTTACACTATAACAATCTTTTCTTATTCCACATTTAGTGTTCATCATCCCCAACCCGAAACCCTTATAGTAATATCTTATCAAACATATTTCTTTACAACCTTGGTAAAATTAAACATAACAAAGGGATGATCTCAAATTCATTATAATAGTAAAAATAGGTAATATAAATTGAATATCATTAGTGAGAAGGAGATGATGAAATGGGATTTGAAACAGTTAGAAAAACATAGGAGAATTCATGATAATGATATCATGGAATATAAATAATGATACATGGCATAAAATATTATCAAAATATAGTAAATATATAAGCCAAAAAACATGAATATGTGAAAAAAATATAGAAAAAGGAACCATTAAAATAACATATGAAGAATATAGAAAGTATGTTTATATCTTGGAACATTATCTTCATCACTAGTTTTCGCTCATTTCATAATTAATTAGAGCCCAATAAAATCTATAGTAGAAACCTCCCCGGTCAACTTGCCCTTTTTTCCTTACAAACAAGGAACATTACCATATTAATTGGATATATATAGCATACTCACTAAATATATAAGTTATAACTGACTCACTAGTTATCAAGAGTTGAATTTGGATCACCCATCATCATCAAATATTTCTATGGATATTTAGATTTCATTTTAATCGTATTAATTTTAAAAAAAAGATTTGATTCCTTCATAACTCAATCTAACCTAGGAAAAAAATGGGTTTCATGGAAATCATAAAAAATTTATAAAAAATAGGGGGATGGTATCATAAGATCATATTTCCAAAGAATAATATGAATCTTTAAATTTTTTTCAGAAAGTTAAAATCGCATTTAAAATAATATGGAGAAACTTCTTTTCTAAGGAAAGGGAAAATAAAACATTTCATTTAATATTTCTAAAAAATACCAAAATATTGAAAAAAACATTTTCCTTAAAAATAATAATGAAAACATATAAAGAATCTTAAAATAAGATAATGGAAATACTAGTTTGAAAAGTAATTCATTATTAATAATTACACCAAATATTAGTTTTCACACTTTTTTTAAAAGTAATAAACAAATCGTCTTGAACAATTTTTAAAGAATACTTTTAAAAAAAATTAAAAGAAATTGAAGAATAGTTGAAAATTTCTTTGAAAAATTGTCGGATAATATAAAATAAAATTATTTAGAACCTTTTAAAGATAAATGAATGTGTAATATAAATAATTTCTGACTAAACTGATAAACATTATCTCTTTTTCTAAGAAAAATGTTCTTTTGATCATATTGAATAATAAGGAGAGTAAAATGAAAGGAAATGATTTGAACCTCATAAATCACTAAAGGGTAATAATTGATATTAGGTTTAATAAATTAGAATCATAAAATTTTCAACCAAAGTAACCTTGACCAAAAAACAATCCTGAAATATATTGATATGGTAACATAAATCCTTTATTTATTTAGTAAATTTTTTATCAAAATAAATTAAATGTAATAATAAGATATGTCTTCCCAAATCACATAAATTAAATGATATAATATGTCAAAATACATAAATGGGGAATTAATTAAACTATATAACTGAATCATGGTGTATAACATGAAGCATGTCTCAATAAAAGTAAAATGAGAAAAAGAAAATCATTCTAATGATTATAAAATTTGAACTGATAAATATTCCATGATGTTATTATGTGTAAATATTTAAAATGATATAAAATAATTTAAAATATGGCATAAATAATCTATAGGTCAATTAAAATATAATCATGGTTTAATAAGGTCAATGAAAATGTTTTATAACCTAATGAAAATAAATTGAGGTAAGAAACCCCTTTACTCGACCCAATGATTACAATGATTGAAATTAACTCCAATATAATATAAATATATTAATTATTTACTTATTTAAAAACATTTTACATATTTATCACCTTATCATTAAATGATTAATTTCATTTATTTCAATGTTATATTTAATTACTTAAATGGTTAAGTCCATGTATGTAGTTTTGTGGAAATTAGGATAATAATTATAAAATAAATTTTATAGGATGGTTGTATTCAAAGGATAGTTATTCCATAATATAAAAAATAATTATCATGAAATAGTTATAATTTTTATAAATCAAATAAAATTTTAGATTCAGTCCTGAAAAACATTCACACAAATAAAAATATATAAGCTCATGAGACGATAATCCTCACTAACAAAAAAATGATGTTTTTACTTTTCATTAGTTAGAAAATAAGGAAATTGAATAAAATTTTAACTTTCAACACTAATTATCCTGTTATAAACATTAAATATATTCATTAAATTCATCTCCATGACTATAAATGAGTGGAATTATTTAAAAACATGATAAATCGTTACATAGAAACAGTAGTCTGTATGTATGCATGTACTATGCTTTCATTTTCGAATGATAAGAGAACTATGAATATATATCAGATATAATATTTATGAAATAATAATTATATAATAAATATAATATATATATATATATGTGTGTGTGTGTGTGTGTGTCTATCTTAAATCAATTTTAAAAACCATCCACAAAAGGGAGTGATGATAAAAGAAACACATTGATTCGTTAGGCAGTAGTTCCCACATGCACATGAATGAAGGTCTCATTTCCAAATTGATGGAAAATAAGATAGATAATGGTTAGGAAATATAAATAATAGTATCTAAATATATTAAAGGTACTTTTTTAAAATTTTAATAATTAATATATAATTATAGGAGGAAGAATTATAAATATAATAAAAAAATTAGATTTATACCTTTTATTTAAAAGACAACCTATGGCTTACACTATAAGATGTGTGGACATATTTTGGGGATATATTTGGGTAGGTTTTGGGTGAAATATTTTTCTTAAAAGGTTTTTGGACCTATTCATAGGTGGTTTCCAAAAAGAAGTGTTGAGAGGTGAACCCTTGGAATTTCTTAGAAGTAATAAATTAATTTCAATGAATTTCTAATTTAAAGTGTCACCAAACTGATATATTTAAAATATAAGATTATTAGGACCCTAAATAATCTCATAAAATAACATTTATATATATTCGTATATTTTTTAATCCTTATCCCTTAATTTTAACCCCCCCCCCCCCCCCCGCCCACACATTAACCATGTGGACAATTAATAAGATATCAATTTTTTTACTCTTTTGGGTCATGAAACATAGTATAAAGAAACCGGTGACCCATAAGTATAAAATGGTTAATATGATAAGAATATTCTATTTACTTGACCAAATATAAGTTTTTTATGACTTGTAAATCATTTAATAAAATAAAATTTAACATAAGAGACTGTTATATTCATTCTGAGGAATATCCACATTGTTTGAATTTAATGGCATCAAGATATTAATGGAATCTGAATATAAACTTTTTAAATACAAAAAATATGTTTTATTTATTTAAAAAATAAAATAACACAATGTTTCGGCATATTTGAATTACATTTAAAAAATTTAATATCATTTATTTGATTCTTCTATAAATTGAACAAGCATTATGTCGGTGTTGAATAATAATTCATGTTAATTTTTCAATCACTAAAAATAAAAAAAATATCTAGATTAAAAAATTAATTAATTTTTCAATAAATCTTTTAAAAAACCACTTTTTATCCAAATGAAAAATATTTGTGATATTAAAACAAAGTGAGTGACATTATTTATATTCTTTATTTAAATAATTATTGTGGTCACTATCCAAAGGAACTAGCATGAAATTTAAAAATTTCCACAAAAAAATTGTTATTTTAGAAAAAATATAATAAAATAATATAAATATATTTTATAGAAATATATTTCATCCTTATATTATAGTTTTAACTCTATTTTACATGCTTTACCATTACCAAGGAGATAAATATTTACTATGATTTCTATTGAAAAGGGAAAATTAAAAAGGTTCCTATTTACCAAATTTGATCCTATAGATTCAAAATATGGAATAATGTTTTTAAAATTAAGTTCTTATAAGTTAGAAAAAAATACTTTTATAATGAACCTACAAAGGTACTAAAAATCATTTTTCAAAAAAAAACATTTTAGGTATAAATAAGTTTTATACTAAAAATAAGTATAATTTTATTTAAGTAACATTAATTTAATTAAATTTAAACAAAAGTGATTATATAAATTTTAAAAAACAATTAAAAAATTTAATATTTGAAAAAATATGAAAATAAAAGACAATTATAGAATCTTTTTTTACACTATTTACTGAAAAATCAATCTTTTCTAAAAAATCCAAAAATATGACATTAATATAATTTTGATATACTAATTTCCAAATTTATACAGTTTTTATAAAAAAAATTATAAATGTGGCATAAAATAATTATAATATTTTCTTATAAGAAGAAATAAAAACATTTTTAGTGAAAACATATTTTTAAAGTATAAAATGAATATACTAAAAACATGAGTGATTTTACCCTAAGAATTAATAAATAAAATTATATTCTGCAAGAAATTGTTATGTGTGTGTGTGTGTGTCTTACATAGTATGGTTACTCCAATTTATATGCACCAATTTAGAGAAAATATTAAAACTATTATATTTAAATTGATATTTTTTTGGTTGATAAATCTCATTATTGTGTATCTTGTACTTTATCGAACATAGTCTTACTCTAAAATATCAGGGAATTAAATCACCCTATAGCTAAATTTATCCATAAAACTTTTACCTCTATCTTGATAATTCAAGGTTTTAAGATTTGAATATAACATTTTTTTAAAAACACATCATTAAAAGGTTTAACAAAAATTCTTTACGAAAAGTAGGAGTATATAATATGAAGGTCATCTGGAATAATGCATAAATATGCTTCCAAATAGGGTAAAATTATTAGTAATTTAATATATGGACATTGATGAGAAAATAAATATGTAAATGATGATTGAGAGCGATAGAGAAAGCAGTCATGACAAAGATAATGACCCCCAAAAACATGGACTAATAAGAGAGAATGAATACAATAATTTTTGAAAATTATTTTCAGATTAATAAAATTTTTAATTTATGAGGGATTATTTTATGATCAAGACTAAGAACATTGGAAAATATACTTACTTGATTTCTTTAAAATCAATTTAATCAATTTCAAACTTTGGTTTCATGTTCTAAAAAGTTTCCACCTCTATATCATGTCATATTATAAGTGATGGGTCTGGATGATGAATTTTTGTTATGCATAAAGCATCAATATTCGATAGATCATTTGAACTATACTAGTATTAATATAATCCTCATGTGTTTAATAAATCCAAAATATTTATAATGAGGTAATATAATACCTAAAATTAAAAAACCGTCATTTTAGGAAAAAATATATTTCACTCAAAATTTTGTGTGCGAACAATAAAGGTTCATCCTAGATCATTCAAAAAATAAACAAACCTATATCTAAATTATAGATAATAACCTTGACATTAAATATTTTTTGACCTTAAAGGTTTTCTCAAAACTTTCATTTTCCACCCCCAAAAATGTAACATCAATATTCAAAAATAATCATATAAGTTAAACCAAAGGGTTACATATACCGATAAAAAACACCCGAAATATCATTAATGAGCATAAAATATCACCACTTAAAACCTAAAAATAAGTTTTTATTCCTTTTGAAATATTATAAAACTTAAACTTATAAACCCATGATGGTATTAATAACCCTAAAGTTAACATAACATAGAAATTTCTTAAATTCCAAATTTATCTAAAACTTTCGTATGATATTAACTATAACGACCCCAAACCTGAACTCTTGGTTCTAGTGGAAAACAAGATATCTTCAAATATTTATCTTTGATTCCAATAAACATGAGATAATTTTCATATACCAAAACATAAAACATCGATAGAAAAAATTGGTGCACTTACATACCCAAAGAACTTCTAGATTTATTGTTTTGTAAAATTAGAAAAAACTAATACATAAACATATCCATTAATTTAAGTGGGAATTTTTACCACTATTCCATGCCTTTCTTATACCTCATTATGTCTTAATCATCTCCCATATGAAACCCTTCTAGACATATCTCACATAACATATTTCTTTATGAGATCGGTAAAATGAATCATAAGAAAGGGTTTATATTAAATGCTCAATACGGGAAAACATATGAATTTATAATTGAATATATTTAGGGATCATGATTTGATTATTTGGGTATAAATGTAGTGACCATAACATAATAGAATTCATACCCATAAAATGCTGGAACATAAAAAATGATACATGGCATAAATCATTAATAAAATATAATAGAATTAAAAGTTGAAAACCCTGAGCCTTGTGAAATCAATCATGATCAAAGGGACCATTAAAAACTCACAATAAGAATAGAGAAAATGTGTTGGAAACATGGAAAATTATACTTATTGATCAGGACTAATCATGTTAAAAATAACTACATTCATGTTAAATGCATAAGAGAAACCTACCTGGTTAACTTATTTCTTCTTGTCTTTAAAGTCAAGCTACAAGAACCAATGCATTAAAAATTTGTATTGGGCACACCCATTGTATAATATATATCTAGATCACTTATCATCAATATATATATTAGGATCAAATGTTATCATAAATAATTTCCAAGCATCATACATGACTATAACACATGGAATCTTGCATTCTCATCACCAAACTTTTGAAATAGCTATCATTATGTTATAATTTTTTAAAATTATTGAAAAACAATGAGTTTCAGGAAAATCATAAAACATATAGCTAAAGGATGTGGAATTTATAAAAATATTTCATTTCTAGTAAAGTGTAATAATATTTAATGGATGATAACAAAGATAAAAAATTCATTTAAATGAACATTGAAAAACATTTCTTTGAAACCAAGGAAATATAACCCTTTTATTTTTATATTTATAAAAAATACAAAAATATTGAGAAAATAAAATTCCTTAAAAATAAAAATGTAAAACAAGAAAATATTTTTTAAATAAAATTATGGTAATAATGGTTAGAAAATTCATTCATTCAGTAAACATTAAAACTGATATTCTTTTCAGGCCTTCTACAAAAAATTCATAAAAAACCAATTTTACAAAAATTTAAAGAATACACTTTAATATATTAAAGAGAAATAAAAATATAGTGGATAATGAATTTAAAATTTCATTTTAGAATATTAAATAATTTTATTGAAATAATTTTATAGCTCATGGATATGGAATAAAAAATATTATTAACGAAAGGGGGAAATAAGGGATGTTTTTCTTAAAAATGTTATTATGATATTTTGGAGTAACAAAGAGGGAAAAATGAAACGAAATCATGTAAAGAATAATAAATGACAAAAGTAGAATAATTAAAATGGGGTTTAAGAAATTAATATAGGTAAATTTTCTCCCAATTGATCCTTGAACAAATATAATCTCGAAATATAATGAGACTGTAACATGAACCCTTTAATACTTTGGTATCTTCTGAATCGAAATCAATTGAAAGTAAGAATGTGATAATTATTTATAAATCCAATAAATTACATCAAATAATATTTAAAAATTTATTAAAGTGGTATTATTTACTCCATAAAAGGAAATCATGGAACATAATATGAAACATGTCACAAGAGAATGAGATTTAGAAAAATAAAACACTTGTAAATGTCATAAAACATAAGTGATAATAAATCCATGAAGTTATAATCTGAACATATGTTAATCCATATAAAATATTTGCAAATAAATCATAAAATTTTATATATAAAATCACACATAATCGTGGCATAAAAAAATTGATGAATAATTGTTATAACGCAATGAAGGGAAATTGAGTTAAGAAACCCCTTACCTAGAGTCAAAACTCTAAATGTTTGTCATTTTACTCATGTATAATAAATTATTCTTAATTATTTACTTATTAAATAAAATTTTAATGGTTTTTACCGTTATCATGGTGTAGGTTTTTAATTTATTCCATTGACATATTTAATTATTTAATAGGTTAAGTCTACATCAGGTGTCTAGATGATGTTCAGTTCATAATTTCAAAATGACTTCAGTAGGTTGAACAAGCTCAAAGGGGATATTGTTCCATGATATATATTCTAATAAAAATTAAAAAAATAAATTTTTTATATATAAAATACAATATTATATAGAGTCACAAAAATTAGTCATTAAAAGTAAAATACATTTCCTCATAAGGTGGTCGTCCGTACGTACACATGAACGATGTTTTTACCTTTCTTTGGATGGAAAATAAAGAAATAAAATAAATTTATATATTTTATTAATCATTATAAAGTTAAAAAACATTTAAAATTATGAAATTGAAACCTAGGACTAGATAGAAGATAAAATATTTAAAGATTAGGTACATCGCTATTTGTTGATGTTAATCTGTATGTCTATATGTGTGATGATTCTTTTTTTTAAAGTTAGAATGGTATGAAGATAGAATATATGTCATATTTTAAAAATAATTTTTATGTTGTCAATATATTATATATACATTAAATAAATCATATTACCATACAAGAAATGGGGTGATGAGAAATGAAATACATCAGTTTTTGAGGCGGTAGGTTGTACGTACACATGAACGATGGTTTCACTTCCAAAAGGATATAAAATGATGTGGATAAAGTTTATGATGTCCACATAATAACATATCAATATATGGAACATAAAAATATATTATACTATAATTTTTACAATATAATTTATGGTGGTATAAGAAGTAATAAGATGAAATAAATTGGTTTAGAATCATAAATCATCTTTAAAAGTCAACCTTCAGCTTACAAATTAAGACAACTAGGTTGTTATTTTGGTGAGACTAGGACCTCTAGGATTTGTAGATGTATTTTAGGGTGATATTTGGGTAGGAATTGGATAAAGTAGATTTCTTAAAAAGTGTTATGATGGGATGATATTTTGTGTGCATATATAATAAAGTAGAGGGTAAACCTTATAATTACAAAAATTTATTAAACTAACAGAAATTAATACTCATGTTAAAGTGAAAAATTATGATTTAATTAAAATATAGTATTAAGAAAAGTTAAAATAATCTCAAAAAATATGATTTAGGAAATTTTAGTTGATTCTTTATCCCATAAATCTACGTTTCAAGCCTATGTTAACCCTTTAGATGATCAAATAGATATGATTTTTTTCTATTTGGTGTTCAAAATGGTTACTATAATCAAAAAAGTGAACGATTAGTAAATAATTATTGATATTATTAGCCACATATGGCTCACTGGGAAAATGATAAAAATTTTATGAATTTTAATTCATTTAATAAAATATTCTTTAACATATGACACCATTAAAGTCCTTTTTTAGATTGTTCAAATAGTTTGGATTTAAATACATTGAGGTAGAAATTTAATTTGAATTTAATATTTTAAAACATCATTAATATGTTATAGTAATATAAAAATTCATATAACAAAACAATTCATACTAATTTTATTACATTGAATATTTACAAAATCATATTATTGATTTTTCCATAACCAGAACAGGCATTGTGTCAATGTTGGGTAAGCATTTAAGGAAATTATTCTATCACTAAAATTAAAAATATATCAACATGATAAAAAGACATACATATTTTAAAAAAATATTTATAATCAAACATAAAAACTTTTTATCTAAATAAACAAATAATAGATATATTCAAACAAAGAGAGTCACATTTTGTTTTCATTCCTTACTTAAAATTGTATTAAGGTTATTGTTAAAGAAAATTGGAAATTAATTTCCAAATTTTAGTTACATGGATAATTATGGACAAAATAAACTAATAAAATAAAAAAAAACATGTTTTATGCTGATATTTAGGCCTTATCTCATTGTTTTAATAGTGTTTTACCCATTCTACCCTTACCAAAGAGACAAATATTTACAATGGTTACTACTGAGAATGACCAAAAATGCACGGGAACTATTTACCAAATTTACACTTCTTGATTCAAAATATAAAATCCATTTTATAAAATTAAATTCCTATAAGTTTAATAAATTTATTTTAAAATAATCCTACTAAATGAGGTAAATAATATTTTTTAGAAAAATACATTTAAAGTATAAAAATATTTTTTAAAAAAAATTAATCGTAATATTTATTTAAATAATATTAATTAGACTATGTTTAATCAAAACGAATCAATGAAATTTTAAAATGATTTCAAAAAAATACTTTAAAATGATTAAGAAGAAAATAATGTTTTCAAAAAATCATCATTTTTCACTATTAAATGAAAATCCACTCTTTTTAGAAAAAAACTATATATTTAGCCATAATATAATTTTCATGCGATAATTTAAAAAATAATATCATTTTTATAAAATAAAATTTCTAAAATTGGTAGAAATGAATTATAATATTCACTCACATAATTAGTGAAAATGATTTTCATGTGTCGTATGCTATAGAACATAGTTTAATTTTAAAATATTAGGGTAATATAATAGTTTAACAAAAGGCTTATGCATCCCTAATACATCACTTGTGAAAGATGAAGAAAATTCAAATTAAATAGATTTAAAAATAGTGAAGTGATAATATTTAGATTTATTTGAATCTTGAAAAATTTTAGGGGATAAAAAGGATGGTTAAGAACGTATTTTAATATTAAGATCTAAAATCAATTGTTAGAAATTTTTAATCTCATATTTTGAAAATAACACTGAATATTAGTTTAAATGGTATTTAATGTTAATAACGATTTATAAATTAATAACAATTTATAAAAAAATATTTCATCAATTGCAAATGATTAATGGTTGATAATATCATAAATTTTCAACTCATAAAAATCTTTCCAATTTTTAATTAATTTCTTGATCCTTAAAGATATAATTTTTGTGAAAATGCCATTGAATTTTTCATATAAAATAGGAAAAAATCTATCCTTTTACAAACACATATCATGTTTAATGTTATCTGAAAATAATTATAAAATACTTGTATAAAGACCCATATACATGTTCATAAATGTTATTCCTTACAAAAATAACTTTCTATGAACTCTTTTTGCTCAATTTAAAGGAGTTAGTTCGAGGTGTAAGGTAAGGTTTTTCAAGCACCTTTTATTTTTCTTACTTGTAATTTTGTATCTGAAAACTATATGAACAATTATATTATTTTTTCCTATGATTATATACACATGTCACTAAAATAATTTGTATCCAAAAATAATTATATACCATCTATTACTTCTCCCTAAACTCTATTCACAAGTCATTAATATGTTAAAATATGGGCTTTTTCAAAATTGTGGCCTATTATTTCAACATCCATTTTAGTTTTTTCAATGACATATGTAATGTATAAAATTTAAAATAAAATATAAATTTAATTTTAAGATAATTTATTATAAAATTAAATTAATTATTGGATTCTAACATATTTTTAAATCATTTTAAAAATATCACACACAGAGGGGAGTATACGCTAAATAAGTAAATGATTATGTTTTCATAAACATACTTCTTTCATGGGTATTCCTAAAAAATTATTTCCTGATTTAGTAAAACATTAATATAAAAAAAATTATTATTATTATTAATTTAAAGGAAATTTATCCACTATAAAAACAAAAATAAATGCAAACAATCGTAGTCCGTTTTAACAAACATAAACCATTTTTAGGTAAGATTCTATGAATGGTTACTATTTAATGACTAATTAAACTCCATAAATTATAAAATTATATGAAAAAATACCTATACACTTATATATCTTGTAAACCCCATGAAATTGATATTTTAACACTATAATTATACCTTATTAGTATTATATATTTTGAATAAAAAATCCTCAAAATTTTCAACCTGATGATTATGAATTTAGTAACTAAATTAAATATGGTAATGAATGAGAAAATAATAATAATTAAATAAAATTTAATTTTTTTAAAATCAAGTAAATATTAATATGATTTTATTATTAATTATGTTAGGTAATTTACAATGTGGGTCAGCACTGAGAGAAAGGGGTTTGTTCTATTAAAACATCACTTTAAATGTTTGGAAGTTTTCCCCTCAACTATTTCTCCTTCCTGATCATATTCATCAAAAATGTCCTTATCTTTACATATATGATTTCATCCGTTAATTTTCTATATATAGTGAATTTTATTATATAATAATTACATTAATCCCTTTTCACAATTTTTGAAGGGGAATTTTATTTTCAAAAGTGTGAAAGTAATATCTTTTCAAAGGTCTTCCACGTGAGAATATTTTGTTTCAATATTCTTCGATTTTATTTTCTAATAATCCTCTTCATGTTTTAATTTTTTTCCTTTATAATTTCATTTCTATGTTATTAGTAATCAAATTTTTTTTGAAATAAATTTTATTTTAAATGTATAGGGAAATTCATCTTAATTTTTACAATTTGACTGAAAAAGTTTTTAATTATGATTTCAAAAATAAATTTTTATTTTATTTTTATAGAAAATTGAAATATTGTTTTTTAATTTATGTTATGGTTCATGTATATTATATATGATGAAAATTGGGTCTGATATATCTCCCTAAGTCACTAACTAATTATTTATTCTTTGGTGAAATGATATTTTAATAAACAGGATGTAAGTTATTTCATAATGTTTTTGAAATTAACAGTAAAAAAGTTATTCCATAATGTTTTTGAAATTATATGGATATAGTTTATTACATGGATTGATTTTTAAAATTTGCAGTTATAAGTTATTTCATTGAAAGGGTGTTAATAAACCTAATATTCCTTTATTTTTATTCTAATTTTCCTATGAGTTTTTACTGTAAATCATTATATTTCTATGAAAACGTTGATTAAATGAAAAATTAAATTTTTTCATATTTTTTAAAGTCAATTTTTGAAATTTCATAAATATTTAAATGTATTAATTTAATGAAATTTGAATTTGAAATTTTCTATTTTTCCTAAGAAAAGTTTCGTGAATATTCATTTTACCTATATTTGTTTATGAAGCTTTTTCATGAATTAAATTTCATTTTGTATTTAAATGATTGTTTTTCACAAGATCAACATTATTTTTATTAAATGAAATACTTTTTCAACAGCCTTCAAGAATTTCTATGGTCAAATAGGTTATATTTTTCTTTTATCCCCCACAGTGAGCATTATATTCTTATCAAATGTTTCCTACTGATTTTCACAAGGATTAAGGAACATTGTGAAGGATTATGAAGTCTAGTTTTTAATATGAAATTTTGTATTGAATGAATAAATAGAATTCAATAGTCCTCTATCCTGGTATTCCTGAATCAATGCCCTAATTAATTACATTGGTACTATAAAAAAATATCTCATCCCAAAGCACTGAGTGGAATTGTATATTTATAAAACCCGATATGAACATAATTTTTAAATTATAACAATAAAATGAATAACTAACATAGAAAATCCATTAAAAATTACCATAAACTATAAAATTATCCCTATAATTCATTCATAATATACATCCTCACATCCTAGAGAAAAATAACACATAAGAAATGGGTGTGCTTAGATGCTCAGTATGGGTAAGTAATACAGCATAAGCTATCATAAACATAAACAATTAGGAAAGTTAATGAAATAAAAACACATTCCATTAAAACATTATATTGAGCATAATATAACATGAATAATGCCATATAAATAATAATTTGAGAATGAAACATTACTATGTATATTCTACTGGTTCAATAATCACATGGATTATCAATTACTAATATCCTAATGATGTAATGCATAATGCTATATGATATAAGCTTAAAAATAAATGGTCAAGGCCTTTGGCTGAGTCCATATCTAGTTTGTCTCAGGAGACCTACCGATGCATCAAGAGGATATAGGGTGCCCAATGGATCACTTACTAAGTTCAATTAAATCCAAATATAAATTTGGGGGAACATAAACAACTTATATATGATATCTGTAAGAAACTTTCCCCAATCAGTAAACATAACAAAAACCATTCTGAGTAATATAGTAAGGGGTAACAGGATATCACATTCACAATCAAACTGATCCTAAACCATTATAAAAAATATGGTAGATGATATCAGAGAAGATCAATACCAATTAAGAATAAGATTCAATATATTTTGTTGAAATTGATGAAAATACTCTAATAAAATCATCGAGAAATTCTTAAGAGAAATAAACATTTTTACATTGAAAAGAAGTGTTTTTTAAATCATTTATATTTTATATAAAATTATATAATAAACTTTTTTATCCTAAAAAATAAAAATTAAATACAATGAAATTATGTTTGAGTCATAAAATATTTCTAACTAAACTTAAAACATGTAAAAATAGTTTTATAATAAGATTTAGAAACGAGCCACTTCAGTGAGGTTTGAGTGAAAATATATAAGAGTCTTTAAAGTGAATAAGGCTTAATTATTTACATAAAACCCAAAAAAAAGATAAGAATTTTTTTCATGATAAAAATAAATATTTTAGAACAATGTTGGTTTAATAAAACAGATTATGGAGTGTACTTGAAAATTGATTATAAATCAGGAAGTTCAATTTAATTAGGATTTCTTATTAGGAAGAAATAAAAAGGGAAACTTTATAAAACATATATTTTCTTGACAAAGAAAGATGAAAAAATAAAGATAAATGAATTTTTAACATATACAGAGTTTTTTGAATAAGTATAAAAAAATAAATAATAATTTCATTGGGTATGGTGAGAGAAATCAGAACGAGAAGGAAAAAAATTGAGATTCAGGTAGAATCCCTTACCTTATATTTGAAATTATTTGAAATTGATTTTAATGTACTAGATATTGAAATTATATTCATTAATAATTTAATTAAGAAACTATTCAACATGTATATAATTTATTATAGTTCTATTAAGTTCATTTATGGCCTTTTTTATGAGTTATAACATTCAATTTCTACTTTCAGGAGTGTTTTTTCCTTGGTTTTAACGCCTGGGTCACTTGTATTCATGTAAGAAAGATCATGTAAAATGAGAATATTTATCCAGAATTGAAAATATATTTCATTAATGAAAATACATAATATTTAATGGTCTTATAAAAAATTTTATTTCCATATATTGTTATGATTCATTAGATAATTCATTAATGATAACAATTTAGATTATTTTGGCATTTTTTCATTCATGACAAACTAGTTGTGTCTTATAAATTAATATTATGTATATATACTGGTTCTGGAACATTAATTGACTTTTCATAAAAAAAAATTAAAGTATATTTTAAACATAAAAATTGTTTTATAACTAACCTTTAATTAGAGTGGAAAACCAAAACTCTTAAACCATGAAGACAGTAAATCAGAATCTCACGGACAATGTTTTCATTTTTAAATTAAAACATGAAAGAGAGAAGAATGGATGGTTGATATACCATTAATATAATAAAATTACATAGTATAAAATATACTATAGTTATCATGTCACTTTTTATTAGGTAGGTGAGGGAATCATAATAAAATAAAACAAACTGAAAGAGAGAGGGAGAGAGAGAAGGTTTTACCTCTTGAGTGTTGCCTCCTTGAGAACCTCCTTAAGGGAGATAAAAATATATTTTTAGTGAGACCAAAAAGACTAAATTGTGGGGGAGAGGTTTGGGAGATGAAATAGTCATAATATAATCAATCATAAAAGATTTTTTGGTGTGAGAAGAATGGGTGGTGAGGTGTGGCATTTATAGTGGAGGATATGGGTGTTTTTTTATTATTTAATCCATTTGTTTATGATTTTGGCTCAAGACAGTGAATATTGTAGGTTCTTGTGACTAAATAAAGTAAATTATTCATGTGAGTTTGAACCAATGGGTTCTTACCTCATCCATACTTCATCCATTACTCAATAATTCATTTATTTACTTATAATATCAAATACACAAAATTACCATATTTCACAATTCACTAAAATTTCAACTATTTTATAAAAACCCAAAATAAATCACCCTAACCATTTTTCAATGGGAAAAATTCAAAAATTGGACTCAATTTTTGTAAAATAATTTTCTAAATATATATTTTTTAATTAAAATCATCATTTATTCTAAGAATACTGATTTTAAAATTACCGCTGAATTTATAACACTTTGAAAAAATAATTAACATCTCATAAAGTTATCTTACAGAGATAAGACAACTAATTATTAATTTTTGAATCTATTTTAAGGAATAAAATTTCATTTTAATTCATTATATTAATTATAAAATTATAAATAACAAATTTTGTTTCACAAAAATACCCACACTTAATTTATCCATTTAAAATGATTTATCTACTTTTTCAAATATATAAGTATATCATATTTTAATTTATAAGAAACCAAAATTTTATTTATACTTTTATAGTTGATCTTCTATTCTATTTTCCATGTTACTATTCATATGTGTTGCATTACAACTCCGATGGTCATATTTAATAGTATATTATGATTTTAAACTCCTTGTTGCGTGAAGAATAAACTATCAAATATGTTAAATTTTAAAAGAGAAATACCATAAAAGATTGGGGTGTCACAATATCTCATCATTGAAAAACTTTCATCCTAACAATTTATAGAATTTCACCTCATAAAAACATTTTTTTAGTTCATCATCATAATCTCATTTGGTTCCCATGCCACCTCTTCAATTTTAAGTTTTTCCAAACTACATTTTTTGGCTGAGTCATCCAATTATCCAACACCACTTCTTAAGAATATAGAATATGGATAAGATCTTCATAGAAAGATAAATAAGGTACCAATTCTATTCCTTAAAAAATGAAGATATGCCTTGGGTTTGGAATGTACTTCCTTACAAAATTGATGAGGAACACATTGTGTAAAATATTAACACAAGGTTGAATCAAAAAATGATAATCCATGGCTCTAATTCTGTCAAAAATTTCATAAGTTCAAATGTAAATAGGTCTTATTTTCCCTTCCATTACAAATCTTTTGACAAACTTCAATGGAGATACCTTCAAGAATACAATATCTCCCATTAGAAACTCCAAATTCTTCTTCTGGTTATCGACATGGCTTTATTTCATACATTGTTCTTCTTTGATAAGTGTTTGAATGGTATTTTACTTTTATAAAGTTTCCTACTGAAGTTTTTATCATATAGGATTCCTTTCACCAACTTCATTTTAACGCATTAGTGTACGAAATCTATTTCCATATAACGCTTCATATGGTTCCATTTTAATACTTGAATGGGAAGGATTATTGTTGTAAAACTATACCAAAGGTAACTTATAATACCACATACCTAGAAAGTGAAGTGGGAAATATCTCAACATGTCTTATAAAGTTTGGATTTTCCTTTCATATAGTCCATCAGTTTGAGGATGATAAAAATTACTCTAACGAAACAAAGTATCTAAACCTTTTTATGGAATTTTCTAGAATTTCAATGTAAATCATGGATCTTGATCTAAAATAATTGAAATATGTACTTCATGAAGTCTTAAAACATCAATAATATAGAGTCATGTAAGGTTGTCCTGTGTAAATCCTCCCTTATTGGGAGTAAATGTGAAAAACATTAATGTTGATTAACAATTACCCATAATGAATTATTCATTCTTAGATTCATTGGTATTTTAGTGACCAATTTCAGGGTAATATCTCTTCATTTCTATATAGGAATACGCAGAGGTTACAAAAATCCTCTAGGATATTGCCTTTCATTATTCACATATAGAGAGACTAAACATCTTGATAGAAAATCAGAAATATCCATCTTTATATTATCTCAATTAAAGTGTTCCTTCAAATATACGTACATCTTTGTGCCACCAGGGTGTATATATAAATTTGATCTATATTATCATCTAGAAATTATCTTTTTTGCTCGAGTATAGGGGAAACACAAATCATCTTCCCAAATTTCAAAATTCCCTTTTCATATATGAATTCAACCAATTTCCCAGAATTTAGAGCTTTAAATTTTTTTTAAAAAAAATCGCATCATATGACTGATAACATTTAATAATTTCCAATAATTGGGGTTTTTCAACAATTTGGAAAATTAGTGATGTTTCAACTTTCCTGATAATTCCCATATCTATCTTGGAAAGATCCATGTATACAAGATCCTTATCAATCCTCATTTTGTTCAGAAATCCATGATCCATACTGCTCAATGCATATTTTACCTAATTTTCCTTCCCTGGGTGGTAGTGTATAGAACAGTCATAATCCTTGAGTAGATTGAGCCATATATTTTACCTCATGTTGATTTCATTCTGTGAGAAAATATATTTCAAACTTTTGAGATCTTTATATATCTTACATCTTCCATACCATATATAGTGTCTCCATATAATCAAAGAAAATATTACATTTTTAACTCCTCGTCATGAATCTCATCGTTTTTTAAATGAGTTTTTAATTTCCATGTGTCATAGGAAATAACTCAATCATTCTGCATAATGAACCATTTAAGTCTTTTCTTCATTGCATCACTATAAATTACAAATATTTCATTTTATGAGGGTAAATTCAAGATCATATAATTCAAAAATATCCTATTAAATTCTTCAAAATATTATTCAAATTATTTTTCCATATGAACTTATCCCCTTTACAAGTATGATTTGTTAACAGGTTAAAAAATAAGGAAAAATTCAGAATGGCATGTGATTAGTAACCCACTAAACCAATGAAATTATGTATATTGGTTATGTTTGTTAGTGTAAGTCATTCCTGAAATTACTTTATCTTCATAGTATCATCTGAGATTCCCTCCTTAGAGACAATATTTCCAAGATAATAATGTTCTTAAATCCCAAATTCACACTTTTTGAACATCCCATATAACTGTTTAATTTTAAGAGTCTCCAGAACAAACCACATGTTTTTGTTATGGTCCAAATAGCTTTTGGAATATCTCAAGATATAGTTAAAAAATACCAAAAAAACATCCTGATTTTCCTGGAACACTATTTTCAATTTGATCCATAAAATTATAGGGTGTATTAATCAATCCAAAGGTAATTACTATAAACTTGTAATGTCCATACCTAGTTTGAAATTATGTTTTTGGAATATCTTCCTTCTTTACACATAATTTATGGTACTCTAATCAGAGGTAAATCTTAAAAAATTGACCTCTATGAATTTGATGGAATAAATCATCAATGTGAGGTAGAGGGTACATTTTATTTATTATAATATCATTGATTTCGCAATAGTCAATACACAACCTCATAGATACATCTTTCTCCTTAACAAATAGGACCGACTATCCCTATAGAGAAGAACTAGGGTAGATAAATCCCTTATTACTCCACTCCACTGGTTATTTCTTCATTTACACTAATTACATAGTTGTAATTCTATAATAATTCATTGATATAGTTCATGATATATTGATTAAATCAATATAAAATTGAACTTATTTATTCGGAGGACGTCCAATTAAATACCATGAAAAATCATTAATGTATTATTGTAAAATAGGCACATCTTCAATTTGAAGATTTCTTTCCTCACCTATAGATGATTTCTTCTCTTTATACTTAAGAATTTAATTTCGTGGATCTATTTTGATAGATCTTTATAAGAATAATACGATGAGGTTTCTTCTCTATAGATAGGGGATTCTATATCTTCCTCAAAAATCATAATTTCCATCCACTTTTAATAAATTTCCACATCTTATATTGAAATAAAATATGTACCACGTATTATATATAATTCAATCATTTGTATGATGATATGGTCAGAAACCAAATCACATTTATGTGTCATAAAGGGGACTGAAAGACGCATTTTTGTTGGAATGAGACTACCCTTTTGAGTTTTATTGACAAATCCCATATTTAATAAAATTGAAAATGTATAATTTTATTGGAATATAAGGTATATATATAAAAATTTAATGATACAAAATCAAAACTAATCATTGGATAAATTTTAAGATAGTATTAATGTACCTACCACAACATCATTAGGAACTTCATCCTCAGCTATTTTGATTGCATATGCTTTCTCTTTCCCTCGTGGCCTTTTATATGGCAAGGTTCTTTAACACTATAGAAAATTATTTTAATAGTATCTCATATTCCTACAATTGAAGCATTGAACATTGGTAGCCTCATTTTTTCCCTTGAAATAATGAGCATGATACCCCTTCTCACTATACTTGAAGTAAACTCCTTTTCATTTTGAGGAAGCACAAGGGTATTTCCTTCAAAAAGATTCACACATTGAGAAATTCCTTTTTTTATTCTTCCCTTTATCCATTATGTTCTCTAAAAACCTCTTCTTCTCTTATTTTCAGGTAAATTCATATGACATAAAGATTTATTTCTCTTTCTTGATAGCACATGAGACTATATGTGCATATGATGATAAATTTTGGGAGATATGTGCCCTTTGGAGGAATGGTTTTATCCCATGAAAAATTTGATCAGTCTTTCTCTTTGGATTACATATGTAATCCATAGAATTCCATGATAAAATTTAAAATTTGGATTCATATGTAGAATCTTTTTCATCCTCTTTTTTTCCTTAGACTCAAGAATAGTCTCTCTATATCCACTCGTTGTTCCCAAGGAAAATATTTTCAGAAGAAAATTTCCATAACAATACTTTCATTCTATATATTCAATTTATTCCTCCTCATTATGTTTTTCATCAATGAAATCCATTGATCAGTATATCCTGAGAGATGATAAAAATCCATGACAAATTTTTCCATTCAATTACTTCCCATATTTTGAAACATCTTCTCTAAGGAAGTTATCTATTGCTTAGCTATAAATGGTTTTTCATTCACATTGAATCATAGAGGGTGTTGTCTCATGAAGTAGTATAACTTTGTTACACCACAATTGGGAATAGTTTACTCCATCTGTTTATGGTTATTACTCAAATTCTGAGTCAATTGTCCAAGTATAGTTATTAGTGTCTTAGTTATAATTGTAGTTCCTAGTCTAACATCATTATCTTTTATGGGAGGGTAATCTCTACATGTAATATGTTTGTTCAAATGATTCTAATTCCTCCAACTAAACACCATTTATAAAAAATGTCATATAATAAATTAGGTTATGGATCATAATTCATAATTTCTAACCACAAAAACACATAACATATATTGGAAATTAATTCAAATCCAATCTCATAATCATCAACATGGATTCATTGAGGGAATATTTAATTCTAAATACTTCATATGGGTTTGTAAATAAAATTTGAATTATCTTATCTATGCCCCCAAGAGTGTCGAATCAGGTGTTCTCAAATGCCTGTTATCATGCAACAAGTTACACTGAGTCAGGCCCGATGCACATTTTCAGAGTTGTAACCCAAAGGTACATTTGTGCTCGAGCCACATCCACTTTCAGTATCCAAAAAATGATGTATTCCTAATAATACCCACATTATATCTAACTTAACAAAATTCTAGGAAGTTATTCTATTCATATCCTCAATCTATATCATTGTTTCATGTTACCTAATCTATGATTTAAAAAATCTAGTTTCCAAGGTTTCTACTAAATATTCCCAAATAAAAACTGTAAAGACCCTAAACCTAGTATCCTGAAGCTAGTGCCTTACTATATTACATTGGTAAAATAAACAATAGTTTTCATCCTAAAGGACCAAATATTTTAGAAGATATAGAAAACTAGATACAAAAAATTGTTATATTAAAGAATTTAAATAAAAAAACAACAATGAAACTCTATTAGAAACACCCATATTCTCCTAGACTATCCCAAAAGTAATTCATAATATACATATTTGTAGCTTGTGGAAAATAAAACTTAAGAAATGGGTGATCTTAGATGATCTATAAGGGTAACCAATATAGTAGAATCTATCATAAACATAAACAATATGGTGCGGTGATTAACTAAAAACAAATTCCATTAAAACATAATATTGTTAATAATATGGATGGAATAAAATATTATTGAATAATTCCATATCTATAATAATATGATAATGAAACTTAAGCATTGATATTATACTAATTTTACAGTCACATGGATTAATAATTACTAATATCATAATGATTGAATTAATAATGTTGTCCATCAGAAACATACCCTCAAGGCCTTGGCCAAGACATCTAAAAATAAATGGTAAAATCCTCGGTCAAATCCATATCTAAGAATGTATGGTCATGGCCTCAGTCGAGTCCATATGTGTTTTGTCTCATGAGACCTACCAATAAATCAAGGATATATAGAGGGCCCCTCCCATCATTTACATATTCTAATTAATTCCTCATATGAATGGGGTGAAACCCAAATGTCCCAAAGGCCTTCTTTTTATTTATTTTTGATAATCCCCCTTTTGAGGGATGAGAGGGAACCATTAAAATATCCATAGTCTTAGATATTACATGACCCGTATGACTTAGAGGAAATTATCATGAATATTACAACAAGGAACTGCTCCTCCCCAGTTTTTGCATCGTGATGTCAACTCTCCACCTTTGCATTGATGTTCATCTAGGCTTTCCATGCATGAATAGGCTGGTCCCGATGGCAATGTCAAATCCTCTCATTCATCAAATTTTTTTAGCTTCTACTCTGGTGAATGAACCTTCTCAGAATATTCAACTGGATTCTTCTCCTTGTATAGTCTTTCTCGTCCATTGAGCACAATTCCAAGTGTCCTAAAATCCTTGATGTGGCCCGAAGGCCTTGAGATGTCCTGAAAGAATTACAGGCCTGAAGGTCTTAGGTGGTCCAAAGGCCTCAAAGGAACTAAGGACCAAACCAGTGGCCTAAAATACCAAATGGATAAATAGTGGTGAAACATAAAAAAATACTTTATAAGTGTAAATATATTTCTATGGCTAGTGAACATAATCAAAAACCTTTTTCAGTAATATGGTTAATGGTATCAAGATTGTGCATCCCTAGTCAAACTGATCATAATTCAATTAATAAAATATAGTAGATTATATCAAATAATAACAATCCCAATTTAGCATAAGATTCAATAAAGGATTCTGAAATAGAAAAACGTACTCAAATAAAATAATTGAGGGATTATTGAGAGAAATACCATTTTATACTTTACAAAGAAGATATATTTTGGAAAATCACTTGTATTTTAAATAAATTTCATATTATAAACATTAATATCCCAAAAAAATAAAATAGAATTAAAATGAAGTTATGTTTTAGGCATAAAATAGGTCCAACTAAAGTGAAAACATGCAAAGTGTTTTTTAAAAACATTATAAATGGGTCTCTTCATTGTAGTTTAAGAGAAAATATAAAATAATATTTAAAGAAGAAAATTATTAATTGTTTAAATAAAACCAAAAAAGAGATAAGAAAATTTTTCATGATATAAATTTTTATTTTATAAAAATATTGGTGTCTCAAAATAGATTATGGAGTGTACATGAAATTTGATTAGAAATTGAGAACTTCCTTTTAATCGGTGATACATGTCGAGAGAAATTGAAAAGGGAAACCTTATAAAGCATGTATTTTGAAATAAAATAAAGATGAAATCATCTATATAATTGATTTTGAAACATGTGTAAAGAATTTAGAATAATAATATAAAAATAAAGAATAATTTCATTGGTGTAAATAGAGAGTTTGTGTAACCCAAATTAAAAATGGACATTCGTGTAAAATCCCTTACCATAGGTCTAAAATTATTTTGCCCTTGTACTTATTAAATTGGCTAATGAAATTAGAATCATAAATAATTTAATTCAGAACATATTAGACATGTATTTTATTTATTATAATTTCATTAAGTTCATTTATGGATTTTCGATGAGTTCTATGATTCAATTTCGTCATTTAGGAGTGTTTGTTTCCTTGATTTTCATTATTTGTTCACATATATGCATGTACAAAAGATCATGTAAAATGAGAATAATTATCTCGAATTGAAATTATATGTACCTAATGAACATACAAAATATTTAATGGTCTTACATTTCATTTGATTCCAGATATGAGGATTATTCATTAGATAAATCATTAATGATAACCATTTAAATTATTTTTACATTTTTTTATCATCAAGAATTAGTTTTGCCTTATGAATGAATGTTATGTATATATAATAGTTCTAGAACATTAAATAAATATAATTAAAAAACTAATGTGTTTTTAACCATAAAATGGTTTTATGACCAACCATGATGGTTGAATTGAAAAATGAAAACTCATCACCCAAAATGGCGGTAAATCAGCACCTCATGGAAAATGTTTTCACTTTTAGAATAAGAAGGGGAATATATAAGAATTTATGGCTGATATTATTGAGCCAATAAGGTTTCCTTATGAATTTTCCATTACTCTAGGTTTTGAAAATCACAAACACTCTATCTTAAGGAAAATTATATTTTCCCTACAATTATCTTAATAAGGAAAATTTTCCTTCCCCAAGGAAATTTATCCTTCCCTACATTTTCATTGTTCATTTTATAGTTTATCTTGATTTAACTCATTTTTATTCTTATGTCTAAAATTATTTTCCACATATAAAACCTAAAAATTCTATAAATACTTATATATAGATTATTCTATTTTTATAATTCAAATTTAGACTCTAAATTCTCTAAAATTTAGACTCTGAATTCTCTGAAATTATGACTCCAAATTCTTGGAATTTTGGACTTTTAATTCTCTGACATTGGGACTCTAAATTACTCAGAATTATGACTTTTAATTACTCATAATTATGACTCTAAATTCTTTATAATTCTGACTCCAAATTTCTCAGAATTTTAACTCTGGATCCCTTAGAATTCCGACTCGGAATTCCTCACAATTCGGGAACCGAATTCCTCATAATTTGGACTCTGAATTCTTCAGAATTATGGTTCCAAATTCTTTAGATAAAGAATCCAAATATCTTTGATTCATAGTCTCCAAATGATTATTTGGTTAGACTATGTAAATTGTATCCCTTGGACTCTAAAAAATTATATTTTTATAAGAAACCTTATTTGTCTTACACATGTTATAGTCATGAAACGATTTCATACATTCTATTTACAACTAACCGTTGTTTGAGTGACACATGTACAGGTCCATCCAAAATTCATGGAAAAATATGATTATTGGAGGAGGGAGCCGACTCTTGGAGAAGTGATTATAAATAGGATATAATTTAAACGTGATCAAAATAGAAAAAAATAGTTGATCACTCTAGAGATTACATGCTGCTAAAGTAATTTATAGAGAGAGAGAGATCTCATGCCAAGTGCGTACTGAACATCTTGTTCAGCTTGCATCACGCAACACTGAATGTTGTTGTGTACAATTGAGGACGTTCAGGGATAGGAAGACAAAGGTTCGAACTACCTTAAAGTTCAAGGGCTTGTGGGAATATTAAGAGATATTTTGATTTTCTAATCAATGGATTACCCTCGTGTGGGTAAGACAGAAATTATTTAAAGTATAAATCAAGGGACCTTTATCCAATGTTTTTGGATACCCTACTCTTTGGGTTAAAATACTTCATACTTGTTACTTGTTTTGTTTCAAGTTTATTTTCGAGGTATTTTGATAAAGGAAGAAAGTAAAACCTTCTTATACATTCTTGTTCTTTTGTATACTATGATAAGTAAGATTCTATACCCTTTAAGGTAGAATATTTTCCTTGTAAACTTTCCTTAAGTTTAATTTCTAGAACCACATTTCCATAACCTAGCAAGTTTGTAGAACTAAAATAGGTCTTGTGAATTTACCTTGTTTAACTTTGTAAAAATAGTTTTCCTTAAGGATAAAAATGAATGTTTTTAAACTTACAATTCACCCCCTCTTGTAATTGAGCATCTATATTCATATTTTGATCCCACATATATACCATTAACATAATAAAACTTCAATCTACAAAATATAATGTTGTTATCATTTCACCTTGGAAAGGGGAGTTGAGGAAATGATAAGAAAATAAAATATATTAAAATAGAGAAAGAGAGAGGGAGAGAGAAGATTTTACCTCTGGAGAGTCGCTTCCTTAAGAACCTCCTTAATGGACTTGGAAATGGTATTTTGGTGAGACCATAAAAACTAAAATATGGATGAATGGTTTGAGAGTGTAAATTGGTATAATATAAGAAATATTCAAGGCTTTTTAAGTATCAGGATAAGGCATGGTATGGCCCTCAGTTTCAGGAATGTAACCTTTAATTATGTTTTTTTATATAAAGTATAAAGGTTATGTTCGGGAGAGTTTGGAGAAATTTTTTATAGATTTTGGGGATTTTATATAGGTTCAAAAGTGGTTCATGGTTTTTAAAACCATTTAACACGTGCATAAAATTGATCATAGTGATATTAGGACAAAATGGAAGGTGAACAGGTGGCGTAGGGTTTCTCCAACCCATACTACCTCCTAGTAAAAACTCTGCTCTTTGATTAATGGATTTGGTCACTCAGAGGAATTAGATTTGTCATAGTTGGAGCATGGGTTGGAGACTATGTGAGATAACCATGCAAGTTCCATCCTTAAGGAAGTCATTAATATAAGTTTATCCCAGGGATTACCCAACCGTGTGACTAAAATCTACGTCATAAGAAACCCCCTCCTTAAAAAGTGGATCTCACTCAATTTTCCCTAAAACCCAGTGATTTTTCCCCTATATGTCCCTAACTCGTTATTTTCTTCCCCAAAGCGCACAGAAGGTTCTTCCATATATTTGCTGGAAACTTGAAGCATCCCCTTGGTTAATAGTTGCCAATTCCTCATGGTATGTGATCGTTATTTATCATTCATGATGTTTTCATAGATCTAGTTTTCACTATCTCTCAGTTACCTAGATATATAACCACTATGGTTATATCTAAGTTTTTGGATGAAAAATATGAATATATTTGGATTTTTATGTAAGGGAAAATATCTACGATGGGTTCATGGAAATTGAATGAGGTTCTGTCATATTTTTCATGCCATTTAACTTCTTCTCCAAAACTCTTGAAGTAGGTGGCTTGACTCTCAACTCCTCTTTCTAGAACTAATTATATTAGTATCAAATTAATTTAATTTATTGAAATTAACTAAGAAATTATGGTGAAAAGAATGTTATCAATCCTATTTAGTGGTGATTTATGCTTTTTTGTAAAATTAGGGAATTGTGGAAATTTTTTGTGTGAAGTTCTTTGGTTTCATGATTTTTAAAATTTTAATTTTAAAATATGGATTTTCAAGATTTTGGAAATGGGTTATTGGAAAAAGGTTTCTAATAAAAATGTTGTTTTATTGAAATGGTTTTGGCATGTTGGGTTTAGAATGAGTTTTGGGTATACTTGGTGTGTGTGTTCATATTGCATTTATAATGCTTGGTTTGGTTGAAATATGGCCTTGTGATAGGTGCCCAAGGTGTAATGGAACATGGTATATAATTAACTTATGATAACTTGGTAGGTAATGAGAAACATCTCATGAGTATGGAACTGTCATAACGATGCATGCATGGTCAGTTGTTTGAATGTGTTGAATGGAAGTTTTAGGCCAAAGGGAACTTGTGAAATGGTTTTAAAGGAATTTTTGGTTTCTTTCTTTGATAAATGGGTTTCTTTTTGAAAACTGGTTGATATAGAAATTTTTTATTGAGTTATAAACTATTTTATAAATTTTTTATGTAATTTTTTTTATAAATGTTTCTAAATTTTCTATCATAAAGGCATGAGTAGGGAAGTCCTTGGGTAAAACCTACTGAGTTTCAGTACTCACACCAACTTTGGTACTTGGTGCATTTGCAGATATCGTCTACTGAGAAATGAGAAAGGCCAAATTATCAGACATATTTAGCACTAATTCATGATACATGGGTTGTTTGGTGAAGTTGGAACATGAAGCTTATGGAGCTTGGGGTCTTTTTATTTTATAGGAGTTTTATTAGTTTATCTCCCACTATTTAATTTGATATTGTAGTCTCCCACTATATTACCTGAATAAAGTATGATTTTGATAAATTAAATGTGAGTTCACTTTATTTGTTATCATGAAACATATTTTGGGGTGTTTGGTTATGTATTGTTTGGTTAATGTTTTTATTCTTAAATGGAATATCATCCCCCACATTTATTGAAGTCCTTCCTTATTTATTTTTTGCATTTGGCATCTTGGGGATGTCACTTAAGACCTAGTAACATGTCACTGCCCTCTCAAGCCATTGAGAAAGGTATAGATGTTGCAAATGGTATCATTTTTGTTTGGTCTAAAGATTGGTTGAGAAAAATTGTATTAAGTTGTATCAGCTTATTCCTTCCCTTTCCAAACAAGTGCTCATCGGTTTTCTTGGTTCAGGAGTTGAAATTCATTCTTATCTATTCCTTTTGTTGGGCTCATACAAAATAGTAGGATCATCAGGAACTAAAATTTATACCATAAAAAACATAGCAAGATTTCTTATGCTTAGCTTCAAGTTACTAGGGAGTTGGGTACATAATTGTTTCAAAGACACTCAAATGATTTGGAATATCATTATCATGTGTTTATCTAATTATATGAGAATGATATGCATTAGAGGGATGGCATCACACTAGGGTTGAATATATTATTTTGTGTAATGATTTATGATTTATTGAACAAGTGTTTATTTTTGAAAAAAAAATGTTAAAGTTGTTTTCAAATGAATGATTTTGAAAAACAGCATGATGGTGCAATTTTTAAAATATTTTTTTTCAAAACCATGTAAATATTTTTTCAAAAACCGTTGACCATTGAAAAAGTTAATCTTAGAAATTAAATTTGTGATAGTTTATGTTGTATAATTTGAAATGATAATCCTTCAATTTCTAGAGGGTGAGACTAATAGTGCCCTCTATTTGTTAGAAAATGTAACCCATTCGGCGTTGTAGAAGCAAACTAAAAGAAGATATGGAGAATGTGGTTGCACCTGAGCTATAGGTGAACCAAGAGATTGTTTATAGTATTTTATAAACATTTTAGGATATGAATATATGGAATCAATGGGATAATCAGTGAATAGTGGATCATTCTGTCCAATTTCTGAAGAAGAAACCACCCATATTATGGGGTGATTCTAAACCAGAAAAAGTGGAGGTGTGGGTGAATAGGATGAATCATATCTTTGATTTCATCGGTAGACCAGTGTAGCTATAAGAAATGACGGAGAAATGTATGCTGAAGTATCTTGAACACTATTGGTGGGAACTAGTGGTGCATGGTAAAGTGGATAAATGCTTTGGTTTGGAGGATTTTACGGAATTAGTCAACAAGCAAATATATCCTTACATATTCAAGATCCATATAATGATGGAATTATTCATCCAAAAGTAGGAAATTCTTTCTTTCACTGAGTATATGGTAAAATTCAAGAATTTAGTACACTTTTCACCTATGGTTGCAGAAAGTACACCTTTGAAGGAACACATTTTTGAATCGGGGCTAATACTAGAGATTCACTTGAAGATTATCAAAACCTGTATTACACACTACATAGAGATGGTTAATAGAAATATGGTGTCCAAAAGAGATATCTCGGGAGATATAAGAGGAGGAAGTATATTGATACCCATGGGAACTAGTGGGAACTCCAATACAAGAGGAAAAAATAATTGGGACACCTACTTCTAAGGAGGGAGCATGAATAAAAATCAAATAGGTATATTGGTGAATCTTCCTCTGAAACCCATTACAAAGGAGGGATGGTTCAAATGGGTTTCCCCTGACCAAACAAAGAAAGAGTGTACAACACCACAAAGAGAATCCCAAAATTTCGAAAAATATGGGACATCTTCAGCACTATTGTCGCAACGCTCTGAGGTCAAGTGTTGTGGACACTACCCATGTATTGTATGTGTCTTATGCTTAGTTGGGGAAAGGGTATAAAAATAAATTTCATTAGAAGAAAGGAACTAGATATATTGATTTGATGAATACCATGACTCTTCGGGTAGTACAATCTCATTAGGGAGACAAAGGAAAAAGTGTTGTGACGAAGAAATTATATAGATTTCAACATCAGATTTTGAATGATCAGTTCCAACCATATATGGTGAGAGGTAAGATTATTTTGAATTCAAACCTTATACAAGTGTTGTATAATATTGGAGCATCATTTTACTTTATTTCTTTTTATACTATTGATTTTTTGATTTTAAAACATGAGATGATGCCCTCTATGATAAAATATCAAACTCCACTTGGGGAAATAGAATTTAGATCCTTTCTGTGTTGAGAATGTTCTATAACTGTTGATAGCGCTATGCTAAAATTTGGTTTCTATATGTTGGATATGGATTTATAAAATCTAATCATAGGTATGTATTGTTTAACAACGTTCAATGCCCACATCAATTTTTATACTAGAAGAGTCATTTTCTTAACTAAATATCACATTGAGAATCACTTTTGAGAAGACCAGAGTGT
This sequence comes from Viscum album, assembly GCA_963277665.1. Taxonomy (NCBI): domain Eukaryota; kingdom Viridiplantae; phylum Streptophyta; class Magnoliopsida; order Santalales; family Viscaceae; genus Viscum; species Viscum album. The sequence continues at coordinate 372,249,433 of OY728127.1, read as the reverse complement.
AAAGGTAGGTGAAATAGGCTTGTTGGAACCAACAGTGGGAACAATATCTTATTATTTGGTGGCTTTAACATTTTAATTGATAGAAGATATAAAAAATAGAAGTTTTCTATAAGTGGTGGATAAGTTTCCGGATTTTCATCCTAATAATTTATATGGGCTTCCACTAGTAAGGGAAGTGTAGTTTCTGATTTATCTCCTTCCATAGACTAGTATTATATCACTTATGTCTTATTTAATGGAACCAATAGATTTATGGGAAATAAATGTGTATTTGGAAGTGATATAAATTAAGGTTTTAATCTAGCCCAGCATGTCTCTATAGACAACACTAGTTTTTCTCATGAAGAAAGAAAATGGAACTCTAAGGTAGTGTCTGGATTATCATAAGCTTAAAAAACTTACTATAAAAAATCTGTATCCAATTCCACCAATTGATTATTTGTTTAATTAATTGAGGGGAGCTCAGTGGTTCTCCAAGATCGACTTGTGATCAAGATATCACCTATTGCGAGTTCAAAAGGTGGATATTCTATAGACGGATTTTAGAAGAAAATATTTTCATTATGAATATGTGGTAATGACTTTCAGTCTTATTAATGTGGCATTGGTATTTACAAAATTAATGAATCGAATATTTCAATGATATCTCGATTCCTTTTTTTGTTGTTTTTCGACGATATATTTTTGTATTCAAGGAGAAGGGATGAGCATGAGTAACACATGGAAATATTTTTGGAAACATTTAGAGATCACATTGGTATGCCAAATTATCAAAGTGATATTTTTAGATACAAGTGGTATTCGTTCTTGGACATGTGATTTCTGAAAGAGGTGTATTAGTGGATCTAGAGAAGATATAATTTGTTATCTCTTGGTAACCACTGAATATTGTATTTGAGATTTGAAGTTTACTTGTTCTAACTAGTTATTACTATTGCTTTTCCCTAAATTTTCAGGACCAGATTCACCTATGATAGCATTTAAAATGAAGAATTTTCCATTCCATTAGACTGAGGAATTTCAATATACATTTCTAGAACTATAATTTTTCCTTACATTTTTACCGATCTTGATTTTTCCATTATTAGGATAAGGTTATCTGGTATCTTGTGATGCTTTGGGATCTGGTTTGGGGTGTTTTCTCATTCAAGGAGACCATGTTGTTTCATATGGATTTAGATAGTTACCTTTCCATGAGAATAATTTCCCAACATGAAATTTTTAATTAGATACAGAAACCCATGCATTGAAAATATTGTATCATTACCTCTTTGGTGAGAAATTCACATTGTTTATGGATCATACAAGATTAAAACATATTTTCTCACTAAGATATTTGAATCTGAGAAAGGGGATATGGATGAAGTATCTCTAAATATTTGACATTGTTGTGATGTATACACTTGGAAAAAGAAATTTGGTAAAAGATGCAGTAAGAATAAAGTCATATGTTTAGTTGGAAAAATAGACTTTAGATGAGTGGCAGATGAGTTGGTCCTCGCCGATATGCATATAGAATGTGAATACCAAGGTGATGTTGTTGTTTTCATTACAATTTTTCTTGTTCCTGATTAAATGAATATGGTAAAGGATGCAAAGACATCTGATTTAGAATTCATGGATATGAGTTAAAAACTCAATGGTGGGGTGACCATTGAGGGATAGAGGCGGGATGGAAGTTTAATGTTTTGGTTCCGAAATTAGATGGTTATACCTATGGATTTTCAAGAATAGATTCTTCATGCTCACCACCATTTGAGATAGATTTTCCATATAGGAATAATAAATATGTATAAAATGTTGAAAATGTAGTTTTGGTGGACTGTTATGAAAAGGAAGGTGGATGAGTTTGATTCAAGATGCTTAAATTCTCATTAAGTTGAGGAAGAACATCAGTGACCGGTTGGTATATTACATACTTTACCTATTCTAGTATTGAAATGGGGGTATATAGCTATGTATTTTGTTATATGTATCCCAAGAATGATCTATAAATATGATTCCATATGGTTGATATTGGACTAGCTCACAAAGTAATCTCATTTCATCCATATTCATAAAACTAATATGATGGGGGATCTATCCAAAACATAAATCCATGTAGTGGTAAAGAGACATTGAATAATGGTTTTCACAGTATCTGATAGTGATCTAAGGTTAACATCTCATTTATGGAAATATTTACAAAAATACTTTAGTACTCGGTTGACAATGGGTATGGTGTATCATCCTCAGATAGTTGACTAATCCAAACGGATGATAAAGACATTGGAAGATATGTTGTGGTATTTTATAATTGATTTTTTGGCTCATGGGAAGATAACATTCCCTGGTGGAGTTCTCATCTAAAAATATTTATCGTGACTCAATGCATATGGATCCTTTTGAATAATTGTTTAGGCATCCTTGTCGTTCTCCACTTTATTGGGTGGGAGTAGGTGACACTTCACTAGTTGGGCTGAGCCTTATCCAAGAAACAATGGAGAAGATTCATTAGACCAGAAAGAGGATATAGATGAATTCGAGACGTCATTAATCATTTCTAAATCATCATCTATTGTATTTTTCTTTTATGGGAGTGATAATATGTACTTGAGGATCTCTCCAAGGCTTAGAAATCATCATTTTGGAAAGTAAGGAAGGTTATCTCCTCGATATATTGGCCTTTTTGAGATACTATAAATATTTGGAGAGGTTTTTTATTAGTATTCATTACCGCCATGATTCAGTGTAGTTTACTATGTGTACCTCATATCATTCTTTAAAAAGTATCAACTTGATCCTAACCATTTGATCAGATGGGATCACATTGACCGAGATCTGGATGCTTTTTTGGTACATATCTTGGTGTAGATTATGGATAAGACAGAGAAAGTCTTTTGTGGGAAAATCATCGGTCTATTGCGGGTGTTCTGGAATCATGGTTGGATTCAGGAAGAGATTTGGTAAAGTTAGAAGGAAATGAAATAGCTATGGTCAGATATCTTTCAGGGAACTAATGGTTTTTTACTTTCCAAGGATGGAAATTCCAATGGTGGGGGGAATGTAGAACCCCCAGTTTCTAGCATGAAACCCATTAATTATGATTTTCAGATATATAAAGTTTAAGGGTGGTGTTTGGGATATTTTTGAGATAATTTTGAGATATTTTGGGGCTTTTCTACTGGTGTATGGGTGGTTCATGGTTTTTTAAATCATGGAACACTTGTAGGAAACTATTCACATTGAGATTGGGTAAAAATCGAAGGCACATCGGTGGCGCATGGGTGGCACACAATTTCTCAAAACAATACAACTTCTTATTTGAAACTATGATCATTGAAAAATGGATTTGGTAATTTTTAGGCAGTGGATTCGGAACGGTTAGTGGATGGTTAGGAGACCTTGTGAGATGATCATGCAAGGGTCATCCTCAATGTAGTGTATAATGCATGGTTAGTGCACGTTTTGCTACATCGTGAAACTAAACCATGTAGGGTAAGAAACTACCTCCTTAAAAAGTGGATCTCAGTCATTTTTTCATAAATCCTGATCGTTTTCTCTCCAATGCAGCCCTAACTTGGGATTTTTATTTACCAACGGTCAATGAATGGTTTTCCATTGATCCAGAGGCAATCTAAATGCTTCCCTTAGTGATTAGAAGTCCATTCATCATAGTATATGATCATTCTTGATGTTTCCTTGGATATAATTTTCCCTCTCTCTAGGTTTCTTAGATCTACACCCACTATTGGTCGATCTATGTTTTTGGATGGGAAATATTATTCTATTTGGAATGGTTTATGTTGGGGAATATCTCAGGAGGTTTTGTTGATATTCAACCTGGTTTTGTAAAATTTTTCATAATGTTTAACATTTTCACCAAAACAATCAAGGTAAGTGGATTCACACTATACTCCTCTTTCTAGAACTAGTTGTATTATTATTAAATTGATTTAATTGTTTTAAATTTATTGTTGAATTTTGGTGTAAAGCGTGATATAAATCATATTTAGTGCTGATTTACGGTTTTTTGTGAAAAGGTGGAATTGTTGTATTTTTTTGTACAAAGTGATTTGGTTTCATGATTTTCAAAATTTTGACTTTAAAATATGGATTTGATTGATTTTTGAAAAGTGTTGTTGGAAAAGGTTTTTTAGTAAAAAAATTGTTTTGGTGAAAGGTTTGGGCATGTTTGTGTTGGCATAATTTTTTGGGCTTACTTGGTGTGTGTGTTTGTATTGTATTTATGAGGACTGGTTGAAATATGACCTTGTACTGGGTGCCAAATTTTTACGAGAAGATGGGATATAATTACATTATGATTATTTTTCAGATTTATAATAAACTGCTAATGAGTCTGTAGCTTTCATAAGAATTCAATCATGGTTGGTTCTTAGAATATGTGGAATGGAATGGATATGAAAAGGGGAACATATGAAATGGTTTTAAATCATTGTTTGGTTTATTTATTTGATAGATGGATTTTTTGGTAAAAATGGTTGATATAGAACTTTTTTATATTGATTTATAAACTATTTTATAAATTTTTTTATGAATTTTTCCAACTTTTCTATCCAAGTTGCATGAGTAGAGAAGTCATTGGGGAAAACCTACTAAATTTTACTACTCATCCCTGCTTTACAACTTTCATTCTTTTGCAGATATATTATACCAGTACATGGGGAAAAGGTAGAGTATCACATGCCTTTAGTAATACTTCTTTATACATAGATTGTTTTTTGATGTTGGAGCATGGAACTTATGGAGCATAGAGTATTATTGCTGTCTTGGAGTTTATTAGTTTATCTCTCACTATTTACTTTGATATTGTAATCTTACATTTTGGTACGTGAATATAGTATGATTTTTTTAAATGAAATATGAGTTTTCTTTCATTATTATCTTGTATAATATAGTGGGGGGGTTTATGGATTTTTTGGTTAGTTGTTTTATTCTTAAAGGGCAATTTTTCCCCCGCACATATTGAATCCCTTCGGCATTTTTTTCCATCTTTTGGCATCTTGGGATGTCAATTAAGAACTAGTAACTTCTCACCACCCTATTAATCCAATGAGATGTGGTGGTATGTTATAGGGTTGTGAAAGGTGGTATTTGTAGTGGAGGAGAGGGCGGATTTTTTATAATTTAATTCACTGATTATTTCAGCTCATGATTATGAATAGAGTTTATTCTTATGAATAAATATAGTAACTAGTTCAAGTGAGTATGAACCAATGGGTTCTCACATTATACATATATCATCCATGATATAATAATTCATTTATTTACTTAAAACTTTATAAACTCTGAATTACCTTGTTCCATTATTCACCAAAATTTCAAATATTTTTAAAAAATCCAAAAAAAATTAAAATAACCATTTTTTGACATGTTTAATGCAAAAATGGACTCCATTTAATGAAATTAATTTTCTAAATATGATAAATTTTATATTTAATTAAAATAATCATTTATTACAAAAATATCGATTTTTAAATTAAATATCGTTTTATAACACTTTAAAAAATTAATTAAGGTCCCATAAAATTATATTATAATCATAATACAAAAAATAATTAATTAATGAATAGCTTTTATGAAAATAAGTTTTCTTCTAAATGATTATATTAATTATAAAACTGTAAATAAATTTTTTTATTTCAAGAAAATCCAAACACATAATTTATCATTTTATGTATATTTATCTTGTTTTTCCAAGATACAAATTTTTCATATTTTTAATTATAAGAAACCAAAAATTTATTTATAATTTCAAAGGTGCAGTTACTATATTATTTTCCAGATTAATATTCTCAAGTTTCAAATTACTATTCCTATAGTTTTATTTAATATTATATTATGGTTTTAAACTAGATGTTTCATGAATCATAAACTATCAAAGATGTTTATTTTTAAAATATACAAACCATAAAATCTTTGGGTGTTACATACATCTTTTAAATAGTTAGGTTAAGTAGAAAAAAAATCCCTTTGGGTGGAAAAAGTTTAGGTTTTGTTATGTAATTATTTTCCTATTTTTCATAAACATTAAATTTATAATGTATTATATCTATATATGATGTAATTTTTTCTATAAATCATATAACTAAGGGATTTTTATGTCCAGAGGATACATTCTATATAGTAGAGAAATTCATTATTTTAAAAAATTGAACACTTTATTACTAAAAGTCTATTTCTATAGAAGTCACAACTATTCTTTTCCTATGATCATTGGGATTCATAAAAGGGAAGTGTCTTTTAGTAACACCTCACTCACCTTTCTCACTTGGATAATTTTCCATTAAATCTTGCTGATTTTTAAATTTAAGCCCCTCTAACCTATTTTTTCCCTCTTTTCCGTCATCTTCTTCCATTTTCTTACCCTAATCTATCAATGGTACCATCAGGTCAATATTTTTAGTTCATGAATCTCAAATAACGTCATGGAAAACTAATTCATGGAGCATTAACATTAATTACATCAATTCAATTTAATGATTTTATACCACTTCATTTATTTAATATAATTCATCATTCAAAGAAATTTTATTTTAATTTATCATAACTATAATCCAAATTTAAATTAAAATATTGTAATTAAGTGAAATTTTTCTCTTTTATTTGAAAATTAAAATTAACGTTAATTGGGTTTCCCTGAATTTTGTATAATTTCATCCCTAAATAAATTCTTAGAATTATAAAGTTTTTCATAAATGTATATTTTAATTGATTATACCATAATTATAATTCCTTGTTGAGTATATGATTTATTGTGGATGCAAATTTTAATATGGTATTTTTAAATGTTTCAAGGTGTTTAGGCCTAATTTTGGATGAAATAAATATGAAATTGATGTTTTGTTATTTTTTGAGTTTCACTTTATTGTTATATAGGTAAATGATGTATTTAAAGATCTATAATGTATATTATTGAATGTGAAAGGGGTTATTTCTACTTGAATGTGGTGATTAAATTATTGGTTTTCTAATATGTTTAACTTTAATCCCTTGATTATTATTATAGAAACAACATGGATACCATAAGTTCTTAGAGGGTATTTTAGTTACAAGTTCTGTACTAATCATTATAATACAAATACTATTACCCCTATGTATGATTTTTCTCTACCTATTTGGTTTCAATCTCAATAAGAGCACATGGTAGTAAGTCTAGTTTGTTCATCTAGGATCACATTAAATTTCTACTAAGATGGTTATGTATAGTAAAATTCCAAGATCATATCCTAAAACCTAACTGTTTATTCCATGATGGGACTATTTATTACATGATGACAAATTTATCTCTTCTACATAACATTATATTGGTGTGTGTTTGAATTTAGTTTCGACCACACTTTTATGAGTCAACATGTTTTAATATTTCTTCTCTTATTTAAATATTAATGGAAAACAATAATGTTTTTTTAAACTTAGTTATTCCATGTTTTTAAACTAGTATATAAGGATTTTCATATTTAAGTAAATGTATAGAATATTTTTTGGTAACTTATTTGTTTATACACACACTTTATTTACAAATATTCATGTTTATATTGATTTGGATATCCATGATTCATGTAAGGGGAATTTGTAACCCACTTTCAATGATAGAAAAAAGTTTTGTTTCATGAATATTTGATATCAGCAATGTATGGGAGGTGAGCATAAATTAAATATATATGGACTTCCATTGACCTTAAACAAATATTTTGGTCTGAAATTTCATTTTTTATTATAAAGGTACTTATTAGTTATACATCTCTTTTTTGGCTTTTACTTATATTTTTTATAACCTGTATATTGAAATTTTATATGAATTGGTGGTTTATATTAAGTTTTGATGGTTATATTATATATTATTTAATTTATTTTTTACAATGGTTTTATTTAATCCCTATTTAGCTGGAATATATTTAAAAATGAGTAAGGGGTAGATTTTTGGAAGAAATAAGAAATATAATTTTTGATATTTATAAGGGTGATGTTTTTCTAAAATATATATTATCGATAAACTTGGAAACTATTCCAACTGAGGGAAATTAGGAATGTTATATAAGACTTTGGGTATTCTAGTTTAGGTATTGAACTTGAATAATCAATTTTTATGTTAAAAATGGTATAAGATAGGTCATTGAATATATTAATTCAGGATTTATGGTTGAAAAAAGATAGGATCATAGAGACTCAATAGGTATATGATGAATGTGTTTTTGGAAAACACTATTAGAAATGAGATTTGAGTTTCCATAGGATATAAGGAAAGTATATTTTTATTTAAATCACATCTTACTTTTTTTTATATTTTGAATGTTGTCAGTATTATTATTGTTTTTATTCAAGATGTATGAGTTATTTTGGGAATATTTGAGTTACAAAGAAAAGACCATAAGAGAAATTATATGTTAGATGGTCATGATTCATGTGCCTCAAACCGTGAGTAAGGATTGTTCATCTCACTCTAAAGAAAATAGATGGTGATTCATCATTAGCCACACATTCAATATACTATTCATTTCAACTGAGTAATTTTAAAACCCATATCTTTGTTTTGGTTTCTTTTATTAGGATTTTATACCACCTATAATAGTATTTTTCACTTGGTCAAAATGGTTTTATGTTGTTTTTATGTTGTGTGGACATTATTTTATTGACTAATTATTGAAATTATGTATTTTAGTAGTTTTTTATTATATTTAAATAAAGGTTTTTATTAATTTATCATCAAGGAAATATAAAACCTAGAAGATTTTATGCAAATCCAAGAAAGGAATTAGTAAATAAATTTTCATAGGAAATCCATATAGATCCTAATCTAGTAGATACATTCACTTTCAAAATCATGCGACAAGATGGAAAGTAGAGATAACATTAGATCAATTTATAGATTTTATTCATTAATTTACTATCTTGAACCCACCGACAATTTATAGTGATCAAATGATACATGAGGTTGAAGAGTGGATGGATAATATTGGGAGGGTCATTGAATTTCCTTAAAAACAAAAACCGTAAAGGTGATGTTTCCCAAAAAAAATTCTATAATTCTATGTAGGAAATGGATGGACTTGTTATAGTAGGACAAGATTCTTGAGGATCACACCTAGAAGGGAATCAAGTATGTTTTCAATCGAAAGCTTTATCCAAATACCATAAAATTGGAAAATATATGGGATTTTCTAGACACGTTGTAAGGGAAACATTCAATGATATAGTATTTGACATATTTTTCTTATTTTTCATATATTTCTACTGAGATCATATCTAATGTTACCATAAAGATTGACCAATTTGAATTGATATTGAGACTAAATATTAGATCGATATTTCTTATCTTCTAACAAACCTCAAATTTTCATGTGGTCAATAAAGCACTGATTACTGATAAAAATATCTTGAGGAAGATAGGAATGATATTAACTTCAGTTACAGCTAGTGGGATCCATAGTATATTCTCTAGTAAGAAGTTAAATTTTGATGAATCTTGGTATAAAAGTAGTAAAAGTTCCCAAAAAGTATCTAACCTCATTCCCTGAACATTATATTGAAATAGGTCCCTTATAAGAATATAATGTGAAAATATAGGTAATTTAAATCATTATTCCTATGAGGTCTCAATGACAGGTTGTCTTTATAGGAGGCCAACATATCTATAATGATTTTTTAGTTTTTCTCCCTCAACTTAGCATGGCTAGATCTAAAATCTCAATAAGTTCTAATTTATAGTATGATATATCTAGTTTCATGGATACTATCTCTTAGATATATGGAGAATATAACAATATAAAGGGTGATTCTCAACCTAGAAAGTAATATCAAGATTATCCTAAGTCAAACTATTTATTTTTTGTGGTGAATACACCTGTTTATTTAGAGGTCAGGCATATGATAGTTTTAGGTGTGGTAATTATTGCATCTTGTATGGTTTTTTATGTGATATAGCTTCCTATCATTTTTTATATCATCAAAATCAATTTATCAGTGAATTTTATTTTTTTAAAATATGTTTATATCATAGAGATCACTAATATTTTGGGTACGAGGAATAATTAGGTGTCAAAGTTTCCATGCTCTATAATAATTAGGGATGCTAGAATTATTTAGGGATTTATTTTCCTAGTATGGGAATGTGTTTGATTATCATCTTGAAATTCTCTCACTAACAAAAATGCATTCTATATCGGCAGACCTATAAAAAAGGTTTTAAAAAAATTCGTATAGGTTCCCTATACCAATGGTTTTAAAAAAACATTCATAGAGTTTTTACCTATACCAAATATTTTCAAAAGGTAACCTATATAAGGTCTTAGAATAATGGTTGGTATAGTTTCAAAGTTTTTCAATAACCTAGGCCAATAGTTTTAGAAAGCAATTGGTATTAACAAGTACCAGTAGTTTTATGGAACCATTGGTATACATTATACCATTATTTATATATTTTTTTATATAATAATAAAAAAAATTAAATATTTAAAATTTATTTCATACAAGAATATATACATATATATATATATATGTAAAAATGGCATTAAGATTGAGTTTAAGTAATTAAATAATAACGAAGATGTATTTGGGTTCAAAACTCCCCATTATTTTTTTATAATATCCCTATACCAAGGTTCACAGAACTATTAGTATAGACCTATACCAATAGTATTATATCCAAACTCTCATGAAACCAATATAATTGGATATAAGTATGGATTGGGACCCTAAAATAATAGTTCCAAACCATTCGTATAGCCCCAATTTATTGTAGTACATATTGATTGTTGTCATTGGAATGTAGTGTTCCTATCACCATATGGTAATAAATGTATCTTTTTTTATGATTGGGATCCTTGATCAGATATATTAGGAACTATTATCCGGATATTGGGACTATATTATTTAATTATCCATCTAAAATTTTGATATTATAAATGAAAATCAAGGAAATCAACTCCCATAAGTGGTGGATAGATATCCTTATGAGTTTTCAAAATAATATCTCTATATTTAAACAAGAGAGAGAATTTATTTTCAAATTTTTATTTACTTATAATGGATAGTTTCATTTCCTTGCCCTCATATCCAAAAGATACTTTATAATTGAAAGAGTTTAAAATTCGTTTGAAAGATCATAAGGGAAATGGTTCTATTTTCTAGATTCTATCACCCTAGGATAATTTGGATCTATTTAGAAAGAATGTATATGGATATCATAACCTATGTATTAATTATTTAAAGTATAACTAGGTCATTATGGAGAATAGATACCATTTAACAAGAATTTATAGCCTCTTCGATCAACATAGAGGAGTGAGGTGGTTCCCTAAAATTAATCTATGTTTTTGATATTATCATTTGAGGGTGAAAGATTCCAATATTATTAAAACTAATTTCAATATTATTTATAAGAATTATGAATATATTTTGATATTATTTGGGATTGATATTAATATTTTCGTTTTTGTATACTTAAATCCATATTTTATATATATATTCCTAAATACCTTTATCATGGTATTTTATTATTATATTCTAGTTTATTCTAATTCAATTAAATAGTGTGAGGATCATCTTGAGGTTGTCTTGTGGACCCTCAAGTAAAATTACTTGGATGAAACACTATCAAAATTAAAATTTTGGATTTATTAAGTCAATTTCTTAGTTCTTTTACTCAAAAGTATTGACTTTTAGAAGGCCTTGATAATATTAAAGTTGTTGTTATTTCTGAAAACCCAAAGAAATTATTTAAAATTATATGCTTCTTAGGATACAAAGGGTATAACAAGAGATTTTTTTTATTTTTCAAATTTAGATACACACATAATGATCTTGGTTCATAAGGGAGTAAAGTTTTAATATTTTTATAAAAATCAAAAAATCATTGAACAATTGAATAAGAGATTTACTTTATCTTATGTATTGACTCTATTTGATCTACGATAAGGTTAGATCATTTACTAGGATGCTTCAGGTATCTGATTTAGATTTTTTAAAGAAATACTATTCAAAGGTGTATGGATATTTCCACATCATGACATATAATATATCTATTATTTAATTAATTTTTGAGTCTCTTTTATTTATCTCTCCTAATAACTTTATTTTCATTGAATTTTAGATATTATATTTGAGTAGGGCATGTTTCACAGTTAATAAAAATCATTAGAAGAACATCTGGCATACTAGAAAATATATCTATGAAAAATTTAATTGTTAGAGAATGTTTATAAAAACTAGATATCCTACCCATAAACTCTAATATAGGTTTTTTGGTGATTTTCACATCGTTGGCACATGATTTGGTTGATCTTGTGGCCAAAACATATGCAGTACCCAGTATCATTAATAGTTTGAAATTACTATAGATCCCTTATTGGTTTTAGTATTTTTACCCCCTCCTATCCAATAATTCAATCACTCTATTTATAATTGTAATGAACCAACCTAGGATACCATCTAAATTGATACCCGAGCTCATTTTCCACTAACCCGAAAAGCATTCACGGTCTCCACAGGCCGGTGAAAAGAACCTCCGCATTAAACAAAAAACCATTGGGAATGATTTAATCCCCAAAATTCAACAACAACATAGTACAATGTGGAAGAATCATTATACAAATATATCAACCAATACATATGTATCAAGTACAAAGAGACACTAGAAACTGAAAGTGGAACACAACCACTAGAACCCATCTCCTGGTATCCCACGACCACCCACCATGTTCCAAGTCACCCACCCTTGGTCTCCCAAGCACGAACACACAAAGGTAGGTGAGAAAACAAACACATGGTATAAGATAATAAAGGTTGTAAACACCAAAGGTACAAGCGGAGTGTAAGCTAAAGAGACCAGTAGGAATCCACCAAAGATTCTATGTGTTTACTTCATAAGGCAATTTAGATATGCTAAAATTGGAGTAAAAATAGGAGAGTATGGGTTTTAGTTAAAAAATTGAGTATCAAACATTGAAAATAATTTATTAAACTAGACCTATAAAATGTAAAATTTCACGATTTAAAAATATAAATATTTATTTGAGAATATTTGAAAACTATTTAATAAGATCAAGTAAGGTAATTAAGAAAAATTTGAGAATATGCACCCAATATGTGAAGATAAAGAGGGACCAATACAATTGTGTCATGGTGAGTAATGACAATAAATTAAGCAAGCATGGAAACTCTAGTTATCGATGGTATAACAACCAATAAAAAAGCATCCCATTTTATATAAACATGTTTTTCATTTTAGAATCTAATTTAAACAAATCATTCTTTACATTTCAGATGATGAAAATAATTTAAGAAAAATAATTACTTCTCAATTTATGGAATATTTCGGAAAAAAAATGTCGTAATAAAATAGTTTATATAATATCTCTAGGCATTTAAAATAGTTTACAAAAATGACATATCTTTACATTCTGAATACAAGCAAGCACGCAACATGGTCAGGTTCCACATAGGTACGATATTGCAGGTTATATGGTTCCATCATGTTGAATGGATAAGTATGTAAATATGCCCCTTTAGGCCTAAGGTAAAGGGATCTCAACACCATCGCTTAAGGAATGTGACGTGATGATATGATGTTTTAGAATGTTGTTGAATGATCAAGTGACACCCAAAATAACTCACTAACTACCTAAGGTTTCCTTGTTCCCAAGTACAAAATTAATAATTGGAATTCACTTTATAAAAATGATGAAATTCATAGCAGTCTCCATTTCAAATATTCCAATTTTCTCTTTAAAACCCATAATGGATTTTTAAAAAAAATAATATTTTTCACCAAGATGAGACCCTAAGGTCTCCATCAAAAAAATTTAATCCATTTTCACAATTACTTATTTGCAACCAATTCATTCAATTTAATAATACATTAAGAAAAATAAATTCAAAAAATTAATTTTAAAACATATTCCATCAATTTTATCACAAACCCCCAATTTACTGGAATTGGGGTTTTTTAGATTTTTTCTATTAAATCAATTTCAAAAATTAAATTCTACAATTTAATTGATATAATTTTTATCAGAAACCAAAACCTAAATTAAAAACATTTTTAATGAATTATAACATTCCAAAAGGGTAACCACCCACATTCATTCACTATAAATCATTAAAATACCAAATTGTCCATTAAAACAACCATCAATTAATTCCAAATCCTTTTGAACAATTCAATATTAAAAATGGTAAAAATACTCGCAGACTTTTAAAATGCATCATTAAAATTAAAAAGGGTCCTTTAAAACAATAATTTATTTCAAATCATCCCTAAATAATTTAAAGGAGGTACTACAATTAAAAAAGGATTGAATAAATTTCTAAACATGGGATTACACCCTCTTTCCGGGAAGATAAATAATTTCTTCTAAATAACCCAAGAACACCAATTTCCAAAACGGGGTAAAATCATTTAAAAGGGGTTATTTGTAATTTAATAAGTTCCTGCATTGGAAACTATTTTGGAAAAATCAAATAGATAAATTCAATTAATTCAAATCAGGGGTGTTCATTATGTAAATAAAAACCCAGACAAAGCCCTTAATTTCACAATAATATAAATTTAATTTTTTTAACCTAAATCCAAACAATCAAGGCATTTATCAAATAAGAAAAATTTTATAGGAATCAATGTCAAAGGCATTTAATTCATGGTATATCCAATTCCCCAGGTTATTTGTCAAAGAAGCTTTTATGAGGAATAAAATATATAAAGATCATAGAACATGTGTTGGAAATTAAGAAACATGAATCTATGAATTATCTAGCAATAATGAATTGCAAAATGAAGGAAGAGAATATAACCAGCTTCTTGGAAAAATATTTAATCCAATCACAACGAATCTGATATGTGTGTACTTCGATGGTAATCAATAGATCTAAGAAGATATATCATGAAAGAGGATAGAGGAGATCCTAGAGCTAAAATTCCACATCAATCCATCAAGATCCATCAAAACTCATGGATTTCACAACCATTAAGAAGAAGGAATCAGGAAGATAATGGAGATGCATGATCAAGATGAAAATAACTCACTAGAAGATGATCATTGCTTCAATTTACGCTTTGATCAACCAAGTAACAGGGTTGGGGGAGTCAAAATTCTTCTGGAAGTCTCCTAGAACCCTAAGGATCATTTTATGGTCAAGTTGGTGAAGTTTTGGGTAATTTAGGGGTGTTTCAAGTCATTAGTTACAAATTTTAGAAGTTAAAATACTACATGCACAGTTCCCTCAGATAAGTTGCACAGTTTTCTCTAACGAAGCATATAGAGACCCGAAGCTTTACGTACATGGACATTACATTACTTTTGCGAAATACTTAATACATAACAAAAACAGACACACAAGGACTGTAATAGTTTAGTGTCTTTGGAAACTCGGTATATAAACTTCTAACCATGTTAAAATATCTTCAACAACTCCCATAACAATCTTCCCCGTTTTGTTTTCTTACCTAAAACCTTTATTTATTTCCTGGGGAAAATAAAACATAAAAAGGGTGAGCTCAAATGCTCAGTAAGGGCAAACATAGATAACATAAAACATTCCATAAACATTTGAAAGCAAAAACATGAATATTAAACTTAAACATCAAAATCTTGAGCAAAGACATAAATAGTGGAAGTATGTAAGGAATATATCATAATGGAACATAAACCATGATAAAATATAATGCGAATAAAACATGTAATTGTGGAAAACATTCATCACATGTTATGATTTTCATAGTATCCAAACCATTGCTTCTAAGACCATCTTAGTGGACAAAGTCCCTTTCTGAATCGAGTTCACTCCTTGTTTTAGTCCTGTAACATTGAACCGGATTGAATTATCATTCCAGCAATGTATATATCATGAGATATAAATCTTTACCCAATTCATTGGAGGGAGATATAGGTCCCACCCATCTCATAGTGAAATCATTCTTACTTGTGCCACAAAATAAACATACATCATTCATAATAACCTAATAAATAAAATGGGTTTCATAAACATCATCCCATCATCACATAATCCACATAAAATAAATGGATATCATTTCATCATAAGAAAAGTGAAACCATGTAAATCATAGAGACATTATACTTGAAACATACACATATGAAACAATGTCATCTTAGATGAAAAAATGGTTTTGATAAAACACTTGAAATGAATTCTTGAGGAAAATATCTTTTCTTCTTCAAAATCAATTTATTTTAACAAAACTTCATGGAATTTAAAATAAAGAGATTTTGTTGAAAATATTCATGAAATATTTTGGAATAATCTTCATGAAAATACGTCTTTAAAAATCCTTTCATGTTGTATAAGTTAAAAAACATTCTCCTCGTAATTTTGTCGGAAAAGTGAAAAAGTACCTCGTAAAAAAAATATTCCATACATACCATGTAGTAAAAGTCAAAAATGGGTAAAAAGACTTTAAACATACATGAAAAAACTTTTATAAAACATGGACATGGATGATAGAAATAACCCCAGTAAATACTTACGAATAAGAAATCTCGGATAAAAATGAGATTTGCAAAATTATCCCTTACCTTAGGTCCGATATGCTTAGTATTATTCCGAACCTCCTGTATAATGATTTAAATAATTTCATAATCATATTCTTTGTAATGATATCATATATGTTTCACTTATGACTTTATATTACCCATTCTTTTTTAAATTCCATGTTAAAGTAGCATTTTTGGTAAAATCATTTCAATTATCGTTTGGGTTTCAACTTGTTGTTTCTTGATATTATTACTTATATCCTGATTTATATAATTCCAGAATTTAAAACATGATTTATATATAATATATATCCATCATATACATATATATTATAGATCGATAAAAGGAATGAAATACACCGTTCATGGAGACAGTAGGTCGTACATACGCATGAACGCTGTTTTCGTTTCCTTATTGAATTGAATGAAACTAAATAGATGACATACATATATATATACATAAATCCAGTAGAATTATTATTTCATATATTTCATTATTATTCATTATATAAACTTTATGATCATTCATGTATGGTTAATCATGGAGAATGAATCTCATCGCGTCGTGGAGATGATAGTCCGTACGTACGCACGAGCGATGATATCGTTCCCATAATTATAGAATTGGAGTGGATGGTATAATATATCAGAATCCGTATTATGTTATAATAACCATATATAGTTTTTCTTTTCACCATTATACCCATCCATGTAAGGTGTTGGTGGAAAAACATATTAAACCACGACGTGGAGATGGTATTCCGTACGTACACACGCGCAGTGATTTTGTTTTCCGTAGGATGGATAGAAGGTGAAATGGGGTTGTTTCATATTTATAATAACATATCATTATATGAGGGATACTGATGTTATTACATCATAATGAAACAACTAAAGAAGAGGGAGTAGAAGAAAAATGGAACTTGAAGAAAACTGTACAAGGTATTACCACTTTCTCGAAGTGCCTCCTTTAAACTTTCTCTTAGGGCACTAAAATTGGTCTTTTAAGAAGACCGGGACCCTTAGGATGTTTCTAGGGAAGTGGAGAAGAGAATTAGGTAGGGTTTTTCTGAGCTTTAAGCCTCAAAGTTGTGTAAAGATTGGAGGGAGGATGTGCCATTTTATAAGGGAGGAGAGGGGCACATTGGGAAATCTTAAAAATATTAATTTATAAAAAATCGAACCCCATTAAACCTCCAAAAATGACTCATATTAAAATATTAGATGATATAGGGTTTTAATATCATCAAACAATAAAATTTATACATTTTAGGAATTTATTTTAAACATTATCAACTTGATTTATCCTTATTTAATCAATTTTCTTTTATTTGTGGTAATAACATTCTAAATTTTAAATTATAAAAAAATAATTACATATTTGTTGGGAATTTTCCATAATTGGATACTTTATAACATTTTCTACAATATAAATTTAAATTTATAATTTTTAAATATTTTTGTTATTTTTAAACAATTTTATAATATGTTATTTTTATAAAATAACAATACTGTCAATTTTGACACTATTCATTTATTTGAATTTAAATAGAATATATACAGAAGATATGTTCGAAATAAAAGCTTTAATAGATTCATAAAAGGTCATATATATCTTTAAAATTATTGGAGCACATTAAATAGTTCATATAATATTTATTTTATTATTTTTAAAACCATTTATTTGGTTTATCTCTTAATAAAATAATAACTACATCATTATTGTATAATTATTTAATACACTTATTTGTTGCATAAAAATTAAAAATTAAATCCTATGATGAAGGTAAATCTATTAAATTTCACAATAATAATTTTATGCGAATTTATCTTCTTAAAATCACAATATTTAAATTGTTATATTTAATAAATTATGAAGGTGACAACTTTGGCATCATTCCAAATAAAATAATATAAGTGTCATAATCGCTTTTATTAGGCTCTAAATGGTCTAATATTAGACCATTGGATGATTATGGTTTAAATCTACATGACCAATAAGTTTTGGTCAGGGTTCTGTTCCTTTTATGGTCAATATTAGTTTAATAAAAACTATATTCTTGATTTTCACTAGATAAACAATTTCTGCATCACTATTGTGTCACAATTAATGATAATTATTTAATCCCTAAAAATTATAAATAAATTCATATGATGTAGATAATTTCATTATTTTTCTAGAGACTATTCATGTTCTAAGTTTCATGAAGTTTATCACTAAATTAAAATTAATATACTTATAAGATTTAAGAGAGTGACATGTTGGCACTTTAGTTGGTTTTAATAATAATTAAGTTATTTCCATGGAAAAAAGTACATTAAATGATTCTAATACGACCCTTAGGTGATATGGGTCGACTTTTAGTCATCCAATTGTATTTTGACAGGTGTTAGGGTAATTTTATAATCTTATATTTACCCTTAATTACTCGATTTACCTTTAACTATGGTAAATAAAATTTACCGTAGTTACTATTCATAATGCCCAAAAATAAAAAGTAGTCTATTAATATAATTTGGACCCACTGATTCAAAATATTGAATCCATTTTTCCAAATTCAATACACAGAAGTTTCAAAAATTAAATTAAAATTAATCTCATTGTCGAGAGAAAACGGGTTTTTCTTTAAAACATTACAAAAGATTGAATTGATTTAACCTACGAATTCAAGGTAAAATCAATGCTAATGGCATAAATTATATCAAATGGTAAAAATTTATTCTATTTATACTTTAAGACAATTCAATATTATAATTTAACCACATAAATTATTACGATGAAAACAGTTGTTTTTAATTAAAATATAGCATGTTTTTACTATTCATTAAAATTTGAAAGTTATCAGAATAACATTAAAATTTTATCCAAGATAAAATTTTATATCCTTATTGCAAATAATAATTTTATTTTATAAAATTTAACTTATAAACATATCAAAAACTAGATTTAAAGTGGTTTCGCCATCAAAAGGGGGCAAAAATACATTTTTTGAAAAATACTTATTTTACCCGAAAAATTTATTTTGTTCACAAAAAATGTTTTAGAAAATTTATAAATGAATAATAATGTTATAAAATTTTAAATGTGGTTAATTCTACTCATAATGGATAGTTTTTGATAATATTATAACCATATATCGTGGTTTAGTGAAACCCAGTATTGCGTACAACACACGCTATCGAGGAAGGTCGCGATTGCGTGTAATGAAAACCAAGTCAGGGTTGCGTGTAGTGAAAGTCTCCTTTGTTGTTGCGTATAACAAAATCCAACCATATTTCATTTATACATTGAATATATATACATATATAAACTCAATGCTGCGTAAAATAACTTCTATCAAATGAACTTGAAATTGTGTATAACACGATCCAAGAATTGTGTTGTGTATACTGCAAGCTAATACGGTGTTGCGTGTAGTGAAAGATAATCTTGGTGTATCATTCAACAGAAGATATGAAAGAAATTAGAATGAATATTTCTTACAAAATCTCGGGTTGTTACATTCTACCCCCCTTTAAAATGAATTTCTCCCTCGAAATTCTTCGGTGTTATAAATCGTTTACTATTTATAGAAACCCGCATCGTAAAAAGTAATAATAAAACATAATTTTAAAAACTAAAGTATGAAACGTAATGATTACCCAAAGTAACTCATCACTAGGTTTCTATATAGAAGAACATAGGTGGAAATATGGATATGGAAGAAAAATCTAACCATCAAGTTTTGATGGAGAGTGGTAGAGAACATGGCTATGAAAAAGTCATCAATCACAAAGTCATAAATTTGTGATGATCTAAGGTACCATCTGATTCATCGGATATAAGAGCACCAGGACAAAACTTTTTGTTCTTCAATATCATTTCCCTAAAGTTGAAAATTTTGAATTAGAAGAAATACTTGCTTGATTTTGGTACAATCTCACTATTGTTCATGCTTTGAACAATTTCCACTTCAAATCTTAAAGAAATGAAGTTGAATTTGTTATTCGTGAAGTGTTAATAGGTCATGTGATAGAATGTGGGGCATTCCATCTGTTTTAAACAAAAAGTTTGCAAAAGTTATCAAATATACATAAGTCCATCTATGGTGAGGTTAATCATATAAGATTCCAAAAATGAACTTATACTTCATATTTCATACCGCTTAATAAAATAAAACTAGTTTCTACTAACCGGGTACTTCCTGTAGTCCATTGGTATGCGATAAAGGCCAGTTGCACTTCAGTTGTGGGTTCGATTCCTATAGCCTTGTCCAACACGATGGGTTGTGGCCCATCCTGCAGGTTGTCCTTTTTCTAAAACTACATAATTATAACTTTCCATCAATAATATCGAAAAAGTTCTATCCTTAAAAAATACTAACTTAAGTCCAACATAATCCATCCCAGTCTTTAGGCTTATCCAAAATACTGTTGTCCAATCTCATATTATAGTGAAAATGATTACCGGAGAGTTCATATAAAAATCATGTTAATGCCATCTTTGATCCCCATATATCATAAGATATGTCTTGTTGGTCACATTCCAAACATTCAAATGCTTTAATCATGTATTCCCTTGAAAAACGAATACCCATTGAACCTTAGTGAAAACATGAGTGCTGCCAAAAGTTAACTCTTTCCACATACCAAAATCCAAAAAAATCTATATACTCAAACCATGATATCACTTTCTCCTTATAACAATCATGAGCTCATGAATACAATCAAACATCTCATTATCTTCTTATCTATCCATTATGCACATATCATCTGCTTTCCAAAATATTTGAATCACTTTTCATGGTTACCGGTACCATAAAATTATTGAAAACCACAATAGACTAATACAAAAATATTCTAATACACCATAAAATTACCTCAACAACATTATTCTTGAATACCAATACATAAACACTTCAATCCATCCTCTTCAATGATTATCCTAGAATAAGACCTTCCTTGATTTAGAAT
The DNA here is from genome assembly GCA_963277665.1 of Viscum album. Lineage (NCBI taxonomy): Eukaryota > Viridiplantae > Streptophyta > Magnoliopsida > Santalales > Viscaceae > Viscum > Viscum album. Next base: position 372,227,993 of record OY728127.1, on the reverse strand, counting down.
TAAATTTTTAGGTCAGGGAATTGAGTTGGGTAATGCCCATGTTCTCCACAAATAAGACATTGAACTCCATAATAGTCTGTCACACTATGACCCTCTTCTCCACACAGATAACATCTGTCCCTCCATTTGAGGTATTCCTCAAGGTTCTTCTACCCTTCTTTAGAAATCTCAATCTTCCTTTCTTTATGCTCCTCAACATGCGAACATGCATAAAAGTCTATCTTCCTCTTATTTGATGAATTAGGCATACCACTAAATTTCACCTTGTTAATCATATATCACGATGACTGATTCAGAATAATCACAATATCTTTTCTATGCAGGCATTACGCAATTTTGTTTCTCATATTCACCAATTTTTCCATTGGATTCAATGTTAACCGAATTCCTTCTGGTTCCCTCCATTGACTAAAACACAAAAAGAATTTTGTGAGAGGCAAAAATCATGCTAGGGAAAACAACATAGTAAAGAGGGAGTACCCTCAACATCAATCATCTTAGGTTAAATTCAAATATTGTTACCATAGTTCTAGGACTATATCCTATATGTATACTTATCCTTAGGGACATCCCTAGACATACCTTAGAAATATCTCTAGGGATCTCACTAACGTTTTCGCATCCTAAATCCAAAGGTTGACTAAACCTTTCCTCTGATACCAACTATAGAGACCCGAATCTTGATGTACGTGGACATTACATTACTTTTGCGAAATACTTAATACATAACAAAAACAGACACATAAGGACCGTAATAGTTTATTGTCTTTGGAAACTCAGTGTATAAACTTCTAATCATGTTGAAATATCTACAACAACTCCCATAACGATCTTCCCCTTTTTGTTTCCTTACCGAAAACCTTTCTTTATTTCCTGGGGAAAATAAAACATAAATAGGGTGAGCTCAAATGCTGAGTAAGGGAAAACATAGATAACATAAAACAATCCATAAACATTTGAAACCAAAACTTGAAGATGAAATTTAAACATCAAAATCTTGAGCAAATACATAAATCGTGGAATTACGTAAGGCATATATCATAATGGAACATCAACCATGATAAAATATAATGTGAATAAAACAAGTAATTGTGTCAACCATTCAGCACATGTGATGATTTCCATAGTAGCCAAGGCATTGCTGCCAAGACCATCTTAGTGGACAAAGTCCCTTTCTGAATCGACTTCACTCCTCGTTTCAGTCTTGTAACACTGAACCAGATTAACTTACCCTTCTAGCCATGTCTATCTCATGAGATATAAATCTTTACCAAATGCGTTGGAGGTAGATATAGGTCCCACCCATCTCATAGTGAAATCATTCTAACTTGTGCCACAAAATAAACATACATCATTCATAATAACCCATTAAATAAAATGGGTTTCATAAACATCATCTCATCATCACATAATCCATATAAAATATATGGATATAATTTCATCATAAGAAAAGTGAAACCATGTAAATCATAGAGACATTATACTTGAAACATACACATATGAAATAATGTCATCGTAGATGAAAAAAATGGTTTTGATAAAACACTTGAAATGAATTCTTGAGTAAAATATCCATTCTTATTCAAAATCAATTTCTCTTAAAAAAACGTCATGCAATTTAAAAGAAATATATTTTGTTGAAAATATTCATGAAATATTTTGGAAGAAGCTTCATTCAAATACGTCTTTAAAAATCCTTTCATGCCGTATAAGTTAAAAAAACATTCTCCCCGTACTTTTGTTGGAAAAGTCAAAAAGTACCTCGTAAAAGAAAGATTTCATACATACCATGTAGTAAAATTTAAAAATGGGTAAAAATACTTTAAACATACATGAAAAAACTTTTATAAAACATGGACATGGATGATAGAAATAACCCCAGTAAATACTTACGAATTATCAATCTCGGATAAAAATGAGATTTGCAAAATTATCCCTTACCTTAGGTCTGATATGCTTCGTATGGATCCGAACCTCCTGTATAATGATTTAAATAATGTCATAATCATATTCTTTGTTATAATATCATATATGTTTCACTTTTGACTCTATATTACCTGTTATTTTGTAAATTCCATGTTAAAGTAGTGTTTTGGGTAAAATCATTTCATTTATCGTTTGTGTTTCGACTTGTCGTTTTGTTGATATTATTACTTAAATATTGATTTACATAATTCCAAAATGTAAAACATGATTTATATATAATATATATTCATCATATACATATATATTATAGATCGATAAAAGGAATGAAATACACCGTTCATGGAGATGGTTGGTCGTACGTACGCATGAACGTTGTTTTCGTTTCCTTATTGAATTGAATGAAACTAAATAGATGACATACATATATATATACATAAATCAAGTAGGATTATTATTTCATATATTTCATTATTATTCATTATATAACCTTTATGAACATTCATGTACGGTTAATCATGGATAATGAATCTCATCGCGTCGTGGAGACGGTAGTTCGTACGTACGCACGAGCGATGATATCGTTCCCATAATTATTGAACTGGAATGGATGGTATAATATATCAGAATCAGTATGATGTTATAATAACCATATATAGTTATTATTTTCACCATTATACCCATCCATGTAAGGTGTTGGTGGAAAAACATATTACACCATGGGGTGGAGACGGTATTCCGTACGTACGCACGCGCTGTGATTTTGTTTTCTGTAGGATGGATAGAGAATGAAATAGGGTTGTTTCATATTTATAATAACATATCATTATATGATGGATACTGATTTTATTACTTCATAATGAAAAAACTAAAGAAGGGGGAGTAGAAGAAAAATGGAACTTGAAGAAAACGGCAGAAGGTATTACCTCTTCCTCGAAGTGCCTCCTTTAAACTTTCTCTTAGAGAAATAAAATTGGTCTTTTAAGAAGACTAGGACCTCTAGGATGTTTCTAGGGAAGTGGAGAATAGAATGTTTCAGGGTTTATCTGAGCTTGAAGGCTAAAATTTGTATAAATATGAGAGGGAGAAGGTGCCCCTTTATAAGGGAGGAGAGGGGCACCTTTGGAAATCTTAAGAATATTAATTTATAATAAATCTAACCCCACTTAAAAACCTCCAAAAATGACTCATATTCGAATATTAGATTATATAGGGTTGTAATTTCATCAACCAATAAAATTTATACTTGTTAGGAATTTATTTTAAACATTATCAACTTGATTTATCCGTATTTAATCAATTTAATTTTATTTGTGGTAATAAAATTCTAAATTTTAAATTATAAAAAAATAATTACATATTTGTTGTGAATTGTCCATAATTGGATACTTTATAACATTTTATACCATATAAATTTAAATTTATAATTTTTAAATATTTCTGTTATTTTTAAACAATTTTATAATATGTTATTTTTATAAAATAACAATAGTGTCAATTTTGACACTATTCATTTATTTGAATTTAAATAAAATATATACAGAAGATATGTTCAAAATAAAAGATTTAATAGATTCATAAAAGGTCATATATATCTGTAAAATTAGTGCAGCACATTAAATAGTTCATATATTATTTATTTTATTATTTTTAAAACCATTTATTTGGTTTATCTCTTAATAAAATAATTACTACATAATTTTTGTATAATTATTTAATACACATATTTGTTGCATAAAAATTAATAATAAAATCCTATGATGAAGATACATCTATTACCTTTCACAATAATACTTGTACTCGAATTTATCATCTTAAAATAATAATATTTAAATTGTTATATTTATTAAATTATGAAGGTGACAACTTTGGCATCATTTAAAATAAAATAATATAAGTGTCATAATCACTTTTATAAGGCTCCAAATGGTCAAATATTAGACCATTGGATTATTATGGTTTAAATTTACATGAAAAATAAGTTTTGGTCAGGGTTTTGTGCCTTTTATAGTCAATATTAGTTTAATAAAAACTATATTCTTGATTTTCACTAGATAAACAATTTCTGCATCACTATTGTGTCACAATTAATGATAATTATTTAATCCTTAAAAATTATATATAAATTCATATGATGTAGATAATTTCATTATATTTCTTTAGACTATTTATGTTCTAAGTTTCATGAAATTTATCACTAAATTAAAATTAATATACTTATAAGATTTAAGAGAGTGACATGTTGTCACTTTCTTTGGTTTTAAAAATAATTAAGTTATTTTCATGGAACAAAAGTCCATTAAGTGATTCTAATCCGATTCATAGGTGATATGGTTCGACTTTTAGTCATCCAATAAGATTTTTTCAGGTGTTAGGGTAATTTTATAATCTTATATTTACCCTTAATTACCCGATTTACCTTTAACTATGGTAAATAATATTTATCGTAGTTACTATTCATAATGCCCAAAAATAAAAAGTAGTCTATTAATATAATTTGGACCCACTGATTACAAATTTGGAATCCATTTTTCCAAATTCAATACACAGTAGTTGTAGAAATTAAATTAAAATTAATCCTGTTGTCGAAAGAAAACGGGTTTTTGCGTAAAACATTACAAAAGATTGAATTGATTTAACCTATGAATTCATGGTAAAATCAATGCTAATGGCATAAATTATATTAAATGGTAAAAATATATTATATTTATAATTTAATACCATTAGATATTATAATTTAACCACATAAATTATTACTCTGAAAAAAGTTGTTTTTAATTAAAATATAGCGTGTTTTTACTATTCATTAAAATATGAAAGTTATCAGAATAACATGAAAATTTTATCCAAGGTAAAATTTTATATCCTTATTCCAAAAAATAATTTTATTTTGAAAAATTAAACTTATAAACATATCAAAAACTAGATTTAAAGTGGGGGCTCCATCAAAAGGCGGAAAACTACATTTTTTGAAAAATACTTATTTTACCCGAAAAATTTATTTTTTTAACATAAAATGTTTTAGAAAGTTTATAAATGAATAATAATGTTATAAAATTCATAATGTAGTTAATTCTATTCATAACGGCTAGTTCGTGATAATATTATAACCATATAACGTTGTTTAGTGAATCCCGGTATTGCGTACAACACACGCTATCGAGGAAGGTCGCAATTGCGTGTAATGAAAACCAAGTCAGGGTTGCGTGTAGTGAAAGACTCCTTTGTTTTTGCGTGTAACAAAATCCAACCATATTTCATTTATACATTGAATATATATATATATATATACACTCAATGTTGCGTAGAATAACTTCTATCAAATGAACTTGAAATTGTGTATAACACGATCCAAGAATTGTGTTGCATATACTGCAAGCTAATACTATGTTGCGTATAGTGCAAGATAATCTTGGTGTATCGTTCAATAGAAGATATGAAATAAATTAAAATGAATATATCTTATAAAATCTCGGGTTGTTACAATGCACAAAAGTGTCCACCTAGAACATAGCCTTTGGAATTGTTTCACGGTTTGGATACACACTTTGAAAAATCGTGCACCAACTGTGTTCCCCCCCCCCCCCACACTATCTGGGCTACACACATTTTTCAAACCATGCTCAGATCATGCGCAAACTATTCTAAGGCCCAGAAACCCTCAAAAAAGTACATAAAATTCCATAAACAATAATAGAAGATACCTTATCATTATAAAATCAAATAAGTTGGTCCAAATACATAAAATTAAGTGACAGTATCTTAAAACCTTTCCACCATAAGACATTATGCCCCCAGAAAGAATCTAGTCTGAAATATAGAACATGAAAACACAACAAGAACTCCCTCACTTATCTTGTGAGGTGAACGGCCCTTGGTCTAGAAGTGAGACTCACCAAAAGGTTAACAACACACACAACTACTAGATTAAAACACCAAGATCAACATACGTCTCCAAACAATAGAAATACTAGAGACCTAACATTGGTTTCCCCTCTATTTAAATATTCACGAAAATGGTGTAACACAATAAATCCACGTCCTATAAACCCAAAAAAGAGACTTCAACCACTCCCCAAGGTGAAACATCAAAGTTCAAACATTGATAATAAAGTAAAAAAAACTAAAAAGTATTTCTACCATGGTTAATTACTCAATATTGACCTAGGATTTAATAAATCGAGCTTCATTCCTCGATGAGATCATTAAGACAAATTCCAATACCACCATGTAACAGGCATATCAAAAATACACATCATATGAGTTACCAAAGTACATTCCAAAGAATTATACAAGTCCAAATAGAAAGAGCACAAACACCAAGGCCACTTCACAAAATGTCACTACACACTTACAAGGTAGATCATCCGATATAAAACAAATATGCTCTAATAATCAGATCAAAAAAGAGGAACATCAATGAACAAGAAACAAGATGTCCCGAGTGTTGGAAATAATGTTTTTCATTGATAATAATGGAGTACGGTTTGTGTTTATGGTTGATTTTCACAGGGATAACCAGGGAGTTTGCAAGGAATGTTGTCATACAATTGAGGTTAAAAGCAATATTGAAGGTGGTGATGTTTCCTAGTGTTTGTAAAAATTTTATGCCTCAAAATCACGAGTTTGATATTGTAAAAATAAGGTTTTTCACATAGGAGTTAATGGTTTGTGAAATCTAAAATAATATCAGAAAAATAAGGGAACAGGTTTCCTCAAAACATGGATTGTGTTCCATGTTCAAGGAATGGTTTTTTTCACCTATTAGGTCATGGGAATGGAACATGGAGTGGTACTAAGAACCTAAAGTGGTTTTTGGTGATCGTTAGTCGCAAAGGTGTGTGGTATGCGGAATGTTGGAGGTTCACGAAAATTTTTTGGTTTGCGGGATAGGAGAGGTACATGGTGGAGGCAATAACAAATCAAATATTTGGTAAATATTGGATTATTAGGTTTTTAGGATTCATTTTTTCCTATATAAGTTGAATTAATCCCCTTCACTTGTTGGGATGGAATGAAGATTAAAAATTGAGGAGGAATTTGGAGAAGTCCAGAGCGGTTTTCTGGAAGGAAACATCAATAGGAAGAAGTGATATATAGAGGAAAAAATCCCCTAATGAGAGTGTGGTTAGTAGAGGAAACCCTCATAGTATACGGTGGAGCAAGGTTGTACGTGGAGTAATAAGGGTTGTACGGGAAGCATGTAGAGGCAGTACGTGAATCAAGGGTTGTTTGTGGAAGGTGGTTTTCAAATGTAGTATAGAGAGTTGGTATGTGGAGGAGCATGGTAGTACATGGTGAAGCAGGGCAGTACATGGTGGATCTGGGAGGTATGTGGAAATAAAAGTGGTATACAGATGAGGTTATCCACATATCATTCCTGGAACACAGTACGCATAATAGTAAAGCGGTATGTGGAATAATCAAGAGAGTCAATAAAGTGACCAAATCAGTTTGCAAAAGTATTTTTCATAACCTACCAGAGTGGGGAAAATTATATACATCTGTGGATGAAACTATGACCTTAGATGAGAATCCATTTATAGTTGAGGATGAATGATTCAATGTTAAACCATCCAATCCACCTTCAAGTTGATATATAGAGTGAAGATTCTTACAAAATAGTGATCAAGGTGGTGTCAGCAAAAGTGATCTGAGGAAGATAGTGATTTATCTATGAACTTTTGTAAAGGAAGTGCACCTAGAATAGAGTGACTGTGGCTGAACATTTATGTTCCACAACTAGTGAATATTAGTGTATTTTGGTACAGTTGATACACTGTCTCTATATGCTCTTTGAACATAGCCCTTAGTGGTGAACCAAGTAAAAGTGTTATGTGATCTCTTTTCATGTGATTGACGGATTTGTACTCTTATCTATTATATAGGTTTGATATGTTCCTACCAACGTGGTAAAATGATCCATAAATTTAAAAAAAATGACACCCTAATTCACCCCTCCCACATTAGGGTGTCTCAAGGTCTACATGTTTTTTCAGGGGGAAGGATCACGTATGTTGAATAATCTATAGTAAAACTATTCTCTGTTAAAGATCTGAGTTTCACTCTTGAGCCAATAATGAAGTGAATTCTTGAGAATATTCAGTTATCTCTAAGAAGAAGTCTATGTCAAGAAAGATCGTGACACACAAGAAGAAGAAAGAGAAGAGATAGTTGAAGAAGTAACTTATATTTGGTTCTCCACACCTTTCATAAATTGAAGATTTATCAGTCTTATAAATTAAATATAAAGAAGCTTTAGTTTCCAACAAAGATATGGAAAACCCTTCCACCTTTTGAAAATAAAATTTCCATGTGATCGGGAGGTATTTGTTAACACCTTTGAAATTGTCCCTCAAAATAATCTTCCTACAAAAAGTGAATAGGCATATCAAGCTACAATCTCAGATGAATTTGAAATTCAAAGATTTAGAAATTTTCTGCAAGATATTATTGAATAAAGATTTGTTATTTTGTGTAGAATATTTAAATATATGTAGAAGTAAATCAACCAGTTGAGAAAACAAGTAGATTCTTTGGATGAAGTATAAGAAATAAAAGTTTTAGAATATTACAAGATAACCAGATAGATTGGAACCTCTATAGAAATAAATAGGGAACATGAAATAAGTTCCACAAAATACCTCAAACAATTTCAATATAAATAGGAGTTAAAGAAGGCTCTTGAAAAAAATATCCATGTTCTTGAGGAGAAACTAAAAAATAGAAATGATTTCAAGGGTCTAAAATTGGATGGAATATCGGAGAAGATCAAGGAACCTGACTCTTGGATTCAGAATAAAGTGAAGCGGCATGAAGAAGAAATTATTTGAATGGAGAAGACATATGAAGAAAATATGATTATGATTGAAGATCATAAAATCATCCTCAATATGAAATTTCTACATAAGTAAGCCCAGTTTTTCAATATCGAGAAGACATAAAGTGAGACTTCAAAAAAGAAGGAAATATATTTTTTTGATACCCAATACACATTTGAAGATTATAAAGTTGAAAGACCACTAATATGTGATAAAAAGATCATGAAATCTTTTTATGACCTATCTCAAGCAGCATAGGAGTAACAGGTACCATCCAAACTAACTTGTGATAATGCCTTTATAACTTTTATCTTGAAGAGTAAAGACTATTAGAATAATACTGGACAAGTATAGATGAGTAAAGGAATTAATAAACCCACCCCCATGACATGGGTGGATATGAAAAACAGTATGGAATCTGGTTTCCCGTAGATATCTCAACAATTCATGAACAAGAGACTACAACCTTATACAAGGGATACAAAGAAAGCATGATTTGTGGTTCAATGTTGGTTTTGCAACAGATCTTGGCATTTTGCATTATATTTTCGTTATATTCCTCAAAATTTAAAATCGCCAAGGAAGCCTATATCCTGGGGAAGCAACCCAGTGACAAAGAATCAATATCTTCATGTCTAGAAGCATCTTTTTACTAGATACTTATTTGGAATGCTTGATAACATTTTTCATGTATGCAATGGATGTGGTCATAAGGTTGGTACATTCTCATATCAATATGTATTCATTATTTATAATAAAAGAAGACCACCAATTCCTGTAAGTTATGCAGAATCTACCTTGGGAATAAATCAGAAGAAGATTTTGAACTCAAATTATCTGAAGAAGATCTCAAGTAAAGAAGCTGAGAAGACCTTGGTTTTTAAATACATGAAGTTTAAGGGCAGTTCAACCAAACGAGATACTAAGAGGTATGATTCTCAGATGAACCCATGTGGAAGATCCAAACCTACTACAATAGTTCCTAATGACATGTTGGTTATTTGGCCTAAAGAATCAAAAATAATGAGAAAACATGAAGAATCCCAAGAAAAGAAAGGTGAAGAAGGAAAAAAGAAAATATTCCACAAGATAACGAAAATGAATAAGAGAGGGTGAAACTAAAAGGAAACTCAGTTGTTAAATAAGTTATGTGTGAAAGATGCATCAAACCTAGTCACATTGCAAAAGGTTGTTTAACTTTAACACCAGAGAAAGAAGAAGACATTAAGAGTTGTAAGAATTTATCATCCATGATGGTTGTTAAGATAGACAAGTCCCCATACAAAGAAGAAGAGAATATGAATAGATCTATGCTACGCCAATTTATATCAGAACATGTGTTCAGATGTGAAATCATGAAGACTGGATAAAATATAACAACTTCGTTGAAAAAAGGATCTCGGCGATGTAGTTCATATTGATGATGCAAGGAGGAGCCACCTTATTCCCTTGATCATTTCTGTATTTTTTTCTCTTATAATGTGAGGAATTGAAGGTGAAGAAATATCTCAGTGGGAGAACCTGAGAAGCAGATAGGGCTATCAATTCATGATAGACAATATGAAAAATTCATCCAATGCGGAAAGTCACAAGATTAAGATCCATTATGGTGTTCTCTCCATACTGAAATTCCTAAAAATACTTTCTCAAAGAGATACACCATTATGATGATGCTGATAAGTATTTCCCTTAAGGGGGAGAAATATATAGAATGATGAAGAGGCGGCCAGAATTATTATTTCAATTTTTATCCATCCAAATTAACCTAAAAGTATCTTGAAGATAAATTCATTGAAAAATGAGTTTTAGGTATCATGATCAGTGGAAAAAGGATATATTGAGATGCTAAAATAGTAGAAGACCTATAAAATATTCTTGAATGAGCCCAAGAATATGATCCATAATAAGATTTAGATGAAGAAGAAATTTCTGAAGAAACTTCATCTGAACCTCACAAAGAGAAATAAAATTGCTGAAATTGTTCAATCCAATATCAGTGGAGATTGGATTACACCCTCACCTATAAGGGGAATGATAAATGATGCACCACCTGCATCATTTGAAGAAGATATTGAAGTTATACCATGATATGGAGATACATGACCAGAATATCACAATGTGATCATAAACAAGGAACACATAGTGTGTAAAGGTTATGCCCAGGTAGAGGGAATTGTTATCATAGAAAGAGTTACTCCATTAGTGAGACTATATTCGATCAGATGGATGTTGAAGATAACATGCCTAAATATTATTCTTGAATAAAAAGTAAAATTTTATTGGATCTCACCTTTAGTATGGTATTATTGTCTGGATTATTATCTAAAGAAGATCCAATTAAAAAGGGGAGTTTTTGATCATAATCTTTTCATGAAGAATTCACTATAATATCAATTTATAGTTCTTTGATACGTGGAAGGATTTTCCTATCACGTGAAAGTAGAATTATAATTGTCTACTATAGTTACGGTTAGAAATAAACATGGAAAACAAGAGGATAAGACTTCGAGGGATCCCACCATGTATAGATGAATCATTAGAATAAAATTTTTCTTGACTGAAACACTGCCAAATATCATCTTGGAAACATTCCCAATTATCCTCTTACAAAGTAACTTGAAGGAGGAACATATGGAATTAGTCAAAAGAATCATGAGTAAGAATGTCCACAAGTGGTGGAGCATTATCTAATTGAAAGAAATGTTTAGGATGGTTGAGTAAGAAATTGGAAGACACTACACTCAGCACAACTGAAGAAGCGTATTTCTTAGCTATGAAGGCCTTCATGCAAATACTCTGAAGGATGAAACAACAATATGAAATTGGTGATGAGATGTAATGGCCAATGATGATCCACTAAGATAACAAGAGAACAATTGATGTTACAAATCAACAGTCGAACCTTGGTTTTCAAACATCTCCCCACACATGAGGTGGTCATGAAAATCCCCTCTCCCAAGTTGTTTTAAATATTTTAATCTGTTTATGGATGTGAATTAGGTTTATGGGGGAGATGAGATCTAGGGGGAGCATGTTTTTGAACACTTTAAGTCAAGATTGGGTTCTTTGGGTTTGTTTCCAATGGGGAGAATGGATAAATTCAATGGAGAGTGAACTATTTTTTTCTGGATACAGGAAAGATGGTAGACAGAGAAATTAACAAATTCTATACTGGGGGAGAATAGTGAAATTCCTCAAGGTAAAAATGAGATAATGTGAAGGAATAAGATAATGTGGTGTTATGAGGAAACATTCAGAGCATTCATTTAAACACCTGATATCACAATTCAGGTCTTCCCACATGTTTTCTACATCGAGCATTACTCATGTAGACTTAGAGAGATAGATGAGTTGTTTATTGTATATTAGGTTTTGGTATTGATTGATACTATTGCTTCACGGAATTTATATGGATATTTACAACAAAATCAAAGGGGGTGGTTGTTTGAACCCAGGTTTTTCATTGATAATAATGGATTATGGTTTGCGTTTGTTGTCAATTTTCTTGTGGATAACCAGGGAGTTTGCAAGGAATGTGGTTAAACAATTGAGACTGAAAGCAATATTGAAGGTGGTGATGTTTCCCAGAGTTTATCAAATTTTTAGGCTTCAAAATAAAGAGTTTGATGTTGGAAAAAGATGGTTTTCACATATGAGTGAACGGTGTGCAAAAAGGAAAATAAAATCAAAAAAATAAGAGAACTACATACCTGGGAACATGGATCACATACCAAGTTCCAGCAATGGTTCGCGGTCACATACCAGGAAGTGGGAATAGTATGCAGATCAGTTTGAGGAACTGAAAATGGTTTGCAGTGATGGTTCACATAAAAGGAGTGCGGTACACAGAATGCTGGAGGTTCATGGAATTACTGGGTTTATGGGATAGATGCAGTAAGTGGTGGAGACTATACCAAATCAAAATTTGGTAAATCTTGTATTAGTGGATTTTTTGGATCCATTTTTCCTATATAAGTATTAGTATTCCCGTTCATTTAGCTGCATGGAATAAATATTAATAAATGGGGAGGAATTTGGAGAAGTCCAGAGTGGTTCATGGGAAGTAAAATCTGCCTAGGAATAAGTGATCTACAGAGGAGAAAGACAGTCCATGGAAGAGAGTGTGTTTTGCAGAGGAATCTCCCACAGTATACGTCATTGCAAGGTAGTATGTGGAGAATGTAGGGTTGTGCATGGAGAAAGGATAGGTAGTATGTGAATTAGCGGATGTTTGTGGAAGGTGGTTTGAAAAGTCAGTATACGGAGTTGTTATGTAGAAGATTATGGCAGTACATGGCAAAGAAAAGCAGTACGCGGTGGAGTTGGATGGTACGTGGAAATATAAGCGGTACGCAGAGGATGTGATCCACGTAACATACATGAAACATCGTATGCGGAAGAGGAGAGTGGTATGTGGAACACTCAGAGGAGTATATAAAGTTACCAAATCATTTTTTGAAAGTATTTTTCATAACCAACCTGTGTGGGGAAAATTATATACATCTATCGAAGAAAATAGGGCTTCATGAAATCATCCATTTGTAGTTGAGGATGCATGATTCAATGATAAACCATTGAAGTGACCTTCGAGTAGATGAACCGGGTGAGTATTCTTCCAATGCAGTGAGAAAGGGGGCATCAGTGGAAGTGATTCAACAGATGCAGTGAGCTATAACTGAACTTTTGTAAAGGCTTTGTGCCTGGAATAGAGTGATTATGGCTGAACATTTTTATTCAACATCTGGTGAAAATTTGTGGATTTTTTTATGACTGAAACAATGTCAGGGTATGCTCCTTTGACATAGACCATAGTGGTGAACCACGTAAAAGTGTTTTTTGGTCTCTTTTCATGTGATTGTTTTATTTTTTTTCATATCCATCATGTAAGTTTGATGAGTTCTTACCAACATGGGCACGAGATCCATCAATTTAAAAGAAAATTTTTACATAAGAAAAAAAATAAAACATCTTCGTATATAACATCAGAAACAACAAGCTAGAAACAAATATCTCCTTCAATCTTGAAAATATTCACTCCAAGGCCTGTATCTAAAGCCATGTTTTCATGAAGCATATTTTTGAAAAAAATTGCGAGCTAAAATTCCTAACTGAATTCTCCATTTCCGATCGACAAACATATAAAACCATGTAAAGTGACCTATGTGACCACAACATTTATAAAATCTTAGAGATTTTGAACACAACTTATTAGAATGAATAGGTGATCTAAACTAGAAACACATGGTATGCCTCTTTTTTCCATAAGTATGTACTTTATCAACTACAAAAGATGTATTATCCCCATCACATTGTTTCACTAGCTTTGCTTCACCTGAGAAAGACTTTTCAAGTATCTTTTAATAATAAATCAACCAGATGGTAGGAATAGTGGTTAAAAAGTCATGGTGGAGACCTTTTATAAAACATACATCCTTTATGGAATTATCACCAATAATACTAGGTATGAAACAAATCAAATGTGCAAATTGGTTGGCATACACTACAACTGATAGCTCAACTTGACAGAAACCAAAGAACATGGTAACCTCCTCCTTCTTCCCTTCATTTGGATACTGTCACTGAATGAAGGCTAACATAAAGAATTAACATTACATTATCTCATACATACCAATGGAAATTATAAGTTCCCACTTCTGCTATCCTGGTCCCTCAAATAAGGATGGGAGAGACTTTATCTTTAGAGATTCTGGAGTCTTGAGAGTATTTAAGATCACATCAACTTCTTGGAGCCACTATACTACCTCAAGAGATCCTCATTTACCTTTATAAGAAGGTAGAAAACAATCCAAGAATTCAATGATTGGGTTCAATGGATGAAAATTCCTTGTCTCAACCACTCAATATGAAGTCTATGTAGAGTGGTTAACAGGGGATTCAACTTTTGGAAAACAAAAAGAATAGTCCGGAGGATATGACCGTAGGACCAACATTCTATCATTCTAGAAAGACTTTCTGGAATACATTTCTCAACATCACGGATAACAACTCAGGCATCGAAGAACACTCAAAAAGATCCCAAAATCTTTTAAAAAATATAAACCAACTCTCATCAAATCTTTATTTATTTCGAAAATGCAAAAGATTTCATCATTTATAAAAAATCAATATTTCATTTCAAAATGATAAAACTTTATATAAATCAATTGTAGTTTCAAAAACCATTTACCAAAAGTAATAAACTATTCCATGGTTTCTAAATGATTAACCGCTTTTTTCGAACTACCAAAACCATTTCCATCTAGATCCATTACAACCCAAAATTTCTTCATAAAACATTTTTTTAACACATCAAATAATTGTCTTAGAAACTTTTTGTTTAAAATAAAACATTTAATAAAACTAATTTTTGTTAGTTGAAAACATTTCTCAAATTACATATCCAAAATATTTTTAAGACTTAATTTAGTTTTTCACAAAGGATTTAAAATTTTCAACAAGTGATTAAATTTTAAATAAACAAACAATATCATGATACAACCCACATCCATAACCCTCATAACCAACCTCACATAAGTGAAGTCACTTGTAGTGAACTGGATAACGTTCCATGTTTAGGACCAAGTAAGAACTGTAAGAGTCTTTCTAGTATGGGCTTGTAAACCAGACACCAACCTCACTATTGGTCATGGTTGGATTTCTAAGACAACCACACTGATTCCTAATAATTTACCAGACTATGAAAACATGGTTCCATTGTGTTCATCTATCCATTATAGTTTAAAAACTCATAATAGATTCCCCAAATCAATGATTGTCTCATTTGGAATATAAATATAATTTATTATAAGTAAACAAATAAATCAAAAGAAAGAATCAAGTCCTAACAAATCTACTAACTCAAGTATCACCATGAAGGGGTGGTGATCCAGCACCCAGTCACAAAATACTGCTTGAGTCTCGACACATTATTAATATACTTTCTACCATGAATCACACCAAATAAAATAAGGATTCCAATGTCAAGTATTTCCCTTTATGGAAAAAACTCCTCTGATACCATTTATAATGAACAAACCCAGGATACCATCTAAACTGATACTCGAGCTGATTCTCCACTAACCAGAAGAGCATTCTTGATCTCCACAAGCCAGCAACAAGCATCTGGGAATTAAATAGATATCTATTGGGAATTATTTCACTCAAAAAATACAACAACTTTATAGTAAAATGTGGAAACCTCATTACATAAATATATCAACTAGTACATATGTATCCTATACAAAGAGACACTAGAAACTGAAAGTGGAATATAATCACTAAAACCCATCTCTTAGTGGTCCATGACCACCCACCGTGTTCCAATCCACCCACCCTTAGTTTCCCAAGCACTAAATCACAAAGGGAGGTGATACAAAAAACACCAGTTATATTCTAATAAAGGTTACAAACACCAAAGGTACAAGCAGGGTGTTAGTTGAAGATCCTAGTAGAATTCTACAAAAGATTTAATGCATTTACTTCATAACTCAATTCAGATATGCTAAAATATGAGTAAAAATAGGAGAGTATGTGGATTAATTTAGAAATATAGTTTCAAACATTTAAAGTTATTTATTAAATAAACCTGTAAAATGTACCATTTCACCATTTAAAAATAAAAATATTATCTTGAGAAGCTTTGAAAATCATTTAACAAGAAAAAATAAGGTAATCAAGAAAAATATGAGAATTTTTACCCATTATGTAAAGATGAATATAGTTCAATACAATCTATTTTAGGTTCATAATGATAATAAATGAAGAATGTAGGGCACCTCTAGTGCCATATGGAAAGCTACCAAGAAAATATCTTTCTATTCTATAGAAACAGGTATTCATTTCAAAATCATATTTAAAAAAATAGGCTTTAAATTTCAAATGATTGAAATACCTAATGAAAAATCATTACTTTTAAATTTATAGAATTTTATAGAAACATATGGATTAATAAATAATTTTATATAAATTAGTTTATATAATTTCTCAGGGCATATAAAACAGTTTACAACAGTGGCATATGTATATAATAAAAATATGAGAAAGAAATCATCACGCTCATGTTCTACATAGGTATGATAGTTCGGTTTATAGGGATCCAACACTTTAAATGTAAAATTATATACATACTCCCCTTTAGGTCTAAGGTAAAGGGATATCATCACCATAGCCTAAGAAATGGGATGTGCTGATATCGTGTTTCAGAATTTTGTAAAATGATCGAATGATACAAAAAAATAACTCCCCAACTACCTAAGGCTTGCGTGTGCTCAAGTAAAAAATCAATGATGGGAAATTCAGTTTATAATAAAGATTCAATTCATACCATTTTCCATTTAAAATATGCCAATTTTCCCATTAAAACCCATAATGGGTTTTTAATTGAAACATGCCTCTGCACCAAGATGATACCCTAAGGTTGCCATAAAAATATTTTTATCCATTTTCAATGTAGTTATTTCAAACCAATTCATTAAATTTCACAATCCATTACAAAATTAAATTCAATAATGTAGTTTTAAAACACATTCCATCAATTTTATCACAAACCCCCAATTCACTAGAATTTTCATTTTTTTTATTTTTTCCGTCCAATAAATTTCTACAATTAAATTTAAAAATTTCATTGATATAATTTCCATCAAAAAAATCACAATTCAAAACCATTTAAATAATGTCAACACTCAAAAATAGTAACCTCCAACATTCAAGAACTATAAAGCATTAAAATTCCAAACAGGACATTAAAACAACCATATATTCATTCCAAATACTTTTGAACAATTGAATATTAGAAATGGTAATAATACCCACATCTTTTCACAATGCATCATTTAAATTCCGAATAGGCCATTAAAACAATCATCTATTTCAAAGCATCACTAATGTATTTAAAGGATGTATTACAAATCAAAAAGGTTTGAATAAATTTCTAAACATGGGTTTATACCCTCTTTCCATGAAGATAAATAATTTATTCTAAATAAACCAAGAAAACCAATTTACAAAAAGGGGTAAAACAATTTAAAAGGGTTTCTTGGTCATTTAATAAATTCATACATTTGAAACTATTTAGAAAACATCAAACAGCACTGTTCAATTAATTTAAGTCATGGGTGTTCATTTTTTAAATCAAAACCCAGCCAAAGACCAAAATTTCACCAAAATATCCTTTAAATGTTATTTTAACATAAATCCAAACAATAATGGAATTTATCAATTCACAAAAAGGTGAGATAAATCAAATTCAAATACATTCAGTTCATGTCATATCCAATTCCATGGGAAATTGGTCAAAGAATCTTTTATGAGGAATAAAGTGGATAAAGATAATAGAAAATGTGTTATGAATAAGTAAATGTGTATCTATGAAGTATATAGAGATAATTAATCACAAAATAAATCAAGATCATAGAACCTTGTACTTGGAAATTAAGTAATTCAATCATAATGAATCTAATATGTGTCGCTTTTGATGGTGATCAACGGGTCTAAGAAGATAGATCTTAAGATATGAGAGAGAAGATCCTAGATCTTAAATTCCACATTAATCCATCCATATCTATCAAAAATCAAGTCCTTCACAAACATTAGGAATAAGGAACCAATAAGATTTGGGAGATCCATGATCAAGAAGAAAGGAACTCACTAGAAGTTGATCACTATATCTATTGGCACATTGATCTACCAAAAGTTGGGTTTAGGCGAGCCAAAATACTTCTAGAAGGTCCCTAGAACCCCAAGGATAAGATTATGGTCTAGTGGGGGAAGTCTGGATTTGTTTCGGGTTGTTTCGGGTCATTAATTACAATTTTCAGAAGTTAAAATGCCATGTGCAGGGTTTCGTGTGTTAAGCTGCACAGTTTGCACTAATTGTACGCAAACTCTGCACCTAGAATAGAACCCATTGAAGTGTTGCATGGTGTGGCTGAACAATTTTTCAAACCATGAACCAACCATGAAACACCAACTTTTCAAGATGCACACTTTTGTCAAACTATGCCCAGACCATGCACAAACCTTTCACAGCTCCAAAACCCCCAAAAAAGTCCAGAAAATAGAAAAAGCGACCATAGATGACACCCAATCATTGAGAAATCAGGTCAATTGATCAAAATACATAAAAAAGTAACTTTATATGAAAATAATAATTCCTTATATATATCATCCATTATTCCTTTAGTAAAGTTATATGGATTCTTCATGGTTTAAATATAATTATACAATCAAAACCAACTCCTCATCTATTTTTTCATCTTTATTCACCATCCCTTATTCATTTTATATCCCAATAAAAGTCTTGGTGGCCTATGGTTTTCTTTTGTTCAAATGTTAATTTAGGTTTTCGGATTTTTTAGGGTTAAGGAGAGTTATCCTTGGTTCCCTAGAACTTCATGGATCATGTTGTGGTGATTTATCACCACTGGTTGTGAAAGTTATGAGGTTCAATGTTGTTTGTCCCTTACCAGGAAATTTAATTTTATAACTATGATTTATTGTTCATTTGAATTCATGTTTTATGTGTTTTAAAAAAATATAAAAAATATATAATAAAAAAAAATTCCCTAAACCTCTTTATATACGAGGGGAATTTTATTTTTTCCCAATATACTAAAATCAATTTTTTGGAAATTATCACACACCAAATGATCAATTAATATCCTATTTTTCTATTTAAAAATGATATTTTAATTATAAAATATGTTTTAATTTTAATTTTTTTTAAATTTGGTTTATTTAGAATACCTAAATGACCCTTTAGGAATATTAAAGAGGATTTCCTAAGATGATAAACCATTGAAACATACCCCATATATTTTTAACTTTTTTTTAGAAAATAATCAATTTTTGTTAATGATATGTTTATGATAGTTCTCAATTTTGGGTATCATATAATTACACAAATATTCTTATTAAATTTGGGTTTGTTTCCTATGAGGACATCCAAGGTAATGGGATGACATTTTTATGATTTTTGTAATATATTTCTACATAATTATAATTTCAACTCACCTCTTTTAATGTATCATTGGAAACATCCTGTAATTACATGAGAATTATAGAAAATAAAATCCATCACAAGTTAGGATAATTCTCTCACTGGTGGCTGTAAGATAGAATTTTCACTACTTATGGCATTACATCCCTATCTCAGGCTAGTAAGGGTAATATTAGGTGTTAGGATTGATTGTTTTTTATTTAGAACTAGTTGTGTATAAATGATTTTGTATAGACAAGGTTGACAATATCCCCTAAACTCATATATTCTTATGATGTGATGTCACCAAATTATATATTTTAAATGTTCTTCTGTAAACAAAATGAAATGATTTTAGAACAATAACATTACATTTGACCCATTTTCTTATAGAAAAAAAATTGTTTTATTAAATTATTTTCTATTACTCAAATGATTGGTTTTGAAATGAATATCTCATTAACTATTTTATTTATAAAGTCTAAGACTACATTATTAATATATATGTATTTTCAAACATTCATAAAATGTCTTTAACTTTAATGGGTATACTTGGGATATTGGTAGGATGGATATTGGGATTTATTAGTAACACCTATCTATATATTCTAGTTTCAGGTTCTAGCTTCTAATTTTGATCTCTTATGGAGTGTTTATAGTATTTAGGATAGATGGTGACTTACAGAGCCAATTGTTGATTAGGTTGACCATTTAGAATCATTATTTTATTGATTTATCATCCAATATAACAAATCTTATTTCTGTTGATGTTTGAGTTTTATGGTCTTACGAGAGATGAATGTTCATTTATATGTTATTCCCTTCATAGATTTATTTAAATTATTAATTTTTTGTTTTATTACCATGTATTTCCAATTAATTAATGGGTCATGCCTCAATTTCAGGTGAAATTTCTCTATTTATTGAATCATTCTTACTGAGAGAAGCCATTCACAAGATTTTATTTTCTGATGCCCCATTAATTTTATCTATTCTATAGAAATTGGGAATTCCCTTTGAGTATGTAACATGATAGCCCTAGGTTCCCAGTTTAGTAGTGGCATGGGTTTTTTCATGAGAAAATAGTATCCTATCTTAGGATCTTTAAAGGTCCCAGGTTCCAAAAATCCATTTTCTATTTGCGTATCATGGTCTAATTAGAGATAGGGTTATCATAACTCGATAGATTAGTTGAGAATGATCCTAGATAACTCATTCTTTTTTGGATCCTGGAGTTTCCATGGAAATTCTTATTTCGAGTGATATGTATTTAATTTTATTTTTTTATTTCTAGTCTATTTCTATATTGGTTGGTGGTGTTTTTTGATTTAAATAAATTCTATGAGTTGTTAAAAAAATGTGTGTTTGGTAGAGGATAATAGGAGTGAATTGATGGTGCTTGGAGAGCTCAAAGGGCTTAGAAATCCATGTGCAACCTATGTAAAATGATCAAAATGACACTTTGTAGAAGTTATGTGGTTGTAACATGGTCTACCAAGCCATTTTTCCAGGAAGAACATATGCATTAGTCCCCCTTTAAATTATTTTCAAGCTTTTTTTATTTTAATTCAGTTTTTAGCATTCCATATTTATGTTATTTGGGTAAAACATGAGTTTTATTTTTTGAAAACTCAGATTATATGTTGAGTTATTACTTTTTAAAGTGATAAATGAGTTTTCCAAAATTTATTTAAATATAAACATGGTTTTTTTATGTTTTTATTCTTATCCTTGTGAATTTTGAGTTAATTTTTTGATACTTTTCATTAAAATTCATAATTTAGTAAGCGATCTCAGGTATAATGGTTACATTTCATAACCTATAAAACCATTTTAAGGTTTTTCAATCCAATATTGAAGGATTAAATTGGAATTTTCATATTCGGTGCATGGATCTCTAAATTGTGCTTCCAAACCATGCATTTTTGTTAAATATTTTTGAACTTTTATGATCCTTATCTGTTAAGAGGTGAATAATCCACTATTTTTATAAATTTAGGTTTTGTATTATTTTGGATGTTTATTATAAATGGTTAATGTTTTCTTTCTTCATTGTACTTTAACTTAAAAATAAAGACCATGTTTTTTTTCCAAAATGGTGTTTTAACTTTCAAAAGTTTAAAGAATTTATTAAATGATTAGCATTATAAATGGGGCAGTATACTGTATATACATTTATTTAACATGGAAATGTAATTTTTTATATAAAAAATTCTTAGGAGTGGTCTTGTGTGGTTTTATATGGGAATTTAAGCATGGTTATTTTAACATTTTCTAAATTCTAACATTTTAAATATAGATTTTTAATGGATTAATAATTTTTTTTAAATTCTTCTTGGGATTTTTATTTATTTATTCTTTTAAATTATTGGGTAAAGTTATCTATGTGATTTATAACTTGATGTGTATATGTGGTGTTTTATTTTATGATGAGTATTATTGGAATTTAGTGTTTTCAATTTTTTATCTGTGTTTGGATTGATAGTTTCAAAATTTGAAAGTTGTCATAATTTTTTCTGTGATTTTTTTTATTTCATATAAATACCCTACTAAGCTTAAATGGTTTCATAATAGGTGGATATAGGTATTTTACTGCATATAGACCCTCTGTTTGATCATTACCTCCTTAATTTATTTCTTCTATTTGCCTTATTTAATGAGTGTAATGTTCTACATATTATTCCTCAATGTTAAGATATTACTTGGTAATTACAAAACCTATTCTAACCTCACTTCATTGAGAAACAAGAATCTCAAGAATTAAGAAGTTAGTTTCGAAAAATAGAGGTAATCCTCATCCAATAAGATTATCATGGGTCCCTTAAACTCAAGTTTCGACCTTCATTATTGAAGGATCGTGATGGTACTGTTAGAGATCTATGACATGGAAAAACCTACTTAGAGACTATTCCTATAAAGTATTCAAGGAATTTTCCATCAAGAAGTACATTCCAAATAATGTGAAAGTACGAAGGAAATAGAGTTGTATTGACTATAATAGTGTGAGATATAGGTGTTAGAATATACATGTTTTTCACCAGGTTGGTTCCAAACGTTTTTGATATTTCATTGTATGAATAATTGATGTATCCATATTTCATAAGAGATATTTTCCCATATATTATATCAACAGTGTCCTCACATGGCCTCAACACTTATGAAGATGTATTAAATCAATCTATGAGTATTGAGATCTATGTGTCAAGGATTTAGAATGCAATATATTTTTATTTTGTTTATGTGAGTGGTGGTGGAAGCTCTAATATATAGATAGGGATGTGAGTCGTGCCTAGCTATTTGGGTGGTGGTGTCATGTGACCATCCATATTATTCACACTAGTCTCTTTAGGAACAAATTTAGGGGTGTGCTATCAATATGGGAATTCAACGGGAAATAATTCTTCATGTCAGTAAGATCCAAAAATATTTTCATATATGTTTTTTTAGGACATCTATAGATTTGTTTTAGAGGATTCACTTAATAAAATGGTTGATCTAGATCTTCCGCTTTAAAAGAAATCCATGTCCAAATTTATATGTGTGGTGTTAAAGTAGTTAGTTTTTATGATTAATTTAAAATATTTTATCCCTTAATATCAATTTTTATTTTAGAATTATGTTGATCCGTATGGATTTTTGTGATTTTTTTCTAATGCTTGAAGTGGGTTTTAGTTATTTCTAAATTTTTTCATAGATAATCAGGGATCATTTATCCTATATATTTCATTTTAGGTTCTTTTGTTTTAATGGAATATATGAATCATCCTATTTAGGTAGGGTTACGTTACTACATAAATTATTAATATAGTAGGGATACCATAATAAAAAAACATCTTGTCAGACGTGACGGGTATAAATCCATGTCTTTTCTGATAAAACTATGATATCTAGTGCTTGGATTAATTTTTTATTCTCAAACAAATGGATCCAAATTTAGTATTTTGATTGGATATTGATTTCCAATCCCATTATGGACTACCCAAGTGATTTTGATCATACCATGACAAATTTATTTTATTTTTATGAGCTTTGGTTGAGGTGTTCTATATTTTGGAAAAATATTTAAGGAATTTCATATATTTATTGTTAATATATTAGGGAATTATCTTAAAATATTTTGATGTATCTACTTCATATCCTTAAAATAAATTCTTTATTATAAATTCAAAGTGAGTGGTATACACAATTTTATATTAATGGTGATTAATAGGGTTCTCCGACATATCCTCTTTAATAATTTATTTCGGTTCTCTCATGTTATATTTTGGGAGAATGGTGAACCTTAAATCCTTTCAGGGTTGACCAAGATCTTTGGAAATTTCATGGGGTGTAATTTATTATAGTGGGAAGAATTTCCACACCCAAAACATAACTATATCTATTATTTTATCTATTTTGAGTCTCTTTAATTTCTATCTCCTTCCTAATTAATTTAATATTATTTTAGGGATATTTTTACGAAACGCATATTTCAGTGTTAGTAAAAAATGTGGGGATAATGTGTGACAGCACTACAACTATGTTAGTTATAAATTTCATGGTTACCACATAATTCTCAAAACTATTTGGAATTTCTATCTACTATACTCCTTGTATGAAAGTAAGGCTTGGATAGTTAGTGCATAGTTTTTCTAACCATGTGTCCAAACCATGCATAGTGCCCGGTAATATTTAAAGTGGGAAATTACCTCCCCCCCTCTCCTTATATTCCATATCCCATACGCAAGGTATGCCTTCTCCCACTCTTTC
Organism: Viscum album; assembly: GCA_963277665.1. Taxonomy (NCBI): domain Eukaryota; kingdom Viridiplantae; phylum Streptophyta; class Magnoliopsida; order Santalales; family Viscaceae; genus Viscum; species Viscum album. The sequence goes on along the minus strand of OY728127.1, from coordinate 372,203,525 downwards.
ACACATCCATGAGTGATTTAAAATGGGTTCTCCATGTTTCAAATCCAAATTTAATGTCTCATATTTTCCATGAATTATTTTGTAATGTTATATGGATTATTTTTTAGGCTAGTCGTTGAGACGTCATGTGATTCTGAGGCCCAGTGTTCTCGAAATAAATGTTTTAAATATACTAAATATATTAAATAGAATGTGTGCATAGTTTTTGTAAAACCATGAGATTTTATGAGAAGTATTCTTTTTAATTTATTTGATTTCTTGTGTTGTATGCTACACCAAGATTATCTTGCACTATACGCAACACCGTTTTAGCTTGCAGTATACGTAACACTATTCTCAGATCGTGTTACACACAATTTCATGTTCATTTGAAGTTATTATGCACAACATTGAGTGTATATATATATATATTCAATGTATAAATGAAATATGGTTATATTATATTATATGCAACAACAAAGGAATCTTTTACTACACGCAACCTTGACTTGGCTTGCATTACACGCAATCGTGACCTTCCACGATAGCGTATGTTGTACGCAATACCGAGTTTCACTAAACAACGATATGTTATATAAACTATCTGTTCTGAATAGTAATACCCACTTTTTTAAAATTTTATCTTTCAACATGGACTTCATTTTTGGATTCAGAATATCGAAATTATCCGAGGTTTAATTTTTGGTATTTTTCTGAAAACTTTCATTTTTTGATGAATAGTGAAAACACTAGGTTACTATTTAAAAACCGACTTTTTATTTAAATAATTATTTATTTTATTTAAATTTATTTTAGGTCAAAATTGATACATAATACCTATATAAGTTCAATGTAATTCATTGGAGTCATTTTATAATAATTTTAGATATATATTGAACTTTTCACCGTCTTTTACCACCTCTTAGGAGAATTTGAAAATTTACATTAAACGTAATTTTACCGCTTCTGTAAGTGGAATTTCAAAAATACAAGAGACCCAGTTAATATCAGGGAGTAAAATGTGGTTCAATAAGATAAAAATAATTTCTGGTGAATAGTAACTTTTTAATTTTATTTACCACGGTTAAATGTAAATAGGGTAATAAAGGGTAAAAATTATATTATTATTACCCTAAAACATGTCCTAATTCTATTGGATAAGTTTAATTCGACCAAAAACAACCTTAGGAATAAAATATTTCCCTTTAGGTCCACTTGGATTAGATTAAGACATTTATTATTATTTTATTTAAAGAAGAGTTAAAATAGTTTAAATCAAAGTTTAATAACTAAAACATTTTTAATATAGGGATATACATAAGATAAATTAGAATATAAATATTCATTAGAAATATAAAAATATTTCCTACATAATTGTATTTTATTTATAATTTTTAGACATTAAATTATTTATTTTATTTATGACACAATGATGATGCAGTAATTACCATATTAATGAAATATTAACATAATTGATGTTATAAATACCCAAATAATTGTAATTTGAGACTTCTTATGAATTAAAATAATTGTTTAGGTTAATATGACTTGTTATTATTGATTTAAATAAATTTGTTCGAACTAATCATGATGTTATGATTTTCACAAAAAACAATTACCAAATAGTGTCAAAATTGGCATAAAATATTTTTTTACAAAAATAATATATTATTAATTGTTATTTTATTACTAAAAATATAAAGTTTTGCCAAATTACTTAGATAAAGATATATATATAAATAATGAACCACTTGGGCTTTGTTTGGCTTGTTATAGTATGTTTATTAACCATATAGTGTAAGAAAACAAAAAGAGACGGTAAAAGTTAAATTATTTAACATAGAGTTAAATCTAAATGATATGGATAAAATAGAAACCTAAACTTGTCTAAAACCTAATGGCTGAGAGGATTTCGACCTATCCCCACCTTATCTTAGAAATAAAACAATTTTGAGCAATTAAAAACCGAATATGACTTTATTATAAAATAATATTTTAAGTTTTCCTAAGGTGCCCCTCTCCTCCCTTATAAAAAGGGAACCCCTTCCCTCTTCTCTTCACACCCTTTTGAGCCTTGAAGCTCGGCCAAAACCTGCCAATTACTCTTCTAAACCATTCTATTTATATCATAGAGGTTCTTTTTTTCACAAAATACCAACTCTATTTCCCTATAAGAAGTTTAAAGGAGGTGCGTCGAAGAAGAGGTAATCTCTTCTTCCGATTCTCTCAAGTTTTATTTCTTCTTCTACTTCTTATTATTTAGTTGTCTCATTATAATGTAATAAAATCAGTATTAATTATTTACTGATATGTTATTATAAATATTAAAAAACCCTATTTCACCTTCTATCCATCCTAGGGAAAACGAAATCACTGCGCGTGCGTACGTACAGAATACCATCTCCACGCTGTGGTGTAATCTGTTTTTCCACCACCACCTTACGTGGATGGTTATAATGGTGTAAATAATAACTATATATGATTATTATAAAATAATACTGATTCGGATATATTATATCATCCACTCCAATTCAACTCAATAAATATGGGAACGATATAATCGCTCATGCGTACGTACGGATTACCGTCTCCACGACGCGATGATATTCATTTTCCATGTTAACAATTAAATAATGATTATAAAGTATATATAATAAGTAATAATGAAATATATGACATAATAATGCTACTGGATTTATTTATATATATATTTATGTCATCTACTTAATTCCCTTCAATTCAATAAGGAAACGAAAAATAGCGTTCATGCGTACATACGGCCTACCGTCTCCATGAACGGTGTATTTCATTTAATTTATCTATCTATTATATATATATATATATATATATGTACTGAATATATATATGATATATAAATAACGATTTAAATTATGGAAGTATGTAAATCAAGATATAATTAATAATAATATCAATAACAACAAGTCCAAACACGTACGATAAATAAAACGATTTTACCCGAAACTCTGCTTTAACATGAAATTTACAAAAGAAAGGGTAATATAAAGTCATAAGTGAACCGTATATGACCTCATAACAATGAATATGATTCATTAATAAGTCAATGACATTATTTAAATCATCATCCAGGAGTTTCAGATACGTACGAAGCATATCGGACCTAAGGTAAAGGATAACTATTCCAATCTCGTTCTTATTTGAGATTGTTTATTCGTAAGTATTTACTGGGGTTATTGTTATCATCCATGCCCATGTTTTCTAAAACAATCATGTATGTTTAAAGTCCTTTTTACCCATTTTTTAAATTTACCACATGTTATGAAAGAAATCTTACTTTTGTTTACCACACGGGGAACTTTTTGACTTTTCTGACAAAAGTACGAGAAGAATGTTATTTTTAACTTATACGGTGTGAATAGATTTTTACGGTTTCATAACGCCTCATTTTCATGAAGCTTACTCTACAAGATTTTATGACTATTTTCAACAAAATAATTTTCTTTTAAAATTGCATGGCATTTTGTGAAAAGAAAAGGATTTTGAAGAAGAAAGGATATTTTCCTCAAGAATTCATTTCAAGTGTTTTATCAAAACCATTTTCCATCTAAGATGAAATTATTTCATATGTGTATGTTTCAAGTATAATGTCTCTATGATTTACATGGTTTCACTTTTTTTATGATGAAATGATATCCAGTTGTTTTATATGGATTATGTTATGATGGGATGATGTTTATGAAACCCATTTTTATTCTTTTGTTTATGATGAATGATTTATTTTTATGTTGTGGCACAAGTAAGAATGATTTATTTATTATTGGGTGGGACCTATATCTCCCTCCAATGAATTGGGTAAATATCTATATCCCATGAGATAGACATGGCTGGAATGGTAAATTAATCCGGTTCAATGTTACAGGACTGAACCGAGGAGTGAACTCGATTCAGAAAGTGACTTTGTCCACTAAGATGGTCTTGGCAGTAATGCCTTGGATAATATGGAAATCATATCATGTGATTAATGGTTTTCTAAAATTACATGTTTTATTCCCATGATATTTATCATGATTGATGTTCCCTTATGATATATGCCTTACGTACTTCCAAGATTCATGTCTTTTCTCATGATCTTGATGTTTAGATTTTATATTCAAGTTTTTGCATTCAAATGATTATGGATTGTTTTATGTTCTCTATATTTACCCTTACTGGGCATTTGAGCTCACCCTTTTTTATGTTTTCTTTTCCCCAAGATTTAACGAAAGGTTTTAAGTAAGAAAATAAAAGGGGAAGATCTTTATGGGAGATGTTGAAGATATTTCACCTAGATTAGAAGACTATATTCCGATTTTCCAAAGACACTAAACTATTATGGACCTTTGGTGTCTATTTTTGTTATGTATTAATTATTCCACAAAAGTAATGTAATTTCCATGTACGTCAAGCTATTGGGCCTCTACAGTTGGTATCAAAGGAAAGGTTTTGTCAACCTTTGGAAACTAGGTTGCGAAAACTTTAGTGAGATCCCTAGATATATTTCTAAGGTATATCTAGGGATGTCCCTAAGGTTAAGTATAACTATAGGTTATAGTACTAGGATTAGGGTAACAATATTAGAATTAACCCTAAGATGTTATATATTGAAGGTACTCCCCCTTTATTATGTTGTTTTCCCTAGCATGATTTTTGCCTCTCACACTATTCTTTTTGGGTTTTAGACGATGGATGGAACCCGAAGGAACCGTGTTGATCAATGTAATAGACAATGCAATGATTTTCCTCCTGAACAAACCAATGTTATGGCATATGGAGTGAAAAATATTATTGCTATACTTACACAAGATATGAATCATTCTAGACATAAAAATGAGCAGAGACGGGAATAATATTCTATTGAGTCCTTCATGAGGCAACGCCCACCTTCTTTTAGTGGGTCTTCTGATCCACTTTTTGCTGAACAATGGATCAGTACCATTGAAAAGATATTTTCCATACTTCGCTGTTCAGAACATGAAAAATTAATTCTGGCTATTTGCTATTTAGAAGGTGAAGCAGATCAAAGGGGGACTCTAATTAAGAATACAATGCCCCGAGATGAAATTGAATCCATAGAATGGTATGAGTTCAAGAACTTATTTTTCAATAATTACTTCCCTCGTATTCTTTGAAAAAATATGGAAACAGATTTCCTTGATCTTAAGCAAAAGGATTATGAATCTGTTGGTATATACAATGAGAATTTTTCAAGGCTAGCAAGGTATGCATCTTACATTATCATCCAACTTGAAAGTAAAGTTGATCGATTCTTCAGTGGCTTAAAACCAAGGCTTCGAAGGGAATTAGATATAACAGACTTCAGTAGCTATGAAGAAATTGTGTGTTGTTCTATCAAGGTAGAAATAGAAGTTTGTGTTACCTATCCATCTCATGGTTTTGAAAAGAAATTAAAGATGGAGTTCAAGGATAAATCTCATAATAATGGTGAAAAGAAGATGAATGTTTCTTTATTCTCAAAGTGTGGAAAGAAGCATGGCGGAGATTTTCTTAAATGGACTAGAAAATGTTTTAAGTGTTGAAAAGAAGGTCATCGAGCATCTGAGTGTCAAAGTAATAGAAAAATGGTTTCTAATGATCTTAATAAAGAAAAGACTCCAGAGAATGCACCACCAACACTTTAATTCTTCAAGTGTAAGGAAATGGGGCATTATGCTAATCAATTCCCTAATCCAAGGGTTAATAATGATAAATGTGAGAAACATCTTAAGGAAAAGGATAAAGGGAAGTCACATGCGATCACTATTTTTGATGTTGAGTATGAAAATGATGTTGTGTAATGATTAAGTGTTTATGTAATGGGATTTCAAAAGAGTATCATGGAATCTCATTTATGGCATCGTGGAATTTTGGAATATCTATGTTTTGGTTTTCAATAATTATATGGTATCGGTAACCATGAAAAGTGATTGAAATATTTTTGGAAAGAAGATGATATGCACACAATGAAGGGATAAAGAAAAAAAATGAAATGAGCTCATGACTGATATAAGGAAAAAGTTATTATGGTTTGACTATATAGAAATTTTGGGATTTTGGTATGTGGAAGGTGTTAAATTTTGACACCATTCATATTTTCAATAAGGTTCAATGGGTATTCATGTTTCAAGAGAATACATGATTAAGGTATTCACGTGTTTGGAATGTGACCCACAAGATATATCATATGATAAATGATGGTATTCACATGCTCGGCAGATGACATTTCTAGTAATTGTTTTCATTATACTATGAGCTTGGACAGAAGTATTTTGGCTAAGCCTAAAGATTGGAATGGATTATGTTGGACATAAGTAGGTATTGTTTAAGGATAGAACTTTTTCGATATTATTTATGGAATGTTATAATAATGTAGTTTTAGAAAAAGTACAACATGCAGGATGGGCGACAACCTGTCGCGTCAGACAAGGTTTTGAGAATCGAACCCACAACCGAAGTGTGACAGGCCTTTATCGCCTACCGCTAGCCTACATGAAGTCCCTGGTTAGTAGAAACTAGTTTTATTAAGCGGTATGATAGATGAAGTATAAGTCCATTTTTGGAATCATATACGATTAACCTCACCATAGATGGACTGATGTATATTTAATAACTTTTTCTAACCTTTTGTTTGAGACATATGGAACTACCCTTCATTCTATCACATGATCTGCTAACACTTCATGAATGAAAAATTCAACTTCATTTCTTTAAGAGATGAAGTGGAAATTGTTCAAGGCATGAACAACGGTGAGAGTATACTGAAATAAAGTAAGTATTTATTCTAATTCAAATTATTCAACTTTAGGGAAATGATCTTAAAAACCAAAAATGTTGTCTTAGTGCCCTTATATCCGATGAATCAGATGGTACCTTAGATCAACACAAATTTATGGCTTTGTGAATGTTGGATTTTTCATAGCCATGTTCTCTACCACTCTCCATCAGAACATGATGGTTAGATTTCTCTTACATATCCATATTTTCACCTATGTTCTCCTATGTGGAAACCCAGTGATTAGTTAATTTGGGTAACCGTTACATTTCATACTTTAGTTTTTAAAGATAAGTTTTGGGATTCCTTTTTATGATGTGGATTTCTATTAAAACGTTCGAGTAGTAAACCATTTATAACCCCGACGAATTTAGAGGGAAAAATTCATTTTAAGGGGGGTAGAATGTAACACCCCGAGATTTTATGAGAGGTATTATTTTTAATTTATTTGATATCTTGTGTTGTATTCTACACCAAGATTATTTTGCGTTATACACAACACCGTTTTAGCTTGCAGTATACGTAACACTATTCTTGGATCCTGTTACACAAAATGTTAAGTTCATTTGAAGTTATTGTGTACAACATTGAGTGTGTGTATATATATATATATTCAATGTAAAAATGCAATATGGTTGGATTCTATTATATGAAACAACAAAGGAATCTTGCAGAACATGGAACCTTGACTTGGCTTGCATTACACGCAATCGCGACCTTCCACGATAGCGTATGTTGTATGCAATACCGAGTTTCACTAAACAACAATATGTTATATAAACTAGCCATTATGAATAGTAATACCCACTTTTTGAAATTTTATCTTTCAAAATGGACTTCATTTTTGGATTCAGAATATCGAAATTAGCCTAGGCTGAATTTTTGGTATTTTTCTGAAAACATTCAATTTTTGATGAATAGTGAAAAAATAGGTTACTATTTAAAACCCGACTTTTAATTTAAATAATTATTTATTTTATTTAAATTTATTTTAGGTAAAAATTGATACATAATACCTATATAAGTTCAATGTAATTCATTAGAGTCATTTTATAATAATTATAGATATATATTGAACTTGTCACCGTCTTTTACCCACCTCCAAGGAGAATTTTAAAATTTACATAAAAAAATAATTTTACTGCTTCTATGAGTGGAATTTTGAAAATATGAGAGACACGGTTAATATGAAGGAGTAAAATGTGGTTCTATAAAATAAAAATAATTTTTGGTAAATAGTAACTTTTTTCTTTTATTTACCACGGTTAAAAGTAAATAGGGTAATTAAGGGTAAAAATGATATTATTATTACCGTAACACATGTCCTAATTCTATTGGATAAGTTTTATTCGACCAAAAAAACCTTAGGAATAAAATTTTACCCTTTAGTTTCACTTGGATTAGATTAGGACATTTATTATTATTTTATTTAAAGAAGAGTTAAAATAGTTAAAATCAAAGTTTAATAACTAATACATTTGTAATATAGGGTTATACATAATATAAATTAGACTATAAATATTCATTAGAAATATAAAAAGCTTTCCTACATAATGGTATTTTATTTATAATTTTTAGACATTAAATAATTTTATTTATTTATGACACAATGATGGTGAAGTAATTTCCATATTAATGAAATATTAATATAATTGATGTTATAAATACCCAAATAAATGTATTTTGAGGCTTTTTATGAATTCCAATAATTTTTTAGGTTAATATGACATGTTATTATTGATTTAAGTAACTTTTTTAGAACTAATCATGCTATTATTATTTTCACAAAAATCTATTACCAAAAAGTTTCAAAATTGACAAAACTATTTTCTAAAACAAATATTATATTATTAATTGTTATTTTATTCCTAAAAATCTAAGGTTCGGAAAAATGACTTAGATAAAGATATATATATTAATAATGAACCACTTGGGGTTCCTCTGGCTTGTTATAGTATGTTTATTAACCATATAGTGTAAGAAAACAAAAAGACACGGTAAAAGTTAAATTACTTAACTCAGAGTTAAATCTAAATGATAAGGATAAAATAGTATCCTAAACATGTCTAAAACCTGTTGGTTGAGAGGATTTAGACCCATACTCATCTTATATTATAAATAAATCAATTTTGAGCAATCAAAAACCGAATATGACTTTATTATAAAATAATAGTTTATGTTTTCCTAAGGTGCCCCTCTCTTCCCTTATAAAAAGGGAACCCCTTCCCTCTTCTCTTCACACCCTTTTGAGCCTTGAATATCGGCCAAAACCTGAAAATTCCTCTTATAAACCTCTCTATATATATCATAGTGGTTCTTTTCTTCTCAAAATACCAACTCTTGTGCCCTATGAAGAATTTTAAATGAGGTCCGTCGAAGAAGAGATAATCTCTTCTTCTGATTCTCTCAAGTTTGCTTTCTTCTTATACTTCTTCTTCATTAGTTGTCTCATTATAAAGTCATAAAATTAGTATTAATTTTATACTTATATGTTATTATAAATAAAAAACAACCCTATTTAACCTTCTATCCATCCTACAGAAAAATAAATCACAGTGCGTGCGTACGTACGGAATACCGTCTCCACGCCGTGGTGTAATCTGTTTTTCCACCACCACCTTACGTGGATGGGTATAATGGTGTAAATAAAAAGTATATATGATTATTATAACATCATAATGATTTTGAGATATCATATCATCCACTCCAATTCAACTCAATAAATATGGGAATGATATCATTGCTCGTGCATACGTACGGATTACCGTCTCCACGACGCGATGAGATTCATTTTCCATGTTAACATTTCAAGAATGATTATAAAGTATATATAATAAGTAATAATGAAATATATTAAATAATAATTCTACTGGATTTATTTATATATATATGTATGTCATCTACTTAATTCCATTCATTTCAATAAGGAAACGAAAAACAGTGTTCATGCGTATGTACGGCCTACCGTCTCCATGAACAGTGTATTTCATTTCATTTATCTATCTAGTATATATATGTATATATATATGTACTGAACATATATATGATATATACATAATTATTTACATTCTGGAATTATTTAATTCAAGATATAAGTAATAATAATATCAATAACAACAAGTCCAAACACGTACGATAAATAAAACGATTTTACCCAAAACGCTGTTTTAACATGGTATTTACAAAAGAACGGGTAATATAAAGTCATAAGTGAACCATATATGATATCATAACAATGAATATGATTCTGTAATAATTCAATGACATTATTTAAATCATTATACAGGTGGTTCGAATACGTACGAAGCATATCTGACCTAAGGTAAGGGATAACTATTCAAATCTCGTTCTTATCCGAGATTGTTTATTCGTAAGTATTTACTAGGGTTATTATTATCATCCATGTCCATGTTTTATAAAAAAAATTCTTGTATGTTTAAAGTCCTTTTTACCCATTTTTTGAATTTACCACATGTTATGAATGAAATCTTACTTTTTTTTACCACACGGGGAACTTTTTGACTTTTCCGACAAAAGTAGGAGAAGAATATTATTTTTAACATATACGGCGTGAACGGATTTTTTCGGTTTTATAATGCGTCATTTTCATGAAGCTTACTCTACAAGATTTTATGACTATTTTCAACAAAATAATTTTCTTTTAAAATTCCATGGTATTTTGTGAGAAGAAAATGATTTTGAAGAAGAAAGGATATTTTCCTTAAGAATTCATTTCAAGTGTTTTATCAAAACCATTTTCCATCTAAGATGACATTATTTCATATGTGTATGTTTCAAGTATAATGTCTCTATGATTTACATGGTTTAACTTTTTTTATGATGAAATTATATCCACTTGTTTTATATGGATTATGTTATGATGGGATGATGTTTATGAAACCCATTTTTATTCTTTGGGTTATGATGAATGATTTATGTTTATGTTGTGGCACAAGTAAGAATGATTTCATTATGAGATGGGTGGGACCTATATCTCCCTCCAATGCATTGTGTAAAGATTTATATCTCATGAGATAGACATGGATGGAATGGTAAGTTAATCTGGTTCAGTGTTACATGACAGAAATGAGGAGTGAACTCGAATCAGAAAGGGACTTTGTCCACTAAGATGGTCTTGGCAGCAATGCCTTGGCGACTATGGAAATCATATCATGTGCTTAATGGTTTTCCACAATTACATGTTTCATTCCCATGATATTTATCATGATTGAGGTTCCCTTATGATATATGACTTACGTACTTCCAACATTCATGTCTTATCTCAAGATTTTGAGGTTTAGATTTTATGTTCAAGTTTTTGCATTCAAATGATTATGGATTGTTGTATGTTCTCTATGTTTACCCTTACTGAGAATTTGAGCTCACCCTTTTTTATGATTTCTTTTCCCTAGGATTTAAAGAATGGTTTTAGATAAGAAAATAAAAGGGGAAGATCTTTATGGGAGATGTTGAAGATATTTCACCGATATTAGAAGATTATATTCTGATTTTCCAAAGACACTAAACTATTATGGTCCTTTGGTGTCTGTTTTTGTTATGTATTTAGTATTCTAAAAAAGTAATGTGATGTCCCTGTACGTTAAGCTCTTGGGCCTCTACAGTTATTTTGAGAATGTCAAATAACTTCTAAATGGGTGTCTGGATAAAAAATCTAAGAGAATAATTGAATTTAGATTGTATATTTTACCCTAAGTGTGACTTAACATTAGTCAGTACGGTCTATTTGTGAAACAAAAGTCATCAAGAGTGTGAAAATGAATAAAATAATTTATAGAAATTATTTTATTTCTGGTTTGTGTTGTGGAAAATATTGGTGCATTTTTAAATATATGGTGATTTTATAATTATAGGGTTATACATATAACACTGGAGAACTTGGAGATACAATTGGAGAATTCAATCAGGAAAATAAGGATGAGATCATGGATCGATGATTGATGCACCTCGGATTCAAAGGATCTCATCATAGAATGAAACATGCTTCTTTCTTCATCATTGATCGATCCAAATAGAGGTAGGTCATGTGTTTTGATTTTTTTCTTCCCCGTCCTTTATTTCTAAGATGAATGTGATTCAATCAATGAATAGATTAATCTGAGGATCGATCATAATGCAGGATGGGATTATTTTTTGGGATTTTCATGGGAGAATTATCTTTGGTATTTGGTTATTTGGATAGTTTTTCTAATGGAGATGGATCTAGATCGACAAAAACATCAATTGAGGTTCATTACTCCAATAGGTTCTTGTTATTTTCTCCCACCATTCATCGTTTTACTTCAAAGTTCTTCGTTTAGACCATGGCTTAGTAAATCCCAATCAATACATCATCGCTAAACCATTTCTTGGTGAAATGATCTAAAATTGTAGATTTGAGATCAGTATGATGAAATGGTGTTTCAAAAGTGGAAATGGAAACAAATCAGATGACGGTGAATACCTGATTTATTGTTATTCTATGTTATTCGATGTGTAATGTAGAATGATGTTTAGATCTATTTTTCAAGAGGATTTGATGAACGTAATCCATTTTTTGTCAATGGAGAGAATTAGATAAAGCATCCCATTTATTTTTTACTAAGGAGTGGCCATATTGGAGATCGGATAAATGGAGGAGATGACTGGAATGTGGACAAGTATTTCTGGAAAATCACACACAACACAACATGTAAGTCAAATCTACAAGTCATGGGGCCCCCCCTAAGTGGTAACTCTAGTTTTGGTAGAAAATTAAGTATTAAAAATCATGTGACCACTGTTACATGGTGTGCGATCTCTCCTAAGTGACTCAATGTATACTTCGGGAAGTACATGGACACACGGAAGAATACATGTGTTGGAGCACCCCTTAAACTCCCCACATGGATGCGTCCTAGACCAGAGTATGCAGGGAAAGTTGGGTACTAACAAATGGGTAGAGTACATAGGAAAACGGCATGTCATGTACTTTTACACAGAAATTAGTTGAGACACGATAAATTTACATAGGTAGAACCTAAGTTCTTGGAACATGGCATGTGACCCCTATGACACGTTTTGTACACTTTTTTATATGGTTTAGATCTCTTTTTCTCTACATCTTGGACAAGTTTCATCACGGTTGTTTCCCCATATCTTTTCCCTGAAGAATAGTTTCGAATCATTTCTGACTCCTACGATAATGATCCCTTTAGCAATAATTCTTGGATATAGTCATTATAATTCCACAAAAAGGCATAGAGTGAGATCCTCAATTCATCTTCATGCCCTAGGTGGAGTTCTTGGTATCATAGTGACAAACCCCACATGAGAATCTATCCTCTACATAGAAAGTTAATATAGATTGAGTTCTTGGTATCACCCCATGGACCCAAAATTGATCTTCATCTGTGTATCATATTCTCTTTGAAGTATTAGTATGTTATTTCTCATTATGATACCCTAATAGTAGTGCCTCTCAGATAGACGTCGTATGTGCTATCAAAATCAGGAGTGTTTTCTCTCAGAGCACTGATTTGTGGAATCATTAAGCAGGAATACAAGGCTAATGTACTATGGTGGGGACTTACTTCTAGACTGTGTGCCTTTATTGAGTATATTTTAACATTCTTGTTAAATGTTTTGTAGACATATACTTGTGTAGAACTGACTTTATTTACTTTTTTATATTATATGTTGTTTTGGGTGTCCTATTAGTTATTATTATACTCACCCCTTCACGATATTTTCTTGTATCTGTCATGTCTTATGCAGATGGTTGACCTTTTGATAGAGTCATAGGTGGACTTGGACTAGATGATTCTTAGTGAGACTTGTCATACCGAGGTGTTTTCTTGTGGCTTTCTGATAGTAGTCTCATTACTTACTTTAAAGTTGGACTTTTGTTTTCATACTCTTTGTGTGGGGATTTTATTTGGCCCTATTTTCTTTCTATTACTTCCTATCATACTCAAGTTATGGGATTAGATATATGAATTCATGGTTATTCAGCTGTTTTTAAAATTCATCATTTTATAGTATTAGAGATGTGTCTTTGTGTATAGGTATATGGGCTAAGGCTACCCATTTCATTGGTATTCCTACTTGGCACTAATATCCAGCCCTTTTCATATTGGAGGCAAACATGGGGAGTCATGGAAGGGGCCCCACTAGTTTGGGTCATGACATAGTGGTATCAGAGTAGTCAGTTCTAATTGAGGACCAAGAGTCTGTGATATTGGTTTGTGGAAATAGTATTATGTTTTTCAAGTTTGGATTTTAGGATAGGGACTGTGGAATTGGTGTGGAGGATGATGTGTCCATACACCAGGACTCTGATCACCTGATTTCCTACCTGTTACATGATAACACTTCTTGTAGGGAAAAAAATGGCAAACACATCATATAGGAATGGTTTTTGGTTTCCATGTCCTTTTTGATACAACTCTCCTGATATACTCATTGATCATAGTACATATTGTTTAGTTTCAGGAGGCCTCCATGATGTATACTAGTTTGGATTCAACATGATGATCATGAGGATGTCCAATAATTGATAAGGAATTGATATAAGGACTATTCACTAAGATATTAACTCCATGTGGTGCACCATCCATACCACATATAAAATAGCATGTGGTAACCACAATATCAGTTGATGTGGTGTGTAGGATGAGCATGTGACACAACTTTTTGGGACCAATACACCTCGGGCTCTGAGGAGACCCTGACCCATAGGTGGATGAGGATTATCTTGAGGTGTTGACCTGAGTTTTCCATTTAGTGAGGACACCAAAAGATAAAATGGTGGTCCGAGAAGTGAGCCTTATTTAGGGATCAATATGGTGATGGCGGGGTTGGGTTATCCAAACTTATAATGATGAAACTCTATCATTGATTGAGAAAGAGTGTCTTTTTAGAGAGGATTTATCACCAGCTATGTCGAGGGATATATGTATCTGGGAGCTTCTACAGCTTCAGAAAGGCAACATGATAGTTTCTAAGTATTCATCATGGTTTACCAACCTCACTATGTACTTGATGGATATGTTCTGAGACTAGTTCTTCATGTATTGAACATTTTATCAAGGTATTCATAGAGACCTCTATGAGCAATGTTATTATCCTATGAATTCCTAACTATGATAAGGTTCTAGATATAGCTTCGATGGTAGAGCATTTCTTAGAATATAAGTTATAGATAGTGGTTTTCAGTAGTGGGAATGAAGGAGTAGAGACCTCAGAAGCAAGAAGAGAATAGCAGTCTCAAGGACCTAGACATGTGATACATTTTAGGAGGAGTTCCAAGAAAGTGGATATGTAGTTTAGGTATCATAGTTTGGGTCTAGTCATCCCAGAGAGATGTGGTTCTACTCATGTGATAGTAGGGGAAATCTCACTCAAGAATTATGACCCACCATACAGCTAACAGAGAGACCGTAGACGGTATACTAAGTCAAAGATAGTGTAAAGAGAAAAAAGGTTTGAAGTATGGTGAATGTGGCTGAGAATCTAGGAGAGTAATAGGAGATGGTTTAAATTTTTACTTCTTACCACAACCACCCTCATGTGGTCCACACCAAGCTTTGGGAGTTGCATGATAGGAGTGGGAACAGTTGTAGGTGGTTGAAACTTATAACCCAAGGCTCCAGTGATGATTTGAGGTATGATCTGTGTCTTTTCAAAGTTAGTCACAATACTGATAGACCTTGGTGAAAGTAATTCATTTCTTACCACATCCTTTATATGATACATAGAGATTCTTCTTGACTGTTAGCTCGACCTTTACACTTGGAGACTCCTACTGGAGAAAACTCATTTATCATGAACATGTGCCAATAGTGTGACTTGAATCTTCTAGGTGAGAGTTTCTGTTGTAATATCTTGGTAGTAGTGTCGAGCAATTACATCATCATTATTGGTATGGATTGGTAATCTACAGTTTATTCTAGTATTGACTATTTTAGGAAAAGGGTGTGGTGTGTCTATAGTGATGAAACCATATTCTTCTTATTTAGTAAAAAGGAAACCTTGGTAGTTCAGGATGCACTCATACATATAAGGGTGGAGTCGATTAATCATCAGTTGGATGGCCTAACCCTCGGTTATTTGGATGTTGTGAGTTCCCAGTTTCTTGCAGTAGTGGAAAAGTTTGGGAACTTCTTCCCTGAAGATGTTTCAGAATTATCTCCCCAGAGATAGATATACTTATGCATTGATCTACGCCCTATTATTACACCAATATTTTTTCCATAATATCATATAGTTCATACAGAGCTTTGTGAGCGGAGGGTGAATTTGGGGGACTTGCAGAGGAAGGGCTTTGTTAGAACCATTGTTTCACCCTAGGCGGTCCTAGTTTTGTTTTCCAAAAAGGTATATGGGAGATTTAGGTAGTGTGTATATTATCAATGCTTGAACCAAATGATCATGAAGAACAAGTATCCACTATTGAGGATTGATTACCACTTTGATCAGTTGATATGGGCATGATGGTTCTCAAATGTTTAGCTCAACTCGGGTTATCACTAGTTGTGAGTAAGTAATGAGGATATACTAAAGACAACAATCAGTTGTCTCTAAGGTCACTATGAGTACTTTTAGATTCCCTTTTTCATGAAAAACACCCTGGAAATGTTCATGGGACTCATGAATAGGATCTTATACCCTTTCTTAGACCGGTTAGTGGTTGTCTTCATCAACGATATCCTTGTGTACTCAGCATCCAAGGAGAAGCACGTGATACACTTGGGGATGATTCTTGACATACTCCAAGAGCACCAACTTTATTAAAATCTCTACAAGTACTAGTTTTGGATTCAGGTGTTTCACTTTCTAGGACACATTATCTTAGCAGATGGAGTGGTAGTGGACCCAAAAAATGTCAAGTCAGTGATTTCTTGGGATCCACCTAAGAGAATGATAGTCGTATGAAGCTTACTTGGGTTGGTAGGCTATTACCAGATATTTATACATGATTTCTATAGAATATCAGCATCCATGATAGCTTTGACTTGAAATGGATAGCCTTTAAAATAGGCAAAGAATTGACAGCTCAATTTTTTGAAGTTGAGGTAGAGTTTGATGAGCACGACTATCTGGATATTTTCATTGGTGGGTGTCGAGTAGGTAGTGTTCTTAGATGCATCAAAAAACATTATGGTTTTTGTTCTCATGTAGAGACAGATAGTGATTTCCTAGGGTTCACGCTAGTTGATACCGCATGAGTAGAACTACATGACCTATGATCTAGAGTTAGTAGTGGTATCCTTCACTTTAGAGATACGGTGACACTACCTAAAGGGAGAGTTATTTATCATCTACTCCAATCACAAGAGTCTCAAGTATAAATTCTCTTAGAAGGATCTCAACTAGAGGGAGAAGAGATGGCTAGATTTCCTCTGGGATTATAACTTATAAATATTCTATACTCCTATGAAGGTGGATGTGGTAGAAGATTATCTTAGTAGTAGATCTTGTTTGAAATTCTTGAACGAGGTATCAGGGTAGTTGGCCTCATTGTAGTTATCCTTCATGGATGTAGATTGAGAAACTTTCTTCTAGTTGATGGTTTTTACCCCTCTTCTCTTACAGCGAGTCAGAGAGGCACAACTATGGGATGTCGACAATGAGACCATACATGCTCAAATATTCACAGGGAATTCTATAAATGGATATTCTAAAGGTGCAGAGCATGTCGTTATTCTCAGATAATGCACGATGGTACTAGTGAAGTTGAGAGATGATGTTTCAATAGAGATTCGTGCATCTTATTTTTTAGTACATTTAGGTTTGTAAAAGTTGTTCTAGGACATCCAACGTCATCTCTAGTGTCCAAGTAATAAAAAATGAGTTTCATAGTTTGTCTCCAGATTCCTTAAAAGTTAGCATGTTAAGGCAGAGAATAAAGATTCAGTGAGTTAAATCAACCTGGTGAGGTTATAGAATTGGAATGGGATGGAATATATATGGACTTCATGATGGGATTATAGTGTTAGTCCAGGGGACATAATTCCATCTGGGTGACCTTATACCGACTCACCAAGTTATCCCACTTTCTAGCAATATGATCATAGATTCCATTATAGAGTTTGGGACAGCTCTATGTGCATGCGATAGTCTGACTCCATGGAGTTCCATGGATGCTTTTTTTTTATTATGATGCTCACTCCACATCCCAATTAAGGAAGATATTATAGGAGGATTTCTGGACTCATTTATGCTTGATCGTATTTTTCCACCCCCAAACTGATGGCTAGACTGAGCGGACTACTCTGGATTTGGAGGAAATCATGCGAGCTTGCTTTTTTCACTTTTCCCACAGCTCATAGGATTATCTACCACTAGCGGAGATTTTATATAACAATAGTTACCATTACACCATCAGTATCGAATAATCCAAGGCTTCGTATGGATGAACCTTAGGGTCACTAATTTACTGGATTGAATCAAGAGAGTTAGCACACATGGGACCAGAGTTGGTTCAGACTATGACAGAGAAGTTTTAAATCATCCAAGGGCGATGAAGACAGCATAGAGACGTCAAAAGTATTATACATAGAGACGATGGAGTCCATTAGAGTCTGAGGAAGGTTATCCTGTGCTTCAACAGGATTCACCTCAATGAGGTGTTGTAAGACTTAGATCTATCTCAAAGGTTAGACCAGGTACACAATGTCTTCTACATTTCCTAGCTGATGAGGTACATGGATAACCCATTGCATGTTATCAACTGGAGAAAGTTGGACTTAGAGGATGGGGAAACCTTTGCTGAGTACCCAGTAGAGATCGAGGATCGTTAGGAGAGTATCCATCATGGTAGATTGATTCCTTTAGTGTTTGTTTGGTGGCAACATGAGAATATCTAGGAGAACACATGGGAAAAGGAAGCTCATATTTGTGATCAAAACCTACATCTCTTTGAGTAGCCCTTGTTTTCACGTTTCATGGATGTATATCCCCAAGGCGGGGAGAATATAATGTCTAATATTTTCCTTGTATTGTTTTTTGATATTATATGGATTATTTTTTAGGTGAGATGTTGATACGGCATGTGATTATGAGGTCTGGTTTCCCTAGCATAAATGTTTGAAATATATTAAATAGCATGGGTGCACGGTTTTCATAAAAAAAGTTTAATAGCATCTAAATGGTTACACAGATTAGAAATCTAAGGGAACCATTGAGTTTATTACATGGTTTTAAACTAGGCATAACATAACATTAGTTGGTGTGGGGTGTTTGTGGAAATATACATCATGGGATCAGAAATGAATAAAATAATTTAAATAAATTTTTTAATTTTAGTTTTTGTTGATGGAGTTATTGACGTATATTTAATAGATGGTTATGTTATAATTATAGGGCTAGACACATATCCCTGGAGACCTAGGAGAGATTTTTGGACAACTCTCTGAGGATAATGATGATGATATCATGGATTATTGATCAACGCACCTCGAATTTGAATGATCTTTCCAATTAATACGACACAGCTATGTTCTCCATCACTGATCACTATTAATCGAGGTAGGGGAAGTGTTTTGATTTTTTTTCTTCCCTATTCTTTATTTCTTTGATGAACGTTAATCAATCAATTAACAAATTGATTTGTGGTTTGATCTTCATAATGAAAATATTTGTTTTTCAGGTTTTTAAAGGGAGAATTATATTTTTGATTTGATTATTTTTATTATCATTCTAATGTAGATAGATCAATATTGACACAAACATGGATTGATATACATTCCTCCAATATATTCTTGTGATTTTATATCCCCATTCATTATTCATTGTGGTTGTTCTTTATTTGGATCCTGACTTGAAAAATCCCAATCAATCGACCATTATAAACCCATTTCATGGTGCAATGATCTGAAATCATATATCTGAGATTCTCAAAACATGACGGTGGTGTGAAAGTGGAAGAGCTGAGGAATTTAAGAAAGGTGGATAAAAAATTTCACATTCTTCAACATTCTTTGCATACAACTAACAACGACACTTATATCCATTTTTTGAATGGATTTTTAGGATAGAACATGTTTTTCTTAAATGATGAGACTCTGAAAAAGAATCTCCTAGAGTTTTACGGAAAGGCATGGTCAGATCATATACCTGAGCGATGGAGAAGATGACTAGAGCATGGATCTTGATTTCTATAAAATCCCACACTACATAGAGTGTACGTTGGATCTACATGATTTTTGAGGATCCATAGTAGAAACTAGGGTCTCAGGAAAAAATTAAGTATTCCACAGTGTGTGACCCCAATCACAAGGTGAGTTGTCTCTCCTAGGTGACTCGGCATGTACTTTGGGAAGTAAAAATACAAGGGTTGGAGTACACTAGTTGGATAATGTCGTGTATTCCCCTCACAGACCTAGAATGGACCATAGTATAGGGGTTAAGAAATTAACTAACACATTAGTACAACACACTAGAATACAGCACGCCATGTACTTCTACATAGACACGGGTTCAGGCATGGGAAAGTCCCAGGGTCAAGGGATATGGTTTTTGATCCCTAATACAAGATGCATAATTTTTATACATGTCTTGGATATCTTGTCCTATGTTTCTTGTACAGGTTTCATTAGGGATTTCCCCTTATACTTTTCTTGAATATTGGTATGGAATCTTTTTTTACTCCTAGGACAATGATCTCTTTAGTAGGACTTCCCAGATAGAGTCATTAGAATCCCTCTGATGCCCAGAGTGAGATCATTTATTCATCTCCGTGCCATAGGTGGAGTTCTTAGTATCATTATGACCAAAACTAAATGGTTGTTGATCCACTACTAAGTGGTTAAATATAAATTGAGTTTTTTGTAGCACCATATGGACCTATAAGTGATTCTCATCTATGTATCATTTTTTATTTGGACTATAAGCATGTTCTTTCTCTTGATTAGACCATAAGACAAATAAATGTTGAATGGATTCCATAAAAACTATCAAAGATAGGATTTTTTCTCTCAAATAATTTATTTATGGAATCTTCATGATGGAATCCTAGGCTAGTATACTACAATGGGAACTTACCTCTAGAATGTGTGGTTTTTTTTGAGTATATTTGGATATTTATGTTATATGTACTATATATATTCAACAGTGTAGAGCTAAATCTATTTCATTTGTCATATTCTTTGTGGTTCTAGGGTATCCTACTAAATATTTTTATACTCACCTATGAATGGGATTTTCTCTTACATGTCATGTCTTGTGAAAATGATCGACATTTTGACAGAGTCCTTGGCTGACTAGGACCATATGGTTCTTATTAAGACCGAATAGGCTGAGGTGTCTTCTTGAAAATTTATGATAGTTGTCCCAGAACATACATTCAGTTTGGACTTTTGTTTTTATACTCTCATTGTTTTGATGGTATTTATCCATGTTTACTTTCTTTAACTTTCTATGAAACTCTGATTATGGGATTAGTTGTATGAATGCATGGTTGTTCAGTTGTTTTTACATTTCAGCAATGTATATGATTGGATAGGTATGGGTGTTTATTGGTAATTAGTTTACATCCTCCCATTTTATTGGTATTTCTACTAAGTTATAGTCTCTAACCCCTAGCCTATAGGAATAGGTCTTGGGGAGTCTGGACTCGTTCCCCATTGGGATGAGTCAGGACACAAAATCATTAAGGTAAAACATATCCTAATCAATTTCATCCACTTTATTCTCCCTCTCACATTTTTTACTCTTCCAATAAATTTATTAGCAATCTTTTCTTTCCATTTATTTATATTTTAATTTTGTTTTTGTATTTTTTTTAGGATTTTTGATACTTCTCCTTGGTTCTATAGGACTTCTTGGGTTTTCTTGAGGAAACGTATCACCACAAGTTATGAAAGTGACCATATTGAATGTTGGTGATCCCTTATAGGGATATTTAATTATATAACAAATATTTATTATTGGTTCTATCCATTTTTATGTTTTAAAAATGATATTAAGTGTATATGTAATTTATTTTGTTTATGGGGAATTATTTTCCTTGGAAATATTCAAATATGAAAATAAAATCATTTGTTTCCAATTCATTGAAATCTATTTTAGAAATTATAAAACACCAATTAATTATATAACTACAGATTTGGCTCTTAAAATGGATAAGTGATTTAAAATTTATGTTTTTGTTTAATAATTTTTTGTAACTTGGTTTATAAGAAATATACGTGAGGAACTTTTGGAACATTAAATTGGTTTTATAGAGGGGTTAAACTAGAAAATATGTCTCATGCGTGTTTCTCTTTTTCTAAAAAAGTATCAATGATTATAAATTCTATATGTACAATAATACCCAGGGTATGATCTCATGGAATTATTTATATAAATATTCCTAATAAAGTTGGGGTTATTTCATATGAGTTCCTCAAAGGTAAGGGTTTAACTTTTTTTTATTTGTGTTATATATTTCTATGTAATTATAACTTAATATCACTCTAATTAATATTTCAGGTAAATCCCTCGGTAGATATGTAAGAAGTTTAGATACCCATGTTTCATTGGTTATGATAATTCTCAAGAAAGTTTCCCTGATATGGGATTTTCACTACCTATGGGATTTTACCCCTCAATTGGGCCAGTGAGGGTAGTTTTGGGTGTTAGGGAAGGAATTTTTTTATCTAGAAACAATTTTGTATATATATATTCATATACCCATGACCTGTACTATTTCTATAATTCACAGTTTCCCATGATGTGATGTTACCATGTTATTTATGTTAGATTTTCTTCAGTAATGAAAATTAAATGGTTTTAGACTAATAACTTTGGGTTTCCACCCAATTCCAGATGAATGAAAATCAGTTTTATTTAATTATTTTTCCTTTTATAAATTTTCTAGTTTTAATGTAAAATATCATTGTTTTTTCTTTAGAAAGTGAAAACCTACTGAATTCATATATATATTTTCAAACTAGTCTAAAATTGTTTTAACATTCAAGGGTGTTCTTTGGAAGTGGGAAGGATTCCTTTCAAGATTTATTTCAAACACCTATCTATATATTCCAGTTTTCTATTGAGATTTATTTTATTCCTATCAAGATTTATTTAACTTCTATTCTAGGTTAAACTTTTTTTTGGATTCGTTCTTATCTTCCAATTTTAGATTCTAGTTTTGGAGGGTTCTTAATCTATTTTGTTAATTTTAGATGTTGGATTATAAAGTCACAATAATATTGGGTTTATTTTTTATCTTATTTGACTTATTTTTGAATCATCCAAGATGAAACCTCATATATCTATTTTCCTTTTAATTTTTTGGTCTTATTTCTGCTTTATATTTATATATTTTTCATTCCCTCATTGGAATTATTTTAATTGTTAACTATTTGGTGCATTCAAATGGATTATCGTTGTATGGATGGGTTATGAAATAATTTTAAGGGAAATTATGATACATATCAAAATTGGATTACATGAATAAATCATACCCCTAAGATATTATTTAATACCCTATTTCTTCTTTCCAGCACATGGACTTTGGGTACTCCCTTTGGGTAAGTCACAATCCATCCACTAGTGTTAGATTCAAGGGTATCATGGGTTTATTCATGATAGTTCTCTCCAATTATTCCCACATTAAAGTAATTATCTAAAAAAATACCTTGAATTAGAGGATTCAATGAATGCCTTGATGTTTTGGTGATATTATATATTCACGAAAACACTCACTATCTATACATATCAGAATAGTCAGAAGTAAATTTTCTCTAAAATAAATTTGAACCTCTAGTAGAAATTATGGGTGGAATACTCCCAGGCCTTCGATTTTAACCTCTCTTACACCCCTGGTAAAGAAAATTTAAATACATTTTCACTTATTATAAATTTTAAAATAAATACAGTGAAATAATATCAATATCAATGGAATTTGATATGAATTTTCATGGAATTTCATATAGACTTTATGGAATATGTGAATCAAGTGTTCTTAAATAGTATAAAAACTATGCCTTCATTGATGAATCAAGTTCAATAAAAGTACATGTTTTATTATGAATTATAGTAGATAATAAAAAATGTAAATGGAGGTGAGGGCCTAATCCATATTATTGGGAGACTATTCCCTCAAGTCAGTGTGCAATAATAGTGGAAGTAACCAAGAATCCCTGATGCATTATTAGATTATGAAAATAAAAATTAAAAAAATCTATGAAAAAATATACCATCCATAACTATTCAGTCAAACAATCCCAATGGTGACCAATTAATCCCATATCATATAAAACATTTACAATGAAATAAAAAATATAGTCTCTTTTTTCATCCATAAACCTCACCTCAATCCCAATGAACAATTCTCAACATGATGCTTCAGCTCAATCTATTGATTAACCTATGCTTAGCCTAAAATAATACATAAGGTCTCTACGCACATCAAATTTCCCAAAAAATGTTTGAGAAATAAAACCTAGTAGGGTCTCTCCAATTTCCCAAAATAAATTTCAACTTATAAATTTAAGCACTAGAAAAATAAACATGTCCCAAAATCATATCAAATGTCATCTCTTAACAAAGAATCCACAACCCCATGTGTATAAATTCATCCTATACTAACAAATCCACCATAATACCCAATCAAAACTACTTTAACACCAATCTAGAATCCATTTTTCATAAGATTATTTCAAACATGAATCTAATATTGTACCTAAAAACTCTATTTAGGGAGTCAAATAAATCATGACCACTACCCAAAGTTGAAAGCTAATGTCCCACATCCATATCCCTAATTTTCCCTATATCTTATAGAGTTACTTCTAAAACCTTATCACTCAAAGTGAGATCATCCATATCTTAACCACTAACTTATATATTAAGGTTTTTTCTACCATCTAATTTGAGTGTCATCACACATCTTGAATAGTCCCTCTCAGTCAGGGACATCAAATATCACATCCACTTCCCTCTTACTAATTATAGGGTCAGAACCTAACCAATCACTGTTCTCCGCAACATCCGTAGTCCGCGATGCTTGTCTTCGATAAATCATTGATGTGCTCCTCTCTTGAAACCGATTTAGGAGAATTTTATAATTTTAGTTTGATTAAATTATACACTTATCATTTTTGAATGTGAATGGTTGTTTATGGCCAATTGATACCTCCTAATGCGGTGGGCGCGGGCCAAACGCACACGGATCGATGACCCTTTGTTGTATCTTTTATTTTCCATGGAGACCATCTTGTGAAGGTAGCGACGAACGAAGGCGGTGTCCACACGCCTGCCGCATGCTGAAGAAACGTGGCCCGCAACTGCGGGCTACTCGGCCGAAGAAGAACCGTCCGGCTAAAGCCGGCCGGGCTGAAGGAAGAATGTGACACCACAAAAGGTGTCGCGCTGTGGAGGACCACGGCTTGTGCTCCGTGGGCCACTTCGGCGCCGAACCAGCCGGCTCGTCGACCGGCTGGGTGAAGGAACCGCGGCACCCGAAGGTACCGCGCAGTAAGATTGCGGCCCACCCGAGCGGGCCACTTGTGCCTGGAAGGCCGCCCGGCTTCGGCCGGCCGGTTTGGAGGGCGGCGCTGCCGGTTTGGGAAAGCGCCCCCCCCCCCCCCCCCCCGCAGACCACTCGGCCCCTCCTGGCCAAGCCACTCGGCCAGTCGGGCCACACCCCACCGGGTTGGGCTGCGCCCCGCCGGGTCAGACCCTCCAATACCGGGTTGACCCGACCCGCCAGCCCATTGGGCTTAACGAGCCAGACCTGTTTTTCACTTAAAGGTGAATAATTTAAAGACCGCACATCCGATAAACGTGCCATCTATGCCACTGGTACCCTTGTGATGTGGCAGATCTTTTGCAAAACTCTATGTGAGTTTTGGAAAACTTTGGAAAATGATCGGGTTTGGAACGAGCGTATTTCCAACTGGGCCGCTGGTGTAAAAATGCTAATAACTCTCAGACCGAACATGGGATTGATGCGCCATCTATCGCATTGGGTTCCTTTTGATGAGACGGAACTTCAGGATACATCAACTCTGGACTTCATTTCAGTTGATGTATCGACCCCTTTGCTTGAGAAGCGGACCCTCCGGGAATCGAGTGTGTTGTGTGCAGGAACCCCAGAGCTAGAAGCGACTGCAACGACTACTATACTGAATCCTCTTTGGGTTCAGCGACGACGACTATGATACTAGAATCCTCTATGTGTTTGGTGATGATGACTACCTTACTAGAATCCTACGTGGTTTTGACGGCGATGTTTACCGTTCTTGTATCCTATGTGGGTCTGACAGTTTGACTTCTTTTCTAGTATCCTATATGGGTTTGATAGAGTAGCTGGTCTAGTATCCTACATGGGTCTGACAGCTTAGCTGGTCTAGTATCCTACATGGGTCCGACAGATTTGTTGAATCAGTGACTAAATCTGATCATTTTTATCACTTTACGAAATATGTATATCTGTGTGAGCTGAGTCTTGACTTTCAATCATTATCATTGATGTGGTTGACTTCATTCCTGTGTGGACTGGGTTGTGCTTGGGCTCCAGAGTTGGAGCCGAACTAAGATTGATGACTTATGTATATGTATGGGCATATACATAAGTAGAGTTGGTTGATACTTCGTGATTGTATCTTTCCTTTTTGGTTTATCCTTCATTGATTCTGGGAGACATTTGGGGGTCTCGGGGTCCCCACTAAGTATTGTTATACTCACTCCTACACGGGCTATGCCTGCACTACATTGTGTTGGATGCAGACAATGGACAGCACTGGTCATGGAAGAGACTTGTGGAGCTGGAAGGTATCCGGAGGTGGACTACTCGGCGAGACGTACACGGAGCGGACGGATGGACCCGAGGTGCTGAGGAGACCCTCTATACCAACCCATCAGGTGGGATTCCTGGAGGAAGACTCAGTTGTTGTTGATTTATTTTTCTACAGTTGTACTAGTTTTTTTAGTTGTGCTATACCTTACTATTGGGTTTATATACTGGCCCATTTCCTTTTCAGAACATACTTTTGTACTCGGTTTTACTTAGTGCTTTCTACTGGTGCGTACTATTTTCTGTTTTTTTACTTTTATAAAGGAAATTCCTTCCCTTTTATTGGGATTTAAACCTTTGGTTCTAGTCACCAGCCCCTGTCCTATGTAAGGAGGGCTTGGGGTAGTCACGGCCCGGGCCCCGAGGACGGGTCGTGACAAATTGGTATCAGAGGAGTCGGTTCTACCGCAGAAATCAGGACTCTGATCATTCATTTCTATGAATCAATAGTGTTAAGAGTACTAAGTGTGGTTTTCTGTCTAGGGAGTCTAGTGTTGGTGTGACGGCTGACGTATCCATACACTAGGACCCTGACCTCTGATTTCTGACTCAGTGCACGAAAACACCGATTGCATGTGTATTTCAAAAGTTTTTTTGTGATTACTTTGAGTCAGATCCCCAGGTATACTGTTTTGATCGTGGAACACCTGTTTCTTTTCAGGATGGACCCACAAAGGTAGCCAGCTGGGGTTCCGATTCGCATATGAGATGGCATCCCACCGAGCGACGAGGCCTCGGTGTAGGGTCCCATCATAGAGAAGGAACCAGCAGTACCACTACCCGCTGAGCTACCGATACTACCGGCCCAAGCAGTAGAGAGTGCATGGCACCTGAGTGGTTCGCACAGGTTTCAGCGATAGAGGACTCACAGATTCCATGGAGAGACGGACTCACAGGCAGCCGAGGATTGGCTGGAGGCTGTCTTCAGGGTTTTCAGATTAGTAAGGACACCAGCTGATCTTATGGTGATCCTTACTGCGCGTCTTCTTCACGCAGCAGCAAGAAGATGGTGGAGCTTGATGCTCCAGGCTCATGACGAGGCATCTCTACTTTGGACAGACTTCGAGAGTCTCTTCTGCTCGGAGTTTATTCCAACCACCCTTTATGCGATGCAGATTCAGGAGTTACTTCATCTCCAACAGGGCAGTATGAAAGTAGCTTTGTACTCAGCAAGGTTTAATGACCTCTCACGCTACTCCACGAACATGGTAAGGGATCATTTCTTCAGGGCCTGGACCTTTGAGTAGGGACTGAGGCACAATATCAGGGATTCGATGATCTCCCTCATCATTCCGACACTGGCGAGAGTTCTGGAGAGATCCCTTCTTGTGAAGATCTTTTTTGCTGAGCCGACACCAGCAGTGAGACCCACCACAGGGTGACACGTAGCAGAGTCTTCTATAGCCAGCAGTAGACAGATGTCATAGAGGTCCAAACTGAGCAAGCCATCCAGAGAGCAACCTCAGGATACATGTTCGGTTGTGCGGGGCACACAGAAGAGAGCCAGCTATATGAAGAGCAGGCAGTTCTATGCATGCGGCGGATAGGGTCACATGGCTCGAGACTGTCTGACTCGCCATGTAGACAAGTAGCAGACAGTAGAGGGACCTTCCAGGCAGAGGAAGAGGTTCGACTGTGGAGGGCCGTAGGGAGAGGGTGTATGAGGTAGAGGATCTAGCTGAGCAGCTGGTGGTGGATGACGCTTTGAGGTTCTACCACCAGCACCACCAGGAGGACAACCCTGACCACAGGGAGCTGGCAGATAAGGGAAGGCTTAGCTCTAGTCAGTCGAAGCCTATGACCATGGCGCACCTGAGATGATTTGAGGTACTATCTGTGTCTAATCAACCCTTTCTGTAGTACTTATAGACACAGGACTGAGTCATTATTTTATTGCTGATTCCATTGTATGGAGTTCGTATATTCCGATGGAGTTGTTGGCTCGATCATTATGGTTAGAGACTCATATGGCAGCAGACTCAATGATTAAGCACTGGTGCCAAGAGTGTGAGATTTCTCTAGGAGGCGAGAGCTTTGGCTGGGATCTTCTTGTTGCGGTGTCAAGTCCTTATGACATCATCTTGGGTATGGATTGGTTGTCTATAGTCCATGTTCAGATTGACTGCATTAGGAGAAAGGTGCGGTGTGTCCGCATGAATGGGACTGGGTTCAGCTTTACCGATGATAAGGGAGCCTTTGTAGCACAAGATGGACTTACGTAGAGGAGAGGGCAGTCGATCACACATCAGTTGGATAGTCTCTTCCTTGGAGCGGTTGATGTGCAGAGTCTGAGTTTTCCTGTTGCGGTGGATCATTATGCGGACGTTTTTCTTAATGACGTTCCAGGACTACCTCCTTGCAGAGAGGAAGACTTCTACATAGACCTGTAACCCAGGACAACACCGATATCTACTCCAGCATATCGGATGGCACTCACTGAGCTTTGTGAGTTTCGGGTACAGTTGGAGGACTTGCAGGGAAAGGGATTTATCTGACCCAGTGTTTCACCCTGGGCTTCTCCGATTTTGTTCTCCAAGAAGGCGGATGGGATCTTGTGACTATGTGTCAACAACCGTCGCCTGAATCAGGTGATCGTGAAGAAAAAGTACCCACTCCCAGGGATTGATGACCTCTTTGATCAGCTCAAGGGAGCACTATGGTTCTCGAAGATTGTCCTTAGGTCAGGCTATCACCAGCTCAGAGTTCGAGATGAGGATGTGTAGAAGACGGCCTTCAGGTGTCGATATGGCCACTACAAGTTCTTGGTTAAGACCTTTTGTGTAACCAAATCTCCATCAGTGTTCATGAGTCTCATGAACAGGATCCTCTAGCCTTACCTCGATCGATTTGTCGTAGTTTTCATCAACGACATATTGATTTACTCGACCACTGAGGAGGAGCACGCCAACCACTTGCGGGTTGTACTGGATACACTCTGAGAGCACTAGATTTATGGTAAGCTCTTTATTTTCCAGTTCTAGATACGAGAGGTACACTTCTTGGGACAAATCATCTCAAAGGCGGTAGTTGCAGTGGATCCAGTGAAGATCAAGGCAGTACTTGCTTGGGAGCCACCTTGGAGCGTGAGGGAGGTGCAGAGTTTCCTAGGTCTGGTTGGGTACTATCAGAGATTTGTGATATATTTATCTCGGGTTGCAGAACCACTTTCATCCTCGAATAAGAACGGGAAACCCTTCGTGTGGTCAAATAGATGTCAGCAGAGCTTTTAGGAGCTGAGAGAGAGGTTAACCAGTGCACCCATATTGAGGTTACCGGAGGAGGGTGTTGGGTACGTAGTTTACTGCGACGCATCAGGGACTAGAATCAGGTGTGTCTTGATGTAGGAGCGAGAAGTGATCACGTATGGTTCAAGGAAGTTGATACAGCACAAGCAGAACTACGCTACCCATGACCTGGAGTTAGCAGTAGTGGTCTTCGCCTTGAAGATGTGGCGACACTACCTGATGGGCGAGCGCTTTATAGTCTACTCTGACCGCCAGAGTCTCAGGTATATCTTCTCCTAGAAGGACTTGAACCTGAAACAGCGGTGATGGCTTGAGTTCCTCGGGGATTATAACTTTAAGATAGTCTATACTCCTAGAAAGGGGAATGTTGTCACTGATTCTCTCAATAGGAGATCGGGAATTCAGCTGCTAGGAGAGGCGACGGAGCAGCTATTCGTGTTACATATATCCTTTATGGATATAGATAGAGAATCTTTTCTTCATTATCTCATAGTCACTCCTCCACTTCTTCAGTAAGTCAGGGAGGCACAGTGTGGAGATGTTGACTGTGAGACGCGACGTCCTCAGATATCCACAGGGCAGGCACCTAATGGATTTTCTGAAGGAGGGGAGAACGTCATCCTCTTCAGGGGACGTACTATGGTACCAGTTGCACTGGAGGAAGAAGTTCTGAGGGAGTTTCACACTTCCCCTCTAGTGGTACATCCAGGAGTGGAAAATATGTACCAGGACCTTAAACGATAGCACTAGTGGATGGGTAAGAAGAAGGATATAGCAGAGTTCGTTTCACGATGCCTCCCTTGTCAACAAGTGAAGGCTGAGCTCCAGGTACCAGCAGGCTTTGTCCAGTCCTTAGAGGTCCCGGAGTGGAAGTGGGATGGGATATATATGGATTTCGTGATAGGGCTTCCACGTACATCCAGAGGACACGACTCTATATGGGTGATCGTAGATCGACTCACCAAGACAGCCCACTTTTACCGATCAGAGAGCAGGGCTCGGTAGAGATCTTGGGACGCCTCCATGTTCAGGAGATTGTACGGCTTCATGGTATTCCATCGACTATAGTTTCTGATCGAGATACTTGATTCACTTCCCAGCTGTGGAAGGGGTTACAGGAGGCTTTTGAGACACAGCTATGTCTAAGCACCGCCTTCCATCCTCAGACGGATAGCCAGACTAGGAAGACCATTCAGACTCTCAAGGACATGCTCCGTGCATGTGTCATTGTCTTTGATCTTAGTTGGGAGGATCACCTACCCTTGGTGGAGTTTGCATACAAAAACAGCTACCACTCCACCATCGGGATGGAACCTTATGAGGCACTATACGGCCGACCTAGCAGATCACCTATGTGCTAGACTGGCATAGGGGAGTCAACACTTGTAGGACCAGAGATGGTTAAGGCTATGATAAAGAAGGTGCATATCATCCAGGAGAGTATGAAGACTGTGCAGAGCAGACATAAGTCCTATGTTAATAAGATATGGAGACCACTGGAGTTCGAGGATGGTGACCACGTTTTCTTATAGGTCTCACCTCAATGAGGTCTACAGAGATTTGGCCAGGGCGGCAAGTTATCTCCACATTTCATCGGATCTTTCCATGTCCTCAACAGAGTAGAATAGGTGGCTTACCACCTGGCCCTTCCACCTTAGTTGCATCGGGTGCATGACGTCTTCCACGTATCTCAGCTGAGGAGATATGTGCATGACCCGACCCACATCATCGACCACGAGGAGTTGTACATCCATGAAGGGGTGAAATTCACAGACGTCTCAGTGGAGATCGAGTATTGACATGAGAGGGTCCTATGTAGACAGTTGATTCCTCTGGTGCGCATTCGCTGGGAGCACAGGAACCTCCAGGAGAGAACTTGGGAGCGGGAGGCTCAGATGCGAGCTCAGTACCCCCATTTGTTTCCCTAGTCTATGTTGTAGCTTTACGAGGACGTAAATTCCTGGGGTGGGAGTAATGTAAAGACCTAGAAATTTCAAAGAATTTTTTTTAAAATACTTTGGACTGTGGTTTCTGACGGCACTTGATTCCAAGGCACGGTGTGCCCGGAATCAATTTCTGAAGTTTTTTTCAGGTACGTTTAGTAAACGTATGTGCGGGTTTTTCTATCTTTTGAGCCGATTCTCGGAATCGAGATATGAGGACACCGATGAACTCATAGCGCTGGTATTCTCTGAAGGGGACCCTTACCATAATTTTGTTTTATGCGGGTTGGAAGTTAATTTTTGGGGTTTAATAAAAAAGTTTAATAAAATTGTTGTGAACAATTTTATTTATCATGGGTAGTTAAATCCTACATGGGGAAGTTATTGGTAGGGCCCACACCCACATAACCTCTCATGAGAGGATATTTGTGATGTGGTCCCCACACAAACCCCTAACTAATCACCTCCCTTAAACCCCCATTTAACTCGCCTTTATTTAATTTCTGACAACTCCTCTCTCTTAATGGTGGAGCCTCACCACCTCCCTCACTCCATTTAATTTTTTCCAACTCATTTCAATTAATTAAACAAACTCTTCAATTAATTAATTAAATAGTTTGAATTAATTTGAATACATGGAAATGTTATATTATGGGAGATCCTTGTTATTATTTTGGTCGGAAAATATTTTTGGCGGAATTTTTGAGAGGATCTTGGGAAGGCTCTGGAGGAACAAAAAGAAAAGTGTTCTTCTCCGATGAAGAACACGAAGAACGCTCCACGACTCGAATGACGTGAAGCGACTACTCCAACCATTTTCTTCTCCCCCCACATCAAGGGAGAAGACACCACTCGCGAGGAGTGTCACCTATGACTACGACTCCCCCACCAACGTTGGAGGGATGTCACCGTTCTCTGCGACATCCGTATTCTACGACGCTTGTCTTTCGTGACTCATTAACGTGCTCCGCTCTTGAAACCGAGGTCGGGGGATTGTATAATTTTAGTTTGATTAAATTATACACTTATCGTTATTGAATGGGAATAGTTGTTTATGGAAAATTGATACTGCCTCACGAGGAGTGCGCGGGCCAAATGCACATGGCCCAATTATGCTTCGTAGTATCTTTTATTTGTGATGGAGACCATCTTGTGAAGTTGGAGACGAACGAAGGCGGCTGGCGTGCATCAGCCGCATTCGGAACAAATGTGTCCCGCAACCGTGGGCCACTGGGCCGAAGAAGAATCGGCCGGCTAAAGACGGCCAGGATGAAGGAAGATCGTGGTGCCATAAGGGGTGCGGCGCTGTGGAGGACTGCGGCCAACGCTCCGCGGTCCACTTTAGTGGGGAAATGGATGGCCGGTTGAAGGAACTGCGACACCCGAAGGTTCCGTGAAGAAAGACCGCGGCCCGCCCGAGCGGGCCGCTTGCGCCTGGAAGGCTGGCCGGCTTCGGCCGGCTGGTTGGGTGGGTGGCACCGCTCAGCCCCACCGGTTCAGGAAAGCAGGGGCCGCCACCCCCCCCCCCCCCCTCAGACTGCTCAGGCCCTCCGGGCCGCGCAATTCCCCGGGCCGGTCCGACCCTCTTCCAGGTCAGACCCCCCAAAACTGGGTAGACCTGACCCGCCGGCCCACTGGGCTTAACGGACTAGGCCAATTTTCACTTAAAGGAGAATAACTCAAAGACCACACATCCGATCGATGCACTGTCTGTGGCACTGGGACCCTTGTGACATGGTGAACCTTTTTCGAAACTCTAAGTGAGTTCTGGACAAATTTGGAAAATGGATGGGTTTGGAATGAACGTATTTCCAACTGGTCTCCCGGAGCAAAAAATCTAAAAACTCTCAGACCGGGCGTCCGATTGACGCGCCGTCTATCGCGTTGGGTTCCTTTTGACAAGACAAAACTTCAGGATACATCAAATCTTGAATTCGTGATAGTTGATGTTTAGACCCCTTTGATCGAGTAGCGGACCTTCCCGGAATCGAGCAAGCTGTGTGAGGTAACCCTAGAGCTGGTTTCGACTGCAACAACTACCATACTGGAATCCTCCATGGGTACGGCGATGATGACTACCATACTGGAATCCTTCTTGGGTTCGACGACAATGTTTACTGTTATTGTATCCTACGTGGGTCTAACAGTTTGACTTCTGTTCTAGTATCCTACGTGGGTCTGATAGAGTAGCTGGTCTAGTATCCTGCGTGGGTCTGACAGCTTAGCGGGTTTATCATCCTTTGTGGGTTTCGATAACATAGATGAATCGATGACTATATCTGATCATCTTTATAACTTTAATAAAGATGTATACCTGTGTGAGATGAGTCTTGACTTTCAATCATTATCATTGATGTGGTTGACTTCATTCCTGTGTGGACTGGGTTGTGCTTGGGCTCGAGAGTTGGAGCCGAACTGGGATTGATGACTTAGGTATATGTGGGGGAATATATCTAAGTAGGGTTGGTCGATACTTCATGATTGTATCTTTCCTTTGTGATTTATCCTTCATGGATTCTGGGTAACCTTCGGGGGTCTCGAGGTCTCTACTGAGTATTTTTATACTCACCCCTGCACGAGCTATGCCCGCACTACGTTGTGTTGGATGCAGAAAACGAACAACACTGATTGTGGAAGAGACTTATGGAGATGGATGGTGCCAAGAGGTGGACCACTCATCGGGACGTACACGGAGCTGACGGACGGACCCAAGGTGCTGAGGAGACCATATGTACCCACCCTTCAGGAGGGATTCCCAAAGGATGACTTAGTGGGTGCGGCTTTACATTTCTTTAGTAGTACTAGTTTTTTTAGTTTAATTGTACCTTTCTATTGGGTTTGTATTCTGGCCCATTTAATTTTCATCACATACTTTTGTACTCATTTTTACTTATTGATTTATACTATTACGTACTCTGTTTTATTTTTTTACTTTTATAAAGGCAATGCCTTCCCTTTTTATCGGGATTTACGCCTTTGGTGCTAGTCTCCAGCCCCTGGCCTTTGGAAGGCGTGCTTGGGGTAGTCGCGGCACAGGCCCCGAGGACGGGTCATCACATTATAGGTTTGAAAACCTCTCCTTAATATGTAAAAAATATCAGATTCATGTTATGAATTCTAATTAATGAAAATACACCAAATTCGGGGAAAAAAATAAAATTTCCATCAAATATTTATGACACTAAAGTATGTGGGTTGTTACAAACTCCCTTCCATAACACTTCTCATTCTCATGAAGCCTCATTAGGTCTCCATCAATCAATCCTGACATTTCCTAATAATCAACTCACCAACAACTACTCATGTTCCTGCTATGAATTCTATGAATACATCCACTATCCTACAACTGATTTCGATGTTAATTATTCACCAGAAGTCTAGCACTTGCCATTAGCAGGAACACTGATATAAAGATAAAATATGCATATCTACCCCAAGAAATCATGGAATATTACACTATTTCATCTATATAAAAATAGTGCTCTAAACTACAAGGATCTACTCACAATGGCCAATTATAACTCGTGGTTCTCCCCAATATAGGAATTTCCAACCAAAAATGCACATATAGTGGTTCAATGACATGCTTGATTTGGTTTCAATCTCACTGTATCAGATCCTTGTTAAAAATACCAATCAATCCTTCTTTGTTTAACTTATTCTAAAAAAATCAACCTCAACCATTGATACATCATCATGTCACCTCATCTAATCATAATTCCTAAACATACTAAGGCATCATGAAATATATCAAGCACCCACATAGAATTCCGAACCAAAATCTCAGTGTAAATCTAGGGTTGGATCACAAATTAATGACATCATTCATCATGTTATCACCTAGAGAATTAATATGCATCTAATCTGATTCACTCTTAAATCAACTCAACTCCATCCCAAGCCAGATTCCAAAACTCATACTCTATTAAACATCACATTTGAATCATGAATCAATTATTCACAAAGGAACGTGATCAATGCATTTTCTATCATCCTGGTGCCACCTCGTCCATCCATCAACCGTTATCACCACATCCAAAACACTTCCAACTTGCGGGTCATTCCTCTATGACTGATACAATGATCCCTATCATAAGGGTGTCATTATCGTCACTCCCCCAAACCAAATTCCTTGTATCCATAGCCCACATTATGTTCCACAAAAAACTTAAGGATATAATATAATAGCCCCTCTTATACCTGAGCTCTGACTAGAAACACCAATGACCACCTATTCCTCCTTTGCCAATAATTTTTTACAAAACATCTACCATAATACACATACAATGAGGGTCCCACACTCCAATGCCCAATGGTGAAATCACCACCATATGACTTCCCTTACACTATTCCTTGAATGTAATTAAAAATAAGATCCACCATAACATATTAAACACTCCATAGAGTGATGATCACCCATCCTATCTACCTTGACACCATCTATCCACAATGACACCATTGGGATCAGGGTTAATATCTCTCAACCTCACTAAAACCTTGAGCCTACAAACCTGCAAGAATCTCATATAACCATCTGTCCTAATCCTTACATAGCCTCTCACAAACTAAATACCAAATAGGTACCATTTATATCCAACATATAAAATCCATATATTTTAAATTAATGACTATATTTGATAATACACATGTGATGCAACACTAAACTTAAAAGGAACCACAAAATATTATTATTGAAAAATGATCATCATAACCTAGTTGTTGAATTGATGGGTATGAATAGGATTAACCAACATAATATATATATATATATATATATTTATGTGTGTGTGTATAAATTTATTAAAATTTATTTATTAATTATTCCGAAATAATCACCAAATTTTTAGTAATGTCATTTTATATTTCAAAAATATGTTTTAATCAAAAATGGTTTCTATTTCTTTTTGTGAGAAAATATTAAAATTAATTTTAGGAATTTTTAGAAATTATATTTGATAGAAAGGATATAATTTTTTCAATAAGCATGTAAAAATTATCTTAGATTTATGTTTTTTTATTTTTTTGAAAATAATGATTTTCTAGTGAATAGAGAAACATATTGATTTTTATTAAAAAATACATTTTTAATTCAAGATTTTACAAACTATAAATGTTTTTTCTATTATAATATTGAAAATATAATTTATATCATTTTAATCAATTTTATTGTTGAATTTGGTATAAATACGTTTTTATACTTAAAAAGGAATTTTTTCAAAGTCTGTTTTTCATTATGTTTTGTGCTTTTATCATAAATTAACTTCTTACAAATTTATAAAATAAATATATAAAATTTATTTCATATTTGGAATCATAAGGTCCAAATTTTATAAATAGTTCACTTTTATTTGTTTCCATTTTGAATAGTAACCGTAATAAATTTTTATTACAACAATAATGGTAGAATGGGTTACTTACGATTAAAACTAATTTGATAAGGATTAAAATTCATTAAAATACTTGAATCCATTTCATTGTATAATCCATTCTCTTCCATAATCATCTAAAATTTTAAAAAAATTCTACTCTCAATTTTTATTTGATTTTGACCTTTATAATATTTAAGTAGATTATAATGTCAAAATTGTTACCGTATTGCTTTAAATGTCAATGATATTTTGTGACCAAAATGAATAAAAAATATTTACATTTTTAAATTTATAATTGAAAAATAAATGAATTTTTTTCATTATGATTATTTATTTTTAGTTTTTAGTTATGAAATAATTATATTAAATGATTATCTAGCATTGATAGAGTGTTTCTCCAAGCATTATAAAATCAAGGAAATGATTTTCAAAACTTAAAAATTAATATTTTTTCGGTGAGTAAAAGTGTTAAAAAAATTGAAATAAAAATATAAAAAATTATAGAAATGTGAAAGTTTAAAATTATACTTTTGTTGTTTTCATGTGGTTTCTGTATCCAAATTATATGAGTTGTTCTTAAAATGACATTAATAGTATTTTAAGTTAAATATGTTTTATTGAATTATTTAAAAATAATAAAAAACTTATAATAAGAAAATTAAGATGATAAATGGTATAAAATATCATATATTTTTCCTTCATGTTCCAATTTTTACCTTATAAGTACAATTATAACCCTATAAGATAAAAAGGCCACTATAAGAAATTGGGCATTTCGTGGTGGTTTTTTCACGGTGGTTTAAAAACCGCCGCCAAATGTGTTAAATTTTTTTTCGAGGATTAGCAGCAGTTTTTTTAAAAATCGACGTGAAATAGCGGCGGTTTGAGTAAAACCACTACGAAATGAAAGAAAAAGAATAAGAAAACATGAGAAACCCCGAAATCACTAAAACGACAATAACTTTTGATCCAGGCGTCCTTTGGAATGCCACGACCAGTAAAATCAAAGACCATGAAGAGATATAGAGGCACGTATAATCAAAACCATAAGATTGTCTAAGGTGCGAAAGATATGAGAGTGATAAGAAAGTTGAAAAAAGTTCTCCAACTTCAAACAACTATAACTTTCGATTCAGGTGTCCGTTTTGGCTCTACCACATATCAAATCAAAGCCAACGAAGAGAGCTACGCAATAGTTCAACAGAAATAAGCTTCTTTTGTGTTTTTAAACCCTAAAAACCCCTCCGAATACATCGAAAAACCCATTTATGTCACTAGTGTCCTGTTGAACTTGTCTTCAAATGGACCTAACTTTCGATCTGTGTGTCAGTTCGGACTCTTTCGCCTGCCAAATTGTAGTTCATTCCATGAGCTTCAGTTTGACTACTCATGGTGCCCACATGGACTCCTGGATCATAATTTTTGGCCTTTTTAGTGGGTATCGGGTTTGTTATGTTTTTTGATGCCTCGTTTCTAGCACATGTTCCCCGTCAGCTTTTTTTTAAATGGTCGTAACTTCTGATTTGTCAGTCTATTCGGTCACTTTCACCAATCAGCTCAAAGATCGTTTCAGAATCTTTGATTTGACTAGTTTCGGATCTGGAATGGACTCTCGGATCATAGGTTATCTCCATTAATGTGAGTCCAATGTTTTTGTCACTTTTTGACCATTTTGATGGGTTTTAACGGTTGCTCCATTTATTACTTTTTATTTGGGTTTCCATGACTTGTTATCTTTATCAATGGTTTTTTGAGGGTTATTATGATGATTATGTTGAATTCTTAAAGGGTTTTCCAGAGTTATCATGAGTTTTCATGCGTTCTCATGCTTTCTAATGCTTCTTTCTTCATGCTTCTCCATCTGTTTTCATGCGTTTTCATGATTTTTCATCCCTTATCATGTCTTTTTATACTTTTTCATGTGTTTCATTTGTTATTTATTATTTATTATTTATAATATACATTAATTTATTTATGATCTATTATTTTTTTACAGGTTATTTAGTATTTATTTTTTATTTTTATTTTTTATTTAGTTTTCTTTTTTCTTTTTTCTTTTTTCTTTTTTCTTTTTTCTTTTTTCTTTTTTCTTTTTTCTTTTTTCTTTTTTCTTTTTTCTTTTTTATTATTAATAATAAAATATTATTATTAATAATAATAAAATATTATTATTATTAATAAAAAAAATTTATTAATAATAAAATTTGTTACTAGTTAGTTATTATTTATTATTTATATTTATTTATTATTTATTATTTATTATTTATTATTTATTATTTATTATTTATTATTTATTATTTATTATTTATTATTTATTATATATTATTTATTTATTATTATTTATTATTTATTATTTATTATTTATTATTTATTATTTATTATTTATTATTTATTATTTATTATAT
The DNA here is from genome assembly GCA_963277665.1 of Viscum album. Lineage (NCBI taxonomy): Eukaryota > Viridiplantae > Streptophyta > Magnoliopsida > Santalales > Viscaceae > Viscum > Viscum album. The sequence goes on along the minus strand of OY728127.1, from coordinate 372,164,035 downwards.
ATTTATTATTATATATTATTGATTATTATTTATTATTTATTATTTACTATTTATTTATTTATAAGTATTAATTATGTGTTATTTATTATTATTATTATTTCTTATTTCTTATTTCTTATTTCTTATTTCTTATTTCTTATTTCTTATTTCTTATTTCTTATTTCTTATTTCTTATTTCTTATTTATAATTTTTTTATTATTATTTTTTATTTTTTATTATTTTTTATAATATATTTATTATTATTTTTTATTTTTTATTTTTATTTTTATTTATTATTATTATTTTTTGTTTATTATTTATTATTTATTATTATTTATTCTTTTTTATTTATTCTTTATTATTTAATATTTAATATTTGTTTATTATTATTTATTATTTATTATTTATTGTTTATTGTTTATTGTTTATTGTTTATTGTTTATTGTTTATTAATTTGTATTTATTATTTAGTATTTTTTATTTAATATTTTTTATTTTTTATTTATTATTTATTATTTTTTTATTATTATTTATTATTATTTATTATTATTTATTATTATTTATTATTATTTATTATTTATTATTATTATTTATTATTTATTATTTATTTTTTATTGTTTATTGTTTATTGTTTATTGTTTATTGTTTTTTATTTATTTATTTATTTATTTATTTATAATTATTTATTATGTGTTATTTATTATTATTATTATTTATCATTTATTATTTATTATGTGTTATTTATTATTTATTATTTATTATTGTTTATTGTTTATTATTTTTTATTTTTTATTTTTTATTTTTTATTATTATTTATTATTTATTATTTGTTTATTATTATTTATTGATATTTATTATTTATTGTTTATTATTTATTTTTTATTATTTACTATTTTTTATTTATTATTTATTGTTTATTATTTATTATTTATTATTTATTATTTTTTAGATACTATTTTTTATTTTATTTTTTATTTTTTTTATTTTTTTATTTTTATTATTTTAATTTTGTAATTTTATTATTTTATTCTTTTATATTCATAATTTTATAATTTATGTAAATATTATTATAATTTATTTGTTATTTATTATAATAAATAGTCAATAATAATAAATAAATAAATAACTCAATAAATAACTAATAAATAAATAATTATTAACAATTAATTATTGATTATTGATTATTAATTATTGCTTATTGCTTATTGTTTAATTATTATTGAAATTATATCTATTAGTTATGTATTATTTGTTTTTTCAATTAGTATATATGAGTATATTAAATTCTGTTTATTAACCACATGATGAGCTTGTTAAAGTGGTAGTCTTTGGAAAATATGCAAGAGGTTAGGGGTTCAAATCACACCAAACACAGTATTTCTTTATATTATATGGGCATGTGCATGCAGGCATGGATAAAGTAAATAAAGTAATACAAATTAAATAAAATAAATACGAAATAAATAAATAAAATACGAAATAAATAAATAAAATAAATACAGACTAAATAAAATAAATACGAAATAAATAAATGAAATAAATGAAATAAATTTAATAAATAAAATAAATACGAACTAAATAAAATAAAATGGAAATAAATAAAATAAATACGAAATAAATAAAATAAATACGAAATAAATAAAATAAATACGAAATAAATAAAACAAATAAGAAATAAATAAAACAGATCAGAAATAAATAAAATAAATACGAATACGAAATATAAAAATAAATAAAATAAATAAAATAAATAAAATAACATAAAATAACATAAGATAAGATAAAATAATATAATATAATATAATATAATATAATATAATATAAAAGAAATAAAGAAAATAAAATAAAATAAATAAATAAAAGAAAATAAAAGAAAAGAAAAGAAAAGAAATAAAGAAATAACTACCGCTAATCGATTTAGGGGTAGTTCAAACCATCATGAAACGGAAAAAATAACCACCGTTAAATCCACATTTTGTCGTAGTGGGCCTTTTCATGGTTTAGATTAAAATTCGTTAACCAAGTGGAAAAAACAAAAATGAGTTTTAATATGATATATTAACGTATAAAAATTTTATTTTCCAATTATAATAAGAATATATCTTCATTATATTATAATAAATGAAATTTTAAAACCATTTTACAAGAGTTAGTCATGTATTTTATTATAATATTTCATATATTTCAAAAAATGACATTAATGATATTTTAAAACAAATAATATTTTGTTAAATGATTAAAAATTCCTAATAATAATATATTCTATAAAGGGAATTGGATATGTTTGAAGATATCAATGATATTACATTTATTTCTACTTTTCTTTTTATGGCTAATTTCTCTACCCCAAAATAGTAAAAATATTAATATCATAGGGATCGTCAAAATGGTTAATGGATGGTTGAAACTAAGAGATATGGATGAAAATGAAAGAAAAAATTATGAAAAAATTATTTTTCTAGATAATTTAATCTCATAGTCATATTATATTATAATTATATCAATTTGGATTAATTCTTCTTTGAAAATTAGTTTATATTAATTTAATACTTCAAGTAATTCCAAGAGTGCCCCTCTCCTCGCTTATAAAAGGGCACCTCTTCTCCCCAATTATTCACACCACTTTGAGCCATATATCATGACTAAAACCTTTGAATTTAACTTATTGGAGGATATGGTCCTCTTAAATGACCATTCAAGGGATCCTTAAAAAGGAATCTATAGATAGTGTACAGAAGAAAAGGTAATCATCTTTATCGACTCTTTCAAATTTATTTCTTCCTCTAATTCCTCTAAATCAATTTTACCCATGTTAAAATAATAAATACAGTATAATAAATACACTTATATATCATTTTTGTTTTTGTACAACAATATTCCATCTCTTTTTTTACCTATTAGAATCCAAAACAACACTCCTGTGTACATACAACTTACCATGTCCTTGAAGCGATGTAATTAATTTTTCACCACTACTTTAATTGGATGGCCATAAAAATGAAAATAATCAATATATAAGATATTTATAACATAATTATTATTTTATAATTATAATATCATATCTACCTTCTTAACTTCCAATTTTTTGGAAAATAATAATGTCACTTGTGCTTACATGTGGACTACCGCCTCCACAAAGCGATGTGGCATGTTTTATGTTTCCAATGTATGTGTATGGTAATAAAGCTATATTTAATTAATATATATTATATATTATATAATAATGATTATATATAGGTAAATTATTATTTTCCTTTCTTCGGTTCCATTTTTCGAAAAGTGAAAACTACTTTCATGTGTACGTACAGCCTACCATCTCTAGGAACGGTGTAATTCACTTTTATATTTATATCTTTTACAAACGATTATAAATATTTATATAATTAATATATATGAAATTTATATCATGGTTATAATTTTTTATATGATGGACCCATGATCAAATTACAATTATCTGAACTACCAAATTGAAACTTACATGTAAAATTAGGGAGTAAACACCCGGAAACGATGATTTTAAAAATGAATTGTTAATAAATGGGTGTCGAAATAATATAAGTTGATTACATATGATATTATAAGTATAATTAAAATTATTTATATAGTTAAAGTATATTATAAAATTCTATATAGTAGGTTAAAAGAACTTACAATACAATTCGGGACTCGAGTAATGGTTTCTCGTCTCACTTGTGTTTCCATGAGACATATATCATATTCAAAACTTTTTTGTTTCATGTGGTGTATATACTTCAAATTTCATATGATTTATCATGATCATATTTTTACTCATATTATTACAATTTTGGTTTGAATTAATTTCTTTCAATGGGTTATTATTCAAATGTTAGGAAAGTAGAGAGCGTTTATTTTACAATCCCATTATTATTCATGATAGATTATATTTAAGTATCTATTAGAATTATTATTTGATCTATCTATCTTAAAACTAGTAAGTTTTATTATCATGTTGTTATATCAAAAAATTATAAGTTTTACTTAATTTTTTCTCTCTTAAACACTCAAGATACTTAAATTATTCTTTTTAAGAAAATATACCTTGTTTACTTTAGATTAGGAATATTTTTATTCTATGTCCATAATTAATTTAAAATATTTTTAGTAATTTTTTTACTATTATATTATGATTTGTTAAAGCCATTTTTACCCATGTTTGACTTTGTATAAAAGGTTCTAATGGTAAACATACAGTCTTCTCCCAAATAAGGTACCTTTTATCAAAGGTGTGAATGAATTTTTTTTCACACATACACCAGATGAACAAATTTTACCACTATCTTGAATAATCTTTAATTTAAATATTCATTTACAATTTTTCATTATTATTTTCAAATAAAACATAATTATTAATATTTTTTAAATTTATTGTTTTGATTTTGTGATTTCCTAATGAAAAGGTTATTTTCTTCAAGAAATCCTCAAGTGGTATTTTTAAGTGTATTTTCATCAATACCAATATTATTTGGTGAATATAATGTTTCACTTGGAATGTAATCTTTTATTGCATTCACCATATTACCCTAGATGGATTATGATTATGTTATGTTTATTTCCTGGCAAAATATTAAAATTTCGTATGCTATTTTTTCTATATGAATGTTTATGTTGATTATGTTTCACCATATTTATATAATGAATATATTGGACTAAATATGTGATGGGTGGGGGAACATCAAGCCTCTTGATGAATCGGTTGGTCTCATAAGACAAACTAGTTTGGGTTTTTTTTCTATATGCCTTACCTGTTTTTGTATGCTTTCTTGGAACAAGGCCATGATGGTAGGATTTTGATGTCCATCATTATGGATTCCATCATTATAAAACTTGTTATTAATGTCCGTGTGATTATCTAAATAGTTATGACATCAGTGGATAAGTTCCAAGATCATGTGATTATTTATATGTAATTATTTTATCCTATCATATTATTCTATGTCATCAAGGTATTGCCTAAATGGAATGTGTTTTAAGTTATTCACTTTTCCGTATTGATTATTCCTTATTCTATTAAATGATAGATTCTAATATTTAAATTCCTATATTGATCATCTGATCTCCCCATTTTTTTCTTTTCCCTAATATATGAATAATGTTTTTGTGAATTTTATCGAGGATGCAAGAATGTTTCTAATCCAATTATTTTATGTTTATAATTCAATATGGGAATCATGTGCGTATCCAGTTTACCATGACTAAAATACTATTTTTCAATTTGACATGTGAACACTTGTATTTAGTACCAATGTATTAAAGAAACCACTAGCCCTAGGCTACAAGGGTCAGGGTCATTAAAGTTTGTATCTTAGAAAGTTTATCAAAAACCTTCGAATGCTAGAATTAAGAAAATATAGATTTGGGAACATAACCCTAATAAAAACATTAACAATAATTCTAAGTATAGAATATCATTCTAATGATTTGGTAAGATAGGAATTATATGGTTTTCCTAGCAACACATCCCTATTTAAAAACAAAAAGTGTAAATATTTCTAGAATAGATGCATCTAGTGGTAATTATTCGAAAAAGATTTGACTGAATCGCACCTCAACCTTCCTTCCAGTTCATGGAGAGTGTGTCTATACTGTGTACCTGGTTTGACAATCCAAGGGATATTCTTGGGTTAATAAAAATTTTCTCTATAAACCATTAACACTAATGAAAGAATAAAACTAATGGAAACCTATGATATTATATAGTGATATGTAATAAACATAATGTTTATTTTCTTGATAAGTATAATTTTGATCATAAATTTGAGGGCATAAATACCTCTTTCAGGTTTTTTTGTAACGGGATTTAATGATGATTAAATATATTTTGGGATAAATTTATACAAATATAACCCTTTGGTTTAGTATATTATTTAGTAAATATTATATTTTAGAATAAATTGTTTTATATTTTTTTAATATAAGTTTAAAGTTATTGATAACCTTTTGGGTTAATTAGATTAATGATATTAATGTAAAAATAGTCAATGAAGATTTTTCAAAAAAAATTGTTCCAAAACTGTAGTGATTAAAAAGTTATTTTATGAGTATATTCATCATATTTTTAAGAACATTATAAAATTAGTATATATTTAGAAAAAACAAATTTCAGGTCAATTAACAACATGTCGTATCTAGCAAGGTCGTGGGGTTTGAACCTAAAATTGAAGGATGACACGTGTACATCTCCTACCACCGACCTACGTGATATATAGTTTAGTATAGAATTTTTATAATTAAATTATTTGATGGATGATGTTTTAGATTATTTTTGGAATCATATTATAGGATCAAATCCCTTTTAATTTTTTTGATGTTTAGGAGATTAATGATATTTCAAGAGATGTTTTATTGGGTTGAGGTATAGAAAACCATTATGCTTACTATAAATGATTTCTTGGTAAGAGGGATATTACATTTTTGAAGATGTAATTTGAAAAGTAAATGATATCCATTGACATTTTTACTTTATTAAATGTTGAGTTTATTGAGGTTATTTTGGATATAGGGTTATTTATTTATGGAATTAACTATGTTAAATCATTAGTTTTATTGGTTAATTTTGGGGATTAATGTATTATTTCATCATATGAAGGTTTATTCCATTTGGGTATTTTTATATATTATAAAAACCAATTTGGTTGTAGTAAATAAAGGATAAATTGCTTGTTATTATTTTTTGGATTATTTGATCCATTAAAAGTTTATTTTAGAGCATCATGCATGAAAAATTCATCTTTAATACTTGTTTTTTTTTTGGATAAAAATATGAGATTGTGCTCTAAATAGATTAAACAATGGCATTTCACATTTCAAGTTAGTAAATTTTATTAATTTTTTAGTCTATATGTTTAAGGAATTCCCCAAATCTAGGAAAAATTATCTTTAAGTGAAATTTTTTTTAGGTTGTATTCATTTTCTATGATTTGATGGCCTTTTTCACACATTATTGATTTATGACTTTTTGGTCCTTAACTTTATCATGGTCATTAACATTATTTTGATACAATTTATGAAGCACTCTCTATATTTATTTTGACAATAATTTTTCCAATTTCCATATTTTCACTTCTAGATAATTTTCTCCAATTTAGAAACCTAGCCTCAAGTTATTCAAAATTACACTCATATATATATTTCCCTCTTTTCAAGAGGAAGTTTTATGAACACTTTTTATGATGTGGGGTTTCAATATTAATATTTTCAAATATCAAACCCCTTATTATAAAGATAAAGTTAAAATTGTGAGGATAAAATTTAATAAAGGGGGTGAATTTAATATCAAGTTATTTTAAAATAAAACCTATATTTAATAATGTACAGGTTACACAACACTCGACTTAAACAATGCAAGAAATATTATTATTTAAATATGATCATTAAAACATATCCATTGAATTAGTGTGTACGAATAAGATTAAACTCATTTTTTAATGTATATAAAGGTCTTAATCAATAAAAATTTCTTGATTAATTCTTAGTAAATAAGCACTCGGACTTTAGTAAAGTCATTTTATTGTTAAAAAATATGTTTTCTTCAAAAATTGTTTTCATTGATTTTTATGAGCGTGTTTTAAAATTAATTTTTAGAAATTTTAGAATTTTTATTTGATAAAAATGATATACTTTTTTAAATTATCAAGTCCAAATTATCTTGGATCATATTTTTGAGATATTTCTGAAATGATTAATTTTCCAGTGAATAGTGAAAAATAATTATTTTTATTCGAAACACTATTTTTATTTCATGAATTGGAAAAGATATGTTTTATTTTAAAATAGTTTCAATGTAACCTTAATTATATTATATTATATAAAATACAATTATGTTTATAGGAATCCATTTTATAGTTTACTTTTTTTTTGAAAGTATTTTTCCCATAAAAATGAATTTTCATGAAAAAAACAATTTCATTGATTATTTAATTTTTTTCTTAAATTAAGTTCTTACAATTATAGAAATATAATATGAAAAAAAAGTATTTCATATTTTTAATCAAGATTTCCAAATTTCCTAAATATTTCCATTTTTTTTTATTATGAATCGAAAACAAAGTAAATTTGTATTGACATTATAAAGGTAAAATGGATTATCTTGGGATAAAAATAAAGTGATAAGGCTTAAAATTCTTTCAGACATTTCCCCTCATTTAATTATATGATCCAATTTCATCTAAAATCCTCAAAACATTGAAAATATGATCTTTTTCTATTTTTATTTGATTTCGACTTTTATTTTGTTTAAGTAAATTATAAAGTCAAAAATTTCACTTTATTTTCTACATATCTAATATATTTTGTGACATGGATAAAAAAATATTTTTGGTTATAAATTATTATTTTAAAAGTTAAATGAAATTTTTTATGATCGAAATTTATTTTCAATTTTTAGTGATGAAAAATTTTATTAAATGTTTATACTATGTCGATAAATTGCTTATGAAATTGGTAAAAAAATATAGTAAATCATTTCAAAAAATCTTAAAGTAATACTGTTTTAGTGAGTTAAAGTGATCCACATATTTGAAAGATAAATATAAAATATTTTAGATATTTAAACTTTTTAAATTCAAATTCCATTTTTGTCATGTTTTTTTCAAATTAAAATTATATGAATAGTTCTTAAAACAAAATTTATAGTATTTTATGTAATATATATTTAATTAAATTATTTAAAAACAAAAAAAAATATTAAAAGAGGCCAAGTATATTGAGAAATATTTGAAAATGTCATCATATAGAATTTTATGATCCAATTATTACCATAAAAGTAAAATTATTAACTTCTAATACAGAATAAAAATTCATTACCATAGATAAGATTAAATTTGTTAACTAAGGGGTTAATCCAAAAGTTAAGGTTTAAAATGATATATTGTCCTATAAAAAATTGATTTGATAATTGTATTAAGATATTATAATCCATATATTGCAATAAATTTCATTTTGCAACCATTTTACATGTATTATACACTTATTATGTTATATATAATTCATTAAAAAAATAAAGTTAATTATATTTTATAATAAAAAATATTTTTTAAATGATTTAAAATTAAAATAATACAATATTCGGTCAATTGAATTGGATATGGTTGAAAATTCCAGCAATTTTCTATTTGTGGGTCACATTCCTTTTTATGGTAACTTTTTTGACCCCTAAATATTAAAAAGCAATGATATCATGGTGATTGTCAAAAGGGTTAACAAATGTTTAAAACTAAGAGAACCCCTCTAATGGAATATAAAAGGGGACCACTTCTCCTCAATTCTTCTCACCAACTTGATCCATATAGATCAACCAAACAATTTCCTTTTCTATTATAAACATCCCAAGACACTATTAAGAGGTTATTATCTTCTTTGAAGACCATTTCAATGGTCCCAAAAGAGGAAATCCAAAGAATGTCTACTGAAGAAGTAGTAATCATCATCATCGACTCTTAAAAATTTATTTCTTCATCCGATTTCTCAAAATATATTTTACCCAAATACAAATAATAATTATAGTAAAATAAATATATTTATATTTCATTATGATTATGGGATATCCATTTTTGATCTCTTTTCATTCCTATTAAAAGTGAGAACAATTCCCTTGTATATATATAGCCAATGATCCCCACGTAGCGGTATAATTTTTTTCCATCACCATTTTAATTGGATGATTATGAAGATAAAATTAAGGAATACATGTGATATTTATGAGATTATAATGTTTCCAAAATTATAATATCATATTTTATGTCTTAATTTAAAATCTCTTAGAAAATGATAATTTCGCTCATGTATACGTTGGGATTACCACCTCCATGAAGCGATGTTATGCATTTTTCATTTCCTAGTTACATGGATTTTAATAAGGATATATTTAATTAATATATATATGAAGTTTTTGTTAAATTATTATTCTATAATGTCAAATTATGATTTACATTTCTTTCATTCAATTCGTTGAAAAGTGAATATAGAGTTCATGTGTACGTGCGGCCCTCCATCTCTATGAACAGTGAAATTCATTTTCCTATATATACCTATAATTTATGATTAAAAATGTTTATAAAATGAATATGTATGAAATTTATATAATTGTTATAATTCTATAGATGATTTATCCATGATCAATGTACAATAATTGAAACTGTTGAACTGAAACGTACATGAAAAATGAGACAGTTGAAATATGGAAACAATACTTTTAATAAGTAATTATTAAAATATGGGTATGAAAATAATATAATTGGATCATATATAATATTATATATTTAAAAATTACTCTATAAATAAGTTTAAAAAATATAAAATTATTTTAGAGGATGTTAAAATCAATTATAAATACATTCAGACCAAAGGTATGGGTTTCCCATCTCACTTTTGTTTCTAGGATACATACTCCATATTCAACAGTTATTTATTTTATGCAGTGTATATAAATCCACATGGATCTAATATAAAATGGTTATTTTTATACACGAGGTATTACTATTTTCATTTGAATTTATTAATTTTAGGGTTGTTATGAATCAAAAGATACCAAAGTAATAAGGGTTTATTTCATAATCTAATCATTATTTGGGATTTTTTAAGTTTATGTATCAAATGGGATAATTATATAATCATTATATCCTAAAACCAATCTATTTTATCTTCCACTAGTTATTTAAAAAAATTATAATTTTTTCTTTGATTTTACTCTCTTAATTACTCAAGATACTGAAATAATATTTTTAAGGAAAATTGATATTGTTTTCCTTCGGTTGGGAATATTTTTCTTACATATCTGTATTTTCATTAAAATTTCATAAATAATATTTTTAACATTAACCAATTGTTTATTAAATTCATTTTTAACCATTTTGTAAATTTTAATAAATGTTTTAATTGGAAACTTTGTTCCTTTTTTCCAAATGAGGAATCTTTAATCCATGGTGTGAATGGAATCTATGTTTTAACAAATAGTGAAAAAAACATATTTTCCCATAATCATGACTAATATTTAATTTTATGAGTCCTTTATAAGTTTTTAAGATTCTTTGCAATAAAAAAATATTATTATTTTTGAAATTTTTGAATTTTTAAAAAGTGATTCCCAAATAAAAAGGGTATTTTCTTCAAGAAATATTATTTTGATATTTTTAATGTATTTTTATCAATTTCAAAATTATATTGGTAATTTTATACTTTAATGTAAATATTCTATTTTGATACCATTCCCTATACTACTCTTGATGGATTATAATTACATTCTATTATAGATTGGAGAAAAAATTCACATTTCATATTCTATTTTTTAAATATGAATGTTTACATTGATTATGTTTCACCCGTTTCATATGATGAATGCATTGAACTTGGTAAGTGATAACAGGGGACTTCAATACCCCCATTATGCCTCATTGGGTCTCGTGAGACAAACTAGTTTGAGAATTTTGAATACACCTTATCTATTTAAGTATGTTGTCTTCAAAAAATAAATTCATGATAAGATTATGATATCTGGAATTATGTATCCCGTCATTATAAAACTATTAATTATTGTCCATTTGATTATTTTAATAGTTATCACATACATGGATAAATTTCAAGATTATGTAATTATTTGTATGTAATTATTTTAACCTTCCATATTATTCTTCATGTTCATGATACTGATTAAATGGAATATGTTTTTATTTATACAATTTTTCAAATTGATTATGTCCTATTATATTTTATAATATATTCCACAACTCACATTACCTTACTGATCATCTAATCTTACCCTCTGTATTTCCCTTCCCCCAGGATATGAAGAAGGGTATCGTAAATGGTATCAAGGATGCAAGAATGGTTCTTATTCTATTTATTTATATTTCCAATGTAATATATGAATCATATATGAATCTATTTTACCTTGAATACTAAACAATTAGGTCCTTTGGGATGTGATTTCTTGTATTTTGTAGCAATGTAAGAATGTATCCACTGGCTCGAGGATACTATGTTTAAGTTCATTTCAAAAGCTACACCTACCCTCACACAATGATATGTTTCATAAAAAACAATTCCAAACATCATTTAGTTCCTTGAATAAGATTGTTCCACCAAGAACCCTCTCATATTTTCTATCATACTCTCTACATCAACCTCATCTGAACCCAAAAACTGATCAATCTTATACAACTAGATCTTATAACTCGATGAACACTCATGTGAGTCATGCCATACCAATATGAGGCTCATGCACCTGACCAACCGGTCATTCCCCTATCACATGTCATCAAATCCAAAAACCTAATGCATATCACTCATCCTAAGGCCAATATAACAATCACCCACAATATGAGTATCATCCTAAAACCATGAGAATCTACCCATCCACCATACTCGTTACTGAAATTACATCCAGATCTAGTAGGGCCAACAATCCAACCAATCCTACCCACTAACGTGACATAGATATCATGATCAAGTCATTCACATTCCTTTACTCAACCCCACTAGGGGTATCCACATCCACCTAGTTTAGTTAAGTAGAATACCACTAAGAAGATATATGGGAAAATCATATATAGATTTTATTGACATAATAAGTAAGAAAACCATCATTAAACACCTGAGGGATTCACCACCAATATGCATAATTAATTTAAATACCCACTAAGGGTATCTATATGCCACTCCCATAAAGGGACCATAGCCAACGTTAGAGAACATTCTATACTAGGAACCATATAACCTTTAATTAGAGAAAAACCTTGACTCTATTGAGTATAATACCACAAAAAAGTTATATGGGAAAAAATTATATGAATTATTATTTAAACTTTAAATAGTAAAACCACCAATATCAGAAAACATTCACACATAAGAACCCATATTCTATAGGAATCCTACATAACAAATAATATGCACGTACGTAGACTACTTACCGATGGACCAAGATCCAAAACCACAAAATAAAATATTGAAAAATGCATCTTATTTGAATAAAAATCTCAATTATGATAATGAAAAACAATAGTATAAATCTCTTCCCCCTAGAAACTAGGAATTCCCATGGAAAAGTTGTTTATGAAAAACCAGTCTGAGATCCATCAAAAGCTCTAAAATGAACCAAGACCACCTCTCTAAAATCATCCAAAATATTAAAACAAAACAAAACTCATTGTTAATAATTTGTAACTCCTTGGTTTAAAATCCACTATGTGGATCTTGGAATTGAGGAGATATGCGACCTCAAGCATGCCACCTTGTATGTTTGGGTTGGGTGACTAGAAATAAGGGACTAATTTCTATTATGGAGAGACAATGACCTTGAATTGTAGTTAAATAAAATTAGAGATAACCAACCATCTAGGAAACATATTTAGAGTACAAATAATAAAATAAACAACAATGATGTAACAAAATACACCATGTAGAAGCATACAGTCATACAATCTCACTGATCACCCACTGATTAATCACATTTATAGAATAAACAAATAAAAAAATACAATGGGGATCTATTTCCATCCTTGAGCCTTACGTAATCCCAATTCTCATTAATCATTAAACTTATCCATCCTGATAAGTTGAGAAACCTCTTCTCAACCAAATATCATATATTTGGTTTACACGCATACTAGGGTGCACTTATAGGGTGTGAGAAATATATATCAGTATGACCTCACTATTTGACCCTATTATAATCCATCATATATAATTATAAAAAAGTAAAATAAACATGCCACATGGGTATGTCAAAATTCATGTGCTAACTAAGCCTCCATGACTCCACTCACATAGGGACATTGTGAGCTAACAAGGCCCCCAAGAAATTCGATCAAAAGTATATCAAAACCATGAAGGAATCCATTATTTTCCATATATTATTAAACATGAAACCTTACTCATACCGGAATACTATAGGTTGGGCCTCCACCAAATCATGACCACTACTTGAAGGTTGATGTTAAGGTCTCATGTCCAACTCTTGGATTCTCCCTCTCAATCAAAGTGGTTCCTCCCACTCCATCTCACTCTAGGTGAGGTTATCCATATCAAAAAAAAAACTGTATATCTCAAGGTACCATTTATCATCCATGTCACACATAACAGGGAATCTTGACCATGACCGCTCACTCAGGGAGGTCACACATAAAATCCACCACTTACTCAAGAAGAGGTATTAACTTGAACACTCCCCTCTCCCAAGTAGATTTTTACAGGCACTGGTAAACTTATTACTGCTTACTCAAGGTAGTACCCTCTCACTCAAGGAAAGTATATATAGGTCTCAATAAACCTTATCACTCAAGTTTGGGATAGAATTTACACAAAAATAATATTCCATCTCACTCATAGGTTTCATAATTGTGCCATATCACTAAAAATGAGGCCATGCCTTAGGACTCATCACCACAAAGTCTATCTCCATTGAATAGATGAAATAAAAATAGGGTACACACCCCATCCAATATATCACAAACTCACAATCGGGAAATATCCATTGGGGACTAAAACTCTTACCTTGAACATATCCCATTGTCTAAGCATGAAATGATACCCCATTGGAATTCACATATGACACTTAGAGGAGTCCACTAGGATACCTAAAATATATATTGGTCTCTACTAATCACCACTGACTGATACTTTCCACACCTCAATGACAACACAACCTATAAGATCTTCATGTCCTTATCCTGGATAAGTGTGGTATATCCCCCATCTAACTCCCACATCACAGACCTCACTTAGGCCCTAACTCACATCTCTATTATAGAGCACTTAAAACATCAATTAAATAGAAACACAATAAATCAAAACCCTTATCATACCAAACTAATTCTCATACTCATAGGTATTTCTTAGATTAAATCCACCCTTAATTGGATTTTACTCATCAACCACAAGACGGTATACTATCTCACCCATCACACTAAGGTCTAAACCTCTCATTCATGCCTCACTATCCCTAAAAATCAAACCAATGATATTTTTTCCATGTATAAAACCCTATGATCTACTTGAGGCCTTATATTATCTCAACCAACTTCCTCTCACCTTAGAGATATATTTTCCAACAAATCCTAATTACCCTATGTGTTAAAAAGTATTTATTATAACCTGATGAGTTTAAATTCCACCCCCTCTATTTGTCTTGGTTTCCATAAATCATTGTACCTTTACACTATACCATTAAACATGAATAATGATAAGAAAACATGCATAGATAGAAAAATGAATTTTTTATTATTGGGACCATATACCTCCATATTGAAGTTACTACATAATATCATATATAAATTCACTCAAACAAGCCAGTCCAAGCCTTTTAAAAGTATATACCATAACCCAAGAACCTATATAAATCCATGACACAAAAAATTTGTAACTAATTATTATTAATTTTTCAAATTAAATCAAAGATAAATAATCATTAAAATAGTCATCAGGAATCACTATGTAATTGAAACTGCACAGAACTTAGTGTTATCATCCTTCTATGAAAACCTCTATCCACATCAAGCAGAAATCCCATCAACCCCTCTTTATTTAACTATGATCTGAAGGAATTGGAACAAAAACCCTATACCAAAATTTCACTAAATAAGTGGATATAAACTGGAAAACAAAAAAAAATAGGAATAAAGAGGATAAATATGTCTAGAATCACTATTGAATTGTATTAAAAACCATCCCACTCCATCGGTGGTCAATGGAAGGAATAGGTAATTAAAATATATTTAATTAACACCACTTTTTCATAACCATTAACCTAACAACCAAGTGTTATCCAACCCAAAAATGGAATTATCTAGATATACTTTTTTTTAAAAACCCAAACATTGATCATGACATGCCAAGGATATGTGGCAGGATTCACACATTCACATGAAAGTTGATTAAATGACTATAGGGCTCGCAACATGTCCCCCCCCAGAAGAGGGTCTAGCCTTCAGCCTGCCTTCATCACAGCAAGATCCCTCTAGGGAACATCAAGACTACTCCATGGAAAAAATTCACCAACTCTATTGCAGTGTGACATACGGATCTATGTGTGATCGTAAAACTATCGGATTCTTTAGACAATGCATTTGACTCACTGAAATGGTGTTAATTATCCCACAAAAGTAAAAATAATTCATATTATTCCTTCACTTTTCCAAAAACTACTAAACCCATTGAATCAGAAAGTAATCATCCATGTTGTGACACCCTTCACACATAAATTTCAATGGTTTACCAAAGGCCTATCATGGTATGACCTATAGGTCACAACGTGACTTGCTGAAGCGACTCGGTCACTCAAACCCTACTCCAACACTCACCCAAGTACCTAAACCACCTTAGAATCCTCAATAAATGTCTAAAAAACATATCCTGTAGATTTCTTAATTCTCAGATTCCCAATCTAAATCCCAATTCATGAAAAAATCCTAATTTTAGCCAAAAGTTTAAATTCCATCTAAAAAATAATGACCTTGAAATTTTTGGGCCATTAAAATGATTCACCTCTATATACTGAAAGAGGCTACAAGAATATAATATTAATTAGTTAAAATATAGTTCAATTTATTATTTACATCATGTCTAGCTTAGTCCTTTTAATCAATAGAATCCTAAAGATCTAGAATGAATCATAATGGATGACTAGGGTCATCTCTAGAATTTTTGGGTCTAGTGACATACTATACTAGAACTTATTAAACTTTTTTTCTCCAACTTTGAGGAAATAGTGTTATTATTTGTTTTTTTTTATTTTATGAATTTAAAAAAAATAGAAAAAAGAAACCACACAAAATTTTGAGTTTAAAGGAATGGTCATGAGTTTGATTTTCAACATATCTAACCCACCTCCTCCATAGTGAAGTGGCGGTGAAGAAACTTAGCTGAATAATCCCTAGTCTCTACACTTGGATATTATTGTATATTGTTCATCACCCCATCCAAAAAAATAAAATTATATTAAGTTTAGATCAAGAAAAAATTGGGATGAATGACATTATATATTAAAAAATATATCAGTAAATGGGATGATTAGATGATGATCATTTATCCACTTCCTCTCCCTTATTGGTGCATCAAGAATGAGGAAAAGGAAAAAATAATTAAAAAGGTGGTATTTAAAATTCCCAAATGATCACCCTTGGGGAATAAACAATTGATTTATTTCACCATAACTTGGCAGTTAGAGATCACAATAAGAGAGAGGGATATGTAAAACATGATGACCAAAATAATTAGAGTAATATTAAAATCAAAAAATAATTATAGTAAATGAATACTACATACTATAGGATATAAATAATTTATTAATGGGATAGGGAAATCTATTTATAGGAAGAACACGTTCTTCTATGTCTTCCTAGAATTTCATTTTCGATCAGTGAACTCTCATGAGCCTCGAATTATTTATAGGTGCACATTTCATAGTTTTTTATGCCTTAAGTATACTTATCTTGAATATTCCCCTTCCTTCAAACATTCCCATGATCACTTCATATCCTTACTCATTTGGGTGATCACCACATGGATATTTGATTGGATTTCTACATGATTTGGTTGAATAATGTAAACCAAGATTATGATTTTATTTTTTTAATTTTAGGAATTCTCAATTTTAATCCTCATGGTGAAGTAATGTTTAAAAAAATTTACCATTTAAAAACTAGAATCAAAAAAAGTATCAAAAATCATTTCATTACCTAGGTTTTAGATCAATTATGGTGTTAATTATCAATGAAAATATGTTAAAAATTGGTAAATATTGTCTCTTATCACTCACCTTCACTTTTAATCACAATAAATACAATGAATTAAACTTATTAAAAAAGCATCCTACTTTGGTTCAATTTGTCTTACCATAAAAAAGAAAGAAAATATTCATCCATTGTTTGAAATTCCATACCTCTTATGTGAATCTATCTCACTATGTTACTTCCATTTCAAGTTAATGTTCCAATTATAAGAGTGAAACAAATACTATTTTAGTGGAATTAAAACTTTAACAAGGGTTACTTTAAATTATCAATCTCTCCTAAGTTCTTTATCCTAAAGACAAATTTTATGATTCTTTATACAAATAAAATGATATCAGTATAATCCAATTTCCCCTTTATTAATTTGATTTCAATATTACTCTCACCTTATTCCCTCATTTTTTATAATTATCCCTTTGTTAAATTTTTTTCATCCATGTTTTTTGAAAATACCTTATTGGATGTCCAGTGGAATTTATAAATTACACACCTATTACCAAACTATCTCAAAACATTATTGTGGGAACCCAATTTCCCATATTAACTAGTTCAATCGCACCCCTTTTCCTAATTCAAAAAAAAATAATTTACATAAAAATACTGGGAAAATTCACTCATAAATAAATAAATTTTAGTGATTTAATAATTATTGAATACTTAATAATAGCATGTGTTCATAAACTAAGAATAAAAACATTTACATTCAAGTTTTCTAACCTATAAAAATAGAAAAAAGCTAAAATATAAAATTAAATTATATGTATTATTTATATACATATTTATAAAAATAGATACCAAAAATATTTTAAATGATTCAAGATAGGTTTTAATCCCCTCCCCCATATGTATTCAGTATTTAAAAGTTAAAATTAAAATATATTTAACATAAATTATATTGAATAAAAATGCGTAAAAGGATGGAAACCACCTTATTATTATTATTCTCTATAGGTATGACTTTTTATCTCCCTAGATGATTTAGAGAAATATTTATGATATCCTCTTAGTTGTTGTCCACTTTGGTAAATCTACATAAAATAGAATTAAACATAAAGAAATTAAAACCAAAAAAATAAAGTAAAATATGTTTCAACCACAAGTAGTTATCTGATTTTGAATACCTCTATTAGGTAGTTTTAATTATTAAACCTAGTCTAGTTGTGGTTTTGGTTTCTCTAATAAAAACCACCACATTTAATTTTTATTAATTTCCATGATTGGAAATTACATTTACAGTACCCCATAAATTTATAGAAATATGCTAATCCATAAATTATAAAAATAAGATTATAAAGTGGGTGGGTGTAAGATTTAAGGGGTTTTCCAAGCTAATTTTAACTCTCCCTATGTTTGGCAGTCAGTTTGGAGTTGTGGGTTTAGTGATTTATCTACAAGTCTCGGGGCTTCTTATTCTTGACATACCATTACTTGTGTGTAATTTTGTGCACTATATATGGTTGGATAAATACGTATTTCTTTTAAAATGGTGATGAAAGAGTTCTATTCTAGTTTTTTTATCCTCGAGGGTAACTTATTCTTTAAATTCATCCATAGCTAATTTGAGTAGATTATAAAATTATTCCTTATACATCTCTTCCTCTTCTTCTTCAAGAGGACATCATTTTCAACTATTTCCATCATTAACCTCTCTTTAATGGGGGATTTCACAAGTTTTTCTCCAATATTAAAAGAAAAAATCTGCTTAACCAACTTTAAAATTTAATTTAAATGGAATTAAATTATAGTTTAAGTAATGAATGATCAAATTAATGTTCTTTGAAATAAAATTCTACTCCCGTGTGTAGATTATCTATGAGATATTTCTATTAAATGTGTACCTTTGGATTGGTTAATTCATGAGAAGGTAGTGGATCCATTATTTTTTCAATAAATCCTAAAATCTAACATTATTATTCATCATCAAATACATGAACTATAAGTGTTGAATCTTTATTTTCAAAGAAATGGGGATCAGTTTCGAAAAACAATTTATAAAAATTAAATGCAATAGAGTTCACGGATTTTTCATCTCTCTAAAGTGGTTTATCTTAATTTGTTTTCTCTATGAGTGCCTTAAGTAAAATCACTAAAATATGATTGAGGGAATATTCTCCAAGTGAATCTTCCACATTGACGGTTGAGATTACCAAAGGATCTAAAAAGGTTCATCTTATTCTTATTTTTTTCCTTTTATCTATTAATTCTATTTTGGTGGTTTCTATCTTATACATTTTTTTCATCAAATCTTTTCATTTACTTTCTTGTACTTTAAGTTCTTGGTCCAGTAGAAATTTTTTTTAATATATTCTTGAATCACAACTTATGTTGGTTCATATTATTTTTAAAGGATTGGTGGAATATATAGTTGATTTTTTTAGGTTCATCAGTTTATTATATTTATCCTCACACCCATTGGCATATACCAAAATCTTCACCAATTGTGGTCCTTGAATATTCTCTTCCTAGAAATCCTATGGGAAGATAGATCAGTATGTTTTAAAAAGTTTTTCATGGTGTAGTTTGGTGGCCGGAATAAGAATTCTTACAATCTCTTGGTTCGGGGATAAATTTTGAGATCTATTATTACAAAATGGATACTCAATTATTTGTATCTCAATCAGAGAAAAGAAAAGAAATCAAATAAAAGTAGGAAGAAAATAAAAAACAAAAGAAAATAGGAAACGCTAATTCAAAATTTCATATAATAGTGAATTAATCCTCCCAAGTACCCATAAATTCTAAGTTTTTTATACAAATTCTATTGAGGAACCTGCAATAAATAAAATCTGAGAGACCTGTAATGCAGAATAACGGTGGTCCAGGGTTTTCCCACAAGGAACTGGACCTAGAGACTAACTATCCTATAAATTTTTATTCTTTTTTATGTTTTATTGATTTTGAAATTAATAGAGGGATTTTTTTTTAATTATCTGAATTTAAAAATAATGGAAAGAATAAATCACAAAAAACTCAGTATGAAAAGGAAGTGTCAAGGTTCTAATCATAAGGGTCCTTTACTTACATATATTTTTTATCATACAATAATCAAGTCATAATCAACCATTTATTAAATATCTATATCTAAATTATGAAACTAAACATACAATAGAATCCTCCATCTATATATTCATCCCACCTCCAACATAGTGAAATGGCATTAATCACACTCAACTGTGGAATCCAATATCCCAACACATTACTATAACCATACCTTAAACATCAATCAAAACACAAAACTCTAATTGTATAAAGTATATATCCAGAGAATGGAGGGATAGATTATTTCATAGATTAGAGAATACAATCAATAAATGCAAAGATCGTATTATAATCATCTATCCACTTAATCTCACTTATTTTTGTGTCAAGGATGGGAAAAATAAATGTATAATTGAACTGAATATAATTTAAATTCACATGTGGTCTCCCCTAGGGAACAATCTTTCAATATAATTATCCATAACCATAGAGTTGGATATCAGAGTGGAATACAGAGTATTGTAGAACATGATGAATAGAAATTAATTACCTCAAAATTAAAATAATATAATAATTATAATTAATTAAAAATATAGTTGGATAGATCCAAATCCTTTAAAATGAGGAGGGGAAACAATTTATAGGCATCCCTCCTACTCCTCCATCCTCCTGGAATTTTAGTGTTAAGTATAAAACTCACATGAGTCTATGGTTGGGATAGATTCAGAAAACTAATCTCAACTATTCCACTTACGTAAATCCTTCCCATTACCACTTCATGTCCTTCCTTATTTGGATTATATCTATTTGTATTGTCTATTATATCTCTCCCTAATTTGTTTGAAAATTGTAAATGGGGTTTCTGATATTATTTTTATCATTTTTGGAATTTCTAATTTTAATCCACATAGAGAAGTAATGAAAACAATTACAAAAATTGATACCCATAAACAGGTTCACATCTTATGGTTTTACCTTTTTATAGCCTCCCTTCACCTTTAAGAAACAAATATTTTTGTATAAGGGTAACTAAATACAATAAAAAATCAGCAAAAACACAATTATTAGTGAATTACATGTTCAGAATATGTCAAAATTACAATAAAAAGTAAAATTATAATAAAAAACATTAAATAATGTATTTCAAAAATTTAAAAATCAATATATCACTTTTCAACTAAATCCAGATATATATATAACCAAAAAATGAAATTTTTAATTCCCTTTATAATTTAATGTCTATATTATGAAAATTATCATAAATCATATAATTAACCAGGAATTACATCAATTAGGGGGTTAAATATCAATGATGAGAAGTTAAAAATTTGGAAATTTTTTCTCTAATCAATTATCCCAAAACTATAGGTAAAATAGAGTGATCTATTTAGGTTCTCTACTATATGTTTCATGCTTATGTTCAAGACATTAGAGGATCATGGAAGAAAAATCTTTAATAACATAATTTTTATATAATAACACTTATCATTATTTAATTAAGGAGAATATTTTTTAATTTTTTATATATGGTTAGTTATTCTTATTCCTTTTATATTAACATAAATTTGGTAAATTATCTTTTTCAGGAAAAAACAATATGGAAGATAAAATAAAGAAGATTCATTTTATTGGAAAATAGTTTTGATATATAAATTCTCCAAAAAATGTGGATTTAAATTATTGACCGTTGGAATATATAATTGGGTTTCTTTTGTTTATCAAGGACTCTCATTTATTTATAATTGGGATATTGAAGAAACAAGATAATTTAACAGGAAAATATATATTTCTATTAGAGATTATGGAGTGAATTGGGAAGTTTGAACAACAAATATCTTTACATTTTCATTAAAATATACTCATAATGTATTATATATATCCTAGTTTAAGAAGATCATCCTAACCTCTCACATATTATTAATTAAAAATATTTATATTTGGATCATGACACCACATTTGTGGATAATATTGTTTAGATTATTGATTATCATAATAAAATGTTTCAAACTAAATAGATTACTCTTATCTGTATGCTTTAAAATCAAGGAAATTATTATCATGATATCTTAGAATAATGATCAATGATGATAGATAAATAAACTAATATCTTTTCATCAATTAAATGTCGATGAATTTATGGGGTAAAAATTCGCATGATGGGAGAATTGAGTTAACCATGACATCACCGTAACATATTTATTATAGTCATTATCTATTTTCTTGAGTTTAATAAACTTTGAGAATGAAATATAGTCTGAGATATATGTCGTGCTAGTGTGGAATATAGATATTAGGCCTTTAGGAATGTATTAGATATTATGTTTCTTGGGCCTTCGGGAAAAATAATATATATCCTTTGGGACACTTAAGGGTTCCCTATTAATCTAGTTTCAAAGGTGGTTTTCTGTAAAAAATAATTATCAAATTATCTTTTCGAGTATGAAACTTTGTGTTTCAAGAAATGTTGCCAACTTACATCGTCAAAATTAATGGTACTAGATTCAATGGAAGGGAACCTTACATGTTAAAAAAATATAAATGGTTCTAAATTAATGGTTAAACTCGCAGTCTTATGGGACCATGCATTCATGTTATATATTTTTTTAAAAGTGTATATTTATATTTTAAAAATATTTTTTTTATATTCACCTCCACTCATTCTCTAGGAGTCTTAGTATTTTATTTTTTTCCTCATCATACCCTGATACAATCATGGTTATGTTGGGTTTCAATTTTGTCCAATTAAATTTGGGAGTTTGTGTTTTAGGGTAATGTAATTAACTCTTAGGTCAAAATATATACTTTCATTATGGATTTACATTGATTATGTCATTTATAGAATACTATTTTACATATTTCCATTTATTTTACATCACCCGAGATGCTTGAGAATTTTATATTCAATTTTTAAAAGCAATAATTCCTCTTTTGAGCATATATATTGGATTCATGGGATAATTTCACTATTTATTTAAAAAATACATGTGATGTTAAATTATTTTCTACGAATTATGTATAATTTTTTCTCAGAATGAATTCTTGAACATATAAAGGCTTTCACAAATATTTATTTGAAATGATTATAACATAACTAGACTTTATAATGAAATATATAATTTCTTATTTATTTTAAATTATAATCTAATGTTTTTTATTATGTATTGAATAGTTTTGGCCTCATTTAGAATGTTATAATTATGAAATTTGTTCCTTTATGATTTATTATGTTTCCCATTAATATTATATATGTAAATGATTTCTTTTATCATATAAAATGTTGGATATTAAATGTGAATATGGGTTGTTTCTATATAAGGGTGTATGACGGATAACTTCCCTAATTTTATAAGTTGTTTGACTTGACTTAATTGATGGTTTTTTAAAGATTAATGGATACTTTGGTTAGTACTCAAAGATATAATTTCACTATAGTTAGTGGAAGTACCACTTAATAATTTCAAGTTAGGTTAAGTCAAGTGAAGGCCTATAAGATCGCATCATAACTCTAGAGAGATGGTTTCATAGAGTTATAGTTATATATAATATATTATAACCTAGGGATATAGTCTATGTTGGTATTATTTGTTACATAATTAAATTAAATTATCTTAAATTTTACATTATATTGGAGTATATAGGTGTTTTGTTTCAATCATATTATTGTGAATATAATTTTTCCAAAAACAATTTTCTATTATTAAGATATTAATAGAAAAACTTATTGTCCTATTAAAAATTTATTAACAATTTTTTATATAATATATAAGGAACATATTTTAAAAAAATGTATATAATCTTTGGAGTTATTCTAGTAGGTTTATACACACTCAACACATATATAAATTTGCGTGTATATAGATTTTATTATTCATTAGGAAGTTATATGTAAGTTTTCCCTCTATTTTAGTAAGAAAATATTATTTTTTCCCTAGGGATATGGTATCGAAGAAAGAGGGAACATTTAGAACTCTTTTATTGATACCTTTAATATCATGGTATGGATGGTGAGGATATAGTTTTTTATATTTTCCCATATGGTATCGACCTCAAGGAGATTATATAAAAGTTGGAGGCACAATATTCCATTAGGATACATCCACTAAGGATTTCACTAATGAAATTTTCCCTCTTTTTATAACTTGTGAGTATTCTAATCAGATTTTTGAGGCCCTATTTACCTATGGGTATGACTAACATGGATTTCCTCTTAACTTAATATTTTCTAAACATGTATCGAGGTAAGTATAAGACATATTGGTGATGTGGGAAAGGTTTTGGTTATGTTATAGTAGTGGTTAAACTCTTTGTGGTGTATATGTATTTATCCTTTATCTATTATATGATTTATTACAAAATTTATATTATTGAACTTTCAATATATCTCCCCATGTTTTCATTGTGGAAATGGTTAGGAGTTGGGTGGTAACTCCTTATTGAGTTGATTATATTCACATCCTGAATATCCACTTAGTTATATAGGTAAATTCTCTAAGAATACAAGTTTAGAACTATAATATTTGATTCTTTATGGGTTAGTAGGTTAATACCCAGTGGAGACCCAAGATTAGAGTCAAAATTTTTCATTTTATTTCTTTTTTTTTTAGTTCACACTTATATTTTCTATATTTTTTCTATATCTTATGGAGACTTTTCCTTATGTATTTTATGACAAGATATATTAATTTTAATCATTAATGGAGAGGAAAATGCGGTCTATAGTTTTATGTGTATTTATGTTTATTTATTGTTTATTTATTTTTTCTATTTATTTATTTTATATTTTATTTGGAATTTTATTAATAATTATTTATTTGAGGGTAATTCACCTTCAAATAACATTATGTTTACCCAAAATTCAATTTATCAAAATTATGAAATTATATAATAAACTTGAGACATTGTGATTCCATTTCTAATAGAATTATATATGTTCCCCAAGGTGGTTCTTAACAAAATGGTAATAAAATGTAATCTAGGTTATCTAGGGTTCTCAATTAGTAGTAAATATAGGAATTGTTAGGGACATTATATGTAATATCCCCAACCTGAAACCATATATATTTCTTGATCCAAATAATCACACACCTTTGGTATGACTCCCCATATTCCATGGGTTTTTGGCTAATTCCACAAAATTGATAATATCCTATGGGGAAACAATATCCTTTGTATGAAGGTATAGATAATAGATAATA
The DNA here is from genome assembly GCA_963277665.1 of Viscum album. NCBI lineage: Eukaryota > Viridiplantae > Streptophyta > Magnoliopsida > Santalales > Viscaceae > Viscum > Viscum album. The sequence goes on along the minus strand of OY728127.1, from coordinate 372,138,140 downwards.
TAAATGATCAAAAAATATATTACATATCAAATCACTACATTGAATTATAGAATATTTCGTCCCATGATAAAAATAACAGTAATATAAAAATAATATAGACACAACATATCATACATTAATACATTAGAAGCATGATTACCGCGTATATATATCATATGGTGGATGGAAAATAAAAACTAAAATCCCATAAGGACTCACTAATAAAATGAACTAAACATCATCAACAAAATTTTGTAAATCTAACTCTTTTACCTATACCAGAAAACCTACATTCCAAATATATAATCCTCTCACCCACCATGATGAAAATGTAGGGTGTGAGTACATAACTCAGCAGACCACCAAAAACAATATCCCTAACATAGTCCATTATATATTTTAGTTCATGCATAATATGAAATTACATACTGTTGTAGCATGTGATATGGAAATAAATAATGAAAAAATTATTAAATGATAACTTACTACTAAACAAAAACCATATTCACACTTTTAAATATTTATTTTATGCCTGCTTATTTCATTATAGTGGAAACCAACTATACCTATTTCTCATCCTGCTTGAAATCTATAACAAGGATATATGTCCACCATTGGTAACTATTTTTTATGGAAATCCATCCATTAAAAAAATGGGTCCTCCAAAGGAACCTATCCAGTTATGGTTAACTTTATATTCTCATCCTCTTTAAGAGGCCTCACATATTCATATTTGTATTCATCCTCTCTTATGAGGACTCTATTATAATGGTATAGAACATAATAATACATGTATATATAAATCCCCCCCTAAGATATCTCTCTCATCATTGTGACGAACATAATTATGTATATGTATACATCTTCACTAAGGGGGCCACTCTCTTCATTAGGAGGTACAAAATTTTATAAATAATTTTTAAATTAAGTAAATTTTTATTCACTATATTTAAATGTGGAGGGAATCCCAAAATAACAAGAGTAATGGAAAAACCAAAAAGTCGTCTCTATATCCAAAGTAAAATAAAAAATGAAAAAAAAATAGTTTAATACCCACGCATTCTGAAATTATAGGTAGCATGGTCTATTTTAACACACCAGATCAAAGTGGATAATTTTTCATTTGATTCTTTGAGAGGAATTGCTTCAAGATGAGATAGATGAGATTAATGGAGCTATAAAAACACATCCAAATTATATTTTTCAAATAAATACTATCTTTTAATAAATAAAAATGATCATAAATCCCAAAGTATTAAGTAGAAATTAAAAGGTTAATTTTATTTTCCTTGCACTATTAAACTGGTCAACATCTTAAACACTAAGAATAGGTCTAGGAAAATATATTTTATAAATTGGATCTTTAATGTTTTTTATGAGTAGAAGCAGATCTTCATCTTGTAGATATCATTATCACAGTTAACGGAGTGTCTAAGTAAACCATCCAATGTTTTTCCTTATCCAGGACAAGAGTGAAACCTTCATCATCCATGATTGGTGGTTTGTATTTTCAATGCAAGGAATGATGAAAAGAATATTTTGATCTAATTTATTTATTATATCCATCCTCACAAGAATTACAAGATTTTTTAGGGATATTATATTAAACCATTTAACCATATATTAAAATCAATGTAGGGGGTATAACTTATCTAACCCTCATCTGGGATGTGATAATTAAAAATATGTCACGCTTCATAACAGTAAGTTCAATAGATTCCCTACACTTTTTATTATCAACAATGTCAAGTATAATTCATAATAATATTCGATAAAATGGAAGAATCATAAAGATATTTTTCTATTATATATTAATCCACTTCCTTAATTATTGGTGAATAAATAGAGTCACCCTCAACTAGAATCGACTTTAGAGAGACATCATCATCCCGAGTGACAAAATAAGAATTTAATTTATTGTAAATATAAGGGACTGGATCCTATTATCCCATTAATTTGTGGTTTTTGGGTTTTATAGGCACGTCGAGGAGGTTCTAACGTATTTGGAGGGTGTTTAGTGGAGACCGGGTGAGCCACTGCCAAAACGGCATAGTTGGACTGTGGAGGGATACACCATAATGATAGTAGTTGTAGCATAGTGGATCCATGCTTCATCTTAGGGGTTATTCAGAGGTGAAACAAGGATACTTTTTTTAGTCGTAGTTATACTATGGAATTACATGCTATGGAGTAGGAGAGCTCCGGGTGTTTTTCAAAGTTATTACCTTCTAAGGTGAAGATGTGTCATGGGTTGTGGGATATAGAATTGTCTCGATCTTGGTAATAGGGGCTCTTCAACATGGTGCTTTGGGATAACCCTTAACCCTAGATCCAAATTTATAAAATATATATAACTATTTTAGAGAGTCTTTATTTGAAGAGGGTAACGACATGGTTTAGGGAGACTACGCTATAGAATTCCAATTATTCAACAAGTTGCGGTGTGGTTTAGGGTTTTGTGACAAAGTATCTAGTTTTTCAAGTGCAATATAAATACACCAATACCACTGAACCCATATTATCTTAAACTTATTTCTATAAAACCCCAAGTGACCAAGGTTACTTTTCGAGGTTCTTTGAAGACACTATTAAAAAAATTTGATCTTGACTTCCCATGATTGATCTATAGTGATCTGAGGTATGTTCTATATTTATTTTCTAGAAATTACACACAATATTATTTGATTTTTTCTCCATTGATCTAATGAGGTTTTATTTATTCCTTTTTTATGAGTTTTTTCATGAAATCCATGGGAGATAGTAGAATCCCTGTGAGATATGGGATCGTAGATCCATGATGTTGATCCAATCTCAGGTGAGGAATGTTGACTCTATTAAGGTGGGGGATTCATTACATACCCTTTATATTTTGTACAATTTAAAAGTTATAATTTTTTATCCCTATGGATATAAATGAATTTAGCCTAATAAATATTGAACTATATTAATAAATAATCGGTTATAGTGATTTCATATCGATGTTTCTATATTTTTATAATGGGTTGCCTCTTGTTTTCCAAAATAGTGTGTTATGTATACTATTATTTTTTTTATATGATCTTATTCTTGGTATTTCATACTGAATTTATTTCTAATGGTAAATAATGTAAATTTCAATTAATTCAAAAAATTTCTTATAAATTTAAATAAGATGCATGTTTATAATCATGTGTTTCTTATATTTCAATTTCAATAAAATTGATGTGAGTATGCATGTCTAATTAAATTTTATCTTCTATATGTTAATTTTATTTGATAAAGAATGAGAAGCATGATAATTTTTTTACAATTGTTATAAAAAATCACACTTAATAAGATTTTTTCTTCCTAAAGTTTGTTGAAACTGGAAGCTTATTCTAGAGAAAATGTTTAATTGTTTTATATATTATTACCATTTTTCCTTTAGTTAACTATAGTTAGAACCCATGAATAGTGAATCAATTAATCCAAGATGTAAAAAAACTAGTTGTTTGTAAAATATAAAAAATTGGGGTTAGAAGTGCCTATTTTCTTATATAAGGCTGAATTTCTTGTGTTGTGTGTTGTGGGAGCTCATTTTCATCTAAAGGATGAATTCCTTGTTTTAGGGCCAAGTTTAATTATTAATTATTCTTATTTTCTTGATACCTATTTTAATTCCTTTAGATTTGATATATAAGATGTGATATGAGCCTGGTAAGGAAGACCCTAAGATGGTTGATGAGACGTGGGAAGGGAGGTTCATATGATGTGGAAGTAGTTAAGGAAAATGATGGTGACATGCATTAGCATATGCATGAGGGTGTCGGGGATGACATTGTAGATGAAAAAATGGGTTGAACTTGGGATTACTCATTGATGTGAAAAAAACTGGATTATTTCTTCATATGACTGTGTTTAATGGTCAATGTTTGAGTTTTTTATTTATCTTCATTACTTTCCACAATGATTGAGATAAATGGATGTGCTCAGTTGCATGTTTTCTCTTGGTGGTGAATTAGGATGGTTTTCCTAGAGTAACTTGATAATGGAATGATGTTAACAATTTTTAATAACGTTTAACCCATGGTGTCGGTGATGATGTAATAAAAACACTATAATGATGTTAATCTTAAGAAACCATTTAATCAGTTTAGATTATTCCTGGAGGGAATGTTCTTTAATTTATAATTAATGAAATGTGTAATATGGAATAATGTTTATGGTTAATTAATGGATCCTAATTTAATTAAATTAACATGAAATTTTCGATGAATATAAATTAATTTAATGTAGATCTTTAAAAGGTTGTGTGCTTATAAGATATCTAGTCCCTAGAAGTGGCATCTAGGTGTCTGAGTGATGATAATTGAAGTTGAGCCCCGGACTAGGTTATGCCTATAGTATTATTGTGAACTATATTATATATTGTATATTTTACCAGTTAATATACTTCCCCACCCATATCGGTTAGGGTTACTGATACCTAGTGGACTCTGAGGTTTTTTTCACCAACATCCTAGTGTTAAGATGGATGGATGACTACCCCATTTGGTCCTGCTCTCTTATCTTGGTACTTTCATGTTCTGGTATTCACATTTGTTAGTTTCCCTATATGTATGTGTATAGAGGTAAATGATGTAATGTGGTTATTTCAAAATCATGTATCAATATATATAGTATTAAAAGGATTATTATAGGTTTAAAATGTATGGGATGTGATGGATTTAGGTACTTACTCATTGTATGGGTTTTGATACCTTGAGGTATAATACTCAGCTAATGATACAAAATGTATAGGAAGTGGTGGCTCGGAGAAATTACTTGTTAATTATATAGGGATGTGATATAGGATGATGTGATGATGTGATGCATGAGGAGCATGTTGTAATACTAAGCCCGAGTGGAAAAATTTTGGACATAGATGGATTAGGATGTGAAATGTTGAGGATGATTGGAAAATCAGTGGGGAAGTAGTAACAGGGTGCCCTTTTTTCATTACTATAATATTTGATCATTTTTTATGTTATACTCGGTGAGATATAGCCATGGAAAGGATGGGAACATACCATACCTATTTAGGTTATGAGTTAGTTTCACTTGTTGTTCACTAGAATTTAGTATACTTTCTTTATCTTTTACAAGAGAGTTTATAGGGATGACCCTACTGAGTATATTGTTATACTCACCCTGCATATATATATATATATAATTAGGTTAGTTGGAGGAAGTCATAAGCCTGTGATTTTACGGGAGTTGTTGGGGCTTCATGATTTCTATCGAGTTTACCTCTTTGGTATTTATATTATTCCTTTTCGGAGTTTTAGTACTATATGACATTACATGCATTCACATTAGATTTATTTTATATATCCAAATAGGTGTTTATTAGTATATCTATATTATCTCCCTCTTCTATATGTACTCTTAGAGGGTAATGGATCCCATTGTATGTTTATTAAACCCTTAGTGTTATTCACCAAAACGGGGCCTAATCAATATTATATCTCTCTTCTATATGTTCTATTATAGGGTAATTTTGTATATTGTATGTTTATTATAGCCTCGGTGCGAGTCACCAACCAGGGCCTATTGGAGGCATGACTCAGGCAGTCATCGTCTCCCTTATCTCATTCCCAACCTAGGATGGGTACTCTTTTTGGGGAGGGGATCATGACAGAGTGGTAGAAATATTTATGTTGAGGGATAGGATGTAGTTTTCATTTGGTAATAGTTGATATTTCATGTCTTGTAGAGATATGGTGTAAGATAAGATTAATCATCAATTTTAACATTGGAGAATAGCTGAGACATGGGTATTAGGGCCCCTTGTGATCTAATTCTTGAACCTTAAAGTGTATTGAGTTTGAAAAATTAAGTGATACTGATTGTGTGTTAGAGACCTAGAAAAGGATCATTCATCATTGTTTTTATTCCTATGTCTAAAATAGTTGGACCATGCGATGGTTGAAACCTAAAAGAATAAAATTACATAATTAATTAATTTAAAATATTAAATATTCTAGGTTTTTGAGTCTCTAATTTTTTTTTCTTCTTATAGGTATGTCTCCATATTTAATTCCCCATTATGTTCACACTAAAGAAGTTCAAAAAGATGTGTTAGTAGATCACCACAGAGTAGAGGTCGATGTTGACAATTGTAACAACCCGGACCCATACAGCCATTTGAACAGTGTTAAACGGGTCAGGTGTTACTACCTTAGGCACACCTTCCTAAATGCCAAAGGCTGGAAACTAAGAGTGAGGGTCGGATAGGTACAGTAGGGAGGCCATACCCTCTTAGAATATAATAATGGTACTGGTTCGAGAAAAAAAATATAAAACATGTAGCTGAAATAAAGGACATAGAAGACTTGAACCAGACCCTCACAACGGAAGGATATACAATATCAATAAACATAGGAAGCAATATATAGACAAGTGCAGCGGAAAGTAAATAAAATAGCATGCTAAACCTCTAATAACAACTACAAAACAACCAAGAATACATCTATAGAAATTCAATATATAAAAGGCTCTAATGGATAACCAACAATAGCTAGAATAACAAGGTAAGAGTACTGATATGAAAAATAAATCAAAACAAAGCTAGACAAGGCCTCAAGGACCATACCATCTCCACGCAATAGCTAAAGCAGTACACCTCTTAAAGTGGACCACTTTCCTACACGTAAATCCAAAAAGTCCACACGCATCCTGAAGGGCACACACAGGGTGTGAGGTGAATCTCAGTAGGATATAACCCAATAGTGTGTACCTAATATAAGTGTTTTAGTAGGCATGCAGTCGGGTTCTGTGTATTGTCGGTTTCTTTTTCAATTTTGAATGGGGAATTTTTTGATTTTGTATCCTTTGATTTTTTATCTCACCGGTTACCACTCTCCGTTAAAGCAGCTTCTTAGAAAATCAAATAAAACATATTTTTCAGTCAGTCAGTAGGCATGCAATTATAAGGAAACCAGTAAATAGTACGATGCACAAATCAACACAAACTCCACTGGTGCTTTGCAGCCACCATGGATTTTCACCTGATTTGTCCAATGCCGGAATCTCTATCATGTAACTCGGCACCGTGTGCCCCCTAACACTATGTATCTCCAGTACCGACGTCCCATGGGCATGCCCAAGAAGTAGAAACTTGGAGGAATAATGACACATTTCCTCAAATAAATAACTGGAGGGAAAGCGATGTATGCCCTCAAATAAAGTGATCGGAGGGACAGTGATGTCTTCCCACAACTATCGGCGAGCCTCTGCCCCCAACCCAATAGTATAAACACTATACCCTTACGGCACCTCACCTTCCATGTGGATTCCTATGGAAAGAAACCCCAAAACAAAATTACCTAAACCAAAAATAATTGGGGGCCTCTACCCACACGAGTGGTCAAAACCAACTCATCGGAGAGTCTCTCTATGTGCACACTACTCAAAGTTCTGGGTGAGTGGAAATCACCAAAATAGTACCCAAGCCACAACACCTCTGACACCTCGTGTCCCTAAGACCATGCCCCTCTAGTCCAACGGCCTCTCCATCCAAGTAACATGGGTCATGCCCAACCTGACAATCACCGTGCCTCAAGCCGAAATCTATGATGTCCAATCCTATGGTCAGAACCACCCAATGTATCATGGGCCAAGCGCAACCAGTGATCATCACTACTCAATAATATCTGGGTCATGCCCAACACAACCGCAAGGGTTCTAGCATATTCAATTCAGCAATAACATATAATAATCAAAGGAGTCACTTTTAAACATGTAAAAATAAACTAAATAGTTGAAATTCACTAACCAATTGGTGTCTCATGCTGGCACAGAGGTCCTTAAGGCCTATAAAAATTCATATTAATGTTTAATAAACTAAAGTCAATAGTTTAAAACAATACAATTCAATTATAACCATTTTGGAATTCCTCGACCAAAATGCCCCAATGAGAAATGCCCACTCGCCCGGACTAGCTCAAGAAAAACTGGTTGCAGGGCATACCTAAAGGCATCACATAGGTCAGATAACAATTAGCCAGGTGATAACTAGGTAAAACAAGTTCATGCTCAAAATACCCAAAATCACGCCAAAGGTCACGCCACCCAAAAGTCTGTGAAAACAAAAAAAAATATGCACCACCTACCTGAGACTCATAGATGGAGGCATGTTCAATATCAAGCTCCAATTCTAAGCCGGTCTTCGTAGATCTATGTTTCCGTCAAATCCCAGAAATTCCACTTAGATGGTAATTATGACGTGTGAGGCAAGGAATCAAGAACAGAATAGGGTGTGTGGGTTTAGCCTCGTTGTTTCGATTCCGCAGCCACCAATAGATTGAAGAATGGACTCCGGATGAAAAATCTAGGGCAAGGTATGTTCTTCAGTTTTTTAGAATGGGATTGTTCCAAATTTTGGGAAGAAGAATATGACCTCATAAATAATACACGACGCTCTTTCATTTAAGAAAGTAAAAATAAAAATACACAGCATGTATTAAGGACTACATGTCATGTAGTGGATTTGTCCATACTCTGACTTAAGAGGAGGTAGCGACATAGCTTGGACACTCTACACGAGTTGACACATAGCTTTAACTCAGCCAGTACATAGAAAAGAGTATACATGGCTTGTCGAGCAACACTACACACCGTGTAGTAGTAAATTCCTATATGGTTATCACACGGAATTTACTCTACAAGTACACGGACGGTACGCACCTAACCCATACACGGCGTGTACTTTAGAGTACATGGTGTGTGTTCTGGAAATTTCCAGAACTTCCCAGATTTCCCCAGTTTTCTAAAAAACAAGTCAAAAATTCAAAGAGGGTTGATATTTTGACCCTTTCTAAAAACCCGGGTTCTTAAAATCTCCCCACCTTAACATAGCTTGTCCTAGAACTATCAAATGAAACACATAGATGTAACTGAACATGCCACCCTGATCAAAGTAACCCAGACTCTCCCAGTCTCAAGGTTCTAGCTAAATTCCTCAAGGATCTCCACACCTTAGCAATTTTCTAACTCGGTCGCAAACCTAAAAATCAACAAGGTAAGTGTTCACTAACCTGTTTCCAGACACATGGTCCTCTCATGATGCATCGTCACCCCTACACCTCATTCATGATCTAATGTCACTCCTGACGCCCCAATAATATCCTGCACCACATCAGTGTCTACCTCCATGAGGTCCTGCATACCTAGGATGCTCAAAATAAAACCTTATGTCATGCACCATAAGTAACCATCATCCTCTATGCCCTGATGCCACGGCATCTCAAGTAACCAGCATCTTTGATTCCCTGATGCCCATGGAACCTCATGTAACCCTCATCCTTGATGCCTCGATTCCACACATCTCATACATATATATAAATATATCACACACCTGATATGGCACCAATCCCAATGACCAGAATCTAGTCAATCCACACAAATCATGTGCACCTTGTGCAATAAAAATGGACATGACTTAATAGGTCATTCCAAAAGAAAACAAGAAATTCATGACCACACTCGAGGTGTACCTCTAACCATTGTCGACTCACCAGCCTGATCAGCCCCCAGCAGCTCCATGGTGTGCACCTGGCCTAATGTATGTCTACCTGATGCCTCACCTCCCTGTAGTGTTGCTCCAGTCACCAGCCATTGACCCCTCAGCTGGGTCCTTCTATCTCTGTCATGTCCTCCGTGTGTAGTGGAAACTCAGCTACCCTATCATAGTACTGAACCTAAACCAACACCAGATGCCACAGTATGTCCTGGTCCCAGCTTATGGGTTGTCTGATAAGGCTTCCTGTAGAACCACTCTAGATGTCCGACCAGTCCACATGACTGGCTCTCCTTTGGTGGCCTATCACACTGAGTCCGAACATGTCATGACTGTTTACACTGAAATAAAATTACTAAATAACTGCTAAGAGGTGGTCTATCTTATTCCTTGGCCAGACTACCCAGCTATAACTCATCTCATCCTCACTTCCTGCGGTCTGAACCATCACCTGAAGCTATCATCCAGCCAACCCGGGGCCAATCCCTCTGGTTACTCTCTGCTATAAGTGCATGATTCACCACCTCTTAGGATTAACCCAGCCTGAAGATATTCACCTATATTTTAATTTCATGTTTTAATCCATCCTCAAAGCACCTCACCCTTGATACGTCATCTCTTACCATACTAAGTGAAAAGAGAGATAGCTCATTGAAAGTAGATGCATAGTCCATGAAAGACATGTCTCCCAACTGAAGGCTCAAGAACACTCAATCCCTATCTGTCATCAGTGTCTCTGGGTAAAATTGATTGAAATACTTGTCCTCAAAGTCTTTCTATGCTAGTCCCTCGTGCTTGCGAGACTGAACCTGCACATCCCACCAGCACTTTGCCAATCCTCACAGCATATACATCGCTAGCTTCACCATCCGCCCTGGAGGTGTCTTGAGCTACTCAAAGATTGTCTATAAGATCTCTATCCAGTTCTCATCCACCTGTGGACCACCCTCACCCTAAAAAAAGTGGTGGGTGCTCCGACTGGAACTCCTGCGTCAGATACACCATAGATGGATTTGTACCCTGTGCACCTCTGTCGGTCCCCTGCAAGACACGTACAAGGCTAGCTCAGAGCTGGTCATCGATCCATGGTCCAAACACTGCCAAACCCTAATGTTGTCTTGACTACAATAAATCCTGGACCTATTCATGTCCCTGATCTTCTACTTGTATGTACGGCTCATGATCTGCCTGTACCGGATCCCTAACTGGATCCTGCTCCTGTGGCACTGTACCATCTCCCGCATGACACTCCAATTGAGTCAACTAAAAAGAACCCAGTGAACACCATAAATGGTCTAAAAACTCAAATATATAACAATATATACTCAACACAGATAAGGAAAGTAGTAAATAGGCAGCATAAAACAACTACCCTTATACTCCCCTATCGCAACTCATGCCCACAATATCCCGATCGCATGGGCTCCATACCCGCCCTTGACAGAGCCAAGTATCAAAAGTACCTTGGGCCATTCCCATCCGGACAAACAACCTTGCCTCAAACCGATGACCAAGTCACCCAATCCTAGTGATCAAACTCACCTCAACAATATTACATGCCTGTTCGTACAAGAGCCAAACCCAAATACCCTACCACATGCAATTATACAAATATATAATGCACGGCGTAACACATTGAAATCAATGAGAAATTATATCAAGAATTTCACCTATCCACATTTAGAAATAATATAAGACGTGAAAATTGATATTATTCACATGGATTTATCACTTCACAAATCTTATGTGCAATTATGAAATTGAAATACCCTAAAAATGTGCCTATCAAAATCCAAGAAAACAAGCCTTTCCATAATGGGCCAAATTCCAATTATCCCCTACTGCATCGGGTCAAGGGTCACATATCACAATCAATAATATCACACACCAAGTGATCCACCTTGGTGGAAATCATATGAACTGTAATCTGAGAAAAAGCAAATAACAAATTTTCACCCATGACAACTTGGTCCATCCCTCGTACCTCGGGCTGCAAGCACCCAAGGACAAGGTAAAAACCCAATTCCAGTACCAAACTACCTTCAGTATACCATATCCCAAATTGTAACACAACCAAAAATAAAAATATAAGTCTAAATCTCATTAGTAGATAGAAAAACACTACTACTAAATACCTGTCAAGTACCTCCCTCTGATTCCACTTTGTAATGACTCGGACCCCGACAGTCACCCGAACAGTACTAAACAGGTTAGGTGTTACTACCTTAGGTGAAACTACCCAAACGCCAAAGGTTTTCGATGTCCATGACACCTAATCTTGGGGTTAAAAACATATAATGTAACCCAGGACAGGCCCAACTTGTGATTACCATCACTTAAGAATATCTGGGCCACGACCAACACAACTGTAAGGGTTCCCATATATGTAATTCAGCAATTACATATAATAATCAAAGGAATCACTTTTAAATAGGAAAAACAAACTAAACTGTTGAAATTACCTAATCAATTATTGTACCATACAAGCAAAGAGGTATTTAAGGCCTCTAACAATTCATATCAAGGATTAATAAACTAAACTCAATAGTTTAAAACAATAAAATTCAATTATAAAAATTTTAGAATTCCCCAGCCAAAATTACCTGATGAGCAACGACCACTCGACCGGTACCACTCAAGAAAAACAGGTAGCAGGGTATACCCAAAGGCATCCCATAGATCAGATAACAATTAGATAGGCATTAACAGGTAAAATAGGGTCAGACTCAAAATACCTGAAAACGTGCCAAAGGTCTCTCCCCCTAAAAGTATATGAAAAAACACACAAAAATTATTCACCACCTACCTGAGACACATAGACATACACACATTCTATACCAAGCTCAAATTCAAAGATGATATTCGTAGATCTACATGTCTGTTAAATCCCAGAAATTCCAATCAGATGGATACTGCGACGTATGAGGCAAGGAATCAAGAACAGAACAGGGTGGATGGGTTTAGCCTCGTTGTTGCAATCCTGAAGCCACCGATGGATTGAAGAACAGACTCCAGATGAAGATTCTAGGGAAGGGGATGTTCTACAGTTTTTTAGAATGGGATTGTTCCGAATTTGGGGAATTAGAAGATAATTTCTGAAATAAGACACGATGCTCTTTAATTTAAGTGAATAAAAATAAAATTTAATGGCATGTATTAATAAGTACACATCGTGTGGTGGATTTTTCCATACTCTGACTTAAGAGGAGGAAGCCACACTGCTTGGATGCTCCACATAGGTTGACACATATCTTTAACTCAGCTAGTACGAAGAAAGGTGGATACACGGAGTGTTGAGCAACACTACATTCCCTATTGTAAGAAATTACTACACGGTATTCACAAGGCATGTACTTGGAGAGCACACGGTCGGTACGTGACTAACCCATACACGGAATGTACTTTAGAGTACACAGGGTGTAGTCTGGAAACTTCCAGAACTTAGATTTTCACAGTTTTCTTAGAAACAAGTCAAAAATTCAAACAGGGTCAGGATTTTGACTCATTCTAAAAACTCGGGATATTATAAAAACACTTATAGGAGGATACATTGAGAGTTTTAACATCTGATTGAGTAGAAGTATGGGGGTACTGTTTTGAATTAATTTAAAGAAGAATGGTTAGAGTATTTTTACATTGCCTTAATTTTGATCCATGCTCAGAAGGAGCACTAGATTTTGTTGGTTATGGTGATGTTGCATGGAGTAGTGAGGTGGTGGTGGAGTTTATTCCTCATGGATCGCAATGATTTTATAGTCTCTTGGGAGAAGTTGATGAACCAGTTTTGAGTGGAGTTTATTTCGTCGACTACGAAGGTGGTCATTCTCAAGGAGCTTCTTACCCTTCAGTAGGCGAGTTCCATCATGTGAGAGTTTGGGATCTATTTTTGGACCCTTCTATGATATACTTAGCACCTGTTGAAAGATAAGAAGACTAGGGAGGGGAATATTTAAAAATATTTTCATTCATATATCTAATTCTTAGTCACCCCACTCTTGTTTTTGATATATCTCTAGGTGATATTTGGAGAAGATATTATTGATAGGACACTGTCTAGAACTAAATCATCACAGTATGGGGGTCTTCAGGATTCCTTATGAATCATAGATATGGTCTGAGGTTCTTATTTTTTAGGGAAGAATTGTTTTTGGCTATCTGAGGGTAGTTCTCAACCCTCACCATATTATTTTTTCAAAGGTGTCCACTCTCAAAACAATGTGAAGGGATCTGATGCATGTTCATGGAGGAGGTCAAGGTTATTAAGGGGGAGAGTGCATAAGCATTAGGGGTAATCAATGTGAAACTCATGATCCACATCAAGATCTGTCATTAAGGAATTTTCATCTAAGGTGGAAGAATTAGGTTTTTCAATCTTTCGATTAATAGAGACATGATGGGGAAGTTAGAGTACAACCTCTAGATTCTTTCTATCCACATAGAGAATAGAGTGTCTTGGTAGGTGTTCTTTAGTAGGGTCATATAGTCAATGGATAAGGTCATGGACAACTACATGCTCTAGAGTTACAAGCGCCAGGGAAGAAAAACATCATTCAAGGTAATATTTACATGTTATCTGTAGGTTTTATGTTTCTTTCATTTAGGAGATATGAAATCCTTTATATCACTAGACCATATCCATGTTTTGGGACATTAGGTAGAGAGGATTCCAATTCCCTTCGAATTGACTAATCCAATTGAACTTGTTCTGATTTTTATGAAGTATGTAGAGACTATGAGTTAGTGTAAGGGAAACACTACTCTAGGGAAGAGTTATTATGTTTACAGATACAGTCATATCACATCATACTCAGAATGGATTGGTTATATTTTGTGTAGGATATCATGTATTTATTCATGAGTCAATTTTTTTCTATGATACTAATAAAAATCCATTAGTGTTCACTAGTGAGTGAGACCCTTAGGGGGGGTTAGATTCATGTTCTATTGTTATATTCCTTGATGGTTGAGCATATTTTGAGCTCATTAGAGCTTCAACTATTGGTGTTTATCAGGTTTACAGAAGATTACTTTGATGTCTTTCCTAAGGAGGTTATAGAATTACACCCTAAATGAGCGATCAAAATTAGAATAAAGTGGTCAACAATTTCTCCTATCTCAATGTATCCACATGTTATAGTGCCTTCTAAGTTGTGAGATCTATGAGTATACCTAAATGATCTTTTGAGGAGATCTAAGTGTGTCACCTTTGGGTGCACTAATTTTTTTCGTGAATAAGGTTGATGGCATTTTGCCTCTTTTTATTAATTATCATCACTTGAATCTATCCTATACCATGGATAGATTAATTATTCTATCAGATAAAGTGATAAATTTGGTTCTTGAATATCAATATGTGGTTGAGATATCATTAGATATAGGTAATAGATGAGGATATTCAAAAGGTCGCCTTCTATTTTTAGAATAGGCATTATGACTTCATTGTGATGTTTCTCGGTGTAAAGAACACTCCAGTGATGTTGATGTAGTTGATATAAGTTTATTTAGGGAGCTAATATATATTTTCATTGTGGTTTTCAATAACAATAATGTTTTTTATTCTGCGTATTCAGAGGATCATAATGAGTATCTATGAGCTATTTTGTGAGTTCTTCATCATTAGAAGCTATCAGTAAGTTGTCAAAGTGTGAGTTTGAGGCTATTTAATTTCCTTTCATGAAGAATTTCATATATTGGAGGGTGGTATTTTGGGATCCATAAAAAGACAAATACAATCATTTCTTGGGAATCCCCATATGATTTTGAGGAGGTTTGTAGTTTCCTTGATCTTTTAGGATACTATTAGATGTTCCTGGATGATTTCTCTAATAAAAAACTCCCCCAATATCCATGAATAGTATGGATTATGCATTCTTGTGGATTAACCAATGTTAAGAAACTTTTTAATACCCAACGACATGTTTCCCCATGCTTCGGTTCTTTATCTTCCAATAGATGGAGTTCAATTATAGTTTTTCTGTAATGATTTATACATGGGTTTGGGGTGTGTTCCAATGTAGTAGAGATCAACTGTATCTTATGGGTATTATTAGTTTTTCCTCCTGAGTGTAACTATGCCACACATGATCTTTAGTTATATAGAGTGGTGTTATCCTTGAATTTGTGGTGAAATTACAACACAAGTGATCATTTTTTGGTTTTCACCAATCATAAGAGCATGAGGTATGTTTTCTCCCAGCATGAATTAATCATATCAAAAAAAATGGTAGACTGAATTCTTATAGGATTATGACTTCAAATTTTCATATATACAAGAAAAGTTTAATTTTGTAGCTGATGTACTAACCAAGAAGTCGTGTATTAATGAAATTCATGAATATAGATATTCCAAAAGAGTGATTGAAGAACTCCCATTGATGTATCTGGATATGGGTGAGGTTAGAGGAAAATTTTATCTTCCTCAGATGATAGTAAAACTATCTTTGGTATAATAGATGGGGGAGCCTCAACTGGGGGATTCTAAATTATAGGTTTGGAGAGACCGAGTTTTCCTTCGTAATGACCATGATAGTTTGTATGAGGATGAATAACATCATTTGTTATTTTAGGGAACGATTTACACCCCTTTGGAAATGAAAGACATGGTTCTCTGAGAGTTCCATAGCTCACCCTTGGGGGTACATCTAGGCATTGAAAAGAATTATAAATCTCAGAGAGGATAGTTTTGGTGGATTATATTGAAACATATTGTTATAGAGTTAATTTCATGGTATTTGGTCTACAAAAAGGGGAAGGTCAGGCACCGTCTTCCCTATGGTTTTCCCCATATATTATATGTTCTCCAATGGAAGTGGGAGGAAATATTAATGAATTTTTTATCAGTTTACCAAGATATCGGTGAGGGTTTTATTTTATATGGGTGATAGTGGATCATTTTATGAAATCATCAAATTTTATATTGATCATGGAGTCGAGCTTAATGGAGGTATTTTTCAAGGCGGTATCTGGAGGAGGTGGATTGACTCCATAGAGCCCTGACGAAGAAAATATCTAATATAAATCCTCTTTTTACCTCTAGGGTATGGAGGGGTATCTAGTATTCTTTTTTATCTCAGTAATTTCTCAGTACTACTTTTCATTTGTAGATGGACTATCAGAAAAAGTGGATCATCCAAACTCATAAAGATATATTGTGTTCTAGTGTCCTTGATTTTGAAGGTTCTTGGATGAGTCACCAATTTTTGGTCGATCTTTATTACTATAATATATTTCACTCCATAATTGGTATGGTACCATTTGAATATTTTTACATCTAACCTTTCTATTCTCGATTTTTATGGACTAGGATCAGAGAGATAGTGGTTCTCAACATGAAGCTAGTATAGAATACAATAGAGATTGGGCAGGAGATACGTGAGATGAAAAAAGTAGTGTAGAATCATCATAAATCTTATACTAATAATACGAGGAGAACTATGGAGTTTAAAATTTTAGATTATGTGTTCTTAAAATTTAATTTTCATTATGGGAAGTGAAGTTTTGGAAATTGGAGTAAGCTTTCTCCCAGGTTTGTTAGGCCTTTAGTGGTGTTGGATAGTGTGGGGCTTATGGTATATTAGATTTAACTTCCCTCGCAGATGACCAGGATACATAATATTTTCACATTTCAAATCTCCTTTATTATCATTATGATGAATCTCACATCATTTTTTGGGATTTTGATCAATTTTTGTGATTATATAACATTTAAGGAGCATCTTATGGAGATAGAGGGCCACTATGAGAAGGTGTTTCCTGATCATGTTATTCCTTTGGTTTGTGTCTTATAGGGACACAACGGAAAGGAGGAGAGTACCTAGTAACATGAGTCATAAATATGTTCTTATTACATAGATATTTTTTATATTTATCTATTATCTTATTGTAATTCAATTCCTGGTTGTTGAACCTTTTTCTGATTTCGGAAAAAAATTCCTCTAGGTTTTTATTGGGGATTTACTATCATTTGAGAGATAAATTCCATAGAGAATGTTTAGGATCTGGTAATTTCTATTTAATGGTTTTCACTTGTTCCATTGATGATTTGGTAGATCTCCTGTGATTGTGAGATCCTTAAGAGAAATATCACTAGGTGGCTGTTTGGATGACCACTTTCTTGTTCCTTCTCTCCGTGTCTAGTTTTGAATTCTAAAGGATGAGAATGTTTTTAGAGGTACTGATTTAAGGGTTCAGATCTCAGTATTAATTTTATTTTTTATTTTTGGTTTTTAGAGGCACCTGGACTAGATTCGATGGTGTTTGTAGGGTTTTTGGGGGAAATATGGGAGCCACATCCTAAAATGGAATGAAAGCAGTGTAGATGGACATTTTTTTTCATAGTACTGGTTGTTATGGTGTAGTGGATCCACATTGGGCATAGGGGAGATCAGGGGGAGAAATGGGTCTACTTACATTTAAGAATAGTTGTTGAATGGAGGGATATGTTTCAACGTAGGGGATCTCAGGGCAATTGTCAAGGCTAATGCCTTCTGAGGGGTAGCTTCCCCATGGGACATAGGTTACGGTATGGTTCCTTTCATTATAGAAGGGGCTCCATAACATAGTGCTTAGGGTTGTATAATGACCCCCTTATCCACTTTAATATGAATTAGATAGGTATATTGTAGTGGTTTTTAATGAGGGTTTTAACATTCTAGGGAGATTACACCACAGAAGTCATGTTTTTTAATAGGTTTCAACATGGTCTAGGGGGTTGTGTCTAGTCTTCAGTTTTTCAAGTGGGTTTATAAACACCCTAAGACACCTAAACCCAGATTCTCTTCCAATTATCTATATCAAACCCTAGGTAACCAAGGGTGGTATTTTTGTTCTTCAAATCCCACTTCAGTATAATTTTATCCATGCATCATATGTTCAATTTCTAGTGATCTGAGGTATGTTATATCTCTTTTTTCTAGTAGTTTATCTCTCTTTAATCTCATTTCATCCCATATCTTATTTCAATTATTTGGAGTTCAATATCCATAAATATAATGAGATTTTATTTATTATTATTCAATGAATTTTTTTCATTACATCCATGGGAGATTGTATTTTCCTTATAGGAGAGGTGATCGGAGATCCATGACATTGATTCATTCTCATGTGAAGAACGTTGACTAAATTTTTTTATAAAACCTTCATCAAATTAATCTTCGAACCTCAATTTTCAATTTTAACTATCATATTGTAAATTGTACTTGATTATAAATCAATTTTGATCCTATATTTTCATTGATATTTACAATATAAAAAAATCATTCAAAACTCACCACCATAGAAATTATCATCACCAAGAGGTACCATAATGAAATTTCATAATATGATTAACCTACTAGAATCAAATACTATATGTCGACCTCATTATCCAAAAAACATAATAATCCTATATTCATGACTCTAAAAAATACCTCCCCAATCTAAATACCCCATAAACACATCTAAAGAAACACCCTTTGTCACAAATCATTATATCACTACCAAACACTCTCCAAAATTGTCAATTATAATAAACCCCCGGAATGGGTTCTCTAAAAATAACCTAATTCCGACAAAAAAAATGATAAAAATTTATATCATGAATAAATGGTTATTCCTTGAAATTTACGACAAAAATAAGATATCACTCCAATGATATCATACTCATACCAGTAGATATCACTAGTATAATCTAAATCAAGGCTCACGAATGGTACACCTTATCATATCCTAGATATCTTCACCATATTATTAACACTAGATTGATATTCATGGAATTTAATAGTCAATAAATTCAATAACACGACCATCACACTCCCTTAATGAATCCTATAATTCTCCACCCTAAAATATACACCAACACGGTACTTGAATTCCACTAAAGAAAGTTTCTAAATCCATTAACATCCTCCTAATAATTCCAAAAAAAAGTACCCAAATTCTATTATCATTCATAAATCAAAAATCCTATAATCACCCAATAGAGCACAAACCTAACCATCAATGTCTACCAATGATGAGTTATATGTAATTCCAAGTCATGTGGAAACTGATGAGAAACCACGACTTCTGCTAAAAATGGTTCCATCGTCATGTCAATCATGAAATTCATTGTACTTTACTCATGAAAAATTTCATACTTGAACCAAAAATTAAGTACGCACCACCATATAATTATACTTATCACTTATATTCTGAGAACAAATGAGTCCAGTTTCCATTACCACTTAATAGTTTCTAATAAAAATTGATGCTCCTAATAAACTAGATAAACCATTCAAGGGAATTTGTTGTAAGTAAAAGTGTTTGGTGGAATATAACAACAAAAATTATCCATGATAGTGACTATTATCTATCATGACACACATTTCTTAGAAATCCTTACCATGATGCTTTAACATTACACTTTACCTATTGATGACATAGGTTCCATCCCTTAACTGTCCTTTTATAGTAAAAGAATTGTAAAAGAAACATTACTTAGGGTAAAATAGGTCTATAGAGCCCTTTATAACCTAAATTTTATCACCCTACTTCTAAATTTACCTGAACACAACATCACTCTTCATACCATCAAGAGATAACGCAATCCTCTAAAACATATATATAAAATGACATTTGGTTCATTATAGGACAATGTAAAAAAAATAAGGGTTCATACAATTGTAGCTAATCATCAAGTACTTTTTCAAAACAAAAACATCCCAGAATATATTTACATGTAAAGGTATCTTAAAACTATTGATTTTATAATCTCTAGAAACTTATTAACCTCAAAACCTTACAAGATATACTATATCAATACATAAAATCTCACAATAAAAGAGAGTGTAAATTCAACCACGATGATATTTTGTTAAATATTTTTAGCTCCCAGGTTATCCAATACTTATAGACATAACCTTTTAGTTCAAAGACTATTTTTTTTCATGAAACTTCCAATGTATACTTATTCATTAATTATTGAATTGGATATTCTCAATCTATATTTCTTCAAAATTTATAGATATCAACCAGCTTTTGAAATGAAGATAAAATAGCTCCTCAAAATCATATATGAATCCATCTATGGAAAGAAAATCAACCAGATTACACATTCTATACAACAAAAATTAAAGCCTTACCTATTCCATTAAAAATTAATTTCCATACATCTATATTTGGAATATATATTATTGAGTCATATTACAATAAAAATTATAAAAATGGTCAAACACTATCACATTAAATTAATGATATCATACATTTGACATGAATTCTATTATATTCAATCTAAGCATTACTCAAAATCACTAATATAACTTCTAACCCAATACCCTCAAGAAAATACAGATGTCTATGATTATAAAACCTCATAACATAAATAACCCATAGTTATATAATTTATAAAATGGGTTTAACTTTATTAAATTTTTTGAATTATTTAGGACTACAGTTTTAGGGAATTAAGAAAACCATCACATAATAGGTTTGACATTTCCACACAATGTACATTTTTTCCAAAAAAAATAGGTTTTTATGTTAACAAATTTGGGTCATTCATGCAATTTTTTCTTCATTCAATACAAGTCACCATTGATCTTACTATAATCCATACACATCCTTAAGACCTATGAAAAACATTTAAAAGTGATGAGATAAATAATTATAAAAATGGATATAAATGATAAATTTGGCCGAAAAATCCATTTAAAATTCATGAAACCCCATAATGAAGTTTTCATTTTTACATAGTAAACATTGATCTCAAATTATCATTTACTTAACCGTGAAATAAACTTAAAATACAAAAGTTTTCATAAAATATTTTTTTAATAATTATTAATGGAAAAATCATTATCATGAGAGTTACTACAAAAAACATTATAACTCGTGAATACATTTCCTTGAAAAACAAACCTTTCAACTATAGAGGGATCATAAAATTTAAATATATCATGTGCTCATTTTCTTACTTAATGAAATAAAAATATTTATTTTAACACCCATAGAAATCATTAAAACCATATAGGTATCTTGTGTAATTTTCAATATAATCACCCTCAAATGAACTCTTCCAAATTAATAAAAATCACGGTTAATTATAACAAATTTCTTAGGAGTAACTGATATTCAGTTAACTATATCAAATTACCCAATGAATTGAAGAGCTCTATTAGGAACACCCATAATATAATCTATATTAGTCCTCCCCACCAACATATAAAACTTCCAAGAACCATATCATGAGAAAAAAATCTTTCATTTCCATCATAAAACTCATAAAAATTGTCATTTCATCCCATTAGAAAAATTGATTTCAGTGATCACATAAAATTATAGAAAATATCAACTTATTTTGAAAACATTAAAGAATAAAAATTACAAGAAAATGAGATGATTGAATTATTTGAAAACCCATAGAAACCTAGAGAGGAATCTTGATAATTAATAATTATTATGATGCTAGGAAAATGTGACCAAACAGTAAATGTTGAAAAAACATTCATTTTTCACCATTTTCAAGAAACTCAAAATAAACCACATGAAAAACGTTTAAAAGATTCATTTTAATAATTTTTAAATAAAGAAAAAGTTAGTATAAAATATGTTCTTTATTTTTTAAAAGTATATAATAACTTCTCTAAAATAATTTTATCAATATAAACATGCAGTAAAACTAGTTTAAATTTTTTAATATAAAAATATAAAGAAGTATCCCTTATCTGAAATCTTGAATTAAAACATATATATTTTTCATTATTGAATAATAAAATTTTATTAATTATATACTTGATTCAGAACCATTTTCATGTTTATTATTTTACTACTATTCCTTTCATTTCATTTATTACCATGTTTTATTTAGTTTCTATGTCAATTAAGTTTACATCACACGTTTTGAGGCTGTTTTGTTCATAATTTCTAAAATTAACTTTGGTTATATGACCATAGTACCAATATTGTTGGTTAAATTGTATATATAATATTTAAAATGTTATAACTAACATTTTTATACATTAAAAATACTTTCATAACCATCCATGTAATGTGGTTATGAAAAATGTTTCATGTTGATTCGGAGAGATGCTAATATTTAAGTAAGCATGAATAAAATTTTAATTTCTATATTGGATAGAAAGGGAAAAAATTAGATAAAGTGTTACCTTTTTAGAATAATAAAATTATTATAAATATCATATTTATTCTAAAAATTCATCATTATGACTTGTCATGTAAGGTGGAAATGAAAAGTGAATCACATTGTTTCGTGGAGGTGGTAGTACATACACTTGTATGAGTGACGTTATTGTCTTCTAATGGATCAAAGGGTAAGGAGATAGATAGGTTATTATCTTTCCCAAATTATAATGGTTTCATATATATCATATTTATTCCTCAATATCATCTTTATAACATCCATATGATGTGATGATGAAAAATGTGACACGTCACTTTGTGTAGGTTTCAATCCACATGTACGCATGAGTGATGTTTTCACTTCCTATAGGATGGAAAGTGGGTGGAAAAGAGTCGTTACATAATAATAATAAAATTAAAGTATAGTAAAGGTAATAATATAATTATTATAGGATGGTTAAGATATATTTTAAGAATTTATAATAAGAAATATACTGGAAAATATTTAGTTTAGACTTATATGTCATCATTATATATCTTCATTCATCTTACACCTCAAGCCTTCTAGAATTGGTCTTTTAGTGTGTCTCCTGCCTCTAGTATGTGGGGAGTGAATTTGAGAAGGAAATTTTATAGGTATAGGTCAATATTCAGTGTTCAAAGTCTTTTTATAAGAGGTGATAATAGGTTCTCTTTTATAATTGAGGGTGTGTCACTATTGTAAATATTAATAACATTAAAATTATACAAAGTAATTTTCATGAGAAATTCAAACCAAGGAAATAAGATATTACAACAGTAATAGTTCATTATGAAAAAAATAGAAATTATAATCATTAATAAATTAACACATGTTGTTCCCAAATATTAAATATATATTTTAATATTAAGTTTCAAGAAGTTTTAGAAATTAATTCATGTATAAGCACACAAAAATGAATTCAAAAATATTTAGAAATAACAATAGTATATTTATTATTAAAAATTATGTTATAAGTATTTGGACTAAATAATCTTAATTAATAGTGATTCACATATATTTATTGTATTATTATTTAAAAAAATAAGTTTTATTAACATTATAACCATTAAAAAATTCAATCTCACCTTCCAACCACACATTAAAATTAAAAAAAATGATTTTTTAAAGATTAAAATTTAACTTAGGTTCCAAAAATTCAATAATGGGTTTAAAATTCACAAATTAAAGTTATAAATTCTTCATTTTATCCCTTAAATACATATTTGGTCAATACAAAATTTTCATGTATTTTTTACTCATTCTTATATCATAGAGATGTCATAATATCTACAGTATTTCAAAAATAAATATTTTTCACTTTTCAAAACAAATAACAACTTTGTTAGAGAAATCTAAAAAATTCAAGTAAACTTTAATTTGATATAATAAAACCAAAAAATAATTTCATTTCATAATATTAAAATTCTAAAATTTAGAAATTTTTAAATTTCAAAACCCATATATATATTTGGAAAAAAATTTATTTGAATAAAAAACATTTGGATTAAAAATTACTTATAAAAAGTATACTTAAAATTAATCCATAAAATCTAATCATCAAAATTAATTAAACATGAAATGGATTTATTATTAAAATTACCTAGGTTTTCAAATTATTTCCTTTTTAGATAAATTAGGTTATGATAATTTTATTCATTCCTAAAATAGGTGAGGGTATTTTTCCCCAATGGATTTTATAAATTCCCATATTGATTAATCAATCTTGGGTTTCTTCAATAAAACCATAGCCAAGTGAGTTACCTTATTTAGAAATACATAATCTATGGGATCAATAATCTAACCTATAATTTCTTTATAATAAATATTCGCATCCAACTAAAAAACTTATGGGACCAAATATTGAGATATATCACTTCTATATTTCCTCAATAATGAAATATAGAACACCATGTTTACCTAAGATAAAAGTGTAGGTAAGGATACAATGTTTAAAATAGATCCCAAATTCTATATAATATTAAATAGAATAATAACCAATGGACTTAATTTTCATTTCCTTCCAAAAATAATTACATATTTTAAAGGATATACTTTAAGAAAAACATACTCTCCAAACTTGAGAGAGAGAACTTTTCTCTGGTAATCTGCATAACTCTTCTACCTACTCTGAGCATGATAAGTATGGTGATGAATCGTATTTACTTTTTATACCATCTCTTCTCCCAATTATTGTCCCAATAGATTTATTTTTTCTATATTTTTCCAACATACATCGGTCCAACACCACTTTGCATATAATGCATCAAATAGTTCCATATGTATACTAGAATAGAAAATATTATTATAAGAAAATTATAGTAATGAAGGATGATTATCCAAACTTCCTTGACAATAAAAATAGTAAGATGAAAGAATGTCCTTAAAAGTCAAATTTCTTTCTCTCATACTGTTTATCAGATTTAGGATGATAAGATGTACTCAAATTTAACTCAATAAAAAATTACTTACGTAGTCCTTCCCAAAAATTTGATGTAAATCCAAGATAAAAAATCATATACAATATTAAGTTTAACTTAATATAACCTAAATATCTCTTTAAGATAGAGAATAATATTCTAATCCAAATACCTAGTATCTCCAATATGGAAATATTCATATTTTTAGTCAAACAATCAACAATAGCCCAGATAACATTACTAAATTATGATGTATTTTCTAATCCCACTAAAAAATAAATGTATATATTTTTATATCTCTATTAAGGAACTAAAAATGGATAAAGAACTTCCTTCATTAGTTTCCACTCAACTTTTACCTATTGAATAGCAAACAAATTCATGGAAAAAGAGCAATATATTTATTTTCCCAATAAATGATATTACTAAAGGTCTATATACATCTTATTACTTCCAGGAATAAATTAAAATGGAGATCTATGAGTTTCACCCAAAAAAACCTTTTTTAACAAATAATTTTTCATAAAAAATTTCTTTCTATGTCCAATAATACCTTTAAATATTAATGTTATGAAATTTACCTTCCTTTAACAATTCTACCTTTCTTTACAAACCATGATCTTCTTTCTGTGTATTTTTAATTATTTCTTCTAGAGTATTTTGTATTAATAGGTTATCTGAAATATAAGGGGTTCTAGATACTTTACTTCTAAAATCAGTTTCATTAAATCACCATCTAAATGATAAATTTACTAATGTATCATGGGTAAAGATGAATTATATTTTTGACTTAATGCATTGACTAACTTTTTTACTTTATGAATATTATACATAATTGTGCAATCCTAAACTTTTATTGGTTATAAAAATATTCTTTTACCCATGTTCAAAATTTCTTGATTGAATGTCTTCATTAAAAATTTATTTTAGGTATTTATATCACATTTTAACATATATAAAAGCTACATATAAATTTTTAAATTGAAAACCAACACTGCAAGCTCAAGATCAGGTTTCAGGTAATTATTCTCATGGAGTATTAGTTAGAATGATTTATAAGAAATTCCTTGATTATCTTACATCAATACAAAACTAATTACCTTTATAAACTTGCCTTCAATCATGATTAAAACCAACATAATTTAAAATCATGTTCCAAAATAACAATTGGTTCATACCTGGCCAAACTAGTAATATTTTCTTCAAGGGCATAAACTGAGTCTTCCACTTTTCACTTCAATTCCAAGAATTTCCATTCTATTCTAAATCAAACATCTTTAGTAAAAAAATTCTCATGGAAAATATCATTAAATTTTATCCACTCCATGGCATCAATCTCATCCTTTTTCTTAGTATTCTTAAAAAAATACCACTACTAATCAATTTCACCATTAAAATGATAAATATCAAGAGTATCTTTGTAATTTTATGAACATATACATACCTCAAATATATTATCCAAATAATTGATACATCCTAAAACTACCATTGGTTCTGAACAACCACTAAAGGTTAAAGGGTGATATTATAACATCATGTAACTGAAACAACCTAAAATTACATGATTTATAACAATGATAAGACTTTCTTACGTTTTGATAATATTTTCAATTTATATTTTTATAGAATTTAAAAAAACTATTATATATAAAACATGTAAAATGAAAAGTGAAAACTTCCAATGAATGTCCATTTTATTCTAAAGAATAGGATTCTTATATTTAAATTCATATTTCAATCATTGCACATTTTTTTAAGAAGGATCTCCGTGACAAAATGATTTTACTTTCTATACTTCCAACTCATCCTTAATCCCTGTAAAAAATAAAAATGATGGATGAGAAAAAAAAAATATTAGTAAATCATACAAAAGTAAGGGAAACCTGTTAATAATTTGGAAAATCATGTAAACCAATAAGGGTGGTATCATTTTCTCAAAATAGATTTGAGTTTAAAATAATCCCTTACAATCTTCAATAAAAAAATTGCCAAACTTTTTTCAGAAAACATTTCAAAATTAATCATAAAGGAAAAATAATATTTCTTGGGGATTATAGGAAATCATAAAATATTTTCCATGAAAATAAACCTTCTACCCATAAGATATCATAAAAAATATTTTAAATAAATTTTCATTTTCTTCTCATATAAAATAAAAAAATTTCCATCAAAACCATAAACAACTAGAATGTTAAATACATCCAAGTAAAAAATATAAATAATCACATGCATAGAAATAAATTATTTTATAACATATCAATTTATAATATTGGACATCATAGTGATACCATCAATGCTTTGTGCTAATAAATCATAAATAATTGGGTAAGAATACACCAAAAACAAAGGCTATTTTGTCCCATTAGACCTATCGATGCATCGTGGGGTTATAATAGGCTCTTCCCATCACATAATAAATTCATTTCATTCATTATATGAAATAAATGAAAAATAAATTCAATACATAATAAACATAAGAATATGTCTTGAAAAACTACCATATGAAATTTTAATATTTTCATGAGTTAATAACTAGAACAACATGATCATAGGCCTTACTATGTATTATGATGGATGGAATCATTATATTATATCCCCATTAATGAATAAGAATCATCGAATTATTTTTAAATAAATTAAAATACCTTTAAAATAACATGTGAACAATTATATGAAAACTTAAGAAAAATTTATTTTTTTAAAACATTTTAATTAAGAATTTCCAAAATATTTATAAAATTAATTTATTTTAAAAAACCATTGAACTTATAAAATAATCTTAAAATCATATATAGTTCATTATATAAGGAAAATTCTTTCATGTCATATACGTCAAAAGAGAAAATTATTTTCACACTTTTGTAAAAGGTCAAAAGTTAGTCTTACAGAAAACATTTGAAAATATTCCTTTTAACCATTGGTAAAAAAGTTGAATTTTTTTAAATAAACCATTAAAAATATTTTAAACATAAATAAAAACATTCTTGAAACATTTTATGATCATGGATATGTAGGAAAAATATTCGAAAAGGGAATATTTAAAACAAAGCTTTGAAGGAAAATCTCATACCTAATGTACGAAATCAATTTGTAACCAATCAAACTACCGAATAATAAAATTATATTAGTTTTATACTTGATTAATAAAATTTTCTATTTTTTCCATTATCAATATTCTTTTTATTTCATTTATTGCATTTAATTTTTTTAGTTACTAAATAAGTTGTGCTTATGTCGAACGTTTTGAGGGTGTTCATTTCAGAATCAAAAAACAAATTCAGTAGGATGACCAAGGTAAAAGGGGTTTGGGATAAATCATCTCTATAATATTTATCAAGAAATAATTATAAGTTTTAAACATTAAATACACTTTTTTAACTATCCTTGATAGGAATACATAAAAATGAATCACACCGCTTCATGGAGGTGGTATCCCACACATATGCATGAGCAATGTTATCATTTTCTAACTGGTGTTATGGTTAGAAGGTAAGTAATATATTTTCCTTTAATAATTATAATTATTCAATTAATATAAAGTTTATTCATTAAATCCATCACAATATTCATTTTTGTGAGGTGGTGATGAAAAATTAAATACATTTCTTTGTGGAGGTGGTAGGTCACACGTACATACGAGTGATGTTTTAATTTCTCAAAAGATCAAAAATAAGATTAATAGGGTTTGTAAAATCATAAAAAACATTTTTATATATGAGTGATGATGATGTAATTATATCATCACGTTTGGGAAAGAATTTAAGGAGGTATTAGAAGAAATAAAATGAAATAATTTGGTTAAGAGTTATACCACTTCTTTGGAAGTCTTCCATTGGCTTACACCATAATCCTTCTTAGGATGGACTTAGGATAATACCATAATCTTGGGGAATTAGATAAAGAATCTATGAAGGTATTTTGGAATATATTTTTTGTAATATCCTAAGTTTTTTAAAGGGGGTATAATTCCTCAACCTATTTAAATTTTAATGTTTTATGGTCGGAACAACTCTAGTCTTGATCATTAGAACTCAATTGGGAGAGATCCTTTAACCCAAATTGTTGTTTTCATACGGGGTTTAACCCTCATCAATTTACTTAGTGTTTCCATTTGGTTATGGGTGTGGTGGAGTCCAAGCACCTGACTTTGTATGGGTGTGTAGATTGAGGTGTATGGTTTGGGTAAACCATGCGGATCCCAGGAGAAACTGTGCATCCCTCCAAGTGCAGTGGGCATGGTTTGAAAAACTGAATATGAGGGGGAGTACTTCCATGATGGTCTCTATAGATTTTTTATTATAGGATCACACATAGTTGGCACATGGTTTGTAAAACCGTTCATACCAACCAAGTGTTATGTGGTACCAAGATAGTGGGAATTCCAAGGTTGGCGCACGGTTAACCAAACCAAGTGGCCAAACTGTGCGGCCTATTAAAAAGTGAGAAATTACATTTTCCCCTCTTGATATTAAACCCACTTCCTACTTTTCTATTCACCTCCACATACACACAATTGGGGTTCTCTCCCTTTTCATCTGCCTACTAGGTGTGGATCCACACCTTCCAATCAAGTTTCATCCTTCAAGTCATGGGTCTCATTGGAACTGCATTGGTAAGTCCAAAAGTCCACTTTCTTATATTCTCCTTTTCTACCTCCATACAAAGTGATAAATTCATTTGATCCTATTTACAATATATTTAGGGAATTCATATAAAACACTGATTTTTATTAAACTCTTTTAGTTAGAGGATAATATAAGATGAGCGGACATATACCCACATGTAGTAGGTGCTTCCTAGTTTTTTATTTTATTTATCTCATGTTTTGGGGGTGGAAATTTGATCTCATTTTTGGGTAGTATAAGAGAGACACTATAAATTATTTTATTGTATTTTAAATGTTTAATTGAACCCATAGGATGCCCGTGGGCATAATCTCCCATCTCTTTAAGTGGTTTAATCCTGGTCAGGGTCTTCAAACCATGGGAAACTTTGGTTGGGATTTTGTAATTTATTAAAATAAAATCAATTAAATATATTTAATAAGATAGTTATGTTGGAATGTGATGGGCTAGGACAAAGTATTGAGGTGTTGATGACCAGCTGGACTAAGGAGATGTTATTTGTTAGGTTGGGCTTGGCCAGGATAATTTGGTTGATAATGATCACTAATTGGTTGACACGGTCATTAGATTGGGGTGACAAGGTTGTTAGGTTACTGGCATGGCCCATGTGACATTGGATGGAGTTGGCCATCAAATTGAGTAACACGATTTTAGGGGCATGAGGTATTGGGACATGTGGATTTTGTACATTTTTTGTGATTCTTGCTCATTGTGATTGGTCGATGCACCATGGGAGTCATTTACAAACAAATAGGACTCAGATGATGAGTTTTGTTGACCACTCAAATGGGTAAAGGCCATCTTTAGTTACGGAATAGGATAATATAGACCATCGGTTTAGTTAGAGGTTCTTGTCTTAGAAATAAATGGGGATGGTGAGGCTTCATCAGTTGATAGTTTTGATACTATTGGTTTACACTGAGGCTCACCATATTTTGAGGGTATTGGGAAGGTATTCTAGGGATGATGGATATATTCATTACTCAGGACATCGTTTGTTGAGCCTACTATGTTATTATTTAGAGGATATATATCATTATGCCTCAGAATTCAAGATCCAATCCGATGGGGGTTCTTATGAGCTATGGTCCAGGGGATGAGGTACATGATTGGGTGTGCCTTCAGGATATCGGTTATTGCTTTTTGGAATGTGGTGTTGGGTTATGACTTAGAGGTGGAACCAAAGGGTTCACCTGGACTGATTTTTATCAATGGATGCCTTGCGATTTATGTTAAGGATCCTCTTCTCTACTCTTTTACTAGTGATGGAATAATCAGGTTATTACTTCCTTGTGTTTTTTGAGAACCAGTGAAGCAGTTCATTTATGTAATTATTCATATTCTGTTTTATTTTTTTAGATACATTTACTTTATCATTGAGGTTTGATTAGAACATATTGGTGGTGGCATGTTGAGATTATTCTCACTCCCAAAATAGGACCCTTCATACACATTTAGATTGTATTCTTCTACGATCAGGTAAAGGATCCAACTTATCATTTGGACCTAGTGATCATGTTGGGAAATTTAACATGGTATGGTTAGCAATGAGTTGGGGTTCCAGGATCATCTAGAGTTTAATTTTGAATTTTTTTTTATCTGCATGCTCACATGTATATAATGAGGCTTCCTCTGGGTATCCCTTCTTATAATTGTCTTTTATGACAAGACTTGGATGGGTGTTCAATATATGGAATCTTGTGGTCCTTATTTCTACAAGTGTTATGCTTGTAATTTTATTTATATATTACTTTTTTCTATTCAAGTTTCCCCTATAATATGATATTTCTTCATCTATAGAGGGTTAAGGGTCTCATAATCTTATAGTATTTCTTTTACACTACTATATTTATGTATACAATTATCATTATCACCATCATAGGGTATAGTCTCCCCACTATCTCCCATTTACACCATCACTTCTTATCAGCAGCCTTTGATGTATGGGGAGACGCGACTGAGGACCTATTGTACACTAACCCTGAGAACTATTTGAGTGTAAATATTGTTTAGTGTAATAAATTTGTGGAACTAAATGTCTCATTATGTGTGAGGAATATAGGATACACATTTTCCTTTTATAAGTGTGGTGGGTGTAAATATTGTAAATATATGAAATATTAATATATAATAAGATTCTGATACATGAAAAATGAATCAAAAGTGCCATATATTAGAATATAAGAAGTATATGTTAAAAATATTATCAATTAATTGAATTTATATAAGTTTAGGTGTCATTTAGAACCACAATTTTTTGTTTAACCCCCTAGTTAACTTTATTCTACCTTAACAGTTATAACAAAAAAATCTATATTCAAGGGTTCTGAAAGTAATTTTTAAAATTATGAGGGGAATATAAATGGTAAATTCATGATATCTTACACAATTTCATATAAAATTGATTTATTATAAAATTTTAATATTTTTTAATAATTCAAAACTGATTTTTAAATATTAAATACCATTTAAATTCATTTTTTGGACTATTCAGAAAAGTTGAATTTAAAGGCATTCAGGATGACAATATAACTAGAATTAGAATAGACTATTTATCACTAAACATTCAGAGATATATATATAATTCATTGAACTCCATAACTCATCAAAGTATTTACCTTTTTAATATTTTTTAAAACATATTTTTTTTATTCCTACGCTTTTACAAGCATTGTATCGATGCTATATTAGAATTTTAAAAAAATATACCATATTCAAAAATAATAATTAATTAAATGTTTACAGGAAATTAAATTATTATAAATAATTATAAGCATATTTTTTCATTCATTATGTATATTTACATATATCCAAATCTTGAAAATTCATGTATTATAAAAAATGAGTGAAAACGACATTTATTAAATACAACAGTTCCTACTCTTGAAATTCCATAAATATTTCAAAATAATACACAGAAATAGTAAAATAAGAATTCCAGTTCAATTGAAATCTCATACACATAAATAAGTGTTAATTTATGATGTATTTTTTTCCCTTTCTACTTAATTTTAATTTTTACATTAATTTTACATTTTCGAGATAGCTCATTATTTTGACATGGAAACCAATTTTTGTGAGGATGATAAAATTAACCTTATAACCAAATTTGGAAAGGATGGTAAAAAATTTAAAAATATTTTCAAAGAAGAAATTTTTATAAGTTCTAGAAATATATTTTAATATTAGAGTGCAAAGCATGATGAAAAATAGTTTTTAGAAAAATAAAATAAAATAAAATTATACCAAAATTACGTATAATAATTATTACTATGGAATTAATTATACTATTTTTAATAACGTGAATATTATTATACTTTAATAATAAATTAAAAAATTATTGGACTCTTAAATTACTTGATTTTAAAAAAAGAAGTTGTAGTTTTTCAAAAAAATGGCATTTTTACTATTCACTCCAAACTCAAACTTTTCAAAAGAATACAAAAAAAACTCATCGATAGACCATTATTATATGATGAATTAAAAAATGATTAATATTTTTTTCAAACATAGTTTACAAAAGTGGTATATGTTTATTATAATATCAATGCACACAATTCAATACAAATTGTTTTTGAATAAAATGTATTTTTGAAGCACAAAATAAATTTATTCTCATTCATTACCTAATAAAAACAATAAAATAAATGTTAAATAAATAAATTTTATATATAATCTAATTATTTCCTTATAATCATTTATCAATAGTGATAAATGTAATCTATTAAGATAAAGATAAATTATGGAATTAAAGTGGTTTTATGAAAAATATCTCTTTTACCTCTAAAATAGTATATCTTCATTTACGTCCAATTAATCATCAATTCATGACTAATTATTCATGTTATTAATGAAAAAATTATCCATATATTTCATTATATTTTTATTCCTATTCATACTCACCAAACCAACTACTAGGTCATAATAGTTATAGTTAAATAATAATAATTATGTAGTATATCATGGTTTGTTTAAGGTTAGTATTGTGTATAAAACATGTTATAGATTATATTAATTCAATAAAACAAATTATAAAATATTTTGGTGCTACATTCAATGCCTTAATGAAATTTCAACCTTGAAATTTTCTCTTAATTCCATTAAAAAGTGTTTAAAATGTTTTTTAAGATCCACCCCAAGGAGTGGAACATAAAATATATGATTATAAAATAAAACCCCAATTTAATATTTTAAAAATATCCTAGTTGAAAACTCACGTCTTAAAAAGGGATAATGTAAAATACTTCCGAAAAAATATAAGAAAAATATTAAAGTTAGCTGTAATAAAACCTATTCAGGTTTACAAATGAGAAGAAAATTTGTGGGAACGGAAAATATGTAAATATAATAAAAATCACCGCAAAATATGACATATATAATTCTCAATAATGTCAATACTTTTTATACCTTAAGATAATCAGGATATAAGTTTTGAATAAAAATTTATTTTCCCCAAATGGAGAACATACCATCAATTAATCTAAAATTATTGTAAATGGAAATCATTTTCTTTTCATGATCCTTTTTATTGAGTTTGTGGGAATATTATAATATAAATACAGAGAACCTGAGAATATATACTTACTTGATTTCTTCAAATTCATAAAATTAGTTTTATCCTTTGGGTATATTATGATCTGTTTTGTAGCTCTTCTACATCCCATATTCAAAATGGTAAATGATTAATTTTTCTTTCTTGAAGAACTAAAATTAATTTTTAATAGATCACAAGATCAAAAAATTTTAAAAAATTATTTCTTCTCTTTCTGTCCATTAATCAAAATGAAAAATTATTAACAAAAATTTAGATAATGTAAAATATTATTAAAACTTCAAATCAATAAATACTACATTAATCTCCAAATCATAAATGATAACACCCAAAGTGAATCTTAAATCATTCTATAAATAACTATCTTTAAAAAAATTCAATATATACTAGATTAAAACTAAATCCCATAGACTAGAATGATTTTATCACATATTTTTCCAAGATACATGTAACATTTATATCCTGATAACATCAATCACTTCTAAAGTTACATAAACAATGATTATACCCTTATTATATAATCTCCATATTATTCATATTTATTTCATAAATTACCTAAATTTCCATTATGCAAAACTAAAATCATATAGTCTTCCTAAATATAATTCAACCTATATTTCTAAAATAAAATCCCAACTCATCCAATAATATTACTTCTTACTTTAATCATATCAATTTCTAATTATAATGAACATATTCAAAATTATATTTAATCACTTAATCACCAAATCACATTTCATTCCCATTTTTATCGATTTGTAAGGTCATATGTTCCCAAAATATAATAACACATTCTTAATAATTATCCAAAATTACCTCAGCATCAAATATCATATAAAAACTAAATGTTATTAATACCTTCTAAATTATATCCAAAAAATATAAAATCATTCACCCTTAAATATCCTCTTCACTACAACACAAATTAATCAATAGGGAAATGTTTTCCACAGACATCTATAAAAACTCAATAAATGTCTTTGAGTTACTCCCATCATATAACATTTAAAAGAGTGGTAATTTATTCAAAATTAGGATCAACCATAAAAGTATTAACCCATGATGGTACAAAAAACTCTTAAAATATCTTTATTTGATTCATTATAACCCCTAAATTTATTTAAATATTTCCTTTGATAACAACTATAATTCCCCATGACATAAACAACCAATGATATAATCACTTACTATTGAAATCAACTATTCATGCAAAGTTTTTTATAAAACATTTCATAAGAATGAATAAGGTGAAAATCATAATTCAATAGGGTTTCTTGAAAATCAAGAAGCCTTTTTCCTACTAAACAAACCTTTTACTCATATGAGATTATAAAAATATTTTAAATAAATTTTCATTTTCTTACTTAATGTAATCAAAAAAATTGTATAAAAACTATAAACAACCAGAAAAAAAAATATATCCAAGGATATAAAATATAAATAATCACATGGATAATAAAAACTGATCTCAAAATGATGGAATCTATACTTTGGACAGTATAATTGTATTTCCAATTCTTTTTATCAATAAATCATAGAAAATTGAGCAAGTATACACAAAATACTCTGGATAATTTGTCTCATTGGATCTATTGATTCATCAAGGGGATATAACGGTACCCACCCATAACATATATGTCAAATTAATTCATTATATAAAATAAAAAAATAAAAATTCAATACATAATCAAAAAACATTTGAATTAAAAAACAAGCATAATAAGTACTAATATTTTTCCAAGACAATAACTAGAACAACCTAATCATATGCCAACCAAAATAATATAGTGGATGGTATAATTAAATTTTATCCCTGGTAAAGCATAACAATCATAAAATTATTTTGACATATAGGAAAATACATTTAAAATTATATTCAAACCATTCTTTAAAAACATGAGAAAAATATTTTTTTCTTTTGATCACATTTAAAAATTCCATAATATTGAGAAAATTTCTAGACTTTAAAATAATCAAATAAACATAATAATGAATAATAAAATAAAATAATTAGTGTGATGGTGTAAAAAACTATTCATTTCATTTATTTTAAAATAGAACATTTCTTTCTTACTTTTATAAAATGTCAAAAGTGTGTCTTATGGAAAAAAGTTAAAACGATTCCATTTAATAATTAATAAATAAAGTAAAAAGTAGTTACAAATGACATTTAACAATATTTGAAACATAAAAACCAATATTTAAACATTTTATGAAAATATACTTAGAGTAGAAATATATATAAAGGAAAATTTTAAATAATATTTTAAACGAAAATCCCTTACCTTGTGTCTTGAATTGTTGTGTACATTTTCTAACTCCTGAATAATAAAATTATAATAGTTTTATAATTTATTAATAAAAAAGTTCTTTTTTATTAAATAATAAAAATTCCTTTTTTTCATCTAATACCATGAATTATTTTTTTCACTAAATTAGGTAAGTTTACGTCAAATGATTTGAGGACATTCAGTTCAAAATCCCAGGACAACTTCGGTAGGCTGACCATTGTCAAAATGGTTATGGTTTCTCTATATTAAAAATATTAATCATGATATAAGTGTCTTTTTTATTCATTAAATTTAATTGTATAATCATCTATTAAATGAAAACAATAATAATGAATCACAGCGTTTCGTAGAGGTGGTTGCCCACACGTACGCCTGAGTGATGTTATCATTTTGTAAGAGGTGAAAGGGTAAGAAGGTAAGTAATATATTATGCACATGAGCCTCAGCCCAATTAGTGAGGTATCATTAAGTTCATCCACAAGACCTAGGTTAAAAACCAGGTAGAGGCATATTTTCTAGGTTACTGTAGTAGTATTATAGCAGGACTGTAGCAGTAATGTAAAATCTGTATGTACTATAGCAGAACTGTACACTGTATAGGTTCTGTAGTAGAACTATACACTATGTGGGTACTGTAGTAGGCACTATAGTAGTACTGTAGCAGGTACAATTCGGTACTATAGCAGCTGGAAATATTCACCTTGGGAAACCGGTTTGGGCTTTGAGTCCATAAGGCTTTAGGTCCACACAGGCCTTCGGTTCAGTAGGGATTTCAGGCCACCTCAAGGCCTTTGGGCCACATGCAGTTTCCCCAGACACATTACAAAAAAAGGAGCATCCCCAGAAGAGGATTCAGAGGAGGTGTACTCACCAGAGCAGAGCCAAATTGATTTGTGAGAATGAGAGGGTATGGTTATGCCATCGGGGCCAGCATGTGCTTGCACGGGAAGCCTAGCCAGATGGCCATGCGAAGGTGGAGAGCAACTATCATGATACAGATGTTAGGGAGGGGTAGTTACTTGTAGATAGTCTGGTTGAATTTCTTAAGACCATCAGGTCATGTAATCTCATAACCCTATGGGTCATGTAATCTCTGAGCCTACGGGCCTTGTAAGGGTCCCCCTCATCCCTTGAAAGAGGGGTTATCAAAAATAAATAAACATGAAGGCCTTCAGGCCATTCGGGCTAAGTAATATATTATCTTTACAAAATCATAATTATTTAATGAATAAAATATATATTCATAAAGTTAATAATAATAACCATTCCTTTCATGTGGTTATTAAGAATGAAACACATCACTTTATGGAGGTGGTAATCCATGCTTATGCACATGTGATGTTTTCATTTCCCAAATGATGAAAAGGGAGACCAATACGGGTTATAACATAATCATAATAACATTTAAATATGTTTAAGAAACTCATTTTATTATATCATCATGTATAGTATAAAATTGAATTATGTAAGATGAGAAATAAAATGAAAGAACTTAGTTAAGAGTTATACCTCCACTTCAAAAATCCTTATTTGGATTACACCTTAAGCCTTCTTAGGATGGTCCTAGTGGAAGACCAAAATCTCTTGGAAGTGGATAAGGAATCTAGTGACATATTTGGGTAGATATTTTATAAACTAAATGGATCAAGATTTGTGAAGAATATAGGATATCATGTTCCCTTTTATAACTTAGGGTGGTGGCAATCATGTAAATACATAAAATATTAATATATAATACTTTTCAAACTCCTGTAAAATGAATCTAAAGTTACATATATTAGAAAATAAGGAGTTTGGGTAAAAATATAGTTATCTAATAAAATTTGGTTAGTTTTGAGAGTCATTTTAAACCTTATATTTTGGATTAAACCCCTAGTTAAGTATATTTAACCATAACGGTTGTAACAAGTTTTTCAAACATTAAGAGTTATGAAAGTATTTTTAAAAACTCCAAGTGTCACACTATAGGATAATTAATGATAAAATCGATAATTTTATATAAAATTTAATAATTTTATGATTTTAACTATTTTATAATAATTTGAAAAAAAATTGAACATTAAATACAACTTAAAGACATTTTTAGGACAATTCAAAAAAATTACTTTAAATGTAACAATAATAAAAATGTAATAATAATTAAAACAATTAAATTATAAGTTATTCTTGATAATTATCAGTAAAATTCAGGTAATACCTTAAAACATCTAAATATTATTACTTTTAATATTTTTAAGCCATTTATTTTAATTTTTTCATATGCTTGTACAAGCATTGTATCGATGATGTCATAGAATTATTATATAATTATAATATATTTAGAAATTATAAATAAATTACTAATAGAAAACTAAACTATTATATATAATTTTAGTCATCTTGTTTAATTAATAACGTATATTTACTCTTATCCTAATCATGATTGTAAGGACCCGGGATTTTAGATCTTTTATAATATATTTTATGTTCTATAACACGTGTCACATGTTACACCAGACATAAATGAACCACAAAATATTAAGAATTAACTATTAATAAATCTATAATAAACACTATTATGGTAAAACATTAACAGTCACCACCTTTATATGGTAAATAATTAATATGATTTAATATTAAAAAGCTTATTTTCAATAAATTTCATTTTCTTTATATTAAATGTTTTCTTTTAAAAAAATTAGAATTTACATTTTAATAATTAAAATTAAATTTTTAATTTCATTCTACGAAATTATCTTAGTAATTATTTTTTAAATGTTTCTAAAATAATTGATTTTTAGAAGGATAATAAAAAATTTCTGTTTTTCTAACACGGTCACTTTTACATGAATTAGAATTTTTTAAAATATTTTTTATATAAAAAATATATATTTATAAATTTTAATTAATCATTTTAAATCACTATTTTCAATTTATTAAATTAATTAATATCATATTATAAAATCAAAAAATATTTTATAACCCCTATTTATCATCTATTTCTCTAATTAAATTTATACGTAGGGAAACGAGGTTTTTGAAATATTTTAATTTTAGATGACTATAATTGAAATAATTATAAACTTATTTAAATTATTATAATAAATAACATTGATAATTTTTTATTATATTTAAATCTTTAAGATTAAAAATACACTTTTCTAAAACATTGGTTTTTTACGCATTTCATGCACTAAAGTTAAGATAACTTTCACTTAACATGGAACTTTAAGTTTATAAAATGATTCCTATATTTTATAAAATAATATAAATTTAATTTATTATGCCTAATTTTATTTTGTTTATGGAATTTAGAATATTAGGATTAATGTTAATTACAATGATAATTATGACGCATTTATTTTGAAATTATTGATTTATCATTATCATGGAATTTATATAAAATAAATTAAATTAAAATACATCAAATAATTAATATAGTATGATTCATAAAAACATAAATAAACATAATAACACTAATTTAATTTATTATCAATATTAGGAATGATTCAGAATCCATAATGGAAAAAAATTATTTTTCCAATAAAACATTTTTTCAACACATTATTTGTTTTAATTTAAATGTTAACATTATAATATTTTAAAATTTAATTGGATTAAATGGATGTTAAATTTTGTACCAAAACACATAAATTTAGTTATATGGGTTATTTTATTATATTAATAAAACATAAAATCACTTAGTTAAAAACATGTTATCTAGTTCAAAAGTAAAAGAGTAAAATGTAAAAACTTAATGGTAAAACCCCAATGACATGTTTAAAAAAATTAAAAACATTTGGTTGAGGAATTATCAGAACTAAAATTTCATAAAATCTATTATGTCAAAACTTTGGATCCATGTACTTTGTAATAGTTTCCTGGCATTATTAAAATATAAAGGGTGTTTCCAAAATTTCTTTTTTTCTTCTATTATAAAAGGGGGTCACTTACACCATTTAAAATATATACATCTTATTCAAAATATCCTTTATATTATACCCAATTATACTCTAATATATTTTTATCACTTTTATAAATCCCTATTCAATATAATTTTTCTGAATCCATTCAATTCCAAGGAGTATTCAATGGAAGAATCAAGTCTCTAACGTAAGTATTATCTTCTTTAGTTTTTTTCTTAATCTTACTCGTACAAATATATAGGCACCATAATAGTATGATTATTTAATTATCATTAGAATATTTATATATATCATATTAATGTTACAAACCATATTTATTCATTTTCATCCACATTGAAAAATAAAGGAAGGTCAATAGTGTGTGTGAGTGGTCAATCGCCTCCCGGAAGAATCCATTTTTATATTTTTATTTTAGTTTCTCATTATATATAAATACATATTAAAATAACGTTCCAAATAATAAAACCTTCAAAATAATATCATTATGCTTCTATTATCATGATATTTTGTAAAAATAAATACCTCCTTAATCATAATCACCAATCGAGTTAAAGCATGTTCAAGTTTGAGTCGATTTAACTAACTACATGAATGATGCAATAAAATTATATTACCGATGATAGTGGGAACATTTAAAAAATATTATTATAATATAATAATAAAATAATGGTTTTTATATGTTTATGGAAATATTATATTACGTATATAACTTATTATAGAATTGCCTTTTTTATTCCCAAAAAATCATCAAAATATGCCACCATAGATTATGCTTTCATGTAATGTAAATAAAACAGTTTATGGAATTATATAAGAGATTAATAAATCAATATTATTTATATATATATATATATATTATTTTACATTAAAATATATATTAATTATTAATTTGGTATCAATTGATGGAAAATTACATCAACATTATAAAATGTGGAAACATTTTAAAAGTTATAAGTACCAGATAGTTGAAAAGAAGTCATAATTAACCAATGTGGGTAAAATAAATAATTAAAAATAATGGATATAAAAGTTAACAAGCATGAAATTTTCTATTAAATATATTATTATGGTTTTTTTAATATTCTATTGTGCCATAAACTAAGCAAGGAAACAAGGTGAGGGTATTAATTCAAAAATTCCTCTCTTTGACAAATGTTTGGTATTACGCACCTAATTTAATTTTTGTAGTGTATATACTGACTATTTGAGATATCATAAGATTAATTATCTTTTAAATATTTTATTTTAAATTTAATTATAGACAATCTATTTTAAGGGTTGTTTATTCTTTATTTTCTAAAGTCATAAGGGTTTCTTTCTCTCAATTTTCAATCCATTTAGACATGTTTGAGTTATACAACTTATTTCCTTTTAAATGGTGTAAGTACTTACTTATTGTCATTTTTTAGCATGATGCACTTATATTTCAAGATATTAAATTTTATATTTTATTTTACACATATCATTGTTTTTTTATTCAAAAATTATAAAGGTTGTAATGGGTTTTTGTTTCTCAAAATCTCTTCATTGGATCATAATAATTATTCATTCAATATTATCTTTAATGAGGGATATATTATAACCTATGATGGTTTTAGGATTTATTTCAACATTATTTTATAGGGAAATAAAGTTTTACACCAAATTATTCTTCATCAATTATTCTGATGTTTCATTAAAATTCATGTTTGTTAAGAATAATTCCCTTTTAGTTTAGTTTAATTTCCATCCATATCCATGTTTTTACTTCCCATGAATATTCACATTCCTCTACTACAAACTCAAATTGTTTTTATTTCCAAAGACCCTTTTCTACACTTTGTTAATTTAAAATAAAATCTTCATCCTTTTAATGATTTTGGTTTTCAATAATGTTATTTCAAAATGTCCTAATGGTTTCTTTATTTATTCCAAAAAAATTGGTTTATCATCCAATCCATATTTTATTTTGAAAACTTTTATGTATTTTTCAAGGTTCCATTATTAAATATTATTTTTAAAAATTGAATTTTTCCAATTTATTTTAACATCCCTTTTTAAAAACCATTATGTATTTTCATAGACCTCATATTAGGAACTCCTTATAATAAGGTTTTTAAAATTCCTCTACTTCCCTCTAAGAAATATTTTTTGAAAGTAATATACACTTTATCTTTTATAAAAATGTTTAAAACAAATTTGAAAACTTT
This sequence comes from Viscum album, assembly GCA_963277665.1. Taxonomy (NCBI): domain Eukaryota; kingdom Viridiplantae; phylum Streptophyta; class Magnoliopsida; order Santalales; family Viscaceae; genus Viscum; species Viscum album. Next base: position 372,095,548 of record OY728127.1, on the reverse strand, counting down.
TTTATTTTCATTCAATTTTACATCTAATTGTTATCACTGATGAAATGATTTTTTATCATCCTTTATATGTTATTATGTTATGATTCCTTTTGAAAAATGAAATTTTTATATCTATGATTACATAAGTTCATGTTATGTGAAAACCCATTATTTTTCCATGGATTCATTTAGATATGTTTATGATTGAGTTTAAGTGGCACAAATATGTATGGACGATGACATTTGGGATATTATTTCACCCTCAAATGCATTATTCGAAGCTTATATCTCATGATATTTTCATATGTGTATATAATGAGTTTCTTCACATTGGAATTGGAATGATGTGTTTGCTTATATTTTTACAAATGGATATAATGATTTTGTTCACATAATAATGGTAATAAAGATATTTATTATGCATTTTTTCCTATGATTATGCTTTTTACACATTTCTACATTTTTCATCAATTTAAGCAAAATTTTCATGACACTTTTTATTTCCATGAAATGTAATGTTTTCATGACTATTCAGTATTTTTAATGTATTCCATTCTTTAATTTAATGTCCATATGTTTTATGTTTTATATTTTATGTATTCTAAATTATCCTTTTATGATATTATTTAATCTAACATGTATTATGATTATCATCTATGGTATTTTCATCATTTGTTATGATATTTATGTCTTCCTCATGTTTTCCTTTATGGTATGATATGTTCTTACCTTACTGAGCATCTGAGATCACCCTATTTATTATATTTCTAATCCCTAGGTTATGAATAGGATTATATGATGTGAGATATCTAGAAAATTCTCTAATGTAGAATGATAATGAAGTAATGTTTCAAGTGTTGCAAAATAAGATTTTAAATAGATAATCTCCAAGTCACTAAACCTTTAGGTCCTTGGTTTTTTCAATTGTTTCTAAGATATATTATTTAAATCATGAGATTAATATATTAACTAAGTGATGTTTAAATTACGACACTTCTTTTGGTATTAGAGTAAGTTTTATTTGTTTTTTAATATTATTTGAGTTATTTTTTTGTTTTAGGGAAGAGAACCATAGTGAAAACCCAAGATATGATTCTAAGTATTGGATGATATCCTAAAACATTAGTAAAGTCTTAAAAATATAGATTTTCCTTGCAATAAATTCTTACTAGGATACTACATGTGGATGTAGGCCATGGAACAGATGTACCTTGGTTTAATAACTCTAAAAAGATTATGTTGGTTATTAACTCAATCGTCACCAAGTGCACAAAAAAGAGGACAAACTACACACCTCAACTGACACTCTTATGGGATATTCTTTTTTTTGATCATATTCTCTTTGCACTCAAATATAAGGATTCATTTTCTATTTACATTGAGATATTATATTGTGAACCATAAGAAAATACAACTTAAATCCTAGATCAAATTGATATTGATAGAGGTTCAGCTAAAGGACGTATATCACAACAAGGTAATATTAAAGAATAAGTGGTTTTATCGTTGAATTAATTTTATAATTATGATAATTCCATTGTATTTTAAAATTTTCATCACCCATGTCAAACCTTTTTGTTTTATTAATATATGGAACTACAAGTAACCATGGGTGTGAGGGATAATGTGAATGTTACCTCAAAGAAAAACATATAGGAATTAGATCTAGAATGAGAAACCATATGAGTATTCCAAATCAACTATCATGAAATATGATTAAAAATGTAAATATATTCAAAGTACCAAACAAATAAAATAAAAGAAATGTGGATTATCATGAGAGATCTACTCATAAAGTTGATAATGGAAAAAATTATCAATTTCATATTGGTTAAATTTTATTAAAAAAACACCAATGTAATTTCTTAAATGGGTCTAGTATATAATTTAATTGTGTTAAAGGAGTATATCAAGAAAAGGGTATATAGGGAAAATGAAGAGTTTTTTTAACATCAGAAATGAATATAGAACTCATCCAAGTGCCCTAAAACAATTAAATGTCTTATGGGTGGAGAATGTAACCATTATCCATGTTAATTACAAATACAAGAATTTTTTGGGATAGTAGTAATCAACAACCTCTTATACCTAGGGATTAATGAAGAACATATAAAATAATTATTGATGAAGAGGATAGGGTTAATTAGGTTTTACTTACCCTATAACTTGAATTAGATGATGTTTTCTAGTTCTATGAACCCTACTATACCTAGGTTGTTTTCAAAGAACATTAAGTCACAATCCTATATTATTTTTATTTTATGGAAGACATTTAGTGGTGTGATTATTATGTCTGTGGAAATAAACATTGTGAAAATCATAATATCGTACTAAAAAAATTGATTTTATTTTCAAAATATAATGGTTATCTTCACTTTACTCCCCATTAATTTATAAAATAGGAAAAAACACATTCCAAATCAACTATAACCATCTATTAGGAAAAGTAAAACAATGAATTATCTAGTTAAAAAACAAAATCCTTCACATGGGCCTTAATAACAAGTTATGATATAAATTTCCATGAAATGGATTGGGAAAATATCACAACTATAAAATAGGATATTTTCGATGGGTTAATTATGGTGGGAAATTAACCCATCAAAAATATTCCCTATAATATAATTATTTATGATGGAAAATTTATTCCATCACAAAAAAATCATCATTTTCAATGGAAAAAAAGTTCCGTCGAAAATAATATTGGTGGGAATGATCTCCGCCCACCAAAAAATCTATTGTTATAGCTACTAGTAATAGATGTAGAATTTTCTTGATAAAATTAATCTTGTATGAAGTATTCAAATAAGAAATTATTTCCAATATCAAGTACATTTGATGGAAAAAAATTTCAGTGGAGTTAATTCTATCACAATTAACCCGTCAAAATTAATATTAAATTTAAAGTTATGGCCTCCCTTATTCCGCTCTCTCGTAGTTTTCTCATTATCCGAAATGGTATATGGTGCATGAAGGTTGGCCTCCCCATCCAAAAAAACTCTATTGTAGTCGAATGTTTTCAGATAAGGGTTTGAATAGTCTTGGTAAAAACTCCCCTTTTTCACTATCATTCTTTGTATGCTTGTTCCATTTTATAATATATGATTTAATTTTGGAAAAACCATGATTAAGAAATAAATCTATTTTTCAAGTTTTATTTATTATTTAGGGTTTCTTAGAAATTATAATTCCCTATTTGTGTGTTCATTGGGTCTGTAGGAGTTATTTTAAAATATATTTATGTATTTTACTCATTGCTTAATATTTTTAGATTCGTTAGAATTTTTTATTGATATTTTTGTTTAATGAACGAATATTATTTTTTGTTTTTATAATAAATAGGCTTATAATGAAAATTATTTAAGGATATATAATATTTAAATACTATATAGAAATCTATTTAAATGACTAGTTTTATTTCTTTTTTATGGTGTTATGGTTTCTATTTATGTATGTATGCATGTATGTATGTATGTATGTATGTATGCATGTATGTATGTATGTATGTATGTATTTATGTATGTATGTATGTATGGATGTATGTATGGATGTATGCATGTATGTATGGATGTATGTATGTATGTATGTATGCATGTATGTATGTATGTATGTATGTATGGATGTATGTATGTATGTATGTATGTATGTATGTATGTATGTATGTATGTATGTATGTATGTATGTATGTATGTATGTATGTATGTATGTATGTATGTATGTATGTATGTATGTATG